>CM063444.1:335000-5335000 GCA_032191425.1 Lymantria dispar | reverse complement strand
TTATCCAGTTATCTGTGAGTAAAGACGACAGTTACATTTATACATTGCTACTTTTGCACAACTAGTCGTAAAATGTAAATAAGTCTCACGTATCATTCGACCCAGTGACATGTATATATCTATCACCGTCCGAACGCTGTGTCAAGATCATGCTCTTGCGAATCCAAACATTTTGCAAAATGCTGGCAAGTTGCTAAACTGTTTGCATTTGCTTTTGTATTATTCATCACAAAACCATCACGTATCAATACGCGCGTGTCTCTTTTCTTAAAATTACCCAATGCATTTATGTGTTAGACTTAAAATAAGATGTTTACATCCCAGATACATCCCCTGACGTTTGCTTCTTACTTTCATCCCCTTTATCATTTCACACTTTTATTTTTCCCGGACTGTTGGATGAGCGCTGAGAACTCTATCATTTCATTCTTCTTCTTATTTAATGGCAATGAGCTACAATAATATGAGCTATTGGTGCCAATGTCGAGTATATTGATTATTATTCACGTCTTTAGTCTTAGTCTTTCAGTCAGTCTTTAGCATGACTTGGTGCTGATATCCAAGTCATGCATCTCTGGAAATTTGGGTAGAATGTCAAAATGCACGTAATTCACTATTATATCATTTTCACTACATTTCAGAATTTTATCTGCATTATTACATAAAATATCAGCAAAATTATTCAATATAACACTTTAAAACACTAAAATAATGAAAAGAATATAAAAGAGCTACATGACATTTTGACATTCGCGTCAAAAGTCCATCATTTCATTCTAATCACGGGGTTAATTTTAGATTTTAAAACTCTACAACGCTGATTTATGTCAATAAACATTACACGGCATCGAAGAGAACTTTGTCTTCCAATTTTTAATACAACATCGTAAAGTCATATATTTTTATATTATGATGTGGACTCAACCCGCGAAAGGCGGCTTTGGCTTCTATAACCCACCAAACCCAGCATGTTTCCCTCTCCATCTGTTCGTCAGACTACCAGTCCTGGAAATATATAGGCTGCTCAAATTGCCAAACATATACAGGTATTTATAATACTGCAATAGAAACTTAAACAGCTTAAACTAAGATACAAATCATTAATTTATCAAGTCTACTATTCTTGCAAATAGTAATAAATAATATTCTATACTTGTCACAAGCAATAACAGTTTCCATTTCTCAGCTCCATGATACTATCTTGCCATTCTAATAGCTGATATCTGGACTCAATTAGGACCTGAGATTCTGTTGAATGAAATAACAGTATTTATCAATTTTGCGTAATATTACACCCATTTTTAATAATTGAGGAATCGTTAATTTTGGTAATTGTTTTTGTTAAAAAACTGTGGAACAGATAATTTCAGATGATATATGCTGAAGTGTTCATTGCAGGCAGACTATACATTGGACGAACTGCCAACCATTTAGGAAAAGACTTGCTCAGCGGCGACCGAATGACACAGTGTCGGACGGATTCCTATCAAGTGGGTTTACGATATTATGAACATCATTGGAAGCAACACTTTTCAGGCCTATATCTGACAGTTATTAATTGGCTGCTGGATGGTTGGACATCTAGTTTTCCTCCATGAAGTAAAAACTCCGGGGTGACAGCAATCCATCACGTCCTATAATCTTGTGTATTCAAACTCAGTCACTCATTCGACATATCCTTGTACCTGTCCTAGACTTGAAAACTTTCAAAAATAATATGTCATGTTTAATATATGTACCTAATGCACACGAATGCTTAAGGAGTTAGATCGATCGCCTTGACCCAAAAACTAGATCGTAACCTCTTGTTTTATAAGCCACTCGCGTTATCGCGCTAACTTAGAACTACTAAAACGTTATGTCAGATGTTACTGGACGCGTTTCTCATAAAGGGGCACAGCACTGCACATAAATTGTAACTAAACAAACATTATCTGTCTGTATGTATATACGTTCTTATATATGTATGTTATGAAATATTTGTGCGTGCGTATATATGATGATGGTCCATTTAGATAATTCATTGTAAAATATTTCATTTTCTTTACAAATAGTTTAGACGGTATCGATCATATTTACGTGAAGTTTTGTAGTTACTTTTTTAATAAAGCCTTGTTTGGGTTAAGTGAACGTTGTATTAAAGCATAATTTGAATACATATATATGATACTACACACGCCACAGATCATACACAACTCACTGCTGGGCTCGAGCCTCCTCCATAATAGGAGGGTAATCGACCCACAATACCACGCTGGTCAAACGAGTTGGTACGGGGTTTTATTTCGAGGTTTCCATTTCTTGATATTTTATATGCATATCTAAAAGTTAATTAAATAAGTGTAGTATGTAGCTTAATTTTGTGTGGATTGTACTAGTTAATAATGTTAAGATTGCGAGTACAACTTTATTGTGATCCTATTAGTTCCACTTTGCTTTATAAAGCAATTAAATATTATATAACCAGACTAGCGCCCCGCCCTCGAGTCGACTCGTATTACGACAGCTCAAGAAACCTCGGGTTCAATTCCCAGCTCGGGTAAAATTGTATAGGGTTTTTTCGAGTAGAAAAATGGACGAAGTTACTCTTTATATAAATAGCTACCTGCTAGTAAAATGTTATCATAATCGGTCCAGCCGTTTTGATAATTACCCGATAGAAACAGACAGATAGACAAAAAAATTGTGATGAATGAAATAACTTACTATTGACATTATAAACAGACGCTTTGATTTTATTTATTTGTTTAGATATAGCTACATACTAAGCATGTATTTTTAAAGAAAAACAATGTAAGTAAACCCTTTGGCTGAATACCACCACCTCAACCAGATAATTATCCTACTTTATTAATATATTTACATAACATTATTATTATGAAATGCGATGACGGTGTTTTTAATAATTACACATCGCCATTATTTCATTGCTATCAATTTCTTATGACAATTGCTGTTTTTATTTAAGTAAGATAGTGTTTGACGTCATTTCATTTTTCGTCTTACGTAAAAGAGTAACTACACTAGTTTCGACAAAGCCTCTTTAATTTTACCTTTAACGCGTTCACATTTTAAAAATATTTTGAGAGAAATATTTTCATTTCTTTGCTGTGTTCTTTATGAAAAATAACGTATATATTTGATGAACCGCAATATTGGTGTGCAAATTAGCCGTTCATTTCATTCGATTACAGAAAATCATGAAATAACCAAATAGTGAAATACCTGTGGAAGCACTTCACAATACTGATTATAAAAAAACAAGTGCGAGTCGGAGTCGCGCACGTAAGGTTCCGTACAATTATCTATGCAAATCGTGTTTGTTATATGGGAGCCCCCTGAAATATATTTTTTTTTAGTATTTGTTATTATAGCGGCAACAGAAATACATAATTTGTGAAAGTTTGAACTGCCTAGCTATCCCGGTTCTTGAGATACAGTCTGGTAACAGACAGACGGACGGACAGACAGCGAAGTCTTAGTAACAGGGTCCCGTTTTTACCCTTTAGGTACGGAACCCTAAAATGTGCTATGGCTCTATCCAAGGCCAAATCGTTTGCTTTTACTTTGACTAGTCTGTGTACTCCCATCTTGGTCTACCACGTTTTTGTCTAGACTCTATCTTCATTACCCTGCTTTTATACTAATTACTTGTATCTCTATGTCATATTCTTTCATCTTATATCTTTAAACGAGCAATTCTTGTATATATTATATTGTATATATATATATATATATATATATATATATATATATATATATTTATTCTATTGTATATTCAGGATCTCCGAAACGGCACCAACGATTTTGATGAAACTTGGCATACTAGAGGTTTCGAAGCCAAAAAATCGATCTAGCTAGGTTTTATTTATAGAAAATATTGTTTTGTCGGTGTTTTTAGCAAAACAATATAATGACATTAAATTTTAAAAGGATATGCATTCAAATTTTGCCATCAACGTCATGAGTTACGATAGCTCAGTTGGGAAGTAGTGCAGTTTCCTTTTAGTATTGTTTTGGCATTCGAACGGCGTCGGATCGAATCTCGGTGTTATTATTATTCTCTTTTGTATTTTTTTATATTTTTTTCATTATTTAATTTTTATTTTTTATTAATATATATCTAAATAAATTTGACAAAAATACAACGAAAATATTCCGAGCGAAGCTCGGTCAACCAGATATTAGTATATAATCAAATCAAAAGTTATTGGCAATAGTTTTATGACTGGCCGTCTGCCCGACCTCTACCCTCCTACTTGACATATTCTTGTTCTCCTTGTACTTGTTGACCAAACGGCAAATGGAGTTGGCTATTTTTTTTGGGTGGGCTATGGTCAGCGCACACGCAGTTCCTTCCGTCCGGGGTGACGAAAGGGCAGCGTGGGGTCCTATAACCAACCGTATTCCCTACCCCTCGCTTTTTAAGACACGACCACTGTAAGGATTGGCAATATTCGAAGCCACACAGCGCTAGTGTGGTAGGCTTACATCGTTTAAACTTCATATAGCCTTCCATTACATTCCCATTTGCAATCAATATTGAATTAATATTTTTTTTAACCAAGACCAGTAATTATCACCAATGTATCGTTTTATTTTATTGCAAATTCAATCATTAACTGTACTTGCTATTACAGTTAATATGAGTCATTGTTGATCATTATTAAATATATTTTATTGTGTGTCCTACTCAGCGGGGTGTCTTGTTCTAGTATGCATACATATACATATATTTGCTCATGGATTCACACGCGATAAATTTAACACTGATCATGTCGTAGGAATACCGATACCCAGATGTTAAATAAAATTTAGCCGTTTTTTTATATTTATTTTCATTGCTTCGCTCCTATAGGCGTCAGCGACAGTCAGCGTGACGTTCTTCTCGATTAATAGTCTAATATTATAAAGTGACTATATTCTAATTATATCTGATATGTCGTAAATGAAGTGTCTATTATCTATTCATGATTGAAAAAATACGTTATCGATTCATTTTTCATTTAACAATAATACGTTGACTGCACAACTGTCTTAGTGTTTAAAATCGTGTTGTCCTGCGTGGAAAAGCGAACCTAAAGATTATTATATCCTTAGTCCTTAGTGAGAATGCTATCTTAAAAGAACGATAATAAATAATAGATTCTGATAGATCTTTCAAGACTTTTATAACTTAAGCAAAGCTGATTTACTAAATTAAATCGCATATTCAGAAAAACTCACTTATTATCTTTCCTATCTATATCTACGCAAGATAATGCTTTATCTTATTTTATTAATGTGTAGATATGTATGTACATATACGTAGATAGTATAATAATATGATTTAACAACCGTTTAGCAAACAATAGATGGAATTTTCCAACCGGTTACAATACGAGGCCTTCTCAGATTGTCAAACAAGCTAGCCACAACACTTGAATGCGAATTTGATTATTTTTCAACGGTTTCTCGTTACGATTCCACGTTGTGACCAGTGAGTGACTCACCGGGGTTACTGTACCTAAGGCCGTGCCTCTTTTGAGTGGCCGGTCGTCTTTTAGAGGGCACAGATCGCTAATGTCTCGCCATCATTGTCTTACTCAGATTTATATATTTTTTATAAATAATCATATTAGTAAATCTTTTCTTCCTCCTTTCTCTTTCTCGCTCATCCAGTCTCTTTAAATATAGAGCTTGTAGCTCCACGATGGTCTATTTTAGTAAACCACATTATAAACTTTCCTGAGATTCTCTCGTAACTTCCATGTGATGGTCGTCTTTAAATATTGGATTTAGGAGGAGATTGAACTTCTGTTTGGCAGTCAATTGGTACCTAAAATAGTATCTAAGATATTCAGACGTACCTACGTTTCTTAGCATGGATCTGGATGAGTGAGAGTGATGATATACCAAATAGATTTGGAAGCAGATATAGAATCCTTAAAATTCGCCACGTTGAAAGTTAAATAGAAGACTTATTACTTTACTGGGGCATACCCGACAAGAATGCACTCCGTGTTAGCTTGAGGTTGATACCTATATACATAATTATATAAAACACGGTATGTTTACTGTTTACACAGTTGTTCGAGTTTTCATTGTCTGATATCGATAACAAGATTCCATAGGCATGAATAATGGAAAATCTAGATTCTAGATATAGCGATATATGTATATACTTGAGAATGGACTATGTAAAGTAATAGTAATAGATAATCAAACTATCCAAAAGAAGCTCTGAATCTAGCTACGAGGACGCCCTTATAGTACGATCAGAATTTTTTAAATCGAAACATATACGTAATGAATACCGTTATGAAAAACAATTAAGCAGTCTTCCGTTTCCTGTAGTTGGATATCATTATTTCAATCATACGGGTGTACGTTGCAAAAAAAGACCCAGACGTTTTGATATTAATCTCAATATATGGACTTTAAAATTTAGCATCGGTGATTTAAATGCACGCATGTCGACAAGTAACACACAACTCATTAGTATTACGGTCCAGTTTGGCAGCATCTGCTTCGAGACAAGAACTGTTATCGTGTATAATGGGACTGTAGTATCGAAATACCGTACGAGCTTGCAAAAAGCTACATCGATACAACAGTTAGCGCTGCGAGGTGATAACTGACCGGTTGCCAACTTTTTCTCTGACTCATTGTGACACGCATTTGCATACTTTTTCTTTTGCGATTTTAGCACGTCCACGTTAGACACAAAGGCGTCTTCAATATTTTTTACTGTCGCGTTCATAATAAATAATGTTTTGGAAAATAACCAAAAAAGTCCTAGAAAATCTTTATTATCGCGTTTTTCAAGAAGAGTCCAATCTCATTCAATCTCATTGGGCACAAATCACAGCTTGTGTAAGTTCTAAGTATAATATCTATTGCAAATAATCAAGTGCAACTTTTTAGGACATTTGATGAGCAAACATTTGAAACTAGGATGTGACATTTTGGTTAACATATACCAATCTTCTACTGATTTGCGAAAATGCGATAAGAGAAGCAATTTGGCACGACCCAAATACGACCGATATACAGTCAGATACGGCCTGCTATTGCGACGTCAGATAAATCTGTGTGCGTTGCCGTAATTGTAACACAATATAATATTAATTTGGAGCACGCCAACGCTGTGAGAGTGCGAGTGGGCGATCCACGGGATGAATGGAGGGGACATGAGGGCTATTTGATTATTTCGACATCTTTGATAGCTCGTTGATACAATCACTCGAACCGAAACCAACATAAGCCAGGTGGCCATTTTTACATAAATAATTATCAAGCTGAGATTCATTATCACTTAATTATTATAATCTAATGTTGCATCACGAATCCCCTTGTGATCGAGTTTACTGAATGACATTAATGACATCAAAGGCTGCCGTAATCCATAAATCTTTATATGCGAGAATTTCACGTTGTTTTATCATTCGCCTGCGCATTGCGCAAATCTCTGTAGTGCTTCTCGCTGGCGCAACGTATTGTCTCTGCGCATCTAGAACAACGATTCGCTACACACTAATAACGCCTACCGCAAGTTTCGCAAATGTACAAAAACACACAAAAACTCTTAGCAAAGATGTTCGAGGTACACGCATCCCGATCGATGTCACACATTTTCTTGGCTTCGTTACTCGGATGCCGTGTGATTAAATTCATACTAGTTCTCAATAATTGGCTGCTCCGGTATCATGCGCACGCTCCACATTCACTCAACAGTGGTTGTCGCAATATTTGCACGACTCTCGTGAGATGTCGCTTATCAGCGCGCTTAGTGATAACGCGCCGATTGTGCAAACGCTTGCGACACCATTCCACGAGCGCTTGGATTAGTCGCGGACTAATTGAAACGTCCGCGTCTTACAAGTGGGCGGTGCGTATCCGACAGCATAATTACCTCCGTAAATAACTCGTGAATACTGCCATAACCATTGTGTAATGAGGTTTGACCGAGGGAACTGCGGCCCGTTGTACTTATTCTAATATTACCACTTTTGTAATATCCGTTGGTCTGTCTCGTTGGATAACGGCATAAAATAAGCTAAAGCTTAACGTGAGCTTCAGCATCCTAAAATTCTCGTCAATAAACTTAGGTAAACGTCACAGAATCTTACTGCTACAGCAACTTAGCAGGTAGATACGAATAAACAGGTCCAACTTTACGTTAAATTTGGTATATATCTAATTATCTATATGCCCGCTTATCCTTTATGAAGAGACTGTGATTAATAAAAAAAATATAAAATCTATTTACTTAAAAATTTATATTATAGTAGTATTAGTATTTATTTAAAAACCTCCATACATAACTTTAACATTTCTCGTCATTCTTCCAGCCTTTATTACTATCTGACGCTGCCGACCATTGCTAGGGCAATGCTCGACAGCGTCAGGAACTGGGACGCGGTCGCAGCCTTCTGCGAAGCAGTGATCTCGCAGAAGGAGGCCGCGGGTCGCGCGCGCGAGGAGCTCAGCCTCGACGAAGCGACCCGCTGCCGGCGACTGGGGCGGCGCAGGCGCGATTACCTACGCGTCATGCCGTCCTAGCCGAGGCGGCGGGTGACGTGACCGGGGAGTTAGTCCGTCACCCGCCGAGAGGCCGACCGCGTGAGGAAAGACCGACGTCCTCCCCGAGGGGGGGGACGTCGGTCGATGAGAGGGTACCCCAAGTAGGGGGTATTCCGTCGGGCCGACCACTGATGACAAGTAACCCTGCTCCGGTGGTCGGCCCAACGACGAAGGTGACGTGGTGTTCGGGTGGGCTGCGGGTGTGCGTGCTTACGCCCCTCTGTCGCCCCGGACGGAGTGGAGCGAAGAGCGCACCGACCGCATCCCACCCCAAAAAAAAAGCCTTTATTACTATTCAAGTTATCGTAGCTTGTTTTATTCTGACACGCATTCTCTCTTATCTGCGAAGAAGAAGATTTATCTAATGTCTCAGCTGACTTTTGGTATCCAACACTTATCTGACGAAGAAAAAAGTTCTTGGAAACATTCCTTGATAAGAGAGAAGCAGGTAGAATTGGCAAAAACCGTTCACCGTTCAAAACAATGAAGACTTGGTCAGTAGAATTATTGGTATTTGTTAGTTTTAATCAAGTAATTAATCAATATCTATTGTTACATACGGTCCGGTTTTAATAAAATAAGGCTAACGTTTATTTATTTTATTTCGGAGAAGTGTGCTTCGTCGAAGCGGAAAGAAAGGAAGTCGTTGATGCGCGTGTTTGTTTACTTTGGACTCGTATCGTATCAACGTACGGGGCGCCTCCATGACGCGTGCACCAAGTTCTTGTTCCAAAACCTATGTAGATCAACGTCAATTTTTTGTTATGAACACTGAAAAACGAACCCACTAGTAAAAATAGGTTTAGAGTCCTTCTACAGGATTTTTAATTGGTGTTGAATTATCGAGATATTTGTTTCACGGTTCGGTTGTAATAATAATGACCGCCTTCTATCTATCGTCAACAGTGCTTTTTACTGCACAAAAGATCATAATCCTTTCTGTGTCTCTGACATCTATCTGGTATGTAAAATTCCATAATGATCGGTGAAATAGTTAAGGCGTGAAAGTGTATAAACAAATAAATTGACATTCGCATTAATTATTAACTAATTATCATTATTGACATTGTGCACGACGGTTATATTTTCGGAGCGTCGACATCGTGCGACTGAGCATTTGGCTTCATTAACGTTGACCTGTTGTAATGTCAAACGGCTAGAGGCCAGCAAAATGTAAACAAGCTTTTAGTACACACACACAGACACACACACACACCTGTGGAGCCACGACTCAGGGTCCTTTTAGGTGTCATTTCCGGGAAATAACACGTGAACGCAACATTTTATAACTGTTAATTATATCATTGGTCTACGGGCGTTTCTCGAAACGATATTTCCAACTAAGTGTGCGAGGTGTCAGTGTTGTTATCTAATTATAGTTTAACCGAATTATGTTGAAACGAACACCGATTACGCCCTACAAACATCATATCTATATAATTAAAAATTTTCATATATAAAATTAATTTATATTTCATTTTATAAGCGTGAGAATTGGTTTCTCACAGTGACGAGACTCGGTTGGAACACCTTGTTGCGTTGGCGTTGCTTGGTTATTATACCTAAATGCAATCGTTTTATTGACAGGTCAAGGATTTGACACTAAAATTCGAACAAAGAGACATTTGTATTTAGTAATCAAGTAATTATAAATGTCAAAGTTAAGTTGCCCGCCGCGATATGTCAAAACAGATAATATATGGGCGTGAGGGTAGTTAAATGTTAACAGATTAAGATCGGTGGCAATTAGTTGGACATAATTGTTATTAAAACTGACAATGGTAATAGTTTGTCAGGTTTTCTCAAACTTCTAACTAAAAAATATTGATGTTGATGAAAAAGTATTTTATATTAACAATTTACCAGCATAACGGTTCGTTCTTCTAATATTGTTAAACGCCAAAACTAATTGTATAAGCAATAAGACGCCTTGCAACAAGCCACTGGAATACTGGCCTACTATTAAAAAAAAGACTAGTTTTTTTTAAATTAAATTATAGCAAATACGATTGATATGGCTAATTATTGTAACAGCTACTTAGACTATCATCGTCATCATATAAATGGTAGCTAACGCAATAAACACTGTTCTGCACAAATATAAAATAAATAGAATTCTTTGAAATCAAATGCAGCGCCACCTATCGAATCCAATTGATAAGCTAAACCATTCTTGAATTCACCTGAACATACAAAAAAAAATTAGCTCCATTTGAGAAACTTTGGTCCTAGACATATGCATTAGGTGGAGATATGCTAATAAATTTGACAGTCGCTCGGCTCAATTCTGGTTCATATTGACCTTACGTTCACTAGAGCTCGTGCGCAGCTATAGGTAACGAAATAAATTACTATTGTAATTGAATACTAGGCACTCTCGTTTTGACTTATTTGCATTCCAATAGTTTAGTGCCAAACTAATTATATGGCATAGTGATTGTCAATGCCGAGAGTTGATTGCTGTTGAAATTTTAATTGTAGCTATTTAATACAGTACTTTTTCCTGTGTGGTGACAGGTTAAAATTAAAATGTGTCACCACCCCTTGCATTCTCTCGGGCGTCGTAACAATCTGCGAATGAAGCATTAGGATATTGGACAGTACAAGTCTTCTGTAAAACTTATAACACGCTATTATTCTTCTTAAGTAGAGAGATCTATGTCCAACGCCTGATGGTGATGATAATGATGATAAAAGCAGTACTTAAAAAACGTAAGCTTGTATCTCTAAAAATATTGCGATCACGAGGAGCGATAACCACCATAACCCTCACACTTGCTAGGTGGGTTGGCATTTGGTATTGTGAATTTTTAAGGAGATTGCTATTGTCCATCTTCACGGTGATACCCCGAAAAAAAGGGTATTATCACAATTAGAAAGAAAGAAAGAAAAATATTTATTTTGTGCCACAGAGTAGAGACGTTAGGAACACAGAATAAAAAACCTTACAATAAATGAAACACAAAAAATCAATAAACTAAATAAAGAGACATAATAATTGTGATAGAATGAACGTCTGAGCTGCAGCAGGAGAAAAGATAACTGCTCAGCAATTGTTGTGATGTCAATGTAACACCACAACGCTGATTTTCAGCAGTGTCCCTTTTTTATTCTGCCGACGTCAGACATCAAAGCCACCAAGTGGTAGCGTATTTGAAAGAGAATAACAAAAAGGAAAAAATTGTCAACATAAAAATTAAAAATATATGTAAAAAAAAAGAGAAAAAGTCTGACTTTTACCTACATACTTACACAATTAACGACAGTACAGTTACACTACAAAAGACAGTTGATCAGCGTTTCATCATCATTATTTCAGCTCGTATAAGTCCCACTGCCAGTCTCGAGCATCCATAATAGAAAAGAAATCTACTTACTATACACTGGTGAGATCAGTTGTCATACGGTTTTGTCTTCTCTTTTTTAAATATTATACGGCTACTATCCCTTAACCGTGTTATATGATAACCACGGGCAGGATAGGTTGTGATGAATTCGTCACCACATACGTTAATACAGTTGTTTAATTACCCTGTCACGGCATGAATTAGGGCTCTCGTAAGATACGAATATACTTTTTATACTTTGAAAATGAAATCATCTTTGTAAATTGTTCGTGTATATATTTAATGTAGAAAGTTATTACTTAAATAAGAATATGTTGTACACTCGACCAGCAATAATTTAATTTTATTAACAAAATATATGACCTACTAAAGTCGAATAGTCTCGACAATGTTAAAATAAACTCCAATGATTAAGAACCAGTAACTATATATTATAAACATAAACGCGACAAAAGAATAAGGACTAAATAATATTAAGGTTGTATAAATAAATTCTAGGTGTTATGAGGAAACGTCAAAAATATACAAGGTCTGTGCAATTCGTACATATTTTTATGGATGTGATACACGCCAGGGTGCGCCTGCGCACCTAGAAGTGTCCATAGTGGTGACGTGAGTATAGGAATAATATGTAATTTATGTTAGATTGTGTGAATAACACTTAACTTTTGACATTTATTGTTTCGATGACCTACAGACTTTGGTTAGAATATGAAGTTAAAAGGTTACAGGAAATGTTGTCAAGATCGGACTGCATACAAGAAAAACGTCTTTGTCAATTGATTGGTAGTGACAATTGTAACAGTTACAAATTGTTTATCTTCTGTGAGATATAATGCGTGGCTTTGTTTGGTTACGATGAGGTTTGATATTTCCTATCACAAAACCTAAGAAATCTACAGTAAAACGTTGAAAGTTGTCTAAAATCCAAGATAGAGATCGAAGGAAGTGTATGCAGAGGTATCTACGAGTATGATTTTAATAAAAAAAAAATTGTTTTATATTTAGTTATGCACAAATGTTTCAATAGATAATCTATACCAATAAATAAAATTGAAGTGTCTGTTTGTAATGTCAAAATAATAGGCTTTTTTCATGCTCACGCGGTTATTTGCACTAGACATATGCCTAAAATACACTTTATATTTTTTTGTCTGTCTGTCTGTTTGTTCCGGGTAATCTTCAAAACGGCTGGACCTATTTAAAAAAATCTTTCACCAATGGAAAGCTATAATATCAGGGAGTAGAGTAGGCTATATTTTATCCCGATATTCCCACGGGAACGGGAACAACGCGGATAAGGCGACAGAAACCGAAGCGAGGGCGGGTTGCTAGTCATAGACATAGAATGAATTCTTGACGATTTAGTCGTAACTTTGTTTTCTGTTATAATGTAAACAAAATAGACCTATAAGTTGAATTGACTTTATTATGGCATTTAACAACGCATTGTGTTTACAGAATGGATTCAGAAACTCCATTTTTTCTTGATTTTATTATCACAGTTTCAAATTACTTATAATTTATTTTGAATGTTCGACATTTTTGTCGAGTTTTGTGTATAAAATTATAATTTGTTAAAGAAACATGAAAATAAATATCTTTAGAGGTCTATTAGAATGTATAATATCTAGTTTTCTTTTTGATCTTGATAATTTTAAAAACATAAACGTTTGTCGAAACTTTCAGTTTTCTAACGCAAAAAATTATTACATCTAGTTAGTACAAATTCTCCTAAATCCTTTATGGTACTGTGGGATTCTAAAAATACCAACGCCCAATTACAAATGCCCATTATGTTTAATCAGGTGTTAGACCCTTATTTAGAAATACTAAGTGTCCGAGTGTAGTCGTGTTGTGCCGGTTCTGTGGCGTGACCCGGTCAGGAGACCGACATCGTATGGCTGACGCCCCTACTTGGGATCCCTAAGCCTCTTGTAGGAACTCAATATACATCTTATTTTATTGGATATTTTAAATGATGTTTATTAAGTAAGTTACTCGTATATATCTCCGTGTGGTGACGGAATAAGAATACAATTCACCACCCTCTTTCTTGCCCGTGGGTGTCGTAAGAGGACTAAGGCATATAATATGCATATAACATCTATGCAAGAGAAGGGAAACTGAAAATAAAACCCTATATCAACGTCTGACCAACGTGGCCCACTATATGTCAAATTCCCTACCATTGTGGAGGATGCCAACCGTTAGACGTATATGAGATTTGGTGATGATGATGATATATTTTTTGTATCCATACGTATTAACTTATTTAAATGTCATGTAAAAGCAATTAGGGAAGTGAATTTGGTTTTTTCTGATGTATGCGTTCTCTACCTTACTGAATAGCGAGTACCTTTAGCTCGAGGGTAAGCAGTAGCTTAATTATACTTTTTTGCAATACGCATAAGGCACGTATTTGGTTCGTCTATCATTAGTCCACAAAACCAACTGTTACCGCTTACATTGATAAAAAATATAGATACGGAACCATGGTAAATACTGCTGTATCACACACTTGATATTTTTTGTCGTTATGGTGTTCTCGGGAGCTCTGAGAACCCTATCGCTACTTGTGTGTCGACGCGGTGTATTTGATGTTTTTGCTAGCATAGTCAAGTAATCCTTGATCAATATCTACTGATTGCATTGCTAAGAATCTGTATTGAGGTAACGATCTTGTGTTTAAAATCCGCCTCTTAGGAATAGGTCCCTGAGATTTTACAGACACAAGGTTGAAAACAATCTTATATTTCATAATCATTCTCTCGGCTCATATATGTTCCACTGCTGGGGTCGAGCCTCCTCCACAATATTAGGGAAATTGACCTTATTATACCATGCTGGCCAGACAGGTTCGTATAGGGTTTTTTTCGAGTGTCCCTTCTCTTGCATTGAGGTTATATGCGTATTATAATCCCTCAGTCGTCTTTTACGATATCCACGGGTAAAATAGGGAGTGGTGAATTGTATTCTAATACCGTAACCCCATGGTCTTATATTTATGCCGTGTCTTGTCTTCTGGGAAATATGACGTCTTAGTTTTTCAAATGATTCAATTCATCCATCGTATCAGGGTCAAGGTTAGAATTTGCGGTTGTTTACAATCTTAATGTCGTCATCATTTTTATCTGTTCTTCCTGTATTTTAGCATTCCTACATGTATTCTTAGATCATTTTAATATGCTATTTGCTAACTGTCCTTAATTGATATGGACTACCCAATAAGTTTTCAACGCGAATGTTGGTGATGGTTTTTATGTTTGTGTATCCAGCATACATTTCATTAATTTTTAATTAAACTCATGTCATCTTAATGTAATAACGTTATTATAGTTTTTGAAGTTAATACGAATTTTATATCATACATCCTACTGTTAGGCCCGAGCCTCTTCCATAATAGGAGGGAAATTGATTTACTATATCGCGCTGGTCTAATGTGTTGCTATAGGCTTTTATTTCGAGTTTCCCTTCTCTTGCATAGATTTAATAAATATATTTTGTTCCTTAGTTGTCTTTTACGGCACACACGCGTAAGACAGGGGCTGGTGAATTCTATTTTAAGTGCGAAAAACTTTTGATATAATAAAAACAAACTTTAGACGAATTGACATCGAACATGATTACATTTTAAAATAAATCGACGTACCCAATAAATATGGAAGTCAGTTGTTGACGGAAAAATACATTAAATTGTATTTGAATTCCTTTATTGCATTTTCCTGTTTTTAAGCTAATAATAACCAAATGCAATATTGTACTTATATTTTTTAAGTATAACCATATATTCTGTTTAAATAGTACTTAAACGCGATTGTAAATCAACGTCTTTCCAATCAGGAATCTTCAATCATTAAATGCTCATAAATATTTTACGAGCAATCCTTGTGAGCATCATACGTTACCAACAAATTAACGTTGCTTATTACTCATCGTCGTATGAGAAGTTATCTATACCAATAAATAAAATTGGAGTGTCTGTTTGTAATGTTAAAATAATAGGCTTTTATCATGCTCACACGGTTATTTGCACGACACCTATGCCTAAAATACCAATTAAAAAATTTTTGTCTGTCTGTCTATCTGTCTGTCTGTCTGTCTGTTTGTTCCGGGTAATCTTCAAAACGGTTGGACCGATTTCAAAAATTCTTTCACCAATGGAAAGCTATAATATCAGGGCGTAAACTAGGCTATATTTTATCCCGGTATTCCCACGGGAACGGGAACTATGCGGGTAAAACAACTATAACCTATGGCCGAAGCGAAGCGAGGGCGGGTTGCTAGTTAATAATATGATGCAACGACAGAGGAATGTCCTGATTGCAGCCTGCTGATACTGGGTCAGGGTATTTAGATGAAAGTTGCAACTAGACTCTTGGGACGGACGTAGACGTGTCATCAATTTGTTGGGTGTCGTGAATAACGACTAAAGGTCATAATAGTAATATAACATTACTATAGGAGGAGAAAATAACAAAATGTAACCGTTTTCTACGCTATGACATGTCTTTCTTTAAACAAGGTGTAAGAAAAGCATTTTCTTTACGGTAGGCAACGGCCTAGCTGTGCCCCTGGTATTGCAAAGGTCCATGTGCGGCAGCATCACTTACCATCAAATGTGCTGCTTGCTCGTTTGCCATCATCGGTAATAAAAAAAATCTATACCTTGCCGTTTGCCTTTGTTTCCCAGTTCTCTTCAAATGTAAAGAAAAATTGTGCCCGATATGTGGGCGTATATTGACGGCAAGACAGATATTTCGAGTAAGCTAGTTTTATCATACTGTGTATAGTGACGTGTTAAAGATACTTTGTGCCTCCAATCCACTTTTCCATAAGTTTCGTTTAAACCAGCTCCGATTAAATCCACTTGCAATGCCGAACGTGATCATGTCATTATTCCCTATGGAGATACCTATGTTCAAAAGTGAACGATCAATCCATTGATTAGAAATACCGATAACGCTCCAATCCACGAACTTTGATTACCGCTCATCAAATAGCTAAGTTGTTAGCTCTATCATCATTGTTTGTAATAAATTAGCGTGGTATCAATAAATAGTAGAACAGTACAATGAGGATAACGTGCGCCTCTCTTCATCATCATTTCAGCTCATATACGTGCCACTGTTGGGCTCGAGCCTCCTCCACAAAAGGGGGAAATTGACCTATCATACCGCGCCGGTCAAGCGTATTGCTATAGGATTTCATTCCAAATGTTTCTTTTCTTGCATAGATGTTATGCATATGCATATTCAATTACTTCTGTTTATACTTTAGATTGCAGAATATCAACTTCTATTCTTGCACATAGCTCTCTTCATGAAAAGGAGATATTCCATAATCGCCACATAGCGTTAAAAGTCGCCCAGAGGAGTGTTGATGTCCATTTCCTGGTGAATCCGCCGCCAGTTTTTACTACACCAACGAGAACTTAAGGTATTCTTAACTCTTGATCACACGGGGGTTCATGCATATATATAGTAGGTATATATTGTCGTCGTCTCAGCTCATAAACGTCCCACTGCTGGGCTCAAGCCTTTTCCTCCATAGGAGGGAAATTAACCTACTATACCGTGCTGGTTAGACGTGTTGGTATAGGGTTTTATTTGTAGTTTTCCTTCTCTTGCATAAATGTTATGTGCATATTTAATCCTTAGTCGTCTTTTACGACATCCACGGACAAGATAGGGAGTGGTGAATTGTATTCTTACTCTGTCACTACACGGAATAGGTATATAGCGAGGTATTACATCAATTTTCTTCGAAACCATAAAAAATAGTAATCTTGATTGCTTCTATATAAGCACTAGATTGCTTGATTGATTATGTCATAGATATTAATTTAATAATAATAAAACCGCAGACAACACCGGTTATGATTTATTTTACCTACCAATTGAAATGCCTTTTTAAGGCAATTCAGATGTAAATAATACAACAGAATTACAATATCGTTACAAAATAAGTTAGGTAGGTTCCCTTTTGTAACGCGATGTGGTTTGAATACGAAATTAGTCATTTTAAACAAGAAATTCGTCATCAATTGCATGTTTCTTAGTGTAATGTAAATATTTTATTCTGCATTTGGGTATTTCCGTTTACTCTTTTTTGCCTAGCTCTTATAACCTATAACAGGCTTATTACAACTATATATATCATAATAAACTCATCTTCTTGTCTTTCTCAAAGGCCATAAATCTTTCACTGTTGGGCACGTGCTTTCTCCAAAGGAACCATGAAGGCAATTAGCCCATTACATGTATTGGCCATACGAAACGCCAATGAGTTTTACGTCAAGTTTTCCTTCTCTTATCTGCTTTTACAATCTTTAATCGATGTATATATATATATATATACGAGGGTGGATTGATAAGTTTCCGGCCTGACCAAGAGATGGCGCCACTAGGCCTACCTTGAGGTGGCGTTCTATAGTACCATCCTTAGATAGCTTGTAGCTATAGTTTCAGTCCGATCGCCATGTTAGTTTAGGTTTGAGAGCACGCTGAACAAGACGCCTCTGTGTTTTTCGTAAAAATGGAAAAGCTGGAAATTCGTGCTGTCAGCAAATACTTTTATTTGAAGGGGTTAACGCCGAAGGAAATTAAAGAAGAGATGGACTCAACACTGGGGACCTCCTCCCCATCATATTCAACCGTTAAGCAGTGGGTTTCCGAGTTTAAAAAGGGTCGTGTGAGCACCTCTGATGAGCCTCGCTCAGGACGCCCCATTGAGGTCACAACTCCAGATATGATCGAAAAAATCCATCAAATAGTGCTGAAAGACCCCAGATTAAAAGTGCGTGAGATAGCTGAGACCTGTATGATGTCATATGAACGTGTACAAAATATTTTGCACCAACATTTGTATATGGAAAAGCTCTGTGCAAGATGGGTGCCGCGTTTGCTAACAGTCGACCAAAAATTGATTCGAAAGAACATTTCTACCGCCAATTTGGCGTTGTATAAGCGTAATCCAAGCGAATTTTTGCGTCGATTCGTAACCGTTGACGAAACTTGGGTCCACCACTACACTCCTGAAACCAAAGAACAGTCTAAACAGTGGATTGGACCAGGGGAACCAACTCCAAAGAAGGCAAAAACAATTTTTTCGGCGAACAAGGTTATGGCTTCTGTTTTTTGGGATGCAAGAGGTATTATATACATTGATTACCTTGAAAAGGGTAAAACTATCACTGGTCAATACTACGCAGACTTATTGCAACGTTTGAGCCACGAAGTGAAAATTAAACGACCTCATCTGGCGAAGAAAAAAATCTTGTTTCATCACGATAACGCACCAGCGCACACGTCAATCGTTGCGATGGCTAAAATCAACGATCTGAAGTTTGAATTGATGCTGCACCCTCCCTACTCTCCAGACCTAGCCCCGAGTGACTATTATCTGTTTCCTAACCTCAAAAAATGGCTTGGCGGTAAGAGATTTGCGGACAATGAAGAAGTAATCGAAGCTGTAAATGGGTATTTTGAGGAGCTTGACGAATCAGTCTATAGAGATGGCATTACTAGACTAGAACACCGCTATGAGAAATGTATCAGCCTTGGAGGAGATTATGTTGAGAAATAAAAAAAAATAATTCTTAAAAACGTTGTTTTACTTGGTCAGGCCGGAAACTTATCAATCCACCCTCGTATATATATCTATCTCTCATTTTAAAACTATATTCCAAAATTTTGTATATAATTAACATAAACCAGTTTAAATTATATAGAATAAAAAAAATCACCTAATTTTCTAAAAATATTCGTTTAAAAAGTAACCATATAATATTTACAAAAATAAATCGTTTTGTAAATAATTTTACATTTTCAATAAGTTCTTTCGCAAGTAATTTATTCGGTCGTCTATAAGTTGCTTCACTTTTAGGTGTCGCCTTTCTTGTTGATGAGCATCTAATTATGTTGTATTTTATGAGAAAGAAATTCACGATTTTAACGTTTAATTAAGATGGTAATCGCTAAAGCTGTCTTCACTTAACTGTACATCGAAATCTAAAGATCTAGTCGGCAAGTACTGTGGTGGCACTGTGCTTAATGATCATCTCTCTAATGTAGACGGTCCCTTATTGTAGAAGTCCATAAAACCAGTTAAAAACGATGGGAAATATATTAAAGATGCCACATAATAAATTGTGATCCACATAACTGTTCCACCGAATTTTGGTCTCTAAATTGCATGTTTAATTTGTCTCAATCGTATGTTCAATCATCTCAGC
The DNA here is from genome assembly GCA_032191425.1 of Lymantria dispar. Taxonomy (NCBI): domain Eukaryota; kingdom Metazoa; phylum Arthropoda; class Insecta; order Lepidoptera; family Erebidae; genus Lymantria; species Lymantria dispar. The sequence goes on along the minus strand of CM063444.1, from coordinate 5,314,852 downwards.
CTACATAAGTCCCATTGTTGGGCTCTGGCCTCCTCCAGTGTGGGAGGGAAACTGTTCTACTATATCATGCTGGACAAATGTGTTAGCATAGGGTTTCATCTCCAGTTTTCCTTGTCTTGCATCTTCTTTATCTGCATATCATTTACATGTCTGCATAGTCGTCTATAATAAGTTCTTCGTCTTTCTCTACCTCTTCGTCGTTCTTCTACCTCTTTGCCGCTTCACTCGTGAAAATAGTCTGAGTTCACCAGAAGATTGGGCAACATCGCTTTCGAAAATATATAAAAATAAAGGTGATCGCCAACCCTTATTCCGAGTTTGTCGTTTGTGGCCCTTTCTACGCTTTGACCAGCAGTAGACGTCATTGGACTGATGGGTAGATATAAAATTATGCTGTTAGCACAGTTGCGGTTTTGTAACTCATAACCTCAGACAATGTGTCCTAGAAAAAATTGTAGGCGTAATTATACTAGAAACTATTTTAAACATTTTCACAGAATCCTAAGTCAGTTATAAATAAATTTTATGATATAATTCGTTACATTAAATTTTAAATTGCTGACCAGATTAATATCACATGAATACGTTTATGCGTTCTCAGTAAGATGTTGCGATAATTCTGTTTGCGACGACGAGTTTATGGGCTGAAATCCATTCATTAGGTAATATTTAGATAGGCACGTGTGTCTACCTAAAAATTCTTTTACTTTAAATATGTAGTTATGACTAAGGCATACATAAATGGGACGCGGTCACAGCCTTCTGCGAGACAGTGATCTCACGGAAGGAGGCGGCGGATCGCCTGTGCGAGGAGCGCAGCCTCGATGAGGAGATCCGCCGCCGGCGACTGGGGCGGCGTAGGCGCAACTAACTGCGCCTCATGCCGCCCTAGCCGAGGCCGCGGGTGACGTGACCGGGATTAGTCTGTCACCCGCCGAGAGGCCGACCGCGTGAGGAAAGATCGGCGTCCTCCCCGATGGGGGGATGTCGGTCGATGGGAGGGTACCCCAATAGGGGGTATTCCGTCGGGCCGACCACTGATGTCAAGTAACCCTGCTCCGTTGGTCGGCCCAACGACGAAGGCGACGTGGTTTTCGGGTGGGTTGCGGGTGTTGCGTGCTTACGCCCCTCTGTCGCCCCGGACGGAGTGGTGCGAGGAGCGCGCCGACCGCAGTCCACCCAAAAAAAAAAGGCATACATAAACAATTCCAAAACAAAATTCTGTATTTCAAAAATATGTCCCATTGATGTCGTATGCTCGGCTCGAGCTATGGGTAGGTAGGTAACAAGGATATGGTGAATTATGTGACTCTATTTCACCACAAAAAAACTCCCATTTATTTATTGAACCCATATCAAGCAGCAACTGATCAAACTACTCACCACCCATACAATCATGCCATTAATTAGGATAATTTAAAGTTCTGTGCACCTGCCTACGCAGTTTGTTTTTCCAGTGGTGCGCTATCAGGACAATCTGCGCAGGCGCACCATTTACGAGTAGAATAACGAACTCGTTGCGTTCTTGTTTGTTATTTTTTTGCCATATTATCTAGGTTAAGCCTAACAAGCACGTACGATGATAAAACTTGTGTTATAATATTGCGGTTAATCCCTAAAAGTGTAAGCGGCTGAGCCGTACTTTTGAATGAGGAAATAGTTATTATTTTAGTTGGTAGATATAAATTTTAATAGAAGCAATTATGACACCGATTCCATTGTTGAAATTTAGTTTATGCGAGTGGATTGCGAATGTCATTTTTGACTTTTCAAGAAAAAAAATGTAATTAAGTATTTTCCTCCCACGATGTTGACATTGTCGTATTTGGAAATAAACAATGAGACCCCTAAAAACACGACGTGCAGATACAATTTACGATCCACGGCCGTTTTAGACAATTTACGTGATTCGCATGTGAAATTGAAGACCACTTGTAAGCCGAGCCATGCTGCGTACATAGTGTCTAAATCTATAAATGTGCTTTTCTCAGCTTACTACAAAAGGCAAAACAAATTAGTGTAGTTCGATTTACTTGTTTCCTAGTTTGCGAACGATTTCTCCCATAAAACGACCACCATTGTTCGTTTCGTAACGAAAGTAATGGTTATTCCCATTTTTAGAGGAACCTTTGCTCTTTGGTGCTGGCGTGACATGCGGCCACTTTGTAATGTTTATGCTTTGACAATGGTGATTTTAAGTCCAATTTGGAAGTAAACGCTAATTTAGGAGCAATAAGGTATGTTTTCGCTCGAAGGGTGTTTAGATATTATGCCCCAGTCCGTTAGGCCATAGGGTAGCGCCTTTGAACTGGCCGCAGGCATCAGGGGCGGCTTATTCAAACCCATAAAAGTGCAATTTGAACGTGCGATAGTGCACGTTTTATTTCAGCACCTAATTCTGGAAATGTATATTATATTGTTAGTGTTATTAGTTCGAAATTGTACATTATGCACGAATAAGTTATATTATCCTAATCATTGTAAGGGCAATAAAAATAAAATTATTCTTGAATACAATGTCGATAATAGTTTCTGTTGTATTAATATTGCGAGTATTCATTCATTATCGAAATTGTATTCAAGAATAATTCTAATTTCTTTTTGCTCTTTCAATAATTAGAATAATGTAACTCACATTCGTGCATGTAGCATTAATTTCAATCGGCTTCTTTCTTAATAGCTGAATATATATTGTTTTTATAATATCAGTTACGTTTAGATGAAGTCTAATTAATGCCTTTTCTTATGAACGTGTTTATTGATAGATTACCTAGTCGTTAAATATCAAAATAAATCTAATAATCAAATGAACCCTTTACAATTGTTTGACTAACGTTTAATGAAGGTATATGTAATATTGGTGTTTGTATTCTGCGAGTGCTTAGAATTTACTCACGGTAATTTACATAGCGCCTGCGGTGGAACTCATTTTCAATATAGAAAAGTACATGTCTGCAGCAGATCCTAATGATTCTATACAGTTAATGCACCTATTAGAACTATTATATGGCAAAACACTCACGCGGTGGGAACATTTACGTAGATCCAAGTTTCGAGCATATCCAATGCTCACCATCAATACAAGTGCGCAGCGATGTCTGCGAGTTCCAGCTTGCACTGCTAATGTATCTCTATGAACAGATGAACAGTTGACATATTTTATAGGTTTTTAGGTCAATGGTCAAATCGAGCCGGATTAACAACGAGCAGATGCAAGTATATTAACAAAAACGTTGCACATTTTATGCCGTTTGGAGATGCGGCAATTTTCAAACACGCTGCTTTGGAAAGTGGATGCCGGATGCGGAATATTAAGCGCACGGTGAGCAAGCGCATAAATCTTCCATCTTGGAGTACGAACATCGGTGGCGCCCTCTTGTCGCTCTGTTTTCAAACCATCGAGTACTTGTAATATATTGTATGTTCATAATATTTGATCAATGAACCCTTTCGAGATGATAGTTACGTCATGACGGTATATATCAGAAATTTATTAATTTATTCTAAATATAATTTAAGTTTTAATCATCATAATAAATTTAAAATAAAATAGTTTAAAATATAATAGATAAATCATCATCTCAAATACTCATATACGTCCAACTGTTAAACTCGAGGTTCTTCTAAAATAGAATAAAATTTGATCTAATATATCAAGCTAGTCTGACGGGTTGCTATAGGATTTTATTTCAGGTTTTCCTTTTCTTTCAGAGAAGTTATCCCTCAATCATCTTTTGCGATACTCATGATTACCTATATTCTTACGCCATCATCACAACCAATGAATAATTTATTTAATTAGCTTATTAAGAAAGATAAGAGTGTGTGTCACCTTGATTGTGAAAAATTCAGTTTCATAGTGACTTTGCAAGTCGATAGGCATCTGATTAGGACCTACATGTAATGAAATAATCTATATATTTATATATTTTATCGCGCAATTGTTACGTACAATTGAAAATTTATGTTCAATCTGAATATTTTATAACATTTATGGTGACCAACGCTTCGGATTACGCTATCTTCTTCGGGACATACATTGTTTAGCAAATATTTATCCATTACTACGCAGGTGAAACAGACGCCAAACATTAATATAAAAGCTATATCATCATCATTTCAGCTTAGTTACGTCCCAAATTTTGAGCACGCGCCTCCGCCACAATAACAGTGAAATTACTATGCGCTAGTCAGACGGGATGCTACAGGATTTTATTTCGATTTTCCCTCTCTTTCATAGTTGTTTTCGCATATCGTATTCTTAAATCGTCTTTTACGACACCCTCAACGTTCATGATTAGTTATATTCTTACTCTGTAACTACACGGAACCGTAACTATATGTATATGTACAAGGGTAAAATTTTTTTCAATGTTCTAAAACAAGTAACACGTAGGTAATATATCCACAAAACGTATAATTGTTATGATCTATAATTATGTATATGCATATTACATATGTTGTAATCGTGCTGTAATATTTACTATGTTATGTTGGTTCGCGTGCACACATATTATTAGCTCACGACCTCATTATGTCGAAGGCTTCAGCAACACGCGTTCGTTACAGATAACTACGAGAATTGCATACGACTCCTTGTTCTCAGTAATTGCAAGGAAACAAATTAAAATATATTCTCTCATTATGGTTTTTTTTTGTTTTTAGAAGACAACTCTGTGCTAAGGAGTTTTGTATTGCCTTTATAAAAATATAATTACCTAACAGGCACAAATTAAACCCACACTCGGAACATTCATTTGTAGATCACACAAAGGGTTGTCCTGCATGGGAATTGAAAGCCCGACACCTGATCAGCATCTTAACGACTACGCCATCTGTGCAATCAATTACTTTCAATACTAGAATATACATTTATGTTTCTATTTATCCATTAGCTTATAACTAGCAGAGTTGAAACTTTAACCTACCCAAGAGGATGCCCCAATCGTCGCGCTCCGCAGGCGATATGACAATTGAAGTTACTGTTTTACAATTCCCATTAGTGTACTGCAGCCCATTCCCCTCTTGGCAGTTCTTACGAAATTTAATAAAAGATTTGAAAAATCGGCCAAGTGCGAGTCGGACTCGCGCACGAAGGGTTCCGTACCATTGCCTAGGTAAACAAGTGCCTGCCTGTGGCCAGAACAGAAATACATAATTTGTAAAAATTTCAACTGTCTAGCTATCACGGTTCTTGAGATGGAGCCTGGTGACGGATAGACAGCGAAGTCTTAGTAATAGGGTCCCGTTTTTACCCCTTAGGTATGGAACCCTAAAAATATGCATTGTTTCTCTTGAAAAAAATGAATATATTTATTATGATTCATATTAGGCTTTCATAGGGTACTTGATGCTCAGTTTTGCTTATACCCAACACTTCAACATTTTGTTGTTATTGGCGACTAAGTCAACTTTCTCAAATGTCAATTAATACGCCATTTGTAGGATGAGGATAGGCAGTTCTTGTGGCGGCATCGACTATACGTAATAAAGCTATTACATCGCTATTAATCACATTGCGTACTTGACATAGGGTTGATAGAATTAGATACAAAATGATAATAAACATCTTCAGCTTACGTGGAGGTTGGTCAATAGATCTTATGACACCTTCTGGTATGATAACAGCGTTCATATCAACATCATCAACTAAATTGACAGTAAATTATATTGATTAAAATAAAACAACAAACCCTTTGATATTTTTTATTCTTAAGTTCTTAATATTTCGCTCCAAAGGATATATCCTGCTTTAGTATCTATCTCACATTGTTTTATGGAATCTTGGTACTTAAACCATTCCTATGTTTTGAAACTTTAAATGTTTGATTGTTTTTGATCTACGAAAATAGTTATTCTGTGCTTTGCCAACATGCTCTTATTACTTTGAACTCTTAGAACGTAAGGAAATCCTTCAGTCATTTTATTGACTTCAAAACATTTAGTTATTTTGAAATATTCACAAAATAATTAATATTTTAATTATTGTTTGGCTACTCTATTTGTCCCGCACTGCCCATGATATTCAGTATAAATATTACACAAATATATACACAAACTTTTTTTCTTTTAAATAGAGTCACTTTCAAGCTTGATTTTTTAGTACTTTTAAATTATAATGTATTCGTCATAAACACTGGCCATCTGCTACCAAAATTGATGAAATCAATGATTTTATGCAACGTTTTCACTCAGCCCTATTCGTGAGAGTTAGTGCACGTTACCATTGGCCACCGACAAATGCAAATGTGTGGAATGTGGATAACTTGGATTTTTATCGAGACCTGTTCGAGCCAGTGAAAATTACTTGGGACCGGCCAATTTGTATAATTGCCCCTCTCATAAGCGTTAAAGAGTCGAGCGATGTGATTCATGTCGTTTCAATAGGCGCAAATTAACTGCCGCATTCTTCTCATATATATCCTTCTCTAGAAATAATTAAATAATATTTTTATTGGAAAACAAGCTGCACATTACAGAGTATCTATAGATAATACACCCAGAACTTATCTATACAAACAAATAAAAAGTGTTTGTAATGTCAAAATACTAGGGATTTTCATGCTCACACGGTTATTTTCATGGTATGTTTATATACCGGTATTCCCACGGGAACGGCGGCTACTTGGGTAAGGCGACTGAAACTGAAGCAAATGGAGGGCGGGTTGCTAGTAAAATATAAAATTCAAATCCTTCTTGGAATTATATTTAACTAGCCAACCCGGCAAACTTCGTACCGCCATATTTTTTTTCGTAAATATAGTTTCTAAATTACCGAACCTTACTCAGCGGCGTTTAACTGTCATTTGCATTTTGTTATTATATGTCAGATGCGTTCTTGTTATATTACGCTTTATAGGGACTTGTATTCTCTTTGACGTTTTATGTCACGTCACACGGCAACCCCGTCCAACGGGATAGAGAAAAAGTATCCTGTGCCCGTCTCCTGGTTCTAAGCTACATCCTCACAAATTTGCAGTGAAATCGGTACAGCCGTTTTTGAGTTATAAATAATGTAACTAACACAACTTTCTTTTATATATATTATATATAGATATATTTTTTATTTAGAGTTTAATCTATTTGTATATCAATTTGTACTTAGTACAAGAAATTTAGGTCTGATTCAATTTCTAATATGTATGTAATTTAAAAGATATCAAACAATATGCAAAATATAATTATATTGTATTATAATCGTTGTAGATCTATCCTTTATCTTCTTGTTCTAACGTTTCCCTTTGTTTACTTGCATTGGCAATAACTTGTGATATTCAAATCATTGCGCTAATCGCACGCACAAACTGTAGAGGTAGAGGTATATCTACTAGCCGTAATACGGTATGTACTTCCATTGTGTTGCTTCCATGATAAAGATTGAATAGGAGCGAGTGCATGCACAGCGGGCAGCGCACAATTTCCGGTATACTTGACCCGATTCGTGGTTATTATATCTATTTAAACACTATAATACAGCAGTGAACAATAGATTTTTGGTAATTAATTAACACGAAGTGATTACTTGCCTTCTCACGGGAAAGGTAACCGAAGGTCGAATTCGGTAATCTTATATTAAACACATATTGTTTGATAAATTGTCGGTTGTCAATGCGGTTCGAGTGTATCTTTTACGTAATGCGCGTGCGCAAACAAACACGCCGGTTGCGGCAGACATTTAAAATATGAAATCGCGAAATTTAAACACGTATAATAACTGCACGCGATATCTCACGTTCCATTTACGAAAATCTCGACAACGGCCTGATGCGGACGTCGCAATTATGACTTGGATCGTCCCCTTTCCAAGTTGACATTATACTTTAATCTTCTATTTCATTCCACATCAGCAAATCTCATTTAAAAACTGATTGTGAACCACCCCTCGCAGTGTTTATTATCTTAATTTTGTGCTTGATTTCGTATTCATACTTTTTAATCTGTTCCAGATTATTCGTTTATGACTTTCGTCTTAAAAGCATTGTCTTGTTAGCATATATGTAGGTATGTGTGTAGCTGCTTGTTTAAAATTAAGGTCAAATTTTAATATATCTGTCTGACAGTATAAGCTTAAGAGGCCTTTTAATGCGTTTCGTGCTAAGATTTTCTAATAAAGTACAATGACTTTTGAATTACTCTTTTTCCGTGTGATAACGTAGTATGAATATAATTTACCACCCCTATCTTACCTTTGGGTATCGTAAAAGGCGAGTATGGATATAACATCAATGCAAGAAAAGGAAAACTTGATATAAAACCCTATACAAACACGTCCTATTAGCGTGGTGTGGTTCAATTTCCCTCCTTTTGTGCAGGAGGCTCGAACCCAATAGTAGAACGTATACGAGCTGAGATCATATTGATGATTTTTAATTATATAGTTATGATTCAAATGCTTTATTTTCTATTTCAAAAATAATCAATACATGTATAAATTCCCATCAAAATACGAAAACTGATATTTTAGACTATTAGTCGTCGATATTTACATATCAACATATGCCCATTGTCACAATATATCGCCGATCGTCGTACATTTATATTGCTTTACTGCATTTATTTGCCTAGTTCGATTTTGCACGGATTAGTGGTCCAAGTGATAGCCGAATGAGGTTGTTGAACTGTACATAACTATATATTTAATGTTATCAAGTATTATTGTATTGTTTTGTAATATTATAATAAATATTAGAAATACAAGAATGTAGCTTGTGTAAGGTTCATCATAATGCCAAAGTGACTCATGAAAGATGATTGCATTAAGGTGGACATGCGATGATATGCAATAGTAACCTTTCAATCCGGGGCGAACAATGCGCGGCGTTCGGCCCCATAACGTACCGTGTGGCCTGTCCATCGCCATTGGGCCGACTGGGACCGATTCCTTGATATCCGCGGCCGACCCGGCAGTACCTAAAGAAATATTCAAAACAGATATAATTCAAAATTATTATAATTATTTAATTTAAATCAATCCGTGAATTATTTACAGATTTAGACGCTAGAATATTGAAGAAAACCACGTCCGACATGTCTAAAGGACATGAGAAAATAGTTTTGATTTATATTACGTTATAGTGTGAAATAAATATTTGACATCGAGCATCAGCATAAGGATATACTGGGATGGAGTTTAGACTAATATATTGATTTATAGGAATCATGAGATTCAAAGGAAACGCTTATAGATTAAACCCTATACATGCTAGAACGTAGGATGCGTGTAAGATTCAGCTTTGCGTCGATGTAGCTATGCTTCTATTAAGCATAAAGTAAATAAATCTACATGTTAGGGCCCTGTTACCACCATAGGAACATGACGCGTGTGCACTATAAATCTGCCCTAGATGTTGGTCTACCCCACCGTTCTGTTTCATTGCAGAGTTTGTGTGGCCTTTTGACAATTTTGTCCTCTTAACAGTTTTGTCCTCTTGATCAAAATTTCCTGTGCATATATAAAAATACACTTACTCGTTCCTCATTTAATTTACAAGTAGGTCTGTGGATGATGAACAATTTTTTTAGAAAGGTTATTAAAAAATAGCAACCAAAGGGTTCTATGATATGCTAGATTTGATTGAAACTGAATTGTGTCCAAAGTTGGAATACAGTTGAGTTCTCTGATTGCAGCTTTGAAAAAAAAAAATGGATGTGTCTTTTGTGATTTCTGCTGCAAATAGTTTATGATATTATGAGTTTGAAATGTATTATAATCATAGTTGGAGTAGACTCTAATGTTTTCTTCTGTATATGTACTGCTCTTCAGTGCTATTTCTGTGTTTCTTTTGTTTTACCTTATGTCCATACTATGTTTCACACAAAACATACATCTATCTTTTCATGAGTTTTTCTATGCATTAATATTTCAAATTCACCACATCGAACGCTCGCTTCTCATTTTTAAAGCAAAACTCATAAATTAATAAACAAAAGACATATGTAAGTTCATTGATGTCAATGCCTCCAAATTAAAAACAAACGTTTCGGTCATTGCGCTCTGTACGCACAAATATATTTAACACGGTAAATCATAATATTTACATATATTCGCATTATCTTGCTCGGTGGAAGTGCCCTCGTAAACTCGGGCGCATTTGATATGCGTCAGGGGCGTTATCGTAATCGATAGTGCGCCTGCGCGCCATGTCGGGTTCCGCTTGAGATCGTAGATACCGATATAGTATGCAGTTAATGCACGGTACCATTGTGGTTATTATTAGATATTTCTAATTTTAAAACTGTAATCCTGTGAGGTAAGAAAAAAAACTACAAATTTTATTATTTTGTGATGGATCTGATTGATTTCAATGTTTAGCCCACAAATATGAGAGAGCAAGTTTTCAAGAAGACATTGCTTATGATCTTAGCGCAGCGAAGGAAGGAATTTTTACTGGATTTCAATGGATTTGGTCAACACTTGGTCATTAACACTAATTATTTCGTATGACTTCAAAATTATATCTAAAAATATTGCGTCATAAGCAGGTTACCCAATCCTGATGAAAGTTGAAAATTTGTTAAAAGAATGATGTGAAAATCCTTTAATGTTTTGCGAAATTTAATACAGCTTTATATCAAACCATTGCAAAATTTAGAGATAAGTATCAAAACAGTAAATGTTGAAATCTTCAACCTATATAACAAGTAACCAGCTAGCATGATATTTGTCTGAATGGAAAATTGTATGGGACCCGTAAAGCCGTAAACGGATAGTTGCGAAACTGCGCTGATATTTAGAATTATAAACGGTAGGGCTTTGCCAATCCTTTGTTCCGAAGTCAGCTTTAGTGTGAATGTTTAGACTGATATTGTGGCCATGAGAATGGCGGCAAACAATATTAGGTTGTTGTTTTTACTTATTGATAGACTCAAATGTTGACTAGTTTTCTATGTGTAGCGTTATCATTATATATTCTTCTTAATGAATGACGTATCTGTAATATACTTTAAGTATTGTCGGTAATATTAAGTAAAAAAACTAAAAAGGGTAAATGTCGCTATCTGTTGGCAAATCCTAATAAACGTTATGATTTGTCACCAAAACTTTCATGGTAAATGTAAACTGAACAAATGTCTATCATTACAGGGAAAATCGAATTTTAAAGTTAGGTCAGTTAATGTTGTATGAATTTTGTAGAAATGTTTGGGTATAGGTGCTTTTTCTTTAAAAAAAAATCTACTGTTACAAAGCTACTTTAACCCTAGAATGTTATTGATTGCTTTTATCTTGGTACAAATATTCCAATCCTATAGAAAGAAATCACGTATGCGTCACACATGATTCATAGTGTAGTTTATCTACTATTTTTATATTATTGAAAAATCTTCTTTTATTTTTAGTCCTTCAATGCAAAGCGAACTATAATATAATAATACATTCTACGGACGGTATTATTGACATAACTTTTTAAATAGTCCTTGTGGTGACAGAATAAGAATGCATTTCACCACTCCCTATCTGGCCCGTGGATGTCGTATGAGACGTTTAATGGATATAAATACATATATAACATCTATACAAGAGAAAGTTAACTCGAAAGAAAACCCTATACTAACCTGTCTGACCAGCATAAGGTATAAGTAAGGTAAATTTTCCTCCTATTGTGGGGGAGGCTCGAGCCCAGCAGTGGGACGTATATGAGCCGAGATGATGTGATGCTCGATGACAAATAGTTGAAACGCTTATTGCATGACTCCACATTATCGTAAGCTTTAAACATATAATACACACATACACATCAGCTAACTTGTATTTGTCTTTGTTGCAGGTAAGAGGCGTTGTGTCGACGTTTCTACGAAAGCTGCTGATCCCGTCTTTGTATCGTGTATCCCTTGTGATTGATCACTGACTTCAAACTGTGAAACATTGTTGGTTTGTAGATTATATATATATGATTTTTAAACAAGAAATTGTGGCCTGTGAAATTCGCTTATATATTTATAATCGTGCTGTGTGGTAGCGGTTACGAATACTATCAAATAAAGTGGCCTAGCTATAGGGTGGCAGGGCTGGCAAAATGCCACGGGCCCCCGACCCGAGAGGGCCCCGGCCCAAAACGCCGCGAGCTCTGAAGTAAATTTTTAACAACGTACCCGAGTTAAATAAAATTTATTTTACCTAAATACAACTTGATGATTCTTACTGATAGGGCCTCATCAAAAGAATTTGCCGTGGGCCCCAGGTGGTATAGTTACGCCTCTACTATCAATCCTTATATTGCTCAAGTCTGTCGTAAAAGACCACTAACAGCTTTATCAAGGCGAGCTCCATCTGATGCTGTCTCAATAGTTACATTCCCAAGGCGACGTCAGGTGGCTACGACGAGATACAATAAATATTGGCTTCATTCATTATTTAAAAATGAATAGAAATGGAAAAAGAAACGAAAGTAAATTTAAGACCATCGTAAGTTTAATAATATAAATGGGATGTAATTACATCTCTATTTAATTATTCGAATATAAAGACGCGTAACCCTAAATAAGTAAATAAAAATGTCTCTCTGCACTTTTCTAGGAAAATAGTAAAGTAAGTCTTTTACGTAAGTCTACAACAGTTTAAAATAAAGAGCGACAATTAATAATTAGAAGTACAATTATATGAGATTTTTATACTTAAAAATGAACCCTAGTCACTTAGAATAATAACGTAATTATCCTAAGCCTAGCCAATTATATTTTTGGCCGTTACAAAAGTTTTTATTTTGTCAATTCTATTAAAAACTAGATCTAAAATCGTTTTATTATTTATACTATGTTTATGTAATATTGAGGACCATTAATGGTTAGGCAGTTATATCCGCGGTGTGAACCTTGACAACAACTAGGTAATGCCATAATTATTGTATTAATTTATGCAAGTAAGTCACCCACTTCTGACTGCATTTACGAATATTAAACACGTTACAATAAATTCTGCGCTAAGTAATATGCACTTTATACATTGTGTTGTGTGACTGAGCAAAGGGTGTGTGCATTAATTACGTAAGGTGTTTTGAGGCTTTAGAGAATTTAAGTAAGATTTGTTCGAATCTATCCCCCTGATACCCACACCAGCCAGATACATTATTATAAGATTATATTTAGTCTCACGTACTATAATAACTACAGCGATTCATTCTTAAAATGTGACAACATCGACTGCCCAAGGATGTAATCTTATTTACACAATTCATTCTAAAAACTTTGTTACAAATTTTGTATAATGATAGATATATTGGGCAAAATAATTCACTACTAGTTAACCAACGGTGCTGCAGATCTTCTATTTATTCATTTAGCATAAATAGATTTATTAAATTAATTAACTTGACTTAATTAATAAATTAAAATAATACAGCCTACATATAATTACGTGTTTTATGTATCATGCATTTTTATGCATACATGTGTAATATTAACATAATAATACATATTTATATAAAATAATTTATTTTTAATTGTCTCCTCTTATTCTGGACTATAAGTGAATTTCTCCACCTTTTCATTTAAAAAATAAGGTACCTAGGAAACTTGCTACACTAAATAACTCACTTTTTACAATTTTAACCGCCGCATTCTGTGAACATCCGTAGCATGTGACGAAAATCCAACTTTGATCAATCGTGGCCTTTTTTAAGACTAAATAAAACGAGTCACTTAGTTTAGGTATGATCCCCTTAACATGTGCGTAATTCGACACCATAAATATAGACGAACAAGTGTACATGCACGACTAATTCTAGGCGATATCTAAAACATATTATAATTTATGCTCTTGGCTTCGTTGTATACAGCTCCAACAATTATAGACAAGCCTCCGAACCTCAATTGCTACCCTACCATTAGTCGCTTAGCCTCTATCTAAGGATGCATGTAAATACACTCTGAATATTAATGAGGTCCTTGGTAATGCAAAATCTTGTACATAGAAAACTCGCATGAGAATTTTCCTTACCTGTTGTCGAGGAAACGTGACAGGCCTCTTGCGCCGCCAAGATCACGTTTTTATTGTAAACTCTATACTTCTTATACAAGGAGTTAATATACATAAAAAGATCAACGCCATATGTAATCTTTTAATTCAATTCTAACTTTAACAAAGAAGGCTAGGCTATTTTTTGCTTAGAATAAGCATAGTGAAATAGATATTGTTGTACGATTAATTAACATTCAATTAAGTCTAGGTTGGCTCAAAAACTATATTCAATTATATTTTTTAACTGGCCGATATCATTTATTAGGCAACTAAAATTAATTTGGTTGAGTTGATTTGTATTGTCTGTGAGAATATAAACGTTGTATATTTCATGTATACATGAATAACAACAAGTTGTGTCTATTTGATTCCTCTGGGCAGCCTATCGGCCGAGCAAGCGCATCTCGGAACGGTATCACCGACTTGCGTGCGAGTTGTTGGTTATGCAACTGTGGGCGACGTCCTTGCTCGGGCGCGGGGCGGGGGGGCGAAGGCCGCGCGGGGGCGACGACCCAACGCCGTTCGGTAACCACCCCGCTTTTTATTGCAGCCCAACCCGCCTACGGAACCTGTCCCGACGAGTTATAGCCACCGATAAAATAGACGTACTTTAAGTCGGGAATCGCAAATTCTATCGGCTGTTTTTTATATGAGGGATATACGAGGCGAGTGTTCTTGAAACATATATTTATTGTTAGTGTCTATATTTTCATACGCTTATTTTATTTGAGGAGGATAAATATGTCTATAAGTAAGTTTACTTACTACTGTGGCGACGGAATAGAATACAATTGTCGTCACTCCTTACTCGCCCCGGTAGTCGTAAGAATCAGCTAAGGATCTCACCATGACAGTGGGCAGCAGCTTGGGCAAACTTATAACACCAATTCCTAGAAATCGATCAGTGTCACTCATTAGGTCCAATTGTTCATCTAAACAATTCTTGAAACACCTGAACGTACAAAAAATTTCATTGCAATCGGTCCAACTATTCAGGACGAGCTCAGAATCACAAGTATAGAAAAATGTATTATTTACTTACATAAATATATGCCATATAGAGGATAGTATCCTTTATAATATCTCTTTTGAGGTATTGTTATTATTAACGTTACTATCCCTAAAACGGGCAGCGTGTTTGGAACTATCAGGTAATGAGAAGCGTGACTTGTCGCAACAATTTTATCTGATAAGGAAGCATTTATGTTTGCCGAAAATGGGTATGCCGTAATGTAGTAAAAAATAAACATTATTGCTATAAAAACCAGATTAGACAGCAAAGATTAAACATTGCTTATGCTTTTAATTACGGTTATTTTCAGATTACATTAATTTAAGTCAAAAACTCTTAAATCACTTGATAAATATAGATCTAATAATCATCATCATCTCCAGCCCACCTAAGTCCCACTGTTCGGCTGGGGCGGTTAACGTTATCCACGGGCAAAAGAAGGGGGTGTTGTATTTGTATTCTAACTCCGTCACCACACGGGCAATCAGAACTAAATTAAATTTACTTTATGTATTCCGTTTAAAAAAGATAGTTTAGATAGTTCCAATTAAATATTTTTATATAGTAATTTCAAAATTTCGCTAGTGCTAGCAATTTTCTTATATAAGAGTTGAGGTCATAATTTCGTCATAATAAACTAGTTATTTTATTTATAAAAAATTTAAACTTATAAAGAAAACATATGAACAGTTTGTATTCCTATGCCTTTTTTTATTCAGCAGTATCCTTCCATCCGTGTGGTGTCATAGTATTAGATAATGCGACGGTCACTATCTCTGTCTGTCTAGTGAGTATTGTTAAAGTGTATTCAGGGAAATAAACGTATAACATGATAGTAAGGGAAGGAATCATCATCATCATAGCTCTTATACTCGTATGTCCCACTGATGGGCTCAAGCCACAATGAGAGGGAAATCGACCTACTATACCACGCTGGTCAGACTTGTTGGTATAGAGATTTTACGACACCCACGAATAAAAAGGGGGTGGTGAATTGTATTCTTACTCCGTCACCACACCGTTTGCCGTTATTCTTTTGAATACTAGATTTAAAATTGAATGACAACGTGATTGACCTACGTGGGGTAATTTTTAATGTTCCTTCACCTGCCGGAGGAGGCCCCAATATTCCATTGCATATGGGCTAATAAGAGAAAGATCCTTGTTGTTTGAAAAAATTATATAAACTATAGCTTCAATTTCAAGTATGCATCTAAGACAATGATCGAGCTAAGGGGCTTGTAGGTCCGTGAGCGCTGGCGCGAGCTCATCGTCCCCGCATCGCGGCGCCGCAATAAATTACCACCAGATATCAACCGCGAACATACAGTCATGTTCACTGTCTCTTGTTTATTTATATATGTACATGTATACAATTGTTTGTACCAACCGGTAAGAGCTTAACGATAATTTTATAGATGTACTAACGATAAAACTATCAAAATGATAACGCTCTTATAAATTTATATCGATAAACAATTACAAATTTGCTATCATAAATACACTCATATTAGCTGTATTTAATTGAGTACAAGGTATTGATTATCTGAATAATAAAAGTACTTGCATTTTATATATGAACCTACTATAGATATTGTGTCAAATATTAGTAATACCGTTAAATGTCTAAAAAACTTGCCTTGCTGACGGACTAAGAATACAATTTCTTGTATTACTTGCCCGTGGGTGTCGTACGAGGCGACTATGGGATTATAATATGCATAAAATATCTAAACAAGAGAAGGAAAACTGGAAATAAAACCCTTTACCAACCCGTCTGACTAGCGTGGTGTAGTAGGTGAATTTCCTTCCCAATGCGGAGGTGGCTCGAGCCCATTAGTAGGACGTATATGAGATATGTAGATGATAAACTTCGGCATCTTCAGTTCTGTAAAAAGGTCAATGATTATGTCGTAACGTTAGACTTGTAAATGCGTCGATAGTAATTAATGAAACTATCAACATGAACACTCATGACATGAAAGCAGAACTCTAAAAATTAAAAAAAAAAACCTTTACCGTTGAACTTAAAACCACGTGTTCAACAATCTGCGGCGAAGACGTGCCAAATTGATGACCTTTAATGTCGTTCAATCCCATTTTATCACCCGATCGTGTTCAATAACAGTATCATTAACAACACTTCCCAGGTGTAAAGTAAATCAGTGTAGGATACCTCACCAGTGTATCACAAGGTATCTACCAAACACTGTTTTTTGTCACGCTTTGGCACCATCGCAAATTGGACTCAAGATTTATTCATTCATTTAAGTATTCAGTTCTTTAATGTCTTGGCACGACTATACATCTTGTCTGTACTATTTATTTAGCTTAATGGCTTTTTAATGTTTGTTATAGATTTATCTGGTTATATATTATGAAATTAATAGAACTGGCATTGATTGGTATACCGAGATTAGCTATAGTATAAATTGGAACATAAATTTATGATATAGGTTCGTCTATTATAATATTAACAGGGTATATAAGCTTCTCCTAGACGATTGAATTTCTAAAATGAGGCTTCTTCTGGCTCTTTTGTTTGTAATTTCGAATTCGTTTACATTTCTGTGTATTAAGAAAAAAGTTATTTTGCATGTTTGAGTTATGACTCAATCAATGACTAGCAAATTTGTCGCGTAATCATGATCAAGTAGTAATCTAATGATTTGTTTGGTTAATTACTTTGAATAGAAGGAACTTGACTGTTTGGTTGCAACATTTAGGGATCCCATATAGATCCCACTGTTGGGCTCAAGTCTCCTACACAATAAGAGGGAAATTGACCTACAATTTTACGCTGCTCAGACATGTTGGTATAGAGTTTCAGTCGAGTTTGCCTTCTCTCGCATAGAAATTATCTGCTTAATATATTCCTTAGGGGGACTAACTTTTACGTTACCTACGGGCAAGAGAAGGAGAGGTGAATTATATTCTCACTCCGTCATCACGTGGATTCTTTATTTTAATATATTAAGTATGCGTTATTTATTATGTAATCTTCATTTAGATAGCTCTCAATCTTGTCCCTACAAACCTGAATATTTTATTATCCAACTAAAGGTCGTCCATGATTTATTTATAATGTTCGTATCCTTAATACAAATTGCACTTTCACCGTACGAAAGTGATGCAGTGTCAAGACTCCTGCGCAAGCGTCCGTCCGTCTCGTTACATCAACTTAATTCACCATTATGTAAGCATCGTGTATAATTTGGGCTTGTCCCCTTTATTTCTTTTTTGAATCCGTGTTCCCTTTCGTTTACAAACACTTTGGTAAGAGTCTTTTCTTTGTGAGTTAAGACAAAACAATAAAGAAATTATGGTATTGATTTTTTCTGAAACCATTTGTAATTTCTAGACTAAGGTTAGGCTTAAAAGTCACTGGAAGTAGTATCCAAAATCAAAAAGTGCTTGACTAAAGAAATCCCTAAAGCACTTACTAAGCCGTGCATGTTTTTCTTCTCAATACAGAAGGATAGATTGCTTTTGGTTATGTTTTACATCAGGCGCCTGTCTGACACTAGCACTCCACCTGGGTTAAGTTTAAGACTTAGACAATGTACACAAATATTCAGCTTCAACTTTTGCTGTTATAATATTGATATTCTATGTGCATATTTCCAAGTTACTACCCTACGGTGTTGAATGAGTTTAGTTCGAAACAGTTTGATGTGAAAGTAATTACTGTAAGAGATTATTCAGTACAATTCACCCTTTAATTATAAAACGTATGTATCCGATAGCAAATACCGGTTTTATGTACCCAAAAAAATGACTCTGCCTACACCCACAAATAGATAAAATTTTAAATTGAACATTTTCATAAGTAATCTTTGGATTATGTCGTAACATGCCACAGATTTTCAAAACTATTAAACTCCAATAATAGCTTAGTATTAACAACAGTTTAGAAACTATTACTACAGAATTAATCCCCATTAGCAGAGTAGGTAATCTGAATATCTATGCACCAGCTGAGATCATCCGCATTAGAAATGATTGGCTCTTTCTTAACGAGATGCGTCATCTTTACATAATTCGGAAATTGTTTATATGAGTTATTGATACAAATGTGAAATTTATTCACACCACCGTGTTATGGTGAAATGCAAAAAAAATTGCCAGCTATTAGATAATTGTATGGTCCTAAATACCAAACATTTTATGTGCGTGTGCTTCGAAGTTAACGTTATCGCCAGTTATTGATTACGTTTATTTAACGATTTCGCAACTAACGACGTTACAAAACATATTTTTATATGCTAACAATTAACCCTTTAGAACTGGACGTTATATAAAACTGTTATTTACATAAAAATCAAGGTCGTGTATTAATAATTGTTGTTTTGAATTGTTCAATAAATTTAATGAAATATATTTTCTAAAAGTCGTATACTTTTCAATTCGACAGCGGACGCTCGGAGTATTCACAGCCCTTATGTGTCTACTGCTAGACATGCATTTTCTCGACAATTTAAAAGAATGCTAGCCAGATAGCTGATGAAGATATACATTAAATTCTCAGCAAGTAGGAATCCTTAGTAGATTTAGGCTAATTTAGATTTTTTTATGCGGCTTCTTGGCCCTCTGCGGTTCTCTGATAAAGTTCATATAAATAAATCATCTAATTTCATATCGAATAGTGAGTTAAACGAATAAATATCGTTTCTATTAGAAATGATCGCTGAAATATTTAAATAGATTTTTATGCAATTAAATATGTATATACTATAAACAACGTTTAATGTTCAACGTGAAAAGAAATATTTATGGAGGATCATTGGCATTCAAGTTCATTAACTTGAAATAGAAAAAAAAAATGTTTGTATATATACATATACACTATATTTTGTTCTATCCTATGTGTATGGCTCTTCAATTACGTTTGTGCCCCGGAGGTATCCACGCGAGTGAAACCTTACCCAAAAGCTTTTTTAATATATTCATGAAATCTGACGCCACCCCATCAAAATATTGTCACGGTTATTAGCAATGACAGAGTCATTAAGTAAGTAACACAATACCTGTCATACTGTCAAAGAAATCAAATTTCGCCGCGCCGGCGAAGTGTGATTTGTCATTGGTCGAAATGTAAATTATGTCTTCGCTCAGAGAAAAATATGCGAGGTTCTTGTTTGGTAATTCACAAGTTTTATTAGTCAAAGAATATATAGTGTCGTCACTTTATTGCACTACGGTAGTTGATAACGGTATCGTAAAACTAAATGTAAATACAGGAAAGTGAAGCAGTACTAATTTAACTACAAAAAGAAAACAAATACAGTCCCCACACCTCTTAAGTATTATTGCCATCCTATGTGTGTGTGTGTGTGTGTGTGTATGTATATATATATATATATATATATATAATCGATCGCAGCGCCACCTATAAATTATTAATCTAAACCATTCTCTAATCCACGGGAACACACACATAACAATCATCAAAATCGGTCCAGTCGTTTAGGAGTTCAGAAACACGCGGACAGAAGAATTCAAAAGATGCTTACAGCGCTATTAATGACTTAATTCTAATTGATTATTTCCTCATATACCTGCCTCTTCCGCATTTGTTTCGCTCAATTTGCCCAACTTTTGCCAGTTTGGTTACCCGCTTATGTCGCTCAGTATCTTGAGATATCCACGGGCAATGTACTCGACACAATGTCTGACATACTAGTATAAAATAATTACTTGGCTATATAATTATATTGTTTGCCGATGCATGATAGTCTCATATTGTTTTTCTTATTACAACTCTGTTGTCATAATCACGAATAATAAACAATACTTTGATGTTACAATAACAATAAATAACCGTATAATGTTCTACTTTACAAAATTTAATGGAACTTTCCAGACGTTATGTAAAGTTGCCATTTTTTGTTTGAATTCTATTTGACTGTGGATTAACGTAACATGATTGTTTAAATGGCAACACAAAAGAGAGATTTGATTCTATAATCGGTTGTGATGTCATGTTTTTAATTGTTTTTTTTACCCATGTCTGCTTTACGAGAACAGCACTTTTTTTTCTTTCACGCTGTGGAAATGCATTTACGCACTATCCCCCGCTGGTTACAGACAGGGGAGTGTGTGTGGGACTCGCCGACCACATAAGTGACCGAAATACCCACTAAAACCACAGCGGCCCCTTCCGCGCTTTTACGGGGTGCCGGAGAAATCGTCTGATAACATTCTATCCTCGACACCCCAACGCTTGGCCGTCTGGCTACGTCCTGTCATCATTCAGGGCGGTGGGTGGAGGAGCGCATAGCGGCGTCTCCTCCTCCCTAGTCGTCGCCGGCGGAGCGAGTCAGCGGACGTAAGAGCCTTGCGTGCCCGCTCCGCGGCTTCCTTGTCATGACAGCCTCACAGAAGGAGGCCATCGACGACCAACAGCTGTCGCTGCCGAGCATCTTGGAGATGACGGTCGGCAGCGAAAGGTCTGTTATTCTCAATTCCGGTGACAGGACGTGGCGCTGAGGCCCCCAGGTGGGGCATACTTCCAGTGTGTGGCGCGCATCGTCGATTAACGCGCCACACTCATGACATCCTGGGGCCTCTTCTCTTCCAATTCTGTGCAGGTACTTAACGAAGACCCCATGTCCGGTAAGCACCTGCACCATCCTAAATGTAAGGCTGCCGTGCCTTCTCCTGAGCCAGCGGTGGAGATGCGGCGCAACCGCCTCCACAGTCCCCCGCCCTGCTACGGAGGACTCTAGATCTTCACTTCACCGCCGGATGACTTCCGTTCGAGCCACTTCTTGAGCTCTGCCCAGTCTCCCGACGTAGACCCACTCGCCGTTGACTCGTGCTGTGGCACGGAACCAGTTTACATCCGTCAGCGCCTCTGCCACCAGCGGCCAAGGCGGGTCGCCTGCCAGCAGTGTTGCCGCAGTCCAGGACACAGTACGGTAACCCCTAATAGCCCTTACCGCCATAACCCTCTGCGGTCGTCGCAGAAGGGCTCTGTTGCGGGCGGTGAGGGACTCCGACCAGATAGGGGTACCATACAGTGCCATGGACCGCAGAATGCCGGCGTAGAGTCGCCGGCATGACGACCCAGGACCGCCAGTGTTCGGCAGAAGCCTTCCCAGTGCCGCGGCCGACTTGACGAGCCTCGGGACGAGCTGGGCAAAGTGTGGCCCCAAATTCCAATTTGAATCGAGGTGCAGACCCAAATGTTTTATCTGGGCCTGCACCGGCACGGCAACCACAGAATCACTAATGTGTGCTCCTCGGGGTGGACCTCGACGTGGGCCATGGAAAAGGAGGGCCTCGGTTTTATCCAGCGAGACCCTCAGACCCAACATCCCAAACCGGTCCACGACGAACGAGAACAGCACTGCATACCAGAGCAAAAACAAAAGATTATTCAAACACATACTTAATGCAAATTAAAATTTCGAGACGGAGTACGAAAAGGGCGTCGTTGGTTTTAGAGAGTATTCCGCCGTTGCATCTGCTCTGAAAAGTTTTAGTACTAATATTGTTATATTTCTACTATTATACACATAAAAATATATTCATCTCTGCCATTATTGCTATCATAACGATGGGGAACGCGGAATACGTTTTCCACATCGAGACGGAAAACCTAGGTCAGTTAAGAGAATAAATAACTAAATCATTAATCCAGTTTTGTAATAGCGTATCTATTATTAACTTCACACTTGCCAATTAAATTTATGAAATTAATCCCATAAACCCCTTGCATTTGAAAAATATTTCTACATAATTTATATTTCCCAACTCGTATTCCATGAGATTTGATGCGGTCCCTGTACAAAATACCTGTTTTAGTTGCTATGCACATCGTAACTAAAAGGCGGCTCGCTTTGCCATCACGATTCGGAGAAAAAAAAACATTAAAATTCGTCTGCCGACCTAAGCATTCGCGTTCGTCCGGACATTGCGTCCTTCGTGCCGGCGCTGGAACAGGCGGCCTTCGCCCGGAACGTGCTAAAAATAACCGCACGCCCTTGAAGTATACGTCGAACTGGATTTATTGACTGCCAGTCTTGAACTTCAGACAGTTTTAAAGAAAATGTTCATAAAACTTGTAAATTAAAATGATTTCAAATGAATAGCATATTATATTAATGTTTCGCCTTCGCCTTGCTATATCAAATATTTTAATAACATATTATTGAATGGCGAGAACCTTTGCCAGATAAAGATATTTTGAAGGTGATTGTGTAATAAATAACGGCTGTACGCCGCATATAATGTTACCAAGAAAATGTCTACATAATATTAAAAACTCATGTATCTCCAGATACGTCATATTTATGGGTGCTGCATACAAAAACGCATTAGTGTTACTTACCAATATTACCGTGAAGGTTATAGTTTTATCATAATAATGGACTTGAATGAAAAACTTTGCCAAGCAGAATTTAAGCCTTGCAGTATTATTTTAAAGTTGATTTTCATTCAAAGTGTATAGTTTGTCGATATTCGATATCAGCAACACGTGGCCCATTAGTGTACAGCGTCGAGATACAGTCGATGCACATCAGTAATGCAGAGAATACGCTCTGCCCGCGTACAACATACAAATGAACTATTTTTATGCACCAAATATGGCTTTTTTCTTCTCGACGACACGTGTGGGTGTTTTATTACGCTTTTTCGTTGAATTTATTTAAAACAGGAAAAACAACTCCCAGTAGGACACTCTGTTTTTGTTTTCTTATCTTTTTATTTAAAACTATATGCGTGAAGACCGTGTTGATGACTATTTATGGTCGTACTGAATTTCCTTTTGTTGTCCAAATGGACGAATCAAAACTAAACAATATTTATGATATTAGTGCCATATGATAATGCCAATACGTTTGGACTAAAATTTATTGATTTCGAACTGTAGTAACATTTATCAAGCACCAGTTTTAAATACGATTGACAGTTTCGTTGTCAATGCAAATATGTCGGCTCATTATAACGGTTTTGTAGGCGTTACAATAGCACTCGCATTTCCAGATAGATTCCCGTTTAGCTGAGAGATGCTCCACTGGTTCGCCCGCGCAGATATTCTGTGTGTTGAAATACTAATTTAGTAACGGTGTGCACTTGTGTTATAGAGAAAGTTCTTAACTGTTCTGTGACAGCATCTGTGAAGGGCTGGCTAGTGGTATATTACACCCACACGATAACAGTTATTAATAGCAGTTCATCTATGTCTGCTACCGAGTTCAATGTACTCCAAATATCTTCTGAAATTCCTTAGAATTGTATATAGAGGACCATATAATAGAAATCAGCTTTATTCTATCACTCGTACCCTAACTTTGCCTTTATTTATTGTCCTCGCCGAAGGATAGGTAATATTTATAGTATTTTTTACCGTCATTAAGCTGTTATGTCAGCGTAAAAGTGCTTCGTTACACTATCTCATTTGATCGCCTAGTACAATTGTATATTGTTACTTTTCTAAATTGCCAAATAGGTAATGATTTATATGCAATTAGATACAATAGTGCAAATTCCAAATGCAGATTGTACTATCGACTGTTGGCAAGCACGTGCCTCGTACAATAGAAATTTAAAATATAGCTTTGTTACTAATCGTTGGGGTGACATAGTGTAAAGACCCTTTGTTTGCTGAGCATTGAAATATAAACATAAGTACAGAAGCATCGAAGTGAAAAACAATGGGTACCGCATGCCAATTCATAATCCACCCCGCCTTAGTGGCGCCCAGCATGGGACTCGTTTGTTTAAACATTACTTAGCGGTAATGCACGCCCTGCAAAATGCACACTTGTTTATGATTGCGAGCCGAAAACGCTTCCCTCGCGTATACTGTAAACAATGTTTTGTTTGCCCGATGTAGATCTTCAAAGCGGTCTATACGTGTTATTATTTACCATACAACAGAAGTAACGGTTATCTAAATACTTTGGACGTTCCATAACACTAATATTATGCGTAACGGTCTTTGTCGTTTTACCATAATGAGCTAGCGACAGCTGTGTGGTAACCGTATAATGTGGAAACTATAGGACATATCGATGGTGCTGCCCACACTATGATTGATTGGTATCATTAGATTAAAGAATATCGTTAACGTGTGCTAAGAACGTTCCATCTGTGTTCCATCTGTGTTGCGACAAAACGCATAAATCAATTCACACATTTAAAATTTTGCATACATTTAATATCGCTGACAAACGTTTTGCAATTGATTCTCATGTGACAACAGTGTTACTTATATATATTTTATGCAAAATGATCGCCGTTTAATTCGGCGTGGGCGTTTGCATAATTAAGCTTCTGTCGGAAGTGTTTGCGTCTTGAACAATGCCGACCGCGAACGTATTTAATTAAGAGTTTTATTACCATCATAGTCTATTAACGCTTATAAGCAGAACGTCCGAGATTATATATAGATTATTGCCGCGGTAATTCGAAGTCGTTAAGTTTTTCTTGTAACAAAAATAAGTCGATTGATGTCCGCATAGGTGTGGGCACATCCATGTATCAGATTCCTAACTGTACTGGCGTACGGTTTACAACCATCGCGACATAGATACTGAGGTAAAAACGACTATAAAAATTCAATTCAACTATTCTAAACGATGTTTTTTTTTTATATAAAAACGTTATCTTATTGCGTAAAGTTGTCGGCTGTGGTGGCGCCACGTCTTTTAAATTATTTGGTGCATTGGGACTGCGGTCGATCATTAGCATAATTTAGTGATACAAGCAGACGTTAAGAATGCTTTTGACGATTCGTTTGTGTGAATGACGTACGATTTGGTGTCATTCGGAACATGTCTAATATTAGACACAGACAGTCATAACTGTTTGCAAGAGAAATAGTTTTATTTTTCAATAGAATACTGTTATAATGTTAAAGGTTTTTCAACGTTGACAAATTGGTTTATTATATAAAATGTTTACAGTAAGAGTTTTATATCGTAATCTTTTTTCTTTTATTGAGGAAAACTGACGAATTACGAAGACTGTCGCTGGCTATCCGTAAGACTTAAATGAAACAAAAAATCCAAGAGATTTATCTACCAAATTGTCATACTTTAATCGCAAAAAAATCGGCTCATCACAATAGGTAATACGATTTAGTACGACAACGAACTCTACCCACACTCAGTCCTTTAAAATGGATTGTTACCAAAATTTTAACGATGTCATCAAGCTAAGTGTGAAGTTGTAATCTCTAAGTCACGTTCTTAATATTGCAGGTGTTTTTAAACAATTTTTTGCATCTCAAGTATGTGTCATATGTATTTACTGTGTCATTGATTTACACATAAGGATAAGCTAGTATTGTCAAAGAGTCAAAGAAACGGCGAGAATTTTTTTAAAGACATTTTTGCACTAAGCTGCAGATTCTGATAGTTGAAATTGTGTTTATAACTGAAATAGATACGTGAAAAAAAGTCTAGGTGTTACTTATTGCCCTTTTAATTTTTGCTAAGTGACAGACCACTTGTTTATATGTCAATCATAAATATGATTTCAAATTTATATTTAAAAACATTAAAGATTTTCTGTAGAAGTACTTGAGACGTTGACTAATATGATTTATATTTTAGTGATTCAGTTCGTTTTCAATGTGTGTCAAAACAAAATTTAACGTTCATATAATTTTAATAACAAACATAGATCATTCAGAAAAATAAACGAATTGATTTTTAATTGTTCAACTTCTGGACACCTTACAAAATGTACTGTCATAAAAAAGCAGCAGTGTTTTTTAAGTAATTGCTAATTAAGACTATATAACAAGCAGAATATTACTTATTAGTTTCTATATTATTTTATAGCTCAAATTATGGGCGACTCATTTATATTCTTAACAAAATAACTCCTAATTAATGTCTTCCTTGATTATCTCGACAGGCCATTTATTTTTATTTTTTTTATACTCGCACTGAACTTGTTTTGATTCAATTATGACCATATAGGTAGATACGTTTCAGTGCTAACCGCACGCCTACTTGTATATCTACGCATATTCATAATGTTTGCTCTGTGATGACTAGTGGAAATACAATTTCTCAACACTTCTTTCGAACTTGTGGGTTCCTAGAACGAAAATAGATCTGATCACATTCAGCAGACCAAACTCGCTCCATTGTGGGAGAGCTTGTACCCAACAATTAGCTGTATATAGTTATAGATCATGAAATTACCTTTATACAAAAAATCCTTTGTAAGATTCATTTTAACAAATACAAAATATCCTCCTTACCTCCGGGAGTATCTTGGATAACATAATACCGCGAAATTCTTACGAAATTAACGAAGATATTTTTAGTCTGTGCGAATCTTTATTAAAAAGTAACAATTTTTGCTACAATGTCTATATATCTGTGATTAAAGTCCCCTTTTCTTTTACGGAAACAACTCGTCAGTATGAGGGGTGGCTTAAGGCTTAATAAGAGGGGTGAATATGTACGTGTAGTTAATGTAACAGACGATGCACTGGCAATGTTTTAGTTCGAAGCTTTTACTGAAATGTACGACGCCGGCGAGTCATTTAAAGTCGACTAGACGAGAGGGCTAAAGTCTAGACGATAGGGGTTGCGTGCCCAAGTTTTAAACTACATGCGTGTACTGCCTAAGCTGTCCGGGCATCGCAATAATTTTCATAATAATACCTTCACTTATTTCACCATAAAAACTCGTAATGAAAAAGAAACATCTTTGTTTATTTCATACAATCTTGCAATCTCTTAAATCCTATTTTTAATTTTCTTTATAAATGTATCAAAATCCAATGACTGCCAAAGTCATTCAAAAGTTCAAGTTTTCTATTATCGTTATAGGAGTTAGTCAAGTATTCTACTTATATGTAGACAAGATATATGATAACGTTTGTTAAGTAGACGCATAAATGATAATCAAGGAGGAAGAATTAAGGTTCTGTAATAATGATCCGATATTGACAGAACCATAAGTTGATAATACATGATTTCTATTAGCACCTAATAGATTTCAAATGTTTGGTTTTTATTCAGATAGCAAGTAATATAAGTATTGTCATGTCTACATAAAGACTTATATCAACATCGTGTTTACTAAGCGTTGTAATGCAAGTTTAAATAAATACTTCTATGTAGAAATCCTGTCTCCATAAAAAATAATTTATTACCTGATCGAGGAATTTATTTACAACTTGGCAGAGTGTCAAGTCGTTACTGAATAATGTATTTTTTATAACTATTACTGGTGTCTCTATTTTTGTGAAAGAGGCTCTGTGGTTACTTGATTACCTTTGTTTATTATCAAAAGATACTTTGTGAAATTGTTCAATCTGCTAAGATTGCCTGACTTGACTTTAGTCAACCATTTACTTGCCCTTCAATGTTGTTCGCAATGATGCTCAGTTATAAAGCTATTAAATTGTCTAAGAGAACTGACATTACCAAACTTGGTTTGCCTTAATTACTATACGAATTGCAAACGGTCATAGGCTTATAGGTGTCTAATCTTCCTTAACTGTCACCCGCAAAGGCAAATATAGATCAGTTTGAGGACCACCAAAGTAATACGTTCAGTTTCTTCGATCGACTCGGTTAGATGGGAACTCTAGCTAAGCCATACTAAAGATATCGGCAATAATTTCCACATTACTATCATATACTTAGTTTTTAATTATATTTCCTCCTTGTTATTATCAAACTATATTTATTAGCATACCTTATCGAGTGTAAGTGGGAATTATGACGTGGCAGCGACGTGCTGTATCGGCGCCTGCGCAGCTGCGCCACCTAAGAAACAGTTTACAATGAAAACATTGACGAGCCTTCCTACTTTCCTAGTAAAAAGTCGCTGTAGATAATATAGTGTGCTTCCCTGAAATGTTTATAATGTGTTATCTATAATGCTTGTTGTTAGTATCTGTGTTTTATATAGCGTCTATTCCGTTTCATATGATCAAAATATAAATAAAAAGGCGCTTACTAAAGTTTTTTTAAAAATAAATTGCCCAAGTTCCGTAGGTAATAAGCAAACATAATGAAAATTCATTATGTCAAGTCTTTTTTCTATTTTCTTTTTTCTGATGTCACCCCCTATCTGCGGTCAAGGCTATTCACGATTCATGCTATTTATTAGGTACTTTATTGCATAAAGATTATCGCGATAAGGTTTTAATAATTTACAAAATGGCCGACATATTACAGTACTTTATGATACTATTATCCGATTTGTTTTACATAAGCTCCTCATCTGAATCACTCATTAAAGAACAAAGTAAAATAAATCTGTATTTGTTTAGCAATAAATATTACACGGGGAGACATTACAGTAAATTAACCCATTAACAATAGACGTCATTAGAATCTACATAATATGAATTGCTACAGGTTAACCAACTTATTGATAATATAATACAACTAGCAATCCGCCCTCGCTTCGCTTCGGTTATAGGTTATAGTCGTTTTACCCGCGTAGTTCCCGTTCCCGTGGGAATACCGGGATAAAATATAGCCTAGTTTACGCCCTGATATTATAGCTTTCCGAGCAAGCAGCACATTTGATGGTAAGTGATGAGTGCCGCACATGGACCTTTGCAATACCAGGGGCACAGCTAGGCCGTTGCCTACCGTAAAGAAAATGCTTTTCTTACACCTTGTTTAAAGAAGGACATGTCATAGCGTAGAAAACGGTTACATTTTGTTATTTTCTCCACCTATAGTAATGTTATATTACTATTATGACCTTTAGTCGTTATTCACGACACCCAACAAATTGATGACACGTCTACGTCCGTCCCAAGAGTCTAGTTGCAACTTTCATCTAAATACCCTGACCCAGTATCAGCAGGCTGCAATCAGGACATTCCTCTGTCGTTGCATCATATTATTAACTAGCAACCCGCCCTCGCTTCGCTTCGGCCATAGGTTATAGTTGTTTTACCCGCGTAGTTCCCGTTCCCGTGGGAATACCGGGATAAAATATAGCCTAGTTTACGCCCTGATATTATAGCTTTCCATTGGTGAAAGAATTTTTGAAATCGGTCCAGCCGTTTTGAAGATTACCGGGAACAAACAGACAGACAAAAATTTTTTAATTGCTATTTTAGGCATAGGTGTCGTGCAAATAACCGTGTGAGCATGAAAAAAGCCTATTATTTTGACATTACAAACAGACACTCCAATTTTATTTATTGGTATAGATGACATCAATTGTTGATGCATAAACGACACTCCTCATGCATGCACTCAAGACTGTAAATATAACGAAAAACCAACTCTAATCATGAAATTAATTTGAGATCTTCTACTACATTCTTTGCAAATATTAACATATGTTAATATATCATATTCTATATAGGTCCTCTTGTTTTATAATATTAAAAAGATTTTTATTTATAAAGGAAACTCGATAATGGTAGTTTACTGCTTGATCATTTACTTTTGAAGCGGTGTATAGTGGTACAGCTGAGTCATATGCGCACGCGCATGCCGAAGCGACATTGTTTTGCACTGTCAACTAATGCGTGTTAGATAATTCTTAACCTTTGATTATAGTTTCTAGACAATCGAATTCATTATTGCTATCAAATATTGAAGACGGAGAAATATAACATTATGTTTTAAAAAGCTGACAAGTTTTAAACATTAGTGATTTTTAATACGTATGTAGATCACCACTAGAATGCCTCTAATCTTGAAAAATTTTGTAAGCAGGCTATTTTAAATTCTAAAAGATCAGTGTTCTAAAAAACTTGTCATGCGGAAAATATGATAACCAAAACTGGATTACCAATTTTAGATCTTGCTTTGACCTATTTGGTAACGTCTAAATTAACTAAAGATGAGGAAACAATAATATTGAATGCACGCAATTTAAGAATAAAATAGGTTGTCTTGAACGAATTGCTAAATACTAAGCTAAATGGAATAAATTTGAATGCAAATATTGATTCTGTTTCTGTAGGTAAAGCAACCTTTAAGTAACAAAGATTATCAATAATAATATAAGCTGTAGGTTTAGCTTTAGAAGATAAGATTTCTTAATCACCAATAGCATACAAAATTTAGGGAAAAAGTGGGGCACATGTGGTTTATGTATATTTTGCCAACAAAATTTGATTACTGTTCATTGGGATTTATTCATATAATATATATACAAGAAATTGTGTTCTTAATAGCTGTCATTATTACTTCATAATTTCAGTATTAATTCATCATCATCTTGCTCTTATCCCAATTACTTGGGGTCGACGCAATATGTCATCTGTTTTGACATATTGCAAAAAGTTTCGGCAATGACTTTTATGACCGGCCGCCTGCCTGACGTCAACCCTCCTTGGGAATGTAATCGTTGACCCAAATGGTACGAGATGGAGTTGGTCCGGGTCAATCTAGGGCTCTTAGTCGTCTTTTACGACACCCACGAGCAAAGCAAGGGTTGGTAGTATTCGAAGCCGAACCGAATTTCAGTATTAATTAATGAAAATTTATATTTTGGGCGCTAGTGTTTTTAAATTCCGTAATACAATATATACAATGAAAATTTCAAATAATAATTTTCAAACGTAATCATTTGTCGAATTGCTTGCCTTGCTTAAGAGGGATGTCACAATGGTAGACCACATTGTTTTCAGTAAAAAACAATCTCAGTCCGTGCCTTAAGAGTATCATTACCCTTATATTTCATTCAACCGTGCGATTAATTCTTGTTTTTCCGTGGGAATGCTTGAATACATCGTTTAAATGTAATTAGCCACATTATTGTTTGTTTTGTCCTTTAATGACGACAATTCAGTGCTTTTTCATGCTGTTTTATTACTTATAAATGGCTGTTTATTACGCTGGTTGTATGTAAAGCATGTTCATTGAGCCGTTGACGACTAAATTGTTTTAAGGCGAACACAAACTTTTGACATCTTAACCTTAAAAGTAACAAGTTGGTCAAGATTGTTCGAATCAGTTTATTCGCGAATTTGGCATTATAAGGTGAATTGATTTGTGTTATTCTAAATAAAAATACATTTATTTTAAATATTCTATAGCCCCCTTTGTAGCAGTCCATTGATTTCTACTTTTAATGAGCAGTTTTCTCCGACATCATTTTTTGACCCATCCAGGATCGCACATTAAATTTATTAGCAATTCCATGTACATCAGCAGTTCTATTGCATTGTTCAATGTTCAAGCAATTTGCTTTCTAAGCTAAATTTGAGATTGTTTTTATGCAATAAATACTTTTTTGGATTAACTACAAAAAATTATCAATTCCTATTTTTGACGAACAATGCCTCATAATATTGGCTGTCTATAGCAATTTCTTGCAATTCCGTCCTTGCTAATAAAACTTAAGCTAGGCACTTAGATACGTGCACTTATGAGCCATTAACGTTAACATGAAAAAGTGTTATTACAAATCGTCACATTGAAATATATGTATTCGATCTCTGATTGGTATCTACCCCACCACAAAGGGTTAGAACAACATTTCTAACCGTACTAAATACAAGTTGACATCGAACTGACTCATGCGAAAGACCCTCGCTGGCACCGCCTACTGCCGTACACGGACATACATGCATCACAAACATATTTATTCCTTTTAAGACATACGTGGGAATATCTAGACTATAGTTCCGTGGCACATAGCCAATGTGATAATTATATCTACTATTGTTTCACAACGTATCATTTCACACCGTTGACAGTTTACGACGTGTTGCTAATCTGATTTTTATTTGAAAAGTATTGCATTACAATTGCAAGATGTCATAATATCCGACAGAGGAAACAAATGAATAGGTCGTGAGTGCGCAACAATGGCAAGAGGGAGTGAGACCGATAAATCGGACGCAAATGCAGACTCCATCGGCGCCGCCATTATATTTTTGTGATTAATAACAATATATGTATATTGTTGTACCTTTGTTGTGTCTTCGCAACGGAATTACCACATTCACGGGAACACTGCACCACCCTCTTGGAACACGTCACGTTACTATAATCGGTTTTGTGTTAGTCATAGCATATTGAACTTTGCACGGAAATGCTATTCTATGCAATTTAATATTATGTGAATGAACGAACTAATGTTTGTTTAGATAAATTAAATGTCTATATATAATCGCGGTTCATTCGCTTTCGGCAATTTTTATCGTATTTTATGTTGCTTTATTTGGTTTTTACTAGGAATACTTTAGAACGTCTGTAACCACAGAAGAGTTTAAGTTTTCAAACACACTGTACTTGTAATGTACAATAAAATAAATTAGTGTTATAAAAATTAAAAGCATTTAAAATTAGTAGAAATACTTTTTATTTCATGCGTCTAATTGTAGAACATGAAAAATCATGTTCCATTTTTATTAAAGACACCCTACACTAAGGCAATAGTCCTTATGTTGCAGGGGACTTTACAAACATATAATTTAACGGACCCAGATGACTCGGAATAACGATTTGTGGATCGCAAAGTGTTGTCCTGCTTGGGATCCTAATCCGTGACACTGGCATATTAGGTAGGTATCTTAACCATTATGCCATATGTGCAGTCATATTAGGCTTCAGTAGCTTATAAATCCGTATAGAGACTTTAATGTAGCCACGAGATTATGAAAAAAAAAAATGCATTTAACTACATCACAGAAGAAGCATCCAACTCTGATTCATCATCATCATCATCTCAGCCCACATACGTCCCACTGCTGGGCTCGGGCCTCCTCCATAATGGAAGGGTAATTGACCTACTATACCACGCTGGTCAGACGTGTTGGTATAGGGTTTTATTTCGAGTTTTCCTTCTCTCGCATAGATGTTATATGCGTTTTATATCCCTTAGTCGTCTCGTACGATCACCCACGGGTAAGATAGGGGGTGGTGAATTGTATTCTTACTCCGTCACCACACGGAAGAAATTCTCACCAACTCTGATTAATTTCTAAATAAAGCTCGATAATGAGTGTTCAATAAATACCGCATTATTTCTAGCAAATAGCTTTTAACATCACAGAAATTTCATAATGGCGCCATCGAGCGCGTTTACAAATAATTAGTGGCATTAAGTGCGTATGTCGCTTCCCTTAACCGTTTCTCCGGAACTATAAAATTACAGCAGAGGCATGCCGTATGCCTTCTTGTCCGACAGCAAAAACATGGACGAGCTAAAAATACGCCTTCAACGACTGATGGACACAAACAGATTGTTGCTGACAGCCGGATCTGATGTGTCAGCATACTGAATGGAACTAATTGTCAGGATATTAATTAACAACTGTTGAATGCGATGAACACACATTATGTATCTTAAAACAAGAGATCTTCGCCTTCTAATTTTATTTGAGGATTTGCCGATCTTTAATTTATTAGAAATAAATGGCTAATAAATCCCGTGCTTTATAATAAATAATTATCATTTTGTAAATAAAACTCCTTTACGATTTTTAGCGCGTTTGTATTTGATTTTAGTTTGCCCGACGTTTCGAACACTTTACAGTGTTCGTGGTCACGGGCGCACTACGAACGCTTTTTAATTTTAATTTACAATGTGAAATACTCACGTAAACATGAGAAATTATCTTTTTAATGAATTCGGATTATAGACACTAATATAAACGTAACCTATATGTATGGTATGGCTTGGTTTCCAGAGTCCATGATAAGACTAACAGTTCCGTAATAGAAAATCCCCGTAACAGGTAACATAATATTATGACACCTCGTCTCGTACTTCATATGCTATATTTGTATAGACCAACGCAACAGTCCACTCTATTGTTGATATTAGATTATTTGTGATATTAGATTATTTATTATTATTTGTGAGTAAGAATAAACATCATAAACATATGTACGCTAAATATAGTAACTTCTCCAGCGACAATATTCATGCGCAAAACAAAATTGAACATTTAAAAGCACGTGGAGCACTGACACCCATAATACAGGCCCTTGGCCTAGTATGGTTGTTAGTAGATAAGACTAATGTTACATAGATGTTAAGTAATTTTCTAACTTTTACTCATAAGATTGTAATCGCAAGTATCAATAAATAAATATTATTATTATTATTATTTCTATATTTTAATAATATATTAATTTTTAGTAATAAGTGTTTTTCTAATTAATTGATTTGTATGCTTATTAATGAATCTGCAAATGTAGACTGTAGTAAACGATTTTGGATCATCTCATATCAGGGTAATATTTTTATGAGAATTTTTGCATGTGCTATTGAATAATGAGCGTAATAGTTTCTTATCCTAATTATATATAATCTTGCACGTGGGTGTCATAAAAGACGACTAAGGTATATAAAACACTATACTATCTATACAAGAGAAGCTAAACTCGAAATAAAACCTTATACCAAACTGTATGACCAGCGTGGAGTAGTAAATCTGTTTCCTATCGAGGCTCGAGCGTAGCAGTGGCGCGTATATGAACTGTAAAAAAAAACTTTTATGTGAATAACAATCACTTGAAAATTTTGTCGACATTTGCAACAGTATATTCCCTTTTGCTGAATTGTGCAACCGTCGCGGCGCCGTAACTATGTACGGCCCATTTCGATTAGATCGCTCCTGGAACAATTGTTACCGATCCGATCACGACACGGTTTGGTAAAGGTGAAAAATATTTTGAGAATGCCACGGCATGTCATTTCGCGGTGCACGATCGTGCAGCAACCAAATGTCATCTAAATGTGTGCAGATATTTTGTGTAAACCAGTTGCGACATGTGAAATATCGAGGTCTTCGAAAGTAATAACGTTGATTGTGTTTTAAGAAGTAGTTTATAATAAAGAATATTTTATTGTATCGTCTTTAAATAGGATAAGCGTTCGATTGCTGAACCTGAACTCTGAACTTAATTTACCTTCATTCATTGTTTTTTTTTTCTTTCCATATGGTGACGAAAGAATACAATTCACCTTACTACAAGTCACCCTGCTCCAGTGGTCGGTCCAACGATGAAGGTGGCGTGGGTATGGGTGGGTTATGGGCCCGCACGCCGTCCTTTCGTCGCTCCGGACGGAATGGACCGCGTGCGCGCTTACCATAGCCCACCTATATAAAAAAAAGCCTGGTATAGTAGGTCAATTTCCCTCCTATTGTGGAGAAGGCTTGAGTCCAACAGTGAGACATATATGATCATGATGATGAAGATGTTTTTTTGCGTGGTAATCTCAAAAGCAGCATGTAATTTGAAACTTAGCCCTTTGTCCTTTACTCAAAATCATTATGTGAAATATAGATATGTCGGACATCTGCTTCCTAACTACTATTACGGATATTAGTTGATTGAGTATGAGGGAAAGGCGGTAAGTGTGACGAGGTCATCACTGGCGTCAAGTAACACCTGGTATTTAGCTCAGTATTCTATCCATTATTCCAATTCTTAAAAGGATGCACATACTTTCAAATGGCTAACAAGCTTTAAGTGCCTAAGAAGCCCTAATGCCCTGTATTCCTCACATGTTTAAAATTTTCTGTTCGTTATTATTAAAGGTGTAGCAAGTTGTGTCGTTTATCCGTCAGTGATAGTTGGTTCAGATTAAGTTTGGATATCTCAAAGGGCCTCCTCCACTATGTGAGGCAAATACATACTGATACCTAAATACATAATAAAAAAAAATAGTTTTTATTTCATGCGTCTATATGTAGAACATAAAAATCTTATGATACATATTAGATTTCAATAGCTTATAAAGCCATAAGATCTTCATCGTCTCATTCTATACAATAAGGCCCACTGTTGGGCTGGGGCGTCCTTCACAATGGAGGGGAAATTAACTGAGGCTGGTCAAACGTGTTGGCATAAAGTTTTATTTCGAGTTTTCTTCTATTACATAGATGTTATATGCATACATTATGTCTCTAAGTCGCCTTTTACGACACCCACGGGCAAGATGGGACGGTGAATTGCATTCTTATGCCGTCACCACACGGAAAGAATATGTTTAAATGACATTAATTGTAAAAAATTGCTAATGTGAATGTTTGACATTCCTTCAAGGTATGGTAGCTTGTATGCATAGATGTGCAAGAGAAGGAAAACTCGTAATAAAACCCTATACAAAAACAGCAACCAGCGTGGTACAGTAGGTAAATTTCCCTCCTCTTGTGGAGGAGACTGATGCATATGAGCTGAAATGATGACGATGATGATGACACATAATCAGGACAACAACATCCGTATACCCAGGATGTTTTAAGCCAAGAAATCTGATAGCGTCAGAAACATCTGATCATCTCTAATCTGAGATGACAATAAACTTATGATTATACGTATTAATATAATTTGCTATGGCCGTGTCATTGTGCTCGCTCCATAAACCCGTTGCCTAAAGGTCGCCATTAAATTCATCAGGTATTAAAGCGTTTAATTAAATAAAGATTTCTTTTCCTGACGTGTGGCGTGGTTGCCTCGCTGATATTATTCACGGTCCGTATTTAGCGCCATTTAAACTCGTGTAACGTGTAATTGGGAATATTTATGGACACTAGGACTTCAGCAAATGGATATATCAAGTTCCAAGAATAGTATTAATTCGTAAAAATAAAATTGAAAAGGTCACAGTTAAAACCACCAGATGTTTAAGACTAGTTTACCTATAAAAGTATAAAAGAAACGTATTTTATCAGCACATGATACAAAGGCGCATATTTAAAAATTATAAAAGAAAAATCAACGTTACATATAGACAGAGCGAAATCTTTTTGCTTAGCTTGGTTAAGGGCTTTTTCTGACAAACAGACCATGCTGATTTAAAAAATGTAAGTATTGCCTTTAGTTTTTTTTTTAGATATTAGATTTAAAGCGACAAGCACACGTTTTAACTTGTGAAAATTTTTTAAATGAATTTGGTGACAGGTGTTTTTATTTTTATTTTGATACCCGAATCATTAGTCTATACGCATGTATGTAGTTCCAAAAATATAAATTCGCAACCTATTTTTACAGTCTTTTACAATTTTCAATAGTAATTTCTACTGTTTAGGTATTAGACATATGAAAACCGGAACAGGTCGTCCTGTAATCTAAACGAAAACGACGTCCAATTCGCAGTTGTCCTATGAACAAAAACAACAAACGTAACGAATAAAATAATTTAATGTAACTGTAATACATATTATGATAATTAACGTATTTTAAAATAATTATTTTGCCTAATTATACATATTTAATCCGGCTAGTAATAACTTACATAATGTATTTAGATGTATACTGCCTACTGTTGGCCATAATTTACCATATCGCTTCCTACTCACTAATGACTTTGTGAATTATCCAGAGCTATGGGAACAAACGTTTAGTATTCATGCCTTATTGGCTTCATGGTCTTCGCTATTATAAGTCCATTAATGCGTGGTGAAGGATTGCTGGCTTTGTTCTTTAGGACAATGAAAATTGGGCATGAAAAATTTATGAATTATCGTCTTTTAGCATTTTGTATGGTGTACTTGTAAATCTATCGTAGTTTTTTATGAAATGTTATTTTATTGCAATATTAATATAGGAAGGAGCAACTTTCAGATATAAAATTAGCAAGGCAAACGGTGTTCGATAGACGCTTTAGTAAAACGCAAGTTCACATAAAAAATCAATTTAAAATAGATCATTATGTTTTCGTCATGTTGTGTTGGGGAATACGGCAAATTGAGCAGGATGGTTTTCAATTACTTCTCGCGGATACCAAAAAAATATATAAGACTGAAAGAATTGCTCGCAAAAACTGCGAAATATTTATTTGGTAATCTTAAAATTGCTTCTTGATTTAAAAAGACTAGCTGACATTGAATAAAAAATCTAGTTTTATCATCATTTTATAAAAACAGTTAATGAGTTTTACATTGAAGATTGAAACTCAATTCTGTAATAATAAAAAGTATGTAGTTAAGACGTTGATCACAATTATGAGTACGATTCGAAACGGTGCAAATATAAATTTATATTGATAATTTTTAACGACTAAAATAAGTAACTGCTTTCCGTGTGGTGACGGAATAAGAATACAATTCACCACTTCTTACACATCTTACCCGTGGATGTTTTAAAAGACGATTAAGGGATATAGTAAGTTCTATGCAAGAGAGGAAAAACTCGAAACAAAACCCTATACCAACCTGTCTGACCAGCAGGGTACAGGAAAGGTTAATTGTCTTCCTATTATGGAGGGGATTCGAGCCTAGCAGTGGGACGTGTATCGCCTGTGATAAAAAACAACTGAACTGTTGAAATGACACAAATTTAATTATCACGAAACTTAAAAAATATATCCTACATTAACAATAATATGTAACTTGAATGTTGTAATTTTGAACGTTATTTAAATAATTTCGTGTGACGCTACACTTAACGTAAACTTAATTGTAAGTTATATATGTTACGTTATAATTAAAATATAAATTATATAATATTTAATGAACTAATTACCACAAGTTTATATAGTTTTCACTGTCAATGACATTTCGTAATTTATTGTAATAGGTTTATTTAACATGCAGTTTAATATATAAAGGAACTCATACAATATGAAACGAACCTTAACTTTAAAATTTTTTATACGACAACCAGTCGAGTCCTGCTTGAGAATTGAACCACACTGCGTCATCTCTGTGTTTAGTTAAAAATCTGGGAAGCTATTCTAAATAACTAAGACTTTTTTCAATTTTCAGTCGACTGTTATGCTCTGTCTCAACTGTATGTACTCCATCCATCTTTGAAGACCGCGGGACAACCTACCATCAGCCGAAATATTTTGAGACCTTAATTTTTAAAACATTACATCCATTCCATTTTTTTAATGTGTTCACTGTAACTAGCGTTTCAAATTGTGCAGGTAGATATCTTTACATGAGTGGTATATTAAGGGAAGGGCATAATTTCAGTGTTTATATTCCCTTTCGAGATAGCATTTAGAGTAACAGCAGTTTTACAAAACTTCATCATTCAAGACTGCCACTTCCTGATAGGTAATATGTTTTAAATAAATAAAAGCCTATATGGCTTATCATTAGAAAACTATGGACATTA
Organism: Lymantria dispar; assembly: GCA_032191425.1. Classification (NCBI taxonomy): domain Eukaryota; kingdom Metazoa; phylum Arthropoda; class Insecta; order Lepidoptera; family Erebidae; genus Lymantria; species Lymantria dispar. The sequence continues at coordinate 5,274,897 of CM063444.1, read as the reverse complement.
GAAGACTGACTCTGTTAAACCTTTACCTTAACCATGCTTTTTTTCAATAGGCTGTTTATAAATGAAATATTAATACAGATTATCATTGTAACTTTAGTTTTAAACGATTCCACATTACAACCTGTTCTAGAACGATTAAACGACGAACGTCTTGCGAAGTAATTATCCCTAGTTAAAAGCCGCTAATGGTTCCTGTGGCTTCCTGGTAGCGAACGTGACCGGTTCAGGTTCATATCCAATTGTTTTAATGAACCTCCCGTGGTGAATCGTTCACAAAAAAACTTCTACGACCGCAACAAATCTGATAAACGTGTTGTTTTGCTATCCGTACGACTCGTGAGTCGATTTGTGTTAATCAAATGTAGTCGATGACATTTGTTTTAGTTTTTGGAGTTATTTAATTGAGTTTAATGGTTTAAAGAAAATATTTAATCAGAAAAATATCTAGTATAAATTATTTGGGAATTTAGTTAGACAATTTAAATTTTTATTACAGTTTTTGGTGGCAGGCGAGGTAATTACCACACTTTCAGCTATAGTAGAGGATGCTACTACAGTTGACTAGAGTTGACTAGAATACTATAGTTGACTAGAGGAATTGGCAAATGGCTTTAAATATTGGCAAATAAATAAATAATGGTGATTATTGTCTTTTTACTCTGTCTCTACATGGAAAATTTATGTGTATGCATGCTATATCCGTATCGCTATACTTCTATAACATCATCTAATTAATAATATCCTAGCGTCTTCAACACAACTAGGAATGGTCTATTACGGTGAACAAAGCGTCTGTCCTTAACAACTTAACGGTCAAACATCCACCAGCCTTCCGCCATACAACGTTTTGTTTTAACAATTCAGTGCACACGGAGTCAACCTAGTAACGTTATTTTCTCGCGTTGCGAGTGAGCGATGGCCCTGAAACGAGAGTTTCTCAAACTTGTATTTACACAACATAGAAATTTTCACCATTTATATTTTTTTTTCTACCTTTACGAAGTATATAAGTGTTGTAATGCATCACTGACAACCGAAAATAAGAATAAAATCATTTCAGTTCAGTTTGACTCAATTTCAAAATACCTAATACAAATGATAGGGGAATCGCTAAATTGTCGCCTTCCTAACGTGTGGGATTAGGTGGAATGAAATAAGTAACAGAACGGGGAGGAGATTTGGGCTTCCAGCTCTCTCACTTATTGAAAGAGGTACAGTAACAAATTGCTACTGCTCAGACAACGATATTTTGCGAGACTGTGCTAGTCGAAGCATTTATCTGCAGACATAAAACTGTTACTGGAATGGCCTACTAGCTACCACTAATAAATAAAATAACGTCTATTAATAACGTTATATAAATAAAATAATTCTTTTTTAAGATGAACAGAATCTACTTATAAGAGTTTTGCGAAAGGTAGATTACGTATGAATATTTATCTTAAATTATTATCTTTTACTTTTCAGAAGAAGTTCTATAAGCCTGCTAAGGCGAACCAATGATGTAGACCGATTCGTCTGCAAAATTTGTCGATTATGGCACTATCACATTTTGGTAAAGTCGATATCCAAAATGATGATGGCGATGGACTAATGTATAAATGGAATTATACTTTGAGAAACGCGAGGTATTGTAATTAGTGATGTACCACGTACTTTGCTCATCAGCGCTCGCCATATGCGGCGACTATTGACGTTCGCACGCTCTAGTTTGTTATGCGTGTGCGCATACAACTGCGTTCGAAATACAAAATCGGCGAATCCGCTTGCGTTAATTAGAACCGATGTGTCTGACTGACCCAAAACATTGATTTATCAGAAGTTCTGCAAACTTGATCATCCTTGATCTTGACCCATTTTAGAAACTTGACAAATATTCCTTTCACATAGGAGGGTAGTTCAAATATCACAAAATGATATCCTATTTTATCAACTTGCTAGTTTTTAATCGCAATATCATCACTTGTAATATTAATTCACCGCCCCCTCTCTTGATTGTGGGTATCGTAAAAGGTAACTAAGGCCTATGCAGATAATATGTACTGCAGGAGATGGAAAATTTTAAATAAACTTTATGCCAACACGTCTGACCAGGGCTATTAATCAAGGTGGTAGGTCAATAACGCCTCCAAAGTGGAGGAGGCCCTAGCCCAATATTATTATTATTTTTTGTATTGCAAACGGTGGGCAAACGAGCAAACAGTACACCTGATGATAAGTGTTGCTGCTGCTCATGGACCTTTACAAGGTCGCTGTCCTGCCTACCGCGAAAAAAGTGAAGGGAGTGTGAATGAGTGCATTGCGGCTCGGTGATACCAAGGGCACCACCAAAACCCTCCACACGCAAGTACCCTCAGAAAGTTGGGCTTCTGGCTTTCTCGCTCACCGAACCAAGCGCAGTAACTAATTCCTACTACTCAGATGTCGATTTTCTGCGAGAGTGTGGTACTACCCCGGACGGACCGGCCCGCAACTGTAGACAGATAACTGTCGACAGTGTGGTCCTACCACTCTTAGGACGTATATAGGCTGATATAAAGGGTATAAATACCCTGGCCAGGTTGTCATTAGTAAAGGAACTATTTCGCTGATGACAGCCCTACTTTCGCGGTACCGTTTTATAATTTACAATAGTGCGTGAGGCGGTCTTATCGACATTGCCTACCGCATACGCCTGCGTATTGTTTTGCTCTCATTTACCGCGCGATCATCGATAACATAGCTAACGCGGGCGCACGATAAATTTAATTAAATAACCCGCCCGCTACCAGAGTCTGTTTATCTTACGCGAAATATGCTTAGACATGAGCGAAAAAATAATGAGCGGAATGCATAGATAAACGAGGATTAATGTAGTATAGTGACCATAGATAGCTTGTGGGCTAAAGTTAGCCTCCTAGTGTTACTATGTTGCTACGTCTTAAGACTTTATGAGACGTGAATGGTTAATAAAAACCTTTTAAGAGCTTGTCATGTGCGTTTAAACTGAAAACATGTTTACTAGAAATGTTGCCTATAATAAGCTTATGAATAACACATTATTTTCTGAGCCTTAAAATATTGTTTAACTCATTCTTCAAAGAAAAGCCCACTTTACCAAGAAGTATATTCCATTCCATCCATCAACCCTTAGCCGTTCACTAATACTCTGTGGCGACCACAGAGGGCCATGGCGATCAGGGCCATCCGCGGTTACCGCACGGTGGCGACGGAGGCGGCGTACCTGTTGGCCGGGACTCCCCCGTCGTGCGCGCGAGGAGTGCAGCCTCGACGAGGCGACCCGCCGCCGGCGACTGGCGCGGCGCAGGCGCGACTACCTGCGCGTCATGCCGCCCTAGCCGAGGCCGCGGGTGACTTGACCGGGGAGTTAGCCGGTCACCCGCCGAGAGGCCGACTGCGTGAGGAAAGACCGACGTCCTCCCCGAGGGAGGGACATCGGTCGATGGGAGTGTACCCCACTAGGGGGTATTCCGTCGGGTCGACCACTGATGACAAGTAACCCTGCTCCGTTGGTCGGCCCAACGACGAAGGCGACGTGGTGTTCGGGTGGGTTGCGGGTGTGTGTGCTTACGCTCCTCTGTCGCCCCGGACCGAGTGGTGCGAGGAGTGCGCCGACCGCAACTCACACAAAAAAAAAGACATTCACTACTGAACATAATCATTTCAAATTAATAATAGATTACCGGCATGTATCGCCTAATTCAATCAATTATTTAAAAAAAGAATAGAAAATATCTATTTACACTAATATACGATTAAAATGTTTAAAATGATTTTCACCGATGAGAACGAGAAATCACGTGAAAATCTGATTTAAATTGCATTTGATTAATTTTCGAAAATATATATTGTAATTTTAGCTGTGTTGTGGCTATTGTGACTACCAATGATACCAACCTTTATAATATTCGTGGGTGTCGTGAAAAACGAGTTGCCAAGTTCATCTGATGTTGTCAGGTCAACAATTACATTCCCAAGGAGTGTTCACGTTAGGTAGGCGGTCGGTCATAAAACTATTATCAAAGCTTTAAATATGCAATATGTATTATGAAAGAAGAGTATTCTTTCTTTACTATTATACTTACGCTACAGCAATTGTATTCTTTATACTTGTACAGTATTAGCGTGTGTGTATATATGTATATATATATATATCCTTACTAATTTTATAAATGTGAAAGTAAGTTTGTCTGTTTGTTATGCTTTCATGCTTAAACCACTGAACCGATTTCAATAATTATTTCACTAATGGAAAGTTATAATATCAGGGAGTAACATAGGCTATATTTTATCCCGGTATTTCCACGGGAACGGGCACTACGCGGGTAAGACGACTGAAAGCAAAGCGAAGCGGGGGTGGGTTGCTAGTATACTATATTATTCTAAACATAAATTCTAAAGTTACCTACTTAGTTTAGAAACTCGAAGATTTATAACAATGTTCAATAGTGAACCATTCATTATGCGCCGGCGCATGTTCCACGTTCAAATTTATTTTCGCCGTTCGCAACACCCCTCTTCCGCTCCCTCGATTTCCGGTTCCCGCTAATGAGACACACCAACTAAGACTGACATCGTTTGTTACTTAGTATATATTTTAATAAAAAAATTTTTTTATACAAAAACATTTGGCTGTTTAAAGTTAAATAAAGTTACTTCCTATTTTATTTCTATGGTTTGTCGCATTACCCGCGGCGTAGTTCCCGATTCCGTGGGAATACCGGGATAAAATATAGCCTATGTTATTCCCTGATATTATAGCTTTCCATTGGTGATTGAATTTTTGAAATCGGTTCGGTGCTTTAAGCGTGAAAGCGTAACAAACAAACATCCTTACTTTCGCATTTATAATATTAGTAAGGATAACACCCATAGGCAAAAGAGGGGATGGTAAGTTGTATTCTGAACCGTCACCACACGGAAAGTCGAGTTATCTATGTATATAGCAACATTGAAATATCTAAACGGTCAATTACAAGTATACCTGTTAACAATATTATTGATGATAAGGGTTTGAAAGAGAAAATACTTTACAAACTGTCGTTATAAATAAAAACCTCACTGTTTATACACCAAAGGCACTTGATCTTAGTTGCATAACCGATAAATGGAAACAAAGGCGATCGCCGGCGACTCGAGCGATTCTAATCGATTCGTCACAGAGCAGGCTTGGTGCTTTTTGTTCGAGTATCGAGATGCTTGACCGAACATTTGAAGAGTTCATTTACTTTGAGAACTTACGGTAATGATCGCAAAAACAATAAAATAGCTGAATCTGTAATAACCATGCTCGAATGATGTATATACATATATATATTTAAAAAGTTATTTTAAGTGATCGCGTCAGTCAGGCAATGTAGTGGTTCTTTTTATAATTTATAATATGTAGTCATTTACGTATTAATTTTTATTCTTCTAGTGATGCGGAGTAAACGTACAATTCATAACCCCTTTCTCGCCTTGGGCGTCGTAAAAGACGAGTAAGGGATATGATATGCAAATAACATCTATGCAAGAAACGCAAAATTCGGAATAAAACTATACCAATGTGTATGACGAGCGTGGTATAGTAGATCAATTTGCCTAATATTATTGAGGAGACTCGGGCCCAACAGTGGAATGATTATAAACTGAAGTAATGAACTTTTATTATAGTAACTGTATTATAAAATTTACTATTTCTTACACCACGCAGATTGGTTAGCGTAGTTTTATTTCGCGGGTGACGTGACCGGGGATTCGCGGGTGACGTGACCGGGGATTAGTCCGTCACCCGCCGAGAGGCCGACCGCGTGAGGAAAGACCGACGTCCTCCCCGAGGGGGGGACGTCGGTCGATGGGAGGGTACCCCAATAGGGGGTATTCCGTCGGGCCGACCACTGACGACAAGTTCACGCTGCTCCAGTGGTCGGCCCAACGACGAAGGCGACGTGGTTTTCGGGTGGGTCGCGGGAGTTGCGTGCTTAAGCCCCTCTGTCGCCCCGGACGGAGTGGTGCGGAGGCGCGCCGACCGCGGCCCACCCACAAAAAAAAAAAAAGCGTAGTTTTATTTCCAATTTTCATTCTCTTGGATCCTTATTATTCGTATTCTTATTTTTTGGAATAATGCCTATTAGGCGGACTGACGACATCTTGAAAGTCGCAGGGAACCGTTGGATAGAAGTGGCACAAGACCTTTTTCGAGTGCCATTCTCGTGGGGAGACCTATGTCCAACCGTGTCTATAGGCTGATAGATGGATGGATATAGTGTTATCCGCTTACGGTGGGAAAGGATGACGTGGTGACTTCATATTCTGTTTTATTAGCGCGTCGCCACAGAGAATAATATAACGGTGTGCGGATTTTATAAACGTCTATAGATAAATATTTCCAAATCGTATTTCACGAGAACGTTTACAAATAACTGCCTTTGTCTATGACATATGTCATGCTGTCGGAACGCGTTCGGTTTTCGCCCAACCTTTGGCCTTTGGCGGCAGTCACGACCAACGCCAACCTTGGAGGCGGGTTATTGGGGACCGGGTTTGATATCTGTAGTCTTTCTAATCGTGACTGGTGCGCGGCCTTCGATCGCCGCTCCCATTTAGATATGCGATACGGATCTGCCGCTTTTATTTATGTTTAGATTTTATTGTTGTGAGAATCAGCCGGCGGTTTTGTCCCATGCCAATGTTGATGTTAGTTTTTATTGCATAGCGTAGCGGTTTGATTACTAGTGTCGTCTATTCGATTATCGTGCAGGTGTAAATACATACGGCAATTTGATTTAGTTCACGCTACGGTTTTGTTCCTGAATGTAGTTGTTGTAGTTTGTTTTATCTTGTTTTGTTTAGTGTTAGAGTTGCTTGGTTAGTAAGTAAATATAGTTGATATGCTTGGTTACACTGATTGTTTACTGTGACTCTTTATAAGTTATTAAACTACTCAACTAGTTATCTTGACTTTGGCGTACATAAACCACGAAAATAACGTTCTTACTTAAAATATCGCTAAAAATAAGAATAAAATTATACAGTTCTTAATAGAAAACTCAATAAAGGCAAATATACCGTAAATAATATGACGGTAAACATAATTTAAAGTGTCTTGTGCATTCGTATGATCATAAAGAAACACCACGAACAAAACACATGGAAATATTCTGTCTGTAGAATTGAATACTTAATTTCGGTGGAGGAGGTCCGAACCCAACAGTGGGACGTATGTGGGGTGTGATGATGATAAACATTTTTAGGGTTGTCATAGTGTAAAGACGTGTTTCTGTGTGATGAAAGAGTAACAATACAATTCACCAAACCCCTATTTTGCCCGTAGGTGTCGTAAAAGATTATGCAAGAGAAGGCAACGTCAATATAAAACCCTATACCAACCCGTTGTATAGCGTTTCATTTTCTCTACTATTATGGAGGCGGCTCGAGCTTAGAAGGAGGACGTATATGAACTGAAATGATGATGACGAGTGGAATGAAGAGACATGGTGGAATTAGTCCGCCCAAAAGACGAAGACTACGGTCTCTATCTCAGCCCATACATGTCCCACTGTTGGGTTCAGGTTTTCTCCACTGTAGGAGGGAAATTGACCTACTATACCACGCTGGTCAGACGTGTTAGTATAGGCTTTTGTTTCGAATTTGCCCTCTCTTGCATAGTTATTATATGCACACTATATCCCTTAGTCGTCTTTTACGACACCCACGGGCAAGAGAGGTGATGGTGAATTGTATTCATACTCCGTCACCACGGGCGGTTATGCTATCTTAAACTAAGTCTGTTGTCATACCAAGGAGATTGAGAGATTCGATGTCAGTATATAGCTAACGAATAATCAAGCCATAATTACACGGGTTGAGAGGCCTCAGCGCTCACCCAACAGTCCGGGTAAAATTGTCATAGCCATCTCAGGCTAACAACTAAGTCACAACAAAAAAAAAGCCATAATTACACTTCTGCCTCGTATTGTAATTTATATATTTATATCCTATATATCTGTCCTATTAAATATAGTCCTACTGCTAGTCACACAACGCAATAATAATATTAAAAGACGTGTTGTGTACGTCCCGTGCTATAAAACGTAATAACTTTTTATCATTTATCTCAATTACATTATTCAACAGGCTAACGTAAACTAGCGTTAATAATAATGATGATTAGGGTTGGCGAAAATATGTTATCAATATTTTAATAGACATCACGATTTAGAGAAACGGGTTGTAGTGTCGTTATGTATGATCTATACAGAAAGCACACCCAGAGTCAGAATGACTTTGTGCATTCTTCAAATATATCATCTGGGATTCGAACTTTGATACTAAAGAATTTGGCATAAAGTATAAATACAATATTTTAATCAAATCTTTTTTTATATATGTACATGGCCTCCTTATATTTAATTTTTTTATGCTATGATATAGAAAAAGCTTTATATACATTATGAGCTATATACACATATCCTATGTTAAATTGTTCATATAAAACATGTGTGTGAATTTATCACGCTAATTGATAAACAAAAAGTTAATTCTATAATAAATTTAAAATTAAATACCTGTATGACGGACAACCCTATATTCTATTCGAGCTCTTAATTCCTACCAAGAAGGTAATTTTCCTATATGCTTACTAGCTCTATTACTTTTTGCTATTAAAATATACATTAAATTGTAATTATGAATACATTTTCATAATAAATGTATTCAGTGACCTCGGTCATTGCAAATTATAATTAAATAACAATTTCCAGATTAATTGCAGAATTAACAACATTAGCGCCACTATTGATTGATTTTAGTAGGTTCGATCGTATTATAAGAAAATTTATTGCAAAACGACCTCAATTCTCCTCAAATTACTAAGAAAATTTTAAGTGTAGGCAGCACCTATTATTAATAGGGATTGAACTCATTGCCGTGTACGGAACGAACGCATTCAGAATTTAAACTTGGAACCTCACCTTGAGATTGTTATCCGAATGCATCTCCATCTCACTTAAAATAAAATCTATAAACGATATTTATGTTATGTATGCAACATTAAAGGTCTAATGATAGCTATTAATGACATATACTGTAATTATTTATAGTACTTATAATTATTACTGTTGGTTGTTTTGTACCTAATTTTAGACCGCTTAACTTAGTGCTGCACCTGAGCACGATAGTAACACTGTTTATTTCAAGCGTGGTGTAATATTAAATTCTAAATATAGATTGTGCAGTATCAAATAAACCTTAGTAAAATGCGCTTATTGGTTTGCATTATAAACTATAGAAAACATAACATGTATTTATTTTTATTTATATACTAGCAACCCGCCCTCGCTTCGCTTCGGTTTTAGTCGTTTTACCCGCGTAGTCCTCGTGGGAATACAAGGATAAAATATAGCCTAGTTTACACGCTGATATTATAGCTTTCCATCGGTGAAAGAATTTTTGAAATCAGTCCAGCCGTTTTGATGATTACCCGGAACAAACATTCAGACAGACAGATAGACAAAAAAAATATAAAATGATTTTTAGGCATGTGTATAGTGCAAATAACCGTGTGAGCATTAAAAAAGGCTATTACTTTGACATTACAAACAGACACTCCAATTTTTTTTATTGGTATAGATTAAGTTTAATAATTACTTACATATACAATAAAAAACGTATAATTTCAGCCTATATACGTCACCCTTTATAGGGTTCAGGACACCTTTATTGTACGAGGAGGTCATTTTCTGACCTATTATACCAAGCTGTTCAGACGTGTTGACACGGTTCTGAATCACCGGGCTGGCCACGGACGACAAGGAACTCGTTGGCAGTAGTCAGCCCAATAGGGAAGTGAAAGGAATACGGAGGACAATGAGCCAGTGCTCCGCCCTTTCGTCACCCCTGACTGAATGGACGAGGTGTGTGCTGACCAAAATCTCATTCAAAAAAAAATCCGGACCACCATACGGAAATAAAAAATGTATATTGACAAAAAATATGTCTTGTTATAAACGTCACACATCCTTCCATATGGCTGTTGACTTAATATATGTGTGGAAAAACATTATTTAGTTTATATACATTGACCTTGCCCGATGTTCGGCGAGGATCCCTTCGCGAATCCCATTAGTAACGCTCCGATGCACCACGTACAAAATAAATGTTTGGTACGTTGAATTTTGCGATGAAACACGACAATCCTTTCAAAGTTAAGAGGCATTACCGTTTCTTGTTTGACAAAGTCGTCGGTCGCTCACCGCAAATGGTAGCACTATTCAACGTTTCTGTCTAAACATGTAATCTTACCTCCAAAGTCCTTCCGCGTATTTAACGCCGTGTAATTATTGCCATTGTGTGCGGTATCTAATTTCAGTATGGGCGTTTAATGGTGATTGCTGAATTATGTACCTTCGCAGCGATTCGATCCGGACCCGGAACGCGGACGTAATTGCTGCAAATCCATTTTGACAATGCCTCCGAGAGTGTTGCAAACCTTGAACTTTTATTTTGCTGATCTATTGTGAAATGATTTTGCGTCATACAGAATAGGAGACACAAATAAATTGCTATATATAAATTGCTGTAAGTGACGCAGGACCGTTCCGATTGGCATTCTCGTGGGGAGGCCTATGTCCAATAGTGTACGTGTATAGGCTGATGGATGGATGGATGGATACAAATTGCATCTGTTATGTTCAAAAACAAGATTTATATGTATTTAGGTACCGATTAAAGTTATACTTTTTTTATAAAAGCGACAGATAAGAAGTCACAGTGGAAGTCACGCCGTCCGTTCTGTCCGGGGTGCCGAAACAACGAACTGCGCCCGCCCCATAACCGTAGATGGGGAGAGAATACAGCCAATTGGCTGGCTCGCCATTGGGCCAACCACTGGCACCAAACATGGTTTTAAGTCTTAAGACAAATTGTGAATAGTATAAATATTCAAAATATCAACCGTGTTTGCATCTAACATGAGGAGCTTGTGGATGAAACGAAAAATAATTGATATATTAGGGTTAAAGATATAAATAAGTAAACTGAGATGCAGTCAAGATTTTTAAATAAAATCCATGTATCTGAAAAACTAACAAGGTTCATTAAGAATGCGAACCGCTTCCGCCATATGGCAGGCGGCGGCGCGGCGTTCGCTTTACGACGCGAGCGTGCTGTCGCGGTTACACTTTGTTGGTTTTTATCTAAACACACCAATGTAACCAGGACTCCATTCAACTGGACCACACATATCTTCCTTGAGAGTTCATTGCATCCTGCCCTAGATCACCTGTTTACATAAATCGTATCGACGCGCCCCTGTGTGGTCAACGGAGGCGTAAATACAATCGTTGTAACGCCCTGCGCTGTGTTTGTGTACACAATATTGTTCTTTATAAACTTGTTTAGTCGACTTCAATATATTAACGGACACTATAAATAAACGTGGAACTCTGACCGTAACCGGTTACAATTTGTTATCATCTAGCACGGCAATTTGTCCTTGAGTAATTGATCGTAAAATAACTTTTCTTTTTTTTCCACAGGTAAGGAACTTTATTGAGCCACACACGACACCTGTCAGAGGTGCCCTGGACTAAGGTAGTTTCAATAAATTGTCGTTTTTACACTTTTGTTTGCTTAGAAACGCCCCCGTCTCGATAAGAATCCTTTCAGTTTAATATTTACCTTGACATTATAATAAAAAACGAATATCTTTTACAAATCATTGCTCTACTTCTCAATATATATCTATTTTATCATATAAATGTGACACAATAACACTATAAATTATGCATTTTTTATGCTTTTAAATTAATTTGTAATAAGTTACAAAAGTGGTTACGTACAATGTAAGTAAGATTTATCTGTATTTTAGGAATTCGGATATGTTTTTATTCGTCAATACTTGCCTTGAATAAAAAAATGGTTATATATGCTCAATGATCACGTCCAATCATAAATCAAGCTTGTGAGAGGCTTGTTTTTGTAATGGCATTACGTGTAACGTGGTAACCTTTTGACTTTTATTATTGTGCGACTTGCTGGCAATGTTTATTTTTAACCAATCGATAGAATCTCTATCATATATTTTGAATAACAATGATGCCAGATTTGAATCATCCTTGACCCGATCTCGGAGCACCTGTCTCGAATCCTTCCTTGGATGTGCGCTTGTACGTGAAACAATAGAGCCTAATGCCGGCGCCAGCTGAACAATACCACTTAATTCGACTCGGCACCGTACACCCAAACTGATGCATCCATTGTAACTGTCTTCAAATTGTGCTTAATTACGGGCTTTTTAAAATAATATATAATATGACCTTCGAACAATATGCTTCAATTATTGAGGTCATTGAAATTAGCCCTAACAGTAAATATGGCTCCGTTTGTGATTGGATTACTCTTAAACTTCTATAACGCTTTTATAGGTGAAAATAATATAAGATTCAGAAGATATCGATATAGATGAATATAAATAACTAAGCATCTATGTATCATCATTTCAGCTTATAAACGTCCCACTGCTGGGCTCGAGCCTCTTTCACAATATGAGGGAAATTGACCTGCTATACCACGCTGGTCAGACGGGTTGGTTTAGGGTTTTATATCAGATTTGCCTTCTATTCCATATATGTTATATGGATATTAAATGCTTTAGTCGTCGTTTAAAACACACCCGCTAGCAAGATGAATTGCTACTTCGTCATCACACGGAATGTCCATGTATATGTGCTTGAAATAAATTTAAAATAATCTGAGTTGAACGCTAATTACGGCGTCTGCCGTATTGCCTGGTAATATATTCGGCGATTTGTCAGATCCTGAATAGTAATTGGCGACCAATCATGGTGAAAGCAAGCGACGGGCTGTCTGCCGCTCCTCGGTCATTTCGAGTCATAATTTGTCCACATTCGCACTGTTGACCCACATTGAGAACTACGTATTGTCCAAAATGAAAGGAAATCCAGTTTACGTCTCTAATTGTGATGAGAATTAATTAATGTTTTATTAATCATAGTCACGACTGACCAGTTTCTAAAATAACACCTTTTTTTATTATAATCTACGCCTCGAGGACAGTTATAACCACATTAACAGCTGATCGATATGCGAATTTAACTCTTATCAAGTATTTTCCAATAGTTGTTATTTATTTAAAGATGCCAATAAAAACTTGGCGGTAAATTGTTTTGCCACCGATCGTGAGGCAAAAAGTCTTTTTCGGGTTTCTCTAAATATTTCTAAAAAATCTCAAAAGTAAAAGTGAAATTTGAAACTGTAAAAGTTCTGAAACTTTGAAACATAAACGGTATATTCGCACTCATTTATCTAGTAATAAAAATACAGGTATTTGAATGTATTTACACCTCAGCTTGCCAATTTGCGAATGAAACTCCGGGGTTGTAAAATATAAATAAATAAAATACTTTTTCAGTTAAATCCGTTTTCCTCTTCATTGAAATGTACTTTAAAAGTGAGCAACTATGATTATTAATGATTTACGGTCTTTACTGCCTTTGTATGTGATTTCTATTTGCCTGTCATTTCGAATACTTGCAGTCCCGGACGATTGTTCTCCAGGGAACATGAAAAAAAACATGAACACGCGATAAAATCTATAAAATGAGTTTTGTTTTCATATGTCCAATTGCATTATTAATTTTTCTTTTTAGCTATCCGTTCCACTGTACAAGTACAGGTCACTTCCACAATTAGGTCACTGTAATTGGCCTACTATACAGAGATAAAAGAACCCAACGGCTTAGGGTTTTCCTTTATTTCTAATAATTATATTATCTCTATGCCGGTCAGATTTACTTTGCCAAAAATCAAAAGTCTAACATAAAAAAAAAAAACCATTAGATCTGTGGGGAAACTTTGTTTAAATAATCCTATATATCCTATATTTTGAGCTTTCATTTGACCATAATATGATCTTATTAATTGCTCCCCATGTATCACTTTGCTAACAATCACCGACATTTAAAATTCATTCACAATTGTGTGGTCCTAAATAAATTTTCCAATGATTATCATGAAAATGAATGGGTGTCATAACATAGCCCCAAACTCCGGCTATATTTTATCATTTCCATCAAGAGTACCGTTACGGTAATCTTTTTTACTTTTTCACATTGTCCCCGTAAATAAATCCGGTTATGTTATTACCGGCGTTCCGGTTACATCGTAATTTGACCATAAGTCAAATGTTAATCTGATGCAAATTGCCTCTTGACTGAGCTCATCTCGGCTGATATCTTTAAAAATGTATTTTCGAACGGGGGTTTTAGATATAGTGACAATGACGGTTATGCTTGAATTAAAATATTTTATTTAAATCAGTCTCCTTATATAATAAATCCTCTGTTTAAACACATAACTAACGGACGCAAAAGCCTTGTTTGAAACTCCGCATTAAAAGAGAAGCTTTGCATGACACGCAGACGATAACGGTAACTCGGAACTGTCAGATTTAAATTTGAATTTCGAACACAAGAATCATTTTTGGCATGTTGATGTACAGTAATTGTTTAAAGTTATACAATTGGATATAGAAATGTTTCTTTTTTATGAACGTGTCCATTACAGGTAATAGATGTGATGTGAAGACTGTATAATATATGTCTGGGCGAGTTTTGTTCGTGTAATGTTATGTGGTAATTTCAAGTGCGTTATGCTTAGTGACGTAATGATAACGGATATGTTTATTATTTAGTGTTTAGTCTTTATTCAGGGAGAAATTCAGTAACATTTTTTTTTTTATGGGTGGGCTATGATAAGCGCACGCGCGGTCCTGTCCGTCCGGGGCGATGAAAGGACGGCGCGCGGGCCCATAACCCACCCGTACCCAAGAAATTCAGTACCATAAGTCATTAAGTTTATTTCTTTCGTCTATTTTAAACTAGTGTTGCCCAAATGCAAGACCAAGACGAGACTTGGACCAGTCTTGGTCTTGCAACAGCACTCCTGGTCTCGTCTTGGTCTTGGTATTGCATACTCGAGTCTTGGTCTTGGTATTGCAGCAAGAGTCTCGCAAAGTCTTGCAAGGCTTGTAGTTGGAATAACGTAACAGTCATTTATCATGGCAATGAAAAATCCAACTAAATTAATCAAATATCATCCTACCCTATATATCCATCTGCTAGCCTATAGTCCACTATTGAATATAACCCTTACCACTGGGGAAAACTACTCTCCTATTCCCCTGGTGTTACATTAGACAGAGTTACTACTCCTATGACAAAGGAAGGAATTTCGACCCTGTTTTCTTAAGATGTCACCATACAGGGCAGTTGCTACAATAAATTTTATGTCATTTAACATTCCCCCTTTCCAACAAAAAAGATATTTTCAATTTGATTGGCAAGCGACGGAGTTATTTAACCACTGACGACAAGTCACTCTGCTCTGGTGGTCGGCCCAACAACGAGGCGACGTGGGTACGGGTGGGTTATGGGCCCGCGCGCCGTCCTTTCATCGCCCCGGTCGGAATGGACCGCGCGTGTGGTCATAGCCCACCCATAAAAAAAAATAATGGCTTCCTAACACCATTGCCTCGGTCCAATTTGATACGACATCCACGGGTAAGAGAGTGGTGAATTGTATTCGTACTCTGTCCCTACACGGTCATTTATGTAGATTAATTGTAGGCATATTTCTATGTCCAACAGTGAACGTCGTTGGGCTAATGAATAAACGGATATATAAATATGTATAATGGGCAAGAGCACTCTCGTGATTACGGTATTTTTGTCCTTAAGCCTTTCCGAAGAGTAATTCTGAAAAGCCAACACCAACATTGGGAATTGATTGGCCAATAGATGGATATCTCAAGACTGATTTGACTTGCCGTGTAGTGACGGAGTAAGAATACAATTCATCACCCCCTATTTTACCCATGAGTGCGAACCCACGACTAAGGGCTATAATATCTAACATCGGTGCAAGAGTAGGAAAACTTGACATGAAACCCTGTAACAATACGGCCGATCACCGTGGCGATTCCCCTCCGGCCACAGCCGGTTTTCCTCCTATTAGGTAGAAGACACGAGCTCCACCGTATATAAGCTGAAATGGTGATTCGAATTAAATGCAAGACCGCGAGACTCTTGCAGGCTCAGTCTCGGTCTTGCTCAAGTCTTGCAGGGCCAGTCTTGGTCTTGGTCTTGCAAAAATTAAGCGGTCTTGGTCTTGGTCTCGGTCTCGCATTTCTCGCAAGACCAAGACTGCAAGACCAAGACTTTTTTGGGCAACACTAATTTTAAACACAATAGAAGGAAAACTCAAAATGAAACCTTATACCAATATGTCTGACTAGCATGGTATAGTGAGTTCTTTTAATAATTGAGAAGGAGGTTCGAGCCCATCAGTGGGACCTATATGGCTTAAGATGAGATGATTATAAATACGATCTATGTGGAAACTTGCTCGTATCCTTATTTCTTGGTGACGACGCAATATGTCCTCTTCTTCCATACAACCTCATCTGATGTCAGCTCTGTGATTTCTCAATGTCTCTCTTCGTCATGCGTCACACAGTCCATCCATATTTTCTCTGGTCTTCCGCACTTATGAAATGATTGATGATTTTAATATTTTCCAAAATAATTAATCTGCCATTTAATTGAACAAGGTTTTGTCTTTATAGATTTGTGATACCTGAGTAGAGACCAATAGACCACGAAGTACGCAAAAGTCTCAGGTTCAATATCCACACACTACACACATTTATGGCTATTCGAATTTATGTGTGTATTAAATTGTATTCATTTAATTTTAACTCTGGTTCTGTAACAGTTTGTTTTAAGAAATTGAAATCTCAGACTATATACAGCCAAATTACCTTTTATTTATTTAATCTTTGAAAAGTTCAGTACAAAGTAACGATTAATCATTTTATATTAAAGAAAATAAATCTTTGGTAACTGTTGATAAAAATAGTGTTGGGTGTCGCGGAAAATCGTGATAATTGTTAAAATTGCCTAAATGAAAGCAATTGCATAACCTCTCTAAACTATAGCGATTTCAAGCTTTCTAATTAATTACATAATTCATTGCGTTTAACCTTGTGGTGACTGAATTACAATATACATTATTCAGCATCCCCTCCTTTTCCGTTTGTGATCGTAAAAAACAACTAAGAAAAACTTGAAATAAAAGAGCCCAGCACTAGGACTTCTATGAGTTTTATGATGACTGCGTTTAATAGATGTATGTGTTACTTATTTTGTTTTTTGGGCAAATCTAATCTTCATTGAATAAATTTTTACAAAAAAAAGAAGAACTTAAAAATAGATAATAAAACAAATAATTTATGTTACTTTTTTTTTGGTTATATCTTTACTGCACGCAAGCGCAAGTACCTCTCGCTAGGGACATGCTCGGCAGCATCAGGAACTGGGACGTGGTCGCATCCTTCTGCGAGGCAGTTATCTCGCAGAAGAAGGCGGTGGGTCGCGAACGCGAGGAGCACAGCCTCGACGAAGCGACCCGCCGCCAGCGACTGTGGCGGCGCAGGCGGGATTACCTGCGTGCAATGCCGCCCTAGCCGAGGCCGCGGGTGACGTGACCGGGGATTAGTCCGTCACCCGCCGAGAGGCCGACCGCGTGAGGAAAGACCGACGTCCTCCCCGAGGAGGGGACGTCGGTCCATGGGAGGGTACCCCAGGTAGGGGGTATCCCGTCGGGCCAACCACTGATGACAAGTTACCCTGCTCCAGTGGTCGGCCCAACGACGAAGGCGACGTGGTGTTCGGGTGGGTTGCGGGTGTTGCGTGCTTAAGCCCCTCTGTCGCCCCGGACGGAGTGGTGCGGAGGCGCGCCGACCGCAGCCCACCTAAAAAATAAAAAAAAGCGCAAGTACCTCCGCCTGATGCCGCCCCAGCCGAGGCCGCGGGTGATCGGACCGGGGATTAGTCCGTCATCCGCAGAGAGGCTGACCGCCGACATCCTGGTCGTCGGAAGGAGAGGGTAGTCCGTAGAGTATTCCGTCTGGCCGACCACGGAGGACAAAGAACCCGGTGTTCGGCGGGTGCGCTGACCGTAGTTCACCCCAAAACAAAAAATCTCTTTACTGCAAAAGGGTTAACTAGAAGCACAGAAAAATTAAGTATTAATATTTCTGTGACTAGAAGCATAAAATGTGGTCTATGTAAATTTTGATAACGATTGGACACCATTTTAAGTATTTTTGGGAAAAAAGAAGACTCGGGGTTACAGGCTTTTTTTGGCGGGCTACGGTCTGAACACAGAACATGAACACAGCACACTGAACACAGCCCGCGCAATCCGTATGAGGCGCAAGGACGATGCGCGGTTCCATAACCTTCCATATTCCCTCCCCATCGGTTTTGGACTGAACACTGGCGCCGATTTCTTGACATCGGCGGCAGGATTACAGCTAAGTTTAAAAAATAACACCATTATATAGTAGGTATAAGTTCGACGGTTGTTCGATCCTAGTAATCTAGTGTTGTGGTTACGAATTCCACTCTGGTCAACACTTTCTGCGATTCACTCATTATTGTTATAAATCTGGATGTTATTTGTGTCTCTTAAATTATATATTACAAAGTCGATTGTGAAAGGAGATCTTTTTTTTAAACCAAATAGTATTACAGATTAAAAGATCTAGTCTCATTGCATATACAAAATTATACGTCTTTATAAAACACAAATTTTGTGAGCTTGACTGATATGGCCAGTGCACGGTAAGCGTTATTTCACATTATTCTCAATATTCCCTTTCAATCCTCTAAGTCCTTTTTCACGGTCAAATCAAATCCATAAACGATTGGAAACGTACATGGAATGTTTATTAGTTTTATGCATTAAATTGATTTCTCTTGAAGCTTGTTGTAGTTAGAATAGAATTTACAACCGCGTAAAGTCCCATCTGTGTCGGGCAAATATTTTTATTACTAGCCGGACTATTTAGTACATTCAATCTACTAACCTCGTTATAGAAAACCCGTCGTTTCATTTGCTACTGGATTATAATTAGGGTTGCCGCATCAAATATTTATTTATCTATACAAATAAATAAAATTGAAGTAGGCTTTTTCATGCTCACACGACTGTCTGATCGGACCGATTTTGATAATATTTTACTACCAGGTAGCTGTTTGTATAAGGAGTAACTTAGTTTTTCCTCATGGACTCGTGGCCTCATAGCCTCGTGGATTATAATCGAGTACCGTAATACCACTAAGCGACTGAAACCGAAACGAAGCGAGAGCGGGTGGCTGTGTGGTGGAATAAATTCAGCAATAATGTCAATATAAATACGCAAATAATTATGTTCAAAATCCCAATAATTTATATTGTGTGCTAACCCTAATGACAATAGGTTCGGTTATAATAATAATAGGTATCGTTTTGAAAATTTACTCTCGTGTATAAATCTGTCTTTTTTTACAAATTAAATCGATTAATTTCATTCAATATTCACTTTGGCTAATAGAAAATGTTAATAATGTGATTTGCATTAAATAACTCGTTTCAACGATGTATTTTATCTGATAAGACGATTATTGCAGGCAATTTAGTGTTTTAATTGTTTGTATTTAATTATAATTTAAATAATTACACATAATTTCATATGTAAAGTTCATTCAGCAATGTTAGTTTTAAATTACATTATTCCGACCCGAATGAACTAAATACAGTATATTAACAGACCTAATTTTCTTATGGTGACGGAGAAAGAATACAATTCACCACTACCTCTCTTGCCCGTGGATGTCGTAGAAGACTACTAAAGGATATATGTAATGTGCTATTAATATCTATGCAAGAGAAAGTAAACTCGACACAAATCCCTATACCAACAAGTCTGACCAACGTGGTATAGTAAGTTAAATTCCCTCCCATAATAGAGGAGGCCCGTGCCCAACAGTGGGACGTATGTGGACTAAGACGATGATGATGATGAAAGGACCTGATTGACCGTTGACTTCAATTCCAAGTCTGTTACTTGCAATACTTTATTATAAAGCGTATTGTGAAATTGCTTCTATAAAATATTATCATAATGAAATCTTAATGATATCGTGATTGACTTTGCAACCCTGAAAAAGTAGGCATTCGGTCTGGTGAAAGAGAATAATAGTAATCATCATCATCATCATCATCTCAGCCCATATATGTCCCACTGTTGGGCTCGGGGCTCCTCCATAATGGAAGGGTACTTGACCTACTATACCACGCTGGTCAGACGTGTTGGTATAGGGTTTTATTTCGAGTTTTCCTTCTCTCGCATAGATGATATATGCGTTTTATATCCCTTAGTCGTCTCGTACGATCACCCACGGGTAAGATAGGGGGTGGTGAATTGTATTCTTACTCCGTCACCACACGGAAAATAATAGTAATAACGACTTAAAAACCCAACTATCGTTTAATTATTGGCATTTATTGATCAACTTCGTACTTGATGAATCTGAGTATTGAAACGCAAAATTAATTAATAATGAACAGGTGTTTGCAAAGCTGGTAACATTTGTTTATTCCCTATCAACAAAACCCATATACTCTATAAAATAGCCGGACGAGCTGCTTGTTAAAAAAGACTGCATAAAAAGTTTGAAATTCCTGAACTAATGGCTACATTTGCTTACACATCTCTGCTTATCCCCTTGTCACGAGTGAGGCTTGCAATTTACCAACTGCCACAGTTTTATTTGCTTGTCACTTTTGACAGCTCGTTGCATCAAGCCGTATGTCATCCTGGAGCCGGGCGTGCAATTGATGGCGCCCACGTATCGCAAACTATGCGCTTCTTATTTTGCTTATAGTCTAACATTAATGCCAACTAGAAGGCCTGGTAGCGCATGAGCTTTTTAAATTTAGAACTGGTTTCTTTTTTTTAATTTAGAACTGCCAACTTGTGGATGTTACTTTTAATTTTGCTCTACATTTTAAGAAGATCTTTGGCTCATTTTTTCGTTCATTCATTCTCTTTTCGTTCGTTTATTGTTTTTTTTTTTCAGTGTCCTGCCCGGCGCCTTGTTCTTTCGAGCACTATTGATGTTTATTTATATTTTCTTAGCAATCTGCTCAGAACTAGTTAAATCTAGTTTCTAAGCAATTATTTGAAATACGAACGGCATGCCGATAATAATTGGTACCTAAGTCAATTATTAAACAAATAATATGATCGTGATATTTCTCCAAGGCTTGTTTAACATTTGAATTTAAATTTATTGTTTTTATTATTTTTTTGTTATTATGCAACGACCTTGCATTTCAAGAACATGGTTATATTATAACGGATTGCCAATCACGGTCATTGTAAATTGTATGTATTCTAAAAATCAATCAGCATCTAATTTTTTTCTTAATTATAATGATATTATATATGTACGACAAGTGAAGGTTATTTATTGGTGAAGACAGTACTCTTCATTTACCGCTAGGTATATTTTTATGCCACGATAAAGCTACTGTTCACAATGCGCTGAAGTAAAAAATGTATTCAAGTAACATTGAAAATAGAACTATTTCCCTACCTTAAAATAATAACGTATAGAAGGATAGTGTCCATACTTCGAATTTTCAAAATTTGAATTTAAAAATACTAATGGCGCGCAGACGATTAACACACGTTCACACGCAAACCAGTATACAAATTATAAAATCAAATTTTGTTTTTATTAACATAAATCGTCGAAATACTTTTAAAAGTAAAGTTAAAAACTTTTTTAAGTTTTTCAAATGTGTTGTGACACTATTTAAATGCACAAACCGTCATAATTACCTATTTATTTTTTAAGAGTTGCGTACGTTCGTGCAGTACATTACGGAACGGTTCCGGCGTAAGCTCCATTAGGCTCCAATTGAAATGCCTCACTTTTTGTGCGTGAACTTACCTTCTATAGGTTATTATTCTAAGTTCCCTACTTATATATCCAGTACTTTTCATATTAAATACTCTTTCGTAAGATACTAACGTGTTTGACATTGGGGTCATGGTTTAATATAAAGTACAAAACTTCTTCGCAATTAGACTAATCTTTTTGACTCCACGAAAAGTGGAACGTTGCCAGAAGCACCTGAGAGACAATTGTTGAACAACTATTATGAGATAAAATTTCTTTCGTTCTTTCTCTCTATATATTCTTATGGAAATGCATTTTTGTCTTTTCTCGCTTAGCGACTAATCTCCACCATTTAAAGTAACCGAGTGCGTCGTGTGTACTTCAATCCCATGACCCTGTCATGTTTCTATACGTTAAAAAATCACTAAACAAAAACTGACTAGCTAACAAAATGTATTTAAAATGCATAAAATCTAATGACTTTTTCATTAGACAAGTAAAATAAGAGTATAAGAAGCAGTTTTCCCATCGGTGTCTTAGAAGACGACAAAAGAATACAATATGTATCTAGTAACATCTATGCGAGAGAAGGAAAACTCGAGAACAAAACCCTGTACCAACACGTCTGACCAGCGTGGTATAGTAAGCCAATATCCCTCCTATTGTGGAGGAGGTTCGAGCCCAGCAGTAAGACGTATATGAGCCGAGATGATAATGAATAATTTTTTATTATAAACAGTTAACGCTTACGCATTTATATTGTAGATAAATATTATATGAATATGACAAGTAAAGTACTTTTTAATGCGATGTAATGTCGAGGTGAAGTTTATAAGTAAGAAATCGGCTGTCATTGTCCATGTAAAACATGATTCATCATTGTTTTCGTGTCGTGAATACAGATATTTATGTTTTCATGTAGTGACGAAGTAAGGATACGATTCACCACCTCCTCCTATTTTGCCCGTGGGTGTCGTAAAAGACGATTAACTGATATACTTTGCGTATCTTATATCTTTAAATGAGCAATTCTTTTATATATATATATATATATATATATATATATTCAGGATCTCGGCAACGGCTCCAACGATTTTGTTGAAACTTGGCATACTAGAGGATTCGGGTCCAAAAAATCGATCTAGCTGGGTTTTATTTATAGAAAATGTTGTTTTGTCCATGTTTTTAGCAAAATAAACAATGACATTAAATTTTAAAGGAATATGAATTCAAATTTCGATGGAAACGTCATGAGTTACGATAGCTCAGATGGGAAGGTGACAGGTTTTAATTTTGGTATTTTTCAATCAAACAGCGTCGGTTCGAATCTCGGTGTTATTATTATTCTCTTTTTGTAATGTTTTATATATTTTTCATTATTTATTTATTATTTTTTAGTAATATATATCTAAATAAATTCTATAAATATATGCCGAGCGAAGCTCGGTCAACCAGATATTAACTTTTTTACAAGAAAAGGAAAACTCAAATAAAATACTATACCAAACTTAACCTTATTAAATATACTGTCATAAAGAATACATGCTTTAGTTATCACTTACACTACGGTTTAGGTCGGCAACGGATGTCAAGGTATTGGTACCAGTGGTCTGCACAATGGCGATGGGTAGAAATCACTGTAGGTTATGGGGCCGCACGCCAGTCATCCTTCGCCGCGGACGGGTTTAGCGGCCAAACCCTTTCTTGCCATGTCGTGAAAGATGACTAAGGAATACAGATGACGCCTATGCAAGAATAGGAAAGCTAGAAATAAAACTATACCAACCCGTGTTACCGGCGTGATATATAGAGAGGAGTATAAGCCACCATTGGGACGTCCATGAGATGAGATGATGATTTGTATTTTGTTTCATTTTCATTAACCTGTCCTATAGGCTGCTGAAGGATTTGAGATCTAGCGCCGTCCTACCGATGTTTCGTCTTGCGCCATAGCCTGACCAAAACAAAACGCGGACTTGGACGCGGTCAGTGTATGGCTCAAGAGCAAAAGAAAATTAAAAGTATATAATCATCATCATCATTTCAGCTCATATTCGTCCCCCTGTAGGGCTCGAGCCTCCTCCACAATAGGAGGGCGATTGACCTAACTATATCATGCTGGTCAGACAGGTTGATATAAGGTTTTGTTTCGAGTCTGCCTTCTCTTGCATAGATGTTATATGCCAACGCATATGTAGTCGTGTAGACGTAGTCGCCTTTTACGACATCCACGGGCAAGATAGGGAGTGATGAATTATATAATATACTAGCAATCCGCCCTCGCTTCGCTTCGGTTTTAGTCGTTTTACCCGCTTAGTGCCCGTTCCCATGGGAATACCGGGATAAAATATAGCCTAATTTACTCCCTGATATTCTACTTTTCCATTGCTGAAAGAATTTTTGAAATCGGTCCAGCCGTTTTGAAGATTACCCGGAACAAACAGACCGACAAAATTTTTTTAATCTGTATTTTAGGCATATGTGTCGTGCAATTGTTGTGCCTCACTCGACATAGATAGGTATAGTGTGTCGCGAACTTTTTTGTAGATATAAGATCTACAATTAATTAGAACATTTTGTGGTTCTATCTTTTATAGTTTAGGCAGCGTACGCAAAATAAGTAACTTTTCTGGTTGATTTTCTACACCTTATGTCCGAAAAACCCAAATATTTTACGGAACCCTATATTTTTCAAAAATAAAATTTAGCCTATGTTACTCGTGGATAATGTAGCTTTCGAATGGTGAAAGAATTTTTAAAAACGGTCCAGTAGTTTTTGAGCCTATTCATTACAACCAAACAAACATACAAACAAAGTTTTCCTCTTTATGATATTAGTGTAGAAAAGTATGTAATAGTGAGTCTAATATGAATAATATTGAAGCAAATTGTATGAAGAATTGCATGCGATCATTTCATTAATATGATATCATCGTTATGTAATGGTGAGCACAGGTGGCTTCGTGTAACTATTGCACCCAGTTAACACATTTGTAAATATTTCAAAGATAAATATATACTATTATTTA
This sequence comes from Lymantria dispar, assembly GCA_032191425.1. Classification (NCBI taxonomy): domain Eukaryota; kingdom Metazoa; phylum Arthropoda; class Insecta; order Lepidoptera; family Erebidae; genus Lymantria; species Lymantria dispar. The sequence goes on along the minus strand of CM063444.1, from coordinate 5,250,071 downwards.
GTCTGTTGTAATCGACAAATAACGTAAATACACATGTGTTAAAATCCTATTGTCGTTATGCAGACGACGATATTATGCACAATAAGAATGCATAAATAATCTTTAAAAAAAATAAAACTAAATGAAATACTTACGCACCATATTTTTTGAACTTAAACCTATCAATGTTTTCTATAAGATCTCGAGTAGTTATATAGATGATTTTAGAAAAACAATTTCTGATGAAATTAAATTAGCCATCATAAAAAAGAAACAAGATTTTTTAAATATTATGTATAAACGTATAAACGAACTGGCTAATGCTTACAGCGTATTTAATTCTAAAAAAAAAATCTTTAAAGAACAAGTAGACAGTTCTTTAAATAAACTTCTCTCAACCCGAATTTCACACCTCATTTAATGAATTTTAATCTAATAACACAAACCTATAGGAAAATATTATGCTTTTGCCGTGCGAAACCGCGTGATCAGCATGTCAATCAGCGCGTTCAGTTCTTGATAAGACATATGATTAGCAGTAAAAAAATGGGTTTAAGGGATGAATTGAAAATAAATTATATAGCTATTGCATAAATAGATATATGTATTTGATAAGAAGCCTAATTTATCCCAGAAAAGAGAGAATTAGTTAAAAAAAACTGATGTCAAAATGTACGTTAGTAATAAATTTTTAATAAATACATGTTATGAACTCCTCTTTCTATACTTAGGTTTTGTAAATAAGGGAGTAAATTATTGAAGATAAACTAGATATACAAAACATGAATCTGTATTTAGGAGCTTGTGCAATGTCATTAGGTTAGCGACAGTTAATTACAAACTTTTGAATTAAAACCATGTCATTTCTGACTTATAACACTTGTGTGGTCGTTTACAATGTCTGGAAGCTTCGTCTATCAGCGTGCAGACTTTACACCTTTCAAGGGCTCTTCGTATTGTCTAAGAGTTAATGAGGGCGGAATTGGCGTGAATAGGCCTTTGTAAGTCGTGGAGAGGTTCTGCGAACGTCTGTATCAGGGGTTTTTAAAGAGGCTTGCATGCAAATGTTGCATTTTAAAGAAATAAGCATCTGCAATTTAGTTTCTCTATCTATGGTACGTGGCATATGGTATCAAAAATTAATATTACCATGCATTATTGTGATTTGTCATTTATACGGTATCGATGTAAAGTTTGTAAGAAATGTGAGATTTTCATAAGAAAATAAAAGAGATGCGAACTATGGACCTATATCTATTATGTCATAATATAAGTGTTGGACCTCATGTACACATTGCATTAAATATAATATATATATATATATATATATATATATACCGGCTGTACCGATTTACTTGAAAATTGGTGGGCAGGTAGCTTAGAACCAGGAGACGGACATAGGATTCTTTTTATCCCGTATATTTTCGGAAATTAGAAAATATATTTACAAAAAAAAAAAAAAAAAAAACAATGGCGGTACGAAGTTCGCTGGGTTGGCTAGGCTTTATACAAAACTAGAATAAATGAAACAATATATAGAGCTCAAACTAGGGCTGTTGATATTTCTAAAAAAATCGTTTTTCGATACATGGATAGTTTTAAATGTATCAATATCGGAGTTCGATATATCGAAAAAAAATATCAATGTTTCGATATTTTTTTTTCCCATGTTAACTTTGTTCATAGCGGGGTTACCGTGATGAGCTTTTTTTTTTTTAGGCGTACCTAAGTGACAACTTATCAGCAGATGAAACTGATGATAAGTTGTCACTTAGCCAACATTTTTACAGTATATTTTGTAAAATAAAAATACTTTACAAGAAAATACAAAACAACAAATTTATTCAAATAAATATCGACCCTCGATACTTACTTTTTAGTATCGATATATCGTCCAAAAAAATATCAGTGATTAGTATCGATATTTTTAAATAATAATATTGGTACCTGCACAAGGTCGTTAGGAGGGAGAGTACACCGTCCTGCCACCACTGCGATTGCGACGAGGACACGGCGCGCCATACGCTCGAGGCCTGCGGGGCTTGGGCAGTGCAGCGCTGTGAACTCGTCGCAATCATCGGTACGGACCTGACGCTGCCGGCTATCGCTAGGGCGATGGTCGACAGCGTCGGGAATTGGGACGCGGTCGTAGCCTTCTGCGAGACAGTGATCTCGCGGAAGGAGGCGGCGGATCGCCTGCGTGAGGAGCGCAGCCTCGATGAGGAGATCCGCCGCCGGCGACTGGGGCGGCGCAGGCGCAACTATCTGCGCCTCATGCCGCCTTAGCCGAGGCCGCGGGTGACGTGACCGGGGATTAGTCCGTCACCCGCCGAGAGGCCGACCGCGTGAGGAAAGACTGACGTCCTCCCCGAGGGGGGGACGTCGGTCGATGGGAGGGTACCCCAATAGGGGGTATTCCGTTGGGCCGACCACTGACGACAAGTTAACGCTGCTCCAGTGGTCGGCCCAACGACGAAGGCGACGTGGTTTTCGGGTGGGTCGCGGGAGTTGCGTGCTTAAGCCCCCTCTGTCGCCCCGGACGGAGTGGTGCGGAGGCGCGCCGACCGCGGCCCACCCACAAAAAAAAAAAAAATAATAATATTGATATATCCATATTTTATCAACAACCCTAGCTCAAACCACTTTCAATATATTTAACATATTTAAAATCAACATAAAATTAAATATAAATGCTTTATAAATATGTTCACAGTGATAAAATCAACCTGTTGGTTGAAGAAAAAAGAGAATCGAGACCGCTTTTATTTACTGTTTATTAAACTTGTACAATTATCTCTCTTGTTATAGGTAATAATCTGACTGTCAGGTTTTGAAGTCAGAAGCGAAATGTATGTAGAAACTAAGATTATAATGAGCTTCACAGAAAATTAATATAAATTAATTTATTTTTGTTTTAACTATCACAAGGCAGCCTCAAAAAAAGATTTATGGAAATTTAATAAGAGAAGTTAACAGTTACCCTCTTGCTAGACTGGATTAGCTGATGGCATGAACATTTTTCCTGTCAATCAATTCGACGTGCACATATGCGCCATATTAGCATAAATATTTGATCATAAGCAAAAGTACATATTTAGTACTTACTAGCAACCCGCCCTCGCTTCGCTTCGGTTATAGGTTATAGTCGTTTTACCCGCGTAGTTCCCGTTCCCGTGGGAATACCGGAATAAAATATAGCCTAGTTTACGCCCTGATATTATAGCTTTCCATTGGTGAAAGAATTTTTGAAATCGGTCCAGCCGTTTTGTAGATTACCCGGAACAAACAGATAGACAGACAGACAAAAATTTGTTAATTGCTATTTTAGGCATAGGTGTCGTGCAAATAACCGTGTGAGCATGAAAAAAGCCTATTATTTTGACATTACAAACAGACACTCCAATTTTATTTATTGGTATAGATAAAGTTGACTTTCTTTTTTCTGCGAACATATTTTAATTTGTCTTTTTGGTTTTAAAATGCCACTGTTTAATAGCATTCCTATTCTCAGCCTCGTCCCCAAATAGAAGGAAAATTGGCCGGATACCAGACGATCCAGCTACCTTTGGGTACCAGCTCCCTTTGGGTTGGACTATGGTCAGCGCACCCGCCGCCCGGCTCTGTCCGGGGCGACAGAGGGGCAGCGCGCATAAACCCACCATAGCACGTCGCCTTCGTCGTTGGGGCGATCACTAGGAATTCCTTGTCCTCCGTGGTTGGCCCGGTCACAACAATTGGTAAATAAGTAAATTGGCATCACTAATTTATCTTCAACATCATCATTATCTCAGCTCATATACGCCCCATTGCTGGGTTTGAGTCTCCTCTACAGTGGGAGGGAAATTGACCTACAATACCACGCTGGTCACACGAGTAGGTACGAGTTGTTATTTCGAGTTTTTCTTGTCTTTGTATAAATGACTAGCAATCCGCCCTCGCTTCGCTTCGGATTCAGTCGCCTTACGCGCGTAGTTCCCGTTCCCGTGGGAATACCGGAATAAAATATAGCCTATGTTACTCCCTGATATTATAGCTTTCCAATGGTAAAAGAATTTTTAAAATCGGTTTTTGAGTTTATTCGTTACATACAAAAATACAAATCTTTCCTCTTTATAATATTTATAAATGATTTATGGATACCTATTATTACCTTTAGACGTTGTTTACGTAGTGAATTATATTCTTACTCCGTCACTACACGTAAAAATTATAATCTGCAGTATTGTTAAACAGAATGAACACGATTGCAAATAAAAGAACACGATTGCAAATAAAACGACTCAATGGATTTTATCGCGTTTAATCCACCCTCTCCAGCACTTTTACGGCGCAGGCCTTCTCCAGAGTGGAAGGGCCAACGCATCACAAATAGTTTGGCAAAGGATTTTACTTAAACGATATTATCAATCGTATTTTACGACAACAGTGGAAAAGGAAGGTGCAACGAATTTTATTCTTCTTCCGTTATCACACAGAAATACATGTTGTATTTGCTTAAAAATGGTCAATTTCTACATATTTTTTTTCTACTACAAGGCGTAATTCTACATAACATTTATTCTCATCACCTACTAGTACTGAAAAAGTAATTTAATTTTTAAAGATAATTTTGTTCGACGTACTGTGTATTTCTTGTATTGGCGAAACTACAATAATAAGGTAATAACTTTACAATACGCGAACTGTGGGAAAAATATAAATCACAAAATCCCGTTGGTTCCCCAAAAGACGAGTCGTGCGTTTACGCCGATCAAATTGGCCATTGTCATAGTCTGTTGATTGATTTGTGCAACAGCTGTGTAGAATCACGGAATTGGCCGACAGGTGGTAGGGTTGCCTACCTTAGTTATTATAATACAAATGTTTGAATAGCAGACAGATATGTTTTTAAAATGAACTCGTCACAAAAGCTATAATGAGAGTATTGATTTTTGATCTTGCTGTTATTTTAGATAAAAAAGAAAGAAGAAAATTTTCTTTAAAATTGCGTTCTTTAATACTTTCGACATAATGTTTGTAATATTATATCAATGTATTATAAAATATGATCTATGGTTAGGCGGTCTGTTATGTTCCATATGGTGATTTTATGTGTTGTAACGACAACTAAAAGATTATAATACGCAGATAACATCTATGCAAGAGAAGGAAATCTCGAAATAAGATCCTATTCCAACACGTTTGACCAGAGTGGTATAGTAGGTCAATTTCACTCCCATCGTGGATGAGGCTCAGGCTCAGCGGTGGGACATATGAGCTGTGATGATGATAATGATGATAGACTGTTAGAGTTGTAATAAAAAAATATTTACGCGGTTTTCCTCTCCTTAGAAGACTCACTATAATAGACTATAAAGACTATTATATAATAAATTCATGACAACTTTAATTTTAGTTATCTGTACCTTAAACCTGTGAAAGTTGTTGGGCGTCGTTGGATGCAGGCGGCACAAGACCGCATTCTGTGGCGTAACATGAAACAGGCCTACGTCCAGCAGTGGACGGCGATATGCTGAAATGATGATGATGATGATGTACCTTTAAATGTATTCCTTATCTCCATGCAAATCCAAAAAAAAAACAATATATTAATATTTCAATATGCCAACCCTATTCGGCTAAGTCCTGTTATGCTAAACCGTGGGACGATCTGACGGGCCCCGGGCCTGGGCCTATGTGTAAGTGTAAGATAATTGTTCGTACAACCGAAACTGTCCGGTTTACTTGGTGTGAATTAGCTCGTCGTTGGTTACGTTCTAAAACTTACATCTGGCTTTTTTGTTGTGGGGTTTTTAAAGAGTATTTAGAGGTCGTTGATCGTCATAATTAAATTGATATCAATAATATGTTTGTCAATAGAAGAAAAACTCGAAATAAAACCCTGTAACAACCTGTCTGACCAGCATGGTATAGTAAGGTCAATTTCCCTCCTACTGTGGAGGACGCTCGAGCTAACAGTGGGAGGTATATGAGCTGAAATGATGATGGTGAAGAAATGAGTATGTTTGTCAATTTTCTAAGCAAGTATAATCTATCTATTCACGGCTGTGCATTGCTCATTGTTGAATAAGAGTCTTCTCTAAGGATTTTTGTCTATTCGAGCAAGTTATTAAAATAAATACCCATAGCAGGGGTCTACTACAGAGGCAGAGAGTAAGTGAACGGTAGATTACGACAATCTAAAGGTGCGCTCGTAAGAATGAATTTTGGGGCACAATACACTGATTAAATTGCAAAATCTTTGAAGTTGCCAGACGATGTTTTCCTTTACCGTTAACGATTTAATAATCGGGTAACTGCAAAATATCATAACAGAAACCTCAATATTATCGAAAATGTGAGAAATTCATGCCTCGTATCGTTTCTTTCAAGTATAATTCTATTTAATACCATAAATCAGAGGTTCACAAACAATAATAGTTATGTCACATTGACATCATTTCACTCAAAGTGAAAAAAACGCTTCATAAATGATATGAAATACTTACACCGACAAAGAAGGCTTTGAAATACAAGAAAAAAAATATTTAAACATGTAAAAAGCTATGAAACATGTTAAATCTTCTCTAGCCTACGTTATTTATAAATCATGGATGGACGTATCTAATTTTGTTTTTAAATGACGGACATAGCTAATTTTGTTGCTAATTAAACGGGACATATCCAAGTTTGTTTCTAACGTATTATACAGGGACAGATTTTGTAACCGATACCCGCTAGAAATAAATACATATTAAATATACGTACAAACAAATAGTTGGGGTCATAATACGACGTAACAAATTTTTGCAAAGTAAACAAATTTCGGCTCTCTATAATTGCCTGGCTTACCTCTCTTTGCCACATTTGCCTTTCATTTTTCGGGTTGTGCTTGCTTTTTCCTAGATTTATTTTGTAACACTTTGCAAGGCTGTTTATTCATATTATAATAATAAGGAAATATTATTGTAATTTGTTGATAATTCACTCAAAATCGTTAAAATATCGCGCGACTAAACTCTTAAAAACGTATGCGTGACCACTGTAAATGAAGCAATTCCATTGGCTGAAGTGGACTTAACTAAACTCATTTGCAAAAAAAACGGGCGGTTTTGATTTTCATTCATATTTAAAAAGATACAATACCAAAAAGGTTTCAATCGTTTGTACACGTTACTGGCCGGTTTTAAAAATGCTGTGGTATTTAAAAAAGTACGTTCTAAATTCAATTTTTCATTTGATGTTCATTTTTACAGAAAACCCCTTTTTATCCTACATTTTTGGCGCGAAGTTCCAGAAGTTAACATCGACTTTCATAACTTTTATTCAATTTTTATCGATTAATTTCATATCCTTGACTGTCAAAGCTTTATTTAATGCTGTTTGGCTGTATCAAAAATGGTAGATAAAGTGGTAAAAGCTACCAAAATTATCGCGCTGCTTGAAGAGGGTTGCAGCCAACGTTTCGTGGCTAGGAGGCTAAATGTTAGTCGCTCGACAGTCCAAAGGACCTGGCAGCGATATCAGGAGACTGGTTCCGTCGAGAGAAGGCCTGGTTCTGGAAGAAAACCATGTACCCAACCACGGGATGATCGTTTTCTTGTGAGTCGCGCATTGAGAAATCGCAAATCTTCGTATGTGGATCTTAAGAACAACCTCCAAGAAGTAAGAAATGTGCATATTAGTCTATGGACGGTCAGGAGGAGGCTTCTCGCTGCCAATATACGCAGTCACCGCCCGGCCCGCGGCCCCAAATTACTCCGTGAGCACAGAGTTCACAGGCTTAGGTTCGCTAGAAATTGTGAATCATGGACTCAAGACGATTGGAATAGGGTTTTGTTTTCTGATGAAGCCAGGATATCTCTGTTCGGTGAAGATCGACGTCGGCGAGTGCTAAGAAGACAAGGAGAACGCTTTGCAGAGGCATGTTTCGAAGAAATCACACCTTATGGTGGGGGCTGTGTTATGTTTTGGGCAGGAATAAATTCAATGGATCGTACAGAGTTAGTCTTCATTGAAAACGGCTCACTGACTGAGCATCGATACATAACGGAAGTTCTAATTTCTCATGCACAACCCGCATTGGCCGCTCTAGGTGAAGACTCGATTTTTATGGACGACAATGCTCGCGCCCACCGATCCCGCGATGTTAATGCGTATGTGCAAGAGGTCGGCATTCGTCGTTTGGATTGGCCAGCTCGAAGTCCCGACCTCAATCCCATAGAGCATGTCTGGGACGTTCTGAAACGGCGTGTGAGATCAGTACACCCGGCTCCGCAGACCATCAGAGAGCTGAAGAATGTGATTACTGCGGAGTGGGAACGTATTCCGCAAGCAAGTATCCGGGATATACTCGCTAGCATGCCCAGACGAATTCAAGCTGTGATTTTAGCTAGAGGGGGTCACACTCGATACTAAACATTTATCTGCTTTTACTTTATTAAAGAAAAACAAACAAAAAAACTTTTTTATTTTTACTTCATGAGCATATCCACTACTAGCGAATATACACTACTAGCGAGGTTTAGCATTATTTCCCATAAATTGTATCTAAATTTTATGAAATACTGATGAAAACGATTATTTTCTTATTAATTTAGCAAATTGTGTGGATAAAACTACCTATAATTATCAAACAAAGAAATATTAACATTTGAAATGGTTCATTGCTTAGGTGCCCGTTTTTTTTGCAAATGAGTGTAGTTTTGTTAGTTCTTTCTAGGGACGTAACCAGATATGTTTCGAAACTGTGATTTCAATGTAAAATATCTAAGGGACGTAACTTGTTAGGCTCGTAAGTTCATTTGATTTTAAAATAAGAATCACAGTTGATTGTATTGGTACAAAAATCTAAAATTTACCCATATAGGACTTGTCTACTTTTGTTTGTAAACCCCTGAAATAATAAGCATTGGTTTGTTTATTAAACTCACACACCTTAGCTATTTAGCGGATCGGCTTGAAATTTACTATAGCTACACGTTTCTGAAATACAGTAACGGTAGACATACTTTCCATTCAGGATAAAGTACTATTTGCGAGGACAAAATTTTGTTAATAAAATCTGCAATAAATCTATATAAACAAATCTTCAGTGCAGTCTACATATAAGGTAAATCTCCACGTAAATTACCTCGTTCGTGGAACCTATGACATCTCTATATAACAAAGCCGTGCATTTGTTTTATGTCTTAGTCAAGATTGAAAATGTGTGTGTCACGTGGTCGAAGATATGCGGAAACTAGAAAATGTTTTGTTGCTGAGTAAAATTAAACATCGTTGCATTGTTAGGTAGGGTTTTACCGCGTGCTGATTTGCTTGATGACCTCAGCAGCGTAACCCAATTGGTAGGGGCATTATGACTTTTAAATGTACGTGGACGAGATGAAAGCTATCTCTAATAGCAATGATATACCCGTGCCGGTATTAGTTAAGAATGCTATCCTCAAAATTGTCCATGTTTACCTAGGATTAACAGTCTTTTGGGCTGGCCATGGATGTCAAGGATTCGGTAGCAGTGCTTGGTCCATGGGGAGGGAATAATACGGTAGACTGTGGAGCCACATGGCGCCCTTCCGTCGCCCTGGATGAAACAGACGGAGTGTGTCTAGACCATAGCCTGCAAAAAGAAGGACCGACAATCGAGTTGGCTAGATCGAATTTATAGAACGAGGTTAGCCGACGAATCTATCTCGTTCAAGGTTCTCAGCAACGTTCACAATAAAGTGTCCTGATATAATCGTCTCGTCCAATATACTCCGCAAAGTAAGCTAGTGATAACTTATGATACAGAAATTTGAACTCTAAACGTTGTTGCCAAATGTCCATATTTGACCTACTGTTAGTCACAAGCATACTCCATAATAAGAGTGAAATTGAGCTACTATACCGCGCTGACGGGTTACGGGGGACTGTTATCTGAGTAACTCACCACACGGAAAAGATTAGAAATATAGTTTTGTAGTAACAAAAATTTCGTGTGAGGTTAAAAGAAATAAGATGTAAAAATTGGCTGTAGGATCACCAGGAAAATGTGCTTCAGGATTATTTTGGGCAACTTATTATATCAACTGCGATCTCCAAGTGATTTTCTTAGCAGAAGAGGCCTATGTTTAACAAGCTGATGGAAGTTATAGCAAGATTTTATCGATTCTTCTATTTTTATCGATACATATAATCAATAAGTTCTAGGCGCGTTGACTAGTTAGCTCTCACATTCTACTGTTCAATTATATTACAACTCGGCCTCAATTATCTTACATTAACATAAAAACTCATAGCCGCTTATAAATATTACAGTAGCGTACAAAACGTATAGATGTCTTAATTAAGGCATAGTTAATTGTATAGTTATTCGCATTTACTTGGTCGACATTCCTGTCCTATCATGTCAAACTCGCTCTTACTTACTCTACAAGTTGGATTTTTAGTGGCACTTCTTGCTAGCATGGATGGTACAACTGCTTAAGCTATCGCCTTGCGCGAGTTCCACTCATTTTGATACGGCATAATTTTTTTTTTATAGAATTTTACAATGAAAATTGTTTTAAGGCTTGTTCTGTATCCATTAATTAAATTTAATGGTTTGAAGTAATGAATGGTTTAGATTAATACAGTTATTTATAATTATACAAAATAATCATACATATGTACAATATATTGGTCCGTTCTTAAGTATTTATTTAAACCGCTTAATCAGCTCAATGTATACATGTTACATTGTAAATAATGTATGTAAGGATGCAGTAAGACCTATTTAAGACAATAAGTATATGTTTCAGTAGTCGGGCAGCACACGGTCATTTAGTGTAAATGATAGGTGAATTTTCTTAGTTTTTCTTCTCTTGATAGATGTATGCATATTATATTCCCCTAGTCCTCCATTATGACACTCACTAGTAAAAGAGGGGTGGTGAATTGTATTCTTACTCCGTCTCCACGTGGTAAAGAAATCCATTTGAGAAAGATTTCTTTGGAGCTTAAATAAAGCCTACAAATAGCAGCAGAAGCATAACATTGATACAGCACACAAGAGAATTAATTGTAGTCTTTTCAAAATTGACTTTTCTATTATGAATGTCTTACAAAATGTAAGTAATCCGTATAGTTCCTTAAACGAATTATCATTTTATTTCGCCATAAAAGTATGTAGCTTACCCATATTTCTTTTACGATAATTGCAACCCGTCCCGCTGATTCGTAAAACATTCAACTTTCAAGATATAGTGTCGACGCTCACGCTAACCTCAAATTTACAAATTTCCTCTCGCCAATTACTCGCAGTCGGATGATGGGGCTGTGTTTAAAACACACTTTGTTGTACTATGACATATTGTGTCACTTTGTTTTCGTCTTGTTTTGTTTTCGTAAGTTGTAAGGTTACATAACGCCGTAGTAGACACAGTATATTAAAAAATGCATTGGTATTTGAGTGGTCTAAGCTCGCCTCCTCGTGCAGTTTGTCGTGAGTTCGACCCCCAGCTAGGATCACTCTTTCTGCGATCAAAATAAATGTTCTTATACACACCGGGCGGCTCTTTCCTTAAAGGTAAGGGACTCAGTGGACCTCATTGAGTGGTAGGACCACACTGTCGAGAGTTATCTGTCTACAGCCGCGGGCCGGTTCATCCGGGGTAGTACCACAATCTTGCAGAAGATCGACGTCTGAGTAGTAGCAATTTGTTACTGCGCTTCGTTCGGTGAGCGAGAGAGCCGGGAGCGCAACTTTCTGAGGGTGCTTGCGTGTGGAGGGTTTTGGTGGTGCCCTTGGTATCACCGAGCCTCAATGCACTCAATCACGCTCCCTTCACTTTCTTCGCGGTAGGCAGCGGCCTTGTAAAGGTCCATGAGCGGCAGCAACACTTACCATCAGGTGTACTGTTTGCTCGTTTGCCACCGTTTGCAATGAAAAATAAAAACTTAGGTTAAGGACCTCCTGCCTTGACCGCAGGTTCGCCTAAAGTTAGCGATTTTAGTCCACAGCCCATACAAAAAGAAGTTTAATAAGAATTCTTTTAGTTTGACTTCTGTTTTTCATTTGTCGAATTCTAATCGTGTGCTCTATAAACGTATGCACGAACGATCTTTGGTATAAATAGCGATCAGCTAACTTGCATGCCAAACATGACATATTCTTAATCATCACAGCCAGGGAAGGAAAATTCTTTGCCGATTCTTCTGATCAGCATGGCATAAGGAAGTTAATTTCCTTTTCATTGTGAAGGAAGCTCGTGGAACCTCAAAAGCGCTGACTTTACTTTTTTTTTCTATCTGTAATCTCAAATAACTAATTGAGAATCGCGTCGAATAAGTCTCAGATTAATTATTTCTGTGTTGTAAAAATACAATTCACTACCCCGCTCTTACCCGTGGGTGTCGTATAAGACGACTAAGGGATATAATATGCAGATAATATCTATGCAATACAAGGAAAACTCGACATAAAACCCTATACCAACACGTCTGACCAGCGTGGTTATAGTAGGTCAATGTCCCTCTCATTGTGGAGAAGGCCCGAGCTCAATAGTGGAATTTATGTGGCATAGATGAAGTTATTAAGAATAGAGTCAAATTGACACTGACAATTTTTTAAAAAGTAGGAAGCTACAACTGTTTACATAAATGAACTACATTGATGACTCATGCAGAAGGTAACTACGACTATAGTTTTTAATTAACATTTAAACATTATTTTTAGATAATACTCGTTTGACCATCGCGGACGGGTGCTCACAAGGACGCAATGAAGATATGATGCGTTTCTTACATCACTTTATTAATATCGCATTAGAAATACTTGTTTCGTTGCTTTAGCAAGTTAAGGATGAAATTTCTCGATACCTGGCCCTGAAAAATGGACGCTGATAAGCGATAATAATTATGTTAACCCTCACAAACATTATTTTTAGAAAATGGCGTTTAAAGATTTCAAACCAATTCTTAATAGGTTTGTTGGAATAAATAAATATCCACCGATTCTTTCTCTATTTAATAAAAGAATAATGCATTCGAAATTGATTGGCAATATGAAAACAAAAAAGTTAGTGTATTTATCCACAAAAATAAGATTTTTGCTTATTACAAAATATGGAACACACTAAAATAATCGAAACATGAACTTAAGGAACTTAACACTATTTTGCTAAATGCCGTTTAGTTAAGTTAATTTAAAACGTTAAGAAACTTGAAGGATTCTTGAAAAATATTGTATACGTAATTCCCACTTTGTTTTATGATATTTATTCATTTTTTTCACACTTAACTCTTTCAAGTGACCTGCAACTCTTTTCCAAAATGTTAAATACATGAAGTATTATAAAAATATATCAATATCTTTGTTTTTGACTTTTTGTAGGTTGTGACACATTATTGCTTATTAGTAGCCAAATAATTATTAGGTTTTTGAAGGCGTGAAATGTAGACTTCTTTTCTGACAGCAATAAATAAATAGACTTGGCTTGCTAATTATCAATAGTCGACTTCTATATCTAAATGACATATTATCTAATTTTGATTAAGCTTGGCGACAGAATACCTTGAGAAGACATTAATCTTACTGGTTTTATATAAAGCGTGAATTCAAAAGATTAGCTCCATGAAGTGTATTCAGAAGATGAGCTCAAAAAACCTATTTATCTATAAAGGTAGATTGTGATGATTTCTAATGTTTCATCTTCATCATTATAGTTTGAGAATCTTCATTGTGAGAGAGAAACTAGTCACACGTGTTGGTGTAGGTTTTTCTTTTCCTTGAATTTATATTCTCTGCATATTCTGATGTTTACGAGAGTCTATTACTCCACGCAATAATTTACGTTCACGGATCCTTCCGTATCCATGAACATTGAAAACTTTTAGAAAAGGCTGGAAATGTATAAATCTAATTAATAGCGATAAAATCTATACCTCTGTTCGATTTTCTATACATAAATATCATTCGGATTAATTATATATGTATTTTGTAATCAACCGTGCGTGTTCAGACGTCACTCGAATGCCTCATAAAATTTATAAACAATATTTTGATGTCTTCTTTCTGTAACTATATAAACAGAATTAACGTATTCAAAACATATTCATAGATATAAAAAACTGCATTTCCAACAATGTAAACTGTGCCCCGCTGCGTTTACGCATGTTTAAATGATTATATAGACTTTAATGTTAGCTGTGACTTGTAATGTTCGCAATAAAACCCACAAGAATGTTGCCATACAGCATACTTTTGCTAACATTATTAAATGAATTATTCTTCTTTGGTGGTCTAGCTTGTGTCAGAATTGATCCTAACGTTCAATTTTTTATAATTATTACCTTCTTATATGTTAATGCAGGACTGCAATATAGGCCCTGAAATTGTATTACGTTTAATTTGGAACGCTATTTAGCACTATGAGATACATTTTTTGCTAGAACCACGCTACTGACAGGTTTATGCCTGCGAACCTTAGAATAATAACGTATAGAAGGTAAGTTCACGCGCAAAAAGTGAGGCATTTCAATTGGAGCCTAATGGAGCTTAGGCCGGAACCGTTCCGTAATGTACAAGTTATTGTACTGCACGTAAGTAGGCAACTCTTAAATAATAAATAGGTAATTATGACGGTTTGTGCACTCAAATGGCGTCATAACACATTTGAAAAACTTAAAAAGGTTTTTAACATTATTTTTAAAAGTATTTCGACGATTTATGTTAATAAAAACAAAATTTGGATTTCATAATTTGTATAGTGGTGTGCGTGTGTACGTGTGTAATCGTCTGCCCGCCATTAATATTTTTAGATTCAAATTTTGAAAGTTCGAAGTATTGACACTATCCTTCTATACGTTATTATTCTAAGCTGCGAACATTATGGGTCGGCTCGTCCGGGGTAGCACCACACTGGAAGTGTGCGAAGACTGAGTAGTTGTAATTTGCTATTGCTCTTCACTCAATGAAACATGTTCGTGGATGTCTTAAAAGACAATTAAGGTTTACGATATGCACATAAGATTTATGGAACAGAAGGAAAACTCATAAAACCCTATGAACTGTTAGCTCGTCGGTCACCACAGGCAATTTAAAAAACCAACCAACTTAAAGCTAACGTTTTCCAGTGACTACCATAACTATTTCAATAAATGTATCGTAAATGTTTTTTGCTACTAACATCTCTTGAAACAGTGAATAACCCCAATGAAATGAAATTAGGAAGTATTGACAAGAATGGTAGCTATAACTTTAGCTTCCATCTCTGTTGCAGGTATACGTACAGCCCGTACAGGGAAGAATGGGATAGTGACTATTGTGTTCTTATTTCATCACTGTATGAATAACCTAGTAAACAAGGCATAAATCTAATGAACCACGAGTAGTTGTACACGACAAGCATAGGATAAGTAAAAAAAAAATATAGATTGACTACACAGATGGCGTAGTGGTTAACATACCGACCTACCGTGCCAGTATTGTGGGGACGAAACCCACGCGGGACAACATTTTGTGTAAACCACAAATTGTTGTTCTGAGTTTATTATAGGTATGTTCATAAAGTCCCTAGCAGTAAAAGTGTTATTTCCTTAGTCTTTAAAAAAAATAAAGCTCATTTAATTGTTTACTACACGATTTACAGTCTAACGCCTTCACACCCGAAGGGGAACGCACTTGGGCAGAGGCGCACCACACCCACATTTCGCCATTAATTACTCGTGTAACACTTTAATGCTAGTTTTAACTTCTGTTTGTGAAGTATGTTGCCATACTTTTTTTCAATAGGCCTGTTCGTGTTGCCATCATAATTAACTCGGTAAAATACAATGTTGCCAGTGATTATAATAGGTGCGAATGTTCATTTATTATTTGTCGATTGTTTTAACGAGTCTATTCGAAGGTGTTTTATGTAATGAGGGTCAAACGAAGTATTTAACGTGTTCTTTTGTAATTTTTTTAGCTTGGCAATCGATTTTGTTTACATACTTAGTTCAACGGTACACGTTATTAACTTTTAATATAGATATGTTGAACGATGGTCCTTTATTTCCTGACCGTTATATAGATTTTCCGTTACAATAATACATATATTTTGCTGCAGTGTGTAAAATACTGAAAGTTTATCAGCACGTTGAAAAAAAATCAATAACGTTATAGGTATTATTATTATTATTATCTTACTATTATATACAACAGTGTAGAAAATTTTAAATAAACATGGTTTTAAGTGTTTAAATGAAGTATAAAGAAATAATTTGTAAAACGTGCCCACAATCAGCATTATATGAGTCGATCTCACAGAATAAGGGGTACCTTACCGTCCCAAATTTGTAACTGCCTTAAAGACAAATCACTAACAAACAGCACAACAAATTTTTACCTCATACATCCTTCAGGACAGATAAGCAAAGTAACAACAGTATCCATCATGAAGATAAGCGGCTTCTTTGTCCCGACGTCTCCTTAGCCCTTAAACTGGGAGGTTCTCGGGCGAAATATTATCATAAAACACGTCGCCGCATGACAAATGTCGGCTTGGATGTCACATGAGCGTATCAGCAGATTGAGATACGCAATGTGTGTATGGTACAAATAAGGGAATACTTTATTGATTATACGAAATGATAGATATAAAACCAATGACGTAGCGTGCCTTGGAGAGGTCCTGTATCAAAATTAGTTGGCGCCCAAATTAAAGATAAAGATTTCTCACAAAAGAAACGAAAGTGCTTGCATGAGATTACCGCGTTCAAACAAACGCACTGTTTAGCATTTATTAGTAATGTTAGTTGTAGATTACATTATTTAGTTCTTTATACAACAATATTATTGATGTGAAACATCTAAAGGTGATGTTGAACCAGATCGTTGGCGTGGCGTAAACAGCTCGTGGCGTTACAACGTCACGCTATATGACGGAATATGCGAGGGTAAACCTGATGGTTGTAGCATGGCGTTAACGCCACGCTATATATACATATATGTACAGATGTAGTCTATACGTAGTAGTGTGTTAGTGAGACGGAGTGATCCGATGTTTTGTGTAAGTGCATGTGCGCATCTCTCTCACCGCCCGAGCTCGCATACCTAGAGTGTATAACTAATAAAAATAAATATTTATTGAATAACAGTCATCATTTTCTGGAATAAAAATCGTAATATTTTATTAATACTTTATGCCATATTAGTTCCTCTCGTAATCTGTTCTTTTATGCATATATACCTTGTACAAAATAATTTCGACATTTCACATCTGCCAGGCGTCTTGAGCGACGGCTCCCTTTTTTATGTAAGTTTTATATAGTAACATATAAAATGTTTTGTATTTCGTTCTCACAATTTATAAGAATTTTTACATTGTCTGCATTTCTTTCAACCCAAAACAAAATAGAAAATATTTTTATTGTATTTGTAAAGCAGCGATTTCCATGCGGATACGAACCGCTAGTCGTTCATCACTCAATTCCGACATAAACATAATATATGCGCGTGCGTCTCCCGACCGACCCCCTCTTTTTTTTTGAACACCACGTAGGTGGGAAACCTTTTTATTATGTTACCATTCGTAATAGCCTTCGGTTACACGAGGACGCCCGAAAGGCCCATTGTCTTATTTGCTTTATTTATTTTTTTTACACTTTAATTTCAAAGTCAAGTGGGTTTTTTGTACGTCTGCCTGTTGTCTGTTCTGTAGTAATTAACACAATGGTAGGGGACGCACGAAAGTGGCTGGGTTTTGTTTTTAAAGAGTTTTTTTTTGCATTACTTAGCTTGGTGTGGTAAAAAGTTTTCGAGTCCATTCTTCGAGAGAATTATTTCAGAGTCACTAAAAGACAGAATTTTATCTAATCATTTTTATTTTAAACTTTCTATTGATGGATTTGTTCTAAATGATATAAGTGTGTGTTTTTATATAAATCCTTTTAATTTTTTTCAATTACAGAAGTGGGATAGTAGGGCTGATTCAATTTTTAACCTCAGATATCATTCAGTTCACGTTTTACAACCTAACATGCTTATTATCTTTATAACCTAATATATTATCGACATCATATTTATTGCAGTAGTCAATTACGTTTCTACATCATAATACCTAAATATACTTGTGAATGATTTTCCAATATTGATCGTATTTTATTGAAACTTTCACCGTTCGCGCCTCTTGAAAGATATTTATATGAACATTACCGTTTGTGTTCGTTATGTCCGATCGGGTCGTTGAATACTTTATCTATGTTTGTGTACACGACAGTTATTGCACCAAGTTCTATTTACCTAATTTGTCTCTTTCTCTAATAGTTTATAGTATACAACTGTTAACCGTGATGCTTGATAGTCGTATTCTTTGAGTTGATGTTAAAATAATTCAGAACTCTTTAATACTACTTTGGGACTATCCAACTATGTACAGAAATCTGCTCTATGTCCTTCAGGATAAAGACAAGGATGTATTCTATATTTTTATTAAAAATAAACAATCTTTTATTCTGCTCGAGCCTCCTCCACAATGGGAGGAAAATTGACCTACTATACTGCGCTGGTCAGACGTGTTGGCATAAGGTTTTATGACGAGCTTACCTTCTCTTGCATAGATATTATTGCATATCATATCACTTAGTCGTTTTTTATGACACCTATAGGCAAAAGGTTGGGTGGTAATTCGTATTCTTACTCCCGTTACCACACGGAATAAACAATATCCATCTATCTCTATTGAATTTACACCCGAACTTAGAACAGCCATTAATGTGCACGGTACGGATGCAAGGCTGACTAGCTACTTAGTGGCATAAATAAATAAAAGTAATAATAAAATTATTTTTTGTTTCAGGTACAGAGCAATCTTAATTAAGTTTACGCTTAGCGCATAATAATCCAAGCGTGGTAAGCATTTGTAAGTTTTTTTTCAGCTGCTAAATGTAATTTATAAAACATAGGGATGTATTTTTCAATTATAGAGATTTGACTTTACATGTGGGGTAGTGTTTAATATACTGACCTTCTGTGCCAGTGTTATGGATTTGATTCTCAGGATAATAGTTTGTGCGATCTACACATTGTGGTTCTGAGTTTGAGTTTAATTTGTTACTGTTAATGTTACGTGTTACGAACAGGACGTGCCTCGATTTATAAACCTCTTGTCGGACTGTCATGGCCCTGGACGGTCGGACGAGATGTGGTCAGTTTGTGGTCTTCAAAAATGAATTTAATCCTCTAATTGTTAACTTAGTATCTGCTCTTACAAGCAATAGAACGATAAATAATGTTGGAAATATGTATTTAGCACGGATTCGAGTATTATATCTTCAACTTAGTACCTCCTCATCTGTCTTAACATTCATCAGCTATTCTGACCTATAAAAAAAATCGTAACAAATTGAGAATTATTTAAAAATTAATGAAAACTCATATTCCTCCCACACGATCAATATATCACGAGAACTTTAGGCTCACAGACAAAGCAAGCCGGCGCGTGTGAATGAATGAATATGAAAAATGTTAATGAGCCAAGTTCGTTATATACGACCGTTAGAATTTCCAGGGATAAATAATGACGTGCCGGTTAGGTATAGTGTTAATAATGAATTGGGACTTTTTATCGCTAAGTCTAAGACCCAAAGAGTATATTTTATTTAGTGATTGAAAAGTTTTAATAACATATAAAACTTAAATACAGAGTCATGAATAACTCCTATTATCATCATCACAGCTCATATACATCCCACTGCCGGGCTCGAGCCTCCTCCACAATGGGAGGGAAATTGACGTACAATACCATGCTGCTGGTCAGACTTGGGTTGATACAGACACGGTTTTGTTTCGAGGTTTCCTTCTCTTGCATAAATGTTGTATGCATATTACAATCTCTCAGTCGTCTTTTACGACACCCACGGGCAAGAAAGGGGTGACGAATTGTATTCTTACTGCATCACCACACGGATTTTATTACACATTATATATTATATATAAAACTATTTTAGGGATTTTATTGCGTTTGTATTTGATTTTTGATTGCCCGACGTTTCGAATATTTTACAGCGTTCATAGTCGCTCGCGGCACCCCATAAAATTGTTTTATTTATAACTTCTATACGAAACATGCGAATATACTTGTAGCGACAGTAAATACAGAATATGCGAATACCTACTACCATCATCATCTTGACCCATATACGTCCCACTGCTGGGCTTGAGCCTCCTCAAAAATAGGTGATAAAATCACCTACAATACCGCTCTGGTCACACGGATTGATATAGCGTTTGGTTTTGGGTTTTCTTTCTCTTGTATAGATGTAATAGACATTTTACATCCCTTAATCATCTTTTACGGCACTCACGGGCAAAATAGAGGAAATTCTTGCTCCGTCACCATAGGGAAAATTAATTCATAATGAGTTCTAATGTTTACGCGAGTATAATGTGTAATACATTATAAATAATACTATTTTACGGATTTTGCAATGTTCGTAGTAGTAACTTTAGTCCACCCGAGACCATGAACGTTGCAACGACCAAGTGTTCAAAACGTCGGTCAATCAAAAATCAAATACAAATGCGATAAAATCCGTAGTTTTATTTACAATAAATTTATAGCTACGGTCAATTTGCATTATTTATTGTAATTAACAGTGCCATTACGTATCTTTAGACAGAACCATCAACAGGAAAATTAATTGTTGTAAGGTAAAGTTCAGTATATAAATGTCATAAGGAAATACGATGTCTTAGAACTGTAATAAATACTAAAGGTAGTTTTTTTAAGTACTTGACCACAAATATATACATATACAGGTTGTGATTAACGTCGTGAACACCTAATTGCAATCCTGTCTTGAGCATAAAATGTTACTGAGCTTTTTTTATTCGCAAACGGTGGCAAACGAGCATACAGTACGCCTGATGGTAAGTGTTGCCGCTCATGGTCCTTTGTAAGGCGGCTTCCTACCGCAATGAAAGCAAAGGGAGTGGGAATGCGTGCAATGATGTTCGGTAATACTAAAACCATCACTAAAACCCACCACACGCAAACACCCTCAGAAAGATGGGCTTCAGGCTCTCTCGCTCACCGAACGAAGCGCAGTAAAAAAATTGCTACTACTCGGTCGTCGATTTTATGCGAGAGTGTGGCACTACCCCGGACGGACCGGCCCGCGGCTGTGGACAAACAATTGTAAACAGTATGGTCTCATCTCAGCCCATATTCGTCCCATTATTTTGTTCGGGCCTCTTTCATTGTGCCAGGCAATTTGTCCTACTGTACCATGCTGATCAGACGTGTTGGTGTAGGGTTTTATTTCGAGTTTTCCTTTATTTGTATCGATGTTTCTGGTGTAGTATGTCCCTTAGTCATCTTCTACGACACTCAAGGGTAAGAGTGGAGCTGGTTAATTGTAATTCGTACGGCTTCACGACACGGAAAATTTAGTTTGCCATCGAACACAAAGAAAAATTAAGGTAGGTACTAATATTTTTGTCATCGAACAATTCTTAGTATAAAGAGGATTGATGGAATTATGCCCTGTGGACAGCTTTTAGCTCAGTAGGTCTAAAAATTAAATGGCCGAAGTGGGCGTGTTACACTAACGCTAGATAAATATGTATAAATGAAACACTTTTTCTAATTTTAAATTATTGAAATATAGTATTTGGCAGGATAAGTTATTTTTAAAAAATATTAGCCTGCGAAAGATTATTACCAAATGTCGGACTCGGAACATATATCAATTAATAATACGTTCCAACAGTCTTTTTCTAATTCGTCAAGTTGTTATGTGCGAGCACGTACGGTTTTCGTCACAGCGCATCCGAATTGGGTTTATCGCGACATCACATGCGCAGGCGCGGCGGCAATGAACTTGAGACGTGCGGCTCTGCGCCCGCGCAGATTACACTCGGTATTAAAGCAAGTAGATAGAACATAAAGATGATAACACCGACACTTCATAATATCATTGCATTGGTGCTGCAGTGGTGATAAAATGGACCTCTATTGTGGACTGTCGTGGGTGTCCTTCGTCAGTCTTTTCTTGTATGATCTACAAATGCTTATTCTGAGTCTGTCTGTAACTTGTGTTTATTAGTTTTTTGTTTATTAAGTGTCCCATAACAGAATTTATTCCTTAGTGTGGGCGGTTGCGTTTTAAAGAAAAAAATCTACGTTAACTTTAATCATTTACTAGGACTATTTGAGTAACTTGTCCTGTTTAGTTCTTGGTATTCATATGAATAGAAAATAAAGAATTAGCGAGCACGCTAGATGACCTCTACCTGAGCCTTAGATGACTGAGTCTTTAAAAAATTAAAATTTTTATAAAATTAAAAAAAATATATTAATGATTTTCTCGAAGGTTTCTAAAGGTAAATCTATTCACGTACTTATTTCTAATTTGAAAAATATTAGAGTCTGGAAGCATGGGGAAATATAAAGATGTTTCCAAATGAAAAAAAAATAGCAATCGAAAAGTTCTGCTTTTGTTCTGCTTAGATATTTTTTGACGGGAAATGCCGTAACACTTTTTGTCCGATCTATATGTATATTAATCAGGGATTAATCTACTAAACTACGGGTTGAGAGCCCTCACCCACCAGTCCGGGTTAAGTTGTCACAGCCATCTGAGGCTAACAACTAAGTCACACAAAAAAAAAAATCTACTATACTAAACTTTCTTGTTATAAATATAAAACTGAGAAACCATAACGGATCGATATTATTTATGCATCACTAATTAACAATTACTCAACGTAATTTACATTATTGTTTATTTATGAATGTAAATTATTACGAGTTTTATCTTTTGTTGTTACGCCGCTAACAGCATAACAAAACATAAATAAAAACAATATTGTTTTGTTTTAACAACAAACTAGGAAGTGTTCGTGTAACATTTTAATTTATTTTTATTGGTCATTGTTAAAGACACAGAGGACTTGAAAGGTCGGAGTGCATTACGTTTTTATAACTAACATTAGATTTTATCACGTTGATGTGTGATTTTGAAGGTGTATCGAATATCGTTACCCGGAAACCACCGTTCGCATCGACACGAACATCTAAACATAAGCATATAATATAAATATTTTTGGTTTTCTTTTTTTAATTTTGTAATTGTTCATCTAACATTGACAGAGCGTGATAGTCTAGAATAAGAATCAGCTATTAGTTTAATTTGTGATTCTTTTTTTTTAATAATACGATTTATTGCTTCACAGTCTGTTTCTATTTTTTTTTACAAATAATTGAATGGGAAAGATAAACAGGGGGATAAATTATTGATATAGTACTTTACCTATATTTTACTTTATAACGTCAATTTAATCAAATAAGATTATTTCTCTATTGTATATTGTACATCTTACTTCAATGTCCATCGGCCGGTCCTGCTATTTTATGATCACTGGTCCAATTGTAATTGTTGCTTGCTTTATCATTAAAATTAAACATAAACTCATTTTATATTCGTGGTTCCACTCGCACCAATGTTGCCCCCTGTTGCCCGCTTTGTTTGCTTATGATGACCGTTTAGGGGCCCATTCAGTGAATTGGCTAGTCACCGTCTACCAACATTCATACATAATGGTATTGAAGGCAGACGACAGTTTGAAGTGAACCCTTCTTAGGAATGTAATTATTCACCTGACGACATCAGATAGAGTTGATCCAGATCGACCAAAAACTTCGGCGGTCCTTGCTCTTTTACGACATCCAATAGTAAGAACTGTAATCTTACTAGGTCACACAGAAGTTTATTTGTATTTAATAAATAATGAAAGTATGATGAAAAATCGATACGTTGTAAGTGTGCCCGTAGAGTTTCTACTTAATTAATCCGTACTTAATCCTCGTGCGTAACTAAAGTGAATTTCTAGTAAGTATATAATAACTCGGTCTCTATTGCCACTGAGCAGCAAATAACTCATACGCCTGCACAGGTTAAGCAACTTTTCTTTGAGCAAATGCCTAAGACCTAGTTTTTGTATGAAAAATATTTATTTATTTTAAATTAGATCTCACTGTATCTTGTTGTACACATTATTTGTGGCCGTCGGCTGTGTAATTACTTGTTATACATGTTTTGTACACTGGACACGGTCACACGTTTAAAAATTAATATTATGTCTTCATTAAATTGTTTATTAGCTGTGCAGTAGCTTCGCTTGCCTGAATTATTTATTTTATATTATTATATTGTTTGGATGACGTTGTTCCGCGGTATCAATAGCACAATATCCGTGTGGCGACGGAGTAAGAATACAATTCACCACTCTCTTTCTTGCCCGTGGATGTGACAAAAGACAAAATATGCGAATAACATCTATGCAAGAAAATGAAAATTCAAAATAAAAGAAATATCCAACCCGTTTGACCAGCGTGATGATGATATCATCATCATCATCATCATCATTTCAGCCTATTGCCATCCATTGCTGGACGTAGGCCTCCCTCATGTTGCGCCACAATGTGCGGTCCTGTGCCGCCTGCATCCAACGACGCCCAGCAACTTTCACTAGGTCATCGGTCCACCTAGTGGGGGGACGTCCTACACTTCGTCGTCCGATACGTGGTCGCCACTCGAGAACCTTCGTCGAGCGATGTGGCCTGCCCATTGCCACTTCAGCGTGCTAATTCTCCGTGCTATGTCGGTTACACCCGTTCTTCTGCGGATTTCCGTATTCCGGATTCTATCTCGCAGAGAAATCCCGAGCATAGCCCGTTCCATAGCACGCTGAGCAACTTTGAGTCTTGATATGAGGCCTACATTTAGGGACCACGTTTCCGTGCCGTAAGTCATCACTGGTAACACACACTGGTCGTAGACCTGTGTTTTCAGGCACTGAGGTATGTTGGACGAGAAGATCCTCCTAAGTTTCCCGAACGCTGCCCATCCGAGTTGGATTCGTCGGCTGATCTTTTTCTCGAAATTGGATCTACCTAACTGGACTGTTTGTCCTAGGTAAACATAGTGATATAATAGGTCAATTTCCCTTCCATCGTGGAGGAGGCTTGACCCCAGCATTGAGTCACATGTGAGCTATGATGATGATGATGAATAGCAATTTTAATATAAATAACATCCACAATACACCAACTTTACTATACAACGGCGACTACGCAAAACCCTTTATGCATTTTAAGTCAATCAAAATAAAAAATAATAATAATATTTAATATTCAAACCAGAACAATCCTTCTTTCAGCCTATCCACGGATTATATTTCAAGATAAAAAAAAAGTACAGCATTGGCACAACCAACAATCAGAACAGCCATTTAAAATAAACGTTAGATTCAACATATGCGTTCAAAAAGCACCGTTCGCCGCTGTTACACGCTCAATAGACATCGGAATCACTGCGAGTATGAAATTTCATCGTAACACAATTTTTTTTCTCGCTCTGAAATGGTTTCCGCGCCGGAGGGCATTGACCGACGTGTCGAACGGTTGAACCCGAGGGTTCACGACCAGGGCCAGCAATCAAACGCAAAAAATATGCGTTTGATGTGGTTTTACACCATGAGCCCCTGCCAGTTGACGTAGAGCTGGGCTTAATAGCATATACATATATTCGTTTTTCTTTTTTTTAACACAATAGTCCGCATAAGGTCATCGTTCTCATCGCAGGCTCTAACCTAATCTGGAATAGGAGTGAATTGCCTCCCTTTGCCTATTATATAATGCTGGTCAGCCGTGTTGATATGTCATTTAGAGTTTTCCATCTCTTGCATAGATGCTATATGCATATTATATCCCCGAGTCGTTTTTTACGATACATACGGGTAAGTTGCCGTGTGGTGACGGAGTAAGAATACTATTCACCACTCCCTATCTTGTTCGTGGATGTCGTAAAAGACGACTATGGGGAATAATATGCACATAACATCTGTGCAAGAGAAGGTAAACTCGAAATATCACCCTATATCAACATGTCTGACCAGCATGGTATAGTATGTTAAATTCCCTACCATTGTGGAAGAGGCCCGAGTCCAACAGTGGGACGTATGTGGGCTGCGTTGATGATGATGATGATGACGGTTAAGATAGGGGCTGGTGAATTGTATTTTTACCTCGTCATCACACGGAATTAAGGTATAAATACTTGTATCATGGTTGACCTTACTAACATAAAAACAGACTCAGAATACACCTTATTCTCATTTTTGGACAATTATTTGTGGAGCATTCAAGGTACTGACGAGAGTGACGAGCATGGGGGCACTCAAACCCATGATTCTTGGATGAGCGGCTGGTACGAAAGTCACGTGTCGTCAGACGTATATAAGTTTAATTCTCAGTTAAATTTAATTTTCTGTCCGAATACTTTAATCATGTTTATCATCTTTAATATTTTAATAAAGTTATAAAGTATTTATAGTAAGAAAGTTGTAGGGAGCCTGGCCTGTTCTCTTAAAGAAGTTGCCCGTAATTTCGTTTGAGGCTGACTCAAAGGAAGGATGTTGACTCAGACGCACTGAATTCTCCCTTCGTCGTGAAAGTATCCTGAGTCATCCTTAGGGATCGATTCCAGCGTCTCCTCATAAATATTTATGATACAAATTATTAGTTACACTACCGCGACTTACGGCGAGTTGAAAAAAAATTGACAATGTATTTTTTTTATAACAGTGTTTAAAAAAATACATTATCAACGTGCCTTCTCGGCAGTGGGAATGTTAATGACCTGATACTTATGCCACGCTGGTCAGACGGTTTGAGATAGATTTTTATTTTCAAGCTTGTTATTTCTAGATATTATTTGCTTGGTTGATTGACGACTAAGATCCTTAGTCGTCTTTTACAATCAACCAAGTGAAGTTAAGGGACCACGCGTCACTACACGGACGAACAAATCTACATAGAAATATTTTCATTGCCGGACGATTTAAATTATTTTAATATACACGGAATTAAATTACTCGGAATTTATTTTGGTTGCCCATTAAAACTTCAATGTGTGACCACCTACGTTGCAACAGTAACGCAATGACAACATTCCATTGCGTTGTTTAGTCGTAATTCTTATAAATAAAACTAATAAAAATCAGTAATGTATGCCGCATAATATATTGTTACGTAGTTATTATGATGTGCAAGTGATATATCGATTGTTTCAAGTTAAAACAGTTAGATATTAAGCTTGAGTGTTATTTCGTACGAATTTGATTGATATATTCACCGCGCGTGTGTTTCAGATATGTACAAAAGACAATATCCGTTAGTATGGACATACATTATGTTCGATGCGTTTGTGTTCGACAAACAACGGCTGTGAATTACTTGATATTTTTAAGCGGGTTTCAGAATACGCTATAATATAATAGCATATAGTATATAGCTCATAGCACAACAATATCGCGCACCATACATTGTTAAGGACACGTTCACACTGTACTTGTACTATATTTTATACTATACTATGTTTTATGTATGATGCGCGATATTGTTGTGCTATTATATTATAGCGTAGTCTGAAACGCGCTTTAGGCTTATTCCCATTTTCACCAACAATGTAAATGATATTAGGGCAATGTAAATCACACTTGATGTGTTAATTAAATGGTGTAAACTATTCGTGTCCAATAGTGGAATGAACATAAACTGAAAAAGGAAATTGAAGGAAATTACATTAGATATTGAACATATATTTTTACAGATTTTATCACGTTTGTAATTGATGTTTGATTACCTGACTTCTCCACGAATCAAGTGATAACGAACCCGGAATAGTGTTCAAAAAGTTGGGAAAACAATAATTAACCAAATAAAATACGTAATAATAGTTTTATTTCAAATGTTACTAGCGTAAATATCCATTGATTATGAGGAGCTTGATGTCTAAGATATATCTCAAACTCTTAAATTGAAGTTAATTATGACAATATATAAATAAAGTATGATCGGTATTAACGTCCAGTGCTCAATGTAAAATAACAAAACCTAGACGAATCACTGGCAAATTATTCGTTTCACAAACGATGATTTCTTAGAATGAAGACTTCCGTCTTCAAAATCCCGTTGCAACTCAATGATCCGTAAGTTTTACTATACAATTTATTTTAAACACTATATAAATTTTCGATTTCTCATTAAATTAAATCTATTTAAAGAATACAAAGGTTTGTTTTTGATTTTATTGCAAATCCCAATGCATTATTTACCGAGTGCATATGTATGGTATAGATAGCCGTGCTTACATTTCATATCGTAAATATGTGATGAGTTTTTAGTATGTTCGCAGACACATTTAACTGTAGTCGGAAAGGTTTCGACGAAATCTGTATTGGTGTTATCGCGAATTGATGAAGAGCGATTTACGAACATGACGTGTGTTGTATACATATGCTTATTAATTATATACATTCGCTGTAATACAATTGTTGATATAAAACTTACAATTGAAAATCTTTTAATGTAACATATCAAACTTATTTCATAGAACGGGTCATTGGATCATCATTATTATCATCATTGCAGCCCATATACGTCCCACTGTTGGGCTCGAGCCTCCTCCACAATGGAAGGGAATTTTATCTACTATACCATGCTCGTCAGACATGTTGTATATAGGGCTTCATTATGAGTTTTCATTCTCTTGCACAGATGTTATGTGCATGTTACGTTCCATAGTCGTCTTTTACGACGTCCACGGACAAGAAAGGAAGTGGTTAATTGTATTCTTACTCCATCACCACACGGAAATTGAATACACGAAGCAAAAGTTATCAAAATATAGACGCCCATGATCTTGGCCCCACGTCCATGTACTATAATCCCAGATGCCCAGGTCCATAGATCATAGTCCACGATTAAATATAATTATATTGTGACATGTTAAGAATATATTGTCCCTTATGGAGAGGTCTATGACTAGCATTGGGGATCGATAAGCTGATGAATGGACCTGGAGGGTAAAAGATCAACTATAAAATAAAACCCATCAATATTAAATCTAACGACGAATTAAACAAAATAAAAAAAACTTGCAAGAAAATAAAATGAAATTCAGGAAACGTTAATCTAGCACGTGTCCAAAGTCTGGCTGACAGTGTAGCCGTCTATCTCGTCTCATAAAATATTAATATCAAACATCAGTTATTAACTACGAACTAATTAAAAATCTATTGCATTTAGAAAGAAATAGTCTAGACAATCGTGGACGCTGATACGCGCTGCGTCTAGTCTATTTTTTGCTATGAAACTGTTGAGTTGTAAATAAAAGGCAGGTGAAAGATGTCTTCTTTTAAAATGTGAATTTTATATAACTAATTGCTGCGTTACTAGGTTTTTTCACACGTTTAGATATCTATTAACTGACCGTTAGTGAATGATTTTGAAAATAAAGGTGGTTCATCTCGTCATCGGTGGTGGTTCATTTCGGCTCATAATCATAAGAAGCATCTCAAGCGGGTGTGACTCACCCACCCGCTTGAGTCTCCTCCACAATAGGAGGGAAATTGACTTTACAATACCATGCTGGTTAGACATGTTGGTACGGAGTTTTATTTCGAGCTTTCCTTCTCTTGCATAGATGTTATACGTTTATTATATCCCTTAGTCGTCTTTTATGGCATCCACGAGCAAGATAGGGTGTGGTGAATTGTATTCTTATTCCATCACAGATAATGGTGATTGCTACTAAATAAATTACTCGAGTAAGTTACAATTTCTCGTCTATGGCAATGAATTAAAATATATGATACGACATATCACTACTCGAACATCACCTGTGGGATTAGTAATAATGAACTAAAGATTTACTGGGAAATGGACACTCCCGCGAAACTTCGGACACTAAATTCCTTGGTAATTGTTATTCTTTCTCACAATGTCGCTTTATAATCACTATCTCTAATAGGAGGATTTACATCAGATAATCAATAATACGATAATCACTTCGCTTATCATTTCCCCAATTCCTTAAAAATCTAATATTCACAACTGGAATTATCCGAAACCGTCGTATAATCTGAAATAGTTTCATATTCGTAAGTTTATCCAAAGCGGTATAATGCAATCCATTAGGATTAATCCTTATTCATATCCTGAACCTAAATTTCATATCCGCCACTACCCTACTCTTGATGCTATTAGAAATCTTTGGAGGCGTATTATTTTAATAGCTAAGCATTAAAATAAATCTTGGAGGGTTTAACCCTCTGCTTTCCCCTCGAGGCAATCAAACTAGTGATTATCAAGGGAAATACGATAAAAACATGCATATTACAACCACTAACACACAATTTTGATAAAGATCTGCATAATCTTTATCTAAATTTTTGATCAAAGTTTTTTCACTGTAAGGAAAACTTTGTAAAATTTTGTCTCATCTCAGTTAACATATCTCATTGTTAGGCTCGACCCTCCGTTATGAGAGGGAATTTGATTTTTTAACATCAAGCACTCGGGGGATACACCTATTCCTTTCTGAGGGTATAAAATATGAGGTGAGTTTTCTTTGCCATTTATCACCTGCACTCTCATAGCTTTTATGCGTCCCACTGCTAGGATCAAGCCTCCTTCACAATTGCAGTTAAATGGACTTACTTTGGTCAGACGGGTTGGTATAGGGTTTTAGTTCAAGTTTTGCAAAGATGTTATCAGCTCATTATAATCCCTTAGTCGTCTTTTACGACACCCATAGGCAAGAAAGGGGTGGTGAATTATATTCTTACTCCGTGATCTCATGGAAACACGTTACAACACAAATAATGAAAATCATATTTAACGGCACCATCACACATGATTTCTAGGCGTACGGATTCGTGGGCAAAAGTTAGTATATCATCATTATCATCATCACAGCTCATGAAAGTCCCACTGCTGAGCTGGAGCTTCCTCCGCAATGGGAGGGAATTTGACCTATATTATATCCCTTAGTCGTCTTTTACGATATCCACGGGCAAGAAATGAGGTGGTGAGGTAGTATTCTTACTCCATCACCACACGGACAGTGTATAGCATAATGATAAATACTGCGTGTTGCATAGATCTTATTGAATGATGTGATACTGCTACAGTGATCTGTGTCCACTAATAATAATTCCTCGCGTATCGATGCATTTACTGCCTCTTGACTATTGTGTGCACGTCGCCACTTAATAATAATACATTAGGGTTGTCATATTTACAGGGTTTTCACATTATTAAAATGTTATATCTTTAAACGAGCAATTCTTGTAAATATATATATTTTCAGGATCTCGGAAACGGCTCCAATGATTTTATTGAAACTTGGCATACTAGAGGATTCGGGCCCAAAAAATCAATCTAGCTAGGTTTTATGTATAGAAAATGTTGTTTTGTCAGTGTTTTTGGCAGACAATATCATCATCATCATCTTGCTCTTATCCCAATTACTTGGGGTCGACGCAATATGTCATCTGTTTTGACATATTGCAAAAAGTTTCGGCAATGACTTTTATGACCGGCCGCCTGCCTGACGTCAACCCTCCTTGGGAATGTAATCGTTGACCCAAATGGTACCAGATGGAGTTGGTCCGGGTCAATCTAGGGCTCTTAGTCGTCTTTTACGACAGACAATTTTGGCAGACAATATAATGACATTAAATTTTAAAAGAATTTGAATTCATTCAAATTTTGCTATCAATGTCATGAGTTACGATAGCTCAGTGGCGAAGTAGTCAGGTTTCGTTTTATTTTTGACATCGGAACGAGTCGGATCGAATCTCGGTGTTATTATTATTCTCTTTTTGTAATTTTTTATATAATTTTCATTATTTATTTTTTTATTTTTTATTAATATATATCTAAATAAATGCTACAAAAATACTCCGCGCGAAGTTCGGTCAACCTGATATTAAACATTAATTGATATTAAATACTTGGTTATTTTCCGTGTGGTGACGGTATTCTTACTCCGTCCACCCACCCTTTCTTGAATATGAGTGTCGCTAAAGACGAATCATCATTTGCCTGCCCTCATCCTATGCTAAGTGGGTCGCCATAACATGTTTTTACCTTCCATAGGCACCTGTCATCCGTCATATCTGCACTCACTACTTTAATGCGCATTTTCACAATCCATCCATATCTTTTTAGGTCTCCCACGATTCTTACATCCATCCACAAACATATTGATAACCCTCCTCGTCACATGCCTTTCATCCCGCCTCATCATATGCCCATACCAAGACAATCTCGCGCTCCTATTCTCTACCACTGGTGCCACTTTAAGACTTCCCTTAATATCTATATACATAAATAAAAGGAAATCCTCAAACCAAACCCTGTACCAACACGCCTGATCAGCATAGTATTGTTTGGTAGCATTTTTATAATTAACTAGCTGACCCAACAGATGTTATTCTGTTCAAATAAAATAAAAGGAATTCTCCTTGAATCTACAGCAGCGCCCACCTACCGGGTTCAATTGTGAGTCTAAACCATTCTCGAATCCCCTTGAAGACACACAAAAAATTTAACGACATCGGTCCAGCCGTTTGCGATATAGGTACATATAAAGATAAAAAACTAAAAGGCAACTAGTAGTTACTATTCTTATAAGTATGGTATCTTATCTATCGTTCCTCCTACGCTGATTCTTTATCTAAAACGTAAAACATAATTTCACCGATATAAATCAAATGTCGAAGGCTTAATGTAATTTTGTACAGCCCTACTAAGACGTCACTTCGTCGCCTGTCAAGCTGTCACGTCCGAGTTGTTTGACATAAATATATGTCATCATTTATCGTCATTATCTTAGTTATTTTGTTACCAATTGATTATCCGCAACTATTCAATCGGAGATGATAAAATGGACTTTTGTTATTCCACATATGTGTAATGAGAGATATTTGTATGTATTTTAAAATATTGTCTGCATATGTTAATTACTATAATTCTAATCAATATGAATCATATGAATAATACAAGATTGAAAAAAAAATGACTTATATCCGTGTAGTAGGCAGCCTCAGATATTTCTAACTAGTTAGAACTAACTGTATAAATAGCGAAGGGGTACCAAGCTATCGTGCCAAGTGTCAAATGATTCGATTTCCAAGACGATAGTGCGATACGTAAATTGTTGTTCTGCGTCTGGGTGTAATTTGTGTACGTTGATTGTATTTTTGGTAAGGTCCCCAATACAAGAATTATTTTCATAGTGCAGAACATTGTCTGTAAAAATTTGAAAATATAATATCCATCGATCGACAGATGTCACCACCCCATTTTGTCCCGTAAAGTGGCAACTAAGGCATTCATCTCAGCTCGTACACCACGCTGGTCAGGCGGATTGGTATAGTATTATCTGTATAGTTATTATCTGCATATTATATTGCTCAGTCGTCTTTACGACACCCACAGGCATGCAAGGGAATAGTGAATTGTATTCTTACACCATGTCCAGATGGAGATAATTTGCATAGAATATTCAATACAAAACTGAATTTCTTTTGAACTTTTTGATACCTATAGCAAGTGTAAACCCACTACTTCTAGAAGATGCTCAGGCCCAAAAATAGAACATTTAAAGATTTTGACCTTTACAAAAATTAATTTTCGTTCTCTGTATGTAGGTTATCCAAAAATACCAACTTCCTTCATTAGTCACAGTTGGCTGTACAAATTCAAAAGGTACTTGAGACGTGCCTTTTGTATACATGTGTATTGTGTATGACCGTGAGAACCAGGCCTAACGGACAACATGCCACGGCAAGTTGACCCCATGCCGGTCACAGACATGTAACGCCCACGAAAGCTTCTATTGCGAAAGAAAGTGGCTGTACACAACATTTGTGTTCATTGCACTTGTGGAAGGCTTAAGTGTCTTCCACAATGTGGTACTGGATCCTTGACCTCGCTTAATAACTGATTTTATTTTTATTCATAAAGACAGCAGAAATAAATGAATTATTTTTGATGGTTACGCGAGTATTACACATTGTAAATAAAACTATTTTACGGATTTTATCGCGTTTGTATTTGTTTTTTGTTTGCCCCACGTTTCGAACAATTTACAGTGTCGACCCGTGACCATGAATATTTTGTCGTGGAAGAATTTGCAAACATAGTACTAACTAACGTACTAACTACATGAATAACACCGAAACTAAGCAAATTGTGTATCGTGCCATAAACTGGACCACATCGGGAGGGGCACCCATAATAGCCTTGAGACCACTTTGTCATGTGTGCAATCAATTTAGTAGAAAGTGTGAAACATGACAGCCATGACGCAATTCGCGCTTGTGATGAATTTCATTCACAAACTTGGTGTAGGAGAAATAATATACACAGTGCTAGATATACTTTATTTTCTGGCAAAAAAAATTTAGACTTCGAGTACGGTTAGGTGAGGATAAAAAACAAACTTTGTTTAAATGGTTGATGTTTATTGGGGCCTCCAAAAATTTTAATAATATTTGTCAAAGTATTAAAAATTAAACTCAATAACTAAAAAAAAAGGATGTTAACAAACCGAACTTACTTTCCGGTGAACAGGGTCAGGGCACTTTTTTGTCGTTATTATATATATATGTGTGCAAAATTTCAAAATAGTCATATGTTCATGACATGTAATTATTTAGAAATTTTTAGTCGACAAATAATTACATTGAAAAATTTGATTACATAGGTAAAAATGACGTTGAAAAATCCGTTAGGCAGACACAAGTATATACGGGTTAAACTAATAAAAAACCGTCAAAAAAAGGTCAGTTGGATTAACAATGAAATAAAACAATAGTGAACTACCCATTACCTTGAGAAGCGGCTGTCTAGACCACTTATTTGGACATAATAAACCTATTCGTCATATTAGATTAGAGCAAGCTCTGCTTGTACTCTAAGGTCGTAGACCTTTACTCATTACTTCGTAATATTTGGCCAAGCGTCAGTCGTAGTTGGTTTTTATTGTAATCCGTATCGCGGTGGAATTCAACCACTATCTCTGGTCAATGTACCCCCTTAGGGTTGTCACATAATAGTCTTACACCTCATTGATTTGTTATTTTAAAAAGTGTATCAATAACAAAGACATAATGGTAAAAATCTATTACCTATCGAATTCAGTGTAATATAAAAGAGAAAAAGAGTACATAATACGTACACCTGAGTACAGTGGAATATGTGAACTTGGACCGAAAAACATGATTGAGAAGTCTCTACGCCATTATTTTTTTTAAAACATCTCGCTCTAGGAACGTATTTGTGTCCTCCAACATCAACATATTTGTAGTCTCCTGTCACACGAAAAACTTGACATGTAATAGATACAAATTACACCCAGACTCGGCAACAAAAATTTTAACCAATTAGCGAAGGAAGCTTTGCCTATTAAAGAAAGAAGCTTAGCGCAAAAGGCCACTGTAGCATCAACATTTTTGAAAATTTAGCCAACTACCTGTTTCCATGTGCTAACGGAATAATTTTTCGTGTGGTGACGGAGTAAGAATACAATTCAGCACTAGCATCTTGCCCGTGGATGACGTAAAAGACGACTAAGGGATATAATATGCACATAACATCTGTGCATCAAGAGAAGGAAAACTCGAAATGAACGTGATACCAACGTGTCTGATCAGAACGGTATAGTAGGTGAAATTCACTCCCATAGTGAAGGAGGAACGAGCCCAACAGTGGGACGTATGTGGGCTGGGATGATGATTGATGATGACAACGGAATAAGAATACAATTCACCATCCTCTTTTTTGTCCGTGGGTGTCATAAAAGACGCCTAACGGATTGTAAAATGTAGATAATATTTATACAAGGGAAGGAAAACTTGTAATAAAATACTAAGACAACTCATCTAACGAACGTTGCATAATAGGTCCATTTCCCTCCCATTCCGACAGCGGCTCGAGCCCAGCATTGGGACGTATATTAGGTGTGATGTTGATGATGATTATGAGCTATTTAACTACCACTGACGATAAGTCGCCCTGCACCGGTGGTCGGCTTAACGACGAAGGCGACGTGCCACGGGTGGGTTACGCTCCGGACGGAGCCGGGCAGCAGGTGGCTGATGGTAGCCCAACCCCCCAAAAAAAAAAGTGATATTGACCTTATGTTGTTATTATTTTTATAACTAACAGCCCTATGCGTTTCATAGGCCAGGCGGTGGTGCGGTTTTCTGATAAAATTACAATATGAGAACAATGTATTTGAATTATTTTGGCTAAGCCATTTTCAATCTGCGATTGCTTTTCTTTGTTCTTTTTATATTTAATGTTTTTTATTGAGATCGCGGGCGAACGGCCGACTCGGCGAGGCACAACGGTCGGCATATCTGAATTTATTGTAGCAAATTACATTTTATTGCATAAACGTGCCTATATTTGTTGTTTTCTGTAGTAATTTATTAAATTCTTTTTATGTATATTATAAAGGCCTTAACTCAATTTCTATTTTGTCTAATTATAACGAAACTGTTTTTGAAGTTATTATATGAATTTTATTCACCGTTTATATCGTCAGTAAGTTGATATATGGCGCCGTATTGTGCCACTGAATCGTACTAGGGTTCTGTTATACAAAGGTTTACCCATCTAACAATTATCGATGTCCAGTTTGGTACTTAGACTTTCCCAGGGGTAGGATTATCACGGAAGGAGGCGGCGGATCGTGCGCGAGAGGAACTCCTCTTCGTTG
This sequence comes from Lymantria dispar, assembly GCA_032191425.1. Lineage (NCBI taxonomy): Eukaryota > Metazoa > Arthropoda > Insecta > Lepidoptera > Erebidae > Lymantria > Lymantria dispar. Next base: position 5,213,528 of record CM063444.1, on the reverse strand, counting down.
ACACGCTCCGCCGCCGGCGACTGGGGCGGTGTAGCCTAGGCTGCGGGTGGCTGGATCAGGGAATTAGTCCGTCACCCGCCGAGAGGCCGACCGCGTGAGGAAAGACCAACGTCCTCCCCGAATGGGACGTCAGTCGAGGAGATGGTACTCCAACGGGAGTAATCCGTCGGGCCGACCACTGATATCAAATCACCTGCTCCGGTGGTTGGCCCAACGACGAAGGCGACGTGTCGCGCGGGTGCGTTACGGGTGTGTGTGCTTACGTCCCTCTATCTATCGTCCCGGACGGAGCGGCCGAGGAGCGCGCCGATCGTAGCCCATCCCAAAAAAAAAAAGGTGGGATTATAATCACCATGCTTTACAGGTGAGTTGACGAACGCAATTGATGTTATACATATATATGTTTTTTGAAAGCGTTGGTATTGACGGCCGTATTCGTTCAGTCGGAATAAGAATACAAATCACTTTCTCCTCTCTTGCTCGTGGTTGTCGTAAAAGATTACTAATAACTGCAATATGCATACATCTATGCAAGAGAAGGAAAACACTAAATTACACCCTATGCAACCACGTATGACCAGCGTTGCATAGTAGATCAATTTCCCTTCTATTGTGGAGGAGTCTCGAAACCAGAGGCTGACATGATGAAGTAGAACAACGCTTGGAAAAGTTTTTCATTTTTAAAGAATGAACGTGGTGGCAGTTTTTAATATTTGTAAAAAAGTAATTTTAAATCGCGCTCCGTGCGAACATGTCACCTGCTTAATGCCACCGATACAAATCTTGCACCAATACACTTTTGTTAAAGAATCAGTTTCACCGAGGAATTAAATACCTGCGCCTCATGCCGCCCTAGCCGAGGCCGCGGGTGACGTGACCGGGGATTAGTCCGTCACCCGCCGAGAGGCCGACCGCGTGAGGAAAGACCGACGTCCCCTCCTCGGGGAGGACGTCGGTCGATGGGAGGGTACCCCAAGTAGGGGGTATTCCGTCGGGCCGACCACTGACGACAAGTAAATCAGCTCCGGTGGTCGGCCCAACGACGAAGGCGAGGTGGTTTTCGGGTGGGTTACGGGAGTTGCGTGCTTAAGCCCCTCTGTCGCCCCGGACGGAGTGGTGCGGAGGCGCGCCGACCGCAGCCCACCCACAAAAAAAAAAACCGAGGAATTAAATAAAGAATTAAGTGAATTCGATGGACTTAAATTACACTAAGCCTCGGCATATACATTTGTAGTTTATACTAACAGTTTGTCTTACTTGAGATTCGAAGCTATTCTCGACAGGACAATTAGAACACTAAGCCATCTATGTAATCCAATCGTTGCAATCAAATTGGCGCAGCATAACATCATCAAAATATTGATTGATTAATCTGTTTTGATTTATTGTCGAAATCTTAATATAACCTCGTTCGTTTAAAACGAATTTGCTTTCCAACTTCCTATTATTATGATTAATTCAAGCAATCATGTAGAATTGACCCTCGAGATTGGCGGCAAGGCTATCTCGGAGAACATGATGCTGCACATTTTGACAACGAAAATTTCATGGAGCCAATTCACTCTTAAAATTATCCTGGTATGATTAATGGGAATAAAATTGGACACTACATATTTGCGCTCACTATCATTTAAAATCGAAAGGATTTCAATCTAAATGGTTTAAGCCGAATGGGACCTTTCATGATACGCGCGACCGTAGATTGAAAAAAAAAACACAGTTAAGGACAGAAATGTAACTACCATTCGATTCGTAATAAAAAACCATTTATCACTTAAAGATTCATGAGATATGTCTAACTAAACGCTTGATTTTTTTTTCTTGGGCTATTTATTGTTACTAATCTCTATAACGACCGCAAATTGCTAGTTTCGTCTGTCTATCCATCAAAGAGAACAATGTTCAATTGGACTAAATTAGGAAACAATCAAACTATATAAAAAAAGGTTGTATTTAATTTAACGACTGTAGAAAATGAATTATATAGGGTGATTCTAAATTCTATAAGATCTCTATGTGTTAACTACCGTGTTAATATAATCATTATCATCGTCATCATTCCACCTAACATCCCACTGTATCTCCACAACAGGAGTACAATTGATCTATTATACTACGCTGGTCAGCAGACGGGTTGTGTTATAGTGTTCTATATCGAGTTTTCTTTCTTTATGTTAATATGATACTGCTGTGTTATTATCTATATCAATAAATAAAATTGAAGTGTCTGTAATGTCAAAATAGTAGGCTATTTTCATAATCACACGGTTATTTGCACGATACCTATGCTTAAAACTACTTTAAAAAAATTGTCTGTCTGTCCAATTTTCATAATATTTACTACCAGGTAGATGTCTATATACTATATTTTATCCTGGTATTCCCACGGGATTGGGCACTACGCGGATAAAACCACGCGAATTCGCTAGTAAGTAAATAAATATATATGCATGTGCATTTTGTATGTGTATGAATTAAAACTTAAACAAATATTTTGTCCTTCGTTGATAGGCAAAACTTTAATGCGATAGCGCCTGCCGCCTACACTGTCACGGTTCAAAGACGACCTTCAATGTTAACGTGCAACGTCCTAAAATGATACGGGCATCAACGCTACGCTTGTAGCGTAACGATAATTACTCACGAACTATTCGTTAATTACTCACGTACAGATCTCATGGATGTAAATAAAATGACATAACTTTTGTAGGACCTAGTTAAAGACTAGTCATTGTGTAGCTTATTATTATTTTTTAAACACTACCCATCATTAAAGCAATAATCCTTGTATTGCGGGGGACCTCACAAACATACAATTAACGGACGCAAATTACATCCAGATTCACAGAATTTATGGATCGCACAAAGATTGACCTGCGTGGGATTCGAACCCGCGATACTATCACGCGGTAGGTTTAACCTTAACCACTACGACATTTGGCAACTCTATAATTTCAGTTTGTATCAACGGGGAGAGGGCAGACAAGATCGGGCAAAATTAATGGCCGCCGATATCAATTCAATTAGCTCACGACTTGAGTAAGTACTATGTAATGATTCTTGTTTACTTACTACGCTTTTATCTAAACTTTTATATATGACAAACTTGTACGTATAAACAAATAAATATTATGGCTAATACTAATGAGAAAAGGTTTAATAAAATAAAAAATAACATATGGATTGTATAAGCAACTTGTTGTTTAGTATAACGAAGGTTCGTAAAACACCAAGGCACGGCTTAGATTGGTTTCGCTATACGCAGACTCGCCGATGTTTTTAATAAAGAACTTTAAACTGTTCATAAAAGTTTCTCGTCAGTCAAAGCGACGTCAGTGCACCACGACAAAGTCGAGTGAGTTATTATCCTTCACAGGCAAAGGAAACATAGCTTAAATCATGCGCTACATTCATACTTAATCATGGTTTAAGCGTATAAAAAATATTAACAACATAAACATACATACAGATGTATATCAATCCGTTAGTTACAAGCTTTTCTATATAAAAAAAAATAAACATGGCATGGTAAATAGAATATATGGCTCTATGAACTATAGAACCTCAGTAATTTCATTGATTTTTTCGTTTTCTTTTTTTTTTTGGGCGGTCGGCGCACCCGCCGCTCGGCTCCTTTCGGGGCGACAGAGAGGCGGCCACCCAATAGCCCATCGCCTTCGTCGTTAGGCCGAGCACCAGTGCAGAGTTCCTGACTTCAGTGGTCGGTCTGACGGAATACCCCGAGGGAGTGCCCTCTCCCGTCGACGTCCCCTTCCCGGGACGCCGATCGCCGTCGCGAGGCTAGCCTCTCCGCGGGTGCCGGACTAAATGGACTAAATCCCCGGTCCCGTCACCCGCAGTCTGCTAGGGCGGCAACAGGCGCATGTATTCGCGCCTGCGCCGAGTAATTTCCTTGATGCTATTCCACAGTTTGAAAATCGCATCTTGTAACTATATTATATTTTGTGATGTACAGTAGAAATTGCCACTGTAATTGCACTGGATTCTCGCGTTGTGTTTATACATAGGGCTGTCACTTCTAAATGAATGAATTTGCAACAGTTGCATTTTCCGATTATTTATTATCCATAGTTACCGTTTACCAAGAAGCATGGAGCTTGTATTAAAGCCAGAGCTTTAGCAGAAGAAAAAAAAGCGGTCTTTGACATTATCTACTTGAAATTAATAAATTGTTTGACTTGCAAGTGGCTTATTTGACTAAAAATGACACTTGACAACCCCTTTTTTTTTGGGGTGGGTTACGGTCGGCGCACTCCTCGCACCACTCCGTCCGGGGCGATAGAGGGGCGTAAGCACGCACATCCGTAACCCACCCGGCCGACCACCGGAGAAGAGTGACTTGACGTCAGTGGTCGGCCCGACGCAATACCCCCTGAGGAGTACCTTCTCCTCGATCGACGTCCCCCCCCTCGGGGAGGACGTCCGTCTTTCCTCACGCAGTCGGCCTCTCGGCGGGTGACGGTCTAATTCCCCGCTCCAGTCACCCGCACACTTGACAACCCTAGGTCAGTTTCGTGAATATTATCATTGTTCGTCGGTTTCCGCATCAGGTTTTCTCATGACCTCACTTGTTCCAGTTTAATGGAAATTGTTCAATGGTGTTCTATTGGTTTGAGATATTTTTTTTCCACATTTTTCTATAACTAAGCTAGTTGTTTGACACCTTATTGTATCACGAGTAATAGACGTTTGTGGGTAGTTATTTATTCATATAAAGAGTTGACTCGGATATTGGTATTGTTAGTAATACGTTTTGTGAGTTGACATAAGATGATTTATAATAAAATAATGTTTAGTAAATAAATAATAACTAATATTCTTCCAATCGACTAATTTTCATTTTACTGTATATCTTGGTCTTTCCCCATGATCAGATTTCAAATGACATGCCCATCCACCTGCCCAGACTGGTTGGCGTACCGTCTTTTTTTCAATATTTCCTTCTTTTGAAGTGATATTATTTTCTAGAAATTGATCTACTATACCATACTGGTGGGACGGGTTGGTATATAGAATCATGTTATGTGAATATTATTATATCCCTTTGTCGTGTTTTACGATAACCACGAACAAAATAGCGGGTGGTGAGTTGTATTTATATTCCATCACAACGAAAAATTGAATTATTACTAAATAACTAAAATGTTTTCGTGCTATTTGAAATAGAGGTGTAATAATGAATGGAGCTTGTAAACACTTTATCTAAAGGCCCACGTTGCGTGGTATTTTTAGATAATAGTGTGTGCAGGTCACTGGAGTCACACACGGCACGCGTAGGTAGTCTCAATGGTCGCACATTGAATGAGACTCTTTAAACTCGCCCAATGAATGGCCGACCCATTCACAAACCGACAAACAGAGTTGGCATTATTTGTTCGGTTGATGACCACCTTCGTTGGTATAAAACCAAGCTTGGTTAGAATTACGTGTGCGTATAGAAACTACTTGTCAAAGTTCATATCGATCAGTCGAGTATTTATGTTAAAATTTAAAAAGGTTTTAATTTTGGAATGACATATAGTTACAAGAATTACCATTGCGTTTAATTGCTAAATAAGCGGTGGGTTATAATATTAACTGAAATCATTGTACTTTGTTATTTTTCTCTTACTCTATACATAATAAGGGAAAGGACAAAAAGGTTTTGACTCTTTAGGAAATAGGATAACTGTAATCTAAAGACGAAAAAGATATCATCTCAACTCACATAAGTGCCACTGTTAGGCTCAGAATTCCTCCATTATAAGAGGGGGACTATTGACCTACTATACTGCGCTGGTAAGACGTATTGACATAAGATTTTATTTCGAAGTTTACCTAACTTAGATAGATGATATATATGCTTATATTATCTCTTAATCGTCTTTTACGACACCCTCGTGCAAGAGAGGTCGCCACACGGAAGAGTTAAAATATGGGGGTGTATATGGTGAAGTATTATCTGTTATATTTACGATATGTTAAATGTGTAAATAATACTGAAATGGCATTTTAACTTGTCTATATACAGACCACCTCTGTGACAGATATGTATATATTCAATCTCATTTTTTGTCATACATTTGAAAGTTGCGGATGCTATTTCGTTCAAAGTGTTATTCAATACAAGGAATTTTATAATTATTAGGTTTTTATTGTTTAACTAATGAGATACTGAATTGATAACAGTTCGTAGTGTGAACCGATACATAAACAAAAAAATCTTCAGTTTAATCGAATAGATAAAACGATACTTTTAACGATACCTTTATTTAAACAAAGAATTATTCATGACCATTACTTTCAGACACGATCAAAAAAGTCGTTTCAAATTTAAATATGTACCTAGCAACATTCGTGCCGTAATTATGGTAAAATCACTAGTGACATTACTGGACTCTATCACCATATAAGCCATTATTGCTATCAATACATGTAATTGCTCGATACTGGCGCTTATCCAAAGCAATTAAATTTCCATATCTGTTCGGAAATATGCATACCGAATATAGAAAAGCTTAGTGCGACCTCTGGTACACAACAATGCCACTGTATTTGATATTGCAAATGGTTATTCAATACGACTATAGTTTATTTTAATATACCCACTATATCTTTCTATAATCATTGTGTAACTTGAAGATAATTATTTGTTAATGCTGTAGATTTACCCGTTTATCTCTTAAATGGTAGACAGAGATGTAGATAAGATATTTACAGTTCGTTGTGAAATTTTTGAATTTCATATTCATTCGTTCATGTCAACTCGTACACGTCCCACTGTTGGACTCGAGTCCAACTGTTGGCTCGAGCCTTCTTCTTCTTATAGGAGAGAAATTAACCTACTATACCACGCTGATCAGACGTATTGGTATAGGGTTTCATTTCAAGTTTTCCTTGAATAAATGTTATATGCATATTTAATCCATTACTCGTCTTTTGGTGCATTCTTACTCCATCACCACACGGAAAGATCCTCATACAATGATGATGAATTTTATATCGTCTACTGTTTTTACAATTGCAAATTCCGTGGTGCTTCTTAAAAAGCTCGGATATTAAAAAAAAATAAAACTATTTATTACCTTGTTGATTTAGTAGTTAATATTATAAAAGAAAAGAGATGAATCTCAAATAGGACCTGAACCCATATCTGGTTGAAATCCATTCCAACTGGTTTTGAATAATAATTACACACAATATCACACGTCTATAATTTTATTCCACTTATTTGGGGTAGACTCTACCATCGTTTATATTGTAATAAAAGTTTTGGAAACAGTTTTATGAACGGCCTAACTTCAATCCTACATAAGAACGTAATCGTTGACCAAAAGGTGCACTTTGCCCAGTTCTTGTAAATCACTTCATTTTACGACACCCACGTGTAATGTAAGCCATATGTATATAATCTTGATATTACTAAATTTTCATCTCCATTAAAGAAGGCACAGTTAATACAAGATGTGACACAATCTAATCTCTTCAATTGAAGTTGTACCTTTATCTTAGGTTTCTGATGCAACACGTGTTATTTTTTTATCGATGTCTGTTTTTGCACTTGATTTATCATTTAATGTTCATAAGATACCGCAATACCCCGTCTTACGCTACCCCGTTCTACGCGAAATCAAAGATACACGGTTATCTCTTTGAGCGCTCAGGTCTTGTTTACTTTTTTATTCATAAAATTTAAATTATTTTTATTTAACATGTTGACCATATTCTTTAAAATTATTGTCTTCTTTGAACTAGTTTTAACTAACCATTTTTTTTTGTACATTTATTATAAGAAAAATTAAATGCCGACTTACGAGATTATAGCTCGGTCCCACCTATCGCGTAAGTCCGGGTATTACTGTATCTACAACACCTTAAGAATTTCGTCGTGCGTATAAACATATAATTACCTACATAATGATTTCTATTGTTAACGACGAGTATTACGCATTTGAAATAAACTTTTTTTACTTATTATACACCAAATCAAATTTTTTCTTATTATATATCAAATACCAACGCAAGAATACCCATAAAAATAGTTTTATTTCAAACACGGCTTCCTTCATTGTGGAGGAGGGCATTTAACCTACTATACCAAAATGGTAACTATACCAAAATGGTAACTATACCAAAATAATAACATCTTATGTTATTGTACCATATTCTTGGCGAATAAATATCTATATCTATCTATGGGGAGACGTGTTGGTGGAGGGTTTTATTTCGAGTTTGCCTTCCCTTGCACTGATATTTTGTGAATATTACATCCCTTAATCGTTTTTTACAAAACCCATGGGCAAGAGAGGGAGTGGTGAATTTATATAAAAAATATATTTTACACAAATAAAGCAAAGAACTCACAAAAATTCTATGTCTTTTCAACAGAAAAGGCAAGAAATCAACCGATTCGTGAACACTTTTAAATAAATGCTATGTCAAATAGCATGGAGTCACAATAAATAGAAATTACATTGAAGATATATTTACAATATTCATAGGCTCTTTGGACTAAAGGTCTTTTAACTATTCCTAAATGTGATGAACATTGTAAAGTCTTGCCAGTATAATTTGAAATACAGTTTCGCCGAAATACAATTACAGTCTAGACAGTCGCAATAACGGAAAAGTTGTCACGAAACTCCTAATGTCTATGAGTGATTGGTCTGGAGCGCCTCCTGCCAATTTCAACATTCATGCAAGAAATATATGTGTTTTAACTTTAAATGCTATTTTATTTCGGATACACTAAATATTTTATATTTAAATAGCACGATTGCTGTGCATGAGTTTCCGTACGGTGATTTATGGGTTAAAAATATAGTCTATAACTCCATTAACTTTCCCTTGGAAGTTATGAAACCAGCTGAAGACACAGCAGAAGAGAAAACCTGAAGATATATTTGGTTTTTATTAAACTAAGAACTGCGCTGTCGGAACTAGTTTATTATTCATAATTAATTCTCGCTAATACATTTATTATAGAATAAATTATATGAACACATGTCCGACTTTTTCCGTTGACAGCCGAATTCAATTACAGATCCATTATCACATCTCGTTAAGCTTATGTGGAGTTTATGTAAAATGCTTTCGTCATCTGATTGGATGACGAAATGTGCCACTGACATCTTTGAGTAATTGTTTACGTTAAACGACGAAAGTCTGAATGTTTTTCCAACCATTTATGTCCATAATTATCATCTTTTGATCATACAGCGGGCGCCCTTTAGTTATCGTCTTGATTAAGTAATTAGTGTCGAAGCTTTCTACTGATTATTATAATTTAAGGACATTTTATTTAAAATGCAACGCTGGTTTAATTAATCGTCAGTATTTTTGAATATAGGTTCAGGAATGGGCGTAGTAATATTTTTTTTACTGTCTTCAATGGTTCTTATTTCTAAAGTCCGTCCTCGTGTAATATGTTGCGATGATGAACATTTTAAAATGTTTGCTATCTTGTTACTATACATACAAAGCGTTTTGAATTTAGATTTTCATTACTGTATCTAAAAAAATATATTGCCACATTCGCGAAAGAAATGAGAGATGGTGAAACTTATTCGCGATGCTAACAATCCACACAAATGGCGAAGAGGGGGTTCACGGCGCGTTGACGGTCAGTTGTTTGGCGTGGCACTGCCAATAAAAATGAAGACATTAAATATTTCGAATCGTCCTAATATTTATAATTTTGTGTTATTTCGCCATCGTTGCGGTTACAAATCTCGCGCTGCGTTCTCTGGACTGGACCTATTTGGTGATGCGTAGGCGCAGTGTATTGACCGTTGCAACCACCCACGCTATCTACCTTGCGACATTGCTGCCACTTCTGACACTATTTTTACAACACATCATTACCACCGGCTTGGTGTGATGATGAAATATTTTGTCTTTCATGTGTACATGAATAAGGATAACATTCGATATAGATGTACCTGCAGGAAATGTACATCAATAGGGAACGTTATCCTATCAAAATGTCTTGGATTGCTTCAATATATTGGACGAATGCTAATCTGAATGATTTAATCCGAATAAGTCATTAATAGTTTTTCACTTTTTCTTTTTCCGTCGTAAAAAACGACTAAAGTATTTAAACAAACCGCGAGTCACCAATCCATGCAGCAGTACCGATAATCCACTTAATAGGCATGAAGGAATATATAGCGGAGTACAGGACTCCATATTGCTCTCCCGCCAGACCATGACGGGGGCTAGAAGATTATCTAAGCAATAACCATAATTGCGAGGCGCAAGAAGAAAAACTCGAAATAAAATCTTATGCTAATGTCTGATCAAGTTGTGAATCTATTTCCCGAAGGAATCGTAATTGAAGCTTATGTTCAGTTAGATAAAGTAAGATAAAAAAAAAGAATATCAACCTCTTTCGACTTCTCCAGATTTATGGCAATCTTTTAATATTGTATATAATTTTTGTTTCAGGTAAGACACTAGTAACTTTGATACTTGAGAATCAAATCAATGCACTAATGGTGAGTTAATATTTGATATACAACTTCCGGGTGAACTTGTACAACAAAACATATGCATTTATTTAAATGTGTAAGCAAAACAGTTCCGTGTTAATTAGTTTCTATAGCTAAAGTTGAATGTAACCAGATAGTCTTGAACCCTGAAGGCCACACAAACGTCGTTGCTAGTGCAATTAACTAAGCATAAATAAATAGTTGATGCGCAGGCGCTGCACGTGTTTCAATTGAGCGCCTCAAGATTTATGTTTAAGAACTTCAATGTATTGAACATGTCTACATTTAAACGAATATTAGGTGATATTTTTAACTTAAGTAGTAGTTATCAAAAATCAAACAATATTTAACATCCTCGTAGTAAATATTGACTGCATAGATGGCGTAGTGGTTATGATACCGACTTACCGTGCCAGTGTCGCAGGTTTGAATCCCACTCAGAACAATACTGTGCGATCCACAAATTGTTGTTCTGAGCCTGGAGGTAATTTGTGTCCATGAACTATATGGTTTGTAAAGTAAGCAATGCAAGAATTATATCCTTGTGGAAAGAGTCCTTTAAAAAAAAATGTCTTTTGAATTCATTATAAGCAATGCAAAATAGAATAAATATATATTTCTGTTAATAGATAATGTTGCAAATTCTTATCTTTTTCCCTTAAATTTGATAACAATCTGTCTGATCTGATTTTAATTTTGGTAAAATGCTTTTCTCGTTTGTTAACTTTTATGCTCTTATTTACGTATACATGAAAGAGCTAACTCAGAAGCGTAATCCGTCCACATTTCGCTGTGTCATTTTAAATTCCACATTATAATTGCCACTTACCGCATTATGGATCTAGGGTCTACCTTCTGATCTCTGTTTTGGCGGCCACATGGGCCACTGCGAACTATATACTAGAAATACAGATAAGTATTAAAAGAAATACAGATAGGAATAGTAACTATGAAAAGATCAATTATTCTTACTGATAGCAATGATAACGATTCATTTTTGATCTCTAAAGGCTTATTGAAAGCGTAATGAGTAATTTGCATATGAGCAATTACCTCTTCAAATAACAATAGAATAGTCGCCTACAAATTTTAAATCATATGTCAAATATATCGGACAGATAAATGACATTATTTAGGCCAAGTAATAATTCAGTCTCAGTTTATCTATGATTGTTAAATGAAACCAGTTGTATCAAAGACAACTTAGGTATCTCGCCTACCTAAGCTATGTATAGGTCGAGTTTTTTACCTAAATAGTAATGTTGTCCTCCGGGACGAGTGACTCATTGCCTGTTGACAACTAGGGTTGGCTCACATATATTGTCTGGAAAATAACAAGAGGAAAGCGACTATATTTTAAACTCCACGGTTAATAGATGGAACTGTGGCTTGATGATTTTCATTTCTACAGCAAAATTGTAAATAATTTTCTACATTACCTACCTGTATACTTTGTTCTTTTTTAAGAGTGAATGTATTGATGCTCCTGTATTTTACCTAATTTCTTCGGTATGCTTCATTAGGTACTGAAATAAAAGTGTAGATGCTATCAAGTTGCTCCTCGAGAAATCGAACGTAGATTTTCTTGATGCCACAATGCTTTCTGAACAGCTTTTATTTATTTTCTGGCACACAGATTATATTAACTTAAATAACACATGCTACAAGCTTAAGCCATGTGAAGAAACGGAACTTACTCGAAAAACCTATTATATGAAGTTGCTTTGTAAGTACTTACTATAAAATATGCTTATCTAATTGTGCTCGCGGTCATTATATCATCATCATCGCAGCTCATATATGTCCCATTGTTGGACTCGAGCCTCCTCCACAGTGGAAGGGTAATTGATCTACGATACCACCTGATCAGACTTATTGGTATAGGGTTTTATTTCGAGCTTTCCTTCTCTTGCTTAGTTGCAAGATAGGGTGTGTAGTGGTGAATTGTATTCTTACTCTGTCACCACACGGAAAACTGCTTAAGATAATTACATACTACTGAATATTAAGCGAATATTGCACATATGAAATAAATGGCAGCACATCCCTTCGTGACTATTGCAGTGCTCTGGACATTGAACGTAATAAACGCGATATAATAAAAATGTTTTCCTATATAGTGTACGACAACCCTATAACTATATGCCTGTGTGGGTAGGGCCACAACGTAAACATTGCAAATTTTATCAGTGTGTAAGCAAACATTCGAATTTGCCTATTTTAGTCGATCGCACATCAGACACTTTAGTTTTTGCAAAAAAGCAAATCGTAACCAATTCTTTATTTGTTGTATAATGTTGATCGCAAATGCAAGAAAATTTGTATAACTTCGAAGATGGGAACGAATTTTAGATTTGAATAAGAACACAAATGATTTTACGGTTTTCTGTAGATATTTTGATTTTCAAGTATATTATCTGCTAACTCGCAATTTGAAGTTGCCGATTTAAAGGCGTGCGCCAGAAATGTGAATATATTGCAATCTTACTCACGCATTTGAAGAGAAAAAATGAATCCCTATTATCCCAAAGTATATGGAGTCCGTGCAAGCATGAAGAAAACGTATATGAGTCAACACTCATTAAAATATTAGAAACTAATCGCAGTACAGAGGCCACTAAGCGCTTAGACCAGATCCTTCTACATATATTATAAACATATTCTTTTTAAAAGAATTTACGTCTATTCTGACACACAAGTCAGCATATAACAGGCGATAATACGATATTCGCCACGTTTCCAATCGGCTGGGTTTTAATTGATGTTATAAGTTTCCTAGAGGTTGTCGAGATTTTACAATTCCCAAGAAAATTTAAGGAGCTCTCAATACTATACTTTTTATTTATCACTGCACGAGGAAATTACTAATACTTAATTAATTGATACAAATTACACACATACTCTGAATAATATGTTGGGGAATCTCGTAAAGAATTATCTTGTGAGAATATAATTAACGTTACCCGGCAAGAAAGTTGCTTATTTACTGTTTGTTTAAAGCACAACAGATGTGTTAGATCATTAAAATTGCACGTTTATTGGACGATCGCTGCATCAAGAATTATTTTTATTACTTCACTCTTGTTTATACTCACGTTTTCAGTCGTCGGACACATTAACAAGACTAACCCATTTGGATAGAGAAAATTCCTTTGGAATCTACAATCTAGCGCCTAATGTAACTTTAAAAGATTGTATCGTTGGTCTAGAAACCCTTGACTCCACTCGAGTTGATCGATAGTAGTGAGCACCTTGTAATGTTAACACGAATAGTTTGAATGGCTTCCAATCCTGCAGGGCGCATACCTCTCATGTTACACGGAGCGTGAGCCGGCACGTGACTAGGAATTTGTCACCAGCCGACGCCACGCGACTTTCGTTTTCCGTATTAGAGCCGAGAGCTCTGTGTTTATTCTGGCTCGGTTCGACGAACTGAAATCATGTTTAGTTAACAAATCGCGCTCCGACAGCACCGTCAGTGGACGTCTGGAATGCGCCCCGAGCGCCGATGTGTACACAACTTAATGAGCCATAAATCTATTAGATATTATTGAGTGTCCGCGGCTGAAATTAAAGACGCTTGCGGCGGGACGTTGACCGTCGCCCCGGCGGAATCTCATTCACGCGAAGGCCGATCGAAAAATAAACTAGAAAAGCGCCTAATGCCATTGCGACGCGCCCGCCCCACGCCAGTTTCCGTTGTTCTAAAATTAAAGTCATACACTTCGTCCCGACGCGCTGATTCGCTGCATAAAAGTACGAAACTCGACTCTCCCCTGGAGAAATTAAGAATAAAATCGTCTTTCAAACAATAAAAGAAAAAAGCTCTCGGCGGGAGTCATCATAAAGTGCGCGACTCCATTCCGCACAACTATGTAGCGCTGATGATTCATGCGCGTTGAGATTCACAGAAGCTGTCAGACTTACTACAGACGCCTCTATAGCGTCTTGAAATTTTGCCAATAGTAGTTTCGCAAGCAAATTATCGTAAAATTCAACGGTGCTCTGGCAATGACCCATATTGAGGTAGGTCATGGGCAGGGATAGACTGCTAATAGTCATTCAGAAAAATCACTAAATGTTTGCCTTCAAAGTATTCGTTGCTAAACTAGATTAAGATAAGCATTTAATTTATTGCGCCTTTGACGTAGACCGTCGCCCTGTGGTTGGAATACTGAGTATCACAAAACTATTGTGCGCGTACAGTTAGCGATATCTGTCAGAGCTCAGTTAATGCGAGTTCCTTGTCAACGATGCGGATATGAAGGATACCCGTTACGCGTTTAATACTAATGCACTTCAGTCAGTATTATCATTCTACGCAGCAATCGCGAGCCCACCCAAAGATGGATCAAGTTCGAGCCAATACTGACTGCAAAACGCATTCGATCCAGTTAACTGACCGGTTGTAATAGACCAACTATCAATAAAATTTCAATATTTATGAAGAAACAACTCGTTGAAACTCGAATGTACAGGATAAAGAGAATGTTATGAGTTGCAATAATAATGACAGAAATTTTACTCGTGCATAATTTCTTATAAGGGTAATGTAGTATAATAATTTTTGTGCGCCTTTGTTTGTACTTGAATGAATTTAAAGTCCAATAGTCCTTTGTATATATGTATAATCGTCCCTCGCATTATTGCAAATGGCACGCTAACTCCGCTCTGGTTGTTGCGCGGGCGCGTCGTTATCATAATATCCATTTCCGTCGATATCGTTGGCCCTACATCCCCGGTGCGTCAACCTCACCATATGATTTATTACGTATCATTTACGTGTCACCATTAGATATTATATACCATAATCGAATATATTGATAACTAGTTGATAGCTATAATTAACTGTGTCCCTGATATGAATCGCAGTTACCAATTAAATCTTAGCACATCAATCATTAATACATATGTATGTTGTTTATAAAAGCTTAAGTATAAAGTTTAAAAAGGTATTTTAAAGATTAAAAATAGTCAAAAAGGTATATGTATTTCTTTTAATGTTTTTTATTGGGACTTTCCACCATAAAAAGGTCAAAAAAGGTATAACTCTGCAGAACTTCTAACTCTACAGGAGTTGTGGGTAACTTTTTAAAAATTGACCTCCTAACAACTAACAATAGTTTTTGAATATTTAGACATTCAAATGCTTATACTACTGTGGACATTCAGTATTGGATACACGACTCTTCACAAGACTGTCATACCTTCAACTCCAGGTCGGTTGACTGCGTTACATTGTATTCTTAACCCATCAACCCAGTGGTAAGCTCAAAGACCGCTTTACAGTCATTTGAAACTACCTACTTGCGTATTATAATTTCGTCATAAAACTTATGAAATCGACTTTCGTTTCAAACACAGCAGCAATAAATAATTACCTAAACAATTTCTAAAAATGGCCAATAAAATTGTGATTCTTAAAATTGCAAGTTTTATATTTGCAATTTTATTACCAACCAATATACAAATGTGCCGAGGTAACCTCGGACAAATCGTATAATAAAACCACTTTAAAAAACTTTTCACTTAAATACTTGACATATGACGAAGAAAATGTCCGTACTGACAGTATTCTGTTTACAGCCACGGGCTGGATCGTTCGGGGTAGTACCACACTCTCGTAGAAAATAGACGTCCGAGTAGTAGCAATTAGTTACGGTACTTCCTTCGGTGAGCGAGAGAGCTGGTAGCCTAACTTCCTGAAGATGTTTGTATGTGGTGTTTTAGTGATGTCTTTAGTATCATCAAATCTCATCGCGGGCTTTATTCACATTCTTCAGGGTAGGCCTAGCAAACGCGTCAAACAGCGCCAGTATCACTTACCATTAGGTGTGTTATTTTCCTCGACGACGCGACCCGACGCCGGCGACTGAGGCGGCGCAGGCGTGATTTCCTGCGCCTGATGCCGCCCTAGCCGAGACCGCGGGTGACTGGACCGTGGAGTTAGTCCGTCACCCGCCGAGAGGCCGACCGCGCGAGGGTACTCCTCAGGGGGTATTCCGTCGGGCCGACCACTGACGACAAGTCACCCTGGTCCAGTGGTCGGCCCAACGAGGAAGGCGACGTGTCACGGGTGGGTTACGGGTGTGCGTGCTTACGCCCCTCTGTCGCCCCGGACGGAGCAGAGCGAGGAGGGCGCCGATCGTAACCCACCCCCAAAAAAGGTGTTACTTGCTCATTTGGCACCAACAGAAGAAAAAAACCTATCGTTTCGAGGAGCTTTTGATTTTGACTTTTCAATATGAGCATCTGCAATATCTCTCTCTCTCTCTCTCTCTTGTTGTGGTCAATATCAATCTCAATGTTCATATATTCTCACTCCATTAATTAAGGTAAGACAGCTCTTATTGCCACACCAGTATATTATTTCAATTTTCTTCACTAAACACTGTGGGAAGTACAATTTTATTTCCTTCATTATATGTTTAGCAATACTTTGCATTGCGAATTGAAGATAAAATATATTTCAAGCACCTCTCTCGCGGTAGTGGCGCTGTAGAGATAAACTATTTTTTCCCATTGATTATTTTGATCTATTTTCAAATATTTTAATATAGCTTATGCATGCAGTTTTCAGACGTGTATATTTTACGTTTTAAATAACTTGCTCACGTGAGAGGTTTTATCCGCGATGTTTAATGTCGGTCCATTTAATCTCTTTTTTGTTATTCTAGCTATATAGAGGATAACCATATTCTAAATGAACAATATCGTCTTTACTCAACTTCTGGTTTGCCCTGATTATATGATGACTTGTTAATTGTGATGAATCGTTTCATGTTTTATGTTATCGATTGACATTGACCTATATTCGTGATCCAAATTTAAATCTAAATTAATTAATTGTTAATGGCGTGCAGAAAATAAAAACAAGCAAGCTATGTTTATACAACAATGGTGCGGCGTGCGCGCACAATAGGTACAGCGACCTTGCGCTGTTTATTGTCGTACTTATAGTTAGGTAATATGATAGATCGGCTTGCCGCATCACAGACGGGGGAGATAGCATCCGCAACAACGATTTCGTATTTATTTTTTTGAGATAATATTTGTACGCTGCGTGGTGGCGGCTTTGACCCTTACATTTCTCGTGGGTGCCTTTTAAAATACCATTGAGATCTGGAGACTTGGTCCTGCGCCGACTCCATCTGAAGCCGTCTGGTCACTAATTGTTTTCAAGGTGGGTTGCAGTCATGCAGGCGACCGGTTATATAATTATTGCCAATAATTTTTGCCATATGTATAGTGAAAAAAGAATATATATTGATAATGATGATTTGCACTAGAATACTCTCTCATTCGTCTTTTTCAATGCCCAACATTCAGAACCATACATAACGACAGGTCTAATGACGCTTTTATATATTTTTCCTTTAAATTTAAGAGGCATCCGCGCATCACATATTATTCCCGAGACCTGCCACCACTTCATCCATCCTGCATTCATTCTTTTACATACCTCTCGGTCAATGTTACCATCGTCTTGGAGAAGAGAGCCTAGGTACTTAAAATTGGAGCAAACCGGTAGGAATACCCCATCTAAGGCAACGTGAGAGAATTGGGAAGAGTCACCGAAGTTACAAAACAAATATTCAGTCTTGATGCGGCTGATTTTAAGGCCTGCTCTGTCCAACCTCTCCTGCCATGTGCTATGTTATCTGCAAAAAGCATGCACCACGGTGCTTCCTCCTGTATGTCTGATGTCAGGGCATCCATCACCAGGAGGAACAAGTAAGGGCTCAAAGCCGAACCCTGGTGCAAGCCTACTGCAACATTGAACTCGTCCGTGACTCCGGCATCGGACCGAATATTCGTGCGCGCTCCTGCATACATAGCTTTCACTAATCTTACATACTTCCCTGGCACTCTTCGTTCTTTCAAAGCCTCGTTCTTTATCTTGCATAGATGTTATATGCATTTAATGTCCCTTAGTCGTCTCTTACGACATACACAGGCATGATAGGGAGTGGTGAATTGTATTCTTACTCCGTCACCACACGGAACCCGTCACCACACGGAACATATATAACCATACCATTATAAAAAATAAATTTTCACAGTACTGGGAGTAACAGTATTATAATAATATTACGTCCCACAACTGCTTTTCATTTAATTTTCTTTTCCCTAATAAGCGTTTAATTTATGAGTTTGCACAACCCTAGAGTGAACAAACTGGACACACATATCTGATCGCGACGCATTTGGAGTAGAATAGAATAGAAAACGTACAAGCTCGTGAGGTCAGTACATGCATTCGTTCCACCCTACAAAGGTTATCGAGAGAAAGTTGTGGAAGCACACGAACGCATCTCTTTGTTAATGTCGTAAACAGACGAGCGACATTTTTTTTATTTAATTCAAATTATTATGGGTATTTCATGCCTGCGAAATGGTTTTGCTTTTATTATTTAAATTTTGTGTAACGTATAGAAAATCGTTTTGTATAATAACTATATATCGAGCTTCCGTGTGGTAAGGGATTAAGAATACAATCTACCTGAGCAGATAACATCAGAGTAGAAAGACTTAAAATAGCATTTAAAATCTGTCTAGTGTTTATAATATAGTAAGCTAACTGCGTCTAACGCCTAATAAAATAATTTCTCAAAGATGATTGACGTCAAGATTAAAAAAGAAAAAAAGTGAAATGTTTAATTATGTTAACTGAAGTTTTATTTTCTAACAGAAACTTAAAATCTGTTTAATAAAAAAAATTATTGCTGTGTGAATATTTTATATGCATGATCTGGCATTAACCAAGCGACAGTTGTGCTTACTATAGTTGTCACAAAATAAAAGGCCCGTTTTGACAGTTCATGCCCAAGAAGTTTTCTATTTTTTACCGATCTAAATGTTTTGAAGGTAATTACATTTTTCATTGACGGGTACCGCCCACTGGGCTAAGTGCTGTGGCATAACGATTTTTTCATATTGTCCACAGACTTAATAATCGGTTAAGGAAAGATAAATCGATCAAGATATATTTTTTAAGGCGGACTCGTACTTGGCCGGTGTTATTAATTTTAATACTAGTATTTAGACCAACTAATTACAGAATTTCACCAGCTGTGTAGTGATTTTTACTAAAAATTCGAGACGTCAATATTGACAATATGAAAATGAAATAATATATATATATATGGGTGACGATAGCTCAACTGACAATTTTGGCTCATCATCTTAAGAAAATGATTGACTGAAGATTCCCTTTTTCTCGATATTTTTGTGATTGAGTGAATGTTATTGTAACAAAAATATTAAATGATAGAAAAATGACCATTCGTAACATTGTATCATTTCAAAATAACTACATTATCACAGTTTAAGTAAAATTTTCAAATCAGAACTTTAATCCAATGCAGTTTACAATATATATTCAAAACGATTATATACTCATGCAAACTTGAATCGATTTATCGTGAGTATCGAGTACCGAGTCGTATGGTTCATCACTAATTACATCGGTAAGACCAAATGTCAAAACGGGCCTCTTATTTTGTGACAACTATAAGCTACCGACAGCAACCGTCTGCGACACAATTGTCGCTCGTCTGTTGGATCGCCCTTTGGTGTTGGACTAGTTTGCGGCCTTTGCATGTAAACGGTCAAGTCGTCAGGCGAGATTGACGGGTTTGATTATATTGATGGTGGGATTAATGCAACAATCTTTCGGTGAGATGGGATTAATGAGGTGGAATGAGTGTGAGAGTCCAGTGAAGGAATTAATTGAGGGGGTTTTAATGACATGTTTAAAATGTGTTGGTAATATTAGAAAGTTTTCTAACTAAATTCAGATTGACATATTTAAATTAGATAATTTCATCACGTAATTCTTCGTCTTGGTCAAATTTTGATTAGTCTGAAGAAAATAGGATGTGTTTTTTTACCTTCTGTAAATTGGGTTGTATTTCTTTTTTACATTTTGTACGGAATAATTAATAAATTTTAGAACATTCTATATAGGAATCTTGATTTGGAATGTTAATAATTTCGAATAAAAATACTGGTGTTACGACTTTTACAATGACAAAAAAAAATTTACACTTATGTGTGTAATTACAACACTTAATTCATCCGTTTCCTCCTCACTTTCTTTCTTTCAAGTGTTATGTCGTTAGCAATACGCAAAATTCGTCTGATTGAGATGTCTGTTTTAACTTTCAAATCGCCTAATAGCTGGGTATCTGTTTTGTACATACTTTGATACACTAAGTTTATGTTATTCTAATAATTATAGTTTTGAAGTTTAAATATCTCTGCGAGTCTTGGTTATCTATGTCCATTTGCATTATGCTTCTTAAAAATATTATAGTGATTTTTTAATAGAATTAAATAGTGGTTCTAGAGATTAACCTCTATAGAAATAGACATAAACTCACAAAAATTATATTCTATTCTCTCTTTAATGGTAATTAAGTTAGGAAGTTGAAGCGATCACATATAATATAATTTTACTGCGTTTCATGTTCGTTTAAAATGCTTTTGAGCCAACTAACGTTTTCATTCATCAATATACTCGTAAATATCATCGTTTTGTTCAATAATCGACTAATTAAATCGATATGATTTCGTAAGAAATTGATTTATTTATGAATATTCTAGACAAATTTACAAGTGATTTTAGTTTGATTTAAATGAATGATTAATTAGAGAAATATCCGGTAATTATATTTATGGTTATTAATCAATGTTTTACGAAAATATATTATTATTTACGATATTATGGCATTAAATCGCATCCGCTATCTAAATTTATGGACATCAAAATGAAATTTTTATATTTGGTAAAAGTTTGTAGTAAATAAAACGGCATTCGTCGAAGTTAAATGCAAACATCATTATGAATTTAAACTGAGAACAATTCTATAAATATATTTTTTAAAGTCGCCTGCGAGGGTTTGTGCTGTTTTTTTTTAATTTTCTTATGTCTCAATACGCATACGAGAGGAAGGTCTACGTCTGGCAGTGGACACCGAAAGGCTAAATGATGATGATGGTACGCCTGCGACTGCTGTATATCAACTGCCGGTTTAATAACGTTGAGTTTTCAATTGTACACTTTGCCGTAGGTATGGCGACGGAATAAAGGTCAACTTATTCTGTGAGTTTCGTAAAAATCTTCTAAGGAATATAAGCGTATATTAT
Organism: Lymantria dispar; assembly: GCA_032191425.1. Taxonomy (NCBI): domain Eukaryota; kingdom Metazoa; phylum Arthropoda; class Insecta; order Lepidoptera; family Erebidae; genus Lymantria; species Lymantria dispar. Next base: position 5,191,884 of record CM063444.1, on the reverse strand, counting down.
CACTGCAGGAGAAGACATACTGAAAATAAAATGGGCTGAGTAAGAGAATAGCTGTACACAGTAACACATATAATCTCTTCCTAATAAGATGCGTCATGCGTCAGTCCGTAGTGATCCACTGCTTGTAGTCTACTGCTTGTAGGATCTGTGGGCCTACTCTTGAAATCAGTTCTAATTTCGAATCCGATTCAATTACAATCTCACCAAACTTCTATTTGGTACTCTTGAACAAAATCGAGAATGAATTCTTATTCTCGTATTTTCTTACTTTAAATTAATAACGTTATCGAGCTCGATCACCACAAGGACGCTTTCTTGAAATTGTGCAACATTAACGATTTTAAACTACGTCAAAATCACGTCCGGAGTAGCAAATATTTGACTTAATCGACGAGAGTCGAATTCATTTAGTTTAAAAAAATCCACCTAATTTGACTCCAATCGTGCGCTAGTGTTCAGTTTCAAAAGTACCAAATTTGCTCAAATTCGAGCTGCGATTGGATTTAGGATTGGAATCAATATTCAAGAGTAGGCACACTGGTCCAGCCATAATCGTTTGAATTATATTACCTACGTATCTTGTGGTTCGGAGGACATCACACTGAAGCTAGTTTTCACAAAATATTGTACACAATTTTTTATCTACTAAGAAGAAAAAAAAAAATTAAAATAATACCGTGTAATATAAGACAAGCCCGCTGAGTTTCTTGCCGGATCTTCTCAGTAGTGGTCGCGTTCCAATCCGGTGATAGTTTATATTTTTGGATAATTTATTTTAATTTTGTAAACTTGACAATATGTAAATGCCCTCTCGGGATTTATGCATAATAAATTATTTGAATTTGAGTGCTGGTCAACTGCTCCCAAGAATGCTACTCAGAACGGACCCTGAACAGACACTGCCGCCTGCATCCAACGGTTTCCAAACACTTTTAAATTATCGTCAGTCCTGTTCTTATAATAATTCTAGTGAATAATAATACTTAAGAATTTGAATAGTCATACATATCAACCTTATTCTCAGGCATGGTGCCGTAAAACTATAAAAATATTTACGTATTTAACCAATAATTTAGACTATAAACACATAAGTCTGTTATGTAACTGTTAGGTATAATTTTCTTTTATATATGCCAATTGATTTGTCTGATTGAACACAGCGGCAGCGTCCGAAGAACTATAATGCCATAATACATTATGATCAAACAAACGGCCATATAAAATGCATTTGCACGCCGACAGTAAAAATATCTGTTCTCACAATTATAACACTTCATAAAAAACCAGCAGTGAAAGAGCCCAGACGGATTTTATTTATTCAAAGCAATTGATATCAATGAAAACAGATTTTATTTACGGCACAGATTTATTGAAAGAGAAGATTAATCAAATATTTGTATTTTAAGATATATTGGTTTTGTTTTTATTTATTTTAAAAATAATCAAAATTCTTATCATAATATTCGTATTTATATTCATCCATGTGGTGACGGAGTAAGAAAGAATACAATTCAACATACTAATTGATATACGATGCAATATCTATGCAAGAGAAAGAAAATTCAAAATAAGACACTATACCAAAATGACTGACCAGTCTCGTATAATAAGTCAAGCTTACACAAACTATAGATCGACATAAATAATTTTATGGATTTGTTTGCTAAATCTAGATACGCGATAACTACGTTGTTGGTTTTGTAAAAAATGCTGAGATCGGCTTGGGGAAAGGTTTCATTGGGTTTTGAATATAATAGAAAAAAAATCCATTCCTTTGCCTTGTTACCCATTGTGACTGACGATTGGCGATTCTGTTAGAATCTTAACTAAGACATAGTATGAAATGGCATAGTGAGCGAACTATTGAAGTCTGGCAAGTATTAAATTACTGCATTTTAGTGCTTATTCGTTGGTATTCTCGTAAATAACAGTTACGGAATCTGGAACTATTAATTAAAAGATGATAATGGACATGCCTTCTATAATTTGGAACTAAAAATTACTTAGCCAAATCTTTATAGGTATATATATATTTCTTGTATACGTGTGTAGGCCCCTGAACTCCTCTTAAATGACTAGACCGATTTTGATGAAATTTCTTGTGCGTGTTCAAGGGGATTCGAGAATGGTTTAGATTCGCAATTGAGCCCGATAAGTATCGTTGCTGTCTGATTTCAAGGAGAATTCCTTTTATTTTATTTGAACAGAACAACGTCTGTTGGGTCAACTAGTATTATATAATACTAGCAACCCGCCCTCGCTTCGCTTCGGTTTTATTCGTTATACCCGCATAGTTCGCGTTCCCGTGGGAATACCGGGATAAAATATAGCCTAGTTTACTCCCTGATTTTATAGCTTTCCATTGGTGAAAGAATTTTTGAAATCGGTCCAGCCATTTTGAAGATTACCCGTAACAAACAGACAGACAGACAAAAATTTTTTAATCTGTATTTTAGGCATAGGTGTTGTGCAAATAACCGTGCGAGCATGAAAAAAGTCTATTATTTTGAGATTACAAACAGACACTTTATTTATTGGTATAGACTAGGGAACCACATTAGTAATTTAGCAATTATACAACTTGTAGCGGATTCCCGAAAGGCTGTGTGAGCTTAGTCATTTGAATACTTCATTTAGAGCCGGGTTAATACAATGAATTACCGCAACTTGTTATACCGTGAGATTTGTAAAAACCGTTTAACTTATCACTGAAGGAATGGGAAGCAGCATTGTCTTAGGAAGCTTACATCACCTGCGATCTTAAACCAGCCTTCGAAGTGTGGCGATTATGTTGTTATCTTCTATTAGGGAAAATTACCTCTTTTTTTTTTGTGGGTGAGCTGCGGTCGGCGCGCCTCCGCACCACTCCGTCCGGGGCGACAGAGGGGCTTAAGCACGCAACTCCCGCAACCCACCCGAAAACCACGTCGCCTTCGTCGTTGGGCCGACCACCGGAGCAGGGTTACTTGACATCAGTGGTCGGCCCGACGGAATACCCCCTATTGGGGTACCCTCCCATCGACCGACGTCCCCCTATCGGGGAGGACGTCGGTCTTTTCTCACGCGGTCGGCCTCTCGGCGGGTGACGGACTAATCCCCGGTCATGTCACCCGCGACCTCGGCTAGGGCGGCATGAGGCGCAGGTAGTTGCGCCTACGCCGCCCCAATCGCCGGCGGCGGATCTCCTCATCGAGGCTGCTCTCCTCGCCCAGGCGATCCTCCGCCTCAGGGAAATTTACCTCCAATCTCCAAATTTAGATGACTACTGGCTGATAAATGATGACGGTTAATTGAATCATTAAATCTTTAATCCTACGTCTAATTAATTAATATCATAATTAAAATGTATTCGTGACGAATATACAAGAAAACTGGGCGATGCATGCTATTGCGTGTGTCACCCAGTTTTGTGCCAACGTATTCATTAATGTTATTAAACTAGTTGTACGCCCTGCTTTGCTTACGTTGATGAATTACTAGCAAAAGCCCCCGGTTTCACCTACTTAGTTCCTGTTCCCGTGGGAATACTGGAATCAAATATAGCCTAAGTTATTCCTCACATATACAGCTACCTGGTAGAAAAACATTATCATTATTAGTCTAGCTGCTAGCTGTTTTGAAGATTATCCGGAACAACACAGATTTTTTTTATTTTTAGGCACAGGTATCATGCATACAAACGTATGAGCATGAAAAAACTTACTATTTTAACATTACAAACAAACACTTGAATTTTATTTATTTGTATAGATTTTGGAATTTTTTGTTCTGTTTTATTCTAGAAGACAGCGTTTGTTAGGTTAGTTGTAGTTTCCGTGTGGTGACCGAGTAAGAATATAATTCACCGTCCCCTATCTGCCCGTATCTCAAAAATGACCACTAAGGAATATATTATTAAGTCTATGTAAGAGAAAAAAAACCTTTAAATAAAATCCTATACCAACACGTCTGACCAGAGTAGTGTAGTCAATTTCCCTCCTATAGTGGAGGCAGATCGAACGAAGGAGTGTGACATATATGAGCTGGGTTCATAAGTAAAACCTCTAGCTACATCGATCAAAACTGTATTCAGTTTCATGCAGTAGTTTTTGCGTGATGCATGTACAAACAGAGAGACAGGTAAATATTTCCAAAGAAAAATGTTTTGGCTTGTGTTCAAATAAAGACCGTTATTAATTCTCTTCAATATCTGTAACGGACATACATACCTCTGTAACAATTTTATTATATGTATAAACTTTTTTAAATAATATATTCATAATGAATATTAAAACAGTTGTATTACGTTATTGATTATATTTTTATTATAAAATCATTTTTAATTAATAGTTTTTTATATAAAAGATAACAATTTTTACGTTATTTATTGGTTTTGTCGATATTCGAATCTTCGATATTTATATACAGGATGTATCAGGTTATGGGGCAACTGGTCAAAAGGGAGCTAGGCAATGGTGGTAGGAACCCATGAGAAAAATTTGAACGAAAAATATCGATTCGTTAAGGAATTAGAGACATGTAAAGTTTTCAATTTTGTCATCGTATTTTCGTGTAAATCCGATTGAAATGTATAAAGTCAATGATAATTAATACGCAACATATTCATACTCTGTTAAATGTTCATTAGAAATTGAATAAGCAAGACGTTCGCATAAGCAAGACAAAACGCTTCGCTTTAAAACAGCTGATCGGCCGATGACCGTGGACTGGCCGTTGTTACCTACGCTCATTGAAGCGTTTGCGCAATTCTAGGTATGAATGAATGAAATTATACTGTCGAAGCTTTACATGCCTACATGTATTCTGTCTGTACATGCCTACATAATACGTAACATATAAGGCATAGACTCTGAGACACATTTTTTGAAATCACTATAACTTTTATATTATATTGTTTTTTGTGTAATGTACATTCTAATTATGATCTATGACCGTTAAACTACAACATACTCGAACAGTTGTCCCATAACCTGATACACCTGTATATAAAAGAAAGTCATGTTAGTTACACTATTTATAACTCAAGAACGGCTGCACTGATTTGGCTGAAAATTGGTGGGGAGGGAGCTTAGTTCCAGGAGACGGACATAGGATACTTTTTGTCCCGTTCGATCGCGTTTCCGTGTGACGTACCTAACATAAAACGTCAAAGAGAATACAAGTCTCTATGAAACGTGTTATAACAAAAACACATCTGACATGTAATAACAAAACGCAAATGACAGTTTTCGGAAATTTAGAAAATACCTTTACGAATAAAATTATGGCGGTACGAAGTTCGCCGGGTCAGCTACTATTAAATATAGAAGATTCGAATATTATAATCTCCCTTTTTTTGGGATTTGGTTACGGTCGGCGCACTCGTCGCTCCGCTCTGTCCGGGGCGACAGAGGGGCGTAAGGACGCACTCCCGTAACCCACCCGTGACACGTCGCCTTCGTCGTTGGACCGACCACCGTAGCAGGGTGACTTGTCGTCAATGGTAATATTATCATCTGCTAGAGCCTACTCCACAATATGAGGGAAATTCAATTTACAATACCATGCTGTACAGACAAGTAGGGCTATGTTTTGGTTTTTCCTTCTCTTGATGTTATATCCCTTAATCGTATTTTATAACACCCACGGGCAAAAGAGTGTTGACGATACATAATATAATATTCATATAACTTATTTATTATAATTATTTTCCCCATACAATTCTATATAATAGCAATCGGGTCAATACTATATTTAAACCGCAAATTAAACTGCACAATAATTAATAGGAAATAATTGACGTTTGAACGTGTTATAATTAAGTATATAACTTTATGGTTGTATGAAGGTAAATGATAAAATCAAATATCTCCTGTCTCTCTCACTCCTCTGGTCTGTATCTACTGTACTGTACTGTCTGTACTCTTCTTTTTATATCCAAGTTTATTCTTTTATGGACTGTGTTACCTTTAAACATCAAAATGGCCGCTAGTCGTGATATATTCAAAGCTATGGTCAAACACTTAGAATAATAACTCATAGAAGTTCAATTCGCGCACAAAATTTGAGACATTTAAATTGGAGCCAGAAATGGCTCCCTACACCGGATCGTGACGTAGTGTACAAGTTCACTGTGTATAAGACGACTATTATATAGTAGTGTGCGTGTGTACGTGTGTAATCGCTTGCACGTATGTAGTATTTTTGGCTTCACGTTTTTGATCGCTTAAGTACCAACACTATCCTTCTATACGTTATTATTCTAAGGGTCAAACGTTTATGCCTAGATATTCTGGCGGAGTCAACTTACCAATGAGGAATCTTATCTACTGTTTATGTTAATTTAATACGTATAAATTACATATTATATTGTATATATATAATCCCACCACACATGCCCACCATTGTAACTCCTGTAAGCCATGATCCACAATGGTCTCCATAAATGACACCGAGGTTTGACCCTCAGGCAGTCCCGGGATATGATTTTAATTGTCTTGGGACCCGCAACAAATTTAATTAGAAAAGATTAAAGAGGAGGAGTTGGAAAGAGAGATTCCACTTCCCTCCCAGGCAAAGCGGGAGACAGGAAAACAAAATGACTAGTCAGCCAATAAGTAAACAGGAGTACAGCTACGATAGCGCAGCAGTACGGCACCACGGATACGGAAGAGCTTAACGGGGCCTATATGTGAGCGTTAAGATTGATTGCTACAGTAGGTATGGCAGAAACGCATGAACGCACGGAAATTTTCTCGAGTTGCTACAAGGTCCGTATAGTATACTACCCCACAGGTGACTTGCAAACTGTTTAACATAAGGTTACGCTCGTTTCGCCAGAGATCGCACTCCCAGAGAATGTGATGTGCTGATTGTTCATACTCGTGGTCAGATGTGGAACATTGACATAATGGTGATGGTACGAGTTTAAAAGAAAATAATTTACTTTTAAAGTTGCCATGGCCAGTTAAAAATTGGGCCACGAAGTGGTCAACCTCCAACCACACCTTCTCCAGGCGCTCCCGGATGCATGGAAAAAATAGATAAAGATGACGACCTTTCGATGATGAATCCCATCTTTCTTGCCATTCAGTTAAAAGTTCCTCATAAACAATGGATTGTGGTGCAAACAATCTAGCAATTTTATTTCGGTCGCGCGGTAGAAGGAAATCTGTATTCATAGTTTCCTTTGTGGTGTAATACATTGACGCTCGTCTCTGAATCTCCAAATCAACCGGAAGTACACCCGCGAGTACTGGTAAGGCCTCGGTACTAACCGTTCTATAGGCTTTACATAAGAATATTAGGGCCAATCGTTGGCTCTGTAGTAATTTAAGGCGAGCCGCCCCTATGGTGGCCCTATCGGCCCATACAGGTGCAGCGTAACAAATACACCCCAAATATGTGGCCATGTATATGGTTTATATATATTGTATATATAATAAATATATGGCATCGGTCGCGAATACCTGCGCCTGATGCCGGCCCTAGCCGAGCCCGTAGGTGGACTGGGGAATAGTCTGTCACCCGCAGAAAGGTTGAGCGGGCAGAGCGTTGGGGAGGCACGGCACCCAAAGGAGTATTCCGCCAAGCTGGCCACGGGCGTCAAGGAACTCGGTACCAGTATTCGGCCCAATGGCGAAGGGCAGGGAGTATAGTAGGTCAATTCCCGTCCCATAGTGGAGGAAGCCCTAGCCCAACAGTGGGCCCTATATGGGCTGGGATGTATTTTCTATAGCAATACTTTTTTTTTTATTGCAAACGGTGGCAAACGAGCAAACAGTACACCTGATGGTAAGTGTTGCTGCCGCTCATGGACCTTTACAAGGCCGTTGCCTACCGCGAAGAAAGTGAAGGGAGTGTGAATGAGTGCATTGAGGCTCGGTAATACTTAGGGCACCACCAAAACCCTCCACACGCAAACACCCTCAGAAAGCTGGACTAGCTAGCGTTACTAATTAATAAATGATCTATTGTTATCGTTATTGATATGTCTCGCGGTAGACAACGGTGGCGCACGGTGGCTCATTTCCGCGATTGTTTCTGCACATACAATATTCGCGTGGGCGATATGATTGGTTTAGTCGGCGGCTTTATATACATGTATAGAAAAATGTAATTGCTTCATGAATCATTTAATAGATGTCGGCGTGTTTATGTTGTTTTATGTGATCATTGTGATATAAATGTATAATGTAAATTTAATCTGGTGCTTAATACGTCGATAAACTTTAACTTTAATATCCGTGTTGTGACGGAGTAAGAATATGATTTACCATCCCCTAATCTTGTGTTTGGGTATATTAAAAGGCGAATAAGTGATCATCATCATCTTTACGGCCCACTGCGTCTCTCGAGTCTCCTTTACAATAGGAGGGAAATTGACCTCGCTACACTATGTTGATCAAACAGGTTGGTACAGGATTTTGTTTCGAGATTTCCTTTTCTTGCATAGATATTATATGCTTATTACATATATCCCTCAGTCGTCTTTTACGACATCCACGAGCAAGATAGGGAGCGGTGAATTGTATTCTTAACGTGGGACTTCTGTGGGTTGATGAACTTTAATGTTAAATACGTTTTTCAATTTTGTCCTCATACAAATTATTGTTTGTGTTCGTTTCATAAGCGTTGGAGCATCGTTCATGTCCTTCATTTGAAACTTTGTCAGGTTGTTATCTGTTAAACAAGTATCAGCTCGTATGTTAGTGGATTAAAAAAATTAAGATGCCGTGTGGAAACGGAGTAAGAATACAATTCGCCATCCCGTTTCTTGGCCGTAGGTGTCGTAAAAGGCGATTAGAGGTTATTGCAAGAGAAGAAAAAGTCGAAATAAAATTATAAAAGCCCTCCACCAACCCCTCTGACTAGCGGTGCATAGTAGCTCAATTTCCCTCCCATTGTGGAGGAGGGTCAAGCCCAACAGTGGGATGTATGTGAGCTTTGATGATGATGAAAAAATTAAAGTAGTATGTAGATAAGACCCAACTTAGACCAAGCGTGGCATTTTTGGAAACTCTCTACTTCCTTCAAGTAGGACACATAGTATGGGGGCGATCTCTTACCTTTATAATGCATATTTATTATGCTGACATACACAAAATCTGTGTATCAATACTCGACATTGGAGTGCAATAAAGCAACGTAACCACTAAAATAAATTTTATCCCATATTTAAAGAGTCAGCTGCGCACGCGCAGGTATGGCAGGTGTTGGCACGGATTGTAACATTCATTGGTCCTCTAACCGACTCTTATTTACCCATTAATTTTGTTATTGATCAAGATAGGGTTGCTACGTAAAGAAAAACAATAAATTTTGTGTTTAATATCTAAAATATTTTAATAGCAACCTATGAATAACAACCTATGAATGAAATATTAATATGTCAAAAATCAATCAAATCTGCGTATTTGATTTTCTGGGACAGAACGACAAACATATCGATGGCTCCTACGAATAGTGAGTCCTCTGAAAAATTGCAATTTTACAGGGGAGCGTGTCAAAGATAAAATGTTTACATTTTTTCAAATTCCTGTTCTAGGATTTTAAGTTTTTGTATTGATTACGACGTGATTCATTGGCCATTTAAATAGTTAACGGGATCAACACATTCTTTATAGAGGTCAAACATCTCAGGAAACGACAAGGATCCATCCAAATATTGACGATTTGTATCTTTGCGGGTGTAATGAGCTTCCACGGGTGAAAAAGCTTCAATGATTTTCTGCAATGATTTTTTAAATATTTTATGACCGAGATTGATAAATAAGGTTATTTTTTAATCATTTCATCAAAAAAGTTAAAATACCTAAAAATGTTAGTTGACTCACTATACCTAGTTAGGAGCCATCGATATAAACTATTTCATACTGTGTGGCAATAATGTAAAAATACAACCCATCAACCCAACTTTACTCGCAGATGTCGTAAAAGACTATTAAGATGAAAAACAGATATCATAAAAAAATCAAAAAAAAAAAAAGGAAAAAATTAATTTTAAATTAAACGGTTTTATTGTAAAGAAACAGTAAAAATAAAATCGTGGGACACTACAAAACAAACATTTTAATCGACGATTGTAGATATTTGACGTGCCCCACGATTTTATTTTTACTGTTTCTTTACAATAAAACCGTTTAATTTAAAATTTATTTTTTTTCTTTTTTTATTTTCAAGTTTATATTGATTTTGTATAGAGCACTGTATTCTACTTGTCAAGCCCTTTCATTTAATACCCATATTAATGGGCTTGGAAAACAAATAGGTTGTCCGCCATTTTATAACGGCGGGCATCTTAGATTTTGAATTTGTATAGTGCATTGTATTCTACTTATCAAACCCTTTCATTTGATACCCATATTGATGGGATTGAAAAAAAATAGGTTATCCGCCATTTTGTAACGGCGGCCATCTTGAATTTACAAAAATATTGACTATACATAATTGTATTGTCACCAAAACCAAAGGCGTAGTATACCAAATTTCAAATCAATCGGTTGACAGGAAGAGGGTGAAATTTCAATTACTAAATTTGACCCAACAAAGAAAAAAATAAACCAACAAACAGGGTAAGCTAAATAAAACCGTTTAATAAAACGCCAATGTACCCATGGTGACAAAGCAGGCACGCTGTTTGGTCAGCGTGGGTTAGTAGACCATATATCTATTGTGAGGGAAGGAGAATAAGAATACGCATTTATAATATTAGCAGTAAATATAACAATAAATAATAAATACATTATTACAGTTGCAATTATAATATCGCAATTGGTAATCGTTTGCCGTGTCTCAATTCGAGGCATCGCGCACCGCCCCCCGAGCGCTGTCCGTTCACGTACTAGCAATAATAATAACCACGTATTTATTGCCAACATTATATATTAACAACACTATTTGATATAATATGTTGGCAATAAATACATGGTCAGATTAATTTTACAGCGATAAAATTATTATCATCGTAGGGTTGACGTATCCTCCACGAAGATTATTAATGATTATTAAATTAGGACCCGTAGAATTAGTACGTTGACATGGCAATGGGCAGAACACATCGCTCGAGGATCTGACAACCGTTGGGGAAGCAAGGTTCTCGAGTGGCGACCACAAATCTGACTACGCAGTGTAGGACCATCTTCTACTGGGTGGACTGACGAAATCTTGAAAGCTGCAGAGAACTGTTGGATGCTAATGGCATACGACCGTTCCGAGTATGTCCAATAGTGGACGTCTATGGGCTGATGGATGGATGGATGATTAAATTAGAGAAATATACTGAATAGAGTTACCATTCAAAATGTAGAAGATAGAATACAACATGTCAAAACTTCCTAAAATAGCCGTCAATTGAACCGCTTGAGGTTTTAAGAGAAGAATAAGATAAAGAACTCTCTCGTCCAACGTCAACGTCCATTGTTGGACGTCATCACAGCCTATATATGTCTCACTGCTGAGCCAGAGCCTTTTCCACAACGGAAGGAAAATCGACTTACTATACCACGCTGGTCAGACATGTTGGTATAGGGTTTTATTTCGATTTTTCCATCTGTTGCATATGTTACATACGCATATTAGTTTTCTTAGTCGCCTTTCACGACAGCCATGGAGTAAGATAGAGTGTGGTGTATTGAATTCTTTCACGGCAGATTAATACACCAATTACTCCAAAAGTTATAAATAATACGCCATTTTTAATCGGACCTTATTAAGCATTTCTTTATTGAAAACATTTAATTTTAACGATTGGTATTTACATAATATTATGAACGCTATTTATCCAACAAGTAAATAGTCTTTTAAGGTTGACTATATAATAACATCGTCTAAATAATGACAATTTTATTTCAAGGATCACCGTCCTTAAATCTAATTATAAACAAAATAGGATTTGTTTACTTTCCATTTTAGTAACATGTAAATGGACCCGTGTAGGTTTATTTTGAATATATAAACAGTAATATTAATTAGTGATATATTAAGCACGTAAAATATTAATGGTGTACATGAACGAAACGACTAACTGCTTTATGATTCTCATCCTGCTCTTAGTCGTCTCCTACCATTACCCATGAGAAGTAAAGAGTATGGTGGCTGATGACATAATAACACAACGGGCCACTCTGCACAGCATATTTCATTACTGCCCCTCATATACGTCCCACTGCTGGGCTTGAGCCTCCTCCATAATAGGAGGAAAATTGACCTTAGTTATACCATGCTGGTCAGACAGGTTGGTGTAGGGTTTTGTTTCGAGTTTTCCATCTCTTGCATAGGTGTCATATGCGTAATATATGCCTTAGTCGTCTTTTACGACACTTACGGATATGATAGGTGGTGGTGAATTGTATTCTTACTTCATCACCACACAGCAGATACGATACACAGACAGTATATTTTGTTTAATGTATTTAGCTTTACAACTATGTACTTTTAAAATATGATATGTCCATCATCCCTTTATTTACTGTTGAAGTTGTAAAAACCATTTATAGGACCACCCGAACAATGTCAGCAACAATGTCCTTATGAAACTTATTACGAAATCTGGAAAATTAGATGACATTATCCTTACTGTAACGAGGCCTACGTCCAATACTGGACGTCGATAGCTTGATAAATGATTGTAGCGTAATGACATGTATGTATCAACGGACACTTCGGACAACGGAGGGACACAATGGACGTTAAATATGACTTTGTTAATAGTAAAAGTACAATTAAAATAATATTGGAAACATTTTATTTTTAAACTTGGTGTAACTGTAATGTTTGCAGAAAGTGTTTATTTGCGTTATATCTCAGAGCCCAGTACTATTAGTGTTGCAAGACCGATGTCGTGGATGTATTCAATTTATTGTTACCGTACTCCATCCATCTCTATTGCGTAAACTAAATGGGATCGTTCTGTTAGCCAACCTCTCCCGCTGCCACCAAACTATCGGATAATAGCCGTCACGATAAAACCTCTTTAGCAAAAAGATAATAGTGCAATCTATTTTATTATACTGTTGATTGGAATTGTTTTTTAAGTGTTCAAAACTATTGCAGTTTTCGTTGAAAAACAGACTGCGAATCGTCGACAATATCTGTAAAACCCAAGAGGATGAATAGAATTACTATAAAACGAGACAATTATTCGGCTTTTGTATTTGAAATTAAAATGTAGTTAAAAAACGTTATCTAAATACTAATTAACTTACACAACAAGGGGTGAAATCCATTTTGTTTTACACAATTCTATGGTAGTGATTTTTAATTTAAAATTTGATTGCATAGCGATCGTCGATGCACCCTTCACCCTTTGCTCTGTGTGATGCCCGAGTCACGCTAACTCGTCTATTGACCCCCGCAGCTACTGGTCTTTTGAATTTAAGAACATCCAAGCATTAAAGCTTTCTATAAATCTAATCGAGAGCCGCAGACATCACTTGTTAAATTTTATGACTTCCGTCGGTCGCCGACGCGACGGTTTACTAGTGTTGGACTGCCATTCTAAGTAAGAGCATCCGCGTCGCCAGTCTCAATGTCACAAACATAATTTGTGCCTTCACCGTTCTTCTTTTATAGTAATTTATGAATAGCAAGGTCGTCGCATTTGGCCAATTTATAACATTTACTCAAAAACGAACCTCCTTGAGACGCAGTCGATCGTCTGTGGCTACTAATCACAACCAAATAGGGCACTCGATCAATTAAGACACGGTGCCGTTTCGTCCATCAACGGTTAGCCGTAATCGCTTATAGATCTAACCTTTTTAGTATAGCAACCAGACGCCGGCGCTGCGAGGGCACCTGCACGCATCGCCTTATTTATAGAAGCACGTATACCACGCGAATCTATAACTTTTATGACATCGGAATCGGCTGAGTCATTATTCTATTGCTATCGATTTACGATTTAACGCTTTATCTGTGCGATGCGATTAAAAAACACGAACGAGATGATGGATGGTAGTGGAGGCGTCCTGTTACATTGAGCGCGATCGATCGAGCGTGTCGATAGCCATCGGCGTTGAGGTATCGAGCGCGCATCGCTATGTCGGCGCGAGCGTCGGTTGTGCAAGCGCTTATGAATAATTACCGGCCTGTGTACCGGAGCACGCGCACTCGATTCACTGCCAAGGACGCCTTTTCGCTTTTAGTCGGTCATCGATCGGACCGTTGCTCAACTATAGGGATTTTCGCTGTCGGACCCGTTGCACCACGCACCGTGAGATAACCGCACGCAACTAATGACACGTTGCTCAAGCACCAACCGGGCAATAGTACCGCCCACAAATCGCTTTATTATGCAGAAAGTGAGACGGAACAAATAGTACCCAATAGGTTGGCATTTATCACGGAACCCCGGCGGAAAGTGAATGCTAAGTACAACAGATTTGTATCAACATGATTGTGATTTATAACCTCGTACCACTACACTTAGCCGGACGTTTTATATGAAAAAATGACTGTTTTATCGGTGCAGTACTAGTGGCTCGCATATTCATAAATGTTGATGGCGGCCACTCATAAATACATGATGCACTCAAGCTTTATCAACTTGATAGTGACTATAAATAATAAATTACGAGGGTCCGATGTATCAGATTGCGTTGAATGATTATGACATATTTAATAATGCCTCATATTATCTATCTATAGAAGGTATGATGTTGCATTAAGCACGTAATCTTTGGATCTAAAAATTTATCGCTCTCAATCATAGTTATACTTATCAGAAGTGTAATGTTATGTATGGTACCCACGCGAATGGTTAGTTGTGGTATTTCTTGCGTCTACGATCTGACCAAAGCGTTAAGGAAAATAGAAGCACCATAAATATGTTTGTGTAGTAATGAAGATAATTTTCGAGAGAGCCGGCAGCCTAACTTTCTGAGGGTGTTTGAGTGTGGTGGTGCCTTTAGCTTCACCGAACCTCATTGCACGCATTCACACTTCTTTCACGGTAGCAAAGCGGCTAGCAAAGGCCTATGAGACACTAACCATCAGGTGTACTGTTTGCTCGTTTGCCACCTCCTGCAATAAAAAAAAAAGAATAATTAGCCTTGAAGCTAAATTCTAAAAGTATAATAAGTGGGTAATTATGGTAATTATTATAAAGAATTCTGCAAATTTGAAATAATATTTAAGTAAATTTAAATTTATATCTACGCTATAATAAATCACTCTGTAATGACGATGACTTGTGGCACGTCAGACACGTTAGTCCTCCTGTGACCATGAACGCTGAAAATTGTTCGAAATGTCGGACAATCAAAAATCAAATATAAACGACATAAAATCCGTAAAAATAGTTACCGGGTTGAGAGCCTTCCGCTCGCCCATTGCCCGCGTTAAGCTGTCAAGGTCATCTGCGACCAACAGCTAAATACACACAAAAAAAAAAAAAAAAAAAAACGTAAAAATAGTTTTATTTCAAATGTATAATACTCGCGTACGCATCAGAATTCTGCAAAATTCACCACTGACGGCCAGCGTATTAGCCGATGAGAAAATAATTTACGAGGAGTGTCTACATAGTAATGGAAAGTAATAAACTTTTCTGACAAATTCTTCATTATAACTTGAAAGTAGTCGATTAGTCGGTTGGTTAATTGTTGCAATTTTTCCATTAGCAGAATTATCGTGTTTCAAATTGTATTTCGTAAAAAGCCAACTCCGTCTCCGGTCGGCGTTACTTATGTTTTTACAGACCCCTGCGCAGCACAGCTGTCATTGGCAGGTGCGTATGATTTCGGCGAAATTCGTCGGCGTCCCGACTGCTTCTTGTACAATGTAATCGTTGAAATAAACGCCGATTTTAAACGAGCAAAATCTTTTGAAGTTATTTAGAGAATCAGTAAATAAGAGCTGGGAAATGGCGAAAATTCGATTGCGGGAGTCTTCAGACGACGTTCGTTGCATACTGTTGCGTAAAACATTAAGTATTATTACGAGAATTCATTACTGTAATGGTAAACCAAAATTATAGCTTATAGCTGATTGTATGTATCTGCACAAACACAAAGGCATGAATAAATACTAATTTCAAATTCTTTTTTACTGCTATTAGTGGCAAACGAGCAAACAGCTCACCTGATGGTAAGTGTTACTGCTCATTGATCTTTGCTAGCTTGGACAGCGGTCCACCATGAAGAAAATGAAGGGAATATGAATGTGTGCAATTGGGTGCCGTGATACTAAAGCCATCACGAAAACCCACCGAACGCAAACACCGTCAGAAAATTGGGCTGCCGGCTCTCTTGCTCACCGAATGAACCTTTCATTGACTTTCATTTAGGATAATTATCATCATCATCATTTCAGCTCATATACGTCCCACTATTGGGCTCGAGCTTCCTTCACAGTAGGAGGGAAACTGACCTTGCTATAACACGCTAGTCAGACAGGTTTATTTCGAGTCTTTCCCTCTTTTGCATAGCTGTTATATGCGTATTATATCCCTTAGTCGATTTAGGATAATAATCCATGCATATGATGAAATGCATATAATCTATGTATCATGTAATCTATACCTATTTATATTTTCACTAGATTCTCGATAGACCTTACACACTGCGCAATATTGTTAGTGTGCCTACATTCTCATACGGCGTGGGGTCAGCACGGGACTTGACCCACTGACATCGTGTCAACTGCATCTACTGTTTAACAACACGTGGTACACATGTGCTTCTTGGGCAATATCCATTGATTATATTTTTTATTGCTTTTTATCATCATCATCATCTTGCTCTTATCCCAATTACTTGGGGTCGACGCAATATGTCATCTGTTTTGACATATTGCAAAAAGTTTCGGCAATGACTTTTATGACCGGCCGCCTGCCTGACGTCAACCCTCCTTGGGAATGTAATCGTTGACCCAAATGGTACCAGATGGAGTTGGTCCGGGTCAATCTAGGGCTCTTAGTCGTCTTTTACGACACCCACGAGCAAAGCAAGGGTTGGTAGTATTCGAGGCCGCTACCACACAGCACTCGAGGCCGCTACCACACAGCACTTTTTATTGCTTTTTATATAATTGTTTTTTTTTTTATTGAAACTTTAGCAACTGAGCCATCAGTTCAATTCAAATTAAAAAATTCACAAGCCGTGTACAATTATTTATAGCCTATTCTATAATGAACCACTTCATACTTTTTTTATATTGTGCAACCTATTAATAGTCAATGTCCGTCAATACTATTACATAATTGGGCGCTAACAAGCAAATTTTAATCCTTTGGGCATTTGGACAGAATATGGAAATATAAATAAACCACTAATGTATCATTCATTATACATACACATTATTATTTACCACACTTCAGTACTTACTCTGTTTTGAATGACATAAAATACAAAGTACTTAAATAAATAAAATTCTAATTGCGATACGACATTTTCCATGTTCCCGCCCAAATTATTATGTTATTGCCACTAAACAAATTACCCACATTATTACACAAATATTATCGCGTAAACAACATTCATAATTAATCTGATTTCACACTGGAGGGCTATTCACTCCCTGCATTTACGCTTTATTAAATTTATTTGGGCTACTAGGGAAATGTTTATCGACCGGGACAAATGTACACCCCTTCATTATTACATTTACGACTTCCGACATCCACCCGAGGATCAGAATCTGCCAGCCGCGCTTTGATCGCAGCGCGGCACTCTTATTTTATAACTTTCCAGAATTATTTCATCATAATTTCAGCTCATACACGTTCCACTGTGGGCTCAAACCTTTTCCACAATAGGAGGGCAATTGACCTACTATATCACGTTGGTCAGGCGGATTGATATAGGGTCACATGTCGAGAGTACCTTCTCTTGCATAGATGTTATATGCATACTTAATCCCTTAGTTCTCAATTTACTATTGCTGAATGATAATGTGGGAATAAATGATTGCGACAAATTGTATCTATACCAATAAATAAAATTGGAGTGTCTGTTTGTAATGTTAAAATAATAGACTTTTTTCATGCTCACACGGTTATTTGCACGACACCTATGCCTAAAATAGCAATTAAAAAATTTTTGTCTGTCTGTCTGTCTGTTTGTTCCGGATAATCTTCAAAACGGCTGGACCGATTTCAAAAATTCTTTCACCAATGGAAAGCTATAATATCAGGGCGTAAACTAGGCTATATTTTATCCCGGTATTCCCACGGGAACTACGCGGGTAAAACGACTATAACCTATAACCGAAGCGAAGTGTGGGCGGGTTGCTAGTCTTTAAGTATGTATGATTATAGACCATAGTGTACACGTACCATCCGTGTGATGACAGGGTACGAATACAATACACTCAATCCCCACCCCCAATCTTGACATTAAAAGACGATTTAGGGATATAATATGCATATAAAATCTGTGCAACAGAAGTAAAACTCGAAACCCTATACCAACCTTTCACAAGCACAGTATAGCATAGTCATGTCAAAGATACGGCCCGCGGGCCGTATTAATAAGGCCTGCGATCGATCGATTTTAAACAACCGTATATTATATACTAGAAGACCCGGCCACGCGTTGATGTGGCTAATGTTTTTGTTATATTACATTTTATTAAACCATTTAAGTGGAACTGTAGAAGAACATCTGTCATGGAGGTCGTCATATTTTTTTACAAATGACATCTATGTATAAAAGCAAGTTAAAATCGTATATCACACGTTTGTAGGTTTGACATACCAGCGCCATCTATTAATTAATTCCTCAATCCAGTCAACAGATATCGCCATCTGTTAAAATCGTTTGGAGTTAACAGATAATTGTGAATGTCAAATAATATACAAATAATTTGCAATAAAACAATATTGCGACTATAAATTAAGATGTAAGCTATCCTATCTTTCAAGTTGGATCAAACTGCACACGGTGTGCAAATTTGATTAAAATCGGTTAAGTAGTTTAGGAGTCCATCGCGGACAAACATCGTGACACGTAATTTATATACATATATCAAGATAATTTAATAAATAAAATGTTATAATAGTTCAATTCATTTTTTTATTTCATTCTGACCCGCCTACGAATTAAAAACTTACAGGCGCTCTGCAAAATTGAGTTTGACACCTCTGGTATAGCAGGTCAAATGGCTTCCTAGTACGGAGGAGACTCCAGCCCATCAGTGTGACGAAGGTATATAAGCTTCGATAATGATCAGGATTAATCAATCTAGTCATATTTTAGGTCAAATAAATCCTTCATTTGTGTAGAAACAATATTGGATTCCATTCTTGGGAAACACTTTCTAATAATCTAAAAATAGCATGGAACAGCTGCCTCCCTCGTTGTGACCTGTACGGGGTCACTCGGTCAATCAGTCGCGGTGTTTCCACCCTACATTCGCCCTCAGTTGCCCTCCTATGACCTTCAACGACCTCCGCGCACCCCGGCGAGCGCTCCCGTGTATCCAAATACCAGCATTGACCTCAATACTTCTATATTGTTTTAATTAAATAAATATGGTTTTATATTTTTAGTTTAAGTATATTAACAGGCAAACAAGATTCAATTACGTCATAAATGTTATATATGTATTATTTGAAGCGTGTAAATAGTCTCTAATTTAGTTTGTCTGCACGGATGGCGTAGTGCTTAAGATATCGACCTACCATGCCAGTGTCGTAGTTTCGATTCCCAAGCAGGACAACACTGTGTGATCTACAAATTGTTGTTCTGAGTCTGGGTGTAATTTGTATCCGTTAATTATATGTTTGTAATTATATGTTGTCCCTCGCAATATTCTTATTTCGTCACCATGCGTCAACATCAATCGAGTTTTATACTAGATTTTTATAAAGTAAGATATTAAGTTATCTTTATTGCATTAAAATCATGAATAGATTGATAAACAGTCGCAAAGTTAAGTTTTATTCATATCTTTTTGGTTACAGTTAGACTGTCGGTTACTGTTGTATCTTAGACAAATCCTTGCAAAACTTTTAGCTCTACTTTCACGGAGGTATAAACTAGGAAATATTGTCGATTGAATGTATAAATGACTGTATAGATAAAAATCCAAAGCAAATATCTATATAATGACTGTATAAACCAAAAAACCGAAAGCCGATGTAAGTATTCTACAAATGTATAATGTTGTTTTACTGGAGTTGAGAGTACACATTCAAATGCTTCTTAAAATCAGTGATAGCAGAAGTTGTGTGCTAAACCAGGACTTAATATTTTGCTGCTAACGCATCCCTAGATAAGGTCTTATATTATCTAAGCAAATCATCATTAAATAGTTAATATAATCATATTGTATGAAACAAGTATTAAAATTTAATTGAAGGAAAATATTTAACTTTAAAAATAATGATCACGTAGCGAATAGATACCTACATACCTAATTACGTAAATCAAGTTACCGTAAGTTACGGTTTTATACTGTTTCTACTTATTTTATGTAAAAAATTCTTATGACCCTCGCCACGTAACGACATTGAACCACTTACGTGGGAAATTCTCTTTAATAGATTCTTATGAAGTGGCGTTTCTAGTAAAATGATATTTCTCAATACTGTTTTTGTTCTAGCTGTTGTAATTTTAAGCTAATCCAGGTTAATCTGATTCATATGATTTTCTGTTAAATAATATCATTATTATAATCCAGATATATTTATTGTAGTTTTTGTGTTGTTTAACTTGTTGCGTGCTCTTATGGCGTGACTGAATTTTGAAATATATTCAAAATGACTGCGCGTGACTCAGATTATGACTTTTAACAAGCGTTTGATTCATTCGTGCTCGACGTACAAATAAGGCTATATTATGTGCTTTGGTTTGTGCACCTGCACAATATAAAATATATTAAACACCATACACAGTATTAATTATTTTTAGTAATGAATATTTTTTTAGTCTGTTACAATTAAGGGCAATCAAAAATCAAATACAAACGCGATACTATCCATAAAAATAATTTTGTTTAATTGATTTATTTAAGGAGAGCTATACCCAGAGGATATCCACGTGGTGACGGAGTAAGAATACAATGCCTTCTCTTATCTTGCCTGCGTTTGTCATAAAAGACGATCAATGGCTTTAATACGCAGGTAACATTTTTGCAGGAGAAGGAAAACTAAATAATACTCTATACTCTGGCTAGTAATAATAATACTCTGGCTAGCGTGGTATAGTAGGTCAATTTCTCTCCTATTCTGCAGGAGCCCAGCGATGATGAGATGATCCTAAGATACCAATAAGTTTTGAATTGGCCTATACGACTAGAACAAATATCTTTTTTACTCGTACGAAGTCTTTTGTTTTTCTGAAATCTGTGGCAATGAAAAGTACAATGCCACTGTTTGGTTACTCACTGTTCTAGTCTAAGTAATTTGTATAGTTGGTCAATTATCTATAATATCAATTTTGTCGAAAGATAAACCTGCAACTTTCAAATAACTTCTTATCTAGTCGATGTCGCGCGTTTAGGAAGCAGTAAATTTTATATAATACAAGCGGAGATATTCCTGTGGCGTCCAACGCGTAGAACAGGCATGGCGAGCTGGCGGGGCGCCGGCGCCCGTGCAGCCATTCGTTAATTGCTCTGCACGCGCAATTTAAAACGAACTAATTATGAATATAAATGTTTGTGCCCGAAGAAGTCTTTGTTCCTATAAATGATAATCGTTAAAAAAATATATCTAGATTATATATGTAACATTGTTTTCACGGATTTGACCGCATCTGTATTTGATTTTTGATTTCCCGAGATTTCGAACAGTTTTCAGCGTTCGTGGTCACTGACGGATAGTCAGTCCGTCCTTCCGACAGTCACTCCTCCAATGACCACGATAAAATCCTTCAAAATAGTTTTATTTAAATAATATATGTATCGACATTGAATTTATTGATATTGAGTGACGTAAAGAGAATAAGAAGAAAAAAATATTTTTAAAAGACGTAAAAATAAATTATAAAAATAAAACAAAAAAGAAATACTAATGAATTATTGTAAATAGTAAAACAATAATCATAAACTTCGCGTCAATCTCGACAGAAAAAAAGGAATAGTTGTTATGACGTCAGCAATGCTGATCTTCAACGATGTACTCCCGTCCCGGTATTGGACATAAAACCCATCCGTAGCTCGATCAAATTATGAAATTTATTAACAAAACTGTATAATTTAATAACAGTAAAACAAAAATTAAAAAAGATGAATATTAAGTACACATATATATTTAATATGTGATTTTGAAATTAAACATTTTTTTTATTGTTGTTAAATGAACGGGCATTTGATCTTTTAAGACTACAATACACAATTTAAATAGAGATTTACACGAGTAAAATTAGAAGTAAAGCGGTTTACATGACTGTTAAATTATTTGCACAATGTACGTAATGCAAATATAGCATTGTTTCCAACTACTCCAGTTTCAGCGTCCGCCTAATGGCGTAACAGTAAAGTTGCAAGTTTTAATGAGCCCACTGTTATATTCTAGGAAGTTGTTTTCAGTACTGGTTGTAAATTTTGGTTATTGGACATTAAGTTCTCAATGGTCTGATAACTGTTTAACAATTATTATTCTCATTGATGTGTAAACGCCAAGTTCATGATTCGATTGTACAACAAACAGTTACTGGCATTGTACATTTTCTTTGATTTTTATCATTATCCCACTATTGGGCTCGAGCTTCCTTCACATCGAAAGGGAAATTGGCCTACTATATCACGCTGGTCAGGCGAGTCGGAAAAGGGTTTTATTTCGAGTTTTCTTCTCAAGATATCCCTTAATCGTCTTTTATGACACCTACGTGCAAGACAGGGGCTGGTGAATTGCATTTTTACACCGTAACTATACGGAAAATAGAATAAGTAATATATAATAATATGAAATATAATTTAAAAAAAAAACAAGAACACGTTTTTGTAAAAAAATTATCATTTATGCTCAGTTTGTAAAAACGGAACATTTTTGTACCGGTTCGGAACAACGAGACCATTTTATCGTATTATTACAATAAACTTGATTTCTAGTAACTTGTAGTTAGATCCTTATTTACGAGTAATAGTTAAGGATGTAATCCTTGTAAATTGTGTGACTACTATAATCCTCTACATCCATAAAGGCATGATGTTTATACACACAATCCTTGTCTAACATAGCAACTAACGTCGCCATAAAAATAGTTTGCATCTATTCTAAGATTTTATAACATATGTATACTGCATAGATCACTCAGAAACCCTCTTAAACTGTGCAACATTGCTGGCGCGCCGTTTCCATCACCTGAACGGTAATTACCGCCGCTAATACCATCTAATGGTGGTCCCCTGATATGTTTACGACTAACACTTTGTCTCAAACAGCGACAGACTAATGAAATTGTCAGATTACAATGACAGTGATACCACATTTGCCTACAAAAGTGATTTAGCTATCCGTGTACCTTATGCTTTGGCTTTCCAATGCGAGCGGCTTTCACGCGACTCCGCCATTCGCAATGTTTGTTCTCCCTTTGAGTTACGTAAGGAAATGGATGCTATTAACATAAATCACATTACATAAACAGGCAGAAACTTCACATTGAATTATTTGAACTCGGCTCAAACTTTGATGAGAATTAATTAGAGTCAATGCTTATTATATATCTTTTCAATAAGCACGTGGAGGGACTTCGCGATTGGGAGCATTGGCTAAGGTTCGAATTTGTTTCTTTTGCACCCACATTATCCATCCGCTCACATAATAGAATCGTTTCTTACATCGTTCTCGGTTAAGTAAGGTGTGACGAGCAAGGGATGCTATTCAGTCATTACAATGTTAATAGTTATACAGACTATAGGTTTACTTCGTACTTGCCACGTCCAAAACTACTCTTAACTCACTAAACCCTTATAATATTCTATTGGTAATACCGTAAGTTCGTAATCCTACGGTTTTGCAGGATTTGTTGACGCCTATAGACATTGATTTGCTGATTGCAGCGTTATATTTTAATAATCTTAACTAAGCATAGTGATGCTTAAGACTAGCGCTCTAGACAGTAATTCTCCAGTATTATGACGGCAATTATTACGTGGATTACAGGATATTTTAAAATTATTATCACTGCTTGTATACATTAATCTATATATTAATTATGACGTAGCGTTTCTTGCCACGTGTTTTACAATGTCTTAATAATAAGTGTATTTTTTTTGTTAACTTGCAGGGGTAAATTCGCGTCAGTCCGCAAGATCAGGCACCTGGTGTCGGGCGAGGAGTACGCGGCGAAATTTATACGCAAGCGGCGGCGTGCGGCCGACACGACTCGCGAGATCCTGCACGAGGTCGCTGTGCTCGCGTTATGCGCTGATTGCACCCGAGTCGTTAGTCTACACGAAGTAAGTAACAATACACACAATTATTTTGTTCGATAAAAAGTTCTTTACGTGCCTTAAAGCACCACTTTGTCAATCTTCTAAATGGAGCTTCTAATGGCGTAACGGACCCAGTTTTGAGAGAAATTTGCGTTAAGTTTGAGAAAAATTGCTTGTAAACTTTAATATACCCACCGAATAAAGTAGTAAGATTTCCGTGTGGTGACGGAGTAAGAATACAATTCACCACCCCCTATCTTACCCGTGGGTGATCGTACGAGACGACTAAGGGATATAAAACGCATATAACATCTATGCGAGAGGAGGAAAACTCGAAATAAAACCCTATACCAAGACGTTTGACCAGCGTGGTATAGTAGGTCAATTACCCTTCTATTATGGAGGAGGCCCGAGCCCAACAGTGGGACGTATATGGGCTGAGATGATGATGATGATGAATGTAGTAAGAATTTAATGTATCAACTCCTTCACCCCCATACCTGAGTGTGTGAAGAGAGGATACGGTAGGAACCTCGCGCTATCCTTCCGTCGGATTGGGAGAAGTGTATCCCGACCATAGCTTATCTCACAACGAGACATCTTCTTGAGTAACCTACGAATTAATTGCATTTATCAACCGGCCTGCTAAACGTGACCAGAAGTGTTGATGGTCTGATGTAGGGAAGCTTCAAAGCAATAGTTTTTATTGTACAGTTCCTTATATCCATCTTGGTCGACATGCACATTCAAATGCTAAACAGGTTCCTCCTATTTACAAGATGGCCTTGTTAGACTATCGTAGTTAGGAAATTATCAGTACGGTGCTTAGAATTGCCCTGTAACGTCAATTAGCTAACGTCTTACCAAAAAAATTTTAACTAGAGACTGTAGTTGGCGCATAATTAATTTAATCTATTATTAACTTTATAAAGCTGAAGAGTTTATTTCCTCGAACGCAGTAATCACAAGAACAGCTGGTTCGAATTGAAAAAAAAAATTGTGTTGTATAGCGCATTTACCGAGAAAGACTGTATAACACCACGCCATGACTAATAGGAGCGGAGCGTCAATAAAAAATGTCGCAGAAATACCGGAAATTTATTAATTTTGAGTGCATCTATAGTATGCGCTGCGTGCTATTGGTGTTTACGACTCTGCCCGTTCCCGTCTCTCTCTTCAGCTATCAGCAGCTACTCAAAGGAAGTTGAACAGCTCAGCTTGAAAGTATTATATAAAATTCTTGTCAAATGCGTAGAGCACAATCTCTTCTATTATTTGCTATCAATGCAAAACATTTCTCTGAACGTTAATTATTGACTATGCAACATGTATATTCAAGAAAATTGGTTGTAATGCAATTAATAAAAAATATTATCTCTACTTTCAGGTATACGAAACACGTTCAGAAGTGGCGATTGTTCTAGAATTATGTGCGGGTGGAGAACTGCAGCGTCTTTTAGACGAGGAGGACAGGCTATCCGAAGGTTCCGCGAGAAGGGCCCTACGTCACGTACTTGAGGGCCTAGTACACCTGCATGCGCGCCTCATTGCCCACCTAGACCTGAAACCACAAAACCTGCTGCTCACTGCCGGCAGTGAAGAGTTGCTTATTTGTGACTTCGGCATCAGCCGTGCCATACATCCTGGTGCGCATGTCCGCGAGATATTGGGCACAACCGATTATGTTGGTGCGTATGCAATTTACGATTTTTTAAGCTTTAAGCGTAATTATAATGACTTATCTTAAAATAATAAAATCATAGTCTATATTCTGTATGGTCTCGAAATAAGAATACAATTCCCTACACTCTTTCTTATTTGTGGGTGATCGTAAAAGAGGGCTAATGGACGCATACAAATAACTTCCTTGAAAGAGAAAGAAAAGCCAATACGTCTGACTAGCGTGGTATATAGACGGTCATTTCAATGTGGAGGAGGCTCGAACCCAGCTGTCATTTTGGTCATAAATATCTCATTTAAGACCAAAAGGACATTAATATTTATATGTATATGTAAAATCCGGCTGACATAATACTGAGTTGATTTTTACTAATAGTATCGTTATTTGTTACCACACGGCTTTAATTAGACGGCTTAGCATTTATATAATTTATAAAAGAAAACTTTGTAAAAAGACTATATTTGTCTTTTATTTTTCAGCGCCTGAAATCCTCTCGTACGAGCCCCTATCCCTAGCTGCTGACATATGGTCAGTGGGTGTTCTGGCATACGTCCTACTGAGCGGGTACTCGCCGTTCGCGGGCGAGACTAAACAGGAGACATATCTGAACATAGCACAGTGCCAGCTCACCTTCCCCAAGGACCTGTTCCGAGGGGTGTCACAACAAGCCATAGATTTCATCAGAGAAACGCTTGTCGTTGATCCTAAGTGAGTAATACTTTAATTTGTCTAGAATTAGATGACAGCCGCGATGAATCAAAGATGTTATTGTCGATAGAGAAGTATCAAGTTCGAATCCTGGATCAGTAATTCTTCTTTAATGTCAAATCTTTTTCTCTTCTTCTCTTCTCTCTCTCTCTCTCTCTCTATTACTACTAAAAGACACTTATACTTTACAACAAAAGGTCGGACTCTTATTTATTCTTGAGACTAGTAAGGAATAAATATTTTTCGATGTTAAAATAACTAAATGTTATAAATAATATTTTCAGGGGTCGTCTTACAGTGGAAGAGTGCCTGGAGCACCCCTGGTTAAAAGACAAGGCGGATCTACCACGCGCCATCGTCGGCCTCGGCTTCGATGTAAGCGAGCTGGCACACGACGATGATGACGACGACGACGTCAGCGTCAACGGTGTCGCCACCAATGGTGTTAGCGGAGTCAACGGAGTTAGTACAGTTAACGGAGTTAGTACAGCTAACGGAGTTAACGGTGTGAATGGTGTTAACGGAGTAAATGGAATCAATAGCGTTAACGGAGTAAACGGTCACAACGGCCTTAATGGATGCAACGGGACCAATGGGACGCATGACGATGCAAAAGGTTAGCTACTCAAGTTTGTTTTTGACCAAAGATATATTTAAAATACACCGTGTGGTAATGGAATAAGAATACAATTCACCACTCCCTATCTTGCCCGTGGATGTCGTAAAAGACGACTAATGGATATCATATAACATTTATTTATTTATTTATTTATTTAAAACTTTTGCACACAAAAAAAAAAGGTACAAGGCGGACTTAATGCCTTAGGCATTTTCTGCCAGTCGACCTAGGGTGGAGCAGAAATAAATTAGGCAGGTGCAATGCAATGTGAGCAATAATTTCTGAAATTTGGTTATATAAATGTGGCAAATCTAAATAATCTTATATCTAATACAAGCAAACAATACATATATATATATACACACATACATATATACATACATATATACATACATAAATACATACATACACACATACATACACATATACATACATATAAATTTTATAAACAGCAGAGGTGATTCCTCAATGACGAGTTCATTCCGTCAGAAGGCCTAGGTATAGGCGTTTGACCATAGCCTTAAAACTATCACGACTAGGGGCCATTTTGATCTCTAATGGTAGCGCATTCCAAAGAAGAATGGCCTGGATATAAAAGGAAGAATGTACCAGACTAGAGGAGTGAGAAGGACAGTGAAGAAGAAGATTTTTGGAGGAACGGAGATTACGGTCGTGAGTAGTGCAAAGAAGTTGAAAGTGAAGTTTTAAGTAGGGAGGAGCATTAGGAGAGTTTAAAATAGAATACAGTAAAGAAAGAGTTCGCAAGCTTCGTCTTTGCCTTATCGGTAGCCAATTAAGCCGAGATCGAAATGTGGATACGTGGTCGAATTTACGCAGGTTAAAAACGAATCGAATGCAATTGTTGAGAAGTCGGTCCAGTTTATTGAGCAGATCTGCATTCAGGTCGAGGTAGCACACATCAGCATAATCGATGATAGGAAGGATTAAGGTTTGAACCAGCGCTGTCTTGGTCTTCACAGGAAGAAAGTTTTTTAAACGATATAGCGAGCGAAGCGTTCCTGTTACTTTATTCGATATGGTAGTGATCTGCGTTTGCCACTCCATCGTCGAGTCTAGGAATAGGCCGAGATTCTTTACGTGTTGACTATAGGGGATCACTGTTCCGTTATAGACAATGGATGGCAAATCATGGGGATCAAGTTTGCTGATTATCCGCGGACTGCCGAGTACAATACATTGACACTTTTCTGCATTGACTGCCAAACCAAATCTTGCAGCCCAAGCGCTTATGGCTAATAGATCAGAGTTGATACTCGTGATAGCTGACTGCACGTCGTCTAACCTGGCATGAGAGTACAGTTGTAGGTCATCGGCATACAAATGATACGCACACTGAAGTTCAGGGGTTATAAGATTAATAAAGATAGAGAAGAGAAGAGGAGAAAGTATACCGCCTTGAGGGACGCCAGAGGTCAAATCGCACCAATCGGACAAAGTATCATCGATGCGGATGCACTGCTGACGACCCTGAAGATAAGATGAAAACCATTCCAAAGCATCCGCCGAGATCCTAAAGTGGGACAGGATAGATAGCAGAATATCGTGACTGACGGCGTTAAAGGCGTTAGAGAAGTCTACCAGGACCAGCACAGTGATCCTAGTATCCTCCACGGCAGCTCTCACGTCGCCAGTCACTTTAAGGAGTGCTGAGACTGTGCTGTGCCCAGACCTGAAACCAGACTGCAGTGGACTTAAAATATCGTTAGCATGAACAAAATGTGATAACTGTTTATGGGCACAAGCCTCGAGCACTTTGGATAGGAAAGGTAGGATAGATATCGGACGATAGTGCTTAAGAAGAGAAGGACTAGAGATTTTGGGTAAGGGTAGGACATACGCCTTACGCCATAGCATAGGAAATGTTCCAGAACGAAGAGAGAAGTTCAGGATGTGAGAGATAGGAAACAACAGTTGGTCAAGAATGGTCATGATCATACGACGACAGATTGCGTCACAACCCACTGCCTTAGATTTGATAGAGAGGAGTATCTTTCGAATCTCATCGGATGCTACAGGAGAAAAAGAAAAGGAACTAAAGTTGTGAGGTGGTAATCTGGAGATAAAGTTCACTGTTTGGCACTTAGTGATGTTATCTAAAGTGGTGGAACTCGCGAAGAATTTATTAAGATCACCTAGTGAAACAGTGTTAGGTAGTTCTGTTGTTTTCTGCTTACCTAAACCAAGAGTGCCAAGGAATTTCCAGACTTCGGGAGCAGAGGAAGAGGAAATAGTGTTTGAGATGTGTCGGCGTTTAGCGTTGCGTATCATCTGGTTACACCGATTCCTAGCGGTCTTGAAAAGACCCCAGTTAGAGTCGCTGCGTAGTTTCTTGAATTTGCGAAAAGCTGCATCACGACGTCTCATTGCCTTTCGTATCTCATCGGACATCCAGGGCGCAGGCAGATGCTTTAGCTTGACGTTTTTTATTGGAGCGTGAGTATCATAGAGCTTGGTAATAAGGAAATTAAAAATCCCAACTTTCTCATCTACCGTGTCAGCGTCCAGTAGGGGTTGCCAGTCAATTGCCGAGGCCTCTGCACGCAGTTTATCAATTTTTATGCCCGCAAAACAGCGCAGACGCAAAACCTTAACTTTAGGTTTGGGAGGCTTAAGGATGTAGGAGAGAAAAATAAGATCATGATGGGAGATACCAGGAGCAGGATATTGGCCATGGGAAGAGACTTGGTTGGGAGAGGATGTGAGCATTATATCAAGCCACGTGTCGTCTCCGTGCAGGTTGTGGTGAGTGGCTTGAAGAGGCAACACATGAAGACTAGTGGCTTGAACAATGTGTAGGAGTTTACTGGCACGGGAGGAACATGAGGATAGTAGGTCGGTGTTGAAATCACCCATTATGATGTGATGTGCATAGTCAGGCCCCAAAGATCCTAAAACCGATTCCAAATCAGTGAAATAGTCAATTGTAGGGGGACAGTAAACTACTCCGACGACCACTTTGGCTCCTTGAATCCAGACCTCGAGGAAAAGAAATTCAATAGAGGCAGAATAATGTGTTGGTGAGGAGGCTATGATTTTATATGACAGATCACTACGAAGATAGATGGCTACGCCACCTCCTCTACGGTCAACTCGGTCGTTCCGGATCAAGACAAAGCCAGGAAGAGGATACAGGGTAGAAGCTAAATGCGGCTTGAGCCAACTCTCTGAAATTAAGATAGCGTGTACATTAGCACCATTAAAGGCATCGAACAGGTCATCGTCAACATTTGTGTAAGAGAAGGGAGAACTTGATATAAAACCCCCATACCAACCTGTCTGACCAGCACGGTATAGTAAGGTCAATTTCCTACCTATTATGGCGGAGACTCAGGCCCAGCAGTGGGACGTATATAAGCTGAAATAATGATATTAATAAAAAAATCATCATCATCCTATTCCGATTATTTCTGGTCTAATGTTGGTCTAATCTGGTAAATGTTCTTCTCTTCTTCCATTGTACACATTGCAAAAGTTATTGGCAATAGTTTTATGACCAGCCGTCTGCCTGACGTCAACCTTCCATAGAAATGTAATTGTTGATCAGCCGGCATCAGATGGAGTTGGCAAAGGTCGATGCTCTTAGTCATCTTTTTCGAAACCTACGAGCAATGTAAGGCTTTATATATAATATTCGTAGCCTCATAGCATTAAAGAAAAATAATAAGCATTCAAACTACGTGTCTAAAGGCAGGCCAAATATCCAAAAGAAAAACATAAATCTTATAAGACTTAGAGGTGTTTTGCAAAATATATTTGCTAAGCAAAAGCTGAACGACATTTAGCAGGTTTTTATAATTTTATTACTGAACTGACCGGAATGTGAAAATGTCATGTTACGGTCTTAAATTACATATATTTTTATTCAATATTTTATGGTATTTCGGTGTTTTATATTAAATCATTTTGATAGCTTTTTATTTATGTAACGTAATGCAGAGAAAGTGCTAGTGAATATGAAATATCATGTTTTAGACGTATGTGATTTCACAGAGAAAACTTTCAATAAAGTGTCATCGCTTATTAAAGGCGATAACTTGATTTATTGATAGACAATGATTTTACAATTAGAGATTAACTTGAACGAAACAAAAATACCCTCTGGTAGCAGTTTACAAACCTAATACATTAGGTAGTAACTTATTGTCAAAACTGAAAAGGGAGCAGAAGAACTTGCATTATAAAGATAAATTTGAAATAGGATTCAGTTTTTTATCCTTTTTTTTTACGACAAGGCGCTAATAAATCCAATCAAATTTTGTCGCACCGGACTTTGCATTTAACGCATACAAATTACACTAAGATCCAGAACAAACATAGCACAATGTCCTAACCTGGTGGTTATATTATGATGTATGTATTTGTTTGTAGAGTCGTGCGAGTCCCGGGCGGCAGTGATACCGCCCCGAAGTGAGTGCGAAGAGCGTGCGCCCCTGAAGCATGCGCATGCCCGCGACGTGTCGCCGCCTTGCCCGGACGCACCCTCTACACCCAAGGTGAGACGCGACCATCTACAGTAACACTGTACACTTTCAATGACCAGGCCCGCCGCTAGCTGTTCCATGGCCTGCGTGCAATATCGATTATGCCGCCCCCTTTTTTTTGATAGGCTATGGTCTGGGGACATCCCGGCCAATCCGTCCGGTGCTCCTCCGCCTTCCTCTGCGAGACAACTGCCTTGCAGAAAGCGGCTACCGTATTCCAGTTTCTGACGCTGTCGAGCATCATTCTAGCGATGGTTGGTAGCGTCAGGTTGACACCGATGCGACGAATTCACGGTGCTGCTCTGCCCAGGCCACGCAGACTTCGAGCGTGTGCTGCGCCGTGTCCTCGTCGCAATCGCAGTGGCGGCAGGACGGCGTCCTTTCCCTCTTCGCGACCTTGTGCAGGCAGGTACTTGGCAAAAAACGATGCCCCGACAAGACAGTCCGTGATACTGAAGCGCCTCCCCGACGCAGCTGAATGGCAAACTATTAAATACGTTCGCGATATCCAAAGGAGATCTGTCAACTCTCAGGACTACCAAGGGACCGCGCTGTCCGGAGAGAGACACCGCACATGAGGCATTGCTGCATCGCAAATCTGCGTTAACGCATAGCGAATGCGGCCAGCCTCGGCGTCCACCTCGTCCGCCTGAGGCGTTGAGGACAGCTCCGAGTGAACGATGGCTGCCTCCGCCAATGCGGAATACCCACCGCGGAATCGCGGGCGCTGCGTCCGCCCTGTGGCCCTGCTGGGTTGTCGGAGGGTCCGGGAGACCTCTATCCGAATGTATCTGTGGCCGGATAGGGTCTCGACCTTCTCCTGGACGCATCAGCTCCTCACGTGTGTAGCAACGTTGGGGTAAGCGCACGACAATCAACGATCCGCGACCAATTTGCCGCCCTCGTCCCTTCTCCGGCCGTCCCGCGGCCCTTCGTCATCGAATGGCTCTGCCGCCCTCGTCCGTTGACATTTCCGAGGCCCTGAGCTCTTCGAAGGCCATGCGACACCGCCGCCCTCGTTCTGTGACGACCCAGCAGTGCTGCCGCCCTCTTCGCTGGGGGAACGACAACAGAATCTAGAGCCTGCCGTTCCGCCGCACGTCTCCACGCAGCTCGTTCTGTTTTACAATGACGGATGATTGAAGTATAATCTCACAAGTTTAAATATCAATAATTATGCCGAAACTATTTACAAAATAATTATCAAACGAACTATTAACAAAATAATTGCAATTCAATGTGCCATCGTTATTGTTTATCCACCATAATGCTCTTCGAATGTGTACAAGTAAGGTAGCTAACCTACCCACTGAGACAAAAGTTCCGAGGGAATTGCCATAACTTCAAGTCCTGCTTTTCAATGGGGGTGATACTTTGGGTGCCATCAAGCGGGGGCGTGTGGTTCAACCTGCTGAGAGACAAACGTTTGGTATTGCATCTTAGATTTAAAGGATGCCAATTGATGTCGGTGTTAACGCCAATCGGCCGGTGTTCTTCCATGCGATGAAATTTATTATACTTATGGTAGGGTAAATATTATGACATGAATTACGTGATGAGTCGCTCGATTTGTCCCCCCCTTGGACGCGCCGCCCGCGTGCGGTGCACGCCTTGCACGCTCGCTTACGACGGGCCTGTCTATGACCACATACGAACATTTATTCTGTGAGAATTTACGGTCTGGATATACCTCTCTCTCTCTCTTATAACTGTCCGGGGCAATAGAGGAGCGGTATGTGGCTCCCATATTCAGTGGCGTAGTGTGCCTTGGAGGGCTCCCGTATCAAAATTAGTTGATGGCCCAAATGAAGGGTAAAGCTTTCCCACAAATAAAACAAAAATGCTTGCATGAAATTGATTATATCCTAGAAATTTAGCTAAAAAGAAGCTCATTACGGGAATCCCGCAATTTTTGGGCGAATACTTTTACTCTTGAGGGAAGAGAGTGCTTTTGTTGCCTTTTATAGGCACGTATGACAGACACACATTAACACAGCTACAGAAATTCAGATCAATTATTTCATGATGTAAACAATCTGTTGGTGAACCAAATAAATAAAACCTCCCGCTACTGAACTCGAGCCTCCTTTATAATAAAAAACATATTGGCCTGTTATACCACGCTGGTCCGATGTGATTTGGTATAGGGGTTTTCGAGTGATTCTTCTGATGCATAGATCTTATACCCTTAGTCGTCTTAAACTACACCCACGGACAAGAGAGAGGGTGGTGAATTGTATTCTTACTCCGTCACCACATGGATAACAGATCAATTATGTTTGTAATATTCGAAAAGCGATTTTTTTTATATACATCATCCAACCACCAACGCCTATTCTTGTCCACTGTCCACTGTGTACACAAGCTTTAGGGACTATAATATCCTGATCACCACACTTGGCAATCACATTTGGTGTTATAGGATTCCCAGAAGCATGTTGTTGCCCAGTTTCCTGCTGATCCCTCATCAGATTTTTATGACTGCCATGGTCATTACATTTTTAATCAATCACCACATTGAGTATAGATTAGGTTGTTACTTAAAAATAACTTATTACGCCATCTGTGCAGTCGATAATGAATTAATATGTTTCAGGTGTCGCGCAAATGTCACCACGCGCCCTCAGTGCTGGCGCTGTGCAAGAAGTTCCAACCGGACTACGAGAAGCCCGCGAAGCTGTCGCACGCGCTCGGCTGTGCGCCGGACCGCGCGGTGCTATGCTAGCGGTATCTATGCTGGCGCCGGTAGCACCGCCCAGCGAAGCCAAGCCAACTGCCAAGCTAGCCAGCCAGCTGTACATAGCCTGACGTACAAAGTGCATAATGTGGCCGGCCCGGCGCTGTACATAAGATAGGCCGCCGCCGACGCCGGCCCCCCACCCCCCCACTTAGATAAATAAATTGTTACAGTGTCGTAAGTACACGTATAAATCGTAGGCGCGTATCAATAAACCTATCTCGATCTCAAATACGATCTTGAGTAAATGTTACGCGATATGTTTACTTAAGATCAGGTGTGTCTTAAGCTATGCCGGGGCTCTTAGGCACGGCAAAATTTGGATTTAATAGAATAAAATAGAAATAATACTATAGGTATAATATAAGCGAATATCATATCAGTGTGTGATATTTCGATGAACGCGGTACTACTTAAGATCGTACTCAAGATTGAGATGTATTTATTGATGCATACCGGTAGTGTCTAAGTATTTAGAGAGGTCGTTGTGTGAGTTTATAGCCGATATGTTCTAGTGTTGTGGGACCAATAGTCGTTGTGAACGAACGATACGTTGTCGGCGAGTTGTTTTATTGTCGATGTTCAAAGTTTATTGCCGCGTGCGATCGTTTACGTGAGATAATGTTGCTTAGATAGGTAAATTGTTGTAATGTCACGAGCTCAAATGTTGGGAATTATATATGTAAATGTGCTTTACATGAGAATATCATCGATTTAGTTGATAATTCATCGTCCATTGTCAAATGTTCATGTTACAATATAGTATATATATATTTGTTTTAGTCGCCATGTCATTTTTAACAATGTTTCGTTTCGTCGTAACACGTGAATCCATTTACCTTTGAACGCTGTTGTGATCAATAACTCATTTGTAAAAATAAATTATTGTGATATAAAATTATTGGTTGTTTTTTTTTTTTTGGTGTGTGGTAGAACTTTCAATTGGTCGTTGACCCAGCCAACTTCATCTGATGCTGTGTGGTTAACAAATATATTCCCAAGAGGTACTGATGTCAGGCAGGCGGCCGGTCATAAAACACCAAAAGTGTTGACCACAAGTAATTGGGATAAGAGCAGAATGATGATAGTTGTTTTGATCTGTAGATATAGTAAGTCACCACTCTATTTCCCCTGTGTCGTACAAGCATAAATAGGGTCTATTACCTCCCTTCATATTTTCATTATTTAAATACATATTAAAAATTAGCGACCCGCCCTCAATACGACTTCGGTTTCAGCCGTTTTGTCCCCGCAATTCAAATCTGCGGGTTCGAGTCCCAGACGACGAAATTTCATAGTCTTTCTGAGAGGAAAAAGCGCCACGTTAGAACTACCTTGTAGTATAATATAATCAAAATAGGTTCTGCCTTTTGAATGATTACACGGAACAAACTGGAATATTTCTATCTGGTTTTTAGGCATAGGTGTATTGTGCAAATATCCTTGTGAACGTGAAAAAAACAAACTTACAACTTTGATATTACAGACACTTCAATTTTATTTGTATAGTTGTAATCTAAGTGATATCAGGCATTAATGCTGCTTCAGTACACTACTTCCAAAGTTAAGGTCCGAGCTTAACATGATCAACCTAGAATCATCGGAATGAGAAATGAAATCACATCTATCCATCTTCTTTTACTCTCGAAATGCATCAATAAAAAAATACGACAATCGCCTCGTTGGAAAGTAGGTTTGCCGATCGCAGTTCAATATCTATATATAAGAACTCTATAGGGAACAACCAATATAGCACTTTTTTTTTCAAAAACAACTAATTGTACTAAGGTGGTAATTTTATTATTGCAGCGGAGTTTATAAACATAATTAGTGGACACAAATTACATCCAGCCTCGGAACAACTATTTGTAGTTCGCATAAAATATTATCCTACTTGGGATTCGAACCCGCACGATAGGTCGGTACCTTAACCTCTACGCCATCTGTGCAATCATGGACTGGCAAAACCATGGTTGTATGGTGCGGCAAGTCCTGCATTCCGCCAGCAAAATCAAGCACCTTACGTTATAATCCATGCAAGAAAATTATATTCTTCCATTGTTCGTTGCATGTTTACGATAAAAGGACAATAAAAACAATAATTCTGAGAAATACCTTTAATTAATCCTATGAAACAGTCTTGCTGTGCATACTACTCTAGAGACATCACACGTTTGGCACTATACTGATAAATAGGCAATCTACAATTATCTATATCAGCTATACTCTAAGTGTGTTCCGCGGAACCCTAGGGTTCCGTGATACCTCTGTCGGGGTTCCGCAAGAATTTAGAAATAAAAAAATCAAAACACCTCTCTCTGGTCGCTCCGCGGCTGTGCGGACTCCGCGGCCGCGCGGAGACAAAACGCTATGAATGTTATATATTTATTTATTTGTATTTGTATAAGCTTGTGTTACATTAGCTGGTACAATATCTCATAAGTTTGGTCTCAACAATTTTATACTTGTACAACGCGTTCGCTCTAAGTTTGCCGGTCTGTGGAATGCGCGTACCCTCCCCCACGTGACAACAAAACTTATAATGTGTCATAGTTTTACCCAAATATCTAACGTACACAATTTTTATTGTTACAATTAAATAAAAAATTTCGAACGTCATACACTCATACCTATCGCCAGCGGCAAACTTAAAACGAGCGGGTAGTATACTTGTAAGCGCTCAGTCTCTTTGATAAAAGCCGCCTCTGAATTAGACGCTATAGTTGTCAACTAGCGACTCGTCTCTAACTTCAATATTGTTTACAACGCTATTTTTATATTTCTGTTTTTATTTTTGCTTTTTGTTTATCAAAGGTGCCGACTCGAGTATTTTCGAGAATATTTGAGATCGAGTCTAGGACTAAGTATAAAAGCGGCGATCGCGCGTTGGCGTCGTCGTCCGGGTTGAGAGCCCTCAGCGCTCACCCATAGTCCGCGTCAAGCTGTCAAGGCCATCTGCGGCCAACAGCTGTACACACACACAAAAAAAAAAAAAAAGTTGGCGTCGTCAGTTGATGATTAGCGTTCGGAGCGATAAGTTTCTACCTACTTACAAGCTCGCTAGCGAGAAACTAGTGTTCATTGTTTTACTGCCTGCTGTATTCTGTTGTCTCAGTTTTATACATTTCTTCCCTGTAGGTTCTAAATTTAGTCTCTTATACGCAGTAACGATTGTGCATTATTTAAACCCCACTATCTTGACTTGTAACATTATAAATAAAGAAGAATGGAACGTTGGCTTAAAGGTGTTAAACGTGTTCCAACAACATCTTCTAATGACGCTGAATGTTCAAAAGCAATGCGCGCGGAGAATTTAGCAATCACCGATCCAGAAGATGATGCCACGAGTGCCACGACGTCAAGCTCGACGGTTTCAAAGACGAAAAAAAGGAAGTATGATGAATCTTATATCAGTTTCGGATTTGTTGATTCCAACGGCTCACCTCTCTGCATGCTCTGTAGTAAACTGCTTCCTAATAGTTCCATGGCACCTGCCAAATTGCGTCGACATTTAGAAACCGTACACCCCGAGACTAAAGACAAGAATAAAGAATTTTTTGTTCGCAAAAAAGATCAGTTATTAGAAAGTCAAAAAAATATGATGCATGTAACACAAACTACCAACGAAAAGGCCACGGAGGCATCATACTTAGTTAGCTATCGCATTGCACAAGCAGGTGAAGCGCACACTATCGCTGAGAAATTAATAAAACCATGTGTATTAGACATAACAAAATGTATGCTTGATGAAAAATCTGCAAAGCATCTTTCTACTGTTCCGCTATCAAACGATACTGTTTCACGACGAATCCATGATCTGGCAAGCTACGTCAAACAAGAACTAGTTACACGTCTACAAAATACACGATTCGCTTTGCAAATGGACGAGTCGACTGATGTCGCTGGTTTGGCTATCCTGCTGGTTATTGTGAGATATCCATATAAAAGTTCTTTTGAAGAAGACATGCTTATGTGTTCATCGCTGCTTACAAACACTACCGGGGAAGAAATTTTTAATAAAATAAATATATTTTTTGAAGAACATAATCTCAGTTGGAACAATTGCATTGACATTTGTACAGATGGGGCCAAGGCGATGACAGGTAAAACAGCAGGAGCAGTGTCACGAATGAAAAATAAAGCGCCTAATTGTAGTTCCAGTCATTGTATTCTGCATAGACAAGCACTTGCGATGAAGCAAATGCCGTCTAATCTAAAATTAGTTATGGATGAAGCGGTAAAAATAATTAATTTTATCAAATCACGACCGCTACAATCCCGATTGTTCTCATTATTGTGTGAAGATTATGGCAGCAAACATAAAACACTGCTGCTCCATACAGAAGTGCGATGGCTGTCTCGGGGAAAAACTTTAACAAGGCTATTTGAACTTAGAGGCGAGTTACAAATGTTTCTTTCAGCATATACTTCTTTTAATTTGAAGGACCGTTTGTATGATAAAACTTGGTTGTTCCGATTGTCTTTTATGGCGGATATCTTTCAAAAACTTAACGAATTAAATTTATCGTTGCAAGGTAAACAGACAACAGTGTTTCAGGCCTATAATAAAATAACTGCTTTTAAAAGAAAATTAGATTTTTGGATCATTTGCATTGGTAAGAAAGAAATAGAAAGTTTACGTTACTCAGTGAGTTTGTTAGCGAAAACGACTCAGAAATGTTTGAAGATAATGTGTTTGAAGAATTGGTCCAATATCTCAGTTCGATGCGCGCATCTTTTGAAAAGTATTTTCCCGAAGAACACAATACAAAAATTAAAGTGAACTCCTGGATTCATAATCCTTTTTTACCCAACTTGGAAAAGCCTGAAAACATGTCAAATGAGATACACTCATTTGCAAAAAAAACGGGCACCTAAGCAATGAACCATTTCAAATGTTAATATTTCTTTGTTTGATAATTATAGGTAGTTTTATCCACACAATTTGCTAAATTAATAAGAAAATAATCGTTTTCATCAGTATTTCATAAAATTTAGATACAATTTATGGGAAATAATGCTAAACCTCGCTAGTAGTGTATATTCGCTAGTAGTGCATATGCTCATGAAGTAAAAATAAAAAAGTTTTTTTGTTTGTTTTTCTTTAATAAAGTAAAAGCAGATAAATGTTTAGTATCGAGTGTGACCCCCTCTAGCTAAAATCACAGCTTGAATTCGTCTGGGCATGCTAGCGAGTATATCCCGGATACTTGCTTGCGGAATACGTTCCCACTCCGCAGTAATCACATTCTTCAGCTCTCTGATGGTCTGCGGAGCCGGGTGTACTGATCTCACACGCCGTTTCAGAACGTCCCAGACATGCTCTATGGGATTGAGGTCGGGACTTCGAGCTGGCCAATCCAAACGACGAATGCCGACTTCTTGCACATACGCAT
Source organism: Lymantria dispar (assembly GCA_032191425.1). Classification (NCBI taxonomy): domain Eukaryota; kingdom Metazoa; phylum Arthropoda; class Insecta; order Lepidoptera; family Erebidae; genus Lymantria; species Lymantria dispar. The sequence goes on along the minus strand of CM063444.1, from coordinate 5,151,938 downwards.
TAACATCGCGGGATCGGTGGGCGCGAGCATTGTCGTCCATAAAAATCGAGTCTTCACCTAGAGCGGCCAATGCGGGTTGTGCATGAGAAATTAGAACTTCCGTTATGTATCGATGCCCAGTCAGTGAGCCGTTTTCAATGAAGACTAACTCTGTACGATCCATTGAATTTATTCCTGCCCAAAACATAACAGAGCCCCCACCATAAGGTGTGATTTCTTCGAAACATGCCTCTGCAAAGCGTTCTCCTTGTCTTCTTAGCACTCGCCGACGTCGATCTTCACCGAACAGAGATATCCTGGCTTCATCAGAGAACAAAACCCTATTCCAATCGTCTTGAGTCCATGATTCACAATTTCTAGCGAACCTAAGCCTGTGAACTCTGTGCTCACGGAGTAATTTGGGGCCGCGGGCCGGGCGGTGACTGCGTATATTGGCAGCGAGAAGCCTCCTCCTGACCGTCCATAGACTAATATGCACATTTCTTACTTCTTGGAGGTTGTTCTTAAGATCCACATACGAAGATTTGCGATTTCTCAATGCGCGACTCACAAGAAAACGATCATCCCGTGGTTGGGTACATGGTTTTCTTCCAGAACCAGGCCTTCTCTCGACGGAACCAGTCTCCTGATATCGCTGCCAGGTCCTTTGGACTGTCGAGCGACTAACATTTAGCCTCCTAGCCACGAAACATTGGCTGCAACCCTCTTCAAGCAGCGCGATAATTTTGGTAGCTTTTACCACTTTATCTACCATTTTTGATACAGCCAAACAGCATTAAATAAAGCTTTGACAGTCAAGGATATGAAATTAATCGATAAAAATTGAATAAAAGTTATGAAAGTCGATGTTAACTTCTGGAACTTCGCGCCAAAAATGTAGGATAAAAAGGGGTTTTCTGTAAAAATGAACATCAAATGAAAAATTGAATTTAGAACGTACTTTTTTAAATACCACAGCATTTTTAAAACCGGCCAGTAACGTGTACAAACGATTGAAACCTTTTTGGTATTGTATCTTTTTAAATATGAATGAAAATCAAAACCGCCCGTTTTTTTTGCAAATGAGTTTATATGAATCTCTTTTAGAAATGTCATCAGACACAAGTATGGAGTCATTGTTCAAAACGACGCCTCTTAATGATTTTTGGTGCAGAATCCAAGATGAATATGCAATGCTTGGCCAAATGGCTCTGGATATTCTTCTCCCGTTCCCAACTACATATTTGTGCGAAATAGGATTCTCTACCTACGCAGCCACGAAATCAAAATATCGCAATAGACTGGACGCCGAAGCTGATATGAGACTCCAACTTTCTTCCATCAAACCTGATATCAAGCAATTGATGAAAAATAAAAAAACAGTTTCATACCTCCCACTAGTTAGATTTTTTCTTTTTTAATGTTTTCTATTATTGTCCTTACCAAGTGGTGAAGTAAATAATAATTAGTAACTGATACATTGTACTTTTATTATGCTGATTAATATAGAATACACTTATAAAAATAATTGTTTTATTGTAGGGTTCCATCAAGTATTTTGCTTCCCAAAAGGGTTCCGTCATTTAAAAAGTTTGAGAACCACTGATCTATATATATAAAAGAAAGTCGTGTTAGTTACACTATTTATAACTCAAGATCAGCTTTACCGATTTGGCTGAAAATTAGTGGGGAGGTAGCTTAGAACCAGGAGACGGACATAGAATACTGTTTATGCCGTCTTTTTTAATGGTTTTACAAGATTTCGCCAATAACTCTTTTATCCCGTTCGATCGCGTTACCGCGTGACGTGACATAAAATGTCGAAGAGAATACAAGTCACTATGAAACGTAGTATAAAAAAAAACGCATTTGATATGTAATAACAAAACGCATATGACAGTTAAACGTAATTTTGTCTATAGTTAAGTATGGTTGAAAATTTTGATAATTATAATTTTGTTAGAAAGCAATAAGGAGTAATTTGTATTCTCTTTGAATCATCATTAACAATGCTGCGACCAAGACGATCGAATCTTTCCCCACAAAGCTGTAATGATTCTTCCATTAGAGACTATATTTTCGTTAATTTAGAAAATATATTTACGAAAAACATTATGGCGGTACGAAGTTCGCCGGGTCAGCTAGTTATACATAATATTAGTTTTACGTATCTTCAATTCAATAGATTTTTCTTACTGTGTCTTATCATTTATCAAGCAATTTAATGAACTGTATGTTTATACCTGGTATTCATTACATTCGCACCATTCATAGAAGATTTATTACTTATTCAACTGCAGCAATGGTATGAACATATATTCTTAAATGTGAGAAGCTGAAGATATTTTAATGTGAACATTAATTTCATAATTTTAACTTATATTTGTTGAATTTAATCTTGAAAATGGCGTATCAAATCATAAATGAATGAAGTGATATGAAATATATTTATATAGAAATAATAGTTCGAAATAACAATTGTTTGAGATTATCTGATACTAGCAACCCATCCTCGCTTCGCTTCGGTTTCATTTGTCATGCCCGCGTAGTTCTCGTTCCCGTTGGAATACCGGGATAAAGTATAGCCTATGTTACTCAATGATATTATGGCTTTCCATTGGTGAAAGAATTTTTGAAATCGTTTCTGTGATTTAATCGTGAAAGCGTAACAAACAAACATACTTACTTTCGCATTTATAATAGTAGTAAGGATAATATGTTAGTAGATTGTTTTTTTAATAATTTCCGTGTGGTGGCAGAGTAAGCATATAATTTACAACCTATATCTATATCTTGCCCGTGGCTGTCGTAAAAGACGACTAAGGCGGATGATATTCAGATAGCATCTATGTAAATCGAGAAAAACTCGAATTAAAATCCTATACCAACCTTCTGACCAGTGTGGTAAGGTGGTCAATTTCTCCTAGTGTGGATGAGACTATGGGGCGGCGTAGGCGGGACTACCTGCGTGCCATGCCGCCCTAGCCGAGGCCGCGGGTGACGTGACCGGGGATTAGACCGTCACCCGCCGAGAGGCCGACCGCGTGAGGAAAGACCGACGTCCTCCCCGAGGGAGGGGACGTTCGTCGATGGGAGGGTACCCCAAGTAGGGGGTATTCCGTCGGGCCGACCACTGATGACAAGTAACCCTGCTCCGGTGGTCGGTCCAACGACGAAGGCAACGTAATGTTCGGGTGGGTTGCGGGTGTTGCGTGCTATACGGCCCTCTGTCGCCCCGGACGGAGTGGTGCGTGGAGCGCGCCAACCGCAGCCCACCCCAAAAAAAAGTGTGGATGAGACTTGAGCCCAATAGTGCTACGTTATGAGCTGAGATCTTATATTAGCTGGAATCAAATATACGTCTACTCTACGTATTTTCCTATATTCACATAGTGTGGAGTCTACTGTGAAGTTACCTATTCTCCTAGCTAGTGGCGAAGTGTGGTATGTTTGCATACTAGAACTGTTGAAAGTGTCTGTCTGTTAAAACAATAATCAATAGTTTTCTTACTCATTAATACATATCCACCCATCCATCGGCCCATAGACGTCCACTGTTGGACATAGGCCTACCCCACGAGAAAGCCACTCGCAACGGTCCTGTGCCACTTGGATTCAACAGTTCCCTGCGACTTTCAAGATGTAGTCATTCCGCCTAGTAAAGGGTCGTCCTACGCTGCGTCTTCCGATTCTTGGTTGCCAGTCTAGAACCGTTGTTCCCCAACGGTTGTCGGTTCGACGAGTGATGTGGCCTGCCCGTTGTCATTCCAACGTGCTAATTCTGCGAGCTGTGTCGGTTACACCCGATCTTCTACGGATTTCTGTATTCTAAATTTTATCACGTAGAGAAATACCGAGCAAATCCCTCTCCACAGCACGTTGTGCGACTTTGGGCCCTTTTATGAGGCCAACATTTACGAGATCACGTTTCAGTGCCGTAAGTCATCGCTGGTAACACACATTGGTTATAAAACCTTTGTTTTCAGACACTACGGAATATAATATATTGTTTTTAATAGCTCATAAAGGATTAATATTAATAATAGGCATATTTATTGTATTTACATAATAAAAATAATAGATTCAATTCATAGGTTAGGAACATTATAGAAAAACTTAACCCTATGGAAATAAAGTTCATTAGATACAAGACCACAATATGTTTAATTGAGCCAGTCCAATTAAAGGAAAACACTATTTAATCATTAATTAGATATTCTATTTTATAGTTACTCTTTTAAACTACAACGACTATACTTTTTACTTGCATAATTTTTAAAAGAATTATTATTATTAACTGTATCAGAAGTTTTGATGAAAAGAAGATAAGATTCGTAAGTAGACCTGTGATTTCAGACACGGAGGTATGTTGGATGAGAAGATCGTCTTAAGTTTCTCGAAAGCTGCCGAGTTGATTGCATTGGATGCCGAGCAAATTTGAACTACTTAACTGGACTGTTTGTCCAAGGTTGTTTCAACTATGCATCGTTCAAAATTATATTATTTAAATATGACCACTACAACATGTAAAAGACAATATTCTTATTGAACCTTAAATAATACAGTCGATAGTAATAAAATATGAACCTGTAAACGTGTTTAATTATTGTTTTTAAAAATAAAAAATATCTACCCCTATTTAAATCCTTTTTATTAAATAATTTTAAATGTTAAAATCCCAACAGTGTGTAATGGAAACATTTGAATTAGAAACACATTTTTAAAATTAACTTTAACCACAAAATGGTTAAACATTAGTGATGATTGAATATCGGTACAAAAAAACTTACACATAATCTTTATTACATTTTAATTATAAAAATACAGTTTTAAAATTAATTTTAATCACCAAATGGATAAGCATTTCAATTGAACTTCATTAAATTTGAAAGTTTAAATTAAAATTAAGCATGAACTAACAAAGACAATACACAACTTTCGTTAGAATTAAATAAATAATTTAGTACATACAGTATTATAAAAATATTTCACACCACAATCATTGGAAAGGCGGAATCAAATATTAATGACTAAATATATAACCCTACCAAATAAAGAAACGAATCATTCCTTCTCACTCGCACATTATTTCTGTCTTTACTCACACATGCTTTTACTAAATACATACGAGGGGTGATCCAAAAGTAATGATAATCAGTTATTTCTAGTGCACACAAAAATACAAAAAAATTTCAGTCACTTGCTCAGTTACCCACTAGTTCAGGAAAAAAAAATCATATAAATAGGCCACAATTCCCGGGAGCTACATTCATTTGAATACGGACTGTCAAGGAGTGAACATCAAAATGGAAAAACACGAAATCAGAGCTGTCATTAAATACCTCTGCTTGAAAAAAATGTCTACCAAAGACATACACAGCGACTTGGTGGAAACATTAGGGGACTCTTCTCCTCCATATTCCACAGTTGCACGCTGGGCTAAGGAGTTTAAGCTGGGAAGAACATCGACGGAAGACGAACACCGCGAAGGACGCCCATCGACGTCCCTCACTGAAGAAAATGTGAAAAAAGTTGAAGAAGTTGTATTGGAAGATCGAAGAGTGACTATCAGGCATGTAGCTGAGGTCACAGGGATCTCATATGGCAGCATTCAAAGAATCCTTGCGAACGAATTGCATATGAGAAAGGTCTCCGCGCGTTGGGTACCGAAAATGTTAAACGACGAGCAAAAGAAGAAACGAGTCGACATGTCAAGAGCAAATCTCGAAAAGTTCCAGGCAGACAAGGACAATTTTTTGTCACGTTTTGTGACCATGGACGAGACCTGGATCCACCATTTTGATCCTGAAACAAAACAACAATCGATGACATGGAAACGATCCGATGAACCGACGCCGAAGAAATTCAAAGTGTCAAGCTCAGCAGGGAAGGTTATGGCGTCTGTTTTTTGGGACGCTGAAGGAATAATCATGGTGGACTACTTGGAAAAGGGGGCCACTATTACAGGCTCCTACTATGCAGAACAAATAAGAAGATTGCGGGAGGCTATTAAGGAGAAAAGGCGAGGCAAACTGCGGGCTGGAGTGTTGTTCCATCAAGACAACGCACCTGTTCACAAAGCTGCAATTGCCATGGCTGGCATTCAGGAAGCGGGCTTTGAGTTGGTGGAACACCCCCCCTATTCACCAGATCTAGCCCCCAGTGACTTCTATCTCTTTCCACGACTCAAGGAACACCTCCGAGGCAAGAAATTTGATGATGATAGCGACGTGATGGCCGCGGTTGAGGACTTTTTTGAGAGTCAAGATAAAGATTTTTTTTGTAAGGGAATTTTAGGTTTAGAAAAGAGATGGACTAAATGTATAGACTTGCTAGGAGACTATGTTGAGAAATAAATATATTTTTTTATTTTATTCATTGTGTTTATTATTGATTATCATTACTTTTGGATCACCCCTCGTACATTGATAAATTGTTATTAGAGATTGTTTTGGATTTGATATTAAGCTCTTTAACTTTTCGTTTGTACTTATACAATTAAATGGTTTAGATTAATAATTGGACTCGGTAGGTAAACATGCGTTCGATTTCAAGGAGAATTCGTATTTTTTATTTGAATAGAACATCTGTTGAGTCAGCTAATTTAATATAATATTTTAATTATGTACTCATTGTTAAGTTCTCCACGACATTTTTTTTTGCTTTTGAAATACATTGGTTACTATTTATTGAAGTGAAACTTCTTTAGAATCGTGATTTCGTGATAGAGACACAAACACTTAAATGTATAGGACTCGGACTGTGAGAGAATGAGATAAAGGTTAAAGGAGGAAAGACAAAGGAGTTTTACTTCTGATATGCATACATTGTACACACACTCTTTTTTATAAGAAAAAGGTTTGTATAAAAAAATATCACCTATTTGCCAATCCTATTTTGCTGACCGTCCAAACTATCATTACGTAATAACCGCCAATTTAAATTCGTTTCTTTATTGGTGCGGATTATACTAACATTTATTGCTTTGAAATTATTTTTAAAAGACACATATAAGGATAAAATACTTTTACACCCACCCCATAATAAGGATGAAATACTTTTGTTGCTACTTGAAAATTTTATAATTAAGACATTATACTTAAGGCTCGCAGATCGCATAAAGAAATATCCTGCGTGGGTATCGAGCCCATGACATTTTACAACATAGGTCAGTACTTGGATCACTCCTTCACCTGTGCAGTCTTAGTAATACTGAATTTCCCGTGTGGTGACGGAGTAAGAATACAATTCACATTTTTTTACTGTCTATCTGATTCAATACCGTAAGTTTTTTAATGAGATAGTATCTATATTTTCCATCAGCCAATCGACATTCGTTGTGGTACATAGGTCTCCCCAAGGGGGGGGAATTATGTCATAATTGCCACGTTTTACGGGCGGCTTGACAGTAGTAATTATTATATTGGAATCTTGAAATCGAGCTGCTGACTTAATAAGTAGTTCGAGATACTGAGGAATTAATTTCTAAAATTACGACTTATAAAGGCGCGATTTTAGAGTTGCTTAGAAAATTTTATGAATGCAATCGTTCAACGTGTATCAAGCAAGCGGTCTTTTTCGTCTTACTGAGAATTAAGATTTAACGAGGTTCGAATTATAGAGATGCCACTATAAATTTGCATAAGGGACTCCTTCAGCCGGTTAAGGGGCGGTGAAATATTGTATAGGAAAAGTAGCACAAGCTGACCCAATGGTTTTTATTGTTCCTCGTTAAATTTAAATGATCTAAGTCAATTTTTCTGCTATTGTGGAAGAGGCTTGAGCCTAACAGTGGGACGTATATGAACTGTGATGATGATAAAACCAAATGTCCTTAAAACATTATTGCTTTCTAAGACTAATAATAATAAGTAACATCTACAGAGCTTTTCTATTGGCCAGATGGATTGGCATAGAATTACATACTCGTGTTGTGATTATATTAAACAGTGCTTTATGGAGCGCATTCATAGATCATTTATCATTTAGATAGTAAAAAAGTTTTATTAAAATAACACCTTTAAGATCTATGTAGAATTTCCAGTCTATTTCTAGCTGCAGCACATTGTTTTTACACCATTTTCTTCCAACTTCTCTTTCCTTCTGCTACTGTCAGTGCCCGTTGAACAGCTGGGCGGTAGATTTTATTTGTGCGAGCTGGTCCCAGTACTCAGCATAAATTCGTTGCCAACGTAATTGCTTCACAAGTAAGGCGAGCATATCCTCTAGAAGATCGTGTTTTTTCATATCCTGGCAACACAATAAAAAGATTTAAGTAAATGTTAAAATTTACACAAACGGTGACGGATTAAAAATATAATATGTTACCAACCATTATTTATATGTGGGGGGCGTCAAAATCAGATGAGCGTTCTTCGGGAATATATGCAATAGCATTCTCGTGAGAAACTTATAATAGTTGTAACCACCAAGAGCTTTTTTGGGAAGGTTTTGAATGAATAAAATATGACGCTGCGTGAAGAAGGGCTCTTCAGAACACAAAGATCAAAATACGCTCTTAGGAATTTTAATTAATTATGTGATACTTTGTAGGAGGAGAGGGACTTAATTTGGAGCATTTCTTCTCTTGTACAGGCACGCTTTTCATAACCCTTAGTCGCCTTTTTTGACACCCACGGGCAACAAATGGAGTGATGAACTGTATTCTAACTCCATTACCACGTAAGAGATGTTTATTAACAAAGGATATTATATTATTACTATTGCGTGGTGACGAAGTAAGAATACAATTCACCACCTAACTTACTCGTGGGTGTCGTAAAAGCTGACAAGGGATTAAATATGTATATAGGACAGAGTGGTAGGACCACACTGTCGACAGTTACCTGTCTACAGCCGCGGGCCGCTCCGTCCGGGGTAGTACCACACTCTCGCAGAAAATCGACGTCTGAGTAGTAGCGATTTGTTACTACGCTTCGTTCGGTGAGCGAGAGAGCCGGCAGCCCAACTTTCTGAGGGTGTTTGCGTGTGGAGGGTTTTGGTGGTGCCCTTGGTATCACCGAGCCTCAATGCACGCATTCACACTCCCTTCACTTTCTTCGCGGTAGGCAACGGCCTTGTAAAGGTCCATGAGCGGCAGCAACACTTACCATCAGGTGTACTGTTTGCTCGTTTGCCACCGTTTGCAATAAAAAAAAAAATAATATCTACGCAGGATAAGGAAGGCTCAAAATAAAACCCTATACCAATCCGTCTAGACTAGCGTGGTTTAGTTGACCAAAATAGATAATTATATTAGGCTAATATTTTATTTTTTATAATGTACGTACCATAATTGTTGATTGCCATTTCATAGGTGTTGAAGTACAGTGACTGGGGCCCAACATGTCATCTAATATCGACCTCAATTGATTTTCTGTGCCTATAAAGCAAAATAAAGGATAATGTGAAAATGTCTTTATATATTATATATGTATATCATTTCATCATTTCAGCCTATCGCCGTCCACTGCTGGACGTAGGCCTCCCTCATGTTGCGCCAGAATGAGCAGTCCTGTGCCGCCTGCATCCAACGACGCCCAGCGACTTTCACTAGGTCATCGGTCCACCTAGTGAGGGGGCGTCCTACACTGCGTCGTCCGATACGTGGTCGCCACTCGAGAACCTTTCTTCCCCAGCGGTTGTCGGTTCGTCGAGCGATGTGGCCTGCCCATTGCCACTTCAGCGTGCTATGTCGGTTACACCCGTTCTTCTGCGGATTTCCGTATTCCGGCTTCTATCTCGCAGAGAAATCCCGAGCATAGCCCGCTCCATAGCACGCTGAGCGACTTTGAGCCTTGATATGAGGCCTACATTTAGGGACCACGTTTCCGTGCCGTAAGTCATCACTGGTAACACACACTGGTCTAAGACCCGTGTTTTCAGACACTGAGGTATGTTGGACGAGAAGATCCTCTTAAGTTTCCCGAACGCTGCCCAACCGAGTTGGATTCGTCGGCTGATCTCTTTCTCGAAATTGGATCTACCTAACTGGATTTATATATATATATATATGTATGTATATACATATATATATATTCTTTCCGTACTGGAGTCCTCCTAAATGGCCGGACAGATTTCAATATTTATTTTGCGTATGTTCTGTTAAATTAAAGAAAGTGTTGCTTATATATATTTTTTAGACTTGTATATGTTGGTCTGCTATCGAACGGCGTATGGGACATATCTCTGAATTTTTAAAGTCGTTGCACTAAATCGAGTAAAATTTGATGTGAAAATACTATTTGCTATAAATCTGTAAGCAAAGAACTAATGTAGCGATTATTCTCAGGACTTTCTGGTGAACAATTTTTAATTTTTAAGTGATAATGGTCTCAGAAATTGCCTTAGAATAAAATATATATAGTTCTAGTTTCTGTGTGGTGACGGAGTAAGAATACAATTCACCGCCCCCTTTCTTATCCGTAGGTGTCGCAAAAGAAGATTAATGGATATAATATGCATATATCATCTCTGGAATAGAAGGAAAACTCAAAATAAAACCCTATACCAACCTGTCTGACCAGGATGATATACTAGGTCAATTTCCATCCTATTGTGGATAAGGTTCAAGCCCAGCCGTGGGGCGTATATCTGTTTGGGAGCATTTAATAATGCTAGACCACTATATATCCCAATTCCTCACCGGGCATGGGAATTTTAGAGGCAAATTATTCTACTTTATACTAGTGTCTTTAAGGTAGGATGAAGTCAAAAAAGTTTCGTATACTATATTAATTGAGACGTTCCTTTCGTGGTGACGCCATTGTCCATACTAACCATGATGTACTAAATGTTCAAACAGGGTCATGAGCCAATGTTTATAATCATTCGCCAGCCGTAGATGTAGACACGATGCCACCTGTGCCTCGAGCCAACTGCGAGCCGCGCCAGCACTATAGTTACTGAAATTGTACAAATTTTACATTATCAATTGTTCTTTTTTTTTTTTATTAAATGCCGTAGTCCGGTCGAATCGACGGCAGGTCAGCATAGGCTATCAAACTTGCCATGGACGTCAATAATTTGATACGAGTGGCCCAGTCGACGAAGAGGAAATACTGTAGGTTATGGGACTTCGCGCCTCCTCGACCTGGATGGAACGGACGGCATGCACCCAGACCATCATCAACATCACAGCTCATACATGTCCCACGGAGGGTAATTGACCACGATGGTCAGGCGGGTTGGTTTTATTTTGAGTTATCCTTCTCTCGTATAGATGTTATATGCACAATATATCCCTTAGTCTATTAAGATGCATCATAAAGAGGGTAGGCGTGAGTACCTGTTTCTAATGCTGTCCTAGTCGCGACCTTGATAGGTCGGGCGGCAGTAAAGACAGCCATAGAGTTTAACACAGCAACTTCACGAACAGAATCAGGGAAATCGAATGGGTAAACTGTCGGATGGGCTACGAAGATTAAGACAGCGATAGCGGTGATCAGCCGAAGCCGTGGGGAGAAGTCATAGGGGTTGTGGGTTATCAAACCAGTCTTTTATAGAGCCGGCTGGATAAGGTGGGGCGACTGACCTATCCATTAGATTAACGATGTTTACTGTTGGACATAGGCCTTACTAAAGGGTTCAAAACACCACTTCTGCCGATATTGCCACCTATTCTCCTCAGCAGGTGATTCCTCAGTCAATTCTTGCAGATCCCACAAGATTGTAAGGGGGTGGTGCATTCGTCAAACTAAATTAATAAATGATTTCTTTATCTCAAACCATATCAGTTGGTCACGGGCTTCCTCAATAATGATAGGAAAATTAATTTACTATACCATTCTGGTCAGACATGTGGTATAGCGTTTTATGTCGAATTTATCTACTTTTCAATATCATCATTATCTCAGCCCACATAAGTGCCACTGTGGAACTCTGATCTCCTCCACAATGGGAGGGAAATTGACTTACCATGCTGCCCTGTGTAACGTGGGTCTTTCGGTCTCGTCACAGTATGCATTATGCTTTAGGCTGTATGCGTGCATGTTCCCTGTGTCTATGGCAGCAGGTGATAAAAAAAAATATCAAAAATGGCATTTGACACTTAGCAAAGATGTCTTACTTTTCGATCCAACCTTCAATGTCGGAGGCGTAATTTTTTAAAAATCTGCATCATCAGTGTGCAATCTGCGTTCCTAATACGAAAGATTGTTACTTATTTATGGACGGGCTTATACACCTTATGGGTGAAGCCATATTTTTTTAAGAAATCGCTATAGAAAGCGGTTTCTTTTTCTTTCTTTCCCTTTCTTATTTTGGATATTTCTTCGTTTCGTGTATTATTCCATGGATCAGTGGTTTATAAATTCTTCTTTCGCCTTTATGTCGACCGACATTCATGGAACTGCCATTTGCGATGCCGAATGTTAAAGCGTTAAATGCTTGCTGAAATAGACCTCTTAAAAACCGTAGTTGACGCCGCATGGTATTGGTGAATTTAATTAATGGTTTTACAGCATAAAAGGTATTCAATTAATTTTGTTATTTTTTCTCATATTGCAGACATGACCATTAGAGTTATTTAAACTTTTATAAATAAGTATGTATTAGATTACTTTATTAAATTTCAAGTGTATCATAATTGCTCTCACAAGGAAAATAAAGTTATGGAAGGCTCATGTTGCTTTTTCTTTAACTGTCCCCTTTGGACCCTTCCGAGAAGCTAAAGTTCAATGATTCTTGTCCGGCACTATAGAGCTTCATCTGGCGCCCGATAAACTTACTTTTAGTCTACTTTAGTTGGTGAAGCGCTGACCTCTTGGTCGGTATAATAAATTTACTAAATTTTAAACAACTCACACTAACTCATTTTAATTTTTTTTATATTACATTTGGCTTCCCGAAGCAGCGACCAATAGAAGGAATGAATTAATACAATATCCTTCTTTTAACAAATATATCACTACCTAATTTTTTTATTATATTACACCTGGTCATATGCAGCGGCGGCCTTACCCATTGCGAGGCTCCGGGCGGCAGGTCTTTGCGAGGCCCCGGGCGGCAGGTCTTTGCGAGGCCCTTTGTACTTCGTGAAAAGTATGAGATACGAAAGTAGGTCTGGTTGTTTGGTTTAGGGATTTGTCATGTTTGATGAAAAATACTAAAGTTGTACAAATAAATAAAATTTAAGTTTTATAATATTGAAAACAAAGTGAAAATATAATTAATAAGTAAAAATGTAATTTAAAATCTATATTTTTTTAAATTTGCTTGGGTTGTTGCGTGAGGCCGCTGTAAGCGCGAGGCCCCGGGCGATTGCCCTGTTCGCCACCCCTTAAGGCCGCCACTGGTCATATGTCTAGACATAGGGGTATTTTTTTTCAGGTTAACTTCTTATGCACAGATATGCATATCATAACCCATAGTCGTCTTTTACGACACCCACGCGTAAGAAAGGAAAATCAGTCACCACATGTAAAAATAGTTGATTATTAAAATCAAAAGCTATGAACATACTTGGTGTTGAAGCCGGCCGGTCTGGTGCGAAGCATCTTGTGTCTATGGTGACGCGCGTGAGCTGCGTGCGGCGTCCTAGATGCACCCCCACCGCATCGCCATACGGGGTCCGTTGCATCCGCCCATACCAACCTGGGTGGGGCATACAATGTAATATAGTATAATAAATAATATTCATTAGACAGAATGTAACAAAATACTACAGAAACTTACATCGGCAGAAATTACGATCTACCAAACCCTTCTTTGGTCCAAAACGACGTTTGAAACCACCCCGTTGTAAAAGAAAAGTACATCTATACCAATAAATAAAATTGGGAGTGTCTGTTTGTAATGTCAAAATAATAGGCTTTTCTCATGCTCACGCGGTTATTTGCACTATACACATGCCTAAAAATCACTTTATATTTTTTTTGTCTGTTGTTTTGTTTGTTCTGGGTAATCTTCAAAACGGCTGGACCGATTTCAAAAATTCTTTCATCAATGGAAAGCTATAATGTCAGGGAGTAACCTAGCCTATATTTTATCCCGGTATTCCCACGGGCACGGGAACTATTCAGGAAAGACGACTGAAACCGAAGCGAAGCGAGGGCGGGTTGCTAGTAATATAATATACATATAACATCTATATAAAAGAAGAAAAACTTGAAATAAAACCCTATCCTATGCCAACCCATCGGACCAGCATGATATACTAAGTCAATATCCATGCTATTGCTGAAGAGGGCAGTAGTAGGTAGGGATGAATCGATACTAACGAGTACTGATATGGTATCGATATTCTCCATTCGATACTACTACTAGTAGTACATAACACTTACATTCAATACTGAGTACTGGTATCAAATGAAAACAATAGTATCGAATGGCAGGCATCGTAATGGTATTTGGGCGGGAGCTCGCTCCGCTACTCCTTTAACGATACGAGTAAATACAAGTACATACTCGATACTTTTCTCCGATACCAAGTACTTTTAGTATCGTTACTATGAAAATAAAAATAGAGTACGTATCCATATAAAGTATTTGTCAGTACTCAATATGCCATTGTCACTATTGGCCCCATTGGTTATTACACTTTGAAACGTTGCTCTCTGACAAATACGGTTTGTGAAGGTGGGGTATACTTCAAGAATATTTAATGCAACTGAGCTATATGTGACTCTTGATTTACGGAGAGAACCCATGAATGAAAAAAGGTTTTTAAGAGATACAGTCAAGTTTTCAGAAAAACAGCCCTTACTAGTTCAAATATACCAGGGTACTGGAGTCAAACTATACAACAGAGTACATATCTGAAGTATTGGGTGATATTCTTAAAGAAAAGGCTGTTTTCGAAAGCTGGCGCATTAGTCACTGTTTCCAGAAATCGAGTAACAAGTAAACATTTGGAAAAGTTAACATTTTTGGGAAGCACTCCAAAAAATAGCCTTTTTTTCATAAATTCTTATAGTTTTTCACTTATCAATAAATAATTTCAATATTTGTTACAGTTTTTACTCTAAATTTGCCGAATACGATTCGATACCAGTAAGTACTGATACTTTTCAATTGATACTGATTAAGTACCGATAATTGACCGATACAGTATCGATATCTCAATGGTATCGTTTCATCCTTAGCAGTAGGGCGTATATTAGCAAGAATGATGACGACGGTGACGTTTCGAACTGTTAGTGTCACCTATAAAACTTATTATCCGTCCATTCATCCAACAAAGTATCAAATCCTGCTGTTGGACATAGGTTTTTCCATGATGAGAGATAATCTTATAACTATGGCAGTTAGCCAAGGTAGGTTTAAATAGAAAAGAGATGTTGCACACACCCCTGTTGGTTCTATGGTAGTACTGTTGGCCACAGGTTTCGCTGAAGTGTGATAATACCAAAATCTCAACGCCTGGCAAGCCAAATGGTAATCGCAATTGTTATTATACCTTTCTCAGGAACATGCCAGTTCAGCCAGATCAAGGAATCGAAATTTTTCAGGAGGAAACCCACCCTACCAGGTTTATGAATCAGGACCAGTGGTCGGTCAAAAAAAAGGAAACCAAAAGAGCATTTCTGACTGTACATCTCCTAGCCGTTTCTATGACGCCCAACAGAAAGTAAGGGGTCGTGACACTTTTTATTCCAAACCGTCAGACTCACAGCACGTCTCTAAGGTTCGGGAAACCTAACAGACAATGCAACTTGCCTTTGAAGAAGACCATGATTCATAAGACATAAAGGGCTGAAAAGAAAAAAATGATATTAATAAGGACAGAACAACATACCAAGCACACAATTGTTTACTATAGATGTAACTTTTGCCGTTGTTTAATGATATCATGGGGTTGCCATCTTCCATTAGGGAGCAGTTCGTTACCGTTACTGAAAAATAAAACAACAAATTTGACAATATAATAGTGTCCCAGTTTCTACTATCCTTCAGCGAATCCAGGTCCAAGATTGGCCTTGGCCCTTCATCCAAAAAGAAGATAATATCATAATTGGTACCCTTGGCAAATGAGTTGATTAGGGCAGTTAGAGTAATAAATTTACCAAGAGTATTGTGGACCATTCTCTTAGAATCTCTCCCTGAGCCGGTTTTTATGGCTTTACGAAATATTAAGAGATGGTTTAAATTTTCTGTATGATGATGGAGAAAGACTACAATGCATTGGCCCTCTTTCTTATCTCATAAAACAACTAAAGGATTATAATATGCAGATAACTACTATTTAAGAGCTCGGCAACTAAAAATAGGAAAATCTTACATGGCATACTCTCAAGTGGGCAAACCATCTAGTTTGTTTGTGTTAGCTAAGGATGGGTTAATATTAAGGGATTGATATTGTTCGTTCGTTATTCCGTGTGGTGACAGAGTAAGCATACAATTCACCACTCCCTATCTTGCCTGTGGACATTGTAAAAGATGACTATGGGATATAACAAGCACATAAGATCTGTGCAAGAGAAGGAAAACTCGAAATGAAACCCTATACCAACATGTCTGACCGGCATGGTATAGTAGGTCAAATTCCCTCCCATCATGAAGGAGGCTCGAGCCCAACAGTGGGACGTATGTGGGCTGCGATGATGATTGTTTGTTAGTATGAATGTCGTAATTATATATTTATAAGTAATGTTGTTATTACTTTTTTTATAAACCATCATCGTGCACAGCGCTCCATGCCCCTTTCATTCATACACCGCATCCTCACACACAATAAGTTAGTTATTTATTTTTACCATAGGAATTCCCTAATATTTTTTAGAAATACTCGTAATTAAACCAACACGTCTCAGATCGAGAATGCTTTAGCAACACTATGACATCAACTTCGAGACCTGCATACTAATCTTGGGTCTGCCCTAAACAAACAACATTATGTGAGAAAGGGATGAATACTTTCTGAACAAATTAACTGTGTATATTTTTGAATTATTACATTTTTAAGACAACTTACCTCCTTGCGTCAACAGCGATCTGAAACACAACGGTCGTATGACGCATTTCGCGTTGGCCAGGTCATACATTGCCAGTTCTGCAGCCGTGGTCACTACAGCCAGGGTGTCTACCGATAGAGTTAGCTTGGCGGCTTGTGACATCAATGCTGTAAAAATATAATTAGTATTTAAATACATAATTATTTTTCAATGGTTGATGAGTCTGGTTAATTTAAACATCAGAGGCTATAAAATTTTGGAACCCAGCTGAAAATTGGTAGGATTGTTCAAAATGGCATTATAAATGAAATGTGAAATGTCCTCATCGAATAAAATTTACTCGGGGTTAAAAGTCATAAAAACAGGCTTGTCGGGATTTTCAGCAAAACGGTAAATTATAAAATTAGACAAAAATTGTAGTTCAGATAATTATCTATAAAAGATGTTTAAATACTTTTTTCCCTAAGCTACATCGTTTTTGAGATATAACGATTTTTCGAGTGGTAGGACCACACTGTCGACAGTTATCTGTCTACAGCCGTGGGCCGGTCCGTCCGGGGCAGTACCACGCTCTCGCAGAAAATCGACGTCTGAGTAGTAGCAATTTGTTACTGCGTTTCGTTCGGTGAGCGAGAGAGCTGGAAGCCCAACTTTCTGAGGGTGTTTGCGTGTGGAGGATTTTGATGGTGCCTTTAGTATCACCGAGCCTCAATGCACGCATTCACATTCCCTTCACTTTCTTCGCGGTAGGCAGCGGCCTTGTAAAGGTCCATGAGCGGCAGCAACACTTATCATCAGATGTACTGTTTGCGCGTTTGCCATTACTTGCAATAAAAAAAAAAATAACGATTGAGAACTGAGAGTGTGAACTTTTGTAATCTCACCCCTATTTTTTAAAGTCTAATTTCACAGGACTATGATGTAGCAAGAATATGATTCACTACAACTTCCTTTCCTGCGAGTATAGTAAAAGATGTAGTGTGTAGTAGGAGAATGTATACCCGAGATAAGACCTAGTTGTGGTCCTCCTCGTCGTCTCAGGCCATATACGTTTCTACTACTGCTGGCCTTGGGCCTCCTTCTCAGTAAGAAGGAAGTTGAGTTTGCTATGTATGCCACCCGGGTTAGACGCATTGGCATAGTATTTAGGTCAAATTTTCCTTCTCTTGAATATATTCATTCATTTTATTTTAGCTTATATAGGCCTCACTGTTAGGCTGGAGTCTCCTCGGTAGGAGTGAAATTTACCTACTACTACGCTGTTCAGACAGGTTAGTATAGGATTTTATTTTGAGTTTACCTACTCTTATATATATCATTATCACGGCTCGTATACGTCCCACTATTGGGCTCGAGCCTCCTCCCCAATAGGTGGGCAATTGACCTATGCTAGTCAGACATAATGGTATAGGGTTTTATTTCAAGTTTTCCTTCCAAATATATGTTATATTAGCAACCCGCCCTCGCTTCGCTTCGGTTTCAGTATTTTCTGCGTAGTTTCCGTTCCCATGGGAATACCGGGATAAAATATAGCCTAGTTTACGCCCTAATATTATAATAGCTTTCCATTGGTGAAAGAATTTTTGAAATCGGTCCAGCCGTTTTGAAGATTACCCGGAACAAACAGACAGACAGACAAAAATTTTTTAATCTGTATTTTAGGCATAGGTGTCGTGCAAATAACCGTGTGAGCATGAAAAAAGCCTATTATTTTGATATTACAAACAGACACTCCCAATTTTATTTATTGGTATAGATGCATGTTACATCCCTTAGTAGTCTTTTATGACACCTACGGGCAAGATAGGGGTGATGAATTGTATTCTTTTGCCATCATGAAATGTTAAATTTCAGCAATTATTTAATTTAATATTAGTAGTTTTGATTATAGTGTATTGCTTACCTATGGGTGGTAATGCTCGTGTGGCGTGCGCTCTCGCAAGTCTCCACACGTGTATCGTACCGTCCGCACATGAAACGCATACAAAACGTGCATCGCACGCTATACAAGTAACAGGGGAACCTGTTAAAACAAAGAAAAAAATATTTTTTAAATCTCTCTATTTAACCCCTCGAGCGCTTTTGGGACACCATTTGACACAAAAAAAATGTGGTCAAAGCGCTTTTGGGATACACGTTGACCCAGAAAAAAACTTTACAATTAGCAATTACTTTTAGTACATTTATTTAAATCAATCAAAAGCTATTAATATATATTTTATTTCATATTTCCTTATCATATAGCAACAATAATAGTTTATGTAAAATCATAAAATTCACTGAACTTTTTTCAATATACCCAAGCGCGCGGGGCACTCGAGACCGCCGCGATGTTTGGCGCGTGAGGGGTTAAATAGCCACTTTACAACTTACTATTAACTTACAACTACACACCTGTTAGTGTATATATTTTTCTGGCCATTACAAGAAAACTCGCTCGATGCCGGTCCCTATTCCTACTATAGCCAGTTTTATAGTCCGACCCAATCCTCCAAACCAAATTTAGTAATACGTGCGGCCCGAGACTAAATCTCGTCCTATTTATGGCTTCATCTGTTATTATTTAGTAGGAAAAAACAAGCATATAATAAAATTTTCACGTTATACTAACCTAAATATGTTTCCCACACCAGATCGCTAGATGCTGAGTTATTAGGTAACAGTTGTAGCCGTGACAGCATGCCGTATTGTGTGTTGCAAGCCTTATTCAATACCTGTAATATAATTGCTTGGTTTTTAATTTAAGAAATGGGTTAATTTTAATGCGAGTAGTTGTTAAAAATAAAGAAAAAATTTGCCTGTATTGGATAATAGTACATATAATTTTGTTACATGAGATTTTTTGGCGGGAATGTGAAAATATTATTTAGCGCTCTTATATTGTATCCAATATTTTAGTATTTGTTTCCATGTTGTGTAGGAGTGAAAATACAATTCACAACTCCTTATCTTGCGCGTGGATGTCGTAAAAGACGACTAAGGGATATAATATGCACATAAGATCTGTGCAACAGGTCTGACCAGCATGGTAGTAGGTCTATTTGCCTCCTAATAGGGAGGAGGCTCAAGCCCGGCAAAGGGACGGATATGAGCTGAAACGACGATGACGATTTTAGTATTTCATGATCTTATATTAAACTTTTCCTTGTGGTGACGGATTAAGAATACAATTCATCACTTATCTTGCCCGTGGGTGTAGGAGAAGGAAAATTTAAAATAAAACCTTATACCAACTCGTCTTACTAGCATGGTGATTTCCCTCTTTTTGTCGAGGAGGCTTCAGTCCAACAGTGGGATGCATAGGAAACATTGAAAATTGAATACATTTGAATACTAAACTCGTCGTGCTCGGCGCTTTTCTTGCTTGTATTGTTTACATTACATTACGAAGTTTACGCGAGTATTACGCATTATGAATAAAAATATTTTTACAGATTTTATCGCGTTTGTATTTGATTTTTGACTAGCAATCCGCCCTCACTTCGCTTCGGTTATAGTCGTTTTACCCGCGTAGTTCCCGTTCCCGTGGGAATATCGGGATAAAATATAGCCTAGTTTACGCCCTGATATTATATAGCTTTCCATTGGTGAAAGAATTTTTGAAATCGGTCCAGCCGTTTTGAAGATTACCCGGAACAAACAGACAGACAGACAAAAATTTTTTAATTGCTATTTTAGGCATAGGTGTCGTGCAAATAACCGTGTGAGCATGAAAAAAGCCTATTATTTTGACATTACAAACAGACACTCCAATTTTATTTATTGGTATAGATTGCCCGACGTTTCAAGACTATGAACCGGCAATCAAAAATCTAATACAAAGGCGATTAAATCCGTAAAAATAGCTTTTATTTTATTCGAATGCATAAGTTGTTCAGCGTTATACGTCATGCTATGGTAAATTGCGAAATGAATCTATAATTTGTTAACCAGCGCTCCATTAAAAGCAACAACTTTATTTACTGACAAAACTGAACATAAATGCAATCTTAATAAATAAATTCAGTGGCAATCCTGGTTTACAAGAGTTAAAATGGTGAAAAATATGTTGAAGTATTAGTGCTATTAAGATGAAAAATAACCTGTAATCGGTATTGGCCGGCAGCTCTAACGACCGGTCCGGCGGTGCCGAGGGCGGGTGTTGGCAGAACGGGACCGAGCGATGCGGCTGTCGCTGGAGCCGCGGCTGGCTGAGTTGGCTCACCTGGCCGTGTACACAGTTCATCAGCGCGCAGACCTGGTAGTGGCGCTATACTTCCTCGAGGCTTCAAACGCTGGTCCAGTCCACTAAAATCATTAAATAGACCATAAACTATTAGAACACTGATTAAATATTTGTCTCGTGAGATTTTCGTCCACTTAGCTCATACACGTCCGTCGACTGGGCTCAAGCCTCCTCCCCAATAGGAGGGAAATTGACCTTAATATACCATGCTGGCCAGACATGTTGGTATAGGGTTTTATTTCGTACTTTTCTTCTCTTGCACAGATGTTATTATATTCATTAGTCATCTTTTACGTCATCCACGGGCAAGATAGGGAGTGGTGAACAGTATTCTTCCTCTGTCACCACACAGAACATAGACTGAATAAAGACTTGCTAATACTTTTCCGTGTGGTGACAGAATAAGAATACAAATCACCACTCTCTATTAGACTGCGTCAAGAAAAGTTTTTTTTTTTTTTTGATTAAACATATGTAAAAAGTTTCTTCAGTATAAAAAAAAAATCTCCTAAATTTTGAGCTCAATATCTCAAAAATTGAGCTGGCGCATAGGGGGGTCCCCTTTCCCGTTTAAAATACATAGGAAATTTTTTTTTTGTTTTAAAATATCTACACGCATAAAATTGTTAAAAATTTTTGCTTCTCACTATCTTATAGGAAATTTAATTCTCTACAAATTGCTTTCCGGGTTTTTTTTTAAACTCAACCGCAACGAAGTTACAGGGTGCTGAATAAAAGGCAAAAAATCAATTAAAATTTTTAACAATTTTATGCATGTAGATATTTTAAAACAAAAAAAAAAATTCCTATGTATTTTAAACGGGAAAGGGGACCCCCCTATGCACCAGCGTTTAATAAAAAAAAAAAAAAAAAAACTTTTTTTGACGCAGTCTACTCTCTATCTTATCTGTGGATGTCGTAAAAGACGCCTAAGGGATATAATACGCATATAATATCTATATAAGAGAAGGAAAACTCGGAATTAAACTTTATACCAACCTGTCTGACTAACATGATATGGAAAGGTCAATTACCCTCCTATTGTGGAGGAAGCTCGAGCCCAACATTGGTACATATATGAGCTGAAATTATGAATATAATACTTTCTTCATTTAGGACCTTTGGCTCAGACTAGGTTTTTTCCATTGATAATGAGAACTTAATATCGATATCTTTTGACCAGATGTACCCCCTTAAGGGGTTTAAATAGTTTGATTTGATCAATGCTTAGTCCAAATAGTGACAGTACAATACTTCTACTCTATAGGTAAATTTCCCTCCTATTGTGGAGGACGCTCGACCCTAGCAGGTGATAATGATGGTATTTTTATGCATACTTATCACTGGTTCTGGAAGTGTTCTGCAAAGATGTGGCGTGATTGCTCACGTTGGGGTGTATCACAATGTCATCACGCACTTCGACACGTATCCGCGACTTGCTCTGTGATGATGTGCTGAAGCAATTCTCTGTACCGCTCGGCTGAGAACCAATAGATTCACTGGAACAGAATATACCGTTCTTACCAATGTACCAGGCCGCTCAGAAAATATTGGGCAAAAGTTTTTATGTCTATGTATTTATGTGTATTCAAGCTCTCAACATTCACCCATAGTCTGGGCAAAGCTGTGAGAGCCATCTGCGGCTAACAGCTATACACAAAAAAACGTGAAAAGTAGAGGGTGGGAGTGGGGTCGTGATATTATATACTCTGGTGGTCGCCAAAGGGTAGGGGGAGGGTGGAACATTGTAAATAAAAGTGTCACGTAGTATAGATACGTGCCCTTATTAAATTACAAATGTGAATATG
Organism: Lymantria dispar; assembly: GCA_032191425.1. Classification (NCBI taxonomy): domain Eukaryota; kingdom Metazoa; phylum Arthropoda; class Insecta; order Lepidoptera; family Erebidae; genus Lymantria; species Lymantria dispar. The sequence continues at coordinate 5,129,034 of CM063444.1, read as the reverse complement.
TTTATAACATGCAAAGAAGTATAAAATATATATTGTGTGTCTTACTTGGCGTCGGCTTGTGTGAGAGGTATAAACACCGGTGTGATGCGTCTCTTCCCATCCGACGTACGGGTTTCTATCTGCCTGTCCATAGGTCGCAGTGGAGCTGAAGACGCACTATTTGAAACTTGCGACGGACTCAGCAACACCTTGGACTAAACAAATATTAAATGCCTCTGTGTATAATTGATGATCTGATGTATGGAAGCGGCAATGGGCAGGCCACATCGCTCGACGAACTGACAACCGTTGGGGAAGAAAGGTTCTGGATGCAGGCGGTACAGAACCGCACTTTGTGGCGTAACATGAGTGAGGCTTACGTCCAGCAGTGGACGGCGATAGGCTGAAATGATGATGATGATGTATGGAATAACATTTCTATTCAGTCATCACAGAGATGGCTACTTTTCCTTAAATTCATCAAATAATAAATACAGTAATACCCCGGATTTAGGCGATAGGTGGGACCGAGTGATAATCACTTAATTCGAATTCGCGTAAGTCGGGATTTAATTTTGCTTATATTAAATGTACAAAAAAATTGGTTATTTGAAACTAGTTCAAAAAGACAATAATTTTAAAGAATATGGTCGAAATATTATATAAAAATAATTGAAATTTTATTAATAAATAAGTAAATCTAAGGCTTGAGCGCTCGAACAGAAAACCGCGTATCTTTGAATTCGCGTAAAACGGGGTATTAACGTACTATAATTATGTAAATGCTTCGCGGTGTCTGTACATAATCAATAATTTTGTAGAATTTAAGAGTAATACAAAAATTCTTACTTCTAGCTTATCATTCTTCGGTATAATATCCTCTTTAACCGTCTCCTTCTTGGCTTCTTGCTTCTCTCTAGCTAGGAGGATTTCTGGACACTCCACTAGTAAGTTCGAAGACATATCACCGGATTCGTTTAATAGACATTTGCCGTAAATCTTTCCGTAGAATATATTCTAGAAAGTTAAAACTACAATTATTATAAATAAATGATTGTACCACTCGGTGACCCAACAAACGCTGGTCTGTTCAAATAAAAAAAAAGGAATGCTCTAAAATCGATCGCAGCGCCACCCACCGGGCCCAAATATTAACGAACCAATCCCACTTGAATATACACAAAAAGAAAATCTCGGGTGTCACAAAAACCGTCTTGCGGATCACCATGGGAATGTGCTGCATCACTCTTCTGAGAAATTGCGATCGTTAACGCACCTGGAAGGCATGGCTATTTTGATATTATCCCACCTTCGTGGGTAGGCTTATGTTTAACAGTGTGGGTCAAGTTATTGATGAACGCCGTCTGCACGCATGAAAAAGCATAACTCATTGTCACGTTCCGCCTGAGCCGATCGTGCAAGTGAGAACGCGGCACGAGCGATAGAGAGATATGGGACATTCGGCTTATGCCGCATCTATTTCTAAATTAACTATAAAAATATTTGAATTAACAAGTGCAAAATTTTATCGAAAAAATTGTAATTTTCAATTAACTCCTTCATTGTATTATACAAAATAATGATAATTCAGTGATAAATAATTCAATCAATAAAAGTATACAATATTTCATCAATTCTTCCGTAAACCGATTTTGCAGGCAACAAATTTTTTTTCTTCATAAATTGACATTGGACTAAGTATCTGGTCCAGTCACAATCTTATGCATTATGTTTGAGAATTATACAGTATTTCGAAGGGCTGTCACACTGGAGCTATTAATAAGCATTTTAGCATTTTATTAAAAAGTACAGTGTAATCTCACAAATCTGGCACTATTAAAAGCCAGAGGGTGCCGGATTATTGGAATGTTCGGATTACTGGATTATATAGAAAAACCAAATAAAAAATAAAGCATTTCATACAGAGAATACATATAATGTATTGAATTTACATATTATTATGTATGCACATGATAAGTTACATACAATGCACATACATATATGCACGTGGTAAGTTTTGAGGTTAGACCGGAGCGCATACGCGAAGAGAGGCGAGGGAGGCGCGGGCAGAGGGTGCCGGATTATTGGACGTGTCGGTCTATTGAAGTGCCGGATTAGTGAGATTCTACTGTATATAGAAAAACTTGTCTACTTTCTGAGGTTGTTTGCATGTGGTGGGTTTTAGTGATGCCTTTAGTATCATCGAACCTCATTGCACACATTCACACTTCCTTCACGGTAGGCAGCGACCTAGCAAGAGTCCATGAGCGGCAGCAACACCTGCCATTAGGTGTACTGTTCGCTCATTTGCAATAAAAAAAATACAACTCCGAGTTTCTGGCCAGCTCTTCTTAACTCGATGTCGTGAAAGACGACTAGATATAATACTCATGTAACATCTATGCAAGAGAAGGAAAACTCAAAATAAAACCCTAAACCCTATACCAACACGCTGATGAGAATCAGCGTAATATAGGTAAATTTCCCTCTCTTTGCCGAGGAGGCTCAAATCCAGTAGTAGTACGAGTTGAGATGATTATCAGGGTTATATAAATATTGATAACGATTTTTCAGAACAGAATTCAACAAACCTTTTCTTCCAACGTGAGTGGTGTACCAATTTCTTTATTGGTGAATTCTATGCAAGCAACTGAACCATCGGAACTGCATGCCAATAAATTTAGACCTGGAAATATTAAAATTGGTTTTATAATATGGCTTTAGTGGTAGGTTTACATATCCATGTGGTGACGGTGTAAAAATACAATTCACCACTCCCTATCTTGCCCGTGGATATCGTAAAAGATAACTATGGGATATAATATGCATATGACATTTACGCAAGAGAAAGAAAACTCGAAACAAAACCCTATACCAACACGTCTGACCAGCGTGGTATAATAGGTCAATTTCCCTCCCATTGTGCAGGAGGCTCGAGCCTAGCAGTAGGATCTACATATATGAGCCGAAATCAATACCCCAGTGACGTCATCTGCCTGCATCTCATAATTCTTTTAAAGATAGCTGCTAATTTTTGTCTATCTGTTTTTTCTGAGTAATCTTGCAAAAGGCTGGACTGATTTTAATAATATTACACTACTAAGAACCTGTCGATATAAGGAGTAACTTAGGCTATTTTTCCTCTCAAGGAAACCCTATAAAACTTTTTGCCGGGAAGTCAAGGCCTCATAGACTGCAGTCATGTAGTATTTTAGGAGATATTGTTAATTTAAAAAGCGGAAATAATATTCTTATTACTTCAGTGTGCAGTATATAAAAAAAAAAAAAAATATCAAGACTCAATGCTCTACTGCGAATTCATTATCATCATCTCAGCCTATAAATGTCCCACTGTTGGGCTCAGGCCTTCTTCATAATGGGAGGGGAATCGACCTTCCACCACGCTGGTCAGACGTGTTGGAATAGGGTTATATTTCGAGTTTTGCTTCTCTTGCACAGATGTTATGTGCTTACTTATATCCCTTAGTCGTCTATTACGACATTCACGGGCAAGATAGAGAGTGGTGAATTGTATTTTTACTCCATCACTACACAGATATCACAAAAATAAAATTCAGTTTTCTATTAGAGCAGCTATCACTCTCCTTAGTCAAATTGGAGGGAAGACGGAGACCCTCTACACATGATGACCTTGTATCAGATTATTTCACATTTAATTATTAACTATACAATTACTATAACAAGACTTACCATCGGAGCTCCAAGACATATCTAGTACACTGTCTGTGAATAAATCATGAATGACCACCAGGGGGCGTTTGAGTGATGTGAGCCAAATGCTTAGCGCCCTATCCCGGGAGCCTACCGCCGCACAACAACACTTCTTGCCTTCTTTGACGAATATATTGTTGTTGAAGCGCTGGAAAGAGATATATAATCATCGTCATCACAGCTCATATACGTCCCACTGTTAGGCTCGAGCCTCCTCCACAGTAGGTGGGACATTAACCTACATGCTGGTCAGAAGTGTGGGCATAGGGTTTCATTTATAGTTTTCCTTCTCTATGATGTTATATGCATATTTAAGCCCTTAGTCGTCTTTTACGACACCCACGGGCAAGATAGGGGGTAGTGAATTGTATTACACACACTCGCAAAGAAAGAATAAAAAAAAAAGATACATAATGAAAAACTATAAACTGACGCCGACGGTTATGTTTGCGGTTTCAGAAATATCAGTAGTAGATCGATAGAAATAGCAGTAGTTTAAACTTATTTTAGAAATCAAAATTTTTATTCAAAAAATTATAACGGTTTTACCAAATTTCATTACAATATTAGTTCAGTATATATAAATTCAGTATAATATTAGTTAGGAGAAGCCATTTCAAGCAAAAACACCGTCATTTTAAAAAGGAAGATCCTATTGCCACGATAGCCGATTAGTGACCCACAGATATCGTGCCTATTGGTCGAAACTCCCACGTGGGACGAGGAGAGAGATGCTCGCCGAACTTCACCCGCGGGTATCAGCGACGCTGGCATGGCACCAAATATATACGTAGAAGATCCGGCAAGAAACTCAGCGGGCTTGTCCATTATTTTCATTTTTTTTTCTTCTTACTAGATATAAAATTGTGTACAATTGTGTTATGTAAGAACTAGCTCCAGTGTGATGCCCTTCGAGCCACAAGATACTTAATATAATTCAAAGGATTACGGCTGGACCAGATCCCACAAGCGGCACATGAAAACAAAATACTTACAGCGCACGTGACTGCTTTTCTGTGCCCTACGAAGTCCTTGTCGCACCTCCATCCGTCTCGCTCCACAACTTGCGCAGTGGGTCCGCCACCGTTCATAGCGTGAGCCGACAGTACATACTGCCCGTCTGGTGACCACGACAATCGTAGTACGTGAGTTGTACCTGGAACCGTTATTCAAACATAATTTTTAACCCCAGCCGCAAAAAGAAGTGTTACAAGTTTCACGTGTCTGTGCCTGTTTATCTGTGCTATGCATATGTTTGTAAAATAGTAGCTCCTAAACGATTGAACAGATATGCATATTTTGTAGTTATTTTTAACTATAATTGTCTTCGATCCACATTTTTGGTACAAATTTATTGCCAGTACAAGAAGAAAATGATTCTATATGAAAAAATTATATTGTTTATGATTAGTAAAAATTCTATTTTGTTAAATAAATATTATTGTTTGTGATTTTTAATGTTGAATAATTACAAATCATAAATAATATATATTTTTTTTATCATTGTCTTCGTTCACGTCAGGGGTTATTCAAGGGGCGACCACGAAATGGACCACGCAGCGTAGGACGACCACCTACTAGGCGGGCTGACGACTCTTGAAAGTCGGACGGAATTGTTGGATGAAAGTGGCACAGGACTGTTCCGAGTAGCATTCTTGTGGGGAGGCCTATGTCCAATTGTGGACATCTACGAGCTGATAGATGGGCGGATGGATCGTCTAATGTAATTAATTATCTGAATCCATTTAATTGATGTATCTTAATATATGAGAAATGGTTTACTTACCGCCACATTCCTCAAATGGTTCTGTGATTACTGCCTCTTGGGTCCAGTCAGCTGTCTTCCATACCCTCAAAGATTTATCATCAGCTTGTGACGCTAAATATTTGCCAACCTGCAACCATGTTACCAATATCATGTATGTATAAGTCAAGACAAGGGCACTTAAATATGATTAATTCCATTTCTTTTAATTTATCTATAAATCTAACGCCGGATTAGAATGTGGCCCGCAAGCTGAGAAAATACGATAAAAAATCAAAGCGCGTTTCTTATTTTTAAGTTATTTTAAATTAAATGGATGCAACATGAATGAGTTTAAAAAGCTATCAAGAGTAGAATTTGTAGGCAAGGCTACTATGAAATTTCGGATTATTTAGATAATTATTATCCTGAATGGTTACGAGCAGCTACTCTTTCAGCAATTTTGTTTTTGTAATGGTCACAGCTTATAATAATAATAATCTTCATTTGTTTAAGTAACAAGGACTCATTTTTGTTAGTAATACTTAATCTACAGTTGTTAGTAAGCACATTAAATATTCGAAAAAACTCGTTTATGGCCAGTTTCTTGTAAGAATTCGCGGTTTTGTTTTTTTTCGTGTTGTTAATCTTGGGTTTGTACAGCGTAGCGTGTTTTGGCTGACGAATTTAGGTTTTGATCTTTTTAGCATACCTATCATAGTTCGCAATTTATGGTTTGGTCATGCTCACTGAATAAGGTTCTGCTTGCGGTAGCTATGTGGGGCGGGTTACTCCCTTCCCTCCAATGTAGTTGAGGGGAGTGATGGCTGCTCTAGTTGTTAACTCGTGATCGGATGCTGCTTGTGGGATCTGGTCCAACCATGTTTTCCTTTCCTTTTTTATTTGAACTGAATAAAAAAAATAGTTATATCCTATCTCGATGGGCATCACACTGGAGCTAAGACTATATATGTTGTATATATGTAATTTTATTCAAAAGATGGTAAAAAAATGACAGCCCGAGTTCTGAGTTTTTTGCCGAATCTTCTCAGGTTGTGGCCGCGTGCCGATCCGGTGGTAGATATTGTATTGTATCAAACGATGTATAAATTTGACAGTATGTAAGTGCTCTCAAGGGGCCTATGCAAAATAAATGATTTGATTTGTCATGTTTAGTTAGGGGAATGCCCCCTTATTAATTATTTTGTTTTCGTAATAATTAACTATAATAGTCTACGAAGTAATTATCACACTCTAATGATTAATTATGATATCATAAAATAATTAATAATTATTAAATTTAAGGATTTTTGACACCCAGTTCTTGACGGCGAGATATCGTGAAATTTGTGTTCCAAATCATCCTCACATAATTAATGGATGTCCGTAAGTATTAGCTCGGGACTGATGACCTTCGTGAACGATATCCCATTTCATTCTTTACCTGGTGAACCATACAACATAATATTTATTTTATATAAATAAATTTCATAGCTGGATTCGTAAGGTAACTGCTAGGGTGGGCATTTCATATAAGATCTTCCCTGTTTATGAACAAGAAGAAGAAGGGAAAGAGAAAAAAGAATACTATGTCACCAATTCCAATTATCATGGGAGTGATAAATACCAGTTAAGTTATCACCAGGATGGGTAACAGCATTCTTCTAGGAAACTTATATAACCTGTGATGGCCAACCTGTCTAACGAAGAATTATCCCTCCTATTTGAAGAGGCTTATGTTCAATAGTTCCATCTGGGTGGGTGGACCGAGGATTAGTCCACCACCCGTAGAGAGGCCGATGGTGTGAGGGCGACGCCCCGGCCAGCATTACTGCAATGCTTGTGGGGCGTTAAAGGGGACGATATCCGAAAGAGTAACCCGCCGGGCCGGTCACGGATGTTAGGGAATTGGTACCAGGGGTTGGCCCAATGGCAACGGGGAGGGTATACGGTATAATCGGTATTGCACGCGGGCGAAGAAACAGCTAGCGGCGGGCCTGCCTGAAGACGTAACAGCGTTCATAAAAGACCATAATTTGTTTCGTTGAACTGTTTGTGCGTGAGGCCGTGAATTAACATCGATGACCAATTTGACCAATTCCGTTAACATCGAAGTTACTATATTTTTCGTATAGCAACTTTGATGATAAAACATCGATATTTTTGCTTTCAATATTGATGAGTTGATGATTGATGTTATAGCTAACTTACAGGATCCCATGCAACACCTTTCACAAGCCCATTGTGACCGTTTAAAACGCAGACCATTTCTGGAAATTTCTCTGCATTCCAAATAATTATTGTGTTATCAACGCTACAACTGGCCAGCCATTTATCTAACGGTGACCATGCTAAATCCGGGACATCACCTGAAAAGGTAAAGTGTGATTAGGGATAGTAATGAGGAAAATAGATATACATAAAACAAGTCATGTAAATAAAACTATGTGTTTTGATTCCTTAGTGTTCCTAGTTATAGTTTATCCTTGTATTGCGGAGAACTTTACAAACAAAAATAACTAAAACAAATTCTACACAGTACAATAATTAGTGCACAAATTATTGTACTGTGTAGGAATTGACAACACAACATTTGGTTGTCGGTATGTCCCATTTGAAATGCCATACACCAGTGGCTATCAATTGATGGATAGACGGATAGATTAACATAAAATAAATATTTCGAATCCTAACTAATATTACAAATATAAATGGGAATTTGTTGGTTACGCTTTTACGCATAAACTAATTATCATCATCATCATTTCAGCCTATCGCCGTCCACTGCTGGACGTAGGCCTCCCTCATGTTGCGCCACAAAGTGTGGTCTTGTGCCGCTTGTATCCAAAAACGCCCAGCAACTTCGTCGCTCCACCTAGCGGGGGGCTTCCTACACTGCGCTGTCCGATACGTGGTCCCCACTCGAGAACCTTTCTTCCCCAACGGTTATCGGTTCGCCGAGCGATGTGGTCTGCTCATTGCCACTTCAGCGTGCTAATTCTTCGTGCTATGTCGGATATACCCGTTCTTCTGCGGATTTCCGTAATTTGGATTCTATCACGCAAAGAAATCTGGAGCATAGCCTGCTCCATAGCACGCTGGGCGACTTTGCGCTTGGTTATGATGAGGTCTACATTCAGGGACCATGTTTCCGTGCCGTAAGTCATCACTGGTAAGTGTTTTCAGACACTGAGGTATGTTGGATGAAACGATCCTCTTAAGTTGCCCAACCGAGTTGGATTCGTCGGCTGACCTCTTTCTCGAAATTGGATCTACTTAACTGAACTGTTTGTCCAAGGTAAACATAATGATCGACAATTTCGAGAACTAATTAATAATAAACTAATTATACCGTTTTAAAAATTATTTCACCAATAGGAAGTTGCATTACTCTTAAGCAACATAGTTTATATCCGCATTCCTACAGCAACGGGAACTATATGGGTACAAGCTACAGGCATTTGCTAATAATAATATATTTTAAGGCACCAGTTTTACCTGCATGACCTCTCAACGTGGCAATACATCTCCATGATTCAACTCTATGTTTGCCTGGTGTTCCACCTGCCACACTGAGGCCCCATACCATCACTAATCTGTCATCACCACCAGATGCTAGGTATTTGCCACTATTACTCCATCGCACACAGTTTACACAAGCTAAAAACAAATTAATTCATTACTACATAATATATTGAGAACAAATTTCTATGGTTACATATTACAGCTACAGTACAATTATCGTAAAAATTTATTAAGGGCTGTGTAGCTGATAACATCATTGTGGGTGAAAGAAAATTTGAAATACAACATCACCCCATTGTGAAGAAAACTATGTATAAAATAAATGACATAAAAAATTAACAAACCTAATTAGGGCTGCCACATTTTTTTGTGTTACTAAAATATCAACAGTTAATAAGGTAGAAAAAAGATTACTTTGCCTAAACACCAAAATAACATACAATTTATTATACATTTCATTACTTTAAAAATATGCTTTTCATTACTTTAACTCTTCATTATCATCATTTTGGCTCATATAAACTCATGTCCCCTGTTGGGCTTTAGCCTCCTCCATAATAGGAGGGAAATTGACCTTCCTATACCATGCCGGTCAGACAAGTTGGTATTTTTTTTGTTATGGGTGGGCTATGGTAAGCGCACGCGCGGTCCATTCCGTCCGGGGCGATGAAAGGACGGCGCACGGACCCATAACCCACCCGTACCTACGTCACCTCGCTGTTAGGCCGACCACTGGAGCAGGGTGACTTGTCGTCAGTGGTCGGCCCGACGGAATACCCTTTTGGGTAACGTCACCTCTCGACGTCCTGGGACGTCGGTCGCCGTCGCGCGGTCAACCTCTCTGCGGGTGACGGACTAAATTCCCCGGTCCCATCACCCGCGGCTTCGGCTAGGGCGGTATTAGGCGCAGATACTCGCGCCTGCGCCGCCCGATATCATATGCGTAATATATCCCATAGTCGTCTTTTACAACACCCACGGGTATGAGAGGGTATGGTTGTATTCGTGTCCTATCACCACATAGAAAATTCTAGTAACTTTTATCAAATAATTATCGCTACAAAACATCTGTATAGAATCTTTGTAACTGTACGTTTAGATTAAAGTATCCATCAGAATAATAATGTAATTCATCACCCCCTATCTTACCTGTGGATGTCGAAAAAGACAACTAAGGGAATATAACATCTCCATATGAAAATAAAAACTCGAAATAAAACCCTATATCAACTCCTCTGACCAGTATGCTATAGTTGTTCAATTTTGCTATTATGGAGGTTGTTTTAACCCGGTAATAAGATGTATATGAGTTGAAATAATTCAATTTTCTTATGACAGCTGACATAGTGGATGTTATCATTAAAAAAAATAATTTCAGACAAATCAGTTGAAGCGAAATAAATTGTTTTTGCATGCTTTATTGTCCACATAAAATACCATGCTTTATTGTCCACATAAAATACCATGCTTTATTGTCCACATAAAATACCAATTCTGTGTGGTGACGGAGTAAGAATACAATTCACCACCCCCTCTCTTACCCGTGGGTGTCGTAAGAGACGACTCAGGGATATATTACGCATATGACATCTATGCAAGAGATGGAAAACTCGAAACAAAACCCTATACCAACCTGCCTAACCAGCATGGTAGTAAGGTTAATTTCCCTCCTACTATGGAGGAGGCTCGAGCCCAGCAGTGGGACGTATATGAGCCGAAATGATGAAAATACCATATATAATGTAATACTTCATAATAATATGAAGGTACAACCCCGTAACCCTATTACTCAAATGGCATATATACATAGACACTAATTACTCAAATGGTATATATACATAGACATTAATTACTCAAATGGCATATAACATAGACACTAATTACTCAAATGGCATATATACATAGACATTAATTACTCAAATGGCATATATACATAGACACTAATTACTCAAATGGTATATATACATAGACACTAATTACTCAAATGGTATATATACATAGACACTATCTTTATGTATAAAGTTCCGAACACTTAAACTTTTTTGAAGAATTTATAAAGCACAGTCAACTGGAAAAACAATTTACCTGGTCAGAAAAGTATAATTTATAAATATTATATTATAATATTAAAATATTATCCCTGTGGTGACAGAGTAAGAATACAATTCACATCTTGCCCGTGGATGTCGTATAAGACGACTAAGGGATATAATATGCACGTAAGATCTGTGCAAGAGAAGGAAAACTCGAAATTAAACCCTATACCAACATGTCTGACCAGTATGGTATACTAGGTAAAATTCTCTCCCATTGTGGAGGAGGCCATGGCCCAACAGTGGGGCGTATGTGGGCTGCGATGATGCTGATGATGATGAATATTAAAATGCTTTTCTGGCAATTTCAATCAACATTATGTTAGAAATGTAACATTATATTACATTAATATTTATCATAAATGCTAAGGGAAACAGAATATTAGATATTCCCTAGTCTAAGACTAACCTAAGTGATTATCCATTTGACACAGCATTTTGGGAATATTTGGATCTAATTCAGCTGACTCAAGTAATACAGGAAGTAGGTTCCAAACTACAACCCGACCGGAGTTCACTCCACCCTGTCCACCGGTTGCAAATCTTTTACTCGTTGGATGAATATCCACGGAAAATATTGGTTTATCTGTAACAAGCATATTAGCATTATTAATGTATTATAGCAGCGCCACTTCTCAGTGGAAAACATCATAATCTTACCATCATGAGTAACCCAACTGGGTTTTAGCAGCTTCATTTGGGATATTATATTATATTTTACTGAAAGAAAGAAACTTTCTACATAAATAAATAAAGCCGAAAACTCATCTATTTTAAATTTATTAATGGCTACAAAGGCTTTTAAGCCTGTCTTATATTTTTATCTAATGGATAGTGATAGATTAGTGGTGCCAGTCAATAAATAAATACATACTTATATAATAAATAAATACTCTGGAAGGTTGTTTGAAAATGTACAAATATTTCTTTCTATTAGTTTGCTTCTTCTTCGTTTCTAAGTTCATACTCTACCATTCTAAACTACGCGTGCCCAATAGAGGGCCACCTCTATTGGGCACGAGTATTGTACACGTATTTTAATAAATTACAAAAGTTGTAAAATATAAAAAGGTGTGAAAATATAGTTTTTAAAATTTTTGTGCACCCAATCACTTTTGACATAGAAGGCAGAGAGTCCATAGCGCTCAGCCATACCCACTGTGTGCAATATTGACCGTAAATCTAGCTAAATAATGTGTATCTTGCACGAAATTATTAAACCGTCGACTTATCAGTAACACTAATTATATGAATTCATAGTTAGCACATTTAATAAAATTTAGCGTATATGTAGTATATTCATTTATAAATACTTAACAAATTTGTGTATTTAAAAACTTATTAAATCTTACTGTATGTTTTTATTAAATATTGGTATTTATAAAGTAGATAATAAAAAAATTAACTTATACTTATGCGTGGTTTATTTATGCGAGCAGGGTATGGGTTTGTCCTATTCAGCTCAATTAAAAAATTATTTGTCTAAGTTAGAGGAACTACTGCTCACTCACGGAGAAGACAAATTTGTAGTACTCGGTGATTTTAATTTAAGTGGTATATCATGGCAGCGAAGCGACAATGACAACACACTATTAGCGAATAATGTACGCAATTCGGATGAATATACTCTAATAGACACCTTGCATACGCATAGTTTGCATCAATATAACCACGTCCCTAATGTATACGGTAGAACGTTAGATCTCATACTGTCAAATGACCAGCTTATGGTCGATAAGTGTTCTGATCCACTGGTACCGATTGATCCCCATCACGAAGCACTATCTGTTCAAATAAAACTTTTCAATTAAGTTATCTTAAACCAGCAATCCGTATTAAACGTAGTTTTATTAAGGGTGATTACACTAATATAAATATGGAACTAAAAAAAATTGATTGGCACAAAGAGATGTCTAATAAAACTATAGACGAGGCGGTTGCGTATTTTTATGAAGTCATAATACTTTTAATAGACAAATATATACTGTTAACAAAAACAAATTCCTTTAACTCTTTTCCCGTATGGTATACACCTGCGTTAAAAAAAGTTATTAAAGAAAAATATAAATTCTATCGGAAGTTCAAAAATTATGGTAACCGTTCTGATTTTGAGACATTTAAATTACTCAGAGAAAGGGTAAAAATATTGGAAATTAGGTGCTATCAGAATTATGTGTCAACCATTGAGGAATCGATTAAAAACAATTCAAAACGCTTTTGGTCTTTCGTGAAAACTCGAAGGACTAATTTATGCATTCCTAGCGTTATCAAATATGGTGACACAATAGCAAATACTGGTAACGCCATATGTAATATATTCTCGGATTATTTTTACTCAATATATCTCCATCCTAGTAATGCATCATCAGTTTGTAGCCCGTCAGCTTCTCTTGTTGTAACATCGGATATTTCTAATATTAGCATTGTTGTAGCAGAATTAGTAAAAATACTGAAGGCCTTAGACCCTAACAAGTCCGCTGGTCCTGACGAGGTACCTCCTATTTTTTTAGTCCATTGTGCTGATAATATTTCTTTACCCATGGCAATACTATTCACTAAGTCCTTATCCGAATGCAGAGTGCCATTTATATGGAAGTCCGCCTTCATAACACCGGTGCACAAAAAAGGGATAAAAACAGAAGTCATTAACTATAGACCAATTTCCAAATTATGTACAATAAGTAAAGTATTTGAAAGAATAGTATATGATCAATTATATGCAGCCTTAAAGAGTAACTACAGTAGTAAGCAGCATGGTTTTCTCAAAGGGCGTTCAACTGCGTCAAATCTGATACTCCTAAATGACTATGTTTCAGAGTGCATGAGCACAGGCAAACAAGTCGATGTTATTTATACAGACTTTTTTATAGTAAATGCTTCGATAGAATCGATCATAATACACTTACAATTAAACTTGAGCAAATGGGCATTAGAGGCGACTTACTACGGTGGCTCTCTTCGTACATATCAAATCGTAACCAGGCTGTAGTTATTAATAACTATATTTCCAGTTGGGTCGAAGTACCTAGTGGCTTGCCACAAGGCTCGCTCCTCGGCCCATTGCTGTTTCTCATATTTGTAAATGACATCGACAAATGTTTTCACTCCTCTGAATTATTATGTTTCGCTGACGATATGAAGATTTTCTCGCCTATTTCTTCTCCCGCTGAAGCACTAGCACTCCAACTAGATTTACAAAGATTGGATGACTACTGTTCTTTAAATAAATTAGATTTAAATCCTTCAAAGTGTTCTATCATTACATTCAGCCGAAAACCTCATGTCATTAAAGTGGATTACTTTTTGAAAGGACAGAAGATTCAGAGATGTGACAACATACGTGACCTCGGTGTCACGCATGACTCCAAATTGCTCTTTGACAGACATTTTGATAATATTGTGTCAAAAGCATCTCAATCATTGGGATTTATAATGCGTATGTCGAACTCTTTTAATGATGCAAAAACATTTAAGATTTTGGACTGCACATTTGTGCGTGGCATATTAGAGTACGCCAGTCAAGTATGGAGTCCGCGTTACGAAATATATGCTTCGCGACTTGAAAATATACAGCGTAAATTTATTAAATACCTGTGCTATCGTTTAAAAATTGACTATAAAGCCGAGGATTATCTAAGATTGTGTGCTAGATTCCACATCTTACCTTTAGCCACAAGACGAGATATAGCTGATGTCACGTACTTATTAAAAATAATCAATGGATCTGTTGACTGTCCTACACTATTATCAAAAATAAGTTTTAATATACCAATTAGAGCTTCGAGACATCACACCCCCTGCCATCTCCCATTAGTATCTACTAATTACCGACAGAATGCGTTTTTGTGGCGAGCGAGCAATACACTGAATAATCAATATAAAAAACATAAATTCGATATATTCAACGCTAATACGGATGCGATAAAACAGACACTTAGTCTCGATTTTTTCACAACACATCAATAGGCTAATTTAATGTTCTCCGTTGTATTGCTTTATGTGAAGCATAGTAGTGAAGACCTGTTATTGGCTTTATGTATCTTAAATATGTTTTTCTAGATTTTTATTACTTTTAAGCTGTTGGTCTCCCGATAAATAAATAAATAAATAAATAGATTATAAGTAGAAAATAATTAAGTATTTTGTCTTTAATATATAGGTGGTAGTCTTGAATACTTCACCTTTTATTACGATTCTCGTATTTGCAGTACGCACTACAAAAGCTAGGTATTTTTTTTTTTTTGGGTCACTCGGTTTGAGTATTTGCAAAAAAAGTTAGGTATTTCAAACAAAAAGCTGCACTTGAAAGAAGGGGGACCAACATGGAACGAGGGGGCTGTAGAGAAATGTTTAAAATTAGCAGTAACGCTTAAGTCTTATATCATCCAACCAAACTTTACCAAACTATTATTACATGCAGTGCTAGAAAAGAGTGAAGTTTTGTCGCGACCAAAACATCGTAAGAGCGAGGCATTGTATGACACTAGTTTCCTTCCATGTGTTGTAACGATATATTATTACCATAAGTTTTATATGGCAGAAATAACAGTTTTATACCTACAAACACTACCGTGTTTCAAAATATACCATTACGTAAAAATTCAACATCCTTCAGCCTTTCGCCGTCTAATGCTGGACGTAGGCTTTCCTAATATTTCGCAACACAGTGCGGTCCTATGCCGCCTGCATCCAAAGATGTCCAGCAACTTTCACCAGGTCTTTAGTTTTTCTGATCGGAGGGGCACCCTACAGTCCATCGACCGATGTGTCGTCACCAATCTAACCAATCTTTACATTTTTTCTTCAGTGATTGTCGACTTGTCGAGTGATGTGGCCTGCCCATTGCTACGTCATCGTGGTCATTCTTGGCGTTCTGTCGGTTACACTCATTCTTCTATGGATTTCTGTTTCAAATTCTATTTCGCATAGTACGTTCCATAGCACGTTAAGTGACTTTGATAGAGTTTGTACGGCGTCGTATGGGCTTATGGACCAACGCCGTGTTTGACAGAAGAACCTAAGGTTATAGTTTGAAGTACCTAAAGCCCTTAAGTTCCTAGCCTATCTGATGGGATACCTGCACCGCGCTACCTAAGGTGACAGGTAGATGTGAGATGGAAGTTGGGTTGAGGATTGGTAATTCTCACTGCCGGTCAAGCAGGCTCACAAGACCGATCAGAACTGACGGCTAAGGGTGTCTTGGCCGCAGTGAGAGGGAGGTTTGGGTGGAGGATTGGTAATTCTCACTGCCGGTCAAGCAGGCTCACAAAACCGATCAGAACTGACGGCTAAGGGTGTCTTGGCCGCAGTGAGAGGGTAGTAACTGAGAGATGAATAAATTCAAATCTGATTTATTTTACAAAATTTACACCTTATATACTACTTATTGCTAATACACACATATACCATTTTGTGTTAGTGTGTCGTAAGTGTGAAGTGTAACGCAGCATCTTTAATCATGTCAGTGCGAATTTTGCAAATTTGCGCTGTTGTATGTTGACATGCTCTACTTGTATGTTGCCATGCTCTATTTATGAATTTGCTGCGTTGCATGTTCAATGTGCATTGAACAGAGTTGGTGATTTTATTTTTAATTAACAACTAATGATGCACATTAATAACATAAATGTTACTTTGTATTTACTCTTTTTTTATGTAGCGTGGTGTTCCCGTGAGCTAAGAAAACAGGTTTTTAATAAATGGTGATGTTATTGTGTCGGTTGGGTCAATAAAAAAACCGTGCCGGTAGATTGCGTAGGGGAGAGTTTCTTAAGTATTTTGATGTTGTATACTATAACAACGAAGAAAGTTCATCATATTCATATCTGAGATTTTTTTTACTCATGGCCAAATTCATAATGAGTAAACCTCATATACCAAAGACCTTATAATATGGAAGAATTATGTTGCGTTTTTGAATTATATAAATTTAATCATAGTTTTTTAATGTTATATTGAATCATTTTGATGATATCTTATGTAACATAATACGGTGGAGACGCTTCATTGTGGTGTATTATGATATAATATTGTATTTTCATGTTCTGTCAAAATTTCCAGAGAAACCATTTGAGTAATCAGAATTTGGTTTTCAGCAACTAATTAATGGTAATCAGTTGATTTAGGGACTAGTGATTGAGGGTGATCAGTTGATTTAGGGATTTAGTGTCCATTAAGGAGTTGCTCAACATGTACCTAAAAACATTAAATAATATATGAAGAAAATTATACAAGGTTTGGCTGTAAACATTTTATGTCTTTTGCCTGCCTTAATGTACAAACAAAACCAAAAATAAAATTATCAGTCTCGGTCTGAGTTTTCGGCGCGAATTTGGAAATGTCATGTTAAGCTCTTGTCTTAGAATAATAACGTATAGAAAGTAAGTTCATGCACAAAAAGTGAGGCATTTCAATTGGAGCCTAATGGAGCTTACACCGGAACCGTTCCGTAATGTACAAGTCATTGTACTGCACGAACGTACGCAACTCTTAAAAAATAAATAGGTAATTATGAGTTTGTGCATTCAAATGGTATCACAACACATTTGAAAAACTTAAAAAGGTTTTTAACATTACTTTTAAAAGTATTCCGACGATTTATATTAATAAAAACAAATTTTGATTTCATAATTTGTATAGAGGTTTGCGTGTGTACGTGTGTAATCGTCTGCGCGCCATTAGTATTTTAGATTCAAATTTTGAAAGTTCGAAGTACTGACACTATCCTTCTATACGTTATTATTCTAAGGCTCTTGTATTATATTCATTTTTTTAGTGTTTTATAGTGTTAAATTGAATAATTTTGCTGATATTTTATGTAATATAATATAATGAAGGTGCTGAAATGTGATGAATGTGATATAAGAGTGGTTTACGTGTATTTCCATATTCAACCAGAATTCCCAGAGAAATCATCTAATTAGGTTTTCAGCGCCTAATTAATGATAACGACTTGACTTACTGACGGACAATGACTATTAATAAGTTATACAATATGAAGAAGTAAATAATATGTAAAGAAGTAAGCTAAGTAAGACAAGGCAGTATGGTCGAAAAGACTTTAGCCTGCCCGTAAGGGCGATCGAAACAAAAAAAAAAAAATCAGTCTCGGCCTGTCAAGAGTTTCGGCGCGAATACGGCAATGTCATGTTAAGCTCTACTCTTGTATTATATGCTCCAGTGGTCGGCCCAACGACGAAGGCGACGTGGTTTTCGGGTGGGTCGCGGGAGTTGCGTGCTTAAGCCCCTCTGTCGCCCCGGACGGAGTGGTGCGGAGGCGCGTCGACCGCGGCCCACCCACAAAAAAAAAAACTCTTGTATTATATTCATTTTTTTAGTGTTTTATAGTGTTATATTGAATAATTTTGCTGAAGTTTTATGTAATATAATACAATTAAGGTGCTGAAGTGTGGTGAATGTAATATAAGAGTAGTGTAAACTACTCTTATATTGTATGTATTTTCGTATTCTACTGCCATTCCCAGAGAAATCCTTTAATTAGGTTTTCAGCGCCTAATTAATGATAACGACTTGACTTACTGACGGACAATGACTATTAATAAGTTATACAATAAGAAGAACTAAAGAATTAAATAATATGTAAAGAAAAATATTACGTAAGACAAGGCAGTATGGTCGAAAAGACTTTAGCCTACCCGTAAGGGTGATCCAAACAAAAAAAAAATCGGACTGTCAATCCCAAGAGTCAAAGGGTTTTCGGCGCGAATATGGAAATGTCATGTTAAGTTCTTGTATTACCATATTCATTTTTTTAGTGTTTTATAGTGTTATATTGTATAATTTTGCTGATGTTTCATGTAATATAATATAATTAAGGTGCTGAAGTGTGGTGAATGTGATATAAGAGTGGTTTACGTGTATTTTCATATTCAACCGAAATTCCCAGAGAAATCATCTAATTAGGTTCTCAGCGCCTAATTAATGATAACGACTTGACTTACTGACGGACAATGACTGTTAATAAGTTATACAATATGAAGAAGTAAATAATATGTAAAGAAATAAGCTACGTAAGACAAGGCAGTATGGTCGAAAAGACTTTAGCCTGCCCGTAAAGGCGATCCAAACAAAAAAAAAAAAACAAGAGTCAAAGTTGGGTTATATTTATTTACAAAATAGTGAAAATAAATTGATTCAAGCTGTCGGCCAAAATAGATATGGATATGAGTGCAGACTTTGGCCCCGATTCTGGAGGCAGAGTCAAGGTATCGGATTATTAGAAAAGTTTCTTCTAACCTATTTATAAAATATTAACACTCGCAATTTTTGCATTTTCAGGGCTTAGTGATAGTAAAACCAATAGTATACGGTAACATAGCACGTTATTTTGGTAAAAAACGTGAAGAAGATGGCCATACTCATCAATGGACAGTATATCTTAAGCCTTATGCCAATGAAGATATGTCGGCGTATATAAAGAAAGTGCATTTCAAACTACACGAGAGTTATGCAAATCCCAACAGAATAATAACAAAACCACCTTACGAGCTAACTGAGACTGGATGGGGAGAATTCGAAATTGTTATTAAGTTATATTTTCATGATCCAAATGAAAGACCTGTGAGTATATACAATAACACCCCTGTTTTTTCATCCAAAAACTTTTATAAGTGTGTATTTAATTAAAGTTATTATCGCCTTCAATGTTGCACATCTAATGTGTAGCGCAAAAAGGAATGTTTGCTAAATATTTATTTTGGCTAAACTTTCCATTATGGGCCATTGATTTCGAAGTTAATTTTTTTATTATAGATAGTACCAGGGTTGGGCAAAATCTGATTTTTATTAAAAAAATCAATGGTTTTAGATTTTTTTGATTTTTTAAATTTGAACATAAAATTTGAACATTTTGATTCTTTGAAATTATTGTTAATTATTTTAATGTATAAGTCTAAAAATTATAATACAATTTGCGCCTCAAAAACTTGTGACAACGCATTTGTTGCGCTTCTTGCTTCTTGCAAGAAAATTCTTGTCGCGATTTGTTTTCCTTCTGTCCTATACACTCACTTACTATACAGTGCCGAGTGAGGCACGAACGCGTTTGTTGTGCTTTTTGCAAGAATATTCCTGTCGTGTTGTGTCGAGGCTTGTTTTCCTTTTCAACCTATAAATTGACGTTCGCGCATTTCGCTAGTTTAGTGAAGTGAAAACATATAAATAAAGTAAAATGAGTGGAAGAAAAGAGGACCCAATATGGCAGTTCTATATTAAGACAACAAATCCAAATAAATTGGGGTGTAGGGCTATTTGTAGAAAGTGCAAGTAAGATATTCAAGGGTTAGTCCAAAGACTTAAAGCACACCACGATGTTTGTAATTATCAAGAGAGGAATACAGGTAATTAAATTATTAATTTTATTTTATTTATATTTTAGGCATATATGATTGTTTTTTGTTTTTAAATGTTAGGTGAAATCTAACACGTGGCGTGGCCTTTAATGTAACTTTTTTAACGCGACCTTTCCCAGGTTAATTATTAAAGATTATCTTTACTCTTCTATACTTACTTAATTTTTAATTTTTTTCAACTTAAAAAAATAAATTTGCTTTTACATCTCTATTGAACATTTTAACTTTATTTTAAAATCAATAATTCAATACTATATCAATATATCATCAATTATAATTAATCAATTTCAATTTTCAGTTATGTTTTTCTCTTTCCAGAGAGTCGAATGTCGCTTGACAGTTTTGCTAGCACATCATCTGCCTCAAGTTGTAGTTCACTCATGACGAAAGTACCAACACCAACAAGTCCAACAACTTTTGAGCCAGTCCAAAAAAAGAAAGCAATCGAAACTCAGCCTACCATGAGTACCATGAGTAGTTTTGTAATGCGGACTTCAACTGCTGAAAAACATAAAATTGACAAACAAATAGCAAAGGCTATTTTTGCTACTAATTCCAGCTTCAGATGTATTGAGAATTTAGAGGTGATAAAAGCCATTCAGTTATTAAGGCCTGGTTATACACCGCCCTCGAGAAAAACGGTAGCAACAAGTCTTTTGGACGAAATCTATGAAGAGGAAAAAGAAAAATATTTCTCCTCCCTTTCAGGACAGTCCGTAAATAAGTCAATTGATGGGTGGTCAAAACGTGCACAACGAACCAGTGATATGCGCAACGATAACCACTGAAGATGGACAAGCCCTCCTATACGAAACTATAGACACATCAGGAAATCCACATACTTCAGAATATTTAACTCAAATAGTTTGTGACCTGATTTCTTCATGTGAATTAAAATACAAGTGTACCGTAAAATCTTTTGTGACAGACAATGCCACAAATATGACACTTATGAGAAAAACATTAGAAGAAAAAACAAACGCAAAAGTTATAGCTTATGGCTGCTCTGCACATATTTTTAATTTACTGTGCAAGGACTTTCAAGTTAAAGACGTTATAGAACATGTGGTCTAAATTGTTAAATATTTTCGAAATAACCATTTGGCTAGAGCTAAATTCAGTCAAGCAGGAGGCAGCGCTTTAGTCCTTCCAAGCGATGTGAGATGGAATAGCCTTGGCAACTGCTTAGAGATGTATGTCACTCAGTGGGACATCATATTAAAAATCTGCAAAGAAAATAAAAACGAGATTGATTTCACTATTTACCGAAAAGTTTTAAATATTGCGATTAAACATGCAGCGCAAGATTATTTAAACATTTTAAAACCTATATCAGTTGCTCTTGATACTGTGCAGAGGAAAAATGCTACTATCGCAGATACTGTAGAGCAGTGGAAACATTTACAATATATCTTTGATGAATCTGTGGAATTACCATTACAAAAAAACACAACAATTTAAGTGCGTTTTCGGTAATAAGCGGCCGTAAACCCAAAAATGTGGTTTTTTGAGGACTGGTTACTCGTTCATGATAATAGCTTACTAAAAATTTATATAACCACTACATTAAACACATCTTTATATTGTGTTTGTATAGAATTATAACTCAATATGTAACTATTTTATTAAAAGGCAAGGGTATTTTGAACTTAAGTTCATGAGATTTTACGAAAACGCTGAGTTTTGAACTTCAGGTACGAATAAACCATAAGTCATGGCAGCTCGAAAAAAATTGTAGATGTTAGGAAAATTACTGTTCTTGTGTACATACTACAAAATGAAATTCAAGATTTCTTCCTTTTAAAACTAAAAAAAAAAGATTTCCTTAAGATTAATTTGACGAAAATGGCTCCTGTAAAACATTTAATTTTGTGAATAATACTAACCTTGGAACATTTAAAAAAATATCCACTATTTGTTCGACTATTGTAGAAGCAGTAAAAAAAAAACAAAATTGAAATTCGAATAGTCACCCTCGTAATTAAATTTTAAATATTACTATAAATTGAACGGCATAATTGTTCATAAGCCACCTCCATCCGACGTCCTCGTCACGTCCTCGACGAAGAGGACGACAATATCACACTCGCTCAACAAAGAGCCTACACGGCCCGCGAGGCCTTAACAAATAAATATCCGCGGTTCCGCCCTCGCCGTCGAGGTGCGAAACCGCGCCGCGCAAAAGTCACTACTAAAAACGTGGGCACGCCCACTTTGCCTCCAGCGACGCCCCAAGCCGAGGTCCGTTCCCCACAGGGGGAGCCCTTGGGCGATGTCGCTTAGCATACTCTTCTCCGGGTTGAGAGCCCTCAGCGCTCACCCATAGTCCGCGTCAAGCTGTTAAGGCCATCTGTGGCCAGCTGTTGAGCTGTACACACACAAAAAAAAAAAAAAAAAAAAAAAGTTCATAAGCCAGTCACGCATTGGCGCTCAACGGAGCAGGGTCATGTCGCTCTGGTTCTCGCCGGCCAGTGCAAAAACCGACAATACGAACTTGAGCGTATACTGCGACTGATCGGTTTTGATTCGTAAGTATTTATTACTACCTAATTCTGTTAATTATTTCATGCGATCTCTATTAAGTATAATATAGAATCTTTTTACGTTTTAGTTGATGGGTCGAAAAAGCAGATTGTATCTTGGGAACAAAATCGGTTACAAGGCAAGGAAAAAGAGAACACACGACAAAACTGTAAGGTACTTAAAGTTTCAAAAGAGTAAACGAAAAGAAAAGTGAGCCGTCACTCAGGACGCCTGGCAGATGTCTGGCGGGTCGAAGCCCGCCGAGACGCCATTGCTCGTTGGGCAGTCGGACTGAAGAAGCCTCAGTACGGTATCAGGACCGTCGAGTCCTTCCAGCTGGTGCTGATGGGGTGGTTGGGTCGGCAGCACGGGGTACTTTCCTTCCGACTGGTGCAGGTATTGATGGGTCACGATAGCCAAGTACCTGCGCAAGCTCGTTAGGAGGGAGAGTACACCATCCTGCCACCATTGCTATTGCGACGTGAGCACGGCGCAGCACACGCTCGAGGTGTGTGCCTCGTGGGCAGAGCAGCGCCGTGAACTAGTTGCAATCATCGGTGCCGACCGGACGCTGCCGACCATCACTAGGGAGATGCTCAGCAGCGTCAGGAATTGGGACGTGGTCACTGCCTTCTGTGAGGCTGTCATCTCACGAAAGGAGGCGGCGGCTCGTGTGTGATCGATCTTTGGTGACACGTTCCGCCGCCGGCGACTCGGGCGGCGCAGGTGCGAGTATCCGCGCCTGATACCGCCTTAGGCGAGTCCGCGGGTGACCAGACCGGGGACTTTAGTGCGTCACCCGCAGAGAGCCTGACCGCGTGACGGCGACCGACGTCCCGGGATAGGGACGTCGAGGGGTGAGGGAGGGAAATAATTTATATTTCTGCATAAAATTATAAAACAAAAAAAAAAGTTAAATTATTACACAATAATGTGATATAATTCTATACCAACACGTCTGACCAGCGTGGTATAGTAGGTCAATTACCCTTCCATTATGGAGGAGGCCCGAGCCCAACAGTGGGACGTATATAGGCTGAGATGATGATGAATGTGATAATTAAAAAAAATAATAAGTTGTTGAGTCTCGAACCCGAGACCAGAGTTCCCGCCGGCGAGCACGTTACCACGAGACCACCGCTTGTTGGCGATTCGACTGCGAATTTTTCTAGTACATAAATTACCCATCCAACTTTGACCCTTAAAATCTTTTTAACGAGGGCCCAATGATATGGCGTTAGTGCTTGCTTATATCGATTATTAAGAGGGTTATCGGTAATCGGCACTTCTCGCATGTAGGCAATTTGCTACGTTCCGATATCGACGCACACTAATGCACTACACTAAACTAGACTACTGTCAACAACGCGTAGAGTTCATAGAATGACCAGTCTTGAGCCTTGGCGCTTATAATCAATCTGTAATATATTCTTCGGAGAAGTAGATTTTCAAAAATCAACATAATGTAAATTTTAAAATTTTTACTTAAAAACCAACTCATAACAGTAAAACGGTTAAAATTGTATTTTTAATATGCAAAGTATAGGAAATAGTAAAATATAGGCACAGAGTATAACTTACAAGGAGACCCTCAGACGCGTGGGTCGGGGATTTCCATGATTTTTGGTGGGGTGGTAGAGGGGGCCCGAGGGTATCATAACTACCAGATATTAGGGTCAACTGGGCCCTCGTTAAAAAGATTTTAAGGGTCAAAGTTGGATGGGTAATTTATGTACTAGAAAAATTCGCAGTCGAATCGCCAACAAGCGGTGGTCCCGTGGTAACGTGCTCGCCGGCGGGAACTCTGGTCTCGGGTTCGAGACTCTACAACTTATTATTTTTTTTAATTATCACATTATTGTGTAATAATTTAAAAAAATAATTTGTTTTTTTTTATAATTTTACGCAGAAATATAAATTATTTCCCTCCCTCACCCCTCGACGTACCTATCCCTGGACGTCGGTCGCCGTCACGCGGTCAGGCTCTCTGCGGGTGACGCACTAAAGTCCCCGGTCTGGTCACCCGCGGACCCGCCTAAGGCGGCATCAGGCGCTATACTCGCACCTGCGCCGCCCGAGTCGCCGGCGGCGGAACGTGTCACCAAAGATCGATCACACACGAGCCGCCGCCTCCTTTCGTGAGATGACAGCCTCACAGAAGGCAGTGACCACGTCCCAATTCCTGACGCTGCTGAGCATCTCCCTAGTGATGGTCGGCAGCGTCCGGTCGGCACCGATGATTGCAACTAGTTCACAGCGCTGCTCTGCCCACGAGGCACACACCTCGAGCGTGTTATTAGGATATTAGAAACAGATTAGGCATAGAAAAAGGAGGAAAACTCGTGTTTTAGTTTAAAATGTATAACGAAAATGAATAGACTGAAAATATACGGTAATAAAATTTAGGTGTTACGTTTAGTTTAAGAATTTGGAATTATGTACTTCTTTTTTGTTGTTTTTGCTAAAAGCAGATACTTCTTTTGATTTTTGAGAAAACTTTTATGTTATGTTGTTATCTGGTTCTGAATAAAAAGGAAAAAAAATGATTTAAATCATTATTTTAATTTTAAAAATCAAGTGATTTAAATCATGATTTTAATCGTGATTTTAATCACTTGATTTTAATCAGCCCAACCCTGGATAGTACTCGTAAATAGAAGGCTTCTTACAAATTTTCAAGTTGCGGAACATCACGGTTTACGAGATATAATTTTTTAATGAGTACTATCTATAAAAAAAAAATGAACTTCGAAATCAATGGCCCATAATGGAAAGTTTAACCTTTATTTTAACTATTAATTGGTTCTTGGTTAAAGAAGAGAGAAATTTTCTTTTCCTAATTTTGAACCAAGAGAAGGTTAAACCCTATGCCCACATGTCTGACCAGCGTGGCATAGTAGGTCAATTTCTCTCCTAAAAGACACAGGAAGCTGTTGGATACACTTTTATCCACTAGCCACATATACTACTTGGTATAAGAATTATTCTGTCATTCCTTTGGGGAAGGCCTACGTTCAACAGTGGACATCTATGGGCTGAAGGATGGATGGATGATTGTCTAATGAAGGTTAATCCTTCAATTGTCTGTGAATATTATTTCTATATTTATTTACAATTGAAAAAAAGGAAAGCAATTTTCAGGTGACCTTATACCACATACTGAAGCTATTCCAGTCGCCAGTATCAGATGGTGCACCGCCAGTTGTTGGCCGTGCTCTGGTCAGTGAGTCATATGAAGAGATAGTATTCCAAGAACCAACACAGCTGATGCAGCATTTACTGAGCAATGTAAAGCCTATCACTAATGGACAATGGACACATGACACTGATTGTAAGAAGGAAATGTTTGATATTATAATAATTTTTTATTAGGACATCTGATGATGTGTAGTGTGTGCGTGGATTAAGAATACAATTCACCACCTCCTTTCATGATAGTGGGTGTTGTAAAAGACGACTATGGGATAGTTTGCGCGTTCACTGCAAAGAAAGACCCGTTTGTCATGGCGCCTCAGTTCCAAGGAGTAACTCTCCCAATTTCTGACAGTATTGGGATTCTCGGCGTCGAAATATCGAGCAAAGTCCAGTTTGGAAATCATTTGGAGGACAAAGCTAAATTGGCAAGCAAAAAGTTGGACGTCCTTAACAGAGCCAGGCGGTACTTCACACCAAGACAGTGGCTTGTGCTATACAAAGCACAAGTTCGTCTTCATGTGGACTACTGCTCACACCTCTGGGCAGATGCGCCCAAATATTAGCTAGACCCACTTGACTCCCTCTGCAAAGGCGTGCTGTTCGAATCGTCGGGATCCCAATCTTGCAGACGGATTGGAGTCACTGGAGCGGCGGAGAGACTTTGGGTCACTCTGTGTACTCCACCGACTCTTTCACGGGGAATGCGCCGAGGAACTGTTTGACTTGGTACCACCGTCGCCATTTTATCAACATGCCATTCGACATCGTAGCAGGGTTCATCCATTTCACCTGGAAGCGCTATGGTCTTCAACTGTACGTTTCCAGCGATCATTTCTCCCACGTACGTGAAAACTCTGGAATGGAACCTGCTGCTGTGTTTCCCGAGCGCTATGACATGTCCTTCTTTAAACGAGGTTTAAGAAGAGTATTTTCTTCACGGTAGGCAACGGCCTGGCTGTGCTCCTGGTATTGCAAAGGTCCATGTGCGGCAGTGTCACTTACCATCAGGTGTGCTGCCTGCTCGTTTGCCACCAATAAAAAATATATACAGGATGTATCAGATTATGGAGCAACTGTTCGAGTATGTTGTAGTTTCACGCTCATAGATCGCAACTAAAATGTATTTTAAGTACACAAAAAACAAAATGACATCAAAGTTATAGTGATTTCAAAAATATGTGTCTAAGAGTCTATGCCTTTAATATTACGTATTATGTAGGCATGTACAGACAGGATACACGTAGGCATGTAAAGCTTGGACAGTATTAATAGTTATAAATTGCGCAAATGTAGGGACACGATATCGAACAGAAAGTATCGATACTCTCGATCGATACTCATGAGTACTGAGTACTTTTCGTAGAATCTATGTCGTGATGAGCTTTTTTTTTTAGAAATTTGTCCGTCTATGAATATTTCGAGCCACGTTTTAGGCGGTTCATTACGTTTGAACTAGATGGCGTTTCCGTAAACATGAGTCGTAAGGTCCAAGTTCACCATGAATAAGTTCTACAATTTATTCGATACCATACCTGCCATAAAGTACTCATTGAGTAAAAGTATATAGAGTACAAAAGTATTGGTATCGAAAGAAAAGTACTCGATACCTAAAAGTATCGATACTTTTTTCGTGTCCCTACGCAAACGTTTCAATGGTAGGAACGCACGTAGGTACAAAGACTGCTCGTAAACGGTCATCGGCCGATCAGCTGATTTAAAGCGAAGTTTGTCTTGTTTGTCTTTATGCGAAGTTTGTCTTGTTTGTCTTTATGCGAACGTTTATTGATTTATTCAATTTCTAATGAATATTTAACAAAGTACGAATATGTTGCAGATTAAGTATCGCTGACTTTATAAATTTCAATCAGATTTACACGAAAAAGCGATGACAAAATTGAAAACTTTACACGTCTCTAACTCCTTAACAAATCGATATCTTTCCTTCAAATTTTTTTCATGGGTTCCTAACACCATTGCCTAACTCCCAGTTGCCTCATAACCTGATACACCTGTATATAATAGGCAGATAACATCTGCAAGAGTAGAAAAACTATACCAATATGTCTGACAAGGGTGGTATAGATTTAGTAGATATGTTTCTCTCCCATTGTGGAGGAGGCTCAAGCCCAGCAGTGGGACGAGTTGAAATAAATCTGAATCCGAAGCTTTGCCACGACACACCCCAATCCCCTAGTTGTTGGGGTGATAAGCTACGTCCGCTTTAAAATATTCGCGATCCGACGTTCCCGTTATTTGCTCGACGGGGCGGATGACTTCATTACGAACGCTCAAAAAGCAAACACGGTTCGCGCAGCCACAACACATAAATATCAGCGGTACCGTCTTCGCCGTCGGGATCGCCCAGCACGCCGCGTAGAAGTCAATGACCCTAACATGGGCACGTCTATTTTGCCTCCAGCGAGGCCCCAAGCCGAGGTGCGTTCCTCACAGGGGAAGCCTTTGGGCGATGTCGCTTAAAGTTTTACCGGGTTGAGAGACCTCAGCCCTCGCCTATAGTCTGGGCTAAGCTGTGAAAGCCATCTGCGGCTAACACAAAAATAAACAAGGTGGTCTGATAATAAACATGCCATCCAGGTAGTGAAGGAGAAATCCATTATAAGAGTTTCATGTATCATCAAGTTTCTTTACTGCAAATACAATATTTGCGGTAAAGAAACTTGAGAAGACTAAAGGACAAAGCCTGGTATCAGGAGAGCAAGTACTTTAATCAAGCCATTCTTTAACTTTCTCTACCTCATTCTTTTTGATTTTAGGCGTGTCCTATAAATCAACGATAAGCTTGAAGCTTCGGCTTCAGGTATACGTGAAAGAAGCGAGTTTACATGCTAAGAATGCAATATACTTTCCAGTGATAGTGGACGGAGGTATCATCATCATCGTCATCATCGCAGCCCACATACGTCCCACTGTTGGGCTCGGGCCTCCTCTACAATGGGAGGGAATTTGACCTACTATACCATGCTGGTCAGACATGTTGGTGTAGAGTTTTATTTCGTGTTTTCCTTCTCTTGCATAGCTGTTATGTGCATATCATATCCTTCAGTCGTCTTTTACGACATCCACGGGCAAGATAGGGAGTGGTGAATTGTATTCTTACTCCGTCACCACGCGGAAAGGGCGGAGGTAATACTCTTGGGAAAATCTTAACACCATCTGCGATTGCCAATCCCAGTGCCATACGTGGCGATTATTGCATTAGCGCCACTGGTGGAAAGCCAATTTTGAGCGGTGGAAATCGATTGGTTGACGAATGCAACCATTATCATCATCTCAGCCCACATAACTCTCACTGTTGGGTATGGAGCTCCTCCAAAATGCGAGGGCAATTGATCTACCATACCGGGTTGATTATACGTGTTGGCATCGGGTTTTATATCGCGTTTTCCTTCTCTTATATAGTTATTACCTGCATATTATATCGCCTAGTCGTCTTTTACGACAGCCACGTGTAAGAGAGGCGGTGGTGGTGTTCTTACTTTGTTACCATACGGAGCAATCTCTTTTTTAAATATGGGAATCTGCTAATTAAGCAATCTTTGATGCCAAATACTCAATTCCTAAATTTGCTATTGTTTATTCTCTATAATTCATTTCATTAAGCGGGCGTTCATAAAATACGTGAGATGTTTAAGGGGGGGAGGGAGTCGAGTCAAATCTCATCTAATCTTACGTTGGAGAGAGGGGGGGTCTCGGCAAATATCACGCAATTTTTTTCTGATTGAAACAAAAAAATATTATACTATTTTGGCCCATTTAATCCAGATTGTACATGCCTAAGATTTAATCTTAAGCGTAATCGTAATACGATTAAGATCATTCGCTAATTCGTTCGAAAGAAAATATTTCTTTTTTTTTTACAATAACAATCCAACGCGTTTACATAAGAAACCCACATTTTGAAAATTCTCACGTGAGATTGGGGGATAGGGGAGGGGGTTGAATAAAATCTCACGACATCTCACCAGGGGGGAAGGGAGGTACAGAAAATTTAAAAAAACCCCACGTAATTTATGGACGCCCCCTAATCTTCAGCTTTTAATCCACACATTCTCCACTAAAAACTTTTTTAAGGTATAAGTGTATCTAGATATGTTGTAATTATTTAGTTTTGGATCTGGATACAGATTAAAATAACATTATACCAGTTACAGATGTGAAATTTGCATAATACATTTACAATATTCGATAGGAATTTCGATCTTTTTCGGTTACAGATTTTAAGGGAATTTGAGTGGGAAATGTGTTTTCCCCCTCAGAGATCTATGTATAGGGTCTTGCTTGAAAAAAAATCACAACGTGTCTCATAAAGACACCTGTCCTATTCGAAATTATTTGAAACTTATATCACTACTAGCAACCCGCCCTCGCTTCGCTTCGGTTTCAGTCGCTTAAACCCGCGTAGTTCCCGTTCCTGTGGGAATACCGGGATAAAATATAGCCTATGTTACTCCCTGATATTATAGCTTTCCATAGGTGAAAGAATTTTTGAAATCGATTCGGTGGTTTAAGCGTGAAAGCGTTACAAACAAACAAACATCCTTACTTTCGCATTTATAATATTAGTATGGATTACTGTTTCGGATAGATTTTCATTTTTGATATCCTATAGTTTCGGTTATGGAGCTTCATAACATACCTTTTCTGTGGTAGGCTATGGTTTGGATACATCCCGCCCATTCCATCTGGGGTGGAGGATGGGCGGTGCGCGGCGCCATAAGCCATCGTGTTCCCTCCCCATCGCGATAGGGTCGACCACTGGTACCGATTCCTTGTCATCCGTGGTCAACCCGGCGGATTACCCTTTTCCTTGCCTTTAACCCGGATATTGTCCCCTTCAATGCCCCGGCAATACAATCACTTATAGTTATTATGATGGTATCTAATATTTTTTTATCTCTGCTTTCAAGTATTCCATAACATCAATTCAGTGGTATTTGATTTCAACAAAATTCTTTAATATGTATGTAGACATTATTTATGTTTTTTTTTTATATTTTTCAGTTGAAGAGAAGAAAGACAAGACTTTACAAAAGATAATAGCATCACAAACAAAAGTGCGGAGCGAGATTGCCGAGTTGAAAGAGAAATTACACTTAGCCAAGGAGACAATATCAAAATTTAAAGATGAAATAGCAAAATTACAGAACAGTGGTAGCGCTAATATGGTAACCGCTATTTGAGATTGAAATATTTTATAATATTTATTGTTTAAAAGACTGAAAAATAAAGAGAAATGATTAATAATAATAAATAATTATTCTTTTAAATAATTGCTGCAGTGAGCACGGCCGTCTTAAACTAGGCTGGGGCCCTTGGGCACACAAGAATTTGGGGCCCTTTTGGAAAGTAAAAAAAGCGAATTATAATATTTTTTTACAATTTTTTTTTCTTTTTTTTATTGCCAAGGGTGCAAACGAGCAAACAGTACACCTGATGGTAAGTGTTGCTGCCGCTCATGGACCCTTACAAGGCCGCTGCCCACCGCGAAGAAAGTGAAGGGAGTGCGAATGCGTGCATCGAGGCTCGGTGACACCAAGGGCACCACCAAAACCACACGCAAACACCCTCATAAAGTTGGGCTCCCGGCTCTCTCGCTCACCGAACGAAGCGCAGTATCTAATTGCTACTACTCAGACGTCGATTTTCTGCGAGAGTGTGGTACTACCCCGGACGGACCGGCCCGTGGCTGTAGACAGATAACTGTTGACAGTGTGGTCCTACCACTCCTAAAATGACCATTTATTATAGGTAATCAAATACAGGATGATATAATATATCATTAATTATATTAGAATGCTGCTGGATTTTGATTACGATTACGATAACGGTTTTTCGGGATTTCTGTTGAGCAAAATCTTCTATTAAATCCTTAAAGTCAATTTTTTGAAGGATATCACTTTCAATGCACATAATTGACAAATTACTCAGTCGTTCTTGTAACATTGTTGTTCGCAATTCATTTTTTATTCTCTTAAGGTGCGAAAATGACCGCTCTCCACTACAATTGGTAGGTAACTATTATAGGCAAAAGGAATATTCTTGTAGCAATTTCTACGTTTGGAAAAGTTTCTGCCAATTTATCTGATTTTATTAGGTTATGTAAGGTTGAGATACGCTGATTGCTTTGCTATGTTTTTTAAATATTGGCTTAAATGAAAACATTCTGTTTTGAGCTCATCTGAATTAATGTCTTCATGATAAAATTGTGCAAATTCTTTGCATGTTTTGGTCAACTCACCAGATTTGATTGTTGTTAACTGACAAAGAAAACTAAACCAACTATCAATTTCTTGGTATGCTGCCGAACTTTTTTTAAATTGTGTATTTAATGTGGCAATTATGGGAATGAAAGTATCTACACGAAAGTTTTCCTTGCTTCTCAACTGTACAGCCTCTGATGATCCTTCAAAAAAGTAAAGCGTGTGCTGTGACATCTTTTTCTTTCAAATGTATCTTTGTAGTCAGCATGTGATTTTTTTCTTTAGCAACCGTTTCGTACTGATAAAAATTATTATAACTGATCGGTAAAGTTTCGCTACAACGTCCATGGTCATAGTCCTATTCTGTAAACTTAGACTTGTTTTATTCATAACTCCCAAAAGATCATTCCATATTGCCGTTAGATGAGCAGTCTCAAATTTTCCCATTTTTTTTTTTGCTAGGCTTTGGGCTTTCTTTCCAGTGTCTCCTGGTTGATTAATGTCACTTGCGATTGAAGATAATGCTTCAGAAATATTTAAATTATCATTTTGAAAAGCATTAATAGCATTGGCGCGTGCAGACCATCTCATTTCCGAAAGAGACTTCAGGACTCTATTTGCATCATATTTTCATCATCATCATATTTTTCCATCGTTTTGTCGAAGCCGAGAACAAATTGAACAATTTTTGTACAAGTTGAAAGAATGTTACTGCTTCAGTAACCCACTCAACAGCCTGAACAGCCACTAAATTTAGCGAATGTGCCGCACATGGAACATAAATTGCAAATTGGCAAACTTCTTTTATTCTTGACTGATCACCAGAGTACTTTCCAGACATATTTGTTGTATTGTCGTAGCTCTGCCTGCAACATTCTTTTATAGGAATATCAAGGCTTTCAAAAAAGTTTAAAATGGTATCTGCTATATATTGTGCATTATGTCCATCCATTGGCAAAAATTGCAAAAATCTCTCAATAGGCTCTCCGTCTTTTACGTATCTAACTATGAAAGTCAGTTGGTCAACGTGGGACAGATCTGGCGTAGATTCTACGATAATAGAGGTAGTACTTTGCTGATTTAAGTACTTTGACAATGGTTTTCAAACCTTGCTTTTCCATTAAATTAATAAATTCATTACAAATATTTGCCGATAAATATGATGTGCTTCCTTTCCCATTATTTTGCGATCCTAATGAATCATTATCAACACGAAAAGTAAGACCTCTTGAAGCCGAAAATTTCACTACGGCAACAATCCTCCTAAGCACGTGTTTAGGAGGATTATTGCCGTTATTAATCTTTCAATAGTTAATTTCTATATTTTATTGGAACAGCACCTCGGTATCAATACGTCCAGTAGTTTTCATTCTTGCAACATAATTCTTCATAAATTCCCTGTGCTTGTAAACTGTTCTCATGCTCTATCAATAAGTTACTTATATGCCTCCAATCTTTATATCCATTAGGATAACTTAAATTATGTCCAGTACCGGTAGTGGTATTAAATAGACGACAGCAATAACAGTATACAAATTTCTTTGCTGGTGAATAAGGAGCTATTTTCTTTCTAAAGACTCGCCATTCGTCAATTTAAGAATGAAAATATTTTTAGTCAAGTATCTAGTTTTCGTTTTACCATTCACTATTTCACTTTCACGAAGTCACTATTTTTATTTTAGAAAAACTCTGGCCCTTTTCGAGTCCAAATCTCATGGATTTTTCCTGGTAAAATCTCGTCACAGTAAGTACCAGGGTCACGAGACACAGTTACATTCTCTAAGCTTGCAGTTATTAATTCACAATAGCTTGAAGTCAATGGTTCAGCATCTAATCTGTGTTTGTCATTTTCGTCACCCTAACCTCCCAAATCTCACGGATTTTTTCTGGTAAAATCTCGTCACAGTAAGTACCAGGGTCAGGAGACACAGATACATTCTCTAAGCTTGCAGTTATTAATTCACAATAGCTTGAAGTCAATGGTTCAGCATCTAATCTGTGTTTGTCATTTTCGTCACCGTAACCTCTTTTCCTGGTGACATTCAGAGGTACTTTTGTCTTGCGGTGATGAGAATGAATAATCCCCCGGCTTACATGTTTCTTCAACCGTGAAAAATGAAGTGAGCTTTGGAAGTTTTTCCGTTATTTCTTTTTGAGCTATAACTTTTCTTTTTTGTGAACCACGTAGGTACATATGTTCTTTTCGACATAATGAAATAATGTTTAAACGAACAAATCAAAACTTCTGGTTGTCTTACTCAATTTTAAATATCAAACGAAACAAAATAACGCCACTCACTCCTATCATACTGAAAGTTTAATATATCATTCCGGGATTCCCCAAACCGTAGACAATGTCGACATTTATGTTAGACCTTGTTTAGACGGTGCAGCCGTGCAGCTTGACTTTGGAATCGGAGGGATTGCGTGAGTGATCGCTAGACTAAATGGTGTACTTAGTAAATTAGGTAGGATGCGTTTGGAAATATTATTAATTAGTATAGTAGGAATAGGCGCAGTCATCGACATGAGGTAGTATATGCCTTGCAAATGCCTTCTGATAAGATTACCGATTTGTGGAAAAGGTGTAATGTGCCCGACAAAAATGTTTTGAGAATAAATGTATGGGAGACATTGTCGGTCCTTCGGGGCCCCCTGAGAATGGGGGCCCTGGGCACGGGCCCCGTGTGCCCTTATGGTAAAGACGCTATTGGCAATGAGTGTCTAAATATGGGGGATGTTTTAAGTCCAGTAGTGGACAGCAAAAGACTATGAATATGATGATGACGTAATAAAAATATGACCTCTAAATCCTTAATTAGGTTTAAATCCGCCTTTTAGGGAACAGTATTGGTAATTTAACAAGAGTTAAACTTAACCTTATAAGTTTATAGTTACTTTACCATTTGTGTGCGGTCATATAAAGACGGAGTAAGACTACAATTCAGCGCAGCTTTCATTCCCGCGGGAGTAAAGGACCTTTAAAGAGTGCATGCAATACTCTCCCAATACTCTTGGAATTTGGTGAGATAGTCCTTGGAACTGAGGCGTCATGACAAACGGATCTTTTGCGGTGAGCGCACAAATTTGTCTTCGTGGAATTGAACTGGACTAAGTTCCGTTCACCCCATTCTGAGGCCCGCCTCAGAGAGTGCTCAACTTCAGACAGGTTAAATCCTTCTTTGCTTTTATTCCGAAAGACATTCTGTTGCTCGCTATACCATTTGTCATCTGTGCTATCATCCGCATATTTTCTATGGAGAGCATGCCGTTGATATGCAGGATAAACAACGTTGGGCAGAGCACTGAGCCTTGTGGTACACCCAGCATTTATGGTCATTGTACCGGTACCAATGCTGTGTTTCTGCTCCGAAAAGCAGAAACCATTTACGACGACTTTTATACTCCGACCATCCAGAAAGTTGGCAATTTGATTACAGAGTTCCTCGGGGATTCCGTATACATGATGCAGAAAAAGGAAAAAAGGAATATATAAACTTGACTGTCGCCGTGGTCTCTTTTACGTTGGTCAAACAAAGAGATCTATAAGCACTCTGATCGCAAAAAAACACCGATACTTGCCTGAAATTTTTCACGAAGCTAACGAAATTAAATAACATAAAAATTTCAATCAGAAGATGGCTGGGCATTACCATTATGCTGAGATTCTGTTATAAATGTAAATAAAACTAAAAGGAAGGCGTGGTAGCACAACGTTGCCTTACTCCTTCCATTCCACTTCTGGGCTCGAACTTCCTTCAAAATAAGAGGAAAATTAACATAATATACCACGTTCGTCAGACGGGTTGGTATAGGGTTGTATTTTGAGTTTTCCTTCACTTGAATATATGTTATATGCATATTATATCGCCTTGTTGTCTTTTACGACAGCCACGAGCTAATTAAGGTAAATTGTATCCTTAGTTCTTCACATGAGAACGGCGCTATATCGGTTTCATAATCAACAGAGTATTTATCACGGATCCTCCGTGTGGTGACGGAGTAAGAATATAATCTATGTCAGAAACAATTTATCAAAGTTTACCAAGACAGGCTCTAAACACTCGTATTTCACAAGACTTCGAGATTAGCTATCAGCCGTAGCAAGGATACTCGCTAAGTTAGTGAGGACTCTTCGGTATCATAGTGGTCAGTATCTCCGCCTGTCACGCGAGAGACCGGGGTTCGATTTCCCGCCGGAGAGTTCCTTTTTTGCGCTGCCTAGCCTAGGCCGCGGGTGACGTGACCGGGGAGTTTGTCCGTCACCCGCCGTGAGTCCGACCGCGTGAGGAAAGACCGACATCCTCCCCTACGGGGGGCGTTGGTCGATGAGAGGGTACCCCAAGTAGAGGGTATTCCGTCGGGCCGACCACTGATGACAAGTAACCCTGCTCCGGTGGTCGGCCCAACGACGAAGGCGACGTGGTGTTCGGGTGGGTTGCGGGTGTGCGTGCTTACGCCCCTCTGTCGCCCCGGACGGAGTGGTGCGAGGAATGCGCCGACCGCAGTCCAACCAAAAAAAAAAAAAGTTAGTGAGGACACTCGTGTTATGGGCCAGCGGTGTGCAATAAACTGTTTAGACTGGTAATTGCCGCAACTAGCCTCCATAGGTTCAAGGTCCGCCTAAAGTGGTGGCTCGTCAAGCAAGCATTTTATACGTATGACGAATTAAAAAAATGTAGATAATATTATCGTTTGATATCGTGTATATATTTACTTTTCAAATTGCTGTCAAATATTTATTGAATAATAATATGTATGAAAGTATTATGAATGAGCTACAATTACCCACCCCCTCTCTTATCCGTGGGTGTCCTATGAGACGACTAAGGGATTATAATACGCAGTTAACGTATATGCAAGAGATGGAATACTCGATATAAAACCTTATTTCAATACCTTTGACCAGCGTGGAGTAGTAGATCAATTTCACTGCCACTTTAGAGGAAACCTTAGCTCAACTGTGGGACTTAAAGAGGCTGAGATGATGATGTTTAAAGGAATTGGGGTTTTTTTACACAACCACACTACGGAATATAACGGCAGAAAGAGAAAACGTTGTAGTCCACAAAATTTGAAAATTTTTTTTCTTACACTCGGATAGTGTTTTAATGCAGGCATTTAAGTTAAAACCAATTTTTTCAAACAGTTAATATTGTTACTTTTCATCATAGAATTATATAATCCGGATCTGTAATACTGATTCAAATGAATCAGTATTTTTTTCCGATTCGAACAGTGTAATAAAAAAATTTTTTTAGTTTTTGTGGATTACAACGTTTTCGCTTTCTGCCATCGAATCCTTCTATTACCCGGGCGACTTTACAAGCACACAAGTAACGGATACATCACAGTTAAGCTTAGAACAATTAATTTCTGGATCGCGTAAACAATTATCCAGCGTGGGTATCGAATTTACGACACTGAACATGAACCATTTGTAGAGTTAATCTTAGCTTATTTTCAAAATACAATGTTTTAAAGATTTCTGTTGTTTACAAGAGCATTACACATTGTAAATAAAACTATTTTACGGATTTTAATGTGTTTGTATTTGATTTTTGATTGCCCGACGACGTTTCGAACACTTTATGGCGTTCAAGGTAGGGATGACCTGGAGGGAAAATAATCGATTTTTAAATAATCGATTTTTTGTTCGTTAAAATAAATCGATTTTAAAATAATCGATTATTTAAAAAAAAAATCGATAGTAAAAAAATTGATTTTTTTCTGCCAACAGGATTGTGATGACTTTTTTTTTTTGGAAATGTAAGCTTTATTTTCTAATATAATATGAAACGATTCTGATGACCTTTTTTTTAAGAAATGTGAGCTTTATTTTGTAATATGGTATGAAAACACACCTAAAACAATCCCGATGACCTTTTTTTTTTCAGGAAATCTGGCCATGAATAATCGCTTAATTTCAAATAGTAAACGATCGATCACTAATCGATTTTTCTCATTTTCATAATCGATTATAAAAAATCAATTATTACAAAAAAATAATCGATTAATAATCGATTTTTATAAAAATCGATTATTTTTCACATCCCTAGTTCATGGTCGAGGTCGGACTAAGACTCGCGTCCAACGAGTCATCGTTATCACAGAGATTTATATCTACCCTCCACAGAAATTAGTTATTAAATTTTGATCCACATTTTGGTACAAATTTATTGCCAGTACAAGAAGAAAATGATTCTATATGAAAAATTATATTGTTCTGTTTTAAAATAAACAACATTTTTGTGAAATATGCAATATCCTTACTAATATTATAAATGCGAAAGTAAGGATGTTTGTTTGTTTGTTATGTTATGCTTTCACGCTTAAACCACCGAACCGATTTCAAAAATTCTTTCACCATTGGAAAGCTATAATATCAGGGAGTAACAGGCTATATTTTATCCCGGTATTCCCACGGGAACGGGAACTACGCGGGTAAAGCGACTGAAACCGAAGCGAAGCGAGGGCGGGTTGCTAGTAATATGATAAAATCCGTAAAATAAGTGTTATATACAATGTCTTTTTAATACCTATAAAAAAGAATCTCCAGAAGTAGCAGCTATTTGACCTTGACTGACCGTCATTGACTTCAAATGTATTTTTAGTTATAAATGATCGTAGTTTTTATTGATCCACAAGGCTCGTGAGTTATGACAGCCATTATTTTATATCTATCAATACAATTTAATAAAACCATCCATGTGGTGACGCAGTAAAAATACAATTCACCACCCCCTCTAATAGCCGTGGGTGACTTAAAAGACGACTAAGGGATATATTACGCATATGACATCTATGCAAGAGATGGAAAACTCGAAACAAAACCCTATACCAATCTGTCTGACCAGCATATAGTAAGGTCAATTTCCCTCCTATTATGGAGGAGCCTCGAGCCCAGCAGTGGGACGTATATGAGCCGAAATAAATGAATGAATGTATCAAACCGATGACCATGTGTTCATTTACAATAGAATATAATATGTTACGAATACTATCAATCATTGATCGTGGGTGTCGTATAATGGACGCCATATACGTTAGGTTATAACCTATGATGGTTTTGCCTGTGCATGCATAACCGACAGGCAAGCCCTAGCGTGTATAGGATTAAACTGTACAGTTATCGATGCATGTAAATGCAACTGAGCGAATATGAAAATTGATTTTTTATGCAGCTCGGTTATGCTCGCGCGCGAGCCTCGCCTAGCGTGTGTGGCGTCCAACGAGCTTGCCTGCACAGTTTTCATACATTAGTAAATAAAATTGTTGTAATCTGTTGGTGTAAATCTCAATTCATTTATCAAATTTACGTGGGAAAATTGCTTTGTTTTCAATAACCAGCGTTTAGAGCATTCAGTGTCATCTCTTTTTCTGTTCTGCAGAACAACTGTTAAGCCAAATACAGCTATTACATCGTCATCGTTCATTGTAGTTTGTTATTGGTGTCCTACACACATCGTCATGTACTACGTAGACGTGGCTCCACTAATAGAGGTAGGCGTCCTACACAAGCCGTCACGTAGCTCAACTGAGTGAGAGTTAATGGCAAAACTGTGCATTGCAAACCCTAACGTGTATGTGCAATATGAAACTCGGTTATGCCTGTCGGTTATGCATGCACACGCAAAACTATCATGCAAAACCTAACGTGTATGGCGTCCATATGGCGTCCATAAAACGACTAAGAGCCTTACCTTACCAAAGCCAGCTTCATCTGTCGCTGTTTGGCGCAAAATGTATGTGAAAGAAATGTACCTACATATTGAGTCGATCCTAAATAATTGAGATAAGATCAGAGTGACAACAATGCTATTAATATTTTAATAAATAATAATAAGCGACATAATATTTGACGTGTTATAGATTCTAGTGTACCAAGTGTCGTAGTATTTTCCGTGTGGTGACGGAATTACAATACAATTCACCACCCCTCTCTTACCCGTGGGTGCCGTAAAAACAGATTAGGTGACGAACTTAAGAGTAAGAAGACGTCTTCATCTCTTATTTTACCTTGATTACGTATTTCCTCCCACGGTTGTTCATTAGCCATGGGAAAGTGGTGGATTTCCCTTTTTTTTTCCATTTAAAAATAATAGTGGATATCCGCCATGTATCTGCTAATTCAATCAATCATGCAACGTAGTCATACTACGTTTCCAGTGAACATATAAAAGTCTTTAAAATGTCTCGATAATAGCGTAGTTACTGATTGATGATTCATATTCCGGTAAAATTTCCACAAGTTATATAAAAAATACGCCGCCCACGCTTGACATTTCATTCCAAGTGATACATTAGAATGTTGACTCGTGGTAACGCCTTGAGAATATAATATAGTTAAGAATACCTACAATAAGTCACTTCACGGTCGCTTTGTGTGTGATGGAGTAAGAATACAATACACCTTCCCCTTTAATAACATGACAATAATAAAAAAAAACATCTATGTATCTATATATATATATAAAAGAAAGTCGTGTTAGTTACACTATTTATAACTCAAGAACGGCTGTTCTGATTTAGCTGAAAATTAGTGATGAGGTAGCGTAGAACCAGGAGAAAGACATAGGATACCCGTACGAAGTACATAAAACGTCAAAAAGAATACAAGTCACTAAGAAACATGGTTTAACAAAAACGCATTTGATATGTAATAACAAAACGCGAATGAAAGCTAAACGTAATTTTGTCTATGATTAAGTATGGTTGAAAATTTGATAATTATAATTTCAGTCAGAAATCAATAATCAGTAATTTGTATTCTCTTTGAATTGTCATTAACAATACCGCGACCAAGACGATTAGATCTTGCCCGTCAAAACCGTAATGGTTCTTCCATTAGAGACGATATTTTCGGAAATTTAGATAATATATTTACAAAAAAAAATATAGCGGTGCGATGTTCGCCGGGTCAGCTAATATCTAATAAATAATATCTATGCAAGAGAAAACTCGATATATAACGCTATGCCAACTCGCCTGATTAGCGAGGTATAGTAGGTAAATTTCTCTCCTATTATGGAGGAGGCTCGAGCCTAACAGTGGGATGTATATGAATTGAGATGATGATGATAACGATGATGTTACTTCACATTGCTTTTTCTAGAAATCGTAAAAATTTATTCAGGAGTCTCTAGGTAAATGGGCAGCAGTGTAAGATGTAAAATCAATTGCTGCACAGATGGCGTACTGGTGAAGATACTGACCTACTATGCCTGTGTCGTGGGTTCAATTTTAAGGCAGAGCAATACTTTGTGCGATCCTCAAATTGTTATTCTGGGTCTGGATGTAATTTGTGTCTTTTACATTCTATGTCTGCAGGACTTTGCCTTGTAATACAAAGATTATTGCCTTAGTGCAGGCGGTGGGGAAGGGATGTGGTAGGTTATAGGACTGCACGCCGCCCTTTCGTCGCCTCGGAGGCTTGGGGTGGAGTATGTTCAGACCCAACCCTACTTGAAAACAAACTGCCATCGCCCAGAAATGCAGTCTGGGGATTCTGGCATCGTTTCTATTGGGGACTGTCTGTTTCCAAAAGTCGAAGTCTACAGGACTTCCTTTTGATAACTTACCTTATGGGTAGGATACCTACCCGTCAGCTGGAGGGAGTGGTTATGACTCTCGTTACATGTCACAGTCTGCCTCCTAAAACTATACATTAAAGATAAATATAGAATGGAAATTAATATTATACCTAGGTATATCTAATTGTTTTACTTATATTGTTCTAATTACCTATTGGTCCTTTAAATAAAATAAATTCAAATACAAACCAAATGTCACTTGCAAATTGTCAATTTAACAAAATTAAATTAAATGACCCAAAAAAGAAAAATAAACTACTACCGGATCGGAATGCGACCGCTATTGAGAAGATCCGACAAGAAACTCAGCGGGCTTGTCTATTATTTTTAATTTATTTCTTTCTTTTTACTAGATGTAAAACTGTGTACCTACATGTTTTGTAAGAACTAGCTCCTTTTGAACCACAGGATATGTAATATAATTCAAACGATTATGGCTGGACCAGAGCCCACCACCATAAGAGACCACTATTAAGAGTCCACTAATAAGAGGTCCAGACCACTAATAAGAGTCTCTCACAAATAAGAGTCTCCTCCACAAGAAGGCCAATTGACCACACCGTTCAGACGGGTTAGTATACAGTTTTATTTCGAGTTTCCAATCTCTTCTAGTGATGATATGTGATATCTGCATATCCCTTTGCCGTATTTTACGACATCGGGCAAGAAAGAGGGTGGTGAATAGTACCCTTAGTCCATCATCACACGAATAAATTCAGAGAAATAAATATGTTTTTAAATTACCATGTTAGTCTCAACAGGGTTTAGTGATTTGGTAGACTGCACGATCGTAGACTTTCATTCGTAGCTGACGTAGCGCTACGCGCATGTACGTAGCATTAAAATTCTTTTTGTAGTGGCAGATAAGTAGTTTTTATTGAAATTGAACCATTACAGTGCTGTGGGTATCGTAAAAGATGACTAAGAACTTTCTCATTAACCTGGGCCAACTCTATCTGATGGGGTAGTTTTTTTTTTGGTTGGGCTACGGTCAGCGTCCAGCTCCGTCCGGGGCGACAGAGGAGCGGCGCGCGGCACCATAACCCACCGTAGGCGGGCACCATAACATACCGCGTTCCTTTTCCTCCGTGGTCAGCCCGACGGAATCTGATTGGGCTTGGGTAACAATTACATTTCCAAGAAGGGTCAAACAGGCGGATGGTCATAAAACTATTGTTAATAACCTTTGCGTATCTTGCATGCACGATGGTAGAGTAGTCTATATTGGGTCGATCCTGAAGTATTTGAGATAAGA
The DNA here is from genome assembly GCA_032191425.1 of Lymantria dispar. Taxonomy (NCBI): domain Eukaryota; kingdom Metazoa; phylum Arthropoda; class Insecta; order Lepidoptera; family Erebidae; genus Lymantria; species Lymantria dispar. Next base: position 5,085,803 of record CM063444.1, on the reverse strand, counting down.
ATAGGATGATGATGACAATAAAGGCACTAAACAATCATTGATAATAGAATTTAAAGAGTATATTTATCGGTGTGGTGACAGAGTAAGAATTCACCACTCCCTATCTTGCCCGTGGATGTCGTACAAGACGGCTAAGGAATATAATATGCACATAACATCTGTGCACGATGAGGAAAACTCGAAATGAAAGCCTATACCAACATATCGGACCAGTATGGTATAGTAGGTCAAATTCCTGCCCATTGTGGAGGAGGCTCGAGCCCAACAGTGGGACGTATATGAGGTGAAATGACGATGAGGTAAGGGTTTCTCCAACTCGTTATGCCTTTTAATACTCTCTAATATTCTCCTCATACTCTCTAATATTTTTTAAAGTAATAATTTCAGAATATTATTTTTAAAGCATGCAGGCGTACTATGGAGCGGCCCATGCTCGGGATTTCTCTGCAAGATAGAATCCGTGAATCCGTAGAAGTACGGGTGTAACCGACGCCCTGCAAAAATTACAAGCAATGTACATTTTTTTTAATTGCCAACGGTGGCAAACGAGCAAGCAGCACACCTGATGGTAAGTGAAACTGCTGCACATGGACCTTTGTAATACCAGGGGCACAGCCAGGCCGCTGCCTACCGTGAAGGAAATACTCTTCTTAAACCTCGTTTAACGAAGGACATGTCATAGCGCTCGGGAAACAGCAGCAGATAGTTCATTCCACAGCTTGCACGTACGTGGGAGAAATGATCGCTGGAAACGTACAGTTGAAGACCATAACGTTTCCAGGTGAAATGGATGAACCCTGCTACGATGTCGAGTGGTACGTTGGTAGAATGGTGACGGTGGTACCAAGTCAAACAGTTCCTCGGAGCACTCCCCGTGAAAGAGTCGGTAGAGTACACAGAGTGACCCAAAGTCTTTCCGCTGCTCCAGCGACTCCAATCTGTCCGTAAGATTGGGATCCCCGACGATTCGAACAGCCCGTCTTTGCAGGGAGTCAAGTGGGTCTAGTTGATATTTGGGCGCACCTGCCCAGAGATGTGAGCAGTACTCCACATGAGGACGAACTTGTGCTTTATATAGCACAAGACGCTGTCTCGGTATGAAGTACCGCCTGGCTCTGTTCAGGACGCCCAACTTTTTGCTTGCCAATTTGGCTTTGTCCTCCAAATGACTCCCAAACTGGACTTTGCTCGATATTTTGACGTCGAGAATCCCAATACTCTTAGAAATAGGGAGAGTTACTCCTTGGAACTGTGGCGCCATGACAATCGGGTCTTTCTTTGCAGTGAACGCGCAAACTTGTGTCTTTGAGGGGTTGAACTGGACTAGGTTCCGTTCAACCCATTCCGAGGCCCGCCCCAGAGAGCGCTCGACTTCAGACACAAGTTGAACCCTTCTTTCCTGAGTACTCCGAGGGATATTCCGTTGCTCAATGTACCGCTCATCACCCGTACTGTCATCCGCATAGCAACGCATACCGAGAGTATAGAGAGCATGTCATTGATATGCAGGATAAACAACGTCGGGGAGAGCACCGAGCCTTGTGGTACACCAGCATTAATGGTCATGGTATCGGAGCAGGAGCCATCTACGACGACTTTTATACTCCGATCATCCAAAAAGCTGGCGATCCAATTACAGAGTCCCTCAGGGATTCCGTATGATGGTAGCTTCGATAGAAGTGCCCTGTGCCAGACCCTATCGAACGCCTTTGCGATATCTAGGCTGAACGACAGCGCCTCACCCTTGCCCTCCAAGGCCTCTGCCCAACGGTGTGTGAGGTACACAAGAAGATCACCAGCCAACCGACCATGACGAAAGCCGTATTGGCGCTCACTGATAAGCTGGCGATCCTCAAGGTACTGCAGAAGCTGGCGGTTTATAACCTTCTCCATTATCTGGGAGAGCAAGGATGTTATCGCAATTGGCCTGTAATTCGATGGGTCAGACCGGTCTCCCTTTTTAGGGATCGGGTGGACATGGGCTACCTTCCATGAAGACGGAACCCTATTAGTAGCGTAGGAAAGTCGGTATAGGCGCGTGAGGATGGGAGTCAATTTAGGGGCGCACGTCTTTAGTATCACTGCAGGGATGCCATCCGGCCCATTCGACTTAAGGACGTCTAAAAGCCGCAGCTCCCGCCTAACCGCTCGCTGCGTGATGAGGATTACGGGCAGTGAGCTTTCACACCGTGGGATGGTGGTGGTGTGGCAGCTCCGGCATCCAAAGTCGAGTTACAGGCAAAGAATTGACCTAGAAAATCGGCCTTCTCCTTTGCGCTGTGGGCTAGACTACCATCATGTTTCTGCAGTGGTGGGAGATTGGGCTGGCAGAAGTTGCCTTGGGCAGCCTTGGCGAGCGACCAGAATGCACGACTCCCAGCGGGATAGCGTCGCAATCGCTCGCCAATTTTGGTAACATGTTCCGCCGCAATGTAAACGTTACAATTATAATTATCATGTTATTAACCTGATTTTAGACACTGCGCAAAATCTATAGAATATTTAGTACATTGAACTTAAACAATGGAATTACCAAACGAGGTATTTTTCAACGGACATTGTGTACAAACATTGAAACTAGGTTACACGATTGGCGCATCGATGGATTGCGTGGAAGCCTACAGATACTGAACATTAAATAGCATATTTTAACAATGATGTAGTTATCTATGTCATTGTATGAATCGTACATATACTACGCGACCTGTTTAGCGTATTGTTAGGATGGCACTCCGTAGGTCCTTTTTAAAAAAACACTTTTATACTGCTAAATTATATTGGATATAAAAAGATACAAATTATTATGAACTGTACTGCACTGTAAAATTGTACTCTGACTCTGACGAGCCCTCATATTGTCCTTAAATATGTTTCTGAAGAGTATTGAAGTGATGGGGGTTTACGCTTAGTCGGCAACTTTGGTAAACATAATTTGTTCATAACATCTCCCCCTTTAGACTGAGCTTTATTTAAATTATTTAATAATAAAGCGAAGCAATTGAAGATAATATTTAAGAAAAATAAATGTTAAATTATTTTAAGTAGTATTTAAGATATTAATGGAATAATTGACAAAGAAAAATAAAACTCAGTTTCGTATAATATACAAAATACAAACTTAAATATTAACCATTATTTAAGAAATATTATCATTATGTAAAGGCTTACAAAATACAATAAAATAACTTCATCAAGTCGTAAATTAATAGAAAGAAAAATACAAGTAAATATTGATTAATAACTATAAATCTTAAAGTAAAACTAGAAATTACTGAGATTTCTTTTTGATTTATGAAATTGCCTGAATTTAACTTTATTCTTATCGATTTCTACATTTGGAAGGCTTTTAATGGATATCTTATCATCTTCTAAGTCGTCTGAAATTTCAGTAAGTTCAATTGAGGTTCTAACATCATTTTTGTTTCTATTAGTTTTTGCATTGTAACATTGGTTGTAAATTTGGATACAGCATGATAAGTTTCTATTGCAAAAACATCTCTTATAAACTTTGTATCCTAAATAAATAAAAATTATTGAAATTATTACATAAGTTAGTCCTGAATAGTAATTTCCATATCTCAGAATATGGGATTGATTTTGACTATCATCAATTTCATTTTCTAAATGATCTAATTTATGTGACGCTAATTTTAATGATTCTAGATCTACATGAGATAAGGTTATTGGATTAAGAAGAGAAGAGCTTGTATTAATTAGATTGTATTTGCAACAATCATCTAAAGTCAAATCAAAGCTTAAATTTATTTGACTTGGTACAGTTAATTTATATTTGTTAAATGGATAAAATTGCAATGTTTCAAAGTAAGCTACACAGTTATCTTCGATAGACAGGATTCCTGTTCCTTGTAAAACATAATCAGTAATATTATTTTTACATTTTAACGTTAACCTATTGGCTTTAGATTGCACATAAACATATTTGTTATCATTTATCTTTTGCCATATATCTATATTACCATAAATAATTCTAGATTCACAATTATCAGGAAGCGATAAAGTTGCTTCTGTTAATAGTTTAGATTCACATGTAGGGTTACTGATAGTTGACAGAATTGATGTTAAAGGACAAATAATATAGTCTTTATTGACTTCTTGACATTCACTAATGCTATCTAATAAAGTATAACTCAATCTATCATCCGTTATTGCTATGTAAGGTTTTGAAGGATGTATTAAAACATAATATGTTAAATGATCTCGTGGAGTTGGTAATGGGAAACTTTTATAAAGATTGAATTTAACAGGCTTTATTAAAGGTATTTGAATAATAAATATTAATTTATTGTTATAAAAATAAACCGTTAGTTTTGCTAAATCTATTATAGTGTGTATATTTTGCAGAGATAAAAATATTGGGAACTCGGAGGTTCTCATCGATTGGTAATTTTTTGATAATTCCCGGTATAATGTTGTAGGAGTAATAACGTATGGGTGAAGAATATTTGTCTTAGCAAACAAAATGGAGTTTAAAATTGTATCTATGATATTAGAAATGGATAATAATGATCCTTCTATAATATTAAACATTGAGTTGAATCTTTCTAAATTAATAAGATTAGTGTGTGTTTTAGTATTAGAGGTGAGTATGTAATAAAGTTTTTCAATTTGAGTATTAAGTTTATTTTCGTTATCATTTAATTTTTGTATAGATAAATTAAAATTATTAATTGTAGATCTGACAATGTGAATATTGTCTTTCATTAAAGAGTATATGTGCTCTTCATTCTGTTCACATGAGCTAATGGCTTCATCATATTTTCTTGCGTCATCGGCATCTAATGTTCCAAAGAAGAACTTAAGGATTTCTCCTCCAAATTCGAGAGCACGTTTTTCTCGATTATGAGAAATTAAATGAGATAAGGATTCAATCTTAAGATTATTAGAGTTAATTAATATTTCTAAAGGATTAATAATATCTTTACAATCTAAATTAAAGTCACTAACTAAATTTCGAGCTTTTTCACAAAAATCCGATATATTTTTAATAGATTTTTCAATCTTTTCCATATAAGGTTTAATCGGTATGACTTCAACAGAAGTTATGACATTCCAATAGTCGTTTTGGAAATAGACGATGGAAGTTGGATCAAAATATATTCCTGGACTATGCAGAATCGGTTCTATCGGTTCCGAAATGCTTGGATGCACGAAACATCTGAAACAAATATAGTTCACGCTGGTTTTATTTCATTAACGTGATACTTTATGTGCTTTCTATTAACACAGAGAGTGACATTATTTTTGCCATGGGTTTTCATTATTTTGTATGGCCCTTTCCACACGGGAGACAGTGCCTTTCGAGACCTATGATGGTGTTTTAAGTATACTAAGTCACCAGTTTTGTAGGTTATAGACTTCGATTTAGAGTCGTAATAATTTTTTGAATATTCTTTGCTCTTATTTATATATTCAATAGCTTTTTCGCGTGAATATTTCATTCTATATTGAAGTGCACGAATGTATTCTTGATAAGTAGTGTCATCGGTTGATTCGTAAACACTACTGGGAATAAAAGGTTTAAAACCGTATAATAATTCAAATGGTGTGTAATTTGTAGTACAATGAGGAGTGGTGTTGTATGAAAGGATCGCAGTTGCAATATAACAATTCCAGTCGTCCTGGTTCTCGTTAACGAATGACCTCAAGTACTCTTTAAGGGTGGCATGAGAACGTTCTAACGCGCCATTAGTTTGAGGATGATAAGAAGTAGAAAATAGGTTTTTTATTTTAAGTATATGCGTCAATTGCTTAAATAAGTCTGACGTGAAAGTTGTACCTTGGTCAGTTAATAAATATTTGGGAAATCCGAATAAAGAAAAGAAATGAATTAATGTACGAGCAACTTCATCAGTAGTACACGTAATCATGGGATAAGCACACGAAAATTTTGTTAAGTCATCTTGAAGTGTTAGTATGTATTTAAATTTCTGGAGACCAGCTTCGGGTAAAGTGCCAACAATGTCTAGAGCTAATCTTTCAAATGGCTTTGTGCTCGTTGATGTTATTATCATGGGTGCTTTATTACATGTGCGTAGAGGCTTGTTAATTTGACACATTTTACAATTCTTTACAAAATGCTCTACATCTGAGCGCATACTTTTCCAATAATATGAGACCTTTAGTCTATTTAACATGCGTTTCACACCTGGGTGACCAGCTAAAGTAGTCCCGTGATTTTCTTTTAGAATATTAGGAATTTCAGCGGGAGTAGGATACAATATTTGGTTTTTGTAAATATGAATTTCAATATTAGTACTATGGAAAACATATGCTATCATATTATAAATTTTAACATAACTTAATTTAATAAAAGGTTCAGAAAAATCTGGTAAGGCAAGTTCCTTAACATAATCATTTTGAGAAATTATCTCATCTCTTAGTTTAATTAATAAATTGTAAATTATCTTATAACTCGTTTCATCAAAATGATGAATTTTTGTAAACATAAAATAAATAATTTTGTTATTCTTAGAATTCATTTTGTGTATAGTATCTGGTTCGCGTTCACTGGCGCGAAACTCTTCAGAGTCTTCAAGCATTGCCAATAATTGTTCACAATGCGGCATTGAATAATCTAAGTCTAAGGAAACTGGACAAGCTATACTCTTTTGTTTTGAAGTATGCAAACTTTGATTATGCTCTATAATTTTCGTATCGTAATCAAGGTTATTTTTTGTAAATTGTATTTTAAAGTATTGTTCATAAGTAGTTGAATTCAATCTAGAACTTCTAGTAGTTACAGCATTTACCGGATAACGGGATAATGCATCAGCATTGCTATTTACTCTTCCCGGTTTATAGATAATCTCGTAACTATATTCTTCGAGCTTTAAACGCCATCTTAAGAGACGTCCACCCATATCTTTAGCATTAAATAACCAGGTTAGAGGCCTGTGGTCTGTGACAATCTTAAATTTATAACCATAAAGATAGGGCCTGAATGTATTAACAGCAAAAATGATAGCAAGAAGTTCCTTCTCGGTTGTTGAATAATTTCCTTCGTGTTTATTTAAGGTTCGTGAGGAATATGCAATTGGCTTATCTTTGCCAACTTCACCTTGGGACAGAATTGCGCCTACGGCATAATTTGAAGAATCTGTTGTTACAATAAACGGTCTAGAAAAATCGGGATACTGTAGTAAGGGAGCTGAAATAAGCTTTTCTTTAAGCGTATTGAAGGCATGCTCTTGTTCAGAGTGCCAATGAAAATCTACGTCCTTTTTTAATAGTGATGTAAGAGGCTTTGTTATATGTGAAAAGTTCTGTATAAAACGACGATAGTAACCTGTTAATCCTAAGAAGGATTTAACATCTTTTGGAGTTTTTGGTGTTGGGAATTGGGAAATAGCCTTGACCTTATCTGGATTAGGCGATACACCGTTATCTGTAATGATATGCCCTAGGTAAACAACCTCTTTTCGTAAAAACTCACATTTGTCAGGTTGCAACTTTAGATTTGCTTCTCTAAATTTTGAGAATACAGTTTCTAATTTATTTATATGAGATTCAAGGTCATGAGAGTATATAATACAGTCATCAAGGTATACGTAGCAATGTAACCCTTGTAAGCCAGAAAGAACTAAATTCATCATTCTCTGAAATGTAGAAGGTGCATTTTTTAATCCGAAGGGCATACGCGTAAATTCGAACTGACCTGAGATACTGTTTGTAGTAACACTGAATGCCGTTTTTTCTGTGTCCTTGGGATCTAATAACAGCTGATGAAATCCTGACGCAAGGTCAAGCGTGCTGAAATACTTTGAATGACCTAACTGGTCTAAAATATCTGTTATGAGAGGAAGAGGATAAACTTCTGAAACAGTGACATCATTTAATCGTCTATAATCAATAACTATTCGCCACTTAGTTTTGCCGGAAGCATCTAGCTTTTTAGGGACCACCCAGACTGGTGAATTCCAAGGAGAAGTAGAGGGGCGAATTATGTTCTGGTCCAGCATTTTCTTTATTTGATTTTCGACTTCATTTTTATGTATTTCAGGGAAACGGTATGATTTGACATGAATAGGAGCAGCATTGCCAGTATTAATAGAATGTTTAATAACATTTGTATAAGTCAAATCTTCGCCATCAAGATGAAATATATCAGTGTATTTAGAGATGCAGTTAATTAAGGCTTTGTTTTCTTGTGGGTTTAAGTGAGAGCATCTTATTTGGTTAAGAACCATTTGAGAACGATCTTTAGTCGTAGAATTTAAATGATAAATGAGTTCCGTTTGATTTTTATCTTCATAATAGAGAGGAAGCTCTAATGGAGTTAATTGAACTTGAAAATCATTTACAATAACTTCAGATTCGGTGGTGTTAATAATAGAAACATTTACATGATTGTTTGATTTTAATTGAACTATGCAATTGGCTAGAAATACACCATCACATATTTTATGATCTAATAAAAGAGCTTCTTTAAAATCCGTAATTTCAGATAAATTGGAAACCGGACATTCGATAACCATTTCCGAACGCGGAGGTATAACATATGACGGCTTGCTAAAATAAAATGGTATTTCGTAGTCCTCTAAAGTGAGGATGTTATTAGAGTATTGAATATTTATTTTAAAGTATTGTATAAAATCACTACCAATAATTCCGTCGTAATTTAAATTAATTGTATCGTCAATTGCGTGAAATATGTAGTTGAATACTATTTTATTCTTCGTCGAAACACGGTATTCAAAATTAAGTTTAATTGACCCAAGAGATTTACAATAAGAGTCGTTGTCACTTAGACCTTTAAGTTTTATAACCTCAGAATCAAGCTCTGGTTTATCATGTAAACTGGAATATTTGACAATTGAAATTGTAGAACCAGTATCTATTAAAAAGCACAATGGCTGGGTGTTATAATTTGTTTTTAAATAAACATGAGGTAAAGAAACTTTATTATTTATATAATTAATGGTAAATGTATTTTCATTTGAACAATTCCTAGAAAAAGAACTCGTCATTTCGCGAGGTGAGGAATCGTATTTAAAATTTAAACTCATATTTTTATTAAAAGTTTCATTCGCGTTAACCTGTGTTGAGGAAAATTTAGGAACACAGTTTGAAGGACACGTAGTCTCTGTATTTGCGCTAACCTGTGTTGAGGAAAATTTAGGAACACAGTTTGAAGGACGCGTAGTCTCTGTATTTGCGCTAACCTGTGTTGAGGAAAATTTAGGAACACAGTTTGAAGGACACGTAGTCTCTGTATTTGCGCTAACCTGTGTTGAGGAAAATTTAGGAACACAGGGCTTAATAAAATTATTCGTGTCATTAAAATTATTATTGTGTGGTTTCAACAGACACGGCGTCGAAACCGTATTTAGTTTAAATTATCGTCATTACAAGGCGTGTCAATAAGGTGGACATTAGAGCGATTGTCGCTTGGAATGTCATTGTTCGGTGCCGGTGCACCTGACAGTGTAGAGTTACGAGAAATGTTCGACGAATTATAATTTTTAGCCTTAAGTTTGCGACACTCGTTTATTAAATGACCACGCTTTTTACAATAAGCGCATATTTTGTTAGGATTATAGTTAGAATTATAATTATTTTGTTTAAACAAATTTTGTTCATTATTTATCGAGTTAATTCGTTGAAAATTACGAGAAGAATGCGCGTTTTTATTTTTATAGCACTCGGAAGCGTTGTGACCGCTTTTATTACAAATATTGCATTGTTTAATAGACTTGGTGGATAATTTAGTTAATTTAAATAATTTTTCTTCCTCAATGGCATGAGTTATTGCCTCAGAAAGGGTTTTAGGATTCCTACAACGCACTATGTGTGAGAAATTAGAGTTCAACCCTAATAAGAAGGTATTAAGGGCCAAGTCTTCCATCGCGGCAATACGGCCTATAAGTTCTTTGTCATTACTACAGCTATAATGGATGTCAGATTGTAATCTAGTTAAACAAGATTCTATACGTAACGAGAATTGCATCACGTCTTCAGACGGCAATTGTTTACAGTTTTGTAAATCCACTAATAAATGAGTGGAGTGCTTTTTCTCGCCAAATGTGTCTTTTAAAAATTGCTTAATTTCTGTCCAGTTATTAAATTGCTTTAAACAACAAGCTAATTGTGCTTTGCCTTCTAATTGCGAGATGATATATTTACATAACACATTCCGTTGTTCTGTAGTCGCTAAGGAAATAGCATTTTCGCAATTGGTTAAAAATGCCGGTAAAAGTTCTCGAGACCCGTTGAAAGGTTTGATAAATTTGGTGAGAACGGAAAGAGTAATTTTATCTGCCATTTTGGGTTTTTGTTTAGGCAGGGGACTATCCTCAGACGAACTGCTAGAATGTGAAGACACTATTTCTTCGCTAATTTCTTTTTTTAGAGACATTAAATTCCTTTTATTATTGTTGTAAAATACTACAGAACATCAGAAAATATGCACATATAAAAGTATAAAATTATAAAATAGCACGAAAAATAAATGACAATTGTATAAGTTGTAAATAAAAATATTAATGTGTATAAATTATTATGGTTATGTATAAATTGATTGGATATATTCACTTCACAAAATTTGATAAGTATAATCCACTTTCACTTTATAATAAAAAAAAATATTATTTGCATAAACTCACAGTAACAGCGACACAGCAACAGTACTCGCCAACATACTTGGAAATTTACGTAATTGTGCAGGTGCGCGATGTGGACAACGCCGGACGCCTGGCGATTCAAGGAATCGTATTGCAGGGACGCTCGTCGTTCTGTTGCGGCTATGTTCTTAAATGTGTTGTAATTTTATACAACGTGTTTGATGATGGGTGAGAGTCGATCTATTGTAGATGATCTACAGATGATCTTGTGATGCGGGCTCACACGTGTAAGTGGAGGCTTACCGTCGACCACAGGGTAGTAGCAGCTGTTCGGGGTGATGCGGGCTCGCGCTTAGCAGCGGAGGCTTATCGTCGACCACAGGGTAGCAGTAACTGTTCGGGGTGATGCGGGCTCGCGCTTAGCAGCGGAGGCTTATCGTCGATCACGTGTGAGGTCGTAGCGCGGCTTGGACAATCAGGGGGCCCAAGACTTACGGTTGACTATTGCTCACTGTGGACCTTTAGATACGGAGCCAACGTATATTAGGGTGCAGACGAGTGGAAACGAATTCGCGACGCCTACACCTATTTATTCCAGTATTCGAATTCCTGGAATATCCCACTTCTGACACCAGTTTATTAGGATGGCACTCCGTAGGTCCTTTTAAAAAAACACTTTTATACTGCTAAATTATATTGGATATAAAAAGATACAAATTATTATGAACTGTACTGCACTGTAAAATTGTACTCTGACTCTGACGAGCCCTCATATTGTCCTTATATATGTTTCTGAAGAGTATTGAAGTGATGGGGGTTTACGCTTAGTCGGCAACTTTGGTAAACATAATTTGTTCATAACAGTATGAAGGAGTCCTCAAAAATACTACGCTTGAATAAAATTGGATCCAGCTGATGGTCATGCATTTTTAGACAAGTCTGTTTTTAAGCATAGACGTACAATAGATTCTCGAGACAATTGCATTTGATCATTTGACCCAGGACTTAAGAATCTTTTTAATCTATACCAATAAATAAAATTGGAGTGTCTGTTTGTAATGTCAAAATAATAGACATTTTTCATGCTCACATGGTTATTTGCACGATACCTATGCCTAAAATACAGATTAAAAAATTTTTGTCTGTCTGTTTGTTCCAGGTAATCTTCAAAACGGCTGGACCGATTTCAAAAATTCGTTCACCAATAGAAAGCTATAATATCAAGGAGTAACCTAGGCTATATTTTATCCTGGTATTCCCACGGGAACGGGAACTACGCGGGTAAGACGACTAAAACCGAAGCGAAGCGAGGGCGGGTTGCTAGTAATAAATAATAATAGTAATAGCAAATGGCCACAGTTTCGCTCGCGTATTTTCTGCTCCCGTTACAACATTGGGATCAAATATATTCTAAATTATTTCTTATATAGACAGCTAACTGGTAGTAAAATATTATCAATGTTGATCCAACGGTTTTGATGATTACCAGGAACAAAGAGACAGACAAGCAGACACATTATTATTAAGCTAGCTATTAGGCATAGGTATCGTTTAGTCGAGGCCGCGGGTGACTGGATCGGGGATTTTAGTCCGGAACCCGCAGAGAGACTTACCACGCGACGGTGTCCGACGTCGCAGGAAAGGGACGTCGAGAGGAGAGGGTACCTCCTCAGGGTATTCCGTCGGGCCGACCACTGAAGACAAGAAACTCGGTGGTCGGTCCAACGACGAAGGCGACGTGCTTCGGGTGGGTTACGGGGCCGTGCGCCGCCCCTCTGTCGCCCTGGATGCAGCCAGACGGTGGGTGCGCTGACTGTAGCCCACCCCAGAGAAAACAATTATATTTGTTTGTATGTTACGCTTTCACACTTAAACCAATTTCAAAAATTATTTCACCAATGGAAAGCTATTATACCAGTGGGTAACATAGGCTATATTTTATCCCGATATTTAGGAACTACACGGGTAAGGCGACTGAAATCGAAGCGAAGCGAGGGCGAGTTGCTAGTCTATTCTATACCAATAAATAAAATTGGAGTGTCTGTTTATAATGTCAAAATAATAGGCTTTTTTCATGCTCACACGGTTATTTGCACGACACCTATGCCTAAAATAGCAATTAAAAAATTTTTGTCTGTCTGTCTGTCTGTTTGTTCCGGGTAATCTTCAAAACGGCTGGACCGATTTCAAAAATTCTTTCACCAATGGAAAGCTATAATATCAGGGCGTAAACTAGGCTATATTTTATCCCGGTATTCCCACGGGAACGGAAACTACGCGGGTAAAACGACTATAACCTATAACCGAAGTGAAGCGAGGGCGGATTGCTAGTAAAGAAATATGCGAGCTTATCAACTCGTAAGTGTGTCAAATCAGTATGTTGTAATTTTTAGATAACGCCCTTATATTGCAAACAAACATGTACATACAATATGTCTGGGTGTTAATTTTACCAATCAAGGTTGAAAGCAAGGCTGCTCTGGTTACAGAATTTTAAATAATTTGAATCGATTTGAAAACTATCCTTGTATTTCTATAATGGCATTGTGTAATATTTATTTGTGTAAGTATCCCTGTACGTTTTTATGGTCATTGTGTAAGAATACAATACACCACCCTCTAACTTGCCCCTCGAGTGTCGTAACAGACGACTAAGGGATAAGAAATCCAGATAACATCTATGCAAGAGAAGGAAAACTCGATATAAAACCCTATACCAACACGTCTGACCAGCGCGGTATAGTAGGTCAATTTCCCTCGCATTGTGGGCAAAGGCACGAGCCTAATAGCCAGAAAAGTTCTTTTTCGCGTGAGGAAAGGACAGGCGACAGGAGGGTACCCCAAATAGGGGGTGTTCCGTCGGGCCGACCACTGATGACAAGTAACCCTGCTCCGGTGGTCGGCCCAACGACGAGGGCGACGTGGTGTTCGGGTGGGTTGCGGGTGTGCGTGCTTACGCCCCTCTGTCGCCCCGGACGGAGTGGTGCGAGGAGCGCGTCGACTGCGGCCTACTCCCAAAAAAAAAGCCTAACAGCCGACTTATGTGGGCCGAGATGATGATGATGGTGTAAGCATACAAGTTTTAGAATACTAGATTAATTTCAAATGATTGTAAAGTTGACAATGTTAGTGTCCTGATAAAGCTTATCCTTACTTAATATTATAAATGCGAAAGTAAGTTTATTTGTTTGTTACGTTTTCACGCTTAAGCCAACGAACCGATTTCAAACATTCTTTCACCGGTGGAAAGTTATGATATCAGGGAGTAACATAGGCTATATTTTATCTCGTTATTCCCACGGGAACAGGAACTACGCAGACAACTGGAACTAAAGAGAAGCGAGGGCGGGTTGCTGGTACAGAATCAATGATTTGATGTGATTTAACTTCAAGGTCTGCGCAATCTGGGCCAGCCACAGATGTCAAAGAGTTGCTACTAGTGGTCGGTCCAATGACAATTGGGAGGGAGCATGGTAGGTTATTCGGGATGCACGCCGTCCATCCATCGCCTCGTACAGATTCGGCGAGGTGTGTCCAGACCATAGAGTACCAAAAAAAGGGGTAAGTGATACAGCAGGTTTAAGGTTTCCTTATCCAGAGGAAGCCCGTGTTCAATAATGAGATGTGCATGCTGAGATGAAGAAGAAGCAGACGAGTGATAACAAGTTGTTGAGGGATGATGGAGAAAAAAATTAATGCAGATTTAAACTTGCAATGTTATAATTATTACAGAATTATAACATTACTAGCATCGCCTTGCGGTTTCACCCGCAATTCCTCTTCCCATCGGAATATCGGGATAAATTATAGCCTATATGTTGTTCTGATATGTAAGTTATATTATTGTGAAGTTTCATCAAAATCCATTCAGTAGTTTTTGCGTGAAAGAGCAACAAACATCTTCACATCCTCACAAACTTTCGCGTTTATAATATTAGTAGGATTGCTTATATAACATTATTCGGTGTTGTGACGGATTAAGAATACAATTCACCACTCCCTATCTTGCCCGTGGATGTAAAAGACGACTAAGGGATATAATATGTATATAAGATCTGTGCAAGAGAAGGAAAACTCGAAATGAAACCCTATACCAAAATGTCTGATCAGCACGGTATAGTAGGTTAAATTCCCTCCCATTGTGGAGAAGATCCTAGCCCAATAGTGGGACGTATGTGGGCTGAAATGACGATGGGGTAAGGGTTTCTCCAACTCGTTATGCCTTTTAAGTAACTCCTCATATTTACTCTCTAATATTTTTTAAAGTAATAATTTCAGAATATTATTTTTAAAGCGTGCAGCGTACTATGGAGCGACCTATGCTCGGGATTTCTCTGCGAGATAGAATCCATGATGATGATGAACATTATTGCCGGTGTAGTAGCGGCTATAAATACTACCAACCCTTAACATTGCCTGTGGGTGTAATAGACAACTAAGAGCACACTAAAAAAAAAAAAGTCCATCAGATGCCGTCTGCTCAACAATTGCATTCCTAAGAAGAGTTGACGCCAGGAAGGTGTCCGGTCATTAGACTCTTATGGGTATGCGCTGATATGAGATGATGAATCAGAAAAAATAAAGGATATAGTCATTCGTTTTCATCACAGAATAGTAATACAATTCATCACCATCGAGCCCAGTAGTAGGAAGTATACGAAACCATGTAAGATGACGAATCACAAGAAGTAAAAAAATAGTCATGATGGTGCAGTAAGTACAGTAGAACCAGTTTAATACGATTGCCCGCATAATACGCCATTTTGCATCAGTTCCAACAACTTGAGACATGTTTTCATACATTTCTTAACGCTTAATACGATCGTGATCCCGTTAAATACGCCAACAGGTGCCACTCAAATACACATTACCCCTTGCGGCAGCGGTCAGCGACTGTCGAGCGACCCTAAGTGATAATGACCAAGAAGAAGATGCGTGAACTCCGATTTTGTCACACGCCCAGGCATTATCAGCAGTTAATGATTTAAGAAGCTATGTAATTTCTTTGAATCAAAGCGAAGACGCACTGCGAAAATTAAATTACGTTGAAAATGTTGTAATTGCTAATGCCTCAAAACCTTTTTGTCTAATTAAAATATGTGATTACTTTAAGTAACGTAATAATAATAAACAACATTTTTTTAGGTAATTTTTAAATGTTAAATTCAATACGTAAGTATTCAAAATAATAATATAATAAATAATAACGGCACGTTTTTTCCCTTGCCCGCATAATACGATTTCCCGCCTAAGACGCGTTTTTGGTCGGGTTCCTGCGAAATCGTCTTAAACGGGTTTTACTGTAGTATATTTTACCACCAGGGACCGCTAAGCTACGCGAGATATTTTCCCCTTCGGATGGTACGAAGCCCCATAAACCTACGAATGTCTTCTCATGGTCTTTTAAAAGTAAGTCATAAGCACCATTATTTCGATGCCTAGCTTCGTGAAATACAACAATTCATACAGTTATCTTTTCAGCGGGTATCGTAGATGACTAAGATCTAAGGAGAAAACATGAGAAGAAGAAAAGAAGCAATAGAAGAATAACTCGACATCGAACTCTATAAATTCTTAAGCAGCTTGGTATATTAGGTAAATTAATGTCTCAGAAGAAGCCCATTTACGTATAAGGTTTCTAGAAGAACCACCTCTACGATGTAGGAAAGGATAGCTCATACAGCGGTGCCACTTGTTGAAAAACATCAATTGAGTTCACGGTCACGACGCTTATACTACACGCGCGCTTTCTCACAAATAATTAATGAGGAAATATTAACCTTCAAGAAAAACACTCATATTATCAAACAACACACACTTTAATAAAATATCAGGACAACATCGATAACATCAAAACTTGAGCAATATCAATCTTTATATAGAATTTACGATAATTAACGTCAATTAAAATAAAGGAATTCTTATTTTTAATGTAACACTTAGAAGTCGATACTTCTATTTAATCACGTGTTTTTATTATCACATTTGAATTAAATCATACTACACTCTCTTAATCTAAAGTAAGGATTAATTAAAACCAACTGTTCTCTTTTTTAATTTTGTCTCTGTGACGTCCCTTCATTTCTAGGGTTTGAAAAATCTCAGAAAGTTGATCGAGTTTCTGCGGCGGAGTCTGCGGTAGTTCTTGTAATTTCCAAACACATTTGTCTCCATCCTCACTACGAACTATATTACACGGTTTTCTTTCCCGCAAACATAATAACTTGCCCGTTTCTGGCGTTGAAGATAATTTCGCCACATGTAGAGCTGCTTTTTTGAATCTTGTCTTTGGTGAAACTTTTGGTTGCAAATCAACGTTTTTTGCCTTCTCTAAATCTATCTCTAAAGTTGATTTATCCGTGATAAACGTATTTTCTTTAACAATTTTATTTTGAGAGTTCACATACACTGGTTTTATCACATCATAGGTGTTTTCTCTGAGTAGCTGCTGTGGTTTTACATCTATGTGGTCCAGAGAACTTTTTCTTGTGAAGCCATGTATTCGCAGCGGCGTTAGTGGTTTCAATACTTCGTGAATTTTGATGGGACTTAATGCGGCTTGAGTTTTATTCAAATCGAAAACGATCACTTTTGTTTTAGGTTTATCAACTTTTTGTCCAATTGCGGGGAGAGGATGAAACGGAGACAATGATGATTTTATAGGTATGCCATTGTCAAGCATTCTGGATTGGGCGGTTTTGTTTTTTCTCGTTTTAAATTTTCGCGGCGCGTATATTGTTGTGAGCGCTCGTGTTTTGTGAGGATCGAGCGGTGCGAGTGTTGCTGGCAGCATGGGGCGTGTGGAGGCTCGCCCGGCCTCGCGCTGACAGCCGTCGTTAACCTTGGGCGTCACCTCCCCGACTATCGAACAGTCCCCTGCGTGACCGTCGTCCACTCAACTACGTATAAACTCTATATACATATATACAACTCACAACTTTATCGGACTAGGAAGGCGATGAGAAAATTTATTACATATTCTAGTAACGTCATAGAGCAAGTACATAAATTAGGTATGATTTTTTTTTAGTTTTTCAATCGTGTTCGAAAGATTTCACGGGAAATTTAATTGTGATTAATATTTTGAGGAATTAGGTACCCAAAGTAGAATTATTTTCCCAATTATGAATGTCAACACTATAGGTAATTAGTCTGTGGTACAGACAATAGTATTTTTTTTTTAAATTATGTACCTATGTATAATTATAGTCAATATCATTATAATAGAAACTTTTTGGTAAAACATTTTAATGATTGCCTCGATGAGTGGGACGCAGTATTTCTATACTCGTTCCAATTATTTTACTTTTGGCAGGTCGAATTCTGATCAATTAGTGTTGTACCAATGTATTACGGATACTATGTTTTGTAATAATCGATTTTAGTCAGGAAGAACTTTTAATCGATTTAACACGGATATTTTATTTTTGCTTAAATACATATTTCATATTATTTAAAAACTTCACTTCTGTAAATATATTTGTTATTTGGGCACATTAATTTTTGCATACCCACTAATTCAGTCCTCCCAAAATATTTTACTTTGTACTTTGCAAAATAAAAAATAACTACTTTATGAAGCATTTTTCCATTAAGCGGGGTCCGCTGCTCCAAACTTTACTTAGAGACAATGGCGCCCTCGTCTGCGGTAGTAAATCACTAATTTTCTCATCCAGCCTACCCCTTTTTTTTTTAGCCGAATTGGCAACACTGAACGGCGCGCCGGCGACGCCATTTTGTTGTGTTGTCTGTCACTCGCAACAAGACTCCCGTGCTAGTCACATTTCTGTTCGCTGAGTGCTCTTTCATATTTTTCATACGCTGTGTTGAGTATTTATATTCCACCGTATTGATTTCATTGTTCTTACTTTGATTGAGTTGAGCGTATCGTTCCTCCCAGTAAGATTTGACTTGCAAAATGCCGAAAGGTATGGTGCTTAAAGGACAATCCAGAGAGTTAGTGCTGCGGCTTCGTGAATTTTTTGAAAAGGAAAGCCGCAATGGCGGATTCCTTATACCAGTAACCCAAGTTAGAGACCGTGTTGCAGCAGCATTAGGTATTAGTGCTCCAACGGTGGCGAAAATCACTAAAGAAGCCTATGGTAGTAGTGGTATTGAACAGAACAAGCTATCTACGCCTAAGAAAAAACGTCAGCCCCGTAAAGTGACAGCAATTGACAGTTTTGATACTGATGCTATTCGTCGTCATATATACAATTATTACACAAGCAAAGAGATTCCTACTTTGAAAAAATTAGTAGCGTCTCTACGAAATTGTGGCTTGTTTCGTGGTCAAAAATCTTCTTTGTCAAAGGTGCTGCACCAAATCGGGTTCTTGTATAAGAAATCCGACAAAAGAAAAATTTTAATGGAACGTCGTGATATAGCCTTGTCTCGCTGTGAATTTTTAAGACAAGTGAAGAAAATAGAAGACTGGTCGAATGTCGTTTTCACAGATGAAACTTGGCTCAATGCCAATCATTCCATACCAAAAGGTTGGACTGACGATACTGCTGCTTCTACTACTGCAGTGCCAATGGGGAAAGGTGAACGCCTCATCATTTGCCATGCGGGAACTACAAAGGGATTTGTACCAGACGCTCTGTTAGCGTTCAAATAAAAAAAACAGGAGACTATCATGAGGAGATGAATGCGGACGTGTATGAAAAGTGGTTCAGAGAAATGCTTACATCACTTGAAGAGCCATCAACAATATTTATTGATAATGCAGCCTATCACTCTCGCCAAATTAATAAAATGCCAACACAGGCCAACAAAAAACACGAGATTATAAACTGGCTTCGTGATAATGGGGAAGATGTAGACGAATCCCTACTAAAAGTAGAATTACTTAAAATATTAAAAAGTAAAAAGCAGCCAAAACGATATTTCATCGACGAAATGGCAGCAGAATATGGGTATGTTGTAATCAGAATTCCTCCGTACCACTGTCAATATAATCCAATTGAAATGATCTGGGCACAAGTCAAAGGACACGCCGCAAGAAACAATACAACTCCTCCTTTCACAGCAAATAAAATGCTTGAACTTTTAAAAAACGCATGTGCTAGTGTGATGCCTGAAAACTGGGCGAGTGTCGTCAACAAGACAAAAAATATAATATTCTCTGATTGGGATCGGGAAATTGAATTTGACAACATACCTACACAAGAGTTAATAATAAACACTGCAGATGATTCAAGCGACGATTCGAGTTCGTATGAAGAATCCGACGATTCGTTATAATAAAATAATATTAAAATATTTTGGTTGTTTTATTTCATGTTATAGGTATGATGAGAAGATTTTTATATCTCCCTGATACAATTTTAACGTGTTGTCTATTACAACAATTCAAAACTCAGTTGTCAGCTGACTTAACTGCAAATAAGTGTAATCGATTATTTGCGATTCATTAGTTTGCACCGAATACTTTTGATCCTGTCACTAGATGCGATAGAACGTAACTTTTTTATAACGGAAATGAATTATCACTTAAATTTTATGAATAGAGCTATTTACGGCATATTAATGTATTTAGTGGGTAATAATTAAGATATATAAATATTATTGGGCATTTTATATATTTATATATTTCTCTGTTCACTCGTTTCAAAGTTAATAATTGCGTATAATGAAACAGTTACGTCCTAAAGCATGTGTCAAAAGTAAAATAAATGGTTGGAACGAGTATATCTACCGCAATCTTTGTATTTACTCCGTGATACGTACCCTACTTAGGTACTTATATGCGTTTTCCAAACATGATTTATTTATCATTCATCCTCATCATCGCAGCCCACATACGTCCCACTGTTGGGCTCGGGCCTCCTCCACAATCGGAAGGAATTTAACCTACTATACCATGCTGGTCAGACATGTTAGTATAGGGTTTCATTTCGAGTGTTCCTTTTCTTAAACAGATGTTATGTGTATATTACATCCCATAGTCGTCTTTTCGACATCCACGGGCAAGATAGGGAGTGGTGAATTGTATTCTTACTCCGTCACCTCACGGAATAATTTATTATTAAGAATATGGAAACTTCTTTTTCATGTGATGACGAAATAAGAATACAATTCACCACTTCTTGCCTGAGGGTGTCGTAAGAGACGACTGAAATATAATATGTAGATAACATTTATGCAAGAAAACGAAAACTCGAAATCAATTTATACCAACAACGTCTGACCAGCGTGGTATAGGTCAAATTTCCTCCCACAATTGAGAAGGCGCGAGCCTAAAAATGGGACGTATGTAGGCTGAGATGATAATGATGGAACTTTTCTTAAGATTTTTGATTGTTACGTTTTCAAACCATAAGTAATCGACTATTTCTCACTAAATTCTGTATACACATTGTCAGAGATATAGTAAGGACATGGAGCCTGTAACCCACCCGTATAGCACGTCGCCTTCGTCGTTGGGCCGACCACCAGTGCAGAGTTCCTTGACTTCAGTGGTCGACCCGACGGAATACCCCGAGGGAGTACCCTTTCCCGTCGACGTTCCAATTAAATCAACCCTAAACGAAATAGGTTCCCCCGTCACTTTCGTCTTTTCTTTCATTCAGAATAACAATCTGTAGACAGTTATAAATATGTTAAAACAGTTTGAACATTCATATGTTCAAAATGTGAAGTCATCTTCACACAAATCGCAAACGTCGATACATTTAATAATACCAAATCAATATATAGTGAAATAAGGTAGTTTTCAATTGTACTATCAACAATGACTATGTATAAAAGCCTACGCTTCACTATTCTGAATAAACCTATTATTATCTTTTTATATATAATACTTCTGTACATGTGACTGAACTCCTAAATGGCTGGGTCGATTTTGATGAATTGTTTTGTGTTTTAAATAAAACCATTTTACGGATTTTATCGTTTATACGTTTCGAACACTTTGCGGGCTGATGGTCATGGGCGGACTATGAGCTGCCCGTGACTATGAGCGTCGGGTAATCAAAAATCAAATACAAACGCGGTAAAATCCGTAAAGTAGTTTTATTTAAAATGTATATACTCGCGTAAACATCAGAAATTATTATGTTTTGTGTGTGTTCAGATAAATTCAAGAATAGTTTAGATTAATAACACCGGCACACAAAAAAAAAAGTGGAATGTACTTTGGACCGGACCTACCTACCGACATGTTTTTCGACCCGCTGAATCTGAATTTCAAGTCCGTTTGGCCTAGTCACCCTCCAGTTTTGAGTAAAATGCAAAAAAAACCTCAAAAACAAGTACGATTGTCCTGATATCGTAAAGGAAATTTTCTATAACGTCCCGATCAGATCTTACACTCGAAACTGCCGTAGGAGACAACCCTTCACGATACGTACTTCACGTACCAATGCAGGCAAGCGTATACCCATTCGTCGCGTACTTGCCACTTTTAATAATAATTTCAATCACATTGACATTAATGCGAATAGCAAGATTGTCTATAAAACAATATTGTTCAAGAAACTGCTTGAAAATACAAATTAATTAAAAAAATATATGCCTACTTCTCTTACTTAACATGCACTTCTTTGTAAAATATTGATTTATCTGTTGAATCTGTGGTAAACGGTGTTGGTATCACTATCATTAACTTTGTATAGCTTAACACTATTTATTTAAACTTGTATTGTGATATTGTTTGTTTACCCAATAAAGTAAAAAAAATATTGAAAAAAAAGGCCAAAAATTGCAAAAAACTGCAGTCACAGCAATGAAAAAGTTTTTGTGGACTCGGATCACGTACCTATGATTTTTGTGTATAGTAACTGAATCTAAATCTAAAAGTTAATTAGCCCGATGAGCCGTCTTAGTTTGAAAAAAAAAAAACGATAAACCCAAAAAAATGGCAATAAATCATGAAAAATTGAAGTTTTCGAAAAAAAATGTCCAAAAATCCAGCACCAATACCGAAATTTTCAAAAAACTGATTTTTATGCCATCTATTCGCTGAGCACTGAATTTATATATTACTTCAATTTCTATATTTTAATTCTACTTCACTATTTAATTTTTTCGAAAATGTATATGTCACTAATCTTTTCAATTATTAATAATATATATAATACACTAATTAATAATCATTAAAATGAAAAGAAAAAATGTTTTAATAGGAATAAAAGTTATTAATAAAATAAAAATAAAACAACAATTACGTATTTCTGAAACGCTAATATTATATTAGTTAATGTTTGTCATAAATATTTAAATGGCTCTCCTGTATAATTTGCTTATTTATGATAGTAACAGTATTGGAATATAGGTGCGTCATTTTCTAAACAGGATCATGTTTTGTGCGATCTACAAATTGATTTGAGTCTGGATACAATTTGTGTTTGTTAATTGTAAGTCTGTAAAGTTCGCCGCATAAAAATTGCCATTTGTTAAAATATAAATTAAGAATCCAAAAAATAATAAGCTTATTTGATTACAATCGCTAGTTTCTATGATGATATCCAAACCTTTTTATTCAATAACAGGATTTCAGAAGGTAGTTAGCGCAAATTACGCATTCATCTACTAAAACCATTTCAGAAATTGGCTTTAGTTATGTGTAAGCAGGCCGTCCGTGTGGTGGCGGAGTAAGAATACAATTCAGCACCACTATGTTGTATTTCTCTTTTTAGTATCGCTTTTTCTCTTAAAATCCTAGTGCTGCTAATACATTCTCTTCAATAAAATCTATACCAATAAATAAAATTGGAGTGTTTGTTTGTAATGTCAAAATAATAGGCTTTTTCATGCTCACACGGTTATTTGCACTATACCTACATATGCCTAAAATACACTTCATATTTTTTTGTCTGTCTGTCTGTCTGTTTGTTCCGGGTAATCTTCAAAACGGCTGGACCGATTTCAAAAATTCTTTCACCAATGGAAAGCTATAATATCAGGGCGTAAACTAGGCTATATTTTATCCAGGTATTCCCACGGGAACGGGAACTATTCAGGAAAGACAACTGAAACCGAAGCGAAGCGAGGGCGGGTTGCTAGTAAGGAATATGTAAGTGTACTAAAACTATATCTTGAAAAAAAGTAACTAAAATGTTGATCACTTAAAACCTCTGGATCTGGAATCTGGATTCAATCTTAATCATTTCCGCCCGTGAGTTTTAAAAAAGTCAAATGCGGGTAACGGGTACGTAAGAGAAAGGAAACTCGAAATAAAACCACGTCTGACCAGCGTGCAGCGTGGTATAATCGGACATTTTCTCTACAGAAGAGAAGGCTAGAGCCCAGAAGTGGGACGTATATAGGTTATGATAATGATGATCAGAAGGCTAGCTTACAAGATGTTTAGTAAATATTTTGCATGATTTCTTGCCAGATCTTTCTCAGTGTAGCCGTGTTCCGATCCGGTGGTAGTAGTATATTAAATTTATTAGATTTAAATTAACAAATTGTAATAATAACAACTGCAAATTTAATGTTGGATAATTACTAATCATAGACAATATCATTTTTTCATATAGAATCATTTTCTTCTTGTATTGGCAATACATTTGTACCAAAAATGTGGGTCAAAATTTAATAACTAATTTTCTGTAGTGGGTAGATAATTATAAAAATCTGTCATAACGTTGACTTGTTTGGACGTCAGACATCTTAGTCTACCCGTGACCATGAATGCTGTAAAGTGTTCGAATCGTCGGGCAAACACACATAAAATACAGACGCGATAAAGTCCGTAAAAGTAGTTTTGATTTACAACGTATAGTGCTTGCGTAAACATCAGAAATCATAATATTTTGCACGATTTAGACCAAAACATGGATCTTAATTACATATGGGCTGTGGTCAGCGCTGTCCAGCCCCGTCCGGGGCGACGAAGAGGCGGCGCGCGGCCCCATAATCCATCGTAGCTCCTCTCCTTCGCAGTTGGGGCCAATCACCGGTACCCTTCCTTGTCCTCCGTGGCCGGCCCGATGGCATACCTTGTCGGGTACCCTCTCCTTCCGACGTCCAGGACATCGATCGCCGTCGCGCGGGTGCCGGACTAATTCCTGATCCGGTCGCCCAAGACGGGACTGTCCTTCGAACTTATTTCATCATTCGTCTTATACGATACTCACTGGGAAATGATGAAATATTGTATTCAGGTCGTCACTATTTATTATTTTATTGCTGTTGGTAATCAGCTAGCAAACAACACAGCTAATGATAAATGATACTGTCGTTTATGTACTTTTGTAAGGCCGCTGCATACCGGGCAAAAGTGAAGAGAGTGTATGTGTGCAATGAGGTTCCTTGATACTAAAGGCAAAACTCACTACACGCAAACACCCTCAGAAAGTTGGCCTTCCTGCTCTCTCGTTCAACAAACGAGCGCAGTACCGAATTGCTAATACTCAGACGTTGATTTTCGGAGAACTGTGGTACTACCCCGAACAGACCTGTAGACAGACGACTATCGACAGTGGAGTACTGTCCACATAATACTAAATACAATACATAGTCATTTTAATTATATTTTAACCTTGAACTGTGTTTGATTAATTAGAAAATTGAGGCTCGATGACGTCACCAATTTTATCTCTATCTCTTACAGAACTTTTTATTTGTGTGACCAGGATAGAAAACATCATAGTTGAAAGGTATTTTATTACTATTTCAGCCTGTAATTTTATGAGCTAAGTCGTTTAATTATAATTGCATGTACATTATCCGCGTATGTAGATATACATATATAGCGTTGTCACCCTGTAAGGGAGGTTTAATGACCATCATTACCGTCATCGATCCAATGCTGACCTTCACTCGGCTAATTAGAAAAAGTGTTGCTCGCGCCGTCCATCGGTGTTGATTTTATTCGCTATTCATTCTAATTGATTGTTATTTATTCAGAAATGTATATATATACATTATTATATATATACTTAGGTAAGCGTAAGTATTTATATAGTGTTTTTTATTAATTTATCTATGACAATGGATACAAAGTCCTTCAGTCGATCAATTGTCATAACAATCTGAGTATCAACACTTTTCAGCCTACACCGACGGAAGTAGGCTGAAAAGTTTCGCTACTAAGTGCAGTCCTGTGCCTCTTGCATCCACAACGCCCAGTAATTTTAACCAGCTCGTACGTTTATTCAGTTGAACTATACTGCATCGTCCGATACACGTTTTACACGTGGTAGGTCCTACCACACACTAGGGATGATCGATGATCATCGATGTTGAAAGGAAAAACATCGATGTTGCTATAGGCAAAACATCCTAACATCGATGTTAAATGTTTTTAACATCGATGTTGAAAGGAAAACATCAATATTGAAAAGGAAACATTGATGTTGAAGGGAAAACATCGGTGTTGAAAGGAAAACATCGATGTTGAAAAGAAAATACATCGATGTTGCTAGGGGCAGAACGAAATTTCCTAAAAAAAAGCTTATTAAAATTTGCCCGGAGGATTGTATATTTTCACCGTAGCATCGATGTCATAACTCCCGCCATATGTTACAACATTCGACAGAAGAGATTTTTAGGAATAAAAAAAGCTCATCTAAATTTGCCTGGAAGATTTTATTTCATCGTCGTAACATCGATGTCAAAAACATTCGACAGATTTCCTAAAAAAAAAAGCTCATCAAAATTTGCCACGAGAATTTTATATCGTAACATCGATGTTATAGAAGTTCGATGTTCGACGATATCGATATTTCTGTAACATCGATGATTTCCTAACATCGATGTTCGGTGTTCGACAAACATCGAACATCACTGTTGGGCTTTCGATGTTGACATAGATGTTAACATCGATGTTTTTCTAACATCGATAATCCCTACCACACACTGTTGATAGTTATCTGTATACAGTCGCGGGCCGGTCCATCCGGGGTAGTACCTACCACATTCTCGCAGAAAATCGACGTCTGAGTAGAAGCAATTTGTTACTGCGCTTCGTTCAGTGAGCGAAAGAGCCGGCAAACTAACTTTTTGAGGGTGTTTGCGTGTGGTGGATTTTGGTGATGCCTTTAGTTTCACTGAACCTCATTGCACGTATTCATACTTTCTTCACGGTAAGCAGCGGCCTAGCAAAGGTCCATGAGCGGCAGCAACACTTACCATCAGGCGTAATGTTTTCTCGTTTGCCACAGATTGTAATAAAAACCCAAGGCCACGGGTGACGTGACCGGGGATTAGTCCGTCACCCGCCGAGAGGCCGACCGCGTGAGGAAAGACCGACGTCCTCCCCGAGGGGGGGGACATCGGTCGATGGGAGGGTACCCCACGTAGGGGGTATTGCTTCGGTGGTCGGCCCAATGACGAAGGCGAGGTGGTTTTCGGGTGGGTTGCGGGAGTTGCGTGCTTAAGCCCCTCTGTCGCCCCGGACGGAGTGGTGCGGAGGCGCGCCGACCGCAGCCCAACCACAAAAAAAAAAAAGATTGTAATAAAAAAAAGTCGTCACTCGAGGCCCTTTCTTTTCCCACCGGGTGTCAGTTCGTAGAGTAATGTGGCTTGTCCATTGCCACTTAAGCGTAGGTACTAATTCATTGTGCTATGTAGGTTACACCCGTTCTTCTGTATAACCTTCTATATCGGAATCTCTAATCTCTGAAAATCTAAATATAAACAAGTCTTTAAAATTTTCTTTATCTACACTAATATTATAAAGAGGAAAAATTTGTATTTTTGTGTGTGTATATGTTTTATAGTGAATAAATTCAAAAATTGCTGTGCCGATTTCAAAAATTCTTTTACTCTTGGCAAGCTACATTATCCTTGAGTAGCATAGGCTATATTCTATCCCGGTATTCTCATGGGAATGGGAACTACGCGGATAAGGCGACTGTAACCGAAGCAAAGCAAGGGCAGGTTGCTAGTAACCTATAGTATAGTATTCTACTGCTTCATATCGTTGCTTATTCATAAATATTATTGAAATAAAATGCTATACCAACTCGTTTGAATATCGTGGTATAGTAGGTCAATTTCCCCACCATTGTGGAGGATGCTCGGGCCCAAGAGTGAGACATACATGAGGCGAGTTGAAAAGAAACGAGGTGAATGCATCGGATCTTCATCATCACCTCAGCCTATACACCCATTGTTAGGCTCGGGCTTCATCCGCTATGGATATTATATCCCTTGGTCGTCTTTTACAACACCCACGGGTAATTTATTGCAATGCAAATTATTTATTATAATGAATTTTCAACCTCCATTTGGATTTTATTATATCCTTATTATTTCAAATTATGTAAATTATGACACCCAAAAAATCCCAAAAAGAAACCAAAGGTATGCCTTAACCTTTATTATGATAGTTTTATCTTTATTTATTTAATATTTTCAACTATTAGGAGTTGTAAATAAAACTAAGTACTTTAAAGATTTTATCGCGTTTGTATTTGATTTTTGATTGACCGACGTTTCGAGCACTTTGCAGCGTTCATGATCACGAGCGGACTAAGATGTCTCAGGTCCAACAAGTCATCGTTATTACAGAATTTTATAATTATCTACCCGATACAGAAAATAAGAGTTGTTAAGTTTGAAAGTAACAATGTTTGAAATTTGCATAATCAAATAGTGGTCAAATGCCGCGTGTGTCATACATTGATCGCAATATTTTATGGTGTGCGCTTTTTCCTATAATAAATTATGCATAACCAATAGCAAGGCCAAGATTATGGAAGGTTGAACAAGGTTAGAGCTTTTCATTAAATTTCAAGTATGTAATATAGTAAAATCATTATCATCAACCTGCTCTCGTTCATTATTTACCTAGTCAAATAAAAAAAAATCTAAATGTTATTTTTAATCTTCTCTTTTTCGGGTGCCGTACCCAAAGTGTAAAAACGGGATCCTATAACTAAGACTTCACTGTCTGTTTGTCACCAGGCTCCATCTTAAGAACAGCGATAGCTAGACAGTTGAAATTTTTACAAATTATGTATTTCTGTTGCCGCTATAACAACAAATACTAAAAACAAAATAAAACAAATATTTAAGGAGCCCTCCTTAGGGGGCGTTCATAAAATACGTGAGATGTTTAAGGTGGGGAGGGGCTCGAGTCAAATCTCATCTAATCTTACGTTGGAGAGAGGGGGGGTCCCCGCAAATATCACGCAATTTTTTTTCTGATTGAAACAAAAAAAAATTATACTATTTTGGTCCATTTAATCCAGATTGTACATGCTTAAGATTTAATCTTAAGCGTAATCGTAATACAATTAAGATCATTCACTAATTCGGTCGAAAGAAAATAATTTCATCCATACTTCGACGTTATACCATAGATAATTCACTATAAAATAAGATAAATGTGCAACTGAGGTTTTAAATTTGTAATCTGAGTACCTACCCACATTTTGAAAAATCTCACGTGAGATTGGGGGATGGGGGAGGGGGTTGAATAAAATCTCACGACATCTCACCAGGGGGGAGGGAGTAACAGATAATTTAAAAAAACACCTCACGTAATTTATGGACGCCCCCTTATCCCATACAAAAAACGCGATTTTTTCGTCCTTTTTTGCTCCATATATGATAATGGCAATAGGAAATATAATATAATAATATTTATATATTAGGAAATATCCACAAAATACTCAGTTGTATTTTTACTTTAATAGTAAATAATAAAATTAAAATAAAATAAATATTTAAGGTGGGCTCTCATATAAAAACGCAATCTTTCGACATCAGTAAATGGTACAGGCACTTGAAATATTTATAAGTATTATGGCATATGTACCTACTGTTGTTTCATCGTCATCATCATCGCAGCCCACATACGTCCCACTGTTGGGCTCGGACCTCCTCCTCAATGGGAGGGAATTTAACCTACTATACCGTGCAGGTCAGACATGTTGGTATAGGCTTTTATTTCGAGTTTTACTTCTCTTGCACAGATGCTATGTGCATATTATATCCCTTGGTCATCTTTTACGACATCCACGGGTAAGATAGGGAGTGGTGAATTGTAATTCTTATTCCGATACCACACGGAACTGTTGTATACCTAGTCAATTGTACTGAACCCTTCGTGCGCGAGTCTGACTCGCACTTGGTTCAGTCTTTGCCATTCTCTTGGGCATGGGCTTCTCCCAGTTGAGGGAAATTAGTGCACTATACCACAAGGGTTAGACAGATTGCGAAAGATCTTCCGGTATGAAACTCAGAACACGTAACGCTTCTTGATTTTTATACGGCCGGACTAGTGGCTTAATAAATATCCAAAAAAGAAACCCTCTTTTTTAATATTATCAGAAACATTGGTACAGTGGAAATAAAATTCCATCCATCCATCCATCAGCCTACAGACGTTCACTGCTGGACATAGGCCTCCCCACGAGAATGCCACTCGGAACGGTCCTGCGCCACTTCCATCCAACGATTCCCTGCGACTTTGAGAATGTCGTCAGTCCACTTAGTGGGGGTTCGTAGTACGCTGCGCAGAAAATAAAATTAAATGTGCTAAAATCCGTGAAAATAAGTTAATTTCATAATATATCATCATCACAGCTCATACACGTCCTACTGCTGGGCTCGAGTCTCTTCAATAATGGAAGGGAAACTAACCCACTATAGCACGCTGGTCAGACGGTTTAGCTCAAGGTTTTATTAAGTTTTCCTTCTCTTGCATAATTATTATTTGAATATAATCCCTTAGTTGGCTTTTACGACACTCAGCGGCAAGAATTCTTACTTCAAACGGTAGATATATTTAATAACTATATATAAGTAATACACATAGATACTCGTAGACACACACATTCATCACGCTAACTCGAAGCACAAAATAAAGGTAAAATAGACATCTTTAGTAAAAGTTACGCTATAATTTCCAATATAGGTTGATTGGTTCCCACACGTTAATAGTTTAGTCAGTGAAAAGATTTGGGCCAAGTCCAGCAAAGTACTACATGTCAGGGACGGGTCACATAGAATAGATCAAAAATTTATCGAATGCTGTCCCATATAAGTGAAGATAAATCGATCGCATCTTTTTTAGAAAGCTCCACAAAGTGATTGATAAAGCCACAGAAAAATTAATTATTTCTGTGGGCCTTGTGTTTTCAAACTTTGTCTCCGTAAACGGACTTGTATATTTGCCAATTCTAGCAGTTTCAACCGTGTAGTGCCCATTCACGTGGGAATACCGATATAAAATAAACCTAAGCTACTCCTTATACATACAGCTACCTCGTATTAAAATATTATCAAAATTGATTCAGCCGTTTTGAAGATTACCCAGAACAAACGGAGAAAAATTTTGAAACTGTTTTTTTTTTATAAATCATCATATAAGCATGAAAAAAAGAACGTATTATTTTGATACAATAAACAGATCCTCTATCCATTGAGATGGTTCAGTCCATATACGTGCCACTGTTGAGCTCGCAAAAAGCAAAAAATTGGGCGTCCTGAACAGAGGCAGGTGGTGCGTCACACCGAGACAGAGTCTTGTACTATACAAAGTACAAGTCCGTCCTCATGTGGAGTATTGCTCACATCTCTGGGCAGGTGCGCCCAAATATCAGCTAGACACTTGACTCAAACACGGGCTGTTCGAATCGTTAGGGCTCTCAATCTTACGGACAGATTAGAGTCGCTGGAGCAGCGGAGAGACTTTGGGTCACTCTGTGTACTCTACCGACTCTTTCACGGGGAGTGCTCCGAGGAACTGTTTGACTTGGTACCACCGTCACCATTCTACCAACGTACCACTCGACATCGTAGCAGGGTTCATCCATTCCACCTGGAAACGTTATGGTCTTCAACAGTACGTTTCCAGCGATCATTTCTCCCACGTACGTGCAAGCTCTGGAATGAACTATCTGCTGCCGTGTTTCCCGAGCGCTATGACATGTCCTTCTTTAAACGAGGTTTAAGAAGAGTATTTTGTTCACGGTAGGCAACGGCCTGGCTGTGCCCCTGGTATTGCAAAGATCCATGTGCAGCAGTTTCACTTATCATCAGGGGTGCTGCTTGCTCGTTTGCCACCGTTGGCAATAATAAAAAATCCTACTACACCACGCTGATCAAACGGGTTGGTATAGGGTTTTATTTTGAAATTTTCTTTTCTTCTATAGGTGTTATATGTATATTTTATCCCTTATAGATGTTATCTGCATCCTTTAGTCGTCTTTTTCGACACCTACGGGCAAAAAAGGGGTGGTGATTTGTATTCCTGCACCTTACATACGAAATGAAACAACCTAATATGGAGGGAAATTGCAATAGACCATTCTGATCAGATGGGCTGGTATTGGTTTTTATTTTCAGTTTTTCTTCTATTGTTGTTATATGCATATTTTACTATCCTTTGGTCGTATTTTACGGCACCTATGGACAAGATAGAGGGGTGAATTTGTTCCTACTTCGTCATCACACGGAAAAGTAATTGTAAGCAAGAAAAAAGAAGATTGACTGCACAGATGGTATAGTGGTTATGATATCAAACTACTCCGCCAGTGTCGTGGGTTCGAATCCCACACAGGACAATGTGCAATCCACAAATTATTCTTCGGAGCCCTAATGTAATTTCTCCGTTAATTATATGATTGTAAGGTCCCTCGCAATACAAGGATTATTTTCTTAGTGCAGGTTGTTATCGTTAAATAAAAGAAAAAAAGAAAAGAAATAAAAACAGTTATTCTCTTCTCGTTAAATCTAATAAAAAAAACACAAACATAATTAAAGAAAAGAACTTCTTACATAAATAATTTAATTTTAACGAGGAACAAAAAAGGCTATTGGCTCAGCTTGTGCTATTTCTCCTTAAAGAAACAACGCTGGTATTCTGTCAAAACCGGGTATATGTTAAAAATAATTCATCATCATCTCAGCCCATACACGTCCCACTGCTGCGCTCGGGCTCCACTATGGGAGGAAAATTGACCTACTATAACCACGTTAGTTAGACCTGTTGTTGGTATAGGGTTTTGCTTCGAGTTTTTCTTCTCTTGCATAGATATTACATGCATATTATTATAACCCTTAGCCGTCTTTTACGACAACCACGGGCAAGATAGGGGGTAGTGAATTGTATTCTTACTTCGTCACTACACGGAAAATAATTATCAAAACTTAAATAGTATGTAAAAAAATACATTAATTCTGGCTAATTAACAGCATTTAAAATAACTAAATCGCGTATTTACTGCGAAAACCATTTTGCCGAATAAGAAGTGAAGGAATTACTCAGACACTGGTCTAAGGCTGGCACGCAAAGGTCATGGGTTAGTCATTCATGTCGAAAGTCTAGTTCAAGGTCAGACCTATAACAGACAAGGTCAATTGGTTAAGTGTTGACTAAAATATTTTCCTTATAACTTATTTCCGATGCTAGTAATTTAGTCGTATTTGACAATAGTGACTTTCCATGTGGTGACCGCGTAAGAATATAATTCACCATTCTGTTTTTTGGCCATCTGAGTTGTAAAAGACGACTAAAGGATGTGATATATTTATACCATCCAATATGCAAGAGAGTAAACTCTAAATAAACCCTATTTAAACCATGATGTCCGTCACCCGCAGAGAGGCTGACCGCGCTACGGCGACCGACGTCCCGGGACGGGAACGTCGAGAGGTGAGGGTACCCGAAAGGGTATTCCATCGGGACGACCATTGACGACAAGTCACCCTGCTCCAGTGGTCGGCCCAACGACGAAGTTGACGTGGATACGGGTAGGTTATGGGCCCGCGCGCCGTCCTTTCATCGCCCCGGACGGAATGGACCGAGTGCGCGCTTACCATAGCCAACCCATAAAAAATATAAACCATGATCAGTGAGGTGTGGTAGATCAACTTCCTTCCTATTGTGGAGGAGGTTTAAGGCCTTCAGTGGTGTTCAGTAAGGGATGAGATGATGGTAGTGATTGATTTAAGTAGAATATTTTTACTGCTGATAATCTTTCCGCATGGTAACGGAGTAAGAATACAATTCCCCATTCTCTTTCTTGCCGTGCAAAAGATAACTATAAAAAATCTATGCAAGAGAAATAAAACACTCGACCAATCCGTGACCAGCGTGATATACTTCTCTGTGAGAAATTCTGAGATATGGAAATCCGTAGAAGCCGAAATATGGCAATCTGTAGAGGATCGGGTGTAATCGACGTAGCACGAAGAATTAGCACTCTAATGGCAAGGGGCAGGCCACATTATTCGACGAACGGACCACCGCTGAGGAAGAAAAATTCTTGAGCGGCGACCACCTATCGGACGATGCAGTATAGGACGCAACAAGGTGGACCGCTGACCAGGTGAAAGTTGCTGGGCATCGTTGGATGCAGGCGACACAGAATAGCACTTTGTGGTGAAGCATGAGGAAGGCCTACGTCCAGCAGTGGATGCGGCAATAGGCTGAATGATGATGCATAGTAATTACTATGCGATGCGGTGACAGAGTAAAAATACAATTCACCACGGTATTTCTGTGCGGTGACGGAGTAAGAATACAATTCACCACTCCCTATCTTGCCCGTGAATGTCGTAAGAAACGACTAAGGGATATAATATGCACATAACATCTGTGCAAGAGAAGGAAAGCTCGAAACAAAACACTATACCAACATGTCTAACCAGCATGGTATAAGGTCAAATTCCCACCCATTATGGAGGAGGTTCGAGCCCAACAGTGGGACGTATGTGGGCTGCGATGATGATGAAGATGAATGACGAATTATGCATTAGAAAGAACCTCGAAATAAAACCTTATACCAATCCGTCTGGTGTATAATCAAACGTGGTACTATACCACGTTTAATTTCATTCATTCCGGGTTAATTTCATTCATTCTAGTAGGCTTGAGCCCAACATTGGGACAAGCTGTGATGATGACTATTTACAGTTAGAGGTCGCCGTAGAAATTTTGCTCAAGACGCTGGTTGTACTAACGACGGTATTGCGTTTAGTGTGACGTAGATACATACGTCACACTATCAACATGTATCAAGTTATGGGGGCAACTGTTCGAGTATGTTGTAGTTTACCGATCATAGATCGTAATTAGAATGTATATTACACAAAAATCAATATAACATAAAAGTTATAGTGATTTCAAAAATGTGTGTTAAACAGTCTATGCCTTAAATGTTACGTATTATGTAGGCATGTATAGACAGGATACATGTAGGTATGTAAAGCTTCGACAGTATGAATAGGTAGGAATTGCGCAAACGCTTCAATGGTAGCGTAGATAAAAACACGACTCGGCGACGTTCATCGGCCGATCTGCTGATTTAAAGCGAAGTTTGCTTAGCTTATGCGAACGTAATCATTGATTTTTTTTCAATTTCTATTGATTATTTAACAAAGTACGACTATGTTGCAGATTATCACTTACTTTATATATTCCAATCAGATTTACACGAAAAAGCGATGACAAAATTGAAAACTTTACGTCTCTAATTCATTAACGAATCGATATTTTTCCTTCAAAATTTTTTATGGGATCCTAACACCATTGCCTATCTCCCGTTTGCCCCATAATCTGATACATTCTGTATATACCTACATACCTATGTATGAATGTAGATGGAGTCGTACGGTAGGTATAAATACCTATTTATACCTACCGTACGACTCCATCTACATTCGATAGAAATATTGATTTGACGAATGTACACTCAGCGGTCAATAGCCATTTAAAAAATATTTGTATAGATAGCTGTTAGCCGCAGATGCCTTTCACAGCTTTGCTTGTACTTTAGGGAAGCACTAAGGTATCCCAACTTATCCGTGTGGTGACGGAGTAAGAATACAATTCACCACCCCCTATCCTACCCGTGGGTGATCGTACGAGACGACTAAGGGATATAAAACGCATATAACATCTATGCGAGAGAAGGCAAACTCGAAATAAAACCCTATACCAACACGTCTGACCAGCGTGGTATAGTAGGTCAATTACCCTTCCATTATAGAGGAGGCCCGAGCCCAACAGTGGGACGTATATGGGCTGAGATGAAGGTATCCCAACCTGCGCACGTTTTTATAGGTAAAGCAGATATTTTATAGTTTGCGGCATGCGCTGTGATATTTTTGGTCAAGCGTTTGCACACGATATCAAGAACAACATGGTCGGCAGTACTTTTTGCACACGTCCCTAATCAAAATGATCTGTACACGAGACACCGAATAATTATTTTATTTATAAACCATCTGATAAATCAAAGCGATATCTTCTAAAAGCATTAGAGTCATGTGGGGTAACCATACGTGGTGAGTAAGTGTACGCAGTGAATATTGTGCATATGGCATGGCTGAGAATGGCTGGATGTAATTTGTGTCCGTTTAATTATATGTGTATGTATTTCTCGCGGAAACGCAATGAGTTTCAAAAATTAAAAAACTGTACGAATGGCGGCGATGTGGCTCGCGACACGTCACGTCTCGTTTCCGTCGGGGGCGAAAAGTGGCCCACAGAGAACCGCTTTGCTACGCTGAATATGTCAAAGATCGTAGCAGGTGGAGGGCAGTGGACTCTGCCTACCCCTATGGGAAAAAGGCGTGAATATATAAAAAAAAAAAAAAAAAAAATGGCTGAGAACTGGTCGAAACCTATCGCGTTTGGTTCGCATTTGACCACCAAGCAAAAGTAACGCGTCCCAGATTTATCGCTAAAACCAACAGGCAATTAAAAATAAAATTTTGTTTTTGAATGCTTTTCTTATTTATTTTCAAAAACTTTAATTGGTTGTTTAAGGCATCATAATTAGTTCTAGTTGATGAATAAGTGATCAGGAATAAGAGCAACCAATCAATATTTTATGTAAATTTGTGTATTTAATCTAAGGTAAGTAATATTTTTTTCTGTATAAAATTTATTTCCTTCGACGGTTTGGGGTAAGTGTGTGGGGGTAAGTGTACGTGTATTATAGTGCGTATACTTACCCTATTAATTTAAAATAATTCTTTTTTATAGTTTCCAGACTGAAAATGCCTCGCAAGTACATAAGAAAATGCCCCGATCGGAAAGTCTGTACCTACTCAAGAGCAGATTAATACAGCCAAAAAGTTGATTGAAGAGGAAAAATCGAAATGAACAGTGACAGAAATTGTTAGCAGCAATGAGAGTACTTTAAGAAAACGTTTGAAACTCAAATTCTTTATTTTTCTTCGCAAAAGAATGAAGGGTGAACTTATAGATGGAGCTCCAACTGGAACAAAAGCATTATTGTCCGTTATGTCAAGGGAAGTATGGCGATACAACTGAAGTATGGATTTGGTGTTCAATATATAAGTCTTGATGGCTTGAAGCTTGCACCAGCTACGAGAGCGACACATTAATTTGTGATCTCTGTATAGTAGAAGATTAGTTTTCGATGTGTCCCTTTGTCGACAGTGCGTACACTTGCCCACCGATGCGGGTAAGTGTCCGCATTTCCCGAGAAGACTAAAAGTTACAAAAAAAGCACCAATTATTATTAGAACAAAAAATATATGTTTTGTTATTACTGTCAAAGGTTTATTATATTAGAATAAACGTTGCTTTTTTCACAATCACCTGTACCTTTTATTCTAGAAGCAAAGTGCCTAAATTTGCGTACAGTTGCCCCACATGACTCTACACGTTCAAATTCCTTAAAAAGCCAACATTTATGTAACTGAAATTATTCAAACTTGTCATAATTCTCTATCTAATAATCCTCTTTCTAATAATTCATAATAATATCATATCGGTAATCGTAGACGAAACCGAAATAGTGTTATTCTAATACCGAACACCGTATCCGGATCCGAAACTTCATATTCATGATATTAAAACTGTTTACTAATCACGAATAATCAAAAAGTCAAACCAAAAAAGAAGTCAAACTATTACAAATCCAGCCGATTATTATAGATTAAACCACATTATCGGAAATCAGAGACATGTACAGAGGATCTTTTCTAATGTTTGACTCCTATGGTGAAGAAATAAGAATACAATTAACCACTATCTTACATAAGTGGGTGTTGTAAAAGTTGACTAAGGGATATGATATGCAGATAACAACTACGCTATATAAGAAAACTTGAAATAAAACTCTATAGCAATCCGCTTGGTGTGTAATCAACAGTATGGCATAGTAGGCCAATTTCCCTTCTATTCAAGCTCGAGTTCAGTAGTGAGACACCTATGAGCTGAAATGATGATGATATCTGAAGTGGTGAACGTAATCTTACTCCGTCACTATACGGAAAAGTGGTATGAGCTGAGATGATTATGGATCAGTAGACGTAGACCACCATTACAAATGAGGGAATAGTACTGAAATTGCCACGTTTGGTAGGCAAGTTGGCGATCGTAATTAGTTGTTCTACGTTTTCTGAGAGAACTGCTGCTCTTTTTCCCCATTTCTCGTAGCCGATTTTTCCAACTCCCATCACCATTTTCACTCCTCATACATCTGTAAGTGGTGGCGATAATGGTATTCTTATCCCATCGCTACATAGGAATTATTAACATTGGTCATTGCAAATATGATTAATGGTTTCTTTTATTTAGTTCTTTTGCCATATTTTTTTATTATATTCTATTCTACTTTATCCTATTTCATTCTAAAACATCGTATTTCATCCTATTATATCTTATTTATCCTATTCCATCCTATACCATTACATTTTACACCATTCAATTGTATTTTATTCTACACTTTCAGATCTGATTCGATATCTTTTACGCGCCAAATATAATTTAACACATGCAATAATTAGATAAGATAACAATACTTATGATTAAAACTATACACAAACTCATAATTGATAAAGTATCTGCGCCTATAACATAACCTGAATATTTCACGTGTTGATTTCGACATTAATAAAGATCGCTTGCTAACGATAACGTGGCCTTACTTTTATTGAGATTATTACAAATTTTTCTTAAATTTTGATCATTTAACAAGAAATTATCCATGTGATGACAGGGTAGGAATACAATTCAAAGTTTCATTTAGTAGGAGGGAGACTTCACTGCGTCGTCCGATACACGATCGTCATTTGAGAACCTTATTGCCCCAGTGGGGCAATAAGGTGGTAGGACCACAATGTAGACAGTCTTTTGTCTGCAGTCGCGGGCCGGTCCGTCCGGGACAGTACCACACTCTCGCAGAAGATCGACGTTTGAGTAGTAGCAATTTGCTGCTGCACTTCGTTCGGTGAGCGAGAGAGCCGGGAGCCCAACTTTCTGGGTGTGTTTGTGTGCGGCGGGTTATGGTGAGGCCTGAAACCTGCGGTGGTGAGGTCTTGGTCGGGGTATTGAGCGTGAGGGGCTGGCATGGTGTACAGGGAGACCCGATGGGAATGGTCACCGCCGGCCACCTGCCGGTCAGCAGAGGACCTGAACTCAGGATCATCCTCCCTGGGAGGCTGTTCCACCAACCGGCGAAAATCCCATTGGGTAGTCGTCGTGCCGGTGTGGGAAACCGGAGTGGACCTCGGCGGCTACGCACGGGGAGGCATCGGGGGCCCTTCCGTGCATCGTGTCAGCTCCTCACAAAACTCACTCCTCGACCATGCACTATGCCCCGCCCATTTTTTTTTTGTATCACCGAACTCTGTTGTACACATTCACACTCCCTTCCTCCTCTTTTTAAACAATAACTCATGGCCAAGAAAAATAAAAAGAGAACGTTTTCTACGGCGGTCCCCTTATCCACATTTGATGTGGATTTTTGCAATATCAGGGGTCTACATAGCAATCTCAACGCCGTCCACCATCACCTCGAGACGGCGCGGCCTGCCTTACTCTTTTTAACGGAGACGCAGATAGGTGCTCCTGATGACATTTCGTACCTAAAACACCCCGGTTACGAGTTGGAGCATACCTTCCGTCGTAAA
Organism: Lymantria dispar; assembly: GCA_032191425.1. Taxonomy (NCBI): domain Eukaryota; kingdom Metazoa; phylum Arthropoda; class Insecta; order Lepidoptera; family Erebidae; genus Lymantria; species Lymantria dispar. The sequence continues at coordinate 5,046,423 of CM063444.1, read as the reverse complement.
GCCGGGGTGTGCGTATTCATCCGAGGTGATATCTGCTGTCGCCGCCTTCGGGCCCTCGAACATGGTGACTTGTCAATCCTGTGGCTACGCGTAGACTATGGAGGCCTTACCCGCTTCTACGCATGCCTCTACAGGTCCCATGGCAGTGATCCGGGGTCAATTCAATTATTTGAGAACGTCCAATGGGGGATTGACGAAATATTGGAGCAGTGTCCATCAGCGGAGGTGGTGGTTCTTGGAGACTTCAACGCTCATCATAAAGAGTGGCTGGGGTCCCGAACCACTGACCTCCAGGGTCGACATCTCTTCAATATGGTCTCGGCCTATGGTCTCTCACAACTGGTGACACAGCCCACCCGTATCCCAGATATTGAGAGCCATGAGTCTTCTTTACTGGATCTTCTGCTGACTACACACCAGCACGGATATCAGGTAGTGGTTGAAGCCCCTCTTGGATCTTCTGACCACTGCTTGGTTCGTAGCTGTGCCCCTGTTGTAAGGCCTAGTCGTTCTAAGGCGACTGGGACTCGCAGAGTCTGGCAATATAAGTCAGCAGATTGGGATGGACTCCGCGAGTTTTACGCATCCTACCCATGGAAGCGGCTTTGCTTCGCCTCTGGGGACCCTGGCATCTGTGCGGACTGCGTTACCGAAACGGTTATTACGGGGATGGAATTATTCATCCCCAACATCAAAATACCCGTCGGTGGCCGCAGCCGACCCTGGTTTAACAAAACCTGCAGGACGGCTGCATGCCAGAAACAGTCCGCATATCGGGCCTGGAATAGGGCCAAAAAATGCCAGGACACGAACGCCAAAGAGGTGAAGCGGAAATTTAACGCCGCTTCTAGATCTAGTAAGAAAGCTATTGCCAGAGCCAAGGCGGAACATGTTGCCAGAATTGGCGAGCGATTGCAAAGCTATCCCGCTGGGAGTCGTGCATTCTGGTCGCTCGCCAAGGCTGCCCAAGGCAACTTCTGCCAGCCCAATCTCCCACCACTGCAGAAACACGATGGTAGTCTGGCCCACAGCGCAAAGGAGAAGGCCGATCTTCTAGGTCAATTCTTTGCCTGTAACTCGACTTTGGATGCCGGAGCTGCCACACCACCTACTATCCCACGGTGTGAAAGCTCACTGCCCGAAATCCGCATCACGCAGCGAGCGGTTAGGCGGGAGCTGCGGCTTTTAGACGTCCATAAGTCGAGTGGACCGGATGGTATCCCTGCAGTGGTACTAAAGACGTGCGCCCCTGAATTGACTCCCATCCTCACGCGCCTATACCGACTTTCCTACGCTACTAATAGGGTTCTGTCTTCGTGGAAGGTAGCCCATGTCCACCCGATCCCTAAAAAGGGAGACCGGTCTGACCCATCGAATTACAGGCCAATTGCGATAACATCCTTGCTCTCCAAGATAATGGAGAAGGTTGTAAACCGCCAGCTTCTGCAGTACCTTGAGGATCGCCAGCTTATCAGTGATCGCCAATACGGCTTTCGTCATGGTCGGTCGGCTGGTGATCTTCTTGTGTACCTCACACACCGTTGGGCAGAGGCCTTGGAGGGCAAGGGTGAGGCGCTGGTGTTCAGCCTAGATATCGCAAAGGCGTTCGATAGGGTCTGGCACAAGGCACTTCTATCGAAGCTACCATCATATAGAATCCCCGAGGGACTCTGTAATTGGATCGCCAGCTTTTTGGATGGTCGGAGTATAAAAGTCGTCGTAGATGGCTCCTGCTCCGATACCATGACCATTAATGCTGGTGTACCACAAGGCTCGGTGCTTTCCCCGACGTTGTTTATCCTGCAAATCAATGACATGCTCTCTATCGAGAGTATGCGTTGCTATGCGGATGACAGCACGGGTGATGAGCGGTACACTGAGCAACAGAATATCCCTCGGAGTACTCAGGAAAGAAGGGTTCAACTTGTATCTGAAGTCGAGCGCTCTCTGGGGCGGGCCTCGGAATGGGGCGAACGGAACCTAGTCCAGTTCAACCCCACAAAGACACAAGTTTGCGCGTTCACTGCAAAGAAGGACCCGTTTGTCATGGCGCCACAGTTCCAAGGAGTAACTCTCCCAATTTCTGAGAGTATTGGGATTCTCGGCGTCAAAATATCGAGCAAAGTCCAGTTTGGGAGTCATTTGGAGGACAAAGCCAAATTGGCAAGCAAAAAGTTGGGTGTCCTGAACAGAGCCAAGCGGTACTTCACACCGAGACAGCGTCTTGTGCTATACAAAGCACAAGTTCGTCCTCATGTGGAGTACTGCTCACATCTCTGGGCAGGTGCGCCCAAATATCAGCTAGACCCACTTGACTCCCTGCAAAGACGGGCTGTTCGAATCGTCGGGGATCCCAATCTTACGGATAGATTGGAGTCGCTGGAGCAGCGGAGAGACTTTGGGTCACTCTGTATACTCTACCGACTCTTTCACGGGGAGTGCTCCGATGAACTGTTTGACTTGGTACCACCGTCACCATTCTACTAACGTACCACTCGACATCGTAGCAGGGTTCATCCATTTCACCTGGAAACGTTATGGTCTTCAACTGTACGTTTCCAGCGATCATTTCTCCCACGTACGTGCAAGCTCTGGAATGAACTACCTGCTGCTGTGTTTCCCGAGCGCTATGACATGTCCTTCTTTAAACGAGGTTTAAGAAGAGTATTTCCTTCATGGTAGGCAGCGGCCTAGCTGTGCCCCTGGTATTGCAAAGGTCCATGTGCAGCAGTTTCACTTACCATCAGCTGTGCTGCTTGCTCGTTTGCCACCGTTGGCAATAAAAAAAAAATAAAAAAAAAGGTGGTTGTCGTTTCAAGTGATGTGGCCTGCCCATTGCCACTACAGCGTGCTGATTCTTCTGTCTTATACCGTTTATATCGGTTCTTCTACGAATTTAGGATTGAATGAAGTTATAAGCATGACTATGATAACATTTCTTTAATCTTAAAGAAAAGTAAAGCAATGTTTTAATGAAAAGAATTAACGTTCTCTCTACTTCTACCATTGGTTATAGTATGCCACGACAGTGGACGGTTGGTTAGTCGAACGGAACGAATATAATTATAGATTACACGGTACGGTGTCAATAAGAATTTAGAGATGTTTAAAAATAACCAGTTATCACAATAATTTCCATATATATCATCATCATCATTTCGGCCCACTGCTGGGCTCGAAGCTCCTCCACAATAGGAGAGAAATGGACCTTACTATACCATGCTGGTTAGACAGGTTCGTATAGTTTTGTTTTGAGTTTTCTTTTTCTTGCATAGATGTTATATGCTTGTTATACCCCTTAGTTGTCTTTTACGACATCCACGGGCAAGATAGGGAGTGGTGAATCATATTCTTACTCCGTCACCACACGAAGTTATATAATTATTATTGTTATTTACATTTATACCGAGTTCAAAATAAAGTCAAGCTTTGGGGTACTATGACAGAAACCTTCCCGAAAACAGCAATAGGGCTATTGCTGTTTTCAGTCAGCCATCGCACTGGTGCACCCTGAGTACGAGTGACAGTTTAGAGAACAATTCGTTAGTGAATCGAGTCCATTCTTGAGCGATTTTTATTCAACGAAATCCATCGACTCTACTCTTATTTAATGTTTGTTATTTAGCCTTTTTGTATGATGGCTATTTAATTATATTATCTGCGACATAGGAAATTAATTGTACGTTCATTTCAGCGTGAGACTTTTACACTTATTTCTTGGAGTTGTAGATTGTTTAGTTTATTTTTTATTTATGTATCTATATATATAAAAATGAATCCCTGTTTTCCTTGGTCACGCCATCACGCGTGAACGGCTGGACCAATTTCATTAATTCTTTTTTGTTGTATTTGTTATTATCAGGAGAAGGTTCTTATGAAAGAAAAAAATAAGAAATATGGCCCAGAAAATTAGAAAATTTAAGAATACTTAACCATCATATAAAATTATTTCTAATCTAACCGCTTTGGACAATATAAATCGAATTTTTTAATGTAACCTTATGACGTTTAACATAGAATTGACAGAACGTATGCTGCAAATATCGTCAAAGAGGATGTAAAAAAACTGAAAATTGTTTAAAACAGATGCTTCGGTTGAAGTTATTTTATTAATAAAATACATGTAAAACAATTAATTAATTATTTCTTACAGAAATGATGTAAGAAAACTGAATTTCTTAGTGCACATCAGGGTAGGTAAGTTCAGAGCCATCACGCCTAATATAAAAAGTCAATTTAATATGGAGTTTTGGTAATTAAGATACATGTTACTAATATAACAAGTGATATACTTAGTTATTAAGAAGAATACAATAGTTTTCTTTAATTTCCAGTTGAATTTTCGTTTTTGAAAATGCCAGCAATTAGACGTACAAACTTAAGTTGTAAGCATTGGGTCAATGAACGTTGTATGCCAATATTGCAAGACATTTAAGTTTAAAAATTAAGGTCCTGGATTGTGTTGCGCGAGTGCAATTCATTGGTTTCATACGCATAAGGAAAAAAAATAAGTATGTTGTATATAGGAATTAGAATAATAAACATTTTTTTTTAATTCAATTCGAATTTAATATTCATAGTTAAGACATGACATGGGTCAGCTAGTTTGTAATATTTGTCAATTAAGTTATATCAATCAGTCTATTAGATATATTAAAGACCGGTAATAAAACTAAGCAGTTTAGTTTATTTTAAACTTTTTATTGTTAAAGGAATTATATGGTTTGATTGCGAAATCCTTTATGGGCACTAATAATATAGTACTCATCACTGCACACCTTTGCCTGTTAAGCCAATAATAATACTTAACGGGATACACATGTATGGGTTGTGAAGAAGATTGATCAGTAACCAATTAGAGTTTCTTGTAACAAACAGCTCTATTCAAACTTATTAATTTCAGCGATGCAAATGCAGTCGATATTTTCAATTTTGAATTACTTAATTTGATTAAACACTGTAATTGAATTACTGGTTGCTAGTTTACCTATTGTTAAAGTAAAAAATCAATAGAAAATTAAGAGTAATAGTGAATCCTAATAATTTTCATATAATTGAATAGTTATAGATACTGGCTGACGTCTGTAATGATTGTTGAGTAAACAATCATTACAGACGTCAGCCAGTATCATGCCAGTATTTATTCGACATTCAAACGTGTTACTACGTTATTGCGCAATACTTCCTGATTCGCGCCAAAACTCGTCATGACGTCAGCCCGCGTCACATTCTAACTAGACATATTCAATAGCACATATACTAAATTTTACTCTATTTCTTATAAAACAGAGTTTAATGTAAGTAATGTGTATAAAATCAATATTGTCACTGTGTGCACAGAAAGTCAATGTCACGTGTATCTGTAACAGATAAGAATGTTTCTAATAAGTTTTTAATTTGCGTGAAATGTTAAGTGTTTGTTTAATACATGCCTATTGAGTAATTCTTGAAAGTCTTTGTCGTCACAGTGAATTTTAATAAATTCGTAATTGTCAATTTACCTATCGTGCAAACCAAATAATTTTATATAGGTAATTTATGATAACTAGCACCTACAGCACAGGTAAGGTATATAATTTTTTTTTTAATTATTAATATAGGTAATTCCCTTCTATTATTACTCTATATTTCATTGAAAATCTGATATGAAAATAGAACCTTGAATTATAATTTATATATATTCTAAAAAATTTTAAGCGTGGTTACAAAGACATTTATACCAGTTCTTTATTTATAAATTATTACTTCATTTAAAGAATCATCCCAACCACAGCACTTGCTTATACGTAAATAATTTGCAATTTTAAGTTAACTCTACTAATATTACACACTTTACACTCGTTAGTGTTATCATAGAAATAGATGTATATTTTTTAGTTTTGTTTGTCCATTCGAATATGCAAAGGGTACAAAGCTCATACAGCCAAGTCGTGTACAATTTTGTTCACATATTTAACACTTCTTTATTGAATAGCTTATTAATAGCCACTGTTCGTCAGTAAGTCAAGTTCTTACCATTAATTGGGCGTTGAAAACCAAGTTCGATTTCCCTGGGAATTTTGACAGAACATAATAATACATATAAACCATTATATTCATTACACTTTAGCGCTATCACTTTATGTAAGACTTCAGCAAAATTATTCAATATTAAGTATATTGACACACACTAAAGACAATACACAATACACTTTTTTTTTTTTGGGTTGGGCTGCGGTCGGCGCGCCTCCGCACCACTCCGTCCGGGGCGACAGTGGGGCTTATGCACGCAACTCCCGCAACCCACCCGAACACCACGTCACCTTCGTCGTTGGGCCGACCACCGGAGCAGGGTTACTTGTCATCAGTGGTCGGCCCGACGGAATACCCCTTACCTGGGGTACCCTCCCATCGACCGACGTCCCCCCCTCGGGGAGGACGTCGGTCTTTCCTCACGCGGTCGGCCTCTCGGCGGGTGACGGACTAATCCCCGGTCACATCACCCGCGGCCTCGGCTAGGGCGGCATTGCACGCAGGTACTCCCGCCTGCGCCGCCCCAGTCGCCGGCGGCGGGTCGCATCATCGAGGCTGTGCTCCTCGCGCTCGTGACTCGCCGCCTCCTTCTGCGAGATAACTGCCTCGCAGAAGGCTGCGACCGCGTCCCAATTCCTGATGCTGCCGATCATCTCCCTAGCGATGGTCGGCAGCGTCAGGTCTGCACCGATGATTGAGACGAGTTCACGACGCGGCTCAGCCCAAGCGGCACAGACCTCGAGCGTATGCTGCGCCGTGTCCTCGTCGCAATCGCAGTGGTGGCAGGACGGAGTTCTCTCCCTCCTAGCGACCCTGTACAGGTACTTGCCGAAGCATCCATGCCCCGTCAAGACCTGTACGAGTCGGAAGGAGAGCACCCCGTGCCGCCTTTCCAACCACTGCATCAGCACCGGCCGGAAGGCCTCCACGGTCCAAACACCGTATCGAGGCCTCTCCAGCCGGTCTGCCCAACGGGCGATGAAGTCCCGGCAGGCGTCGACGCGCCAGGAGGTGAGCTCCTTCAAGGAAACAACACCGCCCCCCCGCGCACCCCCGACACCCGCCGATACAAGTCGGCGAGCATTTCCGCCTCCAGGTCCCACGGGGGAGTCCCGGCCAATAGGCACGTCGCCTCCGTCGCCACCGTGAGGTACCCGCGGATGATCCTGACCGCCATGACCTTCTGTGGACGCCACAGAAGGGCCCTAAGTCGGGCGGTCATGGATCCCGCCCACAACGGTGCGCCGATCCGGTCATCGACCGGATGACCCCCGCGTACAGCTGTCGACATGCCGCGCTCGGTCCGCCCACATTCGGCATCAGCCATTGTAGGGCGGACGCCACGCCGACGAGCCGCGGGACGAGCCTGCGGAAATGCTCTCGAAACCACCATCGCCCGTCGAGCACCAGGCTCAAGTACTTCATATGGGCCTGGATGCTGATCCCAACCGAATTGACGGTGATCGAGACGCCGATGGGAGGGTCCATACATATACACTAAAGAAATGAGTATAATTTAATAGCGCAACATGACACTTTCACATTCCTACCAAAATTCCGTTACCACAGATATTTATTTTTGTGGCGAGACACGAGGGATATTTATGTCCAACAGCGGACAGCGAAAGGCTGAATGATGATGATGATGATGAAATATCAGCTATAATACTGTATAAAGTTTTGTATTGATACACGGATTTTTGGTGGGAATCTGGAAGTGTCATGTGGTGTTCTTGTATTATATTCAATATCTTAGTGTTTTAACGTGTTATATTCAATAATCTTGATGGCATTTTATGTAATATATAGCGGCAGAACTGCTGAGGTGTAGTGAATATGATATAAAACTGCTATATATACCTTTTTGTTTCCACCAAAATTCTCAGAAGATACCCTTAACAGCAGCCATTACACTGTTGAGGGCGACACTGACTTACTGACAGACCATTACTGACATGAAGAAACTGATAACTTGAAAAGATAATTATAACTCGACACTGGCAAAAATGGCTCGTATTTGTAGCTGATTGCCAAGATAAAAAAAGATACACAATTTTTTTCGCCTATTGCTTTCATCATTATTACTTTCGTCTCAAATGACGTAAAATAAGTTTTTTTTAAACTAACGTCTTCAAAACATCGTTTGATTTTTCCACGTATATCAATCTATAAGAACATATATTTATCAAAATCTATAAACATATCACTCTGGAGTTACATACGTAATAAACCCTCTACTAAGGCTGATGCTTTATGTGACGGAGTAAGACTACAATTCACTACCCCATCCTAAGGAGGGCAATTTGACCTACTATACCAATGGTTAGGTTAGGTTATTTTGAGTTTTCCTTCCCCTGCACTCACGGGCAAGATAAGTGATGAGTTGCATTCTTAATCCGTCACCACAAGGAAAAGTTAAGTATAAGATCATGAAATACTAAAATCGTCATCATCGTTTCAGCTCATACACGTCCCACTTCTGGGCTCTATCCCAAATTAGGAGGGAAATAGACCTACTATACCATGCTGGTCAGATATGTTGTACAGATGTTACGCGCATATTACATCCCTTAGTCGTCTTTTACGACATCCACGGGTAGGATAGGGAGTGGTGAATTGTATTCCCATTCCGTCACTACACGGACTACTAGCATGAGATATTAAAAGACAAGTAGCTTCGTGTTATTAAAGTTCATTCACCTTATACGTTGAACCTTGAACTTCAGAGGTTAACCGCAGTGATAGTAACCTGATACGAAGGGTTTATTCAAAATGCTTTTTCACTCAATTAAGACGGTCCTCGTTATTAGGCCTCCATATAAATTTCTAGGGATTTTACTCTATTATTTTTTTATTGTACAAACCAATCTATATCTATACCAATAAATAAAATTGGAGTGTCTGTTTGTAATGTCAAAATAATAGGCTTTTTTCATGCTCACACGGTTATTTGCACGACACCTATGCCTAAAATAGCAATTAAAAAATTTTTGTCTGTCTGTCTGTCTGTTTGTTTCGGGTAATCTTCAAAACGGCTGGACCGATTTCAAAAATTCTTTCACCAATGGAAAGCTATAATATCAGGGCGTAAACTAGGCCATATTTTATCCCGGTATTCCCACGGGAACGGAAACTACGCGGGTAAAACGACTATAACCTATAACCGAAGCGAAGCGAGGGCGGGTTGCTAGTTTACTATATAAGTATAGTATGTTGTGAAGTTCTACCTCCTCGCCTCGTAGCCTCGCAGCCCACATACGTACCACTATTGGGCTCGGGCCTCTTCCACAACCAGAAGGAATTTGACCTACTATACCATGCTGGTCAGACATGTTGTCATAGGGTTTCATTTCGAGGTTTCCTTTTCTTGCACAGATGTTAGGTGCATATTAATCCCATAGTCGTCTTTTACGACATCCACGGGCAAGATTGGAGTGGGGAATTGTATTCTTACTCCGTCACCACACGGAAACGGTTCTACTTCGTTATAATTTTTTTTTTCATTTCTGTTGGTGTCAAACAAACAAACAGCACACTTGATGGTAAGTGATACTTCCGCTAGGCCGTTACCTACTGTGGAGACAGTGAAGGGTGTGTGAATGCGTGCAATGAGGTTTGGTGTTTGTTCAATGCACATTGAACATGCAACGCAGCAAACTCAAAAGTAGAGCATGTCAACATACAAGTAAAGCATGTCAACATACAAATGTGCAAAATTAGCACTGACATGATTAAAAGACGCTGCGTTACACTTCACACTTACGACACACTAACACAAAATAGTATATGTGTGTATTAGCAATAAGTAGTATATAAGGTGTACATTTTGTAAAATAAATCAGATTTGAATTTATTCATCTCTCAGTTACATCCCTCTCACTGTGGCCAAGACACCCTTAGCCGTCAGTTCTGATCAGTCGAGTGAGTCTGCTTGACTGGCAGTGAGAGTTACCAATCCTCCACCCAAACCTCCATCTCACTGTGGCCAAGACACCCTTAGCCGTCAGTTCGGATCAGTCGAGTGAGTCTGCTTGACTGGCAGTGAGAATTACCAATCCTCCACCCAACATCCATCTCACATCTACCTGTCACCTTAGGTAGCGCGGTGCAGGTATCCCATCAGATAGGCTAAGAACTTAAGGGCTTTAGGTACTTCAAACTATAACCTTAGGTTCTTCTGTCAAACACGGCGTTAGTCCACTAGCCCAGACTACGCCTATACATTTGGTCCTTCGAGCCGGATCTCGCCGCCCAGGATCTCCTTTTATCCATCCCAACGTGATCATAGAATCCGTCCAGCATGAAATCACGGTATTGTTATCACCGTTTAGAGCATTTTTTATTTTTTCTATTAAATTAGCCAATAATACTGCGGCGCATAGCTCAAGACGCGGTAATGTTGTTTTTTGTTTTTTCGGTGCAACTTTTGACTTAGCTTGGAGCAATGTTATGTAGTAACTGTTATTCACCATTACTCTGCTATAGACGACAGCCCCGTATGCTTTTTCTGAGGCGTCGCAGAATCCATACAGCTCAAACTTTGTCCTGTCTATCGTGTGACACCATCGTGGTACTTGTATACTTTCTATGTTTTTTAACTGTTTTTGTATTTCTGTCCATTTATTTCGTATTATGTCATTTACTGGTTGGTCCCATTCCATCCCAGACGTCCACAGTTGTTGTACAAGTAATTTTAGTGTTATGATGATGGGGGCCAACCAGCCCAACGGATCAAATATTTTCGCCACCTCTGACATAATGAACCGTTTGGTGGGTTTTGTGTTTTCTGTTATAGTTATTTGAAAACAGAATTTATCTTCGCCTGGAGACCATATAATTCCCAACGACTTTCTTGTTTCGTCTAAGGGAAGTTTCAGCATCCGACTTTCTTCGTTATCGCATGTTAAATTGTTCAACAATTCCGAACTATTTGAAGACCATTTTCGTAGTTGGAAACCACCTTTGTTTAACATTGCTATTAATTGTTCTTGTAATTCCTTGACGGAGCTTTCCTGGGATTCTCCTGACAAAATATCGTCAACATAGAAATCCTGTAACGTTACTCTACTGGCGATAGGGTAATTGTCTTGTTCGTCTAATGCTAGTTGTTGTAATGTTCTCACGGCCAGATAAGGCGCGCTTGTTGTGCCATAAGTGACCGTTGTTAGTTCGTATTCACTAATGGCCTTTTTTGGAGAAAATCTCCATAAAATTCTTTGATATTTATAGTCTTCTTGGTTTATTTTTATGAACCGGTACATTTTCATAATGTCGGCCATGAAAGCAATCTTATGCGTTCTCCAGCGTAATAATATGTTTGATAAGTCTTGTTGAAGTCGTGGTCCTTTATGTAAATTTTCATTAAGGCTTATTTTACTACTTGTTTTACTACTAGCGTCAAATACCACTCGTAGTTTTGTTGTAAGAGAGTCTTCTTTTATTACCGCTTGGTGGGGAATATAATACTCTCCTGTGTAATATTCTGGTTTAGGTACTTTTCTCATATGACCCATATTTAGGTACTCGTACATAAATTCCTTGTATTGTTGGCGTAAATTTTCATTTTTTTCGAACTGACGTTCTAGTTGTAATAGTCGAGCCACGGCTTTTTTCCTTGACTCGCCATATTTTATTTTCGCGTCCTTAAACGGTAGTCGTACCGTATAAGTGCCGTCGAAACTTCGTATTGTAGTATTTGTATAGTAATTTTCACACAACTCATCATCTTTGGTGAGTGCATAGTGTCGTGGAATTTCTTCTAATTCCCAAAATTTTGTTAATTGTTGTATGTCGTCGGTGCGAGTCATCATGCTTAATACTTTGATGCCACCGTTTGTGTCTTGCGGATATAACCCGGATAAAATCCAACCCAATTCTGTTTCTTGAGCGATTATACCGCCTTGTAGTCGTTTAAAACCTTGTAATAGTATTTTACTATATTCTTGGGCACCTAAAATTATGTCTATAGGTCCCTTTTTGTTGTACGTTGGGTCTGCCAATAGAACATTGTCCAACTCTTGTAATTGTTGTAAGTTACTTCTTGGTAACGAGTTTGTAAGCTTCGGTAGTACTATAAGCGTTACAGGTAGTCTGTACTCACTAGAGTACCTTGGTTGTAGGTTTATGTTAATTGTATATTTCGATGTCTTAGGTTTGTTGTCTCCAATGCCTTTTATTTCGGCTCGAACCTTTTGTCTTGGATACGACAGCAGTTGTGCTACTTCTTCCGTGCAAAATGACGCTTCTGAACCTTGGTCACACAATACTCTTAATAATTGTGGTGTTCCATCATACGACGTGGTTTGTAATAGCGCTGTGGCTAATAAGACCGTATTTTTTGCCTCTAAATTGGTAGCTGATAAGTTCGATAACGTTGTGTTTTGTTTTTTATCACTCATAGTTGGTTTAGGAGTGAACTTTTTCGTATACTCAGAAGACCCTGGTTGTCTTTTAATTGAATCGAATGTTCGGTGTAATAGTGTGTTATGACCTTTATGTTGACATATTTCACATTTTGTATAAAACTCGCTCATGCATTTTATTTGTTTATCATGATTTAAGCAGCGTTTGCACATTTCTTTGTCTGAGACTTCCTTATATCGTTGTGTTACGTTCAAGGTTTTAAAACTAGGGCATTTATTTATATTATGTTCTGTGCTTTTGCAGTACCAGCAATGTTTACTTTTTGATGATTCTGCTATTGGTACGAGTGTTCCCCGGTATTTATTTATTGTATGATTCACCGAGTTATTACTCAGGTGATTATACGTAATTTTTTGCTGATCGTAGGACTTTAAACTTTTAAATCTTTTTTCTAAAAACTGTAACATTTCTTCAAACGATTCCAATTTGTTTGGGTGTTGTAACTGATCCTCGTATTTTGAATCAGTTTGTTGGTCCCATTTCCTGGCCAAAAGTCTAGCCAAAATAGGGTCCCATGTTGAAATGTCAATCCCTTGATGTTTTAAAGATTCCAAACATTCTTTTATGGTATCGTGCATGTTTCTTAAACCCGCTGCATTCGCAACATTTAGCTTGGGTAAATCTAATAATTTATCGATGAATTTAATTGATATCATTCGTTCGTCTTCATAACGTTGCGTAAGCAATTTCCATGCGGTTTCATAGTTCGATTCACTTATCGTTAGATGACGTATAATTTTTGCTGCGTCACCTTTTACATTTGTCTTTAAATATTGCATCTTTTCTACCAATGAAATATTTTTATCTTCATGAATAATTTTTTTGAATAAATCATGAAAAGTATACCATGAGTCATAACTCCCAGTAAAAGTTGGAATAGAGATACGGGGTAGTTTTCCTGACGACTGTGTTAAGGTTATTTTTTCGCTGGAACTGTCATGGATTTTTTCTTCCAGCATCTCCATTGTAGTATCGAAGTCAATTTGGGTGTTTTCAAAATATTTATTTTTGAAGTAAAGGTGTCCCGATGTATCCTCCTCCAATAATAATTCAATGTGTGTTTCTTCAATATCCTGCCATCGTTTTTGTAAATTGTTTATTGTAGTTTGTAAATGCCATATAGGTTTGTTTTCAGTGACTGATTCTTTCGCATGAATTAGCCTTTTTGACATCTGGGATATCCTGAACATTTGTATAAACTCTTTATAATATTAGTGTAGATTAATAGGTTGCTGAATGCAGAGACAGGGAGGATTTGGGATGGTTTAGGTACAAAAATGGATGCTTCGGTGTGGTGGCGCTTCGATGGAAACTAGAAATTTGTTCATTTTGTTAGGTTTAAACGGAATAATATTTGTTGGGATACATACATTATGCAATAAAGGCGTAATAATTTTATAACATGCTGTATATATAAAAAGTCATGTAAGGACATGGACACACCGGTGCCACGCGCGCATGCGATATTTAATTTAGATAAATCGCGACGTACGGCGTACGGCATACGCGGCGTCGCGCGACCGTGTCGTGAAAAATCACGCATATGCTTTGTTAATGCGAGGGTGATTGTTTAAGGATTGTGCGTATCTACGTTATACTGGAAGTACAATATAACACTCAGCGGTATACAATATACCTATAGAGACTTAAGAATAAGTACTTATCGTGGCCAGACTACGAGTAATATTGAACTTCTTACGATTCATCATCTCGGCTCATATACGTCCCACTGCTGGGCTCGAGTTTTCTCCACAATAGGAGGGAAATTGAACTTACTATACCATGCTGGTCAGACAGGTTGGTATAGGATTTTGTTTCGAGATTTCCTTGACTTGCATAGATGTTATATGCGTATTATATCCCTTAGTTGTCTTTTGTCTCTTAGTGGTGAATTTTATTCTTGTTCCGTCTCCGCGGAGAGACTACGAGTAGGCATGGGATTCCCTCTCCCTTCTTGTTCGTTTGTGTTTTGTTCTTCAGGTTCATATATCGCCTGAACAAGTTGAAGTCTTTCTTCATATTTTTGTAGGTGGGCTAAGCCCTCGTTGTATTGTTTCTGGATATTTCCAAAGTAATTTGTGGTGATATATTTGTGAGATGATAACATCTCTTGTTTCTCCAGTTTCGAGTGATTCTCTTGCACCCGTTGGAAAATAGTAGTTAGTGTTTGTCTTTTTTCGTCAATGTATTTTTGTGTTCTTCGGCTCACGGAGTCCTTTTTAATGTTTGTAATTATCCTCCTGATCTCGTTATAATCCTCCTCCTGGCTTCTGATTGCTGTGTTTATTTCTTGTATGTCCATAGTGCTTCTTTTGTCTTCTTCCCTAATAGCCCTACCCTAACTTCCCTACTACTAATGTTTTAAGTCAATACTTATCGTACCTGCGCTCTCGCTATAACACGTCCCTGAAGGTGCGACTTCTCAATCAGCTGGTGAGTCCCGCTTGTGGGAGGCCAGTGACCGAACCGCAACGAGAGGCTTTCTGACAGAGTACGTAAGTAAAAGTCCTTCAGTCAATTCCGAAACTGATGCTTTGTTGAGTACACCAGCCCGTTCTTAACTGATTCGTATGTCTGTTATGTCAAACCTACGGGGGGGTTAGAGGGAGGAAAAAAAAACTTTACTTTTTACTCGAAGGACCAAATGTAAAGGCTTAGTCTGGGCTAGTGGACTAACGCCGTGTTTGACAGAAGAACCTAAGGTTATAGTTTGAAGTACCTAAAGCCCTTAAGTTCTTAGCCTATCTGATGGGATACCTGCACCGCGCTACCTAAGGTGACAGGTAGATGTGAGATGGATGTTGGGTGGAGGATTGGTAATTCTCACTGCCAGTCAAGCAGACTCACTCGACTGATCAGAACTGACGGCTAAGGGTGTCTTGGCCACAGTGAGATGGAGGTTTGGGTGTAGGATTGGTAACTCTCACTGCCAGTCAAGCAGACTCACTCGACTGATCAGAACTGACGGCTAAGGGTGTCTTGGCCACAGTGCGAGGGATGTAACTGAGAGATGAATAAATTCAAATCTGATTTATTTTACAAAATGTACACCTTATATACTACTTATTGCTAATACACACATATACTATTTTGTGTTAGTGTGTCGTAAGTGTGAAGTGTAACGCAGCGTCTTTTAATCATGTCAGTGCTAATTTTGCACATTTGTATGTTGACATGCTTTACTTGTATGTTGACATGCTCTACTTTTGAGTTTGCTGCGTTGCATGTTCAATGTGCATTGAACAGTGTTATTAAAGGAATTATACACAAACAACACCCTTAGAAATTTGGGGTTCGGTTCCCCAAAAGAAGTACAGTAATAAATTGCTATAGCTCAAACGTCGATTTTCTACGAGAGTGTGGTACTACCCCGGACGGACCGGTCCGCGGTTGTAGACAGGCGACTGTCGACAATATGCTCCTACCACTTATAAATTTTAAATTAAATTCAAATTCAAATTCAAATTATTTTATTATGCATAAACCCTGAGAGGGCACTTACATATTGTCAGGTTTACAATTTCAAAAAAAAATATACTACCACCGGATCGGAACGCGACCGCTACTGAGAAGATCCGGCAAGAAACTCAGCGGGCTTGTCATTATTTTTAATTTTTTTTTTTTCTTCTTACTAGTTATACAATTGTGTACATGTTTTGTAAGAACAAGCTCCAGTGTGATGCCCTTCGAACCGCAAGACACTTAATATAATTTAAACGATTATGGCTGGACCAGATCCCACAAGCGGCACCCGATCACGAGTTAACTACTAGAGCAGCCATCACTCCCCTCAACCACTATGGAGGGAAGGGAGAGACCCGCTCCACGCAGCTACCGCAAGTAGATCCTTATGTGAGCATGACCAACACCACAATATGTTACAAACGCTGAAAATACAAAAATTCGTTAGGCAAAACACGCTACACTTTACAATAAAAGTTTACAAACAGTATATTTAAAATAACAAGGAAATTGCTGAATGAGGAGCTGCTCACAACCAATCTGTATTATCATCTACATAATCCGAGATTTTATAATAAGCTTTTTTACAAAGTCTATTCTTGATGGCTTTTTTAAACTTTTTCATAGGCAGGTCTCGGATATCTTTAGGTAATCTATTGTTAAAGCGTATACATTGCCCCATGAATGATTTGTTAACTTTTTGGAGACGAGTAGTGTGTACAACTAATCTGTCCTTATTACGAGTATTCATTTCATGAATGTCACAATATCTCTTAAAGTTAGCGATATTTTTTTTGACATATAATATATTTTCGTATATACACTCATTTGCAAAAAAAACGGGCACCTAAGCAATGAACCATTTCAAATGTTAATATTTCTTTGTTTGATAATTATAGGTAGTTTTATCCACACAATTTGCTAAATTAATAAGAAAATAATCGTTTTCATCAGTATTTCATAAAATTTAGATACAATTTATGGGAAATAATGCTAAACCTCGCTAGTAGTGTATATTCGCTAGTAGTGCATATGCTCATGAAGTAAAAATAAAAAAGTTTTTTTGTTTGTTTTTCTTTAATAAAGTAAAAGCAGATAAATGTTTAGTATCGAGTGTGACCCCCTCTAGCTAAAATCACAGCTTGAATTCGTCTGGGCATGCTAGCGAGTATATCCCGGATACTTGCTTGCGGAATACGTTCCCACTCCGCAGTAATCACATTCTTCAGCTCTCTGATGGTCTGCGGAGCCGGGTGTACTGATCTCACACGCCGTTTCAGAACGTCCCAGACATGCTCTATGGGATTGAGGTCGGGACTTCGAGCTGGCCAATCCAAACGACGAATGCCGACCTCTTGCACATACGCATTAACATCGCGGGATCGGTGGGCGCGAGCATTGTCGTCCATAAAAATCGAGTCTTCACCTAGAGCGGCCAATGCGGGTTGTGCATGAGAAATTAGAACTTCCGTTATGTATCGATGCCCAGTCAGTGAGCCGTTTTCAATGAAGACTAACTCTGTACGATCCATTGAATTTATTCCTGCCCAAAACATAACAGAGCCCCCACCATAAGGTGTGATTTCTTCGAAACATGCCTCTGCAAAGCGTTCTCCTTGTCTTCTTAGCACTCGCCGACGTCGATCTTCACCGAACAGAGATATCCTGGCTTCATCAGAGAACAAAACCCTATTCCAATCGTCTTGAGTCCATGATTCACAATTTCTAGCGAACCTAAGCCTGTGAACTCTGTGCTCACGGAGTAATTTGGGGCCGCGGGCCGGGCGGTGACTGCGTATATTGGCAGCGAGAAGCCTCCTCCTGACCGTCCATAGACTAATATGCACATTTCTTACTTCTTGGAGGTTGTTCTTAAGATCCACATACGAAGATTTGCGATTTCTCAATGCGCGACTCACAAGAAAACGATCATCCCGTGGTTGGGTACATGGTTTTCTTCCAGAACCAGGCCTTCTCTCGACGGAACCAGTCTCCTGATATCGCTGCCAGGTCCTTTGGACTGTCGAGCGACTAACATTTAGCCTCCTAGCCACGAAACATTGGCTGCAACCCTCTTCAAGCAGCGCGATAATTTTGGTAGCTTTTACCACTTTATCTACCATTTTTGATACAGCCAAACAGCATTAAATAAAGCTTTGACAGTCAAGGATATGAAATTAATCGATAAAAATTGAATAAAAGTTATGAAAGTCGATGTTAACTTCTGGAACTTCGCGCCAAAAATGTAGGATAAAAAGGGGTTTTCTGTAAAAATGAACATCAAATGAAAAATTGAATTTAGAACGTACTTTTTTAAATACCACAGCATTTTTAAAACCGGCCAGTAACGTGTACAAACGATTGAAACCTTTTTGGTATTGTATCTTTTTAAATATGAATGAAAATCAAAACCGCCCGTTTTTTTTGCAAATGAGTTTATATGTGATACAGCAGTTAGAATATTTATTTCTTTGAATTTCTCCCGAAGTGAGATTCTTGGGCCTAGATTATAAATTGCACGGACAGCCCTTTTTTGGAGAACAAAGATTCTATTAAAGTCCGCGGAGCATCCCCACAGTAATATACCGTAAGACATAAGACTATGGAAATAAGCGAAATAAACCATTCTAGCTGTTTCAGTATCTGTTAACATTCTTATTTTTTTTTACTGCATAAGCCGCTGAGCTAAGCCTACTCGACAACTTTTCAATATGAGGTCCCCACTGAAGTTTAGCATCTATGGTGATACCTAAAAAGACTGTTGACTCCACAAGGTCTAGAGCCACACCATTCATTTGGACATTGGTTTCCACTTGCCTCACATTAGGAGTAGAAAATTTGATACATTTAGTTTTTTTCTCATTGAGAACCAAATTATTAGTGTTAAACCAATGAACAACGTTAGACAGTGCATTGTTCACATCGTCATAATTCAACATTTGTCTTTTAATTTTAAATAACAAAGAAGTGTCATCTGCGAACAACACAATGTCCAGATTGTCCCCTATATGGTAGGGTAGGTCATTAATATATACAAGAAACAGAAATGGCCCCAGAATGGACCCTTGTGGAACGCCCATTTTTATAATAGAACCAGATGATCGTGCACCATTAACATCAACCCTCTGGATTCTGTTGCTTAAATAAGAAGTTACAAGTTCAAGAGCGTTATTCCTGATCCCATAGTGGTATAGTTTTCTGATGAGTGTTTCATGTTGTACACAATCAAATGCCTTG
Source organism: Lymantria dispar (assembly GCA_032191425.1). NCBI lineage: Eukaryota > Metazoa > Arthropoda > Insecta > Lepidoptera > Erebidae > Lymantria > Lymantria dispar. The sequence goes on along the minus strand of CM063444.1, from coordinate 5,027,289 downwards.
GATAAATCACAGAAAACACCTAAGGCCTCATGTGATTCCTCCCAGGCTGCAAAAATATTTTTCAATAACCCTACGCCCGCATCAGTAGTAGAGCAATTCTTAGTAAAGCCAAATTGATTTTTGTGAAAGATACCATGTCTCTTAAAATGAATCAACATCTGATTAAGCATAATTTTTTCGAATACTTTACTGAGTGTTGGTAGTATGGAAATAGGACGAAAATTATTAATATCTGACATACTACCAGATTTAAATAAAGGAATTACTCTACTAATTTTCATGAGATCAGGAAACACACCCTGAGCAACACAACCATTAAATACAAATGCCAGGTGGGGAGCAATAACAGGTATTATAAAATCAATAGTCTTTACTGATAAACCCCATAAATCTGCTGTTTTCTTAATATTAAGATTTTTAAGACTTTAAAATATCATCCACACCCACATCGGAAAATTCAAAGGAAGTGTCACATTTTACAATGCTTTGTTTAAGGAGCGATTCAGCCAAAATAGGGCACGACGCTAAGGATTTTGTTGTTAATACAGGCACATTTGTAAAATAGTTTTCAAATTCATGTGCCACTTCTTTATTTACTGTCACATTTTTATCACCAATCTTTAAATTAAAGTCCTTCTTCCGCACAGTGTTCCTACCGGTTTCACTATTAATCACTGTCCAAGTCATTTTAATTATATCACTAGATCCTTTAATTTTCCTCCTTAAATAAATGGATTTAGCACTAGAACAGGCACGTTTGAAAATTTTTGAATAATTTTTAACATACTCTAAAAATACTGGGTTATGGTTATAAGATTTTTCACTGTAAAGATCATATAACCTTCTTCTGCTCTTGTAGATACCACAAGTAGCCCATTCACTAAAACCAGCAGGCACTCCAAATGTTAATGTTTTTGGTTTAAAAATTTTACTAAATTCGGTATTGATTGTGTGAAATAAAGATGTATATAGCTCATTAGGACTGTCATGAATAGGCAACAGCGGTACCTTCATACTCAGTTCATCTTTAAACTGCTCTAAGCGGCTAGCAGTCATGGGAACAAAGTTAATACTTTCTCGTTGAACCCTACTAGTTCTAGGAAATACAACAAATTGACCACAATGATCCGATTCTAAAGCACTCAGAATAGAGTGAGCAATGGGTTTAACAGTTGTAAATACATTATCAATACAAGTTGCACTCCCAGACGTTATCCTAGTAGGCTCCAAGAAGACATTATATAAATCATATGATTTCATAAGAGTTATAAATTTTTGTGTGATGTTGTTGTGGTCTAATAAATTAATATTAAAATCGCCACAGATAATAACTGTTTTATTAGAGGTAGAGATTTTGAACAAAATATCCTCCATATATCTTTCAAAATTATCATATGGTGAACATGGAGGTCTGTATACGCATACAATTATGAACTGCTCCGACTCAATACAAGCAATTTCTATAACACGTTCAATAGAGAGTCTCACAATATCATTTGTTTCTTTAAATTTAACCATCTTATTTAAAATTATCAATGAGCCGCCTCGTATCCTATTGACTCTATTGAACGAGCTAACAACCTGGTGATTAGGAAAATTGAACATTAGTTGATTACCTTTGAGCCAGTGTTCAGTAATACATAAAATGTCTATTTGATAATCATTCAAAAATAATTCAATTTCCAAATCTTTACCTAACATACCCTGAATATTTTGATGTACCAGGTTGATTGATTTATTATTATTCTTAGTGCTTAAAATGCTAAGGCAAGAGGGGTTCTCTATTGTCTTAATAGCTAATTTAAATTAGTTTTTGAATTAATATCACTATTTACAATAGTGGATATGTTATTACATTGCTCAATAAAAGCAGTTTTGGTAGCCAAGTTCTTGGCTGATGTAAATAAATAATAAGATAGCGAATCAGCTATCAGTTTTTTGTAAAATTTTGAAAGATAAGAACTATCTTAAAAGTTATAGACTTGTAGACTAGAAAGTGTAGACACATATTCATAACACAATTTCTCTCTTGCCGGTGGGTGTTATAAAAAGCAACTAATGGATACGTCATGTAGATAAAATCTATTTAAGGCTAAGGCCGCACTACGGTTTTTATCCGCAAGCGGTTAACCGCAAAATCGCTCGAGACGATACTAAATCAGTCGCGGATAAAAACCGCAGGTGCGGCCGCTTGCATTCGTTTTCCTGTTCCACAAACTCACGCGGTTAAAAATCGCCGCGGTTTCACCGTAGTGCGGCCTAGCTTTAAGAGAAAGAATCCTCATTCATCATTTCAGCTCATATACGTCCCACTACTGACCTCGAGTCTCCTCCATAATTTATGCTAAATTTCGTAAACAATACTTTCACAAGACTTATTTGTTAAGATAAATTTTAATATTAACATTATTTTCACGAGACCACTATTTGTACAACATCATCATCATCATCATCATCTCAGCCCATATACGTCCCACTGTTGGGCTCGGGTCTCCTCCATAATGGAAGGGTAATTGACCTACTATACCACGCTGGTCAGACGTGTTGGTATAGGGTTTTATTTCGAGTTTTCCTTCTCTCGCATAGATGTTATATGAGTTTTATATACCTTAGTCGTCTCGTACGATCACCCACGGGTAAGATAGGAGGTGGTGAATTGTATTCTTACTCCGTCACCACACGGATAGTTTTTTTTTGTACAACACTAAATACAAATAAAAAGCATTGTACAGATAAACAAAATTGAAGTGTGTTTTTGTAATATCAAAATAGTAAGCTTTTTTTATGCTCGCACAGTTTTTGGCACGATACCTATACATATATACTTAAAAACTAATTCAAGCAATTTTTGTCTGTCTGTTTCGGGTAATAATAACTGCGACTGAACCGATTTTCATAATATTTTGCTACAAAGTAGCTGTGTAAATAAGAAATAACTCTGTATATTTTGCCTCTTAGAAAAACTCAATAAAAATGTTGCTTGATTCGGCAATCTAACTTGCAGCCTCTTGGACTGCAGCGCGTGCATGTACCGTAATATTCTAGAAGCGAAGCAAGTTTGTTTTAAACAAATACAAAAATAGATTAGCGCCGTTTTCAATAAGCTATCTGGGATTACAAAAGTAGTAATTTCTCCATGACTTGCATTTCACAATCACAATTGTCTAACTATATTATTCAATGACAATAAACGGTTTGAATGTGATAGGATATTAGCCGACAGCTAATTGAAATTGTCGTAAAGGCAAACAATTGGATTTGTATCATCATCTTGCTCTGATCCCAATTACTTGGGGTCGACGCAATATGTCATCTGTTTTGACATATTGCAAAAAGTTTCGGCAATGACTTTTATGACCGGCCGCCTGCCTGACGTCAACCCTCCTTGGGAATGTAATCGTTGACCCAAATGGTACCAGATGGAGTTGGTCCGGGTCAATCTAAACAATTGGATTTGAATTTGAACCCACGTATATACCTAACTGTTATTGTTCTATTTTTAATATATAACTGTTATTTTGTAATTTTGTTGTTGTTTGTTAAAATTTATTATTATTTTTTATCCAATTTATTATTTTTTATATTAGCCAACTTATTATCTGTAACTAATTTCTTTCTTTTTTGACTTTTATAACGTTTTTGTTCCTTAGATAAATTTCAATAATCTTTTACAAATTGTATACTCACTGCTATGGCTCCCGAGATACAGGCTTTAAGCCTAGTTCGGGAACTATTGTAAACAAAATGATGTAAACTGTAATCTTTGTTCAAATAAACTATTATTATTATTATTTATTCATGACCATGGATACAAAGTCCTTCACTCGAACACATGGCTAGCTTAATTCACAAGAATAGCTCATCAAGCTAAATTTTTACGGATATCGCGGCAAGTCGTGTTATGGATGTATTAGCTCATAGTAAATATAAGGGCATCAGTGCAGTGAGTGAATAGAGAGGAAATTAAATACAAAAGGGTCTGTAAAATACGCCACAGTTGGAACAGTACACGACCCACACCACGGGCTGCTTCGCAAAACGACACTATGATCATTCAGATCACGGATAAAATATCTTCACTATATAATAGATCTTCACTTCATCTTCAGGTAAATTAAAATGGATTTTGTGATCGGTGGGCTAGCCGGCGGCGGTGCCACTATATTTACAAATCCCATGGACGTAGTAAAAACTCGGCTACAGTTGCAAGGGGAACTACGTTCGCGAACTGAAACGAAGATGCGGTACAGAGGTATCTTTCACGGAGTATATGTCATTGCCAAAAATGATGGTATATTAGCATTGCAGAAGGGATTGGCACCGGCTGTAGTGCTGGGCTTTACAATGAATTCGGTACGGTGAGTGGAAATACTATTAATAATAAACTTCTTTTCCGTCTGGTGGTGGAATGTAATTCACCAGCATTTCTTTATATGTGGTTGTCGGAAAAGATGACTAAGTCCCGACTACTGTCTAACTGCAACATTAATGAAAAAGAAAGAGCAAGCAAGTCTGAGTAGTAGCAATTTGTTACTGCGCTTTGTTCGGTGATCGAGAGAGCTGGAAGCTCAACTTTCTGAGGGTGTATGCGTGTGGAGGATTTTGGTGGTACCTTTGGTATCACCGAGCCTCAATGCATGCATTCACACTCCCTTCACTTTCTTCGCGGTAGGCAGCGGCCTTGTAAAGGTCCATGAGCGGCAGCAACACTTACCATCAGGTGTACTGTTTGCTCGTTTGCCGGTGGCAAATAAAAAAATAAAAAGAAAAACAAGAAAATGCCTCACTTAAACTTAATGCCAAACCATCTAATCAAGATATAATAGATCCATTTCTTTCCCATTTTGAAGTAGGCGCCCGCTCATCAACAGTGCTTCGGATTGGTGCACCAAAAAAATGTTTGCCTATTTTATTTAATACATTCCCTAAGGGTAATATTAAATATAGGTATGTAGTAGTAGATATATAATAAATAAAGAAATACCGCATCGTTAATATAATAAAACGCATATTTCAGGCTCGGTATGTACCATATAGCAGAAGTTCAGGGTTGGACGAAAACAAAAAAAGGAGATACAAGCATATATAAAGCTATATTTTGGTCAAGCATAAGTGGTGCTATGAGTGGCATAACTGGTAATCCTGCCTCAGTTATAAAGACTAGAATACAAGCGGCAGCACATCCTAGTATAGCAGTAGGAAGACAGCATAAGTATAATGGTAGGATTTTATATTTTTAAACGAAAGCGCGAACGAGGAAAATAAAGATTAATAATTAGATCATAACTTATCATAATTCAGGCCTCTTATAACATCGACCACAAATATTATTAGGGCTTTTTTTTTCGTTGAATTTCTTGCCCTATATGCTTCAACCTCGGCTGCCATGAATGTATGTGGCATTCAATGTGAGAAATCAATAACCCGCAGATATCATGAAATGTTTTTTTTTTTTAATTTTAGGATATATTTATGCAGTTGGATTGCGCAGGTCAAATAACAATAGTCCCCACATGGAAAAAGGATCTTTTGCCGAATCGATTAACCTAGCTACACCAGCCCCAATAAAATTAGCATTAATGAATATTTGGACGATATAGATGTTGATTATTAAAGGGGCCTAAGTCACTGGGTGTCCATACAATTTCTATTGTATTATTTGTTACCAACCAGCCAAATTGTAAACAGTGTTCATTTATCTACTATAAAAGCTTTGTAATGCAAAAGCAGATTTGGAAATTAAAAGTTATAAATGTCTAGAATATTCAGGCGTCAATACCGAACTTTCTTCTCAGACCCAAGATGGACGTCCTTGAAATAGTATTGTAATCATAATCGCCAGTAGAGACGTTTTTTAACATATTACTATTTTCTAGGCATGTTTGATGCGATTATCAAAATATATAAGACTGAGGGTATGAAAGGATTCTTCGCAGGAGTATCGGCGACATGCACAAGGATAGCTATTGGCAGTGCAGCTCAGCTAACAACCTATTCTAAGTAAGATAAATTAATTTTTATAAAGCGTGGTATAATAGGTTAATTTTTTCCCACTATGAAGGATTCTCTAGCTTAAATAGTGGGGCATATATTTGCTGACTATGAGAAAAGAATAACGGATATCATCATCATTATTATCATTATATCAGTTCTTATACGTTACACTGCTAAGCTTGAGCCTCCTCCACAATAGACAATTGACCACTCTACCACCCTGTACCAGATAGAAGTTATTTCGAGGTTTCCTTTTTCGATAGATCGAAAAAGGCTAAAGTTGTTTTGCCTGATGTCAGTGCATGGTAGTTTGCATGTTTGAGAAATCTAAATATTCATGTAGGAAAGTTATGTCTCGGAATGTATTGAAAGGCGTCGACATCAACCGAAGTAATTTTTAGTAGTAAAAAATATTTAACAAATGTTTTCACTTCAGAGCCAAAGAAACGCTGCTATCGTATGGTATTTGCCAAACATCGCCATTTGGTTTGGCCTTCAGCGCAAGTGCATTGAGCGGTGTTATGGTAGCTGTGATTATTTGCCCGTTTGATGTCACAACCGTACGCCTATATAATCAGGGTTGGTACATATATTTTGAAGTACAGTTTATTTCCAGATCCAAGGAATATCTTCAAAGTCGAAGGATTATAGAGAATTCACCAGTGTTACTGTCATTTGCGGCGAGCGTCGTGTGTGGTGTGTTTGTAGTTTGTGTTGAGACCCCTTTGGATGTAGTGAACACTCGACTTTATAATCAGGGTAACGTTATATTGAAAATTGTCGGTGGTGTTGCTTCTTACCACAATATCTGGGGTATTAAAGATTCTGTTGCTTTTTTTATGACTTAATTATGTGGGTTTTCAATTGTGGTCCTTCTATTTTTGTTTTATTATTTTATAGCTTATTTTCAACAATAAATTATGCTTTAGTTTATTGTTTCTCTAGTTTTAGCCTATATTCGACATAGATTCGATAAAATTGATTTGACTTTTTTAATATTAAGCATTAAGATACACAGAAATCGTATTTTTGTTGGATATTGTAACTGATAAAATAATGACAATGTAGTTTACGGGACCTTAAAACAAATAATACACATATAAGATCTAAAATCAGGCAACTGAAAATTCTTAATAATTTCACGAAAGCTATATCATCATCTTTTGGTTAACCGAGTCCTGATATTTATTCGAATACATATACATCTTAAATAGAACTGTCTTTAAGAATCTTATCGTGCTTTAATTTGACTTATGTCGATGTTTCGGAGACTCCATCCACTGTCACTGAAAGAGATATTTGACGTCTGACTTTTCATGATTGTTACAGAGATTTTAGCTATTACATATTATTTATTTTAGGCTCACACAGCTATATACAATATTAATTGTCAACAGAATGAGTATCCATTAATACGCTAATAAGCATATTTAAATCTTTGCTTTATAATAAAATACCTAATTACATCAAGACAAACTAAATTCGCTTCGAATAACGTCTAAACGACTTTTAGTAGAACGCTGTTTTTAAAATGTCAACGATTCCTTGAGTGATAATTATGAACAGTTTTAGCTGGCTTTGTCATTATTTTAAACTAGCAACCCGCCCTCGCTTCGCTTCGGTTATAGTCGTTTTACCCGCGTAGTTCCCGTTCCCGTGGGAATACCGGGATAAAATATAGCCTAGTTTACGCCCTGATATTATAGCTTTCCATTGGTGAAAGAATTTTTGAAATCGGTTCAGCCGTTTTGAAGATTACCCGGAACAAACAGACAGACAAAAATTTTTAATTGCTATTTTAGGCATAGGTGTCGTGCAAATAACCGTGTGAGCATGAAAAAAGCCTATTATTTTGACATTACAAATAGACACTCCAATTTTATTTATTGGTATAGATTTAACATTTTGGCACGGATATCAGGTAATTTACCTGATTATTCATGTTTTTGTAATCTCAAAAATTGTAAAACTTATAATTTGCATGCCTAATAGGTAGAGCATAGCAACTCGCGTACCATAATTTATTACTAACATTATGTATCACCAACGCATTCGTAGTAACATAAGATGTGTATCATATATGACAATGTTTCTTGAGTTGGCTGATTTAACATTTAAAAGATGCATGAATGATTAATTCGATCTTTTTTAAAGAAAAAAAATATTTTATATCCGATATAGACTTTGAAATCATCTAACCAAAATGCCCCAACCGGGGCATATCATAAATCCATTCTAATAAAAATTAGAAAGGCAATAATTGCCAAGGTAATAAATGCAACGTACCTAACATTCGACTTATACATGAAGTTTATTTTCGACTAATCTAATTATTACTTTAGTTTAACAGTGCCACTAAACTCAAGGGAACCGGCATGAGACTGCTAGTCCTTACTAATATTATAAATGCGAAAGTAACTCTGTCTGTCTGTCTGTCTGTCTGTCTGTCTGCTACGCTTTCACGTCTAAACCACTGGACCGATTTTGATGAAATTTGGTACAGAGATGGACTAAAGCTTGAGAAAGGACATAGGCTACTTTTTATCGCGAAAAAATGGGTATAAGGGGTTGAAATAGGGGATGACATTTTGTATGGAAATTCGTCATTTTCGATGATAGAACCACGAATCTTTGTATTAAGACACCTAATAATAAATAAATAAATATTTGTTCAAGCGTTTTGGAAATTTCATTTACATGGGGATGAAATTCAACCCCTAAAATACCAAAAAGCATACAGCCGAAACCACTGGGCCTAGAAACGTATTTTTTTTTACACCATCGTATTTCTTGGGGTGCACGAGCACTAGCAAAGGATTTTTGGAAATTCACCCCCTTAAGGGGGTGAAAAACATATAGTCTTTCACGTCTAAACCGATTTTGATGAAATTCGGTACAGAGATGGACTAAAGCTTGAGAAAGGATATAGACTACTTTTTATCGCAAAAAAATGTGTATAAGGGGTTGAAATAGGGGATGACATTTTGTATGGAAATTCGTCATTTTCGATGATCGAACCACGAATCTTTGTATTGAGGCACCTAATAATAAATACTCGCTCAAGCGTTTTGGAAATTCCATTTACATGGGGATGAAATTCAACCCCTAAAATACCAAAAAGCAAACAGCCGAAACCACTGGACCTAGAAACGTATTTTTTTTTACACCATCGTATTTCTTGGGGTGCACGAGCACTAGCAAAGGATTTTTGGAAATTCACCCCCTTAAGGGGGTGAAAAACATATAGTCTTCCGCGTCTAAACCGATTTTGATGAAATTTGGTACAGAGATGGACTAAAGTTTGAAAAAGGATATAGGCTACTTTTTATTGCGAAAAAATAGGTATAAGGGGTTGAAATAGGGGATGATATTTTGTATGGAAATTCGTCATTTTCGATGATAGAACCACGAATCTTTGTATTAAGACACCTAATAATAAATAAATAAATATTTGTTCAAGCGTTTTGGAAATTTCATTTACATGGGGATGAAATTCAACCCCTAAAATACCAAAAAGCATACAGCCGAAACCACTGGGCCTAGAAACGTATTTTTTTTTACACCATCGTATTTCTTGGGGAGCACTAGCAAAGGATTTTTGGGCATTCACCCCCTTAAGGGGGTGAAAAACATATAGTCTTTCACGTCTAAACCGATTTTGATGAAATTTGGTACAGAGATGGACTAAAGCTTGAGAAAGGATATAGGCTACTTTTTGTCGCAAAAAAATGGGTATAAGGGGTTGAAATAGGGGATGACATTTTGTATGGAAATTCGTCATTTTCGATGATCGAACCACGAATCTTTGTATTGAGGCACCTAATAATAAATAAATAAATATTCGCTCAAGCGTTTTGGAAATTCCATTTACATGGGTATGAAATTCAAACCCTAAAATACCAAAAAGCATACAGCCGAAACCACTGGGCCTGGAAACGTATTTTTTTTACACCATCGTATTTCTTGGGGTGCCCGGACGGAGTGGTGCGAGGAGCGCGCCAACCGCAGCCCAACCCAAAAAAAAGGGGGTTGAAAAGCATATAGCCTTTCACGTCGAAACCACTTAACCGATTTTGATGAAATTTGGTACAGAGATGAACTAAAGCTTGAGAAAGGCTATAAGGCTCCTTTATATCGCGAAAAAATAGGTATAAGGGGTTGAAATAGGGGAAAGTATTTTCTTTTTACGTCGTCTTATTTCTTGGGGTACACGAGCACTAGCAAAGGATTTTTGGAAAATCACTCCCTTAAGTGGGTGAAAAGCGTATAGATGAAACTCTTGGAGCTAGGAACGTAAAACTTTCTATGCAATTCTCTTTCTTTTGTTGTAAGTGAGCTCTAAGAAATTATTTTATTAAAATCAACTCCTAAAGGGGTGCAAAATATATAGCCGAAATCACCTAGAAACATGGAATTTTGTATAGTTTCCTTTCTTGGGGAAAGAGATTTTTGCAATTTTAGCCCTAAGGGGGTGAAAAGTGTTTAACCGAAATCACTGAGCCTAGGAAGGATCATTTTAATACACGGTCGGCTTTCTTGGATTACCCCCAGATTTTCTTAGTGCTCACTTACCAAGCACTATGAAACAATTTTTGGCAAGGATAAGCGAGCTCTAACAAAGAATTTTTGGAAATTCAACCCCTAAGAGGGTGAAATATCGGGCCTAAGAATGTGAAATTTTGTATACCGATCGGTTATTTGGGGTAAGCACTCACTAAGAAACAATTTTGGGCTGCCCCAAAAGGATAAAACACATAAGACACCCAGCCAATGATATATCATTATTATCTTGCTCTTATCCTAATTACTTTGGATCGACGCGATATGTAGGTACTCTTCTGACATCGTAGATATATTGCAAAGGTTCTAGCAACATTTTATGACCTGGCGCACGACATTGTTGGCCAGACGGCATCACCGGTCCACGTCGATGTAAATCTTTGTCTTAGTAGTATTTTGCGATACCCACGAACAATGAAAGCGTGGTAATATTTCTAGCAGCTACCAGACAGTAAGTTACAATCAAGATATTATTCCAATTTTCTATCTCTACAAATAAATAAATTTGAAGCGTCTGTTTGTCTATCAAAATAATAGGTTTTATTTATGCTCACACAATACGGTCCAAATGTTTTTGTCTGTCTGTCTATTCGTTACAGGTAATCTTCAAATTGGCTGGACCGATATTGATTATATTTTACCATCAGGTCTACCAGTCGTACATAAGGAATAACTTAGACTATATTTTATCCCAGGTTATATTTTATCCCGGTGTGGCTGAATTAAGTCGATTTTAAAATTATTTCACTAATGGAAAGCTATTTTTAAGCGAGTAACATATTTAAGCTATTTTTATCCAGATATTCCTACGGGATCGGGTACAATGTCGATGAAATCACGGGAATTTAATGGTTTTAAAAATTAATTCACTAATGAAAAGCTATATTATCAGTGAAAGGCTATTTTCATTCCGGTATTTGCCCAGGAACGAGAACTATACCGGGGGATGTCGAGCAATTTTTAAAATTCTTTCACCAATGGAAAGCTACCTATGTTGTCAGCGAGTAACATAGGCAATTTATATCTCTGATATTTCTGGGATTTATATTATTTTTATTTTTTTTGGTATGTGTGTAAATTTATAATATCAGCGAGTAACATAGGCATTTTTTATCTCGGTATTGGCATGGGAATTTCTACGTGAATGAAACTGCGGGTGTTTGATTGATATAATTTTTTTTTCACCAATGGAAAAGTACGTTATCAGAGACTAAAGAAAGGCATATTTATCATCGTATTTGCACGGCAATCTGAACTATAAGGCTGGAAGTAATATTCAAATGTGAAAGTGTGTGAAGATGTTTGGATGTTTGTTACTCAATCACGCTTAAACTGTTGAGGAGATTTGGATGAAAATTGACACGTAGATAGAGTATTTCTTAAATTAAGAAATGTAATACTCTTTATGCCGATAATATTCTTTGCGATAATAGTTCAATATGCAAGTAAATTTTTACGCGGGCGAAGCCGCGGGCAAAAGCTAGTTTAGTATAAAACTGAAAATAAATCATGTTTTTTTTATTATGACAATGTTCTGGATATTTTATTCATGGTATCTTAAGCTTCGGGATATTAAGAAAAAAAAATACGAGAAGCCACAAATTACTTTCACTACTACTCTATCTCTAACACCCACATAATCATCAAAATCATTCAGTTCTAATAGGTGTAATTGTAACCTTTTAAATTATTACTGCAATTAATGATTGCATGCTACAATATTAACAAAAAAAACTACTAACAATAGCTAAAATAAAATAGGCACCAACATTTTTTTTTCATTTTCAGGTGCTGCAAAACACGGCAAAGTACTTTACAATGGAATACTGGACTGTTTAACGAAAATATACAAAACTGAAGGACTTTACGGATTATATAAAGGGATCGGGCCGTTGTATCTAAGAATAGCTCCCCATACAACCCTCTCATTAGTTATTTGGGATATGTTAAATAATTTAATATTAACAAATAAAGCGAGTTAACATCACGAATTTAATTTAGTCCAATTAGAGCAGCATTTAGTACATTTAGAGCAACAGACAACATTTAATTAATTTTAGCAATTGGAGGCGAAAAAAGAATTTGGAGATCTACAAAACTATCTGAATCAACACTACTTTCATCATTGGAGCAATTCGACGAAATTTTGTTTGGTTTATTGCTGCAGTAGGGCTTATTTTGCTTGTTCAGATCATTCTGTAATTCATTAATCGCTTGCTCAGCAATTTGACGAAATTTTGTTTGGTTTATTGCTGCAGTAGGGTTTATTTTGCTTGTTCAGATCATTCTGTAATTTATTAATCGCTTGCTCATATTCTTTAAGACAGATTCCTCCACAAACTTCAGAATGAAAAGGATCCAACCAAATCTTTTCAATAGCTTCTTTAACCAGACGTCTTTGTTTCCTTAAACGCCTTTGTGCTGTTTTTTCGTTCTCATCAGTTTTTACTTTATATATCAATGGATTACAATCCTCGGTTTTAGTTTCACTGTTCATAGAACGGCCTTTTATCTCGATGTGATATTCGCCATTTACTTTAGAAACGATCAGTGTGGGCTTTTCTTGTACATGCTTTCTCACTTTCTTGTAATGCTTAAGGTTTGTATTGGTAATACCAATCTTCTAGCATTGTTTAGTTTTCGTAAAAGACAGTTGGAAATAGCACCCGGCTTCCAGCCATTATTTATCTGTGATCGAAAACAAAAGTTTTTAATATGTTTTTAATAATTTTGATGTGTAAAAATAATATAAAAAAAAAAACAATTAAATATGCTTACTTTTAACATTTTGAACTTGAAAAGTGTAACACTCTCTGAAAGATGGGTTCAATTTATCTGTTATGGCTTAGTCATTAATATTTATTCGTAAAGATGAGTAGTGTGTAATTAAGTTTCAAAACTTATTTAGAATTTGAAGTATAGTTACCACTTAAACCTTTGGGTCCACTACAGGGAAGATTTTCATTATCATCATCATTTAGCCTTTCGCCGTGCGCTGCTGGACGTAGGCTTCTCTCATATTTTGACTGTGGTCAATGGTTGTCGATTCGTCGAGCGATGTGGCCTGTCCATTGCCACTTCAGCGTGCTAAATCTTCATGCCATATCAGTTTTTCTGCGGATTGCCGATTATATCTCACAGAGAAATTCCGAGCATAGCCCGATCCATAGCAAGCTGAGAGACTGTGACTTTGCTTATGGGTCCTAGACCTGCGTTTTTAGAGAAAGATTTTGCAGCTGATTTATTTATAGCTGATATTTAATAAGATCTGTAAGTATTTCTTATTATATATACTAATATATTCTTATATATTATACAGTCGTAACCATATAAGAAGACCGTGGGGATGATGAAAATGTCAAAATCGCAATGTATAATGATATGTCTATGCATGTATATATGGGAGGGTCCCCACTAGGGAGTATTCCGTCGGACCGGCCACTGATGACAAGTAACCCTGCTCTGGTGGTCCGGCATCGTGGGTGGGTTGTGGGTGTGCGTGCTTACGCCCTTCTGTCGCCCCGGACGGAGTGGTACGAGGAGGGCGCCGACCGCAACCTACCCCCCAAAAAAAAATGCATGTATTTATGGATGATTTTAAGACCGCTGTGTTATGAATGTAAAAATTAATGTAACATCTTGTATTAAATCTCCTAGATTAAGTTCTGTTTACGCAAATTAAATAAAATTGTATTACTTGTTTGTATTTATTTCGTTACTTGTCCGACGTTGGCAATATTTTCAGCACTTATTGCATCCAAGGACTAAGATGTTTTACCTCCAACAACTCATCGTTATTACAGAGTTTTTTAACTACCTACTGCAATATTAGTTACTAGCTGGACCGAGCAACTTTGTTTATATTACATAAGAGAGAGAGAGAGAGAGAGAGGTTTACAAAGAGTGGGTACAGTGCCGGCCCGAAGTAAATTTTAGAATGGAGCGAGATCCAATTATGGCGCCTCTCCCGTTTGCTCCTAATAATATATACCTATACCAATTGCGAGTCTAAAGTAAGTATGGAATCATTTAGGCGCCCCCTAGGATTTGGCGCCTGGAGCGACTGCTCGGTTCGCCGTATGGGCGGGCCGGCCCTGAGTGGGTAAGTGGGTACATGTGACGCGGAGCATACGCAAAGAAAGCTTTCAAAGTAATCAATTTGCCACGTTTTTGTAACATTCTCCATTGATGCATCGCTCCTATTTATTTTAAGCGCTCCTATTTGTTTTAAGCGCTCCTATATGTTATATAATCTAAAGCTTTCCTTATTAAACGAGCTATCCAAGCATAAAACGTTTTTCGATTCGAACAAATAGTTCCTGAGATTAGTGTGTTCAAACAACTCTTCAACTTTATTAGTATAAATTACAATTTGACCCACATTTTTAATACAAATTAATCCCCAGAAAAAGGAAATTATTCCATATAAAATTCATTTCATTTTCTTTTCAACTTACACACGAGACAAATTGAATTGAGAGAGGAATTGACCTATTATACCACGATAGTCTGACGTGTTGGGATAGGGATTTTGGTTTCGGTACTTGGACACTTACGGACAAGGTAGGATGTAGTGAATTCTATTCTTACTCTATACCTCAAGTAAAATAAAAAACAAATACCAACTATAAAAAATCCATAAAAAAAATTACTTCATATAACTTTTAATAGATTGAGCGGCAACCTGTTATTTGTTCTCCACAAATTAGTGCGAAAAGCTATTCACTATGATAAAATTTTAACAGTTTTCTTTTTATATTTGAGTTACGAGCATAGGGCATTACGCGTTATTAACAAATCTATCACAATACAATAGAATACGTCCGCCGCATTACGGTTGTCGGGAAGTTATGGCCATGTTATGGCGTAATGAGTTTACTTTGCATTTATACAAGCTCGGTAACTAAAGACATTGGCAGTGGGCTAAATCTCTGAGTACTCGAAATGCTTAAAGTAATACAGTCAATAATTTATTTCTTTACATTAAATAATAATACAATTTTTTTACTTATAAACAACCAAACACTGGATTATTCTTACACATTTACAAACCAAATATACATGTTTAATAGTTGCGTTAACATATTTGATTAAGTGACTATATCATGAAAACGGTGTTCTGGTTGGTTGTGGATGTGATCATGTCCTTTAGAAAGCGCCACGAGTCTATCGTACTGTTCTTTTTTCATTATTTCATTGCTGATGAAAGAATGAAAACAAGGTACATGGAAAGAGCTTATACTAATGCCGTGATGAGTTAGGGTAGCTAACCGGTCTTCAGGTCTTCTACTTTTGTAGTTCTTTAACCTAAAATAGATTTTGTTTCCGTGGGCATCTATAGCTACGATACCTTTATCTGACGGCGTTGGATGTCTACATTTCTTTCGATCTTCTAACCTGCGAAGATTAGAAGACCCTCCAGAACGTTTTCCTCGGCCTTTTGGATAAGACCGAGGTACACTTGGCATATCTGGAATTTTAATGTCGTGTCCTTGGTTTATTAATTGCTTCAACGTGTCTAACAATAGCTTTCTATTATGTCCATGACCCATAATTCCCATTTTAGATAATTGTTTAGGACTTGCATCACCAAAGCAACTCCATGTGGCCTGAGATTTTTTAATTGTAAGTGGTATTTCTTTTCTGTCGCCAGCTCCTCGCTTAGCGGCTGACAATGAACTGTTCTTTTTACGATTTTCTTTAACATTTGCGTTAGCATAAAATCGCCATTTGCCTTGAGAATCTACGTATCCGTCAATGCCAACTACTAACCAAGTACCATCCATAGCTTGGAATTTTCCAGCCTCAGCATCCACGACCTCTCCGTTCGGTCCACAGAAAATATGAGGCACCCATTTGCCATCTGGACCTACGTAACCATCTATATTAATCTCCAACCATTTATTATCTGGACTCCAAAAGCCTCCTAAATCACTACATTGCTCTTTACCGTCGGGACCTTTAAAAAATCTTGGGACTGGATTTCCCAAACGATCTAGAAGTTTTACTCTATAATCTAAATAATCGTACTGCGTAGAATTCTCCGTAAGTACAATTTTCTTACACTTATAACTTTGATCAAATTTAGCACTAGGTGGAGTAAACTCAACAATCCACTCATCGGAGTCGGTGTCAGAGCTTATAAGCTTTGAATCCTCAGAACAGGAACAAGAATAATCAAAGTCAGTTTTGTCTGGGCCAGGTTCAGCAGGGTAGCATATGCAATCTGGTTTTTCTGTATCTGGTAATAGACCAAGTGCTTGCTGATAAGTTTTTAAACAAATTTCTTGGCACATATCTTTGAAAGCACTATTAATAAATTTACGTTGACATCGCTCCAATCGTCTTTGAGCCTTTTCTTTCTTCTTGCGTCGTTCTTGATTTTCCTCATCTGTCCTCCCTATGATGTAAGTCAGAGCAGGTTTATCTTCATAAGGTACTTGACTAATAGTTCGCGGTTTATTATATGTTTTCATAGTTTCCATAGTCACAGTAAATTCACCATCCTTTTTGTGGATTATAAGTAGTGGACGCTTCAAAGGTCTTTTTGGTTTGCCAGTATCTTTTTTCCTTTTCTTCTTGGCAAATGCTTCATTTGGATTTTTAGCTATTCTCAGCAATCTTAAGACGTGTTTATTCACCGCACCGGGTTTCCAAAGAGCGCGGAACTGAGATAAACAAAAAAAAACTAAATTTACAAAAATAAAAAGAAAATCATACAGGTACATACAAAATTCTGATTTTTTTTACCTTCATTCCTGGTATATTGTCAGCAGTCCACAGCCAACCCATATTTTTAGGTACTTGATTTAATGTTCCATTGCAAGGAAGTGCACAACGACTGTGTCCAATATGAGGTGCTAGGAAACAAAGAATGTCAAATGGTTATATGTTAAAAAATTTAAATAAAAGGTGTTACACATATTATTCTAAAAAAAAATCTAAAAAAATACATACGTATACCTGTGTAACCGTAGTTGAACTTGAACTTGTTTTTACTATTCTTATTATCCTTTATTGTCTCTTTTTCGGATTCAATACTTTTTATAGATGTACTTTTCCTCTTCGAAAGTTTTTTACTGTCGCTACCCGTAGTACTAGTTTTAGTTTTAGGTTTATCTGCTAATTTATGATAAATTGGACAAGGAAAGGTCGTTTTAAGTTGACGTTTTTCTTTAGAATCTTCACCAAGTGACTCAAATCCACCACAAAGGTTGCAATATGTAGTTTTTTTAAGGAAGCCAAATCTACATTCACATTCACAGTAACAAGGATTTTGCCCAAATTGTAACTTTGCTTTAATTCCACCAATTACCTCTTCTAATTGAGCTACTTTCTTTTCCTTTTTAATCTTTTCATCCGTATCTTGAATCTTAAGGCCTTCCTTAGATTTCTGAATACAGCACTCGCTCTTTAGGTGAGTTAAGTCTAATAAAATTCTATCATCGACTGGACTGGGTAGTTTTCTAAATGCTTTATCAGAGCATTTTATACGCTTACATTTGACAATTTCATTATTATTTGGTATATCTAGTGAGCAGATGCTGAGGTTGCATGAATCAGTATCAATTTTCTTATTGAGGCAGTCCTTGTCACACAGTTTTAATTTATATCGCTCTTTCAAACTTGATTTTTTAGAACTATCAACATTTTCTAAACTCTTATTGATCTCATCAATAGAAACTGTCAAGGAACCTGGCTTGGAAAGCTTAGGAGAATTTTTAGATGGCACCGAACTACCCACATGATCATTTTCTACTGTAAAGTATCTGACACAATAAACTTGTTTTCCATAGGGGGCATAGTTATCACCGAAAATGTAATTAAGTAAATTTAAATAATGTTTGTTCATCGATGAGCAAGATTTAGATTTTATTAACGATATTATTTGATTACTTCTGTTCATATTTGTGTCATTTTCTAGCAAATTAATTAAACTGGTATATACTTTTTGATGAACTATAACTTTATTATCCATAATACCTGTATTTCTAATATTTTCGACAGTATTTTGTCTAACATTCTGTTTCTTGAATATGTTTGTAGTTCTAACGCGCTTATCTTTTTTAAGTTTTTTACTTTTTATATTCCATCTAGTCTTAATGATCCCTATATCTTTATTTATATTTAGCTGTTGCCCAGGATTAGTACTCGAAATAATGTTAGATTTAGAATTAAAATTAGCATATATGCTTCTTGGAGTTTCTTTTGAGAAAGAACTAAAACGATCAGTAAAACTCTCTGCTAAATAACTCAACTTAATCTCCAGTTTGATTACTGCCATTCGTCTGGAAGTTATCTCATCAAATACATTATATTCGCCTTTTACAGACACAGGTTGAGGTTCTTTTTTTTCATTTATCTTTTTCAAATAATCAATTAGAATTGCATTCCACATAATATTGGTTGAAGCTATTTTATACTCTGGAAAACGTTTGCTCCACAGTGATAATTCCATTGGATATTTTTTCATATTTAAAATTAAATTTTCAATACTATTTACGAATAAGATAGATTGACCTGTTTGTAGTTTTGGTGTTGACAATACTTTATGGCATAATAGTTTAGGTCTCCTGGGTGTCTTTTTTCGTTTGGATTTTATTTTATTTGCTCTAGGTGAAGCTTTTACTAATTCCTTAGATTCTTTCATAATAATGGAAAAGACATCAGCAAAATGACTTTTTATTAGGAATTCTCTACATGTAACATAACTTTTAAGTTCTTCGACTATTATTTTAATCAAAAACATTGAATCTGAAAAAGCCATTTTATCACATCATATATCGTTTTACTAAAAGAAATGTACACAACGTTTTATAAAAATAATTCTAAAGATACTTTAAAATTTAACAGCTTGCCGAAAATGATATGTCAATTTTGAAAATTGTCTTTATATTTAAAAATTAATATGGCACTATTTCTTACAGTATACAGTTTGTATATGTTTTGGGTGGTACATCTGTTATTCTAAAAATAAATTCTCCAAGGTTGTAACTTTTGACGTGATAACGTGTTAAGCTGATATCAGACGGTTCATTTTTTGTTCACTTTTGTCTTTCATTTTGCATCTTTCACTCGAAGTGAAGCATTTGAACACAAAATGAAACATTAGTGCCGAATGAATTCATTAGTAAACCGATCCAACAGTGTTGGATATTGGCATTCGGCATCTTTCACTCGCACTCCGAATGAACAAGAAATAAACGGTCTGAACACTGAGAGAACGTTCATTCGGGTTTAGCCATTATGTTTCGAGTTCTGTAGCCGAAGGACGTCATGTGTTGATATTTTTTCTGCGATGCGTTGCACTGGCTGCACGCGGAAAAATGGTGTTCAAGTGGAACGATCAAAATACATTGCTTTTTTTGGAGAACTTTAAAATTACCATTGCCTTTGGTACCACAAAATTGATGAATACATTTCTTCCTAATAAATTTCTTCTTTCAATCCATGGTCGCACCCACCACCGTCGACATCTTTTTTGTTTCTTTTTTGTCAACTCTTTGATTAAATGATCACAAATTAAATTAATTCCAAGACGCACGAGTTCATTCGATGACATATTGTAAGAAATGAATAGGAATAGTGAATGTTCTTTTTTAAATCATTCCGTCTTAGCCGTGTGAACATAGAATGAAAGAAAAATGAACATTCATTCGAGTGAACAATTACTCGAGTGAACCGTCTGATATCAGCTTAGATCGGTAAAGGACGGCTGCACGCATGAAAAAGCATGACTTGTTGTCACGTTCTGCCTGAGCCAAGTGGGCAAGCGAGACTGTGGGACAAGCGATAGAGAGGCACGATTGAAGCGTTCAGCTTGTGACATATCTATCTCTCCTCCACTCAATCGGCGATGCGTCGAACTAGAAGACAAACAGGGACAGCACACAAACTAAACGTGAATTGTTTTGTAAAATGTTTATAAAGTGAAATAAAAAGTTAATGTGGTTTCCATTGTTTATTTTAACAACAATTGGGGCAAAAATTTTATGAACCTTGTATTATACAAAATAATAATTCAGTGATAATAATTAAATTCAATTCATAAAAGTATGCAATTTTTGAAGTGAAAATTTCTTTTAGCGCCCTACACACATCTTTCCGTAAGCTGTAAGTGAAGCTGAACCGTCACATTATAAGGTAAAAGGCTCGATCAGGCGAACTAATGACCGCCGAGTGTATTAAAACATGAAAATACGAGTTACCAGTTTCGTTAAGTATATAAATAAATGTTAATCTTTAAGAATTACATTCTTTAAGCAATTTTACAGAAAGGGGGAAACAAAACGTAAAAGTATTTATTGATCTCCTATCAGTAGATCGCCTGTCTCTTGATGATATTTGAAGTTTATGCATTAATTCATGGTTCTTGTATACGATATAACCTTTTTAAAGGAGTATTGGAGGCTCTGTTGGTTTTGACTGGAGACTTCAAATGACCGAAATCATCATACATTTGAATATTATGCATTATTTCTTGGTACTTGTCTATTTCTTTAACGTAATGTTTTCGCTCGCTATATAATTGTGGTGATTTGTTTTTTTCATAATCAACTGAAACATTCATTACAACAGGATAGTTTGGCATAACTAGATTGTTTTTTTGTGTATTTGATGTGGGGGATACAGTTGCCGTTTTATTCTCTGGCTTTTTATTCAATGCAATAATAGGTGAGATTGGAGTTGATGTTTTTTTCGATTTAAATTCAATGTTACCCTTTTCATGCGCCTCAGCAGGAGCTTTTGTCGATTTTGTTCGAATTGGAGCCGTTATTTTGGATTTAACTTCAATATTACCCTTCGTATGTGGTTCAGTAGGGGATTTTGCCGACTTTATTGGAATTGCAGTAGAGACTGTGGCACTTGATTTAGCACTTTTGGCACCTTTACCTTTTTGATACCAAACCCACTTGAGATCTTTGTCTATATATCCATCTACACCAATTTTGAGAAGCTGACCGGACGTGTCAGTGAATGACCCTTCCTCAGCTGAATAAAACATTCCATCCGGGCCCATAAAATTCATTGGCACCCAGCGTTCATCAGGTCCTATATATCCATCTTTATTGATTTCTAACCATACTTTTCCTGGTCCCCAGAAGCCACCCAAATCACTACATGCCTGTTTACCTTCATGGGTTTTGAAAAATCTCGGTACTGGATTACCATTTTTATCCAAGAGTTTTACTTTATAGTCTAAATAACTATATTGAGTTTCATTTTCTGTCATAATCACGGGATGTTTGGCTTTAGCGTCCCATTTTGCTATAGGTGGCGTAAATTCTATGACCCATTCATCATTGTCGGTATCACTGCTTGAGATAGAACCTTCTTCAGAACAGGAGCATGAATCTATAGGTGGACTGACGCTTGGGTCCGAGTTTGTGTAACAAGGACATTCAGGGTCGTTGGGATTTGGTAAAGGAAGTATTCCTATAGCTTGGTTATAGGCTTTCACACAAATTTCTTGACATTTGTCTCTAAATGTGGACTGTAAAAGTCTGCTTTTTCTTCTCGTTTCCCTACGGACTCTTCGTTCGCGCTGTTTTTGCAATTTATTTTTTTCTTCTTCAGTCTTACCTACAATGTACATTAGTGGTGGTTTTTCATCGTAGGGATACTGATGTAAGAGTCTTTCCTTTGAATATTTCTTAAACACCTCCATTTGAACTGTATATTCACCATCTTTTTTTGTTACTATTAACGTTGGTTTCATTTCTATTTTCTTTTTACGTTGCATCATGGCTCGTTTCTTTTTAGCTATATTATCCGTGCCCTCTCTTAATGCTCTATATCTTCTTACTAATATTTTGTGACATGCTCCTGGTCGCCATTTAGGTCGAAACTGAAAGTAAAATAGATACACATACATATATTATGTTAGTATGTATATTATTATTCCTATTATTGGTTTGAGTTTTACTTTTCTTTAGTAACATTAAAGAAATTGATACAAAATTATCGACTTTACAGTGTTCGTGGTCAACATAAATGATTGATTATGATATAGTATAATAATAGTTATAGTAATAGTCTTCAATGCCCCAATTCTTACTATCTACCTAATAGAAATAACATTGTAGTTATAGCGTAATTATACCACCGCGTACTTTCGAGGGCACAATAGAGGGCTCTCAGCCCAAGGCACGGGGCCCTCGTGCCCTTACGATATAAATACGGTACGGCCGTAATCGGATATGTTCTAAACAAACCTATGCTGATTAATATTAAAAGTGGCGGTGACAATGGTGGAGTTAAAAATGTTTGAGAATCACGAGTCGTTTAGATTTTATATCTTGGACATAGTTTTCACTACCTTAAAACTTTCAAACGTATCTTACTGAATTACGGCAACTATTGCATAGTTACGTTAATAATACTATACACAAAAAAGAAAACATAAAAATATTAAATTTGTACCGCCATAAATAATTTTTGTGGCAGGCTATGGGCGTCACTGTTGGACTAACCACTGGTACCGAGTCCTTGACGGCCGGGTCGGCGGTTCCCGTTGACGCCCAGCAACAAACAATATTGCCGGGGCGTCGCCCTCACATGATTAGCCTCTCTGCGGGTGGTAGATTAATCCCCGATCTGTCTACCCACGACTTCGGCTAGGCCGGCAGGCGCAAATACTCGCGCCTGTACCGCTGTCAGCGAAACGTATCACGGTAGAGGAGTTCCTCCCTGTCCTACTCCACCGCTACTTCAGAGAGGCGACTAAATTACAGAAGTACCAATATAACCCTGTTAAATCTCTTCTTAACTAAACTTCAGAGGTAATTTCATAGCGATCAAGATAATTTGGTAAATAGTATACCCAGCTATAAAACGGTATCTATTTATGGAGATAAAAAATGTTAGATATGGTTTATTTATTTATTTATTTATTAAACTTCATGCAACAATGCAATGGCGGACTTAATGCCAAAGGCATTCTCTACCAGTCAACCATAGGTGATGCAGAGACGAAAAAAAGGTAGGTGCATGTTCCGAGATAGCTATATTATTGTAAAATGAAAAAGAAAATATATTTTACATAGATAAATAGGTATATACGAAAATATATAATACATACCAAAGATACATACATACCCAAATACAAAGATAGATATGATATATATATTAAGATATATAAATATATACATACACAGTATATATACATAATTATAAGGACATTATATCAGTTGTGATGATTCTGCCAACTCGTTTAAGAGATGGAGTCGAACGCTCTTCTTAAATGTTTGACGACTAGTTGTCATCCTGATACCGAGAGGTAGTGAGTTCCAGAGGAGAACCGCCTGGACAACGAAAGAGGAATGCACACGATCAGAGTGATGAGATGGACAAAGTAAGAGCAAGTTTTTGGAGGAGCGAAGGTTGCTGTCATGATTAGTAGAGAGGTATTGAAAGAAACAAGACAAGTAGGAGAATTAGGAGAGTTGAGGATAGAATATAGAAAAGTAAGGGCACGCAAACTACGGCATTGTCGAATAGTTAGAAAATTTAATTGAGAACGATAAGCAGAAATATGATCATACTTGCGAAGATTATATATGAATCGAATGCAGTTATTGAGAAGACGGTCTAGTTTATTAAGAAGATCTGCATTCAGGTCAAAATAACACACATCACCATAGTCAATTAGAGGAAAAATTAAAGTTTGGACAAGCGTCATTTTAGTTTTAACCGGTAGAAAATGTCTCAACCGATTGAGAGCACGTAAGCTACAGGTGACTCGCTGACTTACTCTGGTTACTTGAGTTCTCCAATTGAGAGTGGAGTCGATATATAAGCCAAGGTCTTTTACGTCAGGGGACAGCGGTACAATAGAGCCGTCGTACAATATAGAGGGGAAAGATTTGACGTCTACTCGGCCTATCATAACCTGACTACCCACAATTATTGCCTGACACTTGGTAGGGTTCACCGTCAACCCGAACTGGCAACACCAACTTTTTATGCTGTCAAGGTCTGTATTGATTTTGGCAATTGCTGACGACATATCCTCCACACTCGCTTGACAGTAAAGCTGCAAGTCATCGGCATAAAGATGATACGAACACTGAAGATTATAAGTAATAAGATTAATAA
The DNA here is from genome assembly GCA_032191425.1 of Lymantria dispar. Lineage (NCBI taxonomy): Eukaryota > Metazoa > Arthropoda > Insecta > Lepidoptera > Erebidae > Lymantria > Lymantria dispar. The sequence goes on along the minus strand of CM063444.1, from coordinate 5,002,638 downwards.
AGATAGAAAATAACAAAGGAGAGAGAATACCGCCCTGAGGGACGCCAGCGCTGAGGTCGCACCAATTCGAAAAGCTGTCTTCGATGCAGACACACTGCTGACACCCCTGAAGATAAGAAGATAACCATTCCAGTGCGTTGGGTGAGATCAGGAAGTGAGATAAGATGGCTAGAAGGATATCGTGATTGACGGTATTGAAGGCGTTAGAGAAATCTATTAAGACTAGAACCGTCACATTGGTTTTCTCCATACCAGCCCTAATATCGCCAGTCACTTTTAGGAGAGCGGATGTTGTGCTGGGGCCTGGTCGGAAGGCGGACTGGAATTGACATAAGAGATTATTTTTGAAAATGAAATCCGATAATTGCTTATGCACGCAAGCCTCCAGAACCTTAGAAAGAAAGGTAAGAATAGATATAGGACGGAAGTGATTAGGAAGAGAAGGATTAGAAATTTTAGGCAAAGGTATTACATAAGACTTACGCCACAATGATGGGAAACAGCCAGATTCAAGAGAAAAGTTAATAATATGTGAAATAACAGGAAGAATGTGGTCCAATATTGCTGTGATCATGCGACGACTTACGTAATCACATCCCACAGCATTAGACTTAATGGATAGGATTATTTTTTTGATTTCTTCCAACGCAACTGGAGAAAAATTGAACGGATAGATGTTAGACTGAGGTAACTGCTTCAGATAATCTAAAGTGTGACTTTTGGTTTTGTGGTCCAACGGGATAGAGAAAGAAAAGTGCTGATTGATGTCATCCAAACCCACTGTCACCTGAGAATCTGAATGACAGTGCTTACCGATGCCTAGAGTCCCTAGAAACTTCCAGGCATTAGCAGCGGAAGAAGAACTAATATTGTCAAGAATGTGGCGGCGTTTAGCATTACTAATCATCTGATTACACCGATTCCTTGCAGCCTTATACTCAGACCAAAGTTCTTGGCACCGATTACCTCTATATTTTCGATATGCTCGGTCTCTGCGCTTCATTGCCTTACGGAATTTATTCTGAACAAAGATAATGTAAATGAAATAATTATGAGTAGGTACAAATTAAGTAGGATATTTTCAACTTTTACCTTGAGACCAGGAATATCCTCAGCAGTCCAATTCCATCCCATATTCTTAGGAACAAATGGATATGGATATTTAGATTCAGGTTTCTTCTCTACAGGTAACTCTTGAGCTAAAAATTAACGCGTAATTAGTTTAGCTCTTACAGGATCTCAAAATATAACGAGTTTTGGCCTCAAGTAGACTTAAACAGACTTAATTTAGTTATAAATGATTCAAAGACGCAAGTGTAGTTAAGTTTTTCACCAAATTGTGGGTAATTTTCTAGAGATTTTTGATAAAGTATTCATGAAAAGTAATTTTCTAAGCGGCGACTGATTGGAAACACATTAGTCAACACACTTTTCTGTCATAAAAGAAGAAAAAGCTTAAGTAAAGAAGGTCTACTTGAAAAAAAATTCCCTATATGACTAGCATGGTAAAGTAGGCTAATTTTTCATCAATTGTAGAAGAGCATTGGGCATGTGATGCGATTAAAGTAATATTGTCAGGAAAGTTTTAAATTGTGAAAGATGGATGAATTACGTGCAGCATGAGATAGAAAGGAATTGAAGGCAGAGGTGACATCTAATAGACGTTTGTGGAAGAATATATTGCACCAACCCCAAGTAATTGGACTAAGAACAGAGTGATGATGATGTGGAGGAGAACCGGCAACGGTATATATGAGCTTTTTTTTTTTAAACGATATATATGAGCTGAAAGCAAGACATTGCATTTTGAAAACACTTACGCTCTTCAATCACATTAGCAGTGAACTTTCCAACTTTCTTTTTTTCTTGCGATATCTTTTCTGTTTTTGTATGTTCAGGGTTTTTTACTAGTGCTTCTTTTTCCGGTACATCAACTCTTGATGTCTTAACAGAATAAGTGACTTTTTCCGCAGCTTTTAAAACAGGCTTGGAACTTTTAGCATTGACGATCTCCTTTTGAAGTACTTTATCTTCCTCAGGCCATGGACTTTTAACTCTTATATGATTTTTATTGTATAGTTTATGATATACAGGACACGGATGAGGTCTTAAATACTTTGGTAGATCTTTTATATCATCACCAAGACATTCAAAACCTCCACAAACGGCACAATAAGTGGTTTTGCTAGAAAATTTAAAAGTGCATGTGCAATCACAGTAACATGAATCGTCAGATCCTTCCGTGTCACCCTTAATTTTATCCTTCTTCTTCGCAACACCATCGACTATTAAACCTTTTACTCTTTCAGCAATGTCGCAGGACTTTACGCAACATGGATTATTAATTTCATTAAAATTTATTACAATATTGCTATCTGCAGGGCTATTAGGAAACTCTCTCTTATTTGTACATACAGGCATTTCACATTTTGAATCGTCATCTTTAGATTTGTCATATTTTATATTAAAAGAACATGTTGTTTTAGAGCAAAATGTTTTTTCAGAAGCTCGCCTGCTTGGACAAGTTGGTGGACAATATTTGTACATGAGTGACTTTTCGGATTCGGTTGGCCTAGAAGTAGTTGCAGTAGTTGTAGATGAGGCATTAATTTCATTAGGTTCACTATCAAAATCATGTTTCACTGTAAAGTAATATACATTGTAAACTTTTTCTTTGGGTTTATCATAGGGGCAAGTTGTACCTCCACAGAGGCTAAACTCACTTCCATTTTCCTCACAGTCTTTACTGCAAATACTGGCACATGAATCTTTTTTGATCAGCTCATTCTGCATTTTTTGTAAACAAGCACATTGAGTGGAAAGGCCCTCCAAAGTATCACCATGCGTAAACGCCCCTTCGTGTTGTAGGAAGTCCAACATCTTTTCAGCTAAAGTACAATCTTTACTTCCACAAGGTCCAATAACATCTTTTATGTCAAATTCTACGTTATCTTCGTCAACTAAATTTTCGATATATGCTCGCATATCTTTTGCAATTTTACAATCTATTCTACCACACGGGCCTCTTATATTAGCAATATCAAATGTAGCACCACGAGAACCAACTGATTTTTTTCCAGAATCAATGCAGAGTGGACATGGTTCACCTTGCACTTCTTTTTTGAACCTTTCGGCAATTTCAGTTTTAGGCCAGTCTGTCTCTTTACAATAACATAACCTATCAATATCTGTAGCTTTGATTCTAGGTGATATTGTAGGTCGTGGTGTTAACATTCTCATATTATCGTTACATGAAACAATTATTTTTCTTACGTAATCAATAATAAAATCTATATCTGGACAAGTCTCTGGTGCCTTGTATATCGATTTAGGAGGTTTATCTGCGTGATTAATACAACAATAATCCCCTTCGTTAAAAAAGGTAAGGTTAGCTCCAGGGGCGTTTTTGTAGTCAGCATATGCTATTTTATTAGGCTTTGTCATTGGTTTATCAACATTAAATTGATTTTCTATTTTATTACTATTTTCTTCGAAATTTTTATCCGTTGTCTTCAAAGTACATAGATATGATGTTGTTTTGGAATTTATACCCGTATATAAACATTTCCTAATACTAGGATCCTCTGAAAGTGTTCTGAAAGCAGTGGTCACCTTTTCAGTTAAAAATGATAGTTTAACCTGCAATCCTATTTTTGCCATCATTTTAGCTGTGCCCTCTTCAAAAATGTTGTAGTCCTCTTTCAAAGTTGGGGGTGAAGACATCTGAGATTCACATATCTTTTTTAAATATAGTTCGAATATTGGATCCCATGGTATGTTGACCGAACCAATATAAACTAAATTATCTTCTTTACTCCACAAAGAAATTTCTAAAGGATGTTTTTTCATATTTTCTATTAGAAATTCTGCCGTACTTGAGAATAAAACTGATTGCCCTGATTGTATGGCTGGTTCTGGTGGAGGTACTTCAACTGCGCCCTTTTTTTTCCCTTTCTTAGATTTCTTCTTTGGTTTGGGTTTCTTTTTCCCTTTTTTACCTTTTTTCCCCGCAGGTTCAGGTGGTAGAGGAGGTGGTTCAGGCATGACTATATACATTTGTTTGGGGTCTTTTAATTCTAAAGAAAATACATCTGCAAAGTCACTTCTTATAATCAAGTGTCGGCTTGGGACCAAACTGTTTACTTTTTCTACTACCACTTCAAATAGAAACATGCCATTTGTGACAGCCATTTGCAATTTTTTTAGTTACCTATACTTTTATATTTATATGATTTATATATCACAAAAATTTAGACAAACAGCTGTTAAATTAAATGTTAACATTTTATTTTTATTAGCATGACATTAAATAGGGTTAAAAACTTTAATACTATGGCCAACTCGATTTAAGAAAGTTTTCATTACTCGATGGACGATATTCTAACGCTCCTCTTTTATTACAAATTAGCAACCCGCCCTCGATTCGTTTCGGTTTCAGTCGCTTTACCCGCGGCGTAGTTCCCGTTCCTGTGGGAATACCGGGATAAAATATAGCCTATGTTACTCCCTGATATTATAGCTTTCCATTGGTGAAAGAATTTTTGAAATCGGTTCGGTGGTTTAAGCGTGTAAGCGTTACAAACAAACAAACAAACAAACATCCTTACTTTCGCATTTATAATATTAGTATGGATAAGCCGTACGAAAATTTTAGATTTTTAATATATCGCGGGGCAACACTTTGTGTGATCCACAAATTGTTGTTCTGAGTCTGGGTGTAATTTGTGTCCGTTAACAATAATGTTTTAATTTTTTAAAGTCCGCCGCAACACAAGGATTATTTACTCAGTAAAAAATTATCAAGTCATCTATATCACATCGAAATCCTCAAAATGATGATAATGATAATACTAAATTGCAATGTCCTGTATCACATATGGAAATTCTCAAAATTAAACACCAAGTGAAATATTGCATATATCTAAATGGGTGCCACGGATGCTCAGGAATCAGCAGAAGCAGTCGGTCGGGCTGGATTGGAAATAGCAAGGGAATGTAGTGGGTTATGTGGTTGAATGCCGGTCTTCCGTTGCTCCGGATATATTCTTACAAGAATACAATTCAACACTCATTTTCTTGTACGTGCGTGTCGTAAAAGACGACTAAGGGATATAATATGCATATAACGTTTATGAAAGAGAAGAAAACCTCGACATAAAAGTCTATACCAACCCATCTGACTAATTTGATATAGTAGGTCAATATCCCTTTTATTGCAGAGGAGGCTAGAGCCTGGAGGCTGGTAACAGCTTGACTTACTGACGGACGATGACTCTTAATAAGCTACTCAATACGAAGAAGTGTTAAATAATATTATGTGCAGAATATATTTGTTAGCTGTAAGACAAGGCAGTATGATCGACTAACTGCTTGCCTATAAAGGCGAATAACCTAGAAAAATAAAGTCGGCTTAGGGATGTTGATGCAAAAAAAATATCGATAAATTTTTCGATATAATATATCGTAACGTTATATCGATACTTAGCGATATATCGTAAAAAAGTATCGATATCTTCGATATCTCATACAAATGTATCGATATATCGTAAAAAATGTTTATTTTAAAAAAACCCACCGACTTTTTTAAAAAAGCTGCTATTTTGATGTGAGAATTTTCGATAGAAAATTAGGGTGCTTTTTTGATAATAACTCAAAATAAAGTGGAAATTAATATTTTAAATAAAATAAATACAGTGTGTATGGGCATAAAAAGGTAAGTTGTCACCAAATTTGGAGAAAAAAAAAAATTGTATAAGAAAAAAAATAAAAATCGAAAAACTTGGTTATTTGAATTTTTCACACAAATTTTGCTGGACTGCCAGGGCTGACCCTGGTCTAATAATAATTCGGGGTTTTACGTTTTATTTTACTCAAGTTGCCCGTGAAAGTATGTTCTTTAATATATTGGACGATGATGATGATATTTGGTATATCGGATGAAATGTATCGACGATATATTTCGATACCAGACGATTCGATAAATATCGGGTGGAAGCAATATATTCAAATTCAAATTATTTTATTATGCATAAACCCTGAGAGGGCACTTACATATTGTCAGGTTTACAATTTCCAAAAAAAATATACTACCACCGGATCGGAACGCAACCGCTACTGAGAAGATCCGGCAAGAAACTCAGCGGGCTTGTCATTATTTTTAATTTTTTTTTTCTTCTTACTAGTTATACAATTGTGTACATGTTTTGTAAGAACAAGCTCCAGTGTGATGCCCTTCGAACCGCAAGACACTTAATATAATTTAAACGATTATGGCTGGACCAGATCCCACAAGCGGCACCCGATCACGAGTTAACTACTTGAGCAGCCATCACTCCCCTCAACCACTATGCAGGGAAGGGAGAGACCCGCTCCACGCAGCTACCGCAAGTAGATCCTTATGTGAGCATGACCAACACCACAATATGTTACAAACGCTGAAAATACAAAAATTCGTTAGGCAAAACACGCTACACTTTACAATAAAAGTTAAAAGTACATTTACAAACAGTATATTTAAAATAACAAGGAAATTGCTGAATGAGGAGCTGCTCACAACCAATCTGTATTATCATCTACATAATCCGAGATTTTATAATAAGCTTTTTTACAAAGTCTATTCTTGATGGCTTTTTTAAACTTTTTCATAGGCAGGTCTCGGATATCTTTAGGTAATCTATTGTTAAAGCGTATACATTGCCCCATGAATGATTTGTTAACTTTTTGGAGACGAGTAGTGTGTACAACTAATCTGTCCTTATTACGAGTATTCATTTCATGAATGTCACAATATCTCTTAAAGTTAGCGATATTTTTTTTGACATATAATATATTTTCGTATATATATTGTGATACAGCAGTTAGAATATTTATTTCTTTGAATTTCTCCCGAAGTGAGATTCTTGGGCCTAGATTATAAATTGCACGGACAGCCCTTTTTTGGAGAACAAAGATTCTATTAAAGTCCGCGGAGCATCCTCACAGTAATATACCGTAAGACATAAGACTATGGAAATAAGCGAAATAAACCATTCTAGCTGTTTCAGTATCTGTTAATATTCTTATTTTTTTTACTGCATAAGCCGCTGAGCTAAGCCTACTCGACAACTTTTCAATATGAGGTCCCCACTGAAGTTTAGCATCTATGGTGATACCTAAAAAGACTGTTGACTCCACAAGGTCTAGAGCCACACCATTCATTTGGACATTGGTTTCCACTTGCCTCACATTAGGAGTAGTAAATTTGATACATTTATTTTTTTTCTCATTGAGAACCAAATTATTAGTGTTAAACCAATGAACAACGTTAGACAGTGCATTGTTCACATCGTCATAATTAAACATTTGTCTTTTAATTTTAAATAACAAAGAAGTGTCATCTGCGAACAACACAATGTCCAGATTGTCCCCTATATGGTAGGGTAGGTCATTAATATATACAAGAAACAGAAATGGCCCAGAATGGACCCTTGTGGAACGCCCATTTTTATAATAGAACCAGATGATCGTGCACCATTAACATCAACCCTCTGGATTCTGTTGCTTAAATAAGAAGTTACAAGTTCAAGAGCGTTATTCCTGATCCCATAGTGGTATATCGTATTCATATATCGATATTTTATGAAGTATCGATATATATCGGATGAAATGTATCGACGATATATATCGATACTAGACGATAGCGATATATCGTATTCATATATCGATATTTTATGAAGTATCGATATATATCGTGCACTCCTAAGTCAGCTGATTTTGACAAATGACAGTGACATAAACAAGTTCGGCTCAGACCAGTTTCAGATTTCAATATTACGAAATCAAATAAATGTGATAATAGCGTAAAATTTTCAGCATTCTTTTCAGTCCAAGAATACGTAATAGCCGAAATAATGGACTGTACTGTACTACATATTTTATTTGTGAAGTGATCTAGTCTCTAATAAATCGTGTAAGTATTTTGCTTGCATTCATTTGAGTGTCTTAATTTCCTAATTATTTACATGAGATAGAGCAAGATATTTTCGTGCATATGTGATGTGTAGTGCCGTTAGTTTTGCGTTATTAATATTTATTACGAAAGATCATCCCAACTAAAAATATATCGGCAAATGTACATGATAACCTTAATTTTTATATGTCAGTGTTTTCTGTAATTTTGTCGTATGAAATATCAATTGAAGCTAAATTTTGAATTTTTTTTATTTGAAATATAAAACAAAAGTCACATGGTGAGTCCTATTTTATTAATTATTAATGGTCAATTAACCTGTAAAATGAAATGAATTTAATGGGATTAAAATAATTTCGTGCTTATATGTATAACAAGCCAAGTCCTTAATGTATTGCATATTATTAAAAGCCTTTTAATCTGGTTATTCAACTTGGATATGGTGTATATTACTATAATATATATATATATATATATATATATATTTTTAAAGACAAAATATTAGATTGTTTAATTTTATATTGATTATTAAATTAATATTATATTACAAAATGCAGGAAATAACTTAGATTTGAAATTAATAATTTTTGGTGTTTGTGACTTTAATATCATTACAATTTATTTAAATCTGATAAACCAGATATGTTGATATGGCATTGCATAATACTAACCTCATTGCTAAGATTGATAAAGATTATTGTATAATATTTAAAACAAATTTAACTTCCATGTATCTTTTTATTTCTCAATCATTCAGCAAAGACAGTACATATTGTTTTGTGCATAAATGCCCAATTGAATAATGGACTTCGTTGTGGGTGGACTTGCCGGTGTCGGTGCTGGTTTCTTTAGCAATCCGTTTGATGTTGTCAAAACTCGGATGCAGTTGCAAGGAGAATTACGAGCTAAGGGACAACATGCGATACACTATAAAAACATCCCTCATGCTATGTATGCTATAGTCAAACATGACGGCTTTGCTGCCTTGCAGAAAGGACTTGTACCTGCGTTGTGGTTCCAACTTGTCGTTAATGGGGTAAGGTAAGTCAATCTTAGTATAAAAATACTTTATATTATTATACTGCAGTAAAACCTGTTTAAGATGATTTCGCAGGTACCCGACCAAAAACGCGTCTTAGGTGGGAAAGCGTATTATGCGGGAAAGGGAAAAACGTGGCATTATTATTTATTATATTATTATTTTTAATACCTACGTATTGAATTTAACATTTAAATATTACCTAAATAAAATGTTGTTTATTTTCTTTATTTAATATGCTTACTACCAGATACATTTTTAAATATTAAAAAATAAAAAATACTTAAAAATATAAAAGATGTTGTTTATTATTATTAAGTTACTTAAAGTAATCACTTATTTTAGTTTGACAAAAAGATTGAGGCATTAGTAATTATAAGATCTTCAACGTAATTTAATTTTCACAGTGTGTCTTCGCTTTGATTCAAAGAAGTTACATAGCATCTTAAATCATTAACTGCTGATAATGCCTGGGTGTGTGACATAATCGGAGTTGACGCATCTTCTTCTGGGTCATTATCACTTAGGGTCCCTCGATAGTCAGTGGCCGCTGCTGCAAGGGGTAATATGTGTATTTGAGTGGCACATGTTGGCGTGTTAAATGGGATGACGATCGTATTAAGCGTTAAGAAATGTATGAAAATATGTCTCAAGTTGCTGGAACTGATGCAAAATAGCGTATTATGCGGGAAATCGTATTAAACATGATCGTATTAAACGGGTTCTACTGTATTTAGGTTTTCATTGTAATTCGTTATATTTGAATGTTATAATATCAAAATTTATTTTAGGTTAGGTATATACCAGCAGGCTGATAATTTTGGCCTTCTTAGAGATGAACAGAATAATACAAAATTTTTAAACAGCTTAGTTTTTGGTTCTGTATCTGGTATGTGTGGCGCCATGTTTGGAAGTCCATTACAGCTGGTGAAGACCCAATTAATGTCATACTCCTCACAAAAGATAGCAGTCGGAACTCAGCATGCACACCCCGGAATGATGTTTGCAATTCAAAAGATTTACAGAAAGAATGGTTTCTATGGGTTGTGGAGAGGAACACATGGTATGATGATTAGAAATTCCATTGGGTCTGCATCTCAGATTGCTACATTTGCTGTGTAAGTTAATTTTATAAATCACTAGTAATCTGCCCTCACTTCGCTTCGGTTTCAGTGTGTGTGCTGACTTCACAGTTACGGGGATGGGAGCGGTAGTGGCACAAATGCGTGCTAAGACCACCACCCTGGTACTCGAACACCTGGGTTCACGCCTCAGGGGACTTTAAAATGCTTGTTTGCGTCTGGGCAGTTCTCTGGGTGTTGGAAGGAGGGGAGGGTGGTGCTTCTGCCGCAGTCGGGATAGCCACTGGATTCGGCCGCAGCCTATAGGCTTATGGTGCTGCTGAACGATGTGGGCAAGCTGTTCGAGATAATCCTGGCTATTCGTATCGGCCAGCACCTATGCAGGATCGGACCCGACCTGTCGGACGCTTAGTTCGGTTGGCCGAAAGGCCTTGGTCTACCTTATTAGGCCTTAGAACAAGGCATAACAAGGCAGTCACCGGCGGAGGGATGCTGTTGGCGGTGTCTTTACGTGGCCCGGAAATTGGATAAATCAATGATTACGTTCATATAAGCAAGACAAAATTCACTTTAAATCAGCTGATCCCAGATGACCGTTAACGAAGCCCATTTGTGCCTACGTTACCATTGAAGCGTTTGCGCAATTTATACCTATTTATACTGTCGAAGCATACATGCCTACATGTATTCTGTACATTTAAGGCATAGACTCTTAGACACACATTTTTGAAATCACTATAACTTTTATGTTATATTGTTTTTTGTGTAATATACACTAATTACGATCTATTTTTTTACTACGACCATTAAACTACAACATACTCGAACAGTTGCCCCATAACCTGATACAGCCTGTATATATTATATATGTATATATAATAAAAGAAAAAAGAGAAAGGAATTCTTGAAATCGATCGCAGCGCCGCCTACCGGTTCCAATATTAACCTAAACCATATTCATCGGAGCATTTCAACCATACCTAATCCATATTCTTATATTCATCGGAACAGCCATAAAAGAAATCATTAAAATCGGTCCAGCCGTTTAGGAGTTCAAACACACGAACAGAAGATTTATATGTATATCGAGGGTTGGGCGGCCGTGCTGCATCACTATCAGATCAGTCACACATCGCGATGTAATAAAATAACACTTCGGATGGCTACTTTTAAACTATATTCAATAATTAACGTTAACACAATTTTCTATTATAACTAATGATTACGTATGCTGACAGCTAAATTACAAGTTAGGGAAACGCGGTGAATTTGATACAACACGGCAGCAACAACGACCGATCGCTCTCGTGTCTCGTTCCCAACTGAGTATTCAACAGACCGCTCTCAATAAAGAAAGCTCGGTAATATTTCAAACGTTAACGGTCAGACAACAAACATCAAAAAGACTGCCAACGTTGTATCGAAAATACCCAAGTGTAATACTTGACGTTTCCGTAATCGATTAATTCTTAAAAACTATTAAGATATGGTGCCAGTGGTGACGCTGCGACATGTATATGTAAAGATTTTCTTCAAATATTGTAATTAGGTATGTATTATAATATTGTCGTCGTCTTACAGATGTAAAGAATGGATTGAAAACAACCAAATGTTTCAACAATACAAATATCTGCCAGCATTCATAGCAAGTAATATTGGTGCCTTAATAAAAACTGTGTGGCTGACGCCCATGGATGTCATAATGACAAGACTGTATAACCAAGGTAATTTTTTTTCTATTTCTTTTTACACACATACAGTATATGTATCTAAATTATAGCTTTAAACACGTATTTTTTATTTTTACGTAAGAAATCCTTTTGCGGGCGTTTTACAAACATACAGTATATGTATCTAAATTATAGCCAGACTAAAAATATTTGTGGCTTCCATAGATTTGTTCTACATAAGATCGAAACACGACACAAGTATCTACAATAGGTCGTAAAATAAATTATTACACCATCTGTCTAGTTTTCTTATTCTTTTATCGTTTTGGTAATGAGCTACTTCTTTTTTTCTCTCTTTCTGGACTCCGAATTAACATTTGACATTATCATGAGATTGAGATATCATTGGATTGTTAAATTTTATTAATGACAAAGCCCTTTAGTGAAATAATTGTTAAATTAACAATTTACAAAATTAGTCCGTCATTAAGTCAAGACGTTGACCATTGGGTGCTGACAACCGAATTCATTGCAAATTTTGGAAGAACACGAAAATGCACATATTTTATCATTATATCATATTCACATACTTCAGAATTTAAAGTGATTTAAAATACCAGCATTATCTTACATAAAATATCAGCAAAATTATTTAATATAACACTTTAAAACATTAAAAATATTTTGACATTTTGGCCAAAAATGTCTGGGATACTAATTGTCGTTGTTTTTTTTTATTTATTCCTGACTAAATATACAAAGTTTTTCAGACGAATAAATCGTTAGTTTAACAATTAACACAAATAGTCTGTCAGTAAGTCCGATCGTTACCATTGATTGGGTGCTGACAAATCATGATTTCATTGTGAATTTGGAAGAACACGAAAATGCATGTATTTCACTTCAGAACTTTAAGGGGTTATATCAGTGTTGAAGGCTGAAAAATGAAGCATTTTTTGGGATTCTTTTTTGAAAAAACTACTCGATCAAATGATTTGAAATTTTGTGTATTAATTATTATTACAATGAATTACACAAAACAATTTTTATTTTTATTTTTAATGCATTTTTTTTCGCCGTAAGAGTGGCCACAACATGTCATCTGAAAAAAAACACTCCTAGTCGGTTGACAGCCTAACTGCCAGATGAAGCATCTGAAATCAAAAATTCAAAAAGATTATTAAATTATAATAGAATAGCTATCGCAGCATCGTAGGGAATTGAAAAATTTTGATTAGAATGAAAATGGCGGCCATTTAAAAAAAAAATCTAATTTTACACAAAAATTTTGCAGTAAATTGTTAATAAAAAAAAGTAAACAATTAAAAAAAAAACTCTACGATGCGACGATAGCGATAAGTTTTCTGAAGAGAATTATTTTTGAATCAAGTCGATTGGACAAGACTCGAGAGAGCTATGCTGTCAACCAGGTTAAAAAACATGATTTCGAGAAAAGCGCGTTTGAAATTTCATGAGAATAAAATTGAATGATGTAATTTAAATATTAATATAAAACAAGTTTTTACCGATTAGTCTGCTATCCCTGGACCATATAAAAGTTCATTTGCGTCAAGCAAGATCATTTCCTCAACCTGATCTCGGTTTGAAAGTATCATCCGGGTCAAATCATTGAAGGCTGTTTGGTATACAGGCTTCGGTAAATCCATAAACGCACAAAATTTTTCTAAACCTCTTAATCCAACTCCAAGCAATCTCATGGAAAATGTAAATCGCCGATTTTCTTCATAGGCATTTCTATTGACAAGCGGACATGAATCAATTTTTTTGTCAACACATGATTTGCATTTTACAACTAATTTAAATCCCAACCCGCGTATGCTCGTTTCTGCAAAGTCAATATCACTTCCACATTCTTTACACTTCACAATTTTTTTTAGTTCGGAAAAAATACTAGAAAAATCAACTAAGCGGTAAGAAACACTTGGAGTCACTGTTACCGAAGTATCGCCAAACACGCTTAGTTTAGTCGAGAGGTACTTGTGTTACCTTCTTCTTTTTCTAAAACGTATCGATTCTTCGGAGACGCGAATTTTCTTTTCTTCCTGTCAGCCCTTACCACATTATCACCCGAAACGTGTCTTCTATTTTTTCTGTCCATTTTATTTCTTTAAAATCACACAATTTATAGATATAGCACGAGAAATCGTTGAGACGCACACTACTCAAAATTTGAATTTTAAGATGTGCACTGCTCGAAATATAGCTCGATACTAACCAACCGACTACTAATACACAAATATTCATGTTCCTGGCTCTTCACCTTTGTAATTGCTTCATACCTATACCTGGCTTGGGGTAGACGAATAGGGGAGGGACGCTCCGACCGTATAGAACGCTCTGGGAGCGTCGACGCTTGGCATCAGTTTAGAGTATTTCTAAGCCGAATATTGCTTTCAAAATTTGTAGGCATATTATTTAAGGCCAAAACTATATATTTAAGCAAAAAAAAAAAACTTTTTTTTTTTTCAACACTGATATAACCAACCCCTTAACTTATATAAGATACCAGCAAAATTGTTCAACACTGTAAAACTTAAAATAAAGAATAAAATATAAGAGCGCACGTGCCATTTTGACATTCCCGCTAAAAAACCTCTGGTTTACTAATACAAGGCTATTATTGCTAGTGTCTAATGAATTTATTTCTTCACTTTAACATAGATTCAAAGTTAAAATATTTCCTATAATTTGTTGTTTCCTAGAATCGACTGTTAGCCACCCAATTTAGGGTTGCTTTCGACATTTTGACAGACCATGAAAAACCAGTAACGTACTGTTATATCATATTCACTACACTCATACATTTCCTCTGCATTACATTATTAAAATATCATTAAAATTACTTCTATAGAACACTAAAACATTGATTTATAATTTAGAAATACCACATTTATTATAACTTTGTTATATTTTTGCATAAATCTTCGGGGCCTTAAAAACTGGAATCATAAAAATTTTAAAATTCCCTTAACGTATCCGAAAAGGGATACCATTTGTACCTGCGTGTAAATACACACAGGTACAAACGGTATCCCGGTATTTCAATAGAGTCCTCTATTAAATTTGCTTCATAAGTTAAATCATCATAGTTAATTGAACCCCTGAAATGTTGCTCATTTCTCTTATCATATATTTTGTCATTATCATCATGAATTAAAAAGTGACGAGTAGTAATTTTCATTTGTTGCAGCTGTTGATGCAGAAGGTCGTGGTCTACTCTATACGGGTATAGTAGACTGTGCACGAAAGATCAGTAAGACCGAAGGCTTGCTTGCTTTCTACAAGGGTATAGGTCCTTCTTACCTCCGACAAGCTCCCCATACAGTACTTCTTTTAGTGTTTTGGGATATGTTAAAAGATTTACAAAAAGCTGTGGAAGAAAATTGGTAACATTAGATTTAGTATTTTCAAAAGTTTATTTTTGCATGAAAGATCGTGGTTGAAAACAATGCAAACTAAATCGTCCTTAAATATATTTGTATTGGAGTATAAATTACTTATATTCACTAACCCAGTCACAGATTGATGCAATTTTTCTTACTCTTTAAATACAATCGGTATCTGAAGATATAAGCACCAATAATTGAATATTGTAGTGTTTTTTTGATAGCTTACAGTTGGTTACATTGGGACGATAGAAGTTCGAGGGGCGCATCGTAATTTGTCGTACATCCCTTTAAGCTTTGTCATTAGAAACGCAAAACCGGGAAAGGCAAATAATATGATAGCATTAAAATCTGACAAGATTCATAAAGTTTTTGAACTTTATTTCGAGCATTTTGCGAAATTGACGAGCTAAGTCAAACTCTGTTGCGCACAGGGGTATTGGCGATGTCGGCTTGGTCCAAGATCCCAGGTCCTAGCTAACTCGGCACTATACCGAAGAAATTCCAAACATCAACTTGTACGAGATCAGATTGGCTTGCAAACAACTATGGAACGGAAAGGCACCGGAAGATGACGTAATTACGACAGATCTACTGAAGGCAGGCGGCAAGCCGGTTTTAAAAGAGCTTCAGAAGCTATCTAATTCTGTTATCCTCGGGGCCGACGTTCCAGAGTCGTGGACCAGGACTGTGGTGGTGCTGTTCTTCACGAAGGGTGACAAATCTCTTCTAACTACAGACCGATCTCACTCATAAGCCACGTCTACAAGTTGTTTTCCAGGATCATTATGAATCGACAAATCGAGTCACGTGCAAGCTTTATGAGTTCCAGCCACCCGAACAAACCGATTTCTGAAAAGGTTATAGTTCCCTAGACCATAACCTTACGCTGTGGCTGATTATTTAGAAGACTGAGGAGTACAATCAGCAATTCTTATAATCTAAAAACTCTATACACAAAATAGCGTTTTAGATTATGAGAAAGCCTTTGATTCAATCGAAACTTGGACGGTGCTGCAGTCCCTTCGCCGGTGCCAGATCGACCATCGTTATATCGAAGTGAAGTGTTTGTATAGGAACACCACAATGTCACTCTGTATCCGAGATAAAAGTACGAAACCGAAGAGTGTAAGAGTACGAAACCGATCTACTTGCTTCTGCAACTGGATCGGTTTCGTTCTCTACTACTACTAATACAGTTTCGGAGAGATCGTCTCCCGGCAGGGAAACGTCATCTCTCCGAAACTCTTTACCACTGCACTGAAAGAAGTTCTTAGTCTGGTTGGATTCAGCATCGACATCAACGAAGATTACATCACTCACCTTCGATTTGCAGATGGTATCGTCTTTATGACAGAATCTTGGCACCATACTCAACGATCTCAGCAGGGTATTTCAACTGAACATGTTTACGAATGAACATGGACAAGACGAAAGTCATGTCAAATGCCCATGTAATTTCTGTACCGGTCGTAGTTGGCAATGCCAATCTCGAAGTTGTCGATCATTGTTTACCTAAGTTTACCTAAAAACAAAAAAAAATATAAACAGCTGGACTGTTTGGGTAGATTCAATTTCGAGAAAGAGGTCAGCCGACGAATCCAAGGCAAGGCAGCGTTCGGGCAACTTAAGAGGATGTTCTCGTCCAACATACGTCAGTGCCTGAAAACACAGGTCTACGACCAGTGTGTGTTACAAGTGATGACTTACGGCACGGAAAAGTGGTCTGTAAAGTAGGCCTCATAACCAAGCTCAAAGTCGCTCAGCGTGTTATGGAGCGGCCTATGGTCAGGATTTCTCTGCGAGATAGATTATACAGAATAGTTGCTGGGCGTCGTTGGATGCAGGCGGGACAGAACCGCACTCTATGGAGTAACATGAGGGCGGTCTATGTCCAGCAGGGGACGGCGATAGTCTGAAATGATAATAAAACATAAAGTTAAAAGATTTCATCTTTGTAATTACTACACAATTTCATACTATGACCATACTGGAAACAGGCAGAAAAATGTTATTTATGTTGTAAAAAATATTATCCTCTGGACCGGTCTGTCACCGACTAACATCGTCGCGTGCTATGCACGAACCATCACCAACAAGGCGAGTAAGTCTGTTCCTTTTTGTGTCTGACACGATCCTGACACGTTCCTAACAAGTTCGTAGTATGAAACGGTATAGTGGCCAGACTTATTAACTAACTTACTTAAATTTACAATTCAAATATAATTAGCACAGAAAACTGTATTTAGTATTATACTTAGTATGTTACATTATATCTTAAGTTTTATTAGTATTGTATATGACAATTTATATTTGCTTTATGGTAGCTCCATAAACAAACGTTTGATAATATTGATAGCACGATAAAATTGTCTGCAATGACCTTCAGTATCACATTGGTTTTGTGTACATTACAAGCCTGAAATAATTAGCATAAATTTACTTCAAACACATTATAGAGAGGTATGTACTTGTATATATATAATCTAAAATGATAACTTTAGTATTCCACGTAACTACATCTGATTTCATCATTTCAAGGTTTTAATTTTTGGCGTTCTTTAAACCATATTTATGTATATCTATACTAGAAGAGGAAGTTACTGTTCTAATTATTATAAATTAAATGTATATTTAGTTATAATAGCTAATATGTACATGTACATTATTTAAATTATGTTTGCATTTAAGTTAAAACATACATTGAATACGTACATTTATGTACATACAGTAGAAACTTGATTATCAGGCCCTCGGTTGTACGGATTCGCGATTATCCGAACTACCGACCACGATCTTTGTGTTTTACCTACAAATTGAATTTACGCAAGCATGAACGTGTTTGAAATGGCATGCCCATTGTCCCGTCCACGCCCCGCGGGATCGCTGCCACATGCGTTTCATTATTGTTTTTGTTAGTAATTGTTACTCCGCTCTGTCGTGCGTGCCACGCGGGATATGTATTCGTCTTTTAATAAATTCATAAAATTATGTAAGGAGGTTTTTCATACATTTGACTATCTGGATTTTCGATTATCTAAATGCCCAACGACAACAATTAGTACGGTTAATCAAGTTTTTACTGTACATATATTCAGTGTATAGTGAACTTATCTCGCATGTGATTGCTTAATTTTTAATATGCTTTTATTAGCTTCAGACGTATCTATGTTAGTATGTAACGGAATCTTTGAACATGATTTTGACCCCCTTCAAAACGTCGTATTAACTCGAAATTTGGCATACTTATTAAGGACTGATGACAATTCAATATTTTAAACAGTTTGACCCATTATCCTTACTAGGATAATCAGGATTAGCGATTTAAGCGTATTTATTTAGTTTTTTTTTACTACTATATTTATGTCTTCCACAGAAAAGTTACTTATGAGACATTGTTTTTAAGTGCGCTGTCATGTGGATTATTTACATCTATGTTGGTTTCATGTTATTATTGATCTTTAACGCATCGCTTTTTGCTG
Organism: Lymantria dispar; assembly: GCA_032191425.1. Classification (NCBI taxonomy): domain Eukaryota; kingdom Metazoa; phylum Arthropoda; class Insecta; order Lepidoptera; family Erebidae; genus Lymantria; species Lymantria dispar. Next base: position 4,984,010 of record CM063444.1, on the reverse strand, counting down.
ATTGCGAATTGAATTAGCGAATATAGGTTTACCTAAAATAAAATACTACTTAAGTATATGACTTTTTAAGTCATTAAGTAGATATGGATCATTTATGTCACTTTTCGGTAAAGATATTTTTATTGGACCATGCTTTTATATTCAACGGTTTTACTACTAAGTTTAACTTGTGTAGCAGCAGCTACAATTTGTCTATTCCCGTCAACTGAGCGCATAGTTCAAGTTTCGTGTTTGATTTTTCTTTTGAATCAAAATCCAATAATAGCCACACTCGCAACTGTGAACCAATTCTAAAATTGATTTAGTCAGGTCTAAATTCAAACAGATTGTAGTTTATTATATTAATAGGGTATGCCTATTGAGAAAAATAATCACTTGGATTGTAACCTCAAAACCCTAACAATTCACATAATTCAGTATTAATGCAATTGAATAAAATATGTTAAGTATTTTATTGTATATACTTCCAATAGCATTTATATATGATCCTTTTTTACTGTGGACCTTTAATTTCATAATTTCGTTCCATATTATAATCTAGTATTTTTATACGACATTAGTAATATATGTTTTTTTTCTATATACGTTTTTCTGTTAGGCACGGGCCTACTTCCGATAAAATAAATTAGAAAGTGTTAGCAGTTATTAAAATTGGGTTTTTAGTATTATTATGACTTTTATGTGTAAACAGTCATGAAATCATATTACTGTTTTATGTTTATAGTGGTAATAAATATGTATGTATAAGAAAACTAGTGATGCAACAGAATCGTTATAACGACGTATAAATTTTAGCGGATCTAAATCGGAAACGGGTGAAAACAGTTTTAAATGCAATTTGAAATCATTGTAAATTATATTTTAAAAAGTAATTTGGTCACATTTACACCTAACCCTATGGGGTTGAGGATAAATTCATTATTGCTGATGCCGTACGTTGGACCCGATTTTCCTCTCAAACATGGTAAAGTTCAAATTTCTGTTATAAAAATGTCAGAAACAGGCACAGAAAATACCTGCAGAACTGCCGCAGATGCAGCAGCGAAAGGAGAAATCTGTTGCATCATTAGTAAAAATACTATAAATGTTTAATATAAATTACTTCTAGTATAATTACTTTAAACGAGGTATAAGAAGAGGTGTGCTGCTTGCTTCTTTGCTACTATCGACAATAAAAAACTTTTAGTGCAGTATTAGATAGGCATATTTAGTAATTGTAAAAGCGTACATTGAGCAAGAAAATATTTTTCTGTTAAGTATTTATTCTAAAGTTTTGATATTGATAGCAATATGAAGTAGTAAGTCATATGAATGGTATTTCTGAACTCGCAACACTAGTCAACAAGCTTCAATCATTTTTCAGTTGTAGTTTGAATCTAGATCTAAATGTTGACATAGTAAAAAATATTTTGTTTTAAAATTGTTGATAATAATTTATTTAAATTGGTATTAATCGTTAAAATTTAGTGTTGTAAATATTTGGGATTATTTTCTCATATTTATTCGAGTTATTTCAGCTCATATACCAATAGCTCACTAATGGGCTAGCGCATCTTTCATACTGGGAAGAATTTTGACTTACTAGACCTAGTCGACTTAGACTTACTAGATCTAGACGCTAGTCAGGCGGGTTGGTATAAGATTTATTCAAGTAATAAAACAATAAATGAAGCTGAAAATTATACCAAATATTTCAATAAAACTCAGATCAGTTCATAACTACAAAATAATTTTATTTCAATTATTTTCCCCATTTTAAACCCTTTCGTATCTTGCCCGATTGGTCTCATGGGCCTTGGTAGGATCTTGGTTTATTTTTGAATGGAGTGAACGGAACTAAGTCCAGTTCAATCCCACAAAGACACAAGTTTGCGCGTTCATTGCAAAGAAGGACCCGTTTGTCATGGCGCCTCAGTTCCAAGCAGTAACTCTCCCAATTTCTGACAGTATTGGGATTTTCGGCGTCGAAATATCGAGCAAGGTACAGTTTGGGAGTCATTTGGAGGACAAAGTCAAATTGTCTAACAAAAAGCTGGGCGTCCTGAATAGAGCCAGGCGGTACTTCACACCGAGACATCGTCTTGTGCTATACAAAGCACAAGTTCGTTCTCATGTTGAGTACTGCTCGCATCTCTGGGCAGGTCCAAATATCAGCTAGACCCACTGACTCCCTGCAAAAGCGTGCTGTTCGAATCGTCGGGGATCTCAATCTTACGGACGGATTGGAGTCGCTGGAGCGGCGGAGAGACTTTGGGTCATTCTGTGTACTCTACCGACTCTTGCAAGCGGAGTGCTCCGAGGAAGTGTTTGACTTGATTCCACCGTCTCCATTCTACCAACGTACCACTCGACACCGTAGCAGAGTTCATCCATTTCACTTGGAAGCGTTATGGTCTTCAACTGTACGTTTCCAGCGATCATTTCTCCCACGTACGTGCAAGCTCTAGAATGAACTACCTGCTGCTGTGTTTCCCGAACGCTATGACATGTCCTTCTTCAAACGAGGTTCAAGAAGAGTATTTTCTTCACGGTAGACAACGACCCGGCTGTGCCCCTGGTATTTCAAAGGTCCATGTGCGGCAGAATCACCATCAGGTGCTTGCTCGTTTGCCACCGTTGGCAATAAAAAAAATCTGTATTCGATATTGTACAGCTGATGTAATTGTTGTCGTCAATTAGTAGTCGTTGTATTAAAGGTCATTTTTATGCCCTTATCTTTTCGTATTGATAGTAGATGCCTTGACATTAAAGATATAGGAAGAGACCCCTGGTGCATGATACTTGCCGAGGTTATTATAAATAACGTCGGGGCAGTTAGACTTAATGTTCAAATTGGATAACTTTGATCTGAAATTAAACAGACGAAAAATTGTTCATATCTTTTGGAATATAGTATTTTTTTTTAAATACAAAACTACACGCACCAATTAATGGAAGCTATAACAGTATTCAATTTAATTATTTTGGGCCCCTTAATAGCGATATTGAATCTGATCGATAATTAATATGACGAGAAAAAGGAAGAAAGATAGAGGGTAATAATGACGGGGAGTACGTAATATAGGAATACGTAATGGATGAATCTAGAAAATATATTTGTATGAAGGATGTTATGGACGGAATTTCTTGCAAAGATTATGATGTCTGACAGAGATGTGAGAAAGGAAGGGCGTTACCAATTGAGATTAGGATATTTAGGATGATGATGATGAATTCACGGTATAAATCGTAAATATGGCAAACGATTTGGAAAGTCAGTATATTGATACATTTTTATACTAGATCGTTGAGATCTGATGATTTCGTTCCGTAAAGAATTGTAGGACATTATACAATTAGAATTATTACCGAATTGTTTATGTATAGGTTTAAAACCATTTGATGATGTTTAATAATATTTAAATTTGTGCCTACAAGAGTTTATCGCTTAGACAAATTTTATTGACTTTAAGTAATGGTATGTCTTTTTATGCTTTATGCTGCCTTTATGATATTAGTTATTATAATGTTAATAGTAGAAAAATGTAACTCAATTGTTACCATAGAATTTTAATTAAACGAATTTACAATATAAACGTCTTTTTCTTTTAAAATTTAATAAAACCAAAATTTCTCAAATAACGATTACCATTGCTACGCTTGCAACAACGGTGAAAAGTTGTGAAGTAAATTATTATAGTGCAGTGCTTTTTCAATTTATTCATCCATTATGGTCTAAGATCCCGCTATACAACGACCTTCACCGAGATGCTTATTTGGTGAAACTTATTGTTTATGTAATTTAATATGTCATTAAATATATTGCATATGGGTTGCCTAACAAATTTTAGTCCAGAGTAGTGGTGGTCGTTGAATAAACGAACAGTTTTTTCCGACTGTTTCTTTACCGTGAACTAATAAACTAGTTTATAGTTGACTGATAAACATGTTTATGTATGAACGGCTTCGCGAATCGGTCGTCGCATCAACGAATGACACGAACGCGAAGATGACTTGCGAGTGTTCGCCCGAATCGGCCCGGACTTCGACGACGGGACGCGTGCGCACTCGCACAGCTCGCTACGCTCCTTACCCGCCCCGCAACCCTCACCGCCCCACAGTGGGTCGAAAGCATGATTTTAGTGACTTAGGGACCAACTTCGGTTTTTTATTTTTTTCTTAGTGCGGATGGATAGAGCTCGTTAACGTCAATAATAATTACCCTTAGAAGATTTTTCCTAAACTTGATAGTTTGGGCAGAAAAAAATATTTTGATTTTTTTTGTATGGAGCTGATCAGATAAAGTTAAATTTCTGCTAAGTTTAGTTAGATCCCGCTTTTAAACCTTTTGTTCCTTAAACCTTGTCTAGTCTACTATCATTTGATGCTATGAACATGTGCATAAAGTTGCAATTCTCCGAAATAATTGGATCAAAAAAATGAAAAAATATATTAATATAAAAAGCTTTATTTTTATTTTCTTAAGTTATTTTAAGTTAAATTTAATATGGATTAGTAAGTGTAAGCACGTAATAATGCGCATAATTACTTAATAACAACTAATAATAATACATTTAAAAGGTTCCTAATTAGCTTTTAAAAATGTGTGAATATTTATCTAGAAATTTCTAATTATCCGTTTAATGACTGTAATTAGTTTAACCTTTCATATTAAAAAAAATGTGTTGTCACTTTTAGCCATTACTGTAATTTTAATGCGGATGATTAGTTAATGAGGGTAGTAGAAAAAAATATATTACTGGAAGTATGAAATTACCGTATTTATTATATATTAGCTAGTATTCGTTTATTCCTACTACTACTAACATCTCGTGTTTGTGATCGTCCCTTTTACGCTATAATGGAGAGTTTAGTGAACAATTTAGATTTATTTATGATTTTAAGAGATCAGCTGAAGTCATTGTCGGATAGTAAAAAACTTTTCCAATTCCTACAACATAAAATCAATGTGGCAGAAGAGCTGAACAGTGCTGAGCTGCAAACATTTTGTACGCGATATTGTTCAAATATAAGTGCAAGATGGGAACGAAGTAGTCGCACATTATCACAGTTTATAAGAAAAAATGGTTATTGGTTAGAACGTGCAATAATCTGGCCTCGAAGGAGTGATACCTGAAGCTATGAACACTGAACAGGAAGGGGTCGAGATTTGTGATACTGATAATGTTGAAAATTTACCACCATCTACAACAGAAGCTTCGACATCTACATTTACACCTCGAAAACTTTTCGAAGAATTGGGCTCCAAGCAAAAACGAAGACGCGTAGAAGAAATTAAAAAATCGCTTTCGTTATCCCCCGATGAAGTGAAAGCTGCTACAATTGCTAGTTTAAGAAACATCGGAAATGAGGATGTAGGAAAAATAATTAACCGTTTGTTAAATCACCCAGAAGATCTGGAAAAAGTTAAGGAGTGTTTAAGTACAAGTAAAGCGAAAAGTAGTACATATTAACCCGATAAGGCCATGTCTTTATTAGTTTCACTTAAATTAAGTAGGTGGCAGTATATAAACCTAACAGAGGCAGCAAATGAAAATGGGTCTGACTTATATCCTTCTTATTATAAAATTAAACAAGTGAAGTCAAGATGTTATCCAGTGAAAGAAGATATAATTATAACTGAAGAAGGAGCTGCTATTAAACTGCAAGCTTTACTCAACCTGACAGTCTCAAGACTTTTAGATGTAATTGCTTTGGATTTAAACTCGGCAACAGATTTTCTGCTTATAAGCAAATAGGGCTTTGATGGAGCCTCGAGTCAAAGTAATTACAAACAAAAGACTGAAACAGAGTTTGATGATTCATCTATTTTTATGGCCAGTCTAGTTCCTATTAGGCTTCAACACTGTGATGGAACAATTGTTTGGGAAAACGACCGAACTTCATCGACTTTCTATTGCCGTCCGATTATGTTTAAATTTATCAAAGAAACGCAGTCAACAGTGGCAACTATAAAAGCTGGCATAACAGAAGAAATAGAAAGACTTTAGCCATCAAGAATCAGTCAAGTTAAAGTTAAGCATCAATTGCTCATGACAATGATAGACATCAAAATAACCTCGTATTTGTCAGACACATCCTCAGCTGTCTGTGATATTTGCAAATCAAAACCGACAGAGATGAACAACCTGGAATCACTTGCTCATAGAGAAAGGAACGAAGAAATGTTCCAGTACGGAATTTCATCTTTACATGCCTGGATAAGATGCATGGAATGCTTACTTCACATCGGTAAATATTTCTTACTTCATACTTTATTATCTTGTTATTTTATGCATCCAGGATGCATAAAATTTATAAGACATTATTTTTCTAAGTGACATTTTTTTTTTAATTGCAGCTTATCGTTTGGAGTTTAAAAATTGGAGTTGGGGGGATGACAAAGAAAAATGACGCTCAGAAAGAGCGCTATACAGCAGGCATTTAAAAAGGACTGCGGCTTATTTATTGATATAGTTAAGCAAGGAGTAGGCACAACCAATGATGGGAATACTGCCAGAAGATTTTTTAGAGATGCAGAAACAACAGCCCGTATAACAGAAATTAGTAAAGATTTAATTGAAAAGTTTCACGTGATTCTTCAGACTGTTGGATCTGGAGAGAACGTAGACCTAAGTAAGTTTTCTGATTTTTGTAAAGGTACTGCAAAATTGTATGTACAGTTACATCCCTGGTATTATATGCCTTCCAGTGTACATAAATTGTTAGTACATGGGACGGATATAATTAAGGAGTTTAGTGTCATCTCGAATGGTAAAACAACATAGAATGGTTTTCTCTCCAAAAGTCAAAGAGCTTCTGCTGAGTTTTCCCACAGAAGCCGATATAGATTTTATTAATGTAGATAATTTACAAGATAATAATAGCGATAGTGAATAAGGATTCTAAGTTTTTTTTATTTTAGTTTGTGTTGTACTGGTATATTGTTAGTTTTAAGTTTACTTTTGTTAGTAATAAGTTACGTTTCCCTTTATTAATTTGTTAATTATATATTTGTATTATTATTATGTACCTGTACTTACTATTCAGTATTAAATCTAATTTAAAAGAATATTTTATAATCTAATTACAGTTATTAAATGGACAATTAGACATTTATAGATAAATATTTACACATTTTTAAAAGCTAATTAGGTATCTTTTAAATGTATTAGTTATTAGTTGTTAAGTAATTATGCGTATTATTGTGTGCTTGCACTTATTAATCCATATTAAATTTAACTTTTTTAACTTAAGAAAATAAAAATAAAGCTTTTTATATTAATATATTTTTTCATTTTTTGATCCAATTATTTCGGAGAATTGCAACTTTATGCACATGTTCATAGCATCAAATGATAGTAGACTAGACAAGGTTTAAGGAACAAAAGGTTTAAAAGCGGGATCTAACGATACTTAGCAGAAATTTAACTTTATCTGATCAGCTCCATACAAAAAAAATCAAAATATTTTTTTCTGCCCAAACTATCAAGTTTAGGAAAAATCTTCTAAGGGCAATTATTATTGACGTTAACGAGCTCTATCCATCCGCACAAAGAAAAAAATAAAAAACCAAAGTTGGTCCCTAAGTCACTAAAATCTTGCTTTCGACCCACTGTGCGCCCGTGGGCGTGAGTCGAGGCGAAATCATAACGTTGAATTGCAATTCATTGCGCTCTGCTATCATGTGATGGAACTACCGTCTACCATTACATATTGAAACGTCAATGTACATTGTACAATGAAACTGTTGTCTAATAAAATTCGTTGAAGTTTCGTTGTCCTTTACCAATGGACGATCAACGTACGTCATAATATAAACTAAACGTCTCGTCTAATCGTCTACGACGTAAACTAGTCGAAAATTAGACTGTTTTTTCAACTAGTTTATCATCGACGATAAACGGTCTCGTTGCGTCGACTGTAAAATCGTCGACGACACACTACTAGTCCAGAGTATGATTCATTAATTTTTTTTTTATACATTGCACCGGTTTGATTCTTAGACAAATTCTATACCAATCGAAAGTATGAAGCCCATAGAATATGCAAACGATCGATCAGACCGGTGCAAAATGCTAGTATCGATTTATCTGTCTATACCTAGCTACCCGAGAGTTGTGACCGGCAATGAATAGGCAATCTAACGTTTGCATATTTGTTAGGCAACCCATATGCAATATATTTATTGACATATTAAATTACATAAAAAATAAGTTTCATCAAATAAGTATCTCGGTGAAGGTCGTTGTATAGCGGGATCCTATACAATTACTCTTGGATATGAAATTCGTTCTCAATGAGAGCGATGTTGATCCACTATACCATACAAACCGAACGGGGAAGGAATTTATTTCGAGTTATCCTACTTTTTGCAGAAATTTTATTTGCTCACTGTCCTTAGCTGTAAGATTGTCATTTTTATCAAGTGCATATTTAGTTATAGACCTATGTGGTAGCGACTTCGAATACTACCAACCCTTGCTTTGCTTGTGGGTGTCGTAAAAGACGACTAAGAGCCCTAGATTGACCCGGACCAACTCCATCTGGTACCATTTGGGTCAACGATTACATTCCCAAGGAGGGTTGACGTCAGGCAGGCGGCCGGTCATAAAAGTCATTGCCGAAACTTTTTGCAATATGTCAAAACAGATGACATATTGCGTCGACCTCAAGTAATTGAGATAAGAGCAAGATGATGATGATGATTTAGTTATAGACCATATTTTATTTCTTGCCTTTAAAAAAAGACACCTCGCACTGGAGATTAAATCATTGTATCGCTGAGATTACACAAATATAAAAATTAATGGACGCAAACTACCCTCAGACTCGGTACAAGCAGTAGTGGATCTCGCAAAGAATTATCATGCGTAAAGCATTGACTCCATGTCACTTAACACAAAAGCTTGTTGCTTAGACCATTCTACAATCCAAGCAATGTGTATGAATGGAGGATTCGAATTCTAACAGAAAATATTGGTTCGATTTGCAAATAATTTTCGTAAATTGTGTCGAAAATGTGTGTCGATGCCATAATAAAACATCGAGAGTAGTGCGACATCATCTACTTCCTATGAAAAAGGCATTGGCAGTATTAGAATATATATTTTGGGGCTATCCTATGGTCCGATCATACCCTACTCAAATCACTAGGGGCGGCGAAGGAGACTGTGTGTAATCCCACAAGCTGTACCTCTGTACTGTGATTTGGCTCGACCATCGGCCGACCATGACTGCACAGATGGCGTAGTGGTTAAGATACCGACTGTACAATGCTAGGGTCCTGGGTTCGAATCCCACGCAGGACAACACTTTGTGCGATCCACAAGTGTTGTTCCGAGTCTGGATGTAATTTATGTCCATTAATTATATTTTTGTAAAGTCCCCCGCAACACAATGATTATTTCCTAATTAGGAAATAATCCTTGTTGTTCTCTTTTTAATAAAAAATAAAAAATCAGATTCCTTATCTTTTGTGATCCACTTACCCTTACGGACTATTAGACTATTGATAAAATATTAAAAAAGAAACTCTTAAATTTAGATACATGCCATTGTTTACAAGAAGAAAAATATTTTCCAGATTGAAAAATGGCTGTCAAATCCCCTCCAGATCTAAGACATGGCATAGGTCGTGATGTCACTGATTTGGCCATGGGTGGAGTTTCGTCCATGTTTGCATCTATATTCACCAATCCAATTGAGGTTGTGAAGACCAGAATGCAATTACAAGGTGAATTAAAAGCGAGAGGCGAGCACGCTGTATTCTATAGGAACGTAGTCCATGGCCTTTATGTTGTTGCTAGAACTGAAGGTTTTGTCGCATTGCAGAATGGACTCCCAGCTATGCTTGGCTTTCAGTTCTTTTTGAATATTTTTAGGTAAGTACTAGAAATCGTTTAAAAGTCATACTCATTGTGATTGCGGGTTATAAATTTAATAACAAACCATACACAGTCACAGTGCAGTCTTAAAAATCTACTGAGGAATCACCAAGGTCCTGGGAAATTTATGACACTGGCTGCGATGTCAACTATGACGGTATCTTGGCTTTGTGAGGTCTATATATACTATAGACTAACGGATGGATAGATGGTTGGTTGGATTTTTTTTTGGCAGGCTTTGGTCTATGCGCCATTTGTTCTATCGGGGGCGACAAAAAGGTGACAAACACTCTCCTATACCGCCGTATTTCCTCTCCATCGCGATAGGGCCGATCACAGGTACCGAATTTTTGACATCCATGGATAGCCCCGGCGTGTTACCCTTTCCGGTACCATCTCACGTCATCGCCCTCTCGCCGAAATATTCAACGATCCAGTTACCGGTGGCCTTGGCTAGAGCGGCATCAGGTGCAGATATTCCCGCCTGCGCCGCCTAATGTAGGTACCAGAGGCGTAGCGTGTCAGCGTGGTACATCCTGAACCATTTCATCACCTCCTTTCGAGAGACTACTGCCTCGCAGGAGACGGAATCATTAGTCAATGCAATTGTCCTGTGGTGAGGTAGTAAGAATACAATTCATCACTCCCTTCCTTGTCTGTGAGTGTTGTAAAAGACGACTAAGGGATTAGAATATGCATAAAACTTCTCTATGCAAGAGAAGCAAACTTGAAACAAAATCTTATACCAACCCGTCTGACCAGCGTAGTGTACTAGATCGATTTCCCTCCCATTGTGGAGAATGATATGCTCGTAGATGCCGTTACTCTGCTCTGATAATATTATTTTGCTCAATATGTACTCTTCTTTTATAGCTGCAAAAGTTATTAGTGATAGTTTTACAACCCGCCGCCTGCCTGACGTCAACCATCCTAGTGAATGTATTTGAGCAGACGGCATCAAACAGGGTTGGTCCAGGTCTAAACTCTTAATCGGCTTTTAAGACACCTGCGAATAAGGGTTGGTCCGTCGCCACCACACGGCAGTTAGCATGCCTGACACGCATCTAACAAGATCATAGCATGAAACGATGTGGGCGGTGGATACCTATAGTCTGATGACTCCTTGTTTAATTCATGATGATGATTTTAGATTAGGCTCCTTCCGTATCGCCGAACGACGGGGACTCCTGAAAGACCAGAATGGTCGTACATCTGTTGTTAAAGGTGCTTTAGTAGCTGGTGTAGGCGGTGCATTAGGATCCATAGCTGGAACTCCATTCTATCTGGTTAAGACAAGATTACAGTCGCATGCTGCTAAATCTATTTCTGTAGGACATCAACATAAGCACAGTGGAACTGCGAATGCACTGAAAGAGATTTTTAAGAATGAGGGAGTTAAAGGTAAGCGATATAAATTTGTAAGCATAATTTATCCAACCTATTTTATGATGAAAGTTTATGATTAACTCAGATTATTATAGCGACGTCCTCCCCGAGGGGGGTACGTCGGTCGATGGGAGGGTACCCCAATAGGGGGTATTCCGTCGGGCCGACCACTGACGACAAGTTAACGCTGCTCCAGTGGTCGGCCCAACGACGAAGGCGACGTGGTTTTTGGGTGGGTCGCGGGAGTTGCGTGCTTAAGCCCCTCTGTCGCCCCGGACGGAGTGGTGCGGAGGCGCGCCGACCGCGACCCACCCACAAAAAAAAAAAAAAAAAACTCAGATTATTATGATGAACTCTTCGTCAATGATTTTATAGAATACTAGCAACACGCCTTTGCTTCGCTTTGGTTTCAGTCGCCTTACCCGCATAGTTCCCAATCCCGTGGGAATACCGGGATAATATTGCCTAAGTCACTCCTTATATAAATAGCTACCTGGTAGTAAAATATTATCAAAATCGGTCCAATCGTTTTGAAGATTACCTCAAACAAACAGACAGTCGGGCAGATAAACAAAAATAATTAAACTGGTTTTTAGGCATAGGTGTCGTGAGAATAACCGTGTGAGCATGAAAAGAGCCTAGTATTTTGACATTACAAACAGACACTTAAATTTTATTTATGTGTATAAATTTAAGAATTACAAGATTAAATTTTGCAATAATTTTTGACTATTTACGTAAGTTTTAAGTAAGATCCACGAAAATATATACATAAATATAATATTTATAGGTGGTTCTTAAAGATTACCGACTTAATAATTAAGTCATCCTGAGTATTATTTTTGACGTTAGCAGAGGTACTAATTAAATATCTATTCTAAACGTGATATTTTTAGGAACGCTAATTTATATTTTTTTTATGATAACACTAATGTATAAGGCCTTGTTGCGAGGGATTTTATAAACACACAATTAATCGTCACAAATTACACAGATATAACAAACAATTGTAAATTACTTACGTAAAGTACGTAAGTCACTGCGTAAGGAATATCTTCCTGTATGTGGCCATGATAGTATTTAATATTTACTATAGTTAAATGTGATAAAAAAAAATATAATATGTCATCATTATAATCTTTTATCGTCCTTGTCGTGGCGGAATAGGAATACAATTCACCACACTCTATCTTGCTCTTGGATATCGTAAAACACGACAATGGGATATAGTACGCATATAACATCTATGCAGAAGAAAAACTTGAAACAAAACCCTATACCACCACCAAACTACGGCGCAGCACACGCTCGAGGAGTGTGCTGCATGGGAGGAGGATCGCCGTGAACTCGTCGCAATTATCGGTGCCGACCTGGCGCTGCCGACCATCGCCAGGGAGATGCTCGTCAGCGTCAGGAACTGGGACGCGGTCGCCGCCTTCTGTGAGGCCGTTATCTCACGGAAGGAGGCGGCGGATCGTGTGCGAGTAGAGCTTCTATTCGGCGACACGTTCCGCCGCCGGCGACTCGGGCGGCGCAGGCGCGAGTATCTGCGCCTAATGCCGCCCTAGCCGAGGCCGCGGGTGATCGGACCGGGGAATTGTCCATCACCCGCAGAGAGGCTAACCGCGCGACGGCGACCGACGTCCCAGGTCAAGAGGTTACCCGAAAGGGTATTCCGTCGGGCCGACCACTGACGACAAGTGACATCTGCTCCGGTGGTCGGCCCAACAACGAGGTGACGTGGGTACGGGTGGGTTATGGGCCCGCGCGCCGTCCTTTCATCGCCCCGGACGGACAGGACCGCGCGTGCGCTTACCATAGCCCACCCAAAAAAAAAAAAAAAAAAAAAAAAAAAAAAAAAAAAAAAAAAAAAAAAAATACCACCACCAAACTGTCTGTCTAGCGTGGTATAATAAGGTCAATTTCCCTCCTATTGTGTAGGAGACTCGAGCCCAACAGTGGGACGTATTTGAGCTGAAATGATGATGATGATTCTGTAGTTATACAAATTAAAATCGAGAATCGAGAGAGAACTTTTAAGGGCTTTTAAACTGTAAGGGGAATTGACACGTATTGGTATTTTTTTTTAATGTGTGGGTTATGGTAAGCGCACGCGCGGTCCAGTCCGTCCGGGTCGATGAAAGGACGCCGCGCGGGACGTCACCTCGTTGTTGGGCCGACCACCGGAACAGATGTGACTTGTCGTCAGTGGTCGGCCCGAGCACGTATTGATATAGAGATTTATTTCGAGTTTCTCTTCTCTTGCTTAGATGTTATATGGATATTATATCTCTTAGTCGTCTTTTGCGACACCTACGAACAAGGTTGGGGGTTGTATATTGTATTCTTACTACGTCTCGGCAAACTATACTAACCGTATTTCATCGTCATGATTTCAGCTCATAAACGTCCCACTGTTGGCTCGAGTCTCCTCCATGATAGGAGGGAAATTGACCTTACTATACCATGCTGGTCAACTAGGTATAGCGTTTTATTTCGAGTTTTCCTTCTCTTGCGTAGATGTTATATGCGTATTGTATCCCTTAGTCGTCTTTTACGACATCCATGGGCAAGATAGGGAGTGGTGAATTGTAGTCTTATTCCGTCTCTACACGGATTTACTACTTTGCATTTAGTTAATCATGTGTCTTTCTCTTCTAGGTTTATTCCGTGGTGTTTTACCTCAAATTCCGCGTGGAATGGCGGGCTCCGCTTCTCAAATTTTAAGCTTCACTTATGCTAAAGACTGGCTTCGGGAACGTAATTGGTTTGTCAACAGCCCTCTAATGATGTCCTTCGTTGGAGCAAACCTTGGAGGACTAGTCATGACTCTATGTCTTTGTCCATTTGACGTGGTAGCGACCAGGCTTTGTAATCAACGTAAGTATTTTTTATTCTTTTCTTTCTTACTTAGGTCAGTTAAGCAAGGTTTAAAGGTAACGGAATTTTCGTGCGGCTTTCGTCTATAGATAGACTCATCATCATCTTGCTCTTATCCCAATTACTTGGGGTCGACGCAATATGTCATCTGTTTTGACATATTGCAAAAAGTTTCGGCAATGACTTTTATGACCGGCCGCCTGTCTGACGTCAACCCTCCTTGGGAATGTAATCGTTGACCCAAATGGTACCAGATGGCAACCTCATCTCCGTCCGGGTCAATCTATAGATAGACTGATTCCAGAGAAAAGTTTATATGTATAATACATGCATATTATAGTGAAAAGCCGAGAATTTCAAATGTCGTAAAGACATATTGTTGTGCCTACATTGCAACGTTTGCTAAATCTTACGAGATATATCAAAATAATGTACTACGAAATTCTATACTTTAAAACAGTTATAAAAAAAAGTCCGCGATGATATGTGTACACGTCCATCTCCTAAGGATAAACCACGGTTACTATGTTTATCTTTTTTATTTATTATTAAAAAAATAATGGCATTTTTACTAAGTATAAACAATTTAGTATCTACTATTTCTTATCCAATCAAATGCATTAGATACGTGGGGCATTTAATCCATCCATCCATCCATCAGCCTACAGACGTCCACTGCTGGATATAGGCCTCCCCACGATGCCACTCCAACGGTTACATGCGACTTTGAGAATGTCGTCAGTCCACCTAGTGGGGGTCATCCTATGCTGCGCCGTCCGATTCGTGGTCGCCACTCAAGAACCTTTCTTCCCCAACGGTTGTCGGTTCGGGGCATTTAATGTATTTTGCTAATTGTCCTTTATACCATGCAATTAAAAGGAATATCTTAGAAGTCTTCGGGGCCTTTCTGCCCCCGCATTTTAAATATCTAAAATATAACGGCAGAGCCAAATAGTCGGACGTATCTATAGATGTTGTAAAGAAAAAGAATTACATATGCCTATCTATTTATAGATGACGTGTAAATCATCAAAAAATAATAATTCGAGTCACAATTTGGTTACCCTATACCCACACTGGCCTAATTGGTGGAACGGGTTTCCAAAAGATGCGAGTTTAAGTCTTGTGTGCAGCATTTTTTTTGCTCGCAAATATTTGTATTACGAAGTTTTAAAAGGTTTTCATTTGGATTTTCAGCTGTAGATGTACAAAACCGAGGCAAACTCTACAGCGGAATGATAGATTGTTTCATCAAGATGGTGCGCCAAGAAGGTGCCATGTCCCTATATAAAGGTGTAGGTGCCAATTATTTACGATTGGGACCGCATACTGTTATACTACTGGTTTGTTGGGACCAACTCAAGCTCTTGGAGGAATATTTGAGAAGATGACAGTAAATTGACAGTGGATAATATAAGGTAATTATCATCAATATCCCAGGAGCCTCTTCTGCAGTGGGAGAAAAATTTACCCACTATATCAGAATCGGTGGTCAGACCTGTTGGTTTTATGTCAAGTTTTCCTTTTCACCCTCCTCAATTGGAGTGTAATTGGGCTACTATACCATGCTGTTCAGTCTTGTTGGTATCGGATTTTATATCGAGTTTTCTTCTCTTGCATAGATATTATATACCTATCTTGCATAGATGTATATGGGTGTGGGTTACGGCCGGCGCACTCCTTGCACCACTCCCTCCGGGCCGACAGAGGAGCGTAAGCACACACACCCGTATAGCACGTCGCCTTCGTCGTTGGTTCGACCACCGGTGCAGAGTTCCTTGACTTTAGTGGTCGATGCGATTATATGTATTTATAATCCTTAGTCGTCTTTTGCGACAATCACGGGCAAGAGAGGGCATTCCTTGTCTTACAATAATGTTATCTGCATAATTCTTAGTCATCATTTGCGACAACTACAGATAAGAGGTGATGGTGAATTGTATTCTTGCTCCATCACCGCTAGTAGGTAATAAACCATATAATTCTACTAGTAATTTTAATTAATTGGTGATCCACCCAAATAGCAGTAGAGATTTTCAATACAGCATATTATGGGCCTCACACACTGACACTTCCTTTGCCTCATATAGTTTTGATCCCGTCAAAAGGACCGACCGACCTTTCGCGCTGAGTGTCTTGGATTCGATCTTTATGGAGAAAAATCTTTCTGAAAACCGTAAATGATTTTGCGGAGCCTGGGTTTGTTGTGTGTCCATTTGTGGAGGAGGTTTTGTCGAGCCCAGCAGTGGGACATATATGAGCTGATGTCATGAAGTTAAAGTAGCTCAAGCATTTTTCCCTTAGTGCGGACGTGATTTTAAAAAATAGTCAAACTTATCTATAATTTTTATTAATTTTCAGATGAATTCAGCGATTTGCGACCTACTTGAAAAGCTAATGTAATTCAAGCGAAATGAATTATTAATAGAACTTTCGAGACGAAGTCATCTCACCTGGCTTATAGAATAATATGTAGTTCCTAATTTAATTAATATCTTAGGTTCGTTCAAATAGCACGGGGCGTGTTGCCCCCTGTGCGATTAATTTTAAACAAAATATTTATGTTATTAATACAACTGACAGTTTAGGTGACATTATTGAGAAGGCTATAAAGCTGGGACTAATATGAGCGGAGCAGTGACTATAAATGAATAAGTTTAGCACATTATATAAAAACGACGCTTCTTTCTTCTAAATAATACAATTCACTAGGCCTACTCTTATCCGTGGGTGTCGTAAAAGACGACTAAGGGTTAATATATGCATATAACATCTATCTAAGAGACGGAAAACTCTTAATAAAATACTAACCAACACGTCTGACCAGCGTGGTATAATAGGTTAATTTGCCTCCTATTATCGTAGAAGCCTGAGCTTAACAGTGGGCAAGGTTATAGGATCCTTCACCGCCATTTCGCCAACTCGGTCGATATTGGCGGGTCGAAGCCGTAAGTAAAAGTACAGTATCTAGCTTAATTATAAACTTGTTTACGATCACAATCTATATTAGTTTGTATAATAAAAATGTGATAAGAAAACATTGATGGCGTAGTAGTCCGAGTACCGAATGGGTTTGATTCCTATGCAGGTCATGTTCTGCGATTCAAAAATCATTGTTCCAAGCGTTAGTGTAATTTGTACTAGCTTACCATCGGTGAAAGATATTTTTAAAACGAGGATATTGCTGCGGTCTCACAGGCATTGTTCCTGTTTCTATGGGAATACCAGGAAAAAAACCCACGTGGTTCCTATTCCCGTGAGTATACCAGGACCAAATATATAGATCTGGTAATAAAATATTATTAATATCGGTTTAGCCGTTTTAAAAAGTACTCATTACAAACTGACAGATAGGCAAACAAAAATTAAACCCGTTTTTAGACGTAGGTATCGTGCAAACAGACTTAAATTTTATTTATTTGAATACATTGCCCCGTATTCTGTTTATTAAAAAATATATCTACAATGTTAATTGTTATACAATCAATGTTTTTAATTTATTTGTTGAATATTTTAATACAAATTTATTTATTATTATATTTTGAGTTTTTATTAAACTTTTCCGTGTAGTGACGGAGTAAGAATACAATTCACCACTCTCTATATTGCCCGTGGAGGCCCGAGCTTAACAGTATATGAGTTGAGTAGATGATGATGGTTAGATCTAACCAGCTTCGACAAAATATAATTTTCTATGGATGTCATCTGACCTACATAATCCATGACATTCATCATCATTCGTATCGTAGCCCATACAGGTCCCAATGTAGGGCTCGGCACCACTATGCGAGGGAAATTGACTTACTAGACCACGCTGGTCAGACGTGTGTGGTATAGGCTTTGTTTTGAGTTTTCCTTCTCTTGTATAGATATTATATGCGTAGTAGTCTTTTACGACATCCACAGGCAAGAGAGGGAGTAGTGAATTGTATTCTTACTCCGTCACCACATGGAAATTAGTTATTATTCAAGGTATTAAGTATGAGGGAATTTTTACGCGACAAATAATACATTCATTTCTTATCTTAATATTCACATTTAATTACTAATTACAAATTATATTATGTTGTAAATAAGACTATTTTACGGTTTTTATCGTGGTTTTTTTTTTTCACTCCCGCAACCCACCCACGATGCACGTCGCCTTCGTCGTTGGGCCGACCACCGGAGCAGGGTGACTTGACATCAGTGGTCGGCCCGACGGAATACCCTCTATTTGGGGTACCCTCCCATTTGGTTTTTATCATGGTGACAGGACACAGGCGCGAGACCATGAACGCTTTTTTTTCTTCTTTTTGATTGGACTATGGTCAGCACATACGCCGTCCATTTCGTCCGGGGCAACGAAAGAACGGCGCGCGGACCCATAATACATCGTAATCCCTTCCCTTCGCCATTCTTCTTCTTCTCCTTTTTTGTCTTGGCAATCAGCTACAAATACGAGCCATTTTTGCCAGTGTCGAGTTATAATTATCTTTTCAAGTTCTCAGTTTCTTCATGTCAGTAATAGTCTGTCAGTAAGTCAAAGTGTCGCCCTCAACAGTGTAATGGCCACTGTTAAGGGTATCTTCTGAGAATTTTGGTGGAAATACAAAGGTATGTATAGCAGTTTTATATCATATTCACTACCCCTCATCAGTTCTGTCGCTATATATTACAGAAAATGCCATCAAGATTATTTAACATAACACGAAGATATTGAATATAATACAAGAACACCACATGACACTTCAGATTCCCGCCAAAAACTCTCCCCCTTCGCCATTGGGCCGACCATCGGTATAGGGATGTAACTTGGAGGGAAAAATCGATTAATAATAAATCATCGATTGTTTTTCTTTATTAAATAAATCGATTTTAAAATAATCGATTAATTAAAAATAATTAATCGATTATTTTATAATCGATTTTTTTACTATTCATAGTTCTTTCTTAAAATTTTTCTTCCAACTGGATTATGATGACCTTTTTTTTAGAAAATTAGGGATTTATTTTCCTGGCAGTTTTTTTGGGAAATCTGGCAATAATTTCATTTTAAACAAAAAAGCAAATACTAAAATAATCGATTAATTTTATTATAAAAAATAATAATCGATTAATATAAAAATCGATTATTTTTTCACACCGGTACCGAGTTCCTTGTTGTTCGTGGCCGTCGGTTGCCCTCACGCAGTCAGCCTCGCTGCGGGTGACGAATTATTGCCCGTTCCAGTCACCCGACTATGAACGCTGCAAAGTGTTCGAAACGTCGGAAAATCCAAATAATTCGTAAATCCGTAAAATAATTATATTTACAATGTGTAATACTCGCGTAAATACCAGATGTCATTATATTAAGTTTCCTATTTACATCCAACATTGCTTTGTTAGTAACTAAACGCAATAGCCTAGTCGCTGTAGCCTTGCTAAAGTTGGAACCAGGCACGATTTCTTCATTACAATCAGGGACGTGACACTGAGAGATGGTCGAACTCCTGAGGATCAGTCTTCTCTAACGGCCGTGACTGTAGTCCATGACTGCAGAGCTGAGAAATTTGCGTGGGGCTTGTACCACGAGTCTCGGGTAAATACACTCTGTAGACAAAACATTGCTTTTAATAGTGTTACGAAAATTTTCATGCTTAGATTCCGTGTGGACATAAAATCCTATGCCAACTATAGTAGGTCAATATCCCTTCCTTTGTGGAGGAGGCCCCAGCCCAACAGTGGGACTTATATAATAATAATAATTTATTTATTTATTAATAACTTCAGAATACATTATTATTAAATAATCCCTGTCTCTTGAATTAGGTAAAAACAACCTGTGTCTCAAGAGACAGTGTCTTCCCAATTTACACAAAACATTTATATTACAGTACAGAATTAGTTAGGTATCCAGTTATATTAATACATGCGTATGTATATGTGTGCGTTTGTGTCTGTATGTGCGTTTGTATCTGTATGTGCGTTTGTATCTGTATGTGTGTGTGCGAGTACGTGCGTGCGTTCGTTTGTGTTGTGTGTGTGCGCTTGTGTGTGCGTGTGTGTGTGTGCGTGTGTGTGCGCGTGTATGTGTGTGTGTGTGCGTGTGTGTGTGTGTATGGGTGTGTACATGTGCGTGTCGTTGTGTATGCATATGATGATTAATTATTATCAATTAGCAATTCAGTTCTGTTATAGTCCATATTACTGATTAGCTTATATATATATGTATATGGGCTGAGATGATGATGATTTTATTTTGTATTTTTTTTTATTGCAAACGAGCAAACAGTACACCTAATGGCAAATGTCACTGCCGCTCATGGACCTTTGCAAAGTCGCTGCCTACCGTGAAGAAAGTAAAGAGTGTGAATGCGTGCAATGAAATTTGGGCTTCCGGCTCTCTCGCTCACCGAACGAAGCGCAGTAACAAATTGCTACTACTTGGACGTTGATTTTCTGCAAGAGTGTGGTACTACCCCTGACGGATCGGCCCGCGGCTATAAACAAACAACTGCCAACAGTGTGGTCCTGGTGAATGCTGCTATGTGATAGCTGTATTTTGCTTGAATTCTGTATGGTAGCGGCTACGAATACTATCAACTCTTATGTTGGTGTTGTGAGACGACTAAAAGCTCCATTCCATCTGATGGTGTGTCATCAACAAATGCATTTCCAAGGAGAGTTGAAGTTAGGCATACGGCCGGTCATAAAACTATTTTTTTTTTTGCATTACATATTATGAAAGAAGAGTACATATTGAATCGACTAAGTAGTAATGATTAGATTTTTGCTTCATAAGTGGATGACATTTAAATCAAAACCAAAACATTTTGTAGCTCCATAATCTGTAGTATTGTACCTTTCTGTTAACATTTAGTCTGAGCATCAGCAGCGAGTCGTTTTGCCCGTAACCGTTCGGGTATTATGCGCTGTCGACGTTTCAGCATCACGCGAAAATTGTGGCAATGGCATCGACCTCGCAAGATCAACCTATCTACGAGCGATGGACTAATTCCCGATTCAATCAGACAAAGGGCCTATTACGAAATTCAAATGATAAAAGGTTTCAAGATGAATCTTTTGTTTTCTTGAATCAAAATCTTTCAGATTCAACGTCAAATCCGATGATTGCGATTTAAAAGAATTTGTTTACATCGTTCATTCGAACGTTTAACTATGCATCCGAAATGAAAGGTATTGTAACTAAAATGTTATTTATGATCGTAAATAGATTTTTGGGTGATTTTTAATTGATCGTCGAGTTGCTTTGTAGTAGCGATTACCAATACTACCGACCCTTGCTTTGCCCTTCGGTGTCGTAAAAGATGACTAAGAGACATATACCTTTCTTTTTTTTTGGCGGCAGGCCATGATGTTCACCGTGCGATCCGTCCAGAAGCGATAAGAGGGGGCGGCGAACGAATCCATAGTACCTATAAGCGCCAAGTGGGTGGGCCACCGCTACCCGATCTTATCATCAGTGGCCCGTCCAGGTGGATTACCCTTTCGGGTACCGTCTCCAGCGACGCCCCAACGGCATCACCCTCACGCAATCGGCCTCCGCGGGGTCCAGACTACTCCCCGCTCCAGTCACCCGCTGCCACAGCTAAGGCAGCATCAGACGCAAAGTTTTACATCAACCTGGACCAATTCCATCTGATGTCGTCTGTTCAATAATTACATTTCTAAGGAAGGCGTCAAGCAGGCGGTCGTTCTATTGCCAAAACTTTTGCAATATGTGTATGGAAGAAGAGAATATATTGAGTGGATTGTTGTGATAATAATCGAGTGTTATTTGAATTAAAAAAAAACTATAACTTACTTCTGGAACACAAATAACGTAGCTGTCACTCCCGCAAACACCAAAAAGGAGTAAGGTCCTATTGAATCCCTCATGGAGGGCAGTGCCATTCCAGCAATGAAATTGCCACTCCAATTGCATAGCGACCCCCATGCCATACCGGCTGATCGGGGACCCACCTCGAAAAGCTCTGTATTAAAAAAGAAAAAGACTGTATATTATAATACCCTATTCCAACACCACCTCCCTACTCCAGTGGGTGTCATAAAAATCGACTAAGGGATATGATATGCTAACTAGAAACAAAATCCTATGCCAACTCGTGTGACCAATGTGGTATATTACGTAAATTGCCCTCCCATAGTGGAGGAGGTCTGAACCCAACAGTGGAATGTATATGGGCTGAGATGATGATGATGATTCCAACACGTCAGATCAGCATGGATTAGTCAATTCCCTTAATCAGTTCAATTTATCTCCCATTATGGAGAAGTTCGGAGACCAAAACTTTTACTTGTATAGGCTGAAATAATCATGATGATTGTAAATTAATAGTATTCAGAAATAAAGTCTTTATCTATGACCACACATTGCTTAATTCAGAAGCCAAAGAAGAATCCTTGCTGTAAATAGTTGACGCCCAACGTGGGACGTTTAGCTGTTTGCTATATTTTCACTTCATTTGTAAATGCTGCAATAAACTAATACGTAGTTGTGTATGTGGTGATAGTTTAAGAATACAAGTCTCAAAAACCCTTAATTTCTCGTGGAAGTTGTAAAAATCAGCTGAGAACAATGACTCTAAAAAGGACTGCGGTCCATTTTCCACACTAGGATTTTTGGGCAACTTACAATACTAGTAACAATTTTTCCGTGTGAGGACGGAGTAAAAATACAATTCATCACCCCCATCTTGCCGTGTCGTAAGAGGAATATAATATGCAGGTGAGACAACACAACCTTGCAAGAGACAGGAGACTCGACATCCAACCCTATGCAAACACGTCTGCTAGCGCGATATTGTAGGTTAATTCTCTATCATTGTGGAGGAGACCAATAGCAGAACTTATATGGGCGAGGCCTAGGCTGGAACCTATGAACTGAGATGATGATGACACCATCTGCGATCGCCAACCCGCCTGCCAAATGTGGCGATTATGGCGTTATTCCCTGGCTAAATATTATGATTGTTATAATTTCATATGAAATGCAAAAACTTACCGGAACCAATAAAATATGTTATGGGCCCCAGACCGAGACTGAAAGCAAGAACGTATAACAACACCATAATCATACTCAAGTATGGCATCCACCAAAATAATTCCTGAAAATAAAGAAATATTATTCAAATTCATACGTGATTTCTAAATTTCGGCCTCATAAACGGGCTCAAAGTCGCTGAATATGCTATAGAGAGGACTATGCTCCATATTTCTTTACGTGATCAAAGCCAGATTACGGAAACCCGTAGAAGAACCAGTGTACCCGACATAGCCCGCAGAAATAGTACGTTGAAATGGCAATGGACCGGCCACATTGCTCGTCGAAGCGACAACCATTGGGGAAGACAGGTTTTCGAGTGGTGACCAGGAACCGGACGACGCAGCATAGGCCTACGAAGTGGACTGACGACATCTTGAAAGTCGCAAGGAACAGTTAGATGCAAGTGGCACAAGACCGTTCCAAGTGGCGTTCTCGTGGGCCGGCTTATGTCCAACAGTGGATGTTCTTACGCTGATTAATGGATGGATGGATTCAAATAATTTATTATGCATAAACCCCGCAAGTACACATATTGACCGATTGATTTTTTACCTTTTATAGCTTAAGTTAGCACCGAATCAGCACGCGACCGCACTGAGAAGATCCAGCAAGGAACACAGCGGGTGTGTCTTTTTTTAATTATTTACTAATTTCTTTTAAATAAAATTACATACGATAATCAAGTCAATATCTCTACGATTGTGGACGAGGTCCGAGCTTTACAATAGGACGACTATATGCTGAAAAGAATGAGTTAGAATTAATACTTACTGAAAAGGACATAGATCCGACTAATAGAATTAATAAAATTGTAACGGTTGCAGTAGAAGCTAGTAGCAAAGGTCTTCTACCGAAACTAGATAACAGCTTCAAGGACAGTAACATGGCGATAGAGTTCACAACTCCACACCCTATTGTAGCATATTGTGCGTCCTTCTCTGTCAGTCCCATTTGCCGAAAAATGGTTTGCGAGTAGTAGAATACCTGTGAATGGGCATAACAATATTTTTAATATTACTTTTTAATCTAAAACAGTTTGTGTTTCATAAAATTCTACCGAATATTTGACTTTATTGAAGTGGCAAATTTTATGGGAGTTCTACGAAATGTTGATTCGCAACCTTTCTGTGGTGGGAGTAAATCCTGTGTCGCGTAGAGTGAGAAGTAGTGATGGGCCGATCTTTCTGAAAAAGATCAATTCTTGAATAGATTTTAATCATAGTCCACAGAATCGATTCACAAGAAAATCGAGTTCTGCAGGGTCGATTGCCGATTAATCGATCTATCGATCTTTTCTTTTTCTTTTTTAGGAGAGTAATGCCCTAAAATAATTTAGACATGAATCGATTGGAAACGGTGCACTATTCTCCTGACAGGATTGTGATGACCTTTTTTTTAGGAAATCTGAAAGTGTTATGGAAAAAAAAAGTCGAATGACGATTTTCTAGGGTAAAGTATCGATTCACCGAATCGATTCAGTGCTTCATATCGATTTATAAAATCAATTTTTCAGCCTGAAAAATCGATTCCTCGATTAATCGATCTCAGATCGCCATCCCTAGTGAGAAGACTGAGACACTCTCACTACGCAGCTTTATTTAAATGAATTACAAACACGATATGTGCTAATTAAAAGTAATGTATAATTACAATGTTTCTGTAATACAAAGTTTCACTTCTATCGTTTGTTTTACGACACACCTTGTCTTACTTTTAATTTCTATTTATATTTTTTTATTTTTATTATGCCATGGCCACCAGCCCTTACATTGCCCGTGAATGTCGTAATGCTTTCGAGATTTCCTTCTCTTACATAGTTGTTATATGCATATTATATTCCTTTATCGTAGATTACGATACCCACGGGTAAGACAGGGGATGGTAATGAATATATCTTAATAATTTTAACAAACTTATACCTATATGGTCTTTAGGTAAAACTTTAATTAATTTTAGTAGCAAATATCTTTTGTAAAATGCATATTATTTAATAAAATTCATTGAAAATCGCGAGATATTTTTGTTACTAGGATTAGGGGCCCTCATCGGATTAGAGGTCCGTGGAATGTTATCAGTCCTGCCATCCCTATAGTTACTGATAGGTATCAAATTGACCTGATCGTCCGTGTGGTGACGGAGTAAGAATACAATTCACCACCCCATCTCATACCCGTGGGTGTCGTAAAAGACGACTAAGGGATATATTACGCATATGACATCTATGCAAGAGAAGGAAAACTCGAAACAAACTACCCCTATAGCAACCTATCTGACCCGTAAGTAACCATAGTACAATAAGGTCAATTTCCCTCCTATTACGGAGGAGGCTCGAGCCCAACAGTGGGACGTATATGAGCCGAAATAATGATGATGAATGATGATCGAACTGACCGCATTAATCCCGCTGCCTTGCTGTCCCGCCTGAATGGCGCACACCAGTAGGAGCGGTAGACGTAGTCGCTTGTCCCGCAACACACGTTTCATTGACCAGCTATTGTCTCCAATAACTGTGGTACGTTCACTGCAGCGAACTTCTTCACGTAATATATCCAAGTCGTTGATCAACATATCTTTAGACGTGCCACGTAACTGGCATAATTCTAAAAATAAACATAAAATACTCGATTTTATTCATTTACTTTATTCGTTTTAGTCGTTTTATCCGCGTAGTTCCCGTTCCCGTGGGAATACCGGTATAAAATATAGCCTAGTTTACGCCCTGATATTATAGCTTTCCATTGGTGAAAGAATTTTTGAAATCGGTCCAGCCGTTTTGAAGATTACCCGGAACAAACAGACAGACAGACAAAAATTTTTTAATCGCTATTTTAGGCATAGGTGTCGTGCAAATAACCGTGTGAGCATGAAAAAAGCCTATTATTTTGACATTACAGACAGACACTCCAATTTTATTTATTGGTATAGACTAGCTGACCCGGCGAACTTCGTACCGCCATAATTTTTTTCGTAAATATGTTTTTTAATTTCCGAAAATATAGTCTGGAAGAACCATTACAGCTTTGTCCGGAAACATTCGATCGTGGCGGCATTGTTAATAATGATTCAAAGAGAATACAAATTACTGATTATTGATTTCTGACAAAATTATAATTATCAAATTTTCACCCATACTTAACTATAGACAAAATTACGTTTAGCTGTCATTTGCGTTTTGTTATTACATCTCAAATGCGTTTTTGTTATACTACGTTTCTTTGACATTTTATCGAACGGGAAACGGGAACGTGATCGAACGAGATAAAAAGTATCCTATGTCCGTCTCCTGGTTCTAAGCTACCTACCCACCAATTTTCAGCCAAATCGGTGCAGCCATTCTTGAGTTATAAATAGTGTAAATAACACGACTTTCTTTTATATATATATATAGATATTTACAACCATATCAGTACGGCGACGGAGTAAGATAGCAGTGGTCACCAACCCTTACTGCAACAGGAGACATCATTGCAAGAATTAGAATTTTATTTATTTGTATCTATAGATCTTAGAATAATAACTCATAGAAGGTAACTCCGCGCATAAATATGAAGCATTTAAGTTGGAGCCAATTGGAGCCCTACGCTGGTACGTGCCGTAGTGTACAAGGTCACTGCGTAGAGGCAACTCTATTGTATAGTGGTGTGCGTGTGTAGATGTATAATCGCTAGCACGCATGTAGTATTTTTGGTTTCACGTTTTTGATTGCTTAAGTACTGACACTATCCTTCTATACGTTATTATTCTAAGATATATAGATACAAATAAATAAAATTTTAGTAACCAAGTCATAAACTCCAAAAAAAATAATAAAAAAGTAGTTGTATAAGTGTCAAAATATTTTTCATGCTTCCATGGTTATTTGCATGATGCCTATGTACAGATAGTCAAGCTAACAAGTTTAAACATTTTTTATCTGTCTGGCTGTTTGTTTGTTCCCTGAAATCTTCAAAACAACTGAACCGATTTAGATAATATTTTATTACCAGCTATTTATGAAATAATTTAGGCTACTTTTCTCTCAGAAAAACCGTATAAAAGGTGGACTGGTTCAGAATTCGTAGCCGAGCTCATTTGTCAGGACATATTGCAGATTTAGAATACGGGTCCCTTTTGGCCCCGTATTCTAAATCTGCAATATGTCCTGAAAAATGAGGGTCTGCATATTATGTTATATTGGCCCTAGAAAAATATTAGTTTATGTAAAAAACTTACCTTTTAAAGACCTATCTTCATCTCTCTTAATTACGAATAAATATTTAGGACTCTCTGGTATTAAGAATAACACTGGTATTGTAAATAAGACTAGTAATGCATAGGCGGATAAAAGGTAGGGCCAATCTTCTGGACGACCTGTAAATAAATTAAAAGCGTAAAATGTGTTGTTTACAATGTGCACTCCTCCTAACGCGAAGTGTTGTGGTAGTGCTCTACTTTGGTTTTACCAGAATTAGGATTTAAAAAAAAATTCTATGTATTTTAAAACTTTACTAATAATAATAATATTGATATTTAATGCGGCAAACTTTAAAAAAGATGTTTTTAATTCATTATAAACAATTGAAAATTATCAAAATTTGAATAAAAATCACGTGACAATGAACGCGCTAAGACTGGTTAGCACAGTTGTGACGTCATAATGTTAAATCTATTTTATAACAGTAGGTAGGTAGGTACAGTATTTACAGCTATTACCCGTGAGTTGACAATAATATTGCTAATTTACTGCTAAAAACGATTTGTTGTTACTTATATTTAGTTATTTAACAACGACAGCAGAATTAAATAGATCAAAACATTGTACTTATTATCTCTGAATAAATTAGAATAAGTGAAAATTAACATTATGACGTCACACGCGTTTGGATTTGTTCGGGAGCTGTCGGCGCGTTTTCGTCACTGGATTCAAAAAATTATTTTTATTTTGATACAATACCTATATAACTTTTGAATTATTGCGAAACATAAAAAAAACAGTTTTGTTATAAAACTTATATTTAAGTTTTATAACAAAACTATTTTTTTTACATCTGATCTGAACTTTCAAATTATTACAAAAAAAAAAAAATCAAAAACCCAATTAAGCAATGGCCTGAATTAAACATTGTCTTTATTCTATTTCTATTGCACTTATTTAATAATATGAATATACAAAAGTCAAGAAAAACACTCGACTTAATATTTGATGCTTTTAAAGAATACTTATTATTTTACTTATTATTTTACGGTGCGACAGAGGGGCATAAGCACGCACACCCGTAATCCACCCGTATAGCACGGTCGCCTTCGTCGTTGGGTGGACCACCGGCGCAAAGTTCCTTGACTTCAGTGGTCGACCCGATTTTTATTTAGTATAAAAGAAACTGATTGAAAAAAAAATAATACTATGGACGTCCAGATGTCTGTATGAATGGATCTGTCACGATCACGCCCGTAAAACTTAACATTTCGAGACATTTTTCATTTTTAACTTAAAAAATTTAAAGTAGTTAGGTTTGTATACAACGAATGTGCAGCGTATCTTTATTTAGTGTGACCGATTTCGAGGCCTTCCTCACCATCATGGAGGCCTCGTTACGGCGACTGGCATCGCGCCAGGTCTTCGTCCTGGGGCACTTTAACGCCAAGTCCGTGGCGTGGGGGTCCCCTAGGACGGATGACCGAGGACGGGCGATCGAGGAGTGGGCGGCGGCACTGGGCCTCTGTTTGCTGAACAGGGGCTCGGTGCATACGTGCGTGCGACAACGGGGCGGGTCGATAGTGGACCTTTCGTTCGCTAGGCTGTGGGTCGCTTAGACCGGGACCAGCTGGCGGAGACAGCCATCGTTTACTCGTGGCTGTCCTCTGCCAACCAGTCGGACGGGGTGGACGCCGAGGCTGGCCGCATCCGCAGTGCGTTGACGCAGATCTGCGATGCGGCCATGCCCCGGGTACGGCGTCTGCCCCCGAGGAGGGGGGTCCACTGGTGGTCCCGGGAGCTGGCGGATCTCCGGGCCGCGTGTATCCGCGCCCGGAGGGCCTACACCCGCAGCCGGCGGCGCCATCGCGATGCGGAGCGGGAGGCCGTGCTTTATGAGGGCTACCGCAATGCGCGGTCGGCCTTCAGGCTGGCCGTCCGCTCCGCCAAGGACGTCAGTCGGCAGGAGATGCTGGACGGTCTCGACCGTGACCCCTGGGGACGCCCCTATCGCGCGGTGCTGAATAGGCTACGCGCGCGGGGCCCTCCCCTCACCGAGACTCTCCTGCCCGGCCTTCTCACCCGGGTCATCGAGGACCTGTTCTCGCGGCGGGCGGAACACACGCCCCCGGTCATGGCTCCGCCAGACACTGACCGGGAGGCCGACGACGACAGTGTTCCGCCCATCACGGAACCCGAGATGGGGGTGGCGGTGACGCGCATGCGCGCATTGTCTACCGCCCCCGGGCCCGACGGTGTTCCTAACCGTGTGCTGGCCCTGGTCCTCGAACACCTGGGACCCCGCCTGAGGGGGCTGTTTGACGCGTGTTTAGCGTCCGGACGGTTCCCTGGGTGCTGGAAGGAGGGAAGGCTGGTGCTCCTGCCGAAGCCGGGACGGTCTCCGGAGTCGCCTTCGGCCTACAGGCCTATCGTACTGCTCGATGACACGGGCAAGCTACTGGAGAGGGTGGTAGCTGCCCGCATCGAGCGGCACCTCGTCAGCACGGGGCCCGATCTGTCGGACGCCCAGTTTGGGT
This sequence comes from Lymantria dispar, assembly GCA_032191425.1. Lineage (NCBI taxonomy): Eukaryota > Metazoa > Arthropoda > Insecta > Lepidoptera > Erebidae > Lymantria > Lymantria dispar. The sequence continues at coordinate 4,954,136 of CM063444.1, read as the reverse complement.
TTAGGAGGGGTCGTTCGACGATCGCGGCTCTGTTGCGCCTGAGGGCCGTGGCGACTGAGGCCGTCACCGGCGGGGGAGTGCTGTTAGTGGTGTCCCTAGACATCGCCAACGCATTCAATAGTCTGCCATTCAGCTGCATCAGGGAGGCGCTCCGGTATCACGGGGTGCCAGTTTACCTGAAGCGGCTAGTGGCAGACTATTTGGAGGGGCGCAGCGTCCTCTGCACCGACCGAGCAGGGGACGTCGTGCGAACGCCCATGAAGTGCGGTGTCCCACAGGGGTCGGTCCTCGGACCGGTGGGTCAGTCCTCCCCGAGGGGGGGACGTCGGTCGATGGGAGGGTACCCCAATAGGGGGTATTCCGTCGGGCCGACCACTGACGACAAGTTAACGCTGCTCCAGTGGTCGGCCCAATGACGAAGGCGACGTGGTTTTCGGGTGGGTCGCGGGAGTTGCGTGCTTAAGCCCCTCTGTCGCCCCGATGTAATTTGTGTCCGTTAATTATATGTTTGTAAAGTCGCCCGCTAAACAAGGATTATTTCCTTAATGCATAGCATTGTCTTTAATTTAAAAAAAAAGTCGTATGCCTATTCTACTCGTTCATTGTTGGTTTAGTTCTAGTTCATTCAATGAACAAAACAAAACTCATTTATGAGTAAAATAAGACCCGTAACCACAACGAATGAGATGTAATAGTTTTGATGTGAAACATCTATAGGCGAGGGTGACCGTGATCGTCGCGTGGCGTTTAACGCCACGCCTTGCAGTCCCCTATTTTTTTTTTTTGTGGGACTTAGTTGTTAGCCTCAGACGGCTGTGACAACTTTACCCGGACTGGTGGGTGAGCGCTGAGGGCTCTCAACCCTAATAATTATATATTATTATTTTTTTTTTTTGTGTGACTTAGCCTCAGATGGCTATGACAACTTTACCCGGACTGGTGGGTGAGCGCTGAGGGCTCTCAACCCGTGGAAATATTAAGTAAATATTTGGATGCATATACCTACATTTTTGTAACGAAACCATGGTGCGATTTAAAATTTTGTACAACGCCATCTAGTGAACTCAAAGTAAATTGTTACTTATAATGTATATTAATGAAAATAAATGTTTATTGAATAAAAATCATCATTTTTTGGAAAAAAATCGCGATATTTTATTAATACTTTATGCCTTAGTTTTTTCGTATTAGTTCCTGTCGTAATCTAATGTTCTTTTATGCATATATACTTGTTTTATAAATTAATGTAAAATTCTCTAACTTAGTAATATAAATATACCAGTAGCTATGGTATTTAGTTTACTTTCAGCTACGAAAAATGGAGAACCGTTTTTTATAGGCTTTTATTAGTTTCAGGTGTATATATATTTATTTCTTTCTATATTACCGACTTCATAGGAATTGGATTTTGACTCACTTTAAACAGTCAAATTTCATTTAAAAGTTGAAAATTTAAGGAGGACCAATGACGTTAAAATTATTTAGATAGCTTGTTGTTATTATCATTACAGGATTAAAAATTTCTAGACAGGATTAAATATATTGTAGCTTAGAGTTGGTCGTTTGCTCGATAGATGCCGCTATTTCTGGTTTATAAATCGCAAATTATTTCAAGCGTATGAGTCGTAAAGTCAATTTTAAAATGGATAATTTATTCGATACGATACCTACCAAAAAGTACTTATTGACTAAAATATCGAATAAAAAAGTATCGGTATCGAAGAAAAGTACTCGATACCTAAAGATAAAGTAAATAAAAGTACTCGATACTTTAAACAGCAGTACGTTACTTATCTTTCGATACTATTCATGAGTTCAGTATCGATACTTTATATTCGATACCGTGTCTCTACTCGTACAAAATAGTTTCGATGTTTCACATCTGTCAGGCGTCCTGAGCGACGGCTCACTTTTTTTTTATCTTTATTCTACTCACCTAAAAGAAAATCTAATCCCATAATTTGTCCAAGTAACACACCGGCGCCGACATTCATAACACAATATATACCGAGGAGACCTGACAACTTGGCCGGGGCCAGCTCACTAATATACATAGGAACTATGGTCGTAGATAAACCTGAAAATTAATAATTCATTATTAAACCTTATTTTAATTATAAATGTTTCTATCTTAAACAAACTGGAGTATTAATAGAAATATATTCACAGAGAATTTCGTCTTTCTTTAGTTAAGTATGAAATAATATTTCATAGCCATTGAAGCGAAGATTTAATAATTTCTTCGTAAAATTTATAAATTTTATATGCAGCTGCGAATTTTTATGCATACACAAAAACGCAGCTGAGAATTTTTAGGCGTAAACAAAAACGCAGCTGAGAATTTTTAGGCGTACACAAAAACGCAGCTGAGAATTTTTAGGCGTACACAAAAACGCAGCTGAGAATTTTTAGGCGTACACAAAAACGCAGCTGAGAATTTTTAGGCGTACACAAAAACGCAGCTGAGATTTTTAGGCGTACACAAAAACGCAGCTGAGAATTTTTAGGCGTACACAAAAACGCAGCTGAGAATTTTTAGGCGTACACAAAAACGCAGCTGAGATTTTTAGGCGTACACAAAAACGCAGCTGAGAATTTTTAGGCGTACACAAAAACGCAGCTGAGAATTTTTAGGCGTACACAAAAACGCAGCTGAGATTTTTAGGCGTACACAAAAACGCAGCTGAGAATTTTTAGGCGTACACAAAAACGCAGCTGAGAATTTTTAGGCGTACACAAAAACGCAGCTGAGAATTTTTAGGCGTACACAAAAACGCAGCTGAGAATTTTTAGGCGTACACAAAAACGCAGCTGAGAATTTTTAGGCGTACACAAAAACGCAGCTGAGAATTTTTAGGCGTACACAAAAACGCAGCTGAGATTTTTAGGCGTACCCAAAAACGCAGCTGAGAATTTTAGGCGTACCCAAAAACGCAGCCGATAACTTTAGGTGTACACAAAAACGCAGCTGAGAATTTCTATGCCTAGAGAAATACATAATTCAACACAAAATTATCAAATTCAATTGCGCAGTAATTAATCATTCATCATCATCATCACAGCTCATATACATCCCACTGTTGGGCACAAACCTCCTCCATAATGAGAGGGAAATTGACCTTACTATACGACGCTGAACAGACGTATTGCTATAGGATTTTATTTCGAGTTTTCCTTCTCCTGCACAGAAGTTATATGCACATTAGATCCCTTAGTTGTCTTTTACGATACCCACGGGCAAGAAAGGGGAAGGTGAATTGTATTCTTACTCCCTCACCGCACGGATACATCATTTACTAACACCGGCCTAATTAAGTAAGAGGCCTGGCAAGGATTTTCACTAGATTTGGGTTTTAACTCCCCCGTGTAGAAGATATTTTTCGTTATCAACAGAGGCCCAATAGTATAGACAACTATGTAGCAATAGAAACTTGTATCAGGTACGTAAAAGGCCAGTTGCGTTACTAGTTCAAAGACTTGTATTTAAAGGTACGGCTAAACCTGCGCGTCAAACACGCAGGACGCGGGATGCGAAATGCGAGCGTCTGCAACGCGAAACTAGATGTGCACACCTACGCGACTACGACGCTAACCAATAGAAGCCCATATTTTATCTTTTTTTCTTAAGTATTTATATCCTGGATGTTTTAAATCGTATAAAATACTATGTTCTCTTACTTTTTCTATAAACATCTCTGTATCTTCAGTTGTAAACACTGTGGTCATCGTGGATTAATCATTTTCATCATTTCGGCTCATATACGTCCCACTGTTGGGCTCGAGCGTTCTTCATAATAGGAAATTGACCTTACTATACCATGCTGGTCAGACAGGTTGGTGAATTGTATTCTTACTCCGTCAACATCGTGGATTATAATAAAATAATTATAATCAAGTATACTCGTAGAGGTAAACACGTCTAACTATTAGACACGTGCGTCCCGCGCCGTGGTCGCTTAGGTGTGCATAGCGCCATAAGATATCACGGGTAGCGTCCGGTAGCGTCTATCGCGGGGCTTTTTTTTTTTTTTTTTTATGTGTGGGATATGGTAAGCGCACGCGCGGTCCAGTCCGTCCGGGGCGACGAAAGGACGGCGCGCGGGACCATAACCCACCCGTACCCACGTCACCTCGTTGTTGGGGCCGACCACCGGAGCAGATGTGACGTCTGTCGCGGGGCTGACGCTACCGCTTCGCAGTCGCTTTGGTCGCGCAGGTTTGGCCTTACCTTTATGTTTATTACGATAATTACTTACCACCGGCTAAACCGACAAGTAATCTTCCTAAAATAAGCATTTCCACGGAGTTTGCTCTTTTGCAGAATAAAAATAATACACCGCCGCCAACTAACAGGAAGTTTGTGACCAATGTTGCCATTTTTCTGAAAATAATATAGAAATTTGAATACAGTAGCGATGTTACGTTAGTCTAAGTAATAAATTTCCATGTCGATTGTTATGAGTTTGATTCTAATGAAGGATACTACACTAATATTATAAAGAGGAAAAAATGTATTTTCGTGTGTGTGTGTATGTTTATAATGAATAAACTCAAAAACGATTGTGAGGATTTCAAAAATTCTTTCACCATTAGAAAGTTACAGCTTATTAGGGAGTAATATAGGCTATATTTTATTCCGGTATTCCTACGGGAACACGGGTAAGGCGACTGAAACCGAAGCGAAGCGAGGGCAGGTTGCTAGTTTTTAATGTAATCAAAAAACAATCCGCCCACGCCTCAATTCGGTATCAGTCGTCCTGCTCCTCATTTTAATCTCCAATATCTTCTATATTATGATACGCGGCTGCAGTCCATGAGCTTCGAGTTCGATTCTCGGATTAGGCAAAAGGTGCTGGTAGTAAAATATGATTAAAGTTGGTCCAGCCGTTTATAAAATTACACGGATCAAACAGACACACAGACAGATAAACAAAAGTGCGAGTCGAAGTCGCGTACGAAGGGTTCCGTATTATCTATATCAGCTAGACCCACTTGACTCCCTGCAAAAACGGGCTGTTCGAATCGTCGGGGATCCCAATCTTACGGACAGATTGGAGTCGCTGGAGCAGCGGAGAGACTTTGGGTCACTCTGTGTACTCTACCGACTCTTTCACGGGGAGTGCTCCGAGGAACTGTTTGACTTGGTACCACCGTCACCATTCTACCAACGTACCACTCGACATCGTAGCAGGGTTCATCCATTTCACCTGGAAACGTTATGGTCTTCAACTATACGTTTCCAGCGATCATTTCTCCCACGTACGTGCAAGCTCTGGAATGAACTACCTGCTGCTGTGTTTCCCGAGCGCTATGACATGTCCTTCTTTAAACGAGGTTTAAGAAGAGTATTTCCTTCACGGTAGGCAGCGGCCTCGCTGTGCCCCTGGTATTGCAAAGGTCCATGTGCAGCAGTTTCACTTACCATCAGGTGTGCTGCTTGCTCGTTTGCCACCGTCGGCAATAAAAAAAAAAATGTCACATTTGTTGTATGGGAGCCCCCCTTAAATATTTATTTTATTTTGTTTTTAGTATTTGTTGTTATAGCGGCAACAGAAATACATAATTTGTAAAAAAATTCAACTGTCTAGCTATCGCGGTTCTTGATGTACAGCCTGGCGACAGACAGACAGTGAATCTTAGTAATAGGGTCCCGTTTTTACACTTTGGGTACAAAACTCTAAAAATGAATTGCTTTTTACGCAAAAGTATCGTGTAAGTAAAGTATCGTGTGTGGGCATGAAGAAAATTTATTATTTTCACATTAGATACAGACACTTCAATTTTATTTATTTTTATAAATACTGTATTTAATAACAGTTATAGACGAGAAGAACATATGAAATTTCTCAGATACCGATTCCTCATTCATCATCTCCTCGCCTCATTCATCTCGGCCAATGCGTGGCCTGCGGGCCTATTGTTGAGCAACCGTGGTCTAAACCATAGCATACTACAAAAAAAGGACATATATACTGTAAATTCACGAAGTGTAACTTACCTTCCCAGTGAGTTAGCAATTCTAGAGCCGATTATGGAACCCGCGCATCCACCAATAACGAAAATGCACACCACAAATGACCACAGCACATTTAACCATTGTTGATCTAAATGTACGTCATATCGACTTATAAAACTTTCGTTGCAAAACTTTTTTATAACCTGGAACACGATTAAAAGTTATTTTAATAACAATAATATAACAATAATCTTCATTAACATCCGGAATACGGCAATCCGCAGAAGAATGGGTGTAATCGACATAGCACGAAGAATTAGCACGCTGAAGTGGCAATGGCCATATCGCTCTACGAACCGACAACCGCTGGGGAAGAAAGGTTCTCGAGTGGCGACCACGTATCGGACGACGCAGTGTAAGACGCCCAGCCACCAGGTGGACCGACGATCTGGTGAAAGTTGCTGGGCGTCGTTGGATGCACGCGGCACAGGACCGCTCTTTGTTGCGTAACATCAGGGAGGTTTACGTCCAGCAGTGGACGGCGATAGGCTGAAATGATGATGATGATGATGAATCTTCATTTATTTAAGTGACCAGGTCTCATTATTGTTAGTAATACTTAATTTACAGTTATTAGTGAACATCTATACCAATAAATAAAATTGGAGCGTCTGTTTGTAATGTCAAAATAATAGGTTTTTTTCATGCTCACACGGTTATTTGCACGACACCTATGCCTAAAATAGCAATTAAAAAATTTTTGTCTGTCTGTCTGTTTGCTCCGGGTAATCTTCAAAACGGATGGACCGGTTTCAAAAATTCTTTCACCAATGGAAAGCTATAATATCGGGGCGTAAACTAGGCTATATTTTATCCCGGTATTCCCACGGGAACGGGAACTACGCGGGTAAAACGACTATAACCGAAGCGAAGCGAGGGCGGGTTGCTAGTATTAAATAATTGTAAAACAGAATTAAAAAAATATGCGAATAAATTAAAACAAAATGAAAATAAAATAAATTAAAATAAAACAAAATAATGTCAACTAATATAAATAACTGCTGCCTCACTCGCAGTGATTCATATATATGCAGTCCAGCCGACTTGGAACCATGGCCAAGATGCTGTTTGAGCTGGCCCGCACTCTACGCACCAAGGCTGCACATCTTTTGCGTATTGTGGGTGTAAAAACTCGGCGAACATCCCTAAAGCGCTGCAGAAGCGGGGCAGCCCAACACCCTGAACGCCTTGAAATCATTATCTTAATCATCTTTTTCATAATCATTATTTATCTGCTAATCTTAGTTATGGCGTGATTAAATGAAGACTATTAATTCGATAGATTAATAGTTTTCATTAGTCTTCAGTCTCGATTTTTTCACAACACATCAATAGGCAAATTTAATGTTCTCCGTTATATTGTTTTATGTGAAGCATAATAGTGAAGACCTGTTATTGGCTTTATGTATCTTAAATATGTTTTCCTAGATTTTTATTACTTTTAAGTGGTCTCCCGATAAATAAATAAATAAATATAGGATAACGTGAAGGATAAAAGTTTAGAAGGATTTTTATTTTGTTACGCCAAAGAATTATAACTTTTTACGTGCATTTTGCACTTTCTAAGTAGACACATATTTTCTTTTTTCCAAACATACATCTAGCACTAAGAAATATTCCTTGTATTGCAGGGGACTTTACAAATATATAAATTAACGGACATAAATAACATCCAGATTCAGAACAACAATTTGTAGATCGCACAATCTATTGCAAGATGATAAAATTATAAAAACTTAGCTGACCCAACAGACGTTGTTCTGTTCAAGTAAAATAAAAGGAATTCTCCTTGAAATCGACAGCAGCGCCACCTGCCGGGTTCAATTGTGAATCTAAACCATTCAAGAATCCCCTTGAAGATGCACAAAAAATTTCATCAACATCGGTCCAGCCGTTTAGGAGGAGTTCAGTGACATACACACGTATACAAGAAATTTATCTATACCAATAAATAAAATTGGAGTGTCTGTTTGTAATGTCAAAATAATAGGCTTTTTTCATGCTCACACGGTTATTTGCACGACACCTATGCCTAAAATAGCAATTAAAAAATTTTTGTCTGTCTGTCTGTCTGTCTGTTTGTTCCGGGTAATCTTCAAAACGGCTGGACCGATTTCAAAAATTCTTTCACCAATGGAAAGCTATAATATCAGGGCGTAAACTAGGCTATATTTTATCCCGGTATTCCCACGGGAACGGGAACTACGCGGGTGAAACGACTATAACCTATAACCGAACCGAAGCGAGGGCGGGTTGCTAGTATATAAATATTATACCCCTTACGTCGTCGTCTTTTACGATATCCACGTGTAAGATTGAATTGTATTGTTAATCTGTCATCGCATGTAATGTGTACTTTTATTCATAAATATTAGGAGTGCCTGAACAACAAAAAAAAGTAAAACAGATCTCTTTCTAAAGAATATATTATTATCACATCGCAGCCCACATACATCTCACTGTTGGGCTCCTGCCTCCTCCTGAGGGAATTTGACCTATTATACCATGCTGGTCAGACATGTTGATATTTTTTTTTTTTATGGGTGGGCTGTAAGCGCACGCGCGGTCCAGTCCGTCCGGGGCGATGAAAGGAGGGCGCGCGGGCCCATAACCCACCCGTACCCATGTCACCTCGTTGTTGGGCCGACCACCGCAGACATGTTGGTATAGGGTTTTATTTCGTGTTTTCTTTCTCTTGCACAGATGTTATATGCATATTATATCCCATAGTCGTCTTTTACGACATACACTGGCAAGATAGGTAGTGATGAATTCTTACTCCGTCACCACATGGTGAAAAAAAGAATAGATATATAATATACCGAAATAAAATTTAACTTTAATATTCATACATATAAATTGAATGCGCTAGTAGTCTGCTATCAGCTAACAGTCCGCTGTAAATCGTACTGCTGAGCTCGCGTCTAATCCACAATAGGGTTTAATTTCGAATTTTTCCTCTCTTACATAGATATTATGTCGTTTACGACACCCACGGGTAAAATAGGGGATCTTGAATTGTATTTTTACTCCGTCACTACACGGAATGAATGTAATCATCATCATAATCTCAGTCCATATACGTCCCACTCTTGGGCTCGGGCCTCCTCCACTATAGGAGGGAAATTTACCTACTATACCACGCTGGTCAGACGTGTTGGTATAGGGTTTTGTTTCGAGTTTTCTTTCTTTTGCATAGATGTTGTATGCATATTATTATCCTTTAGTCGCCTCTTACGATACCCACGGATAAGAGAGGGAGTGGTGAATTGTATTCTTACTCCGTCACCACACGGACATATATAATATACTAGCAGTGCCCGCGACTTCGTCCGCGTGGAATAGTGACTTTGGAGAGCATAGTGACTTTCAGGATTTATTTATTTATTTTAAAACTTCTCTCATTGCTGCGCATAAGTCGTAGTCGTTTTGCAAGAGCAGACTGTAGAGGAAGTTGAGATCTTTTTCTAGGCGTTTCGTAGACGCTACCGCCCCCTCGTCTCTCATGACCGCCCGCCACATCATACATGCGCGCGCATTCTATCTATAAAAATGAATTGCTGTTCGTTAGTCTCTCTAAAACTCGAGGACGGCTGGACCGATTTGACCAATTTTGGTCTTGAATTATTTGTGGAACTCCAGGGAAGGTTTATACGGTGAGAAAATATGGCAAAATTGCGAGTAAAATACTAAAAACAACAATTTTATTTTCCCATACAAACTGTTCTTACCTGTCAAACATTGGATGTTCGTTTCGACGGTTCGGCATTTTTGGCATAATTACATGTAGATCTAGATTAAAAAAGGTTGTGGAACGATAAGAAAAGGCGGTATATTAAATAGCTAGAATATAATTCACCACTTGAGAATGTTGTAAAAGACAACTAAGGGATGTAATATGCATATAATATCTATGCAAGAGAAAGAAAACTTGAAACAAAACCCTATATTGACACGTCTGACCAGCGTGGTATTATCCGTGCGGTGACGAAGTAAGAATACAATTCACCACCCGTGTGTGTCGTAAAAGACGACTAAGTGATATAGTATGCATATAATATCTATGTAAGAGAAGGAAAACTCGGAACAAAACCCTATACCAACACGTCTGACCAGCGTGGTTAAGTAGGTCAATTTTCCTCCCATAGTTGAGGAGGCCCGAGCCCAACAGTGGGACGTGTATGAGTTGAGACTATGATGATGATTTATCAGCCTCCTACAAATAGCGTAAAGTTGCAGATTAAAGAAATATAACACTTATACACATATTCGTGTTAAATCTATCACTCTCCGGCCAAACGGTCAACCCTAATGGGTGCTGGTACTGGTCCTTGAGCACCTGGTACCACATCTCACGGGTCTATACAACACTTGAATAGCATTTGGCCAGTTTCCTGGATGTTGGAAGGAGGAGAGGCTGGAGCCGAAGGTGGGACGGCCGCCGGCCTCGGCCACAAACTTGTCGATATAATGTTATTATTAATAATTTAACTGGATTGAATTTACGGTAAGTGTTAAATTGCCTTAATCTGCAACTTTACGCCATTTGTAGGAGGCTGATAAATCATCATCATAGTCTCAACCCATACACGTCCCACTATTGGGCTCGGGCTTCCTCCAGTATGGGAGGGAAATCGACCTACTATACCTCGCTGGTCAGACGTGTTGGTATAGGGTTTTTTTCCGAGTTTTCCTTCTCTTGCATAGATATTATATGCATACTATAACACTTAGTCGTCTTTTACGACACACACGGGTGGTGAATTGTATTCTTACTCCGTCACCGCACGGACAATCATTATCATCTCAGCCCACATACGTCCCACTGTTGGGCTCGGGCCTCCTACATAATGGAAGGGTAATTGATCTACTATACCACGCTGGTCAGACGTGTTGGTATAGGGTTTTATTTCGAGTTTTCCTTCTCTCGCATAAATGTTATATGCGTTTTATACCCCTTAGTCGTCTCGTACGATCACCCACGGGTAAGATAGGGGGTGGTGAATTGTATTCTTACTCCGTCACCACACCGCACGGACAATACTAAAACTAAACTGATAAATACTAAAACAAAATAATTACGAAGAAAAGGCGGTACGAAGTTCGGCGGGTCAGCTAGTACTTAATAATTACATGGCTACAACACTAATACTTACACTTTTAATATCGCGATATCTTTTGAATAAAATGTCCGAATTTAATAATTTAAAAAGTTCTAGAAAGGTATTGAATCCATCTTGAATACGAAGTAATTTATTTTGATAAGGATTAATACTAAGATACAAAATAAAGAGTTTTTAAGCGTGGGCATTTTAATTATTTAAAAAAAAAAAGAAAAACAGTTATGTTATATGGTGTCGCGACATTTTTTGTAGAAAATTATATACTCTGCAAAGTTGTAGTATATTGTTTTGTTCTATAATCAATATTTTTCGCAGCAAACGCGATATAAAGATTTTTTCGGGTAATTTTTTTACACCTTGGGTTACATTATTGGACTTTTAGTACGGATCCCTAATTTTTTTGAAAATATAATATAGCCTATATATAGCCTTTCTCGATAAATGGGCTATCCAATGTTGAAAGAATTTTTCAAATCGGATCAGCGGTTCCTGAGATTAGCGCGTTCAAACAAACAAACAAACAAACTCTTCAGCTTTATAATATTAGTATAGATGTAATATCCCTGTTATAAAGTGGCCGTAGTGCAATAGTGAATATTAAGGAGGCTGATTATGATAAAATTACTTACTTCACCAGGAGTATTGATGACTGATATGTTGTATCCCATGGGTAGAGAAGATCCCAATGTGACTGTTATTGTGGCTAATATCAGGTAGAAAGTCCATCCTTCTTTGTAGTAGTGCTCCTGATGCTCATGGGGCTTCTTGGATATCTGTGAATATTATTTTAATAGTTAATATGTTAATTAGGTCTTGGGTGAGTGATGGCTGTTTCGATAGTTAAATAAAAATAGTAAATGAATAAAAAACAAGACAATCCCACTGAATTTCTTGCCAGAGCTTCTCAGTGCGGTCGCGTTCCGATCCGGTTGTAATTTAAGGTAAAATGTAAAAAAATAACAATATGTAAGTGCCCCCGCGGGGTTTATAACTTTATACATAATAAAGGATTTGAATTTGAGTTAACTCGTGATCGGGTGCAGCATCTAAGATCCCACCACCCGTAGGGGAAGGTTGCGATCAATGGATCGGCGCTTCCTTTGGATCACCCCAGTATTTCAAAAATTAGGCATGTTTAGTTCATTTCTAGGCAAAAGCATCGAGTCCGATAAGTGCCCCTTAAACCTCAGTATCAGGGTGCCACCCATCACGAAGTAATGCGTACGAATGTGTTTGTGAGGACGGTGATGTAAAAATTTCACAACGAAAACTGTCCAATCATCGCAACCTTCCCCTAATGATTTTTGGAATTAAGTATATTTTGAAAAAAAAAATCGAAATATATCCTGGTTGTATATAATAATAAGTTGTATATGATTTTATTTAAAGTGACTTGAAAAAGTAACGAGGAGGACGTCACCCGAAAGGGTCTCGCCGGGCTGACTACGGACATCAAGGAACTTGGTACCAATGGTCAGTCTAATAGCGAAGGCAAGGGAATACAATGGGTCACGGGGCCAGCGCGCTGTCCTTTCGGCTTCCCAGATAGAACAGACTGCGTGAGACTAGACTTGCTAAAAAGGGGTTTTCTAGTAAAATATGACTTTTTAAGTTCTAATAATCAAACTAATTACATTAAGTAAATAATTATTGAACCTCAATATATAACTTGGTTAGTTTTTACCTGTGAATCAAACATTTAGAATTGTAAACAATAATATAAGATAGGTTAGGATAGGATAGTATTTATTATCAAATAATAACAAATATATTATAATAAGAGAACCGTACAATATATAAACTGGTGCATTTATGTTGAATAGTTTTTGAGTTACGTAGGAGTATCTCGTAATGGTTCGTGTAAATATACATTCGATGTGCTCTTTGCTTAATTTTGGCTTGACATACTGCGCGCCTAGATTCTGCGTTTTATATGCATGTTTGCCATTTAATATTTCAGTGCGTAGTTTTTTAGTATTTGCTTTCATTCATCCATCCATCCGTCCACTGATGGACATAGGCCTCCCCACAAGAATGCCTCCCCACAAGCATGCTTGCAACCTTCAAGAAATCGAAATTCAGTAGGGGGTCGTCCTATGCAGTGTCGACCGATTTGTGGTCGCCACTCGAGAACATTTCTTCCCCAACGGTTACAGGTTCGACGAGTAATGTGGGCCGCCCATTTCAACGTACTCGTACAAACCAGGGGCGTACCCAGGTTCTGGGCCAGGGGGGGAGCAAGTCAGATTTTTTATACGCTAGGTGCTTATCTATACATATAAAAGGATAAGCTGACTAACATATCAACGCAGAGCCTAAAATATAAGAGCTAGAACCTTGAAATTTTGCACAGGGGTTCCCTTTATAGCGTACGGGAGCATTAAGAAAGGATTTTCGAAAATTCATCTCTTAACATTTTATCTTCTAGGGGGGGGCAGCTGCCCCCCCCCTGCCCCTACCTGGGTACGCCCATGGTACAAACGACTAATTCTACGTATTCTGTCACATAGAGATATAACGAACGCCCACACATACCCCCCCTTCGCAGGTTGAGCGAGTTTGAGCCCTTTTTAATAAGTCAATTTCAATATTATCAATAATATACATCTATATATAATCGCTAGTTCGTGCGTTAAACATCACAATTTTATATATGTGAAGTTTTTTCAATTTTATATATTTCTATATATATGAAGTGGCGGCGTTCGTCAGAGAGAATCTTAACTTGTACGAAACTCTTACTAATAGGAGACTACAGAACATTCTAAGATTAAGACAGCACAAAACAGCACTTTTCTCAAAAAGCATTTTGGGTATGGCTCCTCTTATTTATAACAAACTGCCGAAACAAATGAAAGCCGAAAATGCCAGTAACTTTAAGAAAACTCTCAAAAAAAAAAAAAAAATATTGGTTGCCTGTAAAGTCGGTATACGGGCGAAAGTTTTACGTGACAACGACTTTGAGTGGTAAAATAATTTTAATGTGAATATTCATTCGTATAGTAGGAAGAAGGATGAAATAATAGTAACAATTTAAAACATTTATTTATACAAAGAATTATATTTAAAACATTAATTTATACAAAGAATCTCGCACTGAATTTCATATTAACAAAATTTTATTTTTACCTTTACACATACATACGTATTTTTATACAAATATACAACTTTTATGTCTGTCTCTCTCGCTCTTAGGCGGGCTAACCATGCCCGAGTGGAAGGGACGCGTGCCTCTCACTCGCTCTCATTGTGAGCGCATAACGTGAGCGGAGCGTAACGCAGTTTCTTGAAGTGTCACCCGGCAAACCAATTTATAAGACGTTGTCACGTCAAAACCCTAATAAATAAAGCCTATTATTCCATCAATGAATTTTTTAATCTATACCAATAAATAAAATTGGAGTGTCTGTTTGTAATGTCAAAATAATAGGCTTTTTTCATGCTCACACGGTTATTTGCACGCACCTATGCCTAAAATAGTAATTAAAAAATTTTTGTCTGTCTGTCTGTCTGTTTGTTCCGGGTAATCTGCAAAACGGTTGGACCGATTTCAAAAATTCTTTCACCAATGGAAAGCTATAATATCAGGGCGTAAACTAGGCTATATTTTATCCCGGTCTTCCCTCAGGAACGGGCACTACGCGGGTAAAACGACTATAACCTATAACCTAAGCGAAGCGAGGGCGGGTTGCTAGTGACAAATGTATATCATGCTGAATTTGATTTAATTATATATAAATTTTTCTCTATAATGTAATATTTAATAAGCTATATACTATAATCTATGTTTCACATGCCAAACAACGGCTAAACGGAATGAGCAATATATATTAATGTACTTATCATCTATTTTACTCTGTTTATTGTGAATAAATGAATTTGAATATTATAATATATGCGTAAATACTTGATATGTTTTTATTCGTTTGTTTCATACCTGATAAAATGCTTAATATAATAATAATATAATATTGTCCATATTGAATAAATGTCTTAAACACCTTTTGTAATAAACACTTCGTCGTTACATTTGAAGAATATAAAGTTTGTTTTGACTTCGACTATTGTGTAATAACTGCCGTGTGGTAACATTATTAACTTAACCCTTACATTACTTGTGGGTATAGTAAAAGGCGATTAAGAGTTTTACATAGACTAGAACCATCTCTGTCTAATGGTATCTGGTCAACAATAACATTCCCAAGGAAAGTTGATATCAGACAAGCGGCTGATTATAAAAATATTGCTCGTCTAAGTCATCTATTATGACATCCATGTGCAAGATAGGGAATGGTGAATTGTATTCTTAAGGTACGGCCAAACCTGCGCGACCAAAGCAACTGCGAAGCGGTAGCGTCAGCCCTGCGACAGACGCTACCGGACGCTACCCGTGATATCTTATGGCGCTATGCACACCTAAGCGACCACGGCGCGGCACTACCGCGTCTGCAGAGCGAGACGCACGCGTCATCATCATCATTTCAGCTCATATACGTCCCACTGTTGAGCTCGATCCTCCTCCACAATTGGAGAGAAGTTACCTTACTCTACCATGCTGGTCAGACAGGTTGGTATAGGGTTTTGTTTCGAGTTTTCCATCTCTTGTATAGATGTTATATGCATATTATATCCCTTAGTTGTCTTTTACGACATCCACGGGCAAGATAGGGAGTGGTGAATTGTATTCTTACTCCGTCACCACACCGATGTGCTTATAATTATTTTATTATAATCCACGATGGCCACAGTGTCTACAACTGAAGATACAGAGATGTTTATAGAAAAAGTAAGAGAATATAGCATTTTATACGATTTAAAACATCCAGGATATAAGAACTCAAGAAAAAAAGATAAAATATGGGATTATTCAATAATATTCAATAACAAATGAAATTCGCGGTTCACGTCGTAGTCGCGCAAGTGTGCACATCTAGTTTTGCGTTGTAGACGCTCGCGTTTCGCGTCCCGCGCGTTGGACGCGCAGGTTTGGCCGTATCTTTTAGACTAAGATCCGGCTGCAAAATAACTACGTTCATCGCGTAGATAATCAAACTCAAATTCTTACATACATGTATGATTGTGAAGTGGCCGCAAGTAATTTTAATTAAATTATTGTTAATAAATTTTCGGAAAAAATTTCGTTCAACAAATTGCCATTTGTTTACAGGCAGCGATATATCATAATATTAAAAAAAAATAGCTTTAATTTGATATAAAAACCAAGTGTGTACGTCATGAACGTATAAATACATCAAAATATTACCTGTTTACACATGGTTGCGAAGTAGTTGCGGCCAAGTGTGTAACGGCCCATCGGCGAACCATCGATTTTCGAATTCTTTACATACATTACTATGATGTGGATGATATTTTATTTAAAAAACAAGTGAATGAATTTTTTACCGAAAATTTATTAACATTAATTTAATTAAAATTACTTGCGGCCACTTATTGACTGGCACTCTGTTATCAATGTGTTCTCCTAATCATAAATGTATATAAGAATCTGAGTTTGATTAATTACGCGATGAACGTAGTGATTTTGCAGCCGGATCTCGTACTATTTACTCTGTCACCATACGGAAAAACAACGATAATGGTCACAAATTAAAGGCAATCGAAGGCGCGGCACCCGCCAAAATAAGTGCTCACTTAGCATTAGCTAAATAACAAATTTTCTGTATAGGATAGATAATTATAAATTTTCTGTAATAACAATGACTTGTTGGACGAGAGACATCTTAGTCCGCCCGTGACCATGAACGCTGCAAAGTGTTCGAAACGTCGGGCAATCAAAAATCAAATACAAACGCGATTAAATCCGTAAATTAGTTTTATTTAAAATGTATAATACTCGCGTAAACATCAGAAATCATTAACTTTTAATATATTAAATAACTTTTTTTGTTATTACGTAGTGTCGTTTTTTGTACAGACGTAGGATAACATGAAGGATAACATTTTTATAAAGACTTTTATCTTGTTACGCCAAAGTAGAACTTCTTACGGACGTACACAAACATACACACACACTTTTATATTAAGTTTTATACCTATATTATTATTATACATATATGTATAAATAAAAAAATCGTGAGCCTATTGAAATAAAAATACAAATATATCAATATTAGACCTCTTATGAAACTGTATCTTGTTTTTTTGCTCAATTACTAACATAAAAAAAACTACGATCCTTTTAAAATTAAGTATAGCGAGATCACATTCTTTGTGTTTTTGTTCTCCGTCTTTTTTTAAATTTTCAACATTGACGAGGGGCTTGACAGCGGTCCGCGAATTCAATTTGTGATATAAATCTGATATAGTTAACCGGAATATAGACGGGCATGTCAAAATGTCATTTAGCTCTTTTAAATGTTATTAATTAAGTTGGTGTATTATAATGTGATATAGAATAATTTTACTGATATTTTATGTAATAATAACGCAGAAAAAATGATCAAGTGTAGTGAATATGATTTAATCGTGAATTGCGTACATTTTATACCATGCTTACCAAATAGGTTGGTATTTTTTTTTTTTCTTTTTTTATGTGTGGGCTATGGTAAGCGCACGTGCGGTTCAGTCCGTCCGGGACGATGAAAGGACGGCGCGCGGGACGATAACCCACCCGTACCCACGTCACCTCGTTGTTGGGCCGACCACCGGAGCAGATGTGACTTGTCGTCAGTGGTCGGCCTGACGGAATACCCTTTCGGATAACCTCACCTCTCGACGTCCTGGGACGTCGGTCGCTGTCGCGCCAGTATTATATCCCTTAGTCGTCTTTTACGATCACGGGTAAGAAAGACTGATGAATAGTAACTATTCATACTCCGTTATTACACAGAAAAGAATGAGCAATGTCAATATGAATATTGTAATACTCGTAATTGAAAATTAAACACGATATTTATCGAGAGTATGCGTTGCTATGCGGATGACAGTACGGGTGATGAGCGGTACACTGAGCAACGGAATATCCCTCGGAGTATTCAGGAAAGAAGGATTCAACTTGTGTCTGAAGTCGAGCGCTCTCTGGGACGGGCCTCGGAATGGGGTGAACGGAACCTAGTCCAGTTCAACCCCACAAAGACACAAGTTTGCGCGTTCACTGCAAAGAAGGACCCGTTTGTCATGGCGCCTCAGTTCCAAGGAGTAACTCTTCCAATTTCTGAGAGTATTGGGATTCTCGGCGTCAAAATATCGAGCAAAGTCCAGTTTGGGAGTCATTTGGAGGACAAAGCCAAATTGGCAAGCAAAAAGTTGGGCGTCCTGAACAGAGCCAGGCGGTACTTCATACCGAGACAGCGTCTTGTGCTATACAAAGCACAAGTTCGTCCTCATGTGGAGTACTGCTCACATCTCTGGGCAGGTGCGCCCAAATATCAGCTAGACCCACTTGACTCCCTGCAAAGACGGGCTGTTCGAATCGTCGGGGATCCCAATCTTACGGACAGATTGGAGTCGCTGGAGCAGCGGAGAGACTTTGGGTCACTCTGTGTACTCTACCGACTCTTTCACGGGGAGTGCTCCGAGGAACTGTTTGACTTGGTACCACCGTCACCATTCTACCAACGTACCACTCGACATCGTAGCAGGGTTCATCCATTTCACCTGGAAACGTTATGGTCTTCAACTGTACGTTTCCAGCGATCATTTCTCCCACGTACGTGCAAGCTCTGGAATGAACTACCTGCTGCTGTGTTTCCCGAGCGCTATGACATGTCCTTCTTTAAATGAGGTTTAAGAAGAGTATTTCCTTCACGGTAGGCAGCGGCCTGGCTGTGGCCCTGGTATTGCAAAGGTCCATGTGCTGCAGTTTCACTTACCATCAGGTGTGCTGCTTGCTCGTTTGCCACCGTTGGCAATAAAAAAAAAAAAAAAAAAAAAATTTAAGAACTGATATCTACACTAATATTATAAAGAGGAAAAAATTGTATTATGTGTGTGTATGTGTGTGTGTGTGTGCGTGTGTGTGTGTGTGTGTGTGTGTGTGTGTGTTGTCCTATCCTATTACTATAACAAACGCGAAAGTTTGTATGTGAAGATGTAAGGATGTGAATATGTGAAGATGTTTGTTGCTTTTTCACGCAAAAACTATTGAATGGATTTTGATGAAACTTCACAATAATATAGCTTACTTACATATCAGAATAACACATAGGCTATAATTTATCCAGATATTCCCATAGGAAGAGGAACTGCGGGTGAAACCGCAAGGCGCTGCTAGTAATGTATAAACTCAAAAACTACTGTGCCGATTTCAAAAATTCTTTCACCATTGGGGAGCTATATTAGCCGCGAGTAACATAGGCTATATTTTATCCCGGTATTCCCACGGGAACGGGAACTACACGGGTAAGGCGACTGTAACCGAAGCGAAGCGAGGGCGGGTTGCTAGTCCTTACTAATATTATAAAGTCCTTACTAATATAAATGCGAAAGTATGTTTGTTTGTTTGTTACGCTTTTACGCTTAAACTACTGCACCAATTTCAAAAATTCTTTCACCAATGGAAATCTATAATATCAGGGAGTAACATAGGCTATATTTTATCCCGGTATTCCCACGGGAACGGGAACTACACGGGTAATGCGACTGTACTGTAACCGAAGCGAAGCGAGGGTGGGTTGCTAGTGTAATATAAAACAGAACGTGTAATCTATACAAATAAATAAAATTGAAGTCTGTTTGTAATGTCATGATAATAGGTTTTTCCATGGTCGCAAGGTTATTTGCACGATACCGATACCTAAAATCCAGTTTAAAAAATTGTCTGTCTGTCTATTCATCATCATCATAGCCCGTATTCGTCCCACTGTTGGGCTCGGTCCTCCTCCACAATGGAAGGGAATTTGACCTACTATACCATGCTGGTCAGACATGTTGGTATAGGGTTTCATTTCAAGTTTTCCTTCTCTTGCACAGATGTTATGTGCATATTATATCCCATAGTCGTCTTTTACGACATCCACGGGCAAGATAGGGAGTGGTGAATTGTATTCTTACTCCGTCATCACACAGAAATCTGTCTGTCTATTAAAGTATTTAATACTTTAATGCGACAACAAATGCAATGGGACTGCAGCATAACAATAAATGAAAAACGTGAAATAATCTAAAAACGTTCCATGAGATGACGGAGTAAGAATACAATTCACCACTCCCTATCTTGTCCGTGGATGTCGTAAAAGACTTCTAAAGAATACAATAAGCATATAACATTTATTCAAGAGAGTGAAAACTGGAAATAAAATCCTATACCACCCTGTCTGACCAGCATGGTATAGTAAGATCAATTTCTTTCCTATTGTGGAAGACTTGAGCCCAGCAGTGGGACGTATATGAGCTGAAATATTGATGATTACCTAAATATAAATATTCTTCGTGTCATAAAAAAAAAACACAACAAGTATGGCGAAGTTGTTTGATTTTAAATTTATTAACATAATTTATTCTGACTGTAATTCTATGAATACACTAAATGTCAAAGTTTGTGAAGATATTTGAATATTTGGATGTTTAATAATATCCGATATATGCCAGTGAATAAGCTCAAATTCAAATCATTTATTATGCATAAACCCCAACACGGCACTTACATATTACTGTCAAGTTTACAAAATTAAATTATCAAAGAAAAATAAACTACCAACGGATCGGCACGCGACCGCTACTGAGAAGATCTGGCAAGAAACTCAACGGTCTTGTCTATTATTTTTAAGTTTTTTTTTTCTTAATAGATATAAAATTGTGTACAACAAGTTTCAGCTCCAATGTGATGCCCTTCGAACCACGAGATACGTAATATAATTCAAACGAATATAGCTGGACAAGATGCCACAAGCGGCACCCGAACACGAGTTAACTGCTACAGCAGCCATCACTCCCCTCAACCACTATGGAGGGAAGGGAGAGACCCGCTCCACGCAGCTACCGCAAGTAGATCCTTCAGTGAGCATGACCAACACCATAATATGTTACAAACGGTGCTTTTTTAAACTTTTATTTTAAAGCGTAGCGTGTTTTGAATAACGAAATTTTGTATTTTCCCCGTGGAGCGGGTTTGTCCCTTCCCTCCATAGTGGTTGAGGAGAGTGATGGTTGCTCTAGTGGTTAACTCGTGATTGGGTGCCGTTTGCGGGATCTGGTCCAGCCATAATCTTCTCATTATATTTGTGATTATTAGTATATAATATTTCGAAAGGCACTCACTGGAGCTATTAATAAGCATGTTGTTAGATGTAATATTATTTAAGTGAAATTAGAAAATAAATAAAAAATAAACAAATCCCGATGTGTTTCTTGCCGGATCTTCTCAGTGCGGTCGTGTTCCAATCCGGCGGTAATATTAAGAAGTAAAAAAATGACAATATGTAAGTGCCCCCGCGGGGTTTATACCTAGTAAATGATTTGAATTTGAATTTGCTATTAGATGAACCGTTGAACAGATGTGCATGAATAGGTACTGGCATATAGATGTTATATATTTCCTGGATTAACACCTTTTATCCCTGTAATGTGTTCCCTTGTAGGGTAACAGTTCACAATCACCATTTTCATTTCGCTATGTTTCTAGTTTACCTGGCGATTTATAAAGATATGAATAAACAAAAAAAGTAAAAGTCAAGTAAAGAACTTGAAGACTTGAAGGCCCGGTAACGTGATCATCTTTAAATGTAGTTCGGCCTCATAATTAAGCTCAAAGTCGCTCAGCGTGCTATAGAGCGAGCTATGATCGGGATTTCTCTGCGAGATAGAGTCCCAAATACGGAAATCTAGAAGAATGGTTGTAAAGGACATAGCACGAAGAATTAGCACGCTGAAGTGGCAATAAGTAGGAGACATCGGTCGATGAAACGGAATCTGCTGAGGAAGAGAGGTTATCGAATGGCGATCACGTATCGGACAAGTAATATAGGACGTTCCCACTAAATAGACTAACGATGTGGTGTAAGTTGCTGGGCGCCGTTGGATGCAAGTGGCATAGGACCGCACTTTGTGACGAAACGCGAGGAAGGTCTACGTTCAGCAATGGACGCGATAGGCTGAATAATGACGATGATTTGTTTATTTAATATGCTTTTGCTATAATAAAAGTATTTCTTTACTTTGTATTTTAATAATAAAAATTGTCTTGCATAAGAATTGCAGTAAGGTAGCTATTTAAAACCGCGAGGCAATCTGTGAATTCGAGATTATAATATATGGCAACCCGCCCTTTTTTTTTTTTTGGGGTGGGCTGCGGTCGGCGCGCTCCTCGCACCACTCTGTCCAGGGTAACAGAGGGGCGTAAGCACGCACACCCGCAACCCACACGAACACCACGTCGCCCTCGTCGTTGGGCCGACCACCGGAGCAGGATTACTTGTCATCAGTGCCGGCCATCGGCCCGACGGAATAGCCCTTACTTGGGATACCCTCTCATCGGTCTTTCCTCACGCGGTCGGCCTCTCGGCGGGTGACAAACCAACTGACCAACCCGGTCATGTCATCCGCGGCCTCGGCTAGGGCGGCATGACGCGCAGGTAATCGCGCCTGCGCCGCCCCAGTCGCCGGCGCCGGGTCGCTTCGTCGAGGCTGAGATCCTCGCGCGTGCGACCCGCAGCGTCCTTCTGTGAGATCACTGCCTCGCAGATGGCTGCGACCGCGTCCCAGTTCTTGGCGCTGTCGAGCATTGCCCTAGCAATGGTCGGCAGCGTCAGGTCGACACCGATGATTGCGACGAGTTCACTACGCTGCACTGCCCAGGCGGCCTCGAGCGTATGCTGCGCCGTGTCCTTGTCGCAATCGCAGTGGTGGCAGGACGGTGTGCTCTCCCTCCTAGCGACCGTGTACAGGTACTTTCTGAAGCATCCATGCCCCGTCAAGACCTGCACCAGTCGGAAGGAAAGCACCCCATGCCGCCGTTTTAGCCACTGCATCAGCACCGGCCGGAAGGCCTCCACGGTCCAGACACCGTGTCGAGGTCTCTCTAGCCGGACTGCCCAACGGGCAATGACGTCGCCCTCGCTTCGCTTCGGTTTCAGTCGCCTTACCCATGTAGTGTCCGCTCCCGTGGGCATACCGTGATAAAATATAGCCTATATTACTCGTGGATAACGTAGCTTCCAAACGGTGAAAGAATTTTTGAAATCGGCACAGTAGTTTTTGAGTTTATTCATTACAAACATACACACACACAAAAATACAAATTTTTCCTCTTTATAATATTAGTGTAGATAGGTGTAAGTTATGTATTTGCATAAACATTTGCATGTTTATCTAATTTTCAATAGTTATTGTGTATTTGTCTAAAAATACATACAGTCGGTTAAAAATCAGCGTTTATATTTTGCTAATAAAACAAACTTGATTTTATGCGCCCAATTAATTTTTATTTTTTTAAAGAAACTGCACTAAGAAAAAACAATCCGTTGTATTGCGAGGGACTTTACATACATATAATTAACTGACATAAATTTCATCCAGAGTTAGACTAACAATTTGTAGATATCACAGTGTTGTACTGCGTGGGATTCGAGCAGCTGACACTGCCACTGTAGATCGGTATCTTAAACATTACGCCATCTGTGTAGCCTTGATAAAGTGATTATGAGCTGGTTTACTGACGAGCAGTGATTATTAAGCTATATGTTAGATAATTTGTGAAGAAAATTGTATTACATTGGCTGTATGCCGTTTGTTCCCTTTTCTCATATGAATAGAAGAACAGAACATAAAAATATCTTTAGTGTTGTTTTAGACTAAGACGGATTTTGGCGGGAATCTGGAAGTGTCATGTGGTGTTCTTGTATTATATTCAATATCTAAGTGTTTTAACGTGTTATATTAAATAATTTTGATGACATTTTATGTAATATATAGCGGCAGAGCTGCTGAGGTGTAGTGAATATGATATAATACTGCTATACATACCTTTTTGTTTCCACCAAAATTCTCAGAAAATACCCTTAACAGTGGCCATTACACTGTTGAGGGCGACAATTTGACTTACTGACGGACCATTACTGACATGAGGAAACTGATAATTTGAAAAGAAATATATAACTCGACACTGGCAAAAATGCCTCGTATTAGTAGCTGATTACCAAGACACAAAAAAAGAAGAATAAGTGTAATTTTACAAGTAATTAATTGTCAGAGTTGGTAGCACGTTGCTATAAAATTTATTGTGTACGTTGACATAATTATCACTTCTTAGAATAATAACGTATAGAAGGTAAGTTCGCGCACTAAAAGTGAAGCATTTCAATTGGAGCCTAATGGAGCTTACACCGGAACCGATCCGTAATGTACAAGGCCACTTTACTGCAAATACGTACGCAACTCTTAAAAAATAAATAGGTAATTATGACGATTTGTGAATTCAAATGGTGTCATAACACATTTGAAAAATATAAAAGTATAAGTATTAACATTACTTTTAAAAGTGTTCCGACGATTTATACTAACAAAAACAAAATTTGATTTCATAATTTTTATAGTGGTGTGCGTGTGTACGTGTGCACGAATGTAGTATTGTTTGCTTCATAATTTTGATGGCCTACGTATTGACACTATTCTTCTATACGTTATTATTCTAAGTATCACTTAATAGTCTGCAACGTTGCTGAATGTCAACATTGTGATACTCCATGCCATTTCAAATACATATATTAGTCAGTTCAGTAGTTCAGTTCAGTTTCATGAAACATCATGAAACTGAACTAAACTGGCCGAGTAATCTATACCAATAAATAAAATTGGAGTGTCTGTTTGTAATGTCAAAATAATAGGCTTTTTTCATGCTCACACGGTTATTTGCACGACACCTATGCCTAAAATAGCGATTAAAAATTTTTTGTCTATCTGTTTGTTTGTTCCGGGTAATCTTCAAAACGGCTGGACCGATTTCAAAAATTCTTTCACCAATGGAAAGCTATAATATCAGGGCGTAAACTAGGCTATATTTTATCCCGGTATTCCCACAGGAACGGGAACTACGCGGGTAAAACGACTAAAACCGAAGCGAAGCGAGGGCGGGTTGCTAGTAACAAAAATAAGAGAGGTATTTACGTGAATATGTTATCATATTTTGTGTTTCTGAATCTGTCTGATCAGCATGGTTTAAGTAAGGTCAACTTCCCTCCTATTGTGGAGGAGGCTCGAGCCCAGCAGTAGAACGTAGGAGGAAAATTGAGGCATTATACGAAATTCCACAACGATGTAAAATGCAGAGGCAAATTTTGTATAGGAGGAAGAAAACCGTTATCCATTATCATCAAATTAAGCACAAATATTTTGTCAAAATAAATAAACATCGGTTTCAATATTTGCTAATTTTCATGCTTTATAAAATGTGGGGTGAATTTGATATTTTCACCCTTTTTAATGTGAAGCATCTATAGACGAGGTTGAACCTGATTGTTCGTGTGGTTCCGTTTCAATTTAGTCCAGTTTTGAACGTGGTGTCCATGAGAAAACTATTTAAGTCTTAAATTTGCATAAAGTATATAGTACACATGGACGAAAACTCAATATAACACCAACCGATTTCGATGATTCTTTTTATTGGATAGGATGTACTTCAAGGGTAGTTTGATTAGGTTCTGATTATAGGATCCATGCTAAAGTAACGGTACTCTTCAATTCTTAGGAGCAAATTATCGACACTCGGCTGAATCTCTTATAGTATCCGGCTATTTGAGTCACTTACCGTAATGTTGAACGGCACTGTCTCAAACGAGCAGCACTATTAGTAGGTTGACTCATAGGTAGAAAAAAAAAATGTGTGCGTGTACTTATGTACGCGCGTGAGAAGTTATACTTCTTTGGCATCATTAAAAAATAGTTTTTAATTGTATGCAAATAATTAATTACAATAAAATAATAGAAGGATTGGAAAAGGATAATCAACAAAGTTCAGTTTAATAGTCATCAAATTTAAACTAAAAGAATCTTAGATTGATCTTAGATATCAATAATTAATATTAAAAATTGAAAATTAAAATATATATATAATAATATATTTAATATATATATATTTCAAATATATATATTTAATATAAATTTATATAATATATAATTAATATATATATATATATATATATATATATATATATATAATTATTAAAAACAAAATTTAGAGAATAATAAATATATAAGACATAATTTGTACTAAATATTATAAGATTCTTAATTTTAAATGTTTATTATTGATTATTTAATATTTTAAAAATAAATTTAATAATAAATTCAAAAATTGAATTTAAGGTTAAGCAGACAGCTTCATACTGTTAATTTTGTGTCACAGATGCGTGCGCATCTTAAAATTTCACTCAATGAGCGGTTAAGCAGACAACTTCATACTGTTAATTTTGTGTCACAGATGCGCGCGCATCTTAAAATTTCACTCTCATCATTTTTTCATAACGCGCCTAAAGAAGTATAACTTCAAAAAATCTGCACTTCACATTCACTAAAAATCAAACAATAAAAATAATTTTTAACAAAAAAAAAACCCGACTTCAAACAAAAAAACAATTCCCAAACAAATTAATATGCACTAAAAAGCAAAAAAATAATTCTTGTACAATGTAGTGCCCGCCCAACTTTACAACAACTTGATGGAAAAAAAATAGAGTACTTAAAAGTTAATCAAATTATTACGACAATATAATGTAGTTACAATTATTATTATTTTTGGAGTCGGTGTCAGTCAACAAAACTAGGACACCGACAAACATACCGACATAGACATAGACTTCAAAAATGACAATAATTGTAACTACATTATATTGTCGTAATAATTTGATTGACTTTTAAGTACTCTATTTATTTTTTCATCAAGTTGTTGTAAAGTTGGGCGGGCACTACATTGTACAAGAATTATTTTTTTGCTTTTTAGTGCATATTAATTTGTTTGGGAATTGTTTTTTGTTTGAAGTCGGTTTTTTTTGAAGTTATACTTCTTTAGGCGCGTTATGAAAAAATTATGAGAGTGAAATTTTAAGATGCGCGCGCATCTGTGACACAAAATTAACAGTATGAAGTTGTCTGCTTAACCGCTCATTGAGTGAAATTTTAAGATGCGCGCGCATCTGTGACACAAAATTAACAGTATGAAGCTGTCTGCTTAACCTTAAATTCAATTTTTGAATTTATTATTAAATTTATTTTTAAAATATTAAATAATCAATAATAAACATTTAAAATTAAGAATCTTATAATATTTAGTACAAATTATGTCTTATATATTTATAATTCTCTAAATTTTGTTTTTAATAATTATATATATATATATATATTAATTATATATTATATGAATTTATATTAAATATATATATTTGAAATATATATATTAAATATATTATTATATAAATATATTAATTTTCAATTTTTAATATTAATTATTGATATCTAAGATCAATCTAAGATTCTTTTAGTTTAAATTTGATGACTATTAAACTGAACTTTGTTGATTATCCTTTTCCAATCCTTCTATTATTTTATTGTAATTAATTATTTGCATGCAATTAAAAACTATTTTTTAATGATGCCAAAGAAGTATAACTTCTCACGCGCGTACATAAGTACACGCACCCATTTTTTATTTTGTTAAAAATTAGATATGTATTTATACTTGTACAAAATCACTTCAATGTTTCACATCTCCCAGGAGTCCTGAGTGATGGGTCCCTTTTCTTTATTATAGTCCCTTTTTTATAATATCTGGTCTGGACACAACCCGCCCAATCTGTCCGGGGCGATGGAGCGCCATCGAGTAGCCCAAAAACCTATCAAATGCCCTCCCCATCGCTATTGGTCCGACAACTGGTACTGATTCCTCGACATCCGTGGCTGACTCGGCGGATTAACCTTTCGTGTACCATCCCTTTCGTCGCTCCGGCAAGAGAACAGTGTTACCGGAGCGACGTCCTTAGGCGGTTGGCTTTTCTGTGCGTAGCTGACTACCAGGGTGTCCGTTCACCCGCGACCTGGCTAGGGCGGCATCAGGCGCAGCGACTCGCGTCTGCACCACCCAACGCGCTGGTGGCGGGGCCTGTTGTGGTAGAAGAATTCCTCCCGGTCCCGGACTTGCTCTGCCGCCTTCTACTGCGAGAATACTGGTTCACAGAAGGCGGCGACTGCGTTCAAGTACCTGATACTGTCGAGCATCGTCCTAGCGATGATCGGCAGCGCCAGGTCGGCACCGGTGATTGTGACGAGTACACGGCGTTGCTCTGCCCAGGCCTCGCAGACCTTGGGCGTGTGATGCGCCGTGGTCTCATCATTACCGCAGTGGTGGCAAAATGGTGTTTTCTCCCTTTTCTCGATTTTGTGCACGTACTTGTAACAGCAACCACGCCTCGTTAAGATTTGCACTAGTCGAAAGGATAGGAACCCATGCCGCCGACCTAACGACTCCATCAGCAACCGGAAGGCTTCGACCGCCCGAACACTGAATGGAGACCTCTCTAGCCGGGCTGCCCGTTGCAGACACTCGCCATTAAAGACCATCGAGCTTCTCCGTCTCCAAGTCCCACAGAGGAGTTTCAGCCAACAGGCACGTTACCTCCGTCGCCATCGTTAGGTGGCGTATAGTATTCTGACCGCCATGGTTTTGAGTTAGACGATCAAGGACTCTGCCGTACAGGGCCATGGACGAAACTATTTCCGCGTACAACAGTCGGCACGTAACACTGAGTCCGCTTACATTTGG
The DNA here is from genome assembly GCA_032191425.1 of Lymantria dispar. Taxonomy (NCBI): domain Eukaryota; kingdom Metazoa; phylum Arthropoda; class Insecta; order Lepidoptera; family Erebidae; genus Lymantria; species Lymantria dispar. The sequence continues at coordinate 4,925,290 of CM063444.1, read as the reverse complement.
CATGAGCCACGAAAGGAGAAATGGACAACCTGCGGAGCAAGTTGAAGAAAATGCTCCCTTAACCACCATCGCCCATCCACTGTGGAGGAGGATCGAGCCCAGCATGAAAAGCTGTGATATAAAGATATAAGATTTCTGCACACCTTATTCATGAAAACTTAACTATGATACATTTCATACTCATCTGTTGGCTTATTTAATTAAAAAGCTATTCTACTAATATTATAAACGCAAAAGTTTGTATGTGAGGATGTCAAGATGTTTATTGCTCTTTCACGCAAAAACTACTGAATGGCGTTTAATGAAATTTCACAATAATACAGCTTAGCTTAGCTTACAGGGCGTTGCTAGTTATATATACACACATATATATATATATATATGTATATATATACAGGGTATTTTTTCAAAGAGTGCACAAATTTTTTTATTATATTCTAGATATAAATAAAATGATATATAAAATGTAAAATGTTTAAAATCACTAGTAATTAATTAATTATTTTGATTTGAAAATATCTAAGAATGTTCGTGACTTTTAACCACCCTATTTCCGGCCATTGAGAACGAAAAGTAGCGTAAACGCACATTAATACAGCGTATTACTAACAAAAATTGTATTATAGGTAATAAGTTTACGATTTCAAGTGAATGGTTGAAACGTTTTCTCTAATTGCTGTTTATTTTCTATTTCACTTACACCCATACATATTGCTTAGTCTATCCTCTCTAACATAATCTTAATCAACCAACACTTTCCCCCCATGCACGTTTTCGCATCTATTCATCTTTTTCGCATTACTCATAACATCCCATACTTCGCTGATCCTGTTCGCTCTCTTTCTAACACCCTAGTGCACTCAATCATTCCTCTTACTCTTTTACTTATTATGTTGCAGGAATACAATATTAAATAACATCCTTACACAATTTTTCTCTATCCAAACATCAAACGGGCTTAAGGATCGTCGTAATAAACAGATACAATAAAATACTAGTTTATTAAAGTCACATAATAATGTTCGTATTTATTAAAGCGTATTTAAAAAGTGCAATCAACAACAATTAAACTTATCTATTCATTCGGGTCCGTGAAAAAACTCTATCACTGATATTTTAATAATTGTTCAAAATGTAGGCCGGTCCTCTCAATACAAAGCCGGGCACGTTTGATTAAATTGTTTTTTAAATTTATTTGTGTCCGAGCACTTTTCACTTCACTAAATGCAGTGATTATTTTATTACGAAGGTCGTCATAACTTCGCGCTTTTTCTACGTACACCCGTCTCTTAATCTCTCCCCACAAATAAAAGTCTAACGGGGTAAGATCTGGTGACCTTGGAGGCCATGGTATCGGACCGCCGCGTCCTATCCATCTATCACCATATTCACTATTTAAATAATTACGCACACCACTTGAATAATGAGACGGTGCGCCGTCATGTTGATAGTGTAGGTTGTTTAACAGTCCCAGGGCCACGTCATCTAATAAATCAGGAATTACACTTTGCAACAAATCCAAATAGTTACCGCTAGTCAATCGGTCGTCAATAAAGTACGGACCCACGATAACGTTATTATTGATCCCAGCCCAAACATTAACACTAAAACGCACTTGATGGTAACTGTCTTTGATTACGTGAGGATTGCTCACTGCCCAATAATGTTCGTTACGACTATTATAAAGTCCTATTCGTGTAAATAAGGCTTCATCAGTCCAGAGAATGTTAGCGGAGTCGATGTTTGCTAATAACCACTAAATTGAATTCGCAACGATCCATCATTTTCATGCAGTACTTGAACGCGTTGATAATGATACGGGTGGTATCCTAAGGAATTTAGCAGCTTCCACACGTAATAACGGCTTACGCCGAATTGTCGAGCTGCGTCATTAGTACTAGCACGAGGGTCCCGTTCAAAAAACTCGAGTACAGCATTCTCGACTGCCGGGGTAATCGCAGCAGTACCTCCTCGAGATGTTGCATGCCCCGGTGTAGTGAACTGCGCAAAATCCAATAACCTTTGGTTGGCTGCTAAAATCGTCCTCAAATTAGGTACTCTCGAGTTAATACTTTGTCGCTGTAAACGCGGTAAAGAGTCACTCTCGTAAAGTCTTTGAGCTCCACGTAGACTTGCAGCACTTAATATGTAGCACCGTACCATCTCATAATACTCGCGGTTTGAATATGTTATTTGATCTTGTGTCGTCATTGTAGAAGATAAGTAGTAAAAGATAAGCAATACGCACTCGTAATTAAGTCACGGTCAAACGTCAACTGAAACTGACTGACCTGCCGACAAACGGCGTAGCGCGTGCGGCGTGTGTTCGGGGGTGAGGGTGCGGGCGGTTGCAAAGCACAGGCGAGGGAATGTACCTATAGGTAATCATACGATATGACGTAACGATTTATTACGATGTCTTAGATTTATCTTTGTGTGCGTGCGTGGCGTAATTATAAAATTTATGAATGGCTACGCAATATCAACAAGTTTGATTTTTTTTGGGAATGCATAAAATGTAAAATGGATATTTTTTTGATAAAAAAAAGCATATGTTTTTATTTCAATAATCAATTATACTATCGATTCTGAACCTCCTGTGCAAATTTGTGCACCCTTTGAAAAAATACCCTGTATATATTCAGTAGCATAAGATTACACACTTAATTGAAAATTTATCACTGTAGCATTTCTAAAAGAATATAAGAAATTATACTTCTTAAGAAAGAATATAAGAATTTATTATTTCTAAAGGAATTATAGAAATTATTTACAAACTTTATCATATTTTAATTTAATGTCGTATCTTTTTGTAGTGATAGCAAAATAAAATACTGCGTGAATGAACATTTGAGGTACCTATTCAAACGGCAGATTAGCAAAAAAAAATTGAAGTGTGCGAAAAATAAATTAAAGTGTATAACATCGAGAAAATGTTTTAATTTATGTATAATATGAGCTTTGTAAAAGTCAAAAAACATTTTATAAAATTATATACACCGAAAAGATTATTCCTATTTTAAATCTTTAGAATTTATCTACACGATTCTAAATTTGCCACGCTTTTTGTATCTAATGCCCCGTCCACATGTTGGCTGAGCGTAGGCGAGCGATAGCGAACGCCAACGTGTGTACACCCGATTTGCCTTAGTTGGCCAACGCTCGCCTAGTTGGCCGAGTGAATACGCTTGTATTAACTCCAACTTGTGGACAGCTGATTTGTCTTCATTCGCCGTCGCTCGTGATCACTTGCCTCACTTCGCCTCGGTGTCGGTTTTTGTGCACAAATCAAAGGCACTCGTCTGTTCTCGGCCAATGCCGTCCACACGTTGGCCTGCTCGCCATTACACGGTTGATATCCATCGGTGTTAGACGCGTTTAATGTAATAATATCGCTCAACATAAATGATGTTATTTTCAAATTTACACCACTACTTCTACATATGCGACGTAAATAATTAGACATATATGGTGACTTGGAGTCACCCTATATGTTACCTATAGTATCAAAAAGTATCTTCATCATTCATCATCATTTCAGCTCATATACGTCCCACTGTTGGGCTCGAGCCTCCTTCACAATAGGAGGGAAACTAACCTTACTCTTCCATGCTAGTCAGACAGGTTGGTATAGGGTTTTATTTCGAGGTTTCCTTCTCTTGCATAGATGTTATATGCGTATTATGTATTTTATCCCTTAATCGTCTTTTACGACATCCACGGACAAGATAGAGAATGGTGAATTTTTTGTTACTCCGTCACCACACGGATATGTCTTACATTGTTCTATTTCTGTGAATACTCAGTATCAACCACCTTCTTTTTTTCCCACTTTACTGCGGTATACACTGAGATAATAGTTATATACGCTCATTAAATAATTAGCCGAAGCTGTAGCGACGTCTTTTTCAACATCCGTAGTGTTTCAGTGCACAATGAACACTGACCGCGGCCAACTTTTTTTTTTTTTTTTGTGTGTACACACTGTTGGCCGCAGATGGCCTTGACAGCTTGACGCGGACTATGGGTGAGCGCTGAAGGCTCTGCCCACGTTTTTAGTCGTGACTTTTGCGCGGCGCGGTTTCGCACCTCGACGGCGAGGACGGAACCGCGGATATTTATTTGTTAAGGCCTCGCGGGCCGTGTAGGCTCTTTGTTGAGCGAGTGTGATATTGTCGTCCTCTTCGTCGAGGACGTGACGAGGACGTCGGATGGATACCGCGGCCAACGTGTGGACAGCTCTACAAATACAAATACTCGCCTGCGTTGGCCACTCGCGTTGGCGTTCGACGCCCTCGCCCAACGTGTGGACGCTAGCACTTGCATTGTACCCATTTGCCGACGCTCGCGTTGGCCTAGGCTCGGCCAACATGTGGACGGCGCATAATAGATTATTGCATCTCGGGCATTCAGCCAATATTTGAGTAAATAATTTATATTCAATTATGCCCCCATTTGCAGAAAATGTTTTGTATTGCAGTTTTCATGAGAGGTAGCGTATCTCTTCGAAAACAAAAACCTGATAATATTAAATTATTGGCTACTTTCTTCTTAATTTATTATTTAACCCTTAAAATAATAACTTAGAATAATAATAATTCTAAGATGTAACCTTTATTTATTTAGCCTTTATATAATACTTTGGAGTGAAAAATCTCCAAACTGACTTCCGTAATAGTTCCAATTGCTTTATTGAAGTTACATACTGTATTTTTTTTTTTTTGCATTTATTTAATAAGGAATAAATCTTTTGAAAATAATAAAAATTATTACAAAACGCGACATTACATTTACGATTCAAATGCGTGCTGAAACATGAACGATTAATTTTTAGAATAAAATTTGATTGTATTTTTCTTAATCTATTCATAATAAAAAAAAAAGAGAATTGAAAGAGTATAATTTTTAAAATTTTAAGTAATTGATTCGGTATTTAATTTTAAATAAAGTTTTCTACAATCTTATTCTAATTGTTACAAAAAATAAAAGAATATAATTCTGACGAGGCCTGCCATCGACGGATTATCAAACTTTTATGAAAAGCAAAACAAATATTTAATTTAAACCTGATCGCGTTATTTACAATTGTAATTGTAAAATTGTACAATTCGATATTTTCACAACGTCCTTTATAACTTTAGAAATATTTAACAATATCTCACACGTTATTTAATTTTAATAAATATACATTATAATTATATGTAAGGCAACGAAATTAATGCAATATATTATTTTAAAAATGGCTTCCTTATTAATTGAATATTTATATATATTTTTCTGTTTTTAAACCATTCATTTAGAATAAACGTCAAAAGAATATAAGTATATTTAAGCCAAGAAAATAAAATCGATTAAATATATTAAAAACTAGCAACCTGCCCTCGCTTCGCTTCGGTTTTAGTCGTTTTACCCACGTAGTTCCCGTTCCCGTGGGAATACCGGGATAAAATATAGCCTAGTTTACGCCCTGATATTATAGCTTTCCATTGGTGAAAGAATTTTTAAAATCGGTCCAGCCGTTTTGAAGATTACCCGGAACAAACAGACAGACAGACAGACAAAAATTTTTTAATCGTTATTTTAGGCATAGGTGTCGTGCAAATAATCGTGTGAGCATGAAAAAAGCCTATTATTTTGACATTACAAACAGACACTCCAATTTTATTTATTGGTATAGATATAGATAAATGCACCATAAATATCAAAATATAAAATACCTTATTTATTTCACGTTCCGGATTCATGACAATCCTTTGTTGGATGAACGCAACTTAAACAAAATTTTAATAAAACTCAACATGCCATTATATTGAGACTCCGCTTACCATGTGACTTGCAACTCGAAAAACTGGTTGCAAATAACAACTTGAAGCATTACTAAACACGATCCCTTTTACTATTTTTAATGCAGTCTCATTAGGAACGAGTTAGGGAGTAAACTAAGGATGATTTTTTGACCGAGGCTTTACGTTCAATATAACATTTGAAGTGTTGTTGATAACTACACAATTATTGTTAAAACATATAATTTTACGAAAAGTAATTTTTATTTATCTCCTTCTAAAAGTCCGATTGGTTTCAAACTTTGCACACCTATCAAGGACCAATGATAATGCAATAATTTAAATCATCATCATCATCATTTTAGCTAATTTACTTCTGGGTTCGAGTCTTCTCCGTAATAGGAGGGATTGAGGTTTCTATATCTACCATGCTGGTCAGACAGGTTGCTATAGGGTTATGTTTTGAGTGTTCCTTCTCTTGCATAGATGTCATATGAGTATTGTATACCTTCGTCGTCGTTTACGACATCCACGGGCAAAATCTTGCTCGTGGATGTTGTAAAAATGGAGTGGTGAAATTTATTCTTACTCCGTCACAACACGAAACTAAAATAGTATGTTATTTGGTATATTTTTACATAGATAATAATAAGCATTATAATCTATTAGCCCACATACATTCACTGGTGCACGTAGACCTTCCCACGAGAATGACACTCGGCACGGTCCTGTGCTACTTGCATCTAATAATTCCCTGCGACTTTCGAGACATCGTCAAACCACCAAGTAGGGGGTCGTCCTACTCTACGTCTCTTTCTCTCGAATCTTTCCTTTCCAATGGTTGTTGGTTCGACGAGCGATGTGGCCTACCCATGTATGGTTACAATTTTTATTTTATTACTAGTATATTAGTTTTCTGAAAACACAGGTCTACGACTAGTGTGTGTTACCAGTGATGACTTACGGCACGGAAACGTGGTCCCTAAATGTAGGCCTTATATCAGGACTCAAAGTCGCTCAGCGTGCTATGGAGCGGGCTATGCTCGGGATTTCTCTGCGAGATAGAATCCGGAATACGGAAATCCGCAGAAGAACGGGTGTAACCGACAGCACGAAGAATTAGCACGCTGAAGTGGCAATGGGCAGGCCACATCGCTCGACGAACCGACAACCGCTGGGGAAGAAAGGTTCTCGAGTGGGGACCACGTATCGGACGACGCAGTGTAGGACGCCCCCCCACTAGGTGGACCGATGACCTAGTGAAAATTGCTGGACGTCGTTGGATGCAGGCGGCACAGGACCGGACATTGTGGCGCAACATGAGGGAGGCCTACGTCCAGCAGTGGACGGCAATAGGCTGAAATGATGATGATGATATTAGTTTTACAATTCAACACTCCCTCTCTTGCCGACATTACCTTGTCTTTCATAGATGTAATATGCATATTATATCCCTTAGACATTTTTTATGACACTCACGGGCAAGAGGGGGGTGAATTGTAATCTTACTCCGTCACCACACGAAGAATACCTATTTTAATGACGAAAAATAATAATGTTTTCATTCAAAATATCAGTTGATTCCTTCGCGTGTATCAGTCTTTAAGAACATGTTTTTCGAGGTGTATAAACATTTCGTTGCTAAAATACAGTTACTTTTTTTTTTTTTTTTTTTTTTTTCTTGTGGGTGGGCCGCGGTCGGCGCGCCTCCGCACCACTCCGTCCGGGGCGACAGAGGGGCTTAAGCACGCAACTCCCGCGACCCACCCGAAAACCACGTCGCCTTCGTCGTTGGGCCGACCACTGGAGCAGCGTTAACTTGTCGTCAGTGGTCGGCCCGACGGAATACCCCCTATTGGGGTACCCTCCCATCGACCGACGTCCCCCCCTCGAGGAGGACGTCGGTCTTTCCTCACGCGGTCGGCCTCTCGGCGGGTGACGGACTAATCCCCGGTCACGTCACCCGCGGCCTCGGCTAGGGCGGCATGAGGCGCAGATAGTTGCGCCTGCGCCGCCCCAGTCGCCGGCGGCGGATCTCCTCATCGAGGCTGCGCTCCACGCGCAGACGATCCGCCGCCTCCTTCTGCGAGATCACTGTCTCGCAGAAGGCTGCGACCGCGTCCCAGTTCCTGACGCTGTCGACCATCGCCCTAGCGATGGCCGGCAGCGTCAGGTCGGCACCGATGTTTGCGACGAGTTCACGGCGCTGCACTGCCCAAGCCGCGCAGGCCTCGAGCGTGTGGCGCGCCGTGTCCTCGTCGCAATCGCAGTGGTGGCAGGACGGTGTACTCTCCCTCCTCACGACCCTGTGCAGGTATTTGGCGAAGCTCCCGTGCCCCGTCAACACCCGCACTAGTCGGAAGGAGAGCACCCCGTGCCGCCTCTCCAACCACTGCATCAGCACCGGCCGGAAGGCCTCCACGGTTCGCACCCCGAACCGAGGCCTCTCCAGCCGGACTGCCCAACGGGCAATGACGTCTCGGCGGGCGTCGACACGCCAGGCGGTGAGATCCCTTAACGAGATCACACCGCCCTCCCCGCGCACCCCCGACACCCGCCGATACAACTCGGCGAGCATTTCCGCCTCCAGGTCCCACGGGGGAGTCCCGGCCAATAGGCACGCTGCCTCCGTCGCAACCGTGCGGTATCCGCGGATGGCCCTGACCGCCATGACCCTCTGTGGTCGCCACAGAAGGGCCCTAAGTCGGACGGTCAAGGACCCCGCCCACACCGGTGCGCCGTACAGGGCCATCGACCGGATGACCCCCGTGTACAGCCGTCGGCACGTAGCGCTCGGTCCGCCCACGTTCGGCATTAGCCACGATAGGGCGGACGCCGCGCCGACGAGCCGCGGAGCGAGCCTGCGGAAATGCTCCCGGAACCACCATTGCCCGTCGAGCACCAGGCCCAAGTACCTCATATGGGCCCGGATGCTGATGTCAACCGATCGGACGGTGATCGAGACGCCGATGGGAGGGCTCATAAGGCGCCCATGGAACAAGAGGGCCTCCGTCTTGTCCAGGGCGACCCTCAACCCCAGCGCCTCGATCCGCCTGACGACCTCTTCGGTGCCATAGGTCGCCAAGCTTACCGCCTCTTCTAGCGTCCCACCGCGGGCTGTGACGAGCGTGTCGTCGGCGTAACAAATCACGCCCAGCCCGGGCGGGAGGCTCCCCCGCAACGCCCAGTCGTAGCCGATGTTCCACAGGGTGGGTCCGAGGACCGACCCCTGTGGGACACCGCACGTCATGGGCGTTCGCACAACGTCCCCTGCTCGGTTGGTACAGAGGACGCTGCGCCCCACCAAATAGTCTGCCACTAGCCGCCTCAGGTAAGCTGGCACTCCGTGATACCGGAGCGCCTCCCTGATGCAGCTGAATGGCAGACTATTGAATGCGTTGGCGATGTCTAGGGACACCGCCAACAGCACTCCCCCACCGGTGACGGCCTCAGTCGCCACGGCCCTCAGGCGCAACAGAGCCGCGATCGTCGAACGACCCCTCCTAAACCCAAACTGGGCGTCCGACAGATCGGGCCCCGTGCCGACGAGGTGCCGCTCGATGCGGGCAGCTACCACCCTCTCCAGTAGCTTGCCCGTGTCATCGAGCAAAAATACAGTTACTGACCTTCCATCACCCTGGATCGTTGGACCGTACCGCAGATAGTTTCTTTCTTATTAATTTTTCCCTGAAATATTGAATTTTGAATGAAAAAGGATCATTTTATTTTTGATAATTGGTATCCCAGCAATCAATGCTCGCAAAGCAAATTGATGACGGTTTTGGTAATAACCATAACCATCCCGAAAAAAGTATTTTTCTTATGCTATATGATTTTTTAAAATCCAGAAATAAAAAGGATTATTAGATAATCAGCGGCTAAATTAAAATTATTGAGAATACTATTAAAGGGTTACATTCTATAAATCAATATACTTACAAAAACTTCAGAAAGTTTTAATTTAATTTATCGAGTTGCTTTTCTTTTTCATTCGATCAACTTTCTGAAAAATATAAAAGACACTTTTTGTTCTTAAATGTTTATAACCTTGAACAAAATGAAATAGAAACCTTTTTTATAATCGTTTCGATATAAATGTTCAAATTAATAAAAACACGAACCAGCCATTAATTTGCTGTGCGACCTGTGGTTGCCGAAATAATACATCCTGTATATTCTTACTATGCCGTTGGTGATTTGCAACATATATTTTTTAATTGTCCGAATTTTAAACTGAACCGGTTACTATTAATCTGTCAATGTCAAGACATTATAGGACATGTTCCAAACACTGTACAAACCTTACTAAAATTTCCATCACTGTATATTGCTTTGTATAATTTTATTGTAAGCACAATTGGAAATGTATGATATATTAGATAATTTAAGATTATTATTGAATCGTATAATGTAAATATTACTGTTCCGAATCTTATGTAGTTTTTAAGTTTCTGTTAGGCTGATGGTTCTACCAAAGCCTTTAACAAATTAAAAAAAAAAAAAAAAAAAGTTGCCGAAATATTAATGGTCAAAGACAAAAGATACTTTATTCATTCCAAATTCAAAATCTCAGCGAAAAATGGACGCATGCAATAAAAAAAATAATTAAACCCGTATAACCCGTAACATGGTATCCAACTCTTTTAGTGAATTTATGGATTTTTTTCTAAGCTCGTAGATTAGAAAAGCCCGGCCAAAGCATTTTTTTTATTATATATATTGGATTTGGATGCATAGTTTTCCAGTTTTAAAGAGGTGAAAAATTTGATGTTAAAATTTATTCGAACGAGCTGTCAGATTTAAATAAAAAAACATGCTAATTCTTGAATACTAAAACAAGTCGTCATTAAAATAACATAAGAATTAATCAACAATTAATAAATTGTATTATTATACTATTTTATTGAAGTGAAACTTCTTTAGACTCGTTGTGATTTCAAACTCGATGAAACGAAAAAGCGAGTACATAGAGACACAAACACCTAAATGTATAGAATTGAGCCGGCAAGAGAATGAGATAGAACGCATTACACGTTCTCAGTCTCTTCTTTGTGCGATGCTTCGTAGCCTCCTGCTGTCGTCTACTGAGCATTGTCCATAATATGTATGCTTCTATCTAGTGGTATTGTAGGATAGTCAGTATATCTAGATCTTGCTCCAGTTCTGAGCATTCTAAATGTTTATGTGTTTAAAACACGTGTTTGTGCCTGCGCATTAGAAAACTTTAATATAAAGCAAGCGTATTGATTGTTGATGCATTTTCATTTGTTTGAATACTTTCATCTCCTTGATAAATTAATTTTACATTTTTTTTTACTATTGACAAAAACACGAAGGACCACAGAAGTTTCACTTCTGAAATGCGTACTTTGTACGCTCTCTTTTATTATATTAACATATGAAGTAATTTGTTAAAATAACTTAATAAGCTATGAGAATTGACCTTACTACTGTGATATTTATAAAACAGAATGACAAAATCAATTCACGAACAATAGAATAATACAAATTTAAAATTATTATGTTATCAGGACCTCAATTAACAACAGTGCCGCTGACGTCTGCAATTACAATACAATGGCACCAGAAGTATAATCCTAGGAATCCAATTTGTATCTCATAAATAAGAAAATGCCGATAATTTTTATTTAATTAATATTTATAACACCTTGGTAATTAACACTTTGCTAATCAGGTACTGAATGCAATCATGATATTTTTTACCATCTGAATTCAGTTATTATCGCCGCAGGAACAGGCAGATGACGTAATAAAAGTAATCTAATATTTTTAAACGAGCACTTTTTATATTTCTATATACAGTGGACCCCCGGTATTCCTACAAACGTTTTGCACGGCAGTGTCGAACTATGGAATTTGAATTTGAAAAATTCCGGTCTATAGGGGTTCTCTAAGACCGCTATAGTCCGGATATTTTACAAAAGAGTACCTTGTAATCCGATAGGTACGTATACGTAATATCATCATCATTTCAGCTCATATATGTCCCACTGTTGGACTTGAGCCTCGTCCACAATAGGAGGGAAATTGACCTTCATGCTGGTCCGACAGGTATATTGTAGAGTTTTATTTCAAATTGCCTGCTCTTGCATAGATGTTATATGCGTATGTTATCCCATAGTCATCTTTTACGACATCCACGGGCAAGATAGGAAGTGGTGATTTGTATTCTTACTCCGTCACCACACATAACATACAATACAATGAATAAACTAGACTATTAACGCACGTTAGGCCGTACTGCTATTACATGTAGTCAAATTCAAACTAAACAATCAGAATCAAAACAAAAGCGCAATAATGGTGGTGCGTACATCCGTACATGTTCAATCATGTATAAGTTATATTATCAAAAATTATGAAAAAATATTCAATAATACTAAGACATGTCGGATTACAAGGAGTGCTTAGACAGAGGCCGAATTACCGTGGGTCCACAGTATTCAGAATGTCGGAAATGGCTTTAACAGGATCAACGAAATGGTTTGCAGCAGGTACGCATATTATGAAGGGGTTTCGGGGCCAATAAATCGAACTAGCTAGGCTTAATTTATAGACAATTTCATTTTAGGTACCTATAGGAATTTTTTTTTTCTTACATAGATATTATCTGTGTATAATAATCTCTAAGTCATCTTTTACGACATCCACAGGCATAGCGTTGCCAGGCGTCTGGATAATGCCGGACATAGACAGGCTTTTTAATTGCGTGTCCGGCCAAAATAATCGGTGTCCGGCTTGTCCGGCTTTTATTAGGCTTTTTACATTTCGCAAAAGAGCTAGCGCCGAGTGTGGTCGAGGGCAGGCGAGTCGACTGTTGTCATAATAATCTAAAAAGGTTAATTTTACATACATTTTTTTGTCGTACCTAATAACACTAAAACACAAAATCCTCAATAATGTAGGATGTCCGGCTTTTCTACCCAAATGTCCGGCCAAACTGGCTGGTCTGTCCAGCTATTAGGTTTGACGACCTGGCAACCCTAGATGGGGAAAGTATCAAAATCTACGAAAGACATTCCAATTCACTTTAGTACGTCACATAGGTCTTATTTTGGATGGTAAATTATTCCTAATCCGTTCATCCTTAATGAAAGAGATATAGCGCTCATAAAATACACGTTTTGATTGTCGCACATAAAACTTTAACGTTAACGAATTCAAAAGCATTAATAACGTTTATTTATCATCAGGTACATGCGTCGTATCTGGGTTCACAGTTTTACATTCCGAGATTTTTATTACCACGTTTCAATCTATAAGAATATAATGAAGTCTCTGTTTGTATTGTCAAAATATTAGATTTTCTCATAATATTTTTACGATACCTATGCTTAAAAACCTTTTTAATTTTTTTTTTTATTGAAAACGGTAGCAGACGAGCAAATAGTACACCTGTTGGTAAGTGTTGCTGTCGTCATGGACCATTGCAATACTAGGGGCACAGCTAGGCCGCTGCCAACCGCGAAGAAATTGAAGGAAGTGTGAATGCGTGTAATGAGATTCGGTGATACTAAAGGCATCACTAAAACCCATCAGACGCAAATACCCTCAGAAAGTTGGGCTTCCGGCTCTCTCGCTCACCGACCGAAGCAGTAACAAATTGCTACTACTCAGACGTCGATTTCTGCAAGAACGAACGAACGCCGGGACGAGCCGGCCCGCGGCTGTAGACAACTGTCAACAGTGTGGTCCTACCACTAACTGTTTTTTTTCTGTCTGTCTGTTTGTTCCGGGTAATCTCCAAAACGGACTAGACTGATTTTGATAATATTTTACTATCAGATATCTGTCTATATAAAGAGTAAATTAAGCTATTTTTCCCTTCAGAAAAACCTTATAAAATTTTGTATGTTCCGGGAATCTAGCTCGAGGCCCTATGGACTGTAGTAGTGTTGCCCAAAAAAGTCTTGGTCTTGCGGTCTTGGTCTTGGTCTTGCGAGAAATGCGAGACCGGGACCAAGACCAAGACCGTTTATTTTTTGCAAGACCAAGACCAAGACTGGCCCTGCAAGACTTGAGCAAGACCAAGACTGAGCCTGCAAGAGTCTCGCGGTCTTGCATTTAATTCAAATCACCATTTCAGCTTATATACGGTGGAGCTCGTGTCTTCTACATAATAGGAGGGAAATCGGCCGTGGCCGGAAGGGAATCGCCACGGTGATTGGCCGTGTTGTTACAGGATTTCATGTCAAGTTTTCCTTCTCTTGCACCGATGTTATATATTATAGCCCTTAGTCGTGGGTTCGCACTCGCGGGTAAAATAGGGGGTGATGAATCGTATTCTTACTCCGTCACTACACGGCAAGTCAAAACAGTCTTGAGATATCCATCTGTTGGCCAATCGATTCCCAATGTTGGTGTTGGCTTTTCAGAATTACTCTTCGGAAAGGCTTAAGGACAAAAATACCGTAATCACGAAAGTGCTCTTGCCCATTATACATATTTATATATCCGTTCATTCATTAGCCCAACGACGTTCACTGTTGGACATAGAAATATGCCTACAATTAATCTACATAAATGTTCGTGTAGGGACAGAGTACGAATACAATTCACCACTGTCTTACCCGTGAATGTCGTATCAAATCGGACCGAGGCAATGGTGTTGGGAAGTCATTATTTTTTTTATGGGTGGGCTATGGTAAGCACACGCGCGGTCCATTCCGTCCGGGGCGATGAAAGGACGGCGCGCGGGCCCATAACCCACCCGTACCCACGTCGCCTCATTGTTGGGCCGACCACCAGAGCAGGGTGACTTGTCATCAGTGGTCAAATAACTCCGTCGCTTGCCAATCAAATTGAAAAAATCTTTTTTGTTGGAAAGGGGGAATGTTAAATGACATAAAATTTATTGTACCAACTGCCCCGTGTGGTGACGTCTTTTCCCTAGTGTTAAAGGTTATATTCAATAGTGGACTATTGGCTAGCAGATGGATAGATAGGATTGGATGATATTTGATTAATTTAGTTGGATTTTTCATTGCTATGATAAATGACTGTTACGTTATTCCAACTGCAAGACTTGCAAGACTTTGCGAGACTCTTGCTGTAATACCAAGACCAAGACTCGAGTGTGCAAGACCAAGACGAGACCAGGTGTGCTGTTGCAAGACCAAGACCAAGACTGGCCCAAGTCTCGTCTTGGTCTTGCATTTGGGCAATACTAGACTGTAGTCGTGTACCATAATATATTTTTTTATTGGGTGAACTATGATCAGTTCATCCGCCATCCGTTCCGTATGGGGTGACGAAAGGGCGGTGCGCGGGCCCATAACCCACAGTATTCCCTCTGCTTCACCATTGAACCGAACACCGGTACCGAGTTCCTTGACCTCCGTGGCCAGCCCGGCGGGATACACTTTCAGGTACCTTTCTTTTCTAACGCCCTTCCCACGAGGTCAATCGCCCACGTGCGGTCAGCCTCTCTGCAGACGATGGACTATTTCCAGGTCCACTCACCTGCGGTGTTGGCTAGGGACCAATCTCAGGAGATATTGCAGAGCGGTAGCAAAGGAATCAAAACCGAAGCGAAGCCGGGTCGCTAATCATACTTTATATATACAAATCTTCTGTTTATATGTTTGTAATTGAACTCCTTCTAAATGGCTGGACTAATTTTGATGATTTTTGTGGCTTTTAAATGGACATGAAAATGGTTTAGATGAATAATTGGAACCAGTAGGCGGCACTGCGATCGATTTCAAGGAGAATTCCTATTACTATTTTTTTAAATTTGAAGAGGACAACGTCTGTTGGGTCAGCTTTATAAATATTCACGAGGAATTAGTGTTAAAAATTATCTATTTTCTTTAAAAGCTTGTGGTGAACGAGCAATAAGGGCATTATAATTATTCATTAGTGTCGTTATTAACTAGTAGATAGCATTATGAAGTTGCGACCTTAAGCCTAATGGTTGAAAATATTTCCACTGATAGTAATAGATTTACAAAAAGCACTCGACCTTCATATTTGACTTGAGTGATGACTGCTCCAGTAATTAACTCGTGATCGCGTGCCGCTTGTAAAATATTATCGATTATAGATCTGCTTCAGTCATCATTTTCATTATATTATAAACTAGCAACCCGCCCTCGCTTCGCTTCGGTTTTAGTCGTTTTACCCGCGTAGTTCCCGTTCTCGTGGGAATACCGGTATAAAATATAGCCTAGTTTACTCCCTGATATTATAGCTTTCCATTGGTGAAAGAATTTTTGAAATCGGTCCAGCCGTTTTGAAGATTACCCGGAACAGACGGACAAACAGACAGACAGACAGACAAAATTTTTTTAATCTGTATTTTAGGCATAGGTGTCGTGCAAATAACCGTGTGAGCATGAAAAAAGCCTATTATTTTGACATTACAAACAGATACTCCAATTTTATTTATTGGTATAGATTATATTTTATAGCGTTTAGAAGAGCATCACACTTGAGCTAATACCTTATAACTATATAAAAAGATAAAATTTAAGTGTCTTTGTATTGTCAAAATACTAATACTTATTTTTATGCTCACTCGGTTATTTGCGCGACACCTATGCCTAAAATACAGATAAAATTTTTTTTGTGCGTCTGTCTGTTTATTTGAGGTAATCTTCAAAACGGCTGAACCGATTTTGATAATATTTTACTACCTGTCTATATAAAGAGTAACTTAGGCTATATTTTATCCCGATATTCCCACGGGGATGGGAATTATACGGGTAAGACGACTGAAACCGAAGCAAAGCGAAGCCGGGTTGCTAGTATTATGTAAAAGAAGATAAAGTAAAAATTAAAAAACACAAAACAGTCGTCGTGAGGACTACGGACAGAAGGAAAAATTTAAAACCATGAACAAACAGTTGTCAAATTAATTGTTTATTCTTGTATAAAGTTTTGTAAATTATAACTTTTTTATGCCGTCTTGCGCTGTTATAACGTGTCAAAAAAGAAGTGAAGAAGAAGAGTGTAGTGTAATCCAAGAAGAAATTCCTTTTCATCGGTAAATCCAGAACGTTAATTCTGCGATATTTGTTAATTGTAGAATAATGTTATGTCGCTTACAGATAACAACGATAAAATCACAAAGAAAGAAAATAAAATACATTGTTTGCCATACATGGATGTTAACCTTTTATTATTTGGGCAACTACGCAATGTATTGCGTTTAATGCGATATCACTGTCGCCTAACTAGCGTCTGTTTTGATAAAAAATGTGGTGCCTACAGAAGTTAGTGCTAGTTTGTGTACTAATTGCAGCTCCGAGATTTGTCCGTGTGCTATGATAGTGTGCGAAATTATTGTAAGCTTTAGACCTATATATACGATACAATATTAATGGTTTCTTCTAGCAATAATACGAGTAACTCAAGTAAATCAATCAAGCAATTCCGTGTGGTGACGAAGTAAGAATACAATTCACCACTCCCTATCTTGCCCGTGGATGTTGTAAAAGACGACTAAAGGATATAATATGCATGTAACATCTATGCAAGAGAAGGAAACCTCGAAATAAAACCCTATACCAACCTGTCCAGCATGGTATAGTAAGGTCAATTTCCGTTTTATTGTGGAGGAGGCTCGAGCCCGAGCTCGAGACGTTTATTAGCTGAAATGATGATGAAAATCGGTATTTTCAATACCATAATATAACACTATTAATGGTTTCTTCTGGAAATAATACGATTGAGTGAAGTAATCTTTATATCATCGGCATTGCACTGATGGCGTAGTGGTTAAGATAGCGAAGCGACCTATATTGCCAGTGTCGGGGGTTCGAATCCCACGCGGGACAACACTTTGTGTGATCCACAAATTGTTGTTCTGAGTTTGGATGTAATTTGTGTCCGTTAATTATATGTTTGTAAAGTCCCCCGCAATGCAAGGATTATTTCCTTAGTGCTGGGTGTTGTATAAAAAAAAAATTCACTTGCAGCGGGCAAGGAAAAAATGACATACATCTTATTATTTGGATTAAGGATACCACTATGGAAGCTGAATAGACATACATCAGTACTTTTTTATGAAGCTTACTTTTTAGTTTATTAGACTTTAAAGAATTGGCGAAATTTGAACAATGGATTTTTTAAATTTTTTGAAAAGTAAAGTTACGTGGACGTTTGAGAATAAATAAACATATCTCTTGCCATGTGCTACGATTTTTTTTTTGGATTGTTTTACATAGAAAGCCGGTGCTTTACATAAAAATATTTATTCTCAAATATCCAATACTTAGTTCATTTTTTTTTTAATTAATTTTATCAAACAAAGCTTTTGATAAATTTATTGTTAAAATTTCGCCAATTCTTTAAAGTCTAATAAACTAGAAACTAAGCTTCGAAAAAAAGGAATGATGTATGTCTACTAAGATCTCATCTTTAATCCACATAAAGATCTGAAATAGGGCATTTTTTTCGTTGCCCGTTTTACATGAAATTATACATTATTACATAAGTATTTATTTTAATATAAGACCTTATGACGATTCCCGCCAAAATCACGAAACTGAGAAGAGAAAGCGGTTATTAACGGTTAGCGCCTAATGAATTATTATTCTGAATGAGCCTTTTACTGGCAAAGGCGGGGGCGAATAAATGGAAAAATACTGGCGGTAAGTCAGTGGAAAAATACTGCGATTTCACACTGCCAGATAGGAGCTTTTTTAATTTCTCTATGTTATGCGATTTAATTTATTTAATAAATTATTAAATATTAAAACCTATATCTAACTATTTTTTTAATTTTTACTTCAGTTAATGTACCTATTATAGAATAGTTTTTGATTACCTACTTTATATGCTCGCGGGGAGGTCTAACCTCTAGAAAAGGACGGTGAAGTGCTGATTTATTAAATAGTTAAGTAGGTACATTAAAAACTTGTATTTACGTTATAAATATGGGGAATATTTAGTATAAATATAAAAATACATGTTATTTAAAAGCGCTGGAGATTTTTTTACTAAAATATTTTTAAATTAAATAACCTTAGTACCTTAGAATAATAGAAGGTAAGTTCACGCACAAAAAGTGAAGCATTTCAATTGGAGCCTAATGGCGCTTACGCCGGAACCGTTGCGTAATGTACAAGTCATTGTACTGCACGTACATACGCAACTCTTAAAAAATAAACAGGTAATTATGATGGTTTGTGCATTCAAATGGTGTCATAACACATTTGAAAAACTTAAAAAGGTTTTTAACATTACTTTTAAAAGTATTTCGACGATTTATGTTAATAAAAACAAAATTTGATTTCATAATTTGTATAGTGGTGTGCGTGTGTACGTGTGTAATCGTCTGCGCGCCTTTAATATTTTTAGATTCATGTTTCGAACGTTCGAAGTACTGACACTATCCTTCTATACGTTATTATTCTAAGCTTAACACCTACATTTAAATCAAAATCCAGCAAAAGTTATTCAACAAATAAATTATAACTAATTTTGTAATTATTTTATTTGAACAATAATATACATATATTAATAATATATATTTTATAATATTTAATTACTATAATTCGTATTCTCTATTTTATCAAATTAATAAAAATAACAAATATAAAAACATAAATTTTAACATAAACAAAAAAACCATAGACAAAACCCAATAATATGAATTCCTACCGTTTCTCCGTCGCGGTCCTGGTTCATGGCTATTGTTGAATGCAGATACTAAGCACAGATGAAATAAACTTTGAAAAACGTCTAACACAGCACTATATAGCGCCTATCGCGTGACGTTTATATTGCTTAACTAGTCTAAACTAAGAATTATTTTACTCTTAATATTCTCATCATCAATAACACTTTGGAAACATCACCACAAAGAACGACAGGGTATTAAACTAAATCCAATACGTTCTGAAACCGGGTTTATATTTATACAGATTTTACTTCTCATCGAAATTGCCTCGAGCAAGGAAGTAACAAGTTCATATGTTCATTCAGTTGTTTTTTTTTTTATAAGCAATAGTCATGTGCCGTTTTAATCAGCATTATGTTAGTCTAACACGTCTAACTGTTGGGCTCGGGTCTTCACTTTGCGAGGGAAATTGTCCTATTACACCTCTGGTCAAACGTGTTTATTCAATACAGATAGAAGTTTTATTGTAAATGCGATTAAATTAATAATATAATGAATAAATTATGCAATGATTACTGGATTTTTATCTGTATTGAAAATATGAGAATATATTTACATATAAAATATAAGAATTTTGGCAGGACGATGCCTCCTCGTGCCGATCATATTTTATTAATTATTTTTTTATGGCTGTTGATAGCAAACTAGCAAACAGCTCAGCTGATGGTAAGTAATACTGCTGGACCTTTGCTAGGCTGCTGTATACCGGGAAGAAAGCGAAGGGAGTGTGAATACTTGCATTGATGTTCGATGATACTAAAGGTATCACCAAAATACGTAAACACCCTCAGAAAACTGGGCAATCGGTTCTCTCGCACACCGAACGAATTGCAGTAACAAATTGCTACTACTCAAATGTCGATTTTTTGCGAGAGTGTGGTACTACCTCGGACAGACCGGCTCGCGACTGTAGACAGAAGACTATCGACCATGTGGTCCTACCATATATGTAGATATTCCGTAGGTCTGTATCCCAACAACTACCGCAACGGTTGGAAAATAAAATATTTCTACGCTGTCTTACTTTTTTCTTTAATACTGACCATCCAGTTTGAGCGTTTTGTAACTGAACAGAAGCTACGCGTTCAGAAGATTCATTGCACCACGTGACACCGGTCTTTCACATCTTCGTCGCCTGTTATGTCGACTAGTATTTTCACCCTTAAGTCCCACAGATGTTTTCAAGAGCTGCCTCACAAGTACACTCCCCTCCACATGCTTTTGCCATCCCTAAGCAAAATAGTGCAGAGCTAAAAGTTTTATATCTTCTAGAGGATTCATCGCAGCTCAAAAATTCCAACGGGATCTTAATCTACGAACCAAAACCTTCAAAAAATGATATGGTCGATTTCAAAAAATGAAGAATTTTTTTTTTAATCAATAATTAAAGACTAAAAAAATTCGAAATTTTCAATGCGCATGAAAGTTCCCACAGTTTTAGAAGCACTTATCTTACTTTAAAATATCCAACGTCATTTGATAGCTAATGCCAAAACCTTCAAATTGAGCGGTCGGACGATTTTTTATAAGTATTTTAAATGAAATTATGGTCATTTTAGTGAAAAAAATGGTGTTTTCTTTGATCGCTCATATCTCGATAACTAAATAAATAATTAGTCGTAGGTCGGCACTATTTATTTATTTATATCTCGGTGACTTTCATCTGTTATAGCGATGTATTTTTCTGGAAAAATTGACATATACTGGTAAGATATTCAGAATTGTATTTAATAAACATCAGATTATCGACATCTTCATAAAACCTCAAAAAAATTTTCACTCCCAAAACCCAAATATCGCTTTGAATATGTATTCTACATGTAAAAATACATCTTTTTTTCCTTGAGGAATTTTTTTTTTACCATTTTTAGTTTTCGAGATATGAGCGATCAAAGAAAACACAATTTTTTTCACTAAAATGACCATAATTTCATTTAAAATACTTTTAAAAAATCGTCCGACCGCTCAATTTGAAGGTTTTGGCATTAGCTATCAAATGACGTTAGATATGTTAATGTAAGATAAGGGCTTCTAAAACTGTGGGAACTTTCATGCGCATTGAAAATTTCGAATTTTTTTAGTCTTTAATTATTGATTAAAAAAATAAATTCTTCATTTTTTGAAATCGACCATATCATTTTTTGAAGGTTTTGGTTCGTAGATTAAGATCCCGTTGGAATTTTTGAGCTGCGATGAATCCTCTAGAAGATATAAAACTTTTAGCTCTGCACTATTTTGCTTAGGGATGGCAAAAGCATGTGGAGGGGAGTGTATGTAGTAAACATACCTACTAGGTGATGGTGATTTAGAAGAAGATAGTTTGGAATATATTTACTGACGACAATCTAGCTCTGCGTTTTAACATCTAATGTTAGATATAGTTCATGGCACTTCGGGGCAAGAGGGCTATATTAGGCAATTTATTTGCGTTAAAAATTCGTAAAATACTTTATTTTTAATCAAATATATCTATATTTTTTCACCCTACTCCACTCGTACTTATTGCAGCATTTTGTAGTATAATTTTCTCTATAATTATAGGGGAGAGCAGGTAGGATTCATACACTTTTTACATTAGGTCATATAAAAGCAAAACTAATAGCTATTTCAAGATAAATATAATGGTACTGAATTATCTACCTATCTGGCTTTAACAGTAATGTAGTTCACGTTTGATATAATGTAACATGACAAAGCTATGATAAAAATTCCTAAAAACGGAAATCGTACGAAAGCACCCCACACGCGGGGTAGCTTCGTACAGTGAAGAGGGTACATTCGTACATAGTAGGGAGCCTCCGTACAACGTTATGTGTATGAAATTAAACGCTTATTGAGATCCAAATTACGACAGAATACACCTTAAACGTCGTGACAATGAACAATAAGTATAAGTTACTTATATTATTATTATTATTATTTAACAAACAACTTTTTAAGATGTACTTCATTAAATCAACATTTAAATATAACAATTAGGTAAACATGTTACAATGACAACCAAATCTATTGCATATTGTACATAGTAAAATCTTTTTTAAATATATAAATATTTGCTGCTCTTGCTGTAGCAGCAGATTTGGGCTGCGGCAATACATAGACCACGTTTGATAAGTACACTGTGCTGTCGTGTTTGATATCCGGAAAAACAAATTTCCGAAAACCTGGCTTCTTTCTCAAAAATGAAACTTTATATTCCATGGGACTGTATTTCGTTAGAACCTGTTCGATATAATGTAAAACAGTCTTTTTCTTCTCGAATTTAACCAAGATAGAGCTTTTCCTTTATGTTTTCTGTCATAACTGGCTTTTCATTCTCAATATCAGAACTTTAAGACATTTTTTCGAAGAGAGAATATGAACTTTCTCGTAAAGTTATATCTGTCTGGTCTTCACTGTCAGTCTCTATAGTTTTCTTATGCTTTTTCGGTTTGGTTTCTTTATTATCTAATAGCAAATTCAAGGCTCGTTTAATTTTTTTAGCCTTAGCTTTTCTCTCTTGCTCCTGTTTCTTCATCTCTTTTGATTTTTCTATTTCTATCAGTCTATTTTTCTAAGGAGTATCTATATATACATACCTGGCATGACCGTGAAATGATATTTTAAACTTAACGAAATTTCTGAACTAACGCAGGGTAAATTCGTACAGTACGAATCCACCCCATTCATAACTGTACGAAGGCACCTCAACCAAAACATTCATAACATAATTTCAAAATAAAAATAACAATTGAAGTTACTATAAAATTTATGTTTATATATTAATCTAAGGTACTTATTCAAAAACTTTAATAAAGTACTTTAACAAAACTTACTTACGCGGTCTAAAATCATGGATCGCCTTGCCCCAACGAAATTCAATGTGGCAGTGCTACCTCGCTTACGTGTGAGCCTTTGCTCATATGTGGGCCTTACACGCATACAAATAAAAACGCGTCAACATGTAGAATAGTGTAGATATGACTCCTGTACGAATGCTCCCTTTGTACGAATCCTACCTGCTCTCCCCTACAGGCTATTGAACACATCAATATTTCTTCCACTCCAAGTGGTACTTCCTAAGATTAGTGCTTTCAAACGAATAAACTTTTCAGATTTATAATACTAACTAGTTATGCTAGGAGATAGGCCTGGGTGGATTTAATGCCTGGGTATTTCCATCTATTCATTCATCTGCTCGTAGAGTCCAGGGAGACGATACTAAAATAGTTCCAACGGCTTCCAGTGACTTTAGAGATCTCGTCAGTTCACCTAGTAGTGGTCCTATATGGCCACCATTCGATTCCTGGTCACCACTCGAGAACCTTTATCTCCAACAGTTCTTGGTTCCACGACCCATTGTCATTTCAACGTCCTAATTCATCGAGCTATTTTTTGGGGTGGGCTACGGTGGGCAGACCCGCCGCCCGGCTTAGTCTTGGACGACAGAGGGGGTTGGTGCGCGGCCCCGTAACCCACCCGATAGCACGTCGCCTTCATTGTGGGGCTGACCACCGGTGCAGAGTTCCTAGTCTTCAGTGGTCGGCCCGACGGAATAGCCTAAGGGGGTACCCTCTTCCATTGACGTCCCCTTCCTGGAACGTCAGTCGCCGTCGCGAGGTCAGTCTCTCAGCGGGTGACGGACTAAAATCCCAGGTCCGGTCACCCGGAGCCTCTGCTCTTAAAAGTAAGAGAGCATTACTCCGTTTTTCTAAAAATTTTAATTACACTGTTTTTCTAGAAAAAGAATAATATTCCGTTTTTCTAACATTTTTCAGCGATGCTGCGCTCCAATTGATTGTAAGACGAAGCTAAACAACGCTAAACGAAACATTAAAAGTTTTCTTCAATTCGAATCAGTAGTTCCTGAGATTAGCGCATTCAACCAAGCTTTAGCTTTATGTCATTGATATAGATAATTGCCTAATCATTCAAACTTGTATTAAGACAAAGCAATCCCACCAAAAACATTCTGTAAAAAACTAGCCAAGTCTCGATGGAGTTGCTTGTTTATCTCTAAAAAGTAATGAAATCTAGACAAAGTTGTGCCAAGTCTAAAGTTCCTTACTGCGATTTCTTTATTATTATAGTTAATGTTGTGTGACTTGGCCGTTGAACATTCTTTATACGTTAAAAAAAAAAGTGGGTACAAGTCAATTTTGTTTATACGTAATGTTATATCTGTTGTAACTACCTATGTTTGTTAAACGAGATAATAGCCCATGCTGGTATTGGTAATTGGACGCTAGAGTCTCATTTTAGGCTGTTGTTGATTGTGCAACACATGCATTCAGCATTGACAATGCTGACTTCTGCTCTTTTCTTTTTGGAGCGTCAAATCGACCACCAATCTAACAGTTCGTGGAAGGTAGCCCATGTCCACCCGATCCCTAAAAAGGGAGACCGGTCTGACCCATCGAATTACAGGCCAATTGCGATAACATCCTTGCTCTCCAAGATAATGGAGAAGGTTATAAACCGCCAGCTTCTGCAGTACCTTGAGGATCGCCAGCTTATCAGTGATCGCCAATACGGCTTTCATCATGGTCGGTCGGCTGGTGATCTTCTTGTGTACCTCACACACCGTTGGGCAGAGGCCTTGGAGGGCAAGGGTGAGGCGCTGGCGTTCAGCCTAGATATCGCAAAGGCGTTCGATAGGGTCTGGCACAAGGCACTTCTATCGAAGCTACCATCTTACGGAATCCCCGAGGGACTCTGTAATTGGATCGCCAGCTTTTTGGATGGTCGGAGTATAAAAGTCACAGAAAAATTAATAAGATAGAACGGCCATGTGGGCGGGGCAAGCGTGCCACAATTGCGATCAAACGGTCTTAATATTGACGAAATTCGTTTTACCGGTTCTTAGTTGCGCTCATATTCACCGCTCACCTTGAACGAAGCTCCGACAAAAAAGAGAAATATGCCGTCTTGCGCTGTTACAACGCGTCGAAAAAGAAGTCAGTTGCGTAGTTATAGTCTAAGAAGGCATTTATTTTCATCGTTAAGTCCATAAACTTATTAATTCAGTAATATTTCTTAATTTTATGAAAGTATTATGTCGTTTATAAAGAAAAATTATGAAATCGCAAAAAGAGCCAAACATTATACATCGTCTGCCACACATGGATATCACCTTTTATTAGTCCAGCAACCGCGCAATGTACTGCGTTCAATGCGATATCACTAAGAACTGCCTTACTAGCGTGGTAGTATACGTTTTCATTCCAAACATTGACGTCGATCCACGCGTATCGATAGTGCTGTCCAACATACTATAAGTTATCGATTTCAATAATTAGCTATGGGTTAATTTTATCATATAAATAAATATTTTTAACACTTTTAATTTAGTGATCGTTTTATATAATTATATTAACAATATTTAAATAGGTATTTAAAAATCAATTATTCTGGTATACATTACCTACTTAATTCATCTTGTATATCTATAGTACATTCTTGTATATTTTCCGCGTGGTGACGGAGTAAGAATACAATTCACCACTCCCTATCTTGCCCGTGGATGTCGTAAAATACGACTACGGTATATAATATGCGCATAACATCTGTGCAAGAGAGGGAAAACTTGAAATGAAACCCTATACCAACGCGTCTGACCAGCATGGTTTGGTAGGTCAAATTGTCTCCCATTGTGGAGGAGGCCCGAGCTCAACAGTGGGTCGTATGTGGGCTGCGATGATGATGATCTATAGTACAAACTTCATAGTGCTCATTAGTAATTAATAAAATAGAAATAACAAAATAATAGTAATAAAATATCTATGTTCGGGACCAATCACCAAAGATAATTTTATTAATATATATACATATTAATAAAATTATCTTTGAACAAAAGATCTTACATTTAAAACTATGGATTAAGGCAACTGGTAGTTCACTAAATACCAACTAAATCTAGCACAATTTGTTCACAACATTTTATAGAATACTAAAAATAATGGTAAAGTGATCAAATGTTATTGTATTTCATTTTTATTGGAAAGCTAAATGTTTAATTAAGTAGGTATTTAATTGTCGTACAAAATAATTGTTCTATTCTTCCTTAAGATGGAATAATTTATGACAAGAATGAATTTCTTGAGACTGGTCATTCATTACTAGTTATTATCATTATAAGTGTTGATTTCTAACTTTTCGTGTTGAATTTTTATTCCAAGCAAAGTTGACATGATAGTCATCATTTCGGCTTATATACGTTCCACTGCTGCGCTAGAGCCTCCTCCGCAATTATAGGCAAATTTACCTTACTATACTGTAGTAGTCAGACAGGTTAGTATATGGTTTTGTTTTGAGTTTTTCTTCTCTTGCATAGATGTTATATGCTTACTATATCTCATAGTTGTCTCAATATATTAGGATGGGACATCCGCGGGTAAGATACGGAGTGGTGATTGGTATTCTTATTCCGTCACCACACGGACAATGTTAGTACATTTTTGTTTACAATAAACAAAAATTACAACGTTACATTAGCGGGAGGGGGCAATTATGCCACACTGGTTTTCGAACAAAATCAGCCGAATGGCCTTTCTAAAGTATTAATATTTCTGTGATAAAAGTCGTCGTAGATGGCTCCTGCTCCGATACCATGACCATTAACGCTGGTGTACCATAAGGCTCGGTGCTTTCCCCGACGTTGTTTATCCTGCATATCAATGACATGCTCTCTATCGAAAGTATGCGTTGCTATGCGGATGACAGCACGGGTAATGAGCGGTACACTGAGCAACGGAATATCCCCCGGAGTACTCAGGAAAGAAGGGTTCAACTTGTGTCTGAAGTCGAGCACTCTCTGGGGCGGGCCTCGGAATGGGGTGAACGGAACCTAGTCCAGTTCAACCCCACAAAGACACAAGTTTGCGCGTTCACTGCAAAGAAGGACCCGTTTGTCATGGCGCCACAGTTCCAAGGAGTAACTCTCCCAATTTCTGAGAGTATTGGGATTCTCGACGTCAAAATATCGAGCAAAGTCCAGTTTGGGAGTCATTTGGAGGACAAAGCCAAATTGGCAAGCAAAAAGTTGGGCGTCCTGAACAGAGCCAGGCGGTACTTCACACCGAGACAGCGTCTTGTGCTATACAAAGCACAAGTTTGTCCTCATGTGAAGTACTGCTCACATCTCTGGGCAGGTGCGCCCAAATATCAGCTAGACCCACTTGACTCTCTGCAAAGACGGGCTGTTCGAATCGTCGGGGATCCCAATCTTACGGACAGATTGGAGTCGCTGGAGCAGCGGAGAGACTTTGGGTCACTCTGTGTACTCTACCGATTCTTTCACGGGGAGTGCTCCGAGGAACTGTTTGACTTGGTACCACCGTCACCATTCTACCAACGTACCACTCGACATCGTAGCAGGGTTCATCCATTTCACCTGGAAACGTTATGGTCTTCAACTGTACGTTTCCAGCGATCATTTCTCCCACGTACGTGCAAGCTCTGGAATGAACTACCTGCTGCTATGTTTCCCGAGCGCTATGACTTGTCCTTCTTTAAACGAGGTTTAAGAAGAGTATTTCCTTCACGGTAGGCAGCAGCCTAGCTGTGCCCCTGGTATTGCAAAGGTCCATGTGCAGCAGTTTCACTTACCATCAGGTGTGCTGCTTGCTCGTTTGCCACCGTTGGCAATAAAAAAAAAAAAAAAACATAAAATAAACGCACAGACGGACTTCTATCGATGATTAGAAGTCCGTCTGTACTGGAAATAATTTTTTATACTGTTTGTTTCAGGCTCGCCTACACATAAGTATTATTGAAATACGCAGCTTTATCAAGCCTACACTTATTGAATCAACGTTTTCCAAGTGGCAATTTTCCATCGTCAGTGGGTAGCGGTTCTGGCGACAGATTGGTGCAATGGTGTCATGGAGCACCTAGTTTTGTACCCTTGTGTACTCTTCAACGGCCAAGTCACACAACATTAACTATAATAATAAAGAAATCGCAGTAAGGAACCTTAGACTTGACCACTTGGCAACTTTGTCTAGATTTCATTACTTTTTAGAGATAAACAAGCAGCTCCATCGAGACTTGGCTAGTTTTTTACAGAATGTTTTTGGTGGGATTTCACTTCTTTTTGTAGAAACGTGGGCATATTGATTTATTATATTAGATTTTCTTATTTGACACATTTTTTTTTTCTTTTTAGGAGTAGTTTTTTTATTATTACAAATCTTTCTTTTCTTTTTTTCCGGTTCTGATTCTTGTACAGTAGCAATAGTTTTTCGTATTGCCCATTCGCGTTCATTATTTATTCTTATAGACGGTTTAGACGGTTTAATTTCTGAAAGATCGGCGCGGTATTTACGCCTAAGCCGGTTGTATTCGGTGATCGCTGAAGCTTAAGCTTTTATACTTTTGAAGTCAACATTTATGAGGTGCACCCTATGAAGATTGGTTACTCGTGAAAGCGCCACGTAGGCTTGGCCACAAGAGAATATGGAGGTGCCAATGTCTATGAGGGCATTTTTTAAACTTAGACCTTGGCTCTTGTGAATTGTTAGGGCGTACGCCACACAGATTGGGAATTGTTCTCTGTACACGTATGCCAGGGGGTATGACGTGTGATGACGGAATAATAATACAATTCACCATCCCCCTTTGCTGCCTGTGGGTGTCGTAAAAGACGATTAAGGGGAAAAAAAGACGATTAAGCAAGAGAAGGAAAATTCGAAATAAAACCCTATGCCAATACGCTATCAAATTTTGATTTAATAGGCAATAATTTGTGAATCAAATTATTAGCGAATTTTACTACCAATTGTTTAGACAAGTCAATATAATTAATTATCAATGAACTTTGTACCGAAGGTATTACCTACCTAGTACTGAAATACAGCTAAATTAACGATATCTTTAAACGAAACGAAGTAATATCTACCTAAATAAACTAAACCTAGAATACTAGAAAAGTACTTATAAACACGAACGCGATTCGGAGTACTGCCTAACTGTAAATTAAACCTAGAAAACTAAGAGTACTAAATAACTAACAATTAAATAAAATATTCAATTAATAGTAGGTACTTTTAAATCTAATAATTAAGTAATAATCATTAATCCGTCACTAATCACAAAATTATTAACCTATTCAAATCTTCGAATTGTTATAATAACAACCTGCTCATTAACCTTAGCAAATCTCACGAAATAATAAGCGAAATCAACGAAATGCAAATAATCCCTCCTAATCCTTAGCAAACGATTTCAAGCGCAGTAGATAGAAGAATGTCGTAAACGACTGTAACGCGGCCGGTTGCCACTTCGCCATATAAGGTTATCGAAAAAACAAACGTAAATGCGTTTTAAAATACAGTCAGCGCCATCTAGCAACGTGTGCGGGTACCACCGCCACTCTTAGTCCAATGAATTATATTTTGACCAAATTTTGAGCGTGATTAATTAATATTTTAGTGTAATTTGTTTATTTAATTTAAGTATAAGTATAAAAGCCAGTCTAGTCTTATCCAGAGTTTCTCTTTAATTTTATTTATATGCGTATTAAAAGCAGAAGGGGAGGCATTCGCCCAGCAGTGGGAAGCAATAGGCTAGATTAAATGGGGATGTTGACAAATTTTTGAAATTCATTTTATTTTATAGATAGACCCTATATAAACATGAAAATATTGACTTCATGAAAAAATATAGCATATTTCAATATTAAAATATGCAAATAAAAATATTTTTCAAAATTGCCGCTAAAACGTTCCAAATTGTCCCGTGACTATGATCTACGTCACGCTCCGGGCTCCGCTAAACAAAGTCCGCGTCTATCAAAGTTAATAGATTTTTACTAAGTTCTTACGATTAAGTTTATATAAAAGCAGTAAAATGAATATGTCATTTCACAAATGCCGTGCAGTGCCGATGTGCGATAGTACATCAATCAGTACACACCAAAAAACTGTTTAAAATCGTGCGAAAAATTGCAAAAATAAGGAGTAAATGGTTAACACTCGCAAGAAGACATCCAACATCAAAGACCAACAAACACCAGTCTTTTTTATGAAAATCATTTTGATGTAAGTCCTAATAAACTACAAATTATTTTAGGTCACGTAATAAAAATTAAGTGCTTATTGTCGTTTGTTTATTGGGCTACTTTTAAGTAACTAATTGGTAATAAATCAAATTTCAGCTTTAAAATGACATGGAAAATGATGTAGAATATACTACAATGGGTGTAGTATCTCGAATAAGGATAAGATCTGGTTGTTTCCTTACTAAATTCGCTTACCAACCAAGGAGAGCTAGTAGCTACTTCTACTGATATCTGTCAACCAGCCGTTGCAAAAAGGCAAAGACTCGCATTGATAAAAGAATGTGGAGAAGAGATAAGAACTGCTGCACTTCAATATAAATACATTTTCAACATTGAACTATCCAAGGCAAGGTGAGGGTTGGTACTCATTGACATCGTAAAATAGTATAAATTTACAAGTACCACTTGTCCGTCACTGTATCATTGTTACCCTATGAACCAAGTTTTATCATATCCGGTACCTATGTATGTACTTGGTATAGAACCTAGAGATGGATGTAGGCAATTTTGTTTAATATACCACATAAGTCAGACAACGGGTCTAATTTAATATCTGAATTCTAGTTAATAACCCTGTTCTCTCATATATTGTCTGTTGTATCTGATTCATGCATACTAAACAGGCTTAGATTATATATAACTTCTTTAAAAAGAATTAAATAAAAAGTATACTTAAAGACTTAATTATCTCTTTTTATAGCTACTCCAAGAACAAGAAATTAAAATATCAAAGTTGATAAAGCAGCACAAATATACATCATAGCTAAAATGGAAGTAAAACTACTCAGACTGAAATCAAATCACATATGAAGTAAACCTTTCCTATAAAGATTTCTACAGCATCTGTATCAATTTTTCTATTAAAAATTCTTAATATTAAAAATTTCAGATTCGATTCCATTTATAAAACCACAACAGATTTGCTCAAGTGTAACATGAATTAATTTGGTAGAACATATAGCATGAATGAGATAGAAAAAGATCAGTTCTATATTGCTGTACTAAAAAAAATTGTTTTGATTAAAATTATAAATGAACATAGTAGTAGGTATTCCTAACATGCAGTGTTTGAAGAAAATTCAAGATGTATCTTAATTCTTGTGTGGTGACAGAGTAAGAATACAATTCACCATTCCCTCTTGCCCATAGGTATCATAAAAGCTGACTAAGGATGCTTTATGCAGACACACATACTATGCAAGAAAAGGAAAATTCAAAAACCCTATATCAACCCACCTAACCAGAGTGGTATAGTAGATCAATATCCCTCCCAATGTGAAAGAGGCTCAAGCGCAGTAGTGGGATGCATATGGGCTATGATGATGATGCATTACCTAGACAATTTCTGAAAATTTGGCAGTACGTGGCACTTACCTAAGGGGGTTTATACAAAATAAATGTTATTTGAAAATAAAAGAAATATAAATAATCAGTGTTTTTATTTATTATATTTTACTCACTACATTTCTGTTGTTTTAATAAAGGTTACATATTCTATATAAACGATTTACATATTCTTCCTCAAAGTCCACTAATATAATAGTAACTTATGTATCTTGGATTTCTCACGGTTATCTTCTAAGGGAAGATACCCGGTCCTTTGGTAGGCTTACATGGGGATATGTATGCAACATGCAAAGGCCTTTGGAGAAATTTAATGTTAAAATGGGATGGGACATCTACCGATGACACTGCACGTTAGCACATAACATTTGTGGAGTGCCAATGGTAGGTGTAAAACTATTGTATAATGATGGTATCTAAAACCTGGTTATGGGGTTGTGAGGTTTGGTGGACTACTTTATTTAAAACTATTGATTTTAAACATTGTCTGCTCTCAATCCCTTACATAGTATTGAACGGTGGCAGACGGTGACTTGCCAAAATAGTCCAGTTATGTGCTTGATGAACTTTTCACTACATTGTTTGCTATAGTTCTACTCTAACTGGTACTTAGAGGCCTTCTAGCTCATTAGAAATGTTTTGCACATGCCTTTATAATCCAGTTTCTGACGTGTTTTGTAGCTTGTACAATAAATTTATCAAAAACCTGAGAACGTAGAAGCATGACCTCTTCCTAAATCTGTAGTGGTACTGAAGTTTAGTGTTGTTCCCACCTTGGACAGTTCAGATTTTTCCAGTAGCATTGTACCTGCATACAAGACAGCTATTAAAAAGCCACTGCATGTCTGCACGCACCCGCGTACGCAGCATAAACGTGGCATTGAGCACTAATAACAACATTATTTTTTTTGGCCACATTGACAGTAACTATAATATGGTTTAGCACGAACGTTATATTCAGGGCAAACACGACACTTCACCATACAAATATTTGATTCTCCTCTCAACTGTACGTATACTATGGCATCATCTCCATAAGATTTTCTTGAAGATCTGCAAAAAGACAAAATAGGAGCGTAAATATACTACTAAACTTTGTACATAACCTAACTTCTTATTTTTTTGGTAAATACGTATGAAAGGTGTTCCTTACATGATAAATAGTATGCGAAATAAGTAGTGTCTCTATCACTTATATATAATTAAGTGTATCAATGTAAAATTATAAATACTTACAAAGATATTTTCACATTTTTAAGTTCCGCTACACAAATCCTTGTTTCTAACAAAATAACTTTCCACCATCAAAGAGTCAATCTTTAGTAAGTTACAACTACTTCCTTTTATTAATCCAGACTCCATTGTGATAAAAATTGTAAAATATTGTTGTTGTAACAAATTATCGTAAGAAATTGTTCACGAAATTATTTTTACTATTGTTAATGACAGTAAAGGCAGCTTGCACCCGGAGTATGACGTCATCCTCTATGATTGGTGTTCACAGTCACGTGACATCGGGTAATATTTATTTATTATAAATTTTAAATAATTTAATCTTATTTGAATCATTGAGGTCTTAGAATAATGTTTTAGGTTTTTAAAAACCCTCTTTAATCTAAAATGCATAACTTTACAAAATTTGTAACTTTTGTCAACATCCCTATTAGAAGATGTGTCCCACTACGCTGGATTTTTGCAATGACAGTCGATTTTTTTATGTACCAATAGTAGAAGGGGGCATTACCATATCTCTAATACAGCTGAGATAAGCTGAGGGTCCTTCATCAGATACTTCACACCTTCGATTTTTGACATCAAATGAAGAGGCAAACAAAGTTGAGTATTTTTTGTAAAGGCGGTATGTCGATCTTTAATAGTTTGGTTGGGCTCCTGTGTTTTCAAATAAGGGTCACCAGGTACTCCAGAACTTCGATTATCCTAGTTTTTATAGTTTTCCCTTTATGTGGCCATTAAACCCTAACTCTGTACCAAATTTCAGCTCTCTGAGTTTATGGGAAGTACTAGTTCTATTTTGATGATCATGAGTGAGTGAGTGAGTGAGTGTCATAAATGCGAAACTTTGCTTTTGCTTAACTTCGGAACTAAATGACCTACAGACTTGAAATTTTGTATTTTAAGTATGTCTTTACAGCTTACTGGATGACGAAAATTTCTGCGTTCTGGTATTATCCGGAGGTTCTTAAATAGGGGCCTGAAAATGCGGCGAAATGGTTCCACTAAAGAATGGTACGGCAGTGTTTGCTTCGCGCCCGACTTGGCGGCGGCACTGCCGTGCCCCCCGATAAATACAAGTTTTATATCAGTACAGATTATTACGAATGACAAAATACAGAGAAGATGGTAATAATTATACTGCAAAATACGTCTATATATAAATACTAGCAACCCGCCCTCGCTTCGCTTTCAGTCACCTTCCCCGCGTAGTTCCTGTGGGAATACCGGAACAAAATATGCGTAGCGTGAAAGCGTAACAAACAAACAAACAAACTTACTTTCGCATTTATATTTTCCTATTTATTAAGTACATACATAGACTTCTAAACGTATATAGTTTTATTACAATTCATAAGAATTAGTACTTATTTGTTCGTTATAAAAGATTTTTATAAATTTTTTAAAATTTTATTATTAACCCTAAATAAATATTTCTATTTCTCAAAATGTAAATTACAATGGATAACATTGTAATTTAAAATTTGGGGTTGGGTCTTAGTTTTGTGACAAAATATTTACATGGGGGTCTCGGAAAGTGTGACACAGCGTGACATATTGTCACGCTGTGTCTCCCCTATGGGGGGAGGGGGTCAAAAAAAGTTGATTGTAGAGTGATGTATTTTAAAAGCATTTGAAACATCGGGCAAGTAAAAATCAAATACGAACGCAATAAATTCCTTAAAAATTAATTTATTTCATATATTATTATTTTATTATACCTATAAATTAGCGACTAGATATCGCTAGTTTGCGAGAATATCGACCTAATTGAAAGTTATGTCAAATTGAATATTGTATGCCAAATGATCCTTGATATCTAAAATCATTTACCGTGAACAGAGAAATTTTCCTTTAAGGAGTACAGTCACAATCTCAATAAATCCTTTCAATATAATATGCATTAAAACATTCATAAAAAAATAATAATAGAAAATTGTAGTTTTAAAACTAAAAAACCCGCTTACAAGCTGACAGCCCGAATCATAGAAGTGTCGAATTTCACGCACGCGTAGTTCGCACACTAGCTTTATCTCTTTTACTCTTATGCAAAGGATACGATTAGAAATTTCTAAATACTGGCGAATCTAATCAGAAAATTCGGCTATTTTGATCGAATTATTGCATTGTCATGGGCCTTTGGCGAGTGTGCAAAGTTTAAATAAGATCTGTTCGTTCAAAATGATGATCAAAGATTCCGTTACATACATACAAGTAAAACTAATAAAAGCGTGTTAAAATTAAAAATGGCCGTCTCTAAAATAATTCATTTTTATTTACGTCGCTATTCTCGCAAACCAGCGATATATCAATTGAATTATTATTCTAACATTAATCTATTTTAAGATATACCTAATAGCGTTTAATTTTAATAATGTAATAAATTACAAAAAACATGTTTTGTTTATTCAAATTGTTCCTAAGCTAGATTTGTCACGTTTTAGTAACGCATTTACCATATTTTCTGATTATAATATGCTCATATTTGTTTAGTTGTTTTGTTAATATGACAGGGTTGGCAAACTTCTTTGTATATTATCTATGTTTTTTTAAATTTATTTTCTATGATGTAATTAATTAAATTTTCCGCGTGGTGACGGAGTAAGAATACAAGTCCCACCTATTATGGGGAAAGCTGGAGCCCAACAGTGGGGTCTATACGAGTTAAATTGATGATAATGAATATACAATATTGGCTAGCATATTATCGAAAGAGAAAAACTATTATAAATGTGAAACGATTAGTTCTAATAAGTAATATCCTTACAGTTCATATACGTCCTACTGTTGGGCTTGAGTTTCTTCCGTAATGGAAGGGAAATTAACCTACTATACCACGCTGGTCACACGTATTGATATAGGGTTTCGAGTTTGCCCTCTCTTGAATAAATGTTATTATTTATATTATATCCCATAGTCGTCTTTAACGACATCCACGGGCAAGAAAATTAATGGTGAATTGTATTCTTACTCCGTCACCACACGTGATATCAGTGATATTAAATTATACTGAGGGATTATTCGGACTCCAGTGCTTCAATCTGTTCTAGCGGCCGTGACTGTAGTCCACGGCTGCATAATTTTGAAACTTCAGTTGCTGTACGGCCTTTAGTCTCCGGGAAATACATGCTGTAAACAAATTATGTATTAGTTTTCCATCTAAATGACTAAATAAATGATTATGCCAACTTCTTCTGATGTCGTCTGGTCAATAATACATTTCTAAGGAGCAGGGCCGCGTTAACTCTATCAGGGCCCCTAGGGAATGTAATTCTCGGGTCCATGATCCAAGGTCCATAGCCACTTACCAACAGGTGTGCTGTTTTTTCTTTTGCTACCAACAGCAATAAAAAAGGAATAATATTGAGGAAGTATACAAATTAAAAAAAAAATATTAAAAAAAAGTTCGATGAAATGTTTTTCCTCTTGGTGTATGCTCGCTTGGAGGCCCTACCCGGTGTGGGGCTCCTAGGCAATTGCTAGTCCGCCTTATGGATAATCTGGCCCTGCCAAGGAGAGTTGACAACAGGCAAGCAGCCGGTTATAATATGTACGGTTAAAAAGATTCGAATTTAAGTAATTGGGATAAGACTAGGCTGCTGATGATGTATAAGTATATTTCGTAGTATCTATTACATAGGAATTATCTATACAAATAAAGAAAATTGAAGTGTCTGTTTGTAATGTCAAAATACTGGGCTTTATTCATGCACGACACCTATGCCTAAAAACCACTTTAAATTTTTTTCGTCTATCTGTCTGTTTTTGTTTAATCATTATAACCTTTCATAGGTCAAATTATTGTGAACACTTTTCGTAGCACACCTATGATAGCAACGAGAAACAAAACCACTTTACCGCTACAGTTTGATTTACCTTAGTTTATGACAGTTAAAATAAGAGCGTATTTCGCTTATATCAATATTCACGAAATTTTGCTTGTTATTGAGCTGCTAGCCAATAACCGCCCCTCTCTGTTTTGCACTTCAGGAATTACGTAGAAAGAGAGAGATAGACTTATTAGTGATCATTCGGTTACCAACGTAGCGAAACTAGAATCACAACACCTAACCAGTTATTGTTATGGTATTGTTAGCGGACAACGTCGCGTCATCGTTAGTTGTTTGTACGTAGATAACTGATAGTCGTTATTAGTTATATCAATACCGATACGATACGTTAGGGGCATGTCAACCGTTTTCAGTTACATTTTGCTATAGCGGACACATGCCTATTAGGAAGCGCCGCTACCGCTTAGACTGCTTTTGTAACAACTGCGCGAAGTGAATTGTTGATGAATTGTATTTCTACTTTTATCACACACTAAATATATAAAAATACATATTGATCAAGGTAATAAAGATCTGTTAAAAGTTAATGCTCTAGAACATTCCATTTACACTAAGTGGCAATGCCTTCCTAGATGAACCTTATTGGCTTCTTGATATACCTTTCTACTAACGTGCGGTGACGGAGTAAGAATACAATTACCCTTATCTTACCCGTATGTATCATAAATAGGGATGCTAACGAAACTCAAACATCGATGTTTCAGTAAAAAACATCGATGTTTGCCATCGATGTTCACTATTCTAAAACATCGATTTTAGTTATTTTATACGATGTTTTTATATCGATGTTTTGCCTGCCATCTATTTAAACGTATGACACTTTTAGCAGAGCTTGCGAGACAGTTTAGTTACTTTGTTTCTAAATAACTTGCTGCAGTTGACATAAGCTTGTAATAACTTTACTAAATAAAAAATAGCTGTTAAATGTAAATTTTATTACCTCAACTCTACACCTTTGTTGCTTAAAAGACTTACCTATTCAATAGATAATATTGGTATAGATAATAAAGATCGCTTGCATTTTAAATTAAAGTTAGGATTGTTTGTACGAATTAAGGCTATAGATCTTTTAAGAAAAACATAGATGTTTCGATACATCGATGTTTTAGGACGATGGTTTTTGTACATCGATGTTCGTTCTGAAACATCGATCTATTGATACATCGTTCTTAGTTTCGATATTTGCATCCCTAATCATAAAGGAGACTAAAGGATTAAATATGAATATAACATCTATGCAAGAACCACTCCCTATCTTACCCGTGTCAAAATGCATATATACGAGAGGAGAGAGTCACGAAATAAAAACCTGTACCAACCCGTCTGACCAGCATGGCAGATACTAAACAGCAATTTACGTATTAAGGCTCACGAGCTGGGCTCGCCCAGCAGTTATTTATTTCCATCCATCCATTCATCAGTCCAAAGACGCCCACTGTTAGACATAGGCTTCCCTACGAGAATGCCACTCGGATCGATCCTCGAATCGATCCTCGAAATCGATCCTCTGCCACTTGCATACAACGCTTTCCTGCGACTTTCAAAATAATCTCAGTCCATTCAGTAGCTGATCGTTCTAAGCTGCATCGTCCGATTCGTGATCGCGCCTCGAGAATCATTCTTGTCCAACGATTGTCGGTTCGACGAACCATATTGCAGCTTACCCATTATCATTTCAACGTGCTAATTCTTCGGCTATGTCGATTACACTCGTCCGATTTCGGCTCATATACGTCCCACTGCTGGGCTCGAGTCTTCTCCATAATAGGAGGGAAATTAGGTTTAAAGAATTTATTCTTAAAAAGGCACAGGTTACTTACATGAGAACAGATTATAAAATGTAATAACAAGTAAAATCAATTAGGTTACAAAGCTATATTGAGCATTCATTTGATGCGTTTTTAATCATATTTGGATTTTTTGTTGCATATAATGTTAAACTTTATATTTGAACACATTAAATGAATTAACATTTTTTTTTATATGAAGGTAGTTTATTGTACCATTGTGCTCCTTCGAAAATGATGTTTTGAAATTGATCTTACTATATGTTGGTCAGATTGGTATAGGGAAAACCCTATATCATGACACTCGATACAAAAGTGTCGAGTATTTCATCTCTTGCATAGATGTCATATGCGTAATATATCGCTTAGTCGTATTTTACGACAGCCACGGGTAAGAGAGGAGGTGATGAATTATATTCTTACTCCGTCACCACACGGAAAATACTCGTCTGATTATTTACTTTTTATTTTATGGTGTCTGTTACAAATATAAACAAAAAATCTATATTGTTACTTACCTCTCGAATATGAATAATACTCCTGTTAATCCAGAAAATACAAAGAAGGAATAAGGTCCTATGGTATCCCGCATGATAGGGAATAGCATTCCAATGAGAAAATTGCCGCTACAATTTGAGAATGCGCCCCAAGCCATACCCGCTGACCGAGGTCCTACCTCGAAAAGTTCTATTAAAAAAAAAATATTACACTTTTACTTAGCGTCTCAGTTTATACATGTACCACTGCTAGGCTCGAGCCTCCTCCCTGATAGGAAGGCAATTGACCTACTATATCATATTGATCAGACATGTCGATATAGGCTTTTAATCGTCTTTTTAGACACCCAAAGGGCAAGGTAGGAAGCGGTAAATTGTGTATTTATTCCGTCACCACATGGAATTTTTTTCATCCCAGTTCATATACATCCACTGCTGGGCTGCGAGTCTTTGCCACAATATAGAAAAATGATCTCCGCTGGTCACATGAATTGGAGCATATAGGGTTTTATACAGGGGTTGGTAAAATGTGTTCTTAATTCGTCACCACACAAGAATTATTATTTTAATTGTTTCATTATCATTATTCGGCCTATCGCTATCTACTGCTAGACGCAGGCCTCCTTCATGTCGCTTGCATCTAACGACGCTCAGCAAGTTTCACCAGGTCGCCGGTGCCCCTAGTTGCGTGCTACGCTGCATCGGTCGATACCTAGTCGCCATTTGGGCAACGTTCTCCAACGATTGTTCATTCGTCGAGTTATGTGGTCTGTCTACGCTGAAGTGCGTGCTAATTCTTCGTGCTATATTGATTACACCTATTCTTCTATGTATTTCCGTATTTCGGATTCTATATCGCAGAGAAATTCCGAGCATTGGTCGTAGACCTGTACTTTCAGAAAATGAAGTATGTTGGAGGAGAAGATTCTCATAAGTTTTCTAAACGTTTTTTTTTTTTGGGTGGGCTATGGTAAGCGCACGCGCGGTCCAGTCCCTCCGGGGCGATGAAAAGACAGCGCGCGGGCCCATAACCCACCCGTACCCACGTCACCCCGTTGTTGGGCCGACCACCGGAGCAGATGTGACTTGTCGTCAGTGGTCGGCCCAACGGAATACCCTTTCGGGTAACCTCACCTCTCGACGTCCTGGGACGTCGGTCGCCGTCGCGCGGTCAGCCTCTCTGCGGGTGACGGACAATTCCCTGGTCCGATCACCCGCGGCCTCGGCTAGGGCAGCATAAGGCATACTCGCGCCTGCGCCGCCCGAGTCGCCGGCGGCGGAACGTGTCGCCGAATAGGAGCTCTACTCGCACACGATCCGCCGCCTCCTTCCGTGAGATTACGGCCTCACAGAAGGCGGCGACCGCGTCCCAGTTCCTGACGCTGACAAGCATCTTCCTGGCGATGGTCGGCAGCGCCAGGTCGGCACCGATAATTGCGACGAGTTCACGGCGATCCCCCTCCCATGCAGCACACTCCTCAAGCGTGTGCTGCGCCGTGTCCTCGTCGCAACTGCAGTGGTGGCAGGACGGAGTGCTCTCCCTCCCGACAATCTTGTGCAGGTACTTCCCGAAGCAACTGTGGCCCGTCAGCACCTGCACCAGTCGGAAGGAAAGCATCCCGTGCGTCCGCTCCAACCACTCCATCAGCACCGGCCGGAGGGCCTCGACGGTCCTGACACCGTACCGAGGACTCTCCAGCCGGACTGCCCAACGGGCAATGACTCCACGGCGGGCGTCGACCCGCCAGGCGGTGATCTCTTTGATGGAGACCATGCCGCCGCGGGCGCGCGTCTCCGACACCCGCCGATAAATTTCGGCGAAAGTTTTCTAAACGCTGCCTAGCCGAGTTGGATTTCTCTGCTGACCTTTTTCAGAATTCGATCTGCCTAACGTGATCTGCCTAGTGTGCTTACTTAATGATTTCTGATGTTTACGCGAGTATTACACATTTTAAATAAAACTACTTTACGTATTTTATCGCGTTTGTATTTGATTACCCGACGTTTCGAACACTTTGCAGCGTTCATGGTCACGGGCGGATTAAGATCGGAGTCGCCTTCGGCCTACAGGCCTATCGTGCTGCTCGATGACACGGGCAAGCTACTGGAGAGGGTGGTAGCTGCCCGCATCGAGCAGCACCTCGTCGGCACGGGGCCCGATCTGTCGGACGCCCAGTTTGGGTTTAGGAGGGGTCGTTCGACGATCGCGGCTCTGTTGCGCCTGAGGGCCGTGGCGACTGAGGCCGTCACCGGCGGGGGAGTGCTGTTGGTGGTGTCCCTAGACATCGCCAACGCATTCAATAGTCTGCCATTCAGCTGCATCAGGGAGGCGCTCCGGTATCACGGGGTGCCAGTTTACCTGAGGCGGCTAGTGGCAGACTATTTGGAGGGGCGCAGCGTCCTCTGCACCGACCGAGCAGGGGACGTCGTGCGAACGCCCATGACGTGCGGTGTCCCACAGGGGTCGGTCCTCGGACCCACCCTGTGGAACATCGGCTACGACTGGGCGTTGAGGGGGAGCCTCCCGCCCGGGCTGGGCGTGATTTGTTACGCCGACGACACGCTCGTCACAGCCCGCGGTGGGACGCTAGAAGAGGCGGTAAGCCTGGCGACCTCGGGTACCGAGGAGGTCGTCAGACGGATCGAGGCGCTGGGGTTGAGGGTCGCCCTGGACAAGACGGAGGCCCTCTTGTTCCATGGGCGCACTATGAGCCCTCCCATCGGCGTCTCGATCACCGTCCACTCGGTCGACATCAGCATCCGGGCCCATATGAGGTACTTGGGCCTGGTGCTCGACGGGCGCTGGTGGTTCCGGGAGCATTTCCGCAGGCTCGCTCCGCGGCTCGTCGGCGCGGCGTCCGCCCTATCGTGGCTTATGCCGAACGTGGGCGGACCGAGCGCTGCGTGCCGACGGCTGTACGCGGGGGTCATCCGGTCGATGGCCCTGTACAGCGCACCGGTGTGGGCGGGGTCCATGACCGCCCGACTTAGGGTCCTTCTGTGGCGACCACAGAGGGTCACGGCGGTCAGGGCCATCCGCGGATACCGCACGGTGGCGACGGAGGCAGCGTGCCTATTGGCCGGGACTTCCCCGTGGGACCTGGAGGCGGAGATGCTCGCCGGACTATATCGGCGGGTGATGGGGGTGCGAGCGGAGGGCGGTGTGGTCTCGTTAAGGGATCTCACCGCCTGGCGCGTCGACGCCCGCCGAGACGTCATCGCCCGTTGGGCAGTCCGGCTGGAGAGGCCTCGGTTCGGGGTGCGAACCGTGGAGGCCTTCCGGCCGGTGCTGATGCAGTGGTTAGAGAGGCGGCACGGGGTGCTCTCCTTCCGACTGGTGCAGGTTTTGACGGGGCATGGGTGCTTCGCCAAATACCTGCACAAGGTCGTTAGGAGGGAGAGTACACTGTCCTG
The DNA here is from genome assembly GCA_032191425.1 of Lymantria dispar. Classification (NCBI taxonomy): domain Eukaryota; kingdom Metazoa; phylum Arthropoda; class Insecta; order Lepidoptera; family Erebidae; genus Lymantria; species Lymantria dispar. The sequence goes on along the minus strand of CM063444.1, from coordinate 4,882,695 downwards.
CCACCACTGCGATTGCGACGAGGACACGGCGCGCCATACGCTCGAGGCCTGCGGGGCTTGGGCAGTGCAGCGCTGTGAACTCGTCGCAATCATCGGTACGGACCTGACGCTGCCGGCTATCGCTAGGGCGATGGTCGACAGCGTCGGGAATTGGGACGCGGTCGCAGCCTTCTGCGAGACAGTGATCTCGCGGAAGGAGGCGGCGGATCGCCTGCGTGAGGAGCGCAGCCTCGATGAGGAGATCCGCCGCCGGCGACTGGGGCGGCGCAGGCGCAACTATCTGCGCCTCATGCCGCCCTAGCCGAGGCCGCGGGTGACGTGACCGGGGATTAGTCCGTCACCCGCCGAGAGGCCGACCGCGTGAGGAAAGACCGACGTCCTCCCCGAGGGGGGGACGTCGGTCGATGGGAGGGTACCCCAACAGGGGGTATTCCGTCGGGCCGACCATTGACGACAAGTTAACGCTGCTCCAGTGGTCGGCCCAACGACGAAGGCGACGTGGCTTTCGGGTGGGTCGCGGGAGTTGCGTGCTTAAGCCCCTCTGTCGCCCCGGACGGAGTGGTGCGGAGGCGCGCCGACCGCGGCCCACCCACAAAAAAAAAAAAAAAAAAAAACGGGCGGATTAAGATGTCTCACGTCCAACAAGTCATCGTTACTGCAGAAAATTTATAATTATCTACCCGATACAAAAATTAGTTATTAAACATTGACCCACATTTTGATACAAATTTATTGCCAGTGTAAGAAGAAAATTATTCTATATGAAAAAAATTATATTGTTTATGGTTAGTAATTATTTAACATTAAAAGTAATAGTAATTATATTTAAAAACCTAACAATCTAGTATACTACCACCGGATCGGAACACGGCCACACTGAGAAAGATTTCATCTCGTAGAGAAAGCCCAAGTATAACTTTTTCATCGTATGCTGAGGATAGTAATGAGTCTATTATTTATGGTCCTCACTGGCAACACACATTGGTAACATGTCTTTGTGAAGTTTTGACGGGAACATAGAAATATCATGAGGTTTTCCTAAATAACATTCTATACTTTAGTGTTTTATTTTGACATATTTTGCGGGTATTTTGTGTAATAGTGGTTTACACAGTTTCATGTTTTGCTAAAATACCCAGAGAAATCGTTAATTTGGATATCAGCACCTAATCAATAGTAACGTATTAACTTACTGACGCATAGTTATTATTAATAAGCTACTTAGTTATAAAGAAAATTGTACAAAGTTATAAATCAGAACGTTAAGTAAACAATGTATCCGATTGATGAATTTTGTTTCGATGTTCTTGAATAAATATTATTATCAAAAATAGCTTTGTTTTGAGAAATTGCGATTTTAGCTCATGTACGTCCCACTGTTGGGCTCGAGCTTGCTCCACAATAGGAGTTAAATTGACCTACAATCACGCCTGACGGACTGAATTTTTATTGTATTTTTTCATTTTTCAGCTGTCAGCTGTGTCCATGCCAAATTTTATCAAAATTAATAACGTATCAAAAATACTATTTTTAACCGCCGACGGAAAAAGAGGGGTGTTATAAGTTTGACGTCGATGTCTGTCTGTCCGTCTGTGTGTGTGTGTATCCATCTTGTGACATCGTAGCTCTCAGACAAATGGACCGATTTCGATGCGATTTTTCTTTTGAAAACCAGTTTCTTGTCGGTGGTTCTTAGCTATGTTTGGTTAATATCGGTCCCGCAGTGTAAGAGTATCAGCTCTTTTCCAAAGTGATGTAATAGTAGGGGAGCCCAAGATGCTAAATGGGGATTTACTCGAGCGTCATAGAGACCTATTGGGTTGCAAAGCTTAGATGATAAGAAGAAAAAATGTTATATAGTGTATACCTTTTCATCGGTGGGGGGAGCGGCTATAGATTTTCAAATATGTAAAAAAAAAACTGTTGCATGGACATACTCGAGCGCGTCATATGTTGATAGCATCGATGTCCGACGTATTTTTAATATTGTACGTATGTTAATCTGATCGTTTGCATGATGCAGGTGGTCAAAATGAAATGAATGATGAATGAAAATGATGATGAATGAATGAAACGACGGTGAAATGACGGGCGACCCTCAACCCCAGCGCCTCGATCCGTCTGACGACCTCCTCGGTACCCGAGGTCGCCAGGCTTACCGCCTCTTCTAGCGTCCCACCGCGGGCTGTGACGAGCGTGTCGTCGGCGTAACAAATCACGCCCAGCCCGGGCGGGAGGCTCCCCCTCAACGCCCAGTCGTAGCCGATGTTCCACAGGGTGGGTCCGAGGACCGACCCCTGTGGGACACCGCACGTCATGGGCGTTCGCACGACGTCCCCTGCTCGGTCGGTGCAGAGGACGCTGCGCCCCTCCAAATAGTCTGCCACTAGCCGCCTCAGGTAAACTGGCACCCCGTGATACCGGAGCGCCTCCCTGATGCAGCTGAATGGCAGACTATTGAATGCGTTGGCGATGTCTAGGGACACCACCAACAGCACTCCCCCGCCGGTGACGGCCTCAGTCGCCACGGCCCTCAGGCGCAACAGAGCCGCGATCGTCGAACGACCCCTCCTAAACCCAAACTGGGCGTCCGACAGATCGGGCCCCGTGCCGACGAGGTGCTGCTCGATGCGGGCAGCTACCACCCTCTCCAGTAGCTTGCCCGTGTCATCGAGCAGCACGATAGGCCTGTAGGCCGAAGGCGACTCCGATCTTAATCCGCCCGTGACCATGAACGCTGCAAAGTGTTCGAAACGTCGGGTAATCAAATACAAACGCGATAAAATACGTAAAGTAGTTTTATTTAAAATGTGTAATACTCGCGTAAACATCAGAAATCATTAAGTAAGCACACTAGGCAGATCACGTTAGGCAGATCGAATTCTGAAAAAGGTCAGCAGAGAAATCCAACTCGGCTAGGCAGCGTTTAGAAAACTTTCGCCGAAATTTATCGGCGGGTGTCGGAGACGCGCGCCCGCGGCGGCATGGTCTCCATCAAAGAGATCACCGCCTGGCGGGTCGACGCCCGCCGTGGAGTCATTGCCCGTTGGGCAGTCCGGCTGGAGAGTCCTCGGTACGGTGTCAGGACCGTCGAGGCCCTCCGGCCGGTGCTGATGGAGTGGTTGGAGCGGACGCACGGGATGCTTTCCTTCCGACTGGTGCAGGTGCTGACGGGCCACAGTTGCTTCGGGAAGTACCTGCACAAGATTGTCGGGAGGGAGAGCACTCCGTCCTGCCACCACTGCAGTTGCGACGAGGACACGGCGCAGCACACGCTTGAGGAGTGTGCTGCATGGGAGGGGGATCGCCGTGAACTCGTCGCAATTATCGGTGCCGACCTGGCGCTGCCGACCATCGCCAGGAAGATGCTTGTCAGCGTCAGGAACTGGGACGCGGTCGCCGCCTTCTGTGAGGCCGTAATCTCACGGAAGGAGGCGGCGGATCGTGTGCGAGTAGAGCTCCTATTCGGCGACACGTTCCGCCGCCGGCGACTCGGGCGGCGCAGGCGCGAGTATGCCTTATGCTGCCCTAGCCGAGGCCGCGGGTGATCGGACCAGGGAATTGTCCGTCACCCGCAGAGAGGCTGACCGCGCGACGGCGACCGACGTCCCAGGACGTCGAGAGGTGAGGTTACCCGAAAGGGTATTCCGTTGGGCCGACCACTGACGACAAGTCACATCTGCTCCGGTGGTCGGCCCAACAACGGGGTGACGTGGGTACGGGTGGGTTATGGGCCCGCGCGCTGTCTTTTCATCGCCCCGGAGGGACTGGACCGCGCGTGCGCTTACCATAGCCCACCCAAAAAAAAAAAACGTTTAGAAAACTTATGAGAATCTTCTCCTCCAACATACTTCATTTTCTGAAAGTACAGGTCTACGACCAATGCTCGGAATTTCTCTGCGATATAGAATCCGAAATACGGAAATACATAGAAGAATAGGTGTAATCAATATAGCACGAAGAATTAGCACGCACTTCAGCGTAGACAGACCACATAACTCGACGAATGAACAATCGTTGGAGAACGTTGCCCAAATGGCGACTAGGTATCGACCGATGCAGCGTAGCACGCAACTAGGGGCACCGGCGACCTGGTGAAACTTGCTGAGCGTCGTTAGATGCAAGCGACATGAAGGAGGCCTGCGTCTAGCAGTAGATAGCGATAGGCCGAATAATGATAATGAAACAATTAAAATAATAATTCTTGTGTGGTGACGAATTAAGAACACATTTTACCAACCCCTGTATAAAACCCTATATGCTCCAATTCATGTGACCAGCGGAGATCATTTTTCTATATTGTGGCAAAGACTCGCAGCCCAGCAGTGGATGTATATGAACTGGGATGAAAAAAATTCCATGTGGTGACGGAATAAATACACAATTTACCGCTTCCTACCTTGCCCTTTGGGTGTCTAAAAAGACGATTAAAAGCCTATATCGACATGTCTGATCAATATGATATAGTAGGTCAATTGCCTTCCTATCAGGGAGGAGGCTCGAGCCTAGCAGTGGTACATGTATAAACTGAGACGCTAAGTAAAAGTGTAATATTTTTTTTTTAATAGAACTTTTCGAGGTAGGACCTCGGTCAGCGGGTATGGCTTGGGGCGCATTCTCAAATTGTAGCGGCAATTTTCTCATTGGAATGCTATTCCCTATCATGCGGGATACCATAGGACCTTATTCCTTCTTTGTATTTTCTGGATTAACAGGAGTATTATTCATATTCGAGAGGTAAGTAACAATATAGATTTTTTGTTTATATTTGTAACAGACACCATAAAATAAAAAGTAAATAATCAGACGAGTATTTTCCGTGTGGTGACGGAGTAAGAATATAATTCATCACCTCCTCTCTTACCCGTGGCTGTCGTAAAATACGACTAAGCGATATATTACGCATATGACATCTATGCAAGAGATGAAATACTCGACACTTTTGTATCGAGTGTCATGATATAGGGTTTTCCCTATACCAATCTGACCAACATATAGTAAGATCAATTTCAAAACATCATTTTCGAAGGAGCACAATGGTACAATAAACTACCTTCATATAAAAAAAAATGTTAATTCATTTAATGTGTTCAAATATAAAGTTTAACATTATATGCAACAAAAAATCCAAATATGATTAAAAACGCATCAAATGAATGCTCAATATAGCTTTGTAACCTAATTGATTTTACTTGTTATTACATTTTATAATCTGTTCTCATGTAAGTAACCTGTGCCTTTTTAAGAATAAATTCTTTAAACCTAATTTCCCTCCTATTATGGAGAAGACTCGAGCCCAGCAGTGGGACGTATATGAGCCGAAATCGGACGAGTGTAATCGACATAGCCGAAGAATTAGCACGTTGAAATGATAATGGGTAAGCTGCAATATGGTTCGTCGAACCGACAATCGTTGGACAAGAATGATTCTCGAGGCGCGATCACGAATCGGACGATGCAGCTTAGAACGATCAGCTACTGAATGGACTGAGATTATTTTGAAAGTCGCAGGAAAGCGTTGTATGCAAGTGGCAGAGGATCGATTTCGAGGATCGATTCGAGGATCGATCCGAGTGGCATTCTCGTAGGGAAGCCTATGTCTAACAGTGGGCGTCTTTGGACTGATGAATGGATGGATGGAAATAAATAACTGCTGGGCGAGCCCAGCTCGTGAGCCTTAATACGTAAATTGCTGTTTAGTATCTGCCATGCTGGTCAGACGGGTTGGTACAGGTTTTTATTTCGTGACTCTCTCCTCTCGTATATATGCATTTTGACACGGGTAAGATAGGGAGTGGTTCTTGCATAGATGTTATATTCATATTTAATCCTTTAGTCTCCTTTATGATTAGGGATGCAAATATCGAAACTAAGAACGATGTATCAATAGATCGATGTTTCAGAACGAACATCGATGTACAAAAACCATCGTCCTAAAACATCGATGTATCGAAACATCTATGTTTTTCTTAAAAGATCTATAGCCTTAATTCGTACAAACAATCCTAACTTTAATTTAAAATGCAAGCGATCTTTATTATCTATACCAATATTATCTATTGAATAGGTAAGTCTTTTAAGCAACAAAGGTGTAGAGTTGAGGTAATAAAATTTACATTTAACAGCTATTTTTTATTTAGTAAAGTTATTACAAGCTTATGTCAACTGCAGCAAGTTATTTAGAAACAAAGTAACTAAACTGTCTCGCAAGCTCTGCTAAAAGTGTCATACGTTTAAATAGATGGCAGGCAAAACATCGATATAAAAACATCGTATAAAATAACTAAAATCGATGTTTTAGAATAGTGAACATCGATGGCAAACATCGATGTTTTTTACTGAAACATCGATGTTTGAGTTTCGTTAGCATCCCTATTTATGATACATACGGGTAAGATAAGGGTAATTGTATTCTTACTCCGTCACCGCACGTTAGTAGAAAGGTATATCAAGAAGCCAATAAGGTTCATCTAGGAAGGCATTGCCACTTAGTGTAAATGGAATGTTCTAGAGCATTAACTTTTAACAGATCTTTATTACCTTGATCAATATGTATTTTTATATATTTAGTGTGTGATAAAAGTAGAAATACAATTCATCAACAATTCACTTCGCGCAGTTGTTACAAAAGCAGTCTAAGCGGTAGCGGCGCTTCCTAATAGGCATGTGTCCGCTATAGCAAAATGTAACTGAAAACGGTTGACATGCCCCTAACGTATCGTATCGGTATTGATATAACTAATAACGACTATCAGTTATCTACGTACAAACAACTAACGATGACGCGACGTTGTCCGCTAACAATACCATAACAATAACTGGTTAGGTGTTGTGATTCTAGTTTCGCTACGTTGGTAACCGAATGATCACTAATAAGTCTATCTCTCTCTTTCTACGTAATTCCTGAAGTGCAAAACAGAGAGGGGCGGTTATTGGCTAGCAGCTCAATAACAAGCAAAATTTCGTGAATATTGATATAAGCGAAATACGCTCTTATTTTAACTGTCATAAACTAAGGTAAATCAAACTGTAGCGGTAAAGTGGTTTTGTTTCTCGTTGCTATCATAGGTGTGCTACGAAAAGTGTTCACAATAATTTGACCTATGAAAGGTTATAATGATTAAACAAAAACAGACAGATAGACGAAAAAAATTTAAAGTGGTTTTTAGGCATAGGTGTCGTGCATGAATAAAGCCCAGTATTTTGACATTACAAACAGACACTTCAATTTTCTTTATTTGTATAGATAATTCCTATGTAATAGATACTACGAAATATACTTATACATCATCAGCAGCCTAGTCTTATCCCAATTACTTAAATTCGAATCTTTTTAACCGTACATATTATAACCGGCTGCTTGCCTGTTGTCAACTCTCCTTGGCAGGGCCAGATTATCCATAAGGCGGACTAGCAATTGCCTAGGAGCCCCACACCGGGTAGGGCCTCCAAGCGAGCATACACCAAGAGGAAAAACATTTCATCGAACTTTTTTTTAATATTTTTTTTTTAATTTGTATACTTCCTCAATATTATTCCATTAAGTATTAGTGTCTAAAATAGGGTAACAAATATATAGAGAGGTTGTTACGTAATAAATAATAGTTCAAAAAATTAAAAAACACTTACAAGTTCGCGCATGCGTATTTCGCACACTTGCTCTATCTCTTTTGCTCTTATGCAAAGGATACGATTAGAATTTTCTAAATCCTGGTGAATCTAATCAGGATATTCGGCTATTTTGATCGAATTATTGTATTGTCATGGGCCTTTGACGAGTGTGCAAAGTTTTAAAAAAAGAGTGTGTGTACAAAGTACGCATATCAGAAATGAAACTCCTTTATCCTTTATCCTTTATCCTTTATCCTTTATCCTTTATCCTTTATCCTTTATCCTTTATCCTTTATCCTTTATCCTTTATCCTTTATCCTTTATCCTTTATCCTTTATCCTTTATCCTTTATCCTTTATCCTTTATCCTTTATCCTTTATCCTTTATCCTTTATCCTTTATCCTTTATCCTTTATCCTTTATCCTTTATCCATTATCCTTCATCTTTCATCCTTTATCCTTTATCTCGTTCTCTTGCCGGCTGAATCGTATACATTTACGTGTTTATGTCTCTATGGACTCACTTTTTTGTTTAATTGAGTTTGAAATCACAACGATTCTAAAGAAGTTTCACTTCAAAGGACGCTTGTAAGTTACAGGTAATGTAGTTACTAAGGTAGTTTATTCTTTCATCTTACAATTTTTGAACGCAAATACCTTGAGACAGTCTTTGCTGCATTGTGCTAAGTTAATAGCCCGAATCATAGAAGGTTCGAATTTCGCGCATGCGTAGTTCGCACACTAGCACTATCTCTCTTGCTCTTATGCAAAGGATACGATTAGAAATTTCTATATACTAGCGAATCTAATCAGGATATTCGACTATTTTGATCGAATTATTGCATTGTCATGGACCTTTGACAAGTGTGCAAAGTTTAAATAATATCTGTTCGTTCAAAGTGGGGCAAAATGACGTTCAAAGATTCCGTTACGTACATAGATACATACATACAGGTAAAACTAATATAAGCTTTTTTAAAACGCAAGTTCTAGTTTTTTAATTCTCTTACAACGATGTTATCTACAAATACACTTTTGTCGCTTTTTACGACACCCTCAAATGAAAACGAGTAGCATATATTTTTGCAAACTTTTTGATGTTTTTTTTTGCGTGATGACGATATAAGAACAGAATTCCCTATCCCATTTCTTGCCTCTGCAAAATGAACTGTATAGAGAAAGGAAAGTAGGAAAAAAATCAATACTAGCCCGTCTAAACAGCGTGGTATAGGAAGTCTATTTACCAACTATTGTAGGGGAGCCTCGATCGCAGCAGTGGCATATATATGAGCTGAAATTATGCTTTTAATCCCCAAAAAATTATTCGGATCAGGTTGAGCCTCCTTTACATCATCATCATCACAGCTCATATATATCCCACTGGTAGACACGAGCCTCCATAATAGGAGCGTGAACTGACTTTACTATACCATGCTCTTCAAGCAGGTTGGGTTTTGTTTCGAGATTTTCTTCTCTTCCATAGATGATATGCTTTTCTTTTGGGACTAATCCCACCACACATTCCCACCATTGTAACTCCTGTAAGCCAGGATCCACAATGGTCTCCATAAATGACACTGAGGTTTGACCCTCAGGCAGTCCCGGGATATGATTTTAATTGTCTTGGGACCCGCAACAAATTTAATTAGAAAAGATTAAAGAGGAGGGGTTGGAAAGAGAGATTCCACTTCCCTCCTAGGCAAAGCGGGAGACAGGAAAACAAAATGACTAGTCAGCCAGTAAATAAAAAGGTGTACAGCTACGATAGCGCAGCAGTACGGCACCACGGATACGGGAGAGCTTATGATATGCTTATTAAATCCCATAGTCGTCTTTTATGACATCCACGGCAAGAGTGATGAATTGTATTCTTACTCCGTCACCACACGGGGAAGCCTCCTCTACAATAGAATGGAAATTAACCTACTGTAATACGTTGGTTAGGCGGGATGACATATGGTTTCAGGTCAAATTTTTCTTCTATTCATCATCATCATCATTTCAACTCATATACGTCCCACTGTTGGGCTCGAGCCTCACATTAGGAGGGACAATTTCCCTACTACCTACTATACCACGCTAGTCAGACGTGTTGGCATTTTTTTTTTTATGGGTGGGCTATGGTAAGCGCACGCGCGTTCCTGTCCATCCGGGGCGATGAAAGGACGGCGCGTGGGCCCATAACCCACCTGTTCCCACATCACTTCGTGTTTGGGCCGACCACCGGAGCAGATGTGACTTGTCATCAGTGGTCGGCCCGACGGAATACCCTTTCGGGTAACCTCACCTCTCGACGTACTGGGACGTCGGTCGCCGTCGCGCGGTCAGCCTCTCTGCGGGTGACGGACAATTCCCTGACAGACGTGTTTCAACAGGGTTTCATCTTGAGTTTTCTTCTATTGTAAATATGTTGTCTGCATATTATATCCCTTAGTCGTCTTTTACGATACCACGGGCAAGATAGAGAGTGGTGAAATATATTCTTACTCCTTCACTGCAAGATTTTTCTGATACTTTGATATTATCAGCATCCTCCGTCTCGATACGGAAAATGTCACTATTTTTCTAACAATAATTATTTATTTACAGGATTCATTTTGGTGGATTCCGTATATGAGCATGGCATTGGTTTTGTTATATGTTCTTCTATTCGGTATAGGTTTAGGTCCTATACCATATTTTATTGGATCAGGTAAGCTGTATTATGTTTTTTTTTATAATAATTGCTATTTAATCATCAGGGTGTCCCTCCATCCCTCTTAGGTGGACTAAGGACACCTTGAGTCCCAGAGAACCGTTGAAGGCAAGTGGCACAGGACCGTTCCGAGGTGCTTCTTGAGGGGATGCCTGTGTCTAAGATGGATGACATTTGATCATCAGTCTGCCCTTATTCCGCGCTAAGTGAGCATGACTTGTCTTTTCTTTCCATAGACATCTGTCAGTTTGTCAGCTTGAGAGGAGCGCAAATATGAATCTGTGCTCATCCCAGGTCCCAGACCCCTTGGTCTCCACAGTCCAACGGTCTCCACGATAATATTGTCGTATTATAATACGTGACCCTATGTTTGATTTCTAGTTTTCCTTCTCTTATACATATGTTATTCGCATGTCATATGTCATAGTCCTCTTTTATGACTTCTGCAGGCTAATTCGACTGTAAATTGTATTTTACTCATTTGCCATAAAAAAAGCGCGCTTTCTATGTGCACTCATCATTTTAGCCTCACCCATAGCCCTCAGATAATTGAACCATCTCTTTTTAGGTCTTCCTCGATTGTTACGGCCATTTACATTGATATTAACCACTCACGCGCAATTTATCTAATAAAATAACAACATAACACAGCATCACAAACGAGGCATAACATCTACAAACAACATAAAAACACACCCAACACAACTTATCTTAAAGAACAAAGTGCATGCGCAAATTTCAAATACAATAGCAAAATCAAATCACATTGAAAATGTGATAAAGGAGCAACCTACAAATCCCTAAAACGATCGGATAACCTCCGTGAGACATTTCGTAACGAAAAAAGTATTCTTAAAAGCAAAAACCATTCGAATATAAGCCACACCAGTTAATCACAGAGACTACGGGGAAATTACGACGCTATGCAAGGCGAACCAGCCGACATCACGGAGATAAATAAGCACTCTTGGCAATAAAGTTTTGCAAACAATCGCCAACACACAAAAATTCAATCAAACTAAAACAAATGAATAACGCGAAACTAGTAATTAAACACGATAAACAGCTATTAAATGGAATACATTAAAATATGACGTAGAATAATAAACAACGGTGCACACACTACAAAGGTGCATCTAAACCACCAACATAAAAAGTATAATATCATGTTAGGCAAAAATAACAAACCTTTTCTTTTTTCTTTATTATTAACTTACTTGCGTCCAATCTGTCTTGCAATCCCTGATCAAGTTAGGGGCTTTTTGCGGGCCGGGTCAGGAACCCGGACAGAATTAAAAAAAAAAAAAAAAAAAAAAGCTCTCATTCAATAATCTGACGATTTCGATGTGACGCAAACGCACAGCCGCTATTATAATGTGCAAAAAAATTGCTATTTTGAAATACTCAAGCGCGTCAGATTAAGATATATATGGTCCATCTTTATGTCCTAGACGCACTGTCTCATAATCTGACGATAATCTAGGGATTCGCCTAATCTGACAAATAAAAAAAATATGAAGAACGTGTTTTTTTAATTATTGAAGAAAACATATACCTAATTCTGGAGTATCATCAAGATTATCAGGTGTTATGACTACACCGTCATAGGCTTTCGGCAATTAATCATCTGCAAACCAAACCATTTTGAGCTTTCCGTCGACAACTTTCCATCCATGGTCCGTTGGTAAAAGATCAACAATATTTGCATTATGGGCATTACTCCACAAACATGCAATGAATCTAGTGCGTAACACTTGCTGGAGTAACTCCGATTGACAGGGTGGCAAGTTGCACGCATCGTAATTCCGGATACTCAAGGAGAAGGGTTGTCATTTATCTTTTACCTTGTATGTCTTATTGAAGATGACATTCCTGGCTTGATTCACATCGTCTAATTTTTTCAACACATACAAGTGGCAAGTAAATTACTTTATGATGTTAAAAGACTCTTGTACATTATGCTCCTCTGATCTCAAATCCAGAAATGCTTTTTGGAAAATTTCTGAATTCATGAAATATTGCAAAGGTTTCTTTTTTCCTCGTCGGTACAACGTCGGGGTGAAATCGCAACCAGTGAATGCATGTAAAGCTGGAAGCGCCTTCGAAATTTTTGGGCCACGGAGAGGGGAATATAAGCATCACGCAGCTGCACGCGTTAGACTTTATCGACGAATTTTTGTTACTTCGGCTTGTGGAAATCGTCAGATTATATATTTTTCGTTATCCTTAAATTATTTCCTTTAAAATAAAAAAAAAATTAGCCACGCTCGAGAATGTCGAGATGACGTTTTTTTTTACAACTTTGAAGCCCTTCCCTTTTTTTATGTCATTCTCAAATTGTCAGATTAGTGGAATATACACTTTTTAGCGTGTAATTAACTAATTCTACCTTAATCTGACGCGCTCGAGAATTTCTGATGATCAATTTTTTTTACTAATCTGATCCTTTATCCTTGACGGGCGGCCTTATATATGGGGCTCATATTTGGTGGAGGTACTTAACCGGGTACAAGGTATCTCACTGTATATTAATCTGCCGCGCTTTAGTGAATCTCGAAATCCCCTCTTGGGCTCCCCTACTATAATGGCGTATGATCACTCGATTGGGTGCTTCACGCAATGCCGGTATAGTTGTTAAATGATAATTAATTAATATTTTCTGTTGACGAGAACGTGATACTTTTTTATGGATTATTTTAGGTTGGGTCGTGGGTTATTCAAAATTTTCATTTTTATTTTTGAAATACTTATCAGACATGTTATGAGATTGCAATAATATTTATGGTTATATATGTAAACAGATTGATAAAGGAATATTCCTCTTGGTCTTATTATAAAAGTATGACATTGAGTTGTAAGAGCTGATCAATACAATTACTTCAAAAGCGATCACAATAGAATTGCGAATAATCAATAACTATGACGGTTACGGAGTAAAATTACATTTAACAACCCCTCTTGCCCAATGCTGATGAAATATAGACAAATTAATACAATTATTAATTATGAGGACATTCGACGAGAAAGGATAAAATACATTTTTTAATGCTGTTCGTGGCAAACGACTAAACAGCACAGCTTTTTTTTGGGAGTGGGTTATGGTCGGCGCGCTCCTCGCTCCACTCCGTCCGGGGCGACAGAGGGGCGTAAGCACGCACACCCGTGACACGTCGCCTTCGTCGTTGGGCCAACCACCGGAGCAGGATGACTTGACGTCAGTGGTTGACCCGACAAACAGCACACCACGGTAAGACAAACTGCCGCAACTTTACTTGATCACTGTCTGCCGTAAAGAAAGTGAAGGGAGTACGAATGCGTGAAATGTGGTTCGGGGATGCTATAGGCACTACTAATAGTGGTTAACTAAAGGCACTACTAGTAGTGGTTTAATAGTGGTTGGGCCACACTGTTGACAGTTATCAGTCCACAGCCGCGGGCCAGTCCGTCCGGGGTAGTACCACACTCTCGCAGAAAATCGATATCCGAGTAATTTGTTACTGCGCTTCGTTTGGTGAGCGAGAGAGCCGGAAGCCTAATTTTCTGAGGGTGTTTGCATGTGATAGGTTTTAGTGATGCCTTTGGTATCACCGAACCTTATTACACGCATTCACCCTCTTTTCACTTCCTTCGCGGTAGGCAGCGGCCTTGCAAAGGTCCATGAGTGGCAGCAACACTTACCATCAGGTGTAGGTACTGTTTGCTAGTTTACCACCGTTTGCAATAAATTAAAAAAAAAAATGAACACACGCAAACATCCTTAAAAAAGTTGGACTGCCAGCTCTCTCGCTCACCGAACGAAGTACAAAATTGCTACATAGATGTCTATTCTCTAATGTGGTATTACTTCGGACGGACAGTTCCGCGACTGTAGACAGAAGGCTATTAACACTGTGGTCTTACTACGTGAAAAGTGTAATTAACCCCTCGAGCGCTTTTGAGACACCATTAAACCCAAAAAAAAATGTGCTCAAAGCGCTTTTGGGATACACGTTGACCCAAAAAAATACTTTACAATTAGCAATTAGTTTTAGTACATTTATTTAAATCAACCAATCAAAGCTATTAATATATATTTTATTTTATATTTCCTTGTCATATAACTATTATAGTTTATGTAAAATCATAAAATTCACTGAACTTTTTTTATATACCCAAGCGCGCGGGGCACTCGAGAGCGCCGCGATGTTTGGCGCGTGAGTGGTTTTTTTTTTTTTTTTTTTTTTAATTCTGTCCGGGTTCCTGACCCGGCCCGCAAAAAGCCCCTAACTTGATCAGGGATTGCAAGACAGATTGGACGCAAGTAAGTTAATAATAAAGAAAAAAGAAAAGGTTTGTTATTTTTGCCTAACATGATATTATACTTTTTATGTTGGTGGTTTAGATGCACCTTTGTAGTGTGTGCACCGTTGTTTATTATTCTACGTCATATTTTAATGTATTCCATTTAATAGCTGTTTATCGTGTTTAATTACTAGTTTCGCGTTATTCATTTGTTTTAGTTTGATTGAATTTTTGTGTGTTGGCGATTGTTTGCAAAACTTTATTGCCAAGAGTGCTTATTTATCTCCGTGATGTCGGCTGGTTCGCCTTGCATAGCGTCGTAATTTCCCCGTAGTCTCTGTGATTAACTGGTGTGGCTTATATTCGAATGGTTTTTGCTTTTAAGAATACTTTTTTCGTTACGAAATGTCTCACGGAGGTTATCCGATCGTTTTAGGGATTTGTAGGTTGCTCCTTTATCACATTTTCAATGTGATTTGATTTTGCTATTGTATTTGAAATTTGCGCATGCACTTTGTTCTTTAAGATAAGTTGTGTTGGGTGTGTTTTTATGTTGTTTGTAGATGTTATGCCTCGTTTGTGATGCTGTGTTATGTTGTTATTTTATTAGATAAATTGCGCGTGAGTGGTTAATATCAATGTAAATGGCCGTAACAATCGAGGAAGACCTAAAAAGAGATGGTTCAATTATCTGAGGGCTATGGGTGAGGCTAAAATGATGAGTGCACATAGAAAGCGCGCTTTTTTTATGGCAAATGAGTAAAATACAATTTACAGTCGAATTAGCCTGCAGAAGTCATAAAAGAGGACTATGACATATGACATGCGAATAACATATGTATAAGAGAAGGAAAACTAGAAATCAAACATAGGGTCACGTATTATAATACGACAATATTATCGTGGAGACCGTTGGACTGTGGAGACCAAGGGGTCTGGGACCTGGGATGAGCACAGATTCATATTTGCGCTCCTCTCAAGCTGACAAACTGACAGATGTCTATGGAAAGAAAAGACAAGTCATGCTCACTTAGCGCGGAATAAGGGCAGACTGATGATCAAATGTCATCCATCTTAGACACAGGCATCCCCTCAAGAAGCACCTCGGAACGGTCCTGTGCCACTTGCCTTCAACGGTTCTCTGGGACTCAAGGTGTCCTTAGTCCACCTAAGAGGGATGGAGGGACACCCTGATGATTAAATAGCAATTATTATAAAAAAAAACATAATACAGCTTACCTGATCCAATAAAATATGGTATAGGACCTAAACCTATACCGAATAGAAGAACATATAACAAAACCAATGCCATGCTCATATACGGAATCCACCAAAATGAATCCTGTAAATAAATAATTATTGTTAGAAAAATAGTGACATTTTCCGTATCGAGACGGAGGATGCTGATAATATCAAAGTATCAGAAAAATCTTGCAGTGAAGGAGTAAGAATATATTTCACCACTCTCTATCTTGCCCGTGGTATCGTAAAAGACGACTAAGGGATATAATATGCAGACAACATATTTACAATAGAAGAAAACTCAAGATGAAACCCTGTTGAAACACGTCTGTCAGGGAATTGTCCGTCACCCGCAGAGAGGCTGACCGCGCGACGGCGACCGACGTCCCAGTACGTCGAGAGGTGAGGTTACCCGAAAGGGTATTCCGTCGGGCCGACCACTGATGACAAGTCACATCTGCTCCGGTGGTCGGCCCAAACACGAAGTGATGTGGGAACAGGTGGGTTATGGGCCCACGCGCCGTCCTTTCATCGCCCCGGATGGACAGGAACGCGCGTGCGCTTACCATAGCCCACCCATAAAAAAAAAAATGCCAACACGTCTGACTAGCGTGGTATAGTAGGTAGTAGGGAAATTGTCCCTCCTAATGTGAGGCTCGAGCCCAACAGTGGGACGTATATGAGTTGAAATGATGATGATGATGAATAGAAGAAAAATTTGACCTGAAACCATATGTCATCCCGCCTAACCAACGTATTACAGTAGGTTAATTTCCATTCTATTGTAGAGGAGGCTTCCCCGTGTGGTGACGGAGTAAGAATACAATTCATCACTCTTGCCGTGGATGTCATAAAAGACGACTATGGGATTTAATAAGCATA
Organism: Lymantria dispar; assembly: GCA_032191425.1. Classification (NCBI taxonomy): domain Eukaryota; kingdom Metazoa; phylum Arthropoda; class Insecta; order Lepidoptera; family Erebidae; genus Lymantria; species Lymantria dispar. The sequence goes on along the minus strand of CM063444.1, from coordinate 4,865,985 downwards.
TCATAAGCTCTCCCGTATCCGTGGTGCCGTACTGCTGCGCTATCGTAGCTGTACACCTTTTTATTTACTGGCTGACTAGTCATTTTGTTTTCCTGTCTCCCGCTTTGCCTAGGAGGGAAGTGGAATCTCTCTTTCCAACCCCTCCTCTTTAATCTTTTCTAATTAAATTTGTTGCGGGTCCCAAGACAATTAAAATCATATCCCGGGACTGCCTGAGGGTCAAACCTCAGTGTCATTTATGGAGACCATTGTGGATCCTGGCTTACAGGAGTTACAATGGTGGGAATGTGTGGTGGGATTAGTCCCAAAAGAAAAGCATATCATCTATGGAAGAGAAGAAAATCTCGAAACAAAACCCAACCTGCTTGAAGAGCATGGTATAGTAAAGTCAGTTCACGCTCCTATTATGGAGGCTCGTGTCTACCAGTGGGATATATATGAGCTGTGATGATGATGATGTAAAGGAGGCTCAACCTGATCCGAATAATTTTTTGGGGATTAAAAGCATAATTTCAGCTCATATATATGCCACTGCTGCGATCGAGGCTCCCCTACAATAGTTGGTAAATAGACTTCCTATACCACGCTGTTTAGACGGGCTAGTATTGATTTTTTTCCTACTTTCCTTTCTCTATACAGTTCATTTTGCAGAGGCAAGAAATGGGATAGGGAATTCTGTTCTTATATCGTCATCACGCAAAAAAAAACATCAAAAAGTTTGCAAAAATATATGCTACTCGTTTTCATTTGAGGGTGTCGTAAAAAGCGACAAAAGTGTATTTGTAGATAACATCGTTGTAAGAGAATTAAAAAACTAGAACTTGCGTTTTAAAAAAGCTTATATTAGTTTTACCTGTATGTATGTATCTATGTACGTAACGGAATCTTTGAACGTCATTTTGCCCCACTTTGAACGAACAGATATTATTTAAACTTTGCACACTTGTCAAAGGTCCATGACAATGCAATAATTCGATCAAAATAGTCGAATATCCTGATTAGATTCGCTAGTATATAGAAATTTCTAATCGTATCCTTTGCATAAGAGCAAGAGAGATAGTGCTAGTGTGCGAACTACGCATGCGCGAAATTCGAACCTTCTATGATTCGGGCTATTAACTTAGCACAATGCAGCAAAGACTGTCTCAAGGTATTTGCGTTCAAAAATTGTAAGATGAAAGAATAAACTACCTTAGTAACTACATTACCTGTAACTTACAAGCGTCCTTTGAAGTGAAACTTCTTTAGAATCGTTGTGATTTCAAACTCAATTAAACAAAAAAGTGAGTCCATAGAGACATAAACACGTAAATGTATACGATTCAGCCGGCAAGAGAACGAGATAAAGGATAAAGGATGAAAGATGAAGGATAATGGATAAAGGATAAAGGATAAAGGATAAAGGATAAAGGATAAAGGATAAAGGATAAAGGATAAAGGATAAAGGATAAAGGATAAAGGATAAAGGATAAAGGATAAAGGATAAAGGATAAAGGATAAAGGATAAAGGATAAAGGATAAAGGATAAAGGATAAAGGATAAAGGATAAAGGATAAAGGATAAAGGATAAAGGATAAAGGATAAAGGATAAAGGATAAAGGATAAAGGATAAAGGATAAAGGATAAAGGATAAAGGAGTTTCATTTCTGATATGCGTACTTTGTACACACACTCTTTTTTTAAAACTTTGCACACTCGTCAAAGGCCCATGACAATACAATAATTCGATCAAAATAGCCGAATATCCTGATTAGATTCACCAGGATTTAGAAAATTCTAATCGTATCCTTTGCATAAGAGCAAAAGAGATAGAGCAAGTGTGCGAAATACGCATGCGCGAACTTGTAAGTGTTTTTTAATTTTTTGAACTATTATTTATTACGTAACAACCTCTCTATATATTTGTTACCCTATTTTAGACACTAATACTTACTATAAAGATCATAGATAAAGCTAACAGAGCTAGTAACACAGTAGACGCTCCAGTAGAAAATAACAGCAGCGGTCTTCTGCCGAAGATATGCAGAAGCTTTATCACTAGGATAGCAGCAACTGTATTAATAACACCAGTGCCAATTGTGGCATATTGTCCCTCCTTTTCTGATAATCCCGTCTGCTGGAAGATTGTTTGGGAGTAAAAGAATATCTGTGAAATAAAACATTCGTCTATATTTTTTTTATTAAATAGTAACATATTATTTACAAATGTACCTAATACAGATCTCGAAGATGTTAGATAGTTTGCAAGTCATGACTGGAGTCGTATACTATACGGACTTTGTAGCAACTCGAGAAAATTTCTCTGCGTTCAGGCGTTTCTTACCCACTCTAACAATCAATCTTAAGGCTCACATATAGGCCCCATCAAGCTCTCTCATATTCTGAATGCTGTACGGCTGCGCTTATCGTAGCTGCACATCGTCTTATTTATTTGCTAAATAGCCAATTTTGATTCATGTTTCCCGCCCGGGAAGTGGGGTCAATCTCTTCCAACTCCTCCTGTTTAACTTTTCTAATTAACTTTGCTGTGGGTTCCAGGACAATTAAGATAATGTCCCTGAGGGTCAAATCTCGGTGTCATATATGGAAATACATACAATTTCATTTAAAAGTAATTATTTAAAAAATTACAGCCCGCTTCTTGTTGGATTTTCTCAGCTTGTGGCCGCGTTCCGATTCAGTGGTAGATAATTGAATTGTTTCAAACTATGTGTAAATTTTTCAATACTTACCTAAGTACCATTAAGAGACCTATGCAAAAAAAATTATTTGAATCGTCCATGTGGTAACGGAATAAGAATACGATTCGCCACTCACTGTCTTGCCCGTGGATGTCGTAAAAGACGACTAAAGGATAAGCATATAACATCTATGCAAGAGAAGAAATCGAATAAACCCTATATCAACCTATCTGTCCAGCATAGTATAGTAAGGTCAATTTCCCAAGTGGGACGTATATTAGCCGAGATGATAATGATGATTTGAATAACTAACCGCACTGATTCCACTGGTCTGTTGTCCCGCCTGCATACTGCATACCAGCAAAAGTGGCAATCGTAGTCGCTTATCTAATAGGACACTCATCATGGTCCATTTATTATCTTTGTTAGCTTCAGTACATTCATTACATCTCAACTCTTCACTCAATATATTGATATCATTGATAAGCATGTCTTTAGTTGCGCTGCGTAATCTACATAATTCTAGAAATAATGTGTCTACTTATGCACCTAAGAAATTATATGTATTTCTTTGGCGTAATAATTATTTTTGCAAAAAAGAAACCGCCTTCAATAATGTAGACAATGTAGATATTTTTTTAAATTGTGTTGATTTTTCATTTTCTAAAAATCATCGCTTGTGCGATTTCGATAAAATTTCATGGAACCATTTGGGAACCCTTGCCAACAAAAAAAGAATCATCAAAATCGGTTCATAAACGACGAAGTTATCCGCGAACAAACATGAAAAAGAATTTACACCGTCGAAATGAGAAACCCACTTTTTTGAGGTCGTTTAACAAGATAAAAATCTTTCTAAAAATTTCATCCTTTATGTATTCTACTGTTGTAGAAAAAACGATACTAATAATGGAAAGAAAGGATATTTAATACATTGAAAGTTTTATTATAACGCATTATCTTGTTGACATTTGTGACGGTGTGCGCGCTTCGTAAAAAATGTTGACTAGCTAACTTTAGGATGTCGGTTTTTCGTGGTGCTGTACGCGCTCCATAAAAATGAACTCTCATAATTTTTTACTTAATGCGCCGAAAGAAGTATATCTAATTGCTCTTTTTGCTTATTTTTAAGAAGAGTTTTAGAAGAGAAATTTCTCAATTCCTCTGTATTTTTTTTGTGTCTTATCTTTGCTAGGTAATCAGCTTTTGATGATTTTTTTTTATTTAAACGCTGGTACTTTCCACATTTCCGAGTGGAGACTGAATAGAATACAATTCTCCACATCCATATAAAAAACAAATAACGGATATAATATGCATATAACATCTGTGGCAAACTCGAAATAAAACGCTATAGCAACCCATATGACCAGCGTGATAAAGTAGGTCAATTGCCCTCCTATTGTGGAGGAGGTCCGAGCTCAACAATAGGACGTATATGAGCTCATGGCTTGGAGAATGGTTTAGATTAATATTTGAATCCGGTAGGTGGCGCTGCAAATGATTTCAGGAAGAATTACTATTCTTTTAAGATTTGAACAGTACAGCATCTGTTGGGTCAGTTAGTTTTATTAAAAATCTGACGAAATACAATACCTTTTAAAGCTTGCTCTTCATTTCTCTTGATTACGTATAAGTACTTAGGACTCTCTGGGACTAATAATAATATTGGTAATGTAAATAAGACAACCAGGGCAAATACGGATATTAGGTAAGGCCACTCTTCTGGACGACCTGTAAATAAACAAAAAAATGGTGATAGGACAAAGAGAAAATGCCAGTGATAGACAAGCTTATTTTTAATATGTTAATTTTGCTTTAAAGATATTTTTGTAATTAATCTACTTTTACCAATATAATGAAAGAATGAAAGAAAATATTTTATTAGTATACAGAAATGGCAAACACATAGTAAAAATCACAAAAAAGTCCGTCTTTAAATTGTACCAAATCGAAATGGTACCATTAAGGGCAATTATTACTTACTATCATAGTTAAGAAGAAAACCCCTCCCCTATTAATTATGATTTGCAGAGATTTTCAGTATATATTTAATTAAAAACTGTATATGAGTTTATCTTCTTGTACATTAATGATACCTGCATATATCTTTTAGTCATTATTTACGACACCCAAGGAGAAAAGCGAGGGTGCTAAATGATATTGTCACTTCGTTACCACACGGAAGATGGCTTACCCAATAAAAAGTCCAATCCCATAATTTGTCCAATCAACACACCGATGCCAATATTTATAACACAGTAAACACCCACACTGCCGGATAACTTGAGCGGTGCTAATTCAGTGAGATACATAGGCACTATAACCAGTGACAAACCTGAAAATAAATTAATTATGTACTTTAAGAGAGCACTAAATAGATGACGCGCTTGTCAATATGACGTCATTTTGAATATCAAATACTTTTAGTCCTTTCGTGATATAAAGTACTCGAAATGTCGGTATCATAATAACCTAAATTATAATATGTTAGTTATAGTTTTTATATTTATAATACCTTGTTTTTTCATGAGAGGCTCTCGCCCAATTTCTCCGTGGCGACGGATTAGCGGTTTACGATTCTATAACCTACTAAATTCTCTTACGGTCGCTATTGGGCCAACCACTGATAACAATAGCTTTGAGCTTCTGCCCGCGACTTCGTCCGCGTTGAATAGTTTTTTTTATGGCTAACGCTTACTTTAAGCCGCGACTTTGTTTACGTAAAATGTGAAAATATTTTTAAATAATACGATTGTGTCATACTTACATTATTTTTGCAAAACTTTAACCGTTTATGCAGCTCACGTAGCGAAAGCTCTCAAAAGGAAAAAGAACCCCCGATTTTGAAGCATTCTTTATTGGTCGCTCCTATTTATCTTAGCGTAATGATATATATCCTATAGCCTTCCTCGATAAATGGGCTATCTAACACTGAACAATTTTTTTTAACCGGACCAGTAGTTCCTGAGATTAGCGCGTTCAAACAAACAAACCCTTCAGGTTTATATATTAGTATAGATTGCTATCACTGATATTGGTATAATTGTTATTTCTGTGTGTTGACAGAGTAAGAATACAATTACTCACTTCCTCTCTTACCAGTGGATGCCGTAACAGATAATATTCAGATAACATCGATGCAAGAAAAGGCAAACAAGAAAAGCCAACATGTCTGACCAGCATGGTATAATAGGTCAAATTTTCTCCCACAATAGAGGAGGTCCAAGCCCAACAGTGGGACGTATACGGGCTAATGAGGATGATGGCAATGATTGCTATTTCTTACTGATATGCTAACATTGTGAAACATTTCAGCTCCTATTACGGCGTCTTTTTTTAATTTGTTCTCGACTAATAAAAAAAAAAATTATATTCACTGAGTTCTACTTCTTAAGACTGGTGCGTTCAATCAAACACTACGAATAATATAGCTAATATTAATAATAAATTTACTTACCAGCAGCTAGACCAGCTAGTAATCTTCCTAAAATAAGTAATTCTACTGAATTAAAATGTCCGCAGAATAAACACAATGCTCCACCTGCTAGTAATAGGAGTTTTATAATTAAAGTACCCATTTTTCTGAAAAACGAAATAAATAACTTTAACAATAATTTTGAAACCTATATTTACCTATGGTGATGAAATTAGAAATCAATACAAGACTGCGCAGATGGCGTAGTGATTAAGATATTTAGCTACCGTGCCAGTATTGTGGGTTCGATTCACACGCAAGACAATACTTTGTGTTATCCACAAGACAGAGAGTGAAGGAACTGAGCTTCGCTGATACTAAAGATATTTTCAAGCCCACCACAGACAAACACCCTCAGAGAATTGGGTTTCCGACTCTCACGCTCACCAAACAAAGAGCAATAACAAATTGCTACTTTTTTTTAGGGGGTGGGTTATGGTCGGCGCATTCCTCACACCACTCCGTCCGGGGCGACAGAGGGGCACACACACCCGTGACCCACCCGTGACACGTCGCCTTCGTCGTTGGACCGACCACCGGAGCAGGATGACTTGACGTCAGTGACGTCAGTGGTTTCCCTTGAGGAGTACATCGAACAAATTGCTACTGGTCAGACGTTGATTTTCTGCGAGTGGTACCACGGAGTAAGTACAAATGTATATGCTGCGTGTGTGGTACTACCCCGGACGGACCGGCCCGCGGGGGACAGACGACTGTCGACAGTGTGCTCCTACATATGTAATTCAAACAATCACCTATGAACGTGAAATTTTATAGATTGTTGTCTTTTTGAGGTAAGCCAGCACTAAGAAACAATTTTTGGCACTTCAACCCTAAGGGGTGCAAAGCCTATAGTTGAAACCACTGGGCCCACGAACTTGAAATTTTGTATACGTTCCCCTTTTTCGGGGTAAAAGAAGCAATAGGGCAAAAAATAATAGACAAATTAATAATAGAAAAATTAAAAGACAGTTTCTCGCGGATCTTTGAAGCGGCGCCGCGGCGGTCGTATTCCAATACGTTGGTAGTTTATTGGATTAATTTAAAATAAAATGTTATTTTTTTTTAATTCAAGATAACTTAATGTTGCTTTACCTTCCCAATGTGTTAGCGACACCAGATCCAACTATGGAGCCTATACAAGCACCAACGATGAAGATGGACACCACGAATGACCACAGCACGTTCAACCATCTTTCATCTAGTATCATATCATAGTGATTCACGAAACTTTCATTACAAAACTTTTTTATTACCTAAAATTTAATAAACTTTTTATAAATAAAGAAAGGATGCTTCATTGCTGTGGAATACATATTTAATTGCGAATAAAAAGAGTTTTGGCGCGAATACCAAAACATCATTCATTATATTTAGTAGTTTAAATTGAATATTATCTATACCAATAAATAAAATTGGAGTGTCTGTTTGTAATGTCAAAATAATAGGCTTTTTTCATGCTCACACGGTTATTTGAACGATACCTATGCCTAAAAATCACTTTATATTTTTTTGTCTGTCTGTCTGTCTGTTTGTTCCGGGTAATCTTCAAAACGCCTGGACCGATTTCAAAAATTCTTTCACCAATGGAAAGCTATAATATCAGGGAGTAAACTAGGCTATATTTTATCGGTATTCCCACGGGAAAGGGCACTACGGGGATAAGGTAAGGAGGGAGAGTACACCGTCCTGCCACCACTGCGATTGCGACGAGGACACGGCGCGCCACACGCTAGAGGCCTGCGCGGCTTGGGCAGTGCAGCGCCGTGAACTCGTCGCAATCATCGGTGCCGACGCTGTCGACCATCGCCCTAGCGATGGCCGGCAGCGTCGGGAACTGGGACGCGGTCGCAGCCTTCTGCGAGACAGTGATCTCGCAGAAGGAGGCGGCGGATCGTCTGCGCGTGGAGCGCAGCCTCGATGAGGAGATCCGCCGCCGGCGACTGGGGCGGCGCAGGCGCAACTATCTGCGCCTCATGCCGCCCTAGCCGAGGCCGCGGGTGACGTGACCGGGGATTAGTCCGTCACCCGCCGAGAGGCCGACCGCGTGAGGAAAGACCGACGTCTTCCCCGAGGGGGGGGACGACGGTCGATGGGAGGGTACCCCGCGTAGGGGGTATTCCGTCGGGCCGACCACTGACGACAAGTAAACCTGCTCCGGTGGTCGGATGACGAAGGCGAGGTGGTTTTCGGGTGGGTTGCGGGAGTTGCGTGCTTAAGCCCCTCTGTCGCCCCGGACGGAGTGGTGCGGAGGCGCGCCGACCGCGACCCACCCAAAAAAAAAAAAAAACGGCGGACCGTTCTTGTTCATTGTTAAGCTAACAATGTATTAGACTGAAAGACTTTGTATCCACGGTCATGAATAAATCCATCAAAAGAAACGCTGTCATAGGCTGTAGATTTCTTAGGTGTGTTTTCTTAAGCAATTCTTAACAGCTTACTCGTTTATAAGATTTCGTGTCGAAACATGGAAGTCTTACTCCAATGACGATATTCGATGATCCGATAGAAAATAAGAAAATCTTCATCCTAAATTAAGCATTTTATAATTACGATTTGTCTTTTTTTAATCAAATCAAATCAAATCATTTATTCTGCATAGGCCCCTTAAGGGCACTTACATATTGTCAAATTACACGTTTGAATACAATACAACAATCTACCACCGGATCGGAACGCGGCCACAAACTGAGAAGATCCGGCAAGAAACTCAGCGGGCAGTCATTTTTTTCTTAATCCTTTAAATATACATAATATTATGCTTCGTACAACATATGTGGTATTAGCTCCAGTGTGATGCCCTTCGAAATTGTATATATGTATAAATTTTCAAGATTTAGTACAAGACAAAAAAATAATTAAAGCATAAAGAAAGGAAGAAAATATGGCTGGACCAGATCCCACAAGCAGCACCCGATCACGAGTTAACTACTAGAGCAGCCATCACTCTCCTCAACCATATTAGAGGGAAGGGAGCGACCCGCCCCCACATAGCTACCGCAAGCAGAACCTTATTCAGTGAGCATGACCAAACCATAAATAAAAATACAATACGAACTACAACTACTACTATATAAAAAAAAAACTAGTACTATAAAATAAACTATGAACTATAGCAGGTATGCAAAGAGATCAAAACCAAAATTCGACAGGCAAAACACGCTACGCTGTACAATCACAAGAGTAAGAGAAAGAGAAAAAAAATAAAAATAAAATAAGTTATAAATATTACAATTTAGGAATACCTTAAAGCTATTACCTTAAAACAATTACAATAACATGAATTGCTGAATGAGGAGCTGCTCATAACCACTCTGTATTATCATCTAAATAATCCGAAATTTTGTAATAGCCTTTGCTACAAAGTCTACTCTTAATAGCTTTTTAAACATGTTAATTGGCATGCCTCGGATATTTTTAGGTAGTAATATAATAATTTGTCTATTCCGTGTGATGTGTGTTTACTCTATGCAAGAATACATTTCACTACAGATAACGGCCGCGGGCAAGAGAGTGGAGAGTGCTGATGTAGTGAAGGAGTAAGAATACAATTTACCAATCCATATCTTGCCTGTGGATGTCGTAAAAGACGACTAAGGGATATAATAAGCATATAACATCTATGCAAGAGAAGAAAAACTCGTAACAAAACCCTATTCCAACACGTCTGACCAGCGAATAGTAGGTCAAATCCTCTCCCATTATGGAGGAGGCCTGTGCCCAACAGTGGGACATATATAGATGCTGAGATGAGATGATGAACTGAAAGCTATATCTATACAAATAAATAAAATCGAAGTGTCGGTTTGTAATTTCAAAATACTGCGTTTTTTTATGCTCACGCGGTTATTTGCACGATACCTATGCCTAAAAATCAGGTTAAAAATGTTTTGTCTGTCTGTCTGTTTGAGGTAATCTTAAAAACAGTTGGACCGATTTTGATAATATTTTACTACCATTTCTATATAAGGAGTAACTTGGGCTATTTTATCCCGGAATTCGCACGGGAACGTAAACTACGCGGGTAAGGCGACTAAAACCGAAGCGAAGCGAGGGCTGGTTGCTAATATACTAAAAAAAATAGCGTGAGTACTAAGTACGCATGTCAGAAGTGAAACTTCTTCGGTTACATGCGGTTTTTATCAGTATTAAAAAAAAAATCTCTCGATCTTTCTCACTCGCTTGCTCCCTACTCTCGCCCCATAGCTGTGCTTCGTGCTATGTTCGCCCTTTCTCATTCTCTCTCTCAATCGGTCTCAATCACTCTCTCCCTCTTCTTCGACGCTGCACATCTTCGTGACGCTAAATTGCGTTTCATCCGTAAAAAAATTACCCTCATGCGCGCAAAGAAGTTTCGCTTCAAAAAGTTGTATATTTACAGCCAAACTAGTTATATATAGCTAGTACGTCAATTTAATTGTCAATGTGGAATAATGCTATGCCTAACGGGATACAGCTAGCTACAAAGACGGATAAAAAGTTACTAACCTCAGCGGGTGTATTAATAACTCCTACACTGTAACCAACAGGAAAGCAAGTGCCCAATGAGACACTGATCGCTGATAAAACCAAGTGGAACGTCCATCCGTCTTTGTAGTACAGCACTTGATTAGGCTGATGTTCGCCGGATATCTGTTGACAAAGAGAAGATTTCTAGAAAACTCTTTTGTGAGACATACCTAAATAAGCGGATATTTGGATACTACCCTTTCTTGTATCCCTCTATGTTTGTATGTGGGATAGTCGGTTTTGATACACTAGAGCTGAGGCGTAAGTTCGTAAATAGTATGCATTATTATCTGTTACTGGGTGAGAAGATCGACAATCCATCAGTGCAGGAGTGCATAAACTTGTATGTACCTGATAACTACATGCGTGGTATTGATCGAAGACAACATCGACTATTTGCCTGCCCGCCAATATGGCGGATTTGTCAAGCCAGTAATAGTGCGGAAGGAGGCGGCGGATCACCTGCGCGAGGAGCGCAGCCTCGATGAGGAGATCCGCCGCCGGCGACTGGGGCGGCGCAGGCGCAACTATCTGCGCCTCATGCCGCCCTAGCCGAGGCCGCGGGTGACGTGACCGGGGATTAGTCCGTCACCCGCTGAGAGGCCGACCGCGTGAGGAAAGACGGACGTCCTCCCCGAGGGGGGGACGTCGGTCGATGGGAGGGTACCCCAATAGGGGGTATTCCGTCGGGTCGACCACTGACGACAAGTTAACGCTGCTCCAGTGGTCGGCCCAACGACGAAGGCGACGTGGTTTTCGGGTGGGTCGCGGGAGTTGTGTGCTTAAGCCCCTCTGTCGCCCCGGACGGAGTGGTGCGAAGGCGCGCCGACCGCGACCCACCCACAAAAAAAAAAAAAAAAAAAAGCCAGTAATAGTCCTACTGTAAGAGCTATTACTCAAATGAACAAATTGATTAAAATTATTCCAGATGTAGATATATTTACTGATAGAATATGTGCAATAAAAAAACCAAATAAATATTTAAATTGTATACTACATTAAGTTTGGCTTTGTCTATTATTCGTATTATTTTATCATTGTATCAAGAGTAGGCCTCTTGAATCTCGATTCCAATCCTAAATTTAATTGCAGCTCGAATTTGAGCAAATTTGGCACTCTTGAAAACGACACTAGCGCACGATTGGAATCAAAATCAGTGGAACGTTTCTAAACCAAATGAATTCGACTCTCGTCGGTTAAGTCAAATATTTGCTACCTTCAACGTGATTTTGACCTAGTTTAAAATCGTTAATGTTGCACAATTTCAAGAAAGCGTCTTTGTGGTGATCCAGTTCGATAACGTTATTAATTTAAAGTAAGAAAATACGGCACATTTGGTGAAAATAATAATGGCGAACGCGAAGAATTCATTCTCGATTTTGTTCAAGAGTAAGTACCAAATATAAGTTTGGTGAGATTGGAATTTAATCGGATTCGAAATTAGAATTGTTTTCAAGAGTAGGCACACTGTTATTGTATAATATTAGGTTTAATAATTAGGTATTTAGATTGTGTAGTACAGCGTATAAGCATTTTGGTCTAAACTGTAAGCTTTTATGTTTCCTTAAGTAAATAAATAAATATATGGGCTGAAAAGAAGAACAGAAGAGTGAAGCGTACATATTTCATCATCATTTCAGCTCATATACATTGCAGCCCAACTTTCTGAGAGTGTTTGCGTGTTGAGGGTTTTGGTGCCTTTGGTATCATCGAGCCTCAATGCATGCATTCACACTCCCTTCACTTTCTTCGCGGTAGGCAGCGGCCTTGTAAAGGTCCATGAGCGGCAGCAACACTTACCATCAGGTGTACTGTTTGTTCGTGTGCCACCACTTGCAATAAAAAAAAAATATACATCCCACTGCTGGGCTCCGAGTCTCCTCCACAATAGGAGAGAAATTGACCTTACTATGCCATGCTGGTTTGACAGTGTGGTATAGAGTTTTATTTCGAGTTTCTCTTCTCTTGCATCTATGCATGTTTTATGCATATTATATCCCTTAGTCGTCTTTTATGACATCCACGAGCAAGTTAAGGAGTGGTGAATTGTATTCTTACTCCGTCACCACATAGAAATACAATTTTAAATTGGCATATTATGTGGAGGCGTTTACGAATACTACTAACCTGTACATTACTAGTGGGTGTCGTAAAGGATGACTAAGCGATATAATATGTGCATAAGATCTGTGCAAGAGAAGCAAGAGCACTGACAAGATATGGAGTGGTGAATTGTATTCTTAATCCGTTACCACACAGAAACCACACTATTGCCGTATACATATTTTCGGTGAGAGTATACCCAGTAAGGGGCACAGGTCTTAGAATAATAACATATAGAAGGTAAGTTTGCGCACAAAAAGTGAAGCATTTCAATTGGAGCCTAATGGAGCTTACGCCAGAACCGTTCCGTAATGTATGTGTCACTATACTGCACGTACGTACGCAACTCTTAAAAAATAAATAGGTAATTATTTCGATTTGTGCATTCAAATGGTGTCACAACACATTTGAATAACATAAAAAGGTTTCTAACATTACTTTTAAAAGTATTTCGACCATTTATGTTAATAAAAACAAATTTTGATTTCATAATTTTTATAGTGGTGTGCGTGTGTACGTGTGTAATCGCCTGCGCGCATGTAGTATTTTTAGATTCATGTTTCGAACGTTCGAAGTACATAGCGACACTATCCTTCTATACGTTATTATTCTAAGGGCACAGGTATATAAATTGATTACATATATATTCTTGTTACTCACATAGTTTGTAAGTTTTTTTACATGACTAGCACATATTATTATGGATGGCTATTAGAAATAAACACTTTTTTATTATTATTTGTTTAGCTCGTGCTACTTATTCGAATTTACCAATAGCTGATTATATCAATAAGAAAAAGAAGAACCAGACATAACATAAATATAAATATCTTATGAATTTCATATAAATACATTGACATTTAAATATTTTATTCTTATTAACATAAGGCTTATCACACGCTGTGTGACCGAAAATGCTCAATTAATTCAGTCAGACAATTTAATGTTCTTAGCGATATAGTAGAAACTCGATTATCCGGCTCTCAGTTATAAGGATTTGCGATTATCCGGACAACTAACCACGACCTACTGTATTTACAAATCGAATTTACGCAAGCATGAAAGTGTCTCAAATGGCATGTCCCGCCCGCGCCCCGCGGGATTTCTGCTCCACGCGTTTCGTTATTGTTTTAGACTTTTAGTTACTCGTAGTAGTTAATAATTGTTACTCCGATCTGATGTACGTGCCCCGCGGAATATGTATTTGTCTATAAACGCATAAAATTATGTACATACTACATATGCATAAAACCAAAGCAAGTTTTTCATACATTCGATTATCCGGATTTTCGATTATCCAAATGCCTAACGACAACAATTAATCCGGTTAATCGAGTTTCTACTGTAAACTTATAGATTCGAATGTGAGTTTACTGGTTAGTTACGTTTATGCGTTTCAATTACTCAAACGATCGTTTTTAAATTTCGCATATATGTTGTTGAGGACAAAGAAAAGCTTTCATTCGTTCAGAAATAAAATAATATTTGCGTAAGAAAGAAAAATAATTGATAAAATCTGATTGAATAGGTTAAAGCCATAGCTAGTATTGTTATACAACAGAAAGTTATTATATAAGCAGCTGTTACGCGAGCTAGCTTAGCTTAGACACCGACCCATCACACTTTCAATAGTCTTCTCTAAGCATGTGATCATATTGCGGCTGGAGGACTCTGAATACCTTGACCAATTTACTCTGACCTCTTGTTGTCCTTAAAGCCATGAGAATGTAAATAAGGATAAAATTAACAATAAAAAAACTAAAAAACAAAATAAACAAATATCTACAAATATTACTATGACGATAGATTTATATTCTATGCAAATTAATTATTATAATTTAAACCTGTTTGAAAACAATCTACACTAATATTATAAAGAGGAAAGATTTGTTTGTTTGTTTGTATTGAATAGGCTCCGAAACTACTGCACCGATTTCAAAAATTCTTTTACCAATGGAAAGCTATAATATCAGGGAGTAACATAGGCTATATTTTATGCCGGTATTCCCACGGGATTGGGAACTACGCGAGTAAGGCGACTGAAACCGAAGCGAAGCGAGGGCGGGTTGCTAGTGTATAATAAGCAAGCAAGCTTGTATTTTTTTGTTAAGGTTTTTTTGATAATTATGCAAGTGCACAGGTCATTCTCATCGTGACAGCTCATAAACGTTCCACTGCTGGACTCGAGTCCCCTGCGCAATAAGCGAGAAATTGATTACCATCAAATATTGACATTAACTCGTTAGTCTGTTAATTAACGAAGTTAACAGTCTGCGTAACGGAACAACTTTTAAGTTAACTTCAAAAAATGTTAATGATCTTGTTAACTTTCGTTAAATTGAACTACTGTTAACTTTAGTCCGTAACATTAGTCGTTTGTTGATATGCTGTGATTTTCTTTGTTTGAATTACGCGTCACGCCACGCTAAATTCCACGACGCCTGCGCCGCCCAAATCGCCCGCGGCAACTCGTGTCGTAGAGGAGTTCCTCCTGTGCACGAGCCGCTCTCTCTTTCCGTGATATAACTGCCACTCGGAAGGCGGCGACCACGTCCCAGTTCCTGACGCCGTCGAGCATCGCCCTAGCGACAGCCGTCAATTTGAGGTCGTCACCGATAACTGCGACGAGTTCAAGGCACTGCTCTGTCCACGCGGTACATACCTCGAGCGTGTACTGTACCGTGTCCTCGTCACAATCGCAATGATGTCAAGATGATGTGCTCTCATTCCTTACGACGGTCTGCAGGTACTTAACCATCTGTACCCATTGAAAGGAAAGCACCCCGTGCCGCCGACCCAATCATTTAATCAGCACCGGCCGGAAAGCTTTGACGGTCCGAACACAGTACTAAGGCCTCTCCAACCGGACTGCTCAACAGAAAATGACGTCACGGCAGGCGTCGTCTCGCCAGGCGGCCATCTCGCTAAACGAGACTAAACCGCTCCCCGCCCCTCCATCTGGTTGTTACGTCAAAAAGCGTCGTAAAGTATTGGTAAATTTTCCCAAATTTAATACTTTAACAATTGTCGAAGTTAACATTTTTATTAACGAGTTATCTTTTAGATTAACTGTGCCCACCTATGACTACCATATCGGGTTTCGTAGTTTATGCGTGTAGTGAACGAGTAAGAATACAATTCACTTCAGCCGCCAAATTCTTGCCCGTGGGTGTCGTAAAAGACATATAATATGCATATAACATCTTTGCAAGAGAAGGAAACCTCGAAATAAAACAACATATTTTTTTTTTGCTGAATATCGATAATGGCAATAGACTCCCTATTACTATTACACTTGTTTACCTATGCAATGGTACGGAACCCTTTGTGCGCGAGTCCGACTCGCACTTAGCCGATTTTTATTAAAATTATTGGAAATAATTTTTTTACTTATCGTGAAGATGATAATTTCTATTAATTCTTAAGATTATAGCAATTGGTGTTTGTTATCAAACTCGCTATCCTTTCAAAGATATTCATAAAAATAGATGTTTTGATGCCGATATATGCATTTCATCCCACCGCCTTGAAAGACGACAGGGCCTTGCGTAGGGGTGTCGGGGATCGAATATCAATAGACGATATCTCCGGCACTCCGTAAAAGCGCGGCAGATTTGTGATTTTAGTGGGTATTCCGGTTGCACAGTGATCGGCAAGTCCCACACACCACCTCGCCTATTACTGGCGCGGGACGCACTGTAAATGCATTTCCACAGCGTTAAAAAAAAGGCTATAATCTGTACCCATCTCGTCCCCTCTGCGAAAGGGCGGTGGGCAGCTCCATAAATCGTAACCCATCGTATTAGCTCCCCAACACTACTGAGCTGATCAATGCTACCGATTCCTTGAATTCTGTGACCAATCTGGATCTTGCACCCGGTACTAAATTTATGTATTCATTATTAAACGAGTTTCGCGCATATTTATAACCCTATTTTTGAAGTAAAATCTTCTACAGGTAGGTTTGGATGGGGAAATAAATTCATGTAAGTCACCATCGACGTGGTCATGTGGTGTGTTAATGCTAACAGCTAGCTATAGCTAGAGGGATTTTACGGAATGTCAAAATGATGACATTTTGACATTCAAATTTAGTAGTAGCGCTTTCAAATTTTATTTATTACTTTGGTGTTTTACAGTGTTGTAATGAATAATTTTGCTGGTATTTTACGTAATATAACACAGAGAAAATTCTGGACTGTAGTGAATGTGATTTAATTTTTAATTGCGTGCATTTTCATGTTCTGCAAAATGTCCAGAGAAAATATTGATTTGATTATCAGCTCCCGATCAATGGCAACGACTAAGACTTGACTATTATATATGTATCTAAAGACGTATTAATTTGTTTTTAACTTGACATTGTCACCAATAGCTCATATTATTGTACCTTATTGCCAATAAAAAGAAGAAGTAGAAGAAATATTTAAGACCAAACAATATTTTGAATATCCAAAAATAACTGTTTGTTAATCGTTTTAAATTTTCACTTTTGTCTGCAATCTTCGTGACTGCTTGTGTTCTTTTTTTATTTGCATTTGTGATTTATAGTAGTTACTCGATATGCCAAAATGATTAACTTTGTTTGAATATTATTTATTTGTGAACCTCCATTTGTGAATGTTCTTTTTTTATCGCCGAATTTTATTATTCTGAGTAGATGATCTCAAACAGGCATCTGGTAAACGTGAGATTCCGAGTTCGAAGCCGAAATTGAGTTAGTGTTATTGTCTCCTAAAGTTGGGACGTAGTAATGGAAGGCTGCTACTGTTCAATAGACGCTATTAAGCTCACTCTCTCACGCAGAGGCCTAAGAACCAATTCCCCGTGCTTAATGTACAAGACAATTCTGTAATCTATATCTGTTATTTGTAAAATCCTTTGCGAAAAAAATATTTATTCCTTAATGTGTGGTATTGCAGTGGCAGACCAAGGGTGAAATAATGATATCTGATGTTTACGCGAGCACTACACATTGTAAATAAAACTACTTTTACGGATTATATCGCGTTTGTATTTGATTTATGATTGCCCGACGTTTCGAACACTTTGCAGCATTCATGGTCACGGGCGGACTAAGGTGTCTCACGTCCAACAAGTAATCGTTATTACAGACATTTACAATTATCTACCCGATACAGAAAATAGTTATAAATTTATTAAATTGTTACCCACATTTTAGTACAAATTTATTGCCAGTGTAAGAAGAAAATGAATCTATATGAAAAATTATATTGTTTATGGTTAGTAATTATTAATTATTAAATTTGTAGCAATTATTATTACAATTTGTTGATTTAAAACTAACAAAACTAATATACTACCACCGGATCGGAACGCGGCCACAATGAGAAAGATCCGGCAAGAAAACTCAGGGGACATCATAAATTAATATTGATTTTTAATTTTAGATGCGGCTTACTAAAAGATTTTTGATTTATAAAATTATCTTTAACCATTATTACGTCGGGCAATCATAAATCAAATACAAACGCGATATAATCCGTAAAAGTAGTTTTATTTACAAGAGTGAAATAGTAAAAGAATCTATCCCGGGCCTCTGGTATAGGTGTGTTACTAAATAGTGCGACACAAGCTAGGTTTATAAACGTTTCAAGGACCAAACTGTCTGTTACCTATTTCTCAATGCATTTAAAATAGATGCAGTTTATTATTTAGAGGTAGATAAGAGTTTCTTTCAGATGGCATTGTCGTAGGGTAATTCCTGTATGCTTCCTGTAAACATGAGTTGTTTGCGTTTGTTTTGGTGATGCTTTTAGTATCACCGAACTTTATCGCACGCATTCATACTCCCTTCACTTTCTTCACGGAAGGTAGGGACCCAGCAAAGGTTCATGCGCGGCAACATCACTTACCATCACGTGTGCTCTTTGCTTGTGTGGCGCTAAAAGCAATAAAAATACCCTCAACTCGCCCAAAAGAGAATAGGAGATGTCCATGGATGACTTAATTACATTGCCATAGACGTAATCAAACGTACCTAATATATCATTTTGCTCAGCTATATTAAAAGTAGATAAAATGAATAGTAATAATTTTTCACATAATGCTTTACTACATAGTATAAAACAAAGTCACTGCCCGCTGTCTGTCTGTCCCTATATACATAGGCTTAGCTCTTTAAAACTACGCTACGGATTTTGATGCGGTTTATTTAATAGATAGAGTGATTCAAGAGGAAGGTTTATATGTATAATACATGCATAATATTCTTTCAAGAATAACCTCTAAAGAAAACATGTTTATATTGTTTAATGATAAATAAGCTGTGAATGTTGTATATAAAACATTCTGTAGTATATTTATAAACTAAAATACAGAGACATTACATTTCAGAGCCACGGTAGGCCAAAATAAATTCACAAATTGTAAACTTAAATTTTTAACAAAGAACACTTAACAAATTTGTATAAAACTATGAAAAAACTTACTTGAACTTTACTACAGACCATATTTTCACATTTATGAAAAGTATTAAATATGAAAAAGATACATATAATTCAATTATTTAACTTTAGATTATTCCATTCAAAGGAAACACTACCGAGTGACGGTGAATTAAAATTTCTCATACAAGCGCAAAGTGATTAAATTATTTGATATACCCACTAGCTAAGGAAATAATTAATGCTAAGAAAAATGCAAATGTAGTAACGGGTTTAAAAAAAGACATTCCGAGAAAAGGTCTAAAGGGATTTAAATGATGCCGAGTTCCATTGCAGTCATGTAAAAAATTCTAAAGTTTATGCGTGTACCCATTACTTACATTAGATTAAAGTAAAATAAGAGAAGGAAATGAATTAAGAGAAAGAAACTTCAAAATACAACCCTAGACTAACCCGTCTGACCAGCGTGGTATAGTAGGTAAATTTTCCTCCTATTATGTATGAAGCTCGACCCCAACAGTGGGACGTTTATTAGCTGACATAATGAAGGAAAATATCGGTGACATTATAAAAAAAAATAAAAGTGGTTGATAATAATATCTACCATATTATACATTATCATTATAGTTTTGGCTCATATACGTCCCACTACTGGGCTCGAGCCTCCTCCACAATATATCATGCTCAGAGGTCAGACAGGTTGATATAGGGCTTTATTTCGAGTATTCCTTCTCTTGCACAGATGTTATATACATATTACATGCCTTAGTCATCTTTTACGACATCCACGGGTAAGATAGGGAGTGATGAATTGAATTATTTGCCCGCCACCACAAGGATAATATATTTATTAACAATGTATGCATCCACATTGCTGGGTTGTGATAGTTACGAATACTGTTATTCGAGGGTGTCGTAAAGACAATAAATAACTTTAGATCGACCTGGCCCAACTCCATCTAATGTCGTTTGGTCAACAATAACATTCCCAAGAAGAACTAATGGCAAGCAGGTGGCCGGTTATAAAATGTTTATTGACAATAGTACATATTATTTGGATACCGAATTATTGGGATAAGACCAGATGACGACACTTTCATATCTAAATTACTGAGAACCTAGGTTCGTCCGTCCGTACAACCATCCATTTAAAATGAAAACGTGATACTCGTAAATCGATGCGAGCAACTGGAGACAGTATACACTTGGCTGCTGCTTGTTTTTTTTTAATGAGCACTTGATAACTTTCGCAGTAACACATTTCATTTTCTAAAAAATTCAATCGACCCTTAGTCCTGTATAAATAAATTCTTCGAAAATAAATAAAATCCTATATTCTT
Source organism: Lymantria dispar (assembly GCA_032191425.1). NCBI lineage: Eukaryota > Metazoa > Arthropoda > Insecta > Lepidoptera > Erebidae > Lymantria > Lymantria dispar. The sequence goes on along the minus strand of CM063444.1, from coordinate 4,845,467 downwards.
CATTTTCTACCACATTTAATGATAATGTGGTGATGGTGTGGTGTTGTTCTGTATATATCCTAACAAATATTATAAATTCGAATGTGACTTTGTATGTTACGCTTTCACGCCTAAACCACTTAGAAAGCTTAATTTTCAGCAAGTAACATAGGCTATATTTTTTAGTAGGTATTTATATCTTATATTTGCATGGATTTGTAAAAGCCAAACCGCATTCTTCTGGTAAATTTATAACTCCAAGAGCACCAACGCACCTATTATACTTAACGCGCGATTATACCTAAACGCCTACGTTCATCTTTGTCTAACATTGTACGTTGATAGTTTGAGGAATAAGTCAATAATTGCCTTCACGTAAACTTCACCTATTACTTATCAGTTTCTTCACATCTCTAGATTCTTCACATTAGTGATTGTCCGGCAATAAAGCAAATCAACGCCTTTAACATTGTTTTGGCCACGTTATTGACAATAGGTATCTATTGGAAATTTTGGGGAAATGGTAAAATGTTTGTTAAGCATTTTTACATTTTGTTCGTCGTGTGGTGAACACCTAAAAGTTCTTCCGAATCACATTATCTAGAATGTCATCAGAATTATAATTTATTCCCACGTTTTCACGCCCGTTCCCATGTCGGAATAAAATATAGCCTTAGTTGCTCCTTATATAGACAGATATCTGGTAGTAAAATATTATCAAAATTAGTCCAGCCGTTTTGAAGATTACCCGGCATAAACACACAGACAGTCAAATTTTTTTAAACTATTTTTAAGCATAGGTATCATGTAAATAACCGTGTAAGCATGAAGAAAACGCATTATTTTGACATTACAAACAAACACTTCCATTTTATTTAATTACTAGCAACCCGCCCTCGCTTTGCTTCGGTTTTAGTCGTTTTACCCACGTAGTGCCCGTTCCCGTGGGAATACCGGGATAAAATATAGCCTAGTTTACTCCCTGATATTATAGCTTTCCATTGGTGAAAGAATTTTTGAAATCGGTCCAGCCGTTTTGAAGATTACCCGGAACAAACAGACAGACAGACAGACAAAAATTTTTTAATCTGTATTTTAGGCAAATAACCGTGTGAGCATGAAAACAGCCTATTATTTTGACATTACAAACAGACACTCCAATTTTATTTATTGGTATTTTAATGATATAAATAACATATATTTTACACATTTTAACATATTTTATATAATACAGAATCACCGCATGACACTCTTGTTCCCAACAAAAATACAAATAAACAGCCTCTTCATGTCCCTCGTGAATTATGGCTATGGGCTTTTTGGCCATTATAAAATAATATTAATTATCACATGAGATCATAAAACAGGTCAGTTAAACGGGTTAGGGAACCTTTGACTTACCTTATATATGTTACGTATTTATATACAAAATTCTTGTTTATTATTTCCCATATATTAATCGCAATCATCATCGTTTCAGCTAAAATAAGTCCCACTATCGGGCTCGAGCCGCTTGCACCATAAGAGGCAAATTGACGCTAGTCAGACGTATTGGTATAAGATTTTATTTGGAGTTTTCCTTTTGCATAGATGTTATATGCATATTTTGTCCGTGTGGTGACGGAGTAAGAATACAAAACACTTAGAATAATAACGTATAGAAGAATAGTGTCAGTACTTCGAACTTTAAAAATTTGAATCTAAAAATACTAATGGCGGGCAGACGATTACACACGTACACACGGAAACCACTATACAAATTATGAAATCAAATTTTGTTTTTATTAACATAAATCGTCGAAATACTTTTAAAAGTAATGTTAAAAACCATTTTATGATTTTCAAATGTATTGTGGCACCATTTGAATGCACAAGCCGTCATAATTACCTATTTATTTTTTAAGAGTTGCGTACATTCGTGCAGTGCAATGACTTGTACATTACGGGACTGTTCCGGCGTAGGCTCCATTAGGCTCCAATTGAAATGCCTCACTTTTTGTGCGTGGACTTACCTTCTATATGTTATTATTCTAAGACAAAACACTATCTTGCTCGTTACTCATATAACATCTATGCAAGAGAAAGAAAACTCGAAACAAAACCCTATACCAACCTGTCTGTCCTAGGGATGTGACTTGGAGGGAAAATAATCGATTTTTTGTTCTTTAAAATAAATCTATTTTAAAATAATCTATTAATTAAAAATAAATAATAGATTATAAAATAACCGATTTTTCGCCCAACAGGATTATGATGACCTTTTTTTCGATCGATCGATGTTTTTTTTGTAATAATCGATTATTATAAAAATCGATTATTTTTTCACATTCCTAGTCTGACCAGACCATGGTACAGTAGTCTATTTCTCTCTTATTGTGGAGGAGATTCGAGCCCAACAGTGGAACGTGTATTAGCTGAAATGATGATGATGAATAATTATCCCTTAGTCGTATTAGTAGTTACAGATAGGAGAGAGGACCTTCATGGAACCACACGAAATCACCACACGGAAATCGCTATCGCAATCATCTGCGTCAAATTTGATCATCATGTGCCTGCCCTCATCTCACGCTAAATGGGGTCGGCATGACATGTTTTTAATACGCTTTTATTAACTTCAGACGTATGTATGTTAGTATGTAACGGAATCTTTGAACATGATTTTGACCCCCTTCAAAACGTCGGATTAACTCGAAATTTGGCATACTTATTAAGAACCGATGACAATTCAATATTGTAAACAGTTTGACCCGTTATCCTTACTAGGATAATCAGGATTAACGAAAATTCAACTAAAAAATTAAAAATAAATGATAGTTCAAAAAAACTAAAAAAATACGCTTTTAAAGAAAATCCAACTAAAAAACAAAAATAAATTTTTAAAAATTAGAATTAAGTGTAGTGTATAGAAGAAAAAAATATTTTTTATTGTAAAAAAAAGCGTAGGGTGCTTTTTAAGATATTATCAAAATGATAATCCTTCTACTCATATCTGTCAGTAAAATATTTATAACTATTGACAACATGCACCCACGCTTTTTTTACAATAAAAAATATTTTTTACTTCTATACAGGGTGTATCAGGTTATGGGACAACTGTTCGAGTATGTTGTAGTTTAACGGTCATAGATCGTAATTAGAATGTACATTACACAAAAAACAATATAACATAAAAGTTATAATAATTTCAAAAAAATGTGTCTAAGAGTCTATGCCTTAAATGTTACGTATTATGTAGGCATGTACAGACAGAATACATGTAGGCATGTAAAGCTTCGACAGTATAATTTCATTCATTCATACCTAGAATTGCGCAAACGCTTCAATGCGCGTAGGTAACAACGCCGAGCCGTCAACGGTCATCAGCCGATGAGCTGTTTTAAAGCGAAGTTTGTGTTGCTTATGCGAACGTAATTATTGATTTATTCAATTTCTAATGAACATTTAACAGAGTATGAATATGTTGCGTATTAATTATCATTGACTTTATACATTTCAATCGGATTTACACGAAAATACGATGACAAAATTGAAAACTTTACATGTCTCTAATTCCTTAACGAATCTATCTATTTCGTTCAAATTTTTTTCATGGGTTCCTACCACCATTGCCTAGCACCCTTTTGACCAGTTGCCCCATAACCTGATACACCCTGTATACACCTGTCATCCATCATATGTGCACTCACTACTTTCATACGCATATCCTCATTCATACAATCCATCCATCTCTTTTTGGGTCTCCCACGATTCTTACGTCCATCAACAAACATATTGACAACCCTCCTCGTCACATGCCTTTCATCCCTCCTCATCACATGCCCTTATCAAGACAATCTCGCGCTCATAATATTCTCTACCACTGGTGCCACTTTCAGAATTCCCCTAATATACTTATTTCTTATTTTATCCAACCTTGTATAACATATGCATCTCAGTAGAATGCAGTCTTCTCTCATTAGTTTTTTTCAATGCCTAACATTCAGAACCATATAAATGGGCCAAATTTTATATTTGGATAAGTTTTATATTTCTAAGTGTTTTAAAATAAACCTCGTATATTAAAACTTAATCGTAATTGCCTATGTGGGGACGGGATAAGGATAAAATTAATGTCTTCATTTACTTGAACATGGGAAACGCAAAAATCCGCTGTGGGTCTTACCAGGAGAATCGGCAGCAGCTTTATCCCGGGAAACGTATAATATACTGCAATCATCAACCTACTTACGGCAATACACCACGCTGGTCAGACGTGTTAATATAGGGTTTTGTTTCGAGGTTACGTTCTCTTGCATAGATGTTTAATATTATATCCCTTAGTCATATTTTTAAGACGCCGACGGGCAAAATAGGGTGCTGAAATGTATTCTGACCCGGTTACCACACGTACTTATTAATTAATTCGTATCTTAATAATAGTTAGATTTCTACAGTTAGATTAGATATAGTCAAGGTAATAACTAAAAAATTTAAGGTACGTCGGAAATAGGGCGGTACCTGCAGTATTCAGTCGCATATGAATGCAGGTATGCAGTTGCAGTATGCGCACTCTTGAATCTCGATTCCAATCCTAAATCCAATTGCAGCTCGAATTTGAGAAATTTGGATGCGAAGAATTCAGTCTCGAATTTGTTTAAGAGTACCAAATACTAATATTTGGACCTAAGTCCTTACATATAAAATTAGCGTTTAGTTATCCTGACCACTTTGATCTGAAATATCTCCTCTTTGGTTAAGAATTCCAAATTCAAATTTATAAATTTATTTAGCTGGTACATTTGAGTTTTGAAAACAGTCATTCATTTGTTTTTTCCTCATAATTTTTTTTTTCTTTGGCGTCGCTTATTACCGCACAATGGAAAACATGAAATATCGGTTTATTTACGAGTACGAGTTCTACCGTGGCACCAGTGCTGCAGAAACAGCTCGAAGGATTAATGGTGTGTACGGCGCTGGAGTCGCAAAAGAAAGCACGGTACGTTTTTGGTTTCAACATTTTCGTTCTGGAAATTTCGACCTTCAGAGACCAAAGTGGAAGATGAAGAATTAAAGGCTATTGTGGAAGCGGATCCATCACAAAGCACTTCATACATAGCTGCAGGCTTCGGGGTAAGTGACAAAACTGTATTAATCCACTCGAAGCAAATCGGGCAAGTAAAAAAACTTGAACCTCATGAATTGAGTGAATCGAACTTGCAAACACGCGTCGACTACTGTGTTACTTTGCTCAACCGACACAATAATGAAGGGATTTTAAATCGGATCTTTACTTGTGATGGAAAGTGGATACTGTACGGTAATCGAAAGTGCTCGTCGCAATGGCTGAACCCTGGAGACCCAGTCAAATCATGCCCTAAACGAAAATTGACTCAAAAAAGTTACTTCTGAGTGTTTGGTGGACTAGCGCTGGTGTCGTTCACTACAGCTTTCTAAAATCTGGCCAAACGTTTACGGCAGATTTCTATTGTCAGTAACTGCAAACCACGAAGGAAGAACTAGCTGCTAAACAACCGAGATTGGTCAATCGCTCTAGGCCATTGCTGCTTCACGACAACGCAAGACCACACACTGTACAACAAACAATTATTAAGTTAGATAAGCTACAATTGGAATGTCTGCGACATCCACCGTTCTCCCCGGACCTTGCTCCAACTGATTACCATTTTTCTCGGAATTTGGACAACTTCTTACAAGATGCGGCAGTCCAAACCACCTTCAAAAAGTTTATTGATTCTCGCCCCCATGATTTTTTTAGTAAAATGATCAATGCTACCTATGAGATAGCAAAAGTGCATAGATAACAACGGTGCATACTTTGATTAATTAAATATATTTTACAAAAAAAAAATTGACTTTATATTCCTCCCGTACAAAACGCCAATTTCATATGTAAGGACCTAATAAAAGTTTGGCGAGATTAGAATTGAATTGGATACGAAATTAGAATTGATTCCAAGGGTAAGCCCACAGATCCTTAAGAGGCGCGACAATTGCGAGTTAAAAATATATCAAGAATAAGAATATATTTTACCACCCACTACTTTGCCCGTGGATATCGTAAACTCTCATGCAAGACAAGCAAAATTCGAAACAAAATCCAATCTATCAGACCAGCGTGGATCGATTTCCCTCCAATTCTGAAGGAGGCTAGTACCGGCGGTATGAAAATACACGGTCATAAATACACGGCGCAAACATTCAATATAATCTCACATCATTGAGGAATTTAAGACAACCCGTTATCATTAAAAGGCAATGTTTACAAAAAGATAATGTTATGTTTTAAAATAATTTATTACTACAACACACGAATTGAATAATGTATGAAACAAGTTTCGATATTTTCGTATATTATTTATAAAAAAAAGACTCGTTTATGCATGTTAAAAACAAGAGAACTATTTTGTCCATCCATCCATACTTCAGTCTACGGACGTCCACTGCTGGATATAGGCCTCCCCACAAATGCCACTCGGAACGGTCCTGCGCTACTTGCATCCAATGGTTCCCTGCGACTTTGAGAATATCATCAGTCCACCTAGTGGGAGGTCGTCCTATGCTGCGCCATTCGAGTCGTGGTCGCCACTCAAGAACCTTTCTTCCCCAACGGTTGTCGGTTCGATGAGCGATGTGGCCTGCCCATTGCCATTTCACTATCTTGTATGTAGACTATATTCTATACGTTATGATGAGCCGTACCTACGTACTCTGAAGGTTTTAGCTAAAAATCAGCGCTGTAATATTTTATCATTTAGCTCATGCTTAGGTGAGAGCTTTTTGAGTATTCTATTCCTATGTCTTTGTAACGTTTTTGATTATTTACCTTGTTTCGGCAAGCGAAATAAACGTTTTTCTTTCTTCTTGCTCGTTTTCATCGATATTTTAATGGGTTTCGGATTCCCAAAATAAATCGGGGTTGTTTTACTGGGTTTTCCACTTTAATATAGGTATGTATCTATGTACATAAGAGACTTTTCTGATTGTCGAAATTATTGAGATACTGATTTATCTATAGATAAAATAAAATTGTAGAGGTCAAATGTCTGTTCATAGAAAAAAACTGCTAAAACCCAAGTCATGGGGATGTTAGAAGTGAAATAGCACACATCTAGATTTATATAATGCAAAGTTGTTTACAAGCAAGGGCGGATCCAGCTTTGGCGCCAGGAGGGGGTCATATAGTCGTGGTCAAGTCAAGAACTTATAATTTAATTTTGATAACAATAGATACAAGTAAAAAGTAGGCATTTTATTAATGTACGTAAGTACTGTACTTAAAAATATTTGTTCTTTATTGTACACTTGAAAAACTTAACACATGATAACTTGTACATGTACACATATATATTGCCATCTTCTCTTGAAGACATCCAGAGAAGCACTATCACGCACGGATTTTTTTTTTGTGTGTATTTAGCTGTTGGTCGCAGATGACCTTGACAGCTTAACGCGGGCAATGGGCGATCGGAAGGCTCTCAACCCAGATCACGCACGGAATGAGACAGCCTATTTATGTTCCATAACCGTGGTGAATGATTTGTCATAACAGCTAGAAGTATGTCGAGGGGTATGACGCAAAACTCCGCAAAAGTGAAGGAGTGGTACGACAAGGGTTTCCAACAAACAAAAACAAAATCATTTTTTCTTTTATGTCTTTTCCCGAAACGCGTTATTACGTCATTTACGTCAATCATTTACGTCAATGGGTACGTTTTTATGAACGTGGAGAAGTGCCAGTCCGGCTAGGCGATCTTCAACCATTGAAGATCTTAGCCACGATTTAATTCTCCGCAACGTAGAGAAAGACCTTTCTGCTGTCGCTACACTGACAGGTAGTGTAGCCATCTATACCAATAAATAAAATTGGAGTGTCTGTTTGTAATGTCAAAATAATAGACTTTTTTCATGCTCACACGGTTAAAATTTTTTTGTCTGTCTGTCTGTTCTGGGTAATCTTCAAAACGGCTGGACCGATTTCAAAAATTCTTTCACCAATGGGAAGCTATAATATCGGGGCGTAAACTAGGCTATATTTTATCCCGGTATTCCCACGGGAACGGGAACTACGCGGGTAAAATGACTAAAACCGAAGCGAAGCGAGGGCAGGTTGCTAGTTATATTATAACTTTGTATGATTGAATTAATTATATATTGAAGGTATGTAGTTACATAAAATCTGTAAGGTGACAAAATATATAAATAAAATCATTACGTTCAATTAGTAGTTCACCTAAGTACTAGAACCAGCTCAGGGGGGGGTCATGGGGGTCATGACCCCCATGACCCCCCCCTGGATCCGCCGTTGTTTACAAGTGTGAACACGTGTAGGGACTCACACAGGAGAACGATTGCTCGAAAAGATACTTAATATAATTGGTTTGGTAACCATTAAGATGATACTAATTGACTTTTAACAGTTAAGACAGCGATCAATTTTATGTTTGATCATCGTTAAGTTTACGGTTATTAAATCATTAAGCATATGCTACTCGACTGATTTCCAGTGACTATATACCTCACATGAAATTACACGTGTATATTTGTAAGGGGTAACATCCTTAAGTATTTTATAATAATTATATATATGGGGTGACAAGAGGCGCGAGTATCTGCGCCTAATGCCGCCCTAGCCGAGGCCGCGGGTGATCGGACCGGGGAATTGTCCGTCACCCGCAGAGAGGCTGACCGCGCGACGGCGACCGACGTCCCAGGACGTCGAGAGGTGAGGTTACCCGAAAGGGTATTCCGTTGGGCCGACCACTGACGACAAGTCACATCTGCTCCGGTGGTCGGCCCAACAACGAGGTGACGTTCCCGCGCGCGATCTTTTCATCGCCCCGGAGGGACTGGACCACGCGTGCGCTTACCATAGCCCACCAAAAAAAAAAAAAAAAAAAATGGGGTGACAATTCTTATATGTTTACCTTAGTTAATTAATATTCTACGAGGTTGGGTATCGTTATGTATACATTTACCTAGTAAACATTTTATACATAAATGAGGCTTACGCACGTACAAGGTCTTACTGGACTGAAAATAAAAAAGAGATGGGACAGTCGATATACGTAAATCGATAACCGATCTTTATTAAATTATTCATAAAAGAAATAAATCCAATACAGTATCTATATAAAACTTTCAAAATATTCCTTACAATTAAAATAGATTATAAAATACATAAATTGAATTAATTAAACATTAAAAAACTACTTTTTGTCTCGGAGTAAATGATAATATTATGTACTCATTATTATGAATAAACTAGACATATTTATTTATAAAATAGTCGTAATTGATCAATTGTCGAATTGATCGACTGTCCCTATTTTGTCAAAAAATTATAAATTTCCTAACAGGAACGCTCCAGTGATGACGATAATAGTGACCTAGACCCTGATTGTGTGGACCTTTTGAATAATTAAAACAGACAAAAAACAGTTTTGTTTGAAATTAATTCAAAAAGATTTTCATTGATTGCATTTTAATTATAATAGAAAATCACAATTATAAAAATAGTTTTATCGATAAAAAATTACGGACTTTATCGTAAGCGTGACAGCACTACGGACAACTGTCACAGAGATCATCCTATATTTTATGGACTATAGTAATTTCTTATATAGAACATATATGGTAGGACTATTCTTTTATTTTTAAAACTATGAATGAATGAATGCTCTCACAGCCAAGACTTATTGGATATAGAAGTGTTTCTTCATTGAATAATTAGGATAAATGAAATATTGCTGATTTAGGAATCATACTAGATATGGTACTGCCGTTTTAACCTTTGACCGTTTTAACAATGCGTCAGTTAAGAGAATGTTCTTTATACTAAAAATATGAGACTGTAGTAAACCGTTTTTTAGGTTTTCAAAGGGTAAAAACGGGACCCTATTACTAAGACTTCGCTATCTGTCCGTCCGTCTGTCTGTCACCAGGCTGTCTCCACTATGGGAGGGAAATTAACCTACTATACCACGCTGGTCAGGCAGGTTGGTACAGGGTTTTATTTCGAGTTTTCCATCTCTTGAATAGATGTTAAATGCGTATCATATCCATTAGTCATCTATCACACTCTCCGTCACTACACAAAGAAAATAAAACAAACATCTTTTTAAAAAAACTTTATTATCAAACGCAACTATAATAAGCTAGATAAAAACTTCAGTTTACATTTTGTTCGATAATAATAAAGCGACAAAATTTGCTCCTACCCACAAAAATGTTATTTGTTAAAAATATATTTACCACTCTTAGAATGGACGCTAAATCATTTGTATTCCGATATATATTTAAAAATATAGACACTGCACTCGTTTACATCAACCAATTTGACATTTTCAAATTTAAACATGGGTAATTATTTTATCCCATGTTTAAACTGCACATAGATCCTTGTCCTTGTATAGTTCGTACTGTTATATGTTCATTAGAAATTGAATAAATCAATGATTACTTTCGCATAAACAAGATAAACTTCGCCTTAATATTAGCTGATAGGTCATCGACCCTTAGTCGCCGCACCAGTTCATACCTACTTATACTGGCGATGTGACGTACATGTCTACATGTATACTGTTCATAACATATAGCGTTTAAGGCATAGACTCTTAGACACATATTTTCGATATCACTATAACTATTATGTTTTATTGATTTTTGTGTAATTTACATTGTAATTACGATCTATGGCCGTTAAACTACAATATACTCGAACAGTTGTTCAATAACCTGAGGCACCTGTATATACATATTGAACGAAATTTTATGTAGTCAATTTGATTCTGGATCGATTTAGATTGACAATTAAACTCAGCAGATACCGGCGCTAACGATTCAAAAATTCTTTTGTTTTGCTTTAGATTTGTAAAGAACTGGGTCGGTCGGATTCGCTACTTTTATTGATCATAGGAATATTAAAAACTGCAATGTCGTCAATTGGATGATACAAACACATGTAAATATAACTACACAACTAAAGTAATATCGTGTTTAAAATGCATGAAGACAAAACGACAATAAACAGTAAAGCGAGCGAAATAACAATATTCATTCTCTTTCATACATTCTTAAACATAATCCATCGATCAATTTATATACGCCCCCTGTTTGGATTAGGGATGGCGATCTGAGATCTATTAACCGAAGAATCGATTTTCAGGCCCAAAAAATCGATTTTATAAATCGATACGAAGCACTGAATCGATTCGGTAAATCGTTAGTTTACCCTAGAAAATTGTCATTCGATTTTTTTCTGCCCACTCGATACTATGTTAGTATTTTATACTATAAGATTAATAACACTTTCAGATTGCCTAAAAAAAAGGTCATCACATATTTACTCTCCAGGGTTTCCAAAATAAAAAAAGGTCATCACAAGCCCGTCCAAAAGAAAAGATTGATAGATCGATTAATCGGGAATCGATCCTTCAGACCCCAATTTTCTTGTGAATCGATTCTTTGGACAACGATTTGGATCGATTCAAGAATCGATCTTTTTAAGAAAATTCGCCTATCCCTAGTTTGGATATAAGAAGGCATCATCTAAAGTTGGAACAATTTGCTCTCAGCAAAGCCCCACCGAAATCCGTACACCACAGGGATTCGTTGCTTAAATATTTTGAGTGGAAAGCGCTTCGCGCTCACCACGCAAGGTATAGCAGCCGTCCAAGGTTAACATCTCTAGTCCAAATAAAAAAAAAACCATATAGAGGGTACTGTATAATTTAATCGCAAGTTTGGCATGCTTTTGGAGACTACGCTTATATGGACACGAAAAAAGTATCGATACTTTTAGGTATCGAGTACTTTTTTTCCGATACCGATACTTTGACACTCTTGGCACTCGATACTTTCAAGTTCGATACTTTTACTCAATGAGTACTTTTAGGCAGGTATTGTATCGAATAAATTGTAGAAGTTATTCATATTAAACTTGACCTTACGGCTCATGCTTATGGTAACGCCATCTAGTTAAAACGTAATGAACCTTCTAAAACGTGGCTCGAAATATTTTAATCCGTTCACAGACGACCAAACTCCTAAAAAAGGGCTCATCACGACCTAGATACTAGGAAAAGTACTCGATATTCGATACTTTGAAGTATCGATACTTTTTCTTCGATACCACTCATGAGTACAGCATCGATACTTTCTTTTCAATACAGTGTCCCTACACACTTGGTATTACAATATTGCCCGAAGTACTTCAATTAGCCTTATAAACAATCGTACATGCTTATAGCTGCTTTGTGCTTAAAACGCCTCGTTTAAACACTCATTCAAGTCTTATTTTTTTCAGTCCAAAAACATTCCACTGTTATTTTATTTGGGGGTTTAACTCCCCTATTATACCACCTCGGGTAGTAAGATCATACTTTTTAACCCAAATATTTAATCTAATATTTATATTAGATTAAATATAAAGCTGAAGAATATGTTTGATTGAACGTGTTAATGTCAGGTACTACTATTGGTTAGAATTGAAAAAAAAAAGTTTTGGTATTTGATAGCCCATTTATCAAGGATGCCTTCCTTGATAAATGGGCTATCAAATACCAATAGTTTACCAAATAACGCTACAACGAATAAGAGCGTGCCATAAACAAAACTTTGTTACAAAAACGAAGAAAATTTATTGCTTTAAAAAGCTGTCGCCTCTACCTCTCGGTCCCTCTCTTTGGTTCACTATCTCACATTCTTAAGAGATGCAGACAAAGTTGTGGCGACCAGCTAGTTTAATATATAACCATAAAATGCACCACTTTTTATGATATAAACATTGATGTAACAAAAAACCCAAGATGCACAGTCCTCAACAAAACTAACACACTGAAGTGTCCTCAAGTATGCATAGGTAGTTACAGATATATTTATATTATAACTATAAAAATATTTTTTTTATAAATTCAACTTTAAGAGGCACGATTTAAAGTTGAATTTATAAAAGCAGTGTACAAAAGCAATAAAATTTTATGACCGAAGTTCGCCAATTGAACAAGGCACGAATGATCACGGTATTATTCGGCTAAAATAAAAGGATATAGTAATGTCTTATTCTACATTGAAAATTATTCCATTGACATTTGTCGTATTATTCTTGCAGCGTTGAGTGAAATTTTGAAACAAAAAATCTAAATAACCATATTCCACCTGATATTTAGTCAAATAAACAATAAAAACAAATCAATGAACTGTTTAACTTACTGAAAGTACGAAATCCCATCCTTTTTGAACGTTTTTGACATATTATTTTTACAATTGTTCAATAAACACTTCGCCATTTCTAACGTTCATACAATAACGCGGTCGACACAAGACTACTTAAAAAGAATGCTAAATTCTTGTTGTAGATCTCTTTTTATGGGGACGTTTTTGAGACGCTGTTTGTGTATCTTGGGTTTTTGTTACATCAATGGATATATACTTTGAAACCGTCCATCGAATATGTCCCAATTTGGTTTGAGTAGTAAAGCATGCGAAGAGGTTTTATACCACTAAAACAATTCACTAGGACTCGGTAGATGGCGCTGAGACTTATATCAAGGTTTTTAATTTATAAAAAATAGCGCCAGTTTAATATGTAAACACAACAGTTACTAGTTCCAGTTAAATTTTTATTTTATTCAATATTTATTTTCAACTTTCACATTTTTCAGTCTTGAAAATTTGAGCAAGTTTGAAATATAAAAATAATTCACCATGAAATAAATACATACCAATGACTAAATACAATTTTACGAACTAAATATTTGTACTGTAATATAACATTGAGAAAGAGCTAACATTTTTATAGCCCAATTGAGCAGCTAGACAGTTGCCTATATTGACTGGTAAGTCATATATCTATAATATAATATAATTTGGACATTTTTACTATACAATAACATAACAAATAAGTCCAAAATAACTAGTATACCAAAAACATGTCTCATGGGGACAATGTTTGACACGTGTGTATAGGCACTTGGCCACGACTGTACAATTATTACACTGAAATGGCTATGCGGCTGTAAGTCTTTTGTAAGTCAACTACTAATATAACTTATACAAGGTGGCGCAAAAGTAATCCTCCTATCAGAAAATGCTATAAATTTTGCGATTGGCCCCTAATGTCAGTTCTGTTTTGACATTTGTGTAGTAAACACATGCGAAATACACGTTAATAAACAATGTTACGCTACACTGCTCCAGAACGCGGAATATTGGTGACTATCTCCCGTTTTGGCGATTTGCACTGGCCAGCAAGATCGCCTGATTTGACCGCTGCAGACTTCTTTTTGTGGGGGCTTTTTGAAGTCGCGGATTTATGTCAACAAGCCTCAGACTCTTGCAGCTCTTAAAGACAATATCCGTCAAGAATGTGAGGACCTATCGCCGGAAGTTTTGGCCAAAGTGATGGAAAATGCCATAAAAAGGGCTCAAATGACAATCAACTGTGGCGGCGGCCATTCATGACATCATATTCTCGACTTGATGTAAAAAAATTAAAAGACCAAATAAAAATAATCCACAAGAAGAATCAAAGTTTTTCATTTTTTTTTTTTAAATTACAGCCAAAAAACATCGGAAGGTTATTTTTGCGCCACCTTATATAATAAAATCTGAGCCATTTTACTATATGATATAATAATAACAAATAAAAGCAACATTGGTTATGTTAAATATAAAAAAAAAACACGCCAGACGGAGAATTGCCTGGCGTATGTGCTTATAAGCACTTGGCCAAGACTACAATTATTACATTTAAATAACTGTGCGGCTGTGTCTTTTTTATATATTAATTTCTAATATAACTTACATAATAAAATATGGGCCATATAATTATGTAGCTACTATACAAAATAGACGTCAAATGGAGATCGTGTTTGACACGTATATATACGCACTTAGTCACGACTGTACAGTTATTACATTTAAACAGGCTGTGACTTTTTTATATGTTAACTCCTAACATAACATAATAAAATATGGACTATTTTATCATGTAGCTATTATACAAAAAAGACGTCGAGATCGTGTCCGACACGTATGTATAGTCACTTGGCCAAGACTGTACAATTATTACATTTAAATAGGTGTTCAGGTATGACTTTTTTGTAAGTCCATTCCTAATATAACTCACACAATAAAATATTGGCCATTTTATTATGTAGCTACTATAGAAAAGGTACGTCAAATGGAGATCGTGTCTAACGTATGTATAGGCACTTGGCCACGACTGTACAATTATTACATTTAAATAACTGTGCGGCCCTGACTTTCTTATAAGTGATTACTTACACAATAAAATATGGGCCATTTTATTATGTAACTACTATACAAAAAAGACATCAGATGGAGATCGTGTCTAACACGTATGTATAGGCAATTGGCCACGGCTATACAACATATAAATAGGTGTGCGGCGTTGTTATAAATCATCTTATAACTTATACAATATAATTTGGACCATTTTACTACATATAAATATAACAAATAAGACCAATATACTATACGATGACGTCACGCTGAGACAGTGTCTGACACGTTTATGCGAGCACGTGGCCAAGACGATAGGCCGCCACTGCACATCTGTGAAACTTGAGCGGGAGTGCGGCGCCGTGTCTCCGGGAAATACATTCTGAGTGACAAAATTACTTTTATTAATACCTACAAAACCATTTTTTTTCCGTGTGGTGACGGAGTAAGAATATAATTCACCACTCCTTCTTACATCTTGCCCGTGGATGTCGTAAAAGACGGCTATGGAATCTAATATGTACATAACACCCGTGCAAGAGAAGGAAAACTCGAAATGAAACCCTATACCAACATGTCTGACCAGCATGGTATAGTAGGTCAAATTCCCTGCCATTATGGAGGAGGCCCGAGCCCAACAGTGGGAAGTATGTAGGCTGCGATGATTACTATTTTTATTGCTGTCGGTGGCAAACGAGCAACAAGCACACCTGGTGGTAAGTATTGCTGCCGCTCATAGACATTTGCTAGGCTGTTGGTACTTGTAAAGAAAGTGAAGGGAGTGTGAATGCGTGCAATGAGGTTCGGTGATACTAAATGCATCACCAAACTTCCGGCTCTCTCGCTCATCGAACGAAGTGCAGTGATAAATTAATCTTTAAACGAGCAATTCTTGTATGTGTGTATATATATATATATATATATATATATATATATATATATATATATATATATATTCAGGATCTCGGAAACGACTCCAACGATTTTGATGAAATTTGGCATACTAGAGGTTTCGGGGCCAAAAAAATCGATCTAGCTATGTTTTATTTATAGAAATTGTTGTTTTGTCGGTGTTTTAGCTCATCAATATATGACAAAATGTCAATAAATACGAATATGGATTCGAATTTCGCCGTCAACGTCAAGAGTGGCGATAGCTCAGTTGGGAAGTTGTCCAGGTTTTTTGTTTTGGCATTCAAACAGCGTGGGATCGAATCTCGATGTTATTATTATTCTCTTTTTATAATTTTTGATATTTGTTCATTATTTTATTTTTTATTAATATATAGGTATCTAAATAAGTTCGGCAAAAATACAACAAAAATATATCGAGCAAAGCTCGGTCAACCAGATATTACTACTTTGGCGTCGATTTTCTATGAGAGTCTGGTACTACCCCGGACGGAACTGCCCGCCGCCCGACAGTGTGATCCTACCACACAAAATAACAAATATTTTTTAAGTACGGTTTCCTGAATTGGATTGATAACGTTATATGTTCCATGTTTAGCAGTCGTATCGGCACTAGAAGTTAGTGTTATGAAGTTTTCACGACAGTGTTTCTATTCAGTGTTGAGGATTCTTAGGTCGATTTTGCCGAAACCCATAAGAAAATAAGGGGGCGATGATATATTTTATTCTTAAATCGTCCTCTCACACAATTCATTTGATAATTTACAAAAAAAGTAGTTAGCAGCTATGTTGAAAGAATAGAACATACACAATTACATAAAAGTTAAAATTATAACACTCCATTTGGTATTGAAAAAAAAATGGACCAGTGTCTTCTCCATATAGGTTTTTATTTAGTTTCCTTCTTTTGCAGTAATGATGTGTATATTACAGGAATTGCCTGAAATTAATCTAAATCGACCCAGCCTTTTTGTACTATGTAGGGAACATACATACATATATAGCGTCTACTTACTTTTGGAACACAAATAAGGCAGCAGTGATTCCTGCGAATATTAAGAAGGAATATGATCCTATGGCTGTATTCATTGAGGGGAACGACATGCCCACTAGGAAGTTACCACCCCAATTGGCAAGTGAACCCCACGCCATGCCAGCTGGACGGGGACCAACCTCGAACAGTTCTGTAACAGAAATTTAAAAAATCCATGTAAAAAAAAATTAAGCAAGCAGCGCACCTACACGTGGATATCGTAAAAGACGACTAAGCAATATATACAACGTGTCCCAAAATTCAACGATAAGCGGGCACCAACAGATGGGTCTACTTATGACTGCACGAGAAAAAAATAAAAAAAAAATTCTACCCATAATTTTTTTTCATTACGAAAAAAGAAGTGAAATCATTAAAAAATGGACAACCTTTATTATATTTTTAAGTGTCATTGCTACAATTTTGCAAATAATTCAGTTTTTTTTTTTTGTATTAGCAACGTAAGTAGCGCTGCTATCGATCAAAACCATTAAAAATCCCAGAATGTCTAGTTTCTACACAAAAATTAACCAAAACTGTGTTTTCCCATAAATTTTGTAAAATTTTGGCTTCCTGCTCACTTTCACTCATTGTGGTGAAAAAAAAAGTATTGACACTACTATGGCAAATAGTTTTAAAAATTGGCGCAACTAACTACAATTCTAAAATGGTATAATATTCTAGGCAAACTAGCCAAAAACATGCATAGGTACTATTTCAGAACAACAACCATATTTCGCAAATTGTTAGTGTTGATAGTAATCACTTTTACTATGTATCCAAAATCTTTCTTTTTTTCTTTTCTGAAAGGCTGCGGAAAAACCTAAAAAAAAAAACTACATATTTTGCGGATTTTATCGCGTTTGTATTTGATGTTTGATTGCCCGACGTTTAGAGCACTTTACGGCATTCATGCTCACGGGTGAACTAAGATGCCTCACGTCCAAGAAGTCATTATTACAGAAATTTATAACAACCCGCTACAGAAACATTTATTCAATACGCGGTAACCTATAAAAATAGTGAGATTTTTAGAGGGTGAAGTAGGCGGCAACTATTATTAAAAATACCATCTTTTTAACGAATACTTACCAGATCCAATGAAGTAAGGTATTGGTCCAAGACCGAACCCGTAAACTAAAACATAGGCTAGCACAAGCGCCATGCATATATATTGCATCCACACTAACGATTTCTGTAACAAACAGATATAATATTACTTATGAAATCAAACGTCTTTAGGCGTACCATCATAGGCAAGAAGGATTTGCGTTACATTTTTTGTAACGTAAACGATAGATAACGTTGGACCGTTACGTTACAATAATAATATGCCGTTACATGAAAAATATATGGGGGTGTATAAGTGTTTTATTAATGTAACTAAATTAGTCAATATGCAAAACTTCCTTCTCCCGTGTCGTCTCCAGTGAACTCCAGTGAATTCTTACAAAATTATTATCTTTAATATAAATGTGTTGTATTGAATTCAATAGAATAAATAATCTATTTTATTACTTTTATTAAGACTAATGATTTTCTTTATTTTTTTTTTAGATTATGATCTAAAATCAGTGATTACTAAATTATTACGTGTGATTACGAAAAATATCGATTCGTTAATTAAAGACATGAAAGATTGTAAATTTTTGTCATCGCTTTTTCGTGTAAAACTGATTGAAATGTATAAATTCAGTGATACTTAATCAGCAACATATTCTTACTTTGTTATATGTTCATTAGAAATTGAATAAATCAATGATTACGATCGCATAAACAAGACAAACTTCGCCTTAATGTCAGCTGATCGGCGGATGACCGTTGACGATGTTCATACATACTTATACCGTCAACGCGGTTTGCGCATTTCGTAACTACTATGATAGTACGAGGGTAGTAACCCTCATACTATCGTTGACGCGACTTACATGCCTACATGTATCCTGTTCATAATTGTAGCATTTAAGGCATAGACTCTTAGACACACATTTTTGAAATTACTATAACTATTATGTATTACTGTTATTCCATAACCTTGTATAAAGAGAAATAACTTCAAATCTAACTAACAATAATAATAAACTTACCAAAAACAACATGCAAACAGCCAAAGCAGTAAGTATTAGCGTAACCACTCCAATAGATCCCAATAGAAGAGGTCTTCTATCGAATTTCGGTAACATGTACATCATGAGCACAGCTGTACATACGTTTATGAAGCCACAACCTATTGTAGCATACTGCGCTTGCGCCTCTGAAAAACCAGACTCTAAGAACATGATTTGGGAGTAGTAGAATACCTGCAAAGAAATAAATCATAATTAATTTGATATTTTCTAAGTCATGGGCTGTGTAATGACAGAAGTATACAATTCACCACCCCCTCTATTTCCCGTGGATGTCGTAAAAGACGACTAAGGACGAGGATGTCGTAAAAGACGACTAAGGACGAGGATGTCGTAAAGGACGACTAAGGACGAGGATGTCGTAAAAGACGACTATATGCATATAATATCTATGAAAAAAAGGTAATCTCGAAACAAAATCCAATACCAATACATTTGACCATCGTGGTATAGTATATCAATTTGCGTCCCATGTCCCGAGTCCAACAGTGGGACAAGCATGAATTGAGATGATAATAAAGGAATAGAAATACAATTTATCACCCCCTTTCACGCCCATTGGTGTTGTAATAATAAAATGCAGATAACATATCTATACCAATAAATAAAATTGGAGTGTCTGTTTGTAATGTCAAAATAATAGGCTTTTTTCATGCTCACACGGTTATTTGCACGACACCTATGCCTAAAATACAGATTAAAAATTTTTTTGTCTGTCTGTTTGTTCCGGGTAATCTTCAAAACGGCTGGACCGATTTCAAAAATTCTTTCACCAATGGAAAGCTATAATATCAGGGATTACTCACTAGGCTATATTTTATCCCGCTATTCCCACGGGAACGGGCACTACGCGGCTAAAACGACTAAAACCGAAGCGAAGCGAGGGCGGGTTGCTAGTATGTAAATAAAATCATAGTATAATAGGTCAATTTCTGTTCCAACGTCGATGAGGTGAAGCGTCATCAACGTCCACTGACGGAAAAACGATTCCTTATGCGAAGATGTTATACGTTTTCCAGAAGATATCTGCTCTGCTTTCCTAGTTTTTACTTTGGTCAATTTTTACAATTCCCAAGCAACAGTTGGAGTTAATTCTGTTCTTCACACGGAGAATTTAAGGACTTAAGACTAAACTGACCGCATTAATTCCGCTAGTCTGTTGTCCAGCCTGCATACTGCACGCTAGCAACAATGGTAGCAAAAGTCGCTTGTCCTTCAACACACGTATCATAGTCCATTTGTTGTCACCGCTAACTGCAGCCAACTCATTATTCTGAACTTCTTCACGTAACACATCAACGTCAACCGTCAGTACGCTAGTTGATACGCCGCGTAAACGAGACAGTTCTATAAAAATTTACAAAATTTATAGTTTAGTGGTACATCAAATGATAACAGTGATGTTATCTATAGACAGTTGTGTACTAGGTAAATGATTCATTCAATTTTATAAAACGTGCCTATATTGAAGTTAAACTTCTAATGCGACTTCCAACAAGGTTGCGTTAAACGTTTAACGCTACGGGAATAGAAAGAGACAGAGGCGAGAGTGAATGCGTGGCATTCGAACGCATGCGCGTGCCTGTTACAGGCCAGCGCGAGCGTTAGCAACGAGTAGCGTACAATATATTTTATAATTTTTTTTATCTTTTTTTTATTTTGACAAAAGACACGTGGCACCAAAGAAGTTTCACTTCTGATATGCATATTTTGTACGCACGCTCTTTTTTTTTGTTCTTCCTGTTACGAGTGAATGAATACGGAAATAAATCCGTTAGTTCTTTGATAAGCACTGTTTGAGCGTGTTTTATTTTCCTAATATATTTACCCATTAATCATGATGACCCTGCTCTTATCCTAATTAACTGGGATCGACGCAATATGTAATCTTCTTTCACCACAATATGTACATATTGCAAAAGTTTCGGCAATACTTTTATGACGGCCGCCTGCCTTGCGTCAATCCTCATGGAAAATGTAATTGTTGACGAGACGGGATCAGATAGAGGATGGGGGAATATTTTAAACTATGGGTCACGTAACATACCCATATTGTACATCCATATTGAATACCCATTTTTACATACTTATAATAATGAAAATACCCATGTTACCTAAGGAGAATACCCATGTTCTCCAAGAAGTATACCGATGTTCTCAAAAGGCAACCCATCCATGTTCTTTATCAGTTTTATCTTTATCTATCTTCTCTAAGGAGAATACCCATGTTCCCTAAGGAGATTACCCATGTGCTCTAAGAAGGTAAACTACCCATGTTTTCTAAGGCGAATACCCATATGCTCAAAGGAGGAAACCTACCCGTTTCCTAAGAGAATACCAATGTGCCCTAAGAAGGTAAACTACCCATGTTTTTAAGGCGAATACCCATATTCTCAAAGGAGGAAACCTACCCGTTTCCTAAGGAGAATACGCATGTGCCCTAAGAATGTAAACTACCCATGTTTTCTAAGGCGAATACCCATATGCTCAAAGGAGGAAACCTACCCGTTTCCTAAGGAGAATACCCATGTGCCCTAAGAAGGTAAACTACCCATGTTTTCTAAGGCGAATACCCATATTCTCAAAGGAGGAAACCTACCCCTGTTTCCTAAGGAGAATACCCATGTGCCCTAAGAAAGGGAACTGACCCCTGTTTCCTAAGGAGAATACTCATGTACTCTAAGGAAAATACCCATGTTCCCAAAGGAGGGCACCTACCCATAATCTCTAAGGACAATACCCTTATTCCCTAAGTAGAATACCCATGTTCCCTAAGAAGGGAACCTACCCATGTTCCATAAGGAGAATTATAATTTATACAATAATTACAAACAGCCTGTTAGATGCTTACTAGTGAGATTTAAATACTAATTAATAAAAATTACCCTTTAAAGCTTTCTCCTCGTCTCTCTTAATTACAAATAAGTATTTAGGACTCTCTGGCAATATTAATAATAATGGCATTGAAATAATGACTAGCAAACCAAAGGCGGATATCAGGTAGTGCCAATCTTGAGGACGACCTGTAAAAGAAACGACGACAAAATAATTAAAACAAGTTCCAAACCATAATATAAGTCAGATTGAAAATTTCGAATAAACCCGGAGACAAATTAAAAAAATAATAATAAAAGGTATTACGTTCTCTTCAACAGGAATTATCAATTAATTGTCATTTAACAATTATAATGTTGTAGAGTGTTTACTCGTATGTTTATACGCCATTCCATTATTTTGGCAAATATCTGATACTCTTACACTGCTAGACGAATATTAATCAAACATAGCTAAGAACCACCGCAAGGAAACTGTCATAAAATGAAAAAATCCGTCCATTTGAGAGACAGACACACATAAAGACAGACATCAAAATTATAACACTCCTCTTTTTAGGTCAGACGTCCCCGTCATCTTCTCGATGAAGAGGATGATTTTATAACGATCGCCCAACAAAGGGCCTACACCGCTCGCGCAGCGATAACAGAAAACTCCGCGGTACCGGCCTCGCCGCCGAAGACAGAAACCGTGCCGCGAAAAAGTCATAAACCTAAACGTGGCCATGCCCACTTTGCTCTCAGCGACGCCCCGAGCCGAGGTCTGTTCCCCACAGGGGGAGCTCGCGGGCGATGTTCGCTTAACTTTCTTACCGGGTTGAGAGCCCTCAGCGCTCACCCATAGTTCGGGCTAAGCTGTGAAAGCCATCTGCGGCTAACAGCTATATATACACACAAAAATAAAATTCTTTGTGCGTTGGGGGTTAAAAATAAAAGTTAAAATCAAGAGCTAATTTATTTACAATCTTACTTACCTAATAAAAAGTTTAATCCCATAACTTGTCCAATCAAGACACCGAGGTTGACCCCCATGGGGCATATTGCTCCCATAGCGCCCACTAACCTGGACGGAGCTAACTCTGTTAAATACATAGGAACTATGCTGGTAGTTAGGCCTGCAAAAGAGATAGATTTTAATCAATTCATGAAATACATTTAAAAAATAAGGCTCAAAAATTTCATCATTAACATCTTAGCCCACAGAAGTCCCACTGTTGCGCTCAGGTTTCCTCCATAATGGGAGGGAAATTGACCTACTATAGCGCGCTAGTCAAACGTGTTGATATAGGGTTTTATGTCAAGTTTTCCTTCTTTTGGATAAATATCATCTGCTTATCATATCCCGAAGTCGTCTTTTACGACATCCACGGGTAAGATAGGGGGTGGTGTATTCTTACTCAGTCACCACACGGCGAAAAAAAAATTGAGAAGGAACATATGGCAAGAAAAGTAAAAATATTTTATCGTCATTATCTGAGATGAGAGAGATAAATGTCCCACTGCTGGGCTGGAGCTGCTTCACAATAGAAGGGATATTGACCTTTATACCATTAGTCAGGCGGGTTGATATAAGGTTCAATTTCGAGTTCACCTTTCCCTGCAGTTATGTTAAATAATTGCGTCCCGCGGCCATATTTTACAATCACCCACCGGAAAGGAAGGGTGACTCTAGCGACTACTGTATTTTTATTCCCTTACAACATGGATTACAAATATTTTGGTTATGATAATAAGTCCTAACTTTATTTATTCTGTCCTAGTTTTAAATTAATACCTAAAACAAACCAGTCGTAAACAATTTTTAACGGACTTCAGAAAAGGAGGAAGTTCTCAATTCAACTGTATTTTTTTTGAAGTGAAACTTCTAATGCGACTTCCAACAAGGTTGCGTTAAACGTTTAACGCTACGGGAATAGAAAGAGATAGAGCGAGAGTGAATGCTTGGCACTCGAACGCATGCGCGTAGTATACCTGTTACAGGCCAGCGCGAGCGTTAGCAACGAGTAGCGTCCAATATTTTTTATAATTTTTTTAAATTTTTATTTTTTTTTATCTTGACAAAAAACACGTGGCACCAAAGAAGTTTCAATTCTGACATGCGTATTTTGTACGCACGCTCTTTTTTTATATTTGTTACCTTATAACTTTCGACTGGGTGAATCGATTTTAATGATTCTTTTTTTTTATTTAAATGCTGGTGTTTTCCGTGTCATATTTTAGTTAAAGGTCACATTTCAATTTGGTCCCATTGAAGCGTTCATTTTTAATTAAAATTATGAAAGTAGACAACTTACCACCAGCGAGACCGACTAGTAATCTTCCTAAAACAAGCATCTCTACGGAGTTAGCTTGATTGCAAAACACAAACAAAATTCCACCCGCTATTGCCAACAAATTAGTAACTACTATTGCCATTTTCCTAAAAATAAAAAACAAATAAAATACCACATCACCACAGATTTTGTTAAAATCGTGGCCATATAAAAATTAACTAACTACTGTGGACTATCCTCTGAAAGCTGCTATAAGTAAGCCACTAGGTGTTTTCAAAGTTCACTTTCAGAAACGAGTTTTAAAAAATATAACTTCTTTATATTAGACTAGAAATATTTTAAGAGATTTTATTGTGTTAAAATTGATTTTATATCGATCTCTCAATTAGCTTATAGCAGCCATGGGTATAAGAGTTAGGCGTTTATTTTCTTCAATCATTATTGCTGTTTTTTTATGTCATGGATCTAATTACATTTATAATAAAGGTCCCTTCTTGATGGTCGTAACCATATTTCTTATGGAAATTATGACATTTCTTAATTTGAATAGTCTCGCAAATAATTCAAGGTAATATTTATGTACTTTTGGGCTATGAATGTGATCATTCATATATTGACGAAATCAAAAGCTTCATATAAATTCGGATAAAGAAAGGAACTGGTGTAAAGCATAGCCGCTACACTGGTAAATATTCAACACAAGTCTGCTACCCCAGCAAATCCAATAAACTATAAATCCTCGTAAAATAATGAATAACAAAATATTTAACCGTGCGGGCTATGGTCTGACAATTTGCCAAACCCGGTCGGGTTGACAAAGTCAGCATGCAAATAACTCGTTTTATTTTTATAGAAACATATCCCACGATTGTCGAAACCAATAACATCATCTGTCTCAACTTACCTTCCCAAAGCATCGGCGAGTACGGATCCAAGTATGGAGCCTATGCAGCCACCGACGATGAAAATAGATACCACGAAAGACCACAGCACGTACTGCCATTTTTCGTCAAGATTTACATTGTACCGGGTTATAAAACTCTCCACACAAAATCCTATTATTACCTGAAATATATAGAAATACTTTAGTTGACGCTTATGTGGAATAGGGTTTTAGTACGCGGGTGCACGAACCGGGGATTAGTCTGCCACCGGCAGAGAAGCCGACTGCGACGCTCCGGCGATACTGTTTTGTTGCCGGACTGTTGAAGGGGACGGTACCCGAATCGATAATCCGCTGGGGATAATTATGGAGCCGTCACCCCCTATCCGTAGACCATATTGTACCATAAAAAATAATAGAAATAAAAAGAGCTGAAAATACAACGTGTCACTTCC
Source organism: Lymantria dispar (assembly GCA_032191425.1). Classification (NCBI taxonomy): domain Eukaryota; kingdom Metazoa; phylum Arthropoda; class Insecta; order Lepidoptera; family Erebidae; genus Lymantria; species Lymantria dispar. The sequence continues at coordinate 4,819,726 of CM063444.1, read as the reverse complement.
CCCTTATTTTCCCAAGGCAGTAAGTAAAGATTGACTAAACAGACTTCAACAAGAGAATGGACAGAGGACTTAATCTATGAAACTTATTACAACAATTATAATGTGCCTGCCCATAGAGCAAACATAGTTATCATCTTATTTTCCCCCTTGTGGAGACTTACATTTGTCCAACAATGGACGACAATAGAATGATGGTAGGAGGGGAGGAACCGAAAGGAGGGAGTAGAACAAAACTAAACTTTTGGCTAATTAATTTTCATTTTCTTTTCAACCGAAATACATTGGAAAAAATTAGCTTAACTTTCTTTGGCTAGGAAAAAAGCGATAATGTTTGAATCTAGAGGCCGAATGTGAATCGGTAGGGTCCGTCTCCAATTACTACAATTTCTGGTATATTTTAGCTACAATAGTGAAGAATGGGGACTATAGACTACACTAGTAGCCGGCTCTCACGCACATAGTTCACGCTCAACGAATCATAGTTTTATGGAAGCAAATTTGCAATGATTTTTTTCAATGCAACGTTTTTTTTTTGCAAAACTGTAGCTACCCCTGGATTTTTGGACCCCATTTATGATTGCATTCATAAAATTTCAACGTGATCACTGTGGCCGAAATGCGCTCATGAAAAGACTGTCTGAGTTGATCTTGAAACAGAGAGTGGTAAAGATTTGTCCTCCGTGGGAATCGAACCCATACACGTGAATTCGGACTACTATTCATCTATGCACGGATTCGTCATCATCACTTCGGCTTATATGCGTTCCACTGCTGGACTCGAGCCTGCTCCTCAGTAGGAGAGAAATGGACCTACGATACCATGCTGGTCAGACGTGTTGGTAGAGGGTCTTATTTAAAGTTTTAATTCTATTGGTTTTTATTTCGATTTATCCTTATTTTGTACCGGTGTTATTTGCATTTTAAATAACCTAGTCGGCTTTTACGACAACCATGGGAAAAAAATGGGGAGCTGAATTGTATTTTTACCCCGTCAACTCACGATTGTGAACATGCATGGATATTACGGTATATTATCATTTTAATAATCTTACTCACCTTGGCGGGTGTATTAATTACTGATATGTTGTACCCAACTGGAACGGAGGATCCCACTGTTGTGATCACCCCCGCGAGGATCAGATAGAGTGACCATTCCCCCTTATAGGGTTGTGAATTTGTTAGCTGCTGATGTTCGCTGGTTATCTGAAGGATATGGATCAAATATTAGCATTATTCTATGTTTAAATAATACTACCTTTTACGGATTTTATCGCATTTGTACTAAATTTTTACAATCCGGAAATTTCAAACAGCGTTCTTTCCGCTCTTGATAATAAATGCTATAAAATCCGTTAAAAATACTATATAACATACTACAATAATTATAAAAAAAAAAACTATATTTCACATAGGTATATGACCATCGTCATCTGGGCTCACACACGTCCCACTGCTGGGCTCGTGCCTCCTCCACAATAGGAGGGCAATAATTGACCTTACTATACCATGCTGGTCAGAGTGGTCAGACAGGTTGGTATAGGGTTTTGATTTGAGTTTTCTTTCTCTTGCATAGATGTTATATGCTTACTATATCCCTTAGTCGTCTTTTACGACATCCACGGGTAAGATAGGGAGTGGTGAACTGTATTTATTATTCCTTCACCACACTTTTATTTCATACTAGCAACCCGCCCTCGCTAGGCTTCGGTTATAGGTTATAGTCGTTTTACCCGCGTAGTTCCCGTTCCCGTGGGAATACCGGGATAAAATATAGCCTAGTTTACGCCCTGATATTATAGCTTTCCATTGGTGAAAGAATTATTGAAATCGGTCCAGCCGTTTTGAAGATTACACGGAACAAACAGACAGACAAAAATTTTTTAATCGCTATTTTAGGCATAGGTGTCGTGCAAATAACCGTGTGAGCATGAAAAAAGCCTATTATTTTGACATTACAAACAGACACTCCAATTTTATTTATTGGTATAGAAGGAATAAAATACCTATTTTTTTATTATTGCAAACGGTAGCAAACGAGCAAACAGTACACCTGATGGTAAGTGTTGCTGCCGCTCATGGACCTTTGTGAAGGCGTGCAATGAGGTTCGGTGATACTAAAGGCATTACCAACCACATGCAAACACGCTGAGAAAGTTGAGCTTCCGACTCTCTCGCTCACTGAACGAAGCGCAGTAACAAATTGCTAATACTCAGACGTCGATTTTCTGCGTGAGTGTGGTACCTACCACAAATAAATTATTATAACTATTTGAAATAGAAGTATTTTCTCGTAATATAATCCCTCGTAGTCATCAGAAATTATACCTTTCTCCCTTCTTCTCATTTCATATAAGCCCCAAAGTAGCGTTCATCTCCATAGCCAGACCCTAACCAACATGTTGTTATAAGCATCTGTTTCGAGTTTTACTTTTATGGATATCTAATTACATCCCTTAATACATTCTGATGACATCCACGGGAAGAATAATTATGAAGTGGCCTCACGCCTTTTATAAGCTAATGTACAAGACACCCTATTCCATGTAACATGCAGTACACTTTCTATTACGATTTTAGACGTTTTCCTAGCTGAAATATTTGAACGCTTTTTTAACTTAGAATCTCATTATGAGTTTATATCACTAGACATTTATTTCACGTCACGAACCAGTTATTTTTGTACTATATAATGTAAAAAAAAAACTGTACATTCCATCGCGTGCCAATTACCTTCCATAACTAAATATCGCATTCAGGCTGTTCAATAAATAATTTAAAAAAATCTGCACAATTACTTTTTTTTCGTTACAAACAGCACATAAAATGATAAAATGAATGAATAAACTTACAAAAATATCCATCAACTTCTTAAAACACATTTTCGACCGCAAACATTAAAATTTTCACCACTTGATACTACAAAGAGTTAAGATTGCATTGACGATATCCAAGAATGAGGGCAGAACACTGAATAAAATAAAAATCGGCCAGTACCAATCACATAGCCAACCATCCAACACAAAATATGTAAGCGCAATTGACGCGCTACCGTGACAGAACGTCGCTGTTTAATACTGGTCAAGGAAATTGTAATAAATTGTTACCTGTGCAAACGTTAACGAAGCAAATTATACTTAATACACTTATTACCTAAACCTATATTCAGTTTGCTTGATTTCTATAACTAAACGATCTATTATCGCTTAATATAAGCGAATTTATAACGTGATTTTTATTCCCTTCTAAACTTCGAATTAATTTGAAATTTTGTACATTTATCAAGGGCCGATGACAAGGGAATATATAAAATAATTAGGACTATGAGATGAATAGTTCATACCTCAAAAACTCATCATACGAAATTGACCTATCATACCTCGCTGATCAAACGGTCTTATTTCGAATTTTCTTTCTCTAGATATTGCCTTTAAATGCATGTTACATCCCTTAATCCTCTTTTACGGTACTCACAGGCAAGATAGAATGTGGCGAATTGTATCCTTACTCCATCACCACACAGAAAATAATACCTGAAAGACCTTGAATACTAGCTTTAAAATAGTTTTCAAACATCAGGCTTCACAATGGATCTGTAGACTTCACATGCAAGGGAAGTTACAGTTAATATGAAAAAATAACCATAAAATAACATATAAGCATAAGTTCAAGATTAAATAGCAAAGGATACATGTAAGACAAACAGAAGATGAGAACATGGTTAGTCCAGACAGGAATGTGATGAACTCGATAAGTATGAGCACTAAGGAGGAAGCGAAGCCGGCTACCAACCTGCAATCATGCACATGCATAGAAATTTATTCATTTTTATTAATATATAATAACAGTGTTACTCGATGTAGGGTTAAGAATATAACGCCCGTCGATAAGCTGATAATGGACGGATGAAATTAAACATACCTGTAGGATGATAATAAGTACGTATTTCACATAGGGATGCAAATATCGAAACCAAGAACATCGATATTTCAGGACAAACATCAATTTACAAAAAACATCGCCCGAAAAACATCATGTTTTTTAATTTCATCGATCCTATCAGATACTTTCTCTTGCGGTATTGCGATAAGCTTTCTTTTTAGTTAAATTCTAAGAGTAATAACTTTTAATCAATTTCTTGCAAGCATGTTCCTTATATGAAGCACCAACATTGGCGTGATGAGCCCATATTGCTTGTAAGTATCATATAAGACGATTAAGGAATATAAAATGTATATAACATTTATGCAAAAGAAGAAAAGTACCAACCTGTCTGACCCGTGTAGCACGAGTACTACCAATGGGTCAATTTTCCTACAATGGAGGCGGCTAAAGCCCAGCAGTGGGACATATATCATCTAGGATGATATCTATACAAATAAACAAAATTGAAGTGTCTGTTTGTAATGTCAAAATAATTATCTTTTTGCTGCTGCAATGTGATGCATACTGAAGCGGTTATTTGCACGACGCCCTATGCCTAAAAACAGGTTTAAAAATTTTTCGTCTGTTTTGGGTAATCTTCAAAACGACTAGTGCGATTTTGATAATATTTTACTACCAGGTAGATGTCTATATAAGTAACTTAGGCTATTATTCCGGTATTCCCACGTCGACGGGAACTACGCGAATAAAGCGATTAAAGCCGAAGCGACACGAGGGCAGGTTGCTAGTTGTAAATAAACATTAAATAAACCGTACAAATATGTACATATAAAACACAGACGTAGAGCACGAAGGTGTAAAACGATAGGAATGTTTGCATTGTTAGCATTAAAACACGATACAGTATACACTAGACTTATAAATAAATAAATCAAAAGTATTTAGGTTGTAATTTTAAGTGAACAATACAAGTCCTAAGTAAATTTATTCAAATTATTTGAATAAATAAACAGGAGCGTCTGTTTAGTTTATAAACCAGTTGTTAATTCATTAATTTATAGCTTCTTTACACGTAGATACGAAGCGACAGAGTAGCTAAGTAAAATTTTACTAAAATTGAATGTTCATGCGCATTTTGAAGTTATTCGACAGTTTGAGATAACTTCATCTATGAACAACTTCAACTCCGACTCTTTCACGGGGAGTGCTCCGAGGAACTGTTTGACTTGGTACCACCGTCACCATTCTACCAACGTACCACTCGACATCGCAGCAGGGTTCATCCATTTCACCTGGAAACGTTATGGTCTTCAACTGTACGTTTCCAGCGATCATTTCTCCAACGTACGTGCAAGCTCTGGAGTGAACTACCTATTGCTGTGTTTCCCGAGCGCTATGACATGTCTTTCTTTAAACGAGGTTTAAGAGTATTTTCTTCACAGTAGGCAACGGCCTGGCTGTGCCCCTGGTATTGCAAAGGTCCATGTGCGGCAACATCACTTACCATCAGGTGTGCTGCTTGCTCGTTTGCCACCGTTGGCAATAAAAAAAAGAACATGGAGTAGGGTTTTTTTTGTGGGCTACGGTCAGCGCACCCTCCGCCCGGCTCCGTCCGGAGCGACAAAAGGGCGGCGCGCGGCCCCGTAACCCACCCATATAGCACTTCGCCTTCGTCGTTGAGCCGACCACCGGTGCAAAGTTCCTTGACTTCAGTGGTCGAGCCACAACATGGAGTAGGGTAGTGTGATCTCATTCTCATTGCAACCGTTCTTCGGATTTTTAATTAGCTTCTAGTGTCTTTCTTGACGTGAAAAGTCTTATAAATCGATGTTCTTCGGATTTTTAATTAGCTTCTAGTGTCTTTCTTGACGTGAAGACTTATAAATCGATGATCACCGGCTGCACACACGAAAAATTGTCACGTTCCGCCTGAGCCGAACGTGCAAGCGAGAGCGCGGAAAGCGAAAGAGACGTGCAATCGGCCTAAGCGTTTGGCTTGTGACGCATCTATTTCTCAAAATATTTGACTTAACGAGTGCAAATAAATGTTAATTTATCAAAAAACCTGTAATTTTCAATTAACTCTTTCTTTCTATTGTACAAAATAATGATAATTAAGTGATAATAATTCAATTCTATTCAAAAAATTATACAATTTTCATTATACAATTTTCATGTTTTTATGACATTTTCACGTAAAATTATCGTCCATAAACCGATTTTATACCATAGACAACCATTTCTTTCGAGCAATGGTCTGACCACCCACGACCGCCCTGTACCACGAAGGGGAGAAGCGTGGGGCTCCATAACTAGACATTTGTGTCCTCTCCACTCACCAAACCGAGTCTTTAAATAGTATTAACTTTGGGTATTCTAATTTAATAGCCTCCTTACACTTTCAAGAGGTGAATCTACGGTAGTATACGTGGTAGAGCTTCTTGGGAGTGGCAAATAGTCCCGTCAAATTTTGCCACGTCAGCCTAACTGCGGGAGGTGAACTAATCCCAAGTCCGACCACACGCACAAATTTACTCCTATAATATTTACATAATAAATTTAAATGTATTAGCAGAGTGGCTTAAAAATAATCCGTGTATATTTAAATAAGATAAACTATATTGACGTTGAAATTAACACTGTATAAAGTATAAGCACGTCATTTTATATAGTTAAGATAAAAAATTACACATCAAAATGTTCGTGACAGACAAAATAATCTATAATATTTTTTTTTGGTGTATGTTGCGGTCGACGCGCTCTTCACACCACTCCGTCCGGGGCGGCAGAGGAGCGTAAGCACGCACTCCCGCAACCCACCCGCGATGCACGTCGCCTTCGTCGTTGGGCCGACCACCGGATCAGGGTGACTTGACCCCCTCGGGGAGGACGTCGGTCGACAAAAGCCGTTGTCTAATATAATACGTATGTCTAACTAGATGGCACTCATCATCATCTTGCTCTTATCCCAATTACTTGGGGTCGACGCAATATGTCATCTGTTTTGACATATTGCAAAAAGTTTCGGCAATGACTTTTATGACCGGCCGCCGGCCTGACGTCAACCCTCCTTGGGAATGTAATCGTTGACCCAAATGGTACCAGATGTAGTTGGTCCGGGTCAATCTAGGGCTCTTAGTCGTCTTTTACGACACCCACGAGCAAAGCAAGGGTTGGTAGTATTCGAAGCCGCTACCACACAGCACTAACTAACTAGATGGCACTATTAACAATTTTTTATAACATTGTGTTGTGTAGAACATAAAAACTCAGTAGATGGAACTACTTATGTATTTTACTATTTTAAATATACATTGAAAATAGAAAAAGAAAATGGAGTTTAACACCAACTAACAAAGAGCAGTTTTTCTTACCTAGAAATATTAACAGGAGTGAACTAGAATGAACACAGTAATATTCGTAACTTGGTAAAACTTCAGGATTTATCTCATATTAAACGGAGATAGCTCATATGCGTTTATATATTTATCACTATTAGGTTCGGACCTGGCGTGTTTTCCTAGTCTTGCATCGATGTTATACGTTTATTTATCTTTTAGGACACCAACGGACCATAGGGAGGGTGATAAATTGTATTCTAATTCCTGTTAGCACAATCCAAAAATCCTCATTATACCTACATATATGTATATGATATCATTAAAACGTATACTTGTTTTGAATTTAAAGGGGCATCAATTTTTTTTTGTATATTATGAATCTAAAATCCTAGCATATCTTGTTATTCTAGACACGTGTGAATGAGAAACAAACAAAACCGCAAAGGAGACTGAAATAAATAATCAACTATTTAACGCCAATATCCCTTAGGAATATTATTGGAACGAGAATTAAAAATTTTCGATAATGTTTTTAATTCCCTTTGGTGGCAGAAAAGTAAGCAGCCCACCTGAACCCTCCTTAAGAACTTCGTCATTGACCAAAACTATTAAGTTTCGTAGTATTATTAGCCCCTATGATATATGTATATACATTGTATGCACCAAATAAAAATATTTTTACGACCGATAAGATTATCGTTACGTTGGTCTTGCGGCCAAAACACGCGACTGCTCATTTGGAGATAATAAAAGTGGGCATAATAAAATATAATAACATACCTAGGTGGTATAAAAATATGGATAAAAAAAACTGTACAGTTATCTCACAACTCTTAATTGTATACCTAATTGAATATCAGAAATAATTATCTGCTCGGATATAAATAACTTTTTATATAACCAATAAAACGTATTGAAAAATTCTCAAAATCTTCCTATTTCAACGAGAGGTTCATAATTATCATTCACCCTTCCGCTATCTACTATTATCCGTAGGCCTACCCCATTGGAAAAACATATAGCGTGGCAATTAATTCAAAGGCCTATTTCCATAACTGTCACGCTTGAAAAGCTTGCTGGCAATCGCAATAAGGTATTTGGCGTTTGCCAGAAAAACGCTGTTGGACATTCTTTTGGTGACCCTTCAGCCGATTTTTACAACTTCCACGGACAAGTAAGAGCTAGCGATAGCTATATTATTACCATGTCCACGCACGGTGAATCCAATAAGTTACCTACATTTTAGTCCAAATTGTATCAATTCTTTGTTTTCAGCTTCCGGGTTAACACATAGATATATTCGCAAAGGTGAGGAAGCCGGGAATGGTTTCTGGATTCAACCGCGACCTAAAGTCCCATAATATTGCAGCTACGATATTGGCGATAACGCCGAATGTCTGCATGGTCCGGCATCTTAGCGACTTGGGCCCTGTGTATAGAACGTTCAGTTCGGATTCGGAGGTGTGTAGTATCCTTTTCTGCTATTCATTGCCTTCATTTGCATCAAGCAGGTGATCCGTTACAACGGAGTGCCTGCCTACCTGATGCAGTTAGTAGCAATTTATTTGACGGGCCAAAGGTTTTTTACGTATCCACGCTCATGACGGGGTGCGGAAACGGAAGGCCAATTACAGCACACTGCACTGCAGTCGGCGCTTCGTTACCAAGACTGGTACTAGTCTACTTTCCGCCAGGTTCTATTGACGGAATAAAAGAATTACCTAATGCAGCCAAGCGGAGAGCACGCCGCAAAAACGGTGTTAAGTACCTTCAATTGTACCGTGGCTTGCATTGGGAATCCTGAATAATCTCTCCGTCCACTCAGCTTTTCCAAAACATAGTTACGTAAGAAAGAGTTTATAGGATCCGCTCGCTAGGATCCGTAACGCTCAAGTCGCAAAAGACGATATGAATAGGGTATGGATCACTGAAGTAAGAAAATCAGAACTAGTAAAGTCTAACAGCGATACATACGGCATGTTATTTAGACAAATGCTGATTTTTCGTCACTCCGGACGAATTGCTGTTCAATTGTGTGTTTAGATTACAACTTGTCAAAAAAGATAATATTGACATTGATGGGCTCGATGTGCGCATGCGATAAGCTTTATCGTAATGCTAATAAACAGCTGTTATTACTTCAGAACAAGATAATGTTATATTAAATTACCACATATTTCCACTCATATACGTCCCACTGTTGGACTTCATCATCATCATCATCATCATCGCAGCCCACATACGTTCCACTGTTGGGCTCGGGCCTCCTCCACAACAGGAGGGAATCTGACCTACTATACCATACTGGTCAGACATGTTGGTATAGGGTTTCATTTCGAGCTTTCCCTCTCTCTCACAGACGTTATGTGCACAGTATATCCCATAGTCGTCTTGTACGACATCCACGGGCAAGATAGGGAGCGGTGAATTGTATTCTTACTCCGTCACCACACGGAAAACTGTTGGACTTAGGCATTCAAAATAGGGAAATTAAACTACCACGCTGATCAGACTATGTTCAGGTTTCCTTTTCTTGCCCCGATATTATTCATTTATGTATTTACTGTATTCAAAGACACAGAGTTAATTTACAAGGAACATAAATTAATAGCGCTGTCACTAATCAAGTTTCTAATGTACATTATTTTTTTTTATTGCATAAGGTGGCAACCGAGCAAACAGTATACCTGATGGTAAGTGTTGCTGCCGCTCATGGACCTTTACAAGGCCGCTGCCTACCGCGAAGAAAGTGAAGGAAGTGTGAATGCGTACATTGAGGCTCGGTGATACCAAAGGCACCATCAAACCCTCCACACGCAAACACCCTCAGAAAGTTGGGATGCCGGCTCTCTCGCTCACCGAACGAAGCGCAGTAACAAATTGCTATTTGCAAATTGAGAGTGTGGTACTACCCCGGACGGACCGGCCCGCGGCTGTAGACAGATAACTGTCGACAGTGTGGTCCTACCACTCTTGAAAAAATTTATAACTAATGAGTTTATCTTTGGGATATTACATAAAACTGAACAGTAGAAGAAAAATAACATAAAAGTACAAGCACTGTCGATAATTTTAAGAGTTTAAATGTGAAAGTATTAAAAATTTCGTTAAACATATCAATACTGTCATATTTAATACTAGCAACCCGCCCTCGCTTCGCTCCGGTTTTAGTCGTTTTACCCGCGTAGTTTTCATTCCCGTGGGAATACCAGGATAAAATATAGCCTAGTTTACGCGCTGATATTATAGCTTTCCATTGGTGAAAGAATTTTTGAAATCGGTCCAGCCGTTTTGAAGATTACCCGGAACAAACAGACAGACAAAAAAATATAAAATGATTTTTAGGCATGTGCATAGTGCAAATAACCGTGTGAGCATGAAAAAAGCCTATTATTTTGACATTACAAACGGACACTTCAATTTTATTTATTGGTATAGATTGTAATAGCTACAAGCTCACTCTATTGTCTACTAGCAACCCGCCCTCACTTCGCTTCGGTTGCAGTCGTTTTACCCGCATAGTTACTGTTCCCGTAGGAATACCGAGATAAAGTATAGCCTAAGTTACTCATTATATGGGCAGCTACCTGGTAGAAAATATTATCAAAATCCATCCAGCCATTTTGAAGATTACTCAAAACAAACAGACAAGACAATTTTTTTTAAACTGGTTTTAGGCATAGGTGACGTGCAAAAAACCGTGTCTTCATGAAAAAAGCCCATTATTTTGACATTACAAACAGACACTTAAATTTTATTCATTTGTATACATGTATAAATTTACCTGTGCATCATATCCTTTAGTCGTATTTTATGACACACAGGCAAGAAGTGGTGAATAGTATTCTTACTCCGTCACTATATGCCAAATATTAAGTTATGCGTAACAATGTTTAAATTTTAATGCGGATATTTTTCAATTTTTATTACCTGCCATTTTAAACAGATCTCGTATTACACGCTCAAACATTTGCTTTCAATAGCAAGTTTCACGCAGATTATAATAATATGTGGAGGTCAACCTCCACGTGAGTTTATCGTTTTATTATAAGTAGTATAATGATAGCGAAAATGCATTATCATAGATAACGCAGGGGTTAAGCGCTACTTGTGGTTGGATGATAGATTATTTAGGACCATACGATATTTCAAATAAAATATCTTACTAATATTATAAACGCGAAAGTTTGTGAGTATATGAGGATGTTTGTTGCTCTTTCACGCAAAAACTATAGAATGGATTTTGATGAAACTTCACAATAATATAGCATACATATCAGAATAACACATAGGCTATAATTTATCTCGATATTCCCACAGGAAGGGAAACTATACGGATAAAACCACAGGGCGCTGCTAGTTTTCTATATTTTTAAACTGCGACGCTAAAAAGAGCGGTGTTAGAAGTTTTGATGCAAATGTCTGTCTGTATCTTCGTAGCTCTTGAACGATGGACTGATTTGATACGATTTTTAACCTACTTCAAAAAGGAGGAGGTTCTCAATTCCACTGTATTTTTTTTATGTTTGTTACCTCATATGCATAAGTAAGTTTCCTTGCGGTAGTATGTTTGGTAAAAATCGCAACAGCAGTTTGAAAAGTATCAGATCTTTTCAAAAATATAGGCATAAAATTGTTCGTTCATGACCACCGTTACTATTTTTTTATAATATGTTATATTAGTAGAATTGTTGTTAAAGATATTTTTGGAGCTATAGTCGATTAGTATGAGACCGAAAGATATTTTAGGAGATGATTTCACTCCTGCTCCTTAAAATAAATTATTTTTTGTATGCCTGTCGTTAATATTTCAAAATCTACTCTTATAAAAAAATACGTGCTAATCAAACGTTTTACATATTAGAATCGGCACTTTGTCATAAATCTTCTTTTGATATATTCTTACTACTCATAAACTGACTGCACAGATGGCGTAGTGGTTAAGATAGCGACCTACAGCGCCAGTGTCGTGGGTTCGAATCCCACGCGAGACATCACTTTGTGCGATCCACAAATTGTTGTTCTGAGTCTGGATGTAATTTGTGTCCGTTAATTATATGTTTGTAAAGTCCCCCGCAATACAAGGATTATTTCCTTAGTGCAGGGTGTTGTCTTAAATAAATAAAAAAAAAATAAAGGCCTTCAGAAGTCAATTAAAAAAATATTAATAGATACATCACAGTAATTTTTCACTCTTACGAACACTTATCACGCTGTAGTGCAAAGTAAACATTCATTGTTCTCATACGAATTTATTAACGAAATTAAGTAACTCTTGAGAAGACATATGTACATAATCAAAGCAATTCTAACATAGTTGAAACTTTATGAATAACAAGGATCTCTTGTCGTATATGAATTCCAAAATATGTGGATATATCTCCGTGTGGTGACGGTGCAAGAATACAATTTACCACCCCCTTTCTTGTTCGTGGCTGTCGTAAAAGACGACTAAGGGATATGCATATGACATCTTAGAGAAGGAAAACTAAAAATAACGCTATACCAACACGTCTCACCAGCGGCGGATAGTACTTCAACTTTCCTCCCATTGTGGAGGAGGCTCGAGCCCAATAGTGGAACGTATATGAACTGTGATGATGATGACGACAATGATGATATATTAACATTTTGTAGTCTTTAGACAAAATGAATTTATCATTGCGATATACATATTTTTATGACGCACTATTAGTAATTATGTGTGGTCTTTGTATTTCGAAGTCTATGACGCAAAATATCAGCGTAGTTAATTTTATACAAATATCTGTTACATTATCCGCGTGGTGACGGAGTAAGAATACAATTCACCACTCCCTGTCTTGACCGTGGATGTCGTAAAAGACGACTAAGGGATGTAATACGCAAATAACACCAATGCAAGAGAAGGAAAACTTTGAATAAAACCCTATACCAACCTGTTTGACCAGCATGTTATAGTAAGGTCAATTTCCCTCCTATTGCGGGGGAGGCTCGAGCCCAACAGTGGGACGAGATGATGATGATATGTTTCATATATGACAAAAACAGTCCAAATATATCAAGTTAGTTGTCTGTGCCTTAGTTATTGCTCTTATGTCAAGACAAATATTATTTTATTTAATTTTTGAATACTATTATAGAATATTAAAATGATTAAGAAAATGTGAATATAAAAATCAGATATCATGAGAAAATAAATAGACATTTTGCCTCTGAATAGATTGCGATTGAAAATATCTAAAAGTAGGAATATAGTTAGAAAACGTCATACTCTAAGACTGCGGCACCAGTCCAAGCACCTTTTTTCATTATCTAAGACAACAAGTTTAATAGTATAAATTAGCTCCGCTTCCGAATTCCGTGGGTTCTATTCCCACACAAGGAAATCTCTCTATGATTCACAAAAATTGTTTTGTGCCTGGTTGGAGTCATTACTTTTATGACATTGAACTGGTTTGCTATTTATTTGTAAAGATTCTCACGACAAGAATTTACCTATCAGTGCTAATGAAAAAAAAATAACATTTATGTAAACAAAACAAATGCTCAATCGTATATTTTATTAAACGGTCTATATTATAATGAATTTATTAATCGATCCAGAAGCATTAATTATAATTATCGCATCCAACTAGTATCCGACCAACTTTATTAAATACTCAAGCTAAAAGTAGGTTTATGATAATTATGTTTTAATAGATCATTTTTATCAATATTTCTTCTTGGTTGTGTTATTGTTACTGCGTTTCATTCATTTTTATTAATTTTTATTTACCGTTAAAAATTTATAGCTACTAAACAAATGGCCCACGCCTTATGGTAACTGGTCGGAAATATAGAAGTATCGCCATCTTATTTTCTCGTAGAAGAACCAAAATGATCAGTAGGACTCTACTGAGAAACTTATAACAACAACTGCAATCGCCAAACCGTTCAAGCGTTGCGATTATAGCATTAACAGTGGCATAGTTTGCTTTCGATGGAGCCTATATCAAAAGCATTGAGCCCAAATGAAGGGTAAAGATTTGCCACAAAAGAAACAAGTGTGAACTCATTGCACTAAATTAATTAAGTATTACTTGCATTTAATGTTCCCAGAAGCAAAGGTAGCAACAAAAAAATACAGAACAAATATACATTTTTTTTCTATATTTTATTATTCAGCAAAGTAATTTATGAAACGAATCCACCATATCGGTCGAACGCATCGAACGGTCAAAAGTATTTATGACAGTATCAATCATGTACTAGAATTAATAAATATGTGATGCATAAAATATGACTTTTTGCAAATAAATACTATGTAAGAAGTTTAACTGAGATTATGGATGACATTTTACGAAATTTTCTTAGAATAAGGGAGGCTTCTGTAGCCCCGTATGAATGACATGTCAGTAGCAACACCCCCGGCAACGAACCACTTATAAGAACGCCAATATCCAAAGTGAACATCGATATTTTATAATGATGATGATAAAAACAATACCAAATTAACTTACCTTCGACTGTTAACAAAAAAATTAAAAAAAAAACAATCATAACCACATGCACTATAAGAAAATTTAAATTTGGAATCCAACCTTCTTTTCGACGTTTTCCCGCCCCATGATGAATATACCGCGGACACTAGTTGAACGCAAGGGTAACAATACATGAATGAGATATCAAGCTGTCATGAATAAGTCAATTATAACCTACACAATAAAACCTTGAACTGGTGTACACGTTCGAACATTTATTGCGCAAAAATATTATGTAACACGCTTGATTATTTTTATAAGTAAAACGAGATGTGCCCGATTTGCCTGTCATAGTTTAATAAATATATTTTTTGTGTAAATCTTTCAGGCATAATTATATAAACATTGTTCAAATTTTCACCGCAATCAGGTGAATTATTTAAGAGCACATGGCAATTAAAAACAAAGATACATAACAAATAAATCTTAATTTTGTTTTGTGCAGACTTATTAAAAAGGAATTTTCAAAATCAGCTTCTCAGAGGATATATTCCTTTTAAATTAAAACTATTTTCACGGCTTTTATAGCATTTGTATTCGATTTTTAATTGCACGCGATATTTGAAAGATTTATGAACGTGACCCAAAACGTGAAACTTGGCCACGTAAGGATTGAGAAGTCCAACAAGCGGGAGTTTCGGCGCGAATATGGAAATGTCATGTTAAGCTCTTGTATTATATTCATTTTTTTTGTGTTTTATAGTGTTATATTGTATAATTTTGCTGATGTTTTATGTAATATAATATAATTAAGGTGCTGAAGTGTGGTGAATGTGATATAAGAGTGGTTTACGTGTATTTTCATATTCAACCGAAATTCCCAGAGAAATCATCTAATTAGGTTCTCAGCGCCTAATTAATGATAACGACTAGACTTACTGACGGACAATGACTATTAATAAGTTATACAATATGAAGAAGTAAATAATATGTAAAGAAATAAGCTACCTTCCTACACATGTAATTGGCAAATACTCAAACCGAGTGGCCCAAAAGCAAAAGAAAAAAAAAAAGATCCAACAAGCCATCGAATTTTTCTTGTTTTCTTTAGTTTTTATTCAGCCGCTACAATATTAGATACTAAATTATTACCCACATTTTTGATATAAATTTATTGCCAGTGCAGAAAGAAAACGATTATATAAAAATATACTGTTTTTGGTCAGTTATTATTAAATAATACATGTATGGTAACTATTATACAATGATAATTTATTCATTTAAACCTGACAAATCCAATATAATACAACCGGATTGAAACGCGGCCACACTCGGAAAGATCTGTCAAGAAAACTCGGAGGACATGACACTAATAATTATAGACTTTAAGAGAGTAAATACTCTTATTATATACTAGCAACCCGCCCTCGCTTCGCTTCGGTTTTAGTTGTTTTACCCGCGTAGTTCCCGTTACCGTGGGAATACCGGGATAAAACATAGCCTAGTTTACGCCCTGATATTATAGCTTTCCATTGGTGAAAGAATTTTTGAAATCAGTCCAGCCGTTTTGAAGATTACCCGGAACAAACAGACAGACAGACAAAAAATTTTTAATCGCTATTTTAGGCATAGGCGTCGTGCAAATAACCATGTGAGCATGAAAAAAGTCTATTATTTTGACATTACAAACAGACACTCCAATTTTATTTATTGGTATAGATTTCTCCCTTAAGGGATATTTTTCATCATACAACAAAAATAATGAAAAAGATATTTAACGGGGACGTCACCCATGATTTCTACGTGGACAAGGTCGCGTGCAAAAGCCAGTTCCCTCATAAAATTACTTGCTTATTCAAAACTCTAGCAATTACCTATACCATAAATAAAATTTTAGTGTGCGGATTATAGGTTTATTTTATAGATATTGTCCATTTTATTGTCAAAAACGGATAAGATTAGAACATTCTCAGGGGCGCAGTA
Source organism: Lymantria dispar (assembly GCA_032191425.1). Taxonomy (NCBI): domain Eukaryota; kingdom Metazoa; phylum Arthropoda; class Insecta; order Lepidoptera; family Erebidae; genus Lymantria; species Lymantria dispar. The sequence goes on along the minus strand of CM063444.1, from coordinate 4,803,078 downwards.
GAAGCTTACACCGAACGTACAAAAGACGACATTGCAGTTTTTATAAATATTTATACGGTACAAAATTCCGTAGTACAGAGTTTTCTGTGCTCAATCATAAACAACTGGGATGCCATACTTTAGCAGAAAATCAAAGTGTAAATAGCAGCATCTTGCTACTACACTTCGTTTGAGGCGCAAGAGCCAGACGCCCAAATAACAACTTACGGTAGGTAACGAAATGGCCGTGCCTCCAGTATTACACAGATCCATGAACGGCAGTTACTACTTTACCATCAGATTGGCCCCTGATCGTCTGCCTTTTTTATTGGATCTAGCAGCCTCAAGTGGCTGTTACAAGGATTACTAGAGATAAGCATAGAGAGCTCTCAAACCAAAACAGTTGGCATAAGCCTCGGTTTGCAGCCGTTCATCATTAACATCCTCTCAACTCATATAAGGCCTACTGCTGGGCTCAAGTCTGCCTCTATAATAGGATAGAAATTGAACTACCATACTATGCTGATCAGACGGGTTGCTATAGGGTTTTATTTAGTTTTTTTCTTTTGCATAGATATTATCAAAATATCATATCCCTTAGTCGTATTTTACTATACCCATGGACAAGAAAAAGGATGGTAAATCGTATTCTTACTCCGCCATCATACGGAAAGGGGAGTTGCAATTTGTAAGAAGCGTATTCCTGCAAAGAATAAAACAGGTATTCCTAAGTTTTCTAAATTAATGGACTAGTTTAGATAGAATAGTTTTTTTTTAATCCGTCAGCGTTCCACTATAGGTACCCTCACAGAAAAATAATATTTCTGTGGGTATCCTTTACCTAATAAATTTTAGACGGATAAACGTACATCTAAACATTTTAGTCGACGGAGATATCTTATCATATCATGTAGTTACATAATTATGTATTAATTTAAATGTAATTAATAAAATAATATTTACATATTATTAATGCACAGAACTGATATGACCATTTTATTTTTATAATGATAGGTATACGTACCAATAAAAAAAATTCAAATAAAACCTTATACCAACACGTCTGACCAGCGTGGTATAGTAGGTCAATTTGCTTCTCATTGTGGAGGAGGCTTAAGCCCAATAGTGGGACGTATGTGAGCTGTGATGATAATGATAAAAACTCATCATGACTAGACAATCATCTACGGAGACCCATGTATGGCAATAAAACGGTACCAGGGATCGGTCCAATGGTACAGCTTATTGGTGAGTTATGAGGCCACCGAGCGTCCTTGACGGAATGGATAACGTTCTGCACACAGCAAACCATAACCTGCTAAAAACAAATAAAAGGGCCGTCTGTCCATTTCCGATCTGTAAATAACGAAGCATTTATTCGATTGGCGCTAAATACGTCGAAACAAATAAATTCGTTACAGTAAGACCCATCTTTGTATGAAAATACTCGACCAACAAAAGCGTGGTTGGAACCTTTCTGACTTCAAGAAAGCTAAAAATTGTCCGAATATTAAATCATTTTAGTTTATCTATATTTCTGTTACCCGTACGGTAACGGAATAAGAATACCATGATCACCACCCTAAGAAAATAGAATTTCTCGATCGCCACACCACCAGCCAAACGTGGCGATTATCCTCCATTTTAGAATGACTATGCCTCGTTTTGGGAATGGCTATAGATTTTCATCATCATTTCAGCTCATATATGCTCGATTAGTGAACTAGAACGAAGGGAAATAACGAGGGGAATTAAATAATAGCACGTACTAATCAGACAAGTAGGTGTAGAGTTGCCAACTTTTTTGACAAAAATAAAGTGTGAAAGTATTTGGATAGGAAAAAGAAATAAGTACCTATTTGGGAGACAAAAAGTATTTTAAAATTTATGTGTTGTATGTTTTTATTGCCTTAAAAACGTATTTTTGCGTGCTTATAGCACATCAAAGTTTGATTCACACCACATCTGACAGATAATATTCCGTTTAGTAATTGTAAATCGTTTCCATCGTCCGTTTTCACCTATGTATACCGTTAAATAGCTAAGAACCTATAGTGAGTATTTTGTTTTACGCATCACAGTAAAGGTCGAAAAATAAAGAAAATTCACATACTCTGTTGGTATGCCAAAGTATAAAGTATACTGACCAAAATGAGAATAGGATACTTTATTATAAAGTATGGTTGGCAACCCTAGGTAGGTGTGGCGTTTTAGTTTCCCTTTTCTTGCACTAGTCATCTGCTTGCATCTTTCATTCGTCTCTTACAATGGCCCACGGAAATAGGATTGTGAATTGTACTCTTACTCCGTCACCACACAGATAGATACTATAAGTCTTAATTATTGCAAATAACAACTTTTGCCGTGTGATAACAGAGTAAGAATAAAATTCACCACTTTTTCTTGCCGTGGGTGTCGTAAAAAACGACAAAGGGATATATATGCAGACAAAGAAACAGAGAAAGACAACTCCAAATAAAGCACAAACTAACCCGTCTGATCAACGCGCATAGTAGGTCAATTTCCCTTCCATTGTGGAAGAGGTACGAGGCCCAGCTGTGAGGTATATGAGCCGAGATGATGATGACGATGATGTTATGGATTTTAATTAATATAAAAAACTCCAACAAAACAAAAAGGTCAACAACAGATAAAATACAGCTTTGCAATTAATTTAGCAGAATAAGACGTCAGTAATATTATCACGTGTCGTGACCTTAAGATATGGAGCTGCCAAGTCAATGGGTCAACAAAGATTGATATATATTGAAAAACTTGCCCAAAAAATAGATAACCATCCACATAAGGCATCGCTTTGAAAACTTTAGTTATTTCCATGTTGGAGTACGAATACACCCTTAGGCTTCACCACAGCTCATAGTGTCCCTCTGCCCCATGTCTCTCTGCTGGGCTGGAGCTTTCTCTCCAACAGAAGGCAAATTGAGTTACTATACCACGGTGTTTAAAGGGTTTGGTGTGGTGTTTTATTTCGAATGTCTTTTAGATAGCTGCTATCTGTTATTATAATCCCCTAGTCATCTTCTACGACACCCACGGGCAAAAATAGAGGCAAGAAATGGGGTGGTGAACTGTATTCTTACTGCGTCCCTACACGAATAGGCCTTAGGCTTACTGGTAGGTATGACGAGCAAAGAACGCGCAAAGGTGCAGATACTTGCGCCTGCGCTGCCCAAGTCGGCGGCGGCGGGTCGTATCGTCGTAGAAGAGTTCTTCCAGCGCACGATCCGCCACCTCCTTCCGTAAGACAACTACCTCGCAACAGACGGCGATCGCGTCCCAGTTCCTGACGCTGCCGAGCATCTCCCTAGCGATGGCCGGCACCGATGATTGCAACGAGTTCACGGCACTGCTCTGCCCACACAACAATGTAAGATAAAGTAAACCGCCTTTAAAAAGCAATGATAATCATAAGTATCCCTCCGAGTTTTCTTGCCGGGTCTTTCTCAGTGTAAGCACGTTTCGATCTGGTGATAGCAAACCTATCACATTTACCATTGTAATCATTCGTTTAATTCTTATAACATACGCTACTCTATATAATTGGGCTTTTTTATTCGTTCAATAATAAAATACGTCATTCAACACGTGGTTTTTCCAACGATACGTAGTGTTTGCAAAGATTTAAAAGATATTTCAGAGATCCAGAAGAAAAAGAAAATTGTGAACGCGCTGTTAAAAGTCGGTGAACCCTTGAATGAATTTATTTGGAACGCACTGGAAAACTAAAACCACACAGATGAAAAACTACAGAAATGATTTATAGTGCTGGAAAAAATTTAACACATGAACATAATAGGTATGCTTAATATTGATTCTACAAAGTCGCCTGACCGCCTCCTTGATGCGCCGGCACATTCTAACCATAATAGCGACCTAGGCATAATACATCGTGTTTCTAAATTCCGGATTTTTGATTGCGATTTTCTCCGGTTTGCGACAATTGTTAAGTCAGGTCAGTAAGGATGTCACGCTCGAATACGTCACGTTAGTTTTGACGAAAATATAAAATTACTGGCAACCCGCCCTCGCTTCGCTTCGGTTTCAGTCGCTTTACCCGCGGCGTAGTTCCCGTTCCTGTGGGAATACCGGGTTAAATATAGCTTATGTTACTCCCTGATATTATAGCTTTCCATTGGTGAAAGAATTTTTGAAATCGGTTCGGTGGTTTAAGCGTGAAAGCGTTACAAACAAACGCGTTACAAACAAACAGCGACTGAAACCGAAGCGAAGCGAGGGCGGGTTGCTAGTCTTACTATAAAATTCGATACATCTTACTTATGAAAATTTTATAAACATTATCTCGACTCATATACGTCCCACGACTGGGTTCGAATCCCCTCTACAATAGGAAGGAAACTGACTACACCATCCTGGTTAGACGTGTTGGCATTGGCTTTTATTTCAATCTTTAGTTGTTGCACAGATGTTATACGCATATTATATCCCTTAAGATAAAGAGGTGGTAAATTGTATTCTTACTCCGTAAGGAAAGTATGAGAATTTATTTATGGCAAAGTTACCAACCCTAACTGCTCACAAATCACAATCAAGAAGTGTAACTATACACAGGTGTTTTCATTCATAGATGTGTGCTGTGTGTTAGCTGTTAATACAAACACAGAGCCAACGTAAATATATGTACATAACCAGTTCAAACAAGTTCAACATACTCTACTCCATACTAACCACGTGTCATTTCATTAAGGTGACTATTTTTTTTTAACACACTTTTATTAGTTTCACCTGTATGTATGCTTGTAATCAAACTCTGAGCTCGATTTTCTCCTACTTTGAGCGATTCGATTTTATTTAAACTTCGCACACCTGTCAGAGACCGATGACAATGCAATAATCCGCTTTTTTGCACGCATGTGGGTAAAATATTTACGGATGAAACGCAATTTCCCCCTTCCGTCCGAACATTGCTTGTGTACAGACGTGCGTTTGGATATAATTCCATTTTACAATAATACCTCCACTATTTAAACATTAAATAAATAAAATAATATAAATATTTAACGATACTAATTAAATTTATCAACTTTATAAAATTTCTGGAATACGTAACACGCATCAGGAAGCAACAGGAGTAAATATTGAATACTAACAACTACTAGGAAAGCATAAGTTGAACGAAGAAATACACTGAATGGATCTGGGTAAGTGCCCAAGACAAAAGTTACAGTATTTATTATGTTCGCAGTCTCCTGCGTTTAATAAAAAGTACTAGGCGCCCAGATCCAAAGGAGCAACTTATCTAAGTACGGCAGTTAAAATTTATAACTTTCTCTCAAGTTATCGTGGCGTCTTCGAGAAACAAGCGACCTTCAATGCAAGTGGTCGTGAGTTCAAACCTGTTCGCGTGACATAGAGATTTTTGTGCATTTTTATTGTTTTTTGAAGTTTTTGTGGTTTATTTTTGATATTATTTATTTGAACTTTTTCATTTATGAATAATATTTTATTAATATTATTATTTCAACATCAGCATTTAATTGATATCTTTTAAAATGCCTCTGAAACGCACTCCGCCTAAGTCCTTATCTTTATATGAATCAGAGCCTGATTTGTCGAGTCAGTCAATGGAACAAGATGCTCCGCTTACATACCGTAAGCGCAAACACGATCAGGTGGATGATTTTAATCTGTTTATGGCTGAAATGAAAAATTTATTCTCAAATCTTGAAAAAAAGTTGAATCTTAAATACACTAATTTACAAACAGCGGTTAATGAAATAAAAGACTTACACTCCTCTATGAAAACAACCATCGATTACGTTTCTGGTAAATATGATGACCTAATGAAGGAGTTTCAGAAAATTTCCACGGAACGTAGAGAAACTCAAGCCTATATACAGGTTTTAGAAGATAAGGTTGAAAACTTAGAAAACCAACATAGGGCTTCCTGCGTGGAATTGAGAAATTTGCCGTGTAAATCCCATGAAACTAAAGACCAATTATCAAATATTATCATAAACACTGGTAAAGCCGTAGGATTGTCAATACAATCGTCAGATATACGAGATATTTATCGTTTGAAATCGAAATCAATGACAAGCATGCCTATTGTTGTAAATTTCTCCACAATAATCATGAAGGAAAAATTACTGCATTCTGTAAAAACTTATAATAGGAACAATAAAGGCGATATGCTGTCCTCTTCAAAACTTAATTTCGAAGGACCGAACCAAATAATCTATATATCTGAAAGCTTAACTAACAAGACAAAACGTTTATATTATTTGGCTCGTGATTTCTGCAAATCGAATAACTATAATTTCTGTTGGACTTCGCACGGTAAAATTTACATACGTAAGAGGGAAGGTGCAACTGGTTACCGTATCGATAACTTGTGCCTACCCCAACCAAACTGATTGTACATGTCCATCTATCGAGAGGGTACCATGCGTTAGATATCTGGGTGTTCAGATTGATTGTACATTAAGTTGGCAGAAACATATTGACATGCTGGTGTCTCGTGTTCGTAAGATAATTTTCCCCATGAAGAAACTAAGATATGTGGCGGATGTACCAATGTTAAAAACAATATATTTAGCATTGGTACAATCAGTACTAACTTATTGTATTGTTGTGTGGGGAGGTACCTTTAAAACTTCATTGTTACGCTTGGAGAGGGCACAGAGAGCTGTCTTAAAAGTGATGCTCGGCAAACCTTTCCGATACCCCAGTAGATTACTATATAAAGACTTGAAGATCCTTACGGTGAGACAGCTTTGTGTTTTCCATATGATCTTGCGTCGACACATATCAGTGCGTTACGAGCCTGGGTTTCTGATAAATAAACGTCGCAAAGACCGAGTATGTCCAATCGTACGAGTGAGAACAGCCCTTGCCAGACGACACTATTATAGCCTTAGTAGTCATCTTTATAATACTGTCAATAGAGTATGTAATTTGTACCCCCTACCTAAATTAAGATGCAAAAATATCCTTGCAGACTATCTCCGCACCAAATCTTACGAGGAGATTGAAAGCATGTTCGTGGTTGTTAAATAATGGTACTAACTTTAATGGTTCTATCATATTTTGTTATATAGTATTTAATACGCACACACACACACACACACACGCACGCACACACACACACACACGCACGCACACACACACACACACACACACACACCACACACACACACACACACCACACACACACATACATATACACTCTCTGTCATGCACGCGCTCTCAGACACACACGTGTACGTACACACACACAAACACACATATGTATACCTACACTTGCATACAAGCAGAAATAAACAATAGCACACCGACACACCTATAGTTATTATTTAATTGCTTAGGGAGGAAGGCGACGGTGGCTGTCGCACAGTTTATACTAGTTCAGACACCGTCGTTTACTCCATCTTAATATGTACTCAATTAGTTATTATGTAACTTAAATTAAGATGGAATTATTGTATGCATTTGCTTTAGAACTAAATAAATAAATTATTATTATTATTATTATTTAGTGACACGAAAATGTGGGACGTTTTTGTCCAAGAAGAGGGAGAGAGCGATTGAAATCGAATGAGAGAGAGTGAGAAAGGGCGAACATAGCACGAAACGCATAGCCATGGAGCGAGAGTAGGAAGCAAGCGAATGAGAAAGAGTGAGAGAGTACAATTTTTTTATATATATTTTTATGCTATCTTTATATATAAATTTCTTGTGTACGTGTGTATATCACCAAACTCCTTCTAAACGGCTAGATCGATGTTGATGAAATTTTTTGTGTGACATCAAGAGGATTCGAGAATGGTTTAGATTCTCAATTATGAAATGAAATGAAAAATTATTTATTGTCACGAGCTAAATTAGACCCTGTAGGTGGCGCTTATTTGAACAGAACAACGTCTGTTGGGTCAGCTTCACTTCTGACATACGTACTTTGTACGCACGCTCTTTTTATCTCAGAATGGGATACTTGCAGAAATATATGAATGTAAAAACTTTACAATTCATTATACTTGAGAGTTAGATAAACTCTTCGGAGTCGATTAAACCTAATATGTTATTATTTGTAAATTATGTAGATATTTCAAAAATGTGGAACGCTTCACAATTTTACATACTTATATTACTCTTAGCACTCTGCACGTTTTTATACAACTGCTTACCAGCAATTCCGGCACATTTTCGCAAGGGAACGAGTGTGAGGAGTCTTATTTTATTTGAGAGGAATTTCACGTACTTGTGAATGTTTCTGACTTGATTTATTTTTGGCGATACCCTAAAAGAGCACGTTTTAACTATGGATAACAACTGTCGACGATTCCGTAACATCTTAAGCCCAATCATACTAAAAACATTGGGCTCTGTAGTGGAGCCTATAGAGTTACGGAAAAAATGGCGGATGGCTCCGTAGCGGAGCCCATGGAGTGCTAAGGGTTAATATTTATAAGAAAATAAGGGGATGGGAAAAATTTATAAATAATATTTTTTTAATTAATTACAATATAGGTATTGTAGATACAGACGCATATCTTTTTTTTATATTATAGGTATATTTTTCAAGCAAAAAGACAAAAATTAAGTCCATATCATGGTCACTGCTAAAAAAATCTCATGTAATAGATAGGTAGAGGTAAATAACAAATGATTATTTGTTCTGTTTGCATGAACATTACATTTTTGTTTTAACTGCGAGCAAGGGGCCTACAGACTGTAAACAGGAATGTCCCGCCTACAGCAGGACATATGGTCATATTACATTATACTCAATATTAACTCAGTTTGTTATTATTCATGGGAAAGTATGACTCAACCTTTTGAGCAAGTTTTCTGTAATCTTAATACATTGGCAAGGCAAGGCATTGTAAATAAAACTACTTTTACGGATTATATCACGTTTGTATTTGATTTATGATTGGCCGACGTTTCGAATACTGCAGCATTCATGGTCACGGGCGGACTAAGGTGTCTCATGTCCAACAAGTAATCGTTATTACAGACATTTATAATTATCTACCCGATACAGAAAATTAGTTATAAATTTATTAAATTGTGACCCACATTTTAGTACAAATTTATTGCCAGTGTAAGAAGAAAATGATTCTATATGAAAAAATTATATTGTTTATGGTTAGTAATTATTAATTATTAAATTAAATTTGTAGCAATTATTGTTACAATTTGTTGATTTAAAACTAACAAAACTAATATACTACCACCAGATCGGAATGCGGCCACACTGAGAAAGATCCGGCAAGAAAACTCAGGGGACATGATGCTAAATTAATATTGATTTTTAATTTTAGATGCGGCTTACTTTGTCTTACTAAAAGATTTTTGATTTATAAAATTATCTTTAACTATTATTATTGTGGGTCAAATCTATACAATAAGTGCTCACAGTATCATGCATGATACAGTATAGAAGGTAAGTTCGCACACAAAAAGTGAAGCATTGCAATTGGAGCCTAATGGAGCTTACGCCGGAACCGTTCCGTAATATACAAGGCCACTGTACTGCACGTACGTACGCAACTCTTAAAAAATAAATAGGTAATTATGACGGTTTGTGCATTCAAATGGTGTCATAACACATTCGAAAAACTTAAAAGGTTTTTAACATTACTATTAAAAGTATTTCGTAATAGTAGTAGTAATATAAACAAAATTTGATTTTATAATTTGTATAGTGGTGTGCATGTGTACGTGTGTAATCGTCTGCGCGTAGTATTTTATAGCGATGTAGTATTTTTAGATTCATGTTTCGAACATTCGAAGTATCGATACTATCCTTCTAAACATTATTATTCTAAGACTAGGCATGCCTTTTAAGTTCTGTCGTTTCCATATTTCCCGGCAATTTTGAATTTGAAACTGTTCGATATTCGAATGTGTTTAAATTTTGAATTTCAAAACAGTTGAAAGTATTAGGATTAATGCTATTGTTTAATCACAACGTCGATTGGAATCTGTCAGGTTACGTACAAAAATGAATCTTTCTAAGGAAAATGTTTGTGCAATAATTTTCTACAACTTTAGAAGAGGCCTGACACGGCTTCAGTGTTTTGAAGAGCTAACATCTGTGTTCAGTGATGAAGCCCAATGTCTGCGGACTGTCATACACTGACTTGTTTATACACTCTATAACAAGGATTTTTAATGAAAACATTTATTTTTGAATATTTACTGTTCTTTCATTATTAGAGATGAAAATGGTCTTCAAAATGACAAATCAAACATTAAAATTAATTATAGGAGACATTACCTAATCACAAAAGAACCTCTTTGAAAACTAATAGATTTAACTACAAATACAATAATAACATATACATTTAATTATGATGATATAATCGTTTAGTAATTTTCAATAACTTATATTATTGAATAGTATGCAACTGGAATAAAATAATAAACATTTCAATTCATCTCAGGTCATAAACATCCCACTCCTGGACTCAAACCTACGCTGGTCAGACCGGTTGCTATAGGGTTTAATTTTTATTTACTTATATATTTAAGTTTTCTGCTCTTAATGTCTATCATTATATGCTTAATATATCCCTCAGTCGTTTTTTACGACATTCATGGCCAAGATAAGGAATTTGTATTCTTACTCTGTCACAACACGGAATTAGACATTTCAAAAGTATCTAATAATAATCTACCTATATATTTGTCAAACAGAAATTGCACACGTGCGGCAAATTATAAATGCGAAAGTTTATAAAACAGAATATATACAACTTTTTTATGACAAAATTTTAACATATTTAAATATTGGGATATCTTACATCCTAGAGTATGAAATATACTGATTTTTTTTTTCATCCTTTTCAAATTATTTATTTTCGCCTTTATTGAGTTACGTTTTGTTAGTCAAGTAATTAATATTGCTTTATGACTAGGGCTTTAGTATTTACAAAAAAATTGCTAATTAGTATTTGTACTTGTTTATTAAATCAGACGAGTCTGCGGTATTAAAATAAATTTGAGCCTGGTTATTCTTTATGCATCTTGGCTCTTAGCCAACAAATTTCAAACCTCACTAAAACCTCACAGATTTTGCCGAAACCATGACAAAAAAGGAATGAAATATAGCACATTATTGAAACCAATACCTTATATAAAGGACAATTTAACGAGTAACTTGTAAATATCTTGTTACTAACTTACCGATTGTAATAAATCTGGAAATGATCCTTGTGGAACTGGCTTGGCAAGCATTGGCGAACGCTCCGCTCGTTCTCCCATAATAACGTTATAATAACACACAAGTGGCTTGTTAAAGTTAAAAATCTAGCTGGTATTAAAGTGCGAGCTCCTCTCATACCGCTTTTTAAATTTTTAAGTGTTTCAAATCTTGACTAGAATAAAATTCCCTTCTTCGGTCTCCAATACAAACAAAAGCCACAGAGTAAGATAATTTAGATATTACAAAAGTATAGGTTTTCGGCGCGAATATGGAAATGTCATGTTAAGCTCTTGTATTATATTAATTTTTTTAGTGTTTTATAGTGTTATATTGTATAATTTTGCTGATGTTTTATGTAATATAATATAAATAAGGTGCTGAAGTGTGGTGAATGTGATATAAGAGTGGTTTACGTGTATTTTCGTATTCAACCGAAATTCCCAGAGAAATCATCTAATTAGGTTCTCAGCGCCTAATTAATGATAACGACTTGACTTACTGACGGACAATGACTGTTAATAAGTTATACAATATGAAGAGGTAAATAATATGTAAAGAAATAAGCTACGTAAGACAAGGCAGTATGGTCGAAAAGACTTTAGCCTGCCCGTAAGGGCGATCCAAACAAAAAAAAAATTACAAAAGTATAAAAGCTGTCATTTTGGTAATGATTTTTATGGCATGGTTACAAAGATCTTTATATAAAGTCCTTTTTTTTCAATCAGTGTTATGTAGTACATATCAAGACTTACAAAATCTTCGTATTTTACAATACTGTTGTACACATTAATGATAACGCCTAGAAATTTTGGTGAAAGTCAAAAATATGAAAAGCACTGTTATATCATATTCACTACATTTTAGTACATTCTCTGTATAACATAAAACGATAGCAAAATTATTAAAACACATACAAAAAACAAGAATATGTAATATCGCACAATTTAATATTAAGAATGAATCTGTAAATAAGACAAGCATTTTAGTCCCATATATCCTTAGGGGTTTAAACTATATGCGGTCGAAGGCCATGTATGGCGCACCGGTGTGGGCGGGGTCCCAGACCGTCCGATTCAGGGCTCTTCTGTGGCGACAACAGAGGGCCATGGCGGTCAGAGCCATACGCGGATACTGCACGGTGTCGACGGAGGCAGCGTTTCTGTTGGCCGGGGCTCCCCGTGGGACCTGGCGGTGGAAATGCTCGCCGGTTTGTATCGGTGAGTGTCGGGGGTGCGAGTGGAGGGCGGTGTGGTCTCTTTAAGGGAGCTCACCGCTGGCGCGTCGACGCCCGCCGAGACGTCATTGCCCGTTGGTTGTATTGCCCAAATGCAAGACCAAGACGAGACTTGGACTAGTCTTTGTCTTGGTCTTGCAACATTACCCCTGTGTGCTGAGTGTGAGTTTTGTCGTTAACATGACTCGCTCTACCGCGAGCGCGTAAATTTGTCATTTGTATGAAGAAAAGTACAGCGCCACTAGCGGACCGTATTTGAAACATTTTGTGCTAGTGCGAGTTTTAATTGTAAACGTTCACCATCGCGTATTGTAAAGTTAACGTCAATTTCGGCCGTTTACTCTGTGGTTTTTCTATTTTTGCGAGTGTGAGCGCTACTTTTGACAGTTCTCGACGCGTATTATTGTTAATTTACGTTAACGCGGTAACCGAGTCTTTCACGAGTGTTTTAGTTGGTGAGAAGATAACATTATGGATGGATTTTTAAGATCAAGGAATTATTTTGCAAGGAGATTGCTTGCTGCAGCTCAAGATGAGCGCAATGAACTACGAAGAATGCGCACTGAAGGTCGTGAATTGCTTGATTCTTTGGAAGATCTCACAGAAAATGAATTAGTGAATATTTATCGTTTAACGAAAGGAGCTGCAATTCATTTATGCGATGAACTTCGAGAGTTGACAAATTTAAGGCCTACCCAAAGAATAAGCTTAGAAACTAAGGTAAGCACAATGTGTCCATTTGCTAAACCTACTGAAGACTGGAGAGTAGACCTTCGGACTCTGTGACCTATTACACATCTATCTAACGCAACTATATTTATATATTGTATCCTCTGGTTCTCACTGCATTATTTTTCTATGCCAGTGGAAGTTACCAACAGCCGGTGGGTGCAGCCCAAAACTTGTCACAAAAAATGTGCAGTGTTTATATTGAGGAAGTCACACAAGCGCTGAATCACACCAACATGATTAAAAATATATTAAATTTCCCCAGACGATTCCTGAAAGACAATTTGCAAGTCAACGGTGGGTGTCATTTGTTATTGTATCAAAAATATAAATATTAATCTCAACACTTTCTAAAATATTTCTTTACTTTTATTTTCAGCTTTATACACAAAATATGGAATACCATCTGTGATAGGAGCAATAGACTGCAGCCACTTTCATATATTTGGTCCACCAAGAGAGAGTGAACATTTATATTTTTGTCGGAAACAGTTTTACTCTCTGAATGTGTAAATGGTAATAAGTGTTATTTATATGATATGATCAAATGATTAGAAGCTTTATGGAAGTATGTGTACTTAGAAATAATATTAATATTGTGTTAGTAGTGCAAGTTAAGTGTTAGCCAACTTCATAACACTGTTACTTCATAACAATGTCAGTTAGTATTTCATTATTTACTGTACTGAGCGTTCCACATCTCATTATAATATTATATATCTAGTCCAACAAAAAGTATTGCCATTTGTTTCTAATTGATTTTGAATACAAATGCCACCAGCGTGACAGGTCAGCACTCTATCACATAGTAGAAACCTAGATTATTATATTAGACTATTAAGGTATGCGATAAGGAAGTTGTATAATCACTACAACTTTCCGTGTGGTGATGAGTAAGAATACAATTCACCACCCCCTATCTTACCCGTGGGTGTTCGTACGAGACGACTAAGGGATATAAAACACATATAACATCTATGCGAGAGAAGGAAAACTTGAAATAAAACCCTATATCAACACGTCTGACCAGCGTGATATAGTAGGTCAATTATCCTTCAATTATTATGGAGGAGGCCCGAGCCCAACAGTGGGACGTATATGGGCTGAGATGATGATGATGATAATTACTAAAACCTATGTTATCTTTCCAGATATGTGATAGTAATTACATGATAACTAATGTAAATGCAAAATTTGGAGGAGCTAACCATGACTCATTTATTTGGGAAAACAGTCAAGCAGTACATGCAGAGCCGTCATAGGAACGGTGAAACTGTGTGAAATAATGAAGAAACACAATGACTTTGTAAAGAAATTAAAGGTGTTTTTACTAAGAAAATGTTACTACAGTGTCAATGATTATTTAAATGATATCATCTAACTAGGTGTAGGTATAAAAACATCCACATGTAAATTAATAATTAATTTTAATAATAACAATAATCAAATAATAATATTTCTATTAAATTGCATATATGTAAAAGTATCATAAAAATATAACAATTTATAAAAATGTTCCTCTCTTCTACTGTTGCCCTGCCCTACAGGGTCCATAATTGTTACATGATTTAATTGTTAAAGACTTTTTATACATTATGGAGTGCAATAAAGTTTGAAATTGAAATCAAATCATTTATTCTGCATAGGCCCCTTGAGGGCACTTCATCTCATCATCTCAGCCCATATACGTCCCACTGTTGGGCTCGGGCCTCCTCTATAATGGAAGGGTAATTGACCTACTATACCACGCTGGTCAGACATGTTGGTATAGGGTTTTATTTCGAGTTTGCCTTCTCTCGCATAGATGTTATATGCGTTTTATATCCCTTAGTCATCTCGTACGATCACCCACGGGTAAGATAAGGGGTGGTGAATTGTATTCTTACTCCGTCACCACACGGATAAGGGCACTTACATATTGTCAAATTTATACATTGTTTGAATATAATACAATATCTACCACCGGATCGGAACGCAGCCACAAGCTGAGAAGATCCGGCAAGAAATTCAGCGGTCTGTCATTTTTTACCATCTTTTGAATACAGTTACATATACAACATATAGTCTTAGCTCCAGTGTGATGCCCTTCGAGGTGGGATATAACTATTTTTATTTTAAATTTAGTTTTACAAATAAAAAAGGAAAGGAAATCATGGTTGGACCAGATCCCACAAGCAGCACCCGATCACGAATTAACTACTAGAGCAGCCATCACTCCCCTCAACCACATTGGAGGGAAGGGAGTGTTATAACGGGGTTTATTTTATTTTTTTTTCTAATATCGAGTGCTTTTTGGCTATTTCCTGCCATTACTCCTGCACCCGGAGCTCTATAGCCCTCAGTCGTAAGCGCTCCCTCTCATTTTCTTGTTCCTGCCTGTGTTTTTCATACAGGAATTTACGCCAATCTTCATCAGACTGCTGAAATGCCTGATGAGCCATTTCAACTGTTAGAGCGTTTAGATTTTGTAAACGCTTGCAGAAACAGTGTAGAAATAAATCAATTAAAAATATAGAATATAGTTTAATACGTTATTGTACAAAGGTAATAATAATTTGCATTGACTTGACACACCGACAGAATTTTTATACAATATTCAAAAATATTCCTTTCTTTACTGCCAGCTTTACTTATAGGCATCGACCTACAAAGAGGTTGCACCTCAACATCAACAGCCGTTTTCGGTCTTAGATGTTGCCGTGGGCACCTGCAAATCCGCCCCGGTGCCATGCGCCGACGTTGAGGAGTGGTTTGCCCGACGGAAGCAGGTCTTGATGGATATGAAGAGACAGGGAGTCTAACAGTTGATGGTCCTGGCTCATTCCTTTCTGCTATAACAATATTTGAAAGAGATTAGACCTACATTTTTTAAGTAAATTACTAAGTCCTTGTGTTGAGAGTGATGAGATTATTAGGAGATTTCATAATATACACAAAAATACAGTTAAATTGATAATATCTTACTCTTTCACTGCATGCACTTCAGCCGACCAATTTTAAGTAACAAAGTTAGATAAATATTAATAAGGAGTCATCATCATCTTGCTCTTATCCCAATTACTTGGGGTCGACGCAATATGTCATCTGTTTTGACATATTGCAAAAAGTTTCGGCAATGACTTTTATGACGGGCCGCCTGCCTGACGTCAACCCTCCTTGGGAATGTAATCGTTGACCCAAATGGTACCACATGGAGTTGGTCCGGGTCAATCCAGGGCTCTTAGTCGTCTTTTACGACACCCACGAGCAAAGCAAGGGTTGGTAGTATTCGAAGCCGCTACCACACAGCACCAAGCAAAGCCAAGCACACAGATAAATATTAACAAGGAGTAGACTTATATATATACTTACTGCTCCATGAAAGTCACCATCATATCAAATTGAGTGGTGCTGGTTCTTCTCATTATGTATATTCTTTATTTCACTTCTTCGCCTTATGGCTATGCGACTAATTTGCGCAATTTCGCCAATGTATGTTATGGTAGTGTCGTAAACATAGCAGAGTATAGCAGTAAGGAAAATTTAGTCGGTTTATACTGCTGATAAAATTAAATAACCAGCGTGATTAATTTAAACTTAAAGATAGAGAGTCGTTTGAGACAATATTTTGTTGACTTCTTTGACAAGACAGATTACATCAACCGTCCAAATTAAATATACACCCAAAAAAGGTTTAACATATAACAGTTACTGGTTTTGCAACTTGGTCGTATAATCAAGCAACGTCAGCGCAATAGACAATAATCGCCATAGTACGTAACGAAACGTAAAAAATTAACCACAAATCTTGTGAGTAAACGTTGTCGAGAGAGTTTAATATCTAGGTGACTCGCACTCAGGCGTTTCGTCTATACTTGCGTAAAGACGTTTACTCAACGGACGCGGACGTCGAGTTAACGTGTTTTTATTGTGTAACTCACACTCGGCACACTGGTCTCGTCTTGGTCTTGGTATTGAAAGAAAGAAAGAAGAAAGAAAATAAGATTTATTGGACACTATAGTTACATGTCTGACATAGAAATTCATGAATCATCATTATTTCATTAATTACATAAACTAGATAATCAATCATTTGAAATATAATTACAGAAATAATATAAAAACGAAGACGAAAAAGTATTGAAGATTAAAATAATCATAGTATATACAAATTAAATACCAAGTATTAGTGTCCAAAAGGCAACAGCTCAGCATATGCTACATAAACTTGCAGCGCTGATTTTCAGTTGCAGCCTAACTAATCTAAGTTACAGGTCACAAGAAGTGCAAGTACAGAAGAGCTACATTTAATAGGTTCATAGATTATACAAAATTGTAAATAGTCATATTAGTAACAACAACAATAACAGTCAAATCAAACCAACACTTTAAAATCTGCATTTCTGAGTGATCAGAAGAACTCAGTAAACATTGATATTTTTGTAACTTGATTGTATCAAGTTTTGCAGTAATAAAAAAAAATAAAATTAAAGTAATATATGTATATAAAAAGATATGTCATTAAATAAGTTAGTATGCTATTAAAAGATGTCAAAATGATTACGCACTTATCAAAGTATTGCGCACTCAAGTCCTGGCCTTGGTATTGGTCTTGCAGCAAGAGTCTCGCAAAGTCTTGCAAGTCTTGCAGTTGGAACAACCTAACAGTCATTTATGAAGAATCCAACCAGATTAATCAAATATCATTCATCTATCAATCTGCTAGACTATATAATCCACTATTGAATATAACCCTTACCACTGAAAACAATTACTCTCCTATTCCCCTGGTGTTACATTAGACAGCAGTACTACTCCTATGGCAAAGGTAGGAATTTCGACCCTGTTTTCTTAAGACGTCACCACACGGGGCGGTTGATACAATAAATTTTATGTCATTTTAAATACTTTTATAATAAATTCAGGAGTGAAACTTCTTTGGTTCCATGTGTTTTTTATCAGTATTAAATATAAAAAATAAACAAAAAAAATCTCTCGATCTTTCTCACTCGCTTGCTCCCTACTCTCGCCCATGGCTGTGCTTCGTGCTGTATTCGCCCTTTCTCACTCTCTCTCAATCGGTCTCAATCGCTCGCTCCTTCTTTTTTGACAATAACGCTGCACATCTTCGTAACGCTAAATTGAGTTTCATCCGCAAAAAGGTTACTCTCATGCGGGCAAAGAAGTTTGACTTCAAAACCTGTTGCTCTATTGCTTATATAAAGTTGCCTATATAAATACTTTGGCCGCTGCGATCCATGTGGCGCTTACTATGTTATTTATTGAAGAACATATAAAACTGATTTAAAACTTTCATGATTTTAATACTTGTTGGTTTTATAATAAAACTATCAACCCGTCCCGGCTATGCGCGGGTTCTCTATGGAAAATAAAATACAACCTAAGTTACTCCGAGAAGATATGGCTAATAATAGAAGGTAATATTTATCGTCACTATTATAGTTAATTTTAAATGATAGCTTGTAATAGCGACAACGAAATACTAGTAGCAGCGACTGTTATATGACGATATATCTAATAATCTTATAAACAAAACTGGGTACTATATCGCACCTAGTAGCAGCTTCATCATTTCAGCTCATATACGTCTTACTGCTGGGCTCGAGCCTCCTCCATAATAGGAGGGAAATTGACCTACTATACCAAGCTGGTCAGACAACAACATCCACAGGTAAAAAAGAGAGTGGTGAATTGTATTCGTACTCTGTCCTTACACGGGAATTTCTTATATTGCGATCTTGCGATCTTTATGTACGCATACCGATATACGCATAATAGTTCTTTTTGCGAGTCTGGGTGTTATCTATGTAGATTAATTGTAGGCATATTTCTATGTCCAACAGTGCACGTCGTTGGGCTAATGAATAAACGGCTATATAAATATAATGGACAAAAGCACTCTCGTGTGAAACCCATCAAGGCTGACTCACAGGGTGACGATTATGGTATTTTTATCCTTAAGCCTTTCCGAAGAGTAATTCTGAAAAGCCAAGACCAACATTGGGAATTGATTGGCCAATAGATGGATATATCAAGACTGATTTGACTTGCCGGGTAGTGACGGAGTAAGAATACAATTCATCATACCCTATTTTACTCGTGAGTGTCGTAAAAGACAACTAAGGGCTAAAATATATATATATATATATATATAACGTCGGTGGAGGAAAAGGAAAACTTGACATGAAACCCTGTACCAACACGTCCGATCACCGTGGTATAGTATGTCAATTTCGCTCCTATTATGTAGAAGACACGAGGCCAACAGTTGGACGTGTATAAGCTGAAATGGTGATTTGACTTAAATGCAAGATGCGAGACTCTTGCAGACTCAGTCTTGGTCTTGCTCAAGTCTTGCAGGGCCAGTCTTGGTCTTGCAAAAAATAAGTGGTCTTGGTCTCGCATTTCTCGCAAGACCAAGCCTTTTTTGGGCAACACTACCCGTTGGGCAGTCCGGCTGGAGAGGCCTCGGTTTGGAGTGCGGACCGTGGAGGCCTTCCGGCCGGTGCTGATGCAGTGGCTAAAACGGTGGCACGGGGTGCTTTCCTTCCGACTGGTGCAGGTTTTGACGGGGCATGGATGCTTCGCCAAATATCTGTACACGGTCGTCAGAAGGGAGAGTACACGGTCCTGCCACCACTGCGATTGCGACGAGGACACGGCGCAGCACACGCTCGAGGTTTGTGAGGCTTGAGCAGAGCAGCGTCGTGAACTCGTCACAATCATCGGTGCCGACCTGACGCGTCCGGACAGCGTCGGGAACTAGGACGCGGTCGCAGCCTTCTGCGAGGCAGTAGTCTCGCGGAAGGAGGCGGCGGAGCGCGTGCACGAGGAGCGTCTCCTCGACGACGCGAGCCGCCGCCGGCGACTGGAGTGGCGTAGGCGCAATTACCTGCGCCTGGTGCCGCCCTAGCCGAAGCCGCGGGTGACTGGACCGGGGAATTAGTCCGTCAGCCGTCGAGAGGCCGACCGCGCGAGGAAAGACCGACAAGTGGTATTCCGTCGGGCCGACCACTGACGTCAAGTCACCCTGCTCCGGTGGTCTTTTTTTTTTCAAACGGTGGCAAACGAGCAAACAGTACACCTGGTGGTAAGTGTTGCTGCCGCTCATGGACCTTTACAAGGCCGTTGCCTACCGCGAAGAAAGCGAAGGGAGTGTGAATGCGTGCATTGAGACTCGGTGATACCAAGGGCACCACCAAAACCCTCCACACGCAATCACCCTAAGAAAGTTGGGCTTCCGGCTCTCTCGCTCACCGAACGAAGCGCAGTAACAAATTGCTACTACTCAGACGTCGATTTTCTGCGAGAGCATGGTACTGCCCCGGACGGACCGGCCCGCGGCTGTAGACAGATAACTGTCGACAGTGTGGTCCTACCACTCCTATGGTCGACCTAACGACGAAGGTGACGTATCACGGATGGGTTACGGGTGTGCGCGTTTACGCCCCTCTGTCGCCCTGGACGGAGTGGAGCGAGGAGCGCGCCGACAGTAACCCACCTCAAAAAAAAAGGGGTTTAAACTATAACTATTAAAATAAAATGTTAAATTAAATTTATCTCCTGATTTTTTTTTCAACTTTTAAAACCACTAATTTCTTGTAACTCTTAATCACATCATTATGTTTCCAGTATGCCACTGATGTTGAAGGATCGGTACTGATGGTCAGCTTGAATGGAAATGGAGAGAGGTAATACGGTAGGTTATGAGGTTCCATTGCCCTGGGCGGTTCAAGCTGAGTGTGACTAGATCGTCGCCCGACAAAAACAAAATAGGCACGTATGTTAGTTACTGATTTATTTCGTACTTATATCGCCAAGGTGATAATTATGACCCGTGATCATCTCATTATCATCATCATGCTCTCGTCGCAATTATTTAGGGTCAGCGCAATATGTATTCCGATTTCATCGTAGATGTTACAAAGTTATTGGGAATACTCTTAAGATCGGCCGCCTGCCTGATGTCAGCTTTGCTTAGGAATGTATGACGGTTGTAAGTTAAGACGGCATCAGATAAGGTTGCTTCAAGTCGACATAAATCTCTTAGCCGCCTTTTATTACACCCACGAACAATTTAAAGACTGATAGTAGGTATTCGTAGCCGCTACCATAGAGCAGCAGGTGGTAATTATGGTTAGTGACATAAATAAAACACGTAATTAATATTTTCATAAGTATTTCTTATTAGAAGGCTAGTGAACAATGGTCCAACAAGCTCTTTTCTTAATTGCGATATCATAATTGAATAACATTATACTAACTATATAATTGCGTAGGCTCTACCGTATAATGAGCAGATTAAATAGTCACAACATTCAGAATTAATTCTGTTACCATTACACCACCGGAGAATTGCTTTATATCTTGCGCCAGTGGCATAACTATAGCCTGACAGGCCTGGCAGAATGCCACGGGTCCACAACCACACAGGGGCCCCGGTCCGAAAAAAACCGCGAGCTTAGAAGTGACCTAAAATTTTATGAAAATTATTTAAAACTTTTAGTTTTTAAGTTAAATACAACTGAATATCAAATATAAATACAAAAAAAATATTAAAATTTAATAATTTATTTGTCAATCAATTTTAGAACGCATCCATTGAACCTATTTATCACTATGTAATTGTTAAACTATAGTACAGGACAGGGTATGTTAATTAAATATTGCGCCTATTGAAAATTATATGGCCCGATAAAAACTTTGATGATATTGTCGACGCTTTTGCGGCAAAGAAACCTCGTATTTTAAAATACATCTCGTTAACATTTTTCATTTCTTATTTCATTAAAATTAATATCCATGCTTATAAAATAAAATTCAATAAATATTTAACTAAAATGCACACAATATTAATACTAGGTAATACTAAGTACTAAAATGTTTAGCTAAAATTAAAATACAGTGACCATTTTTATTATAAGGGCCCCATGCAATGAATTTTTTACGCCTCATGCCGCCCTAGCCGAGGCCACGGGTGACGTGACCGGGGATTAGTCCGTCACCCGCCGGGAGGTCGACCGCGTGAGGAAAGGCCAACGTCCTCCCCGATGGGGGGACGTCGGTCGATGGGAGGGTACCCCAATAGGGGGTATTCCGTCGGGCCGACCACTGATGTCAAGTAACCCTGCTCCGGTGGTCGGCCCAACGACGAAGGCGACGTGGTTTTCGGGTGGGTTGTGGGAGTTGCGTGCTTAAGCCCCTCTGTCGCCCCGGATGGAGTGGTGCAGAGGCGCGCCGATCGCAGCCCACCCACAAAAAAAAAATGCAATGAATTTCTTATGAGTAATTGTGTAGTTACGTTACGTCACGGCCGTGAGCAGAATATACACCATCATGTATTCATGTCTGAGAAGATGGATCACATTTAAGAATTCTGCTTCAAGACAGTTTATAAAAGAATTTATAAGCAATTTGTTAATTAATTCCTGTGACTAAAATTTGTAATCGATTCGGGCGTGTTCTAAATCTGCAAGTAATGGGTCATTCTCTTCCTCAAATCTTGCAGAGGTGGTGCCAAGCCTCGACGCTGACACTCTCTGCGTGAAGTTTAAAAGATTGGGAACAAGAGAACCACATGGCGTAGCGGGAGCAGAACGCGATGCAGCTCTAGACGAAGGCCGCGCTCCGGGAGAAACTCTTGCATTTCTAACTTGGTAGGCTGCCGATAGTGGCACGTATAAGCTCGATTTTCTCGGCCGTCGGATAGTCTTTATAGTATTTTCTCGACGAGGGAACCTAGTCTCCCGTCTCAATGTCGATTCTCTGGATGTTTGTGTGGGACTTGTAGGTTGTGGCGGTGAGTCACAGGCTCCTGTGAGTTCTGGTGATGGAGCGAATAGCGCGTGTCTTAACACATATCCCTCGTGATCATACACTGTATCGTCCACGTTAGATAATGATCGATGAACTGGAGGAGAAGAACCGAGCCTAGGCTTGCAGCCTCCGTCACAGTACATTTCACAGTCGATGAGTTCCAGTTCGAGATCAAATGAAGGATCCTGCAAAATTAAAAACATATAATTCTTCTGTAAATACTAACTCTATATAAAAGGCGGGACTAATTTGGATGCAATTTTGTGTATAATTGGATGGGTGGTAAATTCTATTCTTACTCCGTGACTCCCACATAGAAATTGAGTGATTAATGAAAATTTGATAAACGTAAAATCTCTTGTCCAGTGAGGTAGTTACCACAAACTAGTTGGTTAAGAACACAACATATCACCCTCAATTAGATGCGGTGGTCACAAAAAAGTTTAAAGAGGACTAGTGGAGTGGTTAGCTGTAGGTACTGTTCTAGGAAATTTATTCAAATTCAAATCCTTTATGTATAAACCCCGCGGGGACACTTACATATTGTATTTCTTTTTTACATTTTTCCTTAAATTACTACCGGATCAGCACGCGACCGCACTGAGGAGATCCGAAGATCCGTAATAATGCCTAGTTAATACTTGGGATTGCCAACCCCCTTGGCGAGCATACCATTTATGACATTCACATCACATCGGTAGGCGGATGGATAGATGATATTCTCTTAAGAAGTTTGAAATTATATATCAGACAGATTGGTATAAAGTCCGACCGTGACCATGAGCGCAGTAATGTCCGAAACCTCAGGCAATCAAAAATCAAATACAAACGCGATAAAATCCGTAAAATATTTTTTTTATTTACAACGTGTCTCGCGTAAACATCAAAAATCATTACAAAGTTTTATTTCGAGATTTTTTCTCTTATGTTCTATACATATTATATTCATTAGTCGTCTTTTACGACAGCCACAGACAAGAAAATGAGGTTTGTAAATTCGATTATTACTCCATCAAGTCACGGGGAAAACCTTAGAATAATAACGTATAGAAGGTAAGTTCGCGCACAAAAAGTGAAGCATTTCAATTGGAGCCTAATGGAGCTTACGCCGGCACCGTTCAGTAATATACAAGGTCACTGTACTGCACGTATACGTACGCAACTCTTAAATAATAAATAGGTAATTATGACGGTTTGTGCATTCAACACAACACATTTGAAAAATATAAAAAGGTTTTTAACATTACTTTTAAAATTATTTCGACGATTTATGTTAATAAAATTCTTCCGTGTGGTGACGGAGTAGGAATACAATTCACCACCCCCTATCTTACCCGTGGGTGATCGTACGACTAAGGGATATAAAACGCATATAACATCTATGCGAGAGAAGGAAAACTCGAAATAAAACCCAATACCAACACGTCTGACCAGCGTGGTATAGTAGGTCAATTACCCTTCCATTGTGGAGGAGGCCCGAGCCCAACAGTGGGACGCATATGGGTTGAGATGATGATGATGATGATGTTAATAAAAACAAAATTTGATTTCATAATTTGTATAGTGGTGTGCGTGTGTACGTGTGTAATCGTCTGCGCGCCATTAGTATTTTTAGATTCATATTTCGAATTTTCGAAGTAGAGACACTATCCTTCTATACGTTATTATTCTAAGGGGAAAACATTAAATATAATTTGTTGTATCTATTCCCGTGTTAGTGGTACAACCATTAGTGGTAGGACCACACTGTTGATAGTTGTCTATCTACAGCCGTGGCTAGTACCACACTCTCGCAGAAAATCGACGTCTGAGTAATAGCAATTTGTTACTGCACTTCGTTTGGTGAGCGAGAAAGACGAAAGCTCAACTTTCTGAGGGTGTTTTCATGTAGCGCGCTTTAGTGATGCCTTTAGTATCATTGAACCTCATTCACACCCCCTTCATTTTCTTCACGGTAGGCAGTGGCTTAGCAAAGGTTTATGAACGACAGCACTACTTACCATCAGGTGTGCTGTTTGCTCGTCTGCTACAATTTACAATTTTAAAAAAACTTCAAAATATATCACTATTTTTTACGTTGATATAATAAATAGTCTTGTCCGTGTGGTGACGGAATAAAAATACAATTCACCACTCCCTATCTTGCCCGTGGATGTCGTAAAAGACGACTACGGGATATAATACGTATATAACATTTATTCAATCAAAGGCAAACTTTAAACGAAACCCTATACCAACCTGTCTGACCAGCATAGTATAGTAGTAAGGAGAATTACTTTTCTATTGTAAAGAAGGCTCGAGCCCGATAGTGGATAGTGGAACGTAGGTATGTGAGGCGAATTAAAAATACATTAAAATATAAGCTGTAGATTGACGCTTACCAATGGTTGTACAGGAGAAGTGATGAGATTTTCTCTGAACGCCTGCGGTGTGTCTCTCGGTCTTGCAGGGAGTGGTTCAACAGTAGTACGTTCGCGTGTAGTAGCACTAGGTGAGAAATGGGAGGGATGGGAGGTCTGTCCACGGTCTGTTAGTGAGGACAGCGATCGTAACAGGGGCCCGCAGCCCACTCCGCATTCCTCGTAGTTACTCGCGCACGAGTACGGCGGTGGAATGATTGAATTTGCCTGATAAATATAATATACAGTTATATGGCGGATAAATTTTTCATGTCATCATCATCACCATCATTATAATCATCATCATTACTTAGGTCGACTCAATAAAATCTTTTCTTTAATCGTGTATGTATACGAGTATTGTAAATATTTATTGGCAATAGTTGTTGGAAATAGTTATTAGCAATAGTTATGGGCAATAGTTGTTGGAAATAGTTATTAGCAATAGTTATGGGCAATAGTTGTTGGAAATAGTTATTACAAATAGTTATGGGCAATAGTTATTAGTTATAGTTATTGGAAATAGTCTTATGATCAGCTACCTGCCTGACTTTATCCTGCTTAGGAATGTATTTTTTGGCCTGACAGGTTCCAAAAGAGTTGGCTCAGGTCGATATAAAGCTCGTCTTTCACGAAATCCACGAACAATGTAAGGTTTGGTAATATTCGTAGCTGCTACTACACGCGGCATCTGCCAGAAAATATTTACAGATTGTTCTAAATTATTCAAGTTTTTTTACCTCATTTGCCGCGTTGCATATGAAACTGGAGTTGAGAGACTCTGCAGTACTCGTCGCTGATAAAGAACCTGTAATCATGATAAAGCTTCCCTAAATATTGAACTTCGATATATTATATCTACGAATAAAACTAAGTGTTCAACAATTAAATCTAGACATGTGTCCACTATAACAAAACGTAACCGAACACGGTTCACATGCCTGTATCGTATCGGTATTGATATAATTAGTAATGGCTATCAATTATGTAGCTACAAACAACTGACGATAACGCGACGCTGTCAACTAACAATATCACAACAATAATTGGCTTCATGCCGTGACTCGAAACGAGTTTGTTTTGTGTTGCTTTGTTGGTTACCTAAACATCTCTAATAACATTAATAGCCAAAATTATTGTTCCATCTCTCTCTCTCTCTCTCTCTCTCTTACACATGATTGCTACCGTGCAAAACAAAGAGGGGGCAATTATTGGCTAGCTTAAGAACAAGCAACATTTCAGGAAAATTTATATAAACGAACAACCCTCTTATTTCTATTGACGTAAGACTTAACTATCATAAACTTTGGTAAATCATACTGTAATCGAAAGTGGATTAGTTTCTCGTTGCTATCAAATGCTACGAAAACTGTTCATTATACTCGCAGTTTGATTATGAAAGTTTATAGTGGTTAAACCGTGCATTAATAGAAATTAGGTCGGGATTACTTTACCCGTATTCATCATCTTAAGACCCGCTTTTATACCGATATTCGGGAACGGTTCTCGATATCGGCATTGACACAATATATCAGTTCGCCAAAAATAGCTGATAACGCCCATATCTAATTAGATCTAACTTTATAGATTCATCTTTATGGTGTCCGGATAATATGACACGGCCTGGAAGGTTCCTCACATAATCATGCAATAAACTATTCGTCAATAGCAGTGGTCAATAGATTACTAGCGCAGAGTCCCTCTTAACAAAAAATAAAATAAATAGATAGCCGTTATTTTTACTAACTTTTTATAGATAATGAACAAATTCATTCAACGTTCCTTCATCACGAAGGAAGTTTGATTGAATTTAACGTAAAAACCAATTGAAAATTCTATTAGAATCATTTTCCTCTTCTACGCAGAAGAAGACTTCCTCTACGTAGAAACAGCAATTAAGTATTTAACATGTTAATGAGTTATACTGTTACATAATTTTGTTGATATTTCTAACGTTTAACTATTTATGTACTTACTGTAGTAATATTTGTTTTAGCCAACCTCAAACCTCCCTCATGTTTTTTAAAAGCTTTTTTTACGGGATTAATCATGGTTACACATAACAAGGCTTAGTAAGCGACTGTATTCCAAACGCATAATGCGTTCTATGCAAAACAGTCGGTAGTATTACTAATTAAATTATGAAAAGGCGAAGTTCTACCCGTCAATATAATCTCGCAAGCCGATTATATAGAGATTCAATAGCAGTAAATGTATAACACTTAATTGAATATATGTATTATTATTTGAATGCAAAAATACAGGTAAGATCGAAGTGCTTCACCTGTGGTCACCCCAATGACGATAGAGAGATGATAAGGTAGATTATAATATATAGGTCAGCGCGTCGCACTTGTTTCGTTCCGGACATTATTTACCCTTAGGTAAGTCAGTTTCCGTGTGGTGATGGAGTAAGAGTACAATTCACCACCTGATTTCTTGGCCGTGGGTGTCGTAAAAGACAACTAAAGGATATAAATTGCATATAATATCTATACAATAGAAAGAAACACGAAACAAAACCCTAAACTAACACGTCTGAACAGTGTGATCAATTTCCCTTCGATTGTGGAGGATGCTCGAACTCAACAGTGGGACTTATATAAGCTGTGATAGTGATGACGATGATGAAACTTATTCGTTCCGTGTCGAAAACAGAGTCGGAATACAATTCACTACTCCTTATCTTATTTTATTTATTTATTTATTTAAACTTTAGCATACAAAAATAAGGTACATGGCGGACTTAATGCCTTAGGCATTTTCTACCAGTCAACCTCGGGTGGAGCAGAAATCATTTAGGTAGGTGCAATAAATTGTAAGGGGTAGTTTGTAAAAATTTGGTTATCCAAGTATAGCAAATATATTCTGATACACAATACACACAAACAATACACATATATAGATACATCTTATCTTGCCCGTGGGTTTCGTAAAAGACCAGATGGATATGATAGGTATATAAGAAATTCTATAATAACAACACGTCTGACTAGCGTGGTGTAGGAGGTCACTTTTCCTCCTATTATGAAGGAGGCTCGAGCCCAACAGTGGGACGTACATGAGCAGAAATATTGATGATGAGGTAGACCTATGGCGAACAGTGGACATTGATAGAAATATCGAAAGATATATGAATCTGCGTGCTATGGAGCGGGCTATGCTCGGGATTTCTCTGCGAGATAGAATCAGGAATACGGAAATCCGCAGAAGAACGGGTGTAACCGACATAGCACGAAGAAGTAGCACGCTGAAGTGGCAATGGGCAGGCCACATCGCTCGACGAACCGACAACAGCTGGGCAAGAAAGGTTCTCGAGTGGCGACCACGTATCGGACGACGCAGTGTAGGACGCCCCCCCACTAGGTGGACCGATGACCTAGTGAAAGTTGCTGGGCGTCGTTGGATGCAGGCGGCACAGGACCGCAGATTGTGGCGTAACGTGAGGGAGGCCTACGTCCAGCAGTGGACGGCAATAGGCTGAAATGATGATGATGATATGTATCTGAGTCAAAGAAATGTAAATTATCATCATCATATTAGTATATAAATACGTCCCACTGCTGGGCTCGAGACTTCACCACAATGAGAGGGAAATTAACCTACTATACCACGCTATTAAATGTTTTTTTTTTGGTGGGTTGCGGTCGGCGCACTCCTCCAGGGGCGTAAGCACGCACCCCCACAACCCACCCGAACACCAAGTCGCATTCGTCGTTGGACCGGACCACCGGAGCAGGGTGACTTGATGTCAGTCGTCGGCCCGACAAAACGTATTGTTGTAGGATTTTATTTCAGCTTTCTTTTGCATAGATGTTATGTGTATATTATAATCCCTCAATGGATTTTTACGATACCATCCATAGGCAAGGAAGAGGGTAAAGAATTGTATTCTTACTCCGCCACTAAACTATATCCACAAGATTTAGATTTGAATGTTAGTAATAGCATGTGTCATTAAAAATTTTATGTTAAAATATTAATAAAAAATACCTGGTGCTCGGATTACGTAGTTCCTAAAGTAATGAACCATGAGGTAGTTTCCTGCCTTACCATCGCCCTCCCCACATGTGATTACAAGTGGATATAAATCCGGTTTCGATGCCACCTGAAACAAGAAAGAGTTTACCTTAATAATATTTTTTTTATGAAAATATCTATATTAAATAACGTTCTGTACTGAGAAAATGTAATTAACAGAGACAAATTATACCTAGACTCAGATTTACATTTTATAGATCACACAGAGGATTGTCCTGGGAATAGAACCCTCATAACTGGCACGGTTGATCGGTATTCTAACCCCGATGCAGTCATATTGAGAAGTCCTCAAAGTACTTTTATATTCAAATATTGATCCCGCTTTTTTTTGTTTTTTTTTTTTGCTCGTGTATTAATTACTTGAGGTTAACGCAATATATACTCTTCCTCCATTGTACATATTGTGAATGATAATGGCAATAGTTTTATAACCACCTGCCTTTTGTTTTTTTTTCGGGTGAGTTACGGTCGGCGCAGTCCTCGCACCACTCCCTCCGGGGCCACAGAGGGGCGTAAGCACGCACACCCGTAACCCATCCGTGACATGTCGCCTTCGTCGTTAGACCGACCACCGGAACAGGGTGACTTAACCTCAGTGGTCGGTCCGACGGAATACCCCTTGAGGAGTACCCTCTCCTCGACCGACGTCTCCCATCGGGGAGGACGTCGGTCTTTCCTCACGCAGTCGGCCTCGGGTGACGGACTAATTCTCCGGTCCAGTCACCCGCAGCCTCGGCTAGGGCGGCATCAGGCGCAGGTAATCGCGCCTGCGCCGCCCATGACCACCTGCCTGACGTACTTAGGAATATAATAGTTGATGAAACGGCATCAGATGTATTTGACCCAGATGTAAAGCTCTTAGTCTTTTACTACACGAGCTATTTAAGGGAAATTATAATATGCAGAAAACTTCTACAGAACAGAAAGAAAATTTAAAGCCTTACATCAACTTTTCTGACCAGCATAATATAGTAGGTCAATTTATCTTACATTGTGGAGGTGCAAGCCCAGTACATATATGCGCTAAGATGATTACAATGTAAGGTCTTGTCTGAAAAATTACTCTATATCTCAACAGACATGCATGAACGATCACGACAATTAAAATGGAAGCAAGAACTAAAAACAGAAAAGATTTCAATCAAATAAACTGGCGAAAACAAATAAACCTCGATGCGAAGTAGTTTCACAATAATAATATCACTTCAGAATACGGTGGTGGCGCCTGATGGAAGGAACCGCAGCGGCTGTAGCGTGGTGGAGGATACACGGAACCCGCCGAGTCGTGATTGGACGTTGGCCGTCGGACGCAGCACGCGAAGGAACACATATACACTCCGTGGTCCGAGCTCCGCTTGAAGAATAGGCACCATAGGCAACAAAGCAAAATACCACCCAACGTACCCAGAAGAAACAGAACAGGCCTGTGAAAGATAAATATTAAATGTTATTAAACTTATAATAAATTGTTATAGTGTCAGCATCTCCGACTGGGACAGTTCGGAGGGTTTCTGGATCATTCATTTATTAGCATCCCGCTGTTGGGCTCGAGCCTTCTCCATAATAGAAAGGAAATTGACCCACTATACCATGCTGGTCAGACGGGCTGGTATTTTTTTTTTTTATGGGTGGGCTATGGTAAGCGCACGCGCGGTCGCCATGACCCTCTGTGGTCGCCACAGGAGGGCCCTAAGACGGACGGTCAGGGACCCCGCCCACACCGGTGCGCCATACAGGGCCATCGACCGGATCACCCCCGCATACAGCTGTCGGCACGTAGCAATGGGTCCGCCCACATTCGGCATCAACCACGAAAGGGCGGACGCAGCGCCGTCAAGCCGGGGAACAAGTCGATGGAGATGTTCCCGGAACCAAAAATGCCCGTCGAGCACCAGGCCCAAGTACTTCATGTGGGCCTAGATGCTGATGGTGACCGACTTCACGGTGATCGAAGCGCCGGCGGTACGGAGGCCATGGAACAAAAGGGCCTCCGTCTTTTCCAGGGCTACCCTCAACCCCAGCGCTTCGATCCGCCTGACAATCTCCTCGGTGCCGAGAGTTGCCAGGCATGCCGCCTCCTCTAGCGTCCTACCCCGGGCTGTGACGAGTGTATTGTCGGCGTAGCAAATTACGCCCAGCCCGGGTGGAAGGCTTCCTCTCAACGCCCAGTCGTAGCCGACGTTCCACAGGGTCGGACCCAGAACCGACCCCTGTGGGACCAGACGGGCTGGTATAGGACTTTATTTCAGGTTTTCTCTTGCATAGATATTATAAGTATATTTAATCTCTTAGTCATCTTATACGATACCCATACAGGCAAGATAGGGAATGGTGAATTTTAGTCTTACTCCGTCCCTATATGGCAATTAATAATAATTAGTACAATATTGTAGATCAATTTCCATGTATTTGTGACTCATTTGGCAATAGCCAAATGGCATACCAATAGCCCCAAAGGCTTGGGATCCAATTTCCATGGCACAAACATATGATTTTTCAGATTCAGCATTTTTTATTTGCAATCGGTGGCAAACGAGCAAACAAGTGATGGTAAGTGTTGCTGCCGCTGATGGACCTTTGCCAGAATACTGATTACCGCTAAGAAACTAAAGGGAGTGTGAATGCGTGCAATGAGATTCGGTGATACTAAAGGCATCACTAAAACCCCCCACATGCAAAGACTCTCAGAAAGTTCGGCTTCCGGCTCTCTCACTCACCGAACGAAGCGCAGTAACAAATTGCTACTACTCAGACGTCGATTTTTCTGAGAGAGTGTGGTACTACGCCGGACAGACGGCCCGCGGCTGTAGACAAACAACTGTCAACAGTATGGTCCTGCCACTATAAAATATTGATACTATGACAAAATTATAGTTTAGTGTTAGAAAATTTAGATTATAGATAGACTTACCATTGAGCATACCAAGGGTAGCCATAACTGTGTTCTTTATGCGGCTCGTCCGGCATATCACGGCGCGAGGGACTGGTGCTAGGGTCACAGCAACCCTGCTCACAGCACAGCCAATGAGCTGAACACATCTGACCATTTCCACATTGCTCCTCACTAGCGCACTGCAACATAGAATTAAGTTCTCAATAATTTATAGTGTTATGTTTCATCCGTACTTTTGTGTAGTGACAGAGTAAGAATACAATTCACCACTCCCTATCGTGCCCGTGGATGTCGTAAAAGACGGCTGTTGGATGTAATATGCACATAACATCTGTGCAAACGAAGGAAAACTCGAAATGAAACCCTATACCAACATATCTGGGGGTGCTACGCCAGAAACCTCCGCGTGGTGTACCCTGGGCACGAGCGACAATTCCTTGGACTGCTCTCTGGAATTGTCGCTCGTGGCAAATATCTGGCCCGAGGGGGGGCCCAGTTTGTGGGATGCCCCAAATTCGCTCCATGCCCTCTAATTGTAGAGGGCATTGGACGCGAAAATTCGACGGGTCCAGTCACTCATTCGTTTGAGGACTGGGCAGGCATTTGCCAACCGCGATAAATCGTAGACCTGATTCTTGCTTCGGGACATTTGTCTTGAGGCCTAGATTCAGGAGCGAGGGTCTTGGCTTAACCACCTGGACCACGAGGAAGAAAACCTCTATAAAACAATCACCCAGAATCCTAAGTTCTGGCGCGCGGCGAGAGGATGCATGGCTGATGGGTTGTTCAGTCGTTAGCGCGCCCCCAGCCAGGGTACCTGCGGACCCCCTGTGTTGGGATACAAATGTACGCTTGCCCGGGTATCGGGATCTCTGCCCGGGTCGACCTCTTTTCTCCCATACTCGTGGGAACTGTTATGGATACTTGTTTCTCAAACGACGTTGCAGATAGGAGGGGTGAGACGCCCAATACCATCCACAGGAACGGGAATTCTAGTTCCCATATTAAAGCCTTGCCATGCTACAGTAAAACTGGCACAGAGGAGGGAGATGCCTCGTCCGACTGCAGCTCTGCTGCTAGTCTGGCACTTGAGGCTCCAAGATTAGCCGAGGGCCCGCCGAAAATAGAGGTCCCTAAAAAGAGGAAGAAGAGAAAGAACATGGGGACGGGGAAGGCCACCAGCGTCAAAAGGCGCGAGTTGGCCAGGCAGGAGCGGCTGGCTAGGGAGGCCGCTGCAGCCACTCCGACTGCTGACGAGGGCGGCAGTACTGCCGCAGAGCCGTCGGACGCCGACATGTCGGCTGCTGAAACCGTCGGCGGGTCATCCCGGTCTCCGGCATCGGCCCTGACGGCAGCCCTAAAGGTTGGGGAGGAGGCTCTCCCCGCGACGGTGCGGAAGCGCCCCCTGAATATGGGTGGCAGCTCAGAGTCCGCCTCTGAGGGGAGTGGCGCTATCATGCCTCCTCCCAAGGTTCCGGCCTCTCGTAGAGGACGAGGGGCTGCAGTGGTGGCGGCGAGGTCAGCAACTCCGGCGTCGATCAGCCATGTGCGGGGGACTGATGCCCAAAAGCGGGCGAATGAGGCGGCTGCCACGAGGATGATGAGGGTGTTAGCGGACATCCCTCCCACCAGCGCGGCAGCTACAGGGCCCGCTGTAGGTGTCGACCCCCTACCTACCGATGTGGCAACCCTGCAGGCCGAAAATGCCCGCCTTAGTGGCGAGGTTTCGGGCCTGCAGGAGAAGAATAAGGCACTGCAAAAGGAGCTGTCGGCGGTGCAGAAGGCGAACCGCGAGTTGGCCAAGCAAATGGCCGACTTGCGGAGCCAGGTCGCGCAGCTGGCGAGGACCGCGTTGCCGACAAGTCCCAGCCCTGCCGCCGACAAGTCCCAGCCCTGCCGCCGCCCCCGTCGTCCCCGTTGCGACAACTTGCGCTGCGGCGAGTCCCCAGAGGGCCCAGCTGGCCGAAGCAGTCCCGCTTCCCGCAGTGGACGGCGTGCCGGACCAGACCATGTGCGCCATGGTGGATGTTTTCGACAAGATGCTCGACGCGCGCATGGCGGCTCTGGAGGCGAGACTGCCCCCGGAGCCCCGACTCCGGCCGCCGCTTGCTGCGGATAGGCCGAAAGCCGTGGCGTCAACCCCTGCCGCGCTACCCTGCCAGGGCGGGTGCGTAGGAAACTACGCTGCGGCCGTTGCTGGGCCGAAGCCCAAGGGACCCGCCACGAAAAAGAAGGTGGCACCGGTTCCTGCTAAGGCCGGACCCCAGCCGCTGCCGGCAAATGCACCGTCGGTGGCAGCCAACGCAGCCGTGGCCGTGACTGCTGTGCCCGGCACCCCTGCCGCGTCTGAAGAGGCTTGGCAGACGGTCGAGCGCAGCCGAAAAAGTCGCGGCCAGAAGAGGAGAGCGGAGGCCAAAAGCGCCGCCAAAGCCTCCACTCCCAAGGCAGGAGCCGGTAACAAGAGGTCGCGCAGGAGACTCCGGCCGCCAAAGTCAGCCGCGGTGGTGATCACCGTCCTGCCTGAGGCGGCCGAGAACGGCCTCAGCTATGAGGCCGTCTTACGTCGCGCCCGGCGGGAGCTTGACGTCTCCGATTTAGGAGGCGTCGAAGCCAGGACCCGCAAGGCCCGGACAGGGGCTCGGATTTTAGAGTTCCCTGGGGCCGAGGGTGTCAAGACGGCCGATAGCATGGCCGCGAAGCTGAGGGGTTTGTTTGCTGCGGAGGATGGCGTCAAGATCGCCAGACCCGTCAAGTGTGCGGAACTGCGGGTCACGGGTCTGGACGACTCCGTGACGTTGGATGACATCCGGGAGGCCATCGTCTCGAAAACCGGATGTCCCGTGGACACCGTCCGAATTGGCGCTATCCGCCCTGGTCCGGGCGGCGTTGGTGCTGCCTGGATGCAGTGCCCGGTGGAGTCGGCCAAGCGTTTGGCCGGCTCAGGCAGGCTCCTCGTGGGCTGGAGCTCAGCGCGGGTGACCGTGCTGGAGTCCCGGCCTACGAGGTGCTACAAGTGCATGGCGGTCGGACACACTCGGCCGACATGCACTAACTGCTTTGACTGCAGCGACCTTTGTTTCCGCTGCGGTCAACCCGGGCATAAGGTGGCATCGTGCGCCGCCACTCCCCACTGCCCCGCGTGTGCGGCGGGCAATAGGCCCGCCAAGCACCGCATGGGGAGCAAGGAGTGCAAACCCCCGCCTTCGGCCCCAAAGGGGAGGAGCGGCCCGACGACCCCGGCTGCTCCCGCCCCTAGCGCGACCCAATCGCCCGCCAGCATGGAGGAGGTAATGGATACGGCCCACTAATGGCGCCCAAATCTTACCACCTCCTGCAGGCCAACCTCAACCACGCTGCCGAGGCACAGGACGTTTTCCTGCAAGCCATGGCGGAGTGGTTGATCGGTGCAGCCGTAGCCGCGGAGCCGTACGTGGTGCCTGACCGGCCCAATTGACTGGGCAGCAGTGACGGCTCTGTGGCAATCGTCGCCTCCACGTCGTGGCATTCCCCGCACTTGTTGCTCAAGGACAGGGGCGATGGGTATGTCGCGGCGGAATGGGGAGAGGTTACGCTATTTGGTGTTTACTTCTCCCCTAACAGGAGCGTGACGGATTTCGGGGCCTTCCTCACCATCCTGGGGGCCTCGATACGGCGACTGGCACCGCGCCAAGTTTTCATTCTGGGGGACTACAACTCGGGGCTCGGTGCAAACGTGCGTGCGGCAGCAGGGCGGGTCGATAGTGGACTTGTCGTTCGCTAGCCCTAATGTCGCAGCACGTGTGAGGAGCTGGTGCGTCCAGGAGGAGATTGAGACCCTATCCGACCACCGATACATCCGGATAGAGGTCTCCCAGACCCTCCTGCAGCCCAGCAGGGGTCACACGGCGGACGGAGCTCCCGCGTTTCCACGGTGGACTGTGGGTCGATTGGATCGGGACCTGTTGGCGGAGGCAGCCATCGTTCAGTCGTGGCTGTCCTCACCGCCCCAGGCGGACGGGGTGGATGCCGAGGCTGGCCGCATCCGCTGTGCGTTAACGCAGATCTGCGATGCGGCCATTCCCCGTGTGCGGCGTCTGCCCCCGAAGAGTGCGGTCCCCTGGTGGTCCCGAGAATTGGCGGACCTTCAGGCCGCGTGCATACGTGCCCGGAGGGCCTACACCCGCAGCCGAGCGCGCCACCGCGACGCTGAGCGGGAGGGCCAGCTGTACGAGGCTTACCGCAGTGCGCGGTCTGCCTTCAGGCTGGCCGTCCGTACCGCAAAGGACGTTAGTCGGCGGGAGATGCTGGACAGTCTCGAGCGTGACCCCTGGGGTCGCCCCTACCTCGCGGCGCTGAATAAGCTTCGCGGGCGGGGCCCCCCCCCTCACCGAGACTCTCCAGCCCAGCCTCCTCACCAGAGTTGTCGAGGACCTCTTTTCACGGCGGGCGGAGCACACGCCCCCGGTCATGGCTTCGCCGGACAGTGGCCGGGAGGCCGACGATGAAAGTGCTCCGCCCATCACGGAGCCGGAAATGGGGGTGGCGGTGGCGCGTATGCGAGTCAAATCCACCGCCGCCGGGCCTGACGGTATTCCGAACCGTGTGCTGGCCTTGGTCCTCGAGCACCTGGGACCACGCCTCAGGGAACTGTTCGACGCTTGTTTGACGTCCGGGCAGTTCCCTGGGTGCTGGAAAGAGGGCAGGCTGGTTCTCCTGCCGAAGCCGGGACGGTCTCCCGAGTCGGCCTCGGCCTACAGGCCCATCGTGCTGCTCGATGATGCGGGCAAGTTGCTGGAGAGGGTGTTGGCTGCCCGCATCGAGCGGCACCTCGTCGGGGTCGGGCCCGATCTGTCGGACGCCCAGTTTGGTTTTCGGAGAGGGCGTTCGACGATCGCGGCCTTACTGCGCCTGAAGGCCGTGGTAGCGGAGGCCGTCACCGGCGGAGGAGTCCTGTTGGCGGTGTCCCTGGACATCGCCAACGCCTTCAACAGCCTGCCATTCAGCTGCATCAGGGAGGGGCTGAGGTATCACGGGGTGCCCGTGTACCTCAGGCGGCTGGTGGCAGACTACTTGGAGGGGCGCAGCGTTCTCTACGTTGACCGAGTACGTTGACGTTGTGCGAACGCCCATGACGTGCGGTGTCCCGCAGGGGTCGGTTCTGGGTCCGACCCTGTGGAACATCGGCTACGACTGGGCGTTGAGAGGAAGCCTCCCACCCGGGCTGGGCGTAATTTGCTACGCCGACGATAGACTCGTCACAGCCCGGGGTGGGACGCTAGAGGAGGCGGCACGCCTGGCAACTCTCGGCACCGAGGAGATTGTCAGGCGGATCGAAGCGCTGGGGTTGAGGGTAGCCCTGGAAAAGACGGAGGCCCTTTTGTTCCATGGCCTCCGTACCGCCGGGCCTCCCGCCGGCGCTTCGATCACCGTGAAGTCGGTCACCATCAGCATCCAGGCCCACATGAAGTACTTGGGCCTGGTGCTCGACGGGCATTTTTGGTTCCGGGAGCATCTCCATCGACTTGTTCCCCGGCTTGTCGGCGCGGCGTCCACCCTTTCGCGGCTGATGCCGAATGTGGGCGGACCCAGTGTTACGTGCCGACAGCTGTACGTGGGGGTGATCCGGTCCTGTACGGCGCACCGGTGTGGGCGGGGTCCCTGACCGTCCGTCTTAGGGCCCTCCTGTGGCGACCACAGAGGGTCATGGCGATCAGGGCCATACGGGGTTACCGCACGGTGGCGACGGAGGCAGCGTGCCTCCTGGCCGGAACCCCCCCGTGGGACCTGGAGGCGGAGATGCTCGCCAACATTTATCGGCGGGTGTCGGAGACTTGCGCCCGCGGCGGCATGGTCTCCATCAAAGAGATCACCGCCTGGCGGGTCAACGCCCGCCGAGAAGTCATTGCCCGTTGGGCAGTCCGGCTGGAGTGTCCTCGGTACGGTGTCAGGACCGTCGAGGCCCTCCGGCTGGTGCTGATGGAGTGGTTGGAGCGGACGCACGGGGTGCTTTCCTTCCGACTGGTGCAGGTGCTGACGGGGCACGGTTGCTTCGGGAAGTACCTGCACAAGATTGTCAGGAGGGAGAGCACACTGTCCTGCCACCACTGCAGTTGCGACGAGGACACGGCGCAGCACACGCTCGAGGAGTGTGCTGCATGGGAGGGGGAGAGCCGTGAACTCGTCGCGATTATCGATGCCGACCTGGCGCTGCCGACCATCGCCAGGGAGATGCTCGTCAGCATCAGGAACTGGGACGCGGTCTCCGTCTTCTGTGAGGCCGTAATCTCACGGAAGGAGGCGGCGGATCGTGTGCGAGTAGAGCTCCTATTCGGCGCCACGTTCCGCCGCCGGCGACTCGGGCGGCGCAGGCGCGAGTAACTGCGCCTAATGCCGCCCTAGCCGAGGCCGCGGGTGATCGGACCGGGGAATCGTCCGTCACCCGCAGAGAGGCTGACCGCGCGACGGCGACCGACGTACCAGTACGTCGAGAGGTGAGAGGTTACCCGAAAGGGTATTCCGTCGGGCCGACCACTGATGTCAAGTCACATCTGCTCCGGTGGTCGGCCCAACAACGAGGTGACGTGCGTACGGGTGGGTTATGGGCCCGCGCGCCGTTCTTTCATCGCCCCGGACGGACAGGACCGCGCGTGCGCTTACCATAGCCCACCCATAAAAAAAAAATGAAAAAAAAAAAAAAAATACCAACATATCTGACCAGCATGGTATAGTAGGTCAAATTCCCTCCTATTGTGGAGGAAGCCCAGGCACAACAGTGGGACGTACGTGGGCTGCGATGATGATGATGACAGATTAGAAAGAAAGAAAGAAAAATAATTTATTACTCCTTTAGGGGAGGGAAACGTCATAAATGCGAAAATAATTTGTTTAAAGTGTAACCTTTCACGCTTAAACCACTGAACCGATTTCAAAAATTCTTTCACTAACGGAAAGCTATAATATTAGGGAGTAACATAGGCTTTATCCCGGTATTCCCTCGAGAACGGGAACTACACGGGTAAGTCGACTGAAATCAAAGCGAAGCGAGGGTGGGTTGCTAGTGATATATAAATAAAACAATAAATAATAAACAAAAAATCATAAAAAAAAGTAAAATTATTATCAACAGTCGTGTTCGTAAAAAGAGGAAAAGGATAACTGCTCAGCATAATATTGAGGCATCTACTAAACTAAGAATACAGTAACCCCCGCGCCCCTTTTCTTACCAGTGGCTGTCATGAAAGATGACTATGGGATTTGCATAAATGTTATATGCATATTTAATCGTCTCTAACCATACTCGCGGGAAAAGATCTTATTCCGTCCCCACCTGAAAAACATATAATTCCATGCAATTAGTAGTGGTAGGACCACACTGTCGACGGTAATCTGTCTACAGTCGCGGGCCGGTCCGTCCGGGGTGGTACCACGCTCTCGCAGAAAATCGACGTCTGAGTAGTAGCATTTTGTTACTGCGCTTCGTTCGGTGAGCGAGAGAGCCGGAAGCCCAACTTTCTGAGGGTGTTTGCGTGTGGAGGGTGTTGGTGGTGCCTTTGGTGTCACCGAGCCTCAATGCACGCATTCACACTCCCTTCATTCCCTTCACGGTAGGCAACGGCCTTGTAAAGCTCCATGAGCGGCAGCAACACTTACCATCAGGTGTACTGTTTGCTCGCTTGCCACTGCTTGCAAAAAACAAAAGAAAAAAAGAAAAGGAAAACAATATAATTATATCCTCATATTTTTTTTTATTGCAAATGGTGGCAAACGAGCAAACAGTACACCTGATGGTAAGTGTTGCTGCCGCTCATGGACCTTTACAAGACCGTTGCCTACCGCGAAGAAAGCGAAGGGAGTGTGAATGCGTGCATTGAGGCTCGATGATACCAAGGGCACCACCAAAACCCTCCACACGCAATCACCCTCAGAAAGTTGGGCTTCCGGCTCTCTCGCTCACCGAACGAAGCGCAGTAACAAATTGCTACTACTCAGACGTCGATTTTCTGCGAGAGCATGGTACTGCCCCGGACGGACCGGCCCGCGGCTGTAGACAGATAACTGTTGACAGTGTGGTCCTACCACTCCTAAAGGTAAAGTAAATAAATAAATAAGGTAAAATAAATATAAAAGTAAAGTATAAAATATATAAAACTTAATTTTTACCATACTACACTACTAGCCCTACTACTACACTATTTAGCCAAACCATTATGCCAGTACTGCAGAACGCAAAATCAGGAAGCTATCTTTCTAGTTAAGTGATTACCATGACTCATAGCGGTAGGTGATTTTAATATTCTGTCAAAGTTCTAGAACACATTTTTGTAGTAATTAAATATGCTTGCAACGACAAAGTAATGTACAAGATTGGGACGGAATAAATTAATATCCAACATTAATTCGTCACGTGCCTGAACGAACATCAGGAAAACTTGGCGACAAATCAATTACATTGATAACCGTCCGCGTGGTAATAAAGTAAGAGTACAATTAGAGGAAAGAAAATGAAAAAAAAGATCGTGTTGTTATTATAATTAAAAAACTATAATTATAAAAAAAAAATACTATCAAAAGAAATTTAAAAAATATTCTACAAATTAATTTCTTCCTCGCAGATATCATAAAGACGGCTGATATACAGATAAAATCAATGCAAGAGAAGAAAAAAAAATGCACAAAGAATCCTATGCCAATTCGTTCAACCAGCTCTTTACAATAATCTATTTTCCAAGCCCAACAGTGGGACGTATATGAGCTGAGAAGATCAAGAAGGGTATATTTTACAAAGCTAATCAAAGCTATTTGTTATTCTCTTATAAGAATGAATAGCGCGAATAGCATGTACATACAATTTAAAACTCTTTTCATTTATTTTTTGTGTGACTCTAGTTGTTAACTGCAGATGGCTATAACAACTTTACAGGGACGGTGAGCACTGAGGGTTCTCAACCTGAGTTCTTTTCATAACAACAAAAAGAATATGAAATGAAAGCGTGTCTTTCCCTTTTTAAAAGACCACTTGAAACTTGATTCAAGAATCTCACAAAGCATTCAACATGGTATTCATCCATTCAAGACATTGTAACATCCATTCCTTATATACTAGGTCAGCCCTTTAGAAAGCTTTTCACTCGCTCAGATTGAAATATCGACTTTTGTCAAGTGTTATGGAAATGAGGTATAAAAGTCAGGAAATATGTATGAACATTGAGAATACACTTAGCTTACTTTGATATGAAAGATTGCAGTGCAATATTAATATATTGACTATCACATATGGCGCTGAAACGTGGTCTCTCAATGTCGGCTTCATAAAAATGCTCAAAGTCGCTCATTCTGCTATGGAGATGTTCGGTATTTCTCTACATGATAAAATCCGGAATACGGAAATACGTAGAAGAACGGGTGTAACCGACATAGCCAAAGAATTAGCACGTTGAAATGGCAATGGGCAGACCACATCGCCGGACCGACAACCGCTGCGGCAAAAAGATTCTCAAGTGACTACCATCCATCGGATGACGCAGTGTAGGACTGCCGCCTTATACGTGGAATTACGACATCTTGCAGAGAACCGTTGAATGCAAGTGGCAGAGGACTGGTCCGAATGGCATTCTCGTGGGGAGGCTTTTGTCCAGCAGTGGACGTCTATGGGCTAATGGATGAATAAATTAACTTTACATATATTTGATTTGGTGAACATTATCTAATGTTTCTACTAAGTACAAGACCTGTTTACTCGAAGTTTTTTTGATGTGAAACATCTATAGGCGGGGGTAAACTTGATCGTTGGCATGGCATAAAGCGACGCGTGTCGTGGCGAGGCATTGTCACGCTATATGATAAGTGTAATTCCGACCAAATGTCATAGTAATACCGTCAGAGACATCGAAAATAACTATTATTTAATATTATTACAGAAATCAGTGAATAAAAGAATTTGATACATTTTTGAATTTTTAATTCTTATATTTAATGAACATAAATGTTTATTGTGTAAAAATCATCATTTTCCCCAAAAGAAATCGTAATATTTTATTTATACATTATTCCATATTCCTATTGTAATTGTTATTTTATGCATATACTCGTATATTTGTACAAAATTATTTCTAAGTTTCCCATCTGCCTGGCGTCCTGAGTGACGGCTTAGTTTCTTTTATATTTTGCCTAGCATGACAAATCTCATTAATTTAATATCATCTTTCCGTGTGATGACGGAGTAACATACTACCCTATTTCTTGCTCGTGGGTGTCGTAAAAGATGACTAAGGGATTATAATATGCAGATATATCTCTGCAAGAGAAGAAAGTCTCGAAATAAAACCCTATACTATATAGGTATAGTAGGTCAATTTTCCTTCAATTGTGGAGGAGGCCTTGAGCCTCGCAGTGAGACGACGAGACGAGACGAGCTGTGATGGTGATGATAATGTTTTCATAACAAAAATACTTCATAAATTTTAGGCATGAAGTCATCCTCTTATCATAATTGCTTGGGATCGCCGTAATATGTACTTCTCCTTCATCGTACACATTGCAAACGTTATTGGCAGCAGTTTTACTAGGCATGCCTTTTAAGTTCTGTCGTTTCCATATTTCCCGGCAATTTTGAATTTGGAACTGTTCTATATCCGAATGTGTTTAAATTTTGAATCTCAAAACAGTTGAAAGTATTAGGATTAATGCTATTGTTTAGTCACAGCGTCAATTGGAATTTATCACGTTACGTACGAAAATGAATCTTTCTAAGGAAAATGTTCATACTATAATTTTCTACAACTTTAGAAGAGGCCTGACATGGCTTCAGTGTTTTGAAGAGCTAACATCTGTGTTCAGTGATGAAGCCCCATATCTGCAAACTGTCGAACGCTGGTATTT
Source organism: Lymantria dispar (assembly GCA_032191425.1). NCBI lineage: Eukaryota > Metazoa > Arthropoda > Insecta > Lepidoptera > Erebidae > Lymantria > Lymantria dispar. The sequence continues at coordinate 4,759,939 of CM063444.1, read as the reverse complement.
AGAATTCCAGCGTGGATATACTAGTGTTAGTGACAAATCTCGCGAAGGACGTCCAAAATCCGCCTTCACTGAAGATAACATCATTGCTGTGAAACAACAAATTCTCAAAGATCGTTATGTGACGTATCTAGAGATAGAGGCTCTATTAGGCATCTCAGGGACAATTATTCAGAAGATCTTGCATGAAGCGCTTGGTGTGAGAAAGCTAGTTTGCCGTTGGATACCGCATCTGCTTTCCGACGATCACAAGACGGCCCACGTCAGATGGCGTAAGAAAACTTTGCGAAGGTTCAACCGAGGAGAGTCAAATTACGTCTACGACATCATCAGTGGTGACGAATCTTGGATCTATGCCTACGATCCTGATTTCAAACAACAATCTACAATCTGGGTCTTTCAAGACGAGCCAAAGCCGACTAAAGTTGTTCGTTCTCGAAGCACTTCAAAGAAGATGGTGGCCACGTTCGTTGGGAAAACCGGCCATGTTGCGACTATTGCAGTTGAAGATCGTAGAACGGTTAACGCAGAGTGGTATACCATAGTTTGTTTACCACAAGTCATCGCCGAACTTCGAAAATCTAACTCAAAACGACGCATCATCCTGCACCACGACAACGCAAGCTCACACAGCGCTCATCAAACGATTGAGTATTTGAACCAGGAAAAAATAGAAATTATTGACCATCCTCCATACAGTCCTGACCTAAGCCCTAACGATTTCTTTACATTGCCTAAAATTAAGAAAAGTGTTCGTGGTCAAAGGTTCCAGTCCGATTAAGAAGCAGTCGACGCTTTCAAGTCAGCCATTTTGAACACACCCACTTTAGAGTGGAATAAATGTTATAATAACTGGTTTGAGCAAATGGAAAAGTGTATTAAGCTACGTGGTGAATACTTTGAAAAACAATAAAAAGTACTATTTTTTTTTTTTTTTTTTGTGGTTGGGTCGCGGTCGGCGCGCCTCCGCACCACTCCATCCGGGGCGACAGAGGGGCTTAAGCACACAACTCCCGCGACCCACCCAAAAACCACGTCGCCTTCGTCGTTGGGCCGACCACTGGAGCAGCGTTAACTTGTCGTCAGTGGTCGGCCCGACGGAATACCCCCTGTTGGGGTACCCTCCCATCGACCGACGTCCCCCCCTCGGGTAGGACGTCGGTCTTTCCTCTCGGCGGGTGACGGACTAATCCCCGGTCACGTCACCTGCGGCCTCGGGTAGGGCGGCATGAGGCGCAGATAGTTGCGCCTGCGCCACCCCAGTCGCCGGCGGCGGATCTCCTCATCGAGGCTGCGCTCCACACGCAGGCGATCCGCCGCCTCCTTCCGCGAGATCACTGTCTCGCATAAGGCTGCGACCGCGTCCCAATTCCCGACGCTGTCAACCATCGCCCTAGCGATAGCCGGCAGCGTCAGGTCCGTACCGATGATTGCGACGAGTTCACAGCGCTGCACTGCCCATGCCCCGCAGGCCTCGAGCGTATGGCGCGCCGTGTCCTCGTCGCAATCGCAGTGGTGGCAGGACGGTGTACTCTCCCTCCTAACGACCTTGTGCAGGTATTTGGCGAAGCATCATGTCCCGTCAAAACCTGCACTAGTCGGAAGGAGAGCACCCCGTGCCGCCTCTCCAACCACTGCATCAGCACCAGCCGGAAGGCCTCCACGGTTCGCACCCCGAACCGAGGCCTCTCCAGCCGGACTGCCCAACGGGCGATGACGTCTCGGCGGGCGTCGACGCGCCAGGCGGTGAGATCCCTTAACGAGACCACACCGCCCTCCGCTCGTACCCCCGTCACCCGCCGATATAGTCCGGCGAGCATCTCCGCCTCCAGGTCCCACGGGGGAGTCCCGGCCAATAGGCACGCTGCCTCCGTCGCCACCGTGCGGTATCCGCGGATGGCCCTGACCGCCGTGACCCTCTGTGGTCGCCACAGAAGGGCCCTAAGTCGGGCGGTCATGGACCCCGCCCACACCGGTGCGCCGTACAGGGCCATTGACCGGATGACCCCCGCGTACAGCCGTCGGCACGCAGCGCTCGGTCCGCCCACGTTCGGCATAAGCCACGATAGGGCGGACGCCGCGCCGACGAGCCGCGAAGCGAGCCTACGGAAATGCTCCCGGAACCACCATCGCCCGTCGAGCACCAGGCCCAAGTACCTCATATGGGCCCGGATGCTGATGTCGACCGAGTGGACGGTGATCGAGACGCCGATGGGAGGGCTCATAGTGCGCCCATGGAATAAGAGGGCCTCCGTCTTGTCCAGGGCGACCCTCAACCCCAGCGCCTCGATCCGTCTGACGACCTCCTCGGTACCCGAGGTCGCCAGGCTTACCGCCTCTTCTAGCGTCCCACCGCGGGCTGTGACGAGCGTGTCGTCGGCGTAACAAATCACGCCCAGTCCGGGCGGGAGGCTCCCCCTCAACGCCCAGTCGTAGCCGATGTTCCACAGGGTGGGTCCGAGGACCGACCCCTGCGGGTCACCGCACGTCATGGGCGTTCGCACGACGTCCCCTGCTCGGTCGGTGCAGAGGACGCTGCGCCCCTCCAAATAGTCTGCCACTAGCCGCCTCAGGTAAACTGGCACCCCGTGATACCGGAGCGCCTCCCTGATGCAGCTGAATGGCAGACTATTGAATGCGTTGGCGATGTCTAGGGACACCACCAACAGCACTCCCCCGCCGGTGACGGCCTCAGTCGTCACGGCCCTCAGGCGCAACAGAGCCGCGATCGTCGAACGACCCCTCCTAAACCCAAACTGGGCGTCCGACAGATCGGGCCCCGTGCCGACGAGGTGCCGCTCGATGCGGGCAGCTACCACCCTCTCCAGTAGCTTGCCCGTGTCATCGAGCAGCACGATAGGCCTGTAGGCCGCAGGCGACTCCGGAGACCGTCCCGGCTTCGGCAGCAGCACCAGCCTTCCCTCCTTCCAGCACCCAGGGATTGCAGATCTGCGTCAACGCACTGCGGATGCGGCCAGCCTCGGCGTCTACCCCGTCTGACTGGTGGGCAGAGGACAGCCACGAGTATACGATGGCTGTCTCCGCCAGCTGGACCCGGTCTAAGCGACCCACAGCCCATCGCGGGAACGCAGGACGCCCCTATTCGCCCCGTGACCCCTGCTGGGCGTCGGGATTGCCAGGGAGACCTCCATCCGGATATACCGGTGGTCCGACAAGGTCTCGACCTCCTCCACGACGCGCCAGCTCCCCACGCGTGCGGCGACCCCGGGGCTAGCGAACGAAAGGTCCACTATCGACCCGCCCCGTTGTCGCACGCACGTATGCACCGAGCCCCTGTTCAACAAACAGAGGCCCAGTGCCGCCGCCCACTCTTCGATCGCCCGTCCTCGGTCATTCGTCCTAGGGGACCCCCACGCCACGGACTTGGCGTTAAAGTCCCCCAGGACGAAGACCTGGCGCGATGCCAGTCACCGTAACGAGGCCTCCATGATGGTGAGGGAGGCCTCGAAATCGGTCACACTCCAGTTAGGGGAGAGATAAACTCCGAAGAGCGTAATCTCCCCCCAGTCCGCCGCGACGTATCCGACGCCCCTGTCCCTAAGGGTCAGAGACGACGAAGGCCACGACGTGGAGGCGACGATTGCCACGGTGCCATCGGCGCTACCCAACCAGTTAATCCGGTCGGGCACCACGTACGGCTCCGCGACTACGGCTACTCCTGATTGGCCTGGAGGAGACGAATGGATACGGGGTCCATTAACGGTCCGTATCCATCGTCACCTACTCCGCGCTAACGGGCGATCGGGCCGCGCTCGGAGCGGGGACTGGCCCGGTCGATGGGCCGCCCCGCCCCTTTGGGGCCGATGCCGGGGGTCTGCAGTCCCCAGAGCCCATGCGGTGCTTGGCAGGCTTATTGCCCGCCACACACGCGGGGCAGTGGGGCACCGCAGAGCACGATGCCGCCTGGTGTCCAGCCTGACCGCAACGGAAACATAGCCCGCTGCAGTCAAAGCAGTTCCTGCATGGTGTTATAAATGCATGGCGGTCGGGCATACCCGACCGACATGCATTTATAACACCTCGCGGGCCGGGGCTCCAGCACGGTTACCCGCGCTGAACTCCAGCCCACGAGGAGCCTGCCTGAGTCGGTTGGCAATTGCTTGACCGACTCCACTGGGCACTGCACCCAGACAGCACCGACGCCGCCCGGACCAGGGCGGATGGTGCCAATCCGGACGGTGTCCGAGGCACACCCGGTACGCGCCATAATGGCCTCCCGGATGTCCTCCACCGCCACGGAGTCATCCAGACCCGTGAAGCGCATATCTGCGCACTTGACGGACCTGGCGATTCGGACTCCATCCTCCGGGCCGAACAGCCCCCTCAGCATCGTGGCCAAACTATCGGCCGTCTTCGCGCCCTCGGCGCCAGGGAACTCGAGTATTCGAGCCCCTGTCCGGCCTTGCGGGTCGTCGCCTCGACGTCCCCGATGCCGGAGACGTCCAGCTCCCGCCGGGCGCGTCTTAGGACGGCCTCATAGTTTAGGCCCCTCTCAGCCGCCTCAGGCAGTACGGTAATTACCACCGCAGCCGTCTTCGGCGACGTGAGGCCCCTACGCGACCTTTTCCCCTTTCCGCCGGCTCCCGCCTGGGGAGCGGCGGCCACAGCGGCACTCTTGGCCGCCGCTCTCCGCTTTTGGCCGCGTGCCTTCCTGCTACGCTCAGCCACCTGCCAGCCCTGTTCAAGCCTGGCAGCAGCGCTGAGCACAGCAGGCGCAGTTGCGGGTTCGCCGGCCGGCGCCTGCGGTGCAATCGCTGGCGCCGGCCGCGGCCCGGCCTTGGCGGGAGCCGGCGCCTTGCCGGCCTTCTTGGCCCCTTTGGGTCCCACCGCGGCCGCAGCGTAGCTCACCACGCGGCCACCCTGACCGCCTCGTCTTATCCGCGGCGAGCGGCGGTCGGAGGGGCGGCTCAGGCGGAAGCCTGGCCGCTACGGCCTCGATACGCACATCCATCATTACCCCTACTCGGGCTAGGATGACGCGTATCGCCGACTCCGACACGCCATGCACCTCGTCGGGCGGCAGCTCCTCCCCCTTCCGAAGTCTCCCGCGGCCACGAGCCGGCGGAGGGACCACGACGAGGGGAGGCAGCGGCGAAGCCGCGACGGGCGCAGCCGGCGCAGCGGCCGCGACGGGCGCAGCCGGCGCCACGGGCGCAGACGATGGGCCCGCCCTCGCTGGCGCGACCCGTTTCGGCGGCGGGGCCGGCGCCGGCGGCACAGCCGGCACCAGGCGCTCGAATTGAGACCGCAGGTCAGCCACGTCCTTGGCCAACCCGCGGTTCTCTCTCCGCACCGCCGAAAGTTCCGTCTCCAGCCTGCGGTTTCGCTCCCGCAAGCCGGAGACCTCCTCGCTTAGGCGGGCGTTTGCGGCCTGAAGAGCCGCCACCTCGCCTCCTTGGTCGGCCGGATACGGCGTCGCCGGTCTGGCCGCCACCGCACCTCCCCGACCCCTGCGCCCCCGGCGCGCGGTCGTAACCTTGGGGGGAGGCCTGATGGTGTCGCTCCCCTCCGATTCGGATGCGGAGCTGCCACCCTTTGGCAGGGGGCGCTTCCGATCCCTCGTCGGGGGCCGGGCCTCCTCCCTTCCCATCCCAACACTAAGAGCCGCCGTTAGAGCGGCGGCCCCCCTATCCACCACCTCCCTACCAGCGACATCCCTATCTACCATCCCGGACGACCCACCAACCATCATCCCGGACGGCCCTGCTGTACACAGCCCTTCGTCATCGGACGGCCCTGCGGTCCCACTGCCATCGTCCGCGGACATCTCCTCGGCCGCATCTGGACTCTGCACCGGTCCTGCAGCACTGCGGCCCTCCTCCCGCGACGGCTCTGCGGCTGTGCCGCCCTCGTCGCTCGACAGCGAGATGTTGGTGCTGTCGCTCAGTCTCGAGTCACTCCGCTCTGGGCCGGAGTCACTCCCTCCATCTTCCCTGGATGGTCCTGCGGCCCTGCCGCCCTCGTCCTGCGACGGTCCTGCGGCTGATCCGCCCTCGTCGCTCGACAGGCCCGAGCTATCACTCTTCTCCTTCGGCGCCCCGGCGATATCGCCGTTTCCGCCCCGCGACGGCTCTGCGGTAGCTGCGGATGCACCGCCCTCGTCGCGCGCGGCCACGGCGGCATCCTTTTGTGCCCGCCATTCCGCTTCCCGCTAAAGGCGCAACCTGCGTTGATGCACGGTCTCTACGGCGCCCTGCCTCCTCCTCTTCCTCCTTCTTTGAGGCACCTGTTTCGCCGGGCTCGCGGCTGGAGCAGAAGGTGCCCCCCACCCATACGATTGGGAGCTGACGGTGCCGGAACTTGGGCGCGACTCCTCGTCGCGCGCAAGCTTCGGCACAGCAAGGGATTCCCCGGCCTGGCCGGGACCCTCTGGTGAAGTCTTACGTGATGTTACTTCTGCCATCGTGGTTTGGAAGTTTAAGTCCTCCTTGACTACTACTCTAACGACTGGACGCTTTTTTTTTTTTCGCGCGTGCTTCTTAACCCACCAGCCATACATCTCCTCGCCGAGTAGCAAAACTTGAGATTGGGGTGATTTTTTATAGGGGTTTTCTTCCCCGCAGTCCGCAGACCCCCGGTCCTGACCCCCCTACTCAGGATTACGGTTTGGGCCTTCCGGGTCTGGCCGCTCGCGAGCGACCGACCCGTCACGCCCCCGGGCCGTGACGCAACCGTCCCTGGCGACGGAGTGCCATGAGACACATCCGCCCCATTGGCCCCGGGCCAAATCCGCCGTGCGCTCTGCCTTCAGAGTCGGCACGCGGAGACCCCCCCTCCCGCCGGAATCTTGGCCGTCCAAATGGACGTTTCCAGGGTGCACCACGTGGAGGTGCCCCAGCCTCGCACCCCAAAAAAAAAAAAAAAAAAAAAAGTACTATAAGGTTCTAGTTGTGTTTTTTTCTTCAAACGACAAAACTTAAAAGGCATGCCTCATATAACCAGGCTTTCCTTGGGAATGTAATTTTGGCTATGTCACGTCTATGAGCTACACTAAGAGCTTTTCTTAGTCATCTTTTACGACACCCACTACCAATGCAAAGGTTAGTAATCATAGCCGCTACCATATAACACAAAATAGAATCATCATCATCATTTCAGCCTATCGCCGTTCACTGCTGGACGTAGGCCTCCCTCATGTTACGCCACAAAGTGCGGTCCAGTGCCGCCTGCATCTAACGTCGCCCAGCAACTTTCACCAAGTCGGGCGGTCCACCTAGTGGAGGGGGAGGGAGTTGTTGTCCTACATTGCGTCGTCCAATACGTGGTCGCTACTCAAGAACCTTTCTTCCCCAGCGGTTGTCGGTTCGTCGGGCGATGTGGCCTGCCCATTGCCACTTCAGCGTGCTAATCCTTCGTGCTATGTCGGTTACACCCGTTCTTCTACGGATTGCCGTATCTCGGATTCTATCACGCAGAGAAATCACGAACATAGTTCGCTCCATAGTATGCTGAGCGACTTTGACAAAATATAATATTTAAATGTAATTACAAATCCAAAGAATATTTTATAAGAACGGCCTAGTTGCAGTAATGGGTAGCGAATTGCTGCGCATGATCAACATGTCGCCAAGCGATTTACTCTTTTGAATATCTAGCGTATAACTGCGGATGGGCGAATAATTCTCGGTTCAAGCTCATACGACCACGCCTGTCGTCATAGAACGAATGAGTATGGACAGATAATGATGGCAAATATCATCATTATCTCAGCCCATAGACGTCCCACTATTGGGCTTGGGACTCGTCCACTATGGGAGGGAAATTGATCTACTATACCACGCTGATCAGACGTGTTGGTATAGAGTTATATTTCGAGTTTTCCTTCTCTTCCATAGATATTATATGCCCATGTGTATATAGGGGGTGGTGATTCTTACTCCGTCACCACACAGAAAATGAGGAAATATATTACTTTGTAATCCTCCCTTACCGTGTAAGTAAATTGGTTCCTTGGCAGATTGGTGCTCAGTCTTATGAATTATGATATTACGTCAATCTTTGAAATGCTACTCACTACTAATTACATAAGTTTATGTATACTTTTCCATGCAATGCCTGAGTAATATTTTTTTTTATTGCAAACGGTGACAAACGAGCAAACAGTACACCTGATGGTAAGTGTTGCTGCCGCTCATGGACCTCTACAAGGCCGCTGCCTACCGCGAAGAAAGTGAAGGGAGTGTGAATGCGTGCATTGAGGCTCGGTGATACCAAGGGCACCACCAAAACCCTCCACACGCAAACACCCTCAGAAAGTTGGGCTTCCAGCTCTCTCGCTCACCGAACGAAGCGCAGTAACAAATCGCTACTACTCAGACGTCAATTTTCTGCTCAGTGTGATACTGCCCCGGACGGACCGGCCCGCAGCTGTAGACAGATAACTGTCGACAGTGTGGTCCTACCACTCTTAAAATATAATAATAAATATAATAGTTCAAAAAAACTAAAAAAATACGCTTAAATCACTAATCCTGATTATCCTAGTAAGGATAACGGGTCAAACTGTTTAAAATATTGAATTGTCATCGGTTCTTAATAAGTATGTCAAATTTCGAGTTAAACTGACGTTTTGAAGGGGTTCAAAATCATGTTCAAAGATTCCGTTACATACTAACATACTAACATAGATACGTCTGAAGCTAATAAAAGCGTATTAAAAATACAATTCACCACTCCCTATCTTGCCCGTGGATGTCGTACGAGACGACTAAGGGATATAATATGCACATAGGGTCTGCAAGATAAGGAAAACCCGAAATGAAATTCTATACCAACGCGTCTGACTAGTGTGTTACAGTAGATAAATCTCCCTCCTATTGTGGAGGAGGCGTAAGCCTAACAGTGAGACATGTTTGTCCTGAAATAACAATTATATGCATACACACATCAATTATTAGTCAAAGACGTTCTTTGTCATTATCTTTAAATTAAACGGCATCATTCTTAATGTTTGGTACGTAATTTTGAAGATTTTTTAATGACAATAAATAATTAAATATTTCAAAATAATTATTTTCATTAAAAATTGTTGCGTTGTGTTATTTTTGTTATTGTTATTTTTACTAATCCTAGCTACCTAAGTATATTTATATTACTAACTAATGGATCTATGTGGTCTGCAATAAATAGATATTATTATTATTATTATCATGCATCTCCTTTTGGTTCACAGATATTTTCCAAGGGAAGATACCCGGTCCTTTGAAAGGCTTACATGGGGATATGGATCCAACACACAGAGGCCTTTGGAGAAATTTAATCTAAAAGTGGGATAGAACGTCTACCGATGACACTCCATGTCTGCACATAACACATGTGGACTGCCAACGGTAGGTGTAAAACTATTGTGTGATGATGGTATCTAATACATGATTATGGGGTTGTAGGTTAGATGGACTGGATTAATGGAAAACTATTCATTTAAAACTGTCGTCTGCCTTCAATACCTTTATCGTCTTGCAACTTTGGCAGATTATTATTATTGTTAAAAATACTCTAAATCTTGCATAAACGTTTGGTTAATAGGTTCCAGTTTTAGAAATAATACGTCCTTTACTAACAATATAAAGTATCGACGCCAGTATAATCTATATTTACTAAGCCCACACGCTCTCTTGCCCGTGCATGTCGTAAAAGACGACTAAGGGGTATGATATGCAAATAACACCTATGCAAGAGGAAAACTCGACATAAAACGCTATGCTAACACTTATGACCAGCGTGGTACAATAGATCAATTAATTGTGGAGAAGGCTCGAGCCCAACAGAGTGGCTTATGTGGGCTTAAATGATTATCATCATTATCATCATCTCAGCCCATATACGTCCCACTGTTGGGCTCGGGCCGCCCCCATAATGGAAGGATAATTGACCTACTATACCACGCTGGTTGGACGTGTTGGTATAGAGTTTTATTTCGAGTTATCCTTCTCTCGCATAGATGTTATATGCGTTTTATATCCCTTAATCGTCTCGTACGATTACCCACGGGTAAGATAGGGGGTGGTGAATTGTATTCTTACTCCGTCACCACACGGAAAAAATGATTATGATGATGTTATCGAATTATTAATTCATTTTTATATAATGGTGCAATTGGACAAATTAAATCAGTTTTCACCAGTAGATTAACAGTTCTATCTGAAGTTCATTGATTACACGGTTAGTTTCCAGCTCCACTAATTCTTGGAAGACATGGCCTTATAAATAGCAGTTGCATACGAGGCAACGAGTTAAATAAACAAATTGCCACCATTACTTTCATGGACGCAAGTCCTTAAATGAATATTTCTTGCTGAATAATTTTTACTATGCTAAAAACAGGACTTTTTTCATACTTACCTTTCAAAGTATGTATGGAATATAATAAAGCTATAAAGCTAGGTATTGAAAATATAAGACTTAAAGATTTTATTAACGAGATATTATTATTTTTAATACTGCAAACAAGAACATCACAGAAATAGGGATTCGTATAAAGTGAGTGAAGACGCCGACATTGCATTACTAATATAGTAAGAATAATGGATCACAATTTTTAGTCTATTTATATGCCAAAATTACTTTATATCAACTTATTTCATAAAATCATTACCAGAAAAATCAATAATTGATGAGTCAACAAAAAAATATTTCCGCTAACCAATTAAAGTTCAATCAATTTATGAAGTAGGTATATTGCAGAAACTTATTATTCATTCAGCACTAAAACGCTAGCCGCACTTTTCGCGGGAAACCTGGGGCGTTCGAGTGCACCGCGCATGTATTTCTACCGATCGATCGTACTGTCAAACCATTCACAAGCATGAAGCTAAAAATGCAATATACAACCTATTTACCTAGATATTTCACTGACATTAGTCTTAGACTCTTAATACATTCATTTAAACAATTTTTGACATAATCAATAAAAACGCTTATAGAGTCATCAACGCTACTTTAACATCGCTTGATTTCTTTGTTAAATCATGATATGGGATCTTAAATGAATAGAAAATAGTGTAATTTTTAGCACAGTTTATTAAACTAATTATAAAATACTCTTTATACTCATTAAATCATGTTATAATTCTATTCTAAACAGGAAATTATTAAATGCAGAACTTACAGGAGCAGGTTTTGTAGTTAAAATCCCAAGAACGGACAAAGCTAAAAAGGCGAAAATCATTGTAGTAATGAGCAGCGTCGTCTGGCACGTCATGGGTTTTTGATCACATCATTAATTGTTATGAACTTCTGTGCAAAATGCACCTACGTCACTAGCCGTTTATTTAGTCTGTGGTCGGGCATGCCGCGTCATCCGTATACGTCGCGGGCCCGCGTGATACTGTCTGATTGCCGCTGTACATTGCTGCCAGATCAAAAAGCTCACTTGGCGCTAAACAGCGATGCCAAAAACGGTACACTAAATGAAACTTGACAAAAAGCGCTAATACAGCGAATAGCGCTAGATTGCATAATATATCTCGGCTGGATTCACGTTTAATATTCCGTGTCTTTGATTTAAACTGAAAAACTAAAGAAATATTGGAGGACCGGCATAGCTCCGTACACCGTTAAGCGTAACACCGCCTGGACTCCTAACAGCTATCCACAAAGTTTAAGAACTGACCTACCCACAGGGCACTGACAATAGAATAATAATGCTACGACATAGAATAAAACTGCTACGTAGTGGAATAAATGTGCTACGATATGGAAGGACGTAACTACGACACAGAATAAAAGTGCTACGAAAATAAAATATTAGTGCTACAAGTTTTATTTTTTGTTTCTGTTTAATTTTATTAATGTAGTGTTCATTAATGTAATTCGTGTGGTGACGGAGTAAGAATACAATTCACCATTCCCTATCTTGCCCGTGGATGTCGTAAAAGACGACTGAGGGATATAGTATGCATATAACGTCTATGCAAGAGAAGGCAAACTCGAAATGAAAAGTTATACCAACCCGTTTGACCAGCGTGGATCAATATCCCTTCTATAATGTAGGAGGCTCGAGCCGAGCAGTCAGACGTATATGATCGCAGATGAATGTAGTATCCACTGCATGTTCATTCAACTTACCGGACTTACGCGATAGGTGGGACCGAGCGATAATCGCGTTAAGTCGAATTCGCGTAAATCGGGATTTCATTTCACTTATATCAAAAATGTAAAATGAAAAATATGTTTATTTGGAACTAGTTCGAATAAAACAATTTTAACGAAAATAATAAAATGTTAGTTAAAATAATAGATATCTATACCAATAAATAAAAATTGGAGTGTCTGTTTGTAATGTCAAAATAATAGGCTTTTTTCATGCTCACGCGGTTATTTGCACTATATATATATATATATATATATATATATATATATATATATATATATATATATATATATATATATATATATATGCCTAAAAGTCACTTTAATTTTTTTTGTCTGTCTGTCTATCTGTTTGTTCCGGGTAATCTTCAAAACGGCTGGACCGATTTCAAAAATTCTTTCACCAATGGAAAGCTATAATATCAGTGCGTAAACTAGGCTATATTTTGTCCCGGTATTCCCACGGGAACGGGAACTACGCGGGTAAAACGACTAAAACCGAAGCGAAGCGAGGACGGGTTGCTAGTTTTAGAATAAAATAAGGAAACCTAAGGCTGGAGCAGTTAAATAGAAAAACCGCGTATCTTTGAATTCGCGTAAAACGCGTTAGTGTAAGTCGAGGTATTACTCTACTCAAACTGTGAATTCCTCTCTAAAAGTGTATAATAATATTTTGCTTTAATATATTTCATCCTACAACATGAATTATGAAAATTATATTTAACGGTGATTTGTACATGATTCCTATGTAGACAAAATCGCCTGCAAAATCTAGTAAATATATAAAATCAGATGAATGGTTCGTAAACGCAATGTTTTCACTCCATATACGCTTTGCTGTAAAACTCGAAATTTTAACAAAATTGAAGATTTTTTTAATAAAGACAGTGGTAACACAACCACCAGTACTAAGGAAATAATCCTTGTGTTGCGGGGGACTTTACAAACATATAATTAACGGACACAAATTACATCCAAACTCAATACAACAATTTGTGAATCAGACAGTGTTGTCATTTTTTTTGTGGTGGGTTACGGTCGGCGCGCTCCTCGCACCACTCCGTCCGGGGCGACAGAGGGGCGTAAGCATGCACACCCATAACCCACCCGCGACACTTCACCTTCGTGTCGTTGGACCGGCCACCGGAGCAGGGTGACTTGACGTCAGTGGTCGGTCACACAGTGTTGTCCTGCGGGGGATTCGAACCCATGACACTGGCAGTGTAGGTTGGTATCTTAACCACTACGCCATCTGTGCCGACAAAAATTGACAAATGTCTATGAAGTTGCCATCGATGCGGTAATGTTATGCTTTTAAATGCCTTGGTTGTCATTTATAACACACATGAGAAACGAAGTTATGTTGAATTTTGTAAAAACTGCGTTATAACATTTAAATGCAAGAGTATTATCATTATTTCAGCTGATATACGTCCTACTGTTGGGCTCCAGCCCCCTCCACAATAAGAGCGAAATTGACCTACTCTACCTCATTAATCAGACGCATTGGCATAGGGTTCCATTTCAAGTTTTCTTTCTCTTGCATGGATTTTATGGGTATATTTAATCCCTTAATCGACTTTTACGACACCCACGGGTAAAAGAGAGGATAACGAATTATATTCTTACACTTTGAACACGCGGCAAACGTATAATAAGTAAAGAATTAATTTTATATACAAACTAGCAATCCGCTCTCGCTTCGCTTCGGTTATAGGTTATAGTCGTTTTACCCGCGTAGTTCCCGTTCCCGTGGGAATACCGGGATAAAATATAGCCTAGTTTACGCCCTGATATTATAGCTTTCCATTGGTGAAAGAATTTTTGAAATCGGTCCAGCCGTTTTGAAGATTACCCGGAACAAACAGACAGACAGACAGACAAAAATTTTTTTATTGCTATTTTAGGCATAGGTGTCGTACAAATAACCGTGTAAGCATGAAAAAAGCCTATTATTTTGACATTACAAACAGACACTCCAATTTTATTTATTGGTATAGATAGAATAAATTAATGATAAATCAGAAAAGCGCTAGCTAACGCTGAAAGCGTTGAAAAAGTACGAATACAACCACTATACAAGAAACATCCCCCACCTCCCTACATTGTAAATATAGATGGCCCCACATAGAACCACGTATCTTTTTGCACTGGACAGTTTGTCTGCTCGAACAAACTTAACATTTGCTTATGTACCCACAACATACATTCCTCTAATGCAGCATGAAAGTGGGTAAAGAAAGTTTTTTGGACAGTATATGTAAGTTTGTGCTTTAGTATTAAGTTAACTAAGAATTCAGGGTATAAATTGGCATGTTTACAACTGATATGGCATAAATAAGTATGCTATCGGGCAATGAGGTCACTGGAGGGCAAATTATATACGCCATAAAAGCGTATTGCTATAAATTATACTATAAACGAATCTTTATGTTTTTCATATGTAATCTATAATATTGGCCAATTATCCCCTATAACTGAATCACATTTTTGATTATTGATACTCTTTAAAACCTTTAATGTGTTTTCAAATGGAAGGAAGGAAGGGAGACCCATCACTTTCCCATCGTTAATCAACATACACACCACAATGAAATGGAAGGAAGACGGGATGCGATCAAGGTGGAATGAGATATAAGGGAATCTTACTCTCACGTGATAAGCTCCTTCCAGAACGTCAATTTGCGACGGCGACTGACGTCCCGGGAAGGGGACGTCGATAGGAGAGGGTACTCCCTCGGGGTATTCCGTCGGGTCGACCACTGAAGTCAAGAAACTCTGCAACGGTGGACGGCCCAACGAGGACGGCGACGTGCTATCGGGTGGGTTACGGGGCCACGCGCCGCCCCTCTGTCACCCCGAACGGGGCCGGGCCGCGGCTGCGCTGACCGTAGCCCACCCCCAAAAAAAAAGAACGTCTATTTGCAATTTTCCTCAGAACTTCGAATATTTATTCGACACGTGTTTCGCCTCCACTTGAAGCATCCTCACGATGGTTCGGCTTCAAATGCGCACCGATTGATTTTTTTTTGCACCGATCGACTATCCTCTTTAAATACTCCCTCCACTGTTATTCGCTTGCGATGAGTCATCTTGTTTACAAGCGAACAATTTTAAAAATGGAGATGTATTAAAGTTCGTTTGTTCGTTCAGCAATGTATGTTGAAGAACAAGAACTATGGATTTACACGTTTAGACACATTGCGTATAACGTCTATTGCCTGCTTCCAGTTCAGCCCTCCCACCTGGGGCGGTATCAGGTGCTAGTACTTGGACCCGTTTCCATTCTACAGAATTGAATATAAGGGAGTTATGAATTATACATGTGGTTCGATTTCATGTCCGAAATCTGAAATCGCCATTTTAAACAAGTACTTTTTTTAAATCTATTTTAGAAAAAGACAAATCGAAGTAATGCACTTTATTCATTCAACAATTTTCAAACAACCACTAGAATTCAATTCCAAAAAATTTTCCGTGTGGTGATGGAGTAAGAATACAATTCACCATTCTCTATCTTGCCCGCGGATGTCGCAAAAGACGACTAAGGGATATAATATGCACACAACATGTGCAAGAGAAGGGAAACTGAAAATGGCACCCTATACCAACATATCTGACCAGCATGGTATAGTAGGTCAAACTCTGGAGGCGGAGGACGCCCGAGCCTAATAGTGGGACGTATGTGGGCTGCGATGATGATGATGATGATGATAAATTCAACTAGTATGTATTTAAGATTAATTGACCTCTCATTATTGTGACAGCTTGTGCTTCGAGATGGCAAATATATTTGTGAGTCTAATTCTTTTTATTGGTGACATACGAGCAAACAGCCTACCTGATGATAACTGGTAACTCCTGCTCATGGACCTCAGTAATAACTGGAGCACAGGCAAATACCTATATACAGTGTAGAAGAAAATAAAGAAAATAAAAGGAAATATTAGATTTACGCAATTTAAAAAACGTCCTTGTTTATACAGCTGTCGCTACCACTTACTTGGATTACTTACTTACGCGTGGATATGAGGAACTCTTCTATAGTGACACGCTCCACTGCCAGCACGTCAGGCGATGCAGGTGCAAGGAACTGTAGCTGTACCAGGAATAGTCCACCACCCGTAGACTGACTCACCGCAGAAGGACGACAACAATACTGTAGTTTGTAGCCGGGGCGACGATATGAGATGGTACTCGAAAGGGTAACTCGCTGGGCGGACCACCCATGATGGTATAATCACACCCTGCCCGATCTATCCGAGGTGTTGGAGGGTTTGACGCGTGCAACCCCCTAAACTGCCGTACACGTTCCTCTCAATCGCAGTGGGGACGGGACACCAATACTCAGTCCTTGTCTAAAGAGGCTTGTCGAATGATTTCCCCTTGCAGGTGTCTTCTCGTGTCGACACTCTGGCAACTTTTGCTGCTAGGGCGTCGCCATCGCGAAAAAGGATAACTCTCAAGGTCCATTTTGTAAACGTAAAACATCTTACTGCAGTCGCAAACCCGCATAAAAAGCATAACAATTATCGTAAAAACCCCTACCAAGAATAGCCGCGCTATGTAACATTTAATATGATAGCGAACTTGAAATAGTGGGCAGCGAAACTATATTAAAAATCATGATTTTAAAATCTATTTATCTTGAGATATAGAAAAGTTGGATTCCCTCATAGTTAATAGCTGGATACATATTATTAGACCAATAACGCTCCATGTAATGTAGGTACGTTGTTTTATAGACATTTTTATTGAGATACTAAAATGCGAACATCGTTGTAAGTAATCGAAATCATAATAAATTCAGACTGGCATTAGTTTTACCTTGACCTATCTGTTGGTGCTCAACTAAATGTGGATTAAATTTGGCGCAGTGGGAGTGTTGAAGATCTTAAACTAATTTCCACTAGTAGTGTCGTTTTAGTGGTTTCAATATTATGTATTTTTTTTCTCCGTGGAAGAATACAATTCACCATCTTCTTTCTTACCTGTGGGTGTCGTAAAAGACGATTAAGGGATATAATATGCATAACATGTGTGCAAGAGAAGGAAAACTCGAAATACGTGGACGTACATGGGGTGAAATGATTAATGTTTTTTTTTTTTTAAAGAAATGCTGCACTAAGGAAATAATCCTTGTATTGGCTTTACAAACATGTTAATTACAGCCACAATTTACATCCAGATTTAGAACAATTTGTGGATAGCAGAAAATATTGTCCCGAGAATCGAACCCACTACACCATCTGATCAGTCATTTAATATATTTTCTTCAAATAATATAAAGGAAAGCGAAGTGTACAGTGAGGAGATAAAAAAGATTTTTTTTTTGTTTTTATTTTGCCAACCGTGGCAAACGAGCAATCAGCACACCTGATGGTAAGTGATCTTGCTGCACATGGACCTTTACTATACCAGGGGCACAGCCAGGCCGTTGCCTACCGTGAAGAAAATACTCTTCTTAAACCTCGTTTAAAGAAGGACATGTCATAGCGCTCGGAAAACACAGCAGTAGGTAGTTCATTCCAGAGCTTGCACGTGCGTGGGAGAAATGATCGCTGAAAACGTACAGTTGATACTCCGTGGAAATCGTAAAAACTCACCGAGGTTCCGCAAGGAGAATGGACCAACCCATTTATCAAAACGTGGCGATTATCGCATTACCTTTAGGGTTACTTACGCCGTCGAGCTGGTTACCAAGGAATCGATATCAATGGTCAGCCAAATGGAGAAGGGAATACAGTAAGAAATGGGGTCGCGCCCTTCTGTCGCCCCGGATTTATTGCGTGTAATGTCATCATCATCATCGCAGCCCACATACGTCCCACTGTTGGGCTCGGGCCTCCGCCACAATGGGAGGGAATTTGACCTACTATACCATGCTGGTATAGGGTTTCATTTCTAATTTTCCTTCTCTTGCACAGATGTTATGTGCACATTATATCCCATAGTCGTCTTATACGACATCCACGGGCAAGATAGGGAGTGGTGAATTGTATTCTTACTCCGTCACCACCGCGCGTGTGATGTATTCAGTTCAAAACCTGCCACAAAAATAAAAAAAAGAACGATGCCTATACCCAACAGTGAATTTCGATAGGCTGATGTATGGATGGAATTCTTTTGGCTTCGCTATAAAAGTATGGTCCAGCCAGACATGCAAAATTACATAGTCGTACTAAAATTATATACCTCCTTTTGGCTTCGTTGTAATTCGGTAAAAAAGACATGGTCGGCACGTGCGAAATTGCGGACTCGTCTCGTATTAAATAAATTACAAAAGTTACGATCATGTTCTATATCTCTAATACAATGTTTCTCAAACTATGGGTCGCGAACTTTAAGGGGATCGAGAACGTTTAAAGAATGAGTTGAGTAAGAACAAAAGAAAAACTTCTAGTTTCTATCTCTATAATAAAAAACACAATTTCAGTAAATGAAGGGGTGGTGAATTGTTTTCTTACTTCGTCAACATACGGTCCATGTTCATTTTGTAAATAAAATATACAAAAATAGGTCTATTCTTACTACGGTACTAGCTTCAATGCCCTTCGAACCACAATAATATAATTCAAACGATTAAAGCTGGACCAGATCCCACAAGCTACTCATTATATTTGTCTATAGATTGAGGAGTCGACAAAATTTATAGGGGGTCGAATGTTTAAACATATTGAATAACACTGCTCTGCTGTACACCCACATTTACGTGAACTTATGTTATTACTAATGCAATGAGTTCTCTGATAGAAAATATACATCGGAGTAAAATATGTCGGCAATTCTCTTGAGATGTACAAAAGTTAGGTAGAAGTAGTAATATATTATATGAAATGATCGTAACGGGAATGGATAAAAGGAAAAATGAATGAATTTCTATTTCAATTGAATGAGAGTTGCTATTGACGTTTATATCTTTGAGTACTAATAAGCAGAGCCTGTTTGTTTATATGTAAGTAGAATATTTTTAACGTGATTATTACGGAAATTAGTTGGAATTAATTTTTAATTGATAATAAACAAAATACCTAGCCTGTTTGGTAATGGCTGATCGCATGAAGGCGACGCTCCCTGCGTCAGGGAGGGAAGTTACCCAAATCTCGCTATTGCCAAAACGATGTAACCAGAAATAATAAAAAATCTAGCAATATTATTTGACTATCGGACATCGACATCAATCAAAATGAAACTTACAGCACGTAAGTCTATAGTTTTATTCTTTTTCTGGTGTGGCATATAGCGTTTATGAATACTATCAAACAACTCGTAGCTCGTTTGTGCCCTAATTATCAGAATAAGACATCTAAACTGACCGATTCTATTTAGCGTGTCATTAGCATCACAGCTCATATCATCATCATCATTTCAGCCTATCGCCGTCCACTGCTGGAAGTAGGCCTCCCTCAAATTATGCCACAAAGTGCGGTCCTGTGCTGCCTGCATCCAACGACGCCCAGCAACTTTCACCAGGTCGTCCGTCCACCTAGCGGGGGGCGTCCCACACTGCGTCGTCCAATACGTGGTCACCACTCGAGAACCTTTCTTCCCCAGCGGTTGTCGGTTCGTCGAGCGATGTGGCCTGCCCATTGCCACTTTAGCGTGCTAATTCTTCGCGCTATGTCGGTTACACCCGTTCTTCTGCGGATATCCGTATTTCGGATTCTATCTCGCAGAGAAATCCCGAGCATAGCCCGTTCCGTAGCACGCTGAGCGACTTTGAGCCTTGTTATGAGGCCTTCCTTTAGGGACCACGTTTCTGTGCCGTAAGTAATCACTGGTAACACACACTGGTCGTAGATCCATGTTTTCAGACACTGAGGTATATACGTACATATACGTCTTGCTATTGGGGTCGGGCCTCCTCCATATTGGGAGGGAAATTGACCTACCCACGCTGGTCAAGCGGATTGGTATAGAGTTTATTTCAAGTTTTCCTTCTCTTGCATAGTTGTTATATGCATAATTTAAAAAAATGTATTCTCACTCCGTCACGAGGAGAAAATAGCGTCGTGTCACATAATATGCCGAAACGACGGCATACGAAATCATTCGGTGAAAAAACATTTCCATGAATATTTGGGTTTTGATTACAATAGGGATCATCATTCATCATCATTTCAGCCCATACACGTCCCACTATTGGGCTCAAGGCTCCTTCACAATAGGAGGGAATCCGACCTTACTATAACATGCTGGTCAGACAGGTTGGTATAGGGTTTCATTTCGAGTTTTCCTTCTCTTGCATGTGTCTCTTGATGTTATATATGCGTATTACATCCCTTTTTTTGGGGGGGGGTAGGTTGCGGTCGGCACGCTTCTCGTACCACTCCGTCCGGAGCGACAGAGGCGTAAGCACGCACACCCGCAACCCATCCACGATGCACGTCGCCTTCGTCGTTGGGCCGACCACCGGAGCAGGGTTACTTGTCATCAGTGGTCGGCCCGACGGCATACCCCCTATTTGGGGTACCCTCCCATCGACCGACGTCCCCCCCTCGGGGAAGACGGCGCTCTTTCCTCACGCGGTCGGCCTCTCGGCGGGTGACAGACTAATTCCCCGGGCACGTCACCCGCGGCCTCGGCTAGGGCGGCAAGAGGCGCAAGTACTCGCGCCTACGCCGCTCGTCGCCGGCAGCGGATCGCCTCATCGGTATTATATCCCTTAGTCATCTTTTACGACATCCACGAGGAAGATAGGGAGTGGTGAATTGTATTCTTACTCCGTCACCACACGGATGTTATTTGTTAAATTTGGGCTTGTTAAGGGCTTGAAAAATAAAAATTGCAGTTATTTCATAATTGCTTTTATTTCATTTTGATACACTTTATGTAATCTATATTTTCTTTTTCACTAAAAATTTATTTATTTCTATTACTTATACTAATGTATGAAATCATACTAGAGAACATCTATAATCTAAAAATACTAACAGAAAGAGCACTAAAAAGATATACATATAGTTTTACTGTTTTCACTTATCAACCTCAAGTAGAAAAAAGAGAGATTATAATTACGCTGTCGTAGTAAATACATATTTTATTACTCACTATTAATCAAAATTCAATAACAAACAAACATTGAACGACATTTTATGTACATTTGAAAATTTATTGTATTGTCCGTTTGACTGATAGCAATTTTTTTGACTAGGAGGACTCTGATGAGCAAAGGATACACGAAATAGAAACAAATTCGATTTCGAACTTTTCACAAACGAGATTAGCTGAATCTCGATAAGTCTTCAAGAATGTATCGGTCCCGCCTGTGAAAAGTTCAATTCGATTTTTTATCTCACAGGAAAATGGCTGATTTTAAAAATATCCAATATTATCGGCAAATGTCTAAAGTTATATGAAATAAAACTATTTCATAGCTATGTGTGGAATTCCGTGACCATGAATGCCGAAAGGTTTACGGAAAATAAATATCCAATACAAAAGCGACAGAATCCTTAAAAACGTTTTCATATCATGTCTAAAGTTACCTATTCGGTTTCGCCAATAAATTATTATATTACTCAATAAACAAATAAGATGATAATAACATAATTACGTATTAGGAGGGAGTTATACAATGGTTTCTACTCCTTCCTTTCTTCTGAATACCATAAAAACGTTTAATGGACATAAGTTACAGATAATATCAACGCAAGAGAACGAAATTTTGAAAAGAAACCCGTCTGGAGTTTGGTGTAGTAAGCTTACTAGAGTTAATAAGCTAATTACTCTCATGGAAGTAACCTGTACCCAACAGTGGGAATTACATGGACCGAGGAAAAGAATAGTAAATTGAATCTAAGGCCGACTTGGCTTTCTGATTCTCTACTACTAATTTCAGCATCGTCATCTCAATTAGGGATGCAAACGATACATCGATGTTTCTGATGTTCATTACATCGATGTTCACTTTTGTTTAAACATCGATGTATGGATGTTATTTTATACGATGTTTTAACATCGATGTTTTGAATAAAACTTCTTTACGGATTTTATCGCGTTTGTATTTGATTTTTGATTACGATGTTTTGGCCTGCATGTTGAATGCATGGTAAATGTATGGTACTTTTAGCAGAGCCTGCGTAACAGTTTAGGTACTCTGTTTCTAAATATGTACATAACTAAAAAAAGGCTCATCACATCACACAAATGTTGGTGTTTCATGTAAAAATATGCTTGATTTAACTAAAAAAAAAATCAACGCATTAATTTCTAAAAAACATCGATGTTTTCGGGCGATGTTTTTTGTACATCGATGTTTTTAGTTTCATTATTTGCATCCCTAATCTCAATCCACACAAGTCTCCCGCACAATGGGAGGGAAACTGACCAACTATACCGTGCTAATCAAACTTTTTATGTCGAGTTTTCCTTATCTTGCATAGATATTATCTATATATGCCGTAGTCGTATTTTACGCCAACCACGATAGAGGGAGTGGTGAATTGTTTTCTTACTTCGTCACCACAAGGAGACTATTAATTTGTTAACATTAAAAAATATTTTAAAATCTACTTAAGTATTTAGGTACACCCTACGTCATAAGAAGCTGGTCTTCGCATGAAGGCAGATCCAGGCCTTTATCTAATATTTGCAAATCGGTGGTAAGATATGTTTCTTATAACTATATAGACATCTAACTATATCTTAACGAAATTCTACTGAACTGAAATATAGTGTTCAAAATCTCGCAGAATAAATATATTTATTTAAACAAGAAATTAAAAATATTTATTAAAAAAAACTACTATTACTATAATAACTTTCCTCCCAATCAGTCTTTCAAAAAATCCATCTAAAATCTTAACGTAATTTGGAATAAAATAAAGAATTAATAAATTGATAATATGATGATTCAAAATCTTTACACGTTTTAAAACAATAGTCCAGCGGTGGCGTCACGCCATGAAAGCATCACATCATTTGCCGTCGTGCCATCGAAACGATTTCACTCCCAAAGCCTACCAATAGATAATTCACATCAAAACCAAGCTTATCTTAGTCCTTTAATTATATGGTGCCGACCGGAACTGGGACGGAACCGGACCGGAACTTGGACACGGTTGAAACCTTCTACGAGGCTGTAGTCTCGCGGAAGGAGGCGGCGGAGCGCGTGCGCGAGGAACGCCTCCTCGACTGCGCCTGACGCTACCATAGCCGAGGCCGTGGGTGACTGGACCGGGGAGTTAGTCCGGCACCCGCCGAGAGGTCGACCGCGCGACGATGAGGAGAGGGTACTCCTCAAGGGATATTCCGTCAGGCCGACCACTGACGACAAATCACCTTGCACCAGTGGTCGGCCCAACGACGAAAGCGACGTGTCACGGGTGGGTTACGGGGCCGCGCGCTTACGCCTCTGACCCCTGACCGTAGTCCACCCCCCTCTAATTACATTGCAAAGACTGAAATAATACTGCTAGAAGGTATAATGGTATCCTCTCCACATTTAAGCGTGTTCTTCAACACATCTGTGTTGCCACATGTCCTTGATCGTCTGTATCCTGTCTTGCACCTGCTGAATGTGGTTTTCCAGCTCTTGAGAAATATGCTGTAGTTTGTTCAATTGCATTGTTATTATCCGCTGTTCAGGATTATTCTCGCGATCTATTAAAATTTTAAAAATATATAGGTACATATTTTAGTATAAATAGAAAGAGATAGGTTCTTTTAGCGGAAACATTTATATTATGTTGTCGCTTATATTGCTGTAGGTGATGCCCTAAATGTTAAGGATCACTGGTCAAAATAGGAATGAGTTGCTTTTAGGAAAACCTTTATTCAAGAGTATAAGGTTGATGACGTCATCTGCCTTTATTTACTTAGTGTACAAAGCTATGTCACACATTAAAATATTTCAGAGTGCTTAAGTTGCATCCTAATTTTGCCCGTGGATGTCGTAAAGACAACTATGGGATATAATATGCACATAACATCTGTATAAGAGAAGGAAAACTCGAAACGAAACCCTATACCAACATGTCTGACCAGTATGGTATAGTAGGTCAAATTCTCTCCCATTACGGAGGAGGCCCGAGCCCAACAGTGGGACGTATGTGGGCTGCGATGATGAAGTTGCATTATGCGGCAAGGACCTCTCTCACAAATAGAGGAAAACTGACCTCTACCACACTAGTTAGGCAGGTTGCTAGAGTTTAATAGCGAGTAGTGTTTCTGCTGTTATCCATTTTTATAACTTAGTGGAGTTCTACTATATCTGCGGGCAATCGAATTGATAGTGAATTGCATTCTTACTCCGTCGCTGCACGAAGAAAAAAAAATTTAATTTACAAACTAAAATCATCATCATCATCTTGCTCTTATCCCAATTACTTGGGGTCGACGCAATATAATCATCTGTTTTGACATATTGCAAAAAGTTTCGGCAATGACTTTTATGACCGGCCGCCTGCCTGACGTCAACCCTCTTTGGGAATGTAATCGTTGACCCAAATGGTGCCAGATGGAGTTGGTCCGGGTCAATCTAGGGCTCTTAGTCATCTTTTACGACACCCACGAGCAAAGCAAGGGTTGGTAGTATTCGAAGCCGCTACCACACAGCAATTTACAAACTAAAATATCCCTTTTAATACAGGCAATAAATAACCCATCTTAGTACGATTGATGGATGTTTTATAGTCTACTAGCAACCCGCCCTTGCTTCGCTTCGGTTTCAATCGCCTTACCCGCATAGTTCTCGTTCCCGTGGGAATACCGGGATAAAATATAGCCTATGTTACTCCCTGATATTAGCTTTCCATTGGTGAAAGAATTTTTGAAATCAGTTAGGTGGTTCAATCGTGACACGCAAAACAATTATTTAGGCGATCCAGAAATGACTGAGTCTGAATGTGATTTACATCCTCCACAGCCTCACAATAGGCGGCAAATTGACCTACTATACCATGCTGGTCAGACAGGTTGTGTTGTCCGAGTTTTCCTGCTCCTGCACGGGTTATATGCATATTATGTCTGTAGTCATCTTTTACAACACGTACGAGTACAATAGCGAATGGTAAATAGTATTTTTACTCCATTACCACACGGAAAGATTCACGCTCATTAATTGCACAGTTTATAAACTCAATAACTCTGTTCTTTCTGAACGTGGGGCGTCCTATGACTAAAGGAAAATCTACACAATAAAGTCTCGAACATAGCTAGTTATTGCATAAAGTTTGCAAACACTTACCGGTATTGTTATCATAAATTGTTGTTAAACCCTTCATACGCTTTTGCTGATTCAATACTGAAACAAAATATATATTTTTAATAACTATTACTAATGTTTACGCGAGTATTACACATTGTAAATAGAACTATATTACGGATTTTATCACTTTTGTATTGGATTTTTAATTGCCTGACGTTAGGAACACTTTACAGCGTTCATGGTCACGGGTGGACTAAGATGTCTGACGATAACACAAAGATTTTTAAAAAGAAGGAAAGATATACATACATATTCAATAGCCATAACAATAAATTACATTTACTTAGGTCTCGATTAATGCGCCCATGCCGTGCGGTGTCCCACAGGGGTCGGTCCTCGGGCGCACCCTGTGGAACATCGACTACGACTGGGCGTTGAGGAGGAGCCTTCCGCCCGGGCTGGACGTGATCTGTTACGCCAACGACACGCTTGTCACAGCCCGCGGTGGGACGCTGGAGGAAGCGGCAAGCTTCCCAAGCCGACTCTCGGCACTGAGGAGATCGTCAGGCGGATCGAGGTGCTGGGGTTGAGGGTGGCCCTGGGCCCTGGACAAGATGATTTGTGCCTGGTGCTCGACCGGCATTGGTGGTTCCGGGAGCATTTTCGCCGACTCGCTCCACGGCTCGTCGGCGCGGCGTTCGCCCTATCCTGGCTTATGCAAAATGTGGACGGACTGAGGTGAGAGGAGGTGAGGTGTGGGCGGGGTCCCTGACCGTCCGACTCAGGGCTCTTCTGTGGCGACCACAGAGAGCCATGGCGGTCAGGGTCATACGCGGATACCGCACAGTGTCGACGGAGGCAGCGTGCCTGTTGGCCGTGCCCGTGGAACCTGGAGGCGGCAATGCTCGCCGGTTTGTATCAGGGGTGTCGGGGGTGCGAGCGGGGGGCGGTGCGGTCTCTTTGAGGGAGCTCACTGCCTGGCGCGTTGACGCCCGCCGAAACGTCATTGCCCGTTGAGCAGTCCGGCTGGAGAGGCCCCGGTTCGGTGTGCGGACCGTGGAGGTCTTCCAGCCGGTGCTGATGCAGTGGCTAAAGCGGCGGCACAGGGTGTTCTCCTTCCGACAGATGCAGGTTTTGACAGGGCATGGTAGCTTCGCCAAATACCTGTACACGGTCGTTAGGAGGGAGAGTACACCGTCCTGCCACCACTACGATTGCGACGAGGACACGGCGCAGCATACGCTCGAAGTTTGTGCCGCTTGGGCAGAGCAGCGTCATGAACTCGTCGCAATCATCGGTGCCGTCCTCCCCGAAGGGGGGACGTCAGTCGATGGGAGGGTACTCCTCAAGGAGTATTCCGTCGGGCCGACCACTGACGACAAGTCACCTTGCTCCGGTGATCGGTCCAACGACGAAGGCGCCGTGTCACGGGTGGGTTACGGGTGTGCTTGCTTACGCCCCTCTGTCGCCTCGAACGGAGTGGTGCGGGGAACGCGCTGAACGTAACCCAGCCCCCAAAAAAAAAAGGTCTCGATTAATAATTAAACATACATTCTTATAGTCGTAGAATTACGTCAAAAAATATACTATAAATTATCCATAACTTTAAAGGGTGAAGAAAATAAATAATGGTTTTATCGAGCATTAAGTCCTGAAACTCTAAGAAAATACTGTGTAGGTATGCTACCAGGATTAGGCATTTAGATGACAAGACGATTTATATAACAATAGTTAATAATTAATCAACAATAGTTAATTATAACATGTTCAAGCCTTCGAAACAGAACACTTAAATTTATAATTTTTAAGTCTTTGTTAATCAAATATGTAAATAAAATTAATAATAATTTAATAATTAAAAGGACTATTTAAATGTGTAGTCTATATTAATAAAAGAGATAACTGACCGACTTGATAACGCCGAGACGAAACTACTAAAACTAAAACATAAAATTGTTATTATAGGTTCTTTTTGCGACATAGTATCTCTTATTTCGTGGTGGGCTATGGTTTGGAAATACCTCACGCAAGCCGTACGATGACAAGGAAGGATAGTTTGCGGCCCCACCATATCCCCTTCACATCGTCTTTGCACTGGCTACTAGTACCTTGATTTAGGTACTGACTGGTTACCCCTTGACGGTGACGGTACCCGAAAGGGTAAACAGTCCCCGGATAGCCAACGAAATGATAACCAGTTCCCGGCAAGAAACCACAGTGTCGTCGGGGCATCTAATCTCATACGTAGCAACGCTCTAAATGGCTATTTTAGCCAATTCAACCTCAAAGGGGGTGAAATGCAGTGGCGATATTTGTATAATAAAATAAAAACATCAAACATCACCCCCTAAGGGTGTAAAATAGGTACCTTAATTTTGCATAATTCCTTAATTCTCTTATAGAATTCAAAATTAGCATAAATTACATTTATATGCAAGGCAGCGTCTTTTGTGATGTAGAAACTGACTAAAAAGAAAATTCTGAAATTCAACCCTTCAAAGGATAAACTTCTTCCTAAGACTATAAAATGGGGGACAGTTTTCCCCTTAAAACTACAATAACAAGAATTATATTTCACGTATACCTCACTCAATGCAGACAAATTTGCGGGCAAAAGCGGATATAAAAAAACTAAGGCTAGACCGAGATGGGTTTTTCGTTCTCGGCCGAGACCGAGAATAAAATAATATCGCGGCCGCGGCCGAGACCGAGAATAGACAAAGCGTGAAAAAAAAAAATTAAAACTCTTAACTTTTTAATACACTACTAATAGGCGTGACGAAAGATTTTGAAATCCTTTTCCGTAATGTAGGCACACACTATTTACGAAAAAACCTATATTTCGGTAATAAATTTATGTTTAAAGAAGTTTAAAACAATTTTCCAATATTTTCTAAATATAGCGCGAAAACAGCTCGCCGTTGTCATGGCATCGGCTGTTCGTCACGTTAAGGTAAACACGTCCTTGTGTCTATGTGTAGCAAAGAAAGTAAGCAAAACATTAAATTAATTCTTGTGATAAAAATGAATTCCAAAGTTTATAAGTGGTGTGCAGTACCTCAGTGCAAAAATACATCAATAAAAACCCCCAACAAAGTATTTGTACATGTTCCTAACAAGAAAATAATAAGAGTTAAGTGGTTAAAGCTCGCAAAGCTGTGAGAGAGCTAACCTCAAGAATAAACAATGACAAGTTTAATGTAAAAATAAGCTATGTAAATAAAATAAACTCGCATCAGTTCAAAACGAGTTAGATTATATGTAAGTTGGTACTAGAGATTAGGTTACTAGAAATATGGTAGTAAAGATAAACAAAAATTTACTTACAAAGAAGTTTTTACGTTTCTAAACTCAGGCGAGCAAAATTCTTTATTTGTAGCGAGGAAATCACCCAACATCAATACATCAATCCTGGGCAAATTTGAGATGTTTGCTTTAACAAAGCTTGGTTCCATTGTAATAATCAAGTGGAGTCGGTAAACACGTAAACAAATAAAAAATCAATCCAAATGCGTAATCAGTAGTACTGAGAACAACAAACAGAGTAGTTTACCTTAACGTGACGTAATACACTGTGATTGGTGTTTCAGCCAAAATGGCCGAATGCAGTATTTTAATGATTTAATTTATTGAAAATCTTAATAATCTCAATTATTTAGATAAATCTAAAGTAGCGTATTAATTTTTTTTGATATTTATTTCCCCTAAAATCATTAATGCATCGATTCTTTTATACTGTCGTCACGCCTATTGTTTAACAAAATTAACTGTTTTAATAATCAAAGCTAAATAACATCATATTATAACATTAAAAAAAGCAATTTTTCGGCATTTTCGCCCTTCAAAGAGTGTCGCCTCTCGTCATACAGCTCCACTAAACAGTTGTTCACTTGCTACGCTAGTAGGCGGCGCAGATAAAAACTTATTTGCTGCACGCTTACGCACCTTATAAGGTGACGAAAACCAATACTCAAAATTATAAGCATTTCTTTGCAGTCTTGGCTCTCTAAGGAAGCTTTCTAGCGCTATTTCGATCACAGAGCTTGAACTGTATTCGTCATTGGCTCGTCTTCCAGCTCTATCGAATCATGAGCTGCTCATAAGTTGAATTGATTTGTTGTAGCCATGTTTGACGAGTTAGTTGAAGATGCCCATGTAGTCTCACGAGAATCTGATTCACAATTCAGCTCTTTCACGCACTTACAACAATCGACTTCGCGCTGCGGCGCGTGGCCACGCGCAGTAAAATTTGAATGCCGATCCGAACAAAGTTACAATCTCGGTCATGACCGAGAATCTCGGCTATAATTAGCCGAGAACCGAGACAAATTTCTCGGTTGGATTTGTAGCCGAGAATGCCGAGACCGAGATCTCGGTCGAGCCTTAAAAAACCCACAAATAAATCAATTTACTTAATTAACAAGTGGCAAAGAATACTTACGTGACCCTTCTCCAAGTCCACTTATAACCAATTTCGGCCTCTTTTTGCCCATAATCTTCAGCATTGGACGTCTAAAGACATCATTCTCGTTGTCTGTTGCCGGAACCACAATTTCTGACATCTATAATAGTAAATAAATATTATTCTTTCTAGAACTCTGTTAATGAACCATATTAATTGGTTTGCGCCCAAAATACTAAAAAGACACATATGGAACTTTCCTAGGGTTCACCAATATAATAATATATCATAAATAATCTATACAAATAATTAAACTTGAAGTGTCTGTTTGTAATGTCAAAAAATACGTTTTTCCATGCTCGCACGGTTATTTATACGATACCTATGCCTAAAAGCCAGTTAAAATATTTTTTGGCTGTCTGTCTATTCCAGGTAATCTTCAAAACGGCTTGGAGAGATTTTGATGATATTTTACTTTCAGGCTGTCTATATAAAAAGTACCTTAGACTATCTTTTCTCTCAATAAAATAATATTTATTTTCCAGCCTGGGAATCTGAGCTGAACTTTAATAATAAATTAAAAGGAAGGAATATTTACCTCGTTATTATCATTTTTTTGGTGAAGTACCTCACTTTCCACAAGTTTTAACAATCTCTTTCCTGTATCGTCCAATCCTTTTCGGCGCCCGCTGTTCTTATTTGAATCTGCCTGGCTTTTGACTGTTGTTTTCCAATTTATTAACACCTTCGTAAAAAAAAAGCATGTTTTGATAACATTTTTGTTAATATAATAATTGACATGCTAGGTAAATTATAAATGTTCAATTGTGAACGAAAAATAATTATCATGTGTGAGACATCATCAATCATTTGCAATCAACTAACCAGTTAGGCTGGCGGGGTCCATACGGTAACCAAATTGACACATGCATTCTCGTTTATTGAGAAAATGTTTACAGTTTAAGATTTATTTTCTCTAAAGCAAACAATTACAAGACAAAATGTTCACCCCCATCTATTTAAAATGATTAGACATTATTCTGGCTTAGAGCTAATTTTCAGCGAGAATTGTACTTAGCTGTAATACAACCTAATAATCTAAATGATTGATTACTTTTTATTGACTTACATGTGAAATACTACTTGCTGTGTGGTAGCGGTTTCGAATACTACCAACCCTTGCTTTGCTCGTGGGTGTCGTAAAAGACGACTAAGAGCCCTATATTGACCCGGACCAACTCCATCTGGTACTATTTGGGTCAACGATTACATTCCCAAGGAGAGTTGACGTCAGGCAGGCGGCCGGTCATAAAAGTCATTGCCGAAACTTTTTGCAATATGTCAAAACAGATGACATATTGCGTCGACCCCAAGTAATTGGGATAAGAGCAAGATGATGACATGTAAAATACTAAAAACATCTTGATGGCGCAATAAAATGTCTCTCCTAAAGTCAAGAATGCAAGTGACAATTTGGATACCACATGTGCCTATGTAAGGTATACACACAAACCAAATTCATAATGGAATTATGGATTCTGGCTTACAAGAGATGCAATGATGGGATTAATCTCAAAAAAGAAAAATATACCAAAATATACTCAGCCTCACAGTCCTCATTTATGGATTGCACAAAAAACCGTCCTATATGGGCATTTCAATATTTTTTTTATTATTTTTATTGCAAATGGTGGCAAATGGGCAAACAGAATAAGAGTGGTAGGACCACACTGTCGACAGTTATCTGTCCACAGCCGCGGGCCGGTCCGTCCGGAACAGTACCACACTCTCGCAGAAAATCGACGTCTGAGTAGTAGTGATTTGTTACTGCGATTCGTTCGGTGAGCGGGAGATCCGGAAGCCCAACTTTCTGAGGGTGTTTGAGTGTGGAGGGTTTTGGTGGTGCCCTTGGTATCACCAAGCCTCAATGCACGCATTCACACTCCCTTCACTTTCTTCGCGGTAGACAGCGGCCTTGTAAAGGTCCATGAGCGGCAGCAACACTTACCATCAGGTGTACTGTTTGCTTGTTTGCCACCGTTTGCAATAAAAAAAAAAAAAAAGCAGACCGGATGGTAAGTGTTGCTGCCACTCATAGACCTTTACAGGGCCACTTCCTAATGCAAAGTAAGTGAAGGGAGTATAAATCTACCCAATGAGGTTCAGTGATATTAAAAGCATCACCAAAACCCACCACACAAACACAAACACCCTCAGAAAGTTGGGCTTCCGGCTCTCTCACTCACCGAAGGAGGCGCAGTAACAAATTGCTACTACTTGGTCGTTGATTTTCTGCAAGAGTGTGGTACTACCCCGGACGGAGCAACTCGCGGCTGTAGACAGGCAGCTATCAACAGTGTGGTCCTAACACTAGGCAATATATAGGAATTGAAGAAGCATGATATATCACTACTTACACCATCTAAGCAATCAATTATAAATTATCCATTTATCCACAAACCTAATGAAATACCATTATGTACAAATTCAGATTATAATTTATGGTGTAATTACATACAATCATCACATGTTTCTGCTATATGGTAAATGAATTAATGAGATGAAAACTGGTTTTACCTCCTTCCATCTGGGCACAAATCGCTTAGCCCCATTTGGGACAGCATTTAATTTATCTACAAGTTTATTCCAATCTTCATCATAAATATTCTTATCACTGTTTAAGATTGCATCATAAGACAATTCTGGCTTAGTTTCTAATTCTTCAAGAAGTAGTAAAAGTTGCTTTTTAATAACTCTTCTTTTGTTCTCTGTCTAGAATTTAAAAAGTATATTTAATACGAGTTTCCAATATTATATATATGTAAAATGTTATGTGATTTGAGAGCAGGATAATGGAGGGAAACCAAAATTTTTGAAAGTTAATGTAATCAACTACCATTAAAGCTGCCAAATTTTTATATGAAAAATAATGTAGTATTGAATTAATGTTGAATTCAGATAATTAAACTAAACCAATTTTTAATCAGCAGTTTTTTAATGCTTTTATTTTAGGGCTCTGGATACCGGTAACAATAGAAACAGTATCCATGTAGATTAATGAGCAAAATAAAGTGTACAATATACTTCTTTTAACAGTAATGTTGTATCCCTAACTACAGTTGGGAGGACTGTGCAAACATGTGTTTGTAATAAAATGCACTTTGAAATAGGGATCAACACCTACTCTTGAACTTGCCTATTGGGTCCCAAATGTGGTGCACAATAATTGGAATAAGGTACATATTTATGTATATAAAAAAAAGAAGCAGTATTCCATGTGGTGATGGAGTAAGAATATAATTCACCACCCTATCTTACCTGTGGTGTACTAAGAAATGATTAAGGGATATAATATGCATACAAGATCTGTGTAATGGAAGGAAAACTTGAAAGGAATACCTACACACGATACCTACCCACACGTCTAACTAGCATGACATAGTAGGTCAATTACCCTACTATTGTGGAGGAGGTTTGAGAACAGTCGTGTCTGTGAGAGATGATGATGACTTTTGTGAGATGAGAAATTTAAAAAAGTTGTATGACATGCAAATTCTTAAAAAAGCGTATTACTCTTTTTTGCTGTTAACAAGGCTACGAGGTGATAATAAATCGAATTCCTTTGCAATGAACTAACAATATTTTTAAGATATTTAAATTTTATCATTATTTATACAAATGTATTTGTAGGACCGTAAAATTAAATATCAATTACACTTGTGAATAATTTTCTGTAAATTTAAAGCAATAAATTAAGTTAGGAAATCACAATAGTATCGCAATAGTAAAAGAAATCACAATAGCATTGCAATAGTAAATGTTTATTTTATAGTTTGAAATTATATTTCGATCACACAATTCATTATTTTTTCAAAAAGTGCAATTATTAGAGTTTAATTAATATATAATTAAAAAATATATATATATATATATATATTACCATTCTGGTTGAGTTTTGACGGATTATAATAAAGCAAATAATCAAAATAATTTGAGTAAAAACTCCAATCACATATCCAGAAAACAGGAAATTGTTTTCCAAATTTCCACAAACAGGAAGCAAGGAGATGAAAGAACGAAAGAGATGCGTCGGTTTTAAACCTGTTCCAGAAAGAACAGATCTAAAATCCTAGTATGGACTTAGCAGTACGATCAACAAACCCGGTACGTACTCTTTAGGTATTATTGGTATCACACATCACATGCTATATCGCTACGTAGCGTTGCGTAATTCGAATCATGTAATTCGAATCATTTAATTCGAATAACTCGAATAAGACTATTAACTCGTTCATTCGAATCGCCGTTGACCGAAACCGAATTAATTCGTTAACTCGTGTCGTACTTGACTTAGGCAGGTAGGTACTCGTATATACAATGCTTAGATAACAATATTGTCTAAGAAACTGATTAGTTAAAATGGTACAAAGATCCCTAAGAGAAAGTCGATAAGATCAAAATTCAATCATGCTTAGTATCGAATATCTTATTTTATTTTGGTACTAGATCAGGTACCGTATATACCGAGATACTAAGTTTCAAAGGTACCATATTTTTGAGGCTGTTTATTGTATGCATGTCCATGTCTAGAGAAACAATAATTATTTATTGCCACAATAAAAATATTTATCACTTTCGAGGAATTGCCAAACTTGATTACCAAATAAAAAAAAATGTTGATTTTATATTAGGTAATGCAGAGAAATAGCTAAATTCTAGTAAAATATAATAACAGTGGATAACGTATGTTTCATCATAATTAGTTCAAAAATTCTTTAAAGAAAGAGAAGATCTTTTATGGCGATCTGCCGATAGCTGCCATCATAAGAAGAAAATTTACCTTCTTATTACTTCACATGAGGGGGAGTAGTGATTTGTCACTAATTTGAAAATGACGTGTGGTGTAGAGACAATATCAAAGAGTACGTTGTTTGTTTATATTTTTGAGGGTACTATTAGAGCGGCGGAGCGTGCACGTGAGGAACTCCTCTACGACGACACGGTCTATCGTCGGCTATTTGGGCAGCGCAGGCGTAAGTACCTGCATCTGTGCCACCCTAACAGAGGCCGCGAGTGATTGGATCGGCGAATAGTCATCCGCAGGGAGGCTGACCGCATGAGAGCGATCGACGTCCCGGGAGGGGCGTTAAGAAAGGAGGGTACCCGAAAGGCTATCCATTGACGACAAGGAACTCGGTAACGGTGGGCGACCCAATGGCGAAAGAGACGGAGATGGCGGTTATGGGGCCACGCGCCGCCCTTTCGTCACCCCGGACGGAACGGACGACAAGTGCGCTGGCCATAGCCCGCATGAAAAAAAAGGACTGAAAGGCTTATCAGTGACATTCTTGTGTATTTAAAGGTAGACGAGAATATCATTCGCTGATCGAACATGATGGAAGCTATGTTGGCGATCACTGAACAGTGAACTTATCACGAATAATTGCGTTAAAGAATTTGTTAGGTTATCGAGACCAATTTGTATGGATTTAGAACAGTGCGCCTATCGTCCAATAAAGGCGTTGTTCCAAGTTCCATACAAATTGATCTCGATAATGATACAAAAAATGAATTGCATTAACTATCACTTCTTCCTAAAAATTGAGCTACCGTTTAAGTAATTCACTTAAACCGGGGAATCCCGCAATAACTGATGTAGGATGTTGCCAATTTTTGGACGAATGCTTAACTCGTGAAAAAGAAATTGCTGTTCTTGACTTTTGTCATTTCTGAAGTAAAAACTCTATAGGCATGTATGATAGTTTATTTTCCGGGAAGCATAAGATTAAGACGTGATATTGTAGATAACGTTTTATGGGTGTATCTACGCCCTGTGCTAAGCCCACAAGAGTGGCACTGCAAAAGCTGACGAATGTATTATTTTCTTTATTAACTTTGTATCCATGGTCACGAAAAAATATTATGAAATATAATTTTAGTGTCAAGTAGGTACTATTATGAGTTTCAGCGCGAATATGGAAATGTCATGTTAAGCTCTTGTATTATATTCATTTTCTTACCCCTGTATTCTAAGTCGTTACCTCGAAACTTCCTCGACTCGACTCATCCTCATTGAGGACGTTTCGTATTCTCAGTTGTCATTTTTGTCCTCAAGTTTAAAGGCTTCCTTCAATAAGGTAAGGTTGAGTCGAGGAAACAACTGTCAAACGTAAGGTGTCTCTTGAGGTACCTTGAGGATACCTTATGGAGGTTTTTATTTGTATATGCATACGATCTTGTATTTTTTTCAATAATGTAATTCGAGGAATTTATTGAATATCTATATGATAATCCGTACAGTTATTTATCTGGACGATATTTGCGTGAAGCAGATAATCCAACGTAGTTATACGACGAAAGTGAGTTTGTAAAAAGGTTTTGATTTACAAAAACCATTGCAGCACATTATTAATTACCGCTGCTATTTCAAAATATTGGCGGTAAATCTCAGAGATTTATCAATTCCGCCGATTATACAGGTGCTAGTCACATTAAGATTTTACGCAACTGGCAACTTCTAAGTAACTAAAATGATAACCTTTAATTGAGTATCTACCTACACAATAACCGGTAATCATAGTCGGTATTTAACATTTGCAGTATTTTTAGACAAGAAGTTCTTGCTTTTTTATTTTCATCAAAATACTGACGTCCACTTCCAGCCATTTTGTAAATTTATCAATTAAAATAATGTTTTATAGTAATGACACGCCAAGCAAAGCCCTGTGTTACCTAATTATAAAATAATGGTTATTTATTGTTAATTGTAAACCGCTAAATGGAGATTCTGTGTTTATATATTTTTAAATTTGATTACGCAAACGGAACA
Organism: Lymantria dispar; assembly: GCA_032191425.1. Classification (NCBI taxonomy): domain Eukaryota; kingdom Metazoa; phylum Arthropoda; class Insecta; order Lepidoptera; family Erebidae; genus Lymantria; species Lymantria dispar. The sequence goes on along the minus strand of CM063444.1, from coordinate 4,723,450 downwards.
AAATATTACCAAAAATTTTTAGAATGCCAACATAACGAAGCGAATTCCTCAAAATTCTGACGTCATTCGTGACGTATTACCTCCACTCTTCCTTACTGGAGGAACCTCAGAATTTCCTCAAGGTTAGGACTAAGAATACCGATGTTGAGGAAAGTTCGAGGCGATCCTCGAAGCTTCCTTACCTGAGTGTGAGTGGAGGCGATCTCGAGGTTACGACTTAGAATACGGGGGTTAGTGTTTTATAGTGTTATATTGTATAATTTTGCTGATGTTTTATGTAATATAATATAATTAAGGTGCTGAAGTGTGGTGAATGTGATAAAAGAGTGGTTTACGTGTATTTTCATATTCAACCGAAATTCCCAGAGAAATCATCTAATTAGGTTCTCAGCGCCTAATTAATGATAACGACTTGACTTACTGACGGACAATGACTGTTAATAAGTTATACAATATGAAGAATCTAAGTAAATAATATGTAAAGAAATAAGCTACGTAAGACCAGGCAGTATGGTCGAAAAGACTTTAGCCTGCCCGTAAGGGCGATCCAAACAAAAAAAAAAAATAGGTACTATTATAGTGTCAAGAATCTGTCAAAAGAAAGGCTGACTGACTTCCCCACAGGCTGCAATATCAAAAGTTTAATTTTAGAAGTAAAAGTACCTAACGTGTAATATTGAAGTAATAATGAGTTTTAAATAATAAATATATTCAACGAAACTAATTAAGATGCGGTGTGAATTTTTCATTTTAATTACCTTGCTGTTAAGTGTTAAAGCATGGGATGATGATGATTTGGAAGTGTTTGACGTGGTCGAAGAAGTAAACCAGAATTTTTATGAATTAATGGGTGTAACCCAGGTAAGTGTTATTCTGAGCCAACTAAGGTCAAAAATTTTAATGCGAGACTAACCAGATCATTCATGGTAATTCGATTTGAAAAATGAACATTTTGGGCAAGTAGACGTTATTAACTTCGGTATGGTAGCAGCGTTAATGTCTAAATCCTGTCCGACCGGCTTACGTGTAAAATTGATTGTATTTAAAAATAAATTTAATACGTAGAGTATATCGCTAGGGTAGTGGCGTAAGCTTATGGATTTTCTGAGGTCCCAATAGCGCTTTATTCTTAGCTATTGTAGTACGCCATAACTACATACTTCTTATTTGTAGATTCATGTTTGATAGCATTCTGCATAATTTTTGAAACATATGTTTGCATTTTCGATAAAGTTTGGAATGTTTTGCCTTAGAGCATAAAATTTATAACTCTATATACTCAAATGTGTAACTCACTATGTGTAAAATAAAATATACAAAATATTAAAATGTACTTTTAGCCAATGTTTGTTGAAGGTAATTAAGGACAAATATTTAAGTTGTAAGTAAGGAAACATGAAATAAATGACTCACTAGTGTTATACTTATATGGTTCATTACTAAAAAACATCTAATGGGTTTACTTTATTGAGGAAAACTAGAAAACTACAGACTTCTTTGAGGTATTTACTTGGACATTGGTGTAATTGCTAAGCTTAGGAAAAGAGTTACTGGGATTCACGAAATGTTAAGTATCTTGCAGTGTTTTCTGTAGAATATCATATGCTATTCAAAAAATTTAAATAAAAATCAGTGCTTTGTATTTCTTTCTCTGTGATAGAATAAGAATACAATTCACAACTCCCTATCTTGCCCGTGGAGTGTCTTAAAAGACGACTAAGGCATATAATATGCATCTATCATCTATACAAGAGAAGGAGAACTTGAAATAAAACCCTATACCAGTCTGTCTGACCAGCATGATATACTAAGGTCAATTTCCCTCCTATTATTGGGGAAGCTGAACCCCAGCATTGGGACATATATAAGCTGAAATAATGATGATGATTTTGTAATACCAGTCCAAAAGATTTATTGTATTGTTTATTTACAGGATGCATCACCAGCAGAGATTAAATCGGCTTTCAAGAAACTTACACTGAAATTGCATCCCGATAAAAGTGATGCACCTGATGCTGATGTGCAGTTTAGGAACTTGGTATCTGTGCATAATATACTCAAAGACCCCGGAAAAAGAGAGAAGTATGTCATATTTTTTCCTGTGGTGATAGAGTAATCAAATAACCATTCCATTTTTGCTATTGGATGTCATGAAAGATGATTAAGGGAATATACTACACAGATAACTTATATGCAAGAGAATGAAAACGCGAAATAATATCCTATACCAACTCATCTGGCCAGTGTGGCTATAGAAAGTCAATTTTCCCTCTAAATATAGAGGAGGCTCGAGCTCAGCAGTGGGGCTTATATAAGCTGTGATGATGATGATAATGTCATTTTAGCATATAAAGTTGTTGGCAATTGTCTTAACTATTTTTAGACATCAATATTTTTCTTTCCTATTACAATCATATATAGTTTGAATTTTTACTTTCTTTGAACAAATATCTAAATTATCATTGTCGGCCTGCTCTTATCTATACCAATAAATAAAATTGGAGTGTCTGTTTGTAATGTCAAAATAATAGGTTTTTTCATGCTCACACGGTTATTTGCACGACACCTATGTCTAAAATAGCAATTAAAAAATTTTTGTCTGTCTGTCTCTCTGTTTGTTCCGGGTAGTCTTCAAAACGGCTGGACCGATTTAAAAAATTCTTTCACCAATGGAAAGCTATATTATCAGGGCGTAAACTAGGCTATATTTTGTCCCGGTATTCCCATGGGAACGGGAACTATGCGGGTAAAACGACTATAACCGAAGCAAAGCCCTCGCTATGCGGGTTGCTAGTCCATTATATTAATTGAGGTGGATGCAATATGTACCATCTCTTCTTTCATTGCACCCATTGCAAAAAATTTTAGCAATAGTTTTCCATGTGGTAACTGAGTAAGAATACAGTTCACCCACCACCCCTTCTCTCACCCATGGGTGTAATTTAAGATGATTAAGGGATATGATACAGCAATAATACTTTTGCAATAGATGGAAAACTTGACATAAAACCCTATGCCAACATGTCTGACTAGCATGTAGATCGATTTCTCTTCCACTGTAGAGGAGACCCAAGTGCAACAGTGGGATTTATATGGGCTGAGATGATGATGATATAATTGATTGAATTAGGTGATACATAGCGGAAATCCATTTTATTTTAATTTTGAAATCCAGAACATCAACTAGCAATTTTCTGCAGAACTTCGAATATTTATTTGACACGTGTTTCGCCTCTAAACGAGGTATGCAATACGTCTCTACTTTTAAAATTGCTCGATTGCAAACAAAATGACGCATCAGCGAGTAACAGTAGAGGGGGTATTAAGGCGGATTGCACGAGCAATCGATGCGCATTAGAAGCCGAACCGTCCTGAGGATGCCTCGTTTAGAGGCGAAACACGTGTCGAATAAATATTCGAAGTTCTGTGGAAAATTGCTAGTTGATGTACAGGATTTTAAAATTAAAATGATGATAAATAGTTTTATGACTAGTCTGCATGAGGCCAACCCTCCTTGGGAATATAATTGTTAATCAGACATCAGATGGAGTTGGTTCAAGTCGATGTTAAACTCCAAGTCGTATTTTACAACAGCCGCAATTGATGTATTTGTAACTATATAGCATTATCTAAATTGTTATCTATTTATGATAATAATAGGTTGATCCTAAATTAGTGATTTGTGGATTTAGATATATGGTGTAGTAATTTATCAGCATACAAATGTTATATCTGTTAATATTAATCTCTATACAAATTTATACCTGTGAGATTACGAAGACCTATAAGTTTTTGGCTAGTTAGTACTGTATGTTGACAGAGTAAGAATACAATTCACCATCCCCTAACCTGTCTGTGGGTACCGTAAAAGTCAACTAAGGGATATAATATGCACCTATGCAAGAGAAGGCAAACTCAAAATAAAACCCTATGTTAACTTGTCCATTTTTTTTTACTTATTACTGGCATAGAAGTGAGCAAAGGAATAAAAGGTAATTCTTTTATTGCCTGGCTGCTTCATGTAATTTATATATCCTTGTCCTTACTAATATTTTAAATGCAAAAGTAAGTATGTTTGTTACGCTTTCATGCTTAAACCACCGAACCGATTTCAAAAATTCCTTCACTAATGGAAATCTATAATGTCAGGGCTATATGCTATATTTTATCCCGGTATTCCCACGGGCACAGGCACTACGGCGATTGAAACCGAATTGAAGCGAAAGCGGGTTGCTAGTTTCTTAATAAATGTTCTAATACCCAGGTATAATGAAGTACTTAAGAATGGGTTACCAAACTGGAGATCAGCCATTTATTATTACCGGCACGTGAGAAAAATGGGTCTGGCTGAAGGTTCGATTATTTTGTTCATCATTATCACATTTGGACAGTATGCTGTGGGCTGGGCTGCGTATGCTGAAAAAAGATTCACTGCAGTAAGTTTTATTTAAATGGAAATCTTCTGTATTGCAAAAAAAAAATACCTCAAAAACGTAGCTGCTGTGTTTTGGCATGTTTCCGAATTTTCCTGTCAACCTACTTATCTATCCATACTCATCCATCTGCCTCATTACAGTCTAGTCAGCGCTATTCATCACCTGCCCTTCTCTCTGCCCATCTATCTGCCCATCTCTCTGCTCATCTCTCTGCCCATCCGTCTGTCTGTGGTCGATATGTCTGCCGTTATACGCCCTAGCCACCCCATCTGATCTTCGTCAATTGATTCTACCACCCTTCCATTCGTCTTACCATTTTTCTTAGTCTCTTCTCTACTTCCGTATTTCCGTCTTGCCTTCTATTTGTCGTGTTGTCTACTTTTCTACTGTACATCTGTCTGCCTGTCCGTCAATCCATCCGTCCAAAGTGATAAATAAAACATATATATGTTTTGTTTAAATGTACCAAGTGTTTCGCGACCGTATCTACTTGACTGCTGTTACTTTTTAATAAACATCACTTCCGCCTTAATTTGTTTAATTTCCAAAGTATTCGGTTAACCGTTTGTTGTGCTTAAAGTACTTTTACTTTATAAAAAAAAGTTATGAAATCTATATTACATAAGAATTAGTTGGCAATTTAATAAATTACGTAAAAATAACACACTTCACTGCTTTTTTGGGACAATTGATAAAGGTATTGGTCAAGATGGTTGTCTATTCAAGCTGTGAGACAGATTATTACATTTTCAATAAAGCTATTGTATGCATAGAACAAATTAAACATTTACAAATTTTAGATTAACATGTTAAAGCTTGTTTTTTAATTTTTTTACTTAATGCAAAATGAATAAATAGTTTTTAATTTAATATTGTGCTCCATGTGAAGACTGAGTAAAAATATAATTCATCACCCCCTCTTACTCATGGGTGTCATAAAAGACGACTAAGGGATTGTATGCAATTAACAGAAGGCAAACTCGATACAAAACCCTATTCCAACATGTCTGACCATCGTGGAATAGTAGGTAAGTTTCCCTCCCATTGTGAAGGAGGCCTGAGCCCAACAGTGGGCCTTATATAGGCTGAGATAATGATGATGAATATAATCTGATATTTCCAGGAACAAATCCTCAACAGTAGAGGCAAGAAACACTCAAAGAAGGCTGGTTTTGATCAAGGTTTATCAGATATACTGGATCAATTGCCAAAACCAAGTATAAAAGACACTCTGCCATTCCAAATACCAAGATGTGCTTGGTGGCTAGTGACAGCCATACCTAGGAGTATTGTGGAAATAAGGCGAATTATGAAAGAGAAGGAAGAGGAAGCTAAGAGACAGAAGAAGAGGTAACTTAATGTCATTATTTTTTTTTATTTTCCTTGGTTGTCAAGGAGCAAACATTACACCTAATGGTAAGCGATGCTGCCGCTCATAGACCGTTGCTAGGCCGCTGCCTACCGTGAAGATAGTAAAGGGACTATGACTGTGTGCAATGAGGTTTGGTGATACTAAAGACACACCACACGCAAACACCGTGAGTTGGCTTAGAGAGCTAGAAGGTTCTATCGCTCACTGAACGAAGTGCAGTAACAAATTGCTACTACTCGAACTTCGATTTTCTGTGAGAATGTGGCTACTGCCCTGGACCAACCAGCCTGCCGTTTTAGGCAGACGACTATCGACAGTGTGGTCCTACATATGAAATATTTATATTATAATTCTGAGGAGATTATTTAAGTGAAAACTTCTTCAGGCATACTGTGGCGCACCATATGGGCAGACCACTGGTACCTGACCCTGTTATCGTCAGTAGTAAACGCTGCCCTAATTTGCAAGGGACTTAACAAATGTAATTAACGGACACAAATTAAATAAGACTCCAGGCTCTTTACCACTGGCTGATCACCGGTTTTCTGTATGGTGGCGGATTAAGAATACAATTCACTATTCGCTATCATACCCGTGGATGTCGTAAAAGACGACTAAGGGATATGATACGCTTATAACATCTATGCAAGAGTCGAAACAAAACCTTATACCAATCTGTCTGACGAGCATGATATAGTAAGGTTAATTATGCGTCTATTGTGGAGGAGGTTAGAGCCAGCAGGGACCTACCTATATGAGCCGAGATGATCACTCATGATCATTGTACAATTGAAGAGTTTGGATTATAAGTATGATTCTCTTGACTTTCAGGGAGGAAGAAGAGAAAGCCCGTGCTGAGCGCGAGGCAGCGGCCGCGGCAGAAGCTAAAGCCGCAAGGGCGAGTGGTGCTGTGAGAAAACGCCGCGGATTTGTACCACCTGTTAGGGAAGATTCCGACTGTTTGTTGGATCCTGTAGACGAGCCTGATAATGGACCCGTTGTGGTGCCTGTCACACTAGACTTTGGATTTTGTTTGACATCATTCATCAGTATACGCTGTGTAGTGGCCGGTACGAATACTACCAGCCCAAGGGTGCTGTAAAAGACATCTAAGACATTTCCGTGTGGTGATGGAGTAAGAATACAATTCACCATTCCCCATCTAGGCCGCGGATGTCGTATAAGACAACTAAGGGATATAATACGTATATAACATCTATCCAAGAGCAGGCAAACTCGAAATAAAATCCTACATCAACCTGTCTGACCAGCATGGTATAGTAAAATCAATTGCTCTCCTATTGTGGAGGAGGCTCGAGTCCAACAGTGGAATGTATATGAGCAAATAAATACCTTTGTATCGATTTCGACCAACTACATCTGGCTTCAGAGCGTCTTTTACAATACCCATGAACAATTAGTGGTATTCAAAGTCATCACACAGCATCAAGCCTCCTCCACAATAGTGTGAAATTGACTTACTATGCCACACTAGTTAGACGAGTTTGTATAGATCGCCTATAGCGATAAGGCCGCCCTTTGTACATACTGGGTTATAACTATTATTTAAGTTTTTCTTGTAATTGGTGTAGAAATAAAGTATTATCTATCTATCTATAGAGTACTATTTCTTTTTTTTTTGCTACTACACCTTTCAGTAAGGAAATAATCCGTGTATTGCCGAGGACTTTACAGACATAGATATAATTAACGGATACATATTACATTCAGACTCGGAACAGCAATTTGTGAATTGCATAGTGTTATCCTGTGTATTTGAACTCGCAACACTGGCTCGGTAGGTGGTTGGTATCATAACCACTATGCCATCTGTGTAGTCATATGGCTTAATCGACTTTTATGGCACCTAGGGACAGGATAGGGGGTGGTTTACTCCATTCCCACACAGAAAGTTATATAATGATTTTTATTTATTTTAGCCTGCACCACCTGTGATCACAGGTGGATTATGGACGGACGACGACCTCGCCGAGTTAGTACGTTTAGTAAAAAAATATCCTGGCGGATCAGGTGATCGTTGGGAACGGATAGCTGAAGCCATGAATCGGAGTGTACCTGAAGTGACTCACATGGCCGCTAAGCTTAAGGAGAACTGTTACAAGGTGCCGGGTCAAGAGCCTGAACAGCCACAAGTTGTTGAACCACCTAAAAAGGTAAAACACTAGTGATATATTGTCATATACACGGTGACATTTATGTCATCTTACAAAAGCAGGCCTATTAAAGTATCCAGTATCTACTATTCATTTGTACAATTAAAAGTTAAAAAAAAAGATTTACTAGAATATTTTTTAATAAAAATGATTATAAATAATTACAAGTTAAAATAGTAAGGAAACAGCGTGTAGTGAGCGCGGCGAGCGCGTATGTAGGTACTTAACACAGCTGACTATTACCGCTCGCGTGGTCATTCACTTTACACCTTACAAAAAGTTCGATTATCAACTCGTAAAATTGTACCATAATCTACCTACGTCCTTTTCAGAAATACCACTACATATTCAGTACGTGTGGAGGCCAAATTTTTCCTTAATACTTTCTACGCACTTAGGACCGTCAGGAACAATTATTTAAAGTGTTAGAGACTTGGTATCTACTAATCTACTAGTAGGTCATTATTTCAATAAAGTAAATTGGCTCAGAGGTATTTAGATAAAATGGAATCAGCTATTTACAAATAATTGCGAACAAAGTAACAAGAATATCGTTCTACCGATATTGAAAAAACTGTTCAAATTGCTCACCATTTTTTTGTCTATGCATAAACCACCATTTGTGCACTATTTGTACTACGTAATGGTACGATATTCGAGTATTGATAATGTCTAATAGACATTTCGTAACAACACAAACACAACGATGTCGCGAAATATGTAATTACTTGTAGGGAAATTGTAAGTTAATGCGCACGACCTTCAACTTTCGCACACCGGCGGATACTAAAACAAATAGGCAGCCAATTGGGGTTCGCCAAGGATTCCTGGGTAGGTAGACGCTTTGTAATAGCTGTCCACGTGGACTTCCTAGCTATGATTGGCTAACGAAATTCCGCATGATTTGTGTGTTTAAAATGTAAACGTGATAAACAGGCTGTTACAAAATATTAACTTTAATTTATTTTATTTTATTATTTTTTTATAACTACCACTATTTAACATTTAAATATGTTAGATAATTATGTTTCTTAGGTCGGGTACTTTTATGGTTTTTTTTGTAAGACGATAAAAAAGTCACCGTGTATTTTTATTTTTAAAAAGATATCGGCCCAATAGTGTCCCACCAAAGTTGCCGCCAAAACACTGATTTCGGTTTCGGCTGATAGCCGAAACTTCGGCCGAAAACGAAACTGAATCCGTGTGTTTTCGCGCTGCGCTAAGACATGCTCGGTGCGCGAGGTGGGAGAGACGAAATGTCATTTTACCGCGCTTATAGTCATCTCAAAGTTAAAGTTCTTTCATTTGTGGTAATCATTTGTTCTTTCGTTTGAAGTAGTCACTTCAAAACAGGTATATTTTCTTTCACTATTTATGTAGCTCATAAATTATCTAGAACATTTTTTTGTCTTTGCAATTTCTTAGTAACAAGGCAAACACAAGAGTGGCTTATCACCTAAGTTTATTATAAATCGAAATTATTTTGTTCTTATATTTAAGTTTCATTTCAAAAACTGACTGATTATTATATACTATTTATTTTGCTTTCCAAAAAATATTAACCATATAATTTACGCAGAAGCTTCGGTTTCGGTTTGGGCTGAAACTGAGACTTAAGCTGATATTCGCTTTCCACCGTTAAAATTAGTTTCGGTCGGACACTACATCCCAGTCTAAAGCCTTAATATCTCTGAGGCCTCTTTTTATCTTGGCTGACTTCACTAATATACATCTAATTTATCCACCTATAACCTCTAAAGAGCAAACATTTTTTTTTAATTTGTTGATTGCAAAAACTGTTTAACATGGAGTACTGAATCTACGACACTTAGCTTGGGAGGTTAGACTTAGATCACTATACCTGATCGATATTGAGTGATTGCATAGAATGGTTTGGAAGGTTGCTGATTATTCCGTGAGGTATGTCGTTGTCTCAGCTCAAATATTTCAATAATAAGGCAATTGACCTACTATACCATGCTGGTCAGACATGTTGGTATAGGGTTTTATTACAAGTTTTCTTTCTCTTGCGCAGATGTTATATGCGTATTATATCACTTAGTCTTCTTTTACGATATCCTCGGGTAAGATGGGGAGTGGTGAATTGTATTCTTTCAACATACAATATGTATACAACTATTATTATACAAGATCCATATCAACACTAACAAAGTAACAACCCGCCTCGCTTCGGTTACAGTCGCCTTACCCGCGTAGTTCTCGTTCCCGTGGGAATACTGGGATAAAATATAGCCTGTGTTACTCAGGGATAATGTAGCTTTCCAATGGTGAAAGAATTTTTGAAATCGGCACAGTATTTTTTGAGTTTATTCATTACAAACATACACACACATAAGTACAAATTTTTCCACTTTATAATATTAGTGTAGATTACCAGCATTCAGTTTATTCACTGCTGGACGTAGGCTTCCTTTATGTTTCTACACAAAGTGCGATGCTGTGCCGCCTGCATCTAACGACGCTCAGCACTAACGTCAGCGTCCTACACTGCGTCATTCGATACGAGATTGCCAATCGAGAATCTTCCTTCCTCAGTGTTTGTCGGTTTGTCGAGCAATCTTTTTAAAATATGATTTTATATATTTTCCAGGTTAAAACTCGTAAGGCTGAGGAAGTGTCGGCCGGTAATTGGTCACAGACGCAGCAGAAAGCATTGGAGAATGCGCTCGCTAAATATCCTAAGGGTGGCGCCGGGGATAGGTGGCAGAAGATCGCCAGTACCGTGCCTGGCAAGACCAAAGTAAGTCCTAATATACTTTTAGAGCATTAAGAATCTCCTCAGGCAATGGAATCCTTATTCATCCCCAAAAATGTAGACGGGTAAGTAGGCAAGGGACACTCGCTTCGCTTGCCGCCTTTCTTTTATGGTGGGGGCTTACCGCCTTTTTTTCGACTAATCAGAAACGAGATAGTTAGCGAATAGCGCTGTATTATTCCGATAAAACTGGCGGTGTCAGTTTTAGCATGCAATCTTTCTTCGTCGAATGGCATCAAAATGTTTAAACCGTCTAAAAATGATTTACGCACTGTTAGAACTTCACTGACGATATGTCACTTTTTCTCCTATTGTGGAGGAGGCTCGAGCCCAACAGTGGGACATATATGAGCTGAAATGACCATGATGATGATATGTCATAGGCGTTGACATATTAAACGATTATATCGTGTGGTGACGGAGTAAGAATACAATTCACTACTGCTTTTCTTGCACGTGGCTGTCGTAAAAGATGACTAAGGGATTATTGGAGTTAACATCTATGCAAGAGAAGGAAACTCGAAATTAAACCCTATATCAACCCATCTGATCCGTATGGTATAGTTGGGCAATTTCACTCCCATTGTTGTCGGTGTTGTGACGGAGTAAAAATACAATTCACCACCCCCCCCCTCTCTTACCCGTGGGTGTGATAAAAAACGACTAGGAGATGTAATACACATATAATATCTATGCAAGAGAAGGAAAAGTCGAAACAAAACCCTATACCAACACGTCTGACCAGTGTAGTATAGTAGGTCAATTTCCCTGCCATAGTGGAGGAGGCCCGAGCCCAACAGTGGGACGTATATGAGCTGAGATGATGATATTTTACATTTTAATTTGCAGGAGGAGTGCATGCAGAGGTGTAAATATTTATCAGAAATGGTGAGAAAACAAAAGCAGAAGGAAGAAGAAGAAAATCAACAGAGGGAAGGAGAAGATATCACATCACAAGAGACCGACGAGACATAATCAATGGCTCTAAAAACTATTATGTTAAGGTTCAATATTCAATAACTTGGAAAACAAAAGTCATCGCCTTATACTAAGCTGATGAATTTTATATTGTGATAAAATTGCTGTACGGTAAAGGAATACATTGATTATAATATTTATTTTATGTTTTATTAATAAACCCCGAACCAAAAACTGAAGAAATTCAGTGTTTGCTTATTGCTTTTTTTCCCTGTGGTGACAGAGTAAGAATACAATTCACCACCCTCCTGTTGAACGTAGGTGTTGTAAAAGACGACTAAGGGATCTAACATGCATATAATATCTATGCAAGAGAAGGAAAACCCGGAATAAAACCTTATACCAATACGTCTGACCAACGTGGTCTAGAAAGTAAATTTCTCTCCTATAATGGAGGAGACCTAAGCCCAACAGTGGGACATGTATGGGCTGAGAAGATGATGAAATCAAATTATATTGTGCGATATAGCACGCCTCAGATAGGGTTGGTAATTGATTTTAGTGGACTGTATAATACGGTTATGAATGGTGGTAGTTAGACAGTAATAGATCCCGCATCTAGACGAGGAGGTGAATAAATCAAGCACTTACCGCTAAGCCTTAACCCATATATGCCCAGAACTTTTTTTAGGATCGATTTTAATTATTTTCAACTATATTGTTAATCAATAATTATATATAAGGCCATAATAGTAATTTGTGATTTTCAGTACACATTTCATTGAATATAAAAATCGTTTTTTCAGTAAAATTACAATAAAAAAGAAATACTTGCATTTCTGTGCACTCGGTCACAAACTTGAACTTTCGTGCCTAAATGTCACTTTAATTGTTATAGATGATTTATGAACCTGTGTGGTATTTCAAAAGAATGCCTTGGTCTATCGATAAATGGCATTATCATCATCATCATCTCAGCCCATATACGTCCCACTGTTGGGCTCGGGCCTCCTCCATAATGGAAGGGTAATTGACCTACTATACCACGCTGGTCAGACGTGTTGGTATAGGGTTTTATTTCGAGCTTTCCTTCTCTCGCATAGATGTTATATGAGTTTTATATCCCTTAGTCGTCTCGTACGATCACCCATGGGTAAGTTAGGGGGTGGTGAATTGTATTCTTACTCCGTCACCACACAGAAGCATGGCATTATAATTTAAATTAACCCAACAGCATGTGACTAACGTTCATTAGAGTTCGTGAAGTAATATTTGGTCGTTATCGACCCTATGGGCATATAATGCGCCAATTGCAAGGGGTCAGCAGATATGTGCAAAATCTATATTCACGTTACAGCACTAACACCAAACTGCACGGCAGCGTATATGAGATAAAGGCTTGAGCTAGCTCATTTCACGGAACTGACAGTCTAGATGGATGGAGGAACGTCCTGACCACGATATATTCTACACAAGCATACAGCACGACTGTTTGTGGCTAACTAACCGTTGATATTTTCTCAACATTTTAATAATATTGCTTACCAATGGAGGGTAAGCAGCAAAGATGTTCGAGACTGTGGCCAATGAAATTCAACCATCCTCTATTAACGGGATTTAATTGGCGGGATTCAACAAATATTATTTATTCTCCATAGGTCCCTTAAAGGCTCTTACTTATGGTAAACTTTATACATTGAAATTATCCAAAATCCACAGCTGAATTGGTACGCGGCCACAAGCTGAGAAAACAAGGCAAGAAACTCAGTGGGCTGTATTTTTTTATTATTTTAAAATAAAATTGTATGCATACAACATATAGTATTAGTTCCAATGTGGTAGCCTTCGAAATATGGTATAAATATATTTGGGTGGTCCATAATAAGGTTATTTTCAAATTTCTTTGCTCCCAGGGGCTCAAATGCTTCCAAATTGATAAAAAAAAAAATCCCTGAAAATTTGAGCTCTTAATATTAACTCTAAGATAGTGCGCATTCCAATCTAAGTTTCCTATGGAAATAACATAAGACAAATTACTTTTGTTGTTTATAATTTTATAACTTGGGAACGAATGAATTAAAAATTATAAATAATACATACTTTTATAGAGAATTTAACGCTCTACAAAAAAGGTCTCTTATAATTTTTCCATTAGTCTATTGGTTTAAAAGTTATTCAACGTCAAAGTTTAATTTTCATATTATTATTAATATTGTCAAGGCTTTTTATTAATATTATCGAGTAAATTATTATATTATTAAATATTTATTGTTAAAATATTTTATTTATGATTAAAATAAGCGAATATATTGTTTTCTTTAGGATTGTGATTGATATGTGTGATTTTTAAATCAATAAAACAAATAGTTTTTTAATTTTCAAATTAATAAAATGAAAGGACAGATGAAATATGATACCGCTCAGATATTTAGCCTTAACATGAAAATTAAACTTTGACGTTGAATAACTTTTAAACCAATAGACTAATGGAAAAATTATAAGAGACCTTTTTTGTAGAGCGTTAAATTCTCTATAAAAATATGTATGATTTATAATTTTTAATTCATTCGTTTCCAAGTTATAAAATTATAAACAACAAAAGTAATTTTTCCTATGTTATTTCCATAGGAAACTTAGATTGGAATGCGCACTATCTTAGAGTTAATATTAAGAGCTCAAATTTTTAGGGAATTTTTTTTATCTATTTGGAAGCATTTAAGCCCCTGGGAGCAAAGAAATTTGAAAATAACCTTATTAAGGACCACCCTAAAGTATATATATTTTTCAGAACTTAAGCACAAATAAAAAAAAGAAAATATGGCTGGACCAGATGCCACAATCACGAGTTAACTACTAGAGCAGCACTTACTCCCCCCAACTACATTGTAGGAAAGGGAGCGACCCGCCCCACGTAGTGGATAATATCGCTTTTGATGAATATCATATTGATATTTAATAACCGTTATTATTAAGAGAAGGAAAACTCGAAAAGAAACCCTATACCAACATGTCTGACCAGCATGGTATAGTAGGTCAAATTCCCTCCCATTGTGGAGGAGGCCCGTGCCCAACAGGGGGACGTGTGTGGGCTGCGATGATGAACCGTTATCGAAAACTATAATATTTTGTGAAACTATATAACGATGGATACCGATAGATTACCCAAAGAAATATCGCACGTCCCACCTAATATGATTTTAGTCCTATTGACAGCCAGTTAATCGTAATTCCATCATTTCGGCTCATATACGTCCCACTGCTGGGCTCGAGCCTCCGCTACAATAGAAGGGAAATTGACCTTAATATATCATGTTGACCAGACAGGTTGGCATAGGGTTTTGTATCAAGTTTTCATTCACTTGCATTATATCCCTTAGTCGGCTTTTACGACATCCACGGCCAAAATAGGGAGTGGTGTATTGTATACTTATTCCGCACTTATTTCATAACACGGACAATAAAATAATAATAAAACTTGCCCGTGTGGCGATGGGTTGAGAATACATATGTCGCCACCCCTTACTTGTCCGTGGGTGTCGTAAAAATTGGCTGAGGGTTCACCAGGAGAGTGGGCAGGAGTTCTCTCCTGAGAAATGTAAAACATCTCACTGCGATCGCCAACCCGCCTGCCAGGAGTGGCGATTACGCCAGTATCCCCTAATGAAGTGTAACATGAGGGAGGCCTACGACCAGCAGTGGACGGCAAAAGACTGAAATGATGATGAAAACTAAACTAAGAATAAAAGTTAATAGTAAAACAAATGGTATAGTAAGGTCAACCGTTGGATGCAAGTGGCGCAGGACCGTTCCGAGTGGCATTCTCGTGGGGAGGCCTATGTCCAGCAGTGGACGTCTGTAGGCTGATGGACTTGAATAAAATAAAATATTTTTAGATTTTATTTATTTATTCAAAGCGAAAAAAGTGCAGAAGTGAACATTGAGTTTTTATATAACTACATAACTGACTTAACAGAAATAAAAGGATAGTTTGCAGATTATATTGAAATTTGAATGAAAAAAAAAATAAATTGGGAAAATCTTGATTATCGTATTGGTTTCTCGGTCTCGCCGAAACGTTGGTAAATCTCTGGTATGATGTCTTCCCGTTCAGTGTAACTTGACTTTACTGGAGGGTTTTTAGCTCCGGAGTAACCTGCAATTAGAATTTTCGCATTAGTTTTAAACAATAACGAATTCATACTTTTTTATTGCAAACGGGCAAGGAGTACATTGAATAGGTAAGTGTTGCTGCCGCTCATGGACCCTTGCAAGGTCGCTGCCTACCGCGAAGAAAGTGAAGGGAGCGTGAATGCGTGCAATGAGGTTCCGTGATACTAAAGACCGTTTTCCGTGTGGTGAGAGTAAGAATACAGTTCGCCACTCCTTATCTTGCCCGTGGATGTCATAAAAGACGACTAAGGGATATAATATGCACACATTTGCAAGAGAAAGAAAACTCGAAATGAAACCCTATACCAATATGTCTGACCAGCATGGTATAGTAGGTCAAATTCCCTCCCATTGAGGGGGAGGCGCGAGTCCAACAGTGGGACTGTGGGCTGCGATGATGATGATACTAAAGGTATCACTAAAACCCACTACACACAAACACCCTCAGAAAGTTGGACTTCCGGCTCTCTCGCTCACCGAACGAAGTGCAGTAGTAAATTGCTACTACTCACACGTCGATTTTCTGCTCAGTCTGGTTAGTACCCCGAATGGACGGACCGGCCCGCGACTGTAGACTGACAACTGTCAACAGTGGGATCCTACCACTAATCAATATTTAAATAAATATTTAATTTTTCATATAGGAGCATACAAAACATTTTTTTTAAGTTTATATTAACAAGTATTACCAGGTTTCTTCCAGGATGGGACGGAGACACCACCACAGGCAGCACAGCCACACTTACTGGGCGTGGCCACTTTGTGCGGCTGCTTAGTACCATCCTCACAAGTCAGTGTTACCACTAATGCGTTATATTTTAGTGCCTGGCAACATTCGCAGTTCGAGTCGTGCGTAGCAGTCGCTAGAGAAATAAAAAAAATCTTTGAGTTTGAGCACTTGCATGTGGTATTTTGATGTATTGAATATTTCGTATTTAAGGCAGTTATTTAAAAATAATTTGCCAATTCGGTCCCACTGTCTTCGAATAATCGGTGAACATAACTAAATAAAATATAAAAGATTTTGACAACTCGAGGACCTGCTCCTTTTTTGAAGTCGGTTAGAAAAGTCATTTAGGGGTTTTCATTGTTTAAAAAGTTGCTAGACAAATTGAGAACCTGTTTTTTTAAATCAAATAAAAAATACATTTAGGGTTTTTCGTTATTTGAAATTTGAAAAAAAAAAATGGATATAAATGACTTCGGCAAATTGGGAACTAACCTTTTTTTTGAAATCGGTTAAAAAATGATATTTTATTGATTAAAAAAAGTTGAAATAAAAGCGCATACAGCGATTTTGTAAGTCGACAATACAGCCACCAAGATTATCAGCGTTAGCGTCGTGGGCTATTAGGTCTAAGTTTAATATAGACAGTAAGAGATGAGGTACTAACCGTTATTAAATGCGGTACTGGAGTCACAGGATCCTTCGCAATCCATGAGACCCGCAATAGGCTCTTTGTTGATGCAGAGTCCATGAGGCCTTATATGTTTTCGTATAATGCCTGTCATCTTAGAATTAGGAGTGCTCTTGGGGGCGCATTTACCTGTTAAAGAGAAACGTGTAAATTGTTAATTTTTTGTGAGTCTGCCTTATTTTCGTTTGAGTTCTAGAAACCATACATTTTAGCACTAGGATGTGGCCGCAACGGTTTCCCTAACAACTATTGCAATCGCTAACCCGTCTGCCAAGAGTAGCGTTTATGTCAGTATTCTCCGTATATGAGGAGGCCCATGGCCAACAAGCATCGATGGGTTTATTATACGTTTTCCAGGATAGTGCTCCACCTAGTCTCCTGGTGATCCCTTAGCGAATTTTTACGGCCACGTAAAGAGTCGCAACAGCGTACTCTTACATCGTCACCACACGGGAAGCCCTTAATATAAAAAAAAAAAATCTGTTTCGGTTAACACTCACAAATGTACTAAGAAATACTATAAATACACACTCTAGGTTTAAACGTCATATTTTCACGAATATGCTCCTAAGCTATATTCTCGTTTCACCTTTGCCCAGTCACCAGGGGATCAGTCGACTGGGCCCATAGAATATTTTTAAGGGACCGTGACCGTTTTTTGATGGCCTGTAACTCCAAGTCGATGTGGCGCTTCGCTGTGTAGTTGTACTAAAGTAGAATAAGTAATCTTGACGGACTATTTCCTGTTTATCCATCCGCAAGGTGGGCTAAGTGAAGTATACGTATTGGGTTTTTCAACAAGAACTTTGTTTTCTAAAACAAAATAAAACAAGAAATTTAGATGAAGATGATTCAAATTTTTATTGTATTACGAAGAGAAAAGTTCGACAATTATGAATGAAAAATGATATCTGGCAAACCACCACCACGACCATGCTGAGAGATGTCGATTCTTTCATCAAAGTTTTTAATCACTTTTTGGCAAAATGGCGGCAAATCAGCTGTTATGTGGCCAGCCAGATCGTGTGATTTAACACCACTGGATTATTTTTTGTGGGGCTATGTTAAGGACAGAGTCTATACGGAGCCAATCGAATCGATTGCAGCCTTAAAACTCAAAATCCGTGATGTGATTAACGAAATAGACCCGCCATTTTGCCAAAAAGTCATAATTGCCGAACTTTTCTCTTCGTAATACAATAAAAATTTGAATCATCTTCTTCTAAATTTCTTGTTTTATTTTGTTTTAGAAAACAAAGTTCTTGTTGAAAGACCCTTTACATAGCCGTGGAATATAATTCCTCAAAGAAAACATAACAAGACAACCTTCTACTAGCTAATACAGTGCTACGCCACATACAATAAAATAACAATTTTAAATTAATCATTATCTTCAGCATAAAATTTAGTAGCTATTTGGTAATCTAATGTATATTTTTTTAATTACAATTAATATTATTTAATAATCATAATATTTTATAAACACATATCAAAATAATGCTCCAGGCGAGGCTCGAACTCGCAACCCCGGCATATCTCACACGCTCACTGTCTTATAAGTACTGTGCGCTAACCAATTGCGCCACTGGAGCCACGAGTACACGACCCGTATATAGTTATCACTTATAAATATACCTATAGCGTATATACTATACAAAAATATTAAAATTATTACATACATTTTAATATCATAATCATCACAGCTCATATGTCTCGCTGTTGGGATCGTTTATCTTCCACAATAAGAGTGTGTGTTCCGTGTGGTGACGGAGTAAGAATGTTATTCATCACTCCCTATCTTGCCCGTGGGTGTAGTAAAAGACGACTATGGAATATAATATGCACATAGAAGATGCACAAGTGAAGGAAAACTCGAAATAAAACCCTATATCAACATAATGATTTCTGATGTTTACGCGCATCAAAATCAAATACAAACGTGATAAAATCCATAAAGTAGTCCTATATTAACAAGTCTGACCAGCATGGTATAGTAGGTCAAATTCCCTCCCATTGTGGAGGAGGCTCGCTCGAGCCCAACAGTGGGACGTATGTGGGCTGCGATGATGATGATGAATAAGGGGGAAATTGATCAATAATTTCACGCTGGTCAGATGGCTTGGTGTAGGGCTTTATTTGGTATGTTCCTTCTGTTATATTGATGTTATATGCATATTGCTCTTGTCTAGTCGTCTTTTACGACATACACGGACGTAGATGTTATCTATCCCATGCTATTAAATGAAAAAAATGCAAAAGAAACGCTATAACCACCCGC
Source organism: Lymantria dispar (assembly GCA_032191425.1). NCBI lineage: Eukaryota > Metazoa > Arthropoda > Insecta > Lepidoptera > Erebidae > Lymantria > Lymantria dispar. The sequence continues at coordinate 4,703,908 of CM063444.1, read as the reverse complement.
TTGACCAGCGTAGTATAGTAGGTCAATTCGCCTCCCATAGTAGAGGAGGCTCGAGCCCAACAGTGGGACGTGGATGGACTAAGATGAGTGTTAGAGGAACAGTCTTTTGAAATGTATAATTAATACTAACTCAATGCTTGCGCAGGTTCCTCGCACATTGGACAACAGGTGCCGTTGACGATGTTCTCCGGGGCGCAGAGGGATATATCCGGGCAAGATTGACGCATTGATGTCACGAACACTTCCTCGCCAGACTTGTCGCACGAGTATGTCGTGCAATTGTCTTGCGACTGCCATGTTGTTCCTGGAAAAAATATATTTTATACTATTTGATAAAGGCAGTAAATACTGTTAAGAAGGTCAAGTAAATTCTTCATATGATGACTGGAGTCATCAATATTTTTTCTTCGTTAGGTATAATAGTACGATAGTAGTATATACTAGTAGTAAATAGTACGAATTGATTCGGATTTGAGTATATAATACCATTCTAAGAATAAAAAATAATCTAGGTGAAAATCGAATGCAATAGTAGAATTTATGGAACTAAGAAGTAAAAAAAAATCGGCCAATTGTGAGTCGGACTCGCGCACGAAGGGTTCCGTACCATTGAGCAAAAAAGGGTAAAATAATTGTAAAATAATTGGGAGCCCTCCTCATATTTATTTTATTTTTTTAGTATTTGTTGTTATAGCGGCAATAGAGATACATAATTTGTAAAAATTTCAACTATCTAGCTATCGCGGTTCTTGAGATACAGCCTGGTGACAGACAGACGGACGGACAGACAGCAAAGTCTTAGTAATAGGGTCCCGTTTTTCCGTTTGGTTACGGCATCCTAAAAATGAGTATTATTTAAGAGCGTTATATGATACTTCCACATTCCCGCCTAAACTATTTTATAAAGAATTAATTATGAAAATATTTTATCTCTAAAAGCGGTCATGTACCCTAATTATGGTATTTACTTAAAAAAATAAGTAGCAAATGTTAAAAATTTATAATAACACGGAAAAAAAGAAAATGAATCTCTGTAACGTTCACTCGCGGTTGAAGTAAAACTTCTTTAACTTTCATGAGAAGTGCTACTTCCGTTTGAAAATAGATCAGAGTTAAATAATAATAAAATTTATTTCCTTTTAAAAATTTTACATTATATAATTGCAGACTTTTGTGCTAGGTAGAAAAATTTGTGTTACAAAAGTCAGAATCTCTAAGTCGCGGCTAAAGGAGTTTGGACTTCAAAGGCTAAAGTAATTGATTTACTGTTAATTAATGCCTAACTTATTACTGCTTTTGTATATATTGAAGTAATCATTTTGCTGCCCAAATTCTGACGATTATTATATTTTATCGATAGTGGTATTCTTTATATAAATACTCACCAGGTGCCACAAGTTTGTCGTCAACCACACATTTTTCTTGAACGCAATGTCCACAGCACTGGTCTTTCGGAGGCTCCTGGTACACCCAGCCTTTCTTACAATCTCTGGTACAAGTTGCTACACTTTCTTGGTGAGTTAGGCGTCCGCTAACGTCCCGTGCACAGGTCAAGTTTTTACAAGGATCTGTCGATGGCCAAGTCTGTCCTTCCTGGAGTAGAAATGTATTGCTTATATACTCAGATTTTTCGTGATGAAAGTCAAGTCAACCAATATAACAGGTAAAGTCTGTAGCGCCAGTATTAAGATTCATCATTACAGCTCATATACGTCCCACTGTTGGGCTTGAGCTTCACCCACAATGGGAGGGATATTGACCTACTATACCACGCTGGTCAAACGTGTTGATATAGGGTTTTGTTTCGAGTTTTTCTTCTTTTGCATAGATGTTATATGCATATTATATATTTTAGTTGTCTTTTATGACACCTACGGGCATGAAAGGGGGTGGTGAATTGTATTCTTACTCCGTCACCACACGCAAGATATCAGATAGATAGAATCAGATTTTTAGATGTCATTTCGTGTTGCATCTGTGTAGGTACCGAATAAGAATACAATTAATCACCATCTCTCTTGCCCCTCGTAAAAGCCGATTAGGGACATAAAATGGGGATAATATCGATGCAAGAGAAGAAAAACTCGAAATAAAACATTATAACAACCCGTCAGCGTGGTATTGTAGGTCAATTTGCCTCCTATTGTGGAGGAGGATCAAGCCCAATAGTGGGATATCTCTGTATATATATATATATATATGATGCAAAGTTCTGAATGCATTAGATACTTATTAACCACGGCCCCTTTATAAGTTCAGGGTGTAGTATTATAAATATTGGTCGCATAAAAGAATCGCCTCGTATTTCATTATTATATTAGTTTTAATATTTTTCGAATGTCCGTACGCTGTAGGTATATTTTTTTCGTAAAAAAGACAACATCCTCCACTAAGGAAATAATCCTTGTATTGTGGGTGACTTTACAAACATGTATTTAACGGACACAAATTACATCCAGACTCAGAACAACAAAGTGTTGTCTTGTGTGGGATTCGACACCCATGACACTGGCAAAGAAGGCCGGTATTTTAACCACTACGCCATCTGTGCAAACAGATGTTTGTAAGTGATAACTATATACGGGTCGTGTACTCGTGGCTCCAGTGGCGCAATTGGTTAGCGCACGGTACTTATAAGACAGTGAGCGTGTGAGATATGCCGGGGTTGCGAGTTCGAGCCTCGCCTGGAGCATTATTTTGATAAGTAGTAGGTCAATTTCCTTCCCATTTTGAAGAAGGTCCGAGCTTAACAGGCTGTCTTATATGGACTGAAATGATCAGGATTTTTATTTGTGATTATGACTTGTATTCAGTAACGAGTACCTAAGAATTATTGAACAAAAATTGTCGGATTTGTCGCTTTTCAATTTTGATGTTACTCTCCCAAAGTTTCAAATACTTTGCAACGTCAGGAGTTCCATCTGTGGCTATGAACTCTGAAACTTTTTGTCATATCACCATATCAGTGAAGCATTTAAGTATTACTAATGACTTTTCCGTGTGGTGACGGAGTAAGAATACAATTCACCACTCCCTATCTTCCCCGCGGATGTCGTACAAGACGCCTATGGGATATAATATATGCACATAACATCTATGCAAGAGAAGAAAAATTCGAAATGGAACCCTATACTAGCATGTCTAACCAGCATGGTATAGTAGGTCAAATTCTCTCCCATTGTGGAGGAGGCCCGAGCCCAACAGTGGGACGTATGTGGGCTGCGATGATGATGATGACTTAATAAATAAATTAGATATAAGCAGGTATTTTATCGTATGACCGTGCCCAGGACCTCTTTATCATCATCATCTCAGCCTATTGTGGTGGAGGCAGAGGGACTTTCCCTCTTGTCTCCACCACAATGAGGACGAAATTAAAAAAAATAAAAAGTATTCCACGCTGGTTGGAAAAGGATTTTATACCCAATTGCAAATCAATACAATAGAAGGCCATTGATTTTGCCTGTACTTATTCCATAGGCGTCTTTTACGATACCCACACGTGTAAGACAGGGATTGGTAAATTCTAAACTCTCTTTACATGGAAATAATACGGTCTATCAAGGGACCCGAAATTCTGAGGCATTCGTTTATGCTGTTTACAATGTATTCAATTTTTATTTTAGATTAATAGAATTACCTAATTGTAATATTGGTTAGCTTGAATTGTCAAACACACAACAAAACAATATTCATCATCATCATTTCAGTCCATACACGTCCCACTGTTGGGCTTGGGCCTCCTCCACAATGGGAGGGAATTAAACCTACTATACCGTGCTGGTAAGGCATGTTGGTATAGGGTTTTTATTTAGTTTTAATTCTCTTGCACAGATCTTATGTGCATATTATAAGGGATATATCGTCGTCGTATATAGTCGTTTTTTACGACATCCACGGGCAAGATAGGGAGTGGTGAATTGTATTCTTAATCCGTCACCACAAAATAATAATTTTGATATATGTATTATTAAACTTCTTTTTAAGGCACCAAACACACGACATGGTCTGACACAGTCCCGGTTACGTACCTGATAAATAGTGTTGCCAACACGACAAGCGACAGGTTCTACAATAGGACAACACTTTCCGTCTACTTTTTCCTTCTTCAGTACAAATTCTTTCCTCACGGCATCTGACACTTCTGGGCAAGTCTCGTTAGAGCATTGAACTTGGAGCTGGTAAAGAAAACACATTTTTTATTGGTTTTTATAGTTGCAACTCCTTCTGTTTTTGGGCAAGCTATAGTCTCTGCTCAAATATCATAGACACGATCAGGACAGCGTGCGACCCTATTACCATGTAGGCGGGCCACCAGTACCGACTACTTTGGTGGCCCGTTTAGCAGTTTACACTTTCGGGCCTGTGGCTGGGCCCGCCAACGTCCTTGTAACACTGTTTGTAACCAGGACGGCGCCCTCATCTCTCTACGAGTGGCAGAATAATCCGCGCTCCAGTCAACCTCTAGTGTCCTCTAACTATTGCTTTTTCTGCTGGTGGCGTTTATCCATCAGCCTTCGTCTTCAGCTATTAGATGTACGTCTTCACATGAATGCCTAAGGTCATAATCGCCACGATTATAAATCACTTTTTGAGTTACTCACAGTTCCATTTAAGTTGACGCAAGTGTAGTTAGCACAGAAGTCTGAAGAGGTCCACTTTTCACCAATAAGCCTCTCATTGCCGTCAACTACGCAGGCGAATGGCTCGCATTTGCCACAGCATTGTCCGCTCTCTGGGGTAGCCGGGAAATACTTCCAGCCCTAGAATATTATTGTTAAAATAAAAATAAGTTAGATTAGATGAATTAATCAGTAAAATGAATAAATAATTAATTAAAAAAATAATTAAATAAACATGTAATTATATAAACAAATAGTTGAATAAATAATTAAATAAACAGAAGATTAATCTGTAAAATCTAGATAGTTTCAAATATACATATGAAAAAATTTAGCTAATTTGAATACTAATAACTAGGGATGTGACTTGGAGGGAAAAAAATCCATTTATTTTAAAGAAAATTTTTGTTCGAAAAATCGTTCGAAAATTTTTCTTTAAAATAAATCGATTATAAAAGAATCGATTAATTAGATATAATTTCATAGTTCTTTCCTAAAATTTCTCTCCCAATAGGATTATGATGACCTTTTTTTAAAGAGATGTGAGACTTATTTTCTATTACAGTATGAAACACTGACATTCGATCGAGTACTTTTCCTGGCAGTATCGTAAGGCCTTGTTTTTTTTTAGGCAATCTGGCAGTCATTTCATTTTAAACAAAAAAGCAAATACTAAAATAATCGATTAATTGTAATATAAAAAATCGATATTTTGATCGATTATTAAAATTGTTTATTACAAAAAAAATAATCAAATAATAATCGATTAATATAAAAATCGATTATTTTTTCACGTTTCTACTAATAACTGAACTGGTGGTAGTGGAGTCTTCATCATTAACATCATGCTCTTATCCCAATTGCTTGGGCTCGATGCCATATGTACACCTCTTCTATCGTATATATCGCGTGAGCTGTGTGCCTACTACTCTCCAGTTCAGATTGATCAACACAATTTTCAAAAGGAATTTTCACATTCCGTACTCTTGAAATATGAAATTTTTTTGTGTGAGGCTATGATCCCGACCTATGGGGCGACGAAAGGCATGTGGTCCTATAAACTACACTATCCCAACCCCAGCTTAAAACCCACTTTGATAACAATGTTCGACAACGGTTATCGATATCGGTTTTAATACCAAATGTCGGTTAGCAGCCGTTGCCAGAAATAGTTAGCAACGCGCATATCTAGTATAAATACTATTTATTATAAATATTTTTAAAGAAGTATCTTGAAAAAAGAAAATTAAAAGGTATTTATTTATTACCGGCTGACATTCTTCTGTACACGATTGCACTGTGGTGACCTTCTCTAACTTATCACCTGTCTCGGTGCGCATACACTTGTAACTCTCGCAAGGGTTATCGGAAGACGTCCAGTTCTCACCAACCTGGAAATATGATGCATGGATAATTCTTTATTTGTGCACCACTTAGAAGAAATATCTTCGCTTAAAAACTAGCATAACAGAATGTGTAAAGAAAGATCTAATCGCTATAAGCGATCTCTTCCAGACTAACTTGAGATGGAACTGTTAGAAAAAAGAAATGGTAGGTATAATAATCAGGATTTTATAAATTAGAATCGGAATGTATAAATAACGAAGCCACGCTATGGAATAAGTTCTTATATGCGGGGAGCTTATAATATACAATTTGACTAAACAGGTAATATAGTGGTTAAAATACCGAATTACCGCACCAGGTTCGACATTTTTTTATGAGATCCATAAATTGTCATGTTGAATCTTGGTTCGTTAAATATATGTTCGTTAAATCCCCGCGATATAAGGATTATTTCATTAGCACAAGGTGTAGTAGAAAAAGTCTTAAATCAAATAAAAAATCGAAATAGTTTGTTTGTCAGAATATTGCCATATTGCTGTTGCCGTTGCTCGAATATAGCTTCCAATATTCTAACCGTTTCCGGTGTACAAATCATCATCATCATTTCAGCTCATAATACGTCTCACTATTCGGCTCAAGCCTCCTCCACATTAGGAAGGAAATTGATCTACTTTATCACGCTGGTCAGACGGGTTGATATAGGGTTTTAATTCGAGTTTTCCTTCTCTTAAATAGATGTCTTTATGCATATAAACATCTATTTCTTAAACCCTTAGGCTAAGAACTCACGGAGCGATTTTGTATCGTGCCCGCTGCGGTAGTGGAATAGCGGTTTTATTTCTAAACTCAGGAGACCGGTTATTTGCGCGGTTACGCAGCCGTCGCGGTTTATATTATCGCCCGCATACATGGCGGGCGAGGATCGCTAGGTAGGCGGTTGCAAGACGAACAGTTAACGATCAGTTGAGGTCCATATCGCCATGGACATACACCAGAAACGAGCTGTTGCATTATACTTAGTTCACAGAAGAATTAAAAAAAGAACACCCAAAAGGTTCTGGGTGCATCCACTTATTCAGGATAGAGATCGTTTTGGATTATTTGTTACTCTTATTGGCCAGTCGACCGCAGAGCGCGCGGGCGCAACCCGCCGAGACTGCGGATGACCGCGGCCCGCGCGATTCTACTAGTTGCCCGCCGGTGCAGCGGGAGCCGCAAACAACCGTACACACCGCGGGCGTAAAACGCGCCGTGAGATTTGCTTTTATTTTTTATATAAATATCAGCATTCTACAGAAGCTGCGGGCCCGCAACCGCGGCGGACGCGGGTGAAAATCACTCCGTGAGTTCATAGCCTTAGTCGTCTTTTACGTCACCCGCGGGTAAGAGAAGGGGTGGTGAATTGTATTCTTACTCCGTCACCACATGAATAAATATTACAGGATATTTAGTGAATTTTATAAATGTTAGGTAAACAATCAAATAAACAAAAATAATAAAATTATGAATACAACATCATGGGTTGGGACAATATAGAAAACAATTGATTGAATTTTATGTCCAAGGGGAGGATGGGGTTGCCAAAAATAATACGCTTAGTAAAAATTTAGTCTAACTTTGTACTATGGGTCACCGAAGGAAGAGGGTTAAAGAATTGCAAAAAATAGGTAGCCTGGTATGGGTCCGTCCCCTTATCTGGTTTGTCTCTCAGTTATGTTTAACGATTGCTCAAAGCAGTCGTGGAAATTTATAACGTGGAAGAAATTTATGAGCAACATTTTCAATGTCATCATGGCTTATATATATAGTCCCCTCTGTATAGCTCGGGTCTCCTTCACAATGGGAGGGAAATTTATCTACTACACCACGCTAGATAGATGTATTGGTATAGGGTTTTATTTCAAGTTTTCCTTGTTTAGACGTCCCACTGTTGGGCTCGGGTTTCCCCCATGGGAGGGTAATCGACCAACTATACCACGCTAGTCAGATGTATTGGTATTATAGAGTTTTATGTTGATTTTGACAATTTCCACAAGTACAAGGTTTTATGTCGAGTTTTCCTTCTCTTGCATAGATATTATATGCGCATCATATCCCTTAGTCATCTTTTACGACACCCCAGACGAGATAGATATTTTTACTCTGTCTCCACCCGAAGTATTTAGCAATTAACATTTTTTACCTTGTATATGTTATCACCATCGATACAGGCGACAAATATTGGGGTAGGGCAACACTGGAAGGGTACTGGGCGCGGCTCCAACACAAACTGGTCAGTGCTGATGATGGCAGGACAATCCGTGGCAGTACATCTTGAAACTGCACCTAAAGTTGTGGACTCACAACGGCATGTTCGACAAGGACCGTCCAGCCATACCGCCTCCGCCTAAAAATAATAATCATTATCATTTCAGCTCATATATGTCCCACTGTTGGGATTGAACCTCCTTCACGCTAGGAGAAATTAACCTACTATTTCACACTGGTCATATGGGTTAGTATAGGGTTATAGTAGTAGTTATTTCGAGTTTGCCTTCCTTTCATCCCAGTCTATATACGTTCCAGTGTTGGACTCGGGCCTCCTCCGTTATAGAAGGGAATTTGACCTACTATTCTATTCAAACGTGTTGATATAGGATTTCATTTTAAGTTTTCGATCTCTTGCATAGATATAATATTATATCATCTTCTACGTCTCTTACGGCCAAGATAGATAGTAAATTGTATTTTTACTCTGTCACCACAAGAATAATTTCTACTTACATCCTTTAAGATTGTTTGAGGTGTAGTTCTAGGTTTCTCACCACCCTTAGAAGCGGCTTCCCATTCCAATTTCACCACGCACTTGTCCTTGGGCAGTTCTTGAATAACAATAAAAGCACATTTATTTCCGAAAGGGTAAGGCTATCATGTATCAGTCCCACATTATGGGGAAATAGAACAACATAGTTATGAAGTTTGAGCTTCATATTGAGAGTATTCTAACCTGAAGTAAGATTTGAAATCGAGGAATTCGAATCTTATGAAAAGAATTTAACTATTAATGCTGCTGGATTAATAGACAATAGACCATGATGCTATGACCAGAATGCTAATCCTAAAGCTTACGTAACTACTTATTTTATTATAATTATGTTAAAAATATATTAATATTAATTAAACATCTATGTAAATTTAAGAAAAGTTCAGACATTAGTTTAAATGAGCATAATAGCTTAATAAACGTGTTTATTTATTATTCGTGTACTACTAGGATTAAAAATTAACACTGGTTTGTACTATCTCAATTATTATGTATAATAAAGAAATTTTGAAATGAAATGAAAATGTATTATTTTCATTACTATTCTTACTCCTACTGCTTCATATACCCTTGAGAGAAAATGCAAGCTTGAAATAACAGTCTAGTTTGCCAACTTCGTCAGTTATTCCACATTACGTCATTTCATACGGTTGCCACTCGTTTACCGTTCTTCTGCAGCGATTATTGATTTATCGAGCGATGGGGCCTTTCTATTACCATTTTACGTAAAACTAGTGGTCGGCGTGTGGTCGAAATTCGGCCAGAATTCATTTTAATAAATTTTTCTGCTACACAATTCTTTTTAATTTTATTTATGTAAATTGAGCAAGATGTATTTCACTAATAACTAATATATAAGCACAAATCTCCATTAGACATTGTCATCATAATTATGATTGTTCGACATTCAGTTCGACCAGATTTTAACCGTAAACAAAAGTGTATAAGCGTTGCTACGCAACACACTCAACAAACGTGAGTGTGTGTGTAGCGATTGCGTTGTAGTGTACGTAATGCTTTTTTTAATGAATTTAATTCATTTCTAATCCATTATTATATGAAATTTCAGTTTTATGCACTTCTCCTCATTATATACTTCAACTGTGCCAAATTTCATACTTGTCCATCCACGTAATTTTCGTAAAAAGGGGTACAAAGTTTTTGCTTCACGTATTAATATATAGATAAGCTTCTGATTTGTAGGTTACTATTATTAATGTACATTAGTAACAACGTTGTTTTTTTTTAGCAAATTTACTCACCACATTTAAATTCTGGACAGCACTTGCCAGTATCATTCTTAGTCTTTAACTCATAATATTTGTCACATTTAGGTGCTTGAGGGCAAGTTTCCACTTGGCACAGGAACTGGACTCGTGGGCAGCATCCACTATTGTCTATTACACGGTTCATACCAGGCTCTAGGATTTCGACTTCGTTCTCATTTGGCAAAGGTTCACATTCACTTGCCGGCTTGCATTCTGAAAGAAAAATTCAAATAACACTCGATTCTCTTTGGCTATGAGTGATGAGAACTAGCAGAGTCGCGGACAAACTCGAAATAAGACCCTATAACAACATGTCTGATTAGCATGGTAGGTCAATTTCTTCCTATTGGGGAGGAGGCCCGAGCCCAGCAGTGGGACGTGTATGTGCCGAGACGAGGATACGAGGGCAGACAGAATTCATAAATAATATTCTTCTTTGGTAAGAACACAGGTGGTGAATTTTAGGGATGCTCTGTCACCATGGTAGCGAACGCCATTGGTGTTATAATTTTTTCAGGAGTATACTGCTGCCCATTACCCTGTGGATTTCAGTTTTTACGATTATTTTGTGAAAGCAAATGATGGTGATACATTGTATTCTTACTTGTACACGGGCGGTTGGCTACCTATTGGCAAACGATTTTATTTTGAGCTGGTCTTTTTTGGAGTATAAATTTTTGTTTACATCTTTTTGTTCTCTCGAATCTTATTGGCGAGATAGGAAAGAATGACATGATACATTTAATCTCAAGTGAAGTTTCGATAGGTAAATTAAAAAAAAATATCGACGTCCCCTGTTAGACGTAGACCTTTTTAAGGTGGATAAAGCCATAATCAATAGGTTAGACGCTTTGGTGATTGCGTTCGATGGTATATAATTACCCAGATAGTATCGCTGTATTTTCTAGTGATCCACCTACCGGTTTTTACAAGTAATATGTTTGTGATAACTTCTACTCTTAACCTGATACCACGCGGTTAAAAACTTACCACAAGCATACTCCTTGCAACCGTCAGCGGTGGTCTTCTGTTTCAATACTTGTCCGAATCCACATTCCATCTTCTTCGGCTCCGTGCAGTTTGCCACAGGTTTCAGTACTGAATAATAAGTTAATAATTTAGCAGAGATAGGATTTTTATAAAGATGCACTAAGGAAATAATCCTTGTATTACGGGGGACTTTACAAACATGTAAATAACGGACACAAATTACATTCAGACTCAGATCAACAATTTGTGGATCCCACAAAGTGTCGTACCGCGTGGGGTTCGAACCCCCGACACTGTCGCTGTAGGTCGCTATCTTAACCACTACGCCATTTGTGCAGTCAAGTCAATCAGGATTAGGGGTTGGTAGACCCATTTACTATTAAATCTAACAATGCTGATGCTGAATCGATATTATTGTAGAACAAAAGGAAAAAATTGTAGAAATATTATTGTAGAAAAAAAATTTCGGAATAGCTAAAAGAGCTTGGCCTATCATTCATAAAACTTGTGACGTCCAACCGTCCACAGTTGGATGTCACAAATTTCAATGAAAAAGGGAAATAATGCCACGGCTACCATCGGAGGTTTACGAGTTGTCCAGAAGAGTGCTGCCCGATCCCCTGATGGTCCGATATCCAGATTTATTATGACGCCCACTGGAAAATAGAGGAATGAAGACTCCATACATGTATTCTTAATCCGTCGCCATCCCATACTACGTCATTCAATTGATGGTCACGAATCTTTCCAGTAGTTATTGATTCATAGAGGAATGTGGCTTGAATATTGTCACTTCAGCGTGTTAATTCTCAGTGCTATATCGTTGGCACCCGCTCTTTTAGTATTTTTCTTATACCACATCCTATCTCTTTGAGAAAACCCGAGCATAGTCCGCACCATATCACACTGACTTGTGAGGCGATTTGGAGCTTACCTGTGAGGCCAAAATTTCAGCACTATATTACCATGCCATAAATCAACGTTGGTAACGCACACAAACCTTTGCTTCGGATACGGAAATATTGAATGAGAAGATACTTTTAAGTTTTTCGAACGCTGCCTAGCCGAGTACTTAAATATGTACGTTTTTTTTTTTTTTTTTTTTTGTGGGTGGGCCGCGGTCGGCGCGCCTCCGCACCACTCCGTCCGGGGCGACAGAGGGGCTTAAGCACGCAACTCCCGCGACCCACCCGAAAACCACGTCGCCTTCGTCGTTGGGCCGACCACTGGAGCAGCGTTAACTTATCGTCAGTGGTCGGCCCGATGGAATACCCCCTATTGGGGTACTTTAATATGTACTTACCACATGAATACTCATTGCAGCATTGTCCAGGTTTTGCAAGTTTGGTGATCATATCTTCGGTCTCAGAGCAAACGGGCGTGGAACAAGTCTGCTTTGTACACGATACGTGTGCTGTGTTACCCTCGGCTAGTTTGCTGCAAGTGCATTTTGTGCAAGCGTCCTCCTGTAAAAATATATAAATATAAATATAAAAATCTATATATTTTTGATATTAATCTTGTTCTGCGTGAGTACAGAATAAGAATTTTTCCTATGTTGTTCGTGGGTGTAGTAAGACGACTAAGGAATATAAAATGCATATAACATATATGTAAGACAAGACAATCTCGAAATACCGTATACAAGTGGCTCCCAAATTCGTTGGGCTTCGACCCACATAACAAAACTGCCATATTTGGGATCAACCTCTTGACCGTCTTAAAAAGGGGACACAAAATATTGGTAATACTGGAACTTCTTAGTCTCTGTAGTCAGAAAATATTCGCCGATGAAAGGCGTGGACTGACTGAGAGTTTGTTTCAAAGTATCTTATTAAATTTTATGTCGGATTATCTTATATTTCAAGCCTCATCCAATATCCATTCGCGACCCACTATTGAGGACCCATAATTTGGGAACTACTGCCATATACCAACCAGTCTAAACAGCGTAGGTCATCTGTAGGTCAGTTTCTCTCATATTATGGAGGTGTATGGAACCCAGTAGTGGGACGTATATAAACGAAGACGATGATGACATTTCTGGGTTCTTGTTAATAAAGATTATTATGAGTAATTACCTGCCACTCATCACCAGCATAGTGTTCTTTGTTTGCGTCGCACGGGAAGCATTTAGACGGCTCTATACACGTATTGTTCACTCGCACCTACAATTAAATAAATTTATATAAATATTCCAAAATGGCACTTCAAGTAGTTTTGACGGGAACATGAAAATGTCACGTGGTGCATTAAAATTATATTTTAACATTTTACAGTGGACTTTTGACGCGAATGTCAAAATGTCACGTAGCGCTTTTACATTTTTTTTTTCATTATTTTAGTGTTTTGAATAATTGTATAATTATTAATAATTTATATTAATAAATAATTGAATAATTTTGCTGATATTTTATGTAATATAATGCAGATAAAATTCTGAAATTTAGTGAATATGATATAATAGTGAATTGCGTGCATTTTGACATTCTGCCAAAATTCCCAGAGAAAGCATGACTTGAATATCAGCACCAAGTCAAGCTAACGACTGACTGAAAGACTAAGTCTAAAGACGTGAATAATCAATATAATAACTCGACATTGGCACCAATACCTCATATTATTATAGCTCATTGCTATTAAATAAGAAGAAGAAGAATATTTTTCAGTTTTTATATTGAATAATTTTGTTGATACTCTATGTAATACGGAGAAGGTGCTGAAACATAATACCTAAGTATAATATAACAGAGATTAACGTATATATTAGCATTTATATATATTACCAAGAATATTTTTATTTACAGGACTTATATATCCCTTGCAGCGCAATACTGTTAACTATGCTTCATAGAAATGACAACAGCTTTTGTCTTACCTTTCCTTCAGGACAGAAGCAGCCCTCAACTGGTTGTTCAATACACATTTCAGGGTTCTTTTTCAACTCATCATAATTATCGCAGGTCCGTTCGCAGTCGATGCATGGGCGATACACGAGCGGTTCCTCACTGTTTATCATAAAACCAAATTATATTTTTTTAATCATCAACATCTCAACCCGTTTCCTTGTTGAGCTCGGGCCTCCTCCATGATGGTAGGGAAATTGACCTACTGTACGACGCTGATTAGACGTGTTGTCGTAAGGTTTGTTTCGAGTTTATCTTCTCTTGCATAAAAGTTTTAAACATATTATATTCCTTAGTCATCTTTTACGACATCCACGGGCTAGATAGGGGAGGGTGAAGTGTATTCTTATTCAGTTACCATAAGGAAAATATTTTTTTAAACCAATGATATCTTTATGAAATATGGATTAGGTACTGATTTTATGAGGCAGCGGATCCCCTGCGCGAGGAGCGCAGCCTCGATGAGGAGATCCGCCGCCGGCGACTGGGGCGGCGTAGGCGCAACTACTTACGCCTCATGCCGCCCTAGCCGAGGCCGCGGGTAAAGTGACCGGGGATTAGGGCGTCACCCGCCGAGAGGCCGACCGCGTGAGGAAAGACATCGACCGACGTCCCCCCCTCGGGGAGGACGTCGGTCGATGGGAGGGTACCCCAATAGGGGGTATTCCGTCGGACCGACCACTGATGTCAAGTAACCCTGCTCCGGTGGTCGGCCCAACGACGAAGGCGACGTGGTTTTCGGGTGGGTTGCGGGAGTTGCGTGCTTAAGCCTCTCTGTCGCCCCGGACGGAGTGGTGTGCACCCACAAAAAAAAAAGAGCCGAAATGATGGTGATTAAAACAATAGATACATGATAAAATAATGTTTAATATAGCATCAGTGTGTATTTATGTTTCCTTTGTACATTATCCAAAACGGTTGGATAGGTTTTGATAAAATTTTCAGTAAGTTTTCATAGTAACTTAAAGTCTAATCTTAATTTTTTTTTTAAATAATTATAAAACAGCAATATTCCCGAGGAATAAAAAATTAATTGACAAAATCTTTATTTATTCAGGTGAAGCCGCTAGCATAAGTAGCAGGTAGGGTGTAGTATTTAATTAAAATATTTTATAATCAGGATCTGCCGGGTTGAGCTATACACATAAAAAAGGGAATCAAGGTCTTCATAATTCATTTTAACAATTATCAACCAAGTATTAAACTTGGTGTAGCATAAAATCCTCGCCGGATGCTTTCTATGTAAGGTACACATTATATGAATTATATTATATAAGATAGTCAACTTACCAAGGGTAAGGACACAAGTCCGTTCTCCAGTCCTGTAGGCAGATACCCTGTCGGCGACATTCCGCCACGTAGCGTTCAAGTGCCGCGCACGAATCGGTAGCATTGGCACATAAATCTGCATCGCATGAGTCCACAAACGGCTGTGGCTCAACTAACGCATGACACTGGTGAAAATATAATACAATTTGTCACATTTTTTATATACATCAAGAAAAAAAAATGTAAAACAATCATGAAGCCGACAGAAGTGAAAACTTAACTAAACAGTTGTTAATATAATATAACTTTTCACATTTTTATGCACGTCACGAAAAAAAACAAATCGGTCATGAGGACTGCCGACAGAAGTGAAAACTTAAAACTAAACAGTTGTTAGTATAATACAAATTGTCATATTTATTTATGAACGTCAAGAAAATGAATATAAATCAGTCGTAAGGAATGATGATGAACCTGGCGTACTATCCCTAGGGCATCACTCTCTAGTCTATCTGCGGGTGACAGACTATTCCCCGGACCAGTCACCTATGGCCATGGCTAGGGCGGCATCAGGCGTAGGCGTGGTATTAACAACCGCACCGCACCAGGCGCCGGCGGCGGAGCATGTCAGCGTGTCCAGACTCGGCCCTGAACTACTTCACCGCTTCCTTTCGCGAGACTACTGCCTCGTAGAAGATGAAAATTTCGTCGATACCCAAGTATTCGAAATGAGAGCAGAATAATGAGTTGAAAAAAAAATTGTTATTTTTAAACTCTGCTTACGTTTAATGTTTAGTAGGACTATGAAATAGCTTATTCAAATAAAATATTTAAAGATACTTACAGCTCCAAATCTATCAGCATTGAATAAATTGTAGCACGGGTTTGATTCTGGCGGTGGTAATACACATTCAGGTGGGGGTGGTGTTTGGTCGCATTGAGCTTGTTCCGATACATCCAAGGCCTTCAATGTCTCTGGAGTAGCTTGCCAACTTTTACCGTACTGCATCAAAACATCAAAATTGGAATAGGTATAACTGACCACTTACATACTTACATAGGTATACTTATCCGTGTGGTGAAGGAGTAACAATACAATTCACCACTACCTATCTTGCCCGTGGTTGTTGTAAAAGACAACTAAGGTATGCGAGAGATATAAAACTTGAAATAAAACCTACTACCAACATGTTTGATCAACGTGGTATAGTAGATCAATTTCCTTCCCCAATGGGAATTGGAGGAGGCTCGAACCCAACAATGGGATGATGTATATGAGCTTAAATGATGATTAGGAATAAACTACCACCGGGTCGGAACGCGACCGTTACTAAAAAGATCCGGCAAGAAACACAGAGGGCTCCCCTATTATTTGTATATACAGGTTGTCCCTAAATTAAACGCCCAACGGTAAGTGGGTGGTAGATGATTTATGACAGCTATGAAAAATACTTTTTTTTTTATATGAGCATATTAATAAAAACGGTGAAAAATCAGAGCTTGTACGATGTTTTCAAGTACTATAACGACAAATAGGCTAGTTATGGTATCGGATATTTCTTGTTGGAAGCGCAGATAACTACACTAACGACCACAAGTACAATTAAAACTAGACATGTTACAATAACATAAAAAAATATACATTTGTTATGGCTATTCCTTAATTTTTTCGAAGAAAACATTAATCATTTGACTTTAACACACCTCCCTGTAAAAAAATGTACCGTAACCATAGTGGCAAGTAATTTCAAAAGATGGCCTAATTATTCATTATTCAAAAATGGTAAAATACCTTCTAGATTTTATCGTAAAATTTAGAAAAAAAATGTTTTGCAGATCTCACAATCGGACTTAACGAGTAGAGAAATCATAGGAACTGATTCCTTGATTACGCGGAGTGCCCGTCTGCCTAACGTTAATTCAAATTCATTCGATAGAATCGTTAAACAGACGTCACTATCCCATAAATTGCTCTAAGATCTGTCGACGACCACGAAGATAGTGTCCCTAAATAATATTGCTGAGTATCCAATTAGGTTAAGTTTAGAATGTCATGTGCTAAAAGGTTGTCCGTGTAGTGACAGAGAAAGAATCCAATACACCACTCGCCTTCTTGGGTATCGTAGAAGACGACTAAGGGATGTGATGTGCAGATATACATTTAAGAGAAGACAACTCGACATAAAACTCTATGTCATTCAATCCATCTGATTATCGTAGTATACTAGGCCAATTTGCCTTGCAATGTGGAGGAGATCCGAGGCCAAAAGTGGGACGAACTGTTATAGACATGTCGTGTGCGAGAAAGGGTCCAACCCTTTCTCGCACACGACATTCTCTTTATTGCACACTCTGAATTTGTCCATCATAAGCTCTCCAAGTCTCCACTCCGTTGCTTTCGTACTTCAGTCTCATCCTGACATCCAAGCTAGATGGCTGTCTTAACCAAATAATATAATTTTATTTTTCAAAACCCTTTTTCCTCGAGGCTCAAAAAGTAATGTATATGGACTGCTAAGCAGTTTTAAGAACTACAAAGAAATTCAAAACTAACCTCTTCAAAATCATCGGTGGTGGTTCCGTTGCTGGTAATTAGGGTATCTTGATATCCTGCACATACTCCGCACAGCCCCTCAGTTTGATTCGCGTATAAATATGACGGCACGCGTACTGTAAACTCCATCTTGGATTGCAGAACTGTCAGCTATAATAAGAAATATTTTACAATTAAGAAACGATTTTAGGTGTGGTGATGGAGTAAGAATACAATTCAGCACCCCGCTTTCTTGCTCGTGAGTGTCGTAAAAGACGACTAAGGAATTATAATATGCGTTTTACATCTTTACAAGAAAAGAAAGACTGCGGTATACGAGGATTTCTCTTCTATTATGTAGGAGACTCGAGCCCAGTAGTAGGACATATATGAGCTGTGATGAGGATGAAGAAACGATGATAATTTAATAGTCTACTAAATAGTAAAAGTTTTAGCGTCAGACATGGAGGAGCAAACCTTCTCTTCTCCCTTTTTTTCTCTCACTTCATCCTCACCTTCATCCTTTCCTTGGTGCGATAGGGTGTAACTTCATTATGGCTTTGGTATTACTGAAGTCAGTATCGTAGTTAGACTTTAGCTAGTACCAGTGCAAATTTGTATTGCTGCGGTTTTTTTGGACTGACAATGATCCAGACGCGCAGTTAGATAATTTCTCGCCCCATCATAACCTTGTGTATTTATGACTCTATCCAAAGTCCACGAGCGGCAGTTACCACTTAAGCGGGTGGTCTGCTTGCTTAATAAAAGGCAATAATTAAATTTTGTAAATATGCTAAAACTATCCTAGAAAATATGTGTAACCTACCTCAACGTGTATATCAGGGAGTACAATAGAGATGTCCTGTCCATTCACTTGATTGATCGTTACCCAGTCCTTCTTCAACGGATATTTGAATATAGCTGTATCTCCAAGCGTCGTTATTAACTGTCAAAGAAATATTCTTTATTAAATAGGTATATTTAACAGACCAAATTAAGTTGCCAGTCATGGGTAGAAATTGAATGCGTCATACTTAGAATAATAACGTATAGAAGGTAAGTTTGCGCACAAAAAGTGAAGCATTTCAATTGGAGCCTAATGGAGCTTACGCCGGAATCGTTCCGTAATGTACAAGTCATTGTACTGCACGTACGTACGCAACTCTTAAAAAATAAATAGGTAATTATGACGGTTTGTGCATTCAAATGGTGTCATAACACATTTGAAAAACTTAAAAAGGTTTTTAATATTACTTTTAAAAGTATTTCGAAGATTTATGTTAATAAAAACAAAATTTGATTTCATAATTTGTATAGTGGTGTGCGTGTGGACGTGTGTAATCGTCTGCGCGCCATTAGTATTTTTAGATTCATGTTTCGAACTTTCGAAGTATTGACACTATCCTTCTATACGTTATTATTCTAAGGCGTCATAATTTATTATTGAATTTTTGAAACCGACTAAAGAGCAAATGGTTTGCTAGGTTATCGAGGTCTAGAATCAGCTTCGGTGGTCAGCCCAACGGCAATATTGAGATAATACAGCAGGTTATAGGGATAAACGCCGTCTTTATGTCGCCGAAGACCGGTCGGAGTGCTTGCAAATCATAGCATTGACACAAAATAAAATGTATACTTCTTTTTAATGGACTTCTAAAAAAGGAGAAGATTCTCAATTCGGATGATTGTATTTTTTTTTGTTCGTGCCTAACTCTATCACTTGCTAACAGATTTGAAAAATTCTTTTTTTTTTTGGAAATGGAATTCCCAAATGGTCCCATGAAAATTTTACCGAAATCGGGCAAGCGGTTATTGAAAAACCAATAAAATCTAAAAATTTGTCGACATTGTCTATATTAACGATCTTTTCGTTTACTCTGTATTGCGTTTTGAAGGCGTTTTTTATTTCGCAAAAAATATTTTGTTTATTGAATACCTTTTTGGTTGTCGAATCCTTGCTGATATGAATGACATTCTTTTCATAGATCAGATGTACAATATTAGTACAAACAACAGCACTATTATCTTCGCAAGGTCCGTTGGTGGAGTACACTTCATACTTGTGTTGGCCTGTAGAGTTCCTGTCTCTTGACGCCAGGTATGTACAGTTGCCTAAGAATGGAAGATCATCGCCTTCGAAGGTCACGTATTTAGCCGGTTTTCCGACGCCATTGCATTTGCCTAGATAAAATAAAATTTCAAATATTATTGCTAGTAAATGTAGTATAATTAAATCGAGTGTTGATGATGATAATATACATTATCATCATCACAATCATATCGGCCGACGCAGTGTAGGACGCTCCCCCACCAGGTGGACCGACGACCTGGTGAAAGTTGCTGGGTGTCGTTGGATGCAGGCGGCACAGGACCGCACTTTGTGGCGCAACATGAGGGAGGCCTACGCCCAGCAGTGGACGGCGATAGGCTGAAATAATGATGATGAATAATCATCATTCAGCCTTTCGGCATCCATTGCTGGACGTAGGCCTCCATTTTGTTTTTCCACAAAGTGCCGTTCCGTGTCACCTGCAGCCAACGGCGGCCAGTAATTTTAACCAGGACGTCGGTTCAACTAGTGTTGGACCTCCTACACTTCGTCGTCTGATACGTGGTCGCCATTCAAGAACCTTTCTTTCTCAGCGGTGGTCGGCGCCTGCCCATTGCTACTTCAGCTTCTTCGTGATATGTCGGTTACATCCTTCTTCCATCCTTCCATCCTATCCTTCCTCCTATCCTTCCATCTTCTACGGACTTTCATATTTCGGATAAAATTAAAAGTTAAAATTTATTGCACCTTTGAAGGTTTATACTTACAATCAAGACAATCGGCTGGTACTACACATTGGTCTCCTTTCCTCAGCTTGCCTTCAGGGCAATAGCAGCCGGGGAAGCATGCACCGTCCTCTACAGGGCACGTGTGAGTTGCCGCACCGTATAACGAACATGTCGGCTCACATTTCTTGCGGTAGCAGTCATAATGGACTAGCGGTGGCGGACATTCCGCAGCTAAAACATACCAAAGCTTAGTTATAATTACATATTCTAGTATCATTATCAACATGACAGTGCATATAAGTCCCACTGTTGGGCTCGAGCCTCCTCCACAATAGGAGGGAAATTGAGCTTACTATATCATACTGGTCAGACAGGTTGGTATAGGGTTTCAATTCGAGTTTTTTCTTGCATAGATGTTGTCTGCATATTGTATACCTTAGTAGTCTTTTACGACACCCACGGGCAAGATAGGGTGTGGTGAATTACGTTCTTACTCCGTGACCACACGGAGAATAATATTAATATAATTGCCATTTACCATTTAATACAACACTAACTGAAAAGTTAGTGTTAATTTTAGATCGTAGGAATAATTAAGAAATAAAACTTTACACCAACCCATCTAACCAATGTAGTATAGTAGGTCCATTTCCTTTCTATTTTAGAAGAGGGTCGAGCCCAGGACTGGAACGTATAAAGGCGGAGATGGTGATACGTCTCCTACTGAGCTCAAGCCTACTCCAGAGTGAGAAGGAAATTGACCTCCTATAGCCGGTTACAGGTTGATATTTTTTCTTTTGAGCGGGCGGCTAGAGTCTGGCCGCACGCCGTTCGTTCTGTCCGGGGTGACGAAAGGGCAGCGTGCGGCTCCACAATCCACCGTTTGCCCTCCCCTACGGCATTGGGTCGTCCACTGGTTACAAGTTCCATGACGTCGATGATCTTCCCGGCGGGTTACCCTTTCGAATACCAACCTTTCACTACGACCCCGGGCCTCGGGGTCAGTTTCTTTGCGGGTGACAACCTATTCCTCGGTCTAGTCACCCGCGGCCTCGGCTAGAGCGGCATCAAGCGCAAGACGGATTCGGACAGACAAGACGGATAGACTTTTATTTCGGGTTCTTCTTCTCTTATTTTATTTGCTTCTGTTCCTTAGACGTCTATAACGATATCCACGGGGAAGATGGTGAATTTTATTTTTAATGCCCCATAAAGGAATTAATTGATATATTTTTTTTGGGTGGGACCATAATCAGTACACGCGCCTTTCGTTCCGTTCAGGGTAACAAAAGGGTGGTGCGCGGCCCATAACCCACAATGTTACCTCCTCTTCGCTATTGGGCTGACTACTGGTACCGGTTACCTTAAAGTCCGCTCGTAGCCAGCTCGTTGGACAAAAAAAAATTATACTTACGACAATCCAATTGAATCCTCCACGGCGAGACATCGAGATCCTTATCAGCGGCCAAGCATTCCGCCACTAACTGTTCTACAAGCAAACAGCGACACTCCTCTTCAGTACGTCGAGTACCGTTAACGAGTAGTTCGGTACATTCGCAGATCTTCTCAAGACAAATAGAACGCCACTTATGCATATTAAGTACTTTAGCGCATTGGGATAATGGTTCCTTCCTGTTGATGAAATATGGTGTGAATGTAATGATTTCTGATTTTTACGCGAGTATTACATATTTCAAATAAACATATTCGGCTTTTATTGCGTTTGTATTTGATTTGTCGTATGGTGATGGAGTAAAACTATATAATATAAAAAAAATATACAAAAATATAATCACCACCTTCGTCGTATACGACGCCCACAGGCAAAAGGTAGTGAATTTTATTCTTATTCCCTCACCTATATGAGCTGGACGTGTCAGTATAAAATTAATTAAGTTGGCTGCCACGTTTTACTTGAAGCGTCTGGTACCGTTACATTTCTGGCCAATAGTAGTGCGAAAACGGCCGCCATATGCAAAACAACACTGGCACTTAAAACACGAAAGTGATCGTATCATTTTTATTACCTCAATTTCTATCACCCGCTATTTTATTCTTCCAAAATATACCGAGATCTATTACCGCCCGGAACAGACGTAGTGTTGTGTGCGTTATCCACGAATTAAGAAGATACCTTTAGCACCCGCGAAGGTGACGCAGAGAATCTGAGCTATCAAAGGTTCAAAATTATAAAATACTGGCGTCTCCATGGGCTGAGATGATGATGATGATATTTTGAGTGTATTTCTGGGAGTTTAGTGTACGAGTTTAATTCAAAATTGATTTAAATCTTCACTATAAGTTAATACTCACGTGATCGCATCACACAATGCCCAAGCACGTTTCTGCTTCTCGTCCGATATAACCTTAGTTTGACAAGCGTTAGGTGGCAGACCGGGTTTGGCCCATGAACGTCCAAACTCATCTAGACTTGTAGCTAGTCTACCGTCTGGGAGACGTCGGTCGTTATTTGGTTTACCATCGAAAGCTCCGCATAGACCGTCTACTGAGCCCATATAATTTTTGTACACCTGAATCAGATAAAAAGCAAGAAATTTTTAGTAAATCAAATAAGTTCGTAACTTTTCTCTCTTTACAGGCAAGAAAAGTTTTTAAAAATCAGTACATCTCGTACTGATTTTTAAAAACACATTCATTTGAAAGTATAAAATATTTTGCCGCAAACCATGTAGTGATGTACCTAATACGAATACAATTCATCACTCCCTATCTTGCCCGTGGGTATCGTAAAAGATGACAATATGTAAGAAAAAAAGCCCTTAATAATATAGAGTTTTGTCAGTATTCTGTGTAGTAACTGAGTGAGAATACAATTCATATCATCTTGCCCTTGAGTGTTGTAAATTACGGCTACGGGATATGATACACATTTAACATTGTGCAAGAGATGGAAAATTCGAAATAAAGCGAATTGACCTTCTATATCATACTGGATAGACGAATTGGTATAGCACCAATTCGTCTATCCAGTATGATATAGTAGGTCAATTTCCCTCCTATTATAGAGAAGACCCAGTAGTGGGACGTATATCAGCTATGATGATGATCATGGAGAAAGGGATGATGAAATGTACTAGAATCTGAGTGATGAGTCTGTACACCGCACGGAAAAAAAATTAATAATTAAACTCCATCATCGTAACATCACAGATACGTCCCACTGCTGGGCTCGAGTCTCGAGAGGGAAATTTACCATGCTGGTCAGATGGGTTGACATAGGTTTACACACGGTTTAGTTTAAATTTTATGTTGCACAGATAACAACAGTATGTATATTTATTATAATCCGTTAATCGTCTTTTATGACACCCATGGGCAAGAAGGTGGTGAATTATATGCTTACTTCGTCACCATACAGATAATTACAATTAAACTTACCCCAATTTTAATATCTCCTTCAGAATTGTACAGTACAGTGAAATTATATTTCCTAGACTTTATAGAGATGCCATTGCCGAGTCTGTCCACGTCAAAGCTATTCTTTTGGAAGCATATCTTGCTGGTCTGCTCCACAGTATACTCGTAGTTGTCGTATTCTATCATCATATTGGGTTTCACCAAAATCAATTGGTCATCTTGGAGTACTAGAAGTTCATTGCGACAACCGTCCTCACGACATTTCTTTCGGACTGCCAAGAGAAACATATTTGTTTTAATAAAATTGTTATTGTCAGTCATTATCTACAGAGTAGGTAACAGATTGGTTGCAATGCTGTCATGAGTTCAAGTATAAAAGTAACGCAGAAACGAATTCAGAATAGTTCTTGGTGTTTCTGACTTCCTCTGAGTCTTTACTTTCGCTTAGGAAATTATGCATACCCACCTCTCAGGTGCAATAGATTATGACGAGCTAGTGAAACAGATTATAACGAGCGTGGCGCTGTTTATGTCAATATCACTGTTAGAAATAGAGTTCGGGTGAATTGGGGCATATAAAATCCGATAGTGCAATATTCCATCCATCCATCCATCAGCCTACAGACGTCCACTGCTGGATATAGGCCTCCCCATGAGAATGCCACTCGGAACGATCCCGCGCCATTTGCATCCAACGGTTCCCTGCAACTTTGAGAATGACGTCAGTCCACCTAGTGGAGGGTCGTCCTACGCTGCGTTGTCAGATTCGTGGTCGCCATTGAAGAACCTTTCTTCCCCAACGGTTGTCGGTTCGACGAGCGATGTAGCCTGCCCATTGCCATTTCAACGTGCTAATTCTGCGGGCAATGTCGCTTACACCCGTTCTTCTACGGATATCTGTCTTCCGGATTTTATCACGTAGAGAAATACCGAGCATAGCCCTCTCCATAGCACGTTGAGCGACTTTGAGCTTTTTTATGAGGCCGACATTCGTGTATATTGTACAGTGCAATATTAGTAACACCATTTTAACTGAAGAAAACACCCTTATATGCCAGTTTCTTTAGCGAGCGTGGTTGGGTGGATCAATTCTTCTTTATTAGCAGATAAAGGTATCCAGCGGCAGTATCGATGTGATCTTAAAGGAGAAAAAAAGATGCTCAACAAACATATTGATTATATACTTACGAAGTATGACCCAGGCATCGAATCTATTCTCTCTGGCTAGTATATGGAAGCATGCGTCATACTTGTATTCCGCTCCATCGAAGGTATTGAACGTGCGGCCGGTAACGTTACAGAAAACGGGTCGTTTTGGCGGTGGTACGCAATCATACCTAAAAATTGAATTTCTTATTAAACTTGGAGAAAGCGAAACGATTTAAAATGATATATCGCTATTTTCGTTCATATAATAGCGTAAATTATTTAACTCAATTGGAGATTAGTTGACCTATTATACCATGCTTGTCAGATATATCTGTATACGGTTTTATTTCGAGTTTTCCTTCTCTTGCAGAGATGTTATATGTTTTATATCCCATAGTCGTCTTTTACGACATCAACGAGCAAGATATGGAATAGTGAATTATATTCTTACTCCGTTACCACACGGAAATATTTTTAAATAAAACATATAAAAATAATTTATTTGTTAGATTAGTTTGTTCCCAGAAAGCTTAACATTTAAATTTCATATGTCAGGATGTTCCTTTATGCAAATCTTCGAAATTAACCAAAAGGATTTAATTATCAGATTGATCTATTCAGAGAAAGCCTATCATTTAAAATCATGTTTCACGATGTTAGTTAATGATAAATTTCTAAATCAACCGAACTTGTTCGACGAAAACTTAGTATTTCAAATCGCGTGTCAGAATGTTCAGTTATTTAGTCACATTCTTCGCCGATGGTGGCAAACGAGCAAGCAGCACACCTGATGATAAGTGGTACTTCTACACATGGACCTTTGCAACACCAGAGGCAAAGCCATTGCCTACGGTGAAGAATATGCTCTTCATAAACCTCGTTTAAAGAAGGACATGTCGTAGCACTATTTGTGAAGTGTCTAAATAGATTATGAAGATATAAGGTTACTTACTGTGGACATTTATCATGCTTCGATGCGGTACTGTCTAACTTCAATGTATATCCTTTAGGACAGGTGACTACAGAGCAGATCGGAGGAGCTGTTACTGCAGTACCAGGTATGTACGGCGGCAGCTTGGGTATACATTTGAACTGATGGCATTTTTGTTCGGCAGTAGTAACGGTGCTGACCTCCGGTTTGTCGAGGGAGAATGCCTGGTTTGATCGTGCAGGGGCTGGTAATGCTGTGAATAGAACGTTCAGATAGAAAGCCAGACAAAAATTCAATTAAAAAAACAATACTCGTATTCACGGACGACCCCTAAAATGCAGGTAATACTTAAGTCAATATAAATAATGAGAACTATGTGAGTATAAGTGTTACGTGAAATTCCACACTAGCGAATTTCAGCGGTTTCACCCGTGTAGCGCCCCTTCCCGTGGGAATACCGGGATAAAATATAGTCTAAGTTACCTAAGCCTGGTAGTAAATTATCAAAATTGGTAAAATCGTTTTGAAGATTAATCAACAAACAGACAGGCAGATAAAAATATTTGAACTGGTTTTTAGGCATGGGGGTGAGCTTAAAAAACCTAATATTTTGACATTACAAAGAGGCAGTCATTATTTTTTTTATTGTTGTTATTATTAATTGCACGTGTGGTAGCGGCTTCGAATACTACCAACCCTTGCTTTGCTCGTGGGTGTCGTAAAAGACGACTAAGAGCCCTAGATTGACCCGGACCAACTCCATCTGGTACCATTTGGGTCAACGATTACATTCCCAAGGAGGGTTGACGTCAGGCAGGCGGCCGGTCATAAAAGTCATGGCCGAAACTTTTTGCAATATGTCAAAACAGATGACATATTGCGTCGACCCCAAGTAATTGGGATAAGAGCAAGATGATGATGATGATTAATTGCACGTGTTAGTACGTACTTATTTTAGTTTTATTCTTAATACAAAATATGTTGTAAATAAGTAGTTTGCGCTGAGTTTGCTGACAATCGTCACACAACAGGCCGCTACTGAAAACCAGCGTTATGGTGTTGCTACAACATTAAGCTGAGTAGCGATATTTTTATTCGCTTGCGGGTGGGATACCAGCTCTTACATCAATCTATATGTAAACTAAGTTAAACAAATATGTGTTCCTCTGCGAGGGAGACATAAATAATTTTTCTTTCTTTCTACTTTCTTTCACTTCAATTTTATTTATTTGCATAGATTATAAAATTATCCGTGTGGTGACGGAGTAAAAATACAATTCACCACTCCCTATCTTGCCCGTGGATGTCGTACAAGACGACTAAGGGATATAATATGCACATAACATCTGTGCAAGAGAAGGAAAACTCGAAATGAAACCCTATACCAACATGTCTGACCAGCATGATATAGTAGGTCAAATGCCCTCCCATTGTGGAGGAGGCCCGAGTCCAACAGTGGGACGTATGTGGGCTGCGATGATGATGATGATGATAAAATTTTGACTGTATGTAATAAACTGTATCTAATCAAACTTACTGTATCTACTCTTCGAATAGCCTCCCTTTGAATATCCAGTCTTTGAATAACCTCCTTTAGAATAACCCCCTTTGGAATAACCTCCTTTGGAATAACCGCCTTTGGAATAACCGCCTTTGGCATATCCTGTGTGGTATCTCTGATAGGAATATCGGGGTCTTGGTGGTGGTAGATCAGACCCTGAAGCGCTGTAAGTGGAGCGTGCTTTGGACGGTGATTCGTTTGTGTATACGACAGTGTAACCGGCTGGACATTCAACCTTCTGACATTCCACGGCTGCGGAAAATAAGAAAAAAAAGTGTACTTTTAATCGTCGCTAATAAAGTATAACTTTTGACGTGATAACGTCTTATAGATCGATAAAGAACGGCTGCATGCACGAAAAAGCGTGACGCATTGTCACGTTCCGCCTGAGCCGAGCGTGGAACAAGCGATAGAGTCACGATCAGCCAAAGCGTTCGATTTGTGACGCATCTATCTCTATTGAAAAAAATATTCGAATTAACGAGTGCAAATAATTTATCTAAAAAAATGTAATTTTAAATGAATTAACTCCTCTAATTCCATAAAAATTGTAATTTTCAATTAACTAACTCCTCCAATTCCACAAAAATTGTAATTTCCAATTAAGTAACCCCTCTAATTCTATAAAAATTGTAATGTTCAATTACGTAACTCTTCTAATGCCATAAAAATTGTAATGTTCAATTAAGTAACTCCTCTAATCCTATAGACGTCTATAGTAAATGAAACTATTTTACGGATTTTCTCGCATTTGTATTTGATTTCTGATTGCCGACGTTTCGTGACCATGAACGCTGTAAATTTTTCGAAACGTCGGGCAATAAAAAATCAAGTGCAAAATCGGTAAAATTGTTTAATCTGAACAGCGTAGTCTATACTAGACTAGTAGTCTATTTTCTTTCCTTCGTCGGAGCAGTTTAAATCAAGCAATTGGAATTATATAAACTGAAGAAGAAGAAATAAAAAAAAACAAATACTTACGTTTAGGTGTAGTAGGTACCGCGGCTACAGTGGGTTGTAACGTAGTCACAACAATAACCTCATTCACTGTAGTCATCGGCGTAGTAGCAAGGGTGGTAGTAGTGCAATCCTTCTCATCATCAGGACAATCTTGGAGACCATCGCACCATTTTTCTAACGGTAGACATAGCTTGCTCGTGGGACATATCTTAGTTCCATTTGTACAGGGTTCACAGGTGCACTCGCAGGATGAAGCAAGTTTTGGTACTAAATCCTAAAAAATAATATTAGGTACAGTAATATTCCGAATTTATCCGATAGATGGGACCGAATGACAATCGCGTAAGACGAATTCGCGTTAAGTCGAGGTTTTGCCACGGGTGATGGGACCGGGGATTAGTCCGTCACCCGCAGAGAGGCGCGCCGCGAGACCCGGAGAGAGAGAGACGTTCCGGGACAGAGACGTCGAGAGGAGAGGATACCCCCTCACGGTATTTTGTCAGGTCGACCAAACGACGAAGTCGACGTGCTACGGGTGGGTTATGGGGCCGCGTACCGCCCCTCTGTCGCCCCGGACGGAGTCGGGCGGCGGGTGCGTGGTCCATGGTCCAACCCCAAAAAAGTCGAGGTTTAATTTTGCTTAATAAATACATATATAATAAATACAAAATGTATGTTTAATTAGAAATTCTTTAAATCATCATTCATTTCAGCTCATTTAGATCACTGTTGGGCTCGAACCTCCTCCACATTAGGAGAGAAATTAATCTACTATATCACGCTGGTCAGACGTGTTGGTATAGGGTTTAATTTCCAATTTTAATTCTCTTACATAGATGTTATATGCATATTTAATCTTTAGTCGGCTGTTACGACATCCACGAGCAAGATTGCCCTGGTGGTAAATTGTATTCTTACTCCATTATCACACGGCAGACTTTTTACACATATAAATTTCATGCGTGGCTACAAATTCCACGATGCTCAGTATGAAAACCCGCTAAAGTTAACCAATATAAAAAAAATAGGTAATTAGCAATGCTCAAATGCTAAAGTATACTAGGTCTCTTAAAACTTATTCACTTTTGCCGTACAAATATTGGTAAACATTAGTTAATATTGGTGAAGTTTAAAAGTAATTATTAGTACTCACCGGTTCACATTTGCATTCCTTCACAGGGGTACAATCGGCAATACCGCCAAGTTTGCACATACATTCATCACAATTGGCGCCTCTGAATGAAGACCCTACAGAGTACCTGATAAATTAAAATAATATATTAAATATTTACTATCTGTATAATCACTACATAGTATAAAACAAAGTCGCTTGCCGCTTTCTGTATGTCCCTGTGTAAAATCTTTAAAACTATACAATGGATTTTGATACAGTATTTTTGATAGATTGAAGAGTAAGGTTTATATGTATAATAATACATGCATAATACGTCGCTCTTTCAAGAGTAACCTATTAAAAACATGTTTGTATTGTCTAATGACAAAAAAGCTATGGACGTTGTATATAAAGATATCCTGTAGTATATTTAGTATCACTATTGAACCTGTGCGAAGCCGGGGAGGGTCGCTAGTATATTTATAAACCGAACACAGGAGTGACAGACAATGGCCATAATCATCATTCATCGAATATA
Source organism: Lymantria dispar (assembly GCA_032191425.1). Lineage (NCBI taxonomy): Eukaryota > Metazoa > Arthropoda > Insecta > Lepidoptera > Erebidae > Lymantria > Lymantria dispar. The sequence continues at coordinate 4,673,761 of CM063444.1, read as the reverse complement.
TTGTGAGAGTATTAGCAATGGTTTTATAACCGGCCGCCTGCCCGACGTCCACCCTTCTTGGGATTGTAATTGTTGAGCAGATATCAAATGAAGTTGGCAAAGTTTTATCTATAGCTTTTAGTCGTGATAAATATGTCATGGTCATAGACCATGATTGCCGATAAATGTAGGAAAATTTAAAATTCCTTCATCATGAAATCGTTTGGAGTAGCTATAATATGATCCAATCTATAGATACAAATAAATAAAATTAAAATTTAGTGTCTGTTTAATTATCTCACACAGTTAATTACACGATATTTTGTTTGTTTCGGGTAATCTTCAGAACAGCTGGACCGATTTTAATAATATTTTTCTACCAGGTAGCTGTCTATATAAGGAATAAATTAGGCTATATTTGATACGGGTATTCCCACGGGAATAGGAGCTATACAGGTGAAAGCGCGACAATGCAATGCAAAATGTGTAATCTAGACACACGGTAACGTGTCAAGCGAAGATAAATATTAACACTAGATTTGTTTTCGTCTTAAGCAGTCATGATGCTTTTTTTTTAATAACAATACCAATATAATAATAACTGTCCAAATTTTCTTCCAAATATGTCCAACAGTTTACGCGTGATCGAGTAACAAAGAGCCAACAACGTTCAAAAACATTGAACAATTTGATCTACACATTTGAGAAAACCGAATTATAAAAAGTAATAAAATAGATGCTTACGTCATAAAAGATTCTACGCATGGACATTGGTCCCTGGTGACACAGTTCTCTCCATCGTAGTATTTGGAAGGCGGTAGGCAGTCACAAGAGGCACTTGTATCCTGAACTCCTGGACAAAACTCGCACAAATTTGGCTCCCGGAAGGTGCGAGTGACTTCCATTTCTGGTGTAGTTAATGTCACAGCTGTTGGGTAAAGCATAGTTAGAGATTATTCATATAATGAGGTAGATGATGGATCGAACTAGCCATAAAGTCCAGGAAGCGTTTGCCAGCGAGGCTTCAGGCTGTTTGCAACCCCCATAGGCTTGGGGGCCTTGTCGCAAGCCAGCTAGTCTAGATAGCATAGCAGAACCGATTAAGCTAACTTTTGTTACTTTTTTGACTATGATTGGAATTGTATTTAAGTACCTAATAAAATCTACAGTTGATAATTAATCATTTCAATATTTTTCTATGGTATCCCATTTACCATTCTCGGGCCGGTGGTATACAGTCTCGGGCCCCAGGCTTTTCGGGAGCCACCCAGGCCCTTCTGGCCCAGTCTGACCCTAAGCAACTACGGGCTTCCTCCACAGTAGGAGGGAAATTGACCTACTATACCAGGCTGGTCAGACGTGTTGGTTTTTTTTATGTGTGGGCTATGGTAAGCGTACACGCGGACCATTCCGTCCGGGGCGACAAAAGGACGGTGCGCGAGCCCATAACCCACCCGTACCCACGTCGCCTTCGTCGTTGGGCCGACCACCAGTGCCGAGTTCCTTGTCATCAGGGGTCAGACGTGTTGGTATAAGCTTTTGTTTTGAGTTTTTCATCCCTTGCATTGATGTTATATGCACATTGTATCCTTCAGTCGTCTTTTAATATACTCAGAGCTAGAAAGGGGAGGGTGGGGTTGGTGAATTGAAATTGTATTCTTACTCCGTGGCCACACGGAAGAATAGATGATTAGCTGGAGGATATTTTGAATACTATTAAGTTAGTTATTCATACGATGACAGCTTACTACAATGTGCAACCCGCACTTACAGTTCTATGGGAGTCGTAAAAACCGACAGGTAAGTCACTAGGAGAATGGGCAATGACATATTTTAAAGAAACTTTTAAAGCCATCTATAATTGCTCATCTACTGCTCAAATACAGTGATTATAATATAATAGTAATTCCATTTATTTCGGACTCATGTCCATATAAACTTAAATTTTTTGTGGTAAAAATCATAAAACAAATTTAAAATTAAAAAATAAATTAAAAGTTAATTTCAGAGTATAAAAGGAATGAAAAATAAAAACATAATTAATTTGCATAAAATTAAAGTTAAATATGAAATTTTCACATAATTCTAATTATAACATTTTCTCCCGTTCATCATCAACGTCGATGGATTAAACGGTGGTACATAAAATACTGATTACTCACGGTATGGTAAGAAGCATCCAATTGGTTCAATTCTCAGCTCAATATTATCCTTCCAAGTTATAGGTAGCAGTTTCAAGTACTGAGCGTGAATGGGCGGATGGAACTCGTTCATAACTGCCGTATCTTTGTCGAAATTGCCAGGGAATATCTTGTCTGCTCCAGTATTGTCCACCACTGGGTTGAAAGTGGAAAGATCCGATGTGTACAGGATTTTATAGGTCGGCACCCAACCTTTTGGACCTCCTTTAGTTTTGATACCGGTGATGTTACGTGGTGAAGTAAAATTGAACTATTGGAAATATATGTAATTTAAAACGCGTGACTTGTTTTTAGACTAAAGCAAAATATCATTAATTGATGCAATATTCAGAATAGGCTTTGTAGTATCATCTTCATCATCCTTAGCCTCCATATGTCCCACTGTTGGGGTTCAAGCCTCCTCCAGGACAGGAAAATTTACCTATTATATTACGCTGGTCAGACGTTTTATTTCGAGGGTTTTAATTGGAATTTTCCATCTCTTGTATATGCATAGTATATCCCTTAGTCAGCCTTTATGACACCCACGGGTAAGATAGGTGGTAATTGTATTCCTACTACGTCACCACACGAAACAATGACTATTAAATAATAAAACAATCCAAATATTAATTCTATCTTATGCCATACCTATTATGAATTTAACACACTATTATTTTTTTTATTGAAATCTTTCAAATGAAATATGGGTTTAATATTACCATGATCCATTCACCAGGAGTGCTATAAAGTGGCCTCCAGCCGTTCTCTCCGTCCAATTTGAAATCCTTCCTAGCGTCATTGTTAGAGCTGACTTCTATCATCTCAATAGGCAGACCAGCTCCCAAACCCAAAGGTTCGTCGCATTCTAAAGGTGCAAGCTACAAAAAAAGTAAAAATATTTATCATTGAAAGCCTCTTATTTTTAATAAAAAAATCTGCCAAGTGAAAGTCGGACTTGCGCACGAAAGGTTCCGTACTATTAACTAGGTACACAAGTGCCTACTTGTGGGGCCTACTCTTGAAATCAATTTTAAATCCGAACCCGATTCAATTCCAATCTCACCAAACTCATATTTGGTACTCTTGAACAAAATCGAGAATGAATTCTTCGCGTTTGTCGTTGTTATTTTCATCAAATATGCCGCATTTTCTTACTTTAAATCAATAACATTATCGAACTCGATCACCACAAAGACGCTTTCTTGAAATTGTGCAACATTAACGATTTTAAACTACGTCCAAATCACGTCGGGAGTAGCAAATATTTGACTTAATCGACGAGAGTCGAATTCATTTAGTTTAAAAATATTCCACCGAATTTGATTCCAATCATGCGTAGTGTCGCTTTCAAGAGTACCAAATTTGATCAAATTCGAATTGCGATTGGATTTAGAATTGAAATCGAAATTCAAGAGTAGGCACCCTTATCGTTATCGATATCGAGCAAAAAGAGCAAAAAAATCGCGTTTGTTGTATGGGAGCCCCCTTAAATATTTATTTTATTTTGGTTTTAGTATTTGTTGTTATAGCGGCAATAGAAATACATAAACTGTAAAAATTTTCTGCCTGGTGATATACAGACGGACGGACAGCCAGCGAAGTCTTAGTAATAGGGTCCCGTTTTTACCCTTTGGGTACGGATCCCTAAAAAGTAGATAATAATCGGCAATTAGCATCATCACAGATGAATTGATTTACACTAATGGCTACAGGTACAGGTCCTTGTTATCGGTGAACTGTGGGGCGAGTTATTGTTTCGGGTACCATCTTGACTTGACGCCTCGGTAACTTTTGCTACCGAGGCGTCACCCTCAAGCGATCAGCCTCTCCATAGATGGCCTCTATAATATATTTGACCAATACATAATACTGGTACTTACAGTAGTTGGAATCACTGTGGTAGTGGTAGTAGAAGAAGAAGTTTCCACGTGCCCTTGACAACCAATAAGTTCAAACCTGACAGCAATCTCCTCGTGCCACGTAAGGGGTTTAATGCGTACCACCTTTGCGTCTATAGGAGGTTCTATCATCTGTTTCAAAAGGGTTTCGTGGTCTACTGGTCCCCGGAAAATCTGTACACAACGTAAGCATATATATTATAAGAATAAATATCATCATTTGTCCGTCTGGTGACGGAGTAAGAGTACAATTCACCACTCCCTATCTAGTCCGTGGATGTCCGTGGATGTGAGACTAAGGGATATAATACGTACATATATAACATCTATGCAAGAGAAGGCAAACTTGAAATGAAATCCTAAACCAACCTGTTTGACTAGCATGGTATAGTAAAGTCGATTTCTCTCCAATTATGGAGGAGGCTCGAGCCCAACAGTGGGGCGTATAGGAGCTGAAATGACGATGAAATGATGAAATATCATCATCATCATCACAGCTCATATATATCCCACTGCTAGGCTGGGGCCTCCTCCATAATAGGAGACAAATTGACCTACTATAATCATGCTGGTCCGACGGATTGGTGTAGGGTTTTATTTCGAGTTTCCTGTTTCTTGCAGATGTTTTATAGTCATTATACGCCTTACGACGTAGGGATAGACGACTAAGGGATATAAAACGCATATAACATCTATGCGAGAGAAGGAAAACTCGAAATAAAACCCTATACCAACACGTCTGACCAGCGTGGTATAGTGGGTCAATTACCCTTCCATTATGGAGGAGGCCCGAGCCCAACAGTGGGACGTATATGGGCTGAGATGATGATGATGATGATACGCCTTAGTCGTCTTTTATGATATCCACGGACCAAATAAGGAGTGGTGAATTGTATTCTTACTCCGTCATCACACGGACGAAAATAAATATATTACTAAAAAATTCCTACGGTTTTATCCGTGTAATTCTCGTTTCCGTGGGAATATCGTAGCATACGTTACTCGCTGATAATGTAGCTTTCGATTGGTGAAAGAATTTTTAGAATCGGTTTATTGGTTTACATGGGAAAGCGTAACAAATAAACAAATAAACTTGCTTTAGCGGTTATAATATTAGTTAGAATATGTGCTACTAATACTACCAACTCCACATTGCTCGTGGGTGTCGTAAAAGACGACTAAGAGCTTTACATATACCTGGGCCAATTCCCTCTGATGCCGTCTGGTCAACAGTTGCATTTACATGGAGAGTTGACCTCAGGTAGGCGGCCGGTCATAAAACTATTGCTAATAACTTAATTGCTAACAAAGAGAGGGGTGATAAAAGTTTGACGTGTGTGTGTCTGTTTGTGGCATAATAGCTCTCAAACGGAGGGACCGATGTCGATACGGTTTTTTTTATTGGAAAGCCAGTTTGCTTGCGGTGGTTCTTAGCTATCTTTGGTTAATATCGGTCCAGAAGTGTAAGAATCTCAGCTCTTTTCTAATATGATGTAATGGCATATGTTCATACAATTCAATGTTTCACGTGTGCCAGAATAATCGTTAAATGACAATTAATTGATAATACCTGTTGAACAGAATGTTATACTTTTTTTTTTAATATTTCAGTCTGTCTGGGGTTATTCAAAATTTTAAATTTTACTTATTATTTTTTTATATTTGTTCAGAAAAGCGTCTGTTGGCTCAGTTATTTATTATCGTGCTTATAATAAGCAGCTGACCATAGATACATTATAGATATGTAAATTTAATTAATATTAATATCTTGTTAATAAATTTTTCATCTACTCGTTAAATAAAGATTTGCTTGAAATATATCTTACCTTAGGTTTCCCATCATTGCCATTGACAGTAGAGAAAACGACTCCATCATCTCCGTAGAGTACTTCGTAGCTGGTAACGTATTGGTCAAATAGCGGGCTGCCTTGCATCTTCACACCGTATATCGGCTCGCGGCGAGGTAACTCTACTTGGATGTACTGGTTCTGGTCCGAAACCTTCGGGTTCCAGCTACCGGCTAGTAAAATAAATTGATTCGTAAAAAATTTTAATGAGAATTACCGGATATAAGTCTTTTTTTTTAAGTAATTACAATACAATGTTGTCTTTTCGATAGAAGGACAGTTAAAGGTTTTTGTTGGTAGCCCAGCAAGCAGTTCATTTGGTAGAAAGTGACGATAGTTGGTCATAATTATGTATCTGCAATGACATAGTCTGTGTGGTGACTTATTTTTTTTTTAAAGTCGAATCCATGCACTGAGTTAGTTATCCTTGAATTGCTAGGGACTTTACAAACATATAAATTAAGAGACACAAATTACATCCAGACTTAGAACAACAATTTGTGGATCGCACTAAGTGTTGCCCTGTGTGGGATTCGAACCCCCGACACTGGCGCGGTAGGTCTATATCTTAACCACTTGTTTGTCCGTGGGTGTCATAAAAGGCGAGTAAGAAATATAAAACGCATATAACATTTATGCAAGAGAAGGAAAATTCGAAGTAATTCCCTATACCAACCCATCGGACCAGCAGGTATAATAGCTGCGTGCTGCAAAGCAGTCGACGACGAATCGTTCGCTTTGGCACCAAACACGACCATCTTACCGCGCTTCGTTTAACTTAAAACTTGTATTTCTATCGCCTATATGCCACTATGACGATATATACATTAATATATAAAGTTGAAGAGTTTGTTTCTTTGTTTGAACGCGCTAATCTTAGGAACTTCTGGACTGATTTGAAAAATTCTTTCAGTGTTAGATAGCTCATTTATCGAGGAAGGCTAAATATTATCATGATAAGATCAATAGGAGTGGAGCACCAAGGAAGAATGCCTTAAAAATCGGGGTTCTTTTTTCTTTTTGAGGGCTTCTGCAGCGTAAACGGTTAAAGTTTCAAAAAAATCATGAGTGACAGAGTTACTAAGTGTTATGAGAGTACTATTTGAAAATATTTTCACCTCCTACGTAAACAAAGTTGCAGGTTAAAGTTAGTGTTAGCCCATAGTAACTATTCCACGCGGAGGAAGTCGCGGGCAGAAGCTACTACATACATAAAAGAGCAAAAGTATTTACCTGAGTCAGCAACTGGTCGTCCATTCAGTTTAGCATATTTAGGCTCAAATAGATCGTTGGCAAATGAACTGGCGCTAAATGATGTGTCTGGCAAAGGCTCATCGCCCCACATTAAATCCATGTAACTGTCAATAAAAAATGTTTACTTATTAATACCTTAAATATTGGTAAACAGTCATGTGATTTGTTACCGTTTCTCCAAAAGTTTAAATAGATCGATGTATATCTTAAATATTCCTACTGAGCGGACAAATATTACCAGGGAAATTGAATACTAATAGATCTAGTACTAGTCTGACAAGTATTAGAAAACTAAACTAAAACTATTTTTAAGGATTTTATGGCGTTTGTATTTGATTTTGATTTGATTTTTGATTTTCCGTCGGTTCGAAAATTTTGTAGCATTCGTGGTCACGGGAATGCTTTTTTTTTGACGATCCATTACATATATGTTACCCCGTCACATAACAAGGCAATATTTTGTGAATTATTTAATTTTAGGATCTACATTAAACGAGAATATTATGAAAGCAAGCTAGAAACGATAACATATATGCAAGAGAAGGAAATCTCGACAAAAAACCTTATTCTAACACGTCCGAGTTAAACCTCAATAGGCAGGTCAATTTTCTCTCATTGTGAAGGAGGCCTGAGCCTAACTTTGTATGTGAGCTAAGACGAAAGTTTGAAAGTAGCGTCTGTGATAAAAAACAAAAAGTAAACGTTTAACGTAGTATGAAACAGGTTGAAAGTAATGTGAGACAAGTTTTAAGTATGATTGTCGAAGACTTTAGGGGTAAAAAATTTAAGAAAATATGGTTGGATCGGCTGACTAGCATGGTAGATCAATTGCCCTCCTATTGTGAAGAAATCTCGAGGTCAAGAGTGAGACGTATCATAATCATCTAAACCGTCATTATCATTTGTTATTAGAAAAGTTTAGAATTAATGGCCAACAACTTCGACACTATGTCGCCTCAAAATCGCACATCAATATGTCAACACGTATTAATGTCTGCCACTTTACAGATATAAAGTCAAAATTGAGAATGTAAAAATTATAAAAAAAAAATCTCACTTGTCTGGACTGCATTCTGGTGGTGGACTAACGCTAGTTGTTATAATTAGCGGTGCTGCGACAGTTGTCAGTTTAGTTGATACAATCGGTGTAGTAGGCGTAGTCGGCGTAGTAGGTGTGGTCGGCGTAGTAGGTGTGGTCGGCGTAGTAGGTGTAGTCGGCGTAGTAATTGTGGTCAACGTGGTATTCACAAAAGGCGTGGTAATTGCAGTCGGCGTAGTAATTGTAGTTGGCATAGTCGGCGTAGTCCCTGTAGACGCGAAAACCGTAGAGACTTCCGTAAAGAATACCGTAGAGACTTCTGTAGTGATTTCCGTAGCGACTTCCGTTGTAGACGTTTTGTTAGAACAACCAATGACTTCTAATCGTACGGCTATCTCTTCGTGCCATTTTAGTGGATGGATGCGAATAACTTTGGCTTTTATTGGTGGTTCTATCATTTGTTTCTGAGGTGAGTTACTGTCTGATGGGCCGGTGAAGACCTGTAAAAGTTATAAATATAGTTTTCATTTTCAACGGTGGTAACGGAGTAAGAATACAATTCACCAACCCCTCTCTTAGCCATGTGTATTCTAAAAGACGATTAAGAAATCAAATATGAAAATAGAATTTATGCAAGATAAGGAAAACTTGAGCGTTTGACCAGCACGGTATAGTAGGACAATATCTCTCCTATTGTGGAGGAGGCTCGGGCCCAATATTAGGACGTGTATGGGTTAAAATGATGATGAGAATGACTGTTATTAATTATTGCGGTTTCATTTTTGAAACAATAGTTTTCCGCTTGCATTGGTGCTACATGCAAACCATATGAACACACACACACACACACACAGAAGAACGGTTTTAGGTGCTAGTTCTCCACTTGCTAGGTTTTGTAAAGTTATCACCGGTTGTAGTGATGTGATTGATGTACACTCTGACTCTCTGTTTCGAGTGAAAGGCCAAGTTTCTACCTGTCTGTCTGATGGTTTTTTAAATATTAAGCTATCGCATAGCTTTTATTGCGGGCTTTGAGCGCGGCGACCGAATCAAGAAATTCCGTAACGGAAATAAAACCTAACAGCTTGCACGTTCGACTCAGTCGGAACGTGACAATGAGTTATGCTTCCTCGTCCATACAGTCGGCGTTCGTCCATTTATTAGACGTTATCACGTTAAAAAAATGCATGTAGTAACTCTCAAGTTTGAAACCGCCTAACGAAACCGAGCGCTTATATTTTTTTTTTAATTCTTTTTACCTTTGGTTTTCCGTCCGTTTCCTTCACTGGCACTAGATTATCCTTGTCGTCTCCGTACAAAACTTCGTAGCTAGTCACATACTGGCTGAATAACGGGCTACCCTGCATCACCACACCAAAAATTGGCTCTGAATCTGGGAACTCTACTTGGATATATTGTTTTTGATCTTGAGTCTTCGGATTCCAACTGCCACCTGTAAATAATTTATATAATGACATACGATACCATTATCTGCATATTCTGTATGGTGCCGCCACCGTACTATCAGCCGTGAGTGAGGATATGTATATTCCTTGAGGTGATGGAATGTGAATATAATTCACAATTCCCTAACTTACCGGTGAGTGTCATAAAAGACAACTAAAGGATTTACTATGCATATAACATCTGTGCAAAGAATGGTAAACTTGAAAAAAGCTTAATCAAATACTAACGCAGCCAGCGTATAATAGGTCAAGTTCTCACCTATCAGAGGAGGATTGCACTCGACAGTGGGATGTGAATAAGTTGAGATGATGCTTATTTATCTGGGGATGGATGAAAAATACAATTCAGTACCGATCCCCCTTTCTGTGGAGGTCGAAGGGAAATGATATGCAGATAAGATCGATACTGAAGACAGACAGCTCGATAAAAAGCAGTGGGATGTGTATGAGATGATGAGGTAATTATGTATAATATAGGCCTTTATCATCTTCTTCTCTTTCTCTTATCACAATTATTTGGAGTTTTTGGAGTCGATGTAATATGTTCTCTTCTTCACAGCATAGACTTCCCCACAATAGAAGGTAATTTGACTTACTATGACACGCGGGTCAGACGGATTGGAAAAGGTTTTAAGGAAATATTTCCTTCTCTTGCATAAATAAATAGGCAGGATACGGATATACGATACGCATACGGATAAAATACGCAGATACCATGTATATGGTATCTGCGTATTTTATCCCTTAGCCGTGTTTTGCGGCATTCACGGGCAAGAGAAGGGATAGTGAATTCCATTCTTCATACGTCACCCCACGGAAAATAATAATCCATGAATTACTTCACGTAATTTATCTATATTTTCCTCGGACTCATATCTTTCGACATTTATACCCAAAACTTTCCTTGTTTTTATTGATAAAAAGTAGTATTAGGCCTACGCGTTTTATTTAACGGAGAAATAGAACAGTAATATATAGTCAACTTTCAACCTGTTGTACAATATCCCTTTTTACCGTAGGCCTCCTCAATGAGTCAATGATCCTCAAGGAATCAATAATAATGCCACGATCGCCTGCAATTGGCGTTATGAGTTTTCCAGAAGAATGCTGCAATTCATTATCTTAATGATTTTATAACCGGTTTTTATAACTCCCAGATATATGGGGGTGATGACATAGTAGACATGGCCTGTCTACATAAAGAATATATAAATACATTCTTAATGCAGATAGGCCACATGAGTGATGGATAATACAGCGCTAATCTATTAAATTCTAGAGTTTATCCACTGCGCAATTCAAAAAGGTAAGTAGAATGCTGTTCCTGAACTCATTAAGTATAAAATGTTAATGTATACCTGTGATATCCTGAGGGTGACCGTTAAGCTTAGCATATTGTGGTTCATATAATCCACTGGCTACTGAACTGGCGCTGAATGCGGAGTCTGGTAAAGGCTCATCTCCCCAGAGTAAGTTCACATAACTGTAAATATAGTACGTAAAAATAAAAGTGTAGATTATTTAATCAGGTTATTACATACCAAAATCAATTAATGTTTAAAAGTATAACATGTTAAATAAAAAGTTACAATGAAACTTGATAAAAATTTATTATCTTATAAATTAATATATATATAAACATTATACCAATAAATAAAATTGGAGTGTCTGTTTGTAATGTCAAAATAATAGGCTTTTTTCATGCTCACACGGTTATTTGCACGACACCTATGCCTAAAATAGCAATTAAAAAATTTTTGTCTGTCTGTCTGTTTGTTCCGGGTAATTTTCAAAACGGCTGGACCAATTTCAAAACTTCTTTCACCAATGGAAAGCTATAATATCAGGGCGTAAACTAGGCTATTTTATCCCGGTATTCCCACGGGAACGGGAACTACGCGGGTAAAACGACTATAACCTATAACCGAAGCGAAGCGAGGGCGGGTTGCTAGTTATATATATAAAAATAAAAAATCAAAATCTTATAAATTATCGTTTTCGTTTTCTAACTTTTAAACTTATATTATTGTTAGTTAGCGTTAACTGCAATAAATCATTAAGTTATTTAATTTTTATATATAAAAATAACTACACAAAATCACATATATTCCACCGCGATAGACTTGAAAACTACTGGACCGATTGGCATGGGACCATGATTGTATTTCCTTTCCTTCGCCATTGTGTCAATTACTGGTATCGAGCTTCTTGTCATCCGTGGGCAGCCCAGCGAGATACTCTTTCAGGTACCCTCCCTCTTCAACCAACACCACCCGTGGCCTCGTCATCAGATGCAGGCCCTTATGCCGCCCAAGTCACCGGTGGCAAATCGTGTCGCTATAGAGGATTTCCTCAAGTGCACGTTTTAAAAGTTATTTTATTTCTAACTAGCAACCCGCCTTCACTTCGCTTCAGTTTCAGTCGCAGTTCCCGTGGGAATGCCAGGATAAAATATAGCCTATATTTCTCTGGATATTATAGCTTTTCAATTGTGAAAGATTTTTTGAAATCGGCACAGTAGTTTTTGAGTTTATTCATTACAAACACACACAAAAATATAAATCTTTCCTCTTTATAATATTAGTGTAGAAAGCGTTCAATGTAAATAAAAATACTCACTCATCAGGGTTACATTCAGGAACCGGTATCATCACAGTGGTAGTTATCACCGTTATAGGTGTAGAGGCAGTAGTAATATTTGGACTGCTAGTTGAAGGTACAGGTATAGGCGCGGCGTAACTCATTGTCGGATATGTAAAACCTGGTGTATCTGTCACGCATTCACTCGTGTCACAATGGAAATCGTTGTTGATGCATTGGCATTTGATGCACCCGTCTGCTACCACACCTCCTGGCTATATTGGGAATATTTAGTCCTTTTTGATTAATAGTTTCTGCGTTATATATCTTTAAAGGAATAAAGAAATTGATATCCACAGTTCTTATCTTCATCATCATCGTTTAGGCTTATATACGTCTCACTGATGAGCTCGAGCCTCCTCCCCAAGGAGGGAAATTGGCCTTACTATATCATGCTGGTCAGACAAATATAAGGTTTTATTTCGAGTGCTTTCTTGCATATATGTTATTTGCGTATCACTTTGTCGTATTTTACGATATCCATAGGCAAGATAGGGAGTGAATTGTATTCTTATTCTGTCAACACACGGATATTCTTTATACTAATTTAATCATGTTTGACTTTTGAGCAAGTATTACTCATGGGATTTTTTGTATGATTCAAAAATTATGGCTGACACGATTTTGAAAAGGAAAAAAGAAAATAATCTGGTTCAAAGGGCATTAAAGAAAACATCTTGTATACAATATTATTTAAAAGAAATAACGTTAAAAATTAAGAGCGGGCAAAATACTTGTGAGATCTTTTTAACTTGTGATTGCGTTCCAATCCGATGGTAGATTTTTAGATTAATTTCAGACAAAATTTAAAACTTACAATATTTGAGCGCAATATCTCATTTTCATTTTATATCAATAGTCAAATTGAAGTATATTTAGGCTTCATAAAAACTTTGTCCATTTATTTTTCAGCCTCGTAACTGATTTGCAAAATATGGTATGAAAACTGACCTTAACAATTTTGGATTCTGATAAGCAGGTGCAGTCCTTCATTGGTACGCATGTTTTCTCGTCGCGCCAATACGAGCCCTCCGGACACGTCGTGTTAATACAACCTTCCATACATTTCTGCGAAAATAATATTTATCACAATTCATTTTATTTACAGTATACTTATATATATATTTGTAACAAACAAAAAATATTTTTTCTTAATTTACGTTCCGTTCAATAACTAATACCACCATTCACGTTACCAGTCTGTTTTATGTACCTGAAATTGAAGCTATCGGACGGAGAGTCATCGAATGGAAGATGCAAGTCGATAACAAATATTTTTATTATTGAAGTTGTTGAAGATTATTTAGATGTTAGTTATTACTTACGTAGTGTTTTCATGAGTTTATTAATATTAAAAAATATATATTATTTAATTATTAAATAAAAGGTATATGAACTCTGTTTTACAACTAAAAAAAAATGATATTAAAAAATTATAAAAATAAATTAAAATTATAAAAAATTTTAAATAAAAAAAAATAAAATGAATTGCCATGTGATTCGCCCAGCAAAGCGGACGGGAGACGGCTATACTAGTCGTATATTATAAAACTATTTTACGGATTTAGTCCTTTCATGAACGGTGTAGATTGTTCGAAACGTCGGGCAATCAAAAATCAAATACAAAAACAATAAAATCTGTAAAATAGTTTTATTTAAAATGTGTAATATTCGCGTAAACATCAGAAGTTAGCATTATGTGTATTATTTAAATGTTTTTACCTCTCCGATGCATCGACTATCTTTCATGAGTGTTTTTTTGAAAGAGTCGCATGTTTTATCGCAAGGATAAGCACACGAGGAGAACGTCGTGTCCGGTGGACAACTTGACACAGTTGATCCTGAATGTTGGGTTGTTGGTGTAGTTTCTAAAACAAATTCCATATATGTATGTCAAAAATGAGTGTTGGATAATAAAACTACTGTAGGTAGTTTGATCGAGGATTACTCAGAAATGTAAACCGCGTGAAGGTGGCGCTACCGCACTTTACTGCCGGGACATTAAGGGGGGTTGGTAAAAAAGGTCATAACTGTTAACTAATAACTAATTAGTGGCTCTTTTGCCGCTTTTTAAAGTAATACAGTCTGTTCTAGATGAGGGAAATTGGCCTACTATCCATTTGTATTTTTGGCATTAGTGGCAGACGAGTAAGCCGCTCGCTTTTGGACCCTTGGACTCTTGGAATACTAAGAAGATAGTCGAGTTGCTACCGTAAGGTGAAATTCGGATGTCCAACTCTCTCGTTCATCGAACGAAGGGTAGTAACAAATTTCTACTTCAGTGTGCTATACCAGACGCACCTGTCCATTTCATTTCAGCTCATATACGTCCCACTGTTGGGCTCCCTTCACAATAGGAGGGATATTGACCTTACTATACCATGCTGATCAGACAGGTTGGTATAGGGTTCCATTTCGAATTTTCCTTCTCTTGCAGAGATGTTATATGCTTACTTTACTCTTAGTCGTCTTTTACGACATCCACGGGCAAGATAGGGAGTGGTTAATTGTATTTTTACTCCGTCACCACACAGATGTCCATTTATGGCTTCAATAAACTATTAACAGTGGGACTTTGCCAATTTTGATAAACTTTAATGCTTTATTATAGTATTAAACGAATCTTACCAGTTGTCGTTGTATCACATTCAGGTCTGACTTTAATCACGTTAGCTGGCCAGTCGCATATCATGGTAATAGGGTTGTACATAGTGCCAACACCACAGTCTTTTAGAACTCCACCGGTAGAAGAGCACTGGTAGAATTTGGCGCAGTCGGTAGGATGAGGTTCATTTTCATGCACTGAGTTCTCGCATACCGGAGGTTCTAGAAAACAAAGCAAAGCAATCACGTATACCTGGGCGAGACATTGACGTCAAGAAATCATCACTAGTGGTAAATCCAAAGGGCGATGGCGATATAACAAGGTAATACAACTAGTCTTGGTGCTGATTTATACCCTTGCATTGCGCCGGATGGTTTGAGCAAGATCGTGCGGCTCAGAACGGCGTCAACACGTTAATTGCGCCGTCATAATAATCATTTCATAAGACTTTATTACAACTAATTTATGCAAAACAAACGATTATTTATCATTGCTATTGGTAAAATTTTAATAACTGTCATTTATCAATATTGACCAGCCAGATCGGTGATGAAATTGTGCTTCTCATCTACTGAATTCTCAGTTATATATTAGCAAGATTTTGAGTATATTTAAACGCTTTCATTGTAAGATCATCATCATCACAGCCCGAATACGGAATATTGGCCTCCTCCATAATGAGAGGGAAATTGACCTACTATACCACGCTGGTTAGACAGGTTGGTATAGGGTTTCATTTCAAGTTTTCCTTCTCTTGTACAGATCTTATGTGCATATTATATCCCTTAGTCGTCTTTTACGACATCCACGGGCAAGATAGGGAGTGGTGAATTGTATTCTTACTCCGTCACCACACGGAAAAATCATTAATTTTTTAAAAGTTGTAGTTTGAAAGTTAAAATTTAATGTAATCACACATATGGTTCAATAAAGGAGCTTAACAGTAGCTCGCATGACAGTACGATACTTGACGCGTCATTGTAGCCATATTTTGGAAGGACGTAGAATAAGATGTCGATGATGATGTAAAAGACGACTAAGAAATAT
Source organism: Lymantria dispar (assembly GCA_032191425.1). Taxonomy (NCBI): domain Eukaryota; kingdom Metazoa; phylum Arthropoda; class Insecta; order Lepidoptera; family Erebidae; genus Lymantria; species Lymantria dispar. The sequence goes on along the minus strand of CM063444.1, from coordinate 4,657,803 downwards.
AAAAAGCAAATAACATCTATGCAAGAGAAGGTAAACTCGAAACAAAACCTTATTCTAACTTGTCAGACCAGTACGGTATAGTAAGATGAATTTCGCTCCTATTGCGGCGGAAGCTTAAGCCCAACAGTGGAATGTATATGAGCCGAGACGATGATGATTTAATTTTTATTTCCATATAACGCTTACGATTATAATTTAAATTGAATTGTGTTAGAAATATATTAAAACCTTCATTGATAAAAACTTTGTTTGGTGACAAAATACAATTCACCAACAACCATTTTGCCAACGGCTGTCGTAAAATAAGACTATGAAACAACTATGAATAGTTACCATTCATCATCATCATAGTCCACATACGTCCTCCTCCACAATGGGAGGGATTTTGACCTACTGTACCATGCTGGTCAGACATGTTGGTATAGGATTTCATTTCGAGTATTTCTTGTCTTGCACAGATCTTATGTGCATATTATATCCCATAGTCGTCTTATACGACATCCACGGGCAAGATAGGGAGTGGTGAATTGTATTCTTACTCCTTCACCACACGGACAGGAATTGTTACCATTAATTATTCATAATCAAATAATTTAATTACAACCAACCTTTGCATTCACAGTACACTCTGATCTCAAAGTCGAGGCACTTCTTGTCAGCCTCCTTGCATACGAGTCCTCGTTCTAAACTGCATTCCACATCAAGACCTGTCTCTTTAGGAGTCTTGTGATCACCAACAGTTCGACATTCGATCTTCTTCATCATGTTTTCTTTGCACATCGGAGAACCAATAGTCTGAAAATGTTATTAAAAGATGATTTGCGTCTAAAACATCCATAAGTACTTATTCAATGTATCTTAATTTTTCTCACAAAAAAATACTCTATACTTATGCTTGTTTTGCCATTTTTAAAACTGAAAATTTCTTTAGGTACGTTTGGATGGGGAGTTAACTCATGTAGGTCGTCATTGACATAGTCAATCTATAGCTATGTCAATGTTAGTAATATATTATAATATAACATTCACATTGCATATATGTTGACTTATGTCAAAACCAGACAATTCATTTAAATCATCATCATTTGCTTGCCCTCATCCCACGCTAAGTGGGGTCGGCACAACATGTTTTGACCTCAAAACCATGTTGTAAAAAAGATACGGCTATTAATTTTATGACCAGCCGCCCGCCTGACGCCAACCCTCCTCGGGAATTCTCGTTTATGGGAAAAAGGATGGGACATGGTGGATGAATAAGGAAGAAAATGGGTTAAGGATACTACTGTCATGGGATATAGGAAAGAGGCACGAAAGCAGAGGCTGGAGCAGTCCGGGATCGCGCGCCCGTAGTGGCACTAATCAGTTGACGGACAGACAACTGATAGTGACACCCTCTGAACTTTGTTGACTTATGTCAAAACCAGACAATTCATTTAAATATCCATAGATAATAACTGCTTGTTCATAATTTTCAGTTTTCACTTCTGTCGGTGGTCTTTATCACTGCTTTGTGTCTTATGGTGTTGCTCATGTTCACTCAAAGGTATTGGCATGTGGTTACTATGTGGAGCGAATCTCTCCTTTCCCTTTAAGGTAGTTGAGTGAAGTGACAGTGGCTCTAGAAATGGTGTCTTGTGAAATCGTGCCACTAATGATCTTGTTTAACCATATTTTCTTGCATTATATTTTAAAAAATACGACAAGCCTCTCCCTTGCCCAATCTACTCCATGGCGGTTCAGTTTCGTTTCAGTGGTAAATTATTAGATTAATTTAACTAATAATCTATCGCTGGAACCGAACGTAGGCACTGAGGTGACCCGGAAAGGAAACTTAGCGGGCTTATTTTATTATCTTTTAAATGACATCCTATTTATATAGAATCATTTCCACCAAATTAGTATTTGCACCATTGTGATGGCTTTCAAAAATACAATTATTACACAGGCCAAATATAAGTAAGGCATATAGCTGCATATAGAAAAATGTACTATTTACTTTAGTTATCGAAATAAAGCATAAATAAATACACACCAGTTCATTTTGTTTGGGCAGTGGTTCGTTGTCAATAGAATCGCCATTATTGCCGATTTCTGGCGGTCCTCTATTAATCCAGTCAGTCCATCCAGGGACGCATTTCAATGGTGAATCTTCGCGGAATTCCTCTGTTTTCAAAGATGGCTAGAAACATAATGCATAGTGAACAATAATTTGAGTATCTTGTTACTTTTTCTAATTTATATGGAGTTATAATGGTTATTGCTCTTGCACATTAAAATATCCTATTAACATTATAAACTCGAAAGTTTGTGAGGATGTGAAGATGTTTGTTGCTCTTTCACGCATAAACTACTGAATGGATTTTGATGGAACTTCACCATAATATAGCTTACATATCAGAATAATACATAGCCTATAATTAACTCGATATTACTATGGGAAGGGGAACTATGCGGGTAAAATCGCAGGGCGCTGCTAGTTTTACAGTAATGTTGATTACATATTTGAAGTTAACATTCTTTAAGAATGATTAGATGTGAATGATTAATCGTGTGGTTACGCAGTAAGAATATAATTAACCACTCCCTGTCTTACCCGTGGGCGTCGTAAAAGACGACTATAAAATCTTATTCCAACATGTGTCACCAGCGTGGAATAGTAGGTAAATTTTCCTTCCACTGTAGAGGAGGCCCGAACTTAAGTGGGCTGAGATGAAGAATTGTGAATAATATTTGGAAAACTTTGGCTAGATCCATGTATAGTTTTTAATTGGATATTAGAACTAATCATGGAGATCAGGTCTTAATTTAGTTGAATTTACTATTACCTAATGGCAATGCGAGGCGTTACGGAGTAAGAATCTATATATTAATACGTGAAGCAAAAACTTTGTACCCCTTTTTACGAAAATTACGTGGATGGACAAGTATGAAAATTGGCACATTTGAAGTATATAATGAAGAGAAGTGCATAAAACTGAAATTTCATATAATAAGGGGGCGTCCATAAATTACGTGAGGTGTTTTTTTTTAATTTTCTGACGCTCTCTCCCCCCCCTGGTGAGATATCGTGAGATTTTATTCAACCCCCTCCCCATCCCCCAATCTCACGTGAGATTTTTCAAAATGTGGGTTTCTTACGTAAACGCGTTGGATTGTTATTGTAAAAAGAAAAAAAATTGCTTCGTGTTTTTATTTACGACTAGTTAAGACTAGTAATCAATATTGCTGAGAGTTTAATTATAAGTGTAATAAAGCTGTAAAATGTAATAATGCTTAAGATTAAATCTTAAGCATGTACAATCTGGATTAAATGGACCAAAATAGTATAATTTTTTTTTGTTTCAATCAGAAAAAAAATTGCGTGATATTTGCCGAGACCCCCCTCTCTTCAACGTAAGATTAGATGAGATTTGACTCGACCCCCTCCCCCCCTTAAACATCTCACGTATTTTATGAACGCCCCCTAATGGATTAGAAATACATTAAATTCTTTAAAAATCGTATTACGCACACTACAACGCAATCGCTACACACACACACACACACACACATACACCAACGCTTATACACTTTTGTTTACGGGAATGTCAAACAATCATAATTATGATGACAATGTTTCATGGACATTTGTATTTATATATTAGTTATTGTATATACTTTATATATTATACATCAACTGTGCCAAATTTCATACTTGTCGATTCACGTAATTTTCGTAAAAAGGGGTTCAAAGTTTTAGCTTCACGTTAATAAATAGATTAGTGTAGATTACTTTTTACGGAAACAGTTATCTCGAAAATATAAAATGAGGGTAGTGTTTTTTTTTTAATACTACCTTCAGCTTGATTTAATTAGCTTCAATATACTCACGGTTAAAGTAGCACATGGCTGTCCAGTACACACTTTATGTTTCTTCGAACACCTGCACGTATGGCATTCATCCTCTTCAATGATCTCACCTTCTTCCACCTCCCTACCGTCCTCCAAGGTCATGCATATTGGTTTACACTTGGCACGTGGCACGCACTCGTTGTGTGTACTGTTCTTGTACACTTGACCTTCAGGGCATGACTTCTTAGGCTTACAGCCTGAGAATTTAAATGAATAATCTTTGACATGTTTCTACGTGGTGACAGGGTATGAATACAATTCATCTTCGCCTATCTTCCCCATGGGTGTCGTAAAAGGGACTTAAGGTAAAACTTAGGGATATGATATGCATATAACTTCTGTGCAAGAGAAGGAAAACTAGAAATAAAACCTTGTACTTGTGGAAATTGGTAAAATAAAAAACTAAAAAACAGGGGAACTATCACCACGAAAATATGCAGCAGTACTGTTATTAGATATTTATAACACTGATTGCTGTTGCTAATGCGGTTGTCGCATTGGACCTCATCAGGTTGATGATAAGTACATTTTTATAAAAAAAGCGTTTTCACAAATAAAAAAATACTCATTTATAAAAAGAAAGCAACACCCTGCATTAAGAAAATAATCCTTGTGTTGCGGGAAACTTTTACAAACATAATTAATTGACACAAATGAGATGCAGACTCAGAGCAAAAATTTGTGGATCACACAAAGAGTTGTTCTGCATGGGATTCGAACCCACGCCACTCTCACTGTAGGTCGATATCTTAACCACTGAATCACTTATCTGTATGGTGCATTGTATTTGCCATTGATGTAGTTTGAAACTTACCTTCCACGCAATTGTCTTGGTCGCAATTAATTTTCATTTCCGCGTAGTATAGTGTATTGTCACAAGTTTCCAATGGACAGGGGGATAAGCATGCCTCGTAGCTTGAACACTCCTCGTCACATTGCATCGCTGTATCACAAAGAGAATACATTATAAAAAATTACAATACGGAGATCCCGTGTGGGGACAGGTTAAAAATAGAGTTTCCTTGTTTCTTACCCCTGGGTGAACTGACGACTAAGATAGAGAAAAGATAGATAAAATGACTGCAAGAGAAAGAAAATTCGGAATAAAGCCATATTCGAAATCATTTGACCAGCACGATACAGTAGGTCAATTTCTCTCCCACTGTGGAGGAGGGTTAAATCTGGCAATGGGACTTATATCAACTGTAATAAGAGCTACATTAGATAATCACGTCTTATCTCCATTTTTCAAAAAAAAAATCTTAAGTAGGTACGAATCAATATTTTGTTGTTCACTATAATTACGTATTATTAAAAGACCCTTGAAAATACTTCGTACTGTCATTAAAATTGCTTTTCCATTTATTTGTAGATATTTGCGCAGTTTACAATTTCTAAGTATTTTTTTATGAAAATCATAACGTTTATTAGGATACGCCAAAAGATGGCGTTATTATTTTACTCAATATTATTCTTTAATTAATATTACAGTTAAAATGTAGAAAATATCAACTCGGTGTGTTGATATGTAAATTGAACTGTAATTTTTAATGTTATACTTTCATTTTCGTATACTTATTAATTGAGATACTTGAGCCTTTGGTCATGAGAAGTGGAAATAATCTTAAACATGTGACAAACATAAATACATTATGGTAAAATTTCAAAACACTAAAAAGCCTTTCAGAAATTTTACATACGTATATAGATAGAACCATGTGATTCAGAATTACTGTAATCAAAGAGATCTTCTTTCGGGTTGTGATATGAGGGCTGGCTACTCTTAGTCCAGGAAATATGCTTGGACATTCAAAATGGCTATTCCGTCTACTTTCAGATCAACACAGGTACAGCATAGTTAGTAAATCATAATAATACAAGAAAACCCATGGAAATATATACTTGGTACCGTTAATAGAAGATTTATTACGTTTATAACTGTAATCTAGTAACGGTATACTTATACACTATGATAAAACTTGAAGTTTAACACACGCGAATTTGATTTATTTTTATGTAGCTTCAGTTCAGTTGAATAATGGTTTAGAGTAACAATTGGACCCGGTAGGTGGCGTTGCGTACGACGTCAAAGTACTCTACATTTAATTTTTTTTTATATTTTTACATTTCTTTTACATGTGCTGTGTGGTAGCGGCTTCGAATACTACCAACCCTTGCTTTGCTCGTGGGTGTCGTAAAAGACGACTAAGAGCCCTAGATTGACCCGGACCAACTCCATCTGGTATCATTTGGGTCAACGATTACATTCCCAAGGAGGGTTGACGTCAGGCAGGCGGCTGGTCATAAAAGTCATTGCCGAAACTTTTTGCAATATGTCAAAACAGATGACATATTGCGTCGACCCCAAGTAATTGGGATAAGAGCAAGATGATGATGTAAAATACAATTCACAAACCCCCCTCTCTTACCTGTGGGTGTGGTAAAAGACGACTAAGAGATATAATATGCATATAAGATCTATGCAAGAGAAGGAACACTCAAAACAAGACCTTATACCAACACATCTGAGCAGTGTGGTATAGTAGATCTACTTCCTAGTGGAGGAGATTTGAGCCCAACAATGGGACGTGTATGGAGCTGAGACGATGATCCAAAACAGCATCTGTTGTATATATGTAAGTATGACTTACGGCAAGTCTCTTGCGTTCTCCATTTAAATGTGACTCCTCTATGAGCGCATGCATGAGCGTATGCTGCGAGTGCGGTACATGCGCAGGCGCAATCCCCTCCCGCATCGCATGCGCATGCATCACGGGTGCAGCGCTCGATGTAGCCGCTAGGCGGGACTTCAGTGTGACATAGCGTGAATGGATATCGCTTCATAGCTGAACACGTATTTGTAGCCCATTCTTTACGCTCCGGACGTTGCTTGCAATGATCCTGTTAAATATATATATGAATACATTTATATTAATTATTAACAAAAAAAACTACTCTTCTAATGAAATTAAGTATCATATTAAATATAAGAAGAAAATGATAATAAATTTGTATCAAAATGTGAGCTAAAATTTAATAATTAATTTCTGTAGCGGGTAGATAATAATAAATATATGCAATAACGATGACTTGTTGGACGTGAGACATATTAGTCTGCCCGTGACTAAGAGCGGTGCAAAGTGTTTGTAACGTCGTGGGTGTCATAAAAAAAACCGCAGACTATCTCGTCTGACCAGTGGGGTGTTAGTTAAGTGACTGCTATCAGTGCTGCCCTTGTTATATACCTTCAGCTGGTTTCAAGGCTCCTTCGAAAAGTCAGCAGATAGTAAAATATCTAATATTTTAACTCATTATCACACAGAAAGCATAAATAATCTATACCAATATATAAAATTGGAGGGTCTGTTTGTAATGTCAAAATAATAGACATTTTTCATGCTCACAGGGTTATTTGCACGACACCTATGCCTAAAATAGCAATTAAAAAATTTTTGTCTGTCTGTCTGTTTGTTGCGGGTAATCTTCAAAACGGCTGGACTGATTTCAAAAATTCTTTCACCAATGGAAAGCTATAATATCAGGGCGTAAACTAGGCTATATTTTATCCCGGTATTCCCACGGGAACGGGAACTACGCGGGTAAAACGACTATAACCTATAACCGAAGCGAGGGCGGGTTGCTAGTAATAAATATATTTAAGAGCCTACACTTTGCACTAAGAACTAATGCTTGTATTGTGAGGGACCCTAGAAACACAATTGACTGACACAAATTACACTGAGAAAAAAAAAACAAATTACACTGACTGAGAGCAACGACTTGTGAAATGCGATACGAGCCAACGATTGTACCAATCATCATCATCATCTCAGCTCATATAGCTCCCATCGTTTGGCTCGAGCGTCCTCCACAATAAGACGGAAATGGACCTACTATACCACGCATAGCATAGTTAGTGAATTTCTCAGCAAAGAAAGGCAGTATTTTTTAAACAAAACAGTACTTACGATAATTCGTTCTGGTTTCGGACAAGTAGCTTTAAGTTTCCAAGAGTCAGCGAAAATCAATGCTGATGATTCAGCCATACCGCCGCCTAATGGTGTTTGGAAGTCGTCTCGCATATCACCATTGTAATTACCGCATAAACCTTTCACCTATTATAAATAATTAAATATCCAATTTAAAAAGGCTTACTATTTTTAACAAGTCAATATCTAATTGTTTGAATTAAACGGATACATAGCGAAAATTCGTTATTATTTTAAAATGGAAGAAAAGAAGGAGAGCCAACTCATTGCCACGATTAATCCATATAAGACACACCACAGTAGAATGGAAGGAATACGGGATAGAATGAAGGAGGAATAGGAGATAAGGAAGTCGTTATATTATCCCTCCTGAATATCAACTTGCAATTTGCTGCCGAACCTCGAATATTTAAAATTCGACACGTGTTTCGCCTCTGAACGAAGTTCAGTCCAGTAGCAGGCCCCCGCTGGCCTGATTGGTAAGACGATTAGAACGGATTGGCAATAAATGTGGATTCAAATTGTTGATTCCCATGTATTGTAATCATTTTTCGCTCATAAACAAACTATTAACAATAATGAAATTATCAAAACCCGTCGTGTTAATAATATTAAGTAATGAAAAATAAAATCATGTTTAAGTAAAATACTCGCCCTTCCTTGCCAGATGGAGTCTACTTTCACATAGACCCTCATGCCACGGTCCCATTGCACGCTCATACCCAAAGACGGCACATCCAAGAACACATATGCACCAGCTATTCGCATCTTGATTCTGTATATAAAAGATGACTATGAAAAATTGTTGTGAAATCAGATACTCAAGTATTGAGCACTTGTGTAGTACAAAGATCTATATATATCAGGTTATGGGGCAACTGATGAAACGGGAGATAGACAATGGTGGTAGGAACCCTTGAAATAAATTTGAAGTTTCTACTTCAAATATGGATTCGTTAAGAGACATGTAAAGTTTTCAATTTTGTCAGCGCTTTTTCGTCTGAATCTGATTGAAATGTGTAAAGTCTATAATTAATCTGCAACATATTCGTACTTTAGTGTTCATTAGAAATTGAATAAATCATTGATTACGTTCGCATAAGCTAGACAACTGTGCTTTAATATCAGCTGATCAGCCGATGACCGTTGATACCTATTTTACCGACGCGTTTGCGCGATTCATACCTATCTATACTGTCGACGCGTTACATACCTACATGTATCCTGTCTATAATATGTAACATTGAAGGCATCTTAGACAAACATTTTTAAAATCACTGTAACTATTATGTCTTATGGTTTTTTTGTGTAAGATACATTCTAATTACGATCTATGACCGTTAAACTACAACATACTCGTACAATTGTTCCATAGCCTGAGACACTCTGTATATATAGCCAAATGGTGTATCAAATATTAAACTAATGCAATATTATGGCCCTTAGTATGAAAAAATAAGAATATGTCGTACGAGTATGTAGGGAGCGTCAAACAAGTAGTTAGTCGTATCTCCCAGGCTAGTCATAGACAAAGGGAATGCGGCGGATTATAGGGCCGTGCGCCGCTCTTTCCTTGCCCCGGAACAAATAAAGACGGCAAGCGTCTAGACCTTAGTCTTTAAAAATAAAAACTCATTAAATCCAACCAAGCAGCAGTGTCCTCTTTTAATATATTATTCAAACGTGGACTTCGATAAAATATTTATATTGATATTCATAATTTACCTTTTCAGTTTGGATATGTCCGGTATGGGTGCATCTTTGTTAAGAGACACGATTTCTTCATTGCCCCCGCTTCCGATCTTCAGTGTGAGTGACTTCGAGCAGGTCGCTCCAGTTGTACCACATGGAGCATTCTAAGACAAACAATTACCTTATTTAATACTATTACAGAATCATATGATATTCGTGTCGTAATATAGTAATAATAAAATACCCCACTCCGTTGCCGCTCACATTTTTTAATGCTGTTGGTGGCAAACGAGTAAACAGCACACCTGATGGTAAGCGATACTGTCGCTCATAAACCTTTGTTATGCCATTGCCTACCACGAAGAAAGTGAAAGGAGTGTGAATGCGTGAATTGTGGTTCGGTAAAGGCATCACCAAAACCCACCACACGCAAACACCTTTTTTGGGCTTCTGGCTCTCTTGCTCCTGGAAGGAATTGCAGTAACAAATTGCTACTATTCAGACGTTTATTTGCCGCGAGTGTGTGGTACTATAGATAGGTCAACAGTGTGTTCTTATCACATAAGCTCGAGAGTGTTGTAAAAGCCTACTAAGGCATGTAATATGCAGATAACCTTCAAACAAGAAAAGGAAAACTCTAAATCAGACCCTGTGCCAACATATTTGACCAGCGTGGTATAGTAGGTCAAATTCTCTTCCACAATGAAGGAGGCACAAGCCCAGTAGTGGGGTGTACATGGACTGAGACGAAGCAGATGAGTTAAAATCGATTTTACTCAGCGGAAATATTTTACTTACAGATAACAGAGTAAGAACATTTTGGCTCCTTTTTCTTCCCGTAGATATTTGTCTTTTTTTAAGCGTTTTTAAATACTCAAATGTCATTTTTAAATAGTAATACATACTTAATAGCATGTATTACCATTTATAAACAATATTCGAATTTTTCGTGTGGTGACAGAATATGAATACAATTGACTACCCCCTATTTTGCCCGTGGATATCATAAAAGAAGATTCGAATGGATATGTGATGACGGAGTAAGAATACAATTCACCACTCCCTATCTTGCCCGTGGATGTTGTAAAAAACGACTAAGGAATATAATAAGCATATAACATCTATGCAAGAGAAGGAAAATTCGAAATGAAACTCTGTACCAACATGTCTGACCAGTATGGTAAGTGAAATTTCCTCCCGTTGTGGAGGAGGGCCGAGCCTAACAGTGGGATGTATGTGGGCTGTGATGATGATGCTATTATGTATGCTATTATGTGCTGTGTGGTAGCGGCTTCGAATACTACCAACCCTTGCTTTGCTCGTGGGTGTCGTAAAAGACGACTAAGAGCTCTAGATTGACCCGGACCAACTCCATCTGGTACCATTTGGGTTAACGATTACATTCCCAAGGAGGGTTGACGTCAGACAGGCGGCCGGTCATAAATGTCATTGCCGAAACTTTTTGCAATATGTCAAAACAGATGACATATTGCGTCGACCCCAAGTAATTGGGATAAGAGAAGAAAACCTCGAAATAAAACAAACCCGTTTGACCAACGTGGTCAATTTACCTCCTGTAATGGAGGAAGCTCGAAAGCAGCTGGTGGGCGTATATGCTAAAATAATGATGATGAAGATTATCTAAAACAAATTACAGCATTACATCAAATAAAGCACTTTCACCAGCATTCAAAATAAGAAGAAAAGATCCCTTACCTGTATTTCAACATCGAATCCATCCTTAGAGTCCATTACACCTTTAGCGAGGAGATAAGTGCATACGCCCTCGAAGTCATACTCCGTATCATCAAAGGTTACAATATGAGAGTCACCCCAGGCGCCACAGATGCCAGCACATTTTCGTTCAGTACAGGTCCAATTGCCACTCTTGCATTCGCTTAAAACAATATCCAATTTTTACTATATAAAATCAATTTACCTGGATTATTTTCGATTGATGGCGGATTATTTCCTCAGATGGCGTAGTGGGTAATATATCGACCTACTGTGCTGAGTGTCACAGGTTTTATTCCCATGCAGGACAATAAGTACTATGTGCAATCATCAAATTGTTTTTGTAAGTCCAGACTTAGGGTCAACGAAATGTTTTTGAGTCCAGGACAGGTAATTTGACTACGTTAATGGTATGTTAGTAAAGATAGCAATACAATGATTATTTCCCTTAGTGAAAAGTGGTTGTATATTTATATGGGGCTGTGGTTTTATATTAATATGGGACTTCAGTCCCATTGAACAAGCGGGCAGAAAAATATGGCAGGTTACGGGAAACCACCGCAACCTTTTGATACGCCAGATAGTTCGGGTGGTATTTAGCCAGACTAAAAATTCAAATTCAATTAAAATTCAAATCATTTATTATGTATAAACCCCGCGCGGGTACCTACATATTGTCATTTTTATATATTTTTCTTAAAGTTATAATTACCGCCGGATCGGAACGCGACCGCACTGAGAAAATCCGGCAAGAAACTCAACGGGATTGTCTATTTTTTATTTAATTTTCTAATTTCTTTTAAATAAAATTACATCTTACAACATGCTTATTGATAGTTCCAGTGTGATGCCATTCGAAATATTATATAATATAGTTCACATCGGCCTATTTAATACAAACAAATAAACAAATCTTTCCTCTTTATAATATTAGTAAAGATTGAATTAAAATTTTGCATAAAAATGTACTAGGAACCAAACAGTCTTCAATCACTTCCTCAGAGGATACCCAGAGATGGAGAATATATATTCTCCCTATGGATGTAATATAGGGGGCGAATTTTGCTTTAATATTTTCACCCTACAGAACATAATGAAAAGCATATTTAACGGGTGTTACACGTAATTTCTATGCGGACGAAATTGCAGGTAAACTAGTTCTTATTTAATAATCGTAGTAAGTAGTACAATGTCACAAGCTCTGTTAAATGTCGTTGCTGAGCTGGCGATATACATTATATTAGCATTCACAGCAAAAAGTGAAAGGCACGTACGCATTTCGCATTTGTAATTACGCATAACTTGCAGTGCAATGGAATAATTTGTATTAAACGGTATCGGGGGCGTAGCTCAGATGGTAGAGCGCTCGCTTAGCATGCGAGAGGTACCGGGATCGATACCCGGCGCCTCCAAACTGACTTTTTTTGCTCAGATGGGGAGGTTATGTTTACGTAATTTATTGGATTATTATGTGTAGTAATAAATAAATTTACTGTTATATTATAACGGGGGCGTAGCTCAGATGGTAGAGCGCTCGCTTAGCATGCGAGAGGTACCGGGATCGATACCCGGCGCCTCCAAAAAAGTTTTTTTGCCCAGATGGGGGATTACGTAATTTATTGGATTATTTTCTGAAGCGCTAAATCAATTTAAGACTGCACAGATGGCGTAGTGGTTAAGATAGTGACCTACAGCGCCAGTGTCAGGGGTTCGAATCCCACGCGGGACAACACTTTGTGCGAACCACAAATTGTTGTTCTGAGTCTGGATGTAATCTGTGTCCGTTAATTATATGTTTGTAAAGTCCCCCGTAATACAAGGATTATTTCCTTAGTGCAGGGTGTTGTCTTAAATAAATAAAATAAATAAATTTAGTGTTGGGCCACAACGGGGGAATAGCTTAAAGTGGTGCTCTGGTTGTCAGGGAACAACACGCTCAAAAATAGCTATTATCCTAATATATGTTATTTATTTAAATGTTAAACGTTACTACGCAGTTGTATAGGTATCTTATTACATGGAGCCCATATTAGAGACTAGAAACCCAATATATTTTTATCCTTTTCATCCTTGTAGTTTTTTTTATGATTTGTCATGTGGAAACAAAATTCGGTGACAACTGTACGAGCATGCCTTAGTAAGACATTTTTTTTTTCCCATTATGAAGGCGCTGTGAAGTATAAAATATAGTAATCTAAGTACTTACCACGTATTACACTCTTCTCTCATAACTTCTCCGTCAGGAAAACTCTTGCCTCCATGATGACAAGGGCACTGTGCTGGGAGGACGCACTTCTTCGAGGTAGTGTCTAATACGAAGCCCTTTTTGCACTGGCAGCCGGGCCGACACTCAGCCGTTAATGATGTAGGTGGTAAGTGCATATTCTATTGGCAAAAAAAGTTTCTTACATTGATTGTCTGGAGGTGAATTAAAAATATAAAGCTGTATGGTGACGGATATAAATACTACAAACTCGTGCATTACTAGTAGATGTCGTAAAAGATGACTAAGAACTTTATATCAACCCGGGAAAACTCCATCTGACGCTGTCTAGTCAACAATTACATCCCTAAAAAAGGTTGATGTCAGGCCATATGTACGATATGTCATATGTACGATAGAAACAAAGTACATAATATAGCGTTAACCCCAAGTGATTGGGATCAGAGCAGGATGATGATGATAGCGATAATGATATTCAACTCATTTTTGCCCATTGGTATCATTAAGATTAAATATATGTCTTAATCAAGCAGATAACATCATTGCAAGACAAATAAACCTCGAAATTGAATGCACAAATCGTGTAAAAGTTAAGACACTGACCTACCATTTTATTATTTTTTTTTCACGCTGTGGAAATGCATTTACGCACTATCCCCCGCCGGTTACAGACGGGGAAGTGTGTGTGGGACTCGCCAGCCACAGAAGTGACCGAAATACCCACTAAAACCACAGCGACCCCTTCCGCGCTTTTACGAGGTGCCGGAGAGATCGTCTGATGACATTCTATCCCCGACACCCCAAAGCTTGGTCATCTGGCCACATCCTGTCATCATTCAGGGCGGTGGGAGGAGGAGTGCATAGCGGCGTCTCCTACTCCCTAGTCGTCGCCAGCGGAGCAAGTCAGCGGACGCAAGTGCCACGCGTGCCCGCTCCGTGGTCTCCTTCCTTGTCATGACAACCTCACAGAAGGAGGCCATCGACGACCAACTGCAAGATACTGATCTACCATGCCAGTGTCTTGGGTTCGATTTCCATGCAGAACAATACTTTGTGCGATTAACAAATTATTGTTCTAATTTTGGGTGTAATTTGTGTCCGTTATTTTTTTTTCTCATAATACAAGGCTTAATTACTTAGTAATGGTTATTGTCTATAGAAAATGGATACACGTGAAAGAACCAATTGAAATAAATCTCTATCAATTAATCTGGTCCATGTAGCGTAATCTAATTTCCCTTATCGTGAGGAAGCCCGTGGTCAAAATTTGAACGTAGCTATATTGACTTAAATAATAATTCTGTAATTAGGCTTCATTTGTTGTATTTAGTGCAGCAAGAGTAAGAAAACTCGACATAAAACCTTATGTCAACCCGTCTGACAAGCGTGAAGCGTGCAGGTCAAATTCCGTCCCATTACGGAGGAGGCCGGAGATGATGGTGAGTAAGTGGATTTCTTGAAGTACGAACACAAAATGTCTGATAAATGCAAGCATATAATATCACTGGGAAAGAATTAAAATCGAAATACAATCCTAAAGCTACCTGACTGACCAGTGTGGTATAATAGAACAACTATTCTTCCATTTTAGAGAAGGCTCGAACCTAATAATTTGAGATGAGCCTAGAAAATAAATAAATAGACGAGAAAAGAGGAAGTGCTGATGTATAAGAGAAAAAGAAAGTAATTATACTTGGAATTATATTTTTTATGAAATTATATTATTTCTAGATACAATAGGAGATAAATTATTACTTAGGAGACGCAGCCTTTTCTTGGGGAAATTACATTTAATCAAATTAATAATTAATTAATCAATAAAATATTTGTTGATTTCTTTATCTTTGTTGGTGGTAAACGAGCAATCAGCACACCTGATGGTAAGTGATACTGTCGCTCATGAACCTTTGCTAGGCCACTGCCTACTGGGAAGAAAGTGACGAGAGTTTGAATGCATGAAATGAGGTTCGGTGATACTAAAGGCAAAAACCCATCATATGCCAAGTTATGCTTCTAGGTCTATCACTCACCGAATAAAGTGCAGTAACAAATTGCTACTACTCAGACGACGATTTTCTGGCAGAGTATTATACTACCCCGGACGAACCGGCTCGCGGTTGTAGAAAGGAGACTGTTGACGATGTGGTCCTACCACATACGAATTCGTTCGCGAATCACTTAAAAACTACAGAGCCGACTTTTTGGAAATTCTTTTTTTGAATTTTTTTTATGATATAATTAATACTGCGCATATATAAGATCAATTTAAAGATAATAATTTAAAAATAAAATTCACCGCGGAACAAGTTACGGATCCAGTTAATATGTTAAAAAGAAGAATATATTATACATATCAAAATGATAAATCACCTTGCAAGTCAATGGTTCAGACATTTCACAAGTAGTAAACTCCATATTGTTAGATGCACTACAGTTACTCCTGATATCTTCGGCGGGTGGATAGTTCTGGATCTCTTCAGGCGTCGCCGGCTGGCAGTCCCATCGTGCCCCTACGCAAGTACTGGCAAAAATAATAATTATAATTAGCATACAATCATCGACATAAGCCGCTCAGGGTGAGATAATGTAATAATCGCCACGCTCAGCTTCAAAAGCAATCGAGGTTGTATTATCTAGACATGCAGCTAGTTTTTAAATACTAATCATCGTCATCATTCATTATTTCAGCTCATATACGTCCCACTGTTGGGCTCGAGCCTCTTTCATAATGGGAGAAAAATTAACCAACTATACCCCGCTGGTCAGACGTGTTGATATAGGGTTTTATTTCGAGTTTTGCTCCACTTGCATAGATGATATATGCAAATTTATTCCCTTAGTCGTCTTTAACGACACCCATGGGCAAAAGAGGGGATGGGGAATTGTATTCTTACTGCGTCACCACACAGAAAATCCAAGTCAACTTATATTTAGTTAACTTATCATTTTTAACACGCTTTTATTAGTTTCACCTGTATGTATGTATGTTTGTAACCGACCCCTTTGAGCTCGATTTTGTCCTACTTTGAACGATCAGATTTAATTCAAACTTTGCACACCTGTCAAAGACTGATGACAATGCAATAATTCGATTAAAATATCCGATTATCCTTATTAAATTCGCCAGGATTCATCAATTTCTTTCCGCATCCTTTGCATGAGAGTAAGAGAGATAGTACTAGTGCGCGAGCTACGCATGTGTTAGCTTGATAATCCGCATCCTTTGCATGAGAGTAAGAGAGACAGGACTAGTGCGCGAACTACGCATGTGTTAGCTTGATAAGAAAATAATGTTTAAATGTATAATTAGTATTTCACACTTAATAAAAATTCATCATTAATTGTAATAAACTTCCGCTACGCTCGAATATTTTATCTAAATTGAAGTATTGTTCGTTGTTTAAGTTATTATAAAACATGTAAATTTTGATACCTAATTCTAGAAATATTGGTTTATATTTTTAGATAACTATTATATTAATAACTATTATACTATATTATTGTAAGTAAGTGGCTCAATAATGACTTCCGGCAATATTTAAAAAAGATGTCGCTCTTTTGTATACATTTCCGCCAGGCGGTACTTCCTTTGTGTGGTTTTAAGAAATAAGAGATGGTTGCCATTCTACGTTACTGTATTTTCAAAATTGTGTTCTATATTGATTAATAGCGAATTTTCAACAACCAAATTGTAAATAATCAATAGAGAATTGTATCCTGCATTATACAGAGAATAAATAAAAGTTTATCAAGCACGTTTATATTTCAATTGGCAAATTGTAACAATTCCGAAGCTGGGATAACACCAAGGAATTCAGATGTATCATACACCACCTTGGTGTGAACGTATGCCCACAGTGAGGTATGTAATAATCTTATAATCAACTTTATTCTACGTATGTTATGGTATAGTGTTGTATAAATGTTATCAAGTAACACTTACGACCTTACATATACGGCTAGTTCGGATACATACATTTTAATTTTTGAACCGACTTTATTATTGTTTTGTAATTTAATTGATAATTTCATAAGCGAGTAAATGGTTGACTCATATTTGTGTAAGTTGATATAGTAGTTTCTCGATAATGAAATTTCGTTTGTATTAAAACACTGATTGCTATGTTTTGGCGGAAAAAGATACTCGTTGTTTGAATTTCAATTCCAGTACATTGGACAATAGATTGAAAAATATATTGAGTGAGGATGCCGAGTAACCGGTCCACAAGTAGGCGAAGGCCTATTGGACGGCATTTGAGCCCTGATTTTGGAGAAGCCTCGAGACGCAGCCGACCCCGAACGCGAGACGATGTTTCGAGGCACGGAAATAGTACGCCAGTAACACGTTACGCCGAAGATCATGGTGCTAAACAACAAGGATCGAGAATATCACCCGAACGGATCGAGTCCTATGAAAAGCGTAGATATAAGTCAGTTATAACACCGCCTTTGCAGGGTCAGGTATCGTTTATGTCATCAAAGGATAAAATAGATTGTTACAGTAGAGAGTATAGACTCTACACTGTAGAGGTACTAGGCAGAGGCGTGACAGAGTTCAGACTACCCGTGATGCGAGCGTTGTAAGGTCACGTAGCCCAGTCCAAACGCAGATCGACAGGGAGTCTTCACCTGTGACTCCACAGCCTTCATCTGTTGATACAGTGAATTCTGAATTACTGAAATGTCTTAAGGAGTCTGCAACTTATCACAGCTGTAAATCCACAGAGTAGAGAAAGGTTCACTGACAGTAACGTAATGCCAGAATTTGATCCTAAATCAAAAAACCAAACGATTGTTACATGGTTAAATAAAGTTAAGAATGCTTTGAAATTTACGGTTGGGATAGTAAGCAAACTGTGCACTATGCCCTCCCAAAGTTAGTTGGCACTGCAAGAAGATGGTACGAGGGACAGCCTTCTATATTACTTACATGGGAAGAATGGACAGATAAACTTAAATGTGCATTTCCAACGTACGAGAATTATGGTCACTTGCTCACAGAAATGTTAGGGAAAAGGGCAAAGTTTGGTGATGATTTGGAAGAGTATTATTATGATAAATTGATAGCCTTGCATAGATGTGGTATAGTAGGTAGGAACGCAATTGATTGTATTGTGTATGGAATAGAGGACAGGTCAGTTCGGTATGGAGCGGAGGCAGTAGGTTTTGAAAATGTTGATAAGTTATTAGGTTACTTAAGGAGTGTGAAACATGAACAATTCAATAAATCTAATAAGAGGTTACTGCTTCCTGTAAATGAAGGTTCCCGTAAGCCTGTAAGAAATGATTTTAATAAAATTTTGAAATGTTATAATTGCCACGAAATAGGTCATTTAGTATCTAGCTGTAAAAAGCCTATTATTAAATGTCAAAAGTGTAAACGTTTTGGTCATGATAACCCTGAATGCAATATAAGCGCATGGAGTGCAAATGCCGAAATTAAGACATTATGAGTAGATGATAGCATGTTAAGAGTAGACAATAAGTTCATAAAAGGTGTGAGTATTAATAATGTTCGATTAACAGGATACAAAGATTTTGGTAGCCATTGTACTCTAATAAAAGAATCTGTTATAAAAGAGATCGTGCCACGAGAAAAATGGCAAATTAATAAATTGCCCTCTTTAAGAGGATTCGGTAATACATATGTATATGCATTAGGCAAAACAGAAGTTTCATTATTAATTGACAATGTTACAATTCTTGTTGAGACGATAATCGTCCCTGATAATTATTTGAGTTACGATTTGCTCATTGGCCAAACTGCAACAGAACAATCCCACATATGGGTGATCAAATCCAATAAAATTTGATGATTACCGTTAAACGAATAATAGATAATACACGGCTTGTCCTAAGATCACTTATGGCCGTCACGGCTGACGGTTGTATAACTTTGAAAGTATTCACAGATACAAATTTTAGTGGCTTAATTTTTGTTGAAAATGGTTATCGTCCTAACTACAACATAGAGATTGGTATTCACAAGATTAAAAATGGTAATTGCTATTTAACTATTCTAAATTATGATAACAAAGTGATTCAATTTAAATTAAAAAACTAAAAAACATGCTTTTATAGAAAATTCAACTAAAAAATGGAAAATAAATAATAGTTTAAAAAAACTAAAAAACACGCTTTTATAGAAAATTCAACTAAAAAATGGAAAATAAATAATAGTTTAAAAAACTAAAAAATCACGCTTTTATAGAAAATCTAACTAAAAAATAAAAAATAAAATTTGATAAATTTAGATTAAGAATAGTGTAAATGAAAAATAAATGTTTATTATTGTAAAAAAGCGTGGGGTGCGTAGTGTCAATAGTTATAAACATTTAATGGCAGATATGAGAAGGATCATCACTGAAAATATCCTAAAAAGCAGTTTAAACGAAATCTAACCGTTTGAAGTGGATCAAAATCAAATCCACTGGAGTCAGTTACATACAATCAAACGTACAAGTGAAGACACTGCACCCCACGCTTTTTTACAATAATAAACATTTATTTTTCATTTACACTATTCTTAATCTAAATTTATCAAATTTTATTTTTTATTTTTTAGTTAAATTTTCTATAAAAGCGTGATTTTTTAGTTTTTTAAACTATTATTTATTATATTGTATGTAAGTTCATCGCATCATCATCATTGCAGCCCACATACGTCAGGACATTGGACTCAGGCCTACTCCACAATGGGAAGGAGTTTGACCTACTACACCATGCTGGTCAGACATGTTGGTATAGGGTTTCATTTCGAGTTTTCATTTTCTTCCACAGATGTTATGTGCATATTATATCCCTTAGTTGTCTTTTACGACATCCATGGGTAAGATAGGGAGTGGTGAATTGTATTCTTACTCCGTCACCACACTGAATAATATGTAGGTTACAATTGTTTATTTTCTAAGGATGTATTCTTTCCCCAGGCGTTGTAGGATGCGGCCCGGACTGCACTCTGTGACGAAACATGAGGTAGACCTACGTCCAGCAGTGGACGGCAATGGGCTGAAAGATATTGATGATTCTTTTAAATATTTAAATCTAATATTGAGATCACAAGTTATTTGATTTATGTAAATAATTCTAATATTGAAAATTAAGAACACACCAAAAGTGGTGTTTTAAATTTACTTAACAATGTTATTAATTGTCCTAATAAATAAATTCTGAATTGTCTACAAAAATTGGTATCGGCAATTGATAAATAAACCATAATTTTCATAATGTTGAACTTAACTCCCACCTTTATTTATGTTTTTGGTGGGATAAGTTTCTCAGGAGAGTGCCGTTGTCCAGTTTACTGATGATGCTTTAGTCAGTTTTATAACTCCCATAGCAATATAAAGGGTAGTAACATATTATATTCTTAACTTGTTCTTACACATAAAAAAAAGAGGTAGAACTAAAAACTTCTATAAGGCATTCTTTTCTCCTCATACTACTAACAGCAACTAAGATAAGTTACTAATTGCTGTTAGTACACGATGCTATCGCATAGCGTAACAAATTTAGGTGGCGCAGGCGCGAGTACCTGCACCTGATGCCGCCCTAGCCGAGGCCACGGGTGACCGGACCGAGGATTTTAGCCCGTCACCCGCTGAGAGGCTGACCGCGCGACGGCGACCGACGTCCCGGGAAAGGGACGTCGAGAGGAGAGGGTACAGCCTTAGGGTATTCCGTCGGGCCGACCACTGAGGACAAGAAACTCGGCACCGGTGGTCGGCCCAACGACGAAAGCAATGTGCTACGGGCCGCCGGGCCGGGTTATGGGGCCGCGCTCCGCCACTCTGTCGCCCCGGACGGAGCCGGGCGGCGGATGCGCTGATCATAGACCAACTAAAAAAATAGCTTAGCAACTAAATGAAGCAGTCAATAACAAGTATATAATAGAAATAATTCTCATCATTGTGATCTTATCCCAATTACTAGGGATCAACATAACATGTACTTTTTCGCCATCATTTATACTGCAAAAAGTCATAAAGACGACTAAAGGATGTTATATCGACGTCCTCCCAGAGGGGGGGACGTCGGTCGATGGGCGGGTGCTCCTCAGGGGGTGTTCCGTCCGGCCGATCACTGACGACAAGTAGCCCTGCTCCGGTGGTCGGTCCAACGACGAAGGCGACGTGGTGTTCGGGTGGGTTGCGGGTGTGCGTGCTTACGCCCCTCTGTCGCCCCGGAGGGAGTGGTGCGAGAACCGCAACCCACCTCCAAAAAAAAAGGGATGTAATATGCATATAATAACTATGCAGCCCTTTTCCCTTCCATAGTAGCCCTAGCCCAACAGTGAGATGTGTAAGGGCTGAGATGATGAAGAGAAAGAAAACAATGATGAAACCCTAATAGATCGTATCTAGCCAGTATAGGAATGTAGGCTATTTTCTCATCCATTACGCAATAGAAATTTATCATAATAGTGGGACGTATGTAGGTCAGAAAGGATAAAAATCCATGGTGAATTGAAATAACTGGGCTAACAATCATAGACCGCTATTGATAATAATTAATTAGCGTAATTTAAAACGTGCTTTAAATATCAATGAAATTGTGCAACTGTTTTTAGTATAAAGTGAAAGGTAATCACGTATTAAATTTATGTAATGTTTGCAATGTATCGAGTTATTTTGTTAATAATAACATCGGGGGCGTAGCTCAGATGGTAGAGCGCTCGCTTAGCATGCGAGAGGTACCGGGATCGATACCCGGCGCCTCCAAAAGTTATTTTATAATTGAGGGTAGTTTTTATTACGTATGAATTTCATGTAATGTGCTGTATCCATAGATAATTTAATTCAATTGTCTTAACGGGGGCGTAGCTCAGATGGTAGAGCGCTCGCTTAGCATGCGAGAGGTACCGGGATCGATACCCGGCGCCTCCAAAAGTTATTTTTTAAATTGAGGGTAGTTTTTATTACGTATGAATTTCATGTAATGTGCTGTATCCATAGATAATTTAATTCAATTGTCTTAACGGGGGCGTAGCTCAGATGGTAGAGCGCTCGCTTAGCATGCGAGAGGTACCGGGATCGATACCCGGCGCCTCCAAATGTTTTTTTACTGAGGGTAGTCTTTATTACGTATGAATTTCATATAATGTGCTGTATCAATATATATTTTTATTGAGTTGTCGTAACGGGGGCGTAGCTCAGATGGTAGAGCGCTCGCTTAGCATGCGAGAGGTACCGGGATCGATACCCGGCGCCTCCAAGTTATTTTTTAAATTGAGGGTAGTCTTTATTACGTATGAATTTCATGTAATGTGCTGTATCAGTAGATAATTTAATTCAATGGTCTTAACGGGGGCGTAGCTCAAATGGTAGAGCGCTCGCTTAGCATGCGAGAGGTACCGGGATCGATACCCGGCGCCTCCAAAAGTTATTTTTTAAATTGAGGGTAGTTTTTATTACGTATGAATTTCATGTAATGTGCTGTATCCATAGATAATTTAATTCAATTGCCTTAACGGGGGCGTAGCTCAGATGGTAGAGCGCTCGCTTCGCATGCGAGAGGTACCGGGATCGATACCCGGCGCCTCCATGAGTTTTTTAAGTGAGGGTAGATTTTATTTCGTATCATTTGCATATAATGTGTGATACCAATAGATACATTTTAGTGTATTATCTTACAATTAACGGGGTCTTAGCTCAGACGGTGAAGCACTCCCAGAACATTAAAGAGGACCTGATAGCAATATCCAGGACGAGCAAAATTTTTTAATAATCAGCTCGAACTAATTGAGTTTGTATTAAATACATTGAACCGCGTTATAATAAAAATAATATTTTTGGTCTAGTTCAAAGAAGGCTATATCTTTGAATTTTGTGGTAAAAAATTATCAACTAGGTGATGAAAGCCTGTAGTGAAGGGTTAAACAAGGTAATAATTCCTTATTTTCTCTTGGAGTACGTAATACCTGACTGAGGGAAATAGGCATATACCATAGATAGAACTACCTAGTAAAACTTTGATATTTGAATTAATTTAAGACAAAGAAGATATTATGTTGTTAGTTCTTTATATTGTTACGCTTTACATTGTTGTGGGTGTCGTAGAAGACAACTAAGGGATACAGAATGTAAATAACGTCTATATAAAATAAGGACAACTTGAAATAAAGCACTAAACCAATCCGTGTGAGCAACGTGGTACAGTAGGTCAATAACCCTCTTATTATTGAGAAGGCTCGAGCCCAGGTATGTATATGAACTGAGATAATGAGATGACGATTTGAGGTCTTGGTGTTAAAGTAACAATATGTTTGTAACGTAAAGACTTACCATAATTCCCTTTCTCGTCTTCCCGGTCGAATTTCCTTATAGCCGGCGTTAAACTGCATACCCTTGTGGTAACACGGACACAGGCCCGTAGGCACGCATAGGCCGTTTTCATCTAAGAGCTGGTGATGAAAATTACATTATTTCAATAAATCTGCTGATTTTGTGGAGGAAAAGATAAGGTTTGTGATGATATAGGATAATAAATGATGTCTTAAGTAGTAGTTTAAGCAGCGTAATCCCTTGGTGATTATCCCGAAATCATTTACTACTCAAACGTTGAGTAGTAGCAATTTACTCGAGTGGTACTACCCCAGATGGACTGGCCTGCAGCTGCAGACAGACAACTATTAATATTGTGTTCCTAACACTATAACTGTATGTTTGTAAAGACCGCGTCAAGATTTTCTCTTAAAAAAGGTAAAATGCTCTCTTTATTTACTTCGAAATAAAAACTATTTTTATTTATTCAATGTTTTGCATATTCGTTTTCAATATTCTAATCTTAGAATAATAACGTATAGAACGTACGCAACTCTTAAAAAATAAATAGGTAATTATGACGGCTTGTGCATTCAAATGGTGTCATAACACATTTGAAAAACTTAAAAAGCTTTTTAACATTACTTTTAAAAGTATTTCGACGATTTATGTTAATAAAACAAAATTTGATTTCATAATTTGTATAGTGGTGTGCGTGTGTACGTGTGTAATTGTCTGCGCGCCATTAGTATTTTTAGATTCATGTTTCGAACGTTCGAAGTACTGACACTATCCTTCTATACGTTATTATTCTAAGATTCTAATATATAATCCATCGGGTGCTGTAAAGCATTCATGATCGCGGAAGGACTCAGTCATTTGACAATACACATACATTAGTAGGCTTTACGTATATGAGCTGCCTATCACGTATATTACCTATTCCAACACGTCTGACCAGCGTGGAATAGCAGGTCAATTCCCCTCCCTTTATGGAGGAGGCCTGAGCACAGTAGTGGGACATTTATAGGCTGAAATGATGATCACGTATATGAGCTGAAACGATGATGAATACTTGCTCAAACATCAGAAATCATTGTATTTTTTTTTTTTTTTTTTTTTTTGGGTGGGTCGCGGTCGGCGCGCCTCCGCACCACTCCGTCGACGACCGACGTCCCCTCCTCGGGGAGGACGTCGGTCTTTCTTCACGCGGTCGGCCTCTCGGCGGGTGACGGACTAATCCCCGGTCACGTCACCCGCGGCCTCGGCTAGGGCGGCATGAGGCGCAGATAGTTGCGCCTGCGCCGCCCAGAAATCATTGTATATGTATTACCTGTCCAGTAGGGCAGGCGCAACCTTCGACGCAGCTGGCCTTGCACATACCACTAGCTGACAATGCCACGTCGGAACATTTACGCAGACAACTATCAGCGCATACGGTATACTCCTGACCACCAGTGCACTGGATCTCTACACAAAAACAATAAGTTTAAACACATAATACTGTGTGGTAGCGGTTACAAATACTACCAAAACTTAAATTACTTGTGGATGTTGAAAAAGACGACTAAGAGTTTTACATTGATCTGGGCTATCTCCATCTGAAGGCGCCAGGTCAATAAATACGTGGATGTTAGGCAGACGCCCGGTCATAAAACTATTGCCAAAATTTTTGGAATATGTACTCTGAAAGAAGTACATATTCCCTATTGCATATACTCTATTGAGTCAACTCCAAGTAATTGGGAAGAACAATTTTTATTTATATGTATAGAGTAAGAAAACACATTCAAAAAATACTGAGGAACTAAAAAGCGAAAAATTGAAATCCTTTGATGTCATTTACCTTTTGAAGTCAATGCCTCCTATAAATTATTACTAACTTATATGAATTACGTAAGGTACTATAAAGATTTAAATAATATTCTTCATTTTTTCAAGATCTAATCATGAGATCCTGGTCTGATAATCATAGAACCACCTGGAAAGTATACCATATTAAACAAAGAATTTTTCAAATAGGTACAAACGTCTTCGAGTAATCGGATTCCGACGAATTGAGAATCACCTTCTTTTTTGAAGTCGTTTTTTTATTGGGACTAATCCCACCACACATTCCCACCATTATAACTGCTGTAAGCCAGGATTCACAATAATCTCCATAGATCATACCGAGGTGTGGTAGCTGTGGTAGCGGCTTCGAATACTACCAACCCTTGCTTTGCTCGTGGGTGTCGTAAAAGACGACTAAGAGCCCTAGATTGACCCGGACCAACTCTATCTGGTACCATTTGGGTCAACGATTACATTCCCAAGGAGGGTTGACGTCAGGCAGGCGGTCGGTCATAAAAGTCATTGCCGAAACTTTTTGCAATATGTCAAAACAGATGACATATTGCGTCGACCCTAAGTAATTGGGATAAGAGCAAGATGATGATGAGATCATACCGAGGTTAGACCCTTATGCAGACACGGGAAATGATTTTGAAGTCGTTTAAAAAATTAACTTACCACACTCTTGAACGTTATAACGCCATTGTATTATGACTCCAGCTTTGGCGCATGTCATGGCGTAGTCTCCTAATACGGGACAGAGACAGCGCGATACATCGCCGGTACATGCACACATATCGTAAACACACGCCTCATAGTACGGCTCCACATCGACGTACCAATGACAAGCTGAAACAAGTATACACCTTTAATATGACCCTTCTAATCTTCATAGCTCATATACGTTATACTGCTGGGGTCGAGCCTCCTCCGCAACGGGATGATATATCATCATCATCATCATCGCAGCCCACATACGTCCCACTGTTGGGCTCGGGCCTCCTCCACAATGGGAGGGAATTTGACTTACTATACCATGCTGGTCAGACATGTTGGTATAGGGTTTCATTTCGAGTTTTCTTCTCTTGCACAGATGTTATGTGCACATTATATCCCATAGTCGTCTTATACGACATCCACGGGCAAGATAGGGAGTGGTGAATTGTATTCTTACTCCGTCACCACACGGACAATGACAACGGATGTATATATACTGTACCCGAAAGGGTATTCCGTCGGGCCGACCACTGACGACAACTCACCCTGCTCCGGTGGTCGGCCCAACGACGAAGGCGACGTGGGTACGGGTGGGTTTTGGTCCCGCGCGCCGTCCTTTCGTCGCTCTGGACGGAATGGGCCGCGTGCGCGCTTACCACAGCCCACCCATAAAAAAAAACGTGATGGAATTTTTTTTCCTTATTCCCGGTGGTGGCAAACGAGCAAGCAGCACACCTGATGGTAAGTGGTACTGCCGCACATGGACCTTTGCAATACCAGGGCCACAGCCAGGCCGTTGCTTACCGTGAAGAAAATGCTCTTCTTAAACCTCATTTATAGAAGGACATGTCATAGCGCTCGGGAATTGCCGTATTGCCACGCTGGTTAGACGGGTTGGTATAGGGTTTTATTTCGAGATTTCCTTCTCTTGGCTGGTTATTATATATATATTGCAATCCCTAAGTAAGTTTTCATAACAACCACGACTAAATAAGGGGATGGTGAATGGTATTCTTACTCCGTAGCTATTAATATCATTTCATTTCAGCTTATATACGTCCAACTCTTGGGTTCGAGCCTCCTCCACAATAGGAGGGAAATTGACATAGATGTTATATGCGTATTATACCCGTTGGTCGTCAGTCGGACGAGTCTATTACGATATCCACGGGCAAGATAGGGAGTGGTGATTTGTATTCTTATTCCGTCACCATAAGGAATTAAAGTATTGTAACCATCGATAACTTAAGTACTTACATTCAAATAGTTTACTCTTAAGTTTACTGCAATATTTTTCGGCGGCTTCCTTGTTCTCCATATTGGATTTGCAAGGATGCTCCGGTTCCTTTGTATCAAGATCATCACAGAATTCTCTTGTCTTCCATTTGTTTGCGAAAGCTAAAGCCGATTGTTCGATGTCGTTTTCAGGAGTCAAGAAATCATCTTTTTGGTTCAAGTTGAATGTTCCGCATAAACCCTTAAAGAGGTATAATAAAATGAGTATATTTTTTAAATTTCATGATAAGAAAAGACGACTTTAAATTGATATGGGTCTTCATCTGATTCCGTAAATAATTAAATTTCTAAGAAAGATTGAAGTCAATTAGGCGGCCGGTCATGAGGAACCGGGCTGGCCACGAACGATAAGGAACTCGATTCGAGTGGTCGGCTCAATAGCGAAGGGGAGGAAATACAGAGTTATGGGGACGCGAGCCGCCTTTTCGTCACCCCAGGCGAAACCAAAGCTCAACGAAAAAAGAATTAATACTTGATCATAAACACCTCTTTATAAACCAAAAATAATTAGAAAATAATAATCTACATTAATAGGTTATAGCTAATATTTATTAGTGGGTAGTGCAATATTATCAACAAAAGTTAAACAATCTCGTATTTGTTTTTGGATTTGAAAGCCCAACTTTCTGAGGGTGTTTGCGTGTGGAGGGTTTTGGTGGTCCCCTTGGTATCACCGAGCCTCAATGCTCGCATTCACACTCCCTTCACTTTCTTCGCGGTAGGCAACGGCCTTGTAAAGGTCCATGAGCGGCAGCAACACTTACCATCAGGTGTACTGTTTGCTCGTTTGCCACCGTTTAAATAAAAAAAAAAATTTGAAAGCAAGAGCAGGCGCGCATGCGCTACACGCACATTCGTGCAAGCGCCGTTCGCCGTCTTACGAATTTTCGATCAGGTCACGTGTCCTGACGTGAATTTAACATTTTTTATCCATTCCAAAAAAGTGCACAATGAAAGAAAAGAAGTCCGCTAAAGAAGTTTTCACTTCAAAAAGAAGAAAAAGGCAGCCAGTCATAAAACTATAGCCAAAACTATGGAAGAAGAAGGCATATTACGTTGCACCTACGTAATTATTATAACAGGTAAATGATGATTTATGAAATTTTATTAATTAAGATCACTTTCTTTGACATAATCAAAGTTAGGTTGGAGCCATTTTTATTTAAATCATCATCATCGTCAGCTTTTATACGTCCCACTACTGGGCTCGAGCTTCCTCCATATTGGGAGGGAAATTGACCTACTATGCCACGCTGGTCCGGCGGATTGGTATAGAGTTTTATTTCGATTTCTTACATGGTTATTATGTGCACAAGATAGCCCTTAGTCGTCTTTTACGACACCCACGGGCAAGAGAAGGAGGTGGTGAATGATATTCTTACTCCGTCACCACACGGAATATTTATTTAAGTAAATAAACTAAGTTTAAAATTTCATAAAAAGGTTTTGTGTTTACTTTTATGTATATTTAACTTGGCAATTGATCGATTATCATAACGTACGATGTCAGGTCAGTATGATATATACTGGTAAGATATGCCAGTTATTTTATTTAAAACTACCAAGCAAGCAAAAATATAACTAGTATTTTATCGTCGTGAAATATCTAAGTGCTTAATTACCTGTGTTTTTTTATGGAATTCCGCTGGAACATCTATGAAGACACGAGTGTTACCGTCCCACCACAGATCAACCTTATTAGGCATTTGAACTGAAACAAAACAAATAGTATTAGTAGTAAAAGAAAACATAAAATCTTAACTATTAAGAACGAACCTTTAATATATACTTTAAAGTATATACTTTGATTGCAAAGATAGCGTAAAAATACCGAGCTACAGTGCCAAGGTCGCGGGTTCGAATCCCACGAAGGACAACATTTCATGCGATCTACAAATGGTTGTTCTGAGTCTGTTTGTAAAAGTTCCCCACAATACAAGGATTATTGCCTTAGTGCAGGGAATTGCCTTAAAAGGTCATTGATTTTTTATATATCATTCCGTCATCCTGGATAGATCAGCTTATTGAGTTCGACTATTGGACATGGACCTCCCTAGAAGGAATAATATTATGACCACTGCGCATGGTAAGTGGTTTCGCTATCGCTGCTGTTACAAGTTTCTCAGAAGATTGCTGTTCCCCACTTTAATGACGTACCGTCAACCGGTTTCCTAACTCCCTACTGGATAGTAAGTTATGATGACAAATTTATTATGTTCCCGGATGCCAAATCACGACTCACGTCCTACAGCTAGGCTCGTACCTACTCCACAATAGAAGTGAAATTAACCTATTACCTTATACTACGCTGGTCAGACGTGTTGGTATAAGGTTTCAACTCGCGTTTACCATCACTTGCATTGATGTTATATGCATATTATATTCCTTAGTCGGCTTTTACGACATCCTCGGGCAGGATATAGGGTTGTGAATTGTATTCTTACTCCGTCACCACACCGTCTACAATTGGAAAAATCACAATACTCACCAATAATGAAGAGTGATGAAGCGGCTCTGATCCTAACATCACCAACCATGACCGGCAAAGCGGAGACTTCTTTACCGTTAACCAGAATGAAACCACCTTGCTTCAAGTGTACGCTAGCTCCATCATACGTCAGTGTTATGGCTTTGGTGCAGGATGGTTTACCCTCACCTTTGTATGCACCCAAGTTCATGGCCTAGTAAAATAATATGAGGTTATAAGCAGTCTGCAGATGACATAACCCACTATATTCTTTTCAAATAGTAGCGTTCTGATCATCATCATCATCTCAGCTTGCATACGTCCCACTGCTAGGCTCCAAGTTTCCTTCACAATGGGTGGTCAGATGGCTCGATATAAATTTTCCTTCTATTTCATAGCATGTTAGTTTTACTTGTTTTCTTAAGTCTTTTACGATCACCTACGGGCAAGAGAGCCGGGGTGGTGAATTGTATTGTTACTCCATCACTATACGGCAATTATTTTTTTATTTTTTTTTTATTGCAAACGAGCAAACAGTACAACTGATGGTAAGTGTTGCTGCCGCTCATGGACCTTTACAAGGCCGCTGCCTACGGCGAAGAAAGTGAAGGGAGTGTGAATGCATACATTGAGGCTCGGTGATGCCAAAACCCTCCACACGCAAACACCCTCAGAAAGTTGGGCTTCCGGCTCTCTCGCTCACCGAACGAAGCGCAGTAACAAATTGCTACTACTTAGTTTTGAGTAGTTGTTGAATACAACTTTACATTCAACTTAGAGACATTCTGTGTTGGATATGGGCTCAAAGAGGGATGTTAGCAAAACCACCACGCTGGGCATGCGGAATATTGATTGCAGTTGTTAATTATTTTTTTAAAGTCTCCCGTAATACCATTCCTTAGTGCAGTGTTAACGTTTATTATAAACTAGCAGCGCCCTGCGGTTTTACCCACATAGTTCCCCTTCCCGTGGGAATATCGGGCTAAATTATTGCCTATGTATTATTCTAATATGTAAGCTACATTATTGGAAGAAACATATTCACATACATACAAACTTTTGCGTTTATAATATTAATAGGAAAATACCTCAGTAATAGCTCCGGAACAGGCAACATTTTCCACATCAACGGTGAAGTTATCAGTTTTAAGCATGGTGTAAGTACAATGACCCATAAAATCATAACGTAAACCGTCAAACGTGGAGTAATGCGGATCACCGATGGCACTGCATCGAGCACCGCAAGCCAGCTTTGTGCAAGTCCATTCTCCACTTTCGCATGTGCTAAAAGAAATATGAACATTATTTTTTAATGTTTATTATGTCCAGTAAAACATACATCACTATTATCAAAACAGGCATAATTAATATTAACACTATCACAAATAAATTTAGTACATCATTATTACACTTTTTTTTTCTCGTTATTTTGTTTTTTAGAATTACTATTTTGCAGTTCAATAAACAGTTTTTGTATCGTAGTGTGTTAACATGACAAGGAATTATTTTGTTAAATGGAGTTAGCTTTAAGTACTTGTTATTTTGTTATTCAAATATTTTTATTTTTAAGTATTGAAAGAGAAAAAATATTGAAACTGTTATATGTGGAAACTCATAAATAAAGGCTTTATGTTGCTAATTAAGTCATTAATGTAATTTTTTTAGCTGTCAGTTTCCTTTAAAATAAAAAAAAATAAAAAAAATCCGATTAATTAGTTTGGCCAATTTCCATATAGTGACGGAGTAAGAATACAATTCACTCCCCCTATCTTCCCGTGGACCTCATTAAAGACGACTAGTGGTAGGACCACATTGTCGACAGTTATCTGTCTACAGCCGCGGGCCGGTCCGTTCGGGGCAGTAACACACTCTCGCAGAAAATCGACGTCTGAGTACTAGCGATTTGTTACTGCGCTTCGTGCGGTGAGCGAGAGATCCGGAAGCCCAACTTTCTGAGGGTGTTTGCGTGTGGAGGGTTTTGGTGGTGCCCTTGGTATCACCGAGCCTCAATGCACGCATTCACACTCCCTTCACTTCCTTCGTGGTAGGCAGCGGCCTTGTAAAGGCCCATGAGCGCCAGCAACACTTACCATCAGGTGTACTGTTTGCTAGTTTGCCACCGTTTGCAATAAAAAAAAAGACTAAAGGATATAATATGCATTTAACATCTATAAAAGAGAAGGAAAACTCTAAATAAAATCCTATACCAACCTGTTTGATGAGCGTGATATAGTAAGTCTTTTTGCCTTACTTTGTGGAGGAGTCTTAAGCCCAGCAGTAGAACGTATATAAGCTGTGATGAATGAATGAATGAACCTACATATATCACTCAATAACAGTTGCAAATAAAACTAATTTACGAGTTTTATCGCGTTTGTATTAGATTTTCGATTGCCCGACGAGGTTTCGAATACTTTGCAGCGTTCATGATCACGGGCGGACCGCCGGTCAAACGCGATGATATCCGTAAAGTAGTTTTATTTACAACTAGCAACCCGTCCTCACTTCGCTTCGGTTTCAGTCGCTTAAACCGGCGTAGTTCCTGTTGCCGTGGGAATACTGGGATAAAATATAGCCTATGTTGCTCCCTGATATTATAGCTTTCCATTGGTGAAAGAATTTTAGAAAATCGGTTTATTGGTTTAAGCGTGAAAGCGTAACAAACAAATAAACAAACATCCTTACTTTCGCATTTATAATTTTAGTATGGATGTGTAATATTCGCGTAAACATCAGAAATAATTAAATAATAGTTGTATGGTTACTGTTTAAGGTATGATGACATTTATTATCACAGCTCACGGCACTGTTGGGCTTGAGACTCCTCCATCATTGGAGGAAACCTGACCTACTATACTATGCTGGTCATACGAGTTGATCAGAGAGTCATTTCGAGTTTTCTTTTTCTTGCATAGATATTATCTACAAATGATCTCTTAATCGTCTTTTACGACAGCCACAAATAAAAAGGAGGTGGTGAATTGCATTCTTACTCCGTCACCACACGGAAAGGGTATGATGATATCCACAGGCGGGCACAGTTACTCCAAAAGTTAACTTCGTTAATCGTTAATTAAAATGTTAACTTCGATAATCGTTAAAGCGTTAAATTTACGAATATTTAACGCAAGTTAAAGTTAATCGTTAAAGTTAACTATTTAAAACTTATGCTGCTTTTAGACTGAGAGAAATAGATAAATTCTATAGCATGTAGTGGAATTATGTTGCATAATGTATGCCTCTGTCCACACTAGCTTGCGACACGCTACTGTCGGTAGCCGCGATACCAAAAGATTCACCAATACTACCACCCAGGTGGAGGTGAAAACATATCACTTCTGCTATTCTTATAATCTACAATAAAAGAATTCACAGCAATTAAAGAAGGCTCAGGATTAAGGATGCAAATATAGAAACCAAAAACATCGATGCTTCAGAACAAACATCAATGTACAAAAAACGTCGGCGTAAAAACATTGATTTATCGAAACAATAACAATATTAACATTGAATAGGTAGGTATTTAGAACAAGGGTGATTTAGAGTTAAGGAAATAAAGTTATATTTAACATATATTTCTCTATTCAGTAAAGTTATTACAAGCTTAATTGCAACAAGTTACCTATTTAGAAACAGAGTTTAAAATAACCGTTTTACGGCAAGTAAATACGTAAGTCATTTACTCTGGTAAATAAACTGTCACGCAAGTTTTGCTTAAATGACCATACATTTCAAACAGATGTAAGGCAAAACATTGATGCTAAAACCTTGTAGAAAATAACATCGATACATCGATGTTTTGCAATAATGAACATCGGTGGCAAATATCGATGTGTTTTTACTGAAACATCGATGTTTCAGAAACATCGATGTATCGTTTGCATCTCTACTTGGGATCCGTTGCCTTTTACGCGGAACGGGGCGGCGACCGGCTTAGTCTAGTTTAGCCGACGTCCGCTGTGACGTCACTTTCCATTAGGCAGTCCGGTTGGAGAGGCTTCGGTACAATGTTCGGACCGTCAAGGCGAGGTGCGGATGGAGTGATTGAGTCAGCAGCATAAGGTGCTTTCCTTCCGACTGATGCAGGTATTAACGGGGCATGGTAGCTTCGCCAAATACCTGCACACGGTCGTGAGGAAGGAGACTGCCACCATTGCATTTGCGACGAGGACACGGCACAGTGCACACGAGGTGTGCGCCTCGTAGACAGAGCAGCGCCTTGAATTCGTCGTAATCAATGGTGCCGATCTGATCGCTAGGGCGGTGCTCAACGGCGTCAGGAACTGGGACGCGGCCACTGCCTTCCGTGTGGTAGTTATGTCACGAAAATAGGCGGTAGAACGTGCGCGAATTGATACTTATTATTGCTAAAAAAAGCTCATCACAAACAATCCCGTCAAGAACGTATCCAATAGACTGTATGAAAAGTACTCGTTACTTCAAAAACGATGCGATATCGATAGCAGTCAGCACATTCGTCGTGGAACTTACGAGCGTGGCGTGGCGCGTAATTCGAACAAACAAAATGACAGCATGTCAACAAACGACTAATGTAACGGACTAAAGTTAACGGAAGTTCAACTTAACGGAAGTTAACAAGAGCGTTAACATTTTTTGAAGTTAACTTAAAAGTTAATCCGTTAACCAGATTATTAACTTCGTTAATTAACGATTAACGGATTAACGAGTTAATGCTCACCTTTGATGATATCTAGGTAGTAGATAAAGAAATCAGTCCTGATCTCACCTGATCTTCCTTCCATAAAAAAGAGAAAAATAAAGCAAATATGACGCTCACCATGTATTGCAATCCTTCTTGATAGATTTGCCTGGTTTAAAGCTCTTGTTTCTCAATCTGCAGGGACATTCACTTTTGGGTACGCAGCTTCCTTCTTCTAGTAGCAAACCTTCGGGACAGAAGCAGCCTTCCACGCAGGTGCTGTTGTCAATCTTAGAAGAGATGAGAGGGAACGCACAGCTAGGCTGAGCGTCTGGCCCGCAAGATTTGTAGATTTTGTTTTCAGGACATTTCATTGCTATAAAATATTTAAAGTAAAGCTAAATATTTATTACTATTTATTACTTAAGGTCAAGATTAATAAATAATTATCGTGCTAACCAAAGTCCCTAAAGAATTTTGTTAGCGCATAAAAATAACAAATCACCACTCCCTATCTTGCCCGTGGATGTCGCAAAAGACGACTAAGAGATATATTACGCATATAACATCTATGCACGAGAAGGAAAACTCGAAATAAAACCCTATACTAACATGTCTGATCAGCCTCCTATTGTGGAGGGGCTCGAGCCCCACAGTGGGACGAATATGAGCTGAAGTGATAAATGAATGATCCATGAAGTTCGAACTTGTTACTAAGAACTTCCTAAAATGAGCCTTTTAAAATAGTAGCTGTATGTTTTGGAAGTCTAATAGAAATTTCCATTTGAACATTTAGAGGATTTTTAAATTTATAATCTTACTTAGTTTATTTTAGTTTTACTTTTTAGTCCTATGTCTTTATCATAAAAGCGATATACAGGGTGACTGGTAAAATATTGTACATATTGAAAGAGGGTATTCAGTACTTGATTCTGGTACTGAATATATAAAAAAAAATGGTACTTAAATTTTGAACTAATTATCTTATAAAAATATTTAGTTATGGACACATGGGATAGGTCAACGTACGTTAGCAATTGTAGGTACTAAACAGTTCGCGCATTGAACTAGTTACATTTTAGGTAAATATTCTACCTATGCGACTCAACCCAGTAGGTATTTTTTTCGTCGTGGGCCACAGACAGAGGTCAACGTACGCTGGCAAACCTATTGTTGTGATTAGAAATAAATCACTTTATCTCAGGATTGGTAAGAGCTATGAATCTGCAAATAATTTTAGTGTTTTATGACATTATTCTTACACCTAGTTTAAGTAATTCTAGTAATAAATATCCAAAATCTTGACAACAGTGCTAACAAAACTGTTACTCGATATCGGTATCGGTGTATCGGCAGTAGGGTGACAATATTTTTGGAAGTCTTGTAACACTAATGTTGTTGATGTTTACTATGTAGTTAATTAATAGTATCTTCTTTTTACACTTTTATTAGTTACATGTGGCCATTATCTATCGTTTCCTTGAATATGTACAATCTTTTACCAGTCATACTGTATAGAGAACTATATATATAGAACTAGGATACCTATATTTCGCCATTTACCCTCCAGTTCTACACATTACAAGTGCCACCAGACAAGGATAGAAATTAGAAGATTATATGGTAGGACCACACTGCAGACATTCGTCTATCCACAGTCACGAACCGGTCCGTCCAGGGTAGCACCATACTTTCGCAGAAAATTGACGTCTGAGTAGTAGCAATATATTACTGCACTTTGTTCTGATATTCATGTTTCTGTAGGTATTTGTGTATGTTGGGTTTTGGTGATGCCTTTAGTATCACCGAACCTCATTTATCTCTAGTTTTTTTTTTAAACTTTAGATTGTTGTCGCTCGTAGGGTGACGAATAGCGGCGGCAACACTGAAGAGTGGGGCGGTCGCTCGTAGGGTGACGAATACTAGCGGCGACAACACTGAAGAGTGGGGTGGTCGCTCGTACGGTGACGAATACTAGCGGCGGCAACACTGAAGAGTGGAGCGGCCGCTCGTAGGGTGACGAATACTAGTGGCGGCAACACTGAAGAGTGGGGCGGTCGCTCGTAGGGTGACGAATACTAGCAGCGGCAGTGGTGAATTGTATTCTTACTCCACTACACGGAAATGGATGGATATTGTTTTTAAATGAAAATGCAGAATACAGAGGATACTCAATGGTTCACTTACGACAAGTTTCATCATCACGCCAGTCCTTCATCTCATCAACACCATGACGCAAACATTCCTTGGCGTATACAGAAACAGTGCTGCAGGCGCAGTCTTCAGGACCTGAATATAAATACATTTAAGATTTAGAAGGTATACACACTTATTTGGTATCACATAACGATAAAGAGATAGGCAGTATGATTACTTGATATGATATACTTTTTGTTTTATAGAAATTTGGAAAACTATGAAACCAAAATTTCACTCTTTTTAATCTTCTTAATTGTTCTCAATACATCGAAGTTTGACTCTAAAACTTGTTAATTCTCTAAAGTGGAGATAGAATTAACCAGCGCTTCTGTTGCATTAATGTAATCTGCTTTTCTACAGCCTTTATCATTCTGTCCTCTTATTCTTTCACCACACAAAAGTAACTAAAATACTCACTCTTGGTGTTGGCACATGCACAGTAATCCCATTGACATGTTTCCAGCAACAGGGAGACATCCATTACCTACCAAAAATGTAAACATTAATATATTTCAATGTCTACTTACGTAAAAATGTGATGGTTGATTGTTAGGTGCCATTAAAAATGTCATATGTCATAGTCTAAAAGGTCGTGAGAAGAAAAAATAACAACGAAAGACCGTTGAGATCATTAAGAAGATGGGATGATGACAATAGAGAAGAAGATAGCAGTGGAGAAACGGCATAAAGAGTAATATTTGCTCACCTTTGAACATTTTCTGAATTTATTCTTACTGAAGATTTTTGTACAAAATTGTTGGGCTTTCTTCACATCGGTTTCAGACGCTGTGGCGCATGCACTAGTTTCACTTGGGGAACTGTCGCATAGATCTGAAAGAATATATTTAGTTTAATTATTACAATTATGCAATATAGTTTGGGGTTGGGGCCCAGGGTACGGGCATTACAATACGGTCTGTATTGTGGTATGTGGTATCTTATGGTAAAATGATCGACATTATATTTATCATAAACATCATCATTCCCCCTATCGTCATCCACTTCTGGACGTAGGCCTCGCTCATGTTGCGCCACTAAGTACAGTCCGTTGGTGCATGCATTCAACGATGCTCAGCAATATTCACCAGGTCATAAGTTCATCTAGTAGGTAGCATCTTACACTGTGTCGTCTGATACGTGGTCGCCATTCGAGAACCTTTCTTCCCCAGCGGCTGTCGATTCGTCGAGCGATATGGTCAAGCCATTGGCACTTCAGCGGGCTTATTATTCGTGCTACGTTGGTTACTGTTGCGTGTTTCGGATTCTAGTAGAGAAATCCTGAGCATAGCCTGCTCCATAGCACGTTGAGTGAGTGACTTTGAGCTTGATTATGAGACCTATATTTAGAGGCCACGTTTCTGTGCCGTAAGTCATTGTTCATACACACTAGTCGTAGACCTGTGTTTTCAGACATTAAGATATGTTGGATGAGAAGATCCTCTTAAGTTTCCCGAATGTTGCCCAGTCGTGATGGATTCGTGAGCTGACCTCTTTCTCGAAATTGGATCTATCTATCTGGACTGTTTATCTAAGTTAATCATAAT
Source organism: Lymantria dispar (assembly GCA_032191425.1). Classification (NCBI taxonomy): domain Eukaryota; kingdom Metazoa; phylum Arthropoda; class Insecta; order Lepidoptera; family Erebidae; genus Lymantria; species Lymantria dispar. The sequence goes on along the minus strand of CM063444.1, from coordinate 4,619,295 downwards.
AATCGGCATCAAATTATTTTTGCCTAATATTCAATGGATTCAATGGATTCAATCGATAAAATCGGGTTAACGTTTTTGAGTTGATTTTAAATTAAACTAACACATCCCCGTGTGAAGAAGGTGTAAGAATATAATTCACCACACCCTTTACGTGCGTAGGTGTGGTAAAAGACGACTAAGGTATATGCAGTAACTTCTATGCAAGATAATGAAAAGTCGAAGTAAGCCTATATCAACCTATCCGACTAGAGTGGTATAGTAGGTCAATTTCTATCCTATAGTAGAGCAGCCTTGAGCCCAGCGATGGGACGTATACGGGCTTAAAGTCTAAATTTGTCCTTCATTGTAATACGAAGCAAGAGTGGTAGGACCACACTGTCGACAGTTATCTGTCTACAGCCGCGGGCCGGTCCGTCCGGGGTAGTACCACACTCTCGCAGAAAATCGACGTCTGAGTAGTAGCAATTAGTTACTGCGCTTCGTTCGGTGAGCGAGAGAGCCGGAAGCCCAACTTTCTGAGGGTGTTTGTGTGTGGAGGGTTTTGGTAGTGCCCTTGGTATCACCGAGCCTCAATGCACGCATTCACACTCCCTTCACTTTCTTCGCGGTAGGCAGCGACCCTGTAAAGGTCCATGAGCGGCAGCAACACTTACCATCAGGTGTACTGTTTGCTCGTGTGCCACCGTTTGCAATAAAAAAAAACGAAATTAAATGTGTTCCGCGACCTGTGAGCCAAGTTATCTACCTTTCAGGTTAATAATCTTTTTTTTTTTTTGTGGGTGGGTCGCGGTCGGCGCGCCTCCGCACCACTCCGTCCGGAGTGACAGAGGGGCTTAAGCACGCAACTCCCGCGACCCACCCGAAAACCACGTCGCCTTCGTCGTTGGGCCGACCACTGGAGCAGCGTTAACTTGTCGTCAGTGGTCAGCCCGACGGAATACCCTCTATTGGGGTACCCTCCCATCGACCGACGTGTCCCCCCCTCGGGGAGGACGTCGGTCTTTCCTCACGCGGTCGGCCTCTCAGCGGGTGACGGACTAATCCCCGGTCACGTCACCCGCGGCCTCGGCTAGGGCGGCATGAGGCGCAGATAGTTGCGCCTACGCCGCCCCAGTCGCCGGCGGTGGATCTCCTCATCGAGGCTGCGCTCCTCGCGCAGTCGATCCGCCGCCTTCTTCCACGAGATCACTGTCTCGCAGAAGGCTGTGGTTAATAATCTTTAATAAACGGATATATTTACCTCCAATTTTGTCGACTTTCCAGGTAGACGCAAATGCTGATTTAGTCTTGGCAATGTTACCATCTCTTGTCTTGTATTCATTCTCGGGGTTGCCATCCAGAGTGCCGCAGAGACCTTCAGTATTGTTCCACAACTGTATCGTGCCTTCGACCAGGATCACGTTCTATGACAGGACAATATAATCATAAATCATGAACTCTTTATAGAAGATCAGGATTATAATAACTTGTAACGTTAGATTTTAAGACGCATTTATGAACATTAAAAAGGGATTTCTTTGACTCATAATCTAGATTACCTAGCGTGGTACAGTAGACTGATTGCGCTCATCTGAAATAGGCCAATGCTTATAAAGGGGACGTATTTAAAATGAGAAGAGAAAAAAGCATCTAACTTTTACCCTTTCTCAAGTTTCTAGTAAGTAAAGTTTTTAAAATCCTTCGATAGCTGAATAAGGTAAATCTATAAATATCATAAATCATGCGTCCATTAAATTATAAGTAACTAGCAGCGCCCTGCGATTTTACTCGCATAGTTCCCCTTCCCGTGGGAATATTGGGTTAAATTATAGTCTATGTGTTATTCTGATATGTAAGCTATGTTATTGTGATGGTGTTTCATCAAAATCCAATTAGTAGTTTTTTGCGTGAAAGAGCAACAAACATACTCACAAACTTTCGCGTTTATAATATTAGTAGCATTAGTCCTGGATTGTACAGATACCGTAGTGGTCTTACTAATAACATTAGAAAAGCTAAAATTTTAAGTCGAGAACGGAGGATTTGATCCGCACCCAGGACAATTCTTTATGTGATTCACACGATTGTTGAGTCTGGGTGTTATTTGTGTCTTAATTGTATGTTTGCATCGCTACGCCAAAGTGATATTTTAGTGCTAGGACAAAAATAAAAATTTAGCTAAATTATTAAATCTAGCTAAATGATTGTCACTGGTTGGATTTAAACCTACGAATAATAACCGAATTCTGGCTCGTATTGTTTCTATAAGAGAGACGTATAACACGCCATCTTTCGAAAAACCTTTTTTTTTATTTGCAAAACAAGTGTTTATAAATTTATATATAAATACGTGAAGCGAAAACTTTGTACCCCTTTTTACGAAAATTACGTGGACGGACATGTATGAAATTTGGCACGGTTGAAGTATATAATGAGGAGAAGTGCATAAAACTAAAATTTTATACAATAATGGATTAGAAATACATTAAATTCATTAAAAAAGGCATTACGCACACTACAACGCAATCGCTACACACACACACACACACGCACGTTTGTGTGAGTGCGTTGCGTAGCAACGCTTATAGACTTTTCTTTACGGTTAAAATCTCTGGTCGAACTGAATGTCAGATAATTAATCATAATTATGATGACAATGTCTACTAAAGATTTGTGCTTATATATTAGTTATTAGTGAAATACAGCTTGCTCAATTTACAATTATACATAAATAAAATTAAAGAAAATTGTGTAGCAGAAAAATTAATTAAAATGAATTATGGCCGAATTTCGACCACACGGCGACCACTAGTCTTAGTAAATATACATTTGAATAAGATAATTAAAAACTGGATTTGACAGCTCTTTTGATATGTGAAATACACTTTATTTTATTTATAACATTAATGTTTATCAAGTATTGACTTGTTTACAATCGCATAGTTACTAATATCAAAGGATGTTTATTACGGATACAACGATGAGGATTATCCTGTTATGTGGACGGATGTTTTATACCGATAGCGCGAATACCTATTATCAAAAATAGCACATTTTGTTGCTCTCCGGTTAAAACTAATTTAAACCCTACATCCGCTGAAAACAGATAACATAATTCTTTCTAAAGTTCAAGCAAGTTCACAGCAGTGAATTTTCAAATTAATTATTTTCAGAATAATATATAATACTAACTGACCCAACAAACGCTGTTTTGTTCAAATAAAAAAAGGGAATTCTCTTTGAAATCGATCGCAGCGCCACCTACCGGGTCCAAATATTAATCTAAATCATTCTCGAACCCACTTGAACATACAAAAAATTTCATCAAAATCGACCCGGCCGTTTAGAAGGAGTTTAATTACCAATACAGATTTATATATATACTTATATAAAGATACTCCAAGAGAATCGAGGAATAATAACGTATAGAAGGATAATGACGGAACTTGAGCGATCAAAAACATGAAGCCAAAAATACTACATGCGCGCAGGCGATTACACACATATACATGTACACCAGTATACAAATTATGAAATCAAATTTTGTTTTTATTAACATAAATCTTCGAAATAGATTTAAAAGTAATGTTAAAAACTTTTTTATATTTTACAAATGCGTTGTGACACCATTTGAATGCACAAACCGTCATAATTACCTATTTATTTTTTAAGAGTTGCGTACGTTCGTGCAGTACAGTGACCTTGTACACGACGGAACGGTCCGGCGTAAGCTCCATTAGGCTCCAATTTAAATGCTTCATTTTTTGTGCGCGGACTTACCTTCTATGCGTTATTATTCTAAAAAAGTGAAGCATTTCAATTGGAGCTTAATGGAGCTTACGCCGGAATCATTCCGTAATGTACAAGTCATTGTACTGCACGTGAGTACGCAACTCTTAAAAAATAAATAGGTAATTATGACGGTTTGTGCATTCAAATGGTGTCATAACACATTCGAAAAACTTAAAAAGGTTTTTAACATTACTTTTAAAAGTATTTCGACGATTTATGTTATTAAAAACAAAATTTGATTTCATAATTTGTATAGTGGTGTGCGTGTGTACGTGTGTAATCGTCTGCGCGGCATTAGTATTTTTAGATTCATGTTTCGAACGTTCGAAATAATGACACTATCCTTCTATACGTTATTATTCTAAGGTTTTATATCGAGTTTTCCTTCTTTAACATGTAGATAACATCTATGCAAGATAGTTGTTATCTGAGGAGAGGGTACCCCTCAGGGTATTCCGTTGGGCCGACGACGGAGGACAAGGAACTTGGTACCGGTGGTCGGCTCAACGACGAAGGTGACGAGCTACGGTGGGTTATAGAGCCACGCGCCGCTCCTTTATCGCCCCGGATGGAGCCGGGCCGCAGGTGCAGTGACCATAGCCCAACCCAAAAAAAAGATAAATGTTATCTACATATTATATTCTCTTAGTCGTCTCTAATGACACCCACGGACCCCCTCCCCCTGTCTTTAGTTAATCGTGTTATTACTCCGTAACTACAGGGATAGAAATAACTTGCGTCAATGTTATATTATCGTGTTCTGAAAAGTCACAAATAAAGAAAAAAAAAACATTTATTTTTGTTCCTTTACACGAGACTAAATTTATAAAGCTGAAAAAATTACTGCACAGATGGCGTAGTGATTATGATGCCATCCTACCATACTAGTTCCGTGGGTTCGATTCCATGCTTGTAATGTGTGTCCGTTAAATTATATGTTTGTAAAGTTCCCCATGCAATAAAAGGATGATATCCTTAGTGCAGTGTATTAAAAAAAAAGTGAAAACATGGTTGTCTGTAAAGTCGGTTTACGGACGATAGTTTAACGTGACAACGTCATAACAAAACATTGATGAAATGACTGCATACTTTTATGAATAAAATTGAATCAGCATAACGGGACAATGAGCGCAACGGGACAATGAGCGTAACGTGACACTTTTTCCTGCATGCAGCCAGCGTTCATCGATTTATTAGACGTTGTCACGTCAAAAAAATTAATTGTTTGGTTGTACGTATTAATCTCAGGAACTACTGGTTCGTATAAGCAAAGATTATTAATATTGAATAGCGTAATTTATCGAAGAAGACTATAAGCTCTATTACATCACGTTATGACCAATAGGACTTGAGCGTCAATGAAACATACGTTATAAATTATGAAAGCGCACGAGCGACTTTCTCTCTCTCTTTTTCGCCCTTATGTGATGCAGAAAAAGTTACCCAGTCAGTTAATATATACAGCTAAATTTATAATATAAAAAAAATAAAATGTATAATATAAAAAAAAACATAAATCTTACATTTGTATCCCATTTAATGGACACGCCAAGTCCGTCAAGATTTACGATAACATGGTCGCTGGGCATTGATACCCTAATCCCAGGGAGAGTTGCCGGCATCGGTATCAGCCTCTTCGTATTTCGGAATATCACGGCACCATCCTCTGTTGGAAAAAAATTACACTCAGATCATGTCTAGCTTTTTGTAGATATTATAAGATGTGTAAATAACATGCCCCATGTAAGCAGTTAACAAGAAAATTATTATTTGCATTTAATCTATACCAATAAATAAAATTGGAGTGTCTGTTTGTAATGTCAAAATAATAGGCTTTTTTCATGTTCACACGATTATATATTTATATATATTTGCACTATACATATGCCTAAAAATCACTTTCAATTTTTTTTGTCTGTCTGTCTATTTGTTCCGGAAAATTTTCAAAACGACTGGACTGATTTCAAAAATACTTTCACCTATGGAAAGCTATAATATCAGGGAGTAATATAGGCTATATTTTATCCCACGGGTATTCCACGAAATTGGGAACCACGCGGGTAAGGCGACTGAAACCGAAGTGAAGCGAGGGTGGGTTGCTAGTATGCAAATAAACAACGCCAAAGAAGTAAAAACTGGATGTAAAACATTGTATCAAACCGGGACGGGCCAACGTGATGAAGTAAATTAATTCTCCTTCTATTGTGGAGGAGATCTGAGCCCAGTAATTAGTCATATATGAGCTAAGAAAAATTGAAGAACAAAAATTAACTAGCCTTGTTGCAAGCTTGCTAAATTCTGCGTAATACAAAAAATAATTCTATAATATGAAGTTATGATTCTGCTGCTTTTATCCCAATATTTTTCTTCTTTGATGGATTATGGTCAGCACGTGACGGAGCCGGAGTGGCGTAGACCCACAACCCACCGTATGCCCTCGGGAATTGGGCCGGCCATTAGGCCGGCGATTGGTACAGAGTTCCTTGACGTCCGTGGCCAATCTGGCAGGATAACCTTGCAGGTACTGTCCCTTCCCCAGGCTCCTCTCGGAGCGTCGCCCTCACGCAGTCAGCCTCTTTGCGGGTGACGGACTATTCCCGATCCAGAGGATCCCAATAACTTGGGACTTTCCTTGGGAGTATGAAATTCTATCATATGTGTGGTCTTTAAAAGGATTATGTATTACCTCCTATAGCGAGTACGTAGTATTTATCTTCAAGATATATGTTCAGCTCGCTGGGACAATTTGCCATATTCTTACATTCACCATGTCGCACCTCTACGGAGTACTTGTGGTCTTTGGCGTCGCGGACCAAAACGTGCTGGCATCCCGATTGGAAACTTCGAACACAAAATAATATATTAGATTTACAATAAAATAATATCATCACTAAAGCAGATACACAGAAGGTAATTGTAGATTATTTTCACCTGTAATATACTAAGATGGATATATTTTATGAAGACAGTTATTTGGTATTATTTTGAAGTGAAACTTCTAATGCGAGTTCCAACAAGGTTGCGTTAAACGTTTAACGCCACGGGAATAGAAAGAGGCGAGAGTGAATGCGTGGCACTTGAACGCATGCGCGTAGTATACCTGATACAGGCCAGCGCGAGCGTTAGCAACGAGTAGCGTCCAATATTTTTTATCATTTTTTATTCTTTTATCTTTTTTTTAAATTAACAAAAAACACGTGGCACCAAAGAAGTTTCACTTCTGGAATGGCATATTTTGTACGCAAAATCTTTTCATTCTTTTATTCATATCAGCGCATAAACGTTCTACTGTTAGGCTCGAGCCTCTTCTACAATGGGAGTGAATTTGACCTTATACCATACTGGTCAGACGTGTTGATATTGAGTTTTATTTGGAGATTTCTTCTTCTTGCTTGTTATGTATATATATATAGGACGGGGCAAAAGTATAGAAACCCCTGATTATCTTGGAGGGGGATGATTTGATCGAAATACAAAATAACACGTCAAACGAAATTTTTAATGACGTATGTCATGGTAACCTTGTATTTGATCTTGAACATCGTTTTCAAGGTTATTTTAAGGTCAACTTTGTTTTTTTAAATGGGAACCCCTATTTTTGATATCGGAAATAGAAAGAGCGGGAAAAATTACGTACAAATATGTATCAAGATGACCCCTGAAGGTCAAATAGAGGTCAAAATAATATTTAATATTAATTTATATTTAATATCTTAGTCGTCTTTTACAACACCCACGGGCAAGATAGGGAGTGGTAAAATGTATATCAAATACAGTAGATACTGCTAAATTATAATCACCATGGGTATATTTGGGTTAAAACTTACCTATAAATCATACCATCAAAGGTTTTGTAATGCATTCCAGCCCAAGTGAGACAAGTCCCTCCTTTAGGCGTTAGATCTTGCACAACTACCATCAAATCACGACCGTACTTCCCGCCGTCCATACCACCAGTAATAGTCTCGTGGTGGGAATGGGATGCTACTGATTGTTTTGTATGACCACCACTTGTTGTTTCCGAATGGCTGTGCGTCTATTAAAAACACAGATTAACATTACATATAGATAGGATACAAAAGCAGTTTCTTTTTAATACGCTTTTTAATAGTTTCAACGGTATGTATGTATCTATGTATGTAACGGAATCTTTGAACGTCATTTTGCCCCACTTTAAACCAACAGATTTTATTTAAACTTTGCACACTCGTCAAAGGCCCATGACAATGTAATAATTCGATGAAAATAGCCGAATACCCTGATTAGATTCGCCAGGATTTAGAAATTTCTAATCGTTTCTTTTGCATAATAGCAAGAGGGACACAGCTAGTGTACAAACTACGCATGCGTGAAATTCGAAACTAGTAACTACTTGACTTGTAACATGTAAGGGTATTTTTTAGTTTTTTTGAACTTAATACGTTGGAATCCTTTAGAATATGCCAAACATATGCCAGCGCTGTAGCACCTTTGTGCTTAAGCTTATGCTGAGGTAGAACCTCTTTGTTCTACTACAGTATTTTAAATGTTTTATATTATTATTCATATTAAACGTCTTTGTTTTTATAACACCTACTAAATACAGTAGAAACTCGATTATCCGGACCTCGGTCGGACCTCGGTGATACGGATTCACGATTACCCGGACTACCAACCGCGATCTATTTATTGTACCTACCTACAAATCGAATTTATACAAGCATGAACGTGTCTGGAATGGCATGTCCCGTGGGATCGCTGCCTTTCGTTATTGTTTTAATTAGTAATTGTTAGTCGGCTTTGATGCACGTGTCCCGCCGCCTTTTAATAAATGTATAAAATTATGTACATATTACAGATGCACAAAACCAAAGTATGTTTTTCATACATTCGATTATCCGGATTTTCGATTATCCGAATGCCTAACGACAACAATTAGTCCGGATAATCGAGTTTCTACTATAAGTTATGTTTAGAAAATTATGCAGTAGAGTCCAAAATAAATAATATTCTTATTTTCTTAATAAATAATATTCTTTCAAACTATTATAAAGCTTAAAGAATATGAACTATTTTCTTACCTTATTATTTAGATGACGGCCAGGTGGAATTAAGACGACATTAGCTAGAAAAGAAAAAAAGTGTTAATAAAAAGCTAAGATAATTTAAAAAATTGATAAAGCCACGCCTGTTTTGCTAAGGGATAGGCAGACCGTTTTCTACGAATCTAGCGTATCGTTCTTACTTCGTTCACATACATACATACACTCTCACGGTACTTTTCACGATATTTTTATTGTTTGGGCATTTAAATATTTTTCATTATCACCTACGTACGTATATAAATATATAACGCTACAGGATTGAGAGCCTCCTCCACAATCATCATCATCACAGCCCAGATACGTCCCACTGTTAGGCCCGGGCCTCCTCCGCAATGGGAAGGAATTTGATTTACTATACCATGCTGGTCAGACATGTTGGTATAGACTTTCATTTTGAGTTTTCCTCCTCTTGCACAAATGCTATACACATACTATATCCCTTAGTTGTCTTTTACGACATCCACAGGCAAGATAGGGAGTGGTGAATTGTATTCTTACTCTGTCACCAGACGGACACACGTCCTCCACAATAGAAGGGAAATTTACCCACTATTCTAAGCTGATCAGACGGATTGGATAGTATTATTTTAAGTTTCCGAAGAATTGAATTATATTCTTACTCCGTCACCACACAGAAAATGACGGATTTAACAAACACTAGTGGTCGCCGAATGATCGAAATTCGGCCATAATTCATTTAAATTAATGATTGTTTGACATTCAGTTCGACCAGAGATTTTAACCGTAAACAAGTGTATAAGCGCGGGTATGTGTGTGTATGTATGTGTGTGTGTGGCGTATGCATCGTAGTGTGCGTAATGCCTTTTTTAATTAATTTAATATATTTCTAATCCATTATTATATCAAAATTTCAGTTTTATGCACTTCTCCTCATTATATACATCAACTGTGCCAAATTTCATACTTGTCCATCCACGTAATTTTCGTAAATAGGGGTACAAAGTTTTTTCTTCACGTCTTAATATATAGATACAGTTGACAGATACAAATAAAACCCAGGCTTGGAACAATAATTTCTGGAATGCATCGAAACCAGTATTATGATAAGCCAGTGTCTAACAATACCAACTATACTGTAATTTTCCTCCTATAACAATTCCCCTCCTATTAAAAAAGAGTCTCGAGCCCCAACATCTCATCCCACTACAAGGCTCAAGTCTCTTCGACAATAGGAGAGTAATTGATCTATTACAATGCTGGTCAGACTAATAATAGGGTTTTATATCGAGTTTGCCTTCTCTTGCATAGATGTTATATGCGTATTACATCCCTTAGTCGTCTTTTAGGATACCCACGAGCAAGAAAGGGGGTGGTGCATTGTATTCTTACTCCGTCAATCCACGGAAGCGTGTCCCATAGTGGTATTTAAATAGTCTGAAGAAAATAAAACAATACTTACGATAAATGCAATGTGGTAGAGGTTGCGGTTCGAAAATTCCTGTAGCATACAAACAGGTGTACACATCTGCTGGTGGAGTGCTGTACTGAGTACCAGGAGGACAAGAGAATCTGCAGCTGAAAGTATCAGCGTCTCCGGAGCAGTAGTGACCACCGTTGAATGCCAGTTTGCGGACATCACATGCGCTTGCAGCTGTGTAACAATAAATATAGTGTTTAAAACTATTGGATTTTAATATTAATACCTTATTCGTCTAGGTATAGTAGCAGCTGTGCTTTCTGGTAACAGCTACAAACAATGCCATCCTTTACACTAATTAGTTCAAGACACAAAAAAGTCATTAGTTTACTATTAATGTTTTTTTTTGTGTTCTGATAATAATGAAAAGTTAAAAGAATTTCTGAGTGGGTCAAACCCACATTGATCGACACGGGAGGTACTTAAAACACTATGCCATCAGTACAATCAAATTTACAGAAGAGTAATCCAAATTGTTATACTTAATTCTAATAACTAAATGACAGGCTTGAATTTAGTCATTTAGATTTTTACAATTCGTACATGCATTCTTAGTTACAATAATTTAAAACTTTGATTACTCATGAAATTAACTCATAAATGCTACTGTCAAAACTGAACCAAATTTAAATGAGACCGTACGAAAAGTAAACAGCTTACAAATACAAAAACATTCATTAAAATCGGATCAGTCAGTCAAAAGTTCAGAGGTAACAAACATAAACAAAATATGGTCGAACTAGCTGACCCAGCAAACTTCATACAGCCGATTCGATTCGATAATTTAATTAACGATTCTTTAATTTTTAATACTTATTCTGCTATTCGGAACACCGGGTCAGCTAGTATGATAAAAAAAGAAAAAGGAAGTTAAAAGTTATAATAACAATTACATTATGTCAAAAAATAAAAATTATAGAACATTTAAACTTTTGTGTTTGACATCAATATATAAATACAATACTAACGTCACTCAATTGTTTTGCCTTCGCGGAACCTCTTCACTAACACTTGAACTTTATGGTATGGTATTTAAGTTCAAATTGACTTTTAAGTATTATGACGAATCGTTTGTACGAGAGTATAGAAAAGTGTTGTTTTTAGACCTTCTTAGGCAATTTTTGAAATTTTCTCGGAGTAAGCACCATCCTCGTACTTCAAGGAATATTCTAAAAAAGAATTAGCGAAATCGGTTCAGCTGTTCTCAAAATTTGTGCTTAGCAACACATTCAGCGATTCATTTTTATATTTTAGATTGAGAACCTCTGCGTTTTTTGAAGTCTGTGTAAAAAAGAGTGAGATGAACGAGCAATAAAAAAATATATAATATACTCATAATCACTTCATATCTGTGAAGTGACGAATGGCATCGATGATAAAGAGGGAACTCTCGAAAAAGAACCCAACATCAAGGAGACTGATTAGCGTGATAGTGGTAGTAAGTTAATTTCTCTCTTATTACCAAGAATACAGTGGCGTCCCGCTATATTATTGCTAATAAATACTAAGATAATAATAATGAATATACTCACAGTACTGGCATTGAGGTCCTCTGAATTCATCTGGGCATTCGCAAACATTAACTGATAAACAAACACCTCCATTCATACACTTTGGGGTACACTCCGGTACGCAGTCCGATAATGAAGTTATGTCAGCTCGCGTCGTTTGCCACTGTCCTTCGACACAGCGCATATTCGCCACGGTCGTACCATCTATGAACTTGTGACCATCGACGCATTGAATCGTACATAATCTATGACGACAAAAATACATTAATATACTGATATTTCTTCTAAAATTTTACGTGTTAGGTAAACGTTTTGATTAATGAAATCAATGTTATGCTGCATAAACCTCTTAAGTGAACTTACACGTTATCACATTTACACATTGTTTGAAACGATCCAATAATCAACCACCCGATCGAAACGTGGCAGCGAGTTGAGAAGATCTGGATAGAAAGTCAGCGGGCTCTCATTTTTTAAATATTTTTGTTTGAATGAAATTGTGTGTATATAGCATAATTATAGTATTAGCTCCAAAATAAGATTTTTTTTTCTAACTGTAAAATATAAAAAAGAAAGAATATTTTCTTTCTGAGTACTGCTCGTGGAATCTGGTCCAGTTATATTTAACTGGACCAGATTCCACGAGCAGTACTCTATCATGAGTTAACTACAAGAGCAGTCATCACTCCCCTCAGTCACGGTGGAGGAAAGGAAGCGACACGTTTTAAAAACACCATTAGAAACGCTATACCATCTATATTTGCGATCTGATGCTCTCAATATTTACTAAACGAGATTGACGATGATATTACGCTCGATTAACTAAGGACCCACTCAATATGTGTGTGGCCATTACACATAAATATCCGTGGTTGCGTCCACGACGTTGAGATGCGAAACCGTACCGCAAAAAGTTCAATAATCCAAACACGGTAACGTTCTCTTTTGGCTAAGGTATTATCGCTTAGCTTATTTTCACCAGCTTGAGAGCTCTCAGTAATCACCCATAGTCCAGAGAAAACTGTAAAAGCCATCACGGTAAAAGAATTGGAAGTCCAAAGCCTACTTTACGATATAAAGCGACTTGTGTAAGTCTCTGCTATTCTAAGTCCTTTAATAGTTATCACTTACCATTAAGTGGTATGCTTACTCGCCTGCCACAGTTGATAAAAATAATATAAGTGTTAGCGAGGCAAATCTTACCTCTTTACCATCTAGGAAGATCAGATTCAGTGATGAAATTTCATGGCAGTTAAAATAATCTACTTACTCGGGTGAGCATTTCCTTCGAGAGTTCATAGGTTGCGGCGGGTAAGAGAGACAAGGTTTCTTCTCAAATTCACAATATTTGCCTCCATAGTTCGTTGGGCACTGACAGGTGTTAGTATCCACGCATATTCCAGAGTTTTTGCATTCGGGATCGCATTTTGCTGAAATATTATGATTAAATTAATCTCAATCCAGGTATTTGAATCACGAGCCTCTTTTTATATAGACAATTTGCAGAATTATATATCCAAAACGCAGTACTGTATGGTGACGCCTCCGAATACAACTAACCTTGTAAGGTTTGTTTGCCCGTGGGTGTCGTAAAATATGACTAAGGGCTTTATATTGGCCTGTGCTAACCAAATGTGAGGCTAACCAAATGTGACCCTTAAAATCAAGATGGCGGAAAACGCAAGACCACTGGGAATTCGAAAACCGAAATGTAGACTCCCAGTGACCCCCCCTAACGAATTTCGAAGGAAAAATTGTACTTATAATTTTTCCTGGGTTTGGTCTGTTTTTCGTCTAATTCGACTGGGCTATTAGTCGACAATTACATCCATACAGACGGTTGAAGTGAGGCAGACGACCGGTCTTAAAACTATTGTCAAAACCTTTGCTATATATACCATCGAGAAAGATAAACTCTTGTTACGTCGATCCCAGGTAAATAGGATTGGAACAGGATGATAATTATGAAAAAATACCCAAGACATACTTTGTGACAATCAAATAAATAATACCAACGCACAAATATTTGTAAACTAACTAACGTTCTCGATGAAGTATTCGTCATCTTGAATCCAATTCCATACCCCTATTCATCGTCATCATCACCTCCTCAGTCCTCATACATGTCTCACTGCTGGGCTCGACCTTCTTATCCAGTAGTGCGAAAATTAAACTACTTTACTATGTTGGTCAGACATGTTGATATATGATTTCTCTTAGTCGTCTTTTACACACCCTTGAGCGATGTAAGCAATATAACAGTAAGAGAAGGAAAAGTCGAAATAAAGTACTATACCAACACGTCTGACGAGTGTGGCATAGTAAGTCAATTGCCCTCCCATTGTGGAGGAGGCTCGAGCTCAACAGTGGAACGTATATAAGCTGTGATAATAATGATGAAATTAATCAAACACCTAATAAAAAACCCGGCTAAATGCGAGTTGTACTCGCGCACGAAGGGTTCCGTACCATTACCTATAAAACAGTCGCGTTTTTTGTATGGGAGCCCCCCTTAAATATTTATTTGATTAAATTTTTAGTATTTGTTGTTATAGCGACAATAGAAATACATAAATTGTGAAAGTTTCAACTATCTAGCTATCGTAGTTCTTGAGATACAGCCTGGTGTCAGACAGACGGACAGACAGCAAAGTCTTAGTAATACGGTCCCGCTTTTACCCTTTGGGAACGAAACCCTAATAAAAGGCTTTTCTCGTTTTTAGGTACACAACACATTCCCTAGCCTCCCAGCATCCCTAACAACAGATCTATCATTATCTGACATTGACGTATATTTAGGTCGTAATTATTTGTAATTCGGACGGATGCCCAACTTAATTTACGATGTTTCCGTTAAACTCGATAACGCCACCCACATCCATTGATAATCGTGTTTCAGTTTACATATAGCTAAATAAATCTAAATCTTTGTTATTATTTATCTAATTAAATACATTTAAAAACAACATCCTAGTTTAAAACAGAACAGATTTCTTTTTGGTTTTTGTTATCTTTATATATAAATTAGCTGACCCAACAGACCTACCTGTTTATTTAAAATAAAAGGAATTTTTCTTGAAATCGACAGCAGTGCCACCTACCGGGTCTAATTGTGAATCTAAACCATTCTCGAATCCCCTTGAAAACACACAAAAAATTTCACTAACATCGGTCCAACCGTTTAGGAGGAGTTCAGTGACATACACACATACACAAGAAATTTATATATTTTTGTTTGTTTTTTTTGAGGGTGGGTTACAGTCGGTGCACTCCTCGCTCGAATCCGTCCGGGGCGACAGAGGGGCGTAAACACGCACACCCGTAACCCACCCGTATAGCACGTCGCCTTCGTCATTGAGTCGACCACCGGTGCAGAGTTCCTTGACTTCAGTGGTCGGCCCCGACAGAAAAGAAATTTATATATAAAGATTTCTTTTCTGATTCTTTCTTCAAGAAATTTATATATAAAGATTTCTTGTGTACGTGTATGTCACTGAATTCCTCCAAAACGGTTGGACCGATGTTGATGAAATTTTTTGTGTGTTCAAGGGGATACGAGAATGGTTTAGATTTACAAGGAAACAGTAGGTGGCGCTTATTTGAACAGAACAACGTCTATTGGGTCAGCTAGTTTTATATATTTCTTTTATTGACTTTTTTATTTTATTGACTGCACAGATGGCGTAGTGGTTAAGTTACCTACCGTACCAAGGTCGTGAGTTCGAATCCCATGCAGGACAACTTTTGTGCGATCCACAAACTGTTGCACTGAGTCTGGATGTAATTTGTGTCCGTTAATTATATGTTTTTGAAGTCCCCCGCAATTCTAGAATTATTTCCTTAGTGCAGAGTGTTGTCTATTTAAAAAAAACATCCTAACCCAATCCCAATTACATCGGTTCGACGCAACAAAAGATAACTCGAAACAGAACCTTATAAAACATGTTGCCGGACTGGGGACTTTAGTCCGGCACCCGCAGAGAGGCTGAGGACAGAGACGTACAATAAGGTGTAAATAAATAAATAAAATAAATCGTCGAAATACTTTTAAAAGTAATGTTAATACACTGTTTATATTTTTAAAATGTGTTGTGACGCCATTTGAATGCAAAAACCGTCATAACAACCTATTTATTTTTTAAGAGTTGCGTATGTACGTGCAGTATAATGACCTTGTACATTACGGAACGGTCCGGAGTAAGCCCCATTAGGCTCCAATTTAAATTCTGCCTTCTATACGTTATTATTCTAAGATCTCAATATTATCTATGTACGTCTCACTGCTGGCGCGAATCATGTATACAAAAAAAGAAAAATTATCTTTAAAAAAGTAATTAGGTACCGCACCTACCACGCTAACCGCATGATTACCGACCCATCTAGCTAACTAGGTGGAAAGTAGCTTACTAAGCTACTTTCCTTACCCAGAGAACATCCGTGACTAGCCACTTATAAAGGTTGATAAGAAACTAAAAGATATAATATATTCATAAAGAACTTACCTACAAACGGTTGTTGAGCATTGTTCTGAAACTGACTGTAGCTGGGCCTGAAAATCAATTTACATTCAAATTCTCGAATAGATAGATTTTTGTTATTGTTTAGATAAATTCGTGTTGAGATAGACTTTTATTATGTTATTTAAGAATTTATTGTTGATTTCAAATGATAAATTAATATTTTTAAATTTATTCGCCCTTATGGGCAGGCTATCATAATATCTAAACAAGTTATCATAATAAGTTATCATAATATCTACAAACAAGTCAAACAAGACTATATAAAACTATGCGACTTATTGACAGTCCAACGCGACCTCTACCCGTCCCAAGAAATCAAATGATTAAGTGGTATCGAGTTCCAGTTACGTCAACTTTTTATTTTATTGGAACTAGCAACAGCCGTTGGTTTAAACCAAATTACAAAAGTCACAAACAAGACTTGTATATTGTTTCTTTATATTAATTAGTTTAGTCATAATCTCTGTCCGTCAGTAAGCCTAGTCGTTACCGTTAATTGGCCGCTGAAAACCAAATACACGTATAACATAATTATATCATACTCATCAGCACTTTCTTTATGCTATATTATATACGATACCAGCAAAATTATCCGATAAATCATATAAAATGTTAAAGAAAATAAAATTCAAGAGCGACATGATATTTTCATATTCCCGCCAACACTCCTATTTAGTCGATCACCACAGATTTATATAAATTGCATTTTCTCTCTTACCAAAATACACTTTTGGTTATGAGCATTAGATAAAAAATTAATCGGTCTGCACTAGCTAGATATATCAAGCCCAGCACTCGGCTATTTTTTTTAAATTTAATATCTATTTTCAGAGAAGGCTCTGACGATGTTGTTTCCTTTAACATTTATAAATTGATTTATAGGAAACTCATGGGAAAGCAATTTATTATGAAAGATTGCATTATAATCTGATTGCATTATAATCAGTAGTAACAACCATAATAGAGAGGGTCTACATTCATTCTACAAGACTTTATTATTCCCATTTGTATTGGTGTCGGATTCCTAGTTCAGCGGTTTTTGCAGAATATACTTTGCCGCAAAGTGACTATTACTTACATTGTTTCAAAAAAAGAGTCCAAAAAATTTCCAAAAAATCGCAATATTCTAAGATATTTAAGGATATGCACACACAGTTTTAAAAACCGAGAACAGCGACACAACATCCAGGACAAATATTTCACATTTTATTTAAAAACAGGGGACATATATAGAAAAATCATAAAATTGCTAAATAAACTTACTGAGCACCATATTTAGAATACCAAGAACTACTTGCACCATAATTAGACTTCGTTCCTCCAGTTTTAGTCCCGCTATAACCAGTTTTGGTGCCGCTATAACCAGTTTTGGTTCCACCATATCCGGTTTTAGTACCACTATAAACTGATTTAGTACCGCCGTAACCGGATTTAGTACCGCCATATCCGGTTTTTGTCCCCGAATAACCGGTTTTCGTGAACTGTTGGTTTCTTAAATAAGCAGGTATGTAAGCGGGGGCCTCCACGTCAGATTGTCTGCAAATATTAAAATAAGTAGTGTCTAAATTATTTTAAAAAATCATCATCATCTTAGCCAATTCTATTCTCTTTTCTGGGTTCGAACCTCCACCACAATGGGAGGCAAATTGAACGTGTTATTACACACTGGTCAGACAGGTCAGCATAGGGCTTTATTTCAAGTTTTCTTAATATGATGTTATTTGCATATCATAAGTATCCCTTAGTCGTCTTTTACGGACACGGACGAATTTTAATTATAATCTGTTGCCCCGAATTTTTTTATGATTTTTAAAATCATTATTATTAATTGTAAATTACAATAATGTAATGGCCTCCATCCATGGATCTCCACTGTTAGACTTATGCGAGGGATAATGCCACAATCGCTTGGTAAAGGGTTGGATAATGATATCCTCATAATGACAATTATGAGGATATTATTATCCAACCCTCATAATGACAATTATGAAATTGTCATTATGAGTTTTCCAGGTGACCAATTCGGCCAATTCCCCTGATGTTCCTGGCTTCCAAGGGAAAAGTGATGTGATGCCAAATTCATACAAAAAGATCTAATAATATTATTCCAATATTTAGTATAGCTTTTAACATATATATTTTTAAATAAATTATACTGACGGACTCATAAACTGCATCAAACTTCAGGATTACTTTGAAATGATTTTTTTAATAAGTATGCGAACTTTTTAGATTAAATTATATAAATATGGAGAGACTGGTCCTTAATCTTAAAAAAAAAGCAATATTTAAAAATAGAACTGCAGTAAAACAAATGAATATAGCCGGAAAAAGAAAATTTATTCGTAGTATCAGATTTGCGTGTTATTTATAGCAAAGTTTTAAAATTGATTCTTATTGATTTTTTATTCTTTTGTCAATTAAATTATTGTTACCAGCAGAATTGTTGGGTTTGCTTTTTAACTCATCGAGAGTTTCTGAACCATAATATGGATACTTCGTCCGAACAAGCTGCTCAAATTGTAGCATTGGTGCGGGAGGGCTTGGATCAACGAACGATTGGTAGAAATTTAAATTTAAACCAGTCTGCGGTTTCTAGAATATACACAAGGTTTGTGGAGACAGGTTCTTACAAAAGGAGACGTGGTACAGGCAGAACTCGAGCAACCACCGGTCGTGATGACCGATTTATTGTTACAACTTCCCTGCGAAATCGTTTCCTCACGTCAGTTAACATCAAAACAGAGCTTAATGAAGTGCGTGGAGTAAACGTTAGTGCACGAACAATAAGAAGAAGGTAAAAGGAAGCGGATATCACCCCTTTTAGACCAGCAAATGGTCCAAAGTTGTCTGTAGTTCACAGACAAGCTCGCTTAAGATTTGCGCGTGATCACCTAAATTGGACAGATGAGCAATGGGCCTCCGTATTGTTCACAGACGAGTGTAGGATATGTTGATATGGTGCAGAGGGTCGCAAAAGAGTCTATCGTCGACGTGGGGAGCGATATGCTCAAAGTTGCATTGAGGAGCATGTTCCTTTTGGAGGCGGTTCGTGTATGGTCTGGGGTGGCATATCGATGAACGGGCGAACAGAACTTATGTTCATAGACATGGTCCATCAAAACGGTAGTAGAGGGGGTTTGACTACACATCGCTACATAACAGAGATCTTAGAAGATCACGTGGTGCCTTAGATGGGATTTATAGGCGCAAATTTTACTTTAATGCAGGTTAATGCCCAGCCGCACGCTGCTGCACAAGTTCGACAATATTGCAAAGAGGTTGGGATACGTACAATGAATTGGCCAGCACGCAGCCCGGATCTTAATCCCATTGAGCATCTTTGGGACAATTTAAAAAGAGCTGTATATGCGAGAAATCCTTTGCCTACGACAGTGGCACAACTAAGAACAGCACTTTCAGAAGAATGGGACAATATTCCGCAAGATCTTTTAATAACCCTAATCAAATCTATGCGGAACCGATTAGAATCCGTAATAAGGGCACGTGGAGGTAATACACCTTATTAAAACATAAAAAACCCTTGCATAAAGTTTGTTTCTATTGTTAAAACCAATTTTTTAATTAAACCAATTTTCTTTAAATTTCTGTTTTTTCTTCAAAAATGTTTTAAGGTCCTTTCCAGTACACAAACTTAAACTTAAGGATATGACCCTACGCTGTTTTAAAGTTAACGAACCAATCTAGACGTTTCAATTTAAATCTGTGTAGAAAGTTTGCATACTTGGTTAAAATATTTATTTCAAAGTCGCTTTTTACTTTGATGCAGTTTATGAGTCCGTCAGTGTAGTTAACGTATGGTGGAAATACGTCATTATTTTAAAATTGAAGTAAATAATCGAAACATTTTCTACGTTTATTAGGCTTTACGATTGCATTCAGTTTTACAAATTGCCTAGCAGAGAACTACTGCTTATTAAAATCTCCTTAAATAGACCGACAAAAATCTTAATTATAAATTTAAATAATTAATGAAAGTGTCCGTGATTATTATGAAACTTGTAGTAAAAAGTCGCAGGAAACCGCTGGATGCAAGTGGCGCAGGACCGTTCCGAGTGGCATGCTCGTGGGGAGGCCTATGTCCAGCAGTGAACGTCTGTAGGCTGATAGATGGATGGAATATAAAATTTTTTCGCATTGTAAGATAATTTCTAATTAATTGAAACAAAGAAGTAACTTGCACCAGGAGAATTGAGGCGTAGGCGCAACTACCTGCGCCTCATGCCGCCCTAGCCGAGGCCGCGGGTGACGTGACCGGGGATTAGTCCGTCACCCGCCGAGAGGCCGACCGCGTGAGGAAAGACCGACGTCCTCCCCGAGAGGGGGACGTTGGTCGATGGGAGGGTACCCAATAGGGGGTAATAGGGGGTATTCCGTCGGGTCGACCACTGATGTCAAGTAACCCTGCTCCGGTGGTCGGCCCAACGACGCAGGCGACGTGGTTTTCGGGTGGGTTGCGTTAGTTGCGTGCTTAAGCCTCTCTGTCGCCCCGGACGGAGTGGTGCGGAAGCGCGCCGACCGCAGCCCACCCACAAAAAAAAAATCAGGAGAATTGAGAAGAATAACTAACTTTTGTGACGATCAAAATCCAAAGTTTCTCTCCGTGTGGTGACGAGTAAGAATACAATTCACCACTCCCTATCTTGTCCGTGGATGTCGTAAAAGACGACTATGGGATATATTGTACACATAACAAATATACGAAAAAAAGGCAAAACTCGAAATGGGGCCATATACAAATCCGTCTAACCAGCGTGGTATAATAGGTTTATTTCACTTCCAATGTGGAGGAGGCTTGAGCCTATAAGTGGAAGATAAGGATGATGAAAATCAAGAGTAGATATAAGAAACAAGAAAATTAAGGTTTGGCAAATAATTACAAATGAAATAATTATAATAGTGTCTCCAGTGCGCCAATTTTGACTTCATCATCTCCTCTCAGCCTATATATAGCCTATATATCCCACTGTTGGGCTCAGGCCTCCTCCATAATGGGAGGGGAAATGACCTAAGTACTATTCCACGCAGGTCAGACGTGTTGGAGTAGGGTTTTGTTTCGAGTTTTCCTTCTCTTGCACAGATGTTATATGCTTATTATACCCCTTAGTCGTCTTTTACGACATCCACGTGTAAAATAGGGAGTGTGAATTGTATTCTTATTCCGTTACTACACGGCAGATTTTGACTTGTTCACCTACAATACCAAGACTAGTAAAACCATAGACAATGTAAATGACACATAAAATTGAAGTTAATTTTGAAGTTAATTGAAATTAAATAAAATGTAAGTTGTAAGTAACACGTAAAGAGAGATATTTGACATATTGCATTGATTTTGTGACATTTCGATTGCCTTAGGAGTTACCTAAAATGTAGGGGTTGTTGATGGAAATGGAAATTTATGAAGCTCATAAATAATGTATGTCCGTGTGGTATAAGAATAAAATTCTCCACCTCCTTTCTTGCACATGGATGTCATAAAAGACGACTACAATTTGCGTAT
Source organism: Lymantria dispar (assembly GCA_032191425.1). Lineage (NCBI taxonomy): Eukaryota > Metazoa > Arthropoda > Insecta > Lepidoptera > Erebidae > Lymantria > Lymantria dispar. Next base: position 4,597,447 of record CM063444.1, on the reverse strand, counting down.
AACATCTATGCAAGAGAAGGAAAACTCGAAATAAAACCCTATACCAACCCGTCTGACCAGGTATAGTAGGTCAATTTCTGCCATCCTGGAGGAGTTTCGAGTTACATGAGCTGTGATAATGATGATAATAAAAGATTGTAATTAATATACACGGTCGGCGAATTGCCGCTACGGTAAGTCAAAGTATCAATTAAAACTTACCCATATGCATTGTTGTAGGGCGTTGTCCATGCAGCAATACCATATCCAGCATCACTGATGTACACAGCATATAACAATATTAATATTTGGGTAAATAAATACATTTTATTAAAAATAATAATCCATTTATTATTTTTTTAATAATTAACTCTTGCCGTGTACAGTGACACCAGCTAACCAAATGGTTATGATATATTATTACGATCATTCGTTTAATATAACTGAATACTCGGATATCATCCTTATGATAAGTGAAAAATTATCTGCGAATGCAGGATTTGTCTAATAATAAAATAAAAATAATTTAAGAGCAGAGGATATGCAGCTATATTCTATTAATTTATTCAATATTCTAATAAAAATACGAAAAGTAGTTTATAAGTAGGATGAAAGTGCATTCCTTTACCTATGCAAGTAACGAAATAGAATTAAAAAAGTTTAAAACAGAATTTAAAAAACAAGGACGTTCTATGGAAAAAAGGCGGCAAATTATAACAATATTAAGAATTAAACCAAATAAAATTTATCAATATGCCTAGAAAAAGCAAGAAAACACTTTTTTATCTTAGAAAAGAGGTAAGTGAATGAGAAAAATCAAGTATACGGTTGAAAATCAGCATCGATTGTTATTTAACGTTACGTGTGCTTATAATAATAATAGTATCCTCTTGAATCATTATCTAAATGGTTAATAGAAGTCATTTGAATCTGAACAATTATTCGGCACTTATATCACAAATAGCCACTAATAACAGATGTATGCATCGACCTACATAGAAATGATTATTATTATTATTTTCTTTTGATTTTTTGTATCTATAGCTGTTATCCTAGATTGACCCGGACCAACTCCATCTGGTACCATTTGGGTCAACGATTACATTCCCAAGGAGGGTTGACGTCAGGCCGGCGGCCGGTCATAAAAGTCATTGCCGAAACTTTTTGCAATATATCAAAACAGATGACATATTGCGTCGACCCCAAGTAATTGGGATAAGAGCAAGATGATGATGATGATAGCTGTTATCCACAGATGTCTTTAACAGCTTAACCCGGTCTGTGGGTGAGCGCCGAGGGCTGTTCACCTGGAAACGTAGATGAGTTCTTTTTTCTTTGGAGTTAAAGGCTTGAGAGATGATGGGATAGGAATCCCTCTTGATCGGAGATAAATAAAATGTTGCACTAGATCATATTAACCGAGAAACCTTCGCTAGGAGAATAGGCTTTTATTCAGCAGTGAATGGATGACTGAATGGATGGATATACCCTCAAATTTATGCCACTGGATGAAAGATAATTGACAATGGCACATATGACACAGCTATTAAAATACCGGCGTACCTTATCATATATTGCAGGTTCGATTAGAAGGCCATAATTTGTGCAATCCACAAGTTGTTGTTTCGAGTCTGTATTTAATTTGTATCCGTGAAATACATAATTTGTAAAATCATTCACCTTATAAGAATTATTCCTTTAGAGGCCAACCGGGTAAGGTCGACGCCTCGGCAGTACTGTTTTATTCCGATTTGTATCGGTGGGTGTCGGGGCTGCGAGCGGAGGGCGGTGTGATTTCTTTGAGGGAACTCACCGCCTGGTGCGTCGACGCCCGCAGAGACGTCATTACTCGTTGGGCAGTTCGGCTGGAGAGGCCTCGGTTCGGTGTGCGGACCATGGAGGCCTTTCGGCCGGTGCTGATGCAGTGACTAAAACAACGGCACGGGGTTCTCTCCTTCCAATTGGTGCAGGTTTTGATGGGGCATGGTAACTTCGCCAAATACCTGCACATGGTCGTTAGGAGGGAGAGTAGGTACACCGTCCTGCCACCACTGCGATTGTGATGAGGACTCGGCGCAGCATACGCTCGAGGTTTGTGCTGCCTGGGCAGAGCAGCATCGTGAACTCGTCGCAATCATCGGTGCCGACCTGCCTCTCTCCTCGACCGACGTCCCCCCCTCGGGGAGGACGGAGAGGGTACTCCTCAAGGGGTATTCCGTCGGACCGACCACTGACGTCAAGTCACCCTGCTCCGGTGGTCAGTCCAACGACGAAGGCGATGTGTCACGGGTGGGTTACGGGTGTGCGTGCTTACGCCCCTCTGTCGCCCCGGACGGAGTGGTGCGAGTAGTGCGCCGATCGTAACCCAGCCCCTTCCAAAAAAAGTACTGTTTTATTGCGGGGGCGTGGAAAGGGACGGCGCTCGAAAGGGTAATCCGCCAGGTCTGTCATGGATGTCGAGGAAACGGTAGCAATGATCGCCCCGGGACGCGGTCGCCGCCTTATGTGAGGCAGTTATCGCACAGTAGAAGGCCGCGTGCGCAGAAAGAACTCCTTTACGGCAACACGAAATGCTGCCGGCGACTTCGGCGGTGCAGGCGTGAGTACTTGCGCCTGATGCCGCCCAGCCGAAGGCACAGATGACTGAATCGGGGAATAGTCCGTCACACGCAGAGAGGCTGACCACGAGAGAGCTACCGACGTCCTGGGAGGGGCGCTAGGGAGGGACCATAGGTACCCGAAAGGGTATCCCGTCGAGCTGCCCACGGAAGACAAGTACCGATACGACAGTACTGGTGGCCGGCCCTATGACAAAGGTGAGTAGATACGGTGGGTTATGGGGCTGCGAGCCGCCCTTTTAACGCCCCGGACAGAATAGACGACGATTAAGCCAAAGCCAAAGTAAGTTGATCAAAGCCAAAACCAAGTAGTAGTCGCCCTAATGGTGATGGGGAGAGAACATGGTTGGTTTTGGGGCAGCACGTCACTCGCCCTGGACATATTGGGCGGGGGTCCAGACCGTAGCATAAAAAGGATGTTGTTTTTTAAAAAAATTAAATAATGTATTCCAGAATCAGGTAATAAGAACTCGCTTAATTGAACTAAGTCTCAAAGTAGAAAATCTAGTCTATTACAATAAGCCCATAACAGTTGAAGAAGCGAAGATATACATTGAAGAAGTGAATTCGTATAAAAATAAATGCTTTGAAGATGAAAGATCATTACAGGTGAGCTGGTTTAGTTAATCATCAGCCTAGTAATCATCATCATGTCGACTCATATACGTCCCACAACTGGGCTCGAGCCTTCTCCACAATAGGAGGGAAATTGACCTACTATACCGCACTGGTCAGACGTGTTGGCATAGGGTTTTATTTCGGGTGTTCCTTTTCTTGCATAAATGTTACATACATATTGTATCTATTAGTCGGTTTTTGCGACACCCACGAGCAAGAGAGCGGGTGGTGAATGTATTCTTAATCTGTCATTACACAGACTAGCCTAGTAATCAACAGAGATTAATTGTTTATGAGTGTCATCTCATGTATGTCCTAATATTAGGCTCAAGTCCCCTCCAAAACTGAAGGCAAACTGATACACTATACCACGCTGGTTAAATAAATTGATATACGGTTTGGAGTTTTTGTTGACAGAAATTGAGTCGCAATCGAAAAATATTTTTAAAACGTTTAAATATTTTTAAAACTTTTAAATGCTTGCACTATGCCAATACCTTGATGATGATGATTTCTTTATTATTATTTTTTTAATTTTTACATAATATTATTATTTATTTATATGATTAAAATCGACATCATATAAACTCATTTGCAAAAAAAACGGGCGGCTTTGATTTTCATTCATATTTAAAAAGATACAATACCAAAAAGGTTTCAATCGTTTGTACACGTTACTGGCCGGTTTTAAAAATGCTGTGGTATTTAAAAAAGTACATTCTAAATTCAATTTTTCATTTGATGTTCATTTTTACAGAAAACCCCTTTTTATCCTACATTTTTGGCGCGAAGTTCCAGAAGTTAACATCGACTTTCATAACTTTTATTCAATTTTTATCGATTAATTTCATATCCTTGACTGTCAAAGCTTTATTTAATGCTGTTTGGCTGTATCAAAAATGGTAGATAAAGTGGTAAAAGCTACCAAAATTATCGCGCTGCTTGAAGAGGGTTGCAGCCAATGTTTCGTGGCTAGGAGGCTAAATGTTAGTCGCTCGACAGTCCAAAGGACCTGGCAGCGATATCAGGAGACTGGTTCCGTCGAGAGAAGGCCTGGTTCTGGAAGAAAACCATGTACCCAACCACGGGATGATCGTTTTCTTGTGAGTCGCGCATTGAGAAATCGCAAATCTTCGTATGTGGATCTTAAGAACAACCTCCAAGAAGTAAGCAATGTGCATATTAGTCTATGGACGGTCAGGAGGAGGCTTCTCGCTGCCAATATACGCAGTCACCGCCCGGCCCGCGGCCCCAAATTACTCCGTGAGCACAGAGTTCACAGGCTTAGGTTCGCTAGAAATTGTGAATCATGGACTCAAGACGATTGGAATAGGGTTTTGTTCTCTGATGAAGCCAGGATATCTCTGTTCGGTGAAGATCGACGTCGGCGAGTGCTAAGAAGACAAGGAGAACGCTTTGCAGAGGCATGTTTCGAAGAAATCACACCTTATGGTGGGGGCTCTGTTATGTTTTGGGCAGGAATAAATTCAATGGATCGTACAGAGTTAGTCTTCATTGAAAACGGCTCACTGACTGGGCATCGATACATAACGGAAGTTCTAATTTCTCATGCACAACCCGCATTGGCCGCTCTAGGTGAAGACTCGATTTTTATGGACGACAATGCTCGCGCCCACCGATCCCGCGATGTTAATGCGTATGTGCAAGAGGTCGGCATTCGTCGTTTGGATTGGCCAGCTCGAAGTCCCGACCTCAATCCCATAGAGCATGTCTGGGACGTTCTGAAACGGCGTGTGAGATCAGTACACCCGGCTCCGCAGACCATCAGAGAGCTGAAGAATGTGATTACTGCGGAGTGGGAACGTATTCCGCAAGCAAGTATCCGGGATATACTCGCTAGCATGCCCAGACGAATTCAAGCTGTGATTTTAGCTAGAGGGGGTCACACTCGATACTAAACATTTATCTGCTTTTACTTTATTAAAGAAAAACAAACAAAAAAACTTTTTTATTTTTACTTCATGAGCATATGCACTACTAGCGAATATACACTACTAGCGAGGTTTAGCATTATTTCCCATAAATTGTATCTAAATTTTATGAAATACTGATGAAAACGATTATTTTCTTATTAATTTAGCAAATTGTGTGGATAAAACTACCTATAATTATCAAACAAAGAAATATTAACATTTGAAATGGTTCATTGCTTAGGTGCCCGTTTTTTTTGCAAATGAGTTTATATTAACTTTGAAAAACATGTACATTACATTTAAGCTTATCTATACCAATAAATAAAATTGGAGAGTCTGTAATGTCAGAATAATGAGCTTTTTTCATGCTCATGCGGTTATTTGCACTATACATATGCCTAAAATATACTTTATATTTTTTTGCCTGTCTGTCTGTCAGTCTGTCTGTTTGTTCCGGGTAATCTTCAAAACGGATGCACCGATTTCAAAAATTCTTTCACCAACGGAAAGCTATAATATCAGTAACCTAGGCTATATTTTATCGGTATTCCCACGGGAACGGCAACTACGCAGGAAAGACGACTGAAACCGAAGAGAAGCGAGGGCGGGTTGCTAGTAGCTAAATAATAGATTTATTTAGCTATAAGCTTAAATGTTCCTGCAAGATTAGGTATTAAGGTAAAGTGTAACGGCACTATACAATTTTGTTTACCACCAATATACGTAACAGCATTCCTAGTCATTATAGTATAGTACTAGCAACCCGACCTCGCTTCGCTTCGGTTATAGGTTATAGTCGTTTTACCCGCATAGTTCCCGTTCCCGTGGGAATACCGGGATAAAATATAGCCTAGTTGTCGCCCTGATATTATAACTTTCCATTGGTGAAAGAATTTTTGAAATCGGTCCAGCCGTTTTGAAGATTACCCGGAACAAACAAACAGACAGACAGACAGACAAAAATTTTTTAATTGCTATTTTAGGCATAGGTGTCGTGCAAATAACCGTGTGAGCATGAAAAAAGCCTATTATTTTGACATTACAAACAGACACTTCAATTTTATTTATTGGTATAGATAGTGTAGTGTAGTGCAGTGCAGTGCAGTGCAGTGCAGTACAGTACAGTGCAGTGCAGTACAGTACAGTGCAGTGCAGTACAGTATAGTATAGTATACAAATTATATAAACTTGAAGTGTCTGTTTTAATGTCAAAATAATAGGTTTTTCATGCTCATGGTTATTTGCACAATAGCTGTGCTTGAAAACAAGTTTAATTTTCTTTTGTCTGTCTACCTATTTATTCTGGGTAATCTTCCAAACGGCTGGACTGATTTTAATAACATTTTGCTATAAGGTACCTGTCTATATAAAGAGTAACTGAGGTCATTCCTCTCAAGAAACCCCAAGGTCTCATGGACTAGAGTCCCATATCGTAACATTTTAGAAGATATTGGAGATTTAAATGCGGGGACAAGGCGATTAAAACCGAAGCGAAGCGAAGGCGGATTGCTAGTGAATAAATAAATAAATTTGAACTACTATCGCCACCTCACCTGCCACTCATCATGAGTGCTCATGAGTGATCAGGCCATATTTGCCTTATAGGGAGACCTATAAAGGCTTAACAGTCGTAAGTCATAGTGTACAATGAAATACCATTTAAGAAGAAATATGGTTTTATTCCTTAAGAATTTGACATACCGTATAATGACATAATAATATATAAATATAATATTCTGATATTTAAAATGATAAATAAAGTGGCCAGTTACATATCATGACATTCTCCCCAGGTTAAGAAGTGTCGTAGTCCCGTAAGTAAGTAGGTGGCTGATGCAAACGTGTTGAACGACGAGGCTGAGGTAGACTTTCTGTGCCAACACGATCAGGTTCTAAGTTATCATGCACTTCTGATATATTAGAATCAGCAGAGGCCCAGCTTAAATCAGATTCCATTTCACTGTCAGATGATAAATCTCCTGTAGGTGCCAAATGTAGATTCGAAACTACTAACTCTCGACCGTTCTGTAGTCGTACATGAGAATGTAGAGGATTAGTTTCAATAAGCTCAACTTCTTCGACTGTAGGGTCATATTTACTTTGTAGATCATTATTTTTCAATAGAGCTCTCTCCGCTCCGGTAAGCCACGTTGGCATAGATTGTCCATTAGAAGACCGGCGTGGATGAGTAAACATCCGCTCGTGAGGGGTGCATCCAGTAGCTATACATAATAATGATCGTAAAGAGTGTAATGATTGTTCTAAAACCATTTCCCACTTATTAATAGGTAGATTCAATGATTTCAATGACAGTTGTACTGTTTTCCAAATAATTCCATTATAGCGTTCAGTTTGGCCATTGCCTTGTGGATTATATGGTGTAGTGTAACTGGTGGCTACGCCTATTCCATGTAAAAATTTTTTTACTTCGGCAGATGTAAATGAGGTTCCTCTATCAGAATGTATATAGCTTGGTATACCAAATATTGCAAATAATTCGGATAGCTTCTTTATGACTGTTTCCGAGCTAATATTTGAACAAGGTATTGCAAAAGGAAATCTTGAAAATTCATCCACCATGGTGAGCATGTAATGATTACCCGTATAAGATGGTAGGGGTCCTTTAAAATCAATTGCAATTCTTTCAAATGGAGATGTAGCTTTAATTAAGGTACCCTTTGTCTTAAAAAATCTAGGTTTTATTTCAGCACAAACTGAACATGACCCTGTGATTCGCCTGATTTCTTCAACAGAATATGGCAAATTTTTAGCTCTAACCCAGTGAACCATGCGTGTAATACCAGGATGACATAGCTTTTTGTGCAGTTCAAGAAGATTTTCAGAGATGGCCTGTGTTGATGCTGTTACGTTTACACGCGAGAGAGCGTCGGCAGCTATATTGTCCTTACCTGGGCGATATGTGATGTCAAAATTATAGCATGAGAGTTCTAAACGCCATCGCTGTATTTTATCATTTTTTATTTTTGTGTTATGTTTTTGATCAAACATATACGATACTGATTTTTGATCAGTTATAAGTTGAAATGTTTTACCTATAAGAAATTGCCTCCATTTTCTAATGCTTTCTACAATCGCAGCGGCTTCTTTCTCTATTGCTAAATGATTGCGTTCATGAATGTTTAAAGTTCTAGAAAAGAATGCTACTGGTCTTCCTTCCTGTGTTAGAATAGCAGCTATGGCATAATCGGATGCGTCAGTTTCAACAGTTAATTGAATGTTTGGATTTATAACTGTTATTGCAGCTTTTGCTATTTCTGTTTTTAATGAGTGGAAGGCATTTTCAGCATCAGGTGAAAGCGGCATCTTTTGTGATCTTGCAAGATCTTTTATTTTATCTGAAAATTTAGGTATCCATTTTGAATAATGTGCGAAAATGCCCATAGTTCTTCTAAGTGAAGCTAGGTCTTTAGGTACCGGCATCTCTAAAAGTGGGCGAAGTCGTTCTGGATCAGGTTTTATTACGTTATCGCATATATTATAGCCTTTTTTTTTTTTTTTTTTTTATGGGTGGGCTATGGTATGCGCACGCGCGGTCCAATCCATCCGGGGCGATGAAGGGACGGCGCGCGGGCCCGTAACCCACCCGTACCCCACGTCACCTCGTTGTTGGGCCGACCACCGGAGCAGATGTCACTTGTCGTCAGTGGTCGGCCCGACGGAATACCCTTTCGGGTAACGTCACCTCTCGACGTCAGTCGCCGTCGCGCGGTCAGCCTCTCTGCGGGTGATGGACAATTCCCCGGTCCGATTACCCGCAGCCTCGGCTAGGGCGGCATTAGGCGCAGATACTCGCGCCTACGCCGCCCGAGTCGCCGGCGGCGGAACGTGTCGCCGAATAGGAGCTCTACTCGCACACGATCCGCCGCCTCCTTCCGTGAGATTACGGCCTCACAGAAGGCGGCGACCGCGTCCCAGTTCCTGACGCTGTCGAGCATCTCCCTGGCGATGGTCGGCAGCGTCAGGTCGGCAGCGTTAGGTCGGCACCGATAATCGCGACGAGTTCACGGCGCTCCCCCTCCCACGCAGCACACACCTCGAGCGTGTGCTGCGCCGTGTCCTCGTCGCAATTGCAGTGGTGGCAGGACGGTGTGCTCTCCCTCCTGACAATCTTGTGCAGGTACTTCGCGAAGCAACCGTGCCCCGTAAGCACCTGCACCAGTCGGAAGGAAAGCACCCCGTGCGTGCGCTCCAACCACTCCATCAGCACCGGCCGGAAGGCCTCGACGGTCCTGACACCCTTTTTTTTTTTTTTTTTTTTATGGGTGGGCTATGGTAAGCGCACGCGCGGTCCAGTCCGTCCGGGGCGATGAAAGGACGGCGCGCGGGCCCATAACCCACCCGTACCCACGTCACCTCGTTGTTGGGCCGACCACCGGAGCAGATGTGACTTGTCGTCAGTGGTCGGCCCGACGGAATACCCTTTCAGGTACCCTCACCTCTCGACATCCTGGGACGTCGGTCGCCATCGCGCGGTTAGCCACACTGCGGGTGACGGACAATTCCCCGGTCCGATCACCCGCGGCCTCGGCTAGGGCGGCATTAGGCGCAGATACTCGCGCCTGCGCCGCCCGAGTCGCCGGCGGCGGAACGTGTCGCCGAATAGGATCTCTACTCGCACACGATCCGCCGCCTCCTTCCGTGAGATAACGGCCTCACAGAAGGCGGCGACCGCGTCCCAGTTCCTGACGCTGACGACCATCGCCAGGGAGATCCCTGGCGATGGTCGGCAGCGCCAGGTCGGCACCGATAATCGCGACGAGTTCACGGCGCTCCCCCTCCCACGCAGCACACACCTCGAGCGTGTGCTGCGCCGTGTCCTCGTCGCAACTGCAGTGGTGGCAGGACGGTGTGCTCTCCCTCCTGACAATCTTGTGCAGGTACTTTGCGAAGCATCCGTGCCCCGTCAGCACCTGCACCAGTCGGAAGGAAAGCACCCCGTGCGTCCGCTCCAACCACTCCATCAGCACCGGCCGGAAGGCCTCGACGGTCCTGACACCGTACCGAGGACTCTCCAGCCGGACTGCCCAACGGGCAATGACTTCCCGGCGGGCGTCGACCCGCCAGGCGGTGACCTCTTTGATGGAGACCATACCGCCGCGGGCGCGCGTCTCCGACACCCGCCGATAAATGTCGGCGAGCATCTCCGCCTCCAGGTCCCACGGGGGGGTTCCGGCCAGGAGGTATATTATAGCCTAGTAAATTTATTTCCGTCTTTGAAAATTCGCTTTTCTGTAGATTTAAAGTTAAGTTGTAGCGAATTGCAATCTCCTTAAATGAGCTTAATTTCTTATCATGATCAGCTTCATCGTATCCACAAATTGTGATATCATCTAAATACGCATATACTCCTTGTAAATGTTCTTTTTCTAGTATATTATTAATGGCTCTTTGAAACGCTGTTACGCCATTAGTTACGCCAAACGGTATACGTCGAAATTGATACAAATGTCCGCAAGCTTCAAAGGCGGTATACGGCTTTTCATGTTCCACAATAGGAATTTGATGATAAGCACTGCGTAAATCAATTTTATTAAATATTTTGTATTTAGCGACTTTTGAAATAAGTCCTTCTATCGACGGTAAAGGATAAGCATCTAGTTCTGTGTATCTATTTATGGTCTGTGAGTAATCTATAACCATTCTTTTCTTATGATGTTCGCTAGATGTAACCAGTACTTGAGCTCTCCATGGCGAAAAACTAGGTTCTATTATTTTATCATCCAATAGTTTTTGGATTTCGTCTTTAATAAATAAAGAATCTGAATCAGAGTGTCTCCTAGACTTTATAGCGATTGGTTTCTTAATAGGTAATAGATTAGCGAACAAGCTAACTGGCTCAATGTTAGCTGCAGACAAAACGCATAGCTTAAGTGTAGGTTGAGAACCACCAAATTTCATTTCTAAAGCTTTATGATTCTGTAAAACATCGTGGCCTAAGATGATATCAGAACAAAGTCCATCCATAATCATTAGTGTAACGGTGATAATTTGATTTTGAATATTTAATTCTAATGTGCATGATCCATTTACTTGAGTACTTAAGCTTGATGTTGCCATTGTGATCTTTTGTTTGCATGGAATAATATTTAAATTGCATAAAGTAACAAGACGTTCATCGATAAAACTTGAGGTGCTGCCTGTGTCAATAAGTGCTCTAGCGGTGGTCTTTCCGTTTATAATAACTGGTACTATAGCTCTATTTAGATTCGCTGCTGACAGGATGCAAGAAAATGTATGTGATGAAGTAGACATGGCATGGGTAGTATTTTCAGATTCTGTTGTCTCACTTGCTGCAGCTATTCGCTCTTTTTTGCTGAGACAAACTTTCGAAAAATGTCCTTTCTTCTTACATAAGGTACAAGTAGTGTTAAAAGCAGGACATTTGTAGCGAGGATGACGTTGATTTCCACAAAAGTAACAAGAATTGTATTTTGGTAATTTATGCATTGTACTAACTGCAGTTGTGTCTTTACTAGAAGTTTGATTCATGTTAGGCGTAAGTTCTGGATGATAGCTATCATTCTGTATTTGTGCCATTTCTAGGCACCGTGCCTGTTGATAAGCTTGGTCTAAAGTAAGATTATTATTCTCAAGAAGACGTTGTCGTATTGCCGGTGATGACAACCCAGAGATAAAAGCATCTCTAACGTAGTCATTTTCGTTTTGCTCTGCGCTCACCGATTTAAAATTGCAAGCTTTCGTTAGAAGTTTCAACGTATTCATATATTGATCAATTGAGTCACCACTCTGTTGTTGCCGTTTGGCTAATCGATAACGAGAATAGATTTCATTAGGTGGTTTTATAAATAAGGTATCTAATTTTCCCATAGCAGAATCAAAATCTTTCAAATCCTTGATGTAAGTAAATAGGAGTGGTGATATATGATTAATCAGTAGAATGTAGTTACTTACTGATTTTTCGTTAGTTTGAATGGCTTCTAAGAAATTTTCGAATGATTTCTTCCAATGGATCCATGATAATGAGTGATCTGATCTATCTGTAGGATCCGCTTCGAATCTTTCAGGTATTTGTCCATTTTTATATTAAGGAATAAATTGTACAATTAAATACCATTTAAGAAGAAATATGGTTTTATTCCTTAAGAATTTGACATACCGTATAATGACATAATAATATATAAATATAATATTCTGATATTTAAAATGATAAATAAAGTGGCATATCATGACACATAGGCAAATAGATAAACGGATTAAATATTTTAAGGTAGTTCGTACTTTTATAATGTTAGATATTAAATTTCAATAATTTTAAGAGAATAACCCTTTTGACGTAGGAGACATAGGATATCAAGCCCACCAGCTTTATTTATATATCCGAACGGATGGACTTTGATATCAAAAATGCATAAAACAATTGTGCAATAAATTTTCCGCTAAAAATTATAGGGAATCTTGTCAGTACCGCTATTAATTCTTGTTAATATGAATATCGCAATGAACTACATTAGCAAACATCCTGTCAGTCTTTATCTAATACCTATTATTAATACGCTTATTAATATTTACCATTTGATATTCTATTCGTGGTGGTTTCGTCTTATTCTTGAATATAGGAAACTCATGTCATGCCTTTACTCTTAGCGGTCATGAACATGGATGAGCGGTGATATAGGGAAATAGGCGCGAGCCTCCTTTGAAACAAAAGAGAAATTGACCTTACTATAGCATGCTGGGCAGACTGGGGTAGGGTTTTGTTTCGGCCTTTCCTTCTCTTGCACAGATTTTATACGTGTATTACATCCCTTAGTCCTCTTTTATGACATCCACGGGCAAAATAGGGAGTGTTGTGGAATTGTATTCTTACTCTGTCACCACACGGAAAAACAAACAACAGACAGCAGACAGACAATAGACTTATATATTCTCAAAATGCATTGATACCCTATAATATGGTTATTTGGGCGGGGAAGATCTGATGACAATTGTTTCGCGACAAAACTCATCGTGATTATCTCAGTCCTTATATCCCATTAATGGTCTAAAATCTCCTCCACAATATGAGATAAATTGACGTAATACTTCACGCTGGTCAGTAGGGTTGCTATAGGATTTTACTCTTACCGATATATGTATGTTATTCCTTAGTCGTCATTTACAATACCCATGGGTATTATAGTGGTTAATTTTATTCTCACTTCTTAACCACACTTAGGAGAATGTAAACGTACATTCGAGTTAATCTACGTAAACTGAACTGGTAAATTATACGTATCCAACATATGTTCTGCACACCTGCATTCTCGCTTGCAAAACACCATACCATTGTTCTACACGAATAGATTCTTCATCATCTCAGCCCACTGTTCAGACTCGGGCCTCCTCCATAATGGCAGGAAAATTGACCTAGTATACCGTATCGATTACAAGTGTTGACACAGGATTTTATGTTAGGTTTCCCTTCTCTTGCATAGATATTATCAGCCTATTTTATCCCTTAGTCGTCTTTCACGACGCCAATGGGTAAGAGAAGCGATGGTGAACTGTATTCTTACTGCATTACCACACGGACTGAATAGATTTTTACCGCTGTACAAATTTTATAATATTGTGTTTCAAATTATTATAGTACCTAATGTGCTTCTGTTTTAGGTAATTGATAAGCTAAACAGATGCATGAAGGCAGTAATTGCTGAACAGCAAGCGCTCAATAATGATAAAGTTAATGATCAAAATATTTACTTAGACACTGAGGTGCGAACAAATTCGGTGTCCCCTGTTTATTCTTTACCTGATGAAGACCGAACACAATTATCCCAAAATCAAGTACAAAGATTTGAGATGTCAACACCTCCAAATGCAAATAGAGAGCAATGTCAAAGGAATAATTACGCCAAAAATCAAACCACACATAATATTAAGGAACAAAATGGTTTTGCAAACGATAATTACAAAGATATTGAGGAAATGCACTTTAACAATGGTGACATAAATATAAATACAAACATTGTCAATCATAAAGACTTATCTAGCCCTACTATTAATTTAGATATCGAAATGCATAAAGCATTAGCGAATTTGAATGTAAATGACTGTGACAACGTAGATACATCATTACACGCCGATATAGAAAATTCACAGAGTATACTCAATAATATTGATGTATTACAATATTTTACTCCACCTCGAGTTCAGACCCAGGATGTTGATATCACTGGTAATTTAATAATGATTAACGATAAAATATTTGAACTGGCATCAGGAAATAAAAGAGAGCATGCTGTAAAAACATGTAACAAAATAAAAACCTTTCCTGCAATAAATAATATACAACCCGTATTCACAAAATCTTATGCTGAAGGTTCACAAAAAGTAACGAATGATTCTAAATTGAAGAATAAATTAGAAATAACTAAAATAATTCATGAAAATTTACCTGATAACGTAAATGGCTTTCCTGCTATAGTGAAACCTATATTTACAAAATGTTATATTGAAGGTTCACATAAAATAATGAACGATTCTAAAATAAGTAACAAATTAGAAGTAGCTAAAAATGCCCACATAGATGTACCTGTTATCGTAAATAATAATAGAAATAATAATAATATAGCCGTTGAACATACCGCTCCAGAAAAACCATTAAATATAAATTATACTAAATTAGAGAATAAAACTCCAGTTCCTTTCAATAATACTAATAATTTAATGATAGTACCTAAAAGTAACAGCATAATATATGTAAATAAAATGGAATGTCCTATTACAAAGTCAAGAAACCATTCAATAAAAGCGATTTCAAAACCCAACAATACTAATTTTAATGCTAAAAATCAATCACAATATTTACCTCTTAAAACCATCATCAGTCAAGAAAAAACCCATACAATTTGTGGTTGTAATGATGTAAATATAATCAAGCAAAGTTCTGTAAATAATATTACACAAAATTCCGCATTGGATTCCGGTGATCATTGTCATACTATATCTGGAAATATAAATAATTGTAAAAATAAAGAGCCAAAAAATAAAACAGAAGGTAATATCAACAATCTTAACAATACTAATAATGATAAAAAGAAAAGAGTTCCACGGCCAAAGAAAATAATAGATGCTAAAAATAAGGGTATGAAAACTAAATATAATGAAAAAGAAGACAATAATAAAGTCACAACTAATAAACCTAAACGAATTTACTCTAGGAAATCAAACGCCCAAAAAGCCATCATACCAAAAACATGCGTACAAGCAGATAATACAAATGTGATAAATAAACTGTCATGGTTGGAAAACATAAGACTTGTTAGGGAAATAAAGGAAAATGAATACGACCACACGAGTTTAGTTGAAAGTTTTTGGGATGATTATACTTTACCGCCAAATTTTAACCAAAACGATTTTCTTTAAATTACAACTGAGTGTAACCAGCTGCTTCTTTCTTTTTTTTGTCATGGCAGTTAGTTTTACCAGAGTCGAGTTATAATTTTCTTTATAAATTATCAGTTTCTTAAAAATTGTCTTCTTTTTTCATTCCTGCCAAAAGTTTATCAGCGCAATCGACGCAGTATGTAGTACTCTTTTTCCATTGTACATATTAGCAAAACTGATGCCGTCTGATCAATAATGCATTCCCAAGGAGTGTTAACGTCAGACTGGCCGGACGGTCGTGAAACTATTTCAAAATGTATTATGAAAGAAGAGTACCTACATATTGAGTCGAGCCCAAATCATAGGGATAAAAGTAGGGTAATCTTGTGTATACGAGTTGTAATGTTTTATTTGAGAGAGATTTTAATGCTTTTCCTTTGATGGCATATTTGTCAGGGGACGGCCTAGCCGTAAGTGTACTCGCCCTCATGCATTTCAAGTATTGGAAAATTTCTGATCAGCTGCTCGGCTGACGTCAACCCTCATTTTTTTGTACTGCTATGGTTTGAACACATGTCATCTATTCCGTTTGGAGCGGCAAAAAGACTGCACGCGACTTAATAACCCACTGTATTCCCCTATTGCCATTGGGCCGACCACTGGCACCGATTCCTTAATATTCATTTATCATCATCCGTCAACATTTCGTTATCTATTTTTGGACGTAGGTCTGGCCCAAAAATTAACGGATACCTACTGTCTTCATCACAACTCTTAGTAGGCGCGTTGGCGATTGCAATGAGATATTGTAAATTTCTCAAGAAAGTGTTGCTGCCCACTCTACTATTCAAACCCTTAGCTGATTTATACCACTCACAGGGGAATTTAAGCAATGGCAACCACAGTCCTCCGAAAAAATAACCGATCCTAAAAAATATAAGATTATTTAAGTCTAATCTAGTATTCAATTTTCTGTTCCGTCACCAACGGAGTAAGAATACAATTCACCACTACATTTCCTGCCCGTCGGTGTCGTAAAAGAGGACCAAAGTAAAAATTGATACTATGCATACAACATCTATAGTCTAACTTTTTATTAGCTGCAGTTAAATGACGGTTTTTGAAGAAAAATAAATAGGGATGTAGCTAAATGAGTGAATCATAAATGAATAATCAGTTTGGTTTTTTTTTGAGATTTAATATTAAGTTGTAATGTATTTTTTTAACCTATTATTATTACTATACTAGAGGATTGATCTTTTTTAGTGGAAGTATAGGGAGGTACATTCAAAATGAAACAAAAACGTCATAATAATGTTATTTAATTAATCTTTTTCGAAATCGCTGTCGCTTTCGGTCACACTAATAACAAATCTATCTGTCACTTCATCTATAATATGATCGAGGTGGCACATTTTATCTTCCTCTTTAATAGTGTGAGACACACAGTCACTCCACTTAGCCGGTGTCACTTTCTTGATTCCTTCTTGGAATAAAGTTTTCACTTCTTGCATTTTATACGTCTTATTATTGTTTGCAACGTGACTCTTTAGCTGCGCCCATACCAAGTCAATGGGGTTCAATTCACAGTGATAAGGGGGCAGTCTTAAAAGTGTGATACCTTTTTGTGCAGCCATCTCGTCTACGGCATATTTCTCAGTATGATTTTGTTGTTTCACAATATCTATGAGAGTGGCCTTGACCATATTTGGTTCAAACGCAATATTTTTAGTAGTCAGCCACTCTTGAATTCGTGCTTTTGTCCACGACATCTTCGGGATTGTTTCGATCTTCCGAGAGTGATAGGGCGCATTGTCCATTACGACTACTGCATTCGGCTTGAGTTTAGGTAGAATACCGCCGAACCAATCCTCGAAACACTCCGCGTTCATTTCATCATGGTAGTCTTCTGTACCTTTCTTTGCTTCAAATATAAGAAGTCCGTCGACCAGGAAGCCTTCTTCTTCGCCTATGTGACTAATTATGAGTCGTTTGCCCTTTCCTGTGGGATTTTTTAATCCCGTAGTCAGGCCGTTTAAAAATGCCTGTCGAGAAGATTTAATATTTCCGTCAATCCAGGTTTTTTTTTGTAGTATGACCTGAAAAGAACAAAAAAGAATCATAAGTTTCGACATCAAAACAAAAAGGGAACAAATAGAAGAAACTAAGAGTTGACACGTACCAGCGTTGACCCAGGTCTCGTCTTGATAATATATGTATTTTCCCTCCCTACGATATTGTTTAATTAAACGCAGGTAGCGCTGGCGCCATGATATGATATCTTGTCTATCAATAAGCACACTCTTGCGTGATCGAGTAGCGAATTCGAAATTAAGATGCTTCATAATTTTTCTCAATGTCTCTTTCGAGAAGTTGGGCAATCCTGGGTCATCATTTACAACTTGCAGCACCTAAAAATTATTAAAGTTATTACCTAATTGGTTAAAATTACACATGGGATGGGAGAAAACATACATAACGTATAATAAAAAGATGAGTGACGACATGTGTAAACTAACTTTTGCGATGGTGGGTATTTCATTTCTATGAAAGAACTGATGTACAATTCGTCTAACAGCAGTGAATGTGAAATCATTAAGTTTATCTTTAAATGTAAGTTTTGAGCCTGTTTTTTCGGGAGGTTTTGGTGATTCGCTGTCGTTCTCCTTGTGCTCCTTTAAAACGGAATAAACTGTGCGGACGGATATTCGCAAGACTTCAGCCACCTTGTTAACGCATTCACTTGTTTTTGGAACTTCAATGTTTGATTCTGAAGATTTCACTTCAAACACATATTTGTAAACGTTTTGGACCCAAAGTTTTTCAGATGCACTTAGAGCTACACGTGGCCTTTTTTTCTTAGGAGATAAAAATGTGTCTCCATCTTGCGATGTGCTCGGCAGAGCATCCATGTCTTCAATGTATCAAACAAAAATAAACTAACACGATTAACGAAAACAGGTAATGAAAAACAAACACAACGTAACATAAGTTTAACAATAATGATAACAAAAACAACGCGCAGTGGGCAAATCAAAGTTATTCATGCACTCAAAACAGAAGTATGAAGCCGAATGAGCGAATGACAACCGAAACAAAATGGCGGTCAAGCGTCATCGTAGCACCGTAACCAAAAACCAGTACTACCAACTTGAGAGAGCGTTTTCTTGAGTGTTACCTTGTATATGTCTAAAAGGATCAACGTTTATACAGCCTTTTATTTACATTAATATTAAATAGAATTTAGTATGATCATTATGAGTCAGCTATGGAACGATTAGATATTCTGTAAACTTTTGTGAACTGAATCACATCCCTATTGAGATTAGGCTGTCAACATTATTTTACGGAATGACATTTAGAAACGTCATTTTACTGCAGCTAATAAAAAGTTAGACTTTAGCTGACAAAACTGGCTGACAAATTTTCACTTTGGGATTTCGATCTTATGTGTCATAAAAACTTTACGCCTTCAGCTAGTATTTTAAAACGCTGTATATGTCATCTAATTTCCGCCGCAAGTTTTTGGAAAGTCCAGTTTGGGAGTCATTTGGAGGACAAAGCCAAATTGGCAAGCAAAAAGTTGGGCGTCCTGAACGGAGCCAGGCGGTACTTCACACCGAGACAGCGTCTTGTGCTATACAAAGCACAAGTTAGTCCTCATGTGGAGTACTGCTCACATCTCTGGGCAGGTGCGCCCAAATATCAGCTAGACCCACTTGACTCCCTGCAAAGACGGGCTGTTCGAATCGTCGGGGATCCCAATCTTACGGACAGATTGGAGTCGCTGGAGCAGCGGAGAGACTTTGGGTCACTCTGTGTACTCTACCGACTCTTTCACGGGGAATGCTCCGAGGAACTGTTTGACTTGGTCACCGTCACCGTCACCATTCTACCAACGTACCACTCGACATCGCAGCAGGGTTCATCCATTTCACCTGGAAACGTTATGGTCTTCAACTGTACGTTTCCAGCGATCATTTCTCCCACGTACGTGCAAGCTCTGGAATGAACTACCTGCTGCTGTGTTTCACATGTCCTTCTTTAAACGAGGTTTAAGAAGAGTATTTCCTTCACAGTAGGCAGCGGCCTGGCTGTGCCCCTGGTATTGCAAAGGTCCATGTGCAGCAGTTTCACTTACCATCAGGTGTGCTGCTTGCTCGTTTGCCACCGTTGGCAATAAAAAAAAAATAAAAAACTACCATTAAATTTTAAGTAGCACTTTTTGTTGGGTGTAGTCTACATTCTCTATATTAGACTCCCCAGATGGAATAAGAATAGAATTCACTACTCATTATCTAGACTCCCCATGTGGTGACATCGTAAGAATACAATTCACCACTCCCTGTCTTGTCTACCTATGCGCTAATCAGTGTTAGCAATGGTTTGCATTGCTAACACTGATTAGCGCTTAGTAAATAGCGCGATTAGTATAGTAGGTTAATTATCCTCTCATAGTAGAAGAGGCCCAAGCCCAGCAGTAGGGTGTATATAGGCTGATATGCTGACGATGACATTGATCAGGTCACAACCTGCCCAAACAGTTCTGGGCCGTGAAAAAGACGGCGTGCAATCTCATAACCTGCCGTATCTCTATTACCATGTGAGATGCCCGTTGAATTCGTTAAAACTGGCTAAAGAGTCGCTAAGAGATCTCCAGAGACACCGGTTACAATCGCCAACCCCCCTGATTAGCATGGCGATCGTATCTGTCTCTTACTATATTTTATAGTCTTTACAGAAACACGAACTACGCAGTTGAAACCGCAGTCATTTGCTAGTATATAATGCAGTAACGTACTATTGATTATTCCTACTGTGACTGTCAACCGGTCTGACAGGTATAACTATTAAGGTTTTGTTTTCAACTACTAAAGATACTTGATAGTAGATGTAAGAGAATGATAATTCAAAATAAAACCCTATACCAACCTGTCTGATCAGCATATGTCACTTTTTCTCCTATTGTGGAGGAGGCTCGGGCCCAACAGTGGGACTTATATGAGCTGAAATGATGATGAGGATGACTTGTAGGCGTTGACATATTAAACGAATATATCGTGTAGTGACGGAGTAAGAATACAATTCACTACTGCTTTTCTCGCCAGTGGCTGTCGTAAAAGACGACTAAGGGATTATTGGAGTTAACATCTATGCAAGAGAAGGAAACTCGAAATTAAACCTTATATCAACCCGTCTGATCCGCATGGTATAGTTGGTCAATTTCACTCCCATTGTTGTCGGTGTGATGACGGAGTAAGAATACAATTCACCCCCCCCCCCCCCTCTCTCTCTTACTCGTGGGTGTGATAAAAGACGACTAGGGGATGTAATGCGCATATAATATCTATGCAAGAGAAGGAAAAGTCGAAACGAAACCCTATACCAACACGTCTGACCAGCGTGGTATAGTAGGTCAATTTCCCTGCCATAGTGAAGGAGGCTCCAGCCCAACAGTAAGACGTATATGACCTGTAGACCTAACCTAACCTAATGATGACAATGCAGTGAAAAATTTGCTTTCTCATTGTTACACCGGTCCATAATAGAAAAAAACTCACCCCCTATACCATTCTGTGCAAACGGGTTGGTATATAATTTTATATCGCAATTGCCTTCATTTGCAGATATTTTTACACGCCTTAGTCCTTTTTATTTTAAAACACCCGCAAGGAAAGAAAAGGGATTTTTTTTCTTACTCCGTCACAACAAGCTCCGTAATACATAATGTTCTTTCTAAATCATATACGTCGTCCCTTTGCAACCAGACCACAGTTTAAAAAGGTGCATCAAATGTCTTCAAAGCAGGTACATCGGACTAGCGAACCACATACTGTCCTACAGTCATCCCGTACAATGGAGAGGGTAGATCACTACTGGTCATTAAAAAGCTATGCTCTAGGCTAGGAGATCCTAAGCTTTCAAGATAACGGAACACCATCCAAATATCTTTTATTTTACGGAGCCCCATGCCCAATGATAATACGGGATACGTGTAAGGGTTCGAATCCGTTGCGCAACGTCGCGCATTGTCGCTGGCAACGTATGCTGCTGTGTCATAATCGGAGCTGAATTCTTGCTACTTACCTAATTACATAATAATAATGAGATCAGGCTCTTCTCATCACTAATTTTGCGAAATTACAAAAATTAAAACTTAAAAATTTTGTTGGAACCCTGACGACTATTCTACGGAACCCCTAGGTGCCGCCCAACACACTTTAGGAATACCTGCTTTAGGCGACTCATGTTCATTATTAATGCTCTTATAAGTCCCGCTGCTAAGCTCGACCTTGATTAACCTACTAAACCTCGCTGAGCAGAAGAATTGATATGGGGTTTTACTTCAAGTTTACCTTTTGTTGCTGCTTGCGTGCCTTGTCGTATTTTACAAGCATTAATGAAAAAATTACTTCAATCACTATATGAATAAACTAAGTGATTGTAAGGATTAAAACTGACTTTATTTTGTAAATATATATGCAACTAAATGCGAAGTTATAGAACTGTCGACATCTTGTAAGGCGTGGGTTCCAACTGCATATAGGACAATTCTTTCTACAACCCAGAAATGTTCTGACTGAATGTGATTTGTGCCTGTTAATTTTTCGTTTATGTATACTGTGACAAAGATTATTTTTTGTGCGAAATTTAAAATAACCATTCGCCTGATATGATTATCAGAGCAATAAAACGGCAATTGGTATTTAAATATTATTTAATTTAATTAATTTAAAAGACAATAAGATTTGGAAACTCGAAACAAGCGAACACACATACACGTAAGCACGAATACACATAAGTACCATGTAACCAAACTTAATTATTACTTAAAAACAATTTTTATAAATATAAAGATTGAGGTATTAAATAACCATAATTATTAATGTATAGGCCTGAGAACGAAGATATTAAAACTAAATTTATACAATATTATACATATTTTATATATTTACATAACAATTAGATTATAATAATATTATTTTAATAAAAGCTAGTAGTTTTTAATCTCTCTTACATTAAATTCATATAAAATGGCAAACAAGCATTTCAGCATAATTAAAACAATTGCAAATGTCAACGAGGTTTGACATTTGGCGGTTGAACGCATACAAGTTAGGTTATATATAAATACAATTGTATTTATTAGAATACTCGATTAGCTTGTTGTTTATAGATACTACTTGGCTGGCCACTTGTAATGTCATATCACTATATAATATAAAACAAAGTCGCTTCCTGCTGTGTCTGTTCTTATGTATGTTTATATCTTTAAAACTACGCAACGGATTTTGATGCGTTTATTTTTTTAATAGCTAGTGATTCAAGAGGAAGGTTTAAATGTGTAATACATGCATAATATGTAGCTCATTCAAGAGTAACTTCTAAAGAAAACATGTTTGTATTGTTTAATGATAAAAAAAACTGTGATCGTTGTATATAAAGACATTATGTAGTATATTTATTGATATTTTTCCACCACAATCTTCATCATCATCACAGCTAATTTACGTCCCACTGCTTGCCTTGAGCTTAGTTCACAATAGGAGTAGATAAACCTACTATACCACGCTGGTCAGATGTGTTAGTATTTTTCATTTCTTTCATTCATTTCAAGTTTTTCATCTCTTGCATAGATGTTACATGCATATTATATCCCTTATATGAGCAAGATAGGGGGTGGCGACTCTCTTACTTCGTCACCTCACGGACAATATTCTTGTTCAATTAAATCAACACTATACCAGAAATTATGTTATAAAGGATATCAATTAATCACACCAATGCTTACAACAGCTTTATCGGTCTTATATAGCTTGATAATTGCCGAGGTAACATTTCCATAGGTACATCGTATTATAGCCAAAATCGCGGTTGGATGGACCGGGGGTTAATCCGCCATTCGCAAAGGTCGACTGCGTGAGGGGAACGCTGGCGGCGCCGAAGGGGACGGTATTCGTTAGAGTAATCCGCCACAGATGTTAAAGAATCAGCACCAGGGCTCAGTCCAGTGACGATGGTGAAGAAATACGGTAGGTTCTGCGGCCGCTGCCCATCCATCGCCCCGGACAGATTGGGCGGGGTGTGGTCAGACCATATCCTACCACAAAAAAGGTACAATCCTATTAATAGCTGATGGGACTATGCTGCCGCCTCGATTTCTTTTTCTCAACAGTAACAAAAAGATAAACAAAATGTCTTCGTCATATTCATAAATTTATTTTCGATTAATTAGAATATAATTTATTAAATCAATAGCAAATTCATAGCAATTTTAGTGACAAATATAATAATATCCCATCGTTATAATATTATTTACTTACTTGACCAACTGTCATTATATTTTGCGAAATTTATGTAAATTATATATACACGGTGGAGCCTCAGGTTATGGAACAACTGGTCAAACGGGAGTTAGTTACAACGGTGGTAGAAACCCATGAAAAAAATTTTATTTGATTCATTAAAGAGAGATGTAAAGTTTTCAATTTTGTTATAGATTTTTCATGTGAATCTGATTGAAATGTATAAATTGAGTGATAAATAATCTACGACATATTCATGCTTTATTATGTTCATTAAAAATCGAATAAATCAATGTTTACGTTCGCATAAGCAAGACAAACTTTGCCTTAATATCAGCTGATAGGTCATCGACCGTTAGGCACTGCCGTTTCGTACCTACTTATACCGTCGACGCGACTTACATGCCTACATGTATCTTATTCATAACTAGCAAACCGTCCTCGCTTCGGTTTCTGTCGCCTTATCCCCGTAGTTCCCGTTTCCGTGGGAATACCGGGATAAAATATAGCCTAGTTTACTCCCTGATATTATAGCTTTCCATTGGTAAAAGAATTTTTTAAATTAGTCCAGCCGTTTTGAAGATTACCCGTAACAAACAGACAGACAGACAAAAAAATATAAAGTGATTTTTAGGCATATGTATAGTGCAAATAACCATGTGAGCATGAAAAAGGCCCATTATTTTGACATTACAAATAGACACTCCAATTTTATTTATTGGTATAGATATGTAGCATTTAAGGCATAGATTCTTAGATACAAGTTTTTGAAATCGCTATAACTATTATGTTTTATTATTTTTGGGTAATATACATTTTAATTACGATTCATGACCGTTAAACTACAACATACGAAGAGTTGTTCCATAACCTGAGACAGATACCACATATATACGACAGCCGGTATAATTTGGACAACACATCTAAAATTATAAGCACCTACTGCAAAGGTTCATTTTTGCATTTTTGTGATACGTGGATGTTTGTTCAGCAATTTTTCCTGAACAAACATCCACGTATCACAAAAATCCAAGCTTAATAACATTAAATGTGTTTCTGCCAAATCGTTTAGAATGAGGTATTTAGAGCCAAATCCGGCGGTATTTACTAACAACAAAGCATTATCAACGAGGATTGAGTAAAAGCAGACAGTCATACTTAGCCTTAATAGCATTACGACGATTGCAATTTTGTGATTAAGGCAGAAGTAAAAGTATTATTAACATTATTGGTCACATCTGCTGACGATTTAACATATAACTAATGAGTGGAAAAGCGGCCTTTAAACCGAACTGTCTCAAACGTAACTTCTATATACTGATATGTAAACTATTTAGTTAATCAAATTCCTTTGGTGACATTGCCATGACAAATGTAGTATTAAATGGCCTTCGCCACGCAAAAGAGTAACACTAAATACTCCATGTATTTGACTTTTATTTGCTTTACAAAATAATTTATGTCGACTTTTATTTTATTTTCTTTACTCAATAATTTATGTATTTAACTTTTATTTTCTTACTTAATTTATGTACTTGATTTTTATTTTCTTTACATAATATATTATGAATTTGACGTTATATTTGCTTTACTCAATCTTTTATGTGCTTGACTTTTATGTATGTATGTAATTAACTTTTATTTACTTCACAAAATAATTTATGTATTTGATGTTATATTTTCTTTACTCGATAATTTATGTACTTGACCTTTATTTTCTTAACTAAATAATTTATGAATTTAATTTTTTCTAAAGATAATTTAGCGTAAATATTAGGTTAGTTTATTTAAAGTTACTTATATATTAAACAAAATGCAATAAATACCGCAGCAGATTAAATGTAATTGTCAACATTTTGCAGGTCTCTGTTTTTAATATATAGACATCATATAGATTAATATTGTCTTTTCTCTTCATCTTATTATAAAAACTTAGAATAAAACTAACATATTTAACTTAAGCGTAAAGTATTTAATTAATTAAAATAAACATCTCACTAAAAATAATTTGTTTCTATAACCCAGATTAATAAAATATTTTTTAATTCCAACAGAAATAAAACAATTTATTTCTTCTTCAAAACATATTTGAGCAAAATATATTATATATAACATTTAACTCTTCCTAATTCTTTGGCGACCCACCAGAGTATATTGGTCTTATTTCAAGTTATTTCTTTAATCTCTAGAATTCATACAATCACAGCAATAAATGCATGATAATAAAATAAAATATTTTTAAGAACTTACAAGTATTTTATCAAAGAACAAATACATTCTATGAATATTTTTTTATTATTGTTATTCAACTAGTAAGTAGTTGTATAATAATAAAAACTATAACGCTTATAAATATAATACTTTATATATATAACATATGTATAATTATTTATTATATAATTTTAATTACAATATTTCTATGCAAAAGCTACAATCTATAAGGGCCAATTCAGATTAGGCAATAAAAATTATGGAACAGTTTTATTTGAAATTATAAAAACTCTGTATAGGAAAATTCGAATCAATTCTAAGGAGGCCCCAAACGTTTCATATAGTTTGTAGTCATGGGTGGACGGTACGGGTGGTATTTAGCATTGCCGCCGCTCTTGAAGAGCTAGGGATGTGAAAAAATAATCGATTTTTATGATAATCGATTATTATAAAAAAATAATCGCACAATTAATTATCAAAATAATAAAAATCGATTATTTATTATTTGAAATTCGATCGAAATTAATCGATTATTCACTGCCAGATTTCCTAAAAAAAAGGTCATCACGATTGTTTCATACTATATTAAAAAATAAAGCACACATTTCCTAAAAAATAAAGTCATCCTAATCCTGTTGGGAGAAAAAATCGATTGTTATAATCGATTATTTATTTTGAATTAATCGATTATTTTATAATCGATTTATTTAAAAGAACAAAAAATCGATTACTTAAAAATCGATTATTCGCCCTCCAAGTCACATCCCTACAAAGAGCTTAAACCGTCATTTCGAAGATATTACCGCCCGTTCTGAATGGACCCTAAAGCGATTCAAATGTAAGCGTAAATTCATTTACAATTAAATGAATTTTCAACTGTATTTTATAAATTACTAGGAACCCGCCCTCGCTTCGCTATTAGTCGCCTTACCCGCGCAGTTCCCGTTATACCTGGATAAAATATAGCCTATGTTACTTACTGATATTATAGCTTTCCATTGGTGAAAGAATTTTTGAAATCGGTCCGGTGGTTTAAGCGTGAAAGCGTAACAAACAAACTTAATTTGGCATTTATAATATTAGTAAGGATTGAACGCAATTAAATTTCAATATTATTAAATAAATTGCAAGCAATTAGATTACAAATCTCGATTGAAGTATAGATATTTCAAAGTCTTAGATATATGAACATTTGTTGCAGTATGGCAACACATCTGAATTAGATGAGAATAACCTAATTATATTGCTCGAATGTTAAAAATATTAAAATAGTGAAATTTCTAGCTATTTACATCGAACTAGGCCAATAAATACCATGTAACGGCATCTGGTCAACAATTACATTCACAAGAAGAACTGACGTCAGGCAGGCGGCTTATTGCCAATAATTTTTGTAATATGTGCTATGGAAGAGGAGTATATATCGCTTTGACCCAGAAGTGGTAAAAACTAAGTTTGGCAACACCGGAGAAGTGGTTAGTAGTGGGTACTTTGTTAGGAAACTCAGAACAGTCATCTCCCTCGGCAACCCAGTTGCCAAGCATAGCCATAGATATTATTTCATGAGGTGATGGAATAAGAACTGCCCTCCATTATGGAGACAGCTCGAGTCCAGCATTGGAGTGTCTAAAAGCTGTGATGATAATAATAAATATATGTTACAGCTATTTTTATGAATTATATTGCATTTTTATTTGCTTTTACAACCCCTATGTCCCAAACAAATTACAGTAAAAATAGTTTTTATTTCACACAAGCTTTTCTGAATAAATAAACTATCTAAAACAGAAACTTTATTAAACAAATCAAGTTACAGAATAGATCTCTTAAAAACCGCATCTTTATTAAAAAAAAATGATATCGTAAAAATTTAACCACGATACTATGAAGGTATCGTTGTATTTTACCATTTAACTTATTGTTAGTGATACGGCAAAATGGATCGTAAGTATTTGATAATAAAGCTTATCACGGATACTTTAAAATAATTTTAATAAAATGCACACAAACTCGGTACAATTATCTGCCAATAAAACAACATTCATTCTGTGCGGTAATAGAACCCATGACTCCACCCATTCTTGGACGAATCAATAAATTTGATACACCATCGCATGTAAGCAATTTTTTTTTAGATTCACGGTATCTTCACTAGAGAAGATACCCGGTCCTTTGAAAGGCTTACATGGGGATATGGATCCAACACGCAGAGGCCTTTGGAGAAATTGAATGTTAAAATGGGATGG
Source organism: Lymantria dispar (assembly GCA_032191425.1). NCBI lineage: Eukaryota > Metazoa > Arthropoda > Insecta > Lepidoptera > Erebidae > Lymantria > Lymantria dispar. Next base: position 4,569,185 of record CM063444.1, on the reverse strand, counting down.
GACGTCTATCGATGACAGTCCAAGTTTGCACACAACACTCGTGGACTGCCAACGGTATGTATAAACTATTGTGCAATTATGATATCTAAAACCTGATTATGGGGTTGTGAGGTTTGATGAACTGGATAAACTGAAAACTATGGACTTAAAACTGTCGTCTGCCTTTAATATTTTTTATTATTATTCGTCATGAAATTTATGCAGTTTTAATGCCGTATTTAAATAATGCGATAAAGCAATATTAGAGCACAAATATTAATAAAATTACTAAATTACGTTTTATTAATATATAACATCGTTCCAGCCTTTGTCTAATCTATCATCTTAGTCAACATTATTTGATTAATACTGGAGGCCGATTTTGTTATCGACTAAACTAATTTTAGATCTAAATTTAATTTCAGACTCTAGATTTATAAAATACTGACTGACAAATCGAGACACAGTCTAAATATGGGGAGCAAAAAAGCATCTTGAAAATATGTTATTAGTGATGTTGATTGAATAATACTGAAATATTACAGCTATCTGCAATTTGTACAAAAAAAGACAATTTTATTAGTGTATATTCCAATAAAAATACATTACACGACATATACGTTATATGGTTAAATATATTATTATTAACCTCGGAAGATAAGCTAGTGCTAAAGTCGACAATATATACACCCATTTGAGAAAGAAAAAATTATTACCATACATAAAGCTTGATATTACATCTATTGAAAATACGTACCAACTATTTTATCAATAAAGTAACAGGTGCATGTAATAACCAATTTTCCCTTCACAATCGCATCTTTTTATGAGAATTTTTACCATGCCATCTATGATGAAATGTTTTCATACTATTCCGATTAAGTACTCCAACTTTTTGGCAACTCAATTTACAATGTCTTTTTTGTTCGCAAATGAGTTTTTTAAAGTCCTAGCATTTTAAATAATAAACAAAAAATAATCAACAAAACATTGTAACGATAAAAGTGTCGAAACTATGTCTAAATTAATTTAGTTCGTAACAACAAAATCGGCGCAGCCATACAACAGTCGATAAATTCTAAATATCGAACTCGATTAGCATTGTACCAGAACCTTAAATCATTTTCATCTATACTTAGAAGCTAAACTTCCCTCTGACTTTGAAGAATCCCATTGCGGTCTTGTTGTGTAGTAGTGACGTCACACCTACATAGCTTTGTATAACTATAGAAGAGTGATGTATACAGCAAGCCGATGACGTCATAGACTCTATAGCTCTTTGAAGTTTCGATGCAAAATTCTCCATGTCATAAGTGGATTTTTCTTCTACTGGTGTACCGTCTGAAACTATTATCAGGCGAAATGTAAGGGTCGTTACAAGTCTACACATTCGGAGATAAATAACTAAGACTCAATAAATAAAAAAAGAAAGTTTCGCTATGCGGTAGGACAATACCGTCGATACTCTTCTGTCTACAGCCACGAGTCGGTCCGTTCGGAATAGTATAATCTCGTAGAAACTCGACGTCTGAGTAGTAACAATTAGTTACTGCTCTTCGGTGAGCAAGAGGACTGAAAGTCCAACTTTCTGAGGGTATCTGCATGTGATGGGTTTTGGAGATGACTTTAGTATCACCGAAGTCACGATAGGCAGCAACCTAGCAAAGGTCCATGAGCGGCAGTGTTACTTACCATCAGTTGGCTCAATAAAAAAAAAAGTAAAATATTTATCTTTACTAAAAGACCGACGAAAGAGGATTAACGTTGTATATTGGGTCAGCTAAAAAAATATATAAGTACATTAATGTTATGTAGTTTCGAGACATCTGTTTAAGGACAAGTATACACAAACAGACAAACGAGTTGAGCATTAAGCTCATAGTCAATATGGTAGCTTGTTTAAAATATCTCGAATTACTTAGACCATTTTTTTTTACTTAACAATTATATGTAGCCTATTTAGTCTTACCTACCTTTATGCCAGAAGATTGGATGGGACGCAAATGTAAGAAAGGGCACATCTTGGCTGAATGGATTCCAAACTGTCTTTAACGGCAACGGTTCCCCTTTATTCCACATCAAACGCACGCCTCGAAGGTGTCGTTCTCTAAAAAAAAGAATATAATAGTTAACTTCTTTGTCTTTCATCATTTCAGTATTTCGCCGTCAATTGCTGAACGTAGACCTCTTCCAGAAATGAGGAGTTACTGCCTTAAATACTTGGCAGGTAGGTCAGCGATCGCCGTGAGATGTTATACGATTCCCAGCAGAGAGTTGCTTCTCACTCTCCTGGTGGACCTGATTCAGCTGATTTTTACGACTCACACGGACAAGTAAGCGACAATTGCATTATTTTCCCGTCGAAGTACGGTGAATTCTATGACGAATTTTATATCCTCTCCTATAATAATCTTGACACGTGCAGTCTTTATGTTTAACTAAAAACCAAAGCACCAGATTTCATGGAAGTTTATCTCATTTAACAGGGTTTTCCATTCTTTTTTATTAATAATTTAATATACAAGGCAATATAACAAATATATTGGCAAAAATTAATAATATCTACGTGTTATTTTAAATGTGTGGTGACGGATTAAGAATACCATATGTCACCTGCCTTGACTTGCCCGTGCAAGACGTAAAAACCGGCTGAGGAATCAGCAAGAGAATGGGTAGCAGCACTCTCACTTCAGGGAAACTTGTGACAGAAATTTGGATACGCCAACCCGTCTACAAAACGCAGCGATTATGTCATTATGCCCATCTGAAAGGCTTAACGTCAAATTAGATCACCTCCATTTGATGTCGTCTGGTCAAAAATTTCATTCCCAAAGAGTATTGGCGTCAGCAAAGCGACCAATAATAAAAATATTGCAAAAACTTTTGCAATACATAAAGAAGGCATTGGACATAAGTCCAACAGTAGCAGCCATTGACGGCAACAGTGGCAAAATTCTAACTCCATCCACTTTTAAATTATAACTGTATTTCAATAAAATTAAATATTGTTATTTCTTAATACATGTCTATAAAAAGAATTTAGCAAATGTTACTACTACTAGCAAATGTACTATTAATATACTTTTTAAAACTAGGATACCTACATTATTCTACATGTATCCGAGTTTAAAATAGTATATTTGGTAAATTCAATTACGAAAAACAATTCGAAATCATAAATGAACGAAATATGTCAACTATAGTAATAAGAAGAGGCTCTACGTAAAATAAGCAGCTACTTGACAACATTGTACTTAATTGCAAACTAATTATGGCAATCGAAAATCATTTATGTAGTCTTGAAGTCAAACAGCTTGAACTGAAAAGACGGCGCTGACATGGACTAAGATCCATCGTGGCTAAATTCAAAAGAACAGTCTCACTATCTCCATTCGCAAATTTTATCATTATTGTTTTATTTCTCTTTGCAGTGATTAATATGTCACTGTGACTTAAGTTTATCCGGATTACGTACAATTAAAAAACTGCGTCGAACCACACGCTGGTGATTCAACCGGAAAAATAAGTTAATGGTTTCTCAAGATGTCCAAATTTAGCGCAATCTGTAATGCGTTCGGAATGAGTTTGCAGGTTCGAAATATTCAGATTGTAATTGAACCGGCATCATATATAATCTTCTTTACTGTTCATATTATGTAGAACATCCTCCTTGCGTTATCTCTTAAGTATGGATATTCTCGTCTTTCAACATTCTACACAGGCTCCAACATTTTCAAATTAATATAACCTTCAAGTCCTATAATATTATCATTATAAATAATATCAGGCCTCGTTATCCTCGTGTGTTTTCGCTTATTTTAATTTTTAATGCTTAAATAGTTCCAAAATGTTTTGGAGAGTCCAGCATTCAGTGCCACTAAATTTCGAACAAACTATTTCATAAACTTTGGTCATCAATCGTGCTGATGTATTGTTATCACAGAATATTAATTCCTTTCTCGACAGGGATCGCCAACGCCGTCACGCTGAATATTGTTCAGAATAATATAAACTTGTGTTTAAAACTTATAAGTGAATAACAATGGTAATTGAATCATCCGAGAACGAAATTTGGAAAAAAGAATGAAATAAAGCAATCGTTTTACAACAGACTACGCCTAAATGAAACTAAAATAGCAATAAAAAGCTATTACAAATATGATGTTATCCTACAGCAACTGAAAGTACCTAGGTTCAAAATACTTGGGATCGAACAGTCTGCTGGTTTGATGATCGTAGTCCTCAGGCGCGGGTCGTCGACAGAGCCTGTCAATCACGCAGTCCTTCACCACCGTAGTTACGCCTGATGCAATGCCGTTCAGACGACTGTGCACGAATTGATTTATGTGAAAGATTATCACGTGGTGATGTAATCATTATCTATACTAATCTATAACCCTTACTAATATTATAAATGCGAAAGTATGTTTGTTACGCTTTCACGCTTAAACCACTGAACCGATTTCAAAAATTCTTTCACCAATGGAAAGCTATAATATCAGGGAGTAACATAGGCTATATTTTATCCCGATATTCCCACGGAAAGGGGCACTACGCGGGGAAGACGACTGAAATCGAAGCGAAGCGAGGGCGGGTTGCTAGTAATATTATAAAGAGGAAAGATTTATTTGTTTGTATTGAATAGGCTCCGAAACTACTAGACCGATTTCAAAAATATCAGGGAGTAACATAGGCTATATTTTATTCCGGTATTCCCACGGGAACGGGAACTACGCGGGTAAGACAACTGAAACTGAAGCGAAGGCAGGTTGATAGTTTATAATATACTAGCAGTCCGGTCTGCCTGTCCTAGTACCTATATTGTATACAGTAGCGTAAAACGGGGTGAATAGATACATTTTTTTTTATCTTCAGTAACGATTTTGCTACCCGTTTTTCTAAGGATGTATTTTTTTAAGCTAACCTACTGAAATATATTTTGTAGTCTTTCATTCCTTTTCCAATATGTTTACTGTTATTAAAAAAAAACACAAAAGTAATATAAGTATAGTATAAGTGATTTCTATTTCCCTTTAATAAGGGGACAACAGACACCTGAGGGGGGAATAGAAAAATTACCTTATTTTAGTTTTTCTGAATTGGTTATTGTTATCGACAAAGTATACGGTAAGTAAATGAAACCCGAATAATACTAATAATATTTATTGGAAGTTAAATATGCTTACTGTGGATAATTAGCACAAATAATTTAAGAACATAAGGCATGCAAAATTAAAGCAATTCAATATAATAATATATATTTTTCCTCCATTTATACATCACAATATATTTATAATAAATAGGGATCATGATTTAAAATTAAATTTAAACATGAAAATGCAGCTATTTAGGGATAATGATGGCGTATGGCACAGATGGCGTAGTGGTTAAGATAGCAACCTACAGCGCCAGTGTCGGGGGTTCGAATCCCACGAGGGACAACACTTTGTGCGATCCACAAATTGTTGTTCTGAGTGTGGATGTAATTTGTGTCCGTTAATTATATGTTTGTAAAGTCCCCCACAATACAAGGATTATTGCCTTAGTGCAGGGTGTTGTCTTAAATAAAAAAAAAATAAATAAATAAATAATCAAACTCGCACCAGTTAAATCACTTGTTTTGGTGTTCACTTTGCTGTTCAGTTTTAACGGATTTAGCGATGCCAAACATAAAACTTTGCCAGACTAAGAAACACATAATCATTAAATTGTTAAAGATGACGATTTTTGATGAGACTACCGAGTTTGCCATATAAAACGTTAAAAGTTTGCCAAGTTTTTTTTTATCCAGCCTGTGAGTCTTATTCACCCCATTTTACCGTAAGTATTATGTTGTTCGTATGTAGAAAGGTGAAAAAATTTAACTATAATGATTTTACGTTAATCAAATAGATTCTTTATCAGACACTCAGAAAATATACAATATTCATTAAAAAAAATAACACGAAAACAAATTTAGACGTAAAAATTTTAATAATCACGGTCATACGACGTACGAAACTGGTCTTATAAATTAACTAATCAAAATATGATATTATAAGTACGTTTTTTTTTAATTGTGTAGTGGTTTAAGGAGTCACAAGACAATTATTTCTATTTTCCTATTGCCAATAACTTTCACTAGACATGCGCGTTACCGTATATTTATGGCAACGGCTACTAACCAATATATGGCGATATCGATAACCGTTGCCGAATAACGGTATCAAAGCGGGTTTTAAGCTGATGAATACGCGTAAAACAATCGCGATCTTATTTCTATGAATGCACGATATAACCATTATATCCTTTCCTAGGTCAACTTATAAGGTACAGTTTTCGAAGCATACGATAGCAAGGAGAAACAAAACCAATTTCAGCTTTGCGTCATCGTCAGTTGTACCTATATAACTGATAGCGGATAGTTATATCAATAGCGACACGATACGTTAGACGCACGTCAATCGTTTTCAGTTATTTTGCTGTAACGGAAACATCTCTAATTTACACAATAATTACTTTTATAAGTCGATTAAAATTATATAATGCATATCCTTATTCATAAGCACACATTCTTAATGATAAGTTGGAACGCGCGGAGACCTATCAACAATCTAAGCAAATATTGATATTGACAATAGAATACTTAATTAAAGATTTAAAATTAGTCATTACATCTGATGGCCGATTTTCAGTTAACTATACGAGTATGTTGGTTAAACCTATTTTTTTTTTTGATGGTTAACCCTAAAATTAGTTTTAACCTTCAAGCGGTTACGCGACGTCGATTCGACCGCATTCAATACATTTTCGCTGATAATAATAATAATAATTCTCATCGCATGCTTATCATGTCCTAAGTAGCTTGTATTGGTTTCACTACCTACCAAATAAACAGCTTACCCTTACTCCCCGCGGCCCCCTTACTGCACGGAGCACAATTGTTTCCTTCACGACGCAAGCGTGGAAACGACGCCGCCGCACGCCTGTCGTCGAAAAGTTTACGCGTGACACTCAACGCGATATATTATTTTCTTAGAACATCGTAAAATATTGTCAAATTAAGTGTTTTATTTACAAAATGAGTCGTCGGCGGTTGAGGCCTTTAACACCGAGTGCCACAATCGAGGAAATACTACGAGAAGATAAAAAGAGTGGATCAGATCTCAGTGACCCAAGGTCAGAAACATCCGACTACATAGTTCCAAAGGAACCTCAATCTTCTAGACTCAGACAGCTAGGATTTAGACGAAGAGGATTTGCCTCTTTCAGAAATTACTTCGTGTTTTACGGGACGTGATGACTGACCTTATCTTAGCGAAGACACCGATTTTGAAGAAAACTGGACCTCAGATGATAGTTATTTTAATTATTAGATCTCATGAAGCTAACTGATTTTATTATTTTATTTTTTGTTATTAGTTACTAAATATTTATAGCTAGTTTCTAGTACCTATGATAGTTAAAACTGAGATTTTAATCCAAAGAGAAGTGTGTTCTTTTTTTTTTCATTTTATAACTTAGTTTTTACCTAAAGTTATGTTTTTTTTTTCCGACAAATTAATGTCCTAGACAATGAATAATGTTCCTAATTATAAAAAAATAAAAGATATTGATTAATTAGTGTTTTATTTCTCTGATATATCCAATAGGTCTTTTAGGTTACGCGCGACCGCTACCGTCATAAAAGACCGCGCGCCCGCTTGAAGGTTAATCAATATACAAGTACACCAAGGTACATTTTCGTTCCTACATATATTAGGTAGGTTATCCTATGAATAACATTTTTTTTATGCGAAAATATACTCACGGTACTAACGATGAGGGTGGATACACTAGATCCCCAATTACAATGGTGTCCAGGTCGTCTAGATATGTCTTCTTAAAGTCTAGCTGTTTCATAGCTATAAAGTCATACTTAATTGTCATAACTAGCCTGGATGTCAGAAGCACAATTCGTTCCTTTTCATTATCCCATAGAGTAATTCTGAAATTAAAGAAAAACAATAAATACATATATGATTATTGGAGGACTTTTTTCGTGTGGTGAAGGAGTAAGAATACAATTCACCACTCCCTATCTTGCCCGTGGATGTGGTAAAAGACGATTAAGGGATATAATAAGCATATAACATCTATGCAAGAGAAGGAAACCTCGAAACAAAACTATACCAACCTATCTGACCAGTATGGTATAGTAAGGTCAATTTCCCTCCTATTGTGGAAGAGGCTCGAGCCCACTAGTGGGGCGTATATGAACTGAAATGATGATGAAGGTGTAGAGTTGATGGAAGACCTGCGAAAAGATGCAATGATATACCTCATGATAGCATGAACCATGATGCATTGGGCTGTACCCTCATCTCAGCCAATATACTTCCCACTGTTGGGCTCGAACCTCCTCCACTATGGAAGGTAAATTGAGCTACTATACCATGCTGATCTGACGTGTTAGCATTTTTTTTTTGTGTGGCTATGGTAAGCGCACACGCGGTCCAGTCCGTCCGGGGCGATGAAAGGACGGCGCACGGGCCCATAACCTACCCGTACCCACGTCACCTCGTTATTGGGCCGACCACCGGAGCAGATGTGACTTGTCGTCAGTGGTCGGCCCAACGGAATACCCTTTCGGGTAACCTCACCTCTCGACGTCCTGGGATGTCGGTCGCCGTCGCGCGGTCAGCCTCTCTGCGGGTGACGGACAATTCCCCGGTCCGATCACCCGCGGCCTCGGATACTGACGTGTTAGCATAGGGTTTCGTTTCGAGATTTTCTTCTCTTGCATAAATGGTATTTGCATATTATATCCCTTAGTGGTCTTTTACGACACCCACGGACAAGAGAGGGGGTGGTGACTCCATCACCACACAAAGTGGATACAGAGATGAAAGCTGTGTGAAAAAAGAGTAGATATTATGTCGTCCTCAAGTAATTGATATTGATAGGGATGTATTGATATATTTGGTTAGTCATCTTATTGGATGGTTTTTTTTTTACTTTTCCTTGTGGTGACAGAGTAAGAATACAATTCACCACCCCCACCAATCATTATCGTGGGTGTCGTAAAACATGAGTAAATTATATAATATCCATATAACATCTATGCAAAGGAAGGAAAACTCAGAATAAAACCATATTTCAACACATCAGTTAAGTGTGGCATAGTATTGTAAATAAAAATATTTTTACGGGTGTTATCGCATTTGTATTTGATTTTATTGATTGACAATGTTTCGAACACTTTATATCCATGTTCACGGGTTTCGTATGCAATAGCTTTTTACTCTCCTGATCTCTTCCTTCTTAGCGCTTCCATGTATATTTTTCTTGCAAGAAATCCTTGCACACATTCCTAATGAGACCATTGTCTCGGCATCTCTTCAAGAAATTTAATGATGTAAATCTTGCGCGCTTGGTATGAAGATACTCTAACCAGCGTATTTTATTTGAAAATGGTGTTCGAAACGTCGAACAATCAAAAACCAAATACAAATGCGATAAAAACCGTAAAAACAGTTTTATTTATATGTAATACTTGCGTAAACATCAGATATTATTTTGTGGTAGTCATGTTCCCTCTTATTGTGAAAGAGGCTTGAGCCCAACAGGGGGAAGTATATGTACCTATAAGCTGAAATAATGATAATGATGAATGACAGATTACATAATTGTTCTACACGAACATTAAGCTCGTAAGATCCATCATAGAGTGATTTAGACCACTACAGCAATTTTTCAAATTTTTATTTAAAAATATTTGTAATCTACACTAATATTATAAAGAGGTAATACTTGTATTTTGGTTTGTGTCTATGTTTGTAATGAATAAACTCAAAAACTACTGTGCTGATTTCAAAAATTATTTCACCATTGGAAAGCTATAGCGATGTTACTCAGGATGAACCTGAGTAACATCGCTATATTTTATTCCCGTATTCGCACGGGAACTACGCGGATAAGACAACTAAAACCGAAGCGAGGGCGGGCTGCTGGTGTATTAATAATACGTTTGATGACAGAGTAAGTACTCTGGCGAAATTATTTTACCCGTGGGCGTCATAAGAGACGGCTAAGGGAGAGGCCAAGAGAAGGCAAATTGGAAATAAAACCCTATACCAACCAATCTCACCAGCATGGTATCATCATTGTAGACCACATACTCCCACTCCTACTGTTAGGCTCAGGCGTCCTCCACAGCGGCAGGGAATTTGACCTACTATATCATGCTAGTCAGACATGTTGGTATAGGGTTCCAGTTCAAGTCATTCTTCTCTTGCACAGGTGTTATCTTATATCTTTAAACGAGCAATTCTTGTATATATATATGTATATATATATATATTCAGGATCTCGGAAACGGCACTAACGATTTTGATGAAACTTGGCATACTAGGGGTTTCGGGTCCAAAAAATCGATCTAGCTAGGTTTTATTTATAGAAAATGTTTTGTCGGTGTTTTTAGCAAAACAATACAATGACATTAAATTTTAAAAGAATATGAATTCAAATTTCGTTATCAACGTCATGAGTTACGATAACTCAGTCGGGAAGTTGTCCAGTCTGTTTTTGTTTTGTTTTGACATTCAAACAGCGTCGGATCAAATCTCGGTGTTATTATTATTCTCTTTCTGTAATTTTTTATATATTTTTCATTCATCATCATCATCATCTTGCTCTTATCCCAATTACTTGGGGTCGACGCAATATGTCATCTGTTTTGACATATTGCAAAATGTTTCGGCAATAACTTTTATGACCGGCCGCCTGCCTGACGTCAACCCTCCTTGGGAATGTAATCGTTGACCCAAATGGTACCAGATGGAGTTGGTCCGGGTCAATCTAGGGCTCTTAGTCGTCTTTTACGACACCCACGAGTAAAGCAAGGGTTGGTAGTATTCGAAGCCGCTACCACACAGCAATTTTATATATATATATAATTTTATATATATATATAATTTTATATATATATATAATTTTATATATTTTTCATTATTAAATTTTTATTTTTTATTAATACATATCTACATAAATTCAACAAAAATATTCTGAGTGAAGCTCGGTCAACCAGATATTGTGCATATTATACCCCATACTCGCCTATTACGACATCCACAGGCAAGATAGGGAGTGGTGAATTGTATTCTTACGCCGTCACCACACAGAAAGCCACAGACCAACTATACCACAGCATGGTATTGTAGGTTAATTTTCACTCCTATCCAAGAGGAAACTTCAGCCCTGCAGTGGGACGTTTATGAGCTGTAATGAAATAATTAAAAAGAACTAGTAGTCGCCAAGTGGTCGAAATTCGGCCATAATTGATTTAAATTTATTTTCTGCTACACAATTTTCTTTTCATTTTATTTATGTATAATTTTATATTGAGCAAGTTGTATTTCACTTATATATAAGTAATGTTTTTTTAATTAATTTAGTGTATTTCTAATCCATTATTATATGAAATTTCAGTTTTATGCACTTCTCCTCATTACTTCAACTGTGCCAAATTTCATACTAGTCCATCCACGTAATTTTCGTAAAAAGGGGTACAAAGTTTTTACTTCACATATTAATATATAGATACTTACTCTGTCAACAACCAAGACCCTAAGTATTCACCATCCTCAGGAAATAGTAGTGCAGTGATGCATTCCTGTATAGCTGTCTCAACAACTCCTTTGCGGAATGTGAAGAAATCTTTAATGTTGTCTTTGTCAAACGGCACATCATATCGAGGGAAAACTTGATTTTCCGCAGCTGGTGCTTCTGTATTATTTCTTTGGTCTTCAGTTCTTGCATCTGTTATAAAATTTTAGAAGATATTTTACAGAATAACTTTTTTATTCTGAAGGATAATCAATGGTTCTTTTATCTGTTAATTTATAGGGGATTTTATCCACATGGATACATCAACCCCATTGTATCATGGTGCATTACCTTACAAAATACATTACAAATAAATAACATATGATTTAAAAAGTATTTCATGGATATACTAAAGTTATTGGGCGACACAAATGTTTTGGCTGTTCGGACTTAGGTTTAGACATAATTGTTTGAACTAAGCCTACATCTTGTATATTTAAGTCAAATCTGAATGTTGTTCTTTGACTTCGGTTTTTTGCACATTCCATCAGCAAATGTTGCACGTCTTCTGAGGTATTACAAACTGTACAAGAGTAGTCAATTCTTGTGTTGATTACAATTTGATTTATCCATGTAATAAAGGGTGCAGCTAAATTAGGTGATATAAATATGTTATTCACAGATATCAATAACATTTATGATCAATATATGTCATGAACTGCTTCTATATAGAGATATGGGTTTTAATTTTTTGTAAATTTGTTAAAACGGTGAAAAAATTATTCGTCGTTTGAGCAATAGTTAGATTAACAAAAGATGTGTTGATATTGTAACTGTCACGACTTTATAACTTAACAACTTGCTTCTGGCAATGCCTTGCAATGTTTTTTTTGAGATATGAGATAAAAGTAACTTTAAGGAATGGAAAGATAAATGAAATATGTTACCTATTATAGAAATAAGCTAAAATTTATTAAGACTTCTAAAAGAAATCATGCATAGAATGTTCCACAAATGGTGTAATAGTTTAGATACTGATCTATTGTGATAGAGTCGATTCCTAAGCAGGGCATTGTTTGGAGTGATCCACAAATAATTGTTCTGAATCTAGTTCTAATTTGTGTTCGGTAAATTATATGTTTATAAAGTCCTCTGCAATACAAGGTTTATTTCCTTAGTGCATAGTGTTGTCTTTTATAAAAAACTTTTTAGTTCAACTTGCATTCCATTCTATGGGTTGGACTGGATATATAATTCATAATTCAAATCTAAAGACACAATACGTATTTGAATGTTGAAATTACTTTACCTTTTATTATCGAAGAAACTCACGCCAACGTTGCGAGGATTATGGGGTAAGTATAAAAACAGTAGAATATTTACTGAAAATATCTTATATGGGCCTATTAATAAAACAGTATCTAGATGATAAAATCTCCATGCAGAAGCATAAAATAAATTGTAAGGGCACATAAATAAAATTAACTTGTTGGAAACCATTTGCAATTAAAATGCAACTACGCGCATAATACTAGTCAAAAAATTTTTAAGCTTTACATGAAATAAAACTGTATTTAATGATGCTTCAAAAATGGAAAGGAATGATGTGATATAGGCATAAAATATAATACCGGCAAAGGAAGCTGTGGAGGAAGTCAAAGAATCAGCACCAGACAACACCGAAGGATTGGCATTACTCGGAGTATTTCTTCTACCTGGATCATCCGTAGCAATAGTTCGATTAGTTTCAAAATTGTCTGGTATTGCCGTTTCCGTCGATAACTGCAATGTACCACCACGAAACTCCAGATCTTCGTCAAGTAAGTCACTCATTATGTGTTTATCAATACTGTATCTAAATCAAACAATGTATATTTTTTTTCAATTAATCTACGTAAGTAAATAATCGACCGACTGATATGATAAGCGGGTAGGGATGTCTGTGCGATTAATCGATTATTTATCTAATTTTTGACAGATTGTCGATGACAGATTAGAGAATCAAATTATTATCAATATTTACAGGCCTAAGAGTTGATATTTAATTGATATATTCCTGATACAAAGAAAAACGTCCATACAAAGTACGCATGTAAGAAATTAAATTTCTTTAGTGCTACAAGATTTTTTTAATAGAAAAAAAATAAAAAGAGTTCTCTCTCACTCTCTCGATACTACTCGGTACTCTTTCTTGATCTTTCTCCCTCGCTTGCTCCCTACTCTCGCTCCATGGCTATGTGCTTCATACTACGTTTGCCCTTTTTCACTCTCTCTCTCAATCGGTCTTAATCACTCTCTCCCTCTTGGACAAATTGTCAAATATTTACGTGTCACTAAATTGCGTTTCATCCGTAAGAAATTCACCCTCATGCGCATAAAGAAATTTCACTTTAATAAATAATTTAATAGCCTATCTTATCACAATTAATAAAATAAATTTTGTTAAGACAAATCAAACTTTAGTGCAATATTTTAGCTTTTTCGGGTGCATGAATTTCGTCAAGGGGCTTTTATCATCGTTATAATTAATTATTGTTTAAAATTAATTCTCTTCGAGATGATAATCTATTGATCGATATACCGATATTTTAATTGATGAATAATCGATTCTTAAAAATCGATATCATCTACATGGGTACCTCACTATAGGTCGATGTCAAAATCTATATATGTCATTTACGTTTCGTTCTACGTTATGCTGTCCCTGGGCATAGCACCTTCAAAGAAATAAATTATGTAGCAAAACCACCGATTTTATTGAAGTTGGGTTTCAAGTCGTTTTAAATTCAAAATATGATACTAAGTTAACAATAATCGCTTTAAGTGGCTGACAGAGGGGAATTGTTTAAGCTAAGTTTTCATTCAATTATATTGGCTCACATACATAGGCATAAATAGACTCGAGCCTCCTGCACAATAAGAGGGACATTGACCTACTATACTACTCAGGTTAGTCGTGTTGGTATAAAGTTTTGGTTCGAGTTTTCCTTCTTTTGCAGTGATATTTTGTCCCTAAGTAGTCTTTTATGATACTAAGGGCAAGAGAGGGGGTGATGAATTGTATTCTTACTCTGTCACCAGACGGATAAGTTAAGCAGCAAGTGAAAATTTAATACTGACGCTTACTGCAAAGTGTTTAGGTATTTTTCTTTGAATTTTACTCATTACTGGTCTTATGAATTATCCACATTTGGATACTTGGCCCTTTCTTCCACTATACGTTCTATTCTTTCTGCGTCATCAAAAGGGAAGTTAATAATTAAAACCAGTTGTTATTTAAATCTTGGAGAGCCAAAATATGTGTATTTGTGCTAATATTAAATGATGAAAAATAAAACAAAATAACTTATAAGTATTACGAGTATTTTATTTTACAAAATCACTGAAAAAGTAACAAATATTTTTACAACTTACTAACTACACAATTTCTGGCACATGTTTGTAATTTTATTGCGTTCATTTTAAAACTATATAATATGGCAACATTCTTTAGAAAGTGATCGAAAACAATAACATCGAAATGCACTTAAAAGTCACTAAAAGTTGTGAAATTACCTAGCCAAAATTGCATTTAAATAATAACCTAGAAACTGTACAGTGTAGTTTATCAACCAATATGTACAATATCATATAAACAGATTAAAGAAACATCTAATAGCAAATGTCCAGAATATTTTGGTTTAAGTAAAACAAAACATGTAAAAAAAATCTATTGAGAAAATTACCAGTGGCGTTTCTGATCAAAATAATCATGAGGTGTATGTTATTTTTGTTTTTAAAATGAGACATACAAACGCTTATTTTTATATAATAATTTAATCCAATGTACAATGAATGGATTAAATTGTCATTTAACTTCGTCAATTACTCAGCTGTCAAATCTCTTCTGACAAATGAGAAATTAGACTGTTATTATAGTCATTATAGTAATACTTACAAAGCTTAATTCTACCAATTTATTTTACAAAGTATTGCTACTACACCAAACCCAATAAGCTACTTTCAAAACCTTGAGTTCTTTTTTTTATAGTGTTGCCATATGTTTGAGTAGTAATAAAATATTATTGTAGTATATTTTATATGTAACTAATATAATATATAGGATATGCTTTAACTATTTACTTTTCATCATGCGAAAAAAGTTTCTATGACAAATTGGTTTATCTTCGTCACAGCAGTTTACTGCTTTCTTTGTCATGACTTATCATTTTGGAATACTAATACAGTTTTTATTTAATAATATTTCAGTAAATTGTTAATATGTTATAGATATTTTAATCTCTTTAAAATCTCGTGGCCACATTTAGACGCCATAGACAAATGAACGGCTCTATTGCACCAAAATGAAAATTGATCGTTAAACTATTATTCCTTAAATGAGCTTTTGAAAGTAATTCACTATTGTAAGATGTATCAGTAGCATTGGCAGCGATTTGTAGGACAATGTGGTGGGTATACGATGCACTGGTCCATACAATACACGTCTGCCCCAGCGCGCCCCTCCAGCTCTCCAATAGCGTCGCATACAGTCCTGGAAATAATACAGAAAAATGGTTGTTAACAAGTTGGTGTGGTTTTCTTTTAGAGCCTATCTTTGCTAAGTAAGAGTTGGCATTGGTTTTTACATTTACTGTCTGTATTTAAAATAGCCATTAGGTATATCCAGCCATTTTTTTTTTGGGATGGGTTGCGGTCGGCGCGCTCCTCGCATCACTCCGTCCGGGGGGACAGAGGGGCGTAAGCACGCAACACCCGCAACCCACCCGAAAACCACGTCGCCTTCGTCGTTGGGCCGACCACTGGAGCAGGGTTACTTGACAGCAGTGGTCGGCCCGACGGAATACCTCCTACTTGGGGTACTCTCTCATGGACCGACGTCCCCCCCTCAAATTCAAATTCAAATACTTTATTATGCATAAACCCCGCGGGGGCACTTACATATGGTCACTTTTTTACATTTTTACCTTACACTACTACCGGATCGGAACGCGACCGTACTGAGAAGATCCGGCAAGAAACTCAGTGGGCTTGTCTTCTTTTTTATTCATTTACTATTTTTTTATAATAAGATAACATACAACAACCTGTCTATTAATAGCTCCAGTGTAATGCCTTTCGAATCATCATACAATACAGTTATTAAATATAACGAAAAAGTACCATGGCTGGACCAGATCCCGCAAGCGGCACCCGATCACGAGTTAACCACTAGAGCAGCCATCACTCCCCTCAACCACAATGGAGGGAAGGAAGTGACCCGCTCCTCGTAGCTACCGCAAGCAGACCCTTCAGTGAGCATGACCAATACCATGGGCCACAAACATAAAACACAGATTAAATAATAAATTCGTTTGGCAAAACACGCTACGCTTTACAATTATATTAACAGCAACAGAATAAACATGTATGTAACACCTTTTGAAATAATGAGAAAATGCCTGAATGAGGAGCTGCTCATAACCAGTCTGTATTATCATCAAGATAATCCGAGATTTTATAATAACCTTTTCTACAAAATCTACTCTTGATTGCTTTTTTAAACTTTTTAACTGGCATATCTCGAATATTAATAGGTAATTTGTTGTAGAAGCGTATACATTGCCCCACGAAGGATCTGTTAACTCGTTGAAGACGAGTACTGTGTACAACTAATTTATCCTTATTCCGAGTATTTACATGATGAATGTCACTATATTTTTCAAAGTTACCGATATTTTTCTTTACATAAAATACATTTTCGTATATATATTGAGATATAACAGTCAGAATATTTATCTCTTTAAATTTCTCTCTTAGTGACACTCTTGGGCCTAAATTATATATCGCGCGGACCGCCCTTTTTTGTAGAATAAAAATTCTATTCAATTCCGCGGAGCAGCCCCAAAGTAATATGCCGTATGACATGAGACTATGAAAGTATGCGAAATAAACTATTCTGGCTGTTTCAACATCGGTTAATGCGCGAATTTTTTTACCGCATAAGCCGCTGAGCTGAGCCTATTTGACAGTTTCTCAATATGAGGCCCCCATTAGAGTCTATTATCTATAGTGATGCCTAAAAAGGTGGTTGATTCCACAAGGTCCAGAGCCACCCCATTCATTTGAACATTGGTTTCCACTTGTCTCACATTGGGAGTAGTAAATTTAATACATTTAGTTTTTGTCTCATTTAGAACTAAATTATTAGAATGAAACCAATGAACAACGTTAGACAGTGCATTGTTCACATCGTCATAGTTGAGCATTTGTCGCTTAATCTTAAACAGTAAACAGGTATCATCTGCGAACAACACAATGTTTTGATTGTCCCCTATGTTTTGATTGCCCTCCCCTTGTCGGGGAGGACGTCGGTCTTTCCTCACGCGGTCGGCCTCTAGGCGGGTGACGGACTAATTCCCCGGTCACGTCACCCACGGCCTCGGCTAGGGCGGCATGAGGTGCAGGTATTCGCGCCTACGCCGCCCCAGTCGCCGGCGGCGGATCGCCTCACCGAGGCTGCGCTCCTCGCGCAGGTGATCCGCCGCCTCCTTCCGCGAGATCACTGTCTCGCAGAAGGCTGCGATCGCGTCCCAATTCCCGATGCTGTCGACCATCGCCCGAACGATAGCCATCCCCCTCCTAACGACCTTGTGCAGGTATTTGGCGAAGCACCCATGCCCCGTCAAAACCTGCACTAGTCGGAAGGAGAGCATCCCGTGCCGCCTTTCCAACCACTGCATCAGCATATATACAGCCATAGGACTGCAGTGACTTAAATAACTTTATAAGATCATTAACTAAATTATTATGCTTTTTTCAACAACGAATACTCAAAACTACTTTAGACAAACCAAGGACACATGAAATTGATATTAATTTTTTTGTTAGTCGATGTTCATCATCATTGTCATCGCAGCCCACAAACGTCCCACTGTTGGGCTCGTGCCTCCTACGCAATGGGAGGGAATTTGACCTACTATACCATGTTGGTCAGACATGTTAGAATAGGGTTTCAGTTCGAGTTTTCCTTCTCTTGCACAGGTCTTATCTTATGTGAATATTAGGTATATCCCTTAGTCGTCTTTTACGACATCCACGGGCAAGACAGGGAGTGGTGAATTATCCGCAATAACTTACAATACTTTATAATAAAATGGCAGCCTTAGGCACTAATAAATAAGGGACGGACGCGATATAACATTAGGTATATATTAGATTGAGCATCTTTAACCGTTAGGTCTTACTTTAGTTTAAGCACGGTACCTATCTGAAATTGTGCTATATAGATCACAATACACACACTCCCAAAGCCCGTGTAGACTTCAGTAAGTTAAAAAAAAATGTGGATTCGTTATAGGTTATGTTGACTATTCCTTGGAAAATAAAAGCATTGAGACTATATGTATATTTAAAAAACGACCTCCTTCATTATTTCTTTTTTACTTCGTTGCCAATGTTGTTATCAAGAATACTCTCCGCTTTTGCTGCCATAGAATAAATATTTACGTAACGTACGTAGGTATAGTATCATCATCATCTTGCTCTTATCCCAATTACTTGGGGTCGACGCAATATGTTATCTGTTTTGACATATTGCAAAAAGTTTCGGCAATGATTTTTATCACCGGCCGCATGCCTGACGTCAACCCTCATTGGGAATGTAATCGTTGACCCAAATGGTACCAGATGGAGTTGGTCCGGGTCAATCTTCATGGTCACCGCAGCCCACATACTTCCCACTGTTGGGCTCGGGCCTCCTCCACAAGGGAGGAATTTTGACCTACTATACCTTGCTGGTCAGACATGTTGGCATAGATTTCATTTCGAGTTTTCCTTCTCTTGCACAAATCTTTTGTGCATATTATATCCATTAGTCATCTTTTACGACATCCACGGGCAAGACAGGGAGTCGTGAATTGTATTTTCTCACTCCTTCACCACACGGTAAATATTCAATTATTCCAAGATTTTTTACGGATATATCTAAGCTACCTACACTCCGAACATCTCATTTCATTAAGTGGTGTAAAAGTGAACGACACATACAAAATTGGCCAATTAAAATTTTATTAGAACTTAAGACATTTTTATATCACATTATAAAATATCTGAAGTGTTTTTTATTTTCTGTGACATCATTTAGCATATGGTATAATAAAATAAATTACTAACACGGTTTTATTTTATTCTAGTTACCAACTATTGATTTTTTCGTGGAGTTGACATTTAAACATTTTAAAACATTTAAACACTTATTTTTTATTTGTTGACGAGGTCTCGAGTTCAAAGTTCAAGCTCAGTGTGCCTAACCTGACATTTTGAATTTATGAAATTGATAAATTGACCAGAAAATAAAATGTTGTGAAGGATATCTGAGTTCTAACAATTAAGTTCGTATCTAATATAGATGAACATCTTTCAAAAATTATCATCATCTCAGTCACCTATGTACCAATGCTGGGCCCGTGGCTGCTCCTTAATAGGAACAAAATTGACCTACACGTAGGTCAGACTGGTTGGTATAGTTTTATTTCGAATCTGCATATAATAGGTAGGTATGCCTTACACGTCTTCTACGACACCCACGGGAGGTGCTGAATTGTGTTCTTGCTCTATCACCACACCACGGAAAAGGATATGATACGTTACGATATAATACACATCGGGTGACATGTTAAATTATAAGCCTTGGTTGTTTCCAATATTGTATCAATCACTCCAATATTACATCAAGGACTCGAATATTATACCAATCAATCCAATATTACATCAATCGATCCAATATTGTATTAATTAATCCAACATTGTATTATTCAACTCAATATTGTATCAATCACTCCAATATTGTATCAATCATTCTAATATTGTATTAATTAATCCTATATTGTATCTATCAATACAATATTATGTTAATAAATCTAAAAAAAAAATCCAAAGATACTTACGGACAACTACATAAATCATCAGGACAGTTAGGTGGATACCGCAGGCAGTTTGTTTGACACCAGTTCTGCATACCAGGGATCCTTAGGTATTTCTTAGTCGGCAAACATACTTGATCTCTAAAAATGCAACATATTGCTACTTAGTGTCAGATATTGTGAGGTGTTTTATTTCCAATCGCCTGATGCCGTAACGCTAATGGATATACAAAATGTTTTAATAAAAACCTATTCGATTTTAACGATGAAATACAAACTATTTCCATCAAACAGGTTTCAAATGCTAAAAAAAGTTAATACCTACCTACTCTCTCGCTGATATGTGAAATGTCAGTTAATTAACGAGTCTTTAAATCGACTTCGCGTTTGATTAATTAAAATAATAAACTAAAAAAAAAAATTACTCTCCGAAGTAAAGTAATAATAGTCTACATATAATTAAGAGCCTAACATTTACTATAATTCATTTTTCTTCATTCATTCTATATAAAACAATTTTACGGATTTTGTCGCGTACCTATTTATTTGATTTTTGATTGCTCGATTTTATTAAATGTAAAAATTTTAATAATTTTAGGCAATCAAAGATAAATAATTTGTATGTATTTTTATTTATATGTATTTTTCGTTATGATTTTTATTCTATTTCTTATTGAATTGAAAATTAAGGTAAGTACCTACTAACCAGCGTCTTAATTTTGTGATCCGACTAAATCATCATCATCATCTTGCTCTTATCCCAATTACTTGGGGTCGACGCAATATGTCATCTGTTTTAACATATTGCAAAAAGTTTCGGCAATGACTTTTATGACCGGCCGTCTGCCTGACGTCAACCCTCCTTGGGAATGCAATCGTTGACCCAAATAGTACCAGATGGAGTTGGTCCGGGTCAATCTAGGGCTCTTAGTCGTCTTTTACGACATCCACGAGCAAAGCAAGGGTTGGTAGTATTCGAAGCCGCTACCACACAGCATAAATAAAAATCAATATTCTAAAAACCAGTCCTTTAGAAGATACATTTCTTCCTTGGGGTGTGAAATAGGAAGTGAAATTTGTTATATATTTAACGGAGAGCGAATATAACTTATGGAAAAAAAATCGCATTCACAAAATCTCTTCGTCCGCTTACAAGCTAAAAATTATCAAACGCCAAATAAATAGCGCTTGACAATTTTTATTATTTATTATTATTCCTCAGAACTAATCTGCACTACCTTAACATAAGCGAGTGTTTCAAATTTAGGAAATATAATACATAGGTTGTTTTCTACATTCTTGCATGGTGGGAACATGTTAGTCACAACAAATGATTTATTTTATACACAACTTAGGCATTCATATAAGAAAAAACAGGCATTTTCATTTTGTTAGTTACAAAACGTGTATACAAAACATAAAACTATTAACAACACAGGGCAACGGGATGGGGGTAGAAAATTTATTCACAAAGATACACCCACGCCGACAGCCAAAACCTTTTACAGTAAGGACATAACAAATTGTACCTAATAATCTGTGGTACTAAATCCGCCACGGACTCTGTATCAATATCGTTGCTGAAAGAAAACGTTTATATTGTATACGTTATTCAAAATAACCAAGTAATTGTATACATTTTATCATTATATATATTTTACCTAGTTACGTACGACGCTTTTTGTATATCCTTCACTTTTCCTCTGAAAATATTAAGCCAAAATACATAAATACATACATAAATATAAATATCTATGTAAATGTGTGACGTATTAAAATACAATAATATACAATTTAGACATACATTTTACACAAATGATTATTATTTTGTGGACTTACCTAACAACCAGTGGGTATACGTTCTTGGGCATGTTAAAGTCTCTGTAATAAAGGAGGAAGGGATAGTCTCTCCTAAAGTCTCCGGCGAACGCTGGTGGTAGACCACCGGTGCTGGTTACCACACTGACATCGGCGCAGTTCCTGAACGTTTCCGATCGACCACAGCCTACCGCTTCGGTGCCATTAGGACATATACCCCACATGTTACCTAAAACAATACTGATATTTTTTTGTCTGCTCCAGTGGAGTCTACATGACCGAATAGGACTCTATTATTTTTATAAAACATTTTCTTATCATCATCCTATCTTAACTCAATTATTTGGGGTCAACGTAATTTATGTACTCTTCAACCATCGTACATAATTATTACAAAACTTTCCGCAATTGATTTAGAATCAGCCGCTTGCCTGTCGTCTCTCCTTGGGTATATAATTGATAGCAAGTCACTTGTCCACATTGAACCCTATTTTGAAATGCAGAATCGAGTAGCAATTGCCTATTGCGCCTTACATCATTATCAATCAATTTTATATCCAAAAAATGAACCTTGATAAAGTAAATTTTTTTGGATGTAGAACTTCTCATAGGAGCTCAATCTAAAAATACAGTGAACGTTAGAAGAACTCCCAAAAAGTGATATTAGAGCGGCCGCAAACATACAATTGTAAGTTGGCCGATTAAATCGCAAGTAGGTGTATTAGGCGTAGTTACTTATGCTAGCCCGCACATCGTCTCCAACTAAATCGTCCAACTAATTAATTGGACACCGATCTTATCAGAATCACGATTCCCTTCCGATTACACACAATTAAAAAGTTGTCCAACTATCGGCCAACTGCTTGTTAGCACGGTTATCCTATGCAAGTTCGCACACTATCCAACTTAGACAGTTGCACGGCAAGATTCAAAATGATCACACGCGTGCGCGTGATTTCCCCACGCTCGCATCTTCGTCGACGGGTACGATGTCTGTCTCCCGATCACTTGTTGCAAACGAAAAAGTAGAAGAGCTCATAGAGGAAGCTCAAAAAAGCCCAGCGTTGTACAAAAAAGACTTGAAACAATTTGTCAGGGTAATATATAAGTTAAGAATGTAAAGAGTTAGAGTTAATAATGTAATGTATGATGCTTCCCATATTGTAATCTGTTATTTAATATGATATGCACCCAAAATGTTCTCTTTTGTTTTCGTCTTCTTTTTATTAATAGAGCAATTAAAAGGTTTTTTCCCCATTTTCACGCACACGCACCGCGCTGGCAATACTGGAACCGACTAAATCGCTTAAGTCTGCGGCGTGTAACCAATTAAATAAAGTTAGCCAACTAAATTGTAAATGTACGCAATTTAGTCGTACGATAGTCGTCCAACTTGCAATTGTATGTCTGTGGCCGCCCTTACTCAATATGAGCTCCATTGCTATAATTATTCCAGCACTGGTTTTCAACACTTCCGTGATACTCTTTATTTATACAATAAATAGTTCAACTACTAAGGTAATTAAATTGTATTAGAGAGCATTAAGAAAAGCAGTTTTATATAAACAAATAATAAGACAGAAGAGTGAGAGTAAAGAGAGAAAAGAAAATGTAACGAAGTTACCATATTGTAATGTAAATGAGGAATTGAAAAAAAGTTCATATTGTTTTACAAATATTACCTAAATAATTTAAAAAAGAGCATTTAAAAATGCTACTATTTGTAAAGTTTTTTAAAAATATTGTGAGAAATTTGAAATAAATTTCTAATAGATTGCAAAAGATCGATAATTTTTTTTTAGCGGCATAATTCAAACTAATTGCTAAGCCTGTCAGGCGTGTTGTCAGTAGAAGTTAAAGTTATTATAAGAATAATCCAGGCGCTGCAAGTCTTGCCCCTGGGAGTTCCTCTGCTGACTTAACAACCCCCAGAGATAATTAAGGGATGGCGAAACATTCTATTCTACCTGGTCACCTGGTAATCATCATGTGAATGAGACAGACTATTCTACGCAAAGTACCATATACTTAGTAATGGTTATAATGGTCAATAAGGATTTATATTAAAAAAAAAAACTTAGTCTTCAGTATTCAACTTAGAGATTTTCTTCATAAACGCCAAAAACACGTTTTTTACCTCTAAATGGGTAAAGACCCATTACTTACAGTACCACTTTTTTTGGACTAACTATGGTCTCGACGCACGTCGTCCGCTCCATCCAGAGTGACGAAAGGGCGGTACGCGGTCCCATAATCTATCGTATTCCTTACCCTTCATCATTGGGCTAAACACTAATACCGAGTCCTGACTTCCGTGGCCAGCACGGCGGGTTACCCTTTCGGGTAGCGTCCCTTCCCGAAACCCTTCCCCCAGCCGTAGCCCTCACGCGATGAGCTTCTTTGCATATAATAGACTATTCCCGAGTCCAGTAACATGAGGCATCGGCTATGGCGGCATCAAGTGCAGGTACCGCGAGTGCCTGTACCAGTGCCGCCCAAAAATTGGTCATCTTGAAGAAAGCTTAACCATAATTGCAGAATAACATTTCCAAACTGTCATTCTTTTAACCAATAATGACCTAGCACGATGCATTAAATTTATTTGGGTGAGCCTATAGCCCGCCGAGAGCTTACTTCTCTCTAGTGCCAAGTTGGTGGATCACCGGTACCCGACGTTTTTTTCAATGGCCCGTCCAGACGGAATACCCATTCGGGAACAGTTTCGAGTCAACACAAGTCAAACTCTAGGACGTATATTAACTGAGAAGAAGAGAAAATGTTATCTGTTGACGTATGATTGATGACTCTGTAGATCCGGGTATACCTTCAGTTAATTAGCATAAGTTTCATACAAGTATAGATAACATTCTTACCAGTATAATAAGTCCATTGCAATACGCATTGTGTACATGTTATGTAAGCAGGTAATCGCACCCTATATCTGAAGATTTCTTTCTTGGCTGTGTCCAAAGGAATCAGGAACCTATCTTCTCGAGTCTCAGCAATATACAATGGATACCTGAAATATTTTCACTAAATTTAAAGTTACTATTTAAATTTTGGAAAGGGTCTTGATAAATTATTGATTGTAGAGTCATTTCAATGCAGAACTTTTTGAATTTCAATTCATAATATACTCGTAATATCTATAGTACCTGGATAACCGTATATTTCTGATGTTTACGCGTGTATTAGACATTGTAAATAAAACTACTTTACGGATTTTATCGCGTTTCTATTTGATTTCTTTTGGTAATTTTTTTTAATCAAATATATACGGATATTAAAGGTATGGTACGAAGTTTTGGAGTATATTTAAATACAAATTACCTACTTATGAAATATAAATATTTTTATAGCCTATCAACATAATTATTGTTTTTTGCTTTTCGTATTGAACGACGCAGTGTAGGATAAATTAGCTGGACTGAGGACCTAGTGAAAGAGGAAGGCCTACGTCCAACAGTGGACAGCGATAGGCTGAAGGATGATAATAATGATCGACATAATAAGTATATGAACTGATATTTAAATAAAACAAATTGATGAACAAAAATAATGAAAAATTAAAAAGGGAAAAATAATACCAAAAGGAACAAACTACGATTGCTCTGGTTAAGGGACTGTTCGATATCCCTTCTTCGCTATTGTTATCCGTGACAGCAGTTTACTTCCATATTTAAATTTTTTATTGGATGTAAACACTGACTTACGGGATGCGTTCAGAGCATAGCTTGCCACATAAAAAAATAGTGAAGATGAGATGATGTCTTCTGGTGGCAGAGTAAGAATACATCACCAAATCTTATTTTTCCATGGGAGTCGTACAAATCATTATGAGTCACCAGAAGAAGTGACTACAGTATCCTCATAGAAATCTCATAAAAAGAAATCAGCAACCTGCCGGCCAAGCTTAGCGATAATGGAATTATCCTAACTTTATGAACTGTGAGTGTCAACTTATGACTATTTAAACTAATAGTGGATGTCGATAAGTTGATGGATGGGTAGATATTTTTATTGCATTCTACTAGTTATAAATTTCATGCTGTCTCATACCTAGTTCCCCAAAAAGATAAACCGAGTAACACAACGCCACGCAATACTATTACGAATTAGGAGGCGTGCCTGTGGTCATTATTTAGACGCAGTTGCGAACTCCGAGCCTGTTGTTGGAAATTGACCAAAAGTTTTTTTTTTATTGCAAACGGTGGCAAACGAGCAAACAGTACACCTGATGGTAAGTGTTGCTGCCGCTCATGGACCTTTACAAGGCCGCTGCCTACCGCGAAGAAAGTGAAGGGAGTGTGAATGCATGCATTGAGGCTGGGTGATACCAAGGGCACCACCAAAACCCTCCACACGCAAACACCCTCAGAAAGTTGGGCTTGAAAAGTAATATTCAAAAGTCGAGCAAATGCATAGAAAGTTCCAATAATAATGTTACAATCTCAGGATTTGGATAAGTGTAAACCAGGACTTTACGATCATAGCAACATACTTATTTCATTAGACTAAGAGGCAACATTTACGTATATAAAGTGCCACTAACGATTTCTTGATGAAATATAACGTTCTAACCAAGGCTTTAATCCATGACCTCATCTAGCGATAACTCACTTATATCAAATGACTAACAAGTCAGTCTACCTTAGGTTTTCTACTTGTTACCTGTCAAAACATTCCTGTGTAGCTTCCTGATTGGGGTTGTTGTTCGGGCATAATTTCATCACAAATGTTCCAAGATGGTTGGCTGTCAGTTCGACTTCCACTTCGATTTCCTGTAATATTAATTTAATTCTTAATGAATCAAATCATTTATTTTGCATAAGCCCCTTAAGAGCACAAAATTTATCATATTTATACATCGTTTGAAACAATCCAACAATCTACCACCAGGTCGGAACGCAGCCACAAGCTGAAAAGATCTGGCAAGAAATACAGCGGGCTGTCATTTTTTATTTTAATGTTTTAGATAGAATTGAAGTATGCAATGTATTGTATTAACTCCTGTGTGATGCCGTGAAGAAAAAAAAATATGGCCGGACCAGATGCCACAAGCAGCACCCGATCACGAATGAACTACTAGGTTATATCGGTGGGGTCTAAGTAAGACAGCTCTTTGTGCAGTCCACAAGTGCTTGATTTGAATCTGGGTAATATTTGTGTCCCTTAAATGTGCCCGGAGGTGAGCAAGGAGCGCGCCGACCGCGACCCACCACCCAAAAAGAGGTACTAATTATAAACGCCAAGCAAGTTTGTTTGTTACGCTTTCACGCTTAAACTACGGAACCGATTTCAAAAACACTTTCGCCAATGGGAAGTTATAATATTGGGGAGTAACATAGGCCATATTTTATCCCGGTATTCCCCCCGGCACCGGTACTACGCGGGTAAGGCGAATGAAACCGAAGTGGAGCGAAGGCGGGTTGCTAGTATATAATAGTCGACAGACCGACGTCCTCCCCGAGGAGGGGACGTCGGTCGATGGGAGGGTATCCCACTAGGGGGTATTCCGTCGGGCCGACCACTGATGACAAGTAACCCTACCCCGGTGGTCGGCCCAACGACGAAGGTGCTAGGGTGGGTTGCGGGTGTGCGTGCTTACGCCCCTCTGTCGCCCCGGACGGAGCGGTGCGAGGAGTGCGCCAACCGCAGCCCAGCCAAAAAAAAAAGTATATAATAGTCATAAAAATTACTGTTAAACTGTAATGTATCACCCTGGCTGGGTAGCAGACTTCATCATTTTAAATCTTCTCACGGTGGTCCACTTTATCATTTTTCATTACTAAAATATAGAACACTATGAAATTTAAGTGCGTTACGAAAAATTTGGGGACTGGATTGCAACCATGTGGATAGCAAGATGTAAATATAATATCTATACTAATATATAAAGCTGAAGAGTTTGTTTGTTTGAACGCGCTAATCTCAGGAACTACTGGTCCCATTTGAAAAATTCTTTCAGTGTTAGATAGCCCATTTATCGAGGAAGGTTATAGGCATATATCACGCTAAGATTAACAGGAGCGATGTACCAATGAAGAATGTTTATCTATGCCATATATGAAAGTATCTATGCCACGCGGACGAAGTCGCAAGTAGAAGCTAGTGATAAATAAATATAATAATGATGTAATGATTATCTGCACAATATATAAATGTATTATTACCTCATTTATTAAAGAAAGAAGCCTTTCCCATTGGTACCGTCAAATTAGTCTTTGACGGACTCATGAATAAGAAGAAATTAAGATATGTTTAAAGGAAAAAAGGAAGAAAGCAATGCCTCCTGCCTATCAAACTATCTCTCTAGACTTGTATAATACTGAAATTTCACACTCATTTTGGAGAGATTTTGGAAGTAACTGCAGAAAGTACATGGGGTGAAGTCAAGTAAAAATATATGTTAACGATCAATTTATATGGTGTTCTTTCTATTTGGTAACGGATTAAGAATTCCGGAGAAGGAAACAGCCACCCGTCCTTTCTTTCTCGTGAATGTTGCTAAAGACGACTAGTGTATACAATATGCAGATAACATTAATGCAAGACAAGCAGACACGAAATTTATTCTATGGAAATCCATTTCATCCGCACGGTAAGTCAATTTAGCTGACACCAACTATATGGGCTGAAAAAAATACATTGGATTTGTAACAACTGACCTGTCCGACACTGTAATGGCGGGTGACGATACCCTTACCATACATTCCACCAGCTTCATGAGGCCGCGGTTCCGGAAGGTGATGCGCATCACCGCAGACTCCGCACCTGCCATCGTTCTGCTCCCATTGGACTGAAAATCATAAAAATAAGTTTACATAACATACCAACTATTCCGTGTGGGGTAAGATTACAATTCATCAGTTTTGCCCGTGGGTGTCGCAAAAGACGACTAAAAGATTTAATATGCATATAAGAGAAGGAAAACTTGAAATGAAACCCTATACCAACCCATCTGGTCCGGCTGGAGAGTCCTCGGTACGGTGTCAGAACCGTCGAGGCCTTCCGGCCGGTGCTGATGGAGTGGTTGGAGCGGACGCACGGGGTGCTTTCCTTCCGACTGGTGCAGGTGCTTACGGAGCACGGATGTTTTGGGAAGTACCTGCACAAGATTGTCAGGAGGGAGAGCACACCGTCCTGCCACCACTGCAGTTGCGACGAGGACACGGCGCAGCACACGCTCGAGGAGTGTGCTGCGTGGGAGGAGGAGCGCCGTGAACTCGTTGCGATTATCGGTGCCGACCTGGCGCTGCCGACCATCGCCAGGGACATGCTTGTCAGCGTCAGGAACTGGGACGCGGTCGCCGTCTTCTGTGAGGCTGTTATCTCACGGAAGGAGGCAGCGGATCGTGTGCGATTAGAGCTCCTATTCGGCGACACGTTCCGCCGCCGGTGACTCGGGCGGCGCAGGCGCGAGTATCTGCGCCTAAAGCCGCCCTAGCCGAGGCCGCGGGTGATCGGACCGGGGAATTGTCTGTCACCCGCAGAGAGGCTGACCGCGCGATGGCGACCGACGTCCCAGTACGTCGAGAGGTGAGGTTACCCGAAAGGGTATTTTGTCGGGCCGACCACTGATGACAAGTCACATCTGCTCCGGTGGTCGGCCCACCAACGAGGTGACGTTTCCCGCGCGCCGTCCTTTCATCGCCCCGGACGGACAGGACCGCGCGTGCGCTTACCATAACCCACCCAAAAAAAAAAAAAAAGAGGCCAGCGTGTTATAGTAGGTCAATTTCCCTCTAATTGTGGGGAGGCTCGAGCCCAGCAGTGGGACGCGTATGGGCTGTGATGATGATGATGTCATGATGATGATGATGTTGTCACTTAAGATATGCACAACAAAACTTACAATTTCATTTTGTAATCAACAACTGACAACAAGAAAACTAAGATCTTCTTCAATAATAAAACCTGATAGTAGGTCAAATTTTCTTCTATTATGGAGGAGGCTCGAACCCAACAATGGGTCGCATATGAGCAGAAATGATAATGAATACTTAAATTATTAACTTCCTTTAAGTTAGATTTTTACATGAAAAGCTAATAAATACATCCTTACTAATATTATAAATGCGAAAGTAAGTTTGTTTGTTTGTTACGCTTTCACGCTTAAACCACCGAACCGATTTCAAAAATTCTTTCACCAATGGAAAGCTATAATATCAGGGCGTAACATAGACTATATTTTATCCCGGTATTCCCACGGGCACGGGAACTATGCGGGTAAGGCGACTGGAACCGAAGCGAAGCGAGGACGGGTTGCAAGTTGAATTATAAAACACTTCACGTTTTGAAGGACTAATCTTAGTAATACTTTTCTTCCTGCGCATCGTAAGATGGAACTCGTGGTCTTTAAGTAAAAAGTAGGTAATAGGTGGTTTATAGTGGTTCACTGGCAGTAGGCAAACATAGGGCAGGCCAATGCCACACTCTCGAAAAACATCGACGTCTGAGTAGGAGTAATTTCTTTTCACTTCGTTTGTTCAATGAGTCAGCTGGAAGCCTAAATCTAGGCTTACTGTAAGCAACAGCCTGGCAGGGTACACCCTGGTATTGCAGAGGTCCTTGCAGCTATCACTTACCATCAGATGGGATGCTTGCTCGTCCACCACCAAAGACCATACAAAAATTTATTATTTCGGCTTCACAAACTTTTTTTCATAACGTATATGTGTTTGATATTCATTTATTCAAATAATATTATGAAAGCGAGAATTTTATTCTTTTCAAGTTCGTGAGAAAAAGGTTTTAAGCGACGGCTGCTTCGCGTACTTATACGTATACGTCACACACTTATTCCTGTAAAATATGCGATAAGTATAGCATAGCTTAAGCTCTTTTTGTCTCGGACTTTTCATCACTCAAGAAGGTTGCGAAACAGAATTTCAAAGGTATCCCATACGAAGCTTTACCTACAAAAATATTTTGAAACAATATGGTAAGTTTAAAAACGAGTAACAAATCTAAATATTGTATAGCAAATTTAGAAAATTAAGATATATATTAGCATAAGATTTTTATATAATTACTATAAATGTCAAGATAATACTCTTAAAGGTTGTATTAAGTTATTAGAAGTTTAAAATTATCGTAATAAATTATGATTACAGTTTAATCATTTGATGATAGCGGTTTATACCAATTTATTTTGCAAAATACGATTTATTAGTCGTGTTGTTTTACTGTTATTATTAACACCTGTCTAAGACAATAAAGTATTATGAAAAAGAATAGGTTGTAATTCTTTCTTCACCACTTTAATTTTGACATGTTAATATTTCCAATTTCTAATAAATTTCACTGATAAAAATATAGTAAGATGATAATTTAAAAAAGCTAAAAAAATGTTAGTGGGAGGACCATACTGTTGACAGTTGCCTGTCTAAGCCGCTGGTCGGTTCATCCGGGGTAGTTTCATAGAAAATCGACGCCTGAGTAGTGGGAATTTGCGCCTCGTTTGGTGAGCGAGAGAGTCGGCAGCCCATTTTTCTGACGCAGTTTGCAGGTGATGGGTTTTGGTGATGCCTTTAGTTTCACCAAACCTCATTGCACGCATTCACACTCAAGTACACAAGGCTCTCTAGCTCACCAAACGAAACGCAGTAACAATTTGCTACTACTCGGATGTCGATTTTCTGCGAGAGTGTGCTACTATCCCGGACGGACCGGCCCACGGCTGAAGATTACAACAGACAAAATAAAATTAAAACTATTTGTCTATTTCCAAAAGACGCTTTTAGATTTCGTAAACAGTTTAGCAGCATCCGATGAGATGAACGTGACTGGCATAAACAATTTACTAAATTAAAAGGATAAAATAGATACCAACGAAGTGTATTATTCGATAGTTCAATGAACTATGATGCTGTAGACATTGACTCTTCTGTTCGCTCATTAACTAAATCAATATTTGTAGATAGCTATTTGTTCTTAAATCATCGTTCGTCTGACATTTTCCTCTTTTAACAAAACTGTACAATAGCCTATGCACCAATGTAGTACCTTTTTTAAATAAAACTACTTTACGGATTTTATCGCGTTTATATTTGATTTTTGATTGCCCGACGTTTCGAACACTTTACAGCGTTCATGGTCACGGGTGGACTAAGACGTCTCACGTCCAACAAGTCATCGTTATTGCAGAAAATTTATAACTATCTACCCGATACAGAAAATAGTTATTAAATATTGACCCACATTTTGATACAAATTCATTGCCAGTGTAAGAAAAAAATGATTCTATATGAAAAAAATTTATATTGTTTATGGTTAGTAAGTACTATATCTTGTTTCGAACCGCTGCTTGGAATAAAAATTTGATGCTATATATCTATACCAATAAATAAAATTGGAGTGTCTGTTTGTAATGTCAAAATAACAGGCTTTTTTCATGCTCACACGGTTATTTGCACGACACCTATGCCTAAAATACAGATTAAAAAATTTTTGTCTGTCTGTCTGTTTGCTCCGGGTAATCTTCAAAACGGCTGGACCGATTTCAAAAATTCTTTCATCAATGGAAAGCTATAATATCAGCGCGTAAACTAGGCTATATTTTATCCTGGTATTCCCACGGGAACGGGAACTACGCGGGTAAAAATATAATACTAAAACCGAAGCGAAGCGAGGGCGGGTTGCTAGTAATTAATATAATTGTATGTAGATATATACCGGTACAAATAATTAAAAAAAAACAGTATATTATGACCATTTATTTAAAAAAATAGGTAACGCCCTGCTCCAAATATATTGGGGAGGAATTTACAAACATATAAAACAGATACAAGTTACACCCCCGACCCAGAACAACAATTTGTAAATTGCATAAAAATAGATTCTTTCCGTGTAGTGACGGAGTAAGAATACAGTTCACCACTCCCCATCTTGCCCGTGGGTAGCGTAAAAACGAATAAGGGATGTGATATATAAATAATATCTATGGAAGAGAAAGAAAACTCGACAGAAAATCAAGACGTCTGACCAGTACAGTAAAGTAGATCAATTTCCCTCCTATTGCGGCGGTAGGACGAACCCAATAGTGGGACTTATGTGGGCCGTGATGGTGACGATACTTTAGCAGTAAATTCACTACGAGGATTTTTTCCTGACCAAGTGTTTCCATTCACTTAATAAAAAAAGCGTGACAATCCATCTCGAGACTACGATTCCTGGTCGATCTTCTAAGGATCCTCTACTAATAGTAATGATAAGTTTGGAAATGTAGCCTATTGACCATAATATATCTGATCATCTTCACTCATCTCGGCTCATATACGCGCCACTGCAGGGTTCAAGTGTCCTCCATAATAGCAGGGAAATTGACCTTACTATACCATGCTGGTCAGACAGTTGGTATACAGTTTTGTTTGAGTTTTCCTTCCCTTATATAGATGTTATATGCGTATTAATCGTCTTTTACAACATCCACGAGCAAGATGGGGAATTGTAGTCTTATTCCGTCACCACACGGACATTTTTCATTTAGTAAGATCTGATGTTATTAAATGAAAAAATGAAAAAATCTGGATGGGTTGTTACCCCTACACCTCTGCCTATCTCTCTACAGACAAGGAGTACGATTATAACAAAAACATTCCAACTACTTATTAGTATATATTATTGCTTGGATTTGAATGCGGATGTCAATAAGGATTATTTGGTTTGAACAACAGACATTGGTTTGTTGTTTTAAAACGTGTTGGCGAATGTTTATATCACTCGCGTCCACGGAATAAAGAATACATAATATCGAAGTCCTTTTTACCTCTAATGATTTTTTATTTAAAATAAAACGTACGAAAATAAAACTTTAAAATATGCTTTTATTTGGTCATAAAAGCGATTAAGTTAAAATTAATCTAATACCAAAACAAAAACGTACACTTTCTGTTTTTGTTACTGTTAAATGCTATTTTGAAATAGTGCATATTGAATGCTATTTTAAAGTAGTGCCATTTATCTAGCTTTATCATTTGTTGTTCTTCAAGTCCTTTCATTTATTCTGATATTTTTTCTTATAAACAACATCCTGCACTAAGGGTTATGTCCTAGTATTGCGAGGGACTTTATAAACATGTAATTACACAAATTACATTCAGACTCAGAACAATTATTTGTGGATCGCACAAAGTATTGTCCTGCGTGGTATTCAAACCCGCGACAATGGCATGGTAGTAGTCAGTAACTTAACCACTACGTCATCTATGCACTCACTTATAAATATATGGTACTAGCTTCTGCTCGCGACTTCGTCCGCGTGGTATAGAAACTTTGCATTAACACTAACTTTAACCTAAGACTTTGTTTATGTAAAAAATTAAAATATTTTTTAATAATACGATTCTGTCACACATGATTTTTGCGAAAATTCAGCCGTTTACGCAGCGGAAGCTGTCAAAAGAAAAAAAAACACCCGATTTTGAAACATTATTCACTGGTGCTTCGCTCCTGTTGGTCTTAGTCTATATAGCCTTCCTCGATAAATGGGCTATGTAAAACTGAAATAATTTGTCAAATCGGACCAGTAGTTCCTGAGATTAGCGCGTTCAAACATTCATTCGTCATCTGACATTCGTGTGCGATACAAGTGGGTCATCAAGTAACTAAATTATTTACTACCGTCAGCATGAGCAAATGTGATAAATGCAATAAAAATATCACGAAAAAGACTCCAGGGCTGGAGTGCAATAGATGTGAGAAAACCGTCCATCTTGCTACGCTATGCTGCGGGCTTACTACAAAACAACTTACAGCCCTGCGTGCCGCGGACAATTTGGAATGGACATGCCAAGACTGTCGCTTGAATTCGTCAAGACGTCACTCTATCATTATACCCGACGATGATGAGGAAGAAAATAACCAAAGAATAAATCAAAATCCTACACTAATGAATACAAAGAAATTTCTGGAGGACATGTCTAAAGAAATAGAAAAAGCCATAAAAAGAGAAATGAGAGAATTCAACGAGCACTTCGAATTCTATAGCGAAAAAATAGATGAAATAGCAGCTAACATGGTTGAGATGAAAAATATTATACGAGATCTACAGAAGAAAAACATAGAATTAAGTAGTAAAAACATTAATCTAGAAACTCATATACGTGCTATGGAACAACGATTCAACGAACAAGAACAACTAAAACTATCAAAATATATCGAAATTGTTAATATACCACTACAAGAAAAAGAAAACACTCAAGAAATAATAGAGAAGATTCAAACAGCACTACAATTGCCAGAAGGTAACGCGGAGGTAGACCACTATAAAAGACTGCCTACAAAAAATGAGCGACCTGGATCTCTACTTGTGAAGTTTCGGACAGTGAAGATGCAATTATCCTGGATAGCAGCAGCTAAAGAAACCTATATATCTGTAAAAGATGTAGTGCCTGAAATCCACCAAACAAATAAAAACAAAGAGAATGAAAGAATTTTCATCCGCGAAGCACTAACATCTCATAATAAGCACATACTATGGTCCGCTAAGCAACAGCTAAAAGATACCTACAAGTTCATTTGGTGCAAAAACGGTATTATCCGCGTTCGAAAAGATGCTGGAGGTAAAAGTTATGTATTAAGATCGGTGGACGATATAAAAAAAACTTGCATCCATCTAAGTAGATAGGTACATATCACATATTGTAATATAAATAAT
The DNA here is from genome assembly GCA_032191425.1 of Lymantria dispar. Classification (NCBI taxonomy): domain Eukaryota; kingdom Metazoa; phylum Arthropoda; class Insecta; order Lepidoptera; family Erebidae; genus Lymantria; species Lymantria dispar. The sequence continues at coordinate 4,533,263 of CM063444.1, read as the reverse complement.
ATCTATCTCCCTTTATATGGCTCATAAAGATCTACCTTCATTTTGTGATATAGCAGAAATTAAAGATTGTGTGAATATAAATTCCTTTACTGCTAGTATAAATAATATTAAAATTAACTTGTTATGTATGCATATCAATATTAGGTCGATAATCAAAAACTTTGCCCAAGTAGAACATTGTGTCATGTCATCACGAGCATGTATTGATATTTTAATATTAACGGAGGTTAACATTCATAATTCACTTGTGTCACTATATAATATACATGGATATAATATGCATACGGAGTTGCGGCAATATCGTAAAGGTGGCGGTGTTATAGTTTACATTAAAAAAAAGCACAAGTTTATCCCTAAATTTATGAAAACAAAACACTTTGAATATATTGTAGGTAAAATTGTAACCCCTTTTAAATATTCTGCAACTCTGTGTGCCGTCTATCGCCCGCCTAGAACTAGTAAGCATTTATTTGTTGAAGAACTACGCAACGTTCTTCTACCAATAAGCACAAAAGATGATTTAATAATGGTTGGAGACACTAATATAGACTTAAAGACTGAATCACCTGCAAAACATAAATACATAACCATGCTACACAGTTGTGGTCTTGAATGTGGTATCTCGCAATATACTCGTATCGAATTATGTAATAACAAAATAACTAATTCTTGTATTGATCACATATATGCGAGATCACACAACCAAGACCTTTACACGAGTGCACTTGGAACCGTACTAGCGGACCACCGAGCCGTGGCTATTGCTTGCGTCACAAACACATACATACAGGCTGCTCCATACAAAATAATATATAATAATAAAAAAATTAAAACATTATTAGATGATATCGATTGGAATATCCCTATTCACATGAATAATCCTCATAAGATATATACGTACATAACGGAGAAGATTAGAGAATGTTATAAAAAATCAACCCTTACTACAATATTGAAACAAAATGCAAAACGCAGTAGTAAATGGTTGAACAATAAAGTATTAAAAGCTTGCGAATACAGAGACACATTATTCACATTATGGAAAAAAGATACAAACAATATGATAAGTAGGTTAAAGTATATAAAAGTCAGAAACATAGCAAACAAAATACTCAACAATGCTAAAAATGAATATATGAAACGAGAAATTGAACTTAATAAGAGTAACCTTAAAAAATTATGGCAAATCCTAAATAAAATAACTGGCAGAATAAAGCATTCGATTGACGACTTCATACAACAAGCTTTCGAAAAATCAAATATGTCATCAAGTGATATAGCAAATAACTTTTCAAAATCCTTTCAAAACAGCGTCAAGAACATCGTTCCTCATTGTGATAAGACTATTCTAGACCCTAAACTTTATACTAACTCTTTGCCTAGTTCTATTCGGTTCAACAAAGCAAATTCCAAAAGTGTCTATAAAATTATAAACAAAATGAATGGTAATAAAGCCCCGGGTGATGATGGCATACGGGGTGCTGACATAAAATATATTTCTCAAAAAATCTCTCCTGCTATTGCAGTGCTCATTAATGCAAGTGTATCAAATTCATTGTACCCACATGAATTAAAAACAGGATTAGTGCGTCCAATTTATAAAAAAGGCAGTCACCAAGATTATGAAAACTACCGACCTATCACCATACTACCAACTATAGATAAAATAATAGAAAAATATATCTCACAACAAATACACTTATTCTATAGAAATAATAATGTACTAACACCTAACCAATACGGATTTCAGTCTGGAAAGAGTACTACACAGTTATTATCTACATTTACTGATCGAATCAATGAATACCTTAATGATAAGAAACAAGTTTTAGCAGTATTTATAGACTTCAGTAAGGCTTTTGATACACTATCTCATAATTCACTTATCGATCAACTTAATTTATGTGGTATAAGAGGTCCTTTACTTGAGTGGTGCCGGGATTATATGAGTAATCGAACCTACAAAGTGAAGATAGGTGAGGGAATGAGTGAACCAATAAAGGTAATGGAGGGCACCGCTCAAGGTTCGGTGCTGGGTCCACTCCACTTCCTGACCTATGTAAATACCATGACTAGAGTCATCAAATATGGTGAAGTGTATCAGTTTGCCGATGATACATGCATCATTGTGGCTGGTAAAAATATAGAAAAAGCTTTAAAAAATCTGCAGACTGACTTCACAATGCTAACCAAATGGTCACACGATTTTGGCTTAGTAATAAATAAATCAAAAACAAAGTTAATGTACATAAGCTCTAGTCATAATAGAAAATCTTGCCAGCTCCGACTAATTGCACACAATCACCGATGTCTCCACTCAAAATTTCAATTAAATTGTAATTGTGATGCGGTAGATGTCGTCAGCACTCATAAGTACCTAGGATTAATAATCGATGACCGTTTTAATTGGACTAACCATATTAATCTTATCTGTGATAGACTACGCGCTGTTCTAGCAAAATTTAAATGTATCAAATATAGTAATCCCATATAAAATACTACTTAATCTTTATATCAGCCTAGGTGAATCTATAGTGTCATACGGTCTAAGTAGCTATGGTCGAACATTTAAATACCACCTAGATTCTATTTACCAAATTCAACTTAGAATTTTAAAAACCATTGTACCTGCGAAAGTTAAAATGCATTTTAAGAATAACTATCACGAATTGTTTAAATTCTGTAAAGTAATACCGATACATGAAAAGGTGAAGTATGTTTTGCTAACAGAAAATTATTTAAATAAAAAAGTACAAGTAGCTATTAATCATTCAATTACTACTCGTAGTGTCACAAAAAGCAAACTTATAACACCAAGCTTTAAAAATTTTTACGGGAAACGTCTTTTATGCTACACAATACCGCTGTTAATTAATCAACTACCACATACAATAAAGACAGAAATAAATGGCAATAATTATAAAAATAAATTAAAACAACATTTCATTAACACACTGATTACATAATTAAATTATATTCTAACTTAAATAAAAATCCATTATTATGCGAAACATTCTGTATATAAACTATTAAACTACACAAGGAACATTATTTCTACTTACCCCCACATAAGAGATGTGTTACGTATTTTGTTTGCCATTTTTATGCGGGCACCATCATTTTATTATTGTAAACTATTTCTTTTTCTTCCTTCTTTCATTTAAATTTTTACTGTTTGCTTGATTAACTTCATTAGTATTCTGATGAGGTTGGTCGGGTAAACAGTAAAAACTAGTAGTATTCTAAGACGAATCAAATACGCGTTTAAGCCAATATATAGGCTTCTGTCGTATTTGTAAGTTAGTTGTCAAAATAATTGTAAAACATTGTTATTAAATAAATAAATAAAATAAATAAAACAAACAAACTCTTCAGCTTTATATATTAAGTACTAGCTAACCCAACAGACGTTCTGTTCAAATAAAATAACGCCACCTGCCGGGTCCAATTGTGAATCTAAACCATTCTCAAATCCCCTTGAAGGCACACAAAAAATTTCATCAATATCGGTCCAGCCGGTTAGGAGGAGTTCAGTGACATACACACGTACACAAGAAATTTATATATAAAGATAGATATAAATACATGGATTTATGTAATGTTCGCTAATTACAGTAATACTGAACGTATTAATTAAGTAATAAATAAGTTTACAATATTATTAACAACTTACTTTGGCTGATCAATGCGGAAGTATGTTTTGTCAGCTTTTTATTACCTTAAATTAACAAGAAGTTACTGAACAAAAAATGGACTGTTATTATACACCATAAAGTAGATATGTAGTGTAATAATTTTGAAAGAAAATCACGACCTTAAGCTTTATAAAGCCATTAATCGGCTCAGTTGAATCTCGTACATCTGATTCTTTTTTGGAAGGCATATTTCTTTAAATCCTTATGCTTTGTATGTCCATGTTTTGTTTTTAAAAGAATCAAGCACTAAAAACGTTTCTTTGTAACGGGGCGTGTTTTACGAAAATATAATTAATTGTTTCTAATTATACCCAGATACAGAACAATCTTCTATGTATCGTACAAATGATTATTTAGTGTTGGAATTTAGAGATATTCAGCCATAGGTCAATACTTAAACCAGTACACTAATGGTCCAATCGAATGTTGCTTTATTTATTGTAACCTTAAATCTACACTAATATTATGAAGAGGAAAAATTTGTATTTTTGTGTGTTTTGTAATGAATAAACCCAAAAAACTACTGTGCCGATTTCAAAGATTCTTTCACCATTGGAAAGCTACATTGACCCTAATTAACATAAGCTATATTTTATCCCGATATTCTCACGGAAACGGAAACTGCGCGGGTAAGGCGTCTGAAACCGAAGCGAAGCGAGGGCGGAATGCTAGTTATTCATGATTCTCTATGCGCAAAGACCGCGGAGAATTTTTAATATTTAAGTTTCTAACGCTGACAATTCGTTTACAATCTACCATTCACAATTATTCACTGAGCAAAACGAAGTAGTTTATTTAACCCAATATAATTCAACAGCAGCCCCATAGTGTTATGAGGGTGCTCGCGCTCTCCATAAATAGCGTAATGGTTAAGATGCCGATGTTGCATGCCGAGTGCCGTGGCTTCGATTCCCACGCAGGACGACAGGAGGTTTCTATGCGATCAGAAAAATATTGTTCGGAATTTGTATCCCTGAAATGTATGTTTATAAAGTACCACGAAATACAATAATTATTTCCTTAGTGCAAAGTGTTGTCTTTTCAAAAAACAACTGTTAGGAAAAGCTGTGCTTTTGTGTTTGCTGTGTGGTAGCGGCTTCGAATACTACTAACCCTTGCTTTGCTCGTGGGTGTCGTAAAAGACGACTAAGAGCCCTAGATTGACCCGGACCAACTCCATCTGGTACTATTTGGGTCAACGATTACATTCCCAAGGAGAGTTGACGTCAGGCAGGCGGCCGGTCATAAAAGTCATTGCCGAAACTTTTTGCAATATGTCAAAACAGATGACATATTGCGTCGACCCCAAGTAATTGGGATAAGAGCAAGATGATGATGAACTGTTAGGAAAAGATCAATTTCAGTAATTTAGAATTGTATCTTATAAACAGTCAACCTCCAATACAGTATCTCCAAGCCTTGCTCGTCTTCTTTTTTACATTCTTGGCGTGGAACGTTATTCTACCTCATCATCATCATCTCAGCCCATATACGTCCCACTGTTGGGCTCGGGCCTCCTCCTCTATGGAAGAGAAATTGACCTACCATACCAAGCCGGTCAGACGTGTTGGCATAGGATTTTATATCGAATTTTCCTTCTCTTGCATAGATGTTGTATGCATATTATCCCTTGGTCGTCCTTTACGACACCCACGAGTAAGAGAGGGGTTGGTGAATTGTATTCTTACTCCGTCACCACACGGAATTATTCTACCTACTTCTTTATAATTTTCGATAACAGCTATTCTATTAATCCATTATTCTATCTGGATTTACGCAAATACTCAACAGAATCTTCTCATTTTTGATGAGTTTTTTCTTTATTCACATAAACTTAAAAAACAATTGATGAAAATTGATTATCACCCGTGTGAATGATATGGATGCCAGGATAAATTATATTCTTACTAAGTAACAAACGATTTGATAAATAATTTAGAATTACAGATTAAAAAAACCCAACCAGTAAATCAAATCGATATTCAATTTGAGTTCTAAAATTTAAAATGTATTATGACAAAAGATAAAAATATATTTTAAGCGTATAAATATATGAAACCTGCTCCAAATCCTACCTGCTTTACCGGTTTATAAGTCGAGCATTGTCTAATTATAGTCTATATATTGAAATGATATTTATTTTGCTATTGTTATAAGTATTTATAACTATTACACATCAAAAATTGCAAAAAAAATTTAAAAAAAAGACAATAACGTGTGATATGAACTGAAGATTATTTTTAATCCGATTCAATCAAAGTCCATCCAGGTTATTGACGTCGAATTGGATATGGACTCCCCACGAGGAAAAGTTTTGTTATAATCACAACGTTTGGCAAACGGCTTGTCACAGTATAAGTTTTCTAGGAAACTGTTGCTCACTCCCCTGATGCTCCTTTGGGTTTATAACACGGAGACTGTGAGGTCATCACCCCACCCCTATATACTATACTCAACTTGCCACTAAATGGAAACGTTTTAACTGATTTCTACTAATTAACCTTGGTATATATAACGTACAAAAACTATTTTTTGCGTATTTATCTATAAGTTTAACATCCACACATTGTAAAAAAAAGTTACATTAAATTATATGCTTAATAAATACCACAGAGTGCTCAATAGTTTAAAATTCTGTACATTTGGTAACTGTCTTTCCAGCGATCATTCTCTCCCACTGGAAATCCAGTGAACAAGATAGAATGAGTTACCTGCTATTGCGTTTCTCGAGCGTTAAGACATATCCTTCTTTAAACGAGTTTGAAGAAGCGCATTTTCTTCATGGTAAGTAGCGGTGTAGCTGGGCCCCTAGTATTACAAAAGTCCATCTGCGGACCTTATCATTAATTGTGCTGTTTGATCGTTTGTCACCAGTAAAGTCAGTAATACAAAAATAAAAGAAATTCGTACCAGCATAACCTCCGCAGAACAGCTCATTGTCATTATAGTTGACAGGATTAGGGAAACCGAACCTCCACATAGAGTTGCGAGCCGGCGGGTCCATCAATCTGCCATGACCTTCCGCGCCTCGACGTGCACTGCCTAGCATCTGAAAATCAAAAGAGAAGCATTACAAACCTAACAAAGACTTAGGAGAAGTATAGATATAAGGAGAATATACAGGGCGGGGCAAAAGTATGGAAACCCCTGATTATCTTGGAGGGGGATGATTTGATCGAAATATAAAAAAAAAATTCAAACGAAATTTTTAATAACGTATGTCATGGTAACCTTGGATTTGACCTTGAACTTCGTTTTCAAGGTTATTTTAAGGTAAACTTAGTTTTTTAAAATAGGAACCCCTATTTTTAATATCGGAAATAGAAAGAGCGGGAAAAATTACGTACAAATATGTATCAAAGTGACCCCTGAAGGTCAAATCATCATCATCTTGCTCTTATCCCAGTTACTTGGGGTCGACGCAATATGTCATCTGTTTTGACATATTGCAAAAAGTTTCGGCAATGACTTTTATGATCGGCCGCCTGCCTGACGTCAACCCTGCTTGGGAATGTAATCGTTGACCCAAATGGTACCAGATGGAGTTGGTCCGGGTCAATCTAGGGCTCTTAGTCGTCTTTTACGACACCCACGAGCAAAGCAAGGGTTGGTAGTATTCGAAGCCGCTACCACACAGCACTCTATTCCATTTTCCTCCATTTTCCTTCGCTCACATAAATGTTATATGCATATTATCCCTTAGTCGTCTTTTACAACCCTTACGGGTAAGAAAGTGGGGTGGTGAATTGTATTTTTACCCCACAAGGAGAATTTACTTATATATTATCGTTTAAAATTACCACCTCATTTCTGAGACGATTTATTCATTAAGATCGTTATTATTAAATAAATTAATGGCAACACTGCGCTAATAGACTTATTCCGCCATTACAAATATCAAAACTAATAAAAAACTATTTGTGGAATATATGCAATAATATTTTTTTGGATGTCTATAATCTAACGAGACATTATTAACAATTAATATTCATTGAAATTATTCCTATAAAAAACAAAATGCCAACGTCATTCTACAAGCTAATGTGAGAATATACGTTCCATTCTCTTTCTAAGTCAGGTCAAAAACCTTCGGCCTTCCAATGCAGGCTTTTGTATAAGTTTTTTAATATTATTACATTTAAAATTACTGGCAATAATCTAGACGTATTATTGTTACCATTTTAAATGATCAAAAAGTCATTAAACACGCTCGGACCAGATATTCAGGCTTAGAACGATTTAATTATGCATTAAGAGACTTCATCCGCGCGTTTCAGTTACGTTGCTCTTGAAAATCTATTTAATAATCGCCGTCTACTTTTGAATATAGGCTTCTTCGTGCGGGGGTTAGCCTTGGCTGTATCCACGCTGTTTAAAAGGAAAAAATTGGAGAGAATCACCGTCGCTTGAGATACGGGTCACTCCCTTCTCTCCATTGTAATTGAGGGGAATGATGGCTGCTCTAGTGGTTTACTGGTGATCGGTTGCAGCTTGCACAATTTGATCCAACCATAACCTTTTTTTTTATTTGAGAATATATTATATCATGGTTTAAAGGGCATCACGCTGGAGCTATTAATAAGCATATTGTATGTAATTTTATTTGAAAGTAATTAATGCATAAATAAAAAATTGACAAACTCTCTGAGTTACTTGTCGAATCTTTGCAGTGCGGTCGCGTTGCGATTCGGTGGTATTTTAAGGTAAAATGTAAAAAATGTCAATATGTAAGTGCCCCCACGCGGTTTATGCATAATATATGCATAATATAATATTTGGATTATCAGCTGATCTATATATTAAAGATAATAAAAATATAGTATCTCTATTTTTTTTTTAATGAAATTCACTTTCTTTTTCAGCCCATATACGTTTCAAAATTGAGCACAGAGACCCTCTGCAAGCTAAAACTTGCTCTACTATGCCACAATGTTCTAATTATTAGGTACAGACTTTTATTTCGAATCTGTTAATAGTCTTTTACCTCATCCAGGGAAATGGTAGGGGGTGATAAATTGTATTCTTACATCAGCATTGGGATAACCTCACCTGAAGTAGAAATATCCAATATGTGACGAAAGACGTCCCGCCCGATCTCTGCCTTCGCAGTTCCATCTAAAAAGAAAAAAGGAACCTTTTAGTCGTAAGATTTTATGAGTGCGATAATAATATAGTCATAATTACACTTATTCAAATTATTTTACAGGAATAGTTTAATAGTCAAAATAATTTAAATCATAGCTTAGTACTTCTTTGTTCAGTTGATCGAACCTGCGCTTAGTTCAGCCAACCGAGGAAAGGCCACCGCGTGGGAGCGACGTTTCGACGGCGACAATCACCGGGACATGGAAAAGATGTCCGAAAGGGTAACCCGTCGAACTGGCCACTGATATCAGGGACGAGTACTGGTGGCGCATGACGTATGGTAGGTACTGTGTGCAGTGGACTATGGGGTAGCGCCGTCCATTCCATCGCCCCAGACAGATCGAACGGGGTGTGATCACACTATAGCTTGTCCATAAAAAAGTAATTCCTTATTTGAATGAATGATACTATAAATGTCAAAGGTGAAATTGTGAAATTAAAATGATAATATGATATAAAATGATGATTTATAATTATATTCTCAATCTACGTTAGAGAATATAGTCGTAGCAATTGAAGATTTGAATCGAGATATGGTAGTCTTAAAGAAATGGTGTGAAAATTTCGGTTTAAGTGTTAACCCTTCCAAATGTCAGGCTATAATTATTGGTAGCCCAAGAATGATAAGCAGAGTGAAATTAACTTCTCTGCCCGCTGTAATTTTCGATGATTCTGTAATACCCTACGCCACCAACGTTAAAGATCTCGGCTTACATATAGATATGGCTCTTAACTGGCACATCCAAGTGGCTCAGGTCGGACGTAAGGTTACCGGTATATTACGTTCTCTCTACCGATTAAGAAGTTTACTTCCACCTATTACAAAAGTGAAGCTTGTGCAGACTTTAATTTTTCCCATCATCGATTATGCTGATGTATGTTACTTCGACCTGAATGCAGATCTACTCAATAAACTTGACCGTCTTCTCAATAATTGCATTCGATTCGTCTTTAATCTTCGTAAATACGACCACATTTCTTCCTTTCGATCCGAACTAAACTGGTTGCCCATACGTCAACGACGAAATTTGCGTGCACTAACTATGCTATATTCTATTCTCCACTCTCCCTATGCACCCTCATACTTAAAGCCTCATTTTCAATACATTTGTTACAATCATGACCGCAACCTTCGTTCCTCTAACAATTTTCTTCTTTCTTGTCCCACTCATAGTTCCAGTTTGGTTCATTCTTCTTTCTTCATTCAATCTATTTTACTGTGGAACGCCCTCCCTCTTGAAATCAGGCAATCCAAAACACGTGAATCATTCAAATCTTATAGTTCGTAAGTTTTATATTGATTTTTTGGCAGATTGTTCTTCATAAATTTTCGAGTGTATATTCATGTAGGTATATGTGTATTTGTATTTGTATATATATATATATTTCTATGAGTATGTATTATATGTAAATATATGTAAGGTTTATTATTTTTCATATTATTGTTATTTAGATATACAGGTATATATTTATTTTTAACATAAACAGAAGTAGTTATCTCAACAATTTTAAATATAAATGGCACCTACTATAATATTTCGTCATCACCCAAAGGTTGACTGGAAGAAAATGCCTATGGCATTAAGTCTGCCTATGTACTTGTGCATGAAATTTAAATAAATAATAATATACATAACGAAAAGTTCTCGAGTGGCGACCACGAATCGGACGATGCCGCATAGGACGACCTGACGTGAACTGACGACATCTCGAAAAGTCCAGGGAACCGTTGGATGCAAGTGACGCAGGACCGTTCCGAGTGGCATTCTCATGGGGAGGCCTATGCCCAACAGTGAACGTCTACGGGCTGACGGATAGATGGATGGATTCATAAAGAAATTTGTATATGGACGTAGAAAAGACTCTGTAATACGATAAAATATTTTGAAACAAAGGTTAGGAATGAATATTAAAATGGGTCAGTGTGTGAAATGTTATGAAAATTTATTACTACACCTGTGTGATAAGCAGCCGTGCTTACAATTTTCCTCAAATATCCTCAAAAATTTGATTTATTTTGAACACATAAAAAATATTTTTTTTTGATTACACGGAACGAGGTATCTTCAGAACGGTTTGACTACGAGTAAGCATTCGTCACTTGCATTTTCCTTAATTCATAAGCTTGGACCACCGCTATAACCGAGTATATCCGGCAAGAAACTCACCTATTTTTAATACGCTTTTATTAGCTTCAGACGTATGTATGTTAGTATGTAACGGAATCTTTGAACATGATTTTGACCCCCTTCAAAACGTCGGATTAACTCGAAATTTTGGCATAATTATTAAGGACCGATGACAATTCAATATTTTAAACAGTTTGACCCGTTATCCTTACTAGGATAATCAGGATTAGAGAAAATTCAACTAAAAAATTAAAAATAAATAATAGTTAAAAAAACTAAAAAAATACGCTTTTAAAGAAAATCCAACTAAAAAATAGAAAATAAATTTTTAAAAATTTGAATTAAGAATAGTGTATTGTTATCAAGTACTACTTCCGGCCTCAGATGTACGGCTAATTTAGATGCATCCTAATTATTTACAGACTTGATTATAGTTTTATAATTTAACTGATATTTTTATAATTAGGTAAATAGTTAATAGTTCACGCCGCGTGTATCTATAAATACCGCCATCTTGAATATCGGCGTCCCCCAGGGATCGGTGCTCTCTTCAATACTCTTCTCGCTGTTCACCAGCGACATACCCCAACATAGTAGAATACAAACAGCATTATTCGCTGACGACACTGCCATCTTCTATGCAGGTCGATCTCCCTCAACAGTGACAACCGTTCTCCAAACTGCGGCTACCGCCCTATCCAAATGGACTAGGAAATGGAGAATCGGTATAAACCCCACCAAAAGTCAGGCGATCATATTTCATAAGGGGATAGATCGCCGCTACCCAATGGCTGAATATCCACAGATAAAGATGTTCGACCAACCCATCCCCTGGACAAGGGAGGTCAAATATCTGGGTGTGACCTTGGACAGACGACTGACCTTCGGTCCTCACATAGGGCGAGTCCGCGCGCGCGCAGCCCTAGTGCTAGGATGGTTACACAGCTTAGTACACGCCAAGTCTAAGCTATCTCTCCGTAATAAAGTTAGATTATACACTGCTTGTATACGTCCTATCATGACGTATGCAAGTGTAGTGTTTACACAAGCGAAGCCACGCGGGCTACATCGGCTACAGGCATTACAGAATAGGTTCATGCGCCGAGCGACGGGAGCACCGTGGTACATGCGCAATGTGGATCTTCACATAGATCTTGGCTTGCCGACCATCAGGCAATTCATGAAACAGTGCTCTCGCCGCTACTTCGACTCTGCCGCGACACACCCGAACCCATTAGTGGTAAGGGCTGCTTCTTACATCCCCTCTAAAATGTCCGCGATTAAACAACCGCTCGTTGCTCGCGTGGCTCGCGACACGTCACGTCTCGTTTCCGTCGGGGGCGAAAAGTGGCCCACAGAGAACCGCTTTGCTACGCTGAATATGTCAAAGATCGTAGCAGGTGGAGGGCAGTGGACTCTGCCTACCCCTATGGGAAAAAGGCGTGAATATATAAAAAAAAAAAAAAAAAAAAAAACAACCGCGACTAATACTCGACGAACCCGACGACACTATAACGCTCGCCCAGACTGAGGCATACACAGCCCGCGCGGCCTTGACAAATAGTAGTAAATATCCACGTTACCGCCCCCGCCGACGGGGAAGGAAGACGTGTCGCGTTAAAATCATAAACGTGGGAGTGCCCACTTTGCCAGCGACCGCCCGAGCCGAGGTCCGTACCCCACAGGGGGTGCCCTCGGGATGGGTCGCTTAACTTTAAGCGGGTTGAGAGCCCTCAGCGCTCACCCACCAGTCCGGGTAAAGTTGTCACAGCCATCTGAGGCTAACAACTAAGTCACACAAAAAAAAAAAAATATTGTAGGTCATTCGTATTGTAACCGCTGTAAGGTTAATTACAAATTGTAAAGTACAAAGTGTGTCTTCATTACCTTCGCCGTCACCCTTGCCGCCTTCGTTCTACAGTATATAAGAAAAAAATATTTGTTATTGTAAAAAAAGCGTGGGGTGCTTTTTAAGATATTATCAAAATGATAATCATTTTACTCATATCAGTCAATAAAATATTTATAACTATTGACAACACGCACCCCACGCTTTTTTTACAATAAAAAATATTTTTTTCTTATATACACTATTCTTAATTCAAATTTTTACAAAATTATTTTCTATTATTTAGTTGGATTTTCTTTAAAAGCGTATTTTTGTTATTTTTTTTGAAAAAATATGACGACTGGGCATAACAGTTGTGGACTGCCAACCGTATCTATAAAACTATTTCGTGTTAATAGTATCTAAAATCTGTCTATGGGGGTAGGGTGTTTAGTGGACTAGTTTACCTAACAACAATTGTTTACATTCGTCTGCCTTCAATAACCATGTGGTTTTGAACTTTGGCAGACGGTGACCCGCCAACTCACTGAATGGGCCCTCCTAAATAGTCGCCACAGGCACATCAGGGGGGCACATTGATGTAAATGGCTAGAGATGTCAAGCGGTGCGGCACCGGTTTCACCATTGCAAGTTTCAAGACTCGCAGAGAGGTCCCCGTAAATATTTCCTTGAAAATGACACTTCCCCACCTAGCACACAGCTCTACTGGCCATGTAGCTCTGACGACCCATCTTTGTGCAGCCGTTAGGCAAGCTAAAGTTGAGAATCCTACAGATACTCTTGGCCTATCGCTCCAGCCAACCAAAGAGGAGGAGCTGGATACAAGGTCTTGATCCACTCTCTAGGACATTCATAAACTTTTATGTAAGCGGCGTCACTACTTAGTGACGCTAATCACATTCAGCTCACCACTGGGGTTTAATATTTTTCCTATAAACGTCGTGATATTTTTTATATTATTATTGCAAATGCGTGTGGTGAGGGACTAAGAATACAAATCACTAGGATCTTGTCCATGGGTGTCGTAAAAGACGACTAAGGGATACAATGTGCATATAACGCATTTGCAAGAGAACGAAAATTAAAAATAAAACCCTATACCAACCCGTGTGACCAGCGTGGTATAGAAGGTTAATGTCTTCCTTATTATGAAGAGGAGGCTTGAGCCCAGTAGTTAACGGTACGTATGTACATATATGAGCCGAACCAATATACAGGGTGTATCAGGTTATGGGGCAACCGGTCAAAATGGAGCAAGGCAATGGTGGTAGGAACCCATGAAAAAAATTTGAACGAAAAATATCGATTCGTTAAGGAATTAGAGACACGTATAGTTTTCAATTTTGTCATCGCTTTTTGGTATAAATCCAATTGAAATGTATAAAGTCAATGATACTTAATACGGAACATATTCATACTTTGTTAAATGTTCATTAGAAATTGAATAAATCAAAGATTACGTTCGCATAAGCAAGACAAACTTCGCTTTAAAACAGCTGATCGGCCGATGACCGTTGACGGCTCGCCGTCGTTACCTAGGCTAATTGAAGCGTTTGCGCAATTCTAGGTATGAATGAATGAAATTATACTGTCGAAGCTTTACATGCCTACATGTATTTTGTCTGTACATGCCTACATAATACGTAACATTTAAGGCATAGACTCTTAGACACATTTTTTTGAAATCACTATAACTTTTATGTTATATTGTTTTTTGTGTAATGTACATTCTAATTACAATCTATGACCGTTAAACTACAACATACTCGAACAGTTGTCCCATAACCTGATACACCCTGTATATAGGTATTCCATAACATAATATTTTAAAAGACGTCTATCTAGATTTATGAATGATGATCTCTACTTATATTTTACTACTTATGGTTACGGAGATCAGATATCAGGCTAGAAAGCCAAGCCTAGAACATTTGGCAATAACAATAAAGTTTTAAATGGTTATACTGTCACAAATACTTTTAACGACAATTTTATTTAAATATTGTTTTAAAACTCATTTTTATGATATTGAGAATTATTTAGCACGCACGTGCAAAATTTAAATCATTATTCGATATGATGCCGTTATAGTGATAATTTTAAAAAGCTAAAACTTTTTGATGGTTTAATTTAAAAAATAACAGATACATACATGCACCTGCAGATTATTTTACCGTTTCATTTCAACGTTTAGAAATGCGACATATTATTCTAATTACAATACTATCGCATAACCATTTATTATATCGTGTGTTTCTCGTTTCTTATTTCAGCCCATATACATCCCACTGTTGGGCTCAAGGCTCCTCCATTTTGGGAGGGAAATTGACTTATACATCTACCTGACACCACGCTGGTCTGTCAGATGTGTTGGTATAGGATTTTGTTTCTAGTTTTCATGCTCTATGATGAGAGATTATATGCATATTGTATCCCTTAGTCGTCTTTTTCGACACCCACGTGCAATACAAGGGTTAGTAGAATTTGTAGCCGCTACCAAATTTATAAATATTGTAACAAAAGAAATTTGATAACAAAGAAATATCATGGTACCAAAAATAAACTTAAATTTTATAGTTTTTTGTCACATTAGTGTCAATAGAACGAGTACAATGTCCGTTAAATGATAATTTATATGATTCGGCAACAGTATTGAATTTATTATATAGAATATTTGACTAGATTATAAATTGTAATAAATTTAATATACATAATATAATAATCAAATTAATAAAGTATATAATAAATAAGATAAATTTTTCAACAAAATATCTAAATAATGAAGGCTGTTTTATCTTGTCTTGAATCTATGAGGCAAGTTCAACTAAATTCTATAGAATTATATTTTTACTGCACAGAAAATGTAATGAGCAAATTCATATAAAATATATTATATCCTTCCCCGAATTTTGCAAATAAAATTACCGCACAAAGGGTTTCAAATTAAACTTGACATTAGTCATTTTGGTTTTTCACATTAAAAATATAAACAGGGTTACATACCACGAGACATTTGCATAGAATGGATAATTGAACGGTGACCTCAAACAATTTTATACTCATTTTAGTTAACAAGAATTTAAAACTAAATGTAGAAAATATAGAGCTTTATTTTATTTGACAATGGATAGGAAGATGAATCGATAGTGTGTGGTTCAAGTTACAAAAAACATGAGAGAAGAAGTCCTCATTAGATAAAAAAAAATCTGGTTTGGCGAATTACTTTTTAAATGCACAAATACAATCAAATCTCATGGTCTTAATTAACAACAGGGCAGCCTGAAATTCCATGAGTACTCCAGCGTGGTACGAACATCATCATTATCATCGTCCTGCTGTTATCTCAATTATTTGGGGTTCGGGCAATATATCTCTCTCTCTGTATATAATCTCTTTCGTTGTACCTAATGCAAAAGATTCGGCAATAGCTTTGTGGCCGGCCACCTACATAACTTTATGATTAAGTAATAGTAGTAGTGGTAATAACGATGACTTGTTGGACGTGGCACATCTTAGTCCGCCTATGAACATAATCACTGAAAAGTGTTCGAAACGTCGAGAAATCAAAAATCAATTACGAAAGCGATAAAAGCCGTAAAAATGGTTTTTTAACTATTAGTTCTATAATCATAGTCATGTAACATAACATCATAATTGTTGTTAACAGATGGCATCAGATGGGATTGACCCAGATCTATGTTAAGATCTTAGTCGTTTTCTATAACCCCTACGAGCAATATAAAAGTTGCTAGTATTTCTATACGACACTACACAAGTCCATGTGCATCAGATCGAAATGGAAAATGTCTTTATAAAATTCTAGATTAAATATTTTATCTTTACCACGGAGATTTGTATTTTACAAAATTATTTTGTTCTATTATTATTAGTAATTTCTGAAATGACATCATAATATTTACTAAATATTATTAATTTAATAAGCTAGGTACGATACGTTTTACATAATAACTAATCATTAATATTTAGTATTTACTTATACAAGCATGACAGTATTTTTGAAACGACATTTAGGCTAAGAACTCACGGAGTGATTTTGTATCGTGCCCGTTGCGGTAGTGGAATAGCGATTTTATTTCTAAATTCACGAGACCAGTTATTTGCGCGGTTACGCAGCCGTCGCGGTTTAGATTACCGCCCGCGTACATGGCGGGCGAGGATCGCAAGGCGGGCGGTTGCAAGACAAACAGTTCGTAAAGTGCGCGGGCGCAACCCGCCGAGACTGCGGATGACCGCGGCCCATGCGATTCTACTAGTTGCCCGCCGGTGCAGCGGGAGCTGCAAACAACCGTACACAGCGCGGGCGTAAAACGCGTCGTGAGATTTGCTTTTATTTTTTACATAAATATCA
Organism: Lymantria dispar; assembly: GCA_032191425.1. NCBI lineage: Eukaryota > Metazoa > Arthropoda > Insecta > Lepidoptera > Erebidae > Lymantria > Lymantria dispar. The sequence continues at coordinate 4,516,076 of CM063444.1, read as the reverse complement.
GCATTCTACAGAAGCTGCGGGCCCGCAACCGCGGCGGACGCGGGTGAAAATCGCTCCGTGAGTTTTTAGCCTTATGAACTCAAATAAAACGCACCTCATCAATAAATAATTTATTTTCAATACTTTCTAATTCGTTAATGCTTACAGTTTATACCATACATAAAACACCCGGCCATTGACAGGCCAGCATTGTTTGTAGGCGTGTAGGTCAAGACCCTCGCGGCCTTGACAGCTGTATTAGATGCGCAAGCGCAATTATTCATGATTTAATTATCTCCTTATGTCAGCGGGGTGTCAGTCAATAGCTATTTCAATACATTTAATAATCGATATTGTTCTTAATAGTTATTACTTACGTCAAATAATTGATTGGTTTAAAATGGAATATATTTCCTTTAAAAAATATTTAGTATTTTAGATTACTTTTGGAACGGATCAATATCCAATGCGTGATGCATGATGGAAACTACAGTGACATGTTATCTTTTTTTTTCCCTTGATGTCGTAGGAATCAATTTTAAGAAATCATTAGATCTTTTATGTATCGTAAGTATTGATTATAACGAAATATAGGCTCATTTTTCTAAAAAAGGGGCAATATAAGGCAGCAAAGAAAAGAAATAAATCATGCTTATTCCTTGATTTTATTATGATTTTCCATTATCGCATAGTACATGCATATGTACCTATTAAAATATATTTCTTTAAAAACCATTTAAAAGACAATGAAAGGTATATATTATATAGTCTTTTATATTATTAGAATAAATCAATGTATGCTTATGTTTCAAAAAAGATACTTTCTGTACTTTGAAAGCTAACACCAACACAATACAGTAACAAAACTCATTTTAATGCTCAGCTTTAATGTGTAATGTGTTTTACCCGGTTTCATAGAATTCAGTTGACGAATAGTTTAGCGACCGCTAGGTTACTAAAGGTTTTATAATAGCTATTTTAATAGTGAATCATAATAAAAATAAAAGATAACTTAATATCAATAACAGCAGTGTAAAATACATAGTTTATTTTGAATTGCATGACATAAACATGACATAAAATGTCTCTACAACTCATCATATCTGTTATGTTTAAAGAAATATATTTGCCAGATTAAATGATCATTGAGACATTAAGATAGTATTATTCATGTTTCAATTAAGTGGGTTTTGCTTCCTGATATACCCACGCGAATAGTTTCCGAAGAAACAACTGTGCATATTCAAACTAATTTGTTTTAAAAAATTACAAAATACTGAATACTACTTACCAACTCTTACTAAAAGAAAACCCAAGAGCTTTACATCGACCTTTTTTTTCGCGAGGAAAAATGTTAACTTTACGCATGTCCACCTCAGCTCTGATAGATGGGGTATGCTGGGCTCAACGTCGATTTATTATCAGCCCCACTACCGGCTAAAAACCACACGCTGTTCCTGTCCCTCGACTATGACAAAGTCATGGGACCGTTTTTACATGCACCATGACTGCGCCGGGCCAATACATACGCTGCTCGCTGACTCACCTCAAGGAGGTACTACTCCCCCTTCACCTCAGGTAATGCTCATAAGCATTCACTTATCTTTGAGAGCTTTACATCGATCTGGGCCAACTCCATTTAAGGCCTTCTGATCAACAATTACATTCCCAAGGAGTGTTGAACTTAGACGGCAGTTGGTCCTAAAACTATTGCAATTTTTACGATGGCTAAGGAGTACTTATGGCGTTGAATCCAAGTAATTGAGATAAGATCAGGATCATGATGTTCATGAGGAAGCTGAACTATTGTTTCGCATAAACCTCCCAAGAGAAAAGTGTCCGTGATCGCAGTCCTTACTAATGCGAAAGTAAGTTTGTTTGTTACGCTTTCACGCTTAATCCACCAAACCGATATTAAAATTCTTTCATCAACAGAAAGCTATGTGAGGGAGTAACATAGGCTACATTTTATCTCAGTATTACCACGGGAACGGGCACTATGCGGGTAAGGCGTCTGAAACCAAAGCGAAGCGAGGGCGAGTTACTAGTTGGTTTACAGGCCTCAATAAGTCAGATTTAAGTCTGATGGCCTAGTAAACGGCGGTGACGCATTGTATTATTAAACTGTCGCCACACGGGAAATAACGTGGGTTCGACGAAATGAATATTTTTATTATATTAACAACGATATTACAATTACTAAGTACCGTTTACATAAAATGAAAGATGTAAAATATGATAAAAACTTATTTGCAATCGAAAAATGATTATTGCAGGTGGAATATGAGCATGTATATATTGGAAATTTGTTTGAATCGTTTTACTAATTAAGCCAACACCCATTAGAGGAACTAACCCCTATTCCGATTAGTATGGCTAGCAGGAATAGTAAGATCAATTTCTCTCCTATTGTGGAGGAGGCTTGAGCCCAGCAGTGGGCGTGTATATGAGCTGCGATGGATTAAGGATTCTTGGACGAAAAAGTCCAACAATAGTATTGTTCCGAAAGAGAATTTTAACTCTGAACTTTTCCATCGTAGTCTTGTAGGTATCACCCAAAAACGCGACCGTCTTTTTTTTTTTTTATTTATGGGTGGGCTATGGTAAGCGCACGCGTGGTCCAGTCCGTCCAGGGCGATGAAAGGACGGCGCGCGGGCCCATAACCCACCCGTACCCACGTCACCTCGTTGTTGGGCCGACCACAGGAGCAGATGTGACTTGTCGTCAGTGGTCGGCCCGACGGAATACCCTTTCGGGTACCCTCACCTCTCGACGTCCTGGGACGTCGGTCGCCGTCGCGCGGTTAGCCTCTCTGCGGGTGACGGACAATTCCCCGGTCCGATCACCCACGGCCTCGGCTAGGGCGGCATTAGGCGCAGATACTCGCGCCTGCGCCGCCCGAGTTGCCGGCAGCGGAACGTGTCACCGAATAAGATCTCTACTCGCACACGATCTGCCGCCTCCTTCCGTGAGATTACGGCCTCACAGAAGGCGGCGACCGCGTCCCACATTCCTGACGCTGACGATCTCTCTGGCGATGGTCGGCAGCGCCAGGTCGGTACCGATAATTGCGACGAGTTTACGCCGATCCCCCTCCCATGCAGCACACTCCTCGAGCGTGTGCTGCGCCGTGTCCTCGTCGCAACTGCAGTGGTGGCAGGACGGTGTGCTCTCCCTCCTGACAATCTTGTGCAGGTACTTCCCGAAGGAACCGTGCCCGGTCAGCACCTGCACCAGTCGGAAGGAAAGCACACCGTGCGTCCGCTCCAACCACTCCATCAGCACCGACCGGAGAGCCTCGACGGTCCTGTCACCGTACCGAGGACTCTCCAGCCGGACTGCCCAACGGGCAATGACTCCTCGGCGGGCGTCGACCCTCCAGGCGGTGATCTCTCTGATGGAGACCATGCCGCCGCGGGCGCGCGTCTCCGACACCCGCCGATAAACCGTCTAGGTAAATGTTTGCGCTTTATTTTTAATTTCTACAAAGCTACTTCCTGCCAAATAATTACTTTGAGACTATATTAATTGACATTGCAATAAATGTTTCAATTATTGTTTTAATTACATAATTATACTTTAAATATAGTATGTGTACATGCCGACACGTTATGAAGCCATTAATATTTAATTGTCGATATTTATCAGAGAAATCAGTTCAGTAATTTTAATGGCATTATTAAGATGGCAATTATTTAAATATATTGATTCCGTATTTGGCGAGATTGCATTCTTCGTATTATTATTATATTTAACTAACAATCCACTCTCGCTTCGCTTCGGATTCAGTCGTCTTGCCCCCGCAAATTAAAATTCTAATATCTTTTTAAACATTACGATACGCGACTGCCGTCCGTGAGGCCTCGGATTCAATTCGTTGAACGGACAATGTTTTTCGGTTTTCTTAAGAGTAAAAATAACCTAGGCTATTTTTCCTTATATAGACAAGTATCTGGTAGTAAAATATTATTAAAATTAGTCCAGCCGTTTGGAAGATTACCCGGAGCAAACAAACAATTTTTAAAGTGGCTTTTAGGCAGAAGAATAGATGTAGGTTTAATTAACCGTGTGAACGTGGAAAAATCTTATTTTTATGGCATTTAAACAGACACATCAATTTTATTTATTTGTATAGATTTAAACTCGTTTTATGGAGAATGAGATATATTTAATTTGAAATCAATTATCGGCAATTTCATCAAAGACTAATTATATCAATGATTACTAGACTTGCGTTGATTTATAAACTAATTTTATGAAGTCTGTAATTATTGCTTTAATGTAGTGTTTTTTTTCTCTATACAGGAGCACCCACCTGCCAGAAAAATACATCTACATAGTTCGACATTTCAAATTCAACTCAGTTTATATACATCCCACGTTTCACTGCTTTTTTTTTTGGCATGGGCTGCGGTTGGCGCGCTCCCGAACGAACCCGAACACCACGTCGCCTTCGTCGTTGGGCCGACCACCGGACTGGCATGACGCGCAGGTAGTCGCGCCTGCGCCGCCCGCTTCAATGGTCGGCGGCGGGTCGCTTCGTCGAGGCTGCACTCCTCGCGCGCGCGACCCGCCCCGTTCCACTGCTAGGCATTAGTCTCCTTCACAATGAAAGAGATTCGACCTAATATACCATTACCAGACTCCCTTCTATATATTATTGGCATGTCATATTCCTTAATCTACGAGTATTTATTTTTTATTTTTATGTGGATGTACCCACGAGCAAGAAAAGGGGTAGTGAAACATTTTTTTCATGCTCACACGGTTATTTGCACTATACATATGCCTAAAAATCACTTTATATTTTTTTTGTCTGTCTGTCTGTTTGTTCCGGGTAAACTTCAAAACGGCTGAACTGATTTAAAAAATTCTTTCACCAATGGAAAGCTATAATATCAGGGAATAGACTAGGCTATATTTTATCCCGGTATTGCCACGGGAACGGAAACTACGCAGGAAAGACGACTGAAACCAAAACGAAGCGAGGGCGGGTTGCTAATCAATTAATAATTCATCACCATCGCAGCCCACATACGTCCCACTGTTGGGTTCGGGCCTCCTCCACAATGGGAGGGAAATTGACCTTACTATACCATGCTGATCAGACAGATACAGGTATAGGGTTTTATTCGAGTTTTCCTTCTCTTGCAGATGTTTTATCTACCAGTATAGATGTGTAATACTCATGTAAACATCAGAGATCATTAATTTAATAAAATTACAGTGGTTTAAAATTCCTTGAATAACATAAAGATATTTTTCTACACATAATAAAATAAGTTGATCATTAAACGTGCCCTGAACAAACCAGGTAAATCAAGATACATAACAACATAGGTACTATTAATATACTGTTTATTGAGAAATCGAAAACAATTGAGTTCGGTTATTTCCTGACCTTATCGTATAAATCAATTAGCTTAAGGAAAAAAATGTATGGTCAATCAATCTCATGTGCCACGAAATTCCCAGTATTGTTCGATATTTTCACTGTTCTTATACGATCAACTTTACCATATAGGTGCGTAGTGCAAGGTGAACTAACAAAAAATTAATGAAGAACACGAACCGACCATATGTTTTGAAATATTATCGCTTATTGTACAAAGTAATTTCCGTGTGGTGACCGAGTAAGAATACAATTCAGCCCTAATCTTGCTCGTATCGTAAAGTGAAATCGAAAGTAAAATCGTATCGTAAATTTAGTATCGTAAAAGACGCCAAAAAATGTAATAATCAGATAACATCACTGCAAGAGAAGGAAAACTTGAAATTTAACCCTTTTTTGGGGTGGGTTACGGTCTGTGCGCTCCTCGCTCCCCTCCGTCCGAGGCGACAGAGGGGCGTAAGCACGCACACCCGTAACCCACCCATGACACGTCTCCTTCGTCGTTGGGCTGACCACTGGAGCAGGGTGACTTGTCGTCAGTGCTCGGCCCGACGGAATACCCCCTGAAGAGTAACCTCTCCTCGACCGACGTCCCCTCTTTTCTGGGAAGACGTCGGTCTTTCCTCGCGCGGTCAGCCTCTCGGCGGGTGACGGACTAATTCCCCGGTCCAGTCACCAGCGGCCTCGCCTAGGGCGGCATCAGGCGCGGGTATTCGCGCCTGCGTCGCCCCAATCACCGGCGGTGGGTCGTGTCGTTGAGAAGACGTTCCTCGCGCACGCGTTCCGCCGCCTCCTTCCGCTAGACTACAGCCTCGCAGAAGGCTGCGACCGCGTTCCGATGATTGCGACGAGTTCACGGCGCTGCTCCTCCCAAGCGGCACAAAACTCCAGCATATGCTGCGCCGTGTCCTCGTCGCAATCGCAATGGTGGCAGGACGGTGTACTCTCCCTCCCTCCTAACGACCGTGTGCAGGTATTTGGCGAAGCTACCATGCCCGTCAACACCTGCACCAGTCTGAAGGAGTGCACCCCGTGCCGCCGCTTTAGCCACTGGATCAGCATCGGCCGGAAGGCCTCCACGGTCCACACACCGAACCGAGAATCGCCAGCCGAACCGCTAGTACTTTATATTGGAAACTTTTACTGTTTTGTGATGTTATAATAATATTATAATGGCATCGTTGTAATGTATTGTCTGCATGCTATATATGCTAAAATATGTTGACTATGATATAAAAGTGCTTTACGTATGTGTTTCACTTTTTACCAAAAATCTTAATGGCACCTTTCAAAACCTACCTACTGAAAAAGGTTAATCATGAAAAAGAATGTCACAATGAGACAAAATGAAAAATTACGAACATTAAACCAACAATATGTTTACATAGTTAATTTTTATGACAACTTTCATTGAAACAATCATAATGATTACGTATAATTACAAGAAAACGATTATTAATTGCTTTAAATCGCATTACTTTATTACCAAAACGATGCTATTCATTCTGAATGACAAAGACTTATAAGAGAAAGATAAACTCCTACATTATTTAAGCAAGTCGTAGAATTTTACGACGAATATTATGTAATTCATAAAGTAATTATACGAACAATTTAACTACTGCATATATTCTTTGGTATAAATATGTTAAGAATAAATTTTTGATCATAATTGTATTTTATTTACATTTTAACAAGGACTTATTCTAAATGATCATACTCAAGAATTCATTCATTCAGCTCAGCGTTAAGTTCCACTGTTGGGTTCGGGCCTCCTTCACAATGAAAGGGAAATAGATCTATTGTAATGCGCTGGTCAAGCGTGTTGATATAGGGTTTTAATTTGAATATTCCTTCTCTTGCATAGATGTTATAGGTATTATAGTTACAGGTTGGTATAGATTTTTGTTTCCAGTTTTCCTTCTTTTTCCTAGATTTCATATGCGTTATATACCTCTTAGCCGCCTTCGTCGTCATCGGCGTCGACGGCCCACAGGTAAGAGAGGGGGTGATGAAATTTAAACCTACTAAATCACCACACGAAATACATACGTAATGGCGAAATGAACGTATTTACTGTTTATATGAGATTTTCTAATTATTTATCCCTAACACCCTCCGCTACAATAACTCGTTCCAGCAGTCTTCGATTTTATTAATAACCTATTTTTATTTAAATTGTTTATCGTGGATTGTTTGCAGGCTTTTAACGTTAAGGAAAAATGCTTTTGACAATATAATAACTGGCTCACAGTGAATGTTACTCCAACAGTATTTAATTAAGTAAATACTATCTCAAGTTAAATAAAAAGTGTATGTGAACTTATGTACGCATATAAGAAGTTATATTTCTTAGGCGTAACAAGATAAAAATCTTTCTAAAATTAACTTTCCTTAACGTTATCCTACGTTTGTAGAAAAAACGACACGAATGATAGAAAAAAGGTATTTAATATATTGAAAGTTTTACGACACTCACGGGCAAAAGGGGATGGTGAATTGTTTTCTTAATTCGTCACCACAGGGAAATGTAATCTATACCAATAAATAAAATAGGAGTGTCTGTTTGTAATGTCAAAATAATAGGCTTTTTTCATGCTCACACGGTTATTTGCACGACACCTATGCCTAAAATAGCAATTAAAAAATTTTTGTCTGTCTGTCTGTCTGTCTGTTTGTTCCGGGTAATCTTCAAAACGGCTGGACCGATTTCAAAAATTCTTTCACCAATGGAAAGCTATAACATCAGGGCGTAAACTAGGCTATATTTTATCCCGTTATTCCCACGGGAACGGGAACTACGCGGGTAAAACGACTATAACCTATAACCGAAGCGAAGCGAGGGCGGATTGCTAGTCCTTACTAAATATTAGTAATAATGAATGTGAAAGTTAGTTTATTTATTTGTTACGTTTGCACGCTTAAACCACTGAATCGATTTCAAAAATTTTTCACGGAAAGCTGTAATATCAGAAAGTAACATAGACTATATTTTATCCCGGTATTCCCACGGGAACGGGCACTATACGGGTAAGAGGACTGAAAACGAAGCGAGGGCGGGTTGCTTGTAAAATAATAAATCTTTTATAATACATACTAGCAGACCCGGCCACGCGTTGCTGTGGCTAATGTTTTTGTTATATTACATTTTATTAAACTATTTAAGTGGAACTGTAAGAGAACATCTGTCATGGAGGTCGTCATATTTTTTTACAAATGGCATCTATGTAAAAAAGCAAGTTAAAATCGTATATGCCACGTTTTTTTATTGTTTTTTTTTTTTTTTGGGGTGGGTTGCGGTCGGCGCGCTCCTCGCACTACTCCGTCCGGGGCGACAGAGGGACGTAAGCACGCACACCCGCAACCCACCCACGTGCACGTCGCTTTCGTCGTTGGGCCGACCACCGGAGCAGGGTTACTTGTCATCAGTGGTCGGCTTCGACGGAATACCCCCTATTTGGGGTACCCTCCCATCGACCGACGTCCCCCCCTCGGGGAGGACGTCGGTCTTTCCTCACGCGGTCGGCCTCTCGGCGGGTGACGGACTAATCCCCGGTCACGTCACCCGCGGCCTCGGCTAGGGTGGCATGAGGCGCAGGTACTCGCGCTTACGACGCCTCAGTCGCCGCACAGTGTTCCGTCTAGAACAAGCAAGGTGGATAAAATTATTTTTAGACCTTTTTAGACCGATACTAGTTAAATATGTTATTATGCTTTATTTAGTCATCTTAAATAATAGTCTCTTGTGAAGGGAAGTGGGAGTGGAAAAATAAATATAATTTATAAATAAATAATAATATAAATAAATATAAAAAAATAAAATTACATAATACTATTTTACAACATATAAATGTAAACTATATTACAACTTACTAAATAAATAAATGAAAAATAATATTTAAATAGTTATTCTACTAAAAACTCTAAAAACAATTATAACATCTAATATATTTATTTAATAATATAAAAAGTAAAAACTAATACCCAACTATGACAAAAAACGAGGCTAAAAAGTATGAGATAAGATTTTCAGGACACATATTCAAGTTTGAAGAGCTGTAGTCACGCGTTGTTATATTACGGTATTATGTTGCTTGTCTTTTCCAATAAAGCTTGTAAATTTATTTCACTTTGGTGACGTTTCTGTGTCCAGTAGACCACAGAGCTACTTTGGCAGCAGTCATGAGCTCTTTAGCACTGCGAGATTGTACTAAATCTTCCACCCTACGTTTCTTTATTTGAGAAGACGATTCCTCGAACTCTTTCAAGGTCTGCTGACTTTAGTTGACTCTTGTGTAATGTTAAAGATTACGGCTATTGGCAAATTATTTGGAACTTAATTTCCTCACCCTCTAACCTCTCCTTATTTTTGGCTATGAATTGTTCCTTTGATTTTCCAGAAGAATTTTCCATTTAGATGCGATAGCTGATGAGAGTTTTGCTAATTTCATCTTTAGTGCGCGTTCAGAATTATCGGTAATACTTAAAATATTGAAATATGTCATAATAAAATCAAAAAGGCGAAAATTCCTTTCACTTTTATCATATTTAGACCATTCTTTAAAAATAGTAACATTCGAAATAGAATTAATGTATTCTGAAAAAAAATAAAAAACAATATTTGTGCCCATTTGTGCTGATTTAAAATAGATTTATATTTTAGTGAACTAAGCGATCTAAAGATAAAATCATAATTTAGCCCGTCTACAAAAGTCTACAAGTTGTTCCCAGTCCAATAAAGTTCATAAATATTTAATAATACGCAATAAATTTTAATGTTTTTTCAGATACGTTTTAGATATACAAATTCGTTAACAATATGATTAAATATAGTCAAAATGTGTACTAGTACTAACCTTCAGTTGTAAAATCCATTACTAAAAACTTGCACAAACCACTAACTGACACAATGAGATGTTGTTCAAAGTGCCGCATAGAAGTAACTGATATAAGTGCTTTAATTACATGCGACTCATTACCTCGCATTGTAACCCTATCACTAATAATTCTGGAATATTAGACATAAACTATTCTTGGAATTAGAGGTTTGGGGGTGTTGTTTACCTGAATTAACTACCAGTTTCCGGAAATTTAAGAGCGACTTTTGTCCACCTAGCTTGTTCTAGGCGGTACACTGTGCGCCGGCGGCGGATCGCCTCATCGAGGCTGCGCTCCTCGCGCAGGCGATCCGCCGCCTCTTTCCGCGAGATCACTGTCTCGCAGAAGGCTGCGACCGCGTCCCAGTTCCCGATGTTGCCGACCATCGCCGCGATGATAGTCGGCACCGTCAGGTCGGCACCGATGATTGTGACGAGTTCACGGCGCTGCGCTGTCCAAGCGGCGCAGGCCTCGAGCGTATGCTGCGCTGTGTCCTCGTCGCAATCGCAGTGGTGGCAGAACAGTGTACTCTCCCTCCTAACGACCTTGTGCAGGTATTTGGCGAAGCACCCATGCCCCGTCAACACCTGCACTAGTCAGAAGGAGAGCACCCCGTGCCGCCTTTCCAACCACTGCATCAGCACCGGCCGGAAGGCCTCCACGATTCGCACCGAACGAACCGAGGCCTCTCCAGCCGGCAATGAAGTCTCGGCGGGCGTCGATGCGCCAGGCGGTGAGCTCCCTCAACGAGACCACACCGCTCTCCGCTCGCACCCCCGTCACCCGCCGATACAATCCGGCGAGCATTTCCGCTTCCAGGTCCCACGGCAATAGGCACGCTACCTCCGTCGCCACCGTGCGGTATCCGCGGAAGGCCCTGACCGCCATGGCCCTCTGTGGTCGCCACAGAAGAGCCCTGAGTCGGACGGTCATGGACCCCGCCCACACCAGTGCGCCTATATGCCACGTTTGTAGGTTTGACATAGCAGCGCCATCTATTAATTAATTACTCAATCCAGTCAACAGACATCGCCATCTGTTAAAATCGTTTGGAGTTAACAGTTAATAATTGTGAATGTCAAATAATAGGTATATGTAGGTAATACAAATAATTTGCAATAAAATAATATTGCGACTATAAATTAAGATGTAAGCTATCCTATCTTTCAAGTTGGATCAAACTGCACACGGTGTGCAAATTTGATTAAAATCGGTTAAGTAGTTTAGGAGTCTATCGCGGACAAACAATGTGACACGTAATTTATATATATTAAGATTGTAAAAGTTTTGACAATAGTTTTATGAGAGTCTGCCTGCCTGACGTCAACCCTACTTGCTTTTAGGTCACCCCACGAGCAATGTAAGGATTGGTAGTATGTATAGTCGCCACCGTATAGCTTTATACATAGTATGTAGCATATAAAATAAGATATCATTCTTAAAAAGCACCTTACTATAAATATTATCTGCCCGTATAATTATATTATTTTTCGCCTCCGGAAAGGAAAAATACACGTTTTTTTTTCACTTTTGTGCTTATATTACAAGGAGTAAATAAATCAATCAAGCTTCATAAAACATAAAGATATTTATATGTTTATTCTTTAGTTTCATATATATGGATATATGAAACTAAAGAATAAACTGAATCTATACCAATAAATAAAATTGGAATGTCTGTTTGTAATGTCAAAATAATAGGCTTTTTTCATGCTCACACGGTTATTTGTACGACACCTATGCCTAAAATACAGATTAAAAAAATTTTGTCTGTCTGTCTGTTTGTTCCGGGTAATCTTCAAAGCGGCTGGACCGATTTCAAAAATTCTTTCATCAATGGAATGCTATAATATCAGGGAGTAAACTAGGCTATATTTTATCCCGGTATTCCCACGGGAACGGGAACTACGCGGGTAAAACGACTAAAACCGAAGCGAAGCGAGGGCGGGTCGCTAGTCTATATCTATACCAATAAATAAAATTGGAGTGTCTGTTTGTAATGTCAAAATAATAGGCTTTTTCATGCTCACACGGTTATTTGCACGACACCCATGCCTAAAATAGGAATTAAAAATTTTTTGTCTGTCTGTCTGTCTGTCTGTCTGTCTGTTTGTTCCGGGTAATCTTCAAAACGGCTGGACCGATTTCAAAAATTCTTTCACCAATGGAAAGCTATAAAATCAGGGCGTAAACTAGGCTATATTTTATCCCGGTATTCCTACGGGAACTACGTGGGTAAAACGACTATAACCTATAACCGAAGCGAAGCGAGGGCGGGTTGCTAGTCTTCAATAAACTTGCAGAACATACACATTAGCGTTCGCAACGATGCCTCGAAGCATTGTACGTAACACGATCGCTGCTTGGAGGTAAGGTGATAAATATTAAGGAGGGCTAAATGGCTGTACATAAAGTCTGAGTCGATACAACCACTTGTTTTGAGCCGACTTTTATTGGAGGGAGTAAAAAGAAATATCTTTTTGAAGTTTCAAAATGAAATGAGTTGATGCATTATTTTGCTCTATGGTATGTTTATCTTGTGCTTCGTGACCTGTTCACAAGATCGTGACTAATATTATAAAGGTGGAAGTAAGTTTGTTTATTTGTTTGTTACGCTTTCACGCTTAAACGACTGCACCGATTTCAAAAATTCTTTCACCATTGGAAAGCTATAATATCAGAGAGTAACATAGGGTATATTTTATCCCGGTATCCCTACGCAAACGGGAACTACGCGGGTAAGGCGACTGAAACCGAAACGAAGCGAGGGTGAGTTGCTAGTATCTTTATCTATAACAATAAATAAAATTGGAGTGTCTGTTTGTAATGTCAAAATAATAGGCTTTTTTCATGCTCACACGGTTATTTGCACGACACCTATGCCTAAAATAGCAATTAAAAAATTTTTGTCTGTCTGTCTGTCTGTCTGTTTGTTCCGGGTAATCTTCAAAACGGCTGGACCGATTTCAAAAATTCTTTCACCAATGGAAAGCTACAATATCAGGGCGTAAACTAGGCTATATTTTATCCCGGTATTCCCACGGGAACGGGAACTACGCGGGTAAAACGACTATAACCTAACCTATAACCGAAGCGAAGCGAGGGCGGATTGCTAGTATGTATATAAAATTCTTCTTCATGTGTATGAACTGAACTCCTCCTAAACCGCTTCCATATTGTTATTTTGATAGGAAGAAATTATTGTTCGTCAGCGTTACAATTCGTAAACAAAAAAAAAGAGTGTTTGTAATGTACATCTTCATTACAGCCCACATACGTCCCACCGTTGGGCTCGGGCCTCCCCCACAATGAGAAGGAATTTGACCTACTATATCATGCTGGTCAGACATGTTGATATAGGGTTTCATTTCGAGTTTTCCTTGTGTACGCTCGTAAGAAATTATAGTTAATTTCATTCATCGTAATAAGATAAAAATCTTTCTAAAATTTTAACGTTTGGCTTATCCTACGTTTGTAGAAAAAACGAAACATTAGTGTCATTTTATATAGAAACAAAGATATTTAATACATTGAAAGTTTTATTATAACGCATTATCTAGTTGACATTTGTGACGATGTACGTGCGAATCGTAAAAAAATACTCTCATCATTTTTCCTAACGCGCCAAATGAAATAAAAAATATCAAAAATACATTATACAATACAAAAGTATAAACATACAATTGCACAAAGAAATCTTTATCTGAATTCATACTAAGAAAGATCACGCAAGCAAAAGCAGCAAAAGCTGTTCAAACTGATAACGTTCCTATTAAAATTCAACTACAATCAATCAATACATAGCTTGTATTAGATTAGAATGTGTAAGCTTAAAGTGACAAAACGGCTAATATCAATTGAATGTCAAGGACTAATGTTACAACACTGACATGTAGGAACCCAAGCTTTTTGCTGAGCATTCTTATTTACATCAGATTTATTAAATGCCAGATAAGAAACAAAATTATATATGGTAATTGTAAATGTTGAGAACATTATCGGGTTAATAAAATTAATTGAACTTGTAAAGATGTGACAAGCATTTTGGTTTGTAAGCTAAGAGCTTTTACTGATTTTCAAGCGTGTCATTTCTGACGTTATCAACTTACAAAAAGAGCAACGTCTGCTTCTGTAATTAATTTTCTCAGATAATAGACTCGAAAGGGCAAATTAAACTGGATAAAAGTGTATTTATTTATCTTCATGTAAGAATTTAGGGGAATTTCTTTCGTAATGTCTCTGTGTGCTTCTGTTTGATAACAGAGGAAGAATCCACTGCTCTTACCCGTGGTTTGTAAAAGGTCAAAAAGGATGTCTAATATATCTTATCATAGTGAATACCAATGTCATATCGACATAAACCTCGATGCAAACTCTACATAAAATCCAAAACAACACAACGTGGCCAACGTGGTACAGTAGATTAATGTCTCTCCCGCAATGGAGGAGGCCCGAGACTTTTTTTAGGGTAGTCTATGGTCTGGACCACCCCACCCAATCTGTCTAGGGCGCCTACCGTAACCTACCATAGTAGGTACCGCCCCATCATCATTGTGCCGACCACTGGTACCAATTCCTTAACATCCGTGGCCGTCCCGACGGATTATCCTTTCGGGTACCGTCCTCTTCGATGCCCCAAGAAAGCCAAAGCCCAACGGTATATATGGGCTGAGAAGATGATGACCACGAATGTCTCTATGAAATGCATCATACGCATTTTATTTATACATTTCCTTTTGCTTAAATAATAGGCTGTAAAATAACATAATTTTGAAGAAGAAAAGAAGCCTTATTAAAAAGCACAATAAGTTTATAATTCTAAAATCTTTAGGAGTTATGAGAAGAGTTAAGAGAAGATGTGAAGCTATATTACTATTTGAGAAAGAATTAATGTGCCAATATTAGTACAATAAAAGAAAAAACAACTATTAAAATTGCTTTAATATTATTTATGATACAAACAGTGTTTGGTGTCAAATCTCAAGTTCACAAGAACACAATAAATTACGCTCCTTTTATATTGGGATGCGTCACAATACAATATCATAACCTCTTGTACAAATTATCAGACACAAGCTTTAATTTAATAAACGGAGGTTTATTAAAATCCGTAATTATTTGGATACTATCTGAATACATTAAATACTACTGGCAAACTATAGGGTCATAAAAGCCAAATGATGCTTTTTTTGGATTGGTTTGCATCGTTGGGTCGGACCGCCCGCAACTACCCGGTGCAACGAAAACAGTTCCATAATCCCTCATACGTTCTCTCTCCACCTATTGAGAGGATCACCGGTAGGGCTGCCTTTACTATTATAGCCCGCCTCGCAGAAGTATATCAAATCTTGCTTAATCCGAGAATCAAAGACATCACTTTCAACAGCCACTATCTCATACCACTTAATCAAGAATAATTTTCATTTTTTATTTTATTAACTAGCAACCCGCCCCCCTTCGCTTCGATTATAGGTTATAGTCGTTTTACCCGCGTAGTTCCCGTGGGAATATCGGGATAAAATATAGCCTAGTTTACGCCCTGATATTATAGCTTTCCATTGGTGAAAGAATTTTTGAAATCGGTCCAGCCGTTTTGAAGATTATCCGGAACAAACAGACAGACAGACAGACAAAAATTTTTTAATTGCTATTTTAGGCATATGTATAGTGCAAATAACCGTGTGAGCATGAAAAAAGCCTATTATTTTGATATTACAAACAGACACTCCAATTTTATTTATTGGTATATAGTACGTAAGCGTACACAATAGTATCAATTTGCCGTATGGTGACGGAATAATATTGGAATTACCACACCTTATCTTGTGTGTGGATGTCGTAAAAGACGACTAAGCGATATAACCCCCATATAATATCTAAAGTAGATAGCTAGTAGGTAATCTATGCAAGAGTAGGAAAACTCGCAATAAAACCAAACCCGTTTGACGAACGTGTTATAGTAGGCCAATTTCCCTTCAATTGTGAAGAAGGCTCGAGCCCAGGAGTGTCACGTGTATGGGCTGTGATGATGATTATAATGAATGGCATTCATAATGACTGCACAGATGGCGTAGTGGTTAAGATAGCGACCTGCAGCGCCAGTGTCGGGGGTTCGAATCCCACGCGGGACAACACTTTGTGCGATCCACAAATTGTTGTTCTGAGTCTGGATGTAATTTGTGTCCGTTAATTATATGTTTGTAAAGTCCCCCGCAATACAAGGATTATTTCCTTAGTGCAGGGTGTTGTCTTAAATAAATAAATGTATTTTCATATTTTTTAATTCACCACAACTCAAATCATTAAGACTCTGTCAAATCAAAAGGTAAAACTTTTTAAATGAGCTAATAAATGACATATAATTGGTTGTAACAGCTGTCACCGAGTTAAATTATACCTGCCAATTAAAATTCTTCGAGATCTTTCTCAACTTTAGTTAATTTCTCGGGCTGCTGCAACCATAGGCGAACTGAACATGAAGCTTTTTATTCAAGAGTTATAAACTACGGCCACAGTTAAAGAGGGGTTTCTTCTTATAATTAAAAAAACTTCTTATATAAAAATTTATACCTTGTTTATAACTACGGTATCTAGATATGTGTTATTGGATTAGGCATATAATAGTTACCCTCTACATTCACTGTGGATATCATAAGAAAATTGTAAGGGATCTAAGCAAATAATATTACTGCAACAGATGGAAACCTTGAAATAAAGCCGGGGGGACGGCCGGGCCTCGGGGAGGACGTCGGTCTTTCCTCACGCGGTCGGCCTCTCGGCGGGTGACGGACTAATCCCCGGTCACGTCACCCGCAGAAAAAATATATGCTAATGCAGCCATAAATATACCATAAGATATCATTCGTCATCATGTGCTGTGTGGTAGCGGCTTCGAATACTACCAACCCTTGCTTTGCTCGTGGGTGTCGTAAAAGACGACTAAGAGCCCTAGATTGACCCTGACCAACTCCATCTGGTACCATTTGGGTCAACGATTACATTCCCAAGGAGGGTTGACGTCAGGCAGGCGGTCGGTCATAAAAGTCATTGCCAAAACTTTTTGCAATATGTCAAAACAGATGACATATTGCGTTGACCCCAAGTAATTGGGATAAGAGCAGGATGATGATGATGATCATTCGTCATCATCATCATCATTACTCATTTACGTGCCACTGCTGAGCTCTAGCCTCCTCTGCAATAAGAGGAAAAATGACCCTCCTATTGTAGAGGGGTTAGACGTGTTGGTGTACGTTTTCACGTCGAGTTTTCAATCTCTCATATAGATGTTCATCATCGTCATCGCAGCCCACATACGTCCCACTGTTGGGCTCGGACCACCTCCACAATGGGAAAGTATTTGACCTACTATACCATACTGGTCAGACATGTTGGTATAGGGATGAAACCCTTCGAGTTTGCCTTCTCTTGCATAGATGTTATATGCATATCATATCCTATAGTCGTCTTATACGACATAGGGAGACCACACGGAAAATCCGTCGAGCATCCTTTCCCGTAAGTAATTACAAAAGACTTGGGTCGCAAATAAATAACATGTCAAGTCACCCTACTCCTGTGGTCGGCCCAACGACGAAGGCGATGTGTCACGGGTGGATTACGGGTGTGCGTGCTTACGCCCCTCTGTCGCCCCGGACGGAGTGGTGCGAGGAGTGCGCCGACCGTAATCCACCCCCCAAAAAAAAGGACATTGGCAAATTCGTGGCAACCCTACACCGCTGAAGCCATAATAAGAAGTTGAAATTTAAAAACTCGCCTGTGTAATTAGCGAAATTGTAAATACAAAGTGTTTATGACAATGTTAATAATTAGATATGTTTATAACAATCCTCGTGTGAAGTCGATAAACCTGCTGGAGCCCTTGACATTCACGCTGTGACATTGGCTGGGGGCTCGGCTATCGAACGAATTATCGTTATTGGGTTATAGACCTACTAAAGATCTAGAATGGACAAGTTTTTAACTTCATCTTAAATTAAAGTCTCGACATACGCGATTATTGTCTTAAATTATTTTTGAAACAATTTTAAATTATTGCATTTAAATATACTTATTTGTATTCCTTAAAAAACAAATTAAAAAAGGCGATTAGAAGAATATGAAATAAGCAATCTTTATATTATTCTTCCGTGCTGTATGTTACTGAACTTCTAAACGGCCGGGACGATTTTGATATTTTTTTGCACGTGTTCAGGTGAATGCAAGAATAGTTTAGAATAATAATTACATCTGGTAGGTGGCGCTGCGGTTTATTTCAAAGCATTATATTTTATTTCAAAGTGTACAGAACAGGGTCTGTTAGATCAGGTAGTATATTTATTTAAATTTATATGGCGATACCGTTTCATATAAAAAGTAAATTATAAAAAAACATTTCAAAACCATAAGAAATTAAATATTATATTAAAAAAGTTCACTATCAATTACCGTTAGTGACTACATAACGAGGTTACTTCACCATATTATTATCTTTCTTACCATAAGTATCATAATTGGAATCCAATGCACATTCCCAGTGCGTCGCAGCGATAAATTTGAATGTACGCCAAGCCCTATAAGTGTCAAAATACCGTTGACATGTTCAGGTACCCGTTACGTTAGTTTAATAAATAAAGAATTGTAGTCGAGGTCATTTGATCCATTGCGTAATAATTTAATAAACAAGCAAGAGATGGTACTGTTCGATAAAAAAAAATTAAAACTAAACCAATTGAAGTCCAGCGACGACAATTTCTGAAGTTATACTTCTTTCGGCGCGTTAAGTAAAAATGAGAGTAAATTTTTACGATACGCGTGTACACCGTCACGAAGAAACGACACCCTGAAATAAGATAGTCAAACTTTTTTGAGGTGCGCGCGCATTCCGTCGCAAATGTCAACTAGATAAACTTTCGATGAATTAAATACCTTTTTTTCTATTATTAGTGTCTATTTTTCTACAAACTTAGAATAACGCGGAGGATAACATTTTTAGATTTTTTTTATCTTGTTACGTCAAAGAAGAATGACGTCTTATGTGCAACATAAGTACAACATTTTTTAAAGTGAAACTTCTAATGCGACTTCCAACAAAGTTCCGTTAAACATTGCGTTAAACATTTAACGCTATACGCATGCGCGTAGTATACCTGTTACAGGCCAGCGCGAGCGTTAGCAACGAGTATTTTTATATTTATTTTTTTTTTTTAATATTGACCAGAACACGTGGCACCAAAGGAGTTTTACTTCTGACATGAGTACTTTGTACGCACGCTCTTTTTTTATGACAAGATATTATTTGCCAGTACTCGCGTGTATAAAATTAACATAGTAATCAAAAATATATAAATATACAAACTCGTAAATTCTTTAGGAAGTATTAACTTGTAATATGCATTTACAATATCAGGTTTCTAGAATATTGTATGCTATAATGACGGGTGATATTTTTTTGCAACAATGTTGAATTTTTAAGAATTATTAGCCTAGCTTACTCGATAAAGTATTTTCATTCGACTCTTAAAATAATATCACAAATTGAAAAAAAAATATAAGTTTTCTATCCAAGGAATTTAGGCTATGGGATTGAGATCCAACTGTGATGCTAAATGATAATAAAAAATGAATAAAAAAAAGATTTTGGCTGAGTATAATAGGCAAAGCTAAGAAACGGTTACCATATTTCTTTTTAAAGACAACACCCTGCACTAAATAAGTAATCCTTGTGTTGCAAGGGACTTTGCAAACATATATATTTTTTTTTATTGCAAACGGTGGTAAATGAGCAAACAGTGCACCTGATGGTAAGTGTTGCTGCCGCTCATGGACCCCTACAAAGCCGCTGCCTACCGCAAAGAAATTGAAGGGAGTGTGAATGCGTGCATTGAGGCTCGGTGATACCAAGGGCACCACCAAAACCCTCCACACGCAAACACCCTCAGAAAATTGGGCTTCCGGCTCTCTCGCTCACCGAACGAAGCGCAGTAACAAATCGCTACTACTCAGACGTCGATTTTCTGCGAGAGTGTGGTACTGCCCCGGACGGACCGGTCCGCGGCTGTAGACAGATAACTGTCGACAGTGTGGTCTTACCACTCCAAATAATAGAGACAAATTACATCCAGACTCAGAACAACAATTTGTGGATCGCACAAAGTTTTGTCCTGCATGGGATACGAACCGATGACACTGGCAAGGTAGGTATCTTAACGGTATCTTAGCCACTACGCCATCTGTGCAGGCATATTACCTAAGGCACCGGACTGTTCCTTAAGCGTTTATTTACATGACCACTGACGACAAATCACCCTGCTCCGGAGGTCGGTCCAACGACGAAGGCGACGTGTCGCTCGTGCTTACGCCCCTCTGTCGCCCTGGACGATGTGGTGCGAGGAGAGCGCCGACCGTAACCCACCACCAAAAAAAGCGTTAATTTGCATAAATTCAACGATCGATGGAAATGGCTCAAAATGGAAGAGGAAATGAGAAAATTCTCATTCCTTTATGATGAAGGCTTATGAACTGACCACACCGCTTTCAGCCCTCCTAGATAACATGAAGAGCGTATTTCAACAAGCCTCTATTAACCTCTTTCAGCATTAGGAGCGGACCATTTCCACCGTGAATAGTTTAAATTACTATGCAAATTAATTTATCAAAGTAATATATATAATATTTCGGTCTTTTCATGTTGTAAATAAAACTGTTTTACGGATTTTATCGGCTTTGTATTTGATTATTGACTGCCCGACGTTTCGGACACTTTACAACGTTCATGGGTGGACTAAGAAGTCTTACGTCCAACAAGTCATCGTTATCATAGAGTTTTATATCTACCTGCTTCAGAAATCAGTTCTTAAATTTTGAATTGCATTGTTGTCCAGTTTCCGTGTGGTGACGGAGTAAGAATACAATTCACCACTCCCTATCTTGCCCGTGGATGTTGTAAAAGACGACTATGGGATATAATACGCATATAACATATATGTAAGAGAAGTAAAACTTGAAATAAAACCCTATATCAACTTATCTGACCAGCGTTGTATAGTAAGGTCAATTTCCTTCCTATTGTGAAGGAGGCTCGAGCCCAACAGTGGGACGTATATGAGCTGAAATGATGTTGTACAAATTTATTGCCTACTGGAAATAGCAATTTTTTTATATATGTAGTATCATTTTGTTCTTCTACTATCAATATATTTTTTTCAGTGACAGAGAGACAGAGAGAGACATATTAATCCGCCCGTGACCATGTAAAGAAAACGCTGTAAAGTGTCCGAAACGTTGGGCAATCAAAAATTAAATACAAACGCGATAAAATCCGCAAAATACTTTTCTTTTCAATGTGTATTACTCGCGTAAACATCAGATTTTTTTTTCATGTTGTTTGTTAACCGTAAAATATTTAAAGTGGAACAAAATGCAGGCATTCAAATTAAATGAATGAATTGGTTTGCATTATAAGTGTATACGTAATTATTTAATCTCGTTTTACAGAATTTGCTCAGACCAGATCCCGTTCCTCGACGCCATAACACGTATTCCTTCCTACTTATTTTTAACTTTTATTTGTTAATGCGCGTATCGATATGTACGGTGTATGATCTTTTTTTATTCTTTTTTATGTGAAGAATACTATTTTAAACAGCTTTAATCCAACGTACAATAATGTACCTGTAAGTTATTTATGAAAAAAAAAACGTGTACGTATTCTTTTGGCATTCAGCTAAACCATGATAATGATTATATAGATGGGCAGCTTATGCCATTATCATTAAGTCTTTTGCCGGCTTTGAAGGACATCTTTCTTTTCTTCTTTTATTTCTTTTAGCTGGTAATTATCCCACGGCTGGCTGTAAGTCAAAGGAATATAGGCCTTTTATATGACAATGTCTAGTCATCTTGCTCCGAGATTCCTTTCTCTTGCAGCAATATAATCTGCTTATGTCGCTTAATCACCGAGAGGGTGATATGAATCATATAGGAAAAGAAGGAACGATGGTATTCCTAACCTGTCT
This sequence comes from Lymantria dispar, assembly GCA_032191425.1. NCBI lineage: Eukaryota > Metazoa > Arthropoda > Insecta > Lepidoptera > Erebidae > Lymantria > Lymantria dispar. Next base: position 4,493,809 of record CM063444.1, on the reverse strand, counting down.
CCAAAAGGCATACTTTTCACCGACCTTACTAAGTAACACATACCTACTATTACATCACCAGATAATTAATTACATTTTAAGTAAAATTTTTGTACAGTTTTTATCTAGTTTCTATCGAGTATGTTTCAGTCAGTTTTTCTGTTTAATAGTAATAAATATGCCAATGTCGTCCAATGTTTGTATATATAAATATTAATGATGGTATAATGTCGTTGATCTGAAGATCTCTATCACCCACGCTTGTCAAACAATACAGATACGATTTTAGTGATGATAAGTATCACCTAATCGATTTACAACATTATCTGAATGCGAATAGCTTTATTGTGTAAATTATTTAACAAAAATACTCCAAAGTTGATAAATAAATTTGTTGATTTAATGGTTTTTGTGTGAGTTTTATTATTATTATTTGAGTATGCGTTGCCATGGAAACTGATATCTTAATAAGATTGATATATTCTAGTAATCTATTGTCGTAAAAGACGACTAAGGGATAAAGTATGCATATAACGCCTATGCAAGAGAAAGAAAACTCGAAATGAAACCCTATACCAACCTGCCGGACCAGCATGGTATAGTAAAGTCAATTACCCTCCTATTGTGGAGAAGGCTCGAGCCCAACAGTGGGTCGTATATGAGCTGAAATGATGATGATGATTCTAGTAATTGGACATTTTTTTTAAATTCGTAGAAAAAGAAGTGGAAACGGTGTAAGAATACAATTTATCACAACGCCACAACCTTGCCGGTGGGTATAGTAAAAGGCAACTAAGGGATATATTGTACATACAATATCTATGCAAGCGAAGGAAAAATTGAAATACAACCCTATAACAACCCGCCTGACCAGTGTCTGATATAGTGGATCAATTACCAATTACTTTCCACTACTAGGCATTTTCCGGGTGATGACAGAGTAAGAATACAATTCAACACCCCCTTTCTTGTCTGTGGGTATCGTAAAAAGCAACTAAGAGATTATTGCAGATAGCATATACATATGCAAAAAAAGGAAACATCGAAATAAAACCCTATACCACCCCGTCTGATTAGCGTAGTATAGTAAATCAATTTTCCCTCTCAATCAGGAGGAGACTAGAGCCCAGCATTAGGACGTATATGAGCTGAGATGATGATGATAATTGGGCATCAGTCTCCCTCATATTATGTAATCTGCGAAACACTTTAATACGAAATAAACACCAAGAAAAACATAAACGTAATCATTTGATTACATCGTAAGTCACTTTTTAGTCGACTTCAAAAAAAGGAGGAGGTTTCTCAATTCGACCGTATATATGTTACCGCGTGAGGAAAGACCAACATCCTCTCCGAGGGGGGGACGTCGGTCAATGGGAGGGTATCCCAAATAGGGGGTATTCTGTGGGGCCGACCACTGACGTCAAGTAACTCTGCTCCGGTGGTCAGCCCAACGACGAAGGCGACGTGCATCGTGGGTGGGTTGCGGGTGTGCGTGCTTACGCCCCTCTGTCGCCCCGGACGGAGTGGTGCGAGGAGCGCGCCGACCGCAGCCCACCCCCAAAAAAAAAATGTTTTTTTTATGTTTGTCTTCGTCATTTATGAACCGATTTTGATCATTCTTATTTTATTGAAAAGTGTATACTTCCCAAAGGGTCCCATAAAATCTTATCGAAATTGGACGAGCGGTTTTTGAAAAATAAACAAAAATCTAAAAAAATATCTACATTTTCTACATTATTGAAGGCGGTTGCCTTTTTTGCAAAAAAATAATATAATTATACACTAAAGACCTATAGTCAGAGTTTATAAATAAAACTATTTTTACAATATCGTGACAGTTTCGGAGCCTATTCAATACAAACAAACAAACAAATCTTTAGTCTTTAGAATATTAGTGCCCATCCATCCATCAGCCTACAGACGTCCACTGCTGGACATAGGCCTCCCCACGAGAATGCCACTCGGAACGGTCCTGCGCCACCTGCATCCAACGGTTCCCTGCTACTTTGAGAATGTCGTCAGTCCACCTAGTGGGGGGTAGTTCTACGCTGCGCCGTCCGATTCATGGTCGCCACTCAAGAACCTTTCTTCACTCAAGAACCTTTCTTCATATTAGTGTAGATGTATAATATTTCCTTAAACATCAGAAATCCCTATATTGCTACTTCAAGCTATCACTAAATAAAAAACATACTTTGCTAATTACAATACATCAATATTATTAATATTTTTATACAGGTTTTATTATTAACAAAATCTTAGTTCTCTTATTGTCAGTTGTTGATTACAAAATGACATTGTAAGTTTTGTTGTGCATATCTTTGAACGAAGTAGCCGCCACCTACAATAATATGTGACAACATGTTGATACGTTGATATTATCTGTTATTCGAAAAATACACGACGGAATTATTATATACATTCGGCCAATTCTAAAGAAATTCGTGTGTTGAGTACTTGAGTTAGGTTAATGCTCTTTGTATATATGTAGCTATACGAAAAATAACTATTTACAAATATGTGGCTAATTAGTCGAATACTCCCATATTTAAAAGAAAACTTGTATCTTCCAAAAAACTCGGTTAAAATGAACGAAAGGAAAGATGACATAGATGAACGAATATTTCTGATAGTCATCATCTCAGTTCATATACTCCCACTCACATAGGGGAATCGACTTACTATTCGATGCTGGTCAGACGGCTTGGCGAATAGTTTGCCTTTTGTCGAGTAGTTTTCCTTTTGTCGAGTTTTCTTCTCTCGCAACTGAAAATACCTAATGAGAATATCGAATTCAAATCTTGTCTTCAGATTTATTCGTTTTCCTACTAAGCATCACTGTCATACTGATTTCATATTAAATCGAATCTTTATTACGATCACAAGAAGCACCACAATACAATATCTGCACCAATAAACTGCTGTATAAATTCTGACATTCAAAGGGTAGAATTCTAATAGTAGATGAACTGCCCTCCTAAAATGTAGAAGGCTTGAGCTGAGCGGTGCAAAGTGTATGAGCTGAGATGATGATGATTATGATGATAATGATATGACTTATTGGGATATTTTAATAGAGATGCTTAATACGTAAGTAACCATGCTTCTTTATATTGCTAATACATATCTTATAACGTATGTAGGTAACAAGGTATCCTCCTAATATTAGCATCGAAATATTACAGTGCATAAGTAAATGAGAAAGATAAAAAGAAATCACGAAAACATTTCCAGAGTATTTTTTCCTGTTGAGATTTTACTATAGAAGCGTTAAAAGCTTCGTGACGCAAATAGTGATGACCGTCAATGACTAAAAAAATGTCGAATACGAATTCTACATGATTTATTTAATGAACGAATATGACGCTATTATTTACATATAATTAACAAAATGTAGTCCGTTGTTTAGGTTTGGCGCGAAATATCAATTTACATAAACTATCCGCTTACGTACATAATAAGAGATAAATCGACAGTAAATACATAGAAAATGGAAAATAACTCGCCGAGGTCGATAACCGGATTGCCAATGTAAACAATACAAACTATACGATATTCGTTTAAAAACGCTTTTAACCTCCATTTATTTTTAAAGCAATATTACTCAAAATTCGATTGAAAACTGTTTAAAATTCGATTTATTTTATTGAATGGCGCGTTCTCATTATGTTGATTAAAGTTAATGGCAAATTTGACCTAGAATATCTTTTAATAATGTTATATTATTTTAGCAGATTATAATAATAAGTAGCTGATTATTATGATTTCTGATGTTTATGTGATAAAACATGGTAGTGTATTGGTACAAGTATTGTAAATAAAACATGGGAGGACAGCTGACCATGAACGCTGCAAAATGCTCGAAACGTCAGGCAATCAAAAATCAAATACAAACGCGATAAAACCGTTAAGTAGTTTTATTAACAAGTAGCAGGTTGCAATTTTTTTTACAAATAATAATTATAATAATTTTCTATGTGCCTTCGTTATTTTTTTTATGGTCGGCAACTATATTATAAAACATCACCATCGGTTTCTATTGCCCTATGTCCGGCGAATAGACTTTTTACTATCTATGGTAGCGGAATGAGATTGAGAATTTTCAAGCTAAAAACTTCAAAAAACATGGGAATTCTCTGACAGTTTTATTACTATTTCCTTGAAAAGGGCTTGAAATTAAAATTCTTCTTCCGTGTGGTGACGGAGTAAGAATACAATTCACCACTCCCTATCTTGCCCGTGGATGTCGCAAACGACGACTAAGAAATATAATATGCACATATCTGTGCAAGATAAGGAAAACTCGAAATGTAACCCTATACCAATATGTCTGACCAGCATGGTATAGTAGGTCAAATTCCCTCCCATTGTGGAGGAGGCCCGAGCCCAACAGTTGGACGTATGTGAGCTGCGATGATGATGATGAATCATTTTTGATGTGTTCCATGTGGTGACGAAGTAAGAGTACAATTCACCATTCCCTCTCTTGCCCGTGGGTGTCGTAAAAGACGACTAAAGGCCATAATGCCCCAGACCCGAGCCCAACAGTGGGACGTGTATGGGCTGAGATGATGATGGTGAATAATTTTTGATTGGATTGTATGTATGGTTTATTTAAGTATATATATTTTCTTAAGTTATCGAGCAATGGTCACCCCTAAACGCCTCTCTCTGGCAATCATGGACGAGTCACGAGTCTTCTGTTACCTTGCCAAGTGAAGGTGTGCAATAGAGGATAATTTGTCAATTGTAATACACATTTTGTTTATTAATCGAGCGTTACAATGGGTTCTGTCCGCTCTTTTGTCAAGCAAGGACGTTTGGTTTGACTTGTTTGTACAATTTCTATGTTTAAGCACTTCTACAATGTATAAGTAAAAGGCTAATGAAGTCGTATGATTTAAAAGTTATTGTTTTTTTAATTACTATATTGGAAAACCTTTGAAATTTTTAGCAGCCATGTTGAATAACTTTTCAAATTTAACCGGATTGACGACATTCGTTGTTATTTTTAAAATATACTATAAAATAAAATCAGGGAACAGCGGTTTACAATGTAATCAGGGAACGTTGTGGTATGAATGTTGATGTAGGGACAAGGATTGAGAAAGGTATGTTAAGTTGGTTTGTTCATGTAGAGAGAATGAATAAAACGAGATTAACAAGAAGAATTTATAAGGCGAATCTGAGCGGAAGTGTTAGAAGGGGAAGACCAAGGCGGACGTTTCACGATCAAATCGGGGACGTTCTTAAGAAAGGCTAGTTTAGAAGTACCCTAAACCGAAGAATGCATGAAGAAATTAATGAATGTGATACTATCTATGGTAGCGGAATGAGATTGAGAATTTTCAAGCTAAAAACTTCAAAAAACATGGGAATTCTCTGACAGTTTTATTACTATTTCCTTGAAAAGGGCTTGAAATTAAAATTCTTCTTCCGTGTGGTGACGGAGTAAGAATACAATTCACCACTCCCTATCTTGCCCGTGGATGTCGCAAACGACGACTAAGAAATATAATATGCACATATCTGTGCAAGATAAGGAAAACTCGAAATAAAACCCTATACCAACCTGTGTGACCAGCATGGTATAGTAAGGTCAATTTCCCTCCCATTGTGGAGGAGGCTCGAGCCCAACAGTGGGACGTATATGAGCAGAAATAATGACGAAATAATGAGTTAAAGGATCCCCATTTATATTATAATGATATGATCAAATGACCCTATCTTTATTCCATTAAATGCTAATTTACTAATTTTATTAAAAACTTTGACATTAAATAATATTTAATTTAATAAGTCAAGTCGTGATTACTTCGTATTAAAATCGCATAATGTGATTTATGTCGTGATTATTTTTTTATTAAATGTTACTTAAATATATTATTTATTTATGGACTGTGTAGTGTCGGCTACAAATATTACCATCCCTTCTATTCTCGTGGCTGTTGTTTTACATCGACCTGGGCCAATTCCAAATAATGCTCAACGATTACATTACCAAGGAGTATTAACGCCTTTCGGTTATAAATAAAGCTTGTGTTTGTCATGAATAAAATTCATATGCTAGAATCACATGTAGTAGGAGTACGCTGTTGACAGTCTTCTGTCTACAGCAGCAGGCCAGTCCGTCCGGAATAGTAGCACACTCTCGTAGAAAATCCATGTCTTTTTTTTTTTTTGTGGGTGGGCCGCTGTCGGCCCGCCTCCGCACCACTCCGTCCGGGGCGACAGAGGGGCTTAAGCACGCAACTCCCGCGACCCACCCGAAAACCACGTCGCCTTCGTCGTTGGTCCGACCACTGGAGCAGCGTTAACTTGTCGTCAGTGGTCGGCCCGACGGAATACCCCCTGTTGGGGTACCCTCCCATCGACCGACGTCCCCCCCTCGGGGAGGACGTCGGTCTTTCCTCACGCGGTCGGCCTCTCGGCGGGTGACGGACTAATCCCCGGTCACGTCACCCGCGGCCTCGGCTAGGGCGGCATGAGGCGCAGATAGTTGCGCCTGCGCCGCCCCAGTCGCCGGCGGCGGATCTCCTCATCGAGGCTGCGCTCCTCACGCAGGTGATCCGCCGCCTCCTTCCGCGAGATCACTGTCTCGCAGAAGGCTGCGACCACGTCCCAATTCCCGACGCTGTCGACCATCGCCCTAGCGATAGCCTCCTAACGACCTTGTGCAGGTATTTGGCGAAGCACCCATGCCCCGTCAAAACCTGCACCAGCCGGAAGGAGAGCACCCCGTGCCGCCTCTCCAACCACTGCATCAGCACCGGCCGGAAGGCCTCTACGGTTCGCACCCCGAACCGAGGCCTCTCCAGCCGGACTGCCCAACGGGCGATGACGTCTCGGCGGGCGTCGACGCGCCAGGCGGTGAGATCCCTTAACGAGACCACACCGCCCGCCGCTCGCACCCCCATCACCCGCCGATATAGTCCGGCGAGCATCTCCGCCTCCAGGTCCCACGGGGGTGTCCCGGCCAATAGGCACGCTGCCTCCGTCGCCACCGTGCGGTATCCGCGTATGGCCCTGACCGCCGTGACCCTCTGTGGTCGCCACAGAAGGGCCCTAAGTCGGGCGGTCATGGACCCCGCCCACACCGGTGCGCCGTACAGAGCCATCGACCGGATGACCCCCGCGTACAGCCGTCGGCACGCAGCGCTCGGTCCGCCCACGTTCGGCATAAGCCACGATAGGGCGGACGCGGCGCCGACGAGCCGCAGAGCGAGCCTGCGGCAATGCTCCCGGAACCACCATCGCCCGTCGAGCACCAGGCCCAAGTACCTCATATGGGCCCGGATGCTGATGTCGACCGAGTGGACGGTGATCGAGACGCCGATGGGAGGGCTCATAGTGCGCCCATGGAACAAGAGGGCCTCCGTCTTGTCCAGGGCGACACTCAACCTCAGCGCCTCGATCCGTCTGACGACCTCCTCGGTACCCGAGGTCGCCAGGCTTACCGCCTCTTCTAGCGTCCCACCGCGGGCTGTGACGAGCGTGTCGTCGGCGTAACAAATCACGCCCAGCCCGGACGGGAAGCTCCCCCTCAACGCCCAGTCGTAGCCGATGTTCCACAGGGTGGGTCCGAGGACCGACCCCTGTGGGACACCGCACGTCATGGGCATTCGCACGACGTCCCCTGCTCGGTCGGTGCAGAGGACGCTGCGCCCCTCCAAATAGTCTGCCACTAGCCGCCTCAGGTAAACTGGCACCCCATGATACCGGAGCGCCTCCCTGATGCAGCTGAATGGCAGACTATTGAATGCGTTGGCGATGTCTAGGGACACCACCAACAGCACTCCCCCGCCGGTGACGGCCTCAGTCGCCACGGCCCTCAGGCGCAACAGAGCCGCGATCGTCGAACGACCGCTCCTAAACCCAAACTGGGCGTCCGACAGATCGGGCCCCGTGCCGACGAGGTGCCGCTCGATGCGGGCAGCTACCACCCTCTCCAGTAGCTTGCCCGTGTCATCGAGCAGCACGATAGGCCTGTAGGCCGAAGGCGACTCCGGAGACCAGAAACTCGATGTCAAAGTAGTAATTTGTTATCGCGCTTCATTGGATGAGCGAGAGAACTGGCAGTCCAATTTTTAAGGTGTTTATGTGTGGTGGTTTTGGATCACTAAATTTCATTGCACGCGTTCACAATCCCTTCATTATGTTCACGGTAGCGGCCTAGGAAAGGTCCGTGAGCGGCGAATATCACTTACCAGTAAGTGTGTTGTTTGGTCGTTTGCCATCAATAACATTAAAAAGAAGAAAAATAAGGTGCCATCACACTTCTTTTATCCTTAGATGTCGTATGAGACGTTTAGATAAGTGTCTTATATCAAACGAATAGTTTGTCTTTACGCTTCGCAAACTCAAAACATTATAGCTTCGCAGAATATCATTCCTTGGTGAAAGAGATCCATGCTCAAAAATGAAATAAAAAGAGGAGTAAAATGAAAATAAGACGAATACCCTCTCTACTCTCTAGCTCTTTATTTAATTGACACAGATCAGTAGGTCTAGGTAGCAATCTATCGTGGGTTTCATCCCCACACAAGACAATTCTTTTTGCAATTAACAAATAAGTCTAGTTATAATTTCGCGTAAGGTGACAGAGACAACGCTCTATGAAGCCGATTTTAATCGAATGCCTCTTTCCAAAGATCGAAGTGCAATATTAATGGCCGGTTACTGTATCTATATGATTCAACATGAAAAAGGTTAATTTATATTTTAACCTTATCAAAATGCTTCCATTAAAAAATTTCATGTCGCTCATAAGTCACCTACGATCGGCTTTCATTAAAATATATATAAAAATGATAAGGTCAACGGTTCGACAATCAACAACTTATCAGAATGTCTTCAGTCGTTGACAACTATTAAATAAGCCTAAGGTAATGAAGCAATAAGGAAATATTACTATGTTCAAAGTTGTTGACAGTAGTGACGGCTTGGTGCAGTGGTTAAAATATGGATCTCCCGTGCCAAGTTTCACCGGGTTCGATTTCCAAGCAAGGCTATATTTTGTGCGATGGCCAAATTGTTGTTCTGAGTATGGAAGTAATTTGTGTCCAATTAATTATATGTTTCATAATCCCCAGCAAGACAAAGATTAGTTCTATAGTGCAAGTTGAAGTCTTTAAAAATAAAAAAGTGTGTGTGTGTATTTATTTACGAACGTAAGAAGTAGAAGAAGTATACTTCTTTGGTGTAACAGGATAAAAATCTCAAAGTGAGGTGGGTCTGTAGTTCTTAAGACATGTTTTGTCGCTATTCTTGAAAAACAGCACCACCAGACTCCTGGTCCATGACTTTGGAACGTCGCCACCGCCAACAGAATTAAATAGCTTTTGAAGGGCTTTTAAGACCAACTTTTCGCCTGCCTTCAGGGGTTCTATCGAAATGCCGTCATTTCCTAGTGCCTTACCGTTTTTTAGTGATATGAGAACCATTCTGATCTCCTTCAAGCTGATGTCTTGGATTTTCCGATATAGTGCCGAGTTAGCTTGGATCTGGGGTATTGGACGAAACCGACAACCGGGTTTCAGGATGCTTTATATAAGTACCCATAGAACATTTAGACCTGTCCGAAGATCTCACTCTAATTAGAGAGACTAAGATGAAGAATGAGTAAGAATTTTAATAAAATAAACCTAAATTCGTTAAGTAAAATACGCTACACTGCACAATTACAAGAATTTTAAAAAATGCGAGTTCAGACAACAAACTAGGAGCGCCATAAAGCTGTAACAATTACAATACTTAACACAAATTGCTCATACTCATAATAATTCTGTATTGTCATCGAGATAATCCGATATTTTATAACAGCCTTTTCAAAAAAGTCTACTCTTGATAGCCTTTTTAGGGTGCCGTACCCAAAGAGTAAAAACGACACCATATTACTAAGATTTCCCTGTCTGTCTGTCACCAGGCTGTATCTCATGAATCATGATAGCTAGACAGTTGAAATTTTTACTAATTATGTATTTCTGTTGCCGCTATAACAACAAATAATAAAAACAAAATAAACTAAATATTTAAACGCCCCAATACAAAAAACGCGATTCTTTTGCCCTTTGATTATGGTACGGAACCCTTCATGGGCGACTCCGACTCGCACTTGCTCGGTTTTTAAACTTAGTCACTGGTATGCTTAAAAATATCTTTAGATAGTTTATTGTGAAATCGTATACATTGCCTCATGAAATACCTACTAATTCTTTGTTTGTATGGATAGATTATCGTTAATTTTAATGTTTACATGATGAATTTCACTGTACTTTTTCAATTTGTAAATTTTTTTCAGTACAAATAAATTTTTATGTCGACCATCTGACCTGTCGTGTTAGAGTCAATCATCTCCTGCCTATGTTGTCCAATAATTGCTAAAGAAGAAAAAGATCCTATATTTTAATTGTATGCAACATACAATATTCTAATTGTATGCATTACAACATACAATATTCGTCGTATGGAATGCATTTGAGACATAATACATCCAATAAGAATAATAACAAGTTAATCTTTTAATAATATATTTAATTTGACAAATAATTCTAGAAAATCTCAGATTAGGAACATAAAATAATATTAAAATGTATTTATAATCGAGTATATTTATTGCGTCCATAAAATAAGCTTATAATCTTCACATAATAAAACCAATAACGATTAACACAAAAGGTCTGATACACCAGTGAAAGAATTATTTTACGAGGGTCCATTATTGAAGGTCAAACGATTGAATATTATCAAATACAATTCTTATTATATAAAAGCACCAAAACAAGAAAATAACATCGAAAAATATATCTATAAACATAAATAAAATTGAAGTGCCTGTTGGTAATGTCAAAATAATGGGGTTTTTTCACGCTCACACGGTTATTTACACGATACCCAAACCTAAAAATATGTTTTTCTGTCTTGGTTTTTTTTTGTTTTTGTGCAGATTTTGAGGATATTTTACTGTCAGGCTGTCTGTATAAGAAGTAACTTAGGCTATTTTTCCTACCAAAATAGTCCTAAATAAAACTGGCTAAGTACGAGTCGTAATCGCGCACGAAGGGTTCCGTATCATTCATCTATAAAAATCGCGTTTGTTTTATGAGAGACCCCCTTATGTCTTTATTTTATTTTTGTATTTATTATTATAGCGGCAACAGAAATACACAATTTGTAAAAATTTCAACTGTCTAGCTATCGTAGTTCTTGAGATACAGCCTGGTGACAGACAAACGAACGGACAGACAGCGTAGTCTTAGTAATAGAGTTCCGTTTTTATCCTTTGGGTACGCTACCCTAAAAATATTACCCGGTCCGGGACTCAAACCCAGGACCTATCTTACAAGATATTGCACATTTAAAATGCGGGGACAAAGCGGCTGGAACCGAAGCGAAGCGAGGCCGGGTCGCTAGTTACTATTATAAGATTTAAAAGTTAATTTATTTCCTTGCGCTAATCCCAAGAACTACCAATTTCAGTAAATCTATATAAAATAGCCTGTTTATCAAGAAACATTCTTCTCGGATTATATACGTCACACGTCCTACAGCGGGGCCCGAACCTCCTCCGCAATAGGAGGGAAATTGACTTTACTATACCATGCTGGTCAAACGGGTTGGTACAGGGTTTTGTTTCGAGTTTTACTTCTCTTGCATAGATTTTATATAGGTACGTACTATATCCCTCAGCCGTCTTTTACGACATCTTCTCTCTCTAAAAGATAGCAATTAGGACATGCTAAAAGTAGGACATCGAGCAGCAAGAGTACTGCATTATCACTATTGTCATAGAAACTGCTGCCATAACAAAAATGGTGACATATGTATTGTGGACGTGATTATTAATGCTACGAGACGACGTAGGAGTCAAATCAAATAATATCATTAAATAGATGTACATACACGCAAGGAAAAGCTATTGTTACAACTAGTGTTGGCGTTTTTTTATGTAGATTAATCTAAATATTCACTTCACTTTTTCCGTATGGTGGCAGAGTAAGAATATAATTCACAAAACCCCCCTTTCTTGACAACTAAGGCCTCTAATGCCGTATAGTGACGGAGTAAGAATACAAATCACCATCCCATCTCTCACCGATGGGTGTCGTAAAAGACGACTTAGGGATTATTATGCATATAAGATCTACCTAAGAGAAGGCAACTTGAAATTAAACCCTTGAAGTACACGTCTGACCAGTAGTATAGTAGGTCAATTTGTCTCTTATCGTGGAAGAGGTTCGAGCCCAACAGTAGGACATATGTATATGAGCTGAAATGATGAAGGCTTTTAAAATGAACCTGCCTTCTGTTGAGAATAAATGATAGTACTAGGCTGAGTATTAGATCATACATAAAGATTGAAGAATAACCGTAACTACTACCCGAAATCGTGTTCATAAAGCATCAGCTTCGCGTTGTTCGAAAGTATAAAGGAACACGTTCTATATTATAATATTTAATGTATGCATGTGTACAAGTAAGGAATATCTCAATTACCTCCATTATCATGCCAATGTTTGATTAAGGTATTATAGTCGCGATAAATTTTGTTTTAAGGGTGATAATTAAGGATCATATCATATTAACATTGTCGAGAAAGGAAACTAGTTTTTGAAGTGGAAACTTCTTTAGCATCGTTGTGATTTAAAAGTCGATGAAACGTAAAAGAGACAGTAAAAAAGTAAAAAAGCTTGTAAAAATTTTGTACAAAGCTTATACAAAATTTTTGAAGGTTTCACTTCTACCACGTATGAATTGCACTCGTTTTTTTTTTACCAATAGCGTTGCCTACCATGAAGAAAATACTCTTCTTAAACCTCATTTAACATGTGACAGCATGGATATGTCATAGCGCTCGGGTAACAGAACAGCAGGTAGTTAATTCCAGAGCCTGCACGTACATGGGAGAAATGATTGCTGGAGACGTAGAGTTGAAGACCATAACGTATCCAAGTGAAATCGATGGATCCTTAGTGAAGGGTATTATTGTCTTTAAAAAAAAAAACTACTAATAAATATTTCAGTTATACCCTTCGTTTCGGATGCACAATTAATAGTGCGCTGTCACAAATCACAATCGTCGGATCCTTCAACGAATCTGAAGAATTTACTGTTAGGAAAAATCAACGAATCGTTATTGAATCTTCGAATTTCATAGTAGGGCCTCTGGATCAATCCACATACCTCTTTGTATTAGCACCTCGCGGAACCGAACTAGTGATGGTAATGTCAGGGCCACACTAACTGGTCCACTTGACATTTCTACTGGACGATCATTTCGTAGGTGTCACTCAAATACATGTGTAGGTATATAAATCAATGCAGGAATGTCGCTTTGATTAGATCTTATCTATTTGGTACTTGTATAATAGACAAGTATTGCCTTTCACTCAATTTACAATTTGCCAAATTGTATAAAACTGCCATAAAATCCTCGTTTATTATTGAATAGATAATAACTTAATTAATTTTCAATAAGACATTTCTTGTCCTCCCGTGAGTATGAACGCTGAAAAATGTTCGAAACGTCAAGAAATACAAACGTTTATCACATCCGTAAAAACAGTTTTATTTCAAATGACATATTTCCTAAAATTGCTATAAAATTTCAGTTAATAATTGAATGGATTTTAATTAAATTGTTTTGATGGGTTTAAATACTTTTAATTCTTTAAATTTTGAGAATTATTTTGGCTATTGTCCACAATTCTACAACTTTATTTTTATAGGCGTCTACTGTTGAACATAGACTTCAACTATGAAGAGAGATAATGCCAAAATCCTTACACTTGGCAAGTCATTTGCTGAAAATATTTTATATAATTTCTCAGGATAGTGTTGCTCCCATGGGAAAGTGAGGGACGATAACCAATTACATTTTTAGGAATTATAAATTCATTATACCCATTACATATTCTAAGACCGTAATTATAAAGGTTTTACATATAAAAGTGCCGTGACTTCGTCTATGCAGAAATACTCGCACTTGATTTGTAACTTATTTTTTCATCCTATACAAATTTTGCTACCGCGCTTCACTCCATTTAGGGTTTTATTTCATAAAACTCTTTTTTAATGAGTTAAGAGACTACTGTCATAATATGATGCATTTTTTTGGGTGGTCTACGGTTAGCGCACCCACCGCTCGGCTCCGTCCGGGGCGACAGAGGGGCGACGCGCGTCCCCGTAACCCACCCTTGGCCTTCGTCGTTGGGCTGACAACCGGTGCAGGATGAATTGTCGTCAGTGGTCGGCCCGATGGAATACCCTCTCCTCGACCAACGTAAACATAATTTCATGCTTAAGAAGTCATTCAATCAGTCTTTTTATACATAAAGTCGGTGTTAATAAATAATAAGTTTTCTTTTGAATATTTTACGTCCAATTTATCATTCCCTCGATGCGGCTACTGAATTATTTATAAAAAGTTTTTTGATCATGACTCAAGTATACAAAATTGTTTATTTCTTGATCACAATGGAACAATCGCTCGTCGCCATCAATAATCTTGGTTGCTTCATTTGTATGTTATTTATATTTTTGTTAAAAGTTGTTATTATTTACCACAATTAACATTTCTTATTAAGGCAGGTAGTTCGTAAGTGAATATAAACTTTACGTATTAATACCGGCTATGACCACAGTTTCGCTAATGTATCATTCCGGCAAATCACTTAACTATAACCTTAACAAACTTTGACATTGTGTCTGCAAAATTTCACGATGAACCGATGAATGCGTGTATATTCATAACGAATAAACTCGTTTCATAGAGCCTACCAAAAGATGAATGGGAAAAGATGAATTGATAGATTTCTATCAATTCATCTTATCCCATTCATCTCGGCCTATATACGTCCCACTGCTGGGCTCGAGCCTTCTCCATTAAGAGAGAATTTGAGCGTACTATACCATGCTGATCAGACAGGTTGGTATAGGGTTTTGTTTCGTGTTTTCTTTCTCTTGTATACATGTTATATGCGTATTATATCCCTTATCTTTAAACGAGCAATTCTTGTAAATATATATTTTTTCAGGATCTCGGAAACGGCTCCAACGATTTTGTTGAAACTTGGCATACTAGAGGATTCGGGCCCAAAAAATCGATCTAACTAGGTTTTATGTATAGAAAATGTTGTTTTTTCAGTGTTTTTGGCAGACAATATAATGACTTTAAATTTATAAGAATATGAATTCAAATTTTGCCATCAATGTCATGAGTTACGATAGCTCAGTGGCGAAGTAGTCAGGTTTCATTTTATTTTTTGACATCGGTGACAAACGGCGTCGGATCGAATCTCGGTGTTATTATTATTCTCTTTTTGTAATTTTTTATATAATTTTCATTATTTTTATTTTATTTTTTATTAATATATATCTAAATAAATGCTACAAAAATACTCCGAGCGAAGCTCGGTCAACCTGATATTCCGTCTTATAAGACATCCACGGGCAAGATAGGTAAATTGTATTCTAATTCCGTCAGCACACGGAAAATGATAGAAATAATCCACACAAACTTAGGATGTATGTTAAACACGTAGTATTTGCATCGAGGAACTGCATAATAAATATAAACAGAGTATAATCTAATTATAAATGATCTTAGTATTCACGTAACAATGCTTCACTAAAAATTTTACGCGATAAGATCTCCAAATACAACAATCATTTTTGAGTTTTACCGCAAAGGACGTCATTGAGTCACAAAATTGTTTACACACGTTCGTGCATTAACTTTAATACGTACGTTTATAGCTTAAACAATACATATGCCAAAAAATGATATTCAGTAGTCGAGAGATTTTAGTCAGCCGGCATAAATATTAAAAGTTAAATGACATAAATTTTATTTTCCGTGTGGTGACGGAGTAAGAATACAATTCACCACTCCCTATCTTGCCCGTGGATGTCGTAAAAGACGACTTAGGGATTTAATATGTATATAACATCTATGCAAGAGAAGGAAGACTCGAAATAAAATCAACCTGCCTGACCAGAATGGTATAAGTAAGGTCAATTTCTCTCCTATTGAGAAGGAGGCTCGAGCCCAACAGTGGGACGTTTATGAGCTGAAATAATAATGATGACATATAAATTCATTATCTTGAAGTACAACTATTATCCGTGTGGTGATGGAGCAAGAATACAATTCACCACTCCCTATGTTCCCCTATCTTCCTTATGTAAAATACCACTAACATGCATATTACATCTGTTGCAAGAGATGGTAAACTCGAAACAAAACCTTTACAAACATGTCCCTTAAGCATGGTATATTAAGTTAGTTTCTCTCTTATTGGGGAGAAGGAGAGAGTTGAGTACTGAGACGTGCATAAGCTGAGATAAAAACCGTTTAAACGGATTTTATCGCGAGAGGAAAGTGCACCCGTGACCATCAACGGTGTAAAATGCTGACCGTACAAATGGAAGGTAGAGCCTAGAGGTTAAGAAACCGTCCTACCATACCAATGTCACAATTCCCAAAACTTTGTGCGATTCACAAATTGTTGTATTGCGTTCGTATGTAATTTGCGTGCGTTAAATTAATATGTTTGTAAAGTCCTCCGAAATACATGGATCATTTTAGTGTTGTGTTCTTAAAAAGTATTACAAACGACGGTAAATAGAAAAATCAATTACAAACGCGATCAAATCAGTAAAAATAGTATTACTTCAAATCCTTACTAATATTATAAATGCGAAAGTAAGTTTGTTTGTTTATTTGTTTGTTTGTTTGTTTGGTACCCTTTCACGATTGAACCACTGAACCGATTTCAAAAATTCTTTCACCAATAGTAAGCTATAACTTCAGGGAGTAACATAGGCTATATTTTATCCCGATATTCCCACGAGAACAGAAACTACGCGGGGTAAGGCGACTGAAACCAAAGCGAAGCGAGGGCGGGTTGCTAGTATGTAACGCTTACGGAAACAACACAACATCAGGAATCATTAAATTTAATCAGTATTTTTAGTTTCTTTCCTTTCATTATTAGAAATGAGCTGCCTCCCAAGATCAAAATTTACAACCACGTTAATCAGTTAGCTAATGTTTTATTTTGAGATTTAATTTTCTTGCAATGACGTGATCTATTCGTGAATTATTCATCTATTACCACACTCTGAAGACATTGTATTCTTACACCGTCACACGTCACGTCATAAGTAGTTTATTTTGGATAATACTTTTTTTTAATATATTAAGTAATATCCCTATACATTTATTACCTGTATATTATTTTCAGTGTATTGTAATGATGGAGTAAAACGACAATTCACCACCCTCTCTTCTACCCGTGATTATCGTAAAAGACGAATAAGGGATCAGTACACGCAGATAACATCTATGTAAGAGAAGAAAACTAAAAATAAAACCCTATACCAACGCGTGGTATAGTAGGTTAATTTCCCCTATTGGAGGAGGCTGGGGCCCAGCCCGTATATGAGTTGAGATGATGATGATGACGATTAAATAAAACGGACACGATAAAATCTGTAATAGTTTTATTTATAATCCCGTAAACATCAGAAATCTTTATACTACTCGTATCATATAATGATTTCTGATGTTTACGCGAATTATTAGGTATCAAAAGTGAAAAAAATATGAAAAGCAATAAATCAGTAAAATTTTTATACTCGAATAATTCAATTCATATTCGCAGGCTGCTTTGTCAATAAATTACTTTTGCATCCTGTTTATTTATACTTAAATCAAAGATCGATTATCATTTTGAGTAAAACCATTATAAATAGATAAAGTAATAAAACAATAATGAACGAATTATATCTGTATCAAAATACCATCAGTTTAAATCATTGTCCACAATTTATTATTACCTACAAGATCGATATTACATAAACGCTGTAGTAACCCTCATTGTTAACCAGACGACGATGGACGTATGCGCGAGTGCATTGCCAATTATTGAGGCAGCGACACCGATATATCTAGTTAGGGCTGCCACTCACATTATTGATATTCAATTTCTTTTAACATGTGATAAAAAAAATTAAGAGAAAATGTTTACCACGAACGAAAACATGTCTAAGTGTGTTAAATCCAGATGTATTTTATATATATGTGTTTTTTCTATACATATTTTGTGTTCATATTATGGTTCTATTAGATAAGCCATTTTTCTGGGATATATAATAGCGTAATTGTGGTTTCATCCCTTCGGGTTGAGAGCCCTCAGCGCTCACCCATAGCCCGCGTCAAGCTAGCATATCCATCTGCTATAGCACTACAAGAAAAAAGAAAATGTTTCAGCCCAGTCAAATTTCATACGTGCTGATAAGACGTCATTGTATGAAGAGGAAAGAAACACTCACAAGGATTGCATTTATTTTAGCCAAGATAAATTAACAAAGAATATATTAATAGTAAGGCTGAATTTGTAGCGCCTTTAGAACTTACTATATCAAAACAAATCATAGCTGCTATTTCAAAGGTCCTTCTCCAATTATCAAATACCATCTGAATTCTATCCAGGTTATATTTGTTCTTTATATAATAGAAATTTTACTAAGGTGAGATCGCCGAACTAGAAGTAAGCTCTACTTCCAATCCTTCAGATAACGTAATAACTAAAATAATTTTTTTACAAATTAAAATAAATGCTTGTAATAAAACTCTTTTCGGACTCATCTGGTCAGCATAATGTAGTAGACTAACTTCCCTTGTCAAGAAGAGGCCCATATCCAACGATAAGACATATATAGGCTGAACAAATTCATTAAATGTTACAACTACATTTTACAGTAAAAAGATTTTACAGTAAAATCTTATACCTGCCAATTGTTACTTCTTACGTGTATATTGGCACAAATTAATTGGAATTCAACGACACGCTTGCACATAATGGAGGCACGCTTACAGAAAAATATGATGTTAAAGAAATTTATTAAAATAATCCTCTATAATCAGTTACTTAAAGTTGTATTTAAAATAAAATAAAAGTTCTTACCTGGGTGCTAATGATCTATGTAAATATAATTATTTATTTAAAAGCTTTTTCACATTTTAAAATGATTATGTCTTCATTAAGACGTATTCAAATTGATAATGAGCCTAATTTTAACTTCGTTAGTTTTAAAAGTAAAAACAATATAATAAGAAAGGAATTTTCCTCAATTAAAGAAGAGGTTAATGTGTTTTTATTCTAATTTTTATATGCATTATATTAGCTTCACTTGTAACTAACAATTTAATAAAATCTAAGTCGATTGCCAACTAACCTCCTTCTAATAATAATGATAATAATTTTTTGTGGTGGTAAATCGGCTAAAGCGTCGTGCAATGATTGTAGATGTCGCTATCCCTCATCACGTTAACACTGATGACAAATAACCCTGCTCGGTGGTCGGTCCAACGACGAAGGCGACGTGGTGTTCGGGTGGGTTGCGGGATGTGCGTGCTTACGCCCCTCTGTCACCCCGGACGGAGTGGTACGAGGAGTGCGCTGACTACGACACACCCCCAAAAAGAAAAAAAAATCCCTCATGACGTGAATCTCGTGAAGGCTGAGAAGGATAAACAGATAAAATACTCAAGACTTAGCTCACAAGATTGACACGGCAATCATTGTTCCAATAGTCGTTTCGATCAACGGTCTAATAGCCAATAGTCTCGACCATCACCTTAAGAGGCTCACGTTAGGTGGTTGTATTGGAGATCTCATACAGAAGGCAGTGTTGTTGGACACGGCTCGCATCGTGAGGAAGTTTCTCTCTTTGAAGCCCTAACCACCGTCGGCTTGGTCCCTGTATTCGCCGCCGGTGGGTTAAAACGCTTTTTATATTTTTAAATATTTTTATTTAATATTTAAAAATGTATTCAAATTCAAATACTTTATTATGCATAAACCCCGCGGGGGGCACTTATATATGGTCACTTTTTACATTTTACCTTACACTACTACCGAATCGGAACGCGACCGCACTGAGAAGATTCGGCAAGAAACTCAGTGGGCTTGTCTTCTTTTTTATTCATTTAATATTTTTTTTTTAATAAGATAATATACAACAACATGTCTATTAATAGCTCCAGTGTGATGCCTTTCGAACCATCATACAATACAGTTATTAAATATAACGAAAAAGTACCATGACTGGACCAGATCCCGCAAGCGGCACCCGATCACGAGTTACCGCCGCCACTAGAGCAGCCATCACTCCCCTCAACCACAATGGAGGGAAGGGAGTGACCCGCTCCTCGTAGCTACCGCAAGCAGACCCTTCAGTGAGCATGACCAATACCATGGGCCACAAACATAAAACACAGATTAAATAACAAATTCGTTTGGCAAAACACGCTACGCTTTACAATTATATTAACAGCAACAGAATAAACATGTATGTAACACCTTTTGAAATAATGAGAAAATGCCTGAATGAGGAGCTGCTCATAACCAGTCTGTATTATCATCAAGATAATCCGAGATTTTATAATAACCTTTTCTACAAAATCTACTCTTGATTGCTTTTTTAAACTTTTTAACTGGCATATCTCGAATATTAATAGGTAATTTGTTGTAGAAGCGTATACATTGCCCCATGAAGGATCTGTTAACTCGTTGAAGACGAGTACTGTGTACAACTAATTTATCCTTATTCCGAGTATTTACATGATGAATGTCACTATATTTTTCAAAGTTACCGATATTTTTCTTTACATAAAATACATTTTCGTATATATATTGAGATATAACAGTCAGAATATTTATCTCTTTAAATTTCTCTCTTAGTGACACTCTTGGGCCTAAATTATATATCGCGCGGACCGCCCTTTTTTGTAGAATAAAAATTCTATTCAATTCCGCGGAGCAGCCCCAAAGTAATATGCCGTATGACATGAGACTATGAAAGTATGCGAAAGAAACTATTCTGGCTGTTTCAACATCGGTTAACGCGCTAATTCTTTTTACCGCATAAGCCGCTGAGCTGAGCCTATTTGACAGTTTCTCAATATGAGGCCCCCATTGGAGTCTATTATCTATAGTGATGCCTAAAAAGGTGGTTGATTCCACAAGGTCCAGAGCCACCCCATTCATTTGAACATTGGTTTCCACTTGTCTCACATTGAGAGTAGTAAATTTAATACATTTAGTTTTTGTCTCATTTAGAACTAAATTATTAGAATGAAACCAATGAACAACGTTAGACAGTGCATTGTTCACATCGTCATAGTTGAGCATTTGTCGCTTAATCTTAAACAGTAAAGAGGTATCATCTGCGAACAACACAATGTTTTGATTGTCCTCTACATAATAGGGTAAGTCATTCATATATACAAGGAACAGAAATGGCCCCAGTATTGACCCTTGCGGAACACCCATTTTGATAACAGAACCAGATGATCGTGCACCGTTAACATCGACTCTCTGAATTCTACTAGTAAGCATATTATATAAAGATAATAATTAGAAAATAGATAGATTAGATAATATTTAGAAATGTGGGTACTCCGACAGGTACTGTTGATAATCCGATTCTGAGAGTGTCTATTAAATTTCATCCGATGGAAATTCCATTTCCCTCATAAGTTAATGGACTGGCGCGTGCACAGCGTAATAGCGAAGCGGTTTTCTTGTTCATTGCTTAAAACGCGTCATATCAGCAAAGATGTCGGATGTGACAATTAGATAATTTTCGTTCTGCCATTATAAAAATCAACAGTTGATCTCCCATTTTAAAATTTACATAACGCTTCTCCGTTTAGACTCCTCGAGGTGATCGTGGTAATAAAATTACTAATTGGCCTGAACTTTTAATTTTAAAGTGTAAAGTAAGCCATTATTATTAATGCTTATTGAAAATTTTAATAAAGCAATTCCATTATGTTTGTTAAACATTCATATTTAGCAATCCTTTTAGCCTTTTAATCCTTTTAATATGGTATTTTGAACCAAAATTCAACTAACCTTTATGACCTCATCAGAGCTGTGATATATGTCCCACTGCTGGGCTTAAGCTTAATTAATGGAAGATTACCTACATCACACTACTCAGATTACGAGGTTTCCTGCTGTTGCCGAGATGCTATCTGCAATATTATTTGTAGTTGTAAATTGTGTTCTTACTGTGTACTCACTGGAAACTAATTATTATAAACATCGTTGACACCTAATATGTGCTTTAGTAATACAATGTACACAACTTCGTACTTTCACGTTCAAGTAGTAAATACCGGCTAGGTCACC
The DNA here is from genome assembly GCA_032191425.1 of Lymantria dispar. Taxonomy (NCBI): domain Eukaryota; kingdom Metazoa; phylum Arthropoda; class Insecta; order Lepidoptera; family Erebidae; genus Lymantria; species Lymantria dispar. The sequence continues at coordinate 4,471,619 of CM063444.1, read as the reverse complement.
AGGGTGAGCAGCATCCTGGGTTTATAACATACGCCGGCACCGTATGGTCAAACCGCCTCTGAAACGTGACGAGTATAGCATTGTTCCCATATGGAGAGGCTGATGTTCAGTCAAGTAGTCATTAATAGGAATGGATAGTATATTTAAAGGTTTACATAGCAGTTTTCCTAATTTTGCTTATTAGTTAGGCTTTTTAATGAGCAATTTAATGACTACTGTCTAAGTAAATAATAAAAGGATTAAAACTTAAAATCTTTTAATATTCAAACACAGTACTTTGCCGTTACTAATTATCTATAACTCATATAATAATTATGCCGCCTGAATTATGAAGCCTTTGTCCTTCTGTAAAATCAAAAACTCATTACACTAATTCGCAGTCTATACATATCAGTAAATTACAATAATAATATTTAATTTCATGATTATAAATTATCAGAAGCAATCTATCGTGAATAAATCTATGGTATAAATAAATTGCTTAGATAATTAGTCTAATCTGCAAGACTATAAAAACGTTTAACAGATTAAAATTTACTAATGTATCTCGGATGAAATAACTCCGTATTAAACATGAAGGCGTGTTGATTAAAAAAGTTTAATGATTTCGCTTTGGACAACTTTGACTTTCATAAATGGCGCCAAAATACGATTGATTGTTTTAATTGTCAAGGTAAATATTTCACCTTAATTTGAATTTTCTTTCCACGTAAATATGTTTTAACTATTTTCTGATATCTCTGGCCGTTATATGTCATAGAATAGGCAGCATAGATTCGTGAGGAAAGACCGACGTCGTTCGATGGGAGGGTACCCCAAGTAGAGGGTATTCCGTCGGGCCGACCACTGATGCCGACCACCGGAGCAGGGTTACTTCCCTGCTCCGGTGGTCGGCTCAACAACGAAGGCCATGTGGTGTTCGGGTGGGTTGCGGGTGTTGCGTGCTTACGCCCCTCTGTCGCCCCGGACGGAGTGGTGCGAGGAGCGCGCCGACCGCAGCCCAACCCAAAAAAAAGGGCAGCATAGATTAATATCCATAATGTAACTTTTTTTTACTTTTGTGATGCTAATTATATGTATTATAAAACAAATAGACAAGATAAATATATACCCAGCTATAATAATAATTAATAGATAATAAAAACGCTCAAAATATTGTATATTTAAATTTATCAACGCGAAAAATTATATACTTGTTTTCTTGTCAAACTCGTATAAAATTTATGGTAAATTTTTATTTATTGCTACTGAACGAAAGCTTTTCTGTTAAGATGATCATAATAATTGTAGTTATGTTTACTTTTGATAAATTAGGTAGAAATACAAATATACACAGTTCATCGGTCTGATTATGATCCACGAAAACCTGTATTGTATATTTATTATAATTTGTGTGATAATATAGTGGATGTATCTAATATACAGGATTTTATGTTTTAAATTTGGTATGCTGACGGAGACAATACTTTTGTTCGTTTTATTCAAAATATAAATAAGCAACCTTTTTAAAACAGTCAATAAATAATCTAATTTTATGCATTTTTTTTTAATATTAAGACTAAACCTACATATAATTATATGTACGTACATTAATATAATAATTTTGTAGCCACAGTAGGTAAACTCTAAAGTTTACGATAGTGTTGTGTTGGACGTAGAAATTACGACTTTTTTAGTTAGATAACTTTACAGAATCCACTGTTGTGCCAGAACCAATGTATACTGTCCTGCAAGTTAATATTATTACAGAATGAAAAACGTAATTTAAAAACATAAAACTGCTGTCTGTAATTAGTACAGTCATTGACTATTTTTACGTGGAAAGTTTGCTGGGAGTTTTGGAAATTGGCAATTTCATAGATTTTGACGTACTCTTACCGAATTTCCAGTCACCTCGTATCTTTGCCGCTCGCGCCGCCATATTGGGAAAATGGCGCCTAAAAGTAGTTTTTTTCATAATATCTCCTTTCCGACGCATTTTACAGGGAAAACATATATATGTATACATATATATATTAGGGCGTTTCAAAAAAATTGTTTTTTTTCTCTCGAAACCAGGCTCAAAAGTTTCGTTTAGATGCCAAAATAGGCCTCTGAAAATATGAGCTCTTAATATTAATGTTAAGTATGTCCGCATCGCACTTTTCGATTTTCCATAAGAATTACATAGGAAAATTTTTATTTTTCATTCTGATTTTTGTAACTAATGAACTTTTTGTACTAAATTTAATACTAAAAAAGGTACTTAACTTTGACCTTGAATAACTTTTGAATGAGTCGATTCATCGAAAAATGTTATCAGACCTTTTTTGTAGAGCGTTTAATTTTCAATATATTTATTTAGATTAGCCATATTTGATTCGTCATTAAGAAAATAAGTAAAAGTTAAGTGAAAAACGCATAGTCAGTTTGTAAAGTACCAAGTAAATCCAATCTAATTTAATAACCTATACTAATATACAGGTTGTATCAGTTTATGGGGCAACTTTTTGAGTATGTTGTAGTTAACGGTCGTAGGTCGTAATTAGAATGTGTATTACACAAAAAACAATATAACATAAAAGTTATAATGATTTCAAAAATGTGTGTCTAAGAGTCTATGCCTTAAATGTTACGTATTATGTAGGCAGGTACGGACAGGATATTCATTCATACTTAGAATTGCGCAACGCTTCAATGATGGCGTAGGTACGACCGCGGCTCGCCAACGGTCATCGGCCGATCAGCTGATTTAAAGCGAAGTTTGTCTTGCATATGCGAACGTAATTATTGATTTATTCAATTTCTAATGAACATTTAGCAAAGTGCGAATATGTCGTAAATTAAGTATCACTGACTTTATACATTTCAATTAGATTTATACGAAAAAGCAATGACAAAGTTGAAAACTTTACATGTCTCTAATTCATTAACCAATCAATATTTTTGCTTCAAATTTTTTTCATGAGTTCCTACCACTATAGCCTAACTCCCATCTGACCAGTTGCCCCATAACCTGATACACTCTGTATAGACTAAAATCCAAAAATGGAATGTTGTAGATACAACATTCCATTCTTTATCAGATGATAAAGATTGTTTAAGAATTTTAGTAAAATTTTAATTTATATGTTTCTCAAAATATTGCTGAAGCTCACTCTCCCGGTTATCCCTCAGCCGGTTTTAAGACTTTGCAAGGAAAATAATCGTATTCTTCAACTGTCACCACATAGGTTGCAGGGATAAATAAAAATAAATCCTATTAAGAACCCGCTCCCTTTATACGTAAATAAAACAACAGTTTAAACTCGACGAAAAAATTGCATTACCACACAAAGATACATATCGTACCAAGATGACACATCTTGGCACGATATGTAATATCATCGATCATCTTGAGAGCCATTTATATAACTTTTTTCTCAATTATATTATGATGGCTTCTGTTACGATAAGCGGTTCAAAGTAATTTTTGTTCTTTTTCGCCATAAAAAGTGTGAAACCAATCAACTTGTATACACTACGTCATTTACACTTTAAATTGAAACGGTTTTTTTCCAATACCGATGTCACTCGTATAGAATATTATGAAGAAATACTTGGTTTTAGGCTATTTGGTATTTGAAGGTATTTTTGCCTGTTAATTCCATCCTGACTTCTGATAAATCTTGTTTTTATAATTGTCCACGTCATGCAATCGGTTGTATGGTATATTTTCTAATAATATAATAATAATAACTCTCTGGGTCAGTTTTATCTTACAATGGAACTAATGCAAAATTCGGATCTTTTCTTGTTCGTGGGTATCGTAAAAGATAAATAAGGGATATGATAACCAAATAACATCTATGCAAGACAAGGAAACCCGAAATAAAACCTTCTGACCATTCTGACCAAGCGTAGTATAGTAATAACTTTTGATATTTACGCGAGTATATTGTAAATAAAACTATTTTACTGGTTTTATGGCGTTTGTTTTTGATTTTTGAATGCCCGATGTTTCGAACACTGTACAGCATTCATGGTCACGGGCTGACTCAATCCGTCCTTAGATTAATTCACGTAGTATATTTAAGTTCAATTTCCCTCCTTATTATAGAGAAGGCTTGAGCTCAGCAGTGGTATGTGCCGGGGTTATAATAATGTCTAATAATTTCAGTAATAATCTAAAAATCTTATACTTAAAAAGAGCTTATATCATTAGAGATTCCTTATATATTAACAGTTATTTTTCATTATTAATATAATACAAAGAAACTATGCTAATAAGAAGTTGTTATAAATAATCTGGTCATCATTACGCATCAATTGGATACGGTGTTTTGAACCGGATGTATTAATATGTTTTTTATTTCATTTTATAATGAGATTATGATATCGTGTTAGCGCATCGAAACTTACATGCCATATTGCACATAACTCTTTTATTTTAAAACGTTATATTTAGTTTTGCAATTATAAAATAAGTTAGTTATTTTTTGGTAGATAGTGTAGGGTCAATTTATTAAAAATATGTATTAACTAATAGTGTTATTATTACATAAAACATCTACAAAAAGAGTAGTAGTATTTCGGAGAAAATGTGGTAACAAAACTGATGTGTCAGGATTTTTAAAAACGCACTACGGTAATCAAATTCTATTTAATTTATTTATTTTACGTCTAGTTAATATATATTTTTAATAAATTGACCCTACACTATCTACCAAAAAATAAAATACGGCACTGAGCAAATTATTACAACTAATATGTAAATTCAGTGTTGAAATATCGTCTGGCTACAAAGGGACACGATAAAATGATAGCAATCTGTTGTTATATTATTTTTTAATCGAAAAATTATACTATAATTGGCTTAAATAATATTATAAAATATTACTTAAATGTACAATAAACCTAATGTAAAATTTTGTGCTAGTTTCAAATAGAATTAATTGTTTAAAAAAGGTAATGTTTTAGAGGGACAGGCCTGAAAACGCCCTTGTACATTTTTATGAAAATGCCCATATGCATATTTAACCTCTTGGTCGCCTTTAACTGCCAACTGGAGAATTAAGTAATTTTATAATATTATGCAATTTTAATCAAAAACCTCAGAGTCTCCTGTCGAATCTTTAGACAGACTTTTTATTTACAGGACCTGAACATAATAAATGATTTGATTTAATTTAACTTGAACTACTCGTGGCTAGCTATTACAACTAATGTACTATTTAAACACATTACGTCATACATACATGCAGCCGTGTTAGACTGAATACATTTCATCTAAACACGATAAGAATTTATTAAAAAAAAAAAAATCCGTCATCAGTTCATTGAACTTCCATCGCCATCTTGTTAGTTATATTTACACATTTGATTTAATTATTTACACTTTAATACTTAAGTACATGTATTATTGTCTTTTGTGTTTTCCATAAAAAATAAATCATTCTTACACTTTGTAAGCAAATTAAAGTTGTCGTGTATAAATTATATGAAATAAAAGAAATGTTGGTATAACAAATAAATGTCATTTTGTACCGCCTACAGATCGGATGAAACGATAGGAAGTGAAACATGTGTTTACGGGGGCAATCATTTAGCTTCATATTCTTTCTCGATGGTGTGTTTCTTTATTTATTTATTTTAAGACAAGACAAATAGTGCTTTTCTTGCCGACATTATTAATTCTTCATTGGGCAAATATTTTTCTTCTCAGCCGTTATACCTACTGGGCTAGATAGAGCTTCTACGAATAGGAGGGAAATTAACATTATGGTAGGTACCATAGCACGCGGACGTGGTTGTATAGGGTATTATATAGAGTTTTCGTTCTCTTGCATAGATGTTATATGGATATTTAATCCCTTAGTCGCCTTTTACGACACCCACGGGTAAGAGAGGGGGTGGTGAAATGTATTCTTACTCCGTAATCACATGAAGGATATAAACTCATTTGCAAAAAAAACGGGCACCTAAGCAATGAACCATTTCAAATGTTAATATTTCTTTGTTTGATAATTATAGGTAGTTTTATCCACACAATTTGCTAAATTAATAAGAAAATAATCGTTTTCATCAGTATTTCATAAAATTTAGATACAATTTATGGGAAATAATGCTAAACCTCGCTAGTAGTGTATATTCGCTAGTAGTGCATATGCTCATGAAGTAAAAATAAAAAAGTTTTTTTGTTTGTTTTTCTTTAATAAAGTAAAAGCAGATAAATGTTTAGTATCGAGTGTGACCCCCTCTAGCTAAAATCACAGCTTGAATTCGTCTGGGCATGCTAGCGAGTATATCCCGGATACTTGCTTGCGGAATACGTTCCCACTCCGCAGTAATCACATTCTTCAGCTCTCTGATGGTCTGCGGAGCCGGGTGTACTGATCTCACACGCCGTTTCAGAACGTCCCAGACATGCTCTATGGGATTGAGGTCGGGACTTCGAGCTGGCCAATCCAAACGACGAATGCCGACCTCTTGCACATACGCATTAACATCGCGGGATCGGTGGGCGCGAGCATTGTCGTCCATAAAAATCGAGTCTTCACCTAGAGCGGCCAATGCGGGTTGTGCATGAGAAATTAGAACTTCCGTTATGTATCGATGCCCAGTCAGTGAGCCGTTTTCAATGAAGACTAACTCTGTACGATCCATTGAATTTATTCCTGCCCAAAACATAACAGAGCCCCCACCATAAGGTGTGATTTCTTCGAAACATGCCTCTGCAAAGCGTTCTCCTTGTCTTCTTAGCACTCGCCGACGTCGATCTTCACCGAACAGAGATATCCTGGCTTCATCAGAGAACAAAACCCTATTCCAATCGTCTTGAGTCCATGATTCACAATTTCTAGCGAACCTAAGCCTGTGAACTCTGTGCTCACGGAGTAATTTGGGGCCGCGGGCCGGGCGGTGACTGCGTATATTGGCAGCGAGAAGCCTCCTCCTGACCGTCCATAGACTAATATGCACATTTCTTACTTCTTGGAGGTTGTTCTTAAGATCCACATACGAAGATTTGCGATTTCTCAATGCGCGACTCACAAGAAAACGATCATCCCGTGGTTGGGTACATGGTTTTCTTCCAGAACCAGGCCTTCTCTCGACGGAACCAGTCTCCTGATATCGCTGCCAGGTCCTTTGGACTGTCGAGCGACTAACATTTAGCCTCCTAGCCACGAAACATTGGCTGCAACCCTCTTCAAGCAGCGCGATAATTTTGGTAGCTTTTACCACTTTATCTACCATTTTTGATACAGCCAAACAGCATTAAATAAAGCTTTGACAGTCAAGGATATGAAATTAATCGATAAAAATTGAATAAAAGTTATGAAAGTCGATGTTAACTTCTGGAACTTCGCGCCAAAAATGTAGGATAAAAAGGGGTTTTCTGTAAAAATGAACATCAAATGAAAAATTGAATTTAGAACGTACTTTTTTAAATACCACATTTTTAAAACCGGCCAGTAACGTGTACAAACGATTGAAACCTTTTTGGTATTGTATCTTTTTAAATATGAATGAAAATCAAAACCGCCCGTTTTTTTTGCAAATGAGTTTATATTTAAGTATACATTCCGTTTCGTGACGGAGTAAGAATATAATACATCCCTATCTTGCCCTTGGGTCCTATAAAAGATGACTAAAGATATAATATGCATTTAAAATCGATGCAAGAGAAGGAAAACTCGAAATAAAACCCTGTACCAACCCGTCTGACCAGCGTGGTGCAGTAGGTAAATTTTCTCTCTTATTGTGAAGGAGGCTCGAGCCCAACAGTGACGCATTTATGAGCTGAAATGACGAAAATGCTATATTTTTGTATTACGTAGGACTTTGCCATCATAATTCTGCTCTTACCCCAATTATTGGGGGTCGACCCAATATGTACTCTTTAGTGTTGCCCAAATGCAAGACCAAGACGAGACTTGGACCGGTCTTGGTCTTGGTCTTGCAACATCACACCTGGTCTCGTCTTGGTCTTGGTCTTGCGCACCCGAGTCTTGGTAATGCAGCAAGAGTCTTGCAAAGTTTTGCAGTTAGAATAACGTAACAGTAATTTATCATGGCAATGAAAAATCCAACTAAATTAATCAAATATCCTATCCTATCTATCCATCTGCTAGCCTATAGTTCACTATTGAATACAATACTTACCACTGGAGAAAATTACTCTTCTATTCCCCTGGTGTTCCATTAGACAGCGTTACTACTCTTATGACAGGACTTTCGACCCTATTTTCTTAAGACATCACCACATGAGGCAGTTGATACTATAAATTTTATGTCATTTTATAATCAATGCGATATTTTACAATTAATGCGATTGTTTATATTTCCCTTCAAGTTAAGTGGTATGTATCTATTGTATTTCCAGTTTAGTTACTGATACTCTGGATACTTGAAAAAACCTGTTGCTCTATTGCCTATATAAATACTTTGGCCGCTGGATCCATGTAGCTCTTAATATACTATTTATTCAAGAACATATAAAACTGATTTAAAATTTTATGGTTTTAATACTTGTAAAATGTATGATATTCGTCGTCATCGTCACAGCTCATAAAAGTGCCACTGCTGGGCTTAAGCTTCCTTCCAGTAAGAGGAAAATTTATCTACTATACCACGCTGGTCAGACATGTTGGTACAGGGTTTTCTTTCTAGTTTCACTTCTCTTGCACATATGTTATATACACAGGGTGTATTAGGTTATGGGACAACTGTTCATGTATGTTGTAGTTCAACAGTCATAGATCATAATTAGAATGTATATTACACAAAAACAATATAACGTAAAAGTTATAGTGATTACAAAAATGTGTGTCTAAGAGTTTATGCCTTAAATTTTATGCATTATGTAGGTATGTACAGACAGGATATATGTAAGCATGTAAAATTCCGACAGTATAAATAGGTATTAGATTTGCGCGAACCTTTCAATGGTTACGTAGGTACAAAGGCGACTCATCAACGGTCATCGGCCGATCAGCTGATTTATGTTAAAGCGAAGTTTGTCTTGCTTATGCAAACGTAATCATTGATTTATTCAAATTCTAATGAATATTTAACAAAATACGAATATGTTGTAGATTAAGTATCATTCCTTTATACATTTTAATCAATTTACACGAAAAAACGATGACAAAATTGAGAACTTACATGTCTCTCCATTAACGAATCGATATTTTTATTTAAATTTTTTTTCATGGGTTCCTAACACCATTGCCCGATCCGATTTGATACGACATCCACGGGTAAGAGAGTGGTGAATTATATTCGTACTCTGTCTTTTTTTTTTTGTGTGTGTGTAGCTGTTGGTCGCAGATGACCTTGACAGCTTAACGCGGTCAATGGGTGAGCGTTGATGGCTCTCAACCCGGTAAGTAAGTTAAGCGAACATCGCCCGAGAGCTTCCCCCTGTGGGGAACGGACCTCGGCTCGGGGCGTCGCTGAGAGCAAAGTGGGCGTGGCCAAGTTTAGTTTAATGACTTTTACGCGGCGCGGTTTTCGACCTCGACGGCGAGGCCGATACCGCGGAGTTTTATCTGTTATCGCTGCGCGAGCTGTGTAGGTCCTTTCTTGGGCGATCATAATAGCGTCATCTTCTTCTTCAAGAAGATGACGAGGACGTCGGACCGCGGATATTTTTGAGGGGACGTAGTTTACCGCCCCAACCACTAGTGGATTGGGGTGAGTCGTGGCAGAGGCAAAATAGCGCTGGAAGCAACGCTTCATGTACTGCCTGATGGTGATCGTACTCTGTCCCTACATGGACATTTATATAGATTAATTGTAGGCATATTTCTATGTCCAACAGTGAACGTCGTTGGGCTAATGAATAAACGGATATATAAATATGTATAATGGGCAAGAGCACTCTCGTGATTACGGTATTTTTGTCCTTAAGCCTTTCCGAAGAGTAATTCTGAAAAGCCAACACCAACATTGGGAATCGATTGGCCAATAGATGGATATCTCAAGACTGATTTGACTTGCCGTGTAGTGACGGAGTAAGAATATAATTCATCACCCCCTATTTTACCCGTGACTGCGAACCCACGACTAAGGGCTATAATATATAACATCGGTGCAAGAGAAGGAAAACTTGACATGTATGACTTGTAACAACACGGCCGATCACCGTGGCGATTCCCCTCCGGCCACGGCCGATTCTCCTCCTGTTATGTAGAAGACACGAGCTCAACCGTATATAAGCTGAAATGGTGATGTGAATTAAATGCAAGACCGCGAGACTCTTGCAGGCCCAGTCTTGGTCTTGCTCAAGTCTTGCAGGGCCAGTCTTGGTCTTGGTCTTGCAAAAATTAAGCAGTCTTGGTCTCGGTCTCGCATTTCTCGCAAGACCAAGACCAAGACCGCAAGACCAAGACCGCAAGACCAAGACTTTTTTGGGCAACACTAGTACTCTTCTGCCATCGTGCATACTACAAAAGTTATTTGTAATAGTTTTATGACATGATGATATTTTAGTCAACATTTACGACATCCACGGGCAAGAAAGAAGGTTGTGAATTGTATTCTAACCGGCACCACACGGAATGCAGATTCTTACATTTTAAAAAATAGTAGTATGAAATATTTATTCCTTAATGCCTATCTGTCTTTTAAATAATTTTAACATAATAATAACGGACTTTAATTGGACTAAATTGAAGTGGACCATGTGGGAAGCAACAGCTTTCCTCCATAAAAGAAGAATCGTCATAAAATTTACTGCACAGATGGCGTAGTGGTTGAGATGTAGAACTACTGCGCCAATGTCGTGGGTTCGAATCCCGCGCAGGACAATACTTTGTGCGATCCACAAATTGTTGTTCTGAGTCTGGATGTGATTTGTGTCCGTTAATTTTCATGTTTGTAAAGTCCCTCGCAATTAAAGGATAAATTACCTTCGTGCAGGGATACGTCTTTAAAAAAAATCATCAAAATCGGATCACCCAGGCGAAAGTTCTGAGGTACGAAACATTAACGTGGTAAGATAAGAAACATTAACATTAACGTGCAGTCTAATTGAGAACCTCCTCCTATTTTGGAATCGGTTAACGAGCACTTAATTTGTGATTCATATAGTAAACTAGCAATCTGCCCTCGCTTCGCTTCGGTTATAGGTTATAGGTTATAGTCGTTTTACCCGCGTAGTTCCCGTTCCCGTGGGAATACCGGGATAAAATATAGCCTAGTTTACGCCCTGATATTATAGCTTTCCATTGGTGAAAGAATTTTTGAAATCGGTCCAGCCGTTTTGAGGATTACCCGGAACAAACAGACAGACAGACAAAAATTTTTTAATTGCTATTTTAGGCATAGGTGTCGTGCAAATAACCGTGTGAGCATGAAAAAAACCTATTATTTTGACATTACAAACAGACACTCCAATTTTATTTATTGGTATAGATTACTTATGTGAATTTCATATACGAATCAATGCGAGCAAAAACCTCGCCGTATCATTTCGACATTAATCAAACAGTTATTGCTTACTGATTTTAACATGGGCGGGCATATTTTTATTTTTCCATTCACTTAAAAAGGGTAATCATATTTCACTTGGATCGTCCATCGTTTTTAGTTCATACAATAATGAATGGAGGAAGCCATTACGATTTAAGAATGCAACCAACCGCATCGATAATGTAAAATATTATTAATATTTGAACTGGAAACCTTACTTGTCCTTCATTGAACAGGTTATATGATAAAGGATCAACATAGTAATGCAAATAGGCTTATGAAGAGTATTTAAGTATATGTGCATATATGCAGAGAAAGAGTTATTTTTCGAATAAAGATAACACCGGCACACAAAAAAAAGTGGAATGTACTTTGGACCGGACCTACCTACCGACATGTTTTTCGACCCGCTGAATCTAAATTTAAAGTTCGTTTGGCCCGGTCACCCTCCAGTTTTGAGTAAAATGCAAAAATCCTCAAAAAAAGGCCAAATATTGTAAAAAACTGCAGTCACAGCAATGAAAAAATTTGTAATTAATAGAAATGATTTGTGTTTATTTATACTTATTTTTATATATAAATCTCTTGTGTACGTCACTGAACTCCTAAACGGCGGGACCAATGTTGATGAAATTTTTTGTGCATGTTCAAGGGGATTCGAGAATGGTTTAGATTCGAATTGGACCCGGTAGGTGGCGCTTATTTGAACAGAACAATGTCTGTTGGATCAGCTAGTAGGTATATACTAAAAAATCAACAAAGCGAGGTAGGGTGTTTATTAAGGTATTTAACTGTACATAAACTGATGAATGAATGATGATGGAACTACCATTTTTATGTATTACCTAAATCTGTATCCTACTAAAATTATAAACACGAAAGTTGTGAGTATCTATGTGCATATGTATGTGCAATGCATTTTGATGAAACTTCACAATAATATAGCTTACACATCTGAATAACACATAGACTATAATTTATTCTGATATTCCCAAAGAAAGGGGAACTATGCGGGTAAAACCGCAGGGCGTTGCTGGTAATTAATAAGAAAGTAATCAATCTTCCGCGTGGTGACGAAGTAAGATTACAATTCACCACCTCTTTTCTTACCCGTGGGTGCCGTTGAAGACGACTAAGAAATTACAATAAGCGAATAATGTTTATGCAAGAGAGGAAAAAGTTGGATTAAAACCCTATACCACCTCATCTCACCAGCGAGGTATAGTATAGATGCCTTTAGTATAAGCGAATCTCATTGCACGCATTCACACTCCCTTTACTTTCTTCACGGTAGGCAGCGGCATAGCAGCGATATATGAGCGGCAGCATCACTTACCATCAGGTATACTGTTTGCCCATTTGCCACCGTTTGCAATAAAAAAAAAAACACAAACTTCTTTACATCATCTATGCCGTGGTATGCTCACTTTTATTTGTAATGATTTAACGAAATATATGTGCCGGCCCTAACTTGACATTTAATCAAATATTTTTTTCCAAAGCGATTGTCCAAAGGAGACACTCCTTTGGACAATCGCTCCTTGGTCTATATTTACGTCACAATAAACTGCGATGCGAAGAAATTCAGAAATTAACTCCATAATGCATTGTAAAAAGCAGTCTTTAGATAGCTATTGAATTGGCACCACAAGGCCGGTAAATTGGCACGACAGATATGATAATGGAAGCGAAACACGAACTTCACAACAATATATTGCACAAGAACATTAATTTGTCAACAGAATCACCGCTTATACGCAGACATCTTTAATTTATAGAATAAAAGGAAGATATTCATGTGCAAATTGGTCTCATGCAGTTAATGCGTTCAATCGCGTTTACGATAATGTTCCTTTACTGCCCAGGCAATAAAAGTACCTTTTTAGGAACACAGAGCCTCTTTCACATGTGAGAACAGTCCTACTTTGCAGCAGTCAAACGTGTTGGCGAGGGATTTCATTTCGAGTTATCCTTCTCCAACCCCACTTCCACTGTTAAATATTGTGCAACAAATCGAATATTAAAACCGAAAATAGTTTATGGATATGTGAAAGGCGTTTTAAAAACGTTTATGACTAAGAATTTGACTAAGATAATGCATTTGACAGTAATCTGCACAAATCGCAAAACCTTTTTTGTGTCATAAACATGGTCTCCAGGAGGCATATTCTACCTGATTTCACCACACATTACTACAACTGTATCTCCAGTAAACCAGGATCCACGATGATTTCCATAAATGACACTGAGGAAACTCTTTTGACTCCCAGTAAAGCCCATAAAACGCTTTTCATTATTTTGAGAGCTCCAACAAATTTAACTAGAAATGAGGAACGAGAAGAACTTATTTCAGAAGATACTTACGACGATAGACGAGATCCCCACGATAGACTTATTGCAGGAAGAATTCAAAAATATAATAGATTCGATTCGATTCGACTCGAGCATCCAAAATAATTTGAAGGAAATTGACCTACTTATACCATTGGTAAGACGAGTCGGTATAGGGTTGTATTTCGAGTTTCCCTTTTCTTGCGTAGATATTATCTCCATATTAAATGCGTTAGTAGTCTTATACGAAAATTATTTATAAAATTCAAAGGGACGACTTGAGGTTATCCTTTTTTTAATACGCTTTTATTAACTTCAGACGTATGTATGTTAGTATGTAACGGAATCTTTGGACATGATTTTGACCTCCTTCAAAACATCGGATTAACTCGAAATTTGGCATACTTATTAAGGACCGATGACAATTCAATATTTTAAACAGTTTGACCCGTTATCCTTACTAGGATAATCAGGATTAGCGATTTTTTTGTTTTCCTAACTCCAAGCGTATTTTTATAGTTATAACTATAATGTTATTATTTTTGACAGACTATATATAGTCTGACGTAGAACTTCACAAAATACCGTATTTCATATTGCCGCCTATCGAGCATGCCATACACAGTCCACTGCAACTGATACCTTGAATCCAATAGCGGATTATTGCAATTCTTGAGTTCACCATAATAAAATACTAAAGGTACCCCTATAAGCGCTTGTTCACCTTTCAAAGATAAAATCTGTAACATAATGTATTTTATGAGGTGATAAGTAGTGTTTATATAGCAACACATTTTCAACCAATTAATATTCCTTTAATGGGCGTGGTGCCAACTTAATGCGATGTAATGAATGATTACTCTCATCTGTAAGAGGCTGGGACGAGCTCGTTAATATCTTGAAATTTTAATTAAAAATATGCAATACATTTTGAGGTATAATTATAATAAAAAATGAATGTTGGTTTTTGTGAGTAATCATAATCTGTTTCTTTTTAAGTTTTTGATCCATAGTTATTTCTTTTGACGCGTTGATCACAAATTTATGCTTCGTTATAAACAACATAGTTAATTTTTAATGATGAGACAGAATTCTATTTATTTGCTGAATCACAATCGTTAACAACTTACTATGCCAAGTTGTACATAGATTTTCTCTAAGAATTGAAATTTTTGTACACGGAAACTTCTTGCATAATTTTTGTTTTAGTTTTTTTCATTGTTTTGAATAGTCAAATGTTTTTTTATTAATCAGTAATGTTGCCCTTGATCATGGTGTTAAATTCGGTTACACGTTCACTTCCTTGGTGTTCGTTTTTAGCTACTAGTGTTTTAAACTTTCAATTGGTTTTTCATCATCATCATTTCAGCCTATTGCCGTCCACTGCAGGACGTAGGCCTCCCTCATGTTGCGCCACAATGTGCGGTCCTGTGCCGCCTGCATCCAACGACACCCAGCAACTTTCACTAGGTCATCGGTCCACATATGGGGCGTCCTACACTGCGTCGTCCGATACGTGGTCGCCACTCGAGAACCTTTCTTCCCCACCGGTTGTCGGTTCGTCGAGCGATGTGGCCCGCCCATTGCCACTTCAGCGTGCTAATTCTTCGTGCTATGTCGGTTACACTCGTTCTTCTGCGGATTTCCGTATTCCGGATTCTATCTCGCAGAGAAATCCCGAGCATAGCCCGCTACATAGCACGCTGAGCGACTTTGAGCCTTGATATGAGGCCTACATTTAGGGACCACGTTTCCGTGCCGTAAGTCATCACTGGTAACACACACTGGTCGTAGACCTGTGTCTTCAGACACTGAGGTATGTTGGACGAGAAGATCCTCTTAAGTTTCCCGAACGCTGCCCAACCGAGTTGGATTCGTCGGCTGATCTCTTTCTCGAACTTGGATCTACCTAACTGAACTGTTTGTCCTAGGTAAACATAATGATCGACAACTTCGAGAATCGCATGGCCAACTAGGACCGGTACAGGAATGACATGGGCATTTGACATGACTTTCGTCTTGTCCATGTTCATTCGTAAATTTCAATTGGTATTAAAATAAAAAAGCTGTATCATCATTTAGCCTTTCGCAATCTACTTACCCCATAGAATACTATGTGGTGCACCCTTCTATTAGTAGGTTTTTTTTTTAGACCATAGCCTTCCACAAAAAAGGACATTTTGTGCAATCCAAGAATTGTTGTGCCGTGGGTTGGGTGTAATTTGTGTTCATTCATTATAAGGTTATGAGATCCCTGCAATACAAGAATTATTTCCTTAGAACAGGAATTTGTCTATAAGAAAAAGAAAGATTTGATTTTGATTTAACCGTGTGGTGACGGAGTAAGTATATTAGTATACAATTCACCACTCCTTACCTTGCCCGTGGATGTCGTAAATGACGACTAAGGGATATAACACGCATAAATCATCTATGCAAGAAAAGGTAAACTCTAAATAAAACCCTATACCAACCTGTATGACCAGCATGGTATAGTAAGGTCAATTACCCTCCTATTGTGGAAGAGGCTCGAGCCCAACAGTGGGACATATATGAGCCGAAATGATGATGATGATGAGATAGATACATTTTGCGTCCACCCCAAGTAATTGGGATACGAGCAGGGTGATGATGATATGTGATGATAGGTGGATTAATGACATTCTCAAAGTCGCAGAGAAAAGTTGGATGCAAGTGGTGTAGGACCGTTCCGGGTGGCATTATCGTGGGGAGGCCTATACCCAGTAGTGGTCGTCTGTAGGCTGATGAATGGCTGGATGATGATATACATAATTATATAATCATCTAAAGTAAAATTTTAAACATTAAGAAAACAAATCACCGGATTGTATATTAATGAAACATTGTAGGTGGCTGCATCATTAAGAGCATACCACACTAATAATAACAAAATATTTCAAGTGATATTAAGAGCGGCGCTTAATTGTAAAGCATATTATAATCACTAAACGAGCCGAGACAACTTATTATTTAGTCTCGAACAAAAAATATCAATGAACTTGAAAAATGCTGCAGAACAGGCCCACATTTCCACATAGCTATACATTTTTTTACAATTCAACACAAACTTGCTCCATATTCCAATTCTAGTTTGACCTTTTCCAATAATATCGCAACAAAAAAACTGGTACTTACCTACTCTTTGTACGATTTGCGATAAACATGTTCATAACTATACTAATAATAATTATATTATAATCCAGCTACTTGTGTAAGATCATTTACGTATTTGTGTGTTTAACAAATAAATATTATTCTATTCTCTAATTATTTAAATTTTTTCTACCCGTTCGTATTGTTGCGGATTAAGAGAATGATCTGTCACCAGCCACTCCTCTAGCTGTTATATGGCCCAGTGGTGATGGCGAGGGAATACAGTAGATTAAGGGGCTACACACCGCCCTTCCGTCGCCCCGGGCCAAATTGGGCGAGGTGTATACAGACCATATCCTACTGAAAAAAACAAAATAACGCCAAATTGTTCAGAATCCTTAGATTTTAGGATTAGTAGAAAGATTAAAAGGGCGAATCAGTAGCCAACAATGGATTTACACCTAGGTCCGTAACGACTGAGCCTAGAGTGGCATAATGTTCACAATTACTAAATTTTAGGTGCGACAAAAAGATTAAATGGGCAACATATTTGACGGTGCCTAGGACGATGTCAAACATAATTCCACTACTGACTTAAGTACTCGAAAAACAAGAAACCATAGATACCATTGCCCAAATGGCGATTTTTACTCAGATGTTAAATTCAGTGAAATTGTAAAATGTTTATACTGTGATCTTTCAGTACCATCAAAAAAAGTAAAAATCTCTGGTTATATAGAAAAACAAAACTAAAAGAAACCTTGTGGTGATAAAAAATCTTAATCGAGATAAAAATCTGCTAATGAATTAAGTAAAAATTGTGTTTAAAATACGTTGAACTCAAATATCCATCAAATAAAATAATATCTTTTATATAATTTCGCACAATTTTAACGGTTATTCTGGTACTTAAATAATAAGCCAGACGACTAAATAAGGCGAGGTTACCAGTTAATTTAAATATAAATTTATCATAACAAATGGTTTTTTATTTATTTATCGTTAAAACGGTACTATTTCACTAATAATAAATATACAGTTAATCGTATACTTTTCCAATATGACAAGATTTATAATAAATATGTGCATAAATTATATAATTATATAAAATACATCATTCATGTTTTTACATTTTTCACCATTTGCTTATAAAAATTGTATAAATTTGGCGTTAAAGCTTAGAATAATAACGTATAGAATGATAGTGTCAATACTTAGAACGCTCGAAACATGAATCTCAAAATACTAATGGCGCGCAGACGATTACACACGTACACACGTACACACGCACACCACTATACAAATTATGAAATCAACTTTTGTTTTTATTAACATAAATCGTCGAAATACTTTTAAAAGCAATGTTAAAAATCTTTTTAAGTTTTTCAAATGTATTATGACACTATTTGAATGCACAAACCGTCATAATTACCTATTTATTTTTTAAGAGTTGCGTACGTACGTGCAGTATAATGACTTGTACAGTACGGAACAGTTCCGGCATAAGCTCCATTAGGCTCCAATTGAAATGCTTCACTTTTTGTGCGCGAACTTACCTTCTATACGTTATTCTAAGCGTTAAAGCTTATAGGGGTTGTAAATAAATACATTACATTTTTAGTAGGAAACGCGTTTTGGAATAGTGTATCGTAATAGATTCACTTTACTTAAAAATAACCTATTACAGTTATATGCATATCATATCCCTTGATATGATGTGCATATAACAACTACGCAGGAGAAGGAAAACTTGAAATAAAACCCTATGCCAACACGCCTGACCAGCTTGGTATAGTAGGTTAATTGCCCATAAAGTAGAGAAGGTCTGAGCCCAACAGACCGGACGTAAATAGCCTAAGATTGAAGATGAACTAACCTATTACTTGTCTATTGCTGGCTAACATTTTAAACAGACATAAACAAATTTACAGATATGTTTTTTGGGCGGGAATGTGGAAATGTCAAGTGGTGGTCTTGTATTTTATTCAATATCTTAGTGGTTTAACGTGTTATATTAAATAATTTGATGGCATTTTATATAATATATGACGGAGGAACTGCTGGGCATAGTGAATACGATATAAAAGAGTTTTAAATACGTTTTCATTTACATCAAAATCCTCAGAAAATACCGTTAACAGTGGCCATAACACTGTTGAAGGCGACAATTTGACTTACTGACGGTCAATGACTAATTGGAAGAAACTGATAATATGTAAAGAAAATTATAACTCATCACTGGCAAAAATGGCTCATATTAATAGCTGATTGCCACAACAAAGAAAGAAGAAGAAGATATGTACAAAAACTGAAATATTACTATCAAATCAAAACCTTTCAAACTGATAATTGTTAGTTTGTCACTATAACTAATTTATTAATTTTGTAAGGTGCGAAAAGGTCAATTATTATTAAAATCAAAGCTCACGATTTAGATACAGTTTGGAATGAATATAAAGATATTGATTTTGTTTTATGTCATATTTATGGAAATATGGCAAGAACTAAGCGATAAGACAAAGATGGCGAACTTAATTTACATTACAAAGCGAAAAATTAACATCGGCTATTCTTTCTACTTTTTCTCTTGTTAGGGTTGATAAGCGCCATAAGCCAAGTCACTTAAATAATAATATTTTAATTGGTAATTTATCACGCTACTAAAACTTCTTTCTTTATAAATTTACAGGAAAAGAACAATGTTTGGAAAATCCAAAGTGAAATATTATAACACCGAATTACCCGAGGAAAAGCGTAATACAATTTTATTCTAACGCTAATAAAAAAAAATTCTGGACATGTTAAATATTATAGGCTTAATCGTGCTTGTTCTATACATACAGCCATTCAGACGCTTCCAGTACTCTCTTTAATCAGTTTTTTTTTTAATAAAACCAAATAAATGTCCTTTAAAAAATATCGTAAGTATTAAAACGAGTGTTTTTTGACTTGTTTTGTTGATTTCATCATCATCATCTCGGCCCATACAAGTATCACTGATGACCTCGGGCCTTCTTCACAAGGGGAGGGAACTTGACTTACTATACCGCGCTGGTTAGACGTATTGACATAGGGTTTTATGTCCAGTTTTCTGTCTTTTTTTCATCATTTTCCTGCCCTCATCCCACGCTAAATGAGGTCGGAACAACATGTTCTTACCTTCCATAACCTCCTATCAGCCGTCATATCTGCACTCATACTTTTCAAACGCATATCCTCATTCACACAGTCCATCCATCTCTTTTTGAGTCTCCCACACTTCTTACGTCCATCCACAATCATATCGATAACCCGCCTTGTCACATGCCTTTCATCCCTCCTCATCACATGTCCATATCAAGACAATCACGCACTCCTAATTTTCTCCATCAATGGTGCCACTTTCAGGCTTCCCCTTAATATACATGGATGTTTTTTGTATAGATGCTTTCTGTATATCTTATCCCTTAGTCATCTTTTACAACAACAAGTGGAACCGCCCCCTCGGTGGTGAATTGTATTCTTACTCCGTCACCACACAGAAAGCTTAACTTATATTTATATTGTTCAATAACTGCAATAGGAATAGAGTAAAAACATTTTAGGTTCGAGCCATTACAAGTAATTCCGAAAAAAGTAAAATAAAGCACTATCCTACTACACTAATAAAAAAATCCGGTAAGCCACTAAAGTAAAGTACCACCTCAACGCTTTTGAGGGCGTTATGAGGCGTGAAAAAATTATAATTATTGTATATATGTTTTTCTCATATTCTAGACTATAGCTTTTTTGTTTCATTACATTACATAATGCGTAAAAAGTCGCCATAAAATATTATTTGAGTGATTTGTATAATATGATATTTTCACATGTCCGCTAAAACACTCCCTCAAATTCTACACAGAAATAACTTCATTTCATTATATTTTTCGTTTCTACTTTTTTGTTAGACTTTGTAGATAAAAGTGACAAAAAAATTAAAGTAAAGAAGAATAAGAAATTTTAAACAGCAGCAGTTTGTTAATGGCAAATTGTAACAAATAAATCATCAGTTCCCTTTGTTGCTATCATTTTAACCATATGTATACATAAGATTAAAATTATATTTTACTCTTCTCAAAACAAAAAAAAAATACATTAAATTACGTATTTAAGTATTTATAGGACGCCGTAGGATAGCTCGTAGGGATAAGTTATTCTAATAACGTTACTATCGCGCAAGTCGATAGGGCAACCCCGTGGACGCCTGATACATGCCAGAGCAACATTTACGTGACAACCCTACATGATAGGTATCACATCACATGAAAGGGACGGCATATCATCTTTTTTTAAATGAAAATGTCAGCCACTCTATATGTTGTTTTAATATTATTACTGGTACGAGTTTGTTTGTCAATTCAGTTGTGTTCTCTTTTGTTTATTAGTCGTTAATATACCCGGTTTGGTATTCACGAACGATTCTTGCTTTTTACATGAAGTAGCAAA
Source organism: Lymantria dispar (assembly GCA_032191425.1). Classification (NCBI taxonomy): domain Eukaryota; kingdom Metazoa; phylum Arthropoda; class Insecta; order Lepidoptera; family Erebidae; genus Lymantria; species Lymantria dispar. The sequence continues at coordinate 4,450,271 of CM063444.1, read as the reverse complement.
CTTTAGAAATAAACAGTAGCTATATATAAAATAAAGAATATTAGACTAATCTATAAACACATCTAGTAAATAAAAAATAAATACTACTTATATTATTAACAATTACCATAAAAATAATCTTTAAGATGATATTTTTTTTAAATAATTGTGGCGGCTTTTTAATTTTTTTTTTTAAATTTAAATTCTAAAATGTTTATATTTCAATAATTATGTTTTTATAACATAAATCCATGTGGTAATTTATTAGCCGACTCACCTTTAAATTTCCTGGAGCTCATCGCTCACCGCTGTACATTTAAATTAATTTTAAAGCATACAAATAAATGGCTGCATCTATCAAGTGCATTGTGACTTGGCAAAGTGAACACAATAAATTTACGAAAAATATGCATTTAATAAAAATAAACAAACTCACCTTGCTAGAAAACTCCTAGACAACAAATCACACTGTTTATGTAAAATCACTATAATCCCGAATTTGATGCACGTGTTAATGTAACAAGAATTATCGAAAACACCGATTCGAAAAAAAAAATGCAAAACTATTCTAAATTCAAACGGCGCGCAAGTCCGCAGAAATGTGTCAGTGGCGCGTCTCGGTGGTCGGCCTAGGCACTAAGCGTGTACGGAATAGTAATGGCGGGTGCCCAAATTGAACTTTTTGAAATTTTTGAGAACGGTAGTGTCGCATCGGTGGCGGGGTTTTGAATGGCGCGGCGTGCCGCTGTACATCCAAGACTGGCTAACAAGGCGGCAGGACATCGACTTTATAAATTGATTTTGTCCAACACACCGTAACTGTACCGTTGTATAGAAGTTTTGGCTAGATTTTAATTTGATGCCCTTAAAAAAATGGCAACATTGTACTAAATTTTTTTTCTTACATAGGTTAAAAAAAACTAATTCCAATTTGAATCTAGAACAACTTAGATACTTATAAAAATAGGTTGTGTCGGCTATCTGTATTAAAACGCATAATCCCTTGATTATCTAGATTATTATTCAAATTTACATTAATAGCTAATTGACTATGAATCATAATCTAAACTGCGGCGCTTAATGTTCTTCTATTATTACAGTCTTGTCTATAGATTTAGATATGTTTTTATAATTAAAATGCCTAATAAGAAGTACATATATAATAATATGTAATGTCAACACTGAAAAATACGTCGTTTCTTAGTGGTTGTTAAAACGTAAGTACCTATTTTATTTGTACAACTTTATTGTTTATTGCTCTTGGTAGGAACCGAGCAAGCACAACATCTGATGGTAAGTGATAACTACCGCTCACGGACCTTAAACAATATTCAAGGTAAAGAAGGGAAGGCTGAAAGGTTGTCAAACACGGTGTTTGAAGTTGACAGTAAATATTACTATGCAAAACAATATCCACCATTATCGGAAAACCCTGAGTGACGTGAAGTACATATTCATCTGTACGTTTTATTACGAAATTACGTTCTGCATTAGTCCTTTCTGTTTACTGTCTTTAAGGTGTTGTATTTCTTTTTCTTCTTTGCTTTATTGGCAACCATCTAGGTAGGTACTAATACGACCCCATTGTTGTCACTGTAGTTTTTTTTTTACAAGTTACAAATTTCTTCACGTGTTTAGTTTCTTTATATTAGTTATTATTTCAAAGTCAAATTGTCGCCTTCGCTGGTACTATGGCCATACTGCTAATGCTATCTTCTGAGAATTTTGTTGGAAAACAAACATAATTATAAATATATCATATTCACTACACCCCCGCCGTTCCTCCGCATTACATTATATAATATCAAAATTATTGAAAATAAATACTTAAACATTTAAATCTTGAATTTAGTATATGACAAACACATGACTCTTTCACGTGCCCGCCAAAAACTCCCAGTATTTATTTATATCTTTTTTTCGGAAGGTATCTTTGAGCCCCTGTCCTGATACATTTAAGTAAAGAGACATAAAAAAAATCTCTGTATAATGAATCGGTGCAATTTATTTCGACATAATTATGACAGTATGCAGTTACCGCTGCTGATCATCATCATCACAGCTCATATACGTTGGGCTCGAGCCTACTCCTCCTCCACAATGGGAAGGAAATGGCCTAACTATACCGTGCTGATCAGACGGGTTGGTATAAGGTTTTATTTTGAGTTTTGCACCTCTTGCATAAATATTATATATCCCTTAGTCGTCTTTTACGACACCCACGAGCAAGATAGGAAATGGTGAATTGTATTCTTATTCCGTCACCAAGCGTGCCGATTATGGCAATATATCAAAGAATGTCCGCGCCATGTGACAGTCTGTGGGAAAACCTACATCTAGGAGTGGATAGCAGAAGGCTGAATGATACCGATGAAATATGGGTACCCATTGTCATGTATCGGGCACCGTTCTTGAAAACCTCTTACCAGCGATTCAAATGCAAATTTCTTGACTGCACAAACGGCGTATTGGTTAAGATACCGACCCACCGCCCTAATGTCATGGGTTCAATGTTCGATTCTCAACCAGAACAATACTTTGTGCGATTCACAAATTGTATATTTGTAGTCCCCCGCAAAACAGGGATTATTTCATTTGTGCAGAATGTTTCATTAAAAAAAACAGTAAATCCTACCAAAGTATTTACAACCTCACTTTTAGTAATATGGTAGCTTAGTTCACATATTTATACGCCTTGATTTACGAATTAATTGCACATTTTTTTCGACTCCTATGGACAAATAAGGCGACAATTGTAATTTTACCCTGTTACCACAAGGAAAATTATATTATATCTAAGTGTTGGATAATTCAATGAATAATATTCCAATAAAAAAAAGAAAACCATAGCAATATAATTAGCCTGCCTTATCGCATGTAACCATCTGTAAGAAATTGGTCGCTCTACAAAGCTCTCACATAATTTTTATTTATAAAAAAAACTTTTTAAAAATAACTTCTGATTATTCAAGTTTTATCTGTGTGGTGACGGAATGAGAATACAATTCACTCTATCTTGCCTGTAGATATCGTAAAAAACGACTAAGGGATATAATACGCATGTAACATCAATCCAAAAAAAAAGGAAAAAATCTTATACTGTTTTATTTCGAGTTTTCCTTTTCTTGCAATCTGTTTGACTAGCATGGCATGGTGAGTTCCATTTCACTGCTATTGTGAAGGAGGCTCAAGCCCAGCAGAGGGACGTATATAAGTTGATATGATGCTGATAAAAGTTTCAATATTTAGTTGTTTAAATAATTGTAAAAAAATATTCTAAGAAATGTTTTCAAATAAGCTTTTGTTTATTAGTAATGTGACTATGCGTCCTGTTTTGAATAGGACAGTCTAGTTTTCAGATTGTCTGTCCCGAGCCACACAAAAATGTCTCGTTTTTCAAAAAACTCATAATAATCATTGTTCATTGATTGTTATACTGATAGGAACGTGTTCCTGTTTTTTTCCAGGTTTTTAATCCATAGTTTTGCCCATTCTTGCAAGAGATGCGCCGTGAATCCGTCGCGATCATCGATGCCAAGCCGACGCTGCCGACGAACTGGGACGCGGTCGCCGCCTTCTGTGAGGCCGTTATCTCACGGAAGGAGGCGGCAGATCGTGCGCGAGAAGAGCTCCTCTTCGGCGACACGTTCCGCCACCGGCGACTCGGGCGACGCAGGCACGAGTATCTGCGCCTGATGCCACCCTAGCCGAGGCCGCGGGTGACCGGACCGGGGAATTTAGTCCGTCACCCGCAGAGAGGCTGACCGCGTGATGGCGACCGACGTCCCGGGGCCAGGGACGTCGAGAGGAAAGGGTACCAAAGGGTATACCGTCGGGCCGACCACTGACGATCAGTCAGCCTGCTCCAGTGGTCGGCCCAACGACGAAGGCAATGTGGGTACGGGTGGGTTATGGGTACGCGCGCCGTCCTTTCATCATCCGGACGGAATGGACCGCGTGCGCGCTTACCGTAGCCCAATCATAAAAAAAAAATTGCAAGAGATTTCGCGAGTTATTGGTCTTTTTCAGGTGTCAGGTTTTCACGTAAAATGATATAGTCACATTACTTACCCCTAAAGTGGGTAGCGTTAAACCCCTTTATTATAAAAGTAGATACCCACTAATTTTGGCTGTCAAAAATAAAGAAAGAGTATAAATTAACAATTTTCAAACTTATCTACTGAAAATTTTGAACTCGCAAAACTTTCAATCTTTAAAACAAACATAACTTTAAATAATCTAACTGAAGCATTGTGAACATATAAGATATAATAGGTAATTCTCCTAATTACATTTCAGTATACGTGTGAAATCCCGTGTGGTGATGGAGTAAGAATATCATTTACCACTTCTTATCTTGGCCGTGTCGTAAAAGACGACTAAGGGATACAATAAATAACATTTATGCAAAAATCCGGTCTCACCACCGTGGTGCATTAAGTAAATTTTTCGTCTGTTATTAAGGAGGCTGAAGCCCAGCAGTGGGACGTATATAAGCTGAAATAATGATGATGTAAACTTTCACTTTATGTGGCTAATGAATACGGATGCGAAAATTCTGAACTTAATAGTCGCACGCTTATTCCATAAAATCAGCAAGTGAATTATAATATTTGCTAATTTATAATAGCATTAATTAATGCACAGCTTCGATAAATATTTGAAACGAAGTACTAAATTAAACATGGATTTTTGCACTGCAAAAGACATTCACCAGTCCGTTGAACTAATGTTTGTTCACTGTGTTTATTCGCTAAATAGACGTTGGACATTAGGATAGAACCACAGAATAAATATTTTGTAACATAAACTACTTTTTTTTTCACACTGCGTTCATTGCTTTGGATTCTTACTTTTATATACGTCTTTTAATGATATACAATTTCGTAGATTATTTTGATCAATCTCGTAACGTTTAGCCAGCGCTTGCAAGGTAAGGGAACAAAAATATATTTTTACGAATTCATTATTATATTGAATAAGTAAATTTTAAATATTGAAGTTTCCCGACTTTTCTCTATGTTGTATGAATTATACATTCCTTTTGAATCACTAGGTCTATAGACGAAAACTGCATTAAAATCCAGTGTGTAGATATACACTTTAAAAGATCTAAGTGTAGAATTGGCGGGAAACAACTTTGTTTTTTACTATGTAAAAGTTTGTAATGTGTGGTGCTGCGTTTAGAAAGTATCGTGTTAAAACCAGCTGAGGGTTTCACTGTAAAAGATTTAAACGAATTTCAGTAGGTACTATCTGGACTGGAGACGGCTTATATTATATCCTCAGAAAAGTCATCATTATCATCCCAGAATACACATCATCTCAGCTCATATACGTCCCACTGTTGAGCTCGAGCCTCTTCAATATTAAGAAGGAATTTTAACCTACTATACCACGGTGGTCAGACGGGTTGGTGTAGGGTTATCTTTCGAGTTTTCTTTCATATTTAATATCTTTCGTCTCCGAGATAGAGCAAAATATGGCATAATGAATTCTTTTTTTACTCCGTAACCACACGAATAAAGCTTCAGATATATTGCATACGAAGTAAAGATGCTCGATGATCATCGATGTTTAAATAATGCCATACCAAAAATATCGTAACATCGATGTTAACGGGATTGATCATCGATGTTAACTCACGCCCTCACACACAACCAATAAAAGATTCTTCTTTATTAAAATTACTTTTCCTTCAGTCAGTTGATAAAAATATTGGAATATGAAATAATTCGTTCTGTTTCTTAATGAATTTCGAACGATTTCGCTGTATTTTATTTCTTTGTCAATTATTAATGCAAAAAACATCGATGTTATACAACATCGATGTTCGGTTTTTGATAAATATCGAACATCGGTGTTAGGCTTTCGATTATGACAGCGATGTCAACATTGATGTTTTTCTAATATCGATCAATCATCCCTAATACGAAGTACAGACAGGTGAAAAATTGTATTCTAACCAATTCTTCTTCAATTCTAATCACAGGGCTTAATGGTTTATGATGAACATAAATAAAACTACAAGTTTAACAAATGTTTACGGAAAGTGTTGAAAACCCGCAAGCTTTTGTGTAGAAATGAATAATATTTACCTATTTTGTAGCTTTCTAATTGGTTTAATTTTTTACAAGTACCTTTAATATTTATCGATTACCTAATCTCGATTATTGCCTTGTCGAAAAGAAAGAATAACTTGTAGGAGCGTTGAGTCTGTATCTATGCCTGTTGGATGACCATGTAAATGTTTGTCGTTTAGCTGTAGTGCTCGATAAAATTTGTTCTCTAATAATCGATATTTTTAACACTATAAACATTCTTAAATTATCACTACTGGGTTAAACCCCAATTATCGGTTACTTTAAATCGGTCTCACAAGACATAACTGGGATTCACTGAACTTCCACTGAACTTTCAATATGATTCCACGTAGGCGGGGTGGGGGGACCTCCGGGTCTCGCGGATCTTTCCCGTGACATACCATTAGCAGTCGTCAATGCACTCTTAACTAAATTATATAGACATATGGAGCTCGTACTTAAATATACGTCTTGAGCAATTCGCAAAAGAAAATGAGTCATGCTTTCGTACAGGAGTAGAGGAGATAGTGGTAATGTGGCCCCCCACTTTGTTTTTGACGTCTCATGTATAAAATAAAAGGCAGACATAGGTAATAAATTCATCATTAGTTTTCTTATTTATTTGCCAATACACGACATAGTATGGAACAAATAAAAATGCAACAAATAACTTTTAAATATATTTATTAAAAAAAGAGGAAATTTGGCAATTTGAGATCAAGTGAGGGTTATATGGCACCCAGGGGGCCAAATTAAATGTATTAACGACAGAAATAGCGAATATAATATTCACCTTCAGGGCCGGCGCAACTACCAAGAGGCTTATGCACAAGTAAATCTAAAGATTCTTGAGAGTCTTTTACTAATCATTTTAATGTAGACCTAGGTACGGCAAATATTTTTACTGCCTTTTTATAGCCCCTGGTCGTGGTTCTCACTGCTTCAATAGCCTTTTTCTTTTCTTAGAAGATGGAGGCACTAAACTTAGTCGAGGCATCTGTAAGTAAATGAAAAAAATCAATATCACTCGTGTATGTTATATAGACCATAATACAACCAATATGAGGGGGCCAAATTACCAGTACTCTGGAATCTACAAACGAACCTCTAAAAAATGTAACATCAAATATTTTGCGTACCTTTAAAATCCAATAAGAAAACGTTAATCCAACACAATATCCAAATTGCAGATGCATAAACTCGGTATATCCAGAATTATACAATTAAATGCAACACAACAAAAAAGTTTTTACGAGTACAAGTTCAAACTAGTTCGAATAACATACGCATGTTCTGCCCTCGCTTATTTTTTTTTTTTTGCATTATATTAAAATTGTCATTGTTACTCCTCGTTATTAAAAAGTTACTCTAGATGACGTGATTCTAAATTAGAAATATGGAAGGGGGCCATAATACCTGTGGGGACCACATTACCACCTTCTCCCTGTATTATAATAATAGATGTGGTCATCAAATGTTGACGCTTATTGTATTCAAGGTATACCATAAGACGAATTTCCAGCACAGAACACCAGTTACACTATTAGAGCATTTTTCAAATTTCCATTTTCATTGACCCCTAAAATTAAGGTAACCCATAAGTTAAAATAAATTATGTATGTTGCGGATATGAGAAGTTTCAGATCTGGAGACCGATATTAGAATACTATTACACCGGTTTCGGATAAGATTACGGAAAAGAAACTATTTCAGATTAAACGACAATTTTGGATAGCCATGGTTATTGAATTTTTAAAAAATTGTATAGGTTCCCTGTCCATGTGGTGATGGAATAAGAACTGCATTTACCACTCCCTATCTTGCTTGTGGATGTCATAAAAGACGATTAAGGTATATATTACATATATAACTATAATAATAATATCTATGCAAAAGAAAGAAAACTCAAAACAAAACCCAATACCAACCTGTCTGACCAGCATGGTTAAGGTAAATTTCTCTCCTATTGTGGAGGCGCTCAGCAGTGGGACTTATAAGGTGAGATGATAAAAAGGCAAACGCTACGTATGGTGAATATCGCATTATTCCCCTTTATAGACTGACTCTTTGTTCATCATTTCGGCTGGTTGGAAGAATTGCCTGTAATGTGTCATACAGATATCAATCTCCATCCTGTTTCTAATGATTTTAACACACCCAGTCAAATCCGTCGGGTGCGGACGACGTGTGATCCCATAATTCCCCTTCGGCATTCCCCTCCTTGGAAATGTAGTTCTCGACCACGTGGCATCAAATTGTAGTGGCCCAGTTCGATGTAAAGCTCTTGGTCATCTTTTACAATACCCACGAGCAAAGTAAGAATTGATAGTATTCGCAGCCGCTACACAGCAACAAATCGGACAAGGTGTCACTGCATCATAGCATGACCCAAAAAAAAGAAAGTAGTTCTGCAATTATCCCTCATTCATCTTACGACATCCACGTGCAAGTAAAGGAATGGTGAATTGTATTCTTACTCCGTCGCACAGTGTTATTGTATATTAATTAATACAATTATGCGCGTGGCAATCATTAGAAATCATTTTCCTATGGCATATTTGATGTATAAACAACATGCATGAGTCAATCATATTAAGTGGTGTAAATAAATGCGTCACTTCACTTTTTTTTATTATTGTACATTATTGATTTCAAACTAATGATAAATAAAAAGAGGCAACTCAATAAATTCGAATGAAAATTGTCTAGCGGTTAAGTCATGTTTGATGGTTTGTTTCAAGGTATAAGTATTACGCGGTCTGTACAAATAAATAAAATTGAACGGTCTGTTTGTAATATCAAAATGATAGGTTATTTGCACGATACATATGTATGCCTAAAAAAACCAGGTAAAAAGAAATTTTGTCTGTTTGTTCCGGGTCTTGAAAATGGCTTTGATAATATTTTACTACCAGGTAATTGTTAATATAAGGAGTAAACTAAGGCTATTCACACATGGGCGACGCGCCCAGACGCGGAGGCGCGGGGCAGCAGATCCCGCGCGGCGACGGAGGAGCAGATCTGCCTCTTCGAGCAGATTTTACCGCGCCTCCGCGCCTGACGGTTTTGTACGCGGCCCGCACTAAACTAAAGGTTACTTTCCATTTGGTTGTCGTGGTTAGTTACGTTACAAGGGGTAATACTGAATTCATTCAAGACGCTGCAATTGTTTTAGCAATATGGTTTTTATATAAGCAAATAAGTAGACCTTATAGAAGATATTGGAAATATACGGCGGAGCGCAGTGTTTCCTGCTGCGGTCCGCCCCGCGTCTCCGCGCCTGACGGCAGAATCTGCTCTGCTGCGCTGCTGTCCCGGGACGTGCTCCCTCGCCGTGGCGCGTTTTCGATGTGTTGGACCTGGCGTGTGTTCTATACTAATCGATGTACTTGCATACAATAATAAAATCTGCCACTCTGCGCTAGGCGACGGAGCGCGGATCACTGTGTGAATCGTCTTAGGCTATTTTTGTCTCAGAAAAACCCTATGAAATTTTGCTCAGTCCGGGATTCCCAAGGCAATATTTTAGGAGATATTGCAGATATAAAATGAGGGGGCTAAACGGCTGGAACTGAAGAGAAGGGAGGGCAGGTTGCTAGTTCAAAAGTACTATACTTTACATCTGCGATTAAAGTCTTTTCGGTCACTTTTAAAACTGTGCTTCATCGAATTTACGTCTCATGATCACGATTGCCACGATTATTATAATTGTAATATGTTGTGAAAAATTAACAATACTTTCTGTAATAAAACAGTTTATTTATAGTAACAGTTAATTAAATAATTTTAGTTTACAATGTCTCGAAAGTTTTAATTATTTTAACTTACAACAATGAAATGAAGAGAGGTTTCACTAAGTAATACATAAAGTAGTTACTTATAATCTTAAAAAGTTGATGTTTGTACGGGCTGCTGCTTCGTACAACCTTTTGATATGCTAGATGATTTGATATGCTAAGAATAAAACGATAAGTTGTTGTTACCGTATATTCGCGATGATAAACTAATGATATATGATTGCTGTGAGTCGATAGTTCGAACTGATTATAAAATAAATGAGTGTCAATTTATAGAATACAATATTGATGACGGCGCATATATACCTATAATGTGCGGTTGCACCGTACAATGTTTTTTTAGTGTGATGACGAGTTAACAGTGCATAATTTCGATACTCACCCCATACTTAAGTAAGTAGTAAGAAATACTTACATACTTTTTTTCTTTACAGACAACACCCTGCACTAAGGAAATAATCTTTGTGTTGCCTACCTAAAAACATATAATTAATGGACGCGAATTACATCCAAACTCAGAACAACCATTTGTGGATCGCACAAAGTGTTATCCTACATGGGATTCGAACTAATGATACTGAAACGGTAGGACGGTATCTTAGGTATCCGAGGTAATCGTTAAAACCGTCTGAGAAATAACCAGTAGCAAGCAGCAGCGCTCTCCCGGCATCTTGAAAAACCGTCTGCTAAGCCTACTGACGTGTGGTGACGGAGTAAGAATACAATTCACCACTCCCTATCGTGCCCGTGGATGTCGTACAAGACGACTAAGAGATATAATATACACATAAGATATGTGCAAGAGAAGGAAAACTCGAAATGAAACCCTATACCAACATGTCTGACCAGCATGGTATAGTAGGTCAAATTCCCTCCCATTGTGGAGGAGGCCCAAGCCCAACAGTGGGATGTATGTGGGCTGTGATGATGATGATGATGATGAAGCCTACTGATGATTATTTGCCCTTTGTGGAGAAGTGTCGAGCCCAACAGTAGGGCGTATATAAGCCGAAATGAATTATTGAATGAATTAAATATGAAAGTTAATATGAATGAATTCCATAAAGAGACAATTCTTATTGTAATTACAAAGGATGGACAGACGTTGTATAAACAAACCTTGAGTGAATTATGTATTTAGATCAAGTTGATATACAATAACATTGCAGTAGTGACCTAATCAGCAGCATATGTTGGCACAAGTGTATGCTGCCTTACGTAATTCAATACACGGGCGTACCCAGGTAGGGGCAGGGGGGGACAGCTGAAGAAGATAAAATCTTAAGAGATGAATTTTCGAAAATCCTTTCTTAATGCTCCCGTACGCTATAAAGGGAACCCTGTGCAAAATTTCAAGGTTCTAGCTCTTATATTTTAGGCTCTGCGTTGATATGTTAGTCAGCTTCTCCTTTTATATGTATAGATAAGCACCTAGCGTATAAAAAATCTGACTTGAAAGGCCCAGAACCTGGGTACGCCCCTGATTCAATATAGTATGTACCTAAAGGTTTTACTATACAATGCTACAGTCAATTTTCGTTTAAATTTGCATCGAGATAAATGATTTGAATCTTGAGGGTAGAGCAACATGATTACTGCTTAAAAAAATCTAAATAATGGTGTCAGACCAACCCTTTTTTTGTTTTTCTTTTTGGTCACACTGTGTAAATGCATTTACTCATCATCCAGACGGACGGAGAGCGCGTATGAGACTTTTCGGTCACATTCGCGACTAGAATACCCACTAAAACCACAGTGGCCCCGAAGGTGCGCATATCGTTGCCTCTTCCTTCCTGGTCGACGCCAATGGAGCTGATCAGCAGACGTAAGCGTCTTACGTTCAACGAGACCATAGACGACCAGCACCACCACCAGGATCGTTGCTGAGCAATTTTGCAGCGACAGGTCCATTCCAATGACTGCGGAGACGACGTAGCGCTGCAGCCTTCAGGTGGGATATACCTCCAATGTGTGACGTACATCATCAGTTGGCACACCATACTCATAGCATCCGGAGGCCTCTTCTTTTCAAATCATATGCAAGTACTTATCGAAGATCCTGTGTAAGCAATCAAGTAAGCACTGTAGGTGCTAAATATTAGGTTGCCGTGCTTCCTTGTGAGCCAGCAACGGAGATGCGGCGCAACTGCCTCCACAGCCCCCCGTCCTGCTACGGGGGACTCTAGATCTTCTCTCCCGCCGGTTAAGTGCCCTTCAGTCATATTGAATGTTATGTTAAAAAGTAAGATAGTAAACTCTACTCTAAAAAATATCATGCTAGGCTGTAAGGCACTGTTGGTTTGTCTAATATAGAACTTAAATAAAACTCATTAAAACCCTAAAGCCTAACATAGATAATTTCCACTGAACGCTCTGTATCCAAGCTATTAATGTATCAAACTCCTTCACCAAAATATCAGGTCTTTTTTTATTGCTGTTAGTGGCAAACAAGCAAACAACTTGATGGTAAGTGATATTGCCCCTCATTGACCTTTGTTAGGCCGCTGCTTACCGTGAAAAAAGTGAAGGGAGTGGAGTGTGACAATAAGTTTCGGTGATTCTAAAGGTAAATCACCAAAACGCGACTAAAATCTCCTGATCGGGAAAATTTGCCATTTCTTCGACAATTTGCGGCCAGAATTGAATGATAACTATTAAAAATTTTATGCCAGCCTTTGAACACCATCGGTGCCGACCTGACGCTGGCGACCATTGCTAGGGCGATGCTCGACAGCGTCAGGAACTGGGACGCGGTCGCAGCCTTCTGCGAGGCAGTGATCTCGCAGAAGATCCCGCCAAGGCGGCGGGTCGCACGCACGAAGAGCGCAGCCTCGACGAAGCGACCCGCCGCCGGTGAGTGGGGCGGCGCAGGCGCGACTACCTGTGCGTCATGCTGCCCTAGCCAAGGCCGCAGGTGACGTGACCGGGGAATTAGTCCGTCACCCGCCGAGAGGTCGACTGCGTGAGGAAAGACCGACGTCTTCCCCGAGGGGGGGGACGGCGGTCGATGAGAAGATACCCCAAATAGGGGGTATTCCGTCGGGCCGACCACTGATGACAAGTAACCCTGCTCCGGTGGTCGGCCCAACGACGAAGGCGACGTGCACGTGGGGTGGGTAGCGGGTGTGCGTACTTACGCCCCTCTGTCGCCCCGGACTTAGTGGTGCGAGGAGTGCGCCGAACGCAGACCACTCCAAAAAAAAAGCCTTTGAACACCAGCTTAAAAGTCTAACCTGTTTAACAGATTGTTTCGTCAAAAAAATCTTAGTATATAAGATAATAGATGGTATTTATATATTAATAGCCTGCAAAGAGAAATTGAGGTATGCCAACAGAATATAGACACCGATTTGTTAACAGAACACAAATTGGAAAGGTAGAAAATACACAATTGCATCGTATAATTTGCATTCCTGCACGTAAGTACAGTATCTAGTGATTATAAATCAGCCGCCCCTGACTTGGGCCACCGTCGAAATTTATTCAAAGCAGCCGGATTATCTTGTAGAGAACTTGTGCCCACACGCCACGCGTTCCTGCCTCTTAAGTTATGCATACCAAATGGAATTAAGAAGTGGCGAACTTAAATAGCATTTTGTTCTAAGAATATGGAATGATTGCAAAAACGTGGGCCTAATAAATGACGAATCAATAGGGATAAAGGTTGAGAAATATTTCTCATATTTAAGTTGTCCCTTATATGATATCGAAACTATGGCGATAGAATCGGTGTATACTCCCTGTTTGGTCTAGAGTTAAGAATAGGTTCTCCATTCCTTAGTTCCCTTTGGAAATCATGAAAACCCGCTAAGTTATCATCGGACGAAATGGCAACACACTCCACTGGGTAACTTTAAACACAAACTGCAACCAGCAATCTAATTACCATGCGAGGCCACGATAGCGTGATCCTCCTGTAATCTATATTCAATGGATTAATATTGGATGAACCAGTTCCTCGAGGTCAAACGATCGGAAATTTATCTAATATTATATTTTTTTACGCAAATCAATATGCCCGTCCAAGGTGGATGGACATATAGTCATTGTGTGATAAGTCACTTTCCTTCCAAATTTGGGAGAGGCCAGTTGCCCTACAGTGTGAATTTTATGTATAATTATATGAATATAGTCTAGGTCTTTTCCTATTCTAAAATTCAACTTTAAATAATCATTGTAAATTAAACTACAGATTTTATCACGTTTGTATTTGATTTTTGATTGCCCGATATTTTGAACACTTTGCAGCGTTCATGGTCACGGGCGGACTAAGATGTTACAAGTATTTTTTTTAAAATTTAATATCTAATTTTCTGTATCGGACAGATAATTATAAATCTCTGTAGTAACATGTAGATGTGTAATACTCCCGTAAACATCAGAAATCATTATTTAAATAATCAATTATGATTTAAAATATGCGAACATGAAACGACACGATGATGTTTTCGTCACCTAATGTAAAACCACTACTCTTCAAGTCAAACTTATCATCATCATGTTCTTCATGAGCTTCCTTCGCAACAGGTGGTCAATTTACCTACTTACTACTATACTATACCATATTGGCCAGACGGCTTATTACAGGCTTTTATTTCCAGTTCTCCTCACCTAGTATGGATGTTATAATTATATCCGCTAATCAGCTTTTATAACACCCACGGGCAAGAATTGAAGTAGTAAATTGTATTCTTACTCCGGCATTTTAAATTTTATAAAAATTAAATAAACCTGTAAAAACCTAAATAAAATACTAATATATTTTATGTATATGTACTTCACTTATCAATTTCACGGAGCCTTACTTTTACAAGCGTCATTAAAACCTTTTAACGATTACTTTTCGAACGTAGTCGTGCCATGTGCACGAGCATGACTCAATAATGCAAATAAGGCGAGATTCAGCAGCATAACAAACAAGCTATAAGAAACGATCAAGTTGATTTATTGCAAAAGGCTTCCTTCTTTCACAGTGCCCTATCACGTACATAACACAATCTAAAAACTTTTAACGCTGTCTTAATGTTAGCTATACCTACATTGCTGATTAAATGACTTTATAATTGTGCGAGCAATTTTCTAAATGTAAACTTATGTGTACCATCATTTTTTGTTGCTAATTGTGATAAACGAGCAAATACATCTTTGGGTAAGCGTAACAGTCGGTCATGAATTTTTGCTAGGCCCCCGCCTACCGTTAAGAGAATGAAGGGAGCGTGAATGTATACAACGAGGTTCGGTCATGCTAAAGGCACTAAAACCCACCACAAACAAACACCCTCAGAAAGTTGGGCTTTTTGCTCAGAAAGTTAGACTTTAATATTTATTAAAAAAATAACTTATGTGTAATTGTGTATACTATCATCAGAAAGTTGAACTGCCGGTTCTCTCGTTCACCGAGCGAAGTGTCGCCCGTAACAAACTGCTACTACCAGACTAGCTTAGCACGTTTAAAGCTACACATAAACAATCCAGCTATTTCTTCAGCAATAGGATTATATCCATATGTCTACAGGATGTCAGACAATCATCGAACAAGATGGATATGTGCCATATATATGCCATGTAAATGAAAATAAACTTTGAAAAAAAGGTCATGATTTTTCATACAGAATCCGAAGAAGCTTTTCCCCCCGACTTGTTATTATTCAATACATAAATATCATATTCTATTGTCGTCTTTTACGATACCCACGATAAAGAGAGGGCGTAGTGAATAATGTTCTTACTGCACCACTACACAGAAGTTATGTTATGCAAATAACATGCAAGAGAAGGAAAACTCGACATAAAACCATATGCCAACACGTCTGATCAATAAAAATCAATTTCCCTCCCATCATGGAGAAGATCCGAGTCCAATAATGATACATATGTGGGCATGCTGAGCCTTAGTTAGGCCGCTGCCTACCGTGAAGAAAGTGAAGGGAGTGTGAATGCGTACAATGAAGCTGGGCGAAACTAAAGACATCATCAACCTACCACACGGAAACACCCTCGGAAAGTTGGGCTTCCGGCTCTCTCGCTGACGGAACGAAGGGCAGTAACAAATTGCTACTACTCAGACGTCAATTTTCTGCGAGAGTGTGGTACTATATTCAGTGCCAGATAACGTGGCAAAAGACGACCTTTACCTACCACCACGATATCTTAAAATGCAAAAAATCTATTGCTTACCATACAAATCTATCGAAAAGTTGTATCGCAAAATTCTCTTGGTAGAGGCCTACCAGGAAGCAACATTACAAACAGCACAACCCAAAATTTTACGAAATCTAGTAAAATTACCATAGAAAATATCATCATCATGTATCCTATAATCATGTATTTCATTGTTTTAAAATAGCAGATTAACCTGTAACTGGTGACATTTCATTATTTTATAAATAATATCATTGATAACAATGCCAAATTACTTTCAAATGTCTGAAAATAAAAAGTTTTTAAGTGACATTAAAATTAAAGTACCGAGAATATTTATATAAATTCAATATAATATAGATCCTATAATAATATTAGCTTCGAAGAATTATGTAACGCCCAAAAAATGCCAAGTTTTAAGTTATGACACATTTCCTTCAACTCATTTTACCGTCAGGTGTAATAAACCTAAAGGATCGCACAAGTAGATGCAAAATTTTAGGTTATGTGTATCAAACATAAAATCTTTTCTTAACTGATTTTAGCGTCAGGTGTACGAGATCAGTGGCGTCGTGTGGCCCAGTCGCCATTTTGTTTGACATTCCGTGTGGAGCACGTAAAAGATATTGAAAAAAAAATGATGGGCCTTGATGACAGTATATACTGAAAGATTGATGCATTCATAATTCATGTATCAGACAGCAGTGATAGTAACAGTAGTGGAAGTGACAGTCCAGAACTATAGCTTTTTGTAAAGTCATAAATAAATTATTTTAGTATATTATTTTACCTCACCTTACGTATTTAACAAAAAGTTAGCCTTAAGATAGGTTAGCTATCAGTTTCATGCTAGGGCAGTGCTAAGGTAGGTAACGTGTACGTATGCTTTATTATTGCACGTGTAGGTGTTTAATAATTTCTTAATTAAAATTCTAAACAAATTACACGCAGACAAATGTTTGTAACCTCTGTACGGTCTAGACACCTTCACCACGATATTACAACGATAAGACGGTTTGTATGGAAAGCGATAGAATTAGCGATAAATTACTTGGATTTGATGATATCGTGGTGAAGCTCACCAAATGACCACTTTTGTCATGCTATTTGGCAAACACTATACCACGGACGTACCGGCCCGCAGCTGTAGGCAGACAACTGTCAACAGTGTGATTCTACCACTATACATAAATTTGTAGTCATATTTGATAGTACTGTTTCGTCTTCAAAGTCCACTACTGCCATCCTTTTAACGGAGATCGACTCCAAGGAAAACTACATTAAGAGGTACTGCGCTGCTTGCATCCATTTACTCATTGTTAGTTTGACCAAAGCACCAATCAACCAGGTAAAATGACCGTATTACATGCGCCGTCTCATGTGGCCGTCATTGCACCTTTTTTCTACGAGCATCGTTTAAGGATTTCTCCTACTCATTACCACTTGAGCATACTATGAATAACCTTACGGACTATATCCGTTATAACATTTTTGTCCATATTACCATATTTTGGATTTAATCTCGTCGAACTTCCACGATTCCTTAATTGATTATACTCGTAGTTTCGTGTATGCTCCTAGATCCATCTATCTGTTAGACGTCTACTATCTGGCATAGGTCACATCAAGGCGCTATAATAATCAGGGCCGGATTACCCATAAAGCGGACTAGGCAACTGCCTAAGGGACCCGCACCGTCAAGGGGCCCGAAAATGCACCAAGTAAAAAAACATTTCAACGAAAGATTTTTTGGAAAATTTGTATTCTCCCTCAATATTATTCCTTTCTGCTGTTAGTGACAAAAGAGAAAACAGCACACCTGATGGTAAGCGATACTGCTGCTCATAGACCTTGGATTTTCCTCCCATTGTGGAGGAGGCTCGAGCCCAACATTGGGACGTATGTGGGCTGCGATGATGCTGATGAATCCTAACTAGTATCTATTATATATGTTTTTTACTGCCTACGGTGGCAAACGAGCAAACAGTACACCTGATGATGTTACTGCCGCTCACGGACCTTTGTTAGGCCGCTGCTACCACGATGAAAGTGAAGGTAATGTGAATGTGTGCAATAAAATTCGGTGAAACTAAAGGCATCATCAAAACTCACCACACGCAGACACCCTCAGAAAGTTAGGCTGCCAGCAGTTCTCTCGCTCACTGAACGAAGCACAGTAACAAATTGCTACTAATCAGACGTCGATTTTTTACGAGAGTGTGTTACTACCACGGCTGGACTGGCCCGGGGCTGTAGATAGACAACTGTCTACAGTGTAGTCCTACCACTATGCAATAAATATAATAAATGCGAAACTAAGGTTGTTTGTTTGTAACGTTTTCACGCTTAAGCCACGAAACCACTTTTAAAAATTCCGTTATCAATGGAATACTATATTATCAGCGAGTAACATATGTTATATTTTATTTTGATATTTTTACGGAAACGGGAATAATGCCAGTTAAACCACGGCAATGAATCTATTTCAAAAATTCTTTCACTAATGTAAAGCTACATTATTAGCAAGTATATAGGCGATTTTGACCCCGATATTCTCAAGGGAACGGGCACTACGCGAGTAAAACCGCGAGATATAGATCGATCTTAAAGATTTTTTAACCAATGGAAGGCGACATTATCAGCGAGTAACATAGTATGCAAATTTTTATCTCGGTATTCCCACAGGAATGGGCACTACGCAGGTTAGACTGCGGGCATTTGGTCAATTTAATAAATATTTTCACTAATAGGGAGTAGCATTTTAATTTTTTTTTTTTTTTTGCGTGTAACGTTGACTATATTTTATCTCGATATTTCTACGGGAACAGGAACTACGCGGGTGAAACGGAGAGATATAGACCGATGCTTTTAACATTCTTTCACCAATTGAAATGAAATTCAATGAATTGAAACTGCTATACTATCAGCGAGTAACAGTAGCAAGGAGTAGGCTATTTTAATCCCGATATTCCCATGGGAATAAGAACTACGCAAATGAAACCGCGGGATCGATTAAAATCTTAAAATTGTTTCACCAATAGAAAATTACATTATCAGCGACTAAGAAAGGATTTATTTATCACCATACTTCCACGGGTATCTGAATGCAATAAAACATTAGGCTATTTGCGCTCTTGGATTTTCAAAATTATTTAAAAATATAGTTGCAAAAACGGTTCCTCTTTGTCCCATGTTTTTGACAAATATGGGACTGCCCTAGATGAGGAAAGTTGTGTACTATGTTGACCAGACTGGTCAAATTATACCCGCTGGTAGGGACACAATATCGAACAGAAAGTATCGATACTGTACTCATGAGTAGTATCAAAGAAAAGTATCGTACTCAATAAAGTATCGAAACAAAAGTATCGATACAAAAGTATCGATACTCCAAAGTATCGAGTACTGAGTACTTTTTCTGGAATCTGTCGTGATGAGCTTTTTTTTTAGGAATTTTGATCATCTGTGAACGGATTGAAATATTGCGAGCCACATTTTAGAAGGTTTATTAAGTTTGAAGTAGATGGCGTTACCATAAATATAAGGTGAAGTACATGGATACTCACTACTATTTATTCGATACGATACCTGCCAAAAACTACTCATTGAGTAAAAGTATCGAATGCAAAGTATCGAATACAAAAGTATCAGTATCGGAAGGAAAGTATTCGATACCTAAAAGTATCGATACTTTTTTCGTGTCCCTACCCGCTGGACCGACCACGGAGGATAAGGAACTCGATACCGGTGGTCGGCCAATGGCGAAGGAGAGGAGATACGGTGGGTTATGGGGCCGCGCATTACCCCTTTGTCACCCCGAATGGAGTTGGACGGCGTGTGCGCTGACCATAGCCCCTAAAAAAAGAGTGGTCATCTTATTTTTTTATTATCTTTTTTTTTTATCGTATTTTCCCTTCACTTGCATTGATATTATCTACTCATTTTTGACAGGTTATGATTAGTTAATTCTCAGCTCAAACCGTCCGGGGCGATAGAAGGGTTTGCGGAGTTTTTGGCGGGAATCTGAAGTGTCATGTGGTGTTCTTGTATTATATTCAATATCTTAGTGTTTTAACGTGTTATGTTAAATAATCTTAATGGCATTTTATGTAATATATAGCGACAGAACTGCTGAGGTGTAGTGAATATGATATAAAACTGCTATACATACCTTTGTATTTCCACCAAAATTCTCAGAAGATACCCTTAACAGTGGCCATTACACTGTTGAGGGCGACACTTTGACTTACTGACATGAAGAAACTGAGAACTTGAAAAGATAATTATAACTCGACACTGGCAAAAATGGCTCGTATTTGTAGCTGATTGCCAAGACAAAAAAGAAAAAGAAGAAGAAGTGTTTGCGGTGTTTGGCCCCTATTCCCTACCGTAGTAACTGTCATTGCCAAATAAGCAGCGCAACGGCATCGATTAAGACGTAAATGAAATTACAACCTAATTGTAATTTTAACAAGAATAATAGTAGTAAATCCAAAATGTAACAAACTAATCATCATCGCAGTCCACTTAGGTACGTCCCACTGTTGAGCTCGGGCCTCCTCCACAATGGGAGTGAATTTGACCTACTATACCATGCTGGTCACACATGTTGGTATAGGGTTTCATTTCGAGTTTTCCTTCTCTTGCACAGATGTTATGTGCATATTATATCCCATAGTCGTCTTTTACGACATCCACGGGCAAGATAGGGAATGGTGAATTGTATCCTTACTCCGTCACCACACGGAGAACAAACTAATGACTAGTAAGAATTACCAAGCTGTAGTAACAAAATAGGCAATAGAAATCACAGAAAATATAGATAAGAAATTGCAAAACTTAACTTAGTTGTAATACTAAATACCTAAAGAAATTCTCTGATCATGTCAACGAATAAAAAACGGGCTCGATTATTTGACTTCGGTGACCATCTTACATTTTTGCAACAGCCACGAGAGAGAAATGGCGTCATCATCATCATCATTCAGCCTGCTTGACGAAAGCCTCCCTCAAGTTTCGCCACAAAGTGCGGTTTTGTGCCGCCTGCATCCAACGACGCCCAGCAACTTCCACCAGGTCGTCGGTCCATCTAGGCTGTCCTACAGTGTGTCGTTCGATACGTGGTCGCCACTCGAGAATCTTTCTTTCCCAGTGGTTGTCGATGCGTCGAGCGATGTAGCCTGGCTATTGCCACTTCATTCACGTGCTAAGTGGGTTGCGTCCGTTCTTCTATATTTCGGATTCCATGTCGCAGAGAAATCCCTAATATAGCTCGTTCCATTGTACGCTGAGCAACTTTGTGCTTGATTATGAGACCTTACTGTTAGGGGCCATGTTCCCGTGCTGTAAGTCATCACTGGTAACACACACTGGCCGTAGACCTGTGTTTTTAGACACAGATATGTAGGGTGAGAAAATCCTCTTAACTTTTTCGAACGAAGGGGTGGAGATTAGAAATGTTATGGATATAAATTTTCGGATCTGGATATTAGAATAACGTATCGGTTTCAATAAATTATTTCAAATTATCAGATACTTTTGTAGTGGATATGGAGTTTTTAGGACATAGTAAAAGGAAAATGCTAATTGTGATTATCGAATCTTTCGAGAGACTTTCGTTTTAGCTGCTAGTTCATCGTCGACCCTATCCGAAACTTTTATACCGATTTTGGTTACTGTTTCGGATATATTTTCATTTTGGATATACGATAGTTTCGGTTACGGTTACTCAATAACATCCCTAGTAGTAAACATTATGTACATCGTCACCGCATGGAAAAGTAAACAAATTATATTGTTGTTATTATTTTCTATGGTCAGTTAACATAGAAAAAACTAGTTTCAAACTACCACGTGGAAATCAAATGAAACAAAACATCACTTATAATACATTATATTAATAAAAGATCATGTCTCAATATAATTTACATTATGTAAAAACTTCTCATAATATTTACAACATCCAATTTACAGCTCATTTACAAATTGTAACAAATCACAAAAAGGTATAAAAACCCATCCGAAATAAAGTCGTACATTAGAAATATTCCTCCATTTACACATAAAGTCATTTGATCATTTACTACAAATAATTTACACTATTTACATACCTACCAATACTGTATTTAGTGTCACAGACAATACACTGAACAGATATAAAATCAACCCATTTTTACGGATTTTATCGCGTTTCTATTTCATTTTTATTTTTAAATTTCGAACCTGCGTTCCATTCGAAACGGCGCGAAAAGAAAAAATAAATACAAACACTATAAAACCCGTAAAAACAGTTTTATTTCATATCGCGTAAAAATCAGAAATCATTTTTGAAGATAATCTAATAGCCAAGTCTAAGATTGTATTAAACCTTTGAGAGTGAAAACTATCGGTCTAAGATTGAATTCCAGCTGTTCACGCTTCTGCATAAGAACATTCTGTATTAGGGAAATAATCCTTCTATAGCTAAGGAAACAAATATTTTTGTATCAACAATAAGGTATGCCTGCATGGGTATCGAGGCGACTACACTGGCATGGAAAGCCAGTATCATAACAACTACGCCATCAAGTCAGTGTTAACCGCTTGCGTGCTTCTTTTACTACCATTCACGGAAAAGAAATGGGCGTTAATACATTGTATTCTTATTCAGTCACCACACAAATAGAAAATTATCATAATAATACAATTATTTAAACATGCACTCGACTATATATATGCAAATATATACTTATATAAACGATTAAGCTATGTATTGAATTGGAATGTATCTTTATACGATATAAACCCATATTGAATAGTCTATGATTAATAAATAAGAGTGAAGTTGATCATTTGGTTGATATTTACTTGTTTACCTTGCATTTATATTATAAAAAAATCAAGACCAATAACCAGACTTGCATTCACAACGAGTAAACAAATCGAACCATTAGGATGTACAAGTTTAAAAAAAAAAAATATTTTCCTTGTGGTACAATGAATACAATTCATCACTCCCTATCTTGCCCGCGGATGTCGTAAAAGACGACTAAGGGATATAATAAGCATATAACATCTAAGCAAGAGAAGGAAAAATCGATACAAAATCCTATTCCAACACTGACCAACGTGGAATAGTAGGTCAATTCCCTTATCACTATGGAGGAAGCCTGAGCCCAACAGTGGGACACATATAGGCTGAGATGATTTAGATAAAAATGTGGTAACTGCCGTCGTGTGGTGATGGTGATGATAATATCAGCCACCACACACTATTCCACTCATGGGCGTCACCAAACACAGCGAAAAAATCCTATACCAACACGTCTGACCAGCGTGGTATAATAGGTCAATTTTCCTCCAATTGTGAAAGATTCTCGAGCCCAGCAGTGAGACGTATGTGGGCATTTTCATAAAAATGTACAAGGTCGTTTTCAGGCCTGTCCCTCTAAAACATTACCTTTTTTAAACAATTAATTCTATTTGAAACTAGCACAAAATTTTACATTAGGTTTATTGTACATTTAAGTAATATTTTATAATATTATTTAAGCCAATCTTAATATATATAAATTACGTGCCACGCTGTTTGTCCGCGATAGACTCCTAAACTACTTAACCAATTTTAATCAAATTTGCACACCGTGTGCAGTTTGATCCAACTTGAAAGATAGGATAGCTTACATCCTAATTTATATTATTTTATTGCAAATTATTTGTCTATTATTTGACATTCGCAATTATCTGTTAACTCCAAACGATTTTAACAGATGGCGATATCTGTTGACTGGATTGAGTAATTAATTAGTAGATGGCGCTGCTATGTCAAACCTACAAACGCGGCATATACGATTTTAACTTGCTTTTTTACATAGATGCCATTTGTAAAAAAATATGCCGACCTCCATGACAGATGTTCTCCTACAGTTCCACTTAAATAGTTTAATAAAATGTAATATAACAAAAACATTAGCCACAGCAACGCGTGGCCGGGTCTGCTAGTTATAGTATAATTTTTCGATTAAAAAATAATATAACAACAGATTGCTATCATTTTATCGTGTCCCTTTGTAGCCAGACGATATTTCAACACTGAATTTACATATTAGTTGTAATAATTTGTTCAGTGCCGTATTTTATTTTTCTGATAGATAGTGTAGGGTCAATTTATTAAAAATATATTTTAACTAATAGTGTTATTATTACATAAAACATCTACAAAAAGAGTAGTAGTATTCCGGAGAAAATGTGGTAACAAAACTGACGTGTCAGGATTTTTAAAAACGCACTACGGTAATCAAATTCTATTTAATTTATTAATTTTACGTCTAGTTAATATATATTTTTAATAAATTGACCCTACACTATCTACCAGAAAAATAAAATACGGCACTGAGCAAATTATTACAACTAATATGTAAATTCAGTGTTGAAATATCGTCTGGCTACAAAGGGACACGATAAAATGATAGCAATCTGTTGTTATATTATTTTTTAATCGAAAAATTATACTATAATTGGCTTAAATAATATTATAAAATATTACTTAAATGTACAATAAACCTAATGTAAAATTTTGTGCTAGTTTCAAATAGAATTAATTGTTTAAAAAAGGTAATGTTTTAGAGGGACAGGCCTGAAAACGCCCTTGTACATTTTTATGAAAATACCCATATATGCTGATATGATATAATGAATATTCGCTTATATCCTCTGCAATACAAGGGGGAAGACCAGATCGTTCCCTACTGTAATGTTGGATTTGGGCCTCCGGCTGTCTCGATCGGCTAAATTAATACGACAATATACTATTCGGACGTCGATATACTATATAGGACAAGCCAACGCATTTATGGGCGCACACAAAAAACTATCAACAGTTTACAGCTATAATGTTAATAAAACTATTTTATTGCAAAACCGCAATGAACATCAAAATGCCACCTGTTGTTATGTCTACCATTATAACACCTGGAATTATTCACTACTCTCATACTCTTGTCCATATAGTGACGGGTTAAAAATTAAGTATCTTTACAGAACGCACTACCCAGGTTTGTCTTTTATGACACCCCCGAGCAGTGAAATGGTCTGTTGCTGGTTAATAGAACATTCCGAAGAAGGTACTATGTAATGAGAGTAATAAGTCATTGGGATAACAGCAGGATGATATATATATATATATATTGTGTAACACTCTCGTTTAACCATAAGTCATAACGTTACTAAAGCTTAGCACTGAGGGTGCCAAGTCCTCAAATTCCCATACAGAAGCTTTGCTTCACAAATATTATACTAAAAAACACAAGAAACATCACATATTAACGTCATAATGTCATCATTATCATATCCAACAATTTAGACGGCATCAAATTATATTTTCTGTCATATTTATATTTATTCAATACAAACAAATACCTTATACAGTATAATACAATCTTAGAATGACCAACTATTTTGTAATACAATTATGTTATTGTAATTCCTAGTTTATTGTAAACCTTAGTGTAGCATAAAATAAAACAAAATATTTATATCTCACTTAAGCTTTCAAATATTGAGATCTTTATATAGCATAATTATTATGTAACTATTTAAGGAATATTATTATGTCTTTATGTGCGTAATAAATTGATCTTCACATAATTTTGACATCAAAATTCAAAGTCTAAAGCTAAATAAATCAGCATGAAACTATAACCCCACTAAACAGGAGGCAAGCTCCAATGAGCAGAGTAACTGCTATCAATATGGCAGTTACAGAGGGCAACTCCAGATCAGAATTTCTCGCAGCATATGAAACAATACATTTGACAGATCTGGGGAACAAAACTGAGACCTTACAATATACAGTTGCATGCTCATGCAACTAGAGCAATGAAGCAATATAACATATAATTATTTGAAAATGTATAGTTAATCTATGGTCAAGCAACTTGATTAGATTATAGAAATCTTATGAGAAACCAGATGAAAATTGAGAGCAATAAAAGTAAAAACGCTCCCAACTCATTGAATGAAATGTCACTATTATAATGTGACATTATTTTATTAATATTTCACAATTATGTATCGGGTAGATAATTATAAATGTCTGTAATAACAATGACTTGTTGGATGTGAGACATCTAAGTCCGCCCGTGACCATGAATGCTGTAAAGTGTTCAAAACGTCGGGCAATCAAAAATCAAATACAAACGCGATGAAATCCGTAGTGTTATTTAAAATTTCACAAGATTTAAGGAATGGTTTTTACAAAATAATAACTCATCAAATAAAAATATGGTCAATTTCATATAAAATGCTAACCAATTGTCCTATTAGATTCTCTTCATTTTAAATGTTTGGTGGAAACTGGTATTTTTGCTTTTATATCCCTCAATGGATACCAACTTTCTGGCCAAACAAAATTATCAAAACCAAAATATATAATTGTTACATTTTTAAAATATATATTTTTTAATGAATTAGACCTATTTTTACGGATTTGGAAGATGATAAGTATTTGTTACTGGATGGTAAAATAAAAATTTATACACAAAAAAAGAGCGTCCGTACAAAGTACGCATGTCAGAAGTAAAACTTCTTTATCCTTTATCTCATTCTCTCGCCGACTGAATCCTATACATTTACGTGTTTGTGTCTCTATGGATTCTCTCTTTTTCGTTTCATCGAGTTTGAAATCACAAGGATTCTAAAGAAGTTTCACTTCAATAATGGATAAAAATAGTTTAACATCTCATAATTAAATACATAATTCCCATGACTACTGCATGTTTAATTTAACCAGATTCTGAGCTAAACAATTCATAAATTATATCAATAAATTAACAGTTTAAATGACAATTTGTAAAATTATATTTATTTAACTTTCTCGTGGTAGGGATACTACATTCAAATATTTGCTTTTTTGTGGTAGGTATACTCTGCTCAGTTTTCTAACAATTTACTACTACACTTCGTTAAGTGAGACGAAGCAAGGGTGTATTAGGTATTACCTGGATGAGCCAGCCATGGATGTCCAGGAATCGGTACCATTGGCCCGCCCAATAGCGATGGGGAGGGAGTACGGTAGGTTATGGGGCCGCACACCACCCATCCGACCCCACGGATAGATTGGTTGCATTGTGTACAGACCATAGCCTACCATAAAGAACAGCCCGTGACCTGTATACACTACATGACTGACCGTTACTTCTTACAATCGGTTAGTATAAAAAACCATATCATTTGGCAAGAATTTCTTCATCATTATCAACTCGACTCTCTTCTAAGCTTGAGCATCCGCCACAATAGGAGAAAAATCTACCTATTATATGACACTGGTCAGATGGATTAGTATAGGGTTTTATTTTGAGTTTTCCTTCTCTTGCAACATCTATATGTTATATCCCTTACTCATCTTTTACAATACTCACAAACAAGGTTAGGGCTAGTAAATTGTATGCATACCCTGTCACTACACGGAAAGGAAACTTTTATGGAAAGAAAATGCATTTAAATAGAATAAAAGATGCTTTTTAAATGACAATAGAAACTCGATTAACCGGACTAATTGTTGTCGTTAGGCATTCGGATAATCGAAAATCCAAATAATCGAATGTATGAAAAACCTTCTTTGGTTTTGTGCATATTATGTAGTATGTATCTAATTTTATGCCTTTATTAAAAGACAAATACATATCCCATGGGGCACGCACATCAAAGCGGAGTAAGAATTAACTAAAACAATTACGAAATGCGTGGGACAGCGATTCCGCGGGACATGCCATTTCAGACACGTTCATGCTTGCATAAATTTGATTTGTAGGAACAATATAAATATATGTCACGGTTGGTATTCCGGATAATCGCGAATCCGTATAACCAAGGACCGTATAATCGAGTTTCTACGGTACAAAAATGTTCCTTTACAAATAAAAACTCTTTCGAGTTTTTATAAAATTTCATGATATAGCCTTAATAAAGAAATGCCTTTCCTAAACTGATAATCCTGTGAAATAATAAAGTATCAAGAGTAATATCAACCAATGATTCAAACAGTTGATATGGTGAGGTTTCTCAAATGTCAATTGTGTATTTATAGAATATTTGATCTCAATATACACAAAATATATTATCCCAAAAATATTTCCTTCTAAGAAGGTATATTTAAGCACATTTAAATACAACCAATAAGTCAATGTCAAAATTATTAAGCAATTTATATGTGAATAGAATCAACAAAACATTTATTTTAACATTTAAATCTGTCCTAACATCCATGTTAATTGTCACTCATATCAGGAATACTGCATGGAGCAGCACTTGTTGAGAAGTAAACTTACCATATTGGCTGGCTTTCTATCACTGAATAAAAATATATCCAACAAACTTTATATCACCGTCTCAATGCACTGTTTATTTTTATACACTTGAGCATCATTCACGCACAAAATCTAGCACGAACTGACTATAACACAATATATATTTGTACTGTATTTTATGACGCTCGTCTTTTTAAAGTCACTTTACCGCGAGCTAAATGCGATATGTATATCCGCACTCGCTCTAAATTCGTTTTCTTCACCCATATCTGAAAAAGATTAATACAATCTATACCAATAAATAAAATTGGAGTGTCTGTTTGTAATGTCAAAATAATAGACTTTTTTCATGCTCACACGGTTATTTGCACTATACATATGCCTAAAAATCATTTTATATTTTTTTTTTGTGTCTGTCTGTCTGTTTGTTCCGGGTAATCCTCAAAACGGCTGGACCGATTTCAAAAATTCTTTCACCAAGGGAAAGCTATAATATCAGGGAGTAACTTAGGCTATATTTTATTCCGGTATTCCCACGGGATTGGTAACCACGCGGGTAAGGCCACTGAAACCGAAGCAAAGCGAGGGCAGGTTGCTAGTTTTTAGTATAGCTGTATATCGTCATCTCGGCGTATGTATGTTCCACTGTTGGACATGAGCCTCCTCTACAGTGATAGGGGAATTGAACCGCTATACCACACTGATCATACAGATTGGTATAGAGTTTTATTTCAAGGTTTTTTTCGTTTAGTCGTCTCTTACGATCACCCACGGTTGAAAAAGGAGGTAGTAGTGTAGTATTCTTGGTGACGACACATGGATAATCAATCTATAATAATTTGTTTGATAGAACGTGCTAATCTCAAGAAGTACAAGTTCGAATTAATAGAAGCAGAGTGTCAAATCAAAGTGTTAAAATGGGACAAATGTATTACTTTTGAGAGCTTTGTTATGTGTGCATGTATGTGTACAGCCTCCACCCTCGCTCTCTTAAGTTACGCAGATTGTCTAGTTTAAGAATACAAGGTATTACGTCTTACAGGTTTTTTTTTATGGCAATCTGCTGATTTTTCAACTGTCTTACAGGTTATATGCCTTACTTTCTAATTATATTAGTCTAAGCTGGATTGTCCGTGGGTGTCGTAAAAAACAAACTAAGGGATGCATATAACATCTATACAAGAGGTGGAAAACTCGAAATGGAACTCTATACCAACACATCTGACAAGCATGCTTGAATAGGTTAATTTCCTCCTACTGTGGAGGATACTCGAGCCCAGCAGGATGTGTATAAGCTGATATCATAATATACTATTAATTCTGTTCTGCCACACAGAATGGACAAAAAAATCTAAGTGAATACATACCGCCTCGTCTGTGATGGCGTGTATATGTCCAGGGAACTTGGGCAGGTCTCGACCCTCAACCGATACGCTCTGGCCCCGATGGTACCAGCGCCGCTCGTACAATAGCTTGCCATCCTCCACTCGTGTCTCCGTCGTTTCACCACCCTCCCGAACTGGAGAATCACCTGCACAATCGAATATATTGATAAATTACACATGAAGTAAATATACATAGTTGTTTCATAGCCCTTGAATCGAAATGGACGTCTTCCTCGACGTCGTCTTCCGACGGCTTCCCTCATGTTACGCCATAGAGTGCGGTCCTGTGCCGCCTGCATCCAACGACGCCCAGCAACTTTCACCAGGTCGTCGGTCCTCCTACACTGCGTTGTCCGATACGTGGTCGCCACTCGAGAACCTTTCTTCCCCAGCGGTTGTCGGTTCGTCGAGCGATGTGGCCTGCCCATTGTCGCTTTAGCGTGCTAATTCTTCGGGCTATGTCGGTTACACACGTTCTTCTGCGGATTTACGTATTTCGGATTCTATCACGCAAAGAAATCCTGAGCATAGCCCGCTCCATAGCATGCTGAGTGACTTTGAGCTTGGTTATGAGGCCTACATTTAGGGACCATGTTTCTGTGCCATAAGTCACACACACTGATCGTAGACCTGTTTACAGACACTGAAGTATATTGGACGAGAAGATACTCTTAAGTTTCCCAAACGCTGCCCAACCGAGTTAGATTCGTCGGCTGACCTCTTTCTCGAAATTAGATCTACCTAACTGACTGTTTGGTTAACTATAATGATCGTCGATTTCGAGAATCGCATTACCAACTAGGACCGGTACAGGAATGACATGGGCATTTGACATGACTTTCGTCTTGTCCATGTTTATTCGTAAACCCACTAGTTGGTATACTCTGCTGAGGTCGTTGAGCATGGTGCCAAGGTCCTCCATGGATTTTGCCATAACGACGATATAATCTGCAAATCGAAGGTGAGTGATGTATTCGCCGTCAATATTGATGCGAGATCCGGTCCAGTCTAAAAGCTCGAAAAACGTCGTCCAGCACAGCGGTGAGCAGTTTCGAAGAGATGATGTCTCCCTGTCTCACGCCTTTCTGCAACTGGATCGGGACTCTTATCCCGGATATGGACTGCATTGTGACGTTCCTATATAAACACTTCAGCCCTTCGATATAACAATGGTCGATTTGGGCCTGCTTAAGGAACTGCAGCACCACCCAAGTTTCGACTGAATCAAAGGCTTTCCCATAGTGCACAAACGCTATATATACACTGAGGCCGATTGTATTCCTCGGTATTCTGGATAATCTGCCGAAGCGTGAGGATATGGTCTGTGGTGCTATAGCCTTTTTGGAAGCTGGAAATCATCAAGCTTGCACGTGAGTCGGTTGGTAATGACCCTTGAAAGCAACTTGTAGACGTGAGTCAAAAGTGAGATGGGTCTGTAGTTCTTTAAAAGAGCTTTGTCGCCCTTCTTGCAGAACAGCACCTCCATACTCCTGGTCCACGACTCTGGAACATTGTCTCGAGAATAACGAAATTAAATAGCTTCTGAATGGCCTTTGAGACCAGTTTACCACGTGCCTTCAGCAGCTCTGTCGTAATGTCGTCATCATCGTTTCGTAGTTCCTTGAGAGCCATTCTAATCTCATACAATCCGAAGTCTGAGATTTCCTCAATATAGTGCCGAGTTAGCTTGAATTTGAGATCTGGGACCAAGCCGACGACAGAATTTCGGGATTATTTATATAACTGTCCATAGAACCTTTTCGACCTCTCCCAAGATCTAACTTTGGAATGAAATAGATTTAAGATATTTTGTTTTATCTTTTAACTTCATTGATGGAGTAAGAATACAATTTAACATCTCCTTTTTTGCCTACGAGTGTAACAGAAGACGATTAAGGCCATACAGTGTGGTGACGGAGTGGGAATGCAATTCACCACTCCCTGTCTTACCCGAGGGTGTCGTAAAAGACGACTAAGGGATATAATATGCAGAAAACAGTGGTGCAAGAGAAGAAAAGCTCTATATCAATATTCATGATCTATATTTGATCAAATATAAACTAAGTTATTCCTCGGAACAATTTGTGGATCACACAATACGCCATCTTTGCAGTCAAAGTGATAATAATTATTAAAATGTTACTCACAGCTGTTAGAATTAAGGTGTTTCCTAGGTGGTGGATTATGTGGTGGTGCATGATGCCTAGGCGCCGGTGGTGGGGAGTGCCGCGCGATTGCTCTCAGATCAGCCTCAATGTCACGCTCGTCCAATTGAAACGTTAGTGTATTGGTAATTGGTTTCCTACGCTTCTCCGGCGCAGGTGCTGGCTCGTTCGCACGTCGCCGTAATATTCTTTTCATTACTGGTTTCACCTGAAAATATTCATCACCATCATCATTACCAGTTCATATAGCCCCACATTCTGTGTGGTGAGAGAATAAGAATATAATTCATCACCCCCTCTCTTGTCTGTGGGTGTCGTAAAAGCCGACTAAGGGATATAATACGCATATAATATCCATGCAGGAGAAGGAAAACTCGAATCAAAACCCTATACCAATACATCTGACCAACGTTGTATTCATAGTAGGCAGCGGCCTAGCAAAGGTCTATGAGCGACAGCATTGCTTACCATCAGGTGTAATGCTTACCGCCATTTGCAAAAAATAAAAGAAAATTAGATGGTTAAAGAGTACTGGGTGGACTTCAAATAACTGGAATAAGAGCAGGATGATGATCCATTTGAGGGGTGATGACAGTAGGGACAAAGAATACATGTCATAATTCCGTACATTGCCATCATATTTTACATATATTGCATGTCACTGAATTTGATCATTCCCTGTCTAGTTAGGGTTCATACATAAAGTACGTTAAACTAATTGCGTAATTTTTTAACCCAGTAGGTATATGAGTGTGGCAGAATTTATCAAACAGTTGATAGTACTGAAGAAACAGGTTTGGAAATATTCTAAAGTTTTCCGTTAATATGTAGCTCAAAATTGCCATTTTAATACTTCCTACTAATATTATAAACGCAAAAGTTTGTGAGTATGTTTGGTGCTCTTTCACACAAAAACTACTGAATGGATTTTGATGAAACTTCACAATAATATAGCTTACATATCAGAATAACACAGGCAATTTAACCCGATATTTCCACAGAAAGGGGAACTATGCGGGCAAAACCGTAAGGCGCTGCTAGTAGTTGTATAAAATTGTGAAAAGTCACACAATGTCGCCACTTATCTAAAAGAAAATTTTAATAGAACTGTTACCATCTGATTAGGGGTTTAAAATATACAAAATAAAAAAAAAACAATGAATATTCCTTATATTACCTCCATAGAATCCCCATTGAGCTCCATATTTTGTCGTTCATTCTCTATTAACTTCCTCTTGTCCTCAAAATCAGTGAGCAAGTTCTCCCTCAACTCTATCTTCTTCTCCTCAAACTCTTTCGCAGCAGCTTTCTTCTCTGCTATGTATTCTCTATCTACTACATCATACATGTGTTCCCTGGAAAGTTTCATACACATATTTTAGCAACTATTCCATGAAGATCACTCCACATACAAAAAGTAAAGGGGGTGATTTTTAAACATACCTTCAGTTTATAAAAAATAACATTGAGGAAAGAGAAGCGCTATTTTCTATACACGATCTAAATCTAAAATACTTATAATTGGATTTGTTTATTTGTTAAAATTAAAATTGTCGCTTATATTAAAAAACTGCATTTAGTCAAGCCACCTAATAAAAAAGCTACCCTTACTAAAAAAAACTTCTTATAATCTTAGTAAAACAATTATTTTCTAGTCTAGTTGACTGATAACTTATCCATCCATCAGCCTATAGACGTCCACTGCTGGACATAAGCCTCCCCACAAGAATGCCACTCAGAACAGTCCTGCGCCACTTGCATCCAACAGTTCCCTGCGACTTTGAGAATGTCGTCAGTCCACCTAGTTGGTTGGTCGTCCTATGCTGCGCCATCCGATCCGTGGTCGCCACTCAAGAACCTTTCTTCCCCATACTTTAACTTATACCCATAATAAAAAAATTGATAATTTTCAAGATAAGTCTCGAAAAAAAACAGTTAATTATAAGATTAATTAATAAGAATAATTAATTAATTATAAGATCATATTTTACATGACAGTGCTATATTCTTCATTATTGCTATAGAAAAAAACTCACTATACCTATAAATTTTGTTTATCCTGAGCCTTTCATTTAATTGATGTTCTAGCCTTTTGACTCTTCTAAGAAATTCTGGATGTATACCATCTTCTAACTGCTGCAATTGTTTCTTAAGACTTGCCAGTCTGTCTTGGTATAACCTGTAACAATACATTGCACAATGATATACTACTACAATTTAATTACTACGTTTTTCGTTTGTATTAACATTATTTTAATGCTTATTGAGTACATATAGTTCTCCCCAAGACTGCTGTTCATAGTTCTCTCAATGATAGTCATGAGAAAATAAGTAGTGGTGAGTATAAAATATTATTCATCCTCTTCTCAGCTCATATTCAACCCACTGCTCGACTCGAGCCTCTTTCACAAAAGGAGCGAAATTGACCTTACAATATCATGCTGGTCAGACATGTTGGTAATGTTTTATTGACAGTTTCCGTTCTCTTGCACAGATGTGATATGTGTATTACCTCCCTTAGTCGTCTTTTACAACATCCGTGGGCAAGACAGGGATTGGTGAATTGTATTCTTACTCCGTCACCACATGGATGATTATTACCCAATGGTTATAACATATTCTCTTTATGGCTGGTTTATTCATAAGCATTGGGCAATACTATCTCATATATTAGATTGGCACTTGATAACCTTTTCATATTCATTTTATTAACAATTCTTGAATAAAGGAATCTATAAAAATTCACACAAAGTATAGAAGTATAAAAGAATTAATACGAGTTTTATAGAACATAAATTACATATTTTTATTTCTAAACCGCAAAATCCATGTAGCGTTTCTAGATTTACTTGGAAAGTGAAGTTTCAATATTCAAAATCAAAATATTATGAGTGGTAAAAATTGAGAAAGAAAAATCTTTTTGATTATTATAAACATTCCTCTGCGGCAGGTACTATAAGATTGAATGTTTTGGTGTGAAAACATGGAGTATTTTGATTACTCTGGAACTGAGACAATTCAATAGGCACTTTACTGTCTTGTTCTGTATGGTGTTTTTGCATGAAAATATTGGTAGCATAGCAGTTTAAACATGTGTACTTGTTATAGAAATCATCTTTAAAAACATTCAACCACATTTCTCTAACACTTAGAAATTAAAATAAGAATTCTAAACTTACAAAAAAACAGTTATTTAAATAATTTATTACTTACTGCTCTTTAACTTCTAACGGTTCATCATTATTGGGAATCTCCGTTTCACTAGCTTCTTCTGTATCTGTAAAACAAATAAAATATTTTTTAAAGTAAAAATTATAGCAGACACGGCGATAGGCTTGTCTCTATTAGGTAGAACTTAAATTACCTAAGCGTAAATATTAGAGTATTATTGGATAAAAAAATAATCATGACTGATGTGAATTATTATTGAGAAGAATATATAGAAAAATTGGAATATGTTTATAATAACTATATATAATAATTAAGACATGATTTAGGGCTGCAGTATAAACTCGAATAACACTATTAACAAAAGTGTATGTTATAAGCACCAGTTCCTTTATTGGTGAAGACTTTACTAAACACAAATTACTGAAATTCAGCATCTAACATGGTACATTATTTATAAATAAAAACTTGTTTATGAGCAAAAAATCATTGCCTCAAATGGTAATTGCATCCACACATATTAGTAATAAACAACAGCCTAAAGGCTAACGTAATTTCTCACTTATCACCTTGTCTGCATGCACCATCTATACAACTAAATAAAATTGAAGTGTCTGTTTGTAATGCCAAAATACTGGTCTTTTTTCCTGCTCACACAGTTATTGGCCCGATATCTATAGCTAAAAACTAGTTTAAAACTTTTTGCCTGTCTGTTTTAGGTAACCTTCAAAACAGCTGGACTACGTAGGCAAACTGACTAAAACGGAAATGAAGCGAGGGCAGGTACCTAGTAGATTGTTATCAAACTAAATCCTATTATTTAATTTACTAAGATTTAGACTCGTCTAATTGATGAAACTACTCTCATGTAGTTATTGGACTCGTCTAGTTGGTAGGATAATTGGAACAGATTTCTAATGAGTATGGGATCAAGCCTTATATTACTAGCAACAACAAACGCCTGTCTGATGTCAACCCATTTTGGCAAAGTTATTGGTGACTAGACAGCCTCAGGCGGAGCTGGTCCAGGTCTCTCTAAAGCGGTTAGTCATCTGTAACTTCACCCCTAAGCAATGTGAGGGTAAGTAATATCCATAGCCGTCAACACACAACATAGATATATAAGATATAAAAGAAAATATGTAGTATTTTATTACTGTGATTATTATCCTTATGGCATTTATTATTTTTATTATGAGTCTTTATGTTGCTTGAAATAAAATGATTATTATTATTATAATAGACTAGCAACCCACCCTCGCTTCGCTTATAGTCATTTTACCCGCGTAGTTCCCGTTCCCGTAGGAATACCGGGATAAAATATAGCCTAGTTTACGCCCTGATATTATAGCTTTCCATTGGTGAAAGAATTTTTTAAATCGGTCCAGCCGTTTTGAAGATTACCCGGCACAGACAGACAAAAATTTTTTAAATGCTGTTATAGGCATAGGTGTCATGCAAATAACCGTGTGAGCATGAAAAAAGCCTATTATTTTGACATTACAAACAGACACTCCAATTTTATTTATTGGTATAGATATAATTTGATATTTAATAATAAAATAATCTCTTACGTTTTGAAACCAAATCTATTATTTTTGGTGAGCTATGGAGACAATAAATACAATATACTTTATTTGACACACTCTTTATATTAACTAAGATATAGATTTCTATTATGTCAGTGAATTGTTTATTTATATACAGAGATTAATATAAATATATATAAAGCTTGGAATGGTAGAGGACTAGAATTATTTTTTAAGTGATATATTTTCTTTTAAGTCTTAACAGCTGATTGAATGTTATTAGATTTAGAGAAAAATATGTTGCAGAGAAAGCCACTTAAGCGCTCATTACGTCACGAAACAGGTTGGCAAAAAATAGGCGGGAACAACGTTATGGGTTAATGTGTATCTAAGTAACCTTATTACAATTATATAACCCATGTTTACATATGTATGTGATTTATGAATGTACGTGTTTAGAATAACAATAATGTATTTGCATGAAGTTATATGCCTAAACAGGGTTAGACAATGATCGTAAACAAAACGTACCTTCGTCACTGTCTTCCACTGGAGGCTGCGCTGGTAACGCATCCTCCCTTGTTCTGTATTCATCTATATCGTCGTACCCGTCGTCCTCGAAATCATATTCGTCCCCCGGGCCCGAATATGGTGATCCTTGGTAAGACATAGTAGAGGCAACGCGTAATAGTTGCATACAGATTAGATGCAAACACCGTCTCAAAAAAGAACTCTGATAATGAATAAGAACGGCAGGGGCACAAGCAATAAATGGCAAGAACCAGTTATGTCACTCATATAAATAATTTATCATAAATTCCACTACGACGAAAAAATGAAATTAGAGCAAATTGAAGTTGTTTTACGTCAAACTCGACAAAAAGCATCATGTAATCCAGTCAAAATTAAACGAACAACAGTGGCGCTGGTGATATGTACTATCACTAAAGAGTAAACGAGAGATCCGATAATTATGAGTTTTATGTAGCTATTCGCATTATTTAGGTTTAATCATAGACAATTGAATTTGTTTCACTCGGATACTAATCGACTAAATATATCAATTAAGAACCAATTAATTTGTTTATCATTTCAGGTGGCCATATGTTTACCAACAATAATGTATTATCGACTCCTATGATGTAATTAACTTACTATGAAAGAGAAAAATAACAAATTCTTCTCTCAATACTTTATATGACTTAAAATATCAATCACAAGGATCCAAATAACGTTATAATTCAATGCACGCATAAAACATGTCATAATGATAACTCTGTAACTGTTATAATTATTAATGTATCAAGCAATACTGTTTGGCATCGTTTTCGAAAGCCAGAAATTGGCCCACGGAATGAATCAAACGGCTACTTACTATTTGATGAATCTCAGTTATTTTGCTCCTAATCTTTTTGTACTTCTTCTTTTTCTTTTTTATTGGCAATCAGCAATTAAAACACTTTACAAATTATATTTTTTTACATGTTTAGCTTTTTCACATAAGACATGTCGGTCATGAGCCTTAATAAGTAAATTAGTCGCCTTTGATAGTGCTATGATGGTTGTCAAGGTATCTTCCAGAATTTTTTGGTGGAGTAGTACATGTAAAGCTCTTTATATCATGTCACTACATCTCAGAAGTTCCTTGGCATCATTTTATATAAAATGGCATCAAAATTATTTAATATAACACGATAAAATACTAAGACATTGACTATCACAATTAATACCATATCACACTTTTAAGTTCATACTAAAAACTCTCCTTTGCATTTCTTTGGTTTTACTTTTATTTAAAAAACAATATGAACATTGTTTTATTTAAAAAATGAGATAAATGGAAAGGCTGTTGTATTCAACTTTTATCGAATTATGAGTTGTGTTTAAGCACAAGAAAAAAAATATTATTGTCTATTGTTATGTTTTGACGTCACGAAAGTGGACGTCATCTTGAATGTAAAATTTTACTTTATTATTTATTTTGCTAAATGAAACACGAAACGCGGGGCTAAATACAGTGTTCAACAATTTATATAAAATAACTTTGCTTGTGACATATAATCCATAATGGTTCAGTGTCTTTGTAATTAGTGAAGGTGACGCTATTCGTTATTGTATCGGTGATGTAATTCAGGTGATTGGGTGGCTTCCTAGTCTTAAGTACTACAATGGAAGAGTCCTCATTCACGATCCCTGCCGACGACAATGGTGATACTGAGCTCGACCCTAGAATACAGGTCAGTGAGTGACAAATAATGTATTGAGTTCTGTTTTGGTAGGCCCTTTTAACTGCAAAGATGAGTGTCAACTTTGTCGATTATTTCGCCAACGAGCACAATGGATACGATATATTATATCAAAACATGAAATACGGACTCATTGCCAGCAAAGAACTCTCAGAGTACCTTAGGGAGAGATCTAATATAGAAGAGACTAATTCAAAATCCTTAACTAAATTAGCGAAACAGGCAAACAGTAATTGCGCGCAGGGTACGTTCGCTCCCTTTTGGGGCGTATTGAAATGTTCCGCAGAGAAATTATCCAATTTACATCAACATATGTTCCAAAAACTAAGTGAATTAGTGAAAGATGTTGCTAGATATGCAGAAGAACTGCATAAAAAACATAAAGCTGTGAAAGATTCTGAATCTAATACCTTAGAAGTTGTATTACTGATTCAGAATACAAAACAAGCACTGCAGAAAGCTAAAGATGTGTATACAACAAAATCAGCTGAGCTGGAAAAGCTTCGTAAAGACAATGCATCAGCTAAAGATATTGAGAAAGCAGAAGTGAAATTAAAGAAGCTACATGAGGATTACAGGCAACTGGCTGAGAAGTACAATCTCGTAAAACAGGATTTTGAAAAGAAAATGACCCAAACATGCAAACACTTTCAAGATGTAGAAGAAGCCCATCTAAAACAGATGAAACAATTTGTTAATTCTTATGCAGATATTATTCAGAATAATCATGATCTTATGGGACAAGTGCATAGGGACTTTAAACACCAATGCCTAGAATTAACAGCTGAAAAACTACTGGAACAATTTCTAATTGAAAAATATAATGCAATAGAGAAAGCAATTATTGAATTACCTCCATCTTTACCAAAACCAGGTTCAGCAAACAATTCTATATCTGAAGCAGATCAAATATCAACTATCTCAAATGGGTCACACAAACCAACTCAGCCAACTAAAGCCTCCAAGAAGGACCCTTCATTTGCCACAAAGACCTCAAGACGAACTACCTCACTTTTAAATCTATTTACACCAAATTTTCAAAACAAAGAAGAACCTAGTGGTAGCGTAGAGGGTGCAGCACCATGCTCTGCTCCTTCTAGCCCAAGTGGAACACCAGCTACACCAGTGGCTCCAGATAAAGATGACAACATGGGACGTACAACCCTTAGAGAATCTAAATGGTTCTTGCGCAGCAGGAGGCCTAAATTGAAGAAACCTAAGAAGAAAAAAGATGAGATTTCAGAGAATTCAAACCCTGGCGAGAAGTCTGATTTAGAAGAGAAAGAGGAAGAAATACCAACAAAGGAGGATCTCATGAATTCACCTGAGGTTGATGAAGAAGGCTATTGCATCAGACCCAAAGATGAAAAAGGCAGTGGGTACTCATCCACAGATTCAGATTCTGAAGAGGAAAGAGAACAGAAGATTCATGTAGAAATAAAACCTGTCACCAATGGTAATCCCATATCTGCTAGTGTGGATGAGCTTAGAGCTACAGTAGAAAATATCTCACTGTATAAAATTGGAACGACTAGACGTGGCTCCAATGCCAACACAAGTAAAGATAGCAATAACTTAGTAAACTTCTTTCAAAGCCCCACAGCTAGTAACCCTACGTCACCTCATGGAAATATTTCTAATCCTTATGCTCCATTACAAGCCAATCAATCACATGTATTAGAGAGTCCCACTCCCATTTCAAATGCTGATGTGGGTGATTTGTTTTCAGAAGTTGGTGAAATGAATCAATCAAACATTCGGACCTCCACCCCCACAATATCATCCTCGATTTCGCTTCCTCGGCCTCCATCAAGACGATCTGAGGGTGATTTTCGCACTGCCGGTTCCTCAGGGTCTCGGGGCCCTTCGCCTCTTACTATTGGTATGGCAGATACAATACCACTAGCTGTCGCGTTTCATGAGATTATTCATTCTTATTTCCGTGGTACTGAAGAGTCTAAATGCCAAGTTAAGATGTCAGGTGACATGATGTTGTCTTTTCCTACAGGTATAGTCGGTGTTTTAGCAAACAATCCCAATCCGGCTAAACTATGCTTCAGATTAAAAAACATACATAGATTAGAAAATGTTTTACCTAACAAGCAATTGTTAACGATTAATACGATGATGTCTACCCGCGATAATACAGTAGTGGAGTTCAATATGTCCGCGTTAACTTCTCTACTGAAACGACAGTCAGAGAAGAACCCAACCGCACAGTATTTCAATGTCGATATTCTTAAATATCAAATACGACCTAAGACAGGCGCCGCGTCCTGCCCTTTTCAAATGGTTTCTTATTGGAAATGCGAGACAGACCATACTGATTTAAAGGTCGATTATAAATATAATTTGCATGCTATGAGCCCTCCATCACCACTATTAAATGTTTCTGTATGTGTGCCGATGAATGGCGCTGTCCGGAACGTGATTGCGATGCCGAAGAACACTTGGAGCGGTGAAACTGAGCAGGCGTTGTGGCGCTTCACTGAACTATCGCAGCATTCGGAAGACAGGGGCGTGGGCTCGTTAAAAGCGCGTTTCGAACTTGGCGAAGGCCCATCTAGTAAAGCGACTATTTCGGCGCAATTCAATTGTGAGGGTGCGACCCTCTCTGGCATTGAGTTCGAATTAATAGGCAGCGGCTACCGGCTATCTCTCGTCAAACGGCGTTTCGTCTCTGGCAAATACATTTGTGATAGTGACATGAACTGATAGGTCCAAAACACTTATGAATACACATGTTTTGTATATAAAGATGTTATTGTCGTTTATTCAACGTGTAAGGGATGCTTAGGTTTCTATACTACATGTTTTGATGTGTATATGTTTTGGTACCTTATAGGACTGTTTCCTGTCCAATAAATGATAAGTTACAATAATGTATCACAACATAATTTTGTCAATTTTCGAGTTAAATTGTTAGTTGTTAATTTGAAAATTGTATTACTTATTAGTAGAGATATGTTTCACATTTACTAACTTATTTTTTCAGAATAGGTTATTGTGCCATTTATACCTACTGTATTTTATATATTTACATTTTGAGTAGGATTCCTACTCGACATTGCACTAAATCACTTTCAGTTTTTAATTGCGTTTTAGTTTAATGTTCAGCCTATTTATATTAAATTGAGATACATCACATTATTATTATTATTATTTTTCTGTCGTAAATTCATAATTGTGGTCTATAATTTTCAATTGATTAAAGGTTTATACAGATTTTATAA
Source organism: Lymantria dispar (assembly GCA_032191425.1). Classification (NCBI taxonomy): domain Eukaryota; kingdom Metazoa; phylum Arthropoda; class Insecta; order Lepidoptera; family Erebidae; genus Lymantria; species Lymantria dispar. The sequence goes on along the minus strand of CM063444.1, from coordinate 4,408,261 downwards.
TAGATATATTTAAATATTTCTATCATTATCTTATGTACATACCTAATTAACCACAGTTTTAAAAGCTTTAATTAAAAAAATATTCATATAATTAATAATGGCAATAATGTAATAAATGTCATATAATTGAGTATTCACATCATGTTATAATATTTTATAACTTTTGTTTATGTAATAATCTATTTATAAATACATTTTATCTATATCAACTGTGCCATTAGCATTTTTGTCTGAAGGGTAAGATGGTTGACTCGAGTGATCTGATTCTCCTTCAAGCAATTGGATCGCTACTATTAAATTCATTATTATTGTTCGCCTCTTACCCTCAGCTGAATTAATCCTAATGGCAGAATATCGAACTCGACACCTTTAACTGTTAATTACTTTCGTATGCCAGGTGCGTACATCTTGGTACAGTTTACAAAATAGCGCGCGAAAAAATTAGTTAAATCGAAGCAATTTGTACAACCATACAACATATACGAAAGGGCTTAGAACGATCCTTTGTCAATACCTTATATAAAGTATATTTGGGCAAAACTAGGCAAAGAATTTCATTAAATACAGTAATACCCCGCTTTACGCGAAAGATACGGTCCGTAAAAATCACGTTAAGTGAAATTCGCGTCTATCAGGGTTTAAGATTAAACATATTCGAAAGTATTAACTTTTTATACACTTTAAATTAAAGTAATTAATTCAATTATTTTTATCAAACTTTTTAAATTCTATGAATACATTATCCAGAATTACTTATTTTTTTTACGGAAAATATATCTATTGTTTTTTGGCTTGTTTTACGTTCTTGTAAAATGCGTTCATAACACCCAACGCTGTTTTTAATTATTTGACATACGGTCAATAGACGGTCATCGTCACTGTCTATGCTCTGCAATATGTCTTACTATGTAGATAATATAATTCGCGTAATGCAGGGCATTTTAACGCGAAATTTAAAAATTCCCATTATGCGGGGTTTCGCTTTAACGGGAATTTAACGCGGCAAGCGGGGTATTACTATATATAGGTCAATATAACCAACATTTCTTAATCAATGTTAATCATTGTTAGTGCAGCAAGTTCTAACGTTACATTTTCTTACTTTGCCATTGTCATTTAAAGCCATGAAACGACATACATAGTTAAATATAGCTTCTAATGCAGCAAATTATAAAAAGCTACCGTATGTTACCGCGTTCGAAAATGTCACTACATACATAAACTTCGTTCGTGTACAACGACGTTATATTTTGTATTGTTTGCTTGATAATATTTTACATACGAAAGCTCATTAAAACACCTTCAATTCAAAATAGCCATTGTCGCTAAGAAGTACCTAACTATTCCCCACCAAATGGCATTGTTAAAAAAGAGTAAAAAAAACTTATACGACACAGAATATTTGCCAAAATAGGTATCTTTTTTATTTAAACCATTATCATTTCAAATTAATAATATTATACTGTAATTAATTGAAAAAAAATATACAGCTATCATTTCCATTTAAAAATATAATATCACGTCAATTCTCAATAAATTTTTCGTATGTTACAATTATGCGTACTCTTTTGTGTTTTTAGTTAAAAAAAATATTATTAGCTTTGAACAAGATTCATCGAATCTCCAAAGTAGAGTAAATAACTGTTATCGTTATTTTTTAATTATTATTTTCAACATAATTATAACTATGTTGATATTGATGTTGTATTTGTTTAGTGAGCATTTAGTTATCTACCACCGGACATAACATTTTTTTTTTTATACTTGTAATGTTTCGGTACTGTATGGCATGTAGGCATGTTTTAACTTATTTATTTGTAATCTCATTATTGAATAGTCCTTTTATATCCCAGCGGCCTATCATGTGTTATGTACCTTTATAGATAATCATATTTCTTCACCAATAGTGAAGTCGTACCATTAGTGGAAAAAAGACGACTAAGTTATAGATAAATATGCTCATAAGAGGTAGAGATTAATTTTGTGTAAGAACACAAAATTAATCTTTATATGTATACTTCATTTAAAATAATATTGAACAGTTTTGATGATAAATTTGAATTGCATCTGATACTTTTGGGAATAAATAAAGTAACCACTTTCTTGCCACGCTATTCTCACTGATCACAGCTTCGTAAATTTATTTACGTATTTCTAGGCGTCAAGGTTTACCTAAGCAATACATGTGTAATTGTGTTTTCTTCAAAATTAAAGATAAAAACATCGTTGAAGAAAAACGTAATTACTTGAGCGTTAATCTTTTTAATAAACATTGTGATAGAAGTGCTCAAGTTAGTTTATGCACGTTTATCACAAAATCGGCGCATGAGCACTAATGAGCTTTAATTTATAAAAAGAATAAAAATACATTTTAACGATTCGCAAAATTTGCTTCATCTTCGTCATATATTGGAATATTATTTTAAACTTATATTTTTAACTTAATGAGCATATTCGTCATAATGTCCTTTATAATAGTAAAATAAAAAAAAGTGTACTTGCGACTTTTTTCCACCAGCGGTGCGAAATGTTCATGAAATAAAGTCAAACCATTTAATACTTAGTACCTACAAGTGAACCATTCCATTAATATAATATTATTTCATTAATTTAGAATTATTGTTATGTATCACAATTATTAGATGTTTTATTTTAAATAACTATTAACGCATAAATTTTGGCCGGATTAATTTATTTAATTATTAATAAACATTACTAAAAATCTCTTTCATTTATAAAAATTAGATAAATACAATTGCAAATGCGTAATAAGATATTTTTGTAACGTAAAATTTATCGCATGTATGATTCTAATATTGTAACTATTATTTTGAATTTGAATAAAATGTAATTTAGAATTTATTTAGTTTTTTTTTTATTAAAGTGTTATAAACCACAAAAATCAAATAAAATGGGCGTGAAACTATGTAAGTAATACTTTTTAGTTTGGCTTTTGTTCAAGGGACAGGAAACGTTCGTTATAAGGTACGGATAGATAAAATTATGTATCTCTTATCTAGACGTTTAGCGATAATATTAGTGTTGTGATAAAAACGTGTTTGTATTAGTTATGTCTCGGATGTTTCCCGTCTCTACATGTTGCTTGCTCTTGCCTCATAATTGGGAGTACAGTGTTCGCGTGCCTTGCGATTGTCTCAAGTACTTTAAAACATTTCAGGTGGAGTTGGAGAAATTGAACGCGGCAACTGATGAAATCAACAAATTGGAATTGGAATTAGATGTGAGTTATCATATATTTAATTTAGTTATAATTTTTTAGTTAAATAGTTATGAATATATTCTGTCGTCACCCACTTACTTTCCTTTGGACGCGAATTAGAAACATCCAGATGAATAACTAGTAGATTCTTTTTACATTAACTGCGATAAGGATTATATATCAACTTTGTAACGATGGAATATAGTAAGCTGATGGATGGATAGTTTATGCCAAATAAAAATAAGTATCCTTTCGAACATATTTAATTTTTGTACTTTGTATAGTCCAGTTACGTAAAGAGGTCAGTGGAAGAACTTGTCTCGACTGAATAGCGTTCGAGAAACTTAAGAGAATCTGATCATCCAATATACTAAAGTGTCTATAAACACAGGTCTATGATAAGTGTGTTATCGCTGTAATGTATGGCACGGCAAAGTGACATCTAAATTTCGGTTGTATACCTAGGCTCTAATTCGCTCAGCGGGTTTGGAGCGCTATGCCCAGCATCTCTTACCGAATTAGGATACGAAATACGGAAATCCACAGAGTAACGCGTGTAGCCGACATAATACGTAGAATTAGCATGCTGGAGAGGCAATAGGAAGGTCACATACTTTGATGAACTGATAACCGCTGAGAAAGAAAATTTCTAGAGTGATGTATCGGACGACGCGGTGTTATACGGCATCCTACTATGTCGACTGATGACTTGGTGAGAGTAGCTAGCAGTTGGCTGCCGTCGGCAGGGAACTGCTTCTTAGTGTTCTATGTTGTGAGACCAACGTCTGGCAATGATCCGCAGAAATAGGAATGATGATAATGTACCTACTCTACGCGTTCCTAAACCATTCATTCTATAGTAATAAAAGTAATGATTAGGTGCTTTATATAGATATTTTGGAATGCTAACACCAGAAAAGTCAATTTTCATCATCTCAGCTCTCGTATGTCCCACTGTTGGACTCGAACCTCGTCCATAATAGGCAGTTGACTTAATATTTTATGTTTAGGTTTTATTTCGCCTTTTCTTCCCTTGCATAGATGTTATATACATATTTAATACCTTATTCCTACTTACGATACCAACGGGCAAGATTAGTGTTGCCCAAATGCAAGACCAAGACGAGACTTGGATCGGTCTTGGTCTTGGTCTTGCAACATCACACCTGGTCTCGTCTTGGTCTTGCGCACCCGAGTCTTGGTCTTGGTCTTGCGCACCCGAGTCTTGGTATTGCAGCAAGAGTCTCGCAAAGTTTTGCAGTTAGAATAACGTAACAGTAATTTATCATGGCAATGAAAAATCCAACTAAATTAATCAAATATCCTATCCTATCTATCCATCTGCTAGCCTATAGTTCACTATTGAATACAATACTTACCACTGGAGAAAATTACTCTTCTATTCCCCTGGTGTTCCATTAGACAGCGTTACTACTCTTATGACAGGACTTTCGACCCTATTTTCTTAAGACGTCACCACACGAGGCAGTTGATACAATAAATTTTATGTCATTTTATAATCAATGCGATATTTTACAATTAATGCGATTGTTTATATTCCCCTTCAAGTTAAGTGGTATGTATCTATTGTATTTCCAGTTTAGTTACTGATACTCTGGATACTTGAAAAAACCTGTTGCTCTATTGCCTATATAAATACTTTGGCCGCTGGATCCATGTAGCTCTTAATATACTATTTATTCAAGAACATATAAAACTGATTTAAAATTTTATGGTTTTAATACTTGTAAAATGTATGATATTCGTCGTCATCGTCACAGCTCATAAAAGTGCCACTGCTGGGCTTAAGCTTCCTTCCAGTAAGAGGAAAATTGATCTACTATACCCCGCTGGTCAGACATGTTGGTACAGGGTTTTCTTTCTAGTTTCACTTCTCTTGCACATATGTTATATACACAGGGTGTATCAGGTTATGGGACAACTGTTCATGTATGTTGTAGTTCAACAGTCATAGATCATAATTAGAATGTATATTACACAAAAACAATATAACGTAAAAGTTATAGTGATTACAAAAATGTGTGTCTAAGAGTTTATGCCTTAAATTTTATGCATTATGTAGGTATGCACAGACAGGATATATGTAAGCATGTAAAATTTCGACAGTATAAATAGGTATTAGATTTGCGCGAACCTTTCAATGGTTACGTAGGTACAAAGGCGACTCATCAACGATCATCGGCCGATCAGCTGATTTATGTTAAAGCGAAGTTTGTCTTGCTTATGCAAACGTAATCATTGATTTATTCAAATTCTAATGAACATTTAACAAAATACGAATATATGGTAGATTAAGTATCATTCCTTTATACATTTTAATCAATTTACACGAAAAAACGATGACAAAATTGAGAACTTACATGTCTCTCAATTCATTAACGAATCGATATTTTTATTTAAATTTTTTTCTTGGGTTCCTAACACCATTGCCCGATTCGATTTGATACGACATCCACGGGTAAGAGAGTGGTGAATTATATTCGTACTCTGTCTTTTTTTTTTTGTGTGTGTGTAGCTGTTGGTCGCAGATGACTATATATTATAAAATTATTACTATGCTGATGACACTTAGTCCGAAACACCACCTTACGTTAGATAGCCGACCGCACGAGGAAAGACCGACGTCCTCCCCGAGGGGGGACGTCGGTCGAGGAGAGGGTACTTCTCAGAGGGTATTCCGTCGGGCCAACCATTGACGACAAGTCACCCTACACCGGTGGTCGGCCCAACGATAAAGGTGACGTGTCACGGGTGTGCGCACTTACGCCCCTCTGTCGCCCCAGACGGAGCGGAGCGAGGAGTGCGCCGACCTAAAAAAAAAGACACTGCACATGGGCACAGCTGTGCTCTTAGTATTGCAGAGGTCTATTAGCAGCAGTCATAGTTTACCATCAGGTGGATTGCTTACTCGACAAAGGCTATAAAATAATAATAGTTAAAAAAATCTAAAAACATCGTTGTCAATCGCTGCTCTGGAATGTCCTGGTCAGAATAATAGGGTAAAGTATTTCAATTATTGCATTGTCATCAGTTCTTGATTAGTAGGAAGATTTCAAATTAATCTAACATTTAGAAGAGGGCGAAAATTACGTTCAAAGTTGCCGTTATATACATGCCAATCTATGTAAATGCTTTCTATGTTTTGAGCAATTTGAAGATTGTAAATAGTATTTTAAGCATAAAATTTAATCTTTAAAAGGGCCTAGGGCGGGTCTACCCTTGTATAAACATATCCTTACTAATTTTACAAACGCGAAAGTAAGTTTCTTTGTTTGTTACGCTTACACGCTTAAACTACTAAACCGATTTCAAAAATTCTTTCACCAATGGAAAGCTATAATATCAGGGAGTAACATAGCCTATATTTTGGCCCGGTATTCCCACGGGAACGGGAATTACGCGGGTAAGGCGACTGAAACCCAAGCGAAGCGAGGGCGGGTTGCTAGTATACGTATATTTTTACTAGTGGAATTACTGTTATTATGGTAATTAATTATAATCATCTAACAGCGTTATATAATATGGGATTGCCTTATTGCTATCATGGCATTGTTGATTTGCCTAATGAGTGCAATATTTGTGTGAATATATTCATTTTTGAAGTTGAATATTTAGATAACCAAAATTTGTTTATCTTTTTAGGGTTTCGTACCCAAAGGGTTAAAACGGGATCCTATTACTGAGACTTATCTGTCCGTCCGTCCGTCTGTCACCAGGCTGTATCTCAAGAACGGTGATAGCTAGACAGTTGAAATTTTCACAGATAAAAATAAAATAAATATTTAAGGGGGGCTCCCATACAACAAACTTGATTTTTTTGCTCAATATCGATAATGGCAATATCTGGTGGTTGAGGGGAGTGATAGATGCCGTTTATGGGATCTAGTCCAACCAAAGCCTCTTTACAGTCCAAAGGTTAACTTGTGCTTCTCGTACTCCTTCAAGGTTTCTTTTGAGGTCTATGTAACTGCATTTGCGGTTGCTCAGGGTTACTAAAAAGCGGTCATCGTGCAACGCTTTCTCTGAACGGAACTAGTCTCTGGTATCGAGTCCAGGTTTGGACGGTCGAGCGACTCACCTTTAGCCGCTGTGAAACAACATTGGCTACACCTCTCTTCCAGCAGGGCTAGAACTTTACTAGCTCTTGTTGCTTTTTCTGTTATTATAATGTACATAAAGATATCTGCTTTATGTCACTTTATTATTATGTTATTTTTAGTTATTCTACTAAAAATAACGCGAAGTTAGGTCTAGTTGCCTGAGAACCTTTTAACTGCCATCCCGCCAGAAGTAAGTCAAAAGTTACAAACTGAAAAAGGAATTATTATTTTTAAAAGCGAAACTCTCAAATGCAGACTCTTTATTAAGTGCCAGTAACATAGTTTGACTATTAAAACCTCTTTAAAACTAAATTATTGCCAAAAATGTAGAAAAATCAAAATCGCCTGTTTTTATTTTGCAAAGGAGTGTATAACTATTTGCCGATTTTTACGCATTTTTATTTGATTTTTGTATTTCATTTTCCGACGTTTGGAACACTTTCTAGTCTTCAAGGTCGGGGGAAGACAGTGCTGCCGTGAAAATAGTTTTATTTGAAATGTGTAATACTCTCGTAAACATTACGATTTTAAACATAATAAATTAATTTGAATCTCCCCTGAACATCGCGCGTTGACAGATTGAGTTAATTATACAAATCGTCTATTTATGTTACTATATGAAGTATCCTAAATAATAGTGTATGTAAGCACATACGAGCAATGCCCGGACGTGTCAGGATAAAGGTCGAATACACGCCCCACGCGATAATACTAATCGTCGCTCTCAATTACATTATTAGCATATATATACCTCAGTATGATTGCATAACACTCATAATTTGTAATTAATTTCTTATCTTTGTACAACACACATATTTGCTACGATAATATGTATATGAGTTTGAAATTAGAAACAGACTATAAATAAGGCCAACAATTTCTGACTTATATTAAAATTCAAATCCTTTATTATGTATAAATCTCGCGGGGGCACTTACATTTGTTATTTTTTACATTTTACCTTAAATTACTACCGGAGCGGTACGCGACCGCACTGAGAAGATCCGGCAAGAAACTCAACAGTATGTTTGTATGTACACCACACAAAAACTCCTGAATGAAAAAGGCAGTTTTCATGGATGTATTTGTATGATGTACTAGAAGTTTGACTTATAACAAGATATTTTAACTGTACAGATGTCTCATTGACTATAAAGAAAGAAATAGTGTCCGGTAATTATATTTTTGTAAAATCCTCCACGACTCAGGCTTTCATTCCTTAGTACGGGCTGCTGTGTTTAAAAAAGAATATCCTAGCTAACATTACACATGCGAATATCAGTTTATTTATTTACGCTTTATGTATATAATACTAGCAACCCGCCCTCGCTTCGCTTCGGTTTCAGACATCTTACCCACATAGTTCCCGTTCCCGCAGGAATACCGGGATAAAATATAGCCTATGTTACTCCCTGATATTATAGCTTTTCATTGGCGAAAGAATCTTTGAAATCGGTTCGGTGGTTTAAGCGTGAAAGCTTAACAAACAAACTTTCACATTTATAATATTAGTAAGGATATAGGTTATATTAAATCCTCGTAATCCTACGGCAACGAGCACTACGCTGAAAAATCGCGGCAATTGTGACCGATTATAAAATTTCTTCCACCAATGGACAGCTACTCGCTGATAATCAGCGAGTAATGTAGGCTATATTTTATCCGTATTCCCACGAGAACGAGGATTACGCGAGTAAAACCGTGGTAGTTTGTCAGTCTAGAATAAAAATCACAATAAGTTACAAAATAATAAAGTAATCAACAGCATAGTAGCTAATTAATAAAACGTTACTTAGCCAATTCGTCACTTAGTATTATGTGCGAACGACCTATTACGTACAGTAATTTTATTGCTCTTACAACCGACGACCTCCAGAATTAAATATTATTCACTAAAGGCCGTACATTGGGTCATTGACGTCTAAGTCCGGATGTTAATTATTATAACCAAAAAATATGCCTATAAATAAACGTAATGTACCTTGATAAGCCTGCGACTACCGATCGTATAGTCACTTGTTCGATTGCTAGGTTAGTAAAATGGTTAGAGCATATTTGTGCACATTTATCTGACAATAGAAATCTTAATATATAGCGCTGGGCAGATTAAGAATACAATAAGTCCCCAAGAATACAGTAGGTAAGTCCAAGTGTGACGGAGTAAGAATACAATCCATCACCCCCTTTCTTATCCGTGGGTGTTGTAAAAGACGACTAAGGGAGAACTCGAGATAAAACTCTGTATCAACGCATCTGACCAGCGTGTTAATTTCTATTATTGTGGAGGAGGCTCGAACCCAGCAGTTGGACGCATATGAGCTGTGATGAATGATGAATGAAATGAAGGGCGTGAAATACTGTGAGAGTTTGTATGGTAATAAAAAATCTCCCTTCCCTATGACTATGTGTGCGATTTGTAATAACCGAGTGAGGGTTACGAGAAGAATTACGAAGTCTATACTCAATTGATAGGTTGATGGAAAAATGTTTAAAATTTGGTGCAATGCCCCCAACGGTAATAGACTCGCAAGTAGAACTAATAAATTAGATTCAATTACGTCATACTGTTATGTCCTAAGCTAACTTCTAGCTATATGCTGTGGGACATTAAATGAAAATTTTAATGTGAAACCTTCTAACTCGCAATTTGTGACGCCTTCATCATATAAAATTGTGTTTACCTTTCTTCAGTAATCAACGTCCCGTGTTAATCTTTCGGGCTGTGTTGGTTACACCTGCTTTTCACCGAGTTTTTCGTATGACCTTATTTTGTCGAGAAAACTCGTAGCATGCTCTATAGTTAAGCGATTTTGGGCCTTTATTATTATTTAGCTTATAGTTACTAGCAATTTGAATAATATGATATTATAAACCGTCAAGGCGTAACGATTATAAACAGCTGTTGGAATTTTCGCCCTTATACAATACCAATAAATAAAATTGGAGTGTCTGTTTGTAATGTCTAAATAATAGGCTTTTTTCATGCTCACACGGTTATTTGCACGACACCTATGCCTAAAATAGCAATTAAAAAATTTTTGTCTGTCTGTCTGACTGTCTGTTTGTTCCGGGTAATCTTCAAAACGGCTGGACCGATTTCAAAAATTCTTTCACCAATGGAAAGCTATAATATCAGGGCGTATACTAGGCTATATTTTATCCCGGTATTCCCACGGGAACGGGAACTACGCGGGTAAAACCACTATAACCTATAACCTAAGCGAAGCGAGGGCGGATTGCTAGTTTATTATAAACCGCATTTAAAAATATGGGTCATCAAAATCTATACCAATATATGTATAAAGTCGGAGTGTCTGTTTGTAATGTCAAAATAATAAGCTTTTTTCATGCTCACACGGTTATTTGCACGACACCTATACCTAAAATACAGATTAAAAAAAATTGTCTGTCTGTCTGTCTGTTTGTTCCGGGTAATCTTCAAAACGGCTGGACCGATTTCAAAAATTCTTTCACCAATGGAAAGCTATAATATCAGGGCGTAAACTAAGCTATATTTTATCCCGGTATTCCCATGGGAACGGGAACTACGCGGGTAAAATGACTAAAACCGAAGCGAAGCGAGGGCGGGTTGCTAGTATGTTATAAAAATTTACCGACAGGTGGTCACCCCACTTATAAGTCAGTAGTTCTATGTAGACAGTTAACTGACAGAACTAGTCAAACATGACAGCTGTATCCTGTCGTTAACTTACTTGCTTCTATGGAGTCGCATACTAAGTTAAGCAACGAAGCAGCCAACTAAAATTTTATTGAAAGATTGTAGCATCAAAAATTTTTATCTATGTATAATGGTGATATTATTGTCGTTATATATATATATATAAATTTCTTGTGTACGTGTGTATGTCACTGACTCCTGTACGGCTGGACCGATGTTGAAGAAATTTTTTGTGCATCTTCAAGGGGATTCGAGAATGGTTTAGATTCACAATAGGACCCGGTTGGTGGCGCTTATTTGAACAGAACAACGTCTGTTGGGCTGGCTAATCTTTATATGTATGTTTCTTGTGTACGTCACTGAACTCCTCCTACACAGCTGGACCGATTTTGATGTAATTAAGTATTTGTGTGTTCAAGGGGTTCGGGAATGGTTTAGATTCAATTGCACCCGGCAGGTGGCGCTGCGATCGATTTTAAGGAGAATTCCTTTCACTATTTTCTAGATTTAAATAGAACAACAACGTCTGTTGGGTCAGCGAGTTTAAGTATAGTAATGTAATGTTATAACAAAATTAATAACGTAAAAACCAATTAAAAGTCATCTGCGGCTAACGGCTATGCACTCCACAAAAAAAGCCACTTTCGACCTCTACGCTGACGAAATCGCGTGCTAAAGCTAGTCTCGGGTATATAAACATAGGCAGTAAACTCTTGGCCATAAATGACGAGTAAGCTTGGCCAATAATCTGCATTGTATAAACGGCTTATAAAAAATTGCTTTATTTCAAAAAAGTCATGCTGTTGTCTAGTTTATTGGGAAATTGTATTTTTGGATTGAGGCCAGGCGCGATAAGATGATGGATTGCGGTAGCGATTTAGGTTTGCCCTCCTCTTGTAAATTATGTTACAGTATCTAAATGTATTTATCGGCTATCTATCAAATATCACCTTAACATCGCTGATTTTATCACCACTTTAACATCTGACTCGTGATTAGCCTGACGAAACTCGAAGAGTTTGTCTTAGTCGTGTACTTGTTGAAAGATAAAATGATACGAAATAAGAAGTCACCCTGCATTGAGGACTAAATTCTCGTGTAGAGTGAGTGGGTCTTTCCCTCTTTCGAATGTGGTTGAGGGGAGTGATGGCTGCTCTATTAGTTAACTCGTGTTCGGGTGCCACTTGTGGGATCTGGTCCAGCCATAATTTTTTGTATTATATTTATGAATTATATTATATTGTGGTTCGAAAGGTATCACACTGGAGCTAATATTTACAAAACATGTACGAATTTTATATAAACAAAGTCAGTAAGAAATAATCGCCAAACCCACTGAAATTCTTGCCGAATCTTCTCAAGACACGCATAGAAACTAGCATTTTAGACCATTACGCCATCGGTGCTATCAATATAAGTTAACAAGGCATATTATTTGAAACCATTAAGCATTTTGATAACATTTTAATAATTTCATAGTTTATCGAATTTATTAATTTGAATAATATGAGGCTCAGTCGAAACCTCTGAAGTACAAAACTCGTTAGTCAGATCTGTGGATACATTGTTTTATTTCGCGTTTTCTTTTCCTGGCATTAATATTATCAGCATATAATATTTGTTAGTTGTCTGTTACAACGCCCAAGGGCAAAAACGGAAGTGGTGAATACGCATATTTATTAAGACTATCATTTCACAAATTAAAGCAAATAAGAATGACTGATATGAATGCACATGATCAAGAAATCCTCTTTTTATACCCATTGTACTATACCTGGTAATAAAATAGAAAGGAAGAAGAAAATCTTTTATTCTGTTCTCGTTAAATATATTAAAAACACAAACATAACTAAAGAAAATAACTTCTTACATAAAATAATATCATTTTAACTAGTGTTGCCCAAAAAAGTCTTGGTCTTGCGGTCTTGGTCTTGGTCTTGCGAGAAATGCGAGACCGAGACCAAAACCAAGACCGCTTAATTTTTGCAAGACCAAGACCAAGACTGGCCCTGCAAGACTTGAGCAAGACCAAGACTGGGCCTGCAAGAGTCTCGCGGTCTTGCATTTAATTCAAATCACCATTTCAGCTTATATACGGTTGAGCTCGTGTCTTCTACATAACAGGAGGAGAATCGGCCGTGGCCGGAGGGAAATCGCCACGGTGATCGGCCGTGTTGTTACAGGTCATACATGTCAAGTTTTCCTTCTCTTGCACCGATGTTATATATTATAGCCCTTAGCCATGGGTTCGCAGTCACGGGTAAAATAGGGGGTGATGAATTATATTCTTACTCCGTCACTACACGGCAAGTCAAATCAGTCTTGAGATATCCATCTATTGGCCAATCGATTCCCAATGTTGGTGTTGGCTTTTCAGAATTACTCTTCGGAAAGGCTTAAGGACAAAAATACCGTAATCACGAGAGTGCTCTTGCCCATTATACATATTTATATATCCGTTTATTCATTAGCCCAACGACGTTCACTGTTGGACATAGAAATATGCCTACAATTAATCTATATAAATATCCATGTAGGGACAGAGTACGATCACCATCAGGCAGTACATGAAGCGTTGCTCCCAGTGCTATTTTGCCTCTGCCACGACTCACCCCAATCCACTAGTGGTTGGGGCGGTAAACTACGTCCCCTCAAAAATATCCGCGGTCCGACGTCCTCGTCATCTTCTTGAAGAAGAAGATGACACTATTATGATCGCCCAAGAAAGGACCTACACAGCTCGCGCAGCGATAACAGATAAAACTCCGCGGTATCGGCCTCGCCGTCGAGGTCGAAAACCGCGCCGCGTAAAAGTCATTAATCTAAACTTGGCCACGCCCACTTTGCTCTCAGCGACGCCCCGAGCCGAGGTCCGTTCCCCACAGGGGGGAGCCCTCGGGCGATGTTCGCTTAACTTACTTACCGGGTTGAGAGCCATCAGCGCTCACCCATTGACCGCGTTAAGCTGTCAAGGTCATCTGCGACCAACAGCTACACACACAAAAAAAAAAGACAGAGTACGAATATAATTCACCACTCTCTTACCCGTGGATGTCGTATCAAATCGGATCGGGCAATGGTGTTAGGAACCCATGAAAAAAAATTGAAATAAAAATATCGATTCGTTAATGAATTGAGAGACATGTAAGTTCTCAATTTTGTCATCGTTTTTTCGTGTAAATTGATTAAAATGTAAAAAGGAATGATACTTAATCTACAACATATTCGTATTTTGTTAAATGTTCATTAGAATTTGAATAAATCAATGATTACGTTTGCATAAGCAAGACAAACTTCGCTTTAACATAAATCAGCTGATCGGCCGATGACCGTTGATGAGTCGCCTTTGTACTTACGTAACCATTGAAAGGTTCGCGCAAATCTAATACCTATTTATACTGTCGAAATTTTACATGCTTACATATATCCTGTCTGTACATACCTACATAATGCATAAAATTTAAGGCATAAACTCTTAGACACACATTTTTGTAATCACTATAACTTTTACGTTATATTGTTTTTGTGTAATATACATTCTAATTATGATCTATGACTGTTGAACTACAACATACATGAACAGTTGTCCCATAACCTGATACACCCTGTGTATATAACATATGTTCAAGAGAAGTGAAACTAGAAAGAAAACCCTGTACCAACATGTCTGACCAGCGTGGTATAGTAGATCAATTTTCCTCTTACTGGAAGGAAGCTTAAGCCCAGCAGTGGCACTTTTATGAGCTGTGACGATGACGACGAATATCATACATTTTACAAGTATTAAAACCATAAAATTTTAAATCAGTTTTATATGTTCTTGAATAAATAGTATATTAAGAGCTACATGGATCCAGCGGCCAAAGTATATTTATAAAGGCAATAGAGCAACAGGTTTTTTCAAGTATCCAGAGTATCAGTAACTAAACTGGAAATACAATAGATACATACCACTTAACTTGAAGGGAAATATAAACAATCACATTATTTGTAAAATATCGCATTGATTATAAAATGACATAAAATTTATTGTATTTACTGCCTCGTGTGGTGACGTCTTAAGAAAATAGGGTCGAAAGTCCTGTCATAAGAGTAGTAACGCTGTCTAATGGAACACCAGGGGAATAGAAGAGTAATTTTCTCCAGTGGTAAGTATTGTATTCAATAGTGAACTATAGGCTAGCAGATGGATAGATAGGATAGGATATTTGATTAATTTAGTTGGATTTTTTATTGCCATGATAAATTACTGTTACGTTATTCTAACTGCAAAACTTTGCAAGACTCTTGCTGCAATACCAAGACTCGGGTGCGCAAGACCAAGACCAAGACTCGGGTGCGCAAGACCAAGACCAAGACGAGACCAGGTGTGATGTTGCAAGACCAAGACCAAGACCGGTCCAAGTCTCGTCTTGGTCTTGCATTTGGGCAACACTAATTTTAACGAGGCACAAAAAAGGCAATTGGCTCAGTTCGTGATACTTCTCTTTAAGGAAACAGCGTTGGTATTCTGCAAACACCTGGTAATATACATGTTAAAAATAATTATCAAAACTTAACTAGTATATGAATGTGCATATGCGTTTGATATGTGTAGATCTGTGTGAGGATGTAATTAATTTTGAATATTATACTGTTAAATGCTGGTAAATTAAAATTCTTGTCCATCGTAAATTAATACCCGGTATCATGACTAAGTGATCCGTATTGATCACTTCTAATCGGAACGCCTTAAACTCCATTACAAGGATGCCGAGTAAAATTAGATGTGAAGGGTCTCATTGAATTTATAAGGCTTCGGTGAGTTGCTCGTGGAATATTTAGTGGTGGTTAACTATTGACTTTACCCGCGTGACGACGGATTAAAAATAAAATATTTCAATATATCTTACAATATTTGAAATAATTGATTTACAATGGTAGGACCACACTGTCGACAGTCTTCTATCTACAGCCACGGGCCGGGCCGTCCAGGGTAGTACCACACTCTCGCAGAATATCGACGTCCTATTAGTAGCAATTTGTTACTGCGCTTAGTTCGATGAGTGAGAGAGCTGGCAGCCCAACTTTCTGAGGCTTTTTGTGTGTGGTGGGTTTTAGAAAGAAAGAAAGAAAGAAATTTTATTTTGTAAACCTCACACAATATAGACACCAACGAAAGAAATAAGAACTACTAACTAAAAACAAGGAGTGGAATATGTGAGGCCAAAATATGGTGCCCATCTCAGCTTATGGTACAGTAAATATGATACTACACCGCTGATATTCTGATGGACCCGTACAATCAAGTCGCGGAAGCAACAATATATGCAAAACAAATATATTTTAAAAAAGTTAAACAGTAATATTTTAAATAGTAACATTAAATTAAGAATGAAATAAATTAATACTATACTATATCATATTCTAGTTATCATAATTATCACATAGAATAGCTTAAGTAAAAGAAACAAATTATTTAATATCGTTGTGCGTTTGGCTAACCGTGCACTGCGCGATGACCTCCTGCGGAATGCGAGAATAAGGCGTAACCTTACCTCAGAGGGACTGGTACCTGGTGGTCATCCCCGCCGTTTTTATCTTAACGAAAGACTTACCAGAAATAATAAAAGTCTCCTTCATCTTTCGCGCGAGGCTGCCAATGTTGGTAATTGGAAATACACCTGGGTCAAGCATGGGCGTATATTAACAAAAAAAATGAAGACTACAAATCTCTCTGGATACTGGATGAACTCGCTGGATACGCACTGAAAAAGACATAGGTCGTGTTTTTGGCGATAGTACTATTTATAATAAAAGTAGTTGAAACTATGGAGCCTCAACGTGTTTTAAAACCGAAATATGGAAATTTAATTTATTTAGTTTTGAAGTTTTTTTATATTAGTTATTAGTTTTTTTTTTATTATTTTTATTCCTATTTGTTTTAGAGATGCCTTTAGTATCACCGAACCTAATTGCACGTATTCACACTCCCTTACTTTCTTCGCGGTAGGCAGCATCCTTGCCAATGTCCATGAGCGGCAGCAACACTTACCATCAGGTGTACTGTATGCTCGTTTGCCACCTTTTGCAATAAAAAAAGTTGGAATTGATGTTGTATGGCTACGGATATTACCAATTGTAATATTACTCGTCAGTATCGTAAAGGTTAACTCAAACCTCTTTTTTAATTGTGGGTGTGACTCAGACCTCTACATCAAACTGGCATTTCCATTTAGTGTCAAGTCTCAATGTTAACCGTCAAGTCAGTCATGCGGGCAAGTGTAAAATTTATGCAACAATTTTTCCTCGTTCTTCCAATTCTGCCTTTGAGAGTGAGGGTATGGAAAGATGATAATCATAAAGCCCACCTGTTTATTTTTGAAGGAAATATTGAAGTAATAAAGGCTAACTGCAACTAGGGTTACCAACCGTAATATAATATATAGTATTGTACTATATATTTTTTTTTTTTTTATTGCCAACGGTGGCAAACGAGCAAGCAGCACACCTGATGGTAAGTGAAACTGCTGCACATGGACCATTGCAATACCAGGGGCACAGCCAGGCCGCTGCCTACCGTGAAGGAAATACTCTTCTTAAACCTCGTTTAAAGAAGGACATGTCATAGCGCTCGGGAAACACAGCAGCAGGTAGTTCATTCCAGAGCTTGCACGTACGTGGGAGAAATGATCGCTGGAAACGTACAGTTGAAGACCATAACGTTTCCAGGTGAAATGGATGAACCCTGCTGCGATGTCGAGTGGTACGTTGGTAGAATGGTGACGGTGGTACCAAGTCAAACAGTTCCTCGGAGCACTCCCCGTGAAAGAGTCTGTAGAGTACACAGAGTGACCCAAAGTCTCTCCGCTGCTCCAGCGACTCCAATCTGTCCGTAAGATTGGGATCCCCGACGATTCGAACAGCCCGTCTTTGCAGGGAGTCAAGTGGGTCTAGCTGATATTTGGGCGCACCTGCCCAGAGATGTGAGCAGTACTCCACATGAGGACGAACTTGTGCTTTGTATAGCACAAGACGCTGTCTCGGTGTGAAGTACCGCCTGGCTCTGTTCAGGACGCCCAACTTTTTGCTTGCCAATTAAATAAATATTTCAGGTCTGCGTACTATA
The DNA here is from genome assembly GCA_032191425.1 of Lymantria dispar. Lineage (NCBI taxonomy): Eukaryota > Metazoa > Arthropoda > Insecta > Lepidoptera > Erebidae > Lymantria > Lymantria dispar. The sequence continues at coordinate 4,390,133 of CM063444.1, read as the reverse complement.
TACTGTTTAAGTAATATATAGTACGCAAAAATACTATATTTTCAACACCGAAATCTAAGGTCTGGCGCATATTCCCAGTTGTTATTTTTTAAGAGATTTTTTAGGTTGGTACTCTTCTTTCTTAAAGTATAAATGTAGATATCCACTATAGCAACTCGTGCAGCAGATAATAACTTAAAAATTTAAATAAAATGCTTGTGTATTTGCCATGTGCAAATTCCCAGCTAAAATTGTTCCATATAATACTATATTTTATAGAAGTGTACTATTTTTTTTATAGCTTATTTTGAAAAATACTATATTTCGTCGAAGAAATGTTGGCAACCCTAACTGCAACAGTAGTTATGGGGAATTAAGGAGTGATAACACATACTCCTTATCTTAACCGTGGATGTCGTAAAAACGACTGAGGGATATAGTAAGCATATAACATGCAAGAAAAGGGAAACTCGAAATAGAACCCTATACCAACTTGTCTGACCAGTATGACATATAATAAGGTCAATTTCCCTGCTATTGTGGAGGAGGCTCGAGCCCAGCAGTGGGACGTATATGAGCTGTCACGATGAACACATTGTGTTCTTAATCCATCACCGCTCGAGAAATCTTAATATTATTTTCGACCGGAGAACATGTATTTTCCTGTCACACATTCGGCCTCATAATGATTCTATTTTTCGACGGATTTTGTTGACATTTATGAGCAATCAAATAGTTGGTTAGATATTGCGCACTTTATAAAATATCAAACGAAATATATTCTATTACTACATATTCGTTACATTTTACGCCGAAAAAATCTCGAAGAAGCCGTCGCCTGATGTCAATATATTGTCCCCTAATATCCTATTCGATCAATGTTGGGCTCTTTCTGGTTAGTACTGATTCAATTTCGGGGACCCTTTTTTAAATTGAATCCCCGTCTCAATCAACGTTTTACTTCAAAACGAAACATTACAACACACTCAGAAAGTAACATATTTATTTATTTTATCTTAAGATGTAAACTAGGTGCAAAGAGGGACTTATTGCAATGAGGCATTCATTCATTAGTCAACCTGGAATAATATTCTCTGTCTGCATGTCATAAACAACTTATGTCATCGTTCAACAATGTATGATGTTAATTAGTGCAGTGCAGCAGAAAATATATACTTACAGGTGATTTCATTTTCTAGGATTGTTTGCATGACGTAAGCAGATTATTCCGTTCTCTAAACAAATTATTGCAAACTTTTTCTTTTTCAACGGAATATATCTAGATAGAAGGCCAGAATTAAAACCGTTTTTCAATTGCTCAAAGAATGGTATTCGTTAACTTCACGAAAGGAATTTATCATCGTTGGTAGCCAATACCTGAATCAACTACCCTCATAATTAGGTCAGCATTAGTCCAGTTCGTTGCTCTAGTAAAATATGTTCCGGGCGCGTCTTTTTTTGAAAGAATCCGAAGAAGTAGACACTTCAGATTCATCATCAAAAATTGTGGTCGGGGATGATAAAAATTACGGTTTGAATGCGAATTGCTTACTCAGACTTAACCCTAGTTGTAGATTGCTAATAACGCTGGATTTTAGTAGCAAACTCTTTTTGTAGGGTATGCAGGACTTCATAATTCCTTTGTCAGCCCAGCAGAGGGCTAACAACGGATATCCTCGTGTAAAATAAGAAAAGAGCAGAACCCAAGGCAGATTCCGAATAAAATTGTATTTGAAAGAATCGAACTTGTTCTTTCCATATGGTGACAGAATAAGAACACAATTCACCACCCCCTCTCTCACCCCATGAATGTCCTTAAAGAAGACTAAGGGATTATAAATATGTAGATAATATCTATGTCAAAGAAGCAAAACCCGAAATAAAATCCTATACCAACAGGTCCGACAGGCGTGGTTTAGTAGGTCAATTTCCCTTCTGTTATGGTGGAGTCTAGAGTCCAGCACTGGGACGTATACGACCTGTGATGATGGTAATAATGATGAAACCATCATCATCATCATTTCAGCCTATCGCCGTCCATTGCTGGAGGTAGGTCTCCCTCATGTTACGCCACAGATTGCGGTCTTGTGCCGCATGCATCCAACGACGCCAAGCAACATTCACCAGGTTGTCGGTCCACCTAGTGGGGGGTGTCCTACACTGCGTCGTCCGATACGTAATCGCCACTCGAGAACCTTTCTTCCCTAGCGGTTGTCGGTTCATCGAGCGATGTGGCCTGCCCATTGCCACTTTAGCGTACTAATTCTTCGTGCTACGTCGGTTATACCCGTTCTTCAGCGGATTTCCGTATTCCGGATTCTATCTCGCAGAGAAATCCCGAGCATAGCCCGCTCCATAGCACGCTGCGCGACTTTGAGCTTGGTTATGAGGCCTACTTTTAGGGACCAATTTGCCGTGCCGTAAGTCATTACTGATAACACACACTGGTCATACCCGTGTTTTCACACACTGAGGTATGTTGGACGAGGAGATCCTCTTAAGTTTCCTGAACGCTCCCCAAACTTTTTACCGTCTCTAAATCGATTTTTAGGATGTTATTGGGCAAGGCCATAGTGTTATGACTCCATCACCATGTATAAAAAGAAATACAATACACCTCATATTTCTTCCTTATATTTACTGTAAGGGTAAGTTAAAAGCGATGTCACAGTAAATCAACGTTGTTAGAAGTACATATTTCCGACATTCAACCGCCAAGCGCACCGTACTCAATGTAATAAAGCTGACACTGCGTAACAAACAAGATGAAACAAATCTTGTTATACCTACTTGCTCCATTTACTTGTGTACTGTGACTACTCGCGTTTTAAACAAGATTTAAACATTTGTTATTTTAGCAGAATCGTCCATGTTTTGTTTAATCATATTCTTATACTACTCAACTAAAATTACATGCACCATTGCTGAGCTCAAGCCTACTCTGGAGGAGGATCGATCTAGTATAAAACGCTACTAATCATCTCAGCTCGCACCTCGGGTTGAGAGCCCTCAGCGCTCATCCACCAGTCTGGGTAAAGTTGTCACAGCCATCTGCGGCTAGCAACTAAGTCGCACAAAAAAAAAAACAAAAAAATATCATCTCGCATACGTTCCACTAATGGGCTCGAACCTCCTCCACAATAGGAGGGAACTTGACATTACTACACCATTCTCGTCAGACAGATTGATATTTCGAGTTCGAGAGTTTCGAGTTCAGGGTTTTATTTCAAGTTTTCTTTTCTTGCATAGGTGTTATATTCGTATTGTATCCCTTTTTTTTTAATGGGTGGACTATGGTAAGCGCACGCGCGGTCCAGTCCGTCCGGGGCGATGAAAGGACGGCGCGCGGGCCCATAACCCACCCGTACCCACGTCACCTCGTTGTTGGGCCGACCACCGGAGCAGATGTGACTTGTCGTCAGTGGTCGGCCTAACGGAATACCCCTTCGCGTAACCTCACCTCTCGACGTCCTGGGACGTCGGTCGCCGTCGCGTGGTTAGCCACACTGCGGATGACGGACAATTTTCCGTTCCGATCACCCGCGGCCTCGGCTAGGGCGGCATTAGGCGCAGATTGTATCCCTTAGTCGTCTTTTACGACATCCACGGGCAAGAGTGATGAGAGGGGAGTGATGAATTGTATTCTAATTCCATCGCCACACGGCAAAACGCTACTTAGAGTAAATGTAGGGTTTTATTTTGAGGCATGTTATGTCTACTAAATCAGAAAAGATTATCTTTTGTTTGGTGTGTGATAGTGTGCATTCTACCAGATTGTTTGAGGGGACTAGACGGCAACTTGGGAGGGGAGCTAATAATCCACCGTATGGTACATTTAAGGATTTGCGTAGACCACTATCATGGTCTGCTGTGGCCCAGAAGACATTAAGATAATCGTTATCATCATCATTTCAGCCTATCGCCGTCCACTGCTGGACGTAGGTCTCCCTCATGTTACGCTACAGAGTGGGGTCCTGTGCCACCTGCATCTAACGACGGCCAGCAACTTTCATCGGGTTGTCTGTCCATCTAGTGAAGGGGTGTCCTACACTGCGTCGTCCAATACATGGTCGCCACTAGAGAATATTTCTTCCCCAGAGGTTGTCGGTTTGTCAAGCGATGTGGCCTGCCCATTGCCACTTCAGATAACAAAAATTTCACATTAAGATAATAATCTTATAAAAATTCTAATATGGGATTTAAATGTCATTCCGATCATATCTATTGATTGTTGTTAGTAATAATACCCGCTATATATATAAAATGTTGCATTATCTCAAAATGAATGTGTTGATATTAAATATATGTGTATCAATTCAAGGCTATGTGATTTTGCAGCTTTTTATGCAATATACACTAGAATTTCTGTTACGAGTTTACGCAACTTTACTGATTAGTTTTCCGTGTAGACAAGATTAAAATGAATGTATTTAAGAATTACAAATGTTACACATTTTAAGGTGCTATTCCAACCTCGGCTGCAGGCAGCACATGCAGCGGCTACACGAAGCCGGCAGCGGCTGCGTGACTGGTTTTCTATGTAGTAGTATGGATTTCTGTGAAAAAAATTCCGAACGCGGCTGCGGCTGCACGTGCTGCCGAGCCTCGGCTGCAAGTGCTGCTGCGACTTGCAGCCGCAGCCGATCGCAGACCAGTAGTGCTGCGGCTGCAAATCGATGCGCACCTAGTTACGGCACTCCAACCTGTTGAGACAAGTTCCAAGTAGTCGCTACTCGGAGCCAATTTCACCAAACTTAATTTGCAATCTAATTAGCGCTCATATTGAATAGAATCATAAAATTTTTATCGGTTCTCTGGTCGCCACTTACTGCCTGCCGCAGCACGTGCAGCCAGCCTCGGAATCACTATCGGCTGCAAATGCAGGCAGCGGCTGCGTGTCATGCGTGTGCTACCTGCATCCGCAGCTTGCATCTGCAGCCTGCAGCCGAGGTTGGAATGGCACCTTTATTATCCTTCCACCTTTATTAGTAGCAATTTGTTAGAGTATTTCGTTCGGTGAGCGAGGGAGCCGGAAGCCCAACTTTTACGAAGGTTTAGGTGGTTTTTGGGTTTTGGTGATGTTTCTACTATCACCGAATTCCATTGCTTGTTTTCACACTCCTTTCACAAACTTCACAGTACGCAACAGCCTAGCAAAGGTCCAGTCCAGTATGCTGTTTACTTGTTTGCCACCAACAGTATTAAAAAAATCTACGTTGTTACAGAGTAAGAATACGATTAACCATCCTCTCTCCGTTGGTCTCATAAAAGACAACTAAGAGATTATATATGCTGATAACATCTATGCAAGAGAAGAAAAACTCGATATAAAAACCTATACCAACACATTTGACGAGTTTGGGATAGTAGATCAATTTCTCTCCCATTGTGGAGGAGAGCTGAGCCCAACAGTGGGACTTATACATAGGCGATGAATGAACAAGTTGTTTGTTAGCAATAACATTGGTAAAGATAAAGGTGTTTCAATGTACAATCGTCAACATCGTCCTAGAATTATAGTTATTGGATACACAAGACATATCAATGGGCTGTGCTCCAAGTAGTTGTGCAGATATTAATGCTTTTAACTGTACCTTGATCCATCATCATCATCGCAGTCCACATACGTCCCACTGTTGGGCTCGCCTCCTCCACTATGGAAGAGAATATGACCTACTATACCATGTCAGACACCTTGGTATAAGGTTTCACTTCGAGTTTTCTTTCTCTTGCACAGATGTTATGTGCATATTATATCCTATAGTCGGCTATTACGACATCCTCGGGCAAGATAGGGAGTGGTGAATTGTATTCTTACTCCGTCACCACACAGACTGTACCTTGATTATAATTTAAAAAAAAAACTAAGTACTTTTCTTTTATACTGGCAATAAAGCTTCAATTTGTGGGTCAAAATTTAATAACTATACTCGTTCCAACCATTTATTTTACTTTTGACACATGCTTTAGGACGTAACTGTTTCATTATACGCAATTATTAACTTTGAAACGAGTGAACAGAGAAATATATAAACTGCCCAATAATATTTATATATCTTAATTATTACCCACTAAATACATTAATATGCCGTAAATAGCTCTATTCATAAAATTTAAGTGATAATTCATTTCCGTTATAAAAAAAGTTACGTTCTATCGCATCTAGTGACAGGATCAAAAGTATTCGGTGCAAACTAATGAATCGCAAATAATCGATTACACTTATTTGCAGTTAAGTCAGCTGACAACTAAGTTTTGAATTGTTGTAATAGACAACACGTTAAAATTGTATCAGGGAGATATAAAAATCTTCTCATCATACCTATAACATGAAATAAAACAACCAAAATATTTTAATATTATTTTATTATAACGAATCGTCGGATTCTTCATACGAACTCGAATCGTCGCTTGAATCATCTGCAGTGTTTATTATTAACTCTTGTGTAGGTATGTTGGCAAATTCAATTTCCCGATCCCAATCAGAGAATATTATATTTTTTGTCTTGTTGACGACACTCGCCCAGTTTTCAGGCGTCACACTAGCACATGCGTTTTTTAAAAGTTCAAGCATTTTTGCTGTGAAAGGAGGAGTTGTATTGTTTCTTGCGGCGTGTCCTTTGACTTGTGCCCAGATCATTTCAATTGGATTATATTGACAGTGGTACGGAGGAATTCTGATTACAACATGCCCATATTCTGCTGCCATTTCGTCGATGACATATCGTTTTGGCTGCTTTTTACTTTTTAATATTTTAAGTAATTCTACTTTTAGTAGGGATTCGTCCACATCTTCCCCATTATCACGAAGCCAGTTTATAATCTCGTGTTTTTTGTTGGCCTGTGTTGGCATGTTATTAATTTGGCGAGAGTGATAGGGTGCATTATCAATAAATATTGTTGATGGCTCTTCAAGTGATGAGAGAAATGCTTATTTCTCTGAACCACTTTTCATACACGTCCGCATTCATCTCCTCATGATAGTCTCCTGTTTTTTTTTATTTGAACGCTAACAGAGCGTCTGGTACAAATCCCTTTGTAGTTCCCGCATGGCAAATGATGAGGCGTTCACCTTTCCCCATTGGCACTGCAGAAGTAGAAGCAGCAGTATCGTCAGTCCAACCTTTTGGTATGGAATGATTGGCATTGAGCCAAGTTTCATCTGTGAAAACGACATTCGACCAGTCTTCTATTTTCTTCGCTTGTCTTAAAAATTCACAGCGAGACAAGGCTATATCACGACGTTCCATTAAAATTTTTCTTTTGTCGGATTTCTTATACAAGAACCCGATTTGGTGCAGCACCTTTGACAAAGAAGATTTTTGACCACGAAACAAGCCACAATTTCGTAGAGACGCTACTAATTTTTTCAAAGTAGGAATCTCTTTGCTTGTGTAATAATTGTATATATGACGACGAATAGCATCAGTATCAAAACTGTCAATTGCTGTCACTTTACGGGGCTGACGTTTTTTCTTAGGCGTAGATAGCTTGTTCTGTTCAATACCACTACTACCATAGGCTTCTTTAGTGATTTTCGCCACCGTTGGAGCACTAATACCTAATGCTGCTGCAACACGGTCTCTAACTTGGGTTACTGGTATAAGGAATCCGCCATTGCGGCTTTCCTTTTCAAAAAATTCACGAAGCCGCAGCACTAACTCTCTGGATTGTCCTTTAAGCATCATACCTTTCGGCATTTTGCAAGTAAAATCTTACTGGGAGGAACGATATGCCCAACTCAATCAAAGTAAGAACAATGAAATCAATACGGTGGAATATAATACAATACTCAACACAGCGTATGAAAAATATGAAAGAGCACTCAGCGAACAGAAATGTGACTAGCACGGGAGTCTTGTTGCGAGTGACAGACAACACAACAAAATGGCGTCGTCGGCGCGCCGTTCAGTGTTGCCAATTCGGCTTCAAAAAAAAGGGGTAGGCTGGATGAGAAAATTAGTGATTTACTACCGCAGACGAGGGCGCCATTGTCTCTAAGTAAAGTTTGGAGCAGCGGACCCCGCTTAATGGAAAAATGCTTCATAAAGTAGTTATTTTTTATTTTGCAAAGTACAAAGTAAAATATTTTGGGAGGACTGAATTAGTGGGTATGCAAAATTTAATGTGCCCAAATAACAAATATATTTACAGAAGTGAAGTTTTTAAATAATATGAAATATGTATTTAAGCAAAAATAAAATATCCGTGTTAAATCGATTAAAAGTTCTTCCTGACTAAAATCGATTATTACAAAACATAGTATCCGTAATACATTGGTACAACACTAATTGATCAGAATTCGACCTGCCAAAAGTAAAATAAATGGTTGGAACGAGTATAATTCTGTAGCGGGTAGATATAAATTTCTGTAGTAACGATGACTTATTGGACGTGAGACATCTTAGTCCGTCCATCATCGTGAATGCTGAAAAGTGTTCTAAACGTGGTGCAATCAAAAATCAAACAAACGTGATAAAATCTGTAAAAATAATTATATATAGATTTAGTTAAGTAATTAATTGTTATAGTAATGAACCAAAAATAAAAAGTATTAAAATGTATAATAAAATATTTATAAAAGAAATATCAAAATGTATAAACATACTGACTATCCGTGTAATCACGTAAAAAGAATACAATAGTCACCGCCCCTTCCTATCCCATAGGTGATTGTAAAACCATTTATGAGGCGCAAGAAGGTAACATACCTGCAAGAGGAGGACTCTATATAAAACCTTATACTAACACGCCTGACCAGTGTGGTTTATAGTTGCTATAGTAAGTCATTTTCCCTCCCGTTGCGGACGAAATTCTAATCTAAGTGGGAACGTATATTATCAATGATGTCAATGAATGGTCATTGCAGTTATACAGGGTGGCGCAATAGAACGTGCATTTTTAAAATAATTATTAAAAAATAAATACAAAAGGTATAGTTAAAATAAAACTAAGCAATTATTAAGTGATAACTGAAGTTTATTTTTTAAAAATAACATCATCTAAATGATGACCCTCTCTACGTTGGCACTCCTCTAACCGCAAACGGAAATTACCGAAAACTTTCTTAAGTAGTGCTGGTGTGATTGCTGCCATTTCACCACGAATATTCTCCTTGAGCTGACTGATGTTTCTCGGATTATTGGTGTAGACTTTGTGTTTGAGGTATCCCCACAAAAAAAAGTCAGGAGGCGTCAAGTCTGGACTGCGCGGAGGCCATGGGATATCACCTCTTTTCGAAATCAGTTTGCCAGGGAACATCTGCTTCACAACCGCCATGGAGTCATTTGATGTGTGACTGGTAGCTCCGTCTTGTTGGAACCAAGTCCTAGAGTTCTTTATTCTTGAATTTTCAAGTTCTGGGGCCAAAAAACCTTCCAACATCGCAACATAGCGTTCGGTATTAACAGTGATGTTTTGCCCCCGTGCGTTTTCAAAAAAATAAGGACCAATTATTCCTTTGGCAGATATTGCGGCCCAAACTGTCACTTTAGGGCTATGTAACGGTTTTTGATGTTTGAGTCTGGGATTTTCACTATTCCAATAACGACAATTTTGGCGGTTTACGAACCCATTCATATGAAAATGTGCCTCATCAGAGAAAAGGATGTTTTCAAAATTTGAAAACCGATTGAGCATTTCATTAGCAAATGTGAGCCGTTCTATGAAGTCAGAGTCTTTCAATTCTTGAGTTAATTGCAGCTTGTATGGATGCAATTTAAGATCCAAGTTTAAAATTCGTTGCAAACTTCGTCGCGATATGTTTAGGACAGACGATCTCTTGCGAGTAGACATTTGTGGATCTTCTCGTACCGACTGCTTAACACTCTCAATATTGTCTTCGGTCCTAGATGTGCGTGGACGACCTTTTGCGTGTGGTTTAAACGTCGATCCAGTCTCTTCAAAACGCTTTATCCAGATTTTAATTAAATTAGCACTCGGAGCCTCCCTAATTTGCCGTACACCATACTCAGAACAAAATAGTCGCCTGACAACTACGTACGAACGAGAGTTTTCGTAAAATGCGCGCACGCAAAATGCGCGACGCTTCCCGTCGAAGTGACTCATAGTGACTAAAACTTTATGAACCGCGCTACCCAACGATATCGGTCTCCCCCCGCCCACGCCCCTTCTACCCCGCAAAAAAAGATGATGCAATATGCACGTTCTATTGCGCCACCCGTTACTATTACAAAAAATATTCAATGAATCAACATTCCTTTTCGCTGTAAATAATAAACATTTTAAAAATGCTTTCACGTGTTCCGAATAGAAAATTTAACGAACGGAACGGAAATTAAATACGTTCAAGGAATATATGCGTAATATAGTTGCATACTATTTGTAATTTTTATGTCCGGGCAATAATTAACAATAACACTACAAACGGACCGTTAAATTTAATATGAATGTTTACTATTTTAATGCATGTATATGGCGATGTGCTCAGTGGTAGTGGTAACGAATACTACCATCACTATTATCGCTCGTGTTTCCGTGTGATAACGGAGTAAGAATACGATTCACCACTCCCTATCTAGCCCGTGGATGTCGTAAAAGACGATCAAGGGATTATTATATGCATACAACATCTATGCAAGAGAATGAAAATTCGAAACAAAACCTTATACAGGACAGTTTCACTTTCATAGTGGAGGAGGCCCGAACCCAGCAGTGGGACGTATATGGGCTGAGATGATTATGAAGTGTTGTAAAAGACGACTTAGATCAAAACATAGACCGGAGCCAAATCTATCTGTATTCTGTCTATATGTTGCGGATCACAAGACATTTAAATGCTTGATTAATTACTATTAATTTATAGTTTCACAAACTTTTGGTGTAGAATATAAACAATTTAATTTTAACATATGAAAACCCATTCTCCTGGTGATATCATAGTCGGCTTTTACGTCTCCCTCAAGGAAGTAAAAGGATGGTGATACATTATATTCTGAACTAACACCACACGAATTGTACTGTTAATATATCTATAAGTTAGCCGGGACAATAGGTCCCATCAAAACATAAAAAATGTGTAGAGTAAATGTACGCGGTACCTACGTCCATATTATAGTCTCGAGGCCGCCGCGGGCGCAAATGGCGCATAGATTAGGTCAATTACAGTGGCCTCACAGATCACACCATGTAGGTACAGGTGACGTCAGCAGTAGAAAATTAAATTACATATTTATTTACTGGACAGCCGGTACTTAGGAAACGTATTACTACTGCGTGATTTGTTGAAAGGGGGTAAAGGTTTTCAAAACACGCTTAGCCAAAATTGTATGTTGATCGTATGCCACGGGTGGTCATTGCGAGAAAAATTTAGGACTTCTCTTTTAACCATCATAATTATGTTTATGACGATAATCGAGGTATTTGTAACAGTAACACACTAAAAATAATTCTTATGTAGTTATTATATTTGTGATTAAATCCACCTTTTTGGTTTTTCAGCAATTGGTGTAGTGCCTTTTTATGTTTTTTGAATTTGCTCATGATTATATGTAACTACCAACCCCCCCTCGCTTTGCTTCGGTTTCAATCGCCTTACGCGCGTAATTCCCGTGAGTATACTGGGATTAAATATAGCCTATGTTACTCCCTGATATTATAGCTTTCCATTGGTCAAAGAATTTTTTAAATCGATTCGCTGGTTTAAGTATGAAAGCGTAACAAACAAACAGACTTACTTTCGCATTTATAATATTAAGTATGTAAACGTCAGAAACATCATATATGAGGAATCATTTAATTAATTTAGATCATTTATTTCAGGAGTCTATGAAAACATTTCATTTGTTGCTGAACGAAACGTCACGTCGACTACAGTCGTGGACCCGACGGTTAGGCACTTGCGTCGATAGGTCCAGACCGTATTATGACGCTGTGGCCCTAGCGACTAACGCCAGGCAAGACTGTCAAAAAGCGGCTGTTCAGTTCCAGAAGGCTAGTGGTGAGTTATTCAATTTACTTCTTTTATCTTCTTCGAATTCTATTAAGCTATAAACAGTGTAGTGACAGAATAAGAAACAACGCGTTAAACTTCTTCATCCGCGAGTCTTTTAAGAGGACCATTATAATTCGTAAGCAAAACGTTAAGTAGAGAACGCCAAGAGAAGAAAAATATATTTTGCAAATTGTTATTAATTGATCAATTAATGCATACATGTACTCACACCTCTTTCCCATAGGGGTAGGCAGAGACCACTTCCTTCCACTTGCTACGATCTTGACATACCACTTTCGCCTTCTCCACATTTATTAATCTCCTCATACATGTTCTTCGGTTCAGGATACTCCTAACCTGGTCTTTCTTAGGAACATTCTGGAATTGATCGTGGAACGTCCGCCTTGGCCTTCCCCTTCCAACACTTCCGTTCACATTCGCCCTATAAATTCTCCTTGTTAGTCTCCTTTCATTCTTCCCCACAGGGGGAGCCCTCGGGCGATGTTCGCTTAACTTTCTTACCGGGTTGAGAGCCATCAGCGTTCACCCATAGTCCGGGCTAAGCTGTCAAGGTCATCTGCGACCAAGAGCTATACACACACAAAAAATCCTTTCATTCATTCTCTCTACATGGCCGAACCAACTTAACATATTTTTCAATTCTATTCAATTAATACAATTAAAAAAAATCAAATACTATTCTGTGTAGTAATAGATTAAGAATACATTAACAGATATAATCACTGCAAATTAAGGAAAATTGGAAATAAAACCTTCAACAGCCAGTCTGGCTATCGTAGAATATTAGGCTAATTTATCTCATCTCTCAGAGGCCTACCTCGGAGTATAAGAGCGAAGAGAAAGAAGAAGAGAACTCGTATCAAGTTCGACGTAATCGACATAATTCTGGTATCAGTGACTTACTCCATCATCCATCACAGCTCATATACGTCCCACTGCTGGGCTCGAGCCTCCTCCACAATGCGACCGACTGTATCACGCTAGTCAAAAGTGTTGATATAGGGTTTTATTTCAAGTTTTCCTTCTCTTGCATAGATCTTATATGCATATTATATCCCTTAGTCGTCTTTTACGACACCCACAGGCACGAGAGAAGATGGTGAATTGTATTTTTACTCCGTCACCACATGGATAATTTATTACTCCGTGTGTCTTAACTTGACGCCACCTAGGCTGAATTAGAGTCGTATCAAAATATCATGTTGGCACATTGCCAGAAACAGACAATAAAGTTATATGAAACTAAATGATTAATGAAAGAACTGGATCCGCATATAAGGCAAAAGCTAGTTTGATGTTGAGTGCTACCTTCACTCGCAGACCTTAGCAATAACAGAAATTTACCCACCAATATTCCTATGTGTCCCAATTATCCATCAGCGTTTTGGTGTCTACTGTTTGACGTCTCCCCGCGAATGAGGGTTAATGCTACACTAGACCGAGGTGCTGGCGTTCACAGTTGGTGTTATGGTTAGTCCAAAAAGCGCTGCTAGCCACTCCTCTAGGGTTCCCTTAGTCACTTTAGTCCGGCACCTGCAGAGCCGACGGTGACCGACGTCCCGGGACAGGGACGTCGAGAGGTGAGGGTACCCGAAAGGGTATGCCGTCGGGCCAACCACTGAGGACAAGGAACTCGGCACTGGTGGTCGGCCCAACGACGAAGGCGACGTGGGTACGTAAAAAAAGGGTTCCCTTAGCCAATTTTAAGGATCTGTCATCATACGGGTGAGCCAGCCTCTGCCTGCTCGGTAACTGCCACTCATGGATCTGTATAACGACAGAAATGTAGATATTTCTGAAGCAGTACATACATATATCTCCACAATTTGCTAAAGGCAAAAGTACCCACCTCGCATTGTACCGACTTTGGATTTAATTAGTGATTTGCGTGGTCTACTATTTTTCGTCAGGTTTTTCGTCTGCTGACGGAGTAAGAATATAATTCAACACCTCCTATCTTGCCTGTGGGTGTATAGTAAAAGACGACTAAGGGATATTCATATAAATATGTATGGTATGATATAAAACCCTATTGCTGCTTATCTGACCAGCATGTATAGTAGATCAATTTCTCTCCTATAGTGGGGGTGGCACGAGCTCCTATTTAGACCTTAGTGAAGTGCCTTAAAAAAAATCTCTATCTTATACTCAACGATTCCTGTAACTTAAATTTACCATAACTTTTAAAACAGTCATAAGCTAACATTTACCAAAGTAGATAAAATTCGTCGTGTCGTGACGTCATCGTGGCTACTTCCTTCGTGTATCAAGGTCCGCGGCCAAGGTCTCGAATATTTGATCATCTTCAAATGTTATGGCGTATAATAGCTAAATATACCTAACCAAGTAACCCAGCCCAATATCGTAACTTGAATTGATTATAGCGTGTCATTGTCGTAAAAATCAACTAAGCTTTTACTATTTTCGTTATCTATCTTTTTCGTGAATCATCGTAAAAGACGACTACGGGGCATAAACAAGTAACAGAAGGAAGAGAAGGAAAGGTCGAAATAAAACCCTATAGCAGCCCGTCTGATCAGCATTATATATTAGGCTTTTTTCTTTAATTTTGGAGGAGTTTGGAGTCTAGTATTATGTATAGCTGATGATATTGAAGTCTCATTCATCATTGGGTTAATTGGCCTCCTATACCACGTTCAGAGCGAACGTTCACAAGACGAATTAAGCAACTGCCTAGGGTCTCCGAATTGGGCGACTGCGACCGACGTCCCGAGACAGGGACGTCGAGAGGTGAGGGTACCCGAAAGGGTATTCCGTCGGGCCGACCACTGAGGACAAGGAACTCGGCACTGGTGGTCGGCCCAAAGACGAAGGTGACGTGGGTACGGGTGGGTTATGTACCCACGCGCCGTCCTTTCGTCGCCCCGGACGAAATGGACGGCGTGTGCGCTTACCATAGCCCACCCATAAAAAAGGGTCTCCGAATGACTAGCGACCCAAAGCAAGCACCAAGAAAAAAATTTAAGTCATTTCATCGAGCGATTTTTTTTTGAAAATTCTCATTTATCTTGCCTAGAGTCATCATGAGACCTAGATCATCATTTAACTACAACTATAAACTATTCATTAAAATAATTTCAATGGAAGTAAAAAGAAATGAGTCCGGCATGTGACGTGATACTGAAAGCATTTAAAGTGATAAGGTATGTTGTTGCAATAAGCGATTGATGTAACAGGACAATAAAGAATTCGATCTGATCGACTGGACTTTTGTATTAGAAAATAAATATTTTAAAGAGTAAGAAAAGAGGCTTCGAGAATTGCTTTGCCTAGAGGCTCTGATAGGGATAGTTCGGGCATGACCACGTTGGTAAAACGGCAATAACGTTCAATAGGAACGCCATTTGAGCTACTCGGCATTCTGACATTGAAAGCATGTAAATAGGCGTGACGAAAGATTTTGAAATCCTTTTCCGTAATGTGGGCACACACTTACTATTTACGAAAAAACCTATATTTCGGTAATAAATTTATGTTTAAAGAAGTTTAAAACAATTTTTCCAATATTTTTTAAATATAGCGCGAAAACAGCTCGCCGGTGTCATGGCGTCGGCTGTTACGTCACGTTAAGGTAACCACGTCCTTGTGTCTATGTGTAGCGAAGAAAGTAAGCAAAACATTAAATTAATTCTTGTGATAAAAATGAATTCCAAAGTTTATAAGTGGTGTGCAGTACCTCAGTGCAAAAATACATCAATAAAAACCCCCAACAAAGTATTTGTACATGTTCCTAACAAGAAAATAATAAGAGTTAAGTGGTTAAAGCTCGCAAAGCTGTGAGGGAGCTAACCTCAAGAATAAACAATGACAAGTTTAATGTAAAAATAAGCTATGAAAATAAAATAAACTCACATCAGTTCAAAACGAGTTAGATTATATATCTAAGTTGGTACTAGAGATTAGGTTACTAGAAACATGGTAGTAAAGATAAACAAAAATTTACTTACAAAGAAGTTTTTACGTTTCTAAACTCAGGCGAGCAAAATTCTTTATTTGTAGCGAGGAAATCACCCAACATCAATACATCAACCATTTTTTTTTTTTTTGGGGTGGGCTGCGGTCGGCGCGCCTTCGCACCACTCCGTCCGGGGCGACAGAGGGGCTTAAGCACGCAAAACCCGCAACCCATCCGAACACCACGTCGCCTTCGTCGTTGGGCCGACCACTGGAGCAGGGTTACTTGTCATCAGTGGTCGGCCCGACGGAATACCCCCTACCCGGGGCACCCTCCCATCGACCGACCTCCCCCCTCGGGGAGGACGTCAGTCTTTCCTCACGCGGTCGGCCTCTCGGCGGGTGACGGACTAATCCCCGGTGGCGTGACCCGCGGCCTCGGCTAGGGCGGCATTGCACGCAGGTAATCCCGCCTGCGCCGCCCCAGTCGCCGGCAGCGGGTCGCATCATCGAGGCTGTGCTCCTCGCGCTCGCGACCCGCCGCCTCCTTCTGCGAGATAACTGCCTCGCAGAAGGCTGCGACCGCGTCCCAATTCCTGATGCTGCCGAGCATCTCCCTAGCGATGGTCGGCAGCGTCAGGTCGGCACCGATGATTGCGACGAGTTCACGACGCGGCTCTGCCCAAGCGGCACAGACCCCGAGCCGCCTTTCCAACCACTGCATCAGCACCGGCCGGTAGGCCTCCACAGAACAAACACCGTATCGAGGCCTCTCCAACCGGTCTGCCCAACGGGCGATGACATCTCGGCGGGCGTCGACTCGCCAGGCGGTGAGCTCCCTCAGGGAAACAACACCGACGACCTCTTCGGTGTCTGAGGTCGCCAGGCTTACCACCTCTTGTAGCGTCCCACCGCGGGCTGTGACGAGCATGTCGTCGGCGTAACAAATCACGCCCAGCCCGGGTGGGAGGCTCCCCCGCAACGCCCAGTCGTAGCCGATGTTCCACAGGGTGGGTCCGAGGACAGACCCCTGTGGAACACCGCACGTCATGGGCGTTCGCACAACGTCCCCTACTCGGTTGGCGTAGAGGACGCTGCGCCCCTCCAAATAGTCTGCCACCAGCCGACAATACATCAATCTTGGGCAAATTTGAGCTGTTTGCTTTAACAAAGCTTGGTTCCATTGTAATAATCGAGTGGAGTTGGTAAATCACACGTAAACAAATAAAAAATCAATCCAAATGCGTAATCAGTAGTACTGAGAACAACAAACAGAGTAGTTTACCTTAACGTGACGTAATACACTGTGATTGGTGTTTCAGCCAAAATGGCCGAATGCAGTATTTTAATGATTTAATTTATTGAAAATCTTAATAATCTCAATTATTTAGATAAATCTAAAGTAGCGTATTAAATTTATTTGATATGTATTTTCCCTTAAAATCATTAATGCATCGATTCTTTTATACTGTCGTCACGCCTATTCATATACAACTGTTTAAATTTATCTGTTGTTGTAGTTTTATATGCTAACTATCTGACCCAACTGATTCTGTGTTGTTCAAATCTAGAAAAGTAAAAGGAATTATCCTTGAAATCGACTGCAGCGCCATCTATTCAGTCCAATTATTAATCTAAACCATTCTTCAATCCACCTGCACAGAACATGCACAGAAAATTGCGTCAAAATCAGGCCAACTGTTTAGGAGAAGTTCAGTCACATACACAGTGTTAAGTAACACAGAACATAGATTTTATATGCCACTAGCAACGCCCTGCGGTTTTACCCGCATAGTTCCCTTTCCTGTGGGAATATCGGGATAAATAATTATAGCCTATAGATTATTCTGATATGTAAGCTATATTATTGCGAAGTTTTATCAAAATCCATTCAGTAATTTTTGCGTGAAAGAGCAACAAACATACTCACAAACTTTCGCGTTTATAATATAAGTAGGATTTATATTGGCTTAAAAATTTTAATTTTATTTAACACTAGCAACCCGCCCTTGCTTCGCTTCGTTTTTCTTTTAGTCCCCTTACTCGCGTAGTTCCCGTTCTCGTGGGAATATCGGAATAAAATATAGTCTAAGTTACCCCTTATGTAGGCAGCTACCTGGTAGTAAAATATCAAAATCGGTTCAACCGTTTAGAAGATTACCTAAACAAACAGACAAAAATGTTTTAAACCGGTTTTTAGGCATAGGTATCGTGCAAATAACCGTATCAGCATGGTAAAAGGCCATTATTTTGACATTACAATCAGACAGTTCAATTTTATTTATTTGTATAGATGTGTACATTATAGAAAGTTTAATTATTATAACATCAATGTTGTGTCAATATTAGAGATGAAACGGATAGTGGTTTGGCCGGATACCGGATACCGAACATTCGGCAAGTTGCGAAGACGGAGCGCCGGATACCCAGCCACCGGATATTCGGCCCTTTCGGAAATTTTTCGGGCGCGTTCGGGTGTTGTCGCGCGTCAGCGGGGATCGCGACGACTCGTGGGCGTTCGGGTGTTCGCGCGTGTCAGTTTGTTTTTGTTTATATCATTGTTATTTCACTTGTCGTCGTGGTTTTATGTTTGATTGAAACGAAATGTCATCATCAACAAAACGATCCGATTGCCAATATTTTGCCGATTTGACAATATGTTGTCAATTTTGAGTATTGAATAAAAATAAAAGCTGTCCATAACCTATTATGGTATGATTTGCCTTATGTAACAATGAGTTCTTTTTTCATTTTACTATCCGAAATCCGGCCGGACACTGAATTACTATTCGGCATCCGGCCGGATAGTGAAAAGAAGGCCGGATACTGGATAGTTACCGGATATCCGTTTCATCTCTAGTCAATATTACCATTATGTGTTACCTAAAATTTAGGAACCGTTTGTAAAAATGAGTACCCTGCAGTATGCTATACTAGGCTACTGAAATTGATAACATATGCAGTCTATCCATCAACGTCGTTGTTTCAATTTTGTTTTTATCGAATTTCGCCCTTATCTTGTCATTTCTATCGAAGCTGGTACATCAAATAACTTGATCTTCTCTTGACCCTGAATGCTGAAAAGCATGCGAAACGTTAGGATAATAAAAACTAAATTTAAACACGATAAAATTGATTAAAATTGTTATATTTCTTATAGGTAATACTCGCATCAACGTCAGAAATCGAAGAGAAGACATACTCTTCTCTTTTTCTTCTACCTTTCAGACCGTAATCTTTCTACTTTTGGGCTCGGGCTTACTCTACAAGAGGTGGACAATCGACCTACTATAATGCTGATCAGAGTTGGCATAGTCTTTTATACCGAGTTTTCTTCTCTTGCATTGATGTTATTTGCATATAATATTAATTAGTGCAAAATTAGATGCTGAATTGTACATAGTTCGTTTGAACCTGAAACAACACAAGGAAAATACCTTAGAATAAGAACGTATAAAAGGATAGTGTCAGTACTTAAGCAATCAAAAACGTGAAGCCAAAAATAGTATATGCGTGCAAGCGATTACTCACGTACACACGCACACCACTATGTAATAGAGTTGCCTTGTACACAGTGACCTTGTATACTACGCAACGGTCCGGCGTAGGGAGGCATTTCTGACTCCAATTTAAATTCTTCAAATTTCGTGCGCGGAGTTAGCTTCTATGAGTTATTATTCTAAGGAAAATACGTACCTATACAAATATCGTAATTTTTTGTTAAACAAGTCATGGGGTTAAAAAAGTATTAAAAGTAATAGGGGTTAGAAAGACTGTGTTTTTATAAACCCAGAAAAGGAAATCCGGAGGAGCTGACAGTCGGGATGTCGACCTTTTTTCATTGACCGGTTTTTACAGCGTTGACATTGAGAACATCAGATAAAACACTCATTGTAAATGCAGTATAAACTATATCGAGCAATATCATTGCCAAGACCTTAAACTTTATCATCATAAAGTACATTAGGCCGGCTGTGTTATATATATATATATATTTATTAATTTTATGTACATACATATAGCAACTGAAGTGAAGAAGATTAGGAGAAATTTAGACTGCCACGCTGGTCGGATGAGTTGGCCAATAGCTGTAGTTTCGCTTTCATCTTCGTTAGAATTCTTATCATCATCATCATTTCAGCTCATATACATCCCACAATAGGAGGGAAATTGACCTACTATAACCACCCTGGTTAAACGCATAGAGTTTTATTTCGAGATTTCCTTCTCTTGCATAGATGTTATATGCATATTTTATCCCTTAGTCGTCTTTTACGACACCCACAAGCAAGAGACGGGTGGTGAATTGTATTCTGACTCTGTCGCTATACGGACGGAATTCTTATATTCACTGCTTAATCTCTTTTCAGTCTCATGTTGCTAATTTCATAAAGAAAAGTGTTGTATCATATAAATTCGTAATCCCTCGACCACACCAGTAATATACCTAATTTTGTAATTGATGGATCATGGTTTTCACCGAGCCTTTTGTAGAGATAAATTCCAGATTTCGTATTATTAGCAATTGAGAGTTTTCTAACAGAGAAATTTCAATAACGTCATATCTATAACCAAAATTATAAACCTTTATATTTAGCATGATTTACTAATAATCCGAGAAACCTCTAATTAAAAAATTAGATATATTGTTTACTAAAGGAAATTCTATAATTTTTAACCGAAGAAGTGGACCGTCTACATAGTTTAGTGGTATAATCATATAACCCTGTTGACTGATTAATTCCTGAGTCGGATTATTCATAAGGTTTTCTATACTTTATGAGCAATCCGTAAACAACAAAATCCCTTGGCCTCCCTCGTATATACGGTGGTGCGGGGTGTAAAATCCTAAAACCTAGGCTCTAGACGAAATTATATTTCCCATAATTGTAATTGCAGTATTCCATGATTAAAAATAGTTTCCACAGATAGATTTTCCAAAAGTTGAGCCTCATTAAATATCGATAATTAATAATAATTATTGTTCTGACATTCGAAATAAATTAAATTATAAAACATAAAATTTGACATAGATAGTACTCTAGATAGTAGATAATTAGATTAAAAGTTATGACGATATTCTTCAGATAACTACACATACGTCAATAATGAAAAAGATAACAGTCGTTTTCAGTGGACAATTTCGGGGGTTTTCCAATCGTGTCTGTAATAATGATACGTGTATAGCGATTGTGTTTTTAGTCAACTTCATTACACAATTATCGCTGAGCAAATAATAGCTTTAGTAGCAGAAGAGATAAATAATATAATCGGTAAATATAATACTGTTTGCGTCAATAGAATTTATCTGGTCAAAAGAAATTATAATGTAAACAAAGACATAGTGATTTTCAAACTAGTTTCTTATTCATGTTGTAATGATATGGATCGCGATAGTCCTCTAGAATAAACTTTTGCGACTGTCTTTTATATTATACTAGCAACCCGCCCTCGCTTCGCTTCGGTTTTAGTCGTTTTACCCGCGTAGTTCCCGTTCCCGTGGGAATACCGGGATAAAATATAGCCTAGGTTACTCCCTGATATTATAGCTTTCCATTGGTGAAAGAATTTTTGAAGTCGGTCCAGCCGTTTTGAAGATTACCCGGAACAAACAGACAGACAGACAAAAAGTTTTAATCTGTATTTTAGGCATAGGTGTCGTGCAAATAACAGTGTGAGCATGAAAAAAGCCTATTATTTTGACATTACAAACAGACACTCCAATTTTATTTATTAGTATAAATATAGATTTTAATTGATACCCCTCTCAATAAATATACATTCTACCGCGCCTGCCTACCGTGGAGAAAGTGAAGGGAGTGTATGCGTTCAATGATATTCGGTGATAGTAAAGGCATTACTAAAACCCATCACACACAAACACTCTCAGAAAGTTGGGGTACCGGCTCTCTCGCTCACCGAAACGAAGCGTAGTAACAAATTGCTACTACTCGGACGTCGATTTTCTGCTCAGTGTGGTATTATCCCGAACGGACCGGCCCGCGGCTGTAGACACACAACTGTCAACAGTATGGTCCTACCATATATTCTACCATACGTACGTCCATACGTCCTACCATATATTTATCATCAACGCTCTTTGCTGGACATGGCTCTACTCTCATTAAGGATAATACAAATAATACGTAATTGATATTGTAAGTTTATCAGGAGAATGCTGCTGCCATGCTTCTAATGCTGGTTTTTATGACTCCAAAGTAAACATGATTGTGACATTTTGTTTTTAATAGACTACACCCTGTACTGACGAAATAATCCTTGTATTACTGAGCCTTAACAAACAAATAATATATGGAGGACAATTTGTGTGTTCTGCGTGGGAATAGAAACGATAACACTGGTATGGTGGGTCAGTATCTAAATAACTACGCTATCCTTGCAGGTGATTGTTTTCTTAACCCGTAGATTTCAGTAGGACATGCCTACAATAGTTATATCAATAAAAATCTGATTATACATAAAAGTGGCCGAGGCTATTCGCTTAATGTGCTAAAGTACGTCAGTTGCTCGAAATATCTGCACCAGATGCCAGTGAAAAACTATTATTGTTTGAACCTTTTAATAGTTTACGATGACTATGTACTCCGATCGACAAGCGGTTACAAGAAACACTTGTTAATATTTTGTGTGTCATATGTTTGAAAGAATACGGTTCCCGACCCGATCATCATTATATAGTAGGTCAATTGCACACCTGGTATGGAGGAGGTTGGATTACAATGTAGAAAAGGTTGGATCCCAGAAATGGAACGTATTTAAGTTGATGAAGGAATGATTGTACATTTTTTTTCTTCACGTTACCAAACGGCAAATGAAATCAGTTTTAAAAAAAATACATTTTTCCATTCATATCGTGCAATAAATGAACGACACTTAACTAAAACCTATTTCAACGTGGTAGAAATGATTTTCAAGTACTGCTGAAATACACAAGTATCCCCGCGACCCAGATTTTGAGCTGACGTCTGTCACAGCAGGGAAGTGGTCGTTTGTTCTTTGAGTACGTAAGAAAAGAAGTGGCCATTATTTCTTTGAGATGAAGTTGTTGCATTATAGTTATTAGTTACAGATTATATATAACGGCTTGAGAATACAACGTGATATTTTGTTTCACGCTGACATAGTAGAAGGCGACTAAGCTGAGACAAATACGCACATAACACTAGAAAGAACACGTGAAATAAAACTTTATGCCAATCGTAGTTAATATAGTAGGCAGAATTTTCTTTTATTGTTGTTGAAATGGTCCATGTGGTGACGGAGTAAGAATACAATTCACCACCTCTTGCCTGAGGGTGTCGCAAAAAACGACTAAGGGATATAATATGCATATAGCATCAATGCAAGAGAAGGAAAACTCGAAATAAAACTCTATACCAACACGTCTGACTAGCATGGTATAGTAGATCAATTTATCCCGTTGTTGAGGTAACTCGAGCCCAACAGTGGCTCGTGTATAGGCTGTGATGATGATGATGTTGTTGAAATGCATATTACAAGTGAGTTGTGTTATGGTCTGAAGGGTCGGTTTATGGTTTTATTTCGAGTTTGCCTTCCCTTGCGTTGATTTTATTTGCATATTATATCTGTTAGTCATTTTTTACGATATCTACGGGTAGGATAAGAAGGTGGTATTGTTCCTCCGTCACTACGCGGAAGTAACATGTCTACAACAAAACAAAGACTATTTTTTTTCTTATCTTTAGCAACAGACGAGCAAGTAAGCTTGTAATTGATAATATCTATTGCTCATAGACTGCTGCAACACCACGGTCAGCTCGCTACTTACCGTTAAGTTATTATTAAACTATAATTCGAGTCGCCGACTCTTTTCTCTCTCTAAATAATAAATAATCAAATCGAACCATTAAGATGTTCATGTTTTAAAAAATGGTTTATTATATTTGGTGGCATATGCCACAATATAGTAGTTATGACTCTCTGGTGCAACACAAGGGGCGCGACCAGCTCGCTGCCTATTCTAATATTGGTTTTGGTCTTCCGGCTGTCTCGTTCACCGAAATTAAGGCAGTAGTAAATTATACTGAAACGTCAATTTTCTATAAGAGTTTAGTACTAGACCAGACGAGGCGCGGCCTATTATTTGCAAGCGGAATCTTTCAGCAGCGTTGGATACGTTACTACATTGGATTTCTGCCTTTCTGAATTGAACTAATTTAGATGGATGTATTTAATGATTATTTACTGTATATCTTAATTAGTAATACTTTATTTCATAATAAATATATTTCAATCTGCATCGCTAGTCCAACCTGCGGCGACTCAGGCCTTTATTTTCGATAACTAATTAACAACTTCGCAATAACAGCCTGGAAATGTATCTGTTTCTTAGGCATCCTGAATCAAGAAGGCCTAAGTGTATTCCCTTCGGGGATAAAGATATCCAATAACAAAATCATTTCTCATGTGAGTTTAATTTATTAAACTTATTATTACGTTGATAACTATATATGTACATAAGTATGTCCTGAGAGGAAGTTTGTTATCAAAATATTTGTCGGGGATGGATAAGTATTTAAGTGCAGTTGTTATTTGCAAATATGACGTATTACACTCTAACTAACAACGAGACACGCATATCTACTCCATAAATAGCAGAATATGGCTAATTGATTTCACCTCTACATTTTATACATAACTTTTCAGCTTGACTTGTCCACTACAATGATTACTAGCAGTGCCCTGCGGTTTTACCAGCATAGTTCCCCTTCTCGTGGGAATATCGGGATAAATAATAGCCTATGTCTTATTCTGATATGCATATGGAAGCTATATTATTGTGAAGATTCATCAAAATCTATTCAGTAGTTTTTGCGTGAAAGAGCAACAGACATACTCACATACATCCTCACAAACTTTCGCGTTTATAATATTAGTGGGATTTAACATGTAAGAGTGGAATTACTAAATAATTGCATGATTATCGTCATCATCACAGCTCGTATACGTCCCACTGTTGGGCTCAAACCTCCACATTAGGGGGGCAATTGCCTACTATGTACTACGCTGGTCAAACATGTTGGTATATGGTTAAAGTAACTATACGTCCTGGTTGGAACGGGACGGTCTCGTTTTCAAGTGGTCTGCCCCGTTATCCCGTTAAAAAATATCCCGTTTTACAAACAGAGCCTAATTGATCATTTATTATACCGACAGCTTGGAATAATAATATGTAGAAGGTAAGGTCGCGCACAAAAAGTGAAGCATTTCAATTGGAGCCTAATGGAGCTTACGCTAGAACCGTTCCGTAATGTACAAGTCATTGTACTGCACCTACGTACGCAACTCTTAAAAAATAAATAGTTAATTATGACGTTTTGTGCATTCAAATGGTGTCATAACACATTTGTAAAACATAAAAAGGTTTTTAACGTCACTTTTAGAAGTATTTCGACGATTTATGTTAATAAAAACAAAATTTTATTTCATAATTTGTATAGTGGTATGCGTGTGTACGTGTGTAATCGTCTGCGCGCCATTAGTGTTTTTAGATTCAAGTTTCGAACCTTCGAAGTATTGACACTATCCTTCTATACGTTATTATTCTAAGACTGACAAGGACTTTTTGTTGTTTTCATTCCATATAAGTAACTATACCTATAGGTAATAGGTAACTATGGCGGACTCTTTACGTATTCTTGATTTTTTATCTTTTAATTTCACCAATTTATTTATTTTTGCAAGTATCCCATTTTGATCAATCAATTTTATTCAAGCGTCCCGTTTTGAATTAAAAAACATGGCCACTTTATATATGGTTTTAATTTCAGTCTGCCTTCTCTTACCAACAATATGTATATATAGACCATATTCCCGCCCATTGTAGAGGAGGTCCAAACCCAGGCAGTGGGACTTATGTGGGCTGAGATGTTGATAATGATGATGAAATAATAATTATGATCCGGTCATGTTACAGAACTCCACGCGGCTGCCAAGGAGACTGTGACGCTTGCTGAAAAAAGATTCGTGAGCAAACAGGACGAGTGGCAGTTTGACAGCAATTGGCAAGAAGTACTCAACCATGCCATCATTAAGGTACATAGACAGTCTTCTAATACATACTGGTTATAACCATCTCAACTATTCACTAACAGAGCTAAGCATTTGCTAGCAAGCATGATCTAAGCAATATATTTACACAATAAATTAATAGAATGATATAATATGGTAGATTCTGAGGGAATTCTTCTATATTGGAAGGAATATAACTACTAGCTTATGCCCGCGACTACGTCCGCGTGAAATAATTACTTTGGGCTAACGCTAACTTTAAGCCGCGACTTTGTTTACATAGAAGGTGAAAATATTTTTAAATAATACAATTCTATACACATGATTTTTGCGAAATCTAACCGTTTATGTAGTGCACGCAGCGGAAGCTCTCAAAAGAAAAAATATCCCGATTCTGAAACATTTTTCATTGTTGCTCCGCTCCTATTGATCTTAGCGTAATGATACATTAGCTTTCCCCTATAAATGGGCTATCTAACACTGAAAGAATTTTTCAAATCGGATCAGTAGTTCCTGAGATTAGCGCGTTCAAACAAACAAACTCTTCAGCTTTATATATTAGTATAGATTACCTATTAATAATTATAATTACTAGCAAATTGCCGCTATTTCATTTGCGTAGTGCTCGTTTCTGTAGGAATACCGCAACAAAATATAGCCTAAGCTACTTCTTATATAGACCTGGTAGTAAAATATTACAAAATCGCTTTAGCCGTTTTGATGATTATCCGGCACATATAGAGAGACAAAAATATTTAAACTGGTAACAAGCAGGTGGCCGTTCATAAAACTATGGCTAAAACTTTTGCAATATGTAAAATTGGGTAATTGGAATAAGATCGGGCTATGGTGATGATGATGATGACTTTATTCAGGCCTAAGTTTACCGACGTCCTCCCCGAGGGGGGGGACGTCGGTCGATGGGAGGGTACCCCAAGTAGGGGGTATTCCGTCGGGCCGACCACTGATGTCAAGTAACCCTGCTCCGGTGGTCGGCCCAACGACGGAGGCGACGTGCATTATGGGTGGGTTGCGGGAGTTGCGTGCTTACGCCCCTCTGTCGCCCCGGATGGAGTGGTGCGAGGAGCGCGCCGACCGCAACCCACCCCCCCTAAAAAAAGGCCTAAGTTTGTCAAAAGTGTATTACTTGTTTCCTTGCTGGTCTGATTTTATTGATTCCTACAAAAATCGCTGAAGTTATCATCTCAATCCTAATTTAGAATCTTGGTAAATTCCAGGTCATGGACGCTGAAAAGCGGAAGGCAGAAAGCGGACGGGAACATCAGAAAAAAGCGGCAGCGTATATCGCCGCTGAGAAAAAGGTTAGCTTCGATCTTATCGTTAACATAGTTTAAATCAAAACAATTGCACTTCGTAAAGAGTTCTTTTGTACACTTCTTTTGTATTCAATACCACATCTCCATTATATACCATTTCTTGTTAATTTTTTCACATCTACTTAAATTCTCTTGTTGCGCTCAAATTAATTATATAAAGATCTCAGAAACCACTACTTAATTATCTTCTTTAACTATCTTCTAGGTGACTCAGTTAGAAGAAAATCTGAAACGCAGTATCATTAAATCCCGCGTGTATTTTGAAGAGAAAAAACTATGTGATGAACAGTTACAGACACAAAACAAAAAGATTGAGAACTTACAGCGGCAAATAGCCGACGCAAAGTTTAGATATTCAAAATCCCTTAAAGCACTCGAGAAAATCTCTGAAGAGATTCACAGAAGGCGAGGTGAATATCCACCAGGAAAAGACAGTATCCCTGTAGGACCAAGAGAGCCTGGTGTAGGCGCTGAAAGAGATGCTATACACGATGAAGATGCAGCCAAAGCTGAACATGAGAAAGACGAAGAATCTAGTCTACAAGAATTCAGAATGCGCGTCAGAGAACTAGCTTCTAAACCAATAGAGAATGACGTAGAAATTGACGAGGCGTGGGCATTAGAACTGAATGAAACTATAAACAAGTTAGATCAATTGTTAATGATGAAAGAGAATAATCAACAAAAGAGAACTAAATTTACTGCGAGTAGCCCAAGAAACTCCAGCGCCCCTTCAACTAGTTTGAAATCTAGTCTATATGGTCAACCACCAAATGATACTTGGCAAAATCAGACAAATTTGACTAGAACGAAGTCTATTAGCAAAGATGTTGTGTACGAACATATAAATCCACCTATAAGTAAGACAGAGAAGTCTAAATCTATGATGTCTCTGGACGTTCTAGCTCTCGCAAGAGACGCCACAATGATGGATAGGGAATCTTATCTTAAAGCTGTTATCGAAGATAAATCACCAACAGGAACGTACACGGAGAGTAATTCGGATAGAAATGACAGTCCTGACGAGATACTCATGGTTGAATGCGACTCGAGCGATTCCAACCAGAATCCAGTTATAAGGATGACCAGCTCCACGGTTTCAGATAGCGATAACAGTTAAATATGACGCCATTACATCGTTTAAAAAGTTGTGATTTTTTTCGTTGGTTGTGGATAATTTTGTTTACTTTATAGTTTGGGTATTTTTTAGTTTAGGAACGAAAAAGTTTGACTAAAAGTAGTTTGAATATATTTTATTGTTCTTTAAAGCGACTGTAACAATAACCCAGATGAATTACAATTTTATTTGACACTTTCTTATAGGTGTCTCGTGTATATTTGACTCAATGAATTATTTCCACGAACGTCAATTTTAATGTTTACCATGTGTTTTTATAGAAAATTAGAAAGTGAATAAAAATAGTAAAATTAACTTTTCGTATTGATTGTTAGTTTAGAATGATTTGAAATAATAATGCTAGTGTTACGATTTTTTTAATAATTTAAACATAAATAAAGCAATCAATGTTTCGTTGCTTGCGACAGTGACATCTTGATATCACGAGATCAATTCCTGGATCAGGCAAATAAAAGAACTAGGCTGTTTTATGACAATTTCTATATGTAAGATTAAAACATTACATTACGAGCCATTCAGGGCTTCAAAAATGATTCAGTCAGTACATACAGATATTAAAATCTATACAAATAATTAAAAATTGAAGTGTCTGTTTGTAATGTCAAAATAATGGGCTTTTTTCATGCTGATACAGTTGCAAATAACTGTTGCAGAAGATACCTATGCCTAAAAACCGGTTTTAATTTTTTTCATCTGTCTGTTTGTTTGGAGTAATCTTTAAAACGGCTGGACAGATTTTGGTAATATTTTACCACTAGGCTATATAAGAAATAACTTGGGCTATATTTTATCCCGGTATTTGCGCGGGCACGGTAACTACGCGGGTAAGGCGACTATAACCGAAGCGAAGCGAGGGTTGCTAGTTTATAATAAAATAACTTTTTAAAAACCTGTGACAAGTATATTGATGATAGCAACACTAGCATTATTGTGACATGCCTGTAGATAAATGTTTTGAGTGATTGAGCACGGACCATTTCGTTAATATATTAATACTCACAAGGACCTTTCATATTTGTTTTATAAGTAAAAGACTGTTTCGTTGGCATATAACAGTCCCCCGTTAGGTTCCAAGTTCAATACCCTTTCCGAGTCAAAGGCTAGGGTCACTAATATCTCTCATAGGAGTATTATTTCAATCTTATAATACAATTCAGTAACCATGAGGTCATAAATTAAGCTTACTTTTACATCGGCATGGCTAAATAATTATGAAAACGTTGCTCAAAATCGTTCATTTGAGAGAACGAGACGGACACATAGCTTTGTCTCATTCTGTCATGTGGATTATTCTGTGACATAAACAAAATTACTGTTTAGAGGTTATAATAGTACTACGTAATATTAATATTTTAAGATTGAAATAAAACGTTCTTGAAACATTATTGTTATCTAAAATTTAGTAATATGGTCCTTTAAATAAATTAGAAATATAATGACTACTTAGAATAACAACGTACAGAAGGATAGTATCGGTACTTAAGCGATCAAAAACGTGAAGCCAAAAAATATAGTTACCCTGTACGCAGTGTCTTTGTACACTACAGAACGGTCCGGCGTAGGGAACCATTTCTGGCTCCAATTTCAATGCTTCAAATTTTGTGCGTGAAGTTAGCTTCTATGAGTTATTATTCTAAGAATGACCATTTGTTTGTTAGTTTACACTTGTAGTTATCATATTCACTGAGCCAATGATATTATAAATATATCATAGCCATAATACTCCACCTATTTAAATCACAAAATGTATTTAAATTTCATAATAATATTTATTGAGTAATTAGGTACTACAGTTCTAACGCAATGAGATATTAGTCGTATAACGTACGTCTCTTTTATCTAAAGGCACGTTTTTTCTAAAACTGAAAACCTGTGACGTCATTGATTTAGCGTCGATTTTACATTCTCTAGGAATTCATATAACAACAATAAACAGTTTGTTTGAATCATATCATCAATCTTCAATTCTTCCGCGTGGTGACGGAGTAAGTTGTTCACCACCTCATTTCTTGCCCGTGAATGTCGTACAAATCGTCTAAGAGATATAATATGCAGATAATAACTATGGAAAAATCAATCCGATCAACGTTGTATATGTCAAGTTGTAGATCAATGTCCCTTCCATTGTGGAGGAGGCTCGAGCCCAGCAGTGGGACGTATATGAGCCGAGATCATCATCATCATAATTCAGCCTATAATCGTCTACTACTTGACGTAGATCTCCTTCATTTGCGCCATAAAGCGGAGTGTGGGCCGCCTGAATTCAACGGCGCCCAGTAATTTTCACCAGATTGTTGGCATGAATTAATGAAATCATAAATGTTTATACCGAGTCTTTTACAATAATTAGGAACGTTTATATCATAAACTAATATATATTTACATATATATAGGCAACTTTCTATATAGTAATGAGTGAGAAATACGGTTACAACAAGTTGTGATGATGGGCAAGGTTGTTTCGATACTTTTAGGAGCCATTTTGATGTTATATTGACTCATTTTTTTTTTGTATTATTATTTTGATGTTTCGTATCTTAAAATGATTAACATTCTAATAATAGGATAGTTACTTTAGTTTATAATAGCAATTTTCTTATTAACTAAATCATTCAGTGCCTTCGTTTATTATGAATAATTTTATTAGAAACCCTTAAAATACTGCGGCTCAAGAAAGACTGGAGGTTGGTACTTAGATAATAGACTTAAAATTAATAAGATTATAACTACATACATAATTACAAATATTAATTTAAAATAACATATATCAAATTAATGAGGGTTTACTGACATACTTGTAAGTTTAATTATTATAAATATATTTTGTACACATCATTATTGTTAATTTTGATGATGATGAATGAGATGCGTTTAAAATACCAGTTGAGTGAGATCGAAGCTATATACACAAAAATTTCAATAGATGTCGCTACTAGCATGACAAGTATCCAAATTCATAAATGCGAAAGTCTGTTTTTTTTTGTTACGCCGACTTAAATATTCAACCGTTTTGTCTTAAAATTTCTAGAACTAATTTCACCCAGTTAAATTAATTGTCAAAATCTAGCCTAAAAACTATACAGTCATTATTAATGTTAAATTTATCTGCCTTGCTCGTAGCGCCATCTATGTTCAAACCACTGAATTTATTGCCCTCATATATATAGCATAAGCTTTTTGGTAACTTAGTTTCTTCAATTTACGAACTTATACTCTAAAATAAATTTAAAACTGTTTAATTTTTGAGAATGAAGTTTCAGCATTTAATTTACATTGATAATAAAACAATAATGCAAAACAATCTATACTTATCAAAGATAATTTTAAAAGTGATTTTCAAAGAAAATTTAAAAAAAAATCGTAAATTGTAAAAAATTAAAATAAACCAGTTTTAATATATCTTTTACGTGTTGCGCCATTTAAGTGTAGTTACTAGGTATTTTATGTTATATTTAATTATTAACTTTTGCATAATCAAGAAATATCAAGGTCACAATACATTTAAGTTAAATAAAATCTACATAAGAATAAAATCCGGTTTAAATGTATGGTAATTAGATTCAACATTACAGATATTAAGTGTGGGGAATAAATAATAATTTACCTTTAAACGGTAAATTATTATTTCATTAAACGATGCTGGCCATCACCAAACGTCAGACAAACAGATTACAAAGTGTCTCAAGTCTCTAGTGTTTGCCCTTATAACTTTTTAATTGAAAAATAATGTTATGATTTATTTGGTGTGTTATGACGGAGTAAAAACGCAGTTTACCACCCGTGGATGACGTACAAGAGAACTAGGGGATGATTTGCAGAATTATCTATGTATGGAGGGTAGAAGTAAGGAGAACCATCTCGGTGTATTAAAAAGTGTCTGTTGAAAGGGAGCAAATTAAGGTGGCGCTATAGTAACAAGTGGAAGAATTTTAAAGTACCTCGTAACGTTACTTTCAAACCAATTGACGTACTTTTTGACACTGGTTATTTTTTTTCAAGATTTCCCCCATTTTGAAATACATAAATAATTGAGATTTTAAATACTGCATATTTCTTAACTACTGAAGTCAAGAGAAATATTCAACTTTTCAACTCGGCACACTTCGAACAATAATTTGCTGTTTACAAGTGAACACTTTTTCGACTAATCCCCCATACAAGACGGTCCTCCTTACTTCTACCCTCCATATATCTATGCAAGAGAAAGAAAATTAGACATATAATACTATGCATACAAGTCTGACCAGTGCAGTATAGTGTGTCAATTACTCTTCCATTGTGGAGGAGTACTGTCAATCATAATTCTCTCAGGCGATACACTCGGCTAACTGTTGGGTTCAGGCCTCCTCGACAATGGGAGGGGAAATTGACCTACTATCCTATGTACCACGCTCGACAAACATGTTGGTATAGGGTTTTGTTTCAAATTTTCCTTCTCTTGTATAGATATTATATGCATATTATATCCCTTAGTCGTCTTTTACGATACCCACGAGCAAGACGGGGTTGGTGAATTGTATTTTTACTCCGTCACCACACGGAAATAACTACTGTAAATAATCTATTTAAATTAAAATATTCAAGTCACTGGTTGCACTTTTGATGTTTATCACATAATGTTACACATAATTTAGGAATGTACCTATACTACGTGAACTGTTCAGTTGGCAGGGGGTCTTATATGACGTATATACTTTTGGTATACCGAGTTTGGTCGAAATTAGGTCTTGACTGTACACACTGATAACGGGGTCGAGTGTTTAAAAATTGTAAGAAGTAAGTCACGTAGTATGGGTACTTTCCTTATCTACACACTGTGTTATTGGTGTCCAATTTTAATAATTCTACGAGTTTTCAATAAAGTATATGTTCTCAATTGTTATTTCATTTACATCATATTTCCTATTATTTTTTTATGTGAAACATGTATGGGCGAGGGTGAACCTGCTCTTTAGCGTGGCGTTACGACGTCACATGCCATATTAGTTTCTGTTGTAATCTGCCCTTTTATGCATATATACTTGTACAAAATAATTTTGATGTTTCACGTCTGCTAGGCGTTCTGAGCGACGGCTCACTTTCCTGGTATCCCGATTAATAACAAAATCTCCAGACAAACCGCTTAACCGTTCTTACAGTACCACAATAATAATTTAAAAACCGGCCAAGTGCGAGTGGGACTCGCGCACGAAGGGTTCTGTACCATTATATGTAACCTAATCTTGCAAGTTACAGACACTTTTCGCAGTGTCCGATTGAGCTGGATCGTTTGGATGCAAAATACCCTATACTTATTCAATTCGGAATTGTATCCATAAAAGGCTATGGTAACTAAATAGTGCACAGTATGTACCAGCATTCAAGTCTATATTGCTAAACACATTATCTATTTGGCTAACACAACGGGTTAGTATAGCATAGCATAGTATAGTATAGCAACACGAGGAAGTTTGAATATAAACCAATATTATCAAAATATTTTTTTAAAGGTGCATTCTACCACTGACGACAAGTTAACGCTGCTCCAGTGGTCGACCCAACGACGAAGGCGACGTGGTTTTCGGGTGGGTCGCGGGAGTTGCGTGCTTAAGCCCCTCTGTCGCCCCGGACGGAGTGGTGCGGAGGCGCGCCGACCGCGGCCCACCCACAAAAAAAAAAGGTGCATTCTCGGTAGATTCCAGCAAATCTACGGCCGAGCGAGCGCCGAGCCACAGATTAATATGTAGTATAAGTCGCGTCAGGTAAAAAGAACGCTAGGGGTCGAGCTGCGCATTAGGCGATTTATCGGTCTATTTGGTGGTATGAGACGCGGTGCGAGGCGGGCTGCTCACGCGTCACATTCTAGCAGGTGCGCTATTGGATCGTCAGTTGACTTTTGCTTTCCGTTTTGCCTACACGTTACATTTGTTCACAAAATACTATGGCGCACAAAAGTTGTTAATTACGAAATGGTTTTACATAGAGAAGTTAGAAAAATGATTTATGACGTATATTGTTTTATGAAGCGAGAGGCTGATAATGGATCGGTTGATAACTTAAAACAATGTATGAAACGGACCGCAGAGACAACAAAATGTTCCGAGTCTACAGTGAGAGGAATTGTAAAAGCTTCAAAAGATTCGAAATTTCTTACTGTCTTCCGAACGCCCGGCAAAAATAAAACAGTCAAACAAAAACCTGCAGGCGAAAACCTCTTTTATTGTATGGGAGCCGCCTTACTTATTTTATTTTAATTAATTATATTTAAAGAGAACATAAAACTAAATATTCTGTGAATAGTTAAAGCGTCTACCTGTCACCGTTATTAGTATCGAGTAAGAAACGGTAAAAAATAAAGTTTGTTGTATGGGACCCCCTTAAATATTTATTTTATTTTTAGTATTTGTTGTTATAGCGGCAATAGAAATACATTATCTGTGAAAATTTCAACTGTCTAGCTATCACCGTTCCTGAGATACAGCCTGGTGACAGACGGACGAACGGACAGCGAAGTCTCAGTAATAGGGTCCCGTTTTTACCCTTTGTGTACGAAACCCTAAAAAGCAGGGCGGGGAACGTGCGTGCTTTGTTGTCCATTACTGTGAGAAATGCCTATTATGAAAAGGTTGTTAAACTTGTTCAATAATTTTCTTTCTAAAAAGAATGAATTGATGAAAATCGTTAATTTAATAATAATAATTTTTAATAAAAATGTCGCCTCAATAGTCTGAAAGAATCCAAATTTCACCAATTTATTCTTTGGATGCAGTAAAATATAAACCGAAATACGTTATGCGTAATGCCAAATTGCCACAACAAAATAAAAACTATAATTCTTTTTAAGATTTGTTTACCTTATCTATTGCTCGTGGGTGTCGTGAAAGACAACTAAGGAATATATGCAGGTAATATTGATACAAGAAAAGGAAATCTTGATCGACGCAAAACATTATTCCAACTGTTTGACCAGCGTGGAATAGTTTATTCCCTTCCCTGGTCGCTGATGGACGCTGGTCTAGCGTGGAATAGTTTATTCCCTTCCCATTATGCAGGAGTTCCGAGCTAAACAGTGGGAATTGTATAGACTAAAATAAATGACAACTTGTTTAATACACAAATAAAGTAGAAAATTTTAGTTTACATCGCATGTATTAATTTCTGCAAACCACAATCCAAAAATCCCGACATTTATGAATCTTATCTAGATATTTATTTTCCAATCTGGCAAACCTATTAGTAGACGATTGTGGCAATACCTCAATTTAGGACTACGTCCAATAATGGACTTCGATGGATGGACGGAAAAAAAAAAAACCAATTATTTGTTAATTAAATTTATTTCACATTTTATTATATTAACGATTCCATATCAACAGTAGCTTATATTTTAACATCACGAAGATATATTACATAGAGGGAAGGCACTTCTAGGGAGTGTTGCAATTCGTACGACATATATTTTTTAGTGATCAAATTGTTTGATAATGATACCAATTCTACTGATACAATCTTCACTTGTCCTTTAATATATTCTCAGTGTTGTCGAAGTATAATGAAAACAGCCATACTTTAGACAAATTAAATAGTAAATAAAATTTAGGTGACAGTAGTAGTGATAACAAATTTATAGATTTGTAATCATTTTCTAGAATATTATGCGAGGTAAAATTACGTATGCACTTATATCCGCCAGTATTGATACCTCTGTAAGAAATGTATTAATTTCAATATAAGTTATATAGAAAAGAGTTAAAATCAATATTAAATTTTAATAAAAACGAGGTAAAGAAATGTGACAGGCACGATGGCAGACTAAGCTCTTTGGAGGCCTGAAGGTAAGGCCCAATGGTTAATGTCCATTGGCTTGCCATTCACGCACAAAATATATAGATAAATAATAGACTAGTCTATTTTAAATTAATAAAATTAAATAAACATTTAGAGCCAGATAAATATTTTTTAAAATACCTTCGTTATTTTTTTTAAACTTTGTTTTAGATTTAGTGAATGATATTATGCAATATTAATTTTTATTAGGTATATTATAGTCTAATAACTATATCTGGTACCTACCTATCGGAGAAATATCTATAGTAGAGCTCTATATATGTAAGATGAAGGTACAAATAATATATTTTATTTAAACATTATGAATACAGAATGTAATGTAGACGTTATAGCGTTTTGTTAAAATCTTTCTTCTATTATAGTCTTCTATTAATTATTTAACTTCTTTTAACGAAAACTTAGAAACATAAAATTCGTCCGTATGTCATGCAATTTCGGTAAAACTTAGATTTGTATTAATTAATAATAATAATACAGTAAATTGAAAGAACAGTAATCACAAAGTAACTTCAGTGTGGTTGTTGAACGTGAAAACAGTTCACCCGCCTTGTCGGTGAATGTCTTAAAAAGCAACTAAGGGATGTATATTATATTTAGCTAACATCTACGCAAGAGAAGGCAAACTCGAAATAAAACCCTATACCAACAGGTGCGCCAGATGCCGCCCTAGTCGAGGCCGCAGGTGACCGGACCAGGGATTTTAGTCCGTCACCCGCAGAAAGGCTGACCGCGCGATGGCGGGCGACGGACGTCCCGGGACAGGGACGTCGAGAGGTGAGGGTACCCGAAAAGGTATCCCGTCGGGCCGACAACTGAGGACAAGGAACTCGCCACTGGTGATCGGCCCAACGACGAAGGCGACGTGGGTACGGGTGGGTTATGGGCCCACGCGCCATCCTTTCGTCGCCCCGGACGGAATGGACCGCGTGTGCGCTTACCATAGCCCACCCATAAAAAAAAATACCAACAGGCTTTAACAGTAGGTCAATTTTGAGCCCAGTAGTGCGACATATATTAGCCGAATCACAATCATTAAAAACATATCTAAAAATAATTATGCAGATAATTAATAATAAAATCTAAATAATAGCAAGCAAATTGTCTCATTAAGGGTGTAGATCGTGAAAATCACCGAAAAGAGTGTTACGATTTTTCATATTTAACCTATTTACATATGATTGATATCAATGATAATTTGTATATATTACAATCAAAGACCAATAAGTATGTTCATGCTTATATTAAACTCTTAAACCTAATAGTTGTTATATAATAAACGTCAACAAACGCACAAAATTGAGTAAAAATGCAAAAACATGACTTCGTATTTTTCAGATTTAACCCCATAAATCAACACAAATTGATAAAAAGAAACACTTTTTGAACACTGAAGAAACCAATAAGTATAGCTGTATACTTCTTTTTATACCTTTACAAACAAAGACTTCCTCTTTTAAAGCCCTAAAATCTAGATATATTTTAAGGTAAATTTTTCATACAAAAATGTATGGGTAAAACGTTCGTTTCATTCGTGCAATCTCGGTGGTCAAAAGCGGCAGTTCCTTTCTGTAAGTGAACGCGACACCACGCTTGTCGGCTGCAGACAGCAGAATTACGTATTGTGAATTTGTGTTTTTTGTAAAAAATTGTAAGTATAACATTTTTATAATTAATTTATTTTCAGTTATTAGAAAGTATCGATATAATGAATGTCTGAAAGAAAACCATGATGGAACTAGATATAAATCGTAAAAAATACAATATCTACACTAATAGGTATTATAAAGAGGAAAGATTTGGATTTTTGTATGTAACGAATAAACTCAAAAAGTACTGGACCGATTTTAATAATTCTTTTATCATTCGAAAGCTACATTATCACTGAGTAACATAGGCTATTTTTTTCGCAGGACTGATTGAATTTGAGTGTCATGCCAGGGAAAAGAAAGTTTTGTACGCATTATAAAAATATGAAAGCCAAAAGATCTCGGAATAAAATGTAAGTTCCTCCCTACTTATTTATTATCGCATTTGAACAGGGTACATTACAAAGCTAATACAATATGTCATATGATTTAGATCGCCCGATTCAGACATATACCTACAATAACATGTAAATATTGGTTTGTATTATCTATATCTATACTGATAAATAAAATTGAAGTATCTGTATGTAATATCAAAATAATAGGATTTTTAAAAAAAAAAAAAGGCGATACGGAGTTCGCCGGGTCGGCTAGTATTGTCTAAATATCAAAATGTGAAAGTAGGTAGGCGACAGCGCAACTTGGTCGACATACCTATACCGCCAAACAGACGCGAGACGCCTAGCGTCTGGCTTAGGGTTGTACAAAATAAATAAAAAGTGGATAATATTGATGAATAATATTTCCAGTATTGAAAATAAAGAAAACCTTGGGGCCGAGACT
This sequence comes from Lymantria dispar, assembly GCA_032191425.1. Classification (NCBI taxonomy): domain Eukaryota; kingdom Metazoa; phylum Arthropoda; class Insecta; order Lepidoptera; family Erebidae; genus Lymantria; species Lymantria dispar. Next base: position 4,351,481 of record CM063444.1, on the reverse strand, counting down.
CTGAGCAACAATGCTACGCGCTGTATAGAGGTAAGTTGTTATACGTAATTCTTGTAGACTTGTTACATAAATAAACAAACTACTTAGTTAGTGATGGGCGAAGACAAAATCTCAATACCTACCTATAGATTTTTTCTTGCAATATTTATTATTTTCATCGAGAGACAAACACCTTAGTACCGAAATACTTCTCAATTACTTTCTCAAAAGAAAATTTACGTTCAAATAGGTGACGTCATAAAAAAACAATACCTAATGCGTAAAGAAATTATAATTTCTATTCATCAGGAACCTAATATTGTATTAAATTCTTTTGCATTTTTTTAAATTTTTAATTATTTTTTATAAAAAAAATCAAGCCATTATCTTTCTTTACAGGAACTAGTTATTGAAAACGACCAAGAGGGAAAGGTGGATGAAATGGAAGTTGGGCGTAGAGTTGTAGACGTTTCTTTTTTTTTTAAAGCTCTTCAGGCCATAGGGGACCACGGTCCAATGGATTGTAAGTTAAGTTACCTCAGTATAATAGGTGAAGTAAAAGTTGGTCTGGACTCAAAACTCATCATGAAATGTAGTATGTGTAGTATGAAATTTACTGTGTGTTTGATTGAAAAGAAAGACGATAGAATGGAAGTGAATCATCAAATTGTATCTGGTATCATATCATCTGGTGGGAGCTACTATCAGTTAAAAACATTAACTGCCGCAGTAGCCCTACCAATCATGTCACCTTCATTATACAATGAAATTAATAATACGGTTTGCGATTGGTGGGAAAAGACAGCAGCACATTCCATGGCAGAAGCTGTCAAGGAAGAAGCGGAGTACGCAGTGTCTATAGGTAGTGTTGATAAAAATGGTACACCATTAATATCTGTTGCTGTTGACGGTTGTTGGAGCAAGAGATCTTATGGTAAGAATTTTTCCGCCTTGTCCGGCGCAGCTGCGATAATTGGCATTAAAACTAATAAAGTATTGTTTTTTGGAGTTAAAAATAAATACTGCGTAGTTTGTGCACGAGCCGCAAAGAACGACAGTCAGCCCTCGGAACACCGTTGTTTCAAGAATTATTCGGGATCATCTACCGGTATGGAATCGACCATAATAGTTGAGGGGTTTAAACGTTCCATTGTTGATCACGGTGTAATTTATAATAAATTTGTAGCAGACGGCGATTCCAGTACTTATAAAAAAATATTAGATTCGCGACCGTACGGTAATTTAACAGTAGAGAAAATTGAATGCAAAAATCATCTTTTACGAAACTACTGCAATAGCTTGGAGAAACTGTCGAAAGACACTAAGTATCCTTGCGAATTGCGGAAATTCCTAAAAGAAAGGTATTTGCGTTTAAGAACGGGTGTAAAATTACAAGATAAATTACAAGTACAATACAATACATTTACAAGATAAATTATTATTATCAAAAAATAATAATAAACACGGACAATGAAAATATATTTAAAAAATACAATATTTGTATTTTTCATGATTAAATATGCTAGTAACAGGTCACAAAAAATATTTTTAAACTTTTAATAATTTATAAATATCACACATTATGGAAAATAGTAGTATATTAAATAGTAGGATTTTTTTTTAATGTTTGTTCAAAGTTCATCATATTGTGTGACATTTGATTTTGTCGTTTTCTATTCTATAGTTTCTGTGAAAAGAGATCTCGCCCAAATGAGTGTAAAATGTAGGGATTTATAAACTTCGTCTGTGTAGCAATTGTTCAGTGCTAGCATAAAGTCTGGTAGCTAGTATTATAAGACTGATTATCGAATTGGGCAATATATGGGAAACCTTGGCTGAATTGAACACTTGGCTATAGATATATATTATCCAGAAAAAAAATATATGAAAACTGTATTTTAGGAAGAAAATTGTTGATGAAGCAGCTTCGACACAAGATTTTCCGAATAAAAAAGCCGCGTAGGCAAAACAAAAGCGAATAGAATAAAAATAACTATAATATATAATAATAACGCGTACATGCTTGATTTACATAAATAAAATTGCTTACAAAACATATGGCGAGTAAAAGTAGTTCTAGAAGAAAAAGACTTTAAAATTACCGCATTATTGTGGCTGCGGGTGACCGGACCGGGGATTTAGTCTGGCACCCGCGGAGAGGCTAGCCTCGCGATGGCGATCGGCGTCACGGGAAGAGGACGTCGATGGCAGAGGGTATTCCGTCGGGCCGTCCACTGAAGTCAAGGAACTCTGCACCGGTGGTCGGCCCAACGACAAAGGCGACGTGCTATCGGGTGGGTTACGGTGCCACGCACCGCCCACATGTAGCCCTGGACGGAGCCGGGTGGCGGGTGCGCTGACCGCCTCGAAATTATCTGTCAAATGGACTATGAAATTGCGATAATTTGTCCAAATTGTACCATTATTTAATATAAAAAATTTTTATGAACTAAAATAGGTACTGAGCTATTTATATTTTTCATATAGAACGATAATAAAGGCATTGTCAGTAAATTCTGAAGTTCATTGTTTACACGTTAAGTTTCATAAGCTTCATCCAGATGTTAGGCCATTTGTCAGGTCCCGTCGGGCCAGCCACAGACGTCAAGGATGCGATAACAGTGGCCGACCCAATGACGAAGAGAAGCGAGTACGGTGGGTTATGGGTCCGCGCGCCACCCTTACGTTGCCCCCGACAAAATGGACGGCATGTGTGCTGACAATTGGCTGCCAAAAATGGATATTCTTTTCAGGTGTCACTAGTTGCGGGTACTCCGCGGGGGTATTCCGTCAGGCCGACCACTGAGGACAAGGAACTCAGCACCAGTGGTCGGCTCCATGGCGAAGAAGAGAGTTTACTGTAGGTTATGGGGCCGCGCACCGTACTTTCGTCGCCCCGGAGGGGATGGACATCGTGTTCAGCAGACACAAAAAAAAGGTGTCATTAGTTGCTTACATTATTTTAACAGTCAATCTGCAACCATTTGCTAGTTAGAGGTATTAGCACGAATTAAAGGACCCATTGTCCCTTCGTCTTTTATACGAAACTAAGGGTAATAAAGAATTAGTGTAATATGGTATTTTTATAACAAAAGGACTTTCTCCACTTAATTGCAAGTATATCCTACCTTAGTTTAAAAAATACCTAATTATTACCCATAATCCTTTTCCTTGTCTGTTTTAGATAAAATGAACATTTGTTATAGTTTTTAAGGAAGAAGGCTAGACGGGAATACGAGTTCGTATCACTTATTTAATACATCAAGAAACATAAAAAATAAAAATACAACATTCCATTATCAAAATAATTATTATAATACAAAAATAAAACGTATAACCTTATATATAATACAATAATTAAGATTATAATCTATAAATGTAATAATCATTATTTATAAAGTAGGTATAATTAATATTTTTATTAAATATAAATACAAACTAACAGACATTAATAACGACAATATGAAATCTTTTAAAAACTAAACGCACTGGGCAGTGTTCATAATGCCATTCCAATAGAAACGTCAATGACATCTATCTGTCAAAATCACTTTTATCAAATGTCACTTTTATGGTCGAACGAAATTTTTTTTCTTGGTCATTACACCTGCCGATCTTAGACTATAGTCTAAGATCTAACAGACTAGTATTTCATGAAGTGATTCAGTTACTTAATTAGAAATATATAACAGTATATATTATAGTATGTAATTCTATTATTTATCATTGTCAGATTGCTTAAATAGATATATTCTTGTCTGAACGCTGGAGGTATTAGTACGGCTCGTGAATTTCATCTGACGAGATCGGGGATTGAAAGAATATATTAACATATTGCAAGCACAAGTCTCATTCTACTATTAATATTAAAAAACGAAAGAAAACGCTTTGATAGATGCCGAATATTGAGACCGAATATACCTGTTGAATTTTTTAAATTATAAAAGCAATTATTTTTTTATTCATAGTGAAATTAAAAAAATATATAGCATGATTTTTTTAATAAATTTGGATATACTACACTGATGTATGTAACATTGGAGGTATGTGAGATATATCGCGTATAATAAATACTTATGGTGAAAACGAAGATTATAAGTAGGGTTGCCACTTTTTTGGGACAATAAAGTACATTAATTAAAAATTAAGAAAAAAAATAGATTATGAAGTTAATAAAAAGCATCCTTGCTAATGTTATGAATGCGAAAGTAGGTTTGTTTGTTTGGTAGGTTGTGTTGTTAAAACCGAACCGATTTCAAATATTCTTTCACCGATGGAAAGCTATAATATCAGGGAGTATACAGTAAAACCCGTTTAAGACGATTTCGCAGGGACCCGGCCAAAAACGCGTTTTTGGCGAGCAAGCGTATTATGCGGCAAAGGGAAAAAACGTGCCATTATTATTTATTATATTCTATTATTATTTTGAATACCTACGTATTGAATTTAACACTTAAAAACTACCTAAATAAAATGTTGTTTATTTTCTTTATCTAATATATGTACTTACTACTAGATATATTTTTAAATATTAAAAATAAAAAATATTTTAAAATATAAAAAAAATGTTTTTTATTATTATTACGTTACTTAAAGTAATCACTTATTTTAGTTTGACAAAAAGATTTTGAGGCATTAGCAATTACAAGATTTTCAACGTAATTTAATTTTCGCAGTGCGTCTTTGCTTGATTCAAAGAAGTTACATAGCGTCTTAAATCATTAACTGCTGATAATGCCCGGGAGTATGACAAAATCGGAGTTGATTCGGCTTCTTCTTGGCCATTATCACTTAGGGTCGCTCGACAGTCGTCACTTCGTCAGTCGCTGGCCGCTGCCGCAATGTGTAAGATGTGTATTTGAATGGCACGTGTTGGCGTATTAAACGGGATGACAATCGTATTAAGCGTTAAGAAATGTATGAAAACATGTCTCAAGTTGCTGGGACTGACGCAAAATGACATATTATGCGGGAAATCATATTAAACGTGATCGTATTAAGCGGGTTCTACTGTATATAGTAAGGTAATAGGTTATATTTTATCCCGGCATTTCAAGGAAACTGGAACTATGCGAGTAAGGCCACTGAAACCGAAGCGTGGGCGGGTTGCTTGTAGTAGCATCGGCTCATTCTATGCGCAATAGTTTGCTTTTATAATACCTCATCCACAGTGAGTCTAGTGTTTTATGTAATTCATTCGAAGTGACAGATAAAAGATTAAATTTATAAAAAAATCACCATCTATTAGAATAGCATTGCATATAGTTTAGAACGTTATTAATACTATACCAAGGTAACATTGAGTTGATTACATATCTTTTTTATACAATTCTCTGATGCATTGATACTGATAAATTATTTGGTGAACCTTCATCATACTTTATTAAACATAATTCTATCATTCATATTAGAACACTAATATTAATGAAAATAATACTATGTTTATTCATAAAACATAATTAGACTGTACAAATATTTAACAATAATAATATGGTAATTGATAACATACCAACAAAAATGAACAGACAATGAAAATTCCAATGGCAGCAGTTGTAATGTACTGATTACTTAAGCCTTTGAAATTTCAAGCATTTTTTGTTTCAAATGAAATTAACGCGTGAGTTGTTAAATATATATATATATATATATATATATATACTACATTATAAAAATTATAAGTCTGTACAAGAATAGTTAAAATATAAAAGTAATGGAGAATTATAGGGCTGTATATCGCTCAAATATTAAATGGAATGGTACAGACTCACAGTTGGCCATCATAAATATACCATAAAAGGTACAAAACAGTTTTTAATAAATAAAAAAAATTGTAAAATAAATACTACCTTTCATTTGAAACAGAAAATAAATGCTTTAATTACATTCAGGTTAAAAGGGCAAAGTATGCCAGTTTGTCAGTCCAAAACAGTTTCTGGATGTATTTGTACGATAAACGCAGAATAAATGCATCGTTGGGGCACACCATTAATTAGTGCTTCAATGTATTATATTTTGACTAATGTTTCGAATTAATTTGGCTATTAGCTTTAAGTCAATATTAAAGTTTGGATTGGGGTAAAGTGACAACATCTCTCCACCATGCCGCACGTTCGAATGCACCGGGATGACTGAAGAAAGCTTTTTGGATGTTCTGGTATAGCTGTGAAGAGACAAATAAATATAAATTGTTTTTACACATATTTTCATAACTCCTCTGTACGGATTCTTTATGACCAAACTACTACTTACAATATAACGACCGATTTTGATGCAATATTTTTGTGTGATGCAAGAATGGTTTAGATGGAATACACCGGTGGTGTATTGGTTAAGATAACGACATACTATGTGTCGTGAGTTTGATTCCCACGCAAGACTTTATGCGATAATAAAGCGCTTTCTGCGATTCGTGATACAGAGATAATTTCCTTAGTGCGGTGTCGTCTTTTAACAAAAACTTAAAGCCGTCATGAGGACTGCCAACAGAAGTGAAAACTTAAAACAATGAACAAACATTTATTTTTGGATATTTAGATAAATTGTTGTTAAATTAAAATTTGACAATTCAAAACTATCCACATAATCTATCGGCACAGATATAGTGACATAGACAACTAGAGCTTGTCTAATTTGAAATGATGCGCCCCACTACTTCGCTAGTTGATATAATTGTGTGAGTGATAATATTTATAACGACATTATGTCTCTATGCGAGTATCTTCGTTTTCGTGATCTACGATCTGTTTGCAAACATTGCGGTCGACTAGTCGCGTGATAAATTCAGCAACGCTCTCTGTGTGGAGTAGCGCTGGCTTGTTGTATGAAAAAAGGCGTCCGCTTTCTCTCGCGTTTTGCGAAAAGTAAACTAGTTGTGCAACAAATCTGAGAACAACCGTTCCTTAGCAAGTAAAATCAGCAAATAAATTGAAATCAAATAATTTATTAATTTTGTTTATGTTTTGTCTTTGCGTGTATTACACGCTTTTATTAAAAAGTGCTAAGTATACATTCATGAGTAGGTATCTAAATTAAGCAAGATAATATTTTATGAATTATTTATTTGAAATTTAAATATAGTTTCAACAATTATTTATAGCAATTAAGAATTAGATATATCAAGTATCACTATCATCTCGATAGAATCGCTTTCATCAGAATCAGAGTCGTTAACATAAATAATAAATTCATTATCCATGTCAAAAAATTGAGAGTATTGCTTTTCTATGTCTTCAATATGCCGACATGTATTTGCCCAAATTGTTTGATCAATCATTTCGAGTCGTTCATTTATAAGTGCCATAATAGATGATAAATTTTGTTCAACATTTTTATTTGCTACGTAGTTCTTTAATATCCCCCATATCTTTTCAATAGGATTTAGTTCGGGGTGGTAAGGGGGTAGTCGTAAAATTTCAAACCCATTTGATCGAATTAGTTCGTCAATAACGTATCTTTTAAATCTATCCTTATTTTGTAGAATGAGATCGTATAGTTCTATTTTTTTCATCGTTTCTTCAAACGGATAATTTTTTTCAGCAAGCCATGTTCGCATGGCATGCATATTTGAATTAGAGTTAGGAACTCTTTCTGATAAAGCGTTGTGATATGACGCGTTATCTACGACAATGACAGAGTTTTCTGGGAGATTAGGCAGCAATTTCGTGGCGAGCCACTTTTTATAATTTTCCAGATTCATATTGTCATGATAATCTCCACTCGTCGAATTTGCTTTATACACTAAAGAAGCATTTGGTATAAATCCTTCACATCCACCGGCGTGAACAATTATGACCCGCATACCTTTCGATAATTTTTTTTGTAGTGGCGATACTCCATTTACTGGTTTCCAGCACATTTTTTGAATATGCGTTGTATGAACATAGCTTTTATCTGTGAATACAATATATCGGCCTTCATCGCGATATTTTTTTAATTGCCTCAAATATTGAAAGCGCAGCATTTGTATGTCGTGATTTTCAATTAGGGCAAAACGGTTGTCATCCATTTTCGACCATTCGTAGCCAGATTCTTTCAAAATGGTACGCAGAGTTTCTAAACAGCCATTAAAACCAATCCTTTCCGTTAATACCTGTTTAAGCTTTCTTAATGTTGGTAATTGATTAAATTCTGTATGAAATGTTGCTATCGTTCTTCGAAGGACACCCATATCAAAATCATCCAACTGGGACTTAGTACGCTTCCTTTTCGGTTTTTTAGGAGATTTAAAAATATTCTCTAACGTATCGCTAGACGTACTAGCTTGATTTTCTTCTTTTAAAATTCGCGTAATCGTGGATTCACTAAAACCAACGGCTTTGGCAGTACGCCATCTAGCATCAGTTAGTTTTTCAACTCCATTCTTCGCTTCATATTTCATTCGGTGGTAAATAATAATTTCTGTCGCAATAATTTCTTTTCCCTAAAAAAAAATTAGCTATTAGTTTTTTCAAATATAATATACATAAATAATTATATTTAAATAAAATATTACATAAGTAATATATTATTTACCTGGCTCCGAAGCTGCTTTTTGCTGGACATGCTGACAGTACTTTTTCGATGAAATGAAGCGTGCATCTACTTTCGAGTCTAACCGGCAACTGATTGACCAATTACAATAGTGTTTACATGAGTGATGCATACATATTTTAAATTTGCTTGTATGCGTACATACGAGAGAGGGGCGCGTCATTTCAAGTTAGACAAGCTCTAACAGATTATTAGCGTTAACATGACACGTGACCAGTCGGTGACGACATACACGAATTTACAAAATACAAAGATGCTTTATATTAGAAGTGTACTTACGTTGCCATCACTCTTTCCCAGTACAGAGTTGAGTACGAAGTCTGTGGGCGCCAGTGCATCCACCACGCTGACCATCTCGTGCTTCAGTTCACTGCACAATTCTAATACCGCATCCCTAACTAATCTTGCCAATGATTCACCCTGAAAGATACATTTATTAAATTATTGTTAATAATAATAATATTATATAGTTAATCTTTAAGACGTTTGACAATATTATCGAGCGTGACTTAGTTATGCCTTTTTTGTCGTTGGTGGAAGGCAGGTAAGTAGTCCACCTGATGATATGTGTTAAATGCCAGTCATAGACATCTGCACAGCCAGCGTACGTAGTGTAAAGCAGAGTTTGAGCTTTTGGTGCCTACCTGACTAGTTATGCTAGCAATTTTGCTTCTGTTAACCTAGTATTTATCACTCACTTTTTGTACCCTAAGGAAATAGTATTTTTACCTGGATAAAAGCTGAATCATCTATTCTCGTGACTGCTTAGATGTAAAAATTCAAGGCGATCAGATAAGTATCAGCACACAGTTTATGACTACCTGCTGGGCTCGATCCTCCACCACAATAGGAGGGGAATGACCCTATCATACCACGCTGGTCAGACGTATTGGCATTGGGTTTTATTTCGGATTTACCTATTCTTGCATTAATGTTATCGGCTTACAACCATTAACTGTCATTAAGAAACTCATGAATAAAAAAAGTCTACCACTTCAACACAGGTACTTAGAATTTTGAACATATTCGCGTTCGAAATCCTGCAGACTAATAACTTTCAAAATAGAGTTTTGCTACTCACCTGAGCATAACCTCCTTGATATAATTCGACTAAATGTTGATCCAAAGACCACAACCCGTACAAATGGAACAGTTTCAAAAGTACAGGCTTTACAGACTCGTCCATTTTATCTAGATACTCCAGCGAGAACATGATTGCTAAATATTCCGCGTACGCTTTCGTTAATACTCTTGTCTTATACACTTGAGAATTAGCACGTGCTACGAATTTGGACAGACCTTTGGCGACTTCTGACTCGTACTTTTCATGAGTCTGTTTTAATAGATAGCATATTAACCATTTGTATGTTGTTGTTATGACTGAAATGAAAAAAAAAATATCATATAATTTTTATGTCTATGAGTCCCTTTCTCCGTATGGTGACGGAGTAAGAATACAATTTACCACTCCCTATCTTGCACGAGGATGTCGTAAAAGACGACTAAGGTATATAATACGCATATAACATCTGTGCAAGAAAAGGAAAATTACATAAAACTACACCAATATGTCTGATCAGTATGGTATATTAAATCAATTTCTCTCCTATTGGAGGAGGCTTGGAGAGGCTTGAGCCCAACAGTGGGACGTGTATGAGCCGAGACAAGATGAAGAGCCCCTTGACATCCACTGTCCCCTGTATCTAGGCCTTCCCAAGAGGGGATAATATCACATCTTAGCAGGTGGTTCACCGATCACAGTTGCTGTTATAAATGACTGCACAGATGGGTTAGTGGTTCAGAAATCCAACCACCATGCCAGTGTTGTAAGCGGCGTAAATGCCACGCTTAACCGACAATCGGCGATGGCTGATGGTAGTTATAATTGGTTCCCTTGGAGGAAGCTGATGTGCATATTGCTCTCTTGGATACTTATTACAATTGTCATTGAAAATTAATGCATATTATATTTTTCTCAACCTCGTCCTTCTGTTGGGCTTGGGCCTCCTCCTAAATAGTAGGGGAATAGATTCACTATATCAATCGGATCAAATGGATTGGTTTTATGTCGAGTTTTTCTTCTCTTGCACAGGTATAATATCCCTTAGTCATCTTTTACGACATCCACGGATACGATAGGAGGTGGTAAACCGTGTACTTCGTCACCACATGAAAAGCTTAACCTATTACCACACGGGAATGGGAAAGTAAATAACTTACAGTCGCCAGTTTTCAATTCCGCTGTTTTGGTACACCTGAATCTCGCCGCTAGACACCTCTCCCAATTCTTTAAAAATGTGACAGTATTTAACGGTGAGTCGACTGTCCCTCCAGTCCTGGCGGTATCGAACTGACGCAGTAACCAGTTGCCGGTTTGTTGTGATAAAACATTGTTGTCGCCCTCGTATGTCACTGTAGCTTCATGGTTGCTGCGTATGTCACCTAAATTAGCGCACTGGAACAATACGACGTGTTCTGTTGAAGTCTTTTAGTTAATATTCTAACTAGTAGTGGTTCTCCCTAATATAGGTTTTACTGTTAGGCATGATCCTTTTGGATAATGAAAGGGAATATGCAGCATGCTTTCCAGACGAATTGGCATAAACTTTAGCTTAAATTTTTTTTAACTTTTTTTTAAGACTTGCAAGCAGTCCACCTGACGATAAGTGATTAAGTCGCTGATTAGAGTAACAGGTAAAGTGTGGGAGTGGAAGAAAATCAGAGAGAAGAAATAGAGATAGAGGGGAGGTAGTCATATAGACAGAGAGGACTACCTCGCTCGAAGCGCAGTAGCCGGCTGTTAAGACGTCGATTCATTGCGCGAGTGAGTTCCACTACCCCAGTAATTATAATATGTTTTCTTTTGATCTGACATACAATATATTTTAAGAATTATTTATTACTCCTTCTACAATAGTCGATATTTTATTGTAATATTATTTATATTCATATATATAAACAGTAAAACAGTCAATTTCGATACAAAATAATAAATATTATTTATATCTGAAACATTTGAGCGTATGTGAATAATCGCATTTATTATCTAATAAAATGCATTTCATTACCTATGTAAATGCCCTTTGTGGGCATTTTATATAGATAATGAAATGAATGAAAATGAATAGAAATATAGATAACTAGCAGCGCCCTGCGGTTTCACCCGCAGTTCCTCTTCCCGTGGGAATATCGGGATAAATTATAGCCTATGTGTTATTCTGATATGTAAGCATGAGTGTGAAGGTTCATCAAAATCCATTCAGTAGTTTTTGCGTGAAAGAGCAACAAACATCTTCACATCCTGACATACTTTTGCGTTTATAATATTAGTAGGATGAATGTGAAAATTACAGCTAAGTTCAATATTATGACAATTATCGCGTGGTTCTAGAGTTCACCCACAAATGACTTGTCTTTAAATCGGTACCAACTTCTGTAAATAACGAAATCCATTCATTACAAGAGAGTATAACATTCTTAGGTAAACTGAAAACAATTTCTTATTTGGTTTTCCTACTACAAAAATGTTTGCTATTTATAAATATGTTTTTAAATGTCCATAATCGAATTATTTAAACTAGTGGTCGCCGTGTGGTCGAAATTCGGCCATAATTCATTTTAATTAATTTTTCTGCTACACAATTTTCTTTAATTTTATTGATGTATAATTGTAAATTGAGCAAGCTGTATTTCACTAATAACTAATATATTAGCACAAATCTCTATTAGACATTGTCATCATAATTATAATTGTTTGACATTCAGTTCGACCAGAGATTTTAACCGTAAACAAAAGTGTATAAGCGTTGCTACGCAACACACTCACACAAGCGTGTGTGTGTGTATGTGTGTGTGTAGGGACTGCGTTGTAGTGTGCGTAATGTCTTTTTTAATGAATTTAATGTATTTCTAATCCATTATTATATGAAATTTCAGTTTTATGCACTTCTCCTCGTTATATACTTCAACCGTGCCAAATTTCATACATGTCCATCCACGTAATTTTCGTAAAAAGGGGTACAAAGTTTTCGTTTCACGTATTTATATATAGATAAAGCAAAATAACCTATGAAATATTGAACATCATCTCTGAACTTCCAATTGACTCGGCTAGTTTTCATATAGACTGCGTATAATTTTTATATTATAGGTTCTAATGCCTTGTAGCATTTTCAAATTAACTCTAAATAGCTATCTGAATATATTTTGATTGCATTGAGTTATAATTTACAGACACTTTAGAATCTTAAAGATTGCCAAATCGCATATTGCGACTTTGCCCTTGACTATGAATCTTGGGTGGAGCTACCTTGCCGAATCCTATTCTTCCATTTCATCATCATCTTGCTCTTATCCCAATTACTTGGGGTCGACGCAATATGTCATCTGTTTTGACATATTGCAAAAAGTTTCGGCAATGACTTTTATGACCGGCTGCCTGCCTGACGTCAACCCTCCTTGGGAATGTAATCGTTGACCCAAATGGTACCAGATGGAGTTCGTCCGGGTCAATCTAATCCTATTCTTCCATTTGATAAAGTATATTCCATTTAGTAGGTGATTGAAGAAATATTACAATATTGAAAACTGTCTGTAGGGACTCACTTTGAGATAGCCATGTCCACCGCAAGCCTCGCGACACTGTTGAGCGGCCGCCAGTACACTCCACGTCAGCAGTGGTTTGCTACACGACACCATTGCGTGGATCTCGGACACTGCTTCACTCTAGACGTACATTCATTATATTAAAACACAATAAAATAATTTCTTCTGGTGATAAGTTAAAAATACAATGCCCCGTCCTTTCTTTCCCATAGCTGATCATAAAATTTTACTAAGGCCCGGAGGCAGATAACATCCCTGTATACCAACCTGTCTGGCTGGGTTCATATAGTCAATTTCTCTCCTATTATGAAGGAGGTTCGAGCCCAGCGGTTGGACTTATGAGATATGGGTTGTAGATACAATGTGTGGCCAATTGTCATAAAAACCGGTTGAGGGAAGACTAGATACGAGGGAAGACTAGATACGAGGGAAGACTAGATACGTGGGAAGTAACGCTACATTGAGCACGGTATAACATAATGGTGATAAACTTCCTTAGAGATTGCTGCTGCCCATTATCTCGTTGATTCCACAGCCGGTCCTTATGACTACTCTGGGAAATTAAGGTTGGTAACACATGATATTTTTAACCCATTACGAAGACCGGGTTAAGAGCCCTCAGCGCTCACCCATAGTGCGAGCAAAGCTGTGACAGCCATCTGCGCATAACAGCGTTCACTTCTGTGTGTCAAATTTTCACTTCTGCCGGGCCCTCATGAAAATTTTATGTGTCGGAAGATCATTTAAACTAATACACATATAAAAAACATACAGAAGTTTTGGCGGCAACATTAAAATGTTATGTGGCCTCTTACATTTATTACTTAGTTGCTATATTGTACAGAGAAAGTACTAAAATGTAGTAAGTGTAGATTATTAAGTTAAAAATGAAGGACTTTTTATTCTTTAACTTCTTTTTGGTCATTAAAAATTTATATTGACAAACTTAACCCATCACTAGACTGTAAACACTTGATTAGGTGGGTAGGTGTCAAACAGTTAACACTTGCTAAAGATTTAATTTCCATAATTAATTAGTTTTGTAATTTATTGCTACAGTTTATTGTTTTTTGCTATATAATAGTCCAATTAAGGCCTACTTACATTGGTAGCATTGTATGTAGCGATACAGCCACAAGCCTTAACACCACCTACCAGCTTGCTTTCACAACTATCAACTTCACACTATGTCACAACTTGAAGACATCCAGATGGCCCAGAAGAATCTTGAGGAGCACTTCAGTAAGAAGATGGAGGAACTGCAAGTTCAACTACAGTGTAGTTCCACTTCTAAGGATACTGTAGCCAAAGTTGCAGAGGAGTTCCGGACCTTTAGAGAACTTATTTATACTATGCTTGGGTTGCTTCGAAACCAAATTAATGAGTGCACCAGAGCAGTGGATTCTATGGAAACGAGGCATCGTCGTAAGGCACTCATCTTTCTGGGTGTTGCAGAGACCGAAAATGAGAACTGTTCTGAGGTGATTTCACATATTATTAATAACAAACTTTCACTAAAACACATGCCTCCTGGAGCTATTAACGTTAGCCATCGGCTAGGTAGTACTAGGGGTGATCGACCACGACCAATACTTGTTCGCTTCCTTAATGCTGATGTCAGAGCTTCTGTATGGAAAGCCAAAACATTGTTAAAGGGTACGCCTATCTCCCTCAGAGAGTTTCTGACTAAGATCCGACAGCAAGTATTTGGCAAGGCCCGACTTCACTTTGGGATTCACAGCTGTTGGACTCAGGACGGTGTCATAGTCATCAAAACGCCTAACAATGGCCGACACAAGGTTACATCAATTACGGATCTGGAGCCGCTCTTGCTGAAGTATCCTAAGACCTTAACAAAGGAAACCAACAAGCCGGCATCTTCATGAATGTTAGTATCGATTTCCATGACAGCAATCGCTTTTCGGCTATATTTCTATGTTGATTTCTCTCTCGGAACCTAACTCAAACACACTTCATCTCGGATAGCACTACTGTAATTACTAATAACCTCGTTTTATTACATTCTTATTTTCTTGTGTTGTTGTACTAATTCTCTCTTTAAACTAATCATAGATGAATGAATTTAATAATTGTATACTGGTAGTTGATAAGCAGTATCTTACTATAGAATGTTTGTTTAGTTACTAGTACTAGTTTAGTTAGTAGTTTATTACAATAATAGTATCTAGTAATTTATGTATATAGTAATAGTATCAGTAGTAAATTTCTACAAATGGCTTGCTTATGCATTATGCAACCTATGTTTATAATCAACACCTGCAAGGTAGTTCGATAAATCGCCTTTTTTTCCATAACTCACTGTTATAAAAATATAAATTTTTGTTGTTTTGGCAGATTGACAGTGCTAATGTCAAACTGACATGAAGTGTTGCGTTCCGTACCCATACTCAGCAATTTACATTGTCTTTGTCATTTCTCTGTTTCTTGTATTGTTTCATGTTTTGTTTTTTAACATGTATAGCCAGAGGCTGGTGGGTGGTGCAGTAATGATAACTGCATCTTTACATAAGGGTTGCAAGTTAACTCTCTCAGCATAACCTTATTTACGTATACCTTATCTTTATTTATTTTTTTTTTTTTTTTACACAGTATTTTTTATATCTATTTAGTCTTATTTATAGTATAATGGTATTATTATCCGACACTGATTATTCGTTTCATTCTGCCAATAGTTCCTCTATTTCGTCCTCTGATGACAGCTTTTCCTCCGCTACTGAGTGCCTTGCTGACGTTGTACGTCAACTATTTAATCGACCGATTAATCGTTTATTAAATGTCTGTCACTTAAACGCTCAAAGCATTCCTAGTCATCATAGTGATCTATTTGATGTCTTTAATGGGGCTAATGTACACGCTATCCTAATTTCCGAAAGCTGGCTTAAACCCCATTTACCATCTACACTGTATCCTCTCCCCGGCTTCATCTTGGTCCGGAATGACCGTGTTGATCGCAGGGGTGGAGGCGTAGCCATCTATCTACGTAGTGACTTCACGTACAAAATCATTGCTTCATCTCCAGCCCATCCTTTTGCATCCATCGAATTTCTTTTTCTTGAAGTCTGGATCCAAGGAGTCAAAGTGGTCATGGGTGTGGTTTACTGTCCCCCTGCTGCTGATTATTTCACTGACTTTGAATCGGTTTTAGAATCTCTGGGGTCTGACTATGCACATCACATCATAATGGGTGATTTTAACACCGACTTATTATCCTCCTGTTCTCTCCGTGCCCGTAAACTCCAACACATTGTCCAATCCACAAATCTTCACGTGCTGCCTCTCCAAGCCACTCATCACAACCATCAGGGAGACGACACATGGCTTGATTTAATCCTCACTTCCTCCCTTTCCCGTGTCTCCTCTCATGGCCAATATCCTGCCCCTGGGTTTTCCCTCCATGACCTTATTTTCATCTCCTACATCCTTAAGCCCCCCAAGCCCGTGACTAAGACTTTGCATCTGCGTTGTTTTACGGGAATGAACGTCGAGAAACTGCGTGCTCAGGCCTCGGCCACTGACTGGCAACCGCTACTGGAGGTTGATAAAGTCGACGACAAAGTTGAGCTCCTTAACCACGTCATTATCAAACTTTACGATGTCCACGCCCCAGTAAAAAAAGTCAAGTTGAAGCACGCCCCCGCGCCCTGGATGTCTGAAAAGATTCGTGAGTCTATGAGACGTCGTGACGTGGCTTTTCGTAGATTTAAGAAGCTACGCTCCGAATCCAACTGGAATCTTTTTAAAGCCGCTAGGAATCGGTGCAACCAAATGATACGCAACGCTAAACGCCGGCATATCTCAAACACCATCTCCTCTTCCTCTGCTCCAGAAGTCTGGAAATTCCTCGAGACCCTTGGCATAGGTAAGCGACGAACAGTTGATTTACCTAACTGCATTACGCTTGACGGTCTTAATAAATTTTTCAAAACCTCAGTCGCTCTAGGCGATGACATCAAGTGCCAAACGGTAAAGTACATTACCAACTTACCACATCTCGACATTAATCCCTTTTCTTTTTCTCCGGTAGCATCCGATGAGGTTAGAAAGATACTCGTTTCCATCAAATCTAAGGCTGTTGGTTGTGATGAAATCAGCCGTCGCATGGTCATGACTATTCTCGATCAAGTCTTACTGCCTATCACACATATTCTTAACTTCTCCCTTCACTCTGGCACATTTCCTACGTTATGGCGTAGGGCGTATGTTATTCCCTTACCTAAAATACCTAGTCCTTCTCTTCCTAAACACTATCGTCCAATTTCTATCTTACCTTTCCTATCTAAAGTGCTCGAGGCCTGTGCTCATAAACAATTATCCCAATTTATTTACGCCAATAATATTTTAAGCCCATTGCAGTCTGGATTCAGACCTGGACATAGCACAGTCTCAGCACTCCTCAAAGTGACTGGCGATGTGAGGGCTGGTGTGGAGGATACCAGGGTCACTGTGTTGGTCCTGGTAGACTTCTCCAATGCTTTTAACGTAGTCAGTCATGACTTATTGTTGTCTCTCCTATCCCATCTCAAGATCTCATCGGATGCTCTGGAATGGTTTTCATCCTATCTTCAGGGTCGTCAACAGTCCATTCGTGTCGACGACACGCTGTCTGATTGGTGCGATTTGGACTCTGGCGTCCCTCAAGGCGGAATACTTTCTCCTCTTCTCTTTTCTCTATTTATTAACTTCATTACCTCTAACCTTCAGTGTGCGTATCATTTGTATGCCGACGACCTGCAATTATATTCCCACGCCAAGTTAAACGATCTCCACTCAGCAATTGCTTCTATTAATAGCGACCTAGTGGCTATAAGCGCTTGGGCGGCGAGGTTTGGCATGGCAGTCAATGCAGATAAGTGCCAATGCATTATAATCGGCAGTCCCCGCATTATCAGCAGAGTCAACGCACAGAATTTGCCAGCAATTACCTATAACGGTATCGTGATACCTTATAGTAATCACGTAAAGAATCTTGGCCTTTTCTTAGACTCTACGATGGAGTGGCAAACGCAGGTTACTAACATATCCAAGAAAGTCACAGGAATACTCCGTTCACTATACCGGCTGAAAAACTTTCTCCCAGTCACGACTAAAACATCACTGGTTCAAACCTTAGTTCTTCCTATCATCGATTATGCTGATGTGTGCTACCTCGACCTGAATGCAGATCTGCTCAATAAGCTGGACCGACTCCTCAACAATTGCATTCGATTCGTTTTTAACCTACGTAAATTCGATCATGTAACCACATTTCGCTCTCGCCTCAATTGGTTACCGATTAGGCAAAGACGTAGCCTGAGGACTCTTTCTTTGCTCTACTCTATTCTTAACTCTCCTAACGCGCCTTCCTACTTAAAACTGAACTTTCAATTTCTTTGCTCCACCCATGACCGTGCTCTTCGTTCCTCAAATAATCTTCTTCTTCACTGTCCCTCTCACTCTTCTAGTCTGGTGCACTCCTCCTTTGGGATCCAGGCCATTCTTCTCTGGAATGCATTGCCTCTGGACATCAGAATGGCTACCAGTCGCGACGTTTTTAAGGCCATGGTCAAACGATTATACTTGAATTTTCTGGCGGAGTCGACACATCTGTGACAGCTCACATCCACTCATTCAAATATCATTATCATTATTTATGTTTGTATGTATATGTATTTATATATATTTATAGAGTATATATGTATTATGTAATAGTAATTATATATAATTGATTTAGTACGCGACATCGTTAACCACCTTGTATTGCACCTGCCTGACATTATTTCTGCTCCACCCTAGGTCGGCTGGTAGAGAATGCCTATGGCATTAAGTCCGCCTTGTGCGTTTGTTTGTGCAAAAGTTATAAATAAATAAATAAATAAATAAACACCCAAAGCACGTACAAATGGTCAAAGTATGGGCAATTAGGAATAAAGAGCATACCAGATCATCTACTTTCATGCCAGTGTTTGACTTCTCGACGATGTTGAGATAGACATTACTGAAGTTTTGTATGTATATTTTGAACACCACAGCCGCAGCAACATAGCCAAATAACCGCCATTGCTGTAACAACATTTAACCTAAATATATTTTTAAAGTACTGCTATATAAAATATTGATTTATAAATATGCCTGTAATTGGTAATAATATCAGTCGAGTGGTTTTACAAACCAACCAACACAACACAGAATATATGGTCGTGTCATTGTTTAGTACAAGACGTGTTAACGATAACATACATATATCCGATACCTATGCCAAATATATTCACCAGAAAAATGTGTAAATTTTAATTTACAAAAGTTAAGATCAAACAATTAATGATTTCTGATGTTTACGCGAGTATTACACATTTTAAATTAAACTACGGATTTTATCGCGTTTGTATCGTATCGCGTCCAACAAGTCATCGTTACTGTAACGATGACTTGTTGGACGTGAGACATCTTAGTCCACCCGTGACCATGAACGCTGTAAAGTGTTCGAAACGTCGGGTAATCAAAAATCAAATACAAACGCGATAAAATCCGTAAAGTAGTTTTATTTAAAATCAAACAATTAATTTCAATATCCAATAATAATAATAATCCAATAATAAATTGCCGTGTGATGACGGATTAAGAATACAATTCACCACTCCTTATCTTGCCCGTGGATGTCGTAAAAGACGACTAAGGGATATAATATGCATATAAAATCAGTGCAAGAGAAGGACAACTCGAAATGAAACCGTATGTCAACATGTCTGACTGTAGTAGGATAAACTCTCTCCCATTGTGAAGGAGGCCCGAGCCCAACAGTGGGACGTATGTGGGCTGCGATGATGATGATGATGATCCAATAATAACAACTGTTCACAGTTTTAAGTTTTCATTTCTGTCGGCAGTCCTCATAACTTCTTTGTTTCATTCTTTGTGTCCTTTAATTAAATATTTACTAATATTATTCCTATTCCAAGTTTATAAAATTAACAGATGGTACATACATGTAATTGGTATTCAATAAGTGGTATTTCGTCGTCCTTTGTACCAAACTGTTTGCGTGTAGCCGCGTATCGGATAGCTATTGCCACCGCGCTGGCTATTGAATGGCAACTCTCCTGCATTATACCGATGCGACCTACAGAAACGATAAAATATTTCAGTTAAAATTATACCGACAAATTTTTTATAGTAACCTCTATGATATGCGAAATATAAGCGAAATATGATGTAAAGTAATTTTAAATTATTCGTGTGGCGACAGAGTAAGAATACAATTCACCAACCCTTTTCTTGCCCGTGGGTTTTGTAAAAGACGACTAAGGGATTATTGCAGATGATATCTATGCCAGGGAAGGGAAACTCGAAACAAAACCCTATACCAAAACGTCTGACTAGCGTGGTGTAAGTAGGTCAATTGCCCTCCCTTAGTGGAGGAGGCCCGAGCCCAACAGTGGGACGAGTGTGGGCTACGATGATGGTGATGATTCTTTATTTATTATTTTAGTATATTTCAATAGTTTGTTGGAAAAAGCTTTTTAAAATACATTCTTTTATATTTTTAATTAAAATATAAACAATCCCCATTGAGCGGTTAATAATATAACTAGCGTTATCAAATTGAGGGCTAAACTAATACCTGCTGAAAGATTTTCGAGTGCGGCCCCTAATATCCTAGAGGGATCTGAGAACGAAGATTCATAAATTCCATCTTCTGTGACGTCAGCGGTTCTGTTGAGCAGATTCTCGCGAGGTATCCTGTACTGGTTGAACATTATGAACCTGGAGCAATACAAAGAAGCTTTATTAATAGTGTGTTTGAAAGACTGCAGTCAATATTAGTGAGTAGCCAACTGATTCATAAAGAAAACGTGTACTCTTCGAATGAGTGATGGGGTTATTGTATAAGCAAAATAATGATTTTACAGGTTTTTATATTGAGTTGTTTGTCACTGTGTACCTGTTAAATTTTACCCAATTTCTAACTGAGCGAATTTGATACACTCAGGTATGGTTTGTAAAATACAATACCCAATATGTAATTGTTTTAATATAGCCACTATTACAAGATGGTGGTAAACGTTTTTCTCTCTAAATGCCTTAATTTCATCATATAAAATGGCTTTAAGAGCAAAAATCGAGAAAGTTAGTAATATCACACTAAATTCAATATCGCGGCGACTCTGAGGTTTACCTACATTTTTACTAACAAACCGAGGAGTTGACGTTGGATTTTATTGCGAGTATTCGCGCGCTAGCAATAAAATTATTTGCTCACGTCCTTTTGATATCCACGATACGAGCCTTACGATATCCATGGGTAGGTAAAAGGTGTAGTCATTGTTTCTGTTCTTCAATATTCAATTATCACGTATTCTACGTAAAATTTAAATGTTCTCAAATTATCAACCGCTCGTAAAAACAAGTTAATCATATTGCTGAACGTAATGCCTGAGTCATGCGCCATATTAGATAACAATTGAATGTGAGGCATATAGATAGTTCCTAATCACCTTTAAATAAGAATTTATTAATTTTGATACTAACTTTAAAAGTCGAAATATTAGCAAAATTGCGTTTCTACATGTATTGTGTATATGATTTTTACAATTATACCTATATTATTATTAACATAAAATAATTAATTTGTAATACGATTGAGTAATCATGAATCGTTAAGGAAAAGTTTCTGAGGCTATTTCGATCGAGTGTATAGGCTAAGAATGTATATAGCAGCCTAATTGTTTATGATCTCAACGCCCATTACAGAATTGAAGATAACGAAAACAATACATTTTCACTTAACAAAAAAAAAAGGACGCGGCCCTTACTAAATCGATAAATCAACAAACAAGAATAAAGCTAGACTGTGAATAAAAATTATTTGTGAATCATACAAAGAAATTTCCTGTGTGGTGACCGAATCCACGACATTCGGCATGAAAGCTAGCTAATCAGAGGATTAACGTTAGACTCAAGGTAGTTTATCGCCTAACGTTAGACACGATCATGCATTTATAAAATATTATAAAGCCACTGATAACAAAGTCGAAATGTCGGTACGTAACAGAATATTTGATAACGCTTATCATTATATTACACATGTGTTGATAACGATTACATAATATTTATAAATACAGAATATTATAGATAAAAGAAGATGATGATATTTGTATGTTGGTTTGTGTATGTAATTCCAGTAAAATTCAATGGATTGTAATTTAGTTGTATTAATAATCTATACCAATAAATAAAATTGGAGTGTCTGTTTGTAATGTCAAAATAATAGGCTTTTTTCATGCTCACACGGTTATTTGCACGACACCTATGCCTAAAATAGCAATTAAAATTTTTTTTTCTGTCTGTCTGTTTGTGCCGGGTAATCTTCAAAATGGCTGGACCGATTTCAAAAATTCTTTCACCAATGGAAAGCTATAATATCAGGGCGTAAACTAGGCTATATTTTATCCCGGTATTCCCACGGGAACGGGAACTACGCGGGTAAAACGACTATATCCTATAACCGAAGCGAAGCGAGGGCGGGTTGCTAGTCCTTACTAATATTATAAACGCGAAATTTTGTATGTGAGGATGTGAAATGTTTGTTGCTCTTTCACGCAAAAACTACTGAATGGATTTTAACGAAACTTCACAATAATATAGCTTACATATCAGAATAACACGTAGGCTATAACTTATCCCGATATTCCCAGGAGAAGAGGAACTGCGGGTGAAACTGCAGAGCGCTGCTGGTATACTATAATAAAGAAGTCATCATTCATCATCATTTCAGCTCATATATGTCCCACTGCTGGGCTCGAGCCTCCTCCACAATAGAAGGAAAATAATCGATCTTACTATACCATGCTGGTCAGACAGGTTGGTAAAGGGTTTTGTTTCGAGTTTTTCTTCTCTTGCATAGATTTTATATGCGTATTATTTCCCTTAGTCGTCGTTTACGACATCCACGGGCAAGAACGGGAGTGATGAATTGTATTCTTATTCCGTCACCACGCGGAAATAAAATAAAGAAGTAAAGTTTATCATTTGGATGTAGACATTTGAATTAAGTGAAACGATGCTAAATATTGTGTATTTTTCAACATAATATTTCACTTTTTTACGTTTACAAAGAGGCGCTCAAGCTTTTATTCATAGTCATACGAATTGTTGTTATAATTTATTTTTGCACAAACATATAGGGTTTTTGGTATACTTTAACATTTTATTGTGAACTAGCAACCTGCCCTCGCTTCGCTTCGGTTTCAGTCTTTCCTGCGTAGTTCCCGTGGGAATACCGGGATAAAATATAGCTTAGTTTAAAAAAAATATTTTAGAAAGCTTTTATCTATACCAATAAATAAAATTGGAGTGTCTGTTTGTAATGTCAAAATAATAGGCTTTTTTCATGCTCACACTGTTATTTGCACTATACACATGCCTAAAAATCACTTTATATTTTTTTTGTCTGTCTGTTTGTTCCGAATAATCACAAGTGACGTGGGTACGGGTGGGTTATGGGCGCCGTCGTTTCATCGTCCCGGACGGACTGGACTGCGCGTGCGCTTACTATAGCCCACCCATAAAAAAAAATACCAACCTATCTGACCAGCAGAGTATAGTAAAGTCAATTTCCCTCCTATTGCGGAGGAAGCACGAGTCTGACAGTGGGACATTTATGTGCCGAGATTATCGTGTCCAATTGTGTTCAAAACATACAGGAACCCATTGACATATACACAAAAGATTTCATTCAAATCAGTTTTTATTTTATCACTGTTGGTGGCAAACGATCAAACAGCACACCTTTTTTTCCGCTGTGGAAATGCAATTTACGCACTATCCCCCGCCGGTGACTGACGAGAGGGACTCGCCGGCTACCTATGCTTCCGGAATACCCACTAAAACCAGAGCGGTCCCTTCCGCGCTTTTACGGGGTGCCGGGAATATCGTCTTATGACATTCGATCCCCGACAGTCAAACAGCACACCTGAAGCAAGTGATTCTGTCGCTCATGGATCTTTGTGACGCCGCTGCCTACTGTGAAGAAAGTGAAGGGAGTGTGAATGCGATGAGGTTCGACGATACTAAAGGCATCACCAAAACCCACCATACGCAAGCATCCTCAAATAGTTGGGCTCCCAGCTCTATCGCTCACCAAACGAAGTATAACAAATTGCTACTACTCAGACAGAGAGTGTGGTATTATCCTGCGCGGTCCTAGTAGCTAAAAGTACTGACAGCCGTTTAGGAGAAGTTAAGTGACAAAAATATGTACAGAAGAATTATATACATATATTAAGACTAGCTAACCCAACAGACGTTGTTCTATTCAAATAAAATATAAGGAATTCTCCTTGAAATCGACAGCAGCGTTACCTGCCGGGTCCAATTGTGAATCTAAACCATTCTAGAATCCCCTTGAACACAGGTTACTTTGGAAAAGTTTATATAGTCGTTAAATTTTCTTAAATTTTAATATTCTGCGCAATTTTCTTAATTTTTTTTCCGTAAAAGTCATTTTCAAAGTATTAGAAAACTTAAAAAAAAAAAGAGATGGACGAAATCGGTAAAGTCGTTCTCAAGTTATGTTATTGTCCTGCCCGAACAGCGCCACCTACCGGGTCCAATTGTGAATCTAAACCATCCTCGAATCCCCTTGAATACACACAAAAATTTTCGTCAACATCGGTCCAGCCGTTTAGGAGGAGTTCAATGACACACACGTACGCTAGAAATTTATATATAAGATATAGTTATATTTATTTAATAAAAACTGTGAATTACCAATTATAGTTTACTACATTGTAATACGTGACCACAATTATTTATCATTTAAATGTGTCATAAAAATTTATTGAACATTAACGTCATTTATTACTATGAAAAATAACAAACGATATTTTATTTTAACAATATGTAGTCATGCACATTAAACGTGTGATGACAGAGTAAAAAAATACATTGCAAATAAAACTACGGTCACAGTCAACCATAGTTCTTCGTTCATGAACGCTGTAAAGTGTTCGAAACGTCGGGCAATCAAAAATCAAATACAAAGGCGTTAAAATCCCGTTGTTTTATTTACAATTTATAATACTCGCGTAAACATCAGATATTATTACAAAAAATATAAATAATAATATAATCACCACAACCCTCTTTCTTACCTATAGATAGAAGCAGATAACATCACATCAAGAAGAGGAAAACTGAAAAAAAAACGTATACTAGCCAGTGTTCGGGCCGACCACTGAGGGCAAGGAACTCGGCACTGGTGGTCGGCCCAACGACGAAGGCGATGTGGGTACGGGTGGTTATAGGCCCGCGCGTCGTCCTTTCGTCGCCCCGGACAGAATGGGCGATGTGTGCGATTACCATAGCCTATCCATAAAAAAATACTAGCCAGTGTGTGGTAAAACAGGTCAATTCTCCATGACCTTCCCATTGCGGATGCGGCCTAAGTCCAACAACCTGCATATATAAGCCAAGATGATGATGAATATTTATTCATAAATATTATCTTAGCTGTCTTTTACGCACGAGTAAGATAGGGGTTGGTGAATTGTACCTTCGTCACTACAAGGAAAAGTCTACTTACCCGTTATCAATTCCATTGATACCGATCTTTTCTCCCATGTCGCCAACTACGAGACCAGGATAGGTCTCCAGGGTTTGCGGATTCCTGATAGGCACAACGAAACCGTGCAGGCCATGATTGGTACCATCAGGTGTGATCAATTGTGCAAACAGCAAGGTGTGCGTGCATGTCCTACCTGAAACAAAATCCGTGTTACAAGAAATTTGTTGGGTATCTATAGAACTTGATAACCAGCCTTGCAGCGGGCGATTAGGATGCTTTTTTTATTGCAAACTGTAGCAAACAGTTCACCTGATGGTAAGTGATACTGTCGCTAGGCTGCTTACCGTGAAGAAAATGAAGAGAGCGTGAATGCGTGCAATGGGGTTCGGTTATACTAAAAGCATCACAAAACCCACCACCCGCAAACATTCTCAGAAAGTTGGGCTTACGGCGTTCCCGCTCACTGAACTAACCGCAGTAACAAATTGCTACTACTCGGACGTGGATTTTCTGCAAGAGTGTAGTACTACCCTAAGTTTATTGAGAACTGTCTATAGTGTGGTCCTACTACAAGTACCACACTTATCCTAATTAATTGAAGTGGACGCTGTATATGTATACTCTTCTGTCGGCGTATATCAGTATGTAACTGCAAAAGTTTTAGAAATAATTTCGCAGTGGGCCATCCGAGTTAATACCACACTCTCACAGAAAATCGTCTGAGTAGTAGCAATTTGAAACTGCGCTTCGTTCGGTGAGCGAGAAAGCCGGCAGCTCAACTTTCTAAGGGTGTTTACGTATGGTAGATTTTGCTGATGCTTTTGCCGCATGTCTGACATCAAAGTAATTGTTGACTAAACGCCATCAGATGTAGTTTGTCCAGGTCGATGTAAAACTTATAGTTGTCTTTTACGACGAATGTTGTAAAGCTTGGTAATATTCGTAGCTGCTACCGGAGAGAAAGTATTGTAACATAGCCTGGCCAGGCCACCAAAAAGATTGCTTCAATCTTTTTGGTTGCCAGGCTATGGTATAATACTAAATAACACATTCAAATTTTAATTTAAAATGCACGTAATGGCGTATGTCAGTTTAGTGTCAAAGTAAAGAATATTAAGGCCACCAGCGCTTTTCTTTCCGTTGTAAAAAGGAACCTCGCCTAAGAAACTAATCCCTGTGTTTAACGATCATAAATAACATTCAGACACAGAAAAACAATTTGTGAATCACACAAATTAGTGTTCTGCAAGGGATTCGAACACGTGAGACTAGCTCCTTACGTCGGTATCTCAACCCCTTCGCCATCTGTGCAGTTTTAATAAGTCATCGTATTATTGCATAAAGTTGAAAACTTCTATAGGAAACTCAACAACATGTTTTGCTCTAACCAGGATCTGATACTTAAGTTATAAATAATGATATCACTTTTTTTTATTTGAAAATATCGATATATTTTTTTTTACAATTAAAACAAACAGTCACATTATAAAATACTTAAATCATTAGATAACTTACAGAGTCAATTAATATTAAATAAAAAAGAAGTCACAAGTCAAACTTAAAAACTAAATGACCCCACATACGGACCCCGGCCCAAAAGTACCCATTAAACTGGCTGCGTTACCGCGCCGGATTACCAGCGAGACCTGCTGGACAATAAGCCATCCAGAGCGCGGATCCCGACACTTCTTCCGCAGGCGCCTCCCAAGCTCCTGCACCAGTGTCTTGGCTTCAGAGCTCCACGGCCCAGCCGTCTCAACAGCAAAAGGGACGAAATCATACGCCGACCCAAGGTAAGCGTATTTAGTGTTTCACTCTTGCGGCCATCTCGGCGCCGCCCCCAGCGCACTGCTGGGTGGCGGAGAGATGACAAGCCGCAAAAGTACTTACATATGTGGCATCCCAGATGAGACAACGACCCTTCTGCCACGGAATCAGCGTAAGGCCATCCGGCCGTTTGCCGCCCGAACGAGAAAGACCCGGGGGCTCTAAAACCCATGGCACCTCGGCGGAAACGAAAGCCCGCCGAATTATCTCGTTAATAGCGTGATGACGGGGCCTTCGTCCCGCACATCGCACACAACTCCGTGCATACCGGACGCATCAACATGCGCACCGCATATGCAAACATGGGGTTCACAAACTCCGCACCCCAAACGCAAACCCACTGCCACCCTAAGGGAGTCATTATCTAGAAGCGTGCCCATATTGGGAGAAGGTAAGGTATGCAACCAGACTCCTGACTCCGGCCTTGAGGCGGCAGTGAGACGCGCCAACTCAACCCCCGAGCTGTTTCCGCGCATTTCCGAGAATAAGTACTTCGAAGTACCTTCGTCCCAGCCACGCTGGCATCCTGGCTTCTCTGGCAAGTTGACTCCTGGGCAAAGAGCCGACCAGCTACTCAAAACCTCAGACTGGAAAGGTATGCAGATCACGTCACCGTTAGGTGAGAGTATTTGAGTGACAAGCTCCGCAGACCCAAAAGAAGAGGCCAAAAAAGCAGCCGGACCAGTTGCCCGCAACCGCTGGATACCCAGACCACCGTGCCGAATAGGCAAACTCGCTTGGCACCATTGCGACTCATTAAGACTCACGTTAATAGTCTCTTCGAGTAGACGTTTAATAGCACAGTCGAAACGATCCACCTCTTCCGGAAACTGCCATGAAGGAGCCGTTCGCACCATGTAGGTCAATTTTGGCACAGCGAAACAGTTTCTCAAAAGAGAGAAACATGAGCGGGTAGGTGCCTGAAATGGTCAGCTAGTGACTCCAGAGTTTCAGTTCGATGATATAACTTATAAATAATATACAATTTTACAATAATGTGTATATACAGGCTGTATCGGGTTATGGAGCAACTGTTCGAGTATGTTGTAGTGTACCGGCCATAGATCGTAATTAAAATGTATATTACACAAAAAATAATATAGCATAAAAGTTATAGTAATTTCAAAAATGTGTGTCAAACAGTCTACGCCTTAAATGTTACGTATTATGTAGGCATGGATAGACAGGATACATGTAGGCATGTAAAGCTTCGACAGTATAATTTCATTCATACATACCTAGAATTGCGCAAACGCTTCAATGGGACCGTAGGTACAAACGTGACTCGGCGACGATAATCGGCCGATCAGCTGATTTAAAATTGATTTAACGTAATCATTGATTTTTTTCATTTCTATTGAACATTTAACAAAGTACGAATATGTTGCAGATTAAGTATCACTGACTTTATACATTTCAATCAGATTGAAACGAAAAAACAATGACAAAATTGAAAACTTTACATGTCTCTAATTCATTAACGAATCGATATTTTTCCTTCAAATTTTTTTATGGGTTTTTACCACCATTGCCTACCCTCCGTTTGACCAGTTGTCCCATAACCTGATACACCCTGTATATAAAAAAAAGTTCACACGCATGACATTTGAATTGGCGCAGTAGAAAAATAGTATAAAATATTTGCCTATTGTGACGTAATCGTAATAATTAATGGTCTAAGATCCCGCTATACAACGACCTTCACCGAGAAGTTTATTTGATGAAACTTATTTTTTACTAGCAATCCGCCCTCGCTTCGCTTCGGTTATAGTCGTTTTACCCGCGTAGTTCCCGTTCCCGTGGGAATACCGGGATAAAATATAGCCTAGTTTACGCCCTGATATTATAGCTTTCCATTAGTGAAAGAATTTTTGAAATCGGTCCAGCCGTTTTGAAGATTACCCGGAACAAACAGACAGACAAAAATTTTTTAATTGCTATTTTAGGCATAGGTGTCGTGCAAATAATCGTGTGAGCATGAAAAAAGCCTATTATTTTGACATTACAAACAGACACTCCAATTTTATTTATTGGTATAGATTTAATTTAATATGTCAATAAATAAACTGCATATGGGTTGCCTAACAGATTTTAGTTCAGAGTATGATTAATTAATAATTTTTTTTTTTTATACATTGCACCGATTTGATTATTAGAAAAAAATCTATACCAATCGAAAGTATGAAGCCCATAGAATATGCAAACATCGATCAGATCGGTGCAAAATGCTAGTATCGATTTATCTGTTAATACCTGGCTACCTGAGAGTTGTGACCGGAAAAGAATAGACAATCTAACGTTTGATTATTCTTTGGGCTTCATACTCTCAATTGGTATAGAATTTGTCTAATAATCAAACCGATGCAATGTTCAAAAAAAAAATTTTTTTTAATTATTAATTAATCATACTCGGACTAAAATTTGTTAGGCAACCCATATGCAATATATTTATTGACATTAAATTAAATAAAAAATAAGTTTCATCAAATAAACATCTCGGTGAAGGTCGTGGTATAGCGGGATCCTATACTATAATTACTTATTTAAAGATTATTCTTAATTTAAAATATTCATTTTTTATTTAAATAATATAAATCATATACACGTATCACGATCTTCTGTCACGTACTTATTCATCAACGCTGAAGTACGAAAAAAATTATAAACCAACTCGTGATCAATTAAATAACTAAAACACTCAACCTGTTCCTGTTTATTTTAATATATTTTTGCATATTTTCATCATCATCATTCATCATCATCACAACTCATATACATCCCACTGCTGGGCTCACGCCTCCTCCGCAAAGGGAAGAAACTCGAACTAAGGGATATTATATGCAGATAACATCTGCATATAATATCCCTTAGTCGTCTTTTACGACACCCACGGGCAGGATAGGGGGTGGTGAATTGTATTCTAACTCTGTAACCATGCTGCAAAAATTGGTTTATATGACTCAATGTTGCTAATTCTATTTCTATAGTTCTATACTTATCTCAAGTAAATATCATTATGTTAAGACATTATTAACATTCGAGCCATTATTAATAAACATTTTAAAATATCAATAGAGTCATTATCGTGAAATTATCATTTGTTCTGGGAAGTTTAACGGTTAATACCCTTCACTTTAGTTCCGTAAACGTTATTTATTTTGTTTATGCTCACCTAGTAAAACACACAATATTGTCATGGTAAATTTTGCACTGTTATTTTTTTCTTTGAAAGTACTAATATTATAATTGGCTCTTCTCGCATGAACGTCTCTACAGGTTGTCACGAGACATTAGATGAATGGCGATCATGCACCCTATATAGTGTTGCCCAAAAAAGTCTTGGTCTTGCGGTCTTGGTCTTGCGAGAAATGCGAGACCGAGACCAAGACCAAGACCGCTTAATTTTCGCAAGACCAAGACCAAGACTGGCCCTGCAAGACTTGAGCAAGACCAAGACTGGGCCTGCAAGAGTCTTGCGGTCTTGCATTTAATTCAAATCACCATTTCAGCTTATATACGGTTGAGCTTGTGTCTTCTACATAACAGGAGGAGAATCGGCCGTGGCCGGAGGGGAATCGCCACGGTGATCGGCCGTGTTGTTACAGGTCATACATGTCAAGTTTTCCTTCTCTTGCACCGATGTTATATATTATAGCCCTTAGTCGTGGGTTCTCAGTCACGGATAAAATAGGGGGTGATGAATTATATTCTTACTCCGTCACTACACGGCAAGTCAAATCAGTCTTGAGATATCCATCTATTGGCCAATCGATTCCCAATGTTGGTGTTGGCTTTTCAGAATTACTCTTCGGAAAGGCTTAAGGACAAAAATACCGTAATCACGAGAGTGCTCTTGCCCATTATACATATTTATATATCCGTTTATTCATTAGCCCAACGACGTTCACTGTTGGACATAGAAATATGCCTACAATTAATCTATATAAATGTCTATGTAGGGACAGAGTACGATCACCATCATGCAGTACATGAAGCGTTGCTCCCAGCGCTATTTTGCCTCTGCCACGACTCACCCCAATCCACTAGTGGTTGGGGCGGTAAACTACGTCCCCTCAAAAATATCCGCGGTCCGACGTCCTCGTCATCTTCTTGAAGAAGAAGATGACGCTATTATGATCGCCCAAGAAAGGACCTACACAGCTCGCGCCGCGATAACAAATAAAACTCCGCGGTATCGGCCTCGCCGTCGAGGTCGAAAACCGCGCCGCGTAAAAGTCATTAACCTAAACTTGGCCACGCCCACTTTGCTCTCAGCGACGCCCCGAGCCGAGGTCCGTTCCCCACAGGGGGGAGCCCTCGGGCGATGTTCGCTTAACTTACTTACCGGGTTGAGAGCCATCAGCGCTCACCCATTGACCGCGTTAAGCTGTCAAGGTCATCTGCGACCAACAGCTACACACACCCAAAAAAAAAAGACAGAGTACGAATATAATTCACCACTCTCTTACCCGTGGATGTCGTATCAAATCGGATCGGGCAATGGTGTTAGGAACCCATGAAAAAAAATTGAAATTAAAATATCGATTCGTTAATGAATTGAGAGACATGTAAGTTCTCAATTTTGTCATCGTTTTTTCGTGTAAATTGATTAAAATGTATAAAGGAATGATACTTAATCTACAACATATTCGTATTTTGTTAAATGTTCATTAGAATTTGAATAAATCAATGATTACGTTTGCATAAGCAAGACAAACTTCACTTTAACATAAATCAGCTGATCGGCCGATGACCGTTGATGAGTCGCCTTTGTACCTACGTAACCATTGAAATGTTCGCGCAAATCTAATACCTATTTATACTGTCGAAATTTTACATGCTTACATATATCCTGTCTGTACATACCTACATAATGCATAAAATTTAAGGCATAAACTCTTAGACACACATTTTTGTAATCACTATAACTTTTACGTTATATTGTTTTTGTGTAATATACATTCTAATTATGATCTATGACTGTTGAACTACAACATACATGAACAGTTGTCCCATAACCTGATACACCCTGTGTATATATGTGCAAGAGAAGTGAAACTAGAAAGAAAACCCTGTACCAACATGTCTGACCAGCGTGGTATAGTAGATCAATTTTCCTCTTACTGGAAGGAAGCTTAAGCCCAGCAGTGGCACTTTTATGAGCTGTGACGATGACGACGAACATTTTACAAGTATTAAAACCATAAAATTTTAAATCAGTTTTATATGTTCTTGAATAAATAGTATATTAAGAGCTACATGGATCCAGCGGCCAAAGTATTTATATAGGCAATAGAGCAACAGGTTTTTTCAAGTATCCAGAGTATCAGTAACTAAACTGGAAATACAATAGAAACATACCACTTAACTTGAAGGGGAATATAAACAATCGCATTAATTGTAAAATATCGCATTGATTATAAAATGACATAAAATTTATTGCATCAACTGCCTCGTGTGGTGACGTCTTAAGAAAATAGGGTCGAAAGTCCTGTCATAAGAGTAGTAACGCTGTCTAATGGAACACCAGGGGAATAGAAGAGTAATTTTCTCCAGTGGTAAGTATTGTATTCAATAGTGAACTATAGGCTAGCAGATGGATAGATAGGATAGGATATTTGATTAATTTAGTTGGATTTTTCATTGCCATGATAAATTACTGTTACGTTATTCTAACTGCAAAACTTTGCGAGACTCTTGCTGCAATACCAAGACTCGGGTGCGCAAGACCAAGACCAAGACGAGACCAGGTGTGATGTTGCAAGACCAAGACCAAGACCAGTCCAAGTCTCGTCTTGGTCTTGCATTTGGGTAACACTAACCCTATAGAACAAAATTCTGGGCTGCCGACCATCAGGCAGTCCTCCAGCGATGCCCTAAGCCAAAGCCCGTTCCCCAGAGGGGGAGCCTTTGAGCGATGTCGCTTAGTTTATGTTCAACGAGTTGAGAGCTCTCAGCGCTCAGGCATATTCCGGGTCAAGCTGTCAAAGCCATCCTCTAACAGCTATACACTCCACAAAGAGACACCATCAGCCAGTATATGAAGCAGTGCTCCCGGCGCTAATATGACTCTGCCGCCACTCATCCCAACCCACTAGTGGTAGGGTCTTCTCGTTATACCCCATTAAAATTATTTGCGAGCAAACAACTGCGATTAATATAACGAACCCGATAGTGCCATTACGTTCGCCCAGATCGAAATATACACAGCCCGCGCAGCCCTAATATGTAGTCATTCATGAATCCGCTCTCACCGCCAGGGACGGAAATCGCGCCGCAGTTAAATCATAAACGTGGTAACTTTATCGAAGCAGCGAACGCCCGAGCCGAGGTTCGTACCCTACAGGGGTTCTTTCGCGATAGGTCGCTTATTTATCGGATTAAGAGTCCTCAGCGTTTACCTAACAGTGTGGGCAAAGTTATGATAACTTCCATCTCCTAACTAACCATCTGTGGTCAACTATAGACACACAAAAAAAAATTACAAAATTTTCTCTTTCAATTTGAAATTATTCTTAGAAAATAGTCGAAAATGATATTATTTGTGCTAGTCTCATCTATATGAAGAATACCTTTCAATCATTTCACTAAAAAATCTCGGTATTGTTCGGCTTTTGTCGTGCGCCTATCTCTATTAAAGCTATTTATCGTTGCTATACAGTAGGAGATCCCTAGTAAACCATTTGCTTACCGGATGAAAACCATATTTTATGCAACAAAATATATCATTGAACATATCTTAATAGAATTGTATTATATCTCATATAGGGTGTCTTTTGGCGGCTTGATTAATTTCAAAACATGGTAGTTTTTCGGACACAACGTACCTTCCTCTACACACAAAAATATGAGCACTAATATTTACGCGAATATTAGACATAAGATAAACCTATTTTATCACGACGTATTTGATACCTAAACAGGTAAAATATAGTCATTCAACCACAGTTAAAATAATATATTTAGGTTTAATAATATATTTAGGTTTAATGATATATATACATATGTTTATTTATATATTGCTGTTAACGTATGGTGATATGTGTTTGTATATGTAATATCCTGTTTCAACTTTACATATATATATTTTTAAATGGTATTTTTTTTACAAAATCCTAATTACTAGAACTAATTTACGTTTTGTTGGTCATTGTGTGGACCTATGCAATTGTTTCTATGCACAAATCTACCTTGATTTTTAAAAATGACGGCTAAATATTTCATTAAATACATTAATTTAAACGCATCCTTTCAATAGAACCCTAAATTGAAATAATTTGGTTTTGAGAGGGACTTTGCAAAGATACAAATAATCTCTACACTCGAAACAATTTGTGAATAACACGAAATATTGTCCACGACATTGGCACGGCAGGTCGGCATCTTGCCAGGCTGGCCACGGAGGACAAGAAACTCGGTACCGGTGGTCGGCCCAATGGCGAAGGAGAGAAGATACGGTGGTTTATGGGGCCGCGCGCCGCTCTTTCGTCACCACGGTCGGAGCGGACGGCGTGTGACCATAGCCGACCCAAAAAAATGTCAGCATTTAACCACTACGCCATCTAATTCCATATATGTATATGAAAGATCATCATTTCAGCTTAGTGGTGAGTGATGAATAGTTTTCTTCGTCACCGCACGGTAAGTAAAGACAAATAAATTTAAATATTTCGACGGTCCCTACGTATATAAAGACATGTCAAAAATGGCATTTTTTTATTGCATTCTTTAGGCTTTTTTTATTATATTCTTTGGGCTTTAGATTTTCAATAAATATGCAGTAAAAAATGTGCGTATTGAAAATCTAAAGCCTAAATAATATAATTAAAAAATTTAATTTTTGATATGTCTTCATGTACGTAGGGACCGTCGATTTGGTAATGCTTCTAACAGTAATAATTGCCCTAAAGATTGCCGTGCATTATAATTTCAAGAAATCGTTCAAACTCCCAAGCACATTATTTCAAAATCAGATTTAGATCTTGGTGAAGTATAATAATGAATATTATCAATTCTAAAATCCCCCTGGATGCCTTAAAAGTGCGCTGCACCAATCAAGTCGAAGTAGAACCGAATGGTCGACAATTTTACTCTCAAGCTTTGGCGTCAGTAGGCAGTCGATATTAACAAAATTGTATAGTTTGTTGTCTGTATATTCGAAGAACACATAATGAGCCGTCACCAAATAAATTAAGACAACAGTAAAGACTACAAAATTATTCGTTTATGTTTCAGTCAATATGTTATGATTGACAATGTTTGTTTTTTAATTATGCAAAATGGATGAAAATATTATATTGGAAATTTTATGGTCACGTGGTGGTTGTAATATTCATTTAAGTGGTAAACTTATAGTTTAACTTCGTTAAAAAACATTGTCATGGTTATATAGAAAACAAATAACTGCATTTCAAAGTGAAACTTTTATTACATCGTCTCAAACTTTTTCTTCCATCTATGTCGCGCGTTCCAGCATGTCGCGTGACGGTCAGCCGCGGAGTAAGGGTAAAGTGAAAGGCGCTCGACAGAGCAGCCGATATTGGCATATGGCGACGCCTATGGTTCGCATCAGCTGACCGTGTAGTGTATAGATTATTACTCATTTGTACCAGTGCTCCACGCTATTTGTTTGCTTTTATCAGTGTTTAATGTAATTGTTGCTATTTTTTTGCTTTTGATAAACAACGAATGATAAGATTTTAATATCCTAAATCAAATCATCATCATCTTGCTCTTATCCCAATTACTTGGGGTCGACGCAATATGTCATCTGTTTTGACATATTGCAAAAAGTTTCGGCAATGACTTTTATGACCGGCCGCCTGCCTGACGTCAACCCTCCTTGGGAATGTAATCGTTGACCCAAATGGTACCAGATGGAGTTGGTCAATCTAGGTCTCTTAGTCGTCTTTTACGACACCCACGAGCAAAGCAAGGGTTGGTAGTATTCGAAGCCGCTACCACACAGCAATATCCT
Organism: Lymantria dispar; assembly: GCA_032191425.1. Taxonomy (NCBI): domain Eukaryota; kingdom Metazoa; phylum Arthropoda; class Insecta; order Lepidoptera; family Erebidae; genus Lymantria; species Lymantria dispar. Next base: position 4,315,002 of record CM063444.1, on the reverse strand, counting down.
AAATCAAATATTTTTCTAAAAATGTTTAGTTAAATGTCTACAATGCGAATGTTGCACTTCTACCGTGGTTGCATAAAACCACACAATCATTTCTTATTGAAGCCTCGACACTAAAACATCATACTACATTTACATAAGTCAAAATTTGATTACTATTCGTAGATATCCACACTAGTCTAATTGTTAAGGCGGTTAGAACGGATTTCCAATAGTTATACATTGAAATCCAAAGTGTAGTAATAATTTCTAGCTCGCAAATAATTTTTAATAATAGCATGTCAAATATTAAATTTCAGAAATTTATAATACTACAATTTGCTATGTAGTTATATAGAAAAGAGGCTATATTGAGGAAGTATTGAATTACCTGACGTAGCAATACCTAATGACGTTCTACACATCTTTTGCCAGTAGACAAACAAGTTGAATGGTTAAATTTCAATATAAAATGTTTTCATAAAGTTTTACCTAGATTACCAACCCAGCATTTAGCGGCCTCGAAGTCTGGTGTGTGTATGATGAACTGTTTGTTTTGCGGATCGTACGTAGCCGTAGTGCGCATCAATCGAGCGTCGGAGCCGTGGGCGATCTCTGTTAGCGCAAAACTAGCCAATGTCTGCAATAAATATTTAAAAAAAATATAATTTATTTGATAATGGCAAATACTCAGGACCATATTGGTAGACGTAGACAATGACTAAAGGCAAAGGAATTGAAGACAAATACATGTATATTTTTATATATATAATTCTCATTAGACAATGGCGTGCACTCAGCTGCAAAATATATTGATAATAAAGTCCCATATGTTTCACTTTTAAATTCCGCTTTAATGTCTTAAGTAGAATTGAAGACAAATATCTGTGTGATGACGGAGTAAAAATACAATTCACCACTCCTTATCTTGCCCGTGAATATCGTAAAAGACGATTAACGGATAATACGCATATAACATTTATGCAAGGGAAGGAAAACCCGAAATAAAATCCTATACCAACCTGTCCGACCAGCATGGTATAATGTTGATTGAATGACCTTGAATTGACTTGAGTTGAATTGACCTTACATGGTTATGGTTATTATAGTAAGGTCAATTTCCCTTCTATCATGTAGGAGGCTGGGCTCGCCCAACAGTGGGACGTATATGTGCTGACATATAATTCCCATTAGCCTATGATCGTGCACTCCGCTGCAAAACGTATTGATAAAAAGTTCCATATAGTGGTGTTTAAATTCTGCTTTAATGTCATAAGCGGAATTGAAGACAAATATATTTTTATATCATTCCTATATCAATCTGTCGCGTATAATGTATTGATAAAAAAGTCCTATATAGTGGTGTGTTGTATACCATACGGCATTTTAACAATAATCAATATCAATTTACTTAAGCGAAATATCTTGTGCCTGATGACGCCCTAGCAGAGCCTGCGGGTGACCGGACCGGGGATTTAGTCCGGGCACCCGCGGGGAGGTTAGCCTCGCGACGGCGATCGACATTTCAGTAGGGGACGTCGAAGGGAGAGGGTACTCCTTCGAGGTATTCTGTCGGGCCGACCACTAATGTCAAGTCACCCTGCTCCGGTGGTCGGTCGAACGACGAAGGCGACGTGTTGCGGGTGGGTTACGGGTGTGCGTGCTTACGCCCCTCTGTCGTCCCGGACGGAGTGGTGCGAGGAGTGCGCCGAACGTAACCAGCCCCCCACAAAAAAAAAGCGAAATATCTCCGTGTGGCGACAACATAAACATACAGATACTACTTCAATTGCTTGTGGGAATCGTAAAAATATACTGAAGGAACACTAAGAGGCATGGGTAGCAGTGCTCTTCTGGGAATCGTATACACCTGTGAATGCCAGCTCATTTGCCAAGCCTAACAATTATGGCAATACATACACCAAAGAAAAACAGCACTTTGTGATATTCTATTTGGGAGGTCTATGTCTAGATGAAAAACTGAATAATAATAAAATAAAATATTTTCAAACAATACAATTGTTCTGATTAATAAAAGAAAATAGAATTGCGGCAGAAATTTACATGCAAAGTAAATTAAGGATGTTATATTTTTAACTACTTACCTCTCTATTTACAAATGTTGCTCTGTAGAATTTTAAATGCCTCTCGGTACCAAGTGACAGTAATGCATTTGAGACCAGATATATGCCGATTGCCATTTTCACTGACACACTTGGATTGAGCGATTGTATAGCTTCATTTATTGTCATTATAGTGCGCGTCTGAAAACAAACTGTACAAATGTAGTCAAGAAAACATTCAATTACATTCATTTAAATATGTGTTATCCGTGTGGTGTCGGAGTAAGAATACAATTCGCCACTCCCTGGATGTAAAAGAAGACTAAGGAATATATTATGCAGATCTTGCATAGGCAAGAGAAGGAAAACTCGACATAAAACCCCAGGTGTGACCGGCGTGGTATAATAGGTCAAGTTTCTTTCAATTATGGAGGATGTTCGAGCCCAACAGTGGGTCTCACGGTTGAGATCATTATGTAAGTTATTAAAAGAATGATTTTAATTCCACGCTGTTTTTTTCTCGGAAACATTAATTAAGCACAGTAAAACCCGATCCCCACCAAAACATTCTGTAAAAAACTAGCCAAGTCTCGATGGAGCTGCTTGTTTATCTCTAAAAAGTAATGAAATCTAGACAAAGTCGTGCCAAGTCTAAGGTTCCTTACTGCGATTTCTTTATTATTATAGTTAATGTTGTGTGACTTGGCCGTTGAAGGGTACACAAGGGTACAAAACCAGGTGCTCCATGACACCATTCTACCAATCTGTCACCAGAACCGCTACCCATTGACAATGGAAAATTGCCACTTAGATAACGTTGATTCAATAATTGTAGGCTTGATAAAGCTGCATATTTCAATTTTTTATTTGTGGCACGTGTTGGCGTATTAAACGGGATTACGATCGTATTAAGCGTTAAGAAATATATGAAAGCATGTCTCAAGTTGCTGGGACTGACGCAAAATGGCGTATTATGCGGGAAATCGTATTAAACGTGATCGTATTAAACGGGTTCTACTATACTTATACAAAGTTTCAGCACAATAACAGAAATGCTTTAAAAATATGTCGACAATAAAAGTCCAAATATTATTTTATATTTATTTTAACCGCATAGATATTGTAGTGATTGAGATACCGACCTACCCCACCAGTGGCGGGGATTCAAATTCCATGCAGGACAATACTTTGTGCGATCGACAAATTGTTGTTCCGAGTCTAGATGTAATTTTTGTTCGTTAATTATATGTTTGTAAAGTAAAGTTTGTAAAGCCCGCAATACAAAGATTATTTCCTTAGTACAGAGTGGTCTTCTATACCAATAAATAAAATTGGAGTGTGTTTGTAATGTCAAAATAATAGGTTTTTTTCATGCTCACACTGTTATTTGCACGACACCTATGCCTAAAATAGCAATTAAAAAAATTTTGTCCGTCTGTCTGTCTGTTTGTTCCGGGTAATCTTCAAAACGGCTGGACTGATTTCAAAAATTCTTTCACCAATGGAAAGCTATAATATCAGGGCGTAAACTAGGCTATATTTTATCCCGGTATTCCCACGGGAACGGGAACTACGCGGGTAAAACGACTATAACCTATAACCGAAGCGAAGCGAGGGCGGGTTGCTAGTTTTAAATAAATTAAATAAATTTAAATTTAAGACTAGTTGTGCGCCTGGATCAACGCGCTCGTTACGCTGAACCCCTATCTCAAAGTGTTTTTAATTCTCGGTAATAATTTCAACGATAAACCTATATTGATATTAGTTTGTATGCTTGACAAGATGTATACAGCGTGTAAGCCTGAACTCTTGCAAAATATAAATATTACATGTCGTAACTTCTAGATTTTAATTTCCAATTCAGTTTCTCCACAACACAGATTACAGATAAATAGATATTGTATTTAAAACTGGACTGTAAGGCAACAAGTAATATACTATCTTTTAGTATTCCTCAGAAATTTATATATGACACCCAGCCCGTCTTTAAATGACGCGCTAGAAACACCAAAAATTAAATGTATGAAGTCGCTCGTAAATGTACAAATTAATGTAGTTTGAGTGGCCACAGTACTTTAGAACAATGAGTTTATTGATTTAACTATACTCAGTGCCAGATAGGGTGGCAAAAGACGACCTTCACCTACCTTCACCATGATATCTTAAAATGCAAAAAAATCTATCGCTTACCATACAAATCTATCGAAAAGTTGTATCACAAAATTCTCTTGGTAGATGTCTACCAGGAAGCAACATTACAAACAGCATAACTCAAAATGTTACGAAATCTAGTAAAATTACCATATAAAATATATGTTTTTAATATCCTATAATCATGTATTTCATTGTTTTAAAATACCAGATAAACCTGGTGACATTTCATTATTTTATAAATAATATCATTGATAACAATGCCAAATTACTTTCAAATGTCTGAAAATCAAAAGTTTTTAAGTAACATTAAAATTAAAGTACCGAGAATATTTATATAAATTCAATATAATATAGATCCTATAATTAAATACGTAATTAGCTTTGAAGAATTATGTAACGCCCAAAAAATGCCAAGTTTTAAGTTATGACACATTTCTTTCAACTCATTTTACCGTCAGGTGTAATAAACCTAAAGGGTCGCACAAGTAGATGCAAGATTTTAGGTTATGTGTATCAAACATAAAATCTTTTCACTGATTTTAGCGTCAGGTGTATGAGATCAGTGGCGTCATGTGGCCCAGTCGCCATTTTGTTTGACATTCCGTGTGGAGCACGTAAAAGATATTGAAAAAAAAAATGATGGCCTCGATGACAGTATATACCGAAAGGTTGGTGCATTCATAATTCATGTATCAGACAGCGGTGATAGTAATAGTAGTGGAAGTGACAGTTCAGAACTATAGATTTTTGTAAAGTCATAAATAAATTATTTTAGTATATTATTTTACCTCACCTTACGTATTTAACAAAAAGTTAGCCTTAAGATAGGTAAGCTATCAGTTTCATGCTAGGGCAGTGCTAAGGTAGGTAACGTGTACGTATGCTTTATTATTGCACGTGTAGGTGTTTAATAATTTCTTAATTAAAATTCTAAACAAATTACACGCAGACAAATGTTTGTAACCTCTGTTCGGTCTAGACACCTTCACCACGATATTACAACGATAAGACGGTTTGTATGGAAAGCGATAGAATTAGCGATAAATTACTTGAATTTGATGATATCGTGGTGAAGGTCACCAAATGACCTCTTTTGCCATGCTATTTGGCAAACAGTATATGTGATATGTCGTAACAAATATATGATTTTTTATAGCCAATCGTATTAAGCAAATTCAAATCATTTGTTAAGCATAAACCCCGAGAGGGCACTCACACATTGTCAAAGTTTACGAAATTATCTAAAAAAATAAACTACCACCGGATCAGAACGCGACCGCTACTGAGAAGATCCGGCAAGAAACTTAGCGGGTTTGTCTATTATTTTTAATAATTTTTTTCTTCTTATTATATATAAAATTGTGTACATGTTTTGTAAGAACTAGCTCCAGTGTGATGCCTTTCGAACCGCAAGATACTTAATATAATTCTAACGATTATAGCTGAACCAGATCCCACAAGCGGTACCCGATCACGAGTTAACTACTAGAGCAGCCATCACTCCCCTCAACCACTATGGAGGGAAGGTAGAGGAGAGGGCAGTTTTAAATATTGAGCAATTCTTTCTGTGGGGTGATGGGAGTAAGAATCCTGTTCACCAATCTTACCCGTGGGTATCATAAAAGATGACTATGGTTATAATATGCATACAGAAGAAGAGAAACTCGAAATAAAACCCTATACCCACCTGCTTCACTGGCGTGGTGTAGTAGGTTAATATTCCTCGTACTATAGAAGAGTCTCGAGTCCAGTAGCGGGACGTATATGAGCTAATGTGAGTTTTAAAATTCTTACCCTTATACTATATCTAGAATCGACCATTTCTTTAGTGTGAAATTTGTACTCGTTGATTTTCTTTAGTTGCAATTGGGTGATACGTTTTTGTTCCTCTATAGGAGGCGTCACTGTGTTGTGTGCAAAAAGTGGGTCCTTCTCCAGCGTATGCCATATTTTATACTGCAACAAAAAATTATGTTTATATTCATTTAAATAATTGCTGTGTGGTAGCGGCTTCGAATACTACCAACCCTTGCTTTTCTCGTGGGTGTCGTAAAAGGCGACTAAGAGCCCTAGATTGACCCGGACCAACTCCATCTGGTACCATTTGGGTCAACGATTAGATTCCCAAGGAGGGTTGATGTCAGGTAGGCGGCCGGTCATAAAAGTCATTGCCGAAACTTTTTGCAATATGTCAAAACAAATGACATATTGCGTCGACCCCAAGTAATTGGGATAAGAGCAAGCTGATGATGATGATGATGATTCATTTAAATAATGCATATTTTTCTTGACAAACTTGAAGAGTAATTCTACAGGGAAACTGTACTTTTTATTAGCAACTAGCAACCCGCCCTCGCTTCGCTTCGGTTTCAGTCGCTTTACCCGCGGCGTAGTTCCCGTTCCTGTGGGAATAGCGGGATAAAATATAGCCTATGTTACTCCCTGATATTATAGCTTTCCATTGGTGAAAGAATTTTATGAAATCGGTTCGGTGATTTAAGCGTGAAAGCGTTACAAACAAACAAACAAACATCCTTACTTTCGCATTTATAATATTAGTATGGATAGCACAACGGCGTAGTTCCCGTTCCTGTGGGAATAGCGGGATAAAATATAGCCTATGTTACTCCCTGATATTATAGCTTTCCATTGGTGAAAGAATTTTATGAAATCGGTTCGGTGATTTAAGCGTGAAAGCGTTACAAACAAACAAACAAACATCCTTACTTTCGCATTTATAATATTAGTATGGATAGCACAATATGCGTATAGGTCTTGGCATGGCAGTTTATAGAAATATGTCACCAGCCCAACTCGGACGGACTTTTCACATTTAATAAGATTTATTATAGGTAACGCGTGATTTTAGTTTTTTCAAACTGAATGTATTGGTTTCTTAGGCGCTTCACACATTGGCGACAAGCCCAGGCGCGGAGGAGCAGATCAGCCTCTTCGAGCAGATTTTACCGCGCCTGACGGCTTTGTACGCGTCCCGCACTAAACTAAAGGTTACTTTCCATTTGGTCGTCGTGGTTAGTCACGTTACAATGTGCAATACTGAAGTCATTAAATTTCGTAAATAAATCTATCCGTGTCCAGATCTGCTGCGGTCCAACCCGCGCCTCCGCGCCTGGCGACAGAATCTGCTTGCGGGACGTGCTCCCGCGCCGTGGCGCGTTTTCGTTGTGTTGGACCTGGGGTGTTTTCTATACTAATCGATGTACTTGCATACAATACTAAAATCTGCCACTCCGCGTCAGGCGACGAGGCGCGGCGCAGTGTGTGAATCGCCTAAATCATTGCTTTAAAACTTTATATTTACCAAGAACAAATAGTAGAGTTTACATTAGACCAAACAACAATGATTGTCTCACGATAAATTTAATGTGTCTGAACCCGTCGTCGTCAAGTCTCATGGTTGTTGTTATTGTGGAATTCGTGTGATTAATGGGTAAAATTTAATAAGTTATGCGCAATTGATAAAAATCATTAAATAAGTGTAGATTAAACTCTCAATTTTGTTTTGTAAAGATTGAAAATGTGGTAATATAGAGGTTTTTGATAAAAAAATATTCATAATATAAATTTATTTTGCATTAACTCTAATGAACGTGAAAAAAAAATTGACGGAAGTCGTTGAGGTGCCTTATATTGAGGTTACACTGTAAATAAAGGTGGTTAAATGACGCACTTACGCACAGCTGAAACTACTGAAACCAGGAAAGGAACAAGCGAAGATACGTGACGCATTTGATTTAGATTAAAATTGTCCTTTTTACAGCATATCACTATAAGTAAAATGAAAATCTTTAAGCAACAACCCCGAAACTAACGAAATAACATCTAAAAGTAAGCAACACGTTACCAGAAGAAAATAACAGTACTAGAGAATTCCATTTTAGGCCGAAAATGCCGAGAAGAGCTCATAATCTTTAAACTGTTGGATCGATTTTTACGAAACGAAGCGAAGAACCACTTTGAGGAAACTTCACATAAAAAAACCGCATAAAAATCGGTCCAACCGTTCAAGAGCTACAATGCAACGGACAAACATTGGCATTAAACTCATAACACTCGTTTTTTTGCGTTTGGGGTGAAAATTGAAACACTTATCAGAGATAAGGTTAAAATTGAGGGAGTTAATTTATCAAAGATTCAAAATGCTCCAATGCTCCATAATGTTCCATTATAGTCGAGATCGGAGCGAGGATTGGTCTCAACCATGATTTGGAATGTCGTCAAATATTTATTGAATAAAAAAAGAAACGGGCTAAGTGCGAGTTGGAGTCGCGCACGATAGGTTCCGTACCATTGTGATCCAAATCACATAGGGACGGACCCATCTATTAAAAAAAATTAGCAGAAAAAAAATTATTATTAAAGTAAAAATACAACTGAGTATTTTGTGAATACAGTAAAACCCGCTGAAGACGATTTCGCAGGGACCCGACCAAAAGCGCGTCTTAGGCGGGAAAGCGTATTATGCGGGAAAGGCAAAAAAACGTGCCATTATTATTTATTATATTCTATTATTATTTTGAATACCTACGTATTGAATTTAACACTTAAAAATTACCTAAATAAAATGTTGTTTATTTTCTTTATCTAATATATGTAGTAAGTACTAAATATATTTTTAAATATTAAAAATAAAAAATATTTTAAAATATAAAAAAAAAAATGTTGTTTATTATTATTACGTAACTTTCACTTATTTTAGTTTGACAAAAAAGATTTTGGGGCATTAGCAATTACAAGATTTTCCACGTAATTTAATTTTCGCAGTGCGTCTTCGCTTGATTCAAAGAAGTTACATAGCGTCTTAAATCATTAATTGCTGATAATGCCTGGGAGCGTGACAAAATCGGAGTTGACTCAGCTTCTTCTTGGTCATTATCACTTAGGGTCGCTCGACAGTCGTCACTTCGTCAGTCGCTGGCCGCTGCCGCAAGGGGTAATATCTCGTCGCAATCATCGGTGCCGACCTGGCGCTGCCGACTGTCGCCAGGGCGATGGTCGGCAGCGTCAGGAACTGGGACGCGGTCGCAGCCTTCTGCGAGGCAGTGATCTCGCAGAAGGAGGCAGCGGATCGCCTGCGCGAGGAGCGCAGCCTCGATGAGGCGATCCGCCGCCGGCGACTGGGGCGGCGTAGGCGCGAATACCTGCGCCTCATGCCGCCCTAGCCGAGGCCGCGGGTGACGTGACTGGGGAATTAGTCCGTCACCCGCCGAGAGGCCGACCACGTGAGGAATGACCGACGTCCCTCCCAAAGGCCCCCCCCCCCCCGTCGGTCGATGGGAGGGTACCCCAAATAGGGGGTATTCCGTCGGGCCGACCATTGACGTCAAGTCACCCTGCTCCGGTGGTCGTTCCAACGACGAAGGCGACGTGCATCGTGGGTGGGTTGCGGGTGTACGTGCTTACGCCCCTCTGTCGCACCGGACGGAGTGGTGCGAGGAGCGCGCCAACCGCAACCCACGCCCAACAAAAAAAAACGGGTAATATGTGTATTTGAGTGGCACGTGTTGGCGTATTAAACAGGACGACGATCGTATTAAGCGTTAAGAAATGTATGAAAACATGTCTCAAGTTGCTGGGACTGACGCAAAATGGCGTATTATGCGGGCAATGGTATTAAACGTGATCGTATTAAGCGGGTTCTACTGTATTTCAATTTGCCTACCTGTTGCCATTATCGATATCGAGCAAAAAAGAGCAAAAATATTGCGTTTGTTGTATGGGAGCCCCCCTTAAATATTTATTTTATTTTTAGTATTTGTTGTTATAGTGGCAACAGAAATACATAATTTGTAAACATTTTAACTGTCTAGATATCGCGGTTCTTGAGATACAGCCTGGTGACAGACAGACGGACGGACAGACAGCGAAGTCTTAGTAATAGGGTCCCTTGGTTTTTACCCTTTTGGTACGGAACCCTAAAAAGTAAGTATGTAATCAAAATGTAATAGATATAACAAACAATACAAAAATACGTGGAACAGATGCAAACACTAATAAATGTGTACATTAAATTTATGTTACAGAACGTATTCAGGGTCACAATTTAACCAATCACGTGCTTAGTCACGCAAGATTAGACTTACGCGAAATATTTATTGATAAAAGCTTTTTCAATGTATATTCTAACTGTATTTTAATTTTATTATCACTATTACAGTTTTTATCTTACGTAGATATACTGTACGAACGAGATTTGATTTCGTTTTACTAATTTTAGTGAAATATTGTTAAATAGCTTCTCCTCGCGATTTTGTCCGTGTGGTATAGACTATAATTATATACTTTGGGCTAACGTTAACTTTAACCTAAGACTTTGTTTACGCAGAAGATGAAAATATTTTTTAATAATAAGATTCTGTTACACATGATTTATCCGTGTGGTGACGGAGTAAGAATACAATTCACCACCCCCTATCTTACCCGTGGGTGATCGTACGAGACGACTAAGGGATATAAAACGCATATAACATCTATGCGAGAGAAGGAAAACTCGCAATAAAACCCTATACCAACACGTCTGACCAGCGTGGTATAGTAGGTCAATTACCCTTCCATTATGGAGGAGGCCCGAGCCCAACAGTGGGACGTATATGGGCTGAGATGATGATGATGACACATGATTTTTGCGAAAATTTAGTCGTTAACGCAACGGAAGCTCTCAAAAGGAAAAAGAACCCCGATTTTGAAACATTCTTCATTGGTGCTTCGCTCCTGTTGGTCTTAGCATGATGATATATAGCCTTCCTCTATAAATGGGCTATCTAACACTGAACTAGTAGTAGTTCCCGAGATTAGCGCGTTCAAACAAACAAACTAGCTTTATATATTAGTATAGATATAGATTTTCTGTGTGATTTGGATCACAATGTGTTGCGATCTTATTTTGGGGAGACTTAGACTGCTGAAAGATGTCTAAGAGAATGGGCATCTCTCCCAGGATTATTTAATAGACCTGAGCATCGTGAAGGACCTCGCCCTTTGTTCTCTAGAGAGACGAGTGGGACGTCTATGTGCAGTCTTCAATTACGGCTCGGGTGACGAAATAATCAGACAGATATACGTTTTTACGACGCACTATGAGCGATGAACCCCAACGCCCTCTTGTTACCAATATAATACGACGTCAGATTCCTATCTCAATTCGAATCATGGATCATCGCTCCAGAAAATAGATCCCGCATCCTACTTAACTACCACTATAAAAGAAGCTTTGTCTTGCCCAAGTTCAGAATTCTATGATATAGGATACCAGATCATCGAAGCGGTCTCTGGAATAATGGTTTATCCCGATGCGATAAATAAGAATAAAAATTTTGAGATACTAAAACGTTACAAGATAACCGTTTTCTATTAGTAACCACGATGGCCTAGAAAAGGATACTGAAAAAAAGGGTAGTGTAAAGTGTTACTACCCTAACATTTCTTGATAAATTAAATATAATCTAGTCATCATCATTTCAGCCGATTGTCGCCCACTGTTGGACATAGGCCTCCCTCATGTTACGCCACAAAGTGCGGTCCTGTGCCGCCTGCATCGACGCCCAGAAACATTCACCAGGTCGTCGGTCCACCTAGTTATGAGGGCATCCTACATTGCGTCGTCCAATACGTGGTCGCCACTCGAGAACCTTTCTTCCCCAGCGGTTGTCGAGCGATGTGGCCATTGCCACTTCAGCGTGTTAATTGTTCGTGCTATATGGGTTACACCCGTTCTTCTGCGGATGTCCGTATTCCGGATTCTATCTCGCCGAGAAATCCCAAACATAGCCCGCTCCATGGCACGCTGAGTGACTTTGAGCCTTGTTATGAGGCCTACATTTAGGGACCACGTTTCCGTGCCTTTAAATTTCTAGTAAAAAAAATATATAACATATAATTATTTCCATTTACTTACGCACATAACAAACGAATGCGACCTTTAATCTAATACTTAACTCTTAGTTACTCTTAAATGCTATTTGCGTGATTATCGTTAACAATTAGAGTTAATTATATGTGTTATAAGCAAGTAAAAGTCATAAAAGGATTAAACATTCGCATTTTCTAGAAAACTTTTGAAAAAGGTTTTAATAAATATTCATAGGTCGGTACAATAATCAGTAGCCGACCGATATAATCGTAAACGAATAGGTATTATTTAAATATTTGTAATAACATTTTAATAAATTATGTACAAACCTACATGAAAAATATAAGCTGAAACAATAATGGGCCTAGTACAATGCACCATTGTACTAGGCCCATTACAAGTCGGCAATAAACGCTTACAGAAAAATTAAAACCTTATTAATATTAATAAAAAAAAAAACAAGGACATATGCAAAATGTATTAACAATAATAATTTTGGTTTTATATTATATACTAACCGTTCTCGCCCGCTTATATATTAATTTTAAAATAATAATTTTAAAAGGAAATAAATTAAATTTTATATATAATTTTTATTTTTTTATAGTTCTATCTTTATTAATCTCTTTCGTTTTTTATTTTTTAGTTTTTAATTTTTTTTATTTATATTTTTAATTTAGAGCTGAATGTACGTATAGATCAATAATCTGGGGGCACGGCAGTGCCCCCGCCAAGTCGAGCAAAAAAAAAGTCGGGCAAAACGCAAAACTGCCGTAACATACTTTTCTCGAAGCCATTCAGGCCATTTTCGACCCCCTATAACCTCGTTGTTAATAAAACTAGAAACCTGAATTTTTAGTAACCTAGCAGGCATTATATACACATTGTGTATTTCAAATTTCATTCAATTTGAACCAATAGTTTAAGAATTATAACTAGTCAAAATTTCGTAATTTTGTCACTCACTGACTGACTGACCGATCATCAATATTAAAGTGGCACTTCTAGCAGATATAGAAGCTTCAAATTTAGAACACAATTAGTGTTTAGTGTATAAATGAAGGAAAAATTATGAAACGTTAAAATTTTAATCCAGTTTCCGAGATACACCGCCTGCATAAATAATTTTGTAAACTCATATAAACATATAGGGTTACAAAACTACATTTGCAGTTAATGAAATGTAACTTTGTAAAAAATAAGAATACATTTGTCGTCATCATTGCTTCTCTATGGGAATCGTAACAACCGGCTAAAGACTGCGTAGATGATGTAGTGGTTAAGATACCGACGTAACGCGCCAGTGTCGCGGGTTCGAATCCCATGCAAGACAACACCTTGTGCGATCCACAAATTGTTGTTCTGAGTCTGAATGTAATTTGTGTCGGTTAATTATAATTATGTTCTTTCCGTATGGTGACGAAGTAAGAATACAATTCACCACTCTCTATCTTGCCCGTGGATATCGTATAAGACGACTATGGGATATAATGTGCACATACCATCTGTGCAAGAGAAGGAAAACTCGAAATGAAACCCTATATCAACATGTCTGACCAGCATGATATAGTGGGTTAAATTCGCTCCCATTGTGGAGGTGGCCTGAGGCCAACAGGGGGACATATGAGGGCTGCGATGACGATGCGATGTTGAATTATATGTTTGTAAAGTCCCCCACAATATAAGAATTATTATTCCCTTGTGCAAGGCGTTGTTATTTAAAAAAAAGAATCAACAGGAAGGAGAGTGGGCAGCAGTTCTCGCGGGGGAAATGTATGATATCTCACTGCGAAATCAACCCGCCTACCAAACGTGGCGACTACGTCATTATCCTTCACTAGCAACCCGCCCTCACTTCGCTTCGGTTTTAGTCGTTTTACCCGCGTAGTTCCCGTTCCCGTGGGAATACCAGGATAAAATATAGCCTAGTTTACGCGCTGATATTATAACTTTCCATTGGTGAAAGAATTTTTGAAATCGGTCAGGCCATTTTGAAGATTACCCGAAACAAACAGACAGTCAGACAAACATTTTTTAATCTGTATTTTAGGCATAGGTGTCGTGCAAATAACCGTGTGAGCATGAAAAACGTCTATTATTTTGACATTACAAACAGACACTCCAATTTTATTTATTGGTATAGATAAGGCGAAGAAAAATGAGCTCTAATGATGGCAACTCTGTTACCCTTGAGCGTCGTTGGATGCAGGTGCCACAGTACCGCACTTTATGGTGAAGCATGAGGGGGGTCTATGTTCTACAGTGGACGGCGATAGGCTGAATGATGATTGGCATAATAGGTGTAGACAGATACGTAGATTTAATTATGTTCAAACATAACTTGTAAAATGGTCAATCAACTTAATGAAAAAGCAAGAGTAGGACGTGTCTTATGAAATTGTACCAAAATCTCCCAAAGTATTAAGCAAACTAAATTGCCTGAAATTTAACTAAAAGAAAGAACGCCATCATGAGGCTCGATTGCCATCAAAGCGGAGAGGAGACTAGAGATGTGTTTTAAAAAACCAATCAAATTTCTTTATTTCCACATCTCTTCGCTTAGTTTAGGTAGAATTGAGTCAAGCGGAAAGGAGAGATGTCTAATTTTTCAGAGAGTGTGCTCTAAGAAAATCTTTTGTTGGTATTCAAGAAGTAGAAGGTACCGGAAAAGCAAATAAGTAGGTCAGTCTACAAAAAGAAATGAGATACCATCAAAAACAAGACTTGTAAAAAAGCCAAGCCTCGCAACTGAATTCTTCTACCATAAAAATTTGTGAGATCCTTGTTATACCAAGTCGGTTACCTCATTCAGTCCCTGCTTAAGGGATCTTTCTTCTTAAGTTATTACGTAAATAGCTAACCTAACAACTTCTTATAGTGACTATATCAATATCAAAGATCTTTTATGTTTAAAATAAATAGATTGACTTCTTCTACTTCCTTCTTAATTTTTTCAATCTTCTCCTTTTTTCCCTTGTTCCTTCGTTCTTTTCCCTTATCCATTTCTTCGTCTACTCTTCCTTCTATGACCTTTTCGTGTTCTATTTTAGGTGATTCCGTTGCGATTTCTTTTTCATCTAATGGGTATTAAAATTAAATTTATTAATTATGTTTAATGTTCTGAATATCAATAAATAGAAAATTACTTTTTAATTTCCACTCCTGCTGTTTTTTTCGCCTGTTTAATCAATCACATCATTCGTTCTTGTCCTTTTCTCTCAAAGTAACTTCTTATTTCTTGAAAGTATAATAAAGCGTTGTAAATTCCGTCAATTAACGATTTCTAGATAAATTTAAATAATTTTTATTACATTTATAATTAACTCTTAAACTTTATCTTCACTTTATCTTATTTTTTATGTACATTTACCTCTCTAATCTCTGCAAAGGCAAATTCACTTATGTTATCGTACCTACTCTTCAAAGCAACCAATCCCTTCATGGAATCTTCTGTCACTTACAAGTGATTCGAACTATAGTGAAACATCCAATATAAGACTTTCTTGATTCTATTGATAGTTAATGTCGAATTATTAATAAAAAAAAATATATTTGACAAAACATTACTTACCTAAAGTTTGAGCTTTTATCTCCTGAGATCAGTTATTAGAACCAAACATATAAACAGCACACAAACATAAACTTTCAACTGTCTGACATTTTTCGTTCACTTCTCAACCGTTTATGAACTCATGTTTAATCATAAGATTTAATTAAGTTATGTAAAAACAAATGAAATTAATGAAATAAAAAAAAAACAATTGACTTTAACCTCTTATATTTAAACAGTAAAAAAATCGTCATTTGAAGTCTGTAGAAGTTACAGTTTGGAAACAGAATTTCGCAAGATCCTATTCGAGATGATTTCCGTATGACAAATAAGATGCCTACCAAATGCCGAGTCTATAGAGGTTACAATTTGAAAATTGAAATTTAACATTCTAACACCCACCCCCGCAATTCTTATTAGCGGTGGGTTGTTATAAAATCCGCTCTTAGATCATTTCTGCATCACATATAGATGACTCTAACTAAATTTGGAGTCTGTAGGAGCTATGCCTTAAAAAATAAAAATTTTCGTTGTTAATATCCACCCCCGCAACCCCCTATGGAGTGAGCTATCGTAAAATTCGTTCATAGACTATTTCTACATCTCTACCTACCATATTTAGAGCTATAGTTTAAAAATGGGAATTCTTCATTGTTAACGCCTCCGCAATCCCCTTTAGGGGATGAATTTCTTAAAATCCGCTTTTAGCTGACCTTTACATAACAAAAGTAATATTCCTATAAAGTTTCACATTTCTAAGTCCCGAGATTTCGTGATAAGTATACTATGACTATATAGATTGGAATCTAATATATAGATTGGAATTCGAAAAATGAATAGCCATAAACCATCTAGGATAAATTTCGCATCGAATGGCGGCAGATTCATGTCGATACGATCAGTAGTTTAGGCGTGAAAGAGCCTCAAACAAAGACCTTTTCATCTATACCAATAAATAAAACTGGAGGGTCTGTTTGTAATGTCAAAATAATAGGCTTTTTTCATGCTCACACGGTTATTTGGATGATACCTATGCCTATAAATCACTTTATATTTTCTTTGTGTCTGTCTGTCTGTTTGTTCCGGGTAATCTTCAAAACGACTGGACCGATTTTAAAAGTTCTTTCACCAATGGAAAGTTATAATATCAGGGAGTAAACTAGGCTATATTTTATCCCGGTATTCCCACAGGAACGGGAGCTACGGGAATAAGGCGACAGAAAGCGAAGCGAGGGCAGGTTGCTAGTTATACATATATATATAGATTTGTCGGCGGAGATTAATATCAGTTTGGCCTAGTTTTCAAGTAGAAATGGAGCTTATCGCCGAATTTGTTGTTACTGGTCTTGATAAACAAAATTGTTTTCAATAGCAATAAGCGAAAATGCATTATACATATCATCATTTTTTTTGACAGGCTATTGTGCAGACATGCGCCGTCTGTCTCGTCCGAGGGGATGAGAGGGCGGCACGCACCCCCGACGTTGTCGACGTATTCCCTAACTTTAGTCATTGGCCGATCAATGGCACCGAATCCTTGAGGTCCGTGGCCAGCCCGGTGGAATAACTTTTCAGGTACTCTCCCACCCCGACGCCCCCCAGATCGTCGCGCTCAGGCGATCAACCTTTCTACGGGTGACGGACTATTCCCCGGTCTAGATCTTGTTCATTGTAAGAAATTCTTATATAATAAGGTAGGTGGAGAGAAAAGTATATTTTTTTAGAGGCAGGCTACAGTGTAGTCACAACCTGCCCGATTGATCAGAGGGACGCGGGGGACAGCGGAGCAACTCCAAAACCAGTCAGGTGCGCGGCCAGCGTGCCTTTCCAAGCGCCATATGGTCGGGCCACCGGTACCTGACATTGACATCAGTCACCAGAGAGGCAAGATAACAAGAGCAAGAATAACAAATGATGTTTTTTCTGTTTGCAAAAACGCGACATTTCTATTTTGACTAGGGACAATGGGACATATAGTTTGAAAACGGGACTATCCCATCATGAGTGAGACTTATGGTCATCTTAGACTAGTAATGATAGCATGTACTGCCGAAATATTCCACTTAAGCCAGCTAAGGGTTATATAGCCATAATAAATGTACAATTTTTTCAACACCTTCAAAAAAACAGAACTAAACAATAGCCTCCAAATTAAATAACAATATTAAACTTAGCCTAGAATTGACTGTTTTTTGTACGAGGTACAAAACAAAGCTTATCAGTCTATGGTTTTTGTGTCAGGGCCTTAGGTTTTTATAATAAAATTTTGTGAACAATATAATAGTCTTGATTATTGACATTTTAAATCTTGGTAATGATTACTTTTTTTTAAATTAATAAACTACATTTTTTTCCAGTTTAATCTGCTAATATGATATATCATCCTAGCTGACCCAACAGACGTTGTTCTGTTCAAATCTAAAAAAAACAATAAAAGGCATTCTCCTTGAAAGCAATCGCAGCGCCACCTACCAGTTTCAATTATTAATCTAAATCATTCTTATCCATCGGAACAGCTACAAAAAAAAATCATCAAAATCGGTCCAGCTGTTTAAAAGTGATCAATTACAAACACATGAACAGAAGATTTATACATATATTTAAAGACTAGCAAGCCGCCCTCGCTTCGCTTCGGTTATATGTTATAGTCGTTTTACCCGCGTAGTTCCCGTTCCCGTGGCAATACCGGGATAAAATATAGCCTAGTTTACGCCCTGATATTATAGCTTTCCATTGGTGAAAGCATTTTTAAAATCGGTCCAGCCGTTTTGAAGATTACCCGGAACAAACAGACAGACAAAAATTTTTTAATTGCTATTTTAGGCATAGGTGTCGTGCAAATAACCGTGTGAGCATGAAAAAAGCCTATTATTTTGACATTACAAACAGACACTCCAATTTTATTTATTGGTATAGATAAGCCCTTAGTCGTGTTTTACGACACAAAATATCGAGTGGTGAATTGTATTATTACTTTGTTACCAAACGAAAATCAAGCTATAGATGGATGGAATTAATATAAGCAATGCCAGTACCTTAGAATAGTAACGTATAGAAGGTAAGTCCGCGCACAAAAAATGAAGCATTTAAATTGGAGCTTAATGGAGCTTACGCCGGACGGTTCCATGGTATACATGGTCACTGTAGGTACTGCACGTACATACGCAACTCTTATAAAATAAATAGGTAATTATGACGGTTTGTGCATTCAAATGGTGTCATAACACATTTGAAAAACATAAAAAGGTTTTTAAAATTACTTTTAAAATTATTACGACGATTTATGTTAATAAAAATAAAATTTGATTTCATATTTTGTATAGTGGTGTGCGTGTGTAGGTGTGTTATCGCCTGTGCGCATGTAGTGTTTTTGGCTTCATGTTTTTGATCGATTAAGTACAACACTATCCTTCTATACGTTATTATTCTAAGGCTAGTACTTTATTAAATTTATACTTCTGATGCCTGTATAAGTTTCTGATTGTAAAGCCCGTTTTTATCACCGGTTCATCTAAGATAAAGTTTATTAATTCATAAAACATGATAACAACATTTAAAGGCCTTGATCGAGTCAAAAACAAGCATAATATATCTATTTAAAATATATTGGAACCATACACCAGTTTAGTAATTAAATTATTTTATTTATAATATTTCTGAAATGTTTCTAAAAGCATCTTTATTATCATATAATATCTATCTATGTGTGAACAAAAACTTTACATGGGAAATTAATTTAAGTACATAATTGTCTTATTCTTCAAAAATCGAAAAATGTCATCATCATCTCCACTTCTATACGATCCACTGCTAGGTTCGAGTCTTCCACAATGGCAGAGAAATTGACCTTCCTACCCACACTTGTCAAATGGGTTGGTATGAGGTTCACAAAAATATATGTATACATACATAATTAAACATAATTAATCCAGTTTTTGATGCAATAACAATCATGATAAAATGTGGAAACAAGTGTCTGTGGAAACACTGACTGATATTTGTTATAAAAAATTGGAGGTTCACATTATATTAGGGCTTATGACCTTGTTACTAATGTCATTCCATCATCTCCGTCTTATCTTTATATACAGGGTGTATCAGGTTATGGGGCAACTGGTCAAAAGGGGGCTAGGCAATGGTGGTAGGAACCCATAAAAAAAATTTAACGAAAAATATTGATTCGTTTAGAAATTAGAGACATGTAAAGTTTTCAATTTTGTCCTCGCTTTTTCGTGTAAATCTGATTAAAATGTATAAAGTCAATGATACTTAATACGCAATATATTCATACTTTGTTAAATATTCATTAGAAATTGAAGAAATCAATGATTACGTTCACAACAGCAACACAAACTTCGCTTTAAAACAGCTGATCGGCCTATGAGCGTTGACCGCTTGCCGTTGTACCTACATGTCATTGAAGCGTTTGCGCAATTCTAGGTATAAATGAATGAAATTATACTGTCGAAGCTTTACATGCCTACATGTATTCTGTCTGTACATGCCTACATAATACATAACATTTAAGGCATAGACTCTTAGACACATTTTTTTGAAATCACTATAACTTTTATGTTGTATTGTTTTTTGTGTAATGTACATTCTAATTATGATCTATGACCGTTAAACTACAACATACTCGAACAGTTGTCCCATAACCTGATACATCCTGTATATAAAAGCAAATCGCCCTCGCTTCGCTTCGGGTTGAATCGCCTTAGCCGCATAGTTCCCGTTCCCGGAGGAATATCGGGATAAAATATAGTCTATGTTTCTCCCTGATATTATAGCTTTATATTGTTGAAAGAATTTTTGAAATCGGTTCGGTGGTTTAAGCGTGAAAGCGTAATAAACAAACATAGTTTCGCATTTATAATATTAGCAAAGATTTCTTGTGTACATGTGTATGTCACTGAACTCCTCCTAAACGGCTGGACCAATGTTGATGAAATTTTGTGTGTCTTCAAAGGGATTCGAGAATGGTTTAGATTCAAAATTAGACCCGTTAGGTGGCGCTGGGATTGATTTCAAGGAGAATTCATTTTATTATTTTTTAGATTTTAATAGAACAACGTCAGCGGGTCAGCCAGAAGCATATACAAAACTACTAATATTTGCATAAATAATGATCATCATCTCAGCTTATATAAGTCCCACTGCTGGGCTCGGCTCCATAATAGGATAGAAATTGACCTATTTTAGGTTAATATAGGGTTCTTATGTTGGTATAGGCTTTTATTTCAGAATTAACTGCTTTTATGTAGACATTATACATATGTATATTATATACTTTAGTTGTCTTTTACAACACCCACAGACAAGAATAGGGGTGGAATTGTATTCTTCACCATATACAGAATACTATTATAAAATACCTACATAAATAGTAATGCTAGTAAAAGTTCGTATTATCATCATCACTGGCCTTTCAAAAACCATTGCTGGATATAGGCTTCCTCAAAGGATGGTAAATGCCTCAATCATCATCCTTGGTAAACTGGTTGGTGATTACAGTTGGTATTATGGTTTATATATTATAACATTCCTAGAAGAGTACTGCTACCCATAATCATGATGAGCGCCGATTTTTATACTTTCCATAAGAAAATACAGGTGGAGACAAATGTATAACAATAGACAATGATATAAAGTTAAATATTGATAACATATAATTGGTTGAATCATCAATTTTTAGATATACACATGACTCAGTTCTTACTTGGAAATAAGAAATAGCGGCTATAGATAGTAAAATATTATCAGCTCATTATGTTTTGAGTATGTTGAGGGATGAAGTAGGATTTACTGAAGCAAATGCTATTTTACATGCCTTAATGGGTTTTGGCTACTTGTGGAACTTTAGTTTGAAAAAAAGAAATACTTTTGGCGTGATAATGATTTATAAATCAACGAATGCCGGCTATACACACAAAAAAGTGTGACTCAATGTCACGTTCCGCCTGAGCCGAGAGAGTGCGGAACATGCAATAGAGGCATGATCGGCCTAAGCATTCGGCTTATGATGCATATATCACACACAAATATAAATTGTAAATAAATTGTTAATAGCACACTCCTCTAATTAATCTGTATAATTGCAGTAATAAATATTTAAATTAACAAGTGTAAATAAATGGTAATTAATCGAAAAAATTTTAATTTTCAATTAACTCATTTGTATTATACAAAATAGTGATAATTCTGTGATATTCATTTAATTCAATTCATAAATGTAAGCAGTTTTCCTTGTAGATAGATAGACAATTCTTTATTTCTGTAGCAATTACAAGAAAAACTTAATATTTATAATCCAGAATGTACAAAGGGCGGCCTTATCGCTATATGCAATCTCATCCAGGCAACCTTAGGATGGATATAACAGAAAAGAGATATGGTAGGTAAATTATTGCTGGTGGTACTGAAAATCAAGTCTAAATAACATAGTCATAAATAAATAATTGTATGTTTTCTTATGATGTTATCACATAAAATTATCCATCTGTAAACCAACTTTACAGACAACCAATTCTTTAATTCAAGATCTTTTCATTTATCTATTATATAAGTAAAAATCTGTGACATCCCACTAATATTATAAACACAAAAGTTTGTGAGTATGTGAGGATGATTGTTGCTCTTTCACGCAAAAACTACTGAATGAATTTTAATGAAATTTCACAATAAAACAGCTTACATATCAAAATAGCACATAGGCTATAATCTATCCCACTATTCCCACGAGAAGGGAAACTATGCAGGTAAAACTGTAGGGTGCTGCTAGTTGTAGGATATATTATTGTCAGGCATTTTAGTAAAATAAATTGATATAAGTTTCATGTCTTAAGTACCTACTGACCTTAATATAATTAAGTCATTCTTTGCTTTACATATATATATATATAATAAATCAATATGAACTGAAGTTATATGTAAATAGCTACTTTATTCATAATCTTCAAATAAAAGTATGTAAGCAAAAAAAACAAAAATAATTAAATAACAATATGTATTTAGTATTTTTTCTCCGTGTGGTTACGGAGTAAGAATACTATTCACCACTCCCTATCTTGCCCGTGGATGTTTTAAAAGACGGCTATGGGATATAATATGCACATAACATCTCTGCAAGAGAAGGAAAACTCGAAATAAAATCCTATATCAACATGTCTGACCAGCATGGTATAGTAGGTCAAATTCCCTCCCACTGTGGAGGAGGCCCGAGCCCAACAGTGGGACGTATGTGGGCTGCGATGATGATTTAGCTGTTTACAACTCGCCCACCTGATTTCAACCCTAACAAAGTTATAAATATATTGATAAACAATTAAAAAAAAATATATTATTGACACCAGCTTTTATTATTGCTTAAATTCATGGTTTAACAATATCTTTAATAATGCTTACATTTTATATGTAAGTTTATTGCCTATAAACTAAAAATGATCTAAGCTCTTTTATAATGGAAGATAGTTTTAAAAGAATTTCACTTGACAGAAACATTCAATCACAGTAAAAATTATTTTGATTACATTTGTTAAAAACTAATCCCTAATATATAAATTAAAATATAGTACATTTTTTTAAGCAAAACTTAGTAAACCATGAATAAAAACTACTACCAAAGTTGGCGCGAATCTCTGTTACTCATTTCTATGTGATATAAATTTTGTCGCTCATTATGAAGTCACTATTGTGAAATATAAAAAATGTAAAACATTATTTTTGTATAATTGACTTGCTTACCTTTAGCTTGAGCAACTCTATATCACCTTCTAAGGCAAGTTTGAGACGTTTCCAGTCAAAAGATGAGCCTTTTCTATACACATCCAGAGGCCCGCTCGGGATATCGGGAATGAAACTCAAGTCCTCCATTCTAAAACACAATACTCATATTAATATTTAGTGTAAGAGACACTATTAATAATTATGAGCGCACATCAATTTTATTACACCGGATGACTAAACCATACAGGGACATTTCAAATTCCCTCGCAGACATAAATTCAAGGTCTAAAGAAGAGCTATTCGGGTGTGCTGTTTCTAGTCAACTCTCACCTTCAATGTGACTGAGGGGAACAATAAAACTTGTAAAGGTAATTTAAACGAATGTTGCCTAGACGCTACAAATGAAATTAATAGTTTTAATTAATTTTAGCTAAGGTTCTTGTGAATATAACGTCTGATACAGGAATGTCGCGCACGCTGTAATTGGGCGAACCGCTCACACACGTCACGTTCACCGGTTCACGTCATATCGCATGATTAAAACCTGTCAGTAATGTCATGTTCAACTGGCATTTCCTTGAACAGTTCAAGGAAATGCCAGTGTCAAAATGACATCTTGAAATACGCTGTAGATTAATTACGGTTAAATAGAAATCAAATAATGTGAAAGATAATTAGACTCAATAATGAATGAAATTTATTTTGTATATATAATATATAGGGTTCGGTTTTTTTAGGTAGTGCCATCTCTTGGACAATATAGAAATTACATTAAGTTTAGAAATTACATAGATCAAAGAGTTGAAAACGTGAGTTGTTTGCAATGTTACTCCACAGATGGAAGCACAAAAGTAACATAATTAATGAAATGTGTAATAAGGACAGCTATATTCAAACTTGGTGTGCAAAAGAGAGGTGAAGATAGTCACTAACACATGCATAAAAATGACACTACATAGATATATTAAAGTTACGGACGCATAAACAAGAAAAGAGAAGTTGTAAAACAACAAACTGTGTTAGTGTTCACTGCTTTGCTTTTGTATCAGATGTAAAATGGACGGGTGGACGTGTTGTTGCGCGCTCGCCAACGCCGCGTGTTCGTTATAATATCGATGTTTATTGTTTTATATTTTGACGTGAAAACGAATATTGTTTACGCGATTGTACGACTGCTTCGGTGTTTGGTTGCCGAAGGAGATTGTGTTTAGTGCATGTGTTTTTTGTATGACGTTAGCGCTCACTTCACTTGCAGTGATTTCGCTGATAGCTCACTCACCGGTGGGTGCGCGCGTGATAAACTACGTGTTCATTACGAGAAAAGGCGATTAATCGTCTAGTGTGGGTGTTTTACAATAGCATCATGCTGTGTACGGTGACATAGTGAACGTTATATAGACCCTGACCTCTGGCAATCATGTCTGGGCGATCGGATTGCAGGAAATTTGCACCAAACATCTTCAACAAGAGCAAATGCACTAATTGCTTCCGACAGAAAGAGGAGCACAGTGCGGAGGCTCTGGAATCTAATCGGGTAAGCCTGATTATCACGTCTTCATGTCTTTAAAATTCAAGTTTGGAACGTCGTTTATTTCTAATCAACACACGAAATGTTTGTGTAGGTGTGTGTTCGTTCACTATTTCATCAATATAGTGAGTACACTTGTACGTTTCATGTGTGTGCGTAGGCCAAGCACTTCAGGTGTTGATCTAACGGATTTCATCGAGTTATTAAATTGTACCTTCCTTGCTTGCCTATAGAATAGTAACATATATCTTCCAACATCTTATCAAGTAGCATTACAGATAACTTTTGATTTGCGAAAATTTATTTCTGACGTGATTTCTGAATTTGAGTGGGGGACTATTTTCAATAAACTTACAAGATAACTTCCTATTTAAATGATACATTCAAAGCTATATTGATTCACGATTATTGATTATCAAATCATAGTATAGGTAGGTTGGTAATAGTTACCCAATTGAACTTGTCATAGATGGCTAAAAAATGTATTGCCATAACTAAACGTAGATAGCCCTCCCATTTATTCCTTTAACGCAGCATTCATTTCTTTAATCTGCTTCTTGTTAAAATAGCACAATCTTGCGTATAGCTATATTTTATATATTTGCCATTATTCGGTAGATCTCTATAAAAACACAAGTCGAAAAAAATGAATAAAGAATGAAACAAATTAAAATCACATTTAAGTAAACATTTTTAGTGTCGAGTGAAGGTATTTCTAACTAATCAAATTAGGTACGTAGGGAGGTGTTACGTAAGTATACATCTACCCCAACGTTGCAAAAATGGCTCAACTTTTTATACCATTGAGTTACATAATATTTTATTGTCCTATTTTTTTAAAAATAGGTACTTACAGTTTCCAACAATTAGGTGTATAATCTCATTTCTAATTGTGATCTTGCTACATGACATAACTAAATACCTATTTGTACCTGCCTGTGCAAATACATAACTGTCCTATGACCGCTAATCAAATAAATTATTTAATTTAACTATGATTTATGAACCTGTCTTTTTCAATTCCAATTATGTCCATAGAGATGTGCAATGGTATCTTTCTTTGACTAAATTGTCAACTACATTTTGTAGTGTTTCAACTGAGGCAAAAAAGCCTAGCTCATAATCTATTGTTTCTCTAGTTATTGCGATCACGAAAATAATTACGTTTTTTTTAAGATGGTGAATACATATTTGTATTCTCTCTTAGGTAGTGCGTTGTAAAACATTCCCGTATACCTATATAATCCCCGTGTGCTGACGGTTCAAGAATACAATGTGTTCAATCTCCTTATTTTCCTGTAGAAGTGGTAAAACCGTATGAAAAAAAAAATGGACAGCGACATTCTTCTGGGGAATTTATAACATCAACTGTGAATGCCAAACCACCTTCCAAGTGTGACATTATATTACTGGGGATTGTCCAGATGTGGACCTCGATCAGTGGTTAAATTCTTGAAAATTAAACTTATTGAAAATGGATAATTTCCTTGTGTAAGCCATTTTTTATAAGTATGGCTAAATCTTGTAAAAAATATTATTGAGAAACAATGTCTTTAAGAGTTTTTTTTAATATACATATATGTACTTAGGTCAGATATAGTTAAAATTAACAGGAATCTTCTAGAAGTTGAGTTTAACAGAAAAATGTCATGTCAGTAAATATCAACATTACATGAGCCATTTTAAATACAGAGTTTTAAATGGTCTCTTTTGATTAAGCCTGCTTTTAGTGAACAGATTTTACGGCCGTTTTAAGATCTTTATTACATTCATCCCTATACTTAAAACTTAATTGGACCTCCTGTAGGTTGTAACGAAGTGTAATTTATATAAAGTTTTGTTCTTAAATACAGTTGCATTAATAGTCTGGTACTAGGCTCATGTACCTACTATTCCTCTTCTTATGTACCTAATATTTATTACTTATTACATAAAGAATTGCTAAACATAATTGAAGCGAGAAATGTGACTCTCCAAGTTCCCTGTCAATAAGTCAACATACTTTCTCGGTAAACCTGGAAAGTTGTTAGTGTAATTAGCAAAATGTCGTGTTTCTTTCTTTATAAAGATTTGGCAAAACATTTTGTGGTGACGGATCTTGCCCGTGGATGTCGTAAAAGACGACTAAGGTATATAATAAGCATATAACTTCTGTGCAAGAAAAGGAAAACTCGAAACAAAACCCTATTGTCTGACTAGCGTGGAATAGTAGGTTAATAACCCTCCTATTATGGAGGAGGTTTGAGCCCAACAGTAGGACATATATTTTTAAGAGATGATGAAAGATTTTCAAATGTATTTTTCTACCTACTATAGGAAGGATAGATGTGTTTTTACCCAATCACGAATGGATCTGGATAAAGTTTAGCACAGACATACAGGTATTTTAGTCTGGCATAGCACGTAGGCTACTTTTTATCCCGGAAAAAACGTACAGTTAACGTGAGATAGACTGACGAAATAGCGCGAGAATTGAAATGAACTATATACGTATAATAGAAATTTTTCTAGAGCAGATTGCTGGGACCTTAGGTGTTTGAAGTCAGAAACCCGTCCGTCAGTTCCGCATCTAATATAATAATATCAGGTTGACCGAGCTTCGCTCGGAGTATTTTTGTAGCATTTATTCAGATATAAGTATATTAATAAAAAAGAAATAATGAATATTATATAAAAAAATTACAAAAAGAGAATAATAATAACACCGAGATTCGAACCGACGCTGTTTAAATGTCACATAATCCAAAATTAAAACCGCCCGTCTCACCACCTGAGCTATCGGAACTCGTGACATGAACCAACGAAATTTGAATTCATATTCTTTTAAAATTTAATGTTATTGTTTGTTTTGCTAAAAACACGGACAAAACAACATTTTCTATAAATAAAACCTAGCTAGATCGATTTTTTGGACCCGAAACCTCTAGTATGCCAAGTTTCAACAAAATCGTTGGAGCCGTTTCCGAGATCCTGAATATATATATATATATATATATATATATATATATATATATATATATACAAGAATTGCTCGTTTAAAGATAGATATAAGATATTAATATCAATTTATAATAACAAACATCTACATTTCCCTGGAAAGCCAAAAATGTATATTTTTTAAAACACGTTTACTTTTTGATATATTTTTATTAAATGGATACCTGCTTGTTATATTATATAAGACATTAGATAACATTAATAATATAGTTATCAGTTTGTTTTTTGTAATTAAGTAAAATCACGATATGGAATATATAATAATTTATAAAGTAGATAGGTAAGCATACCTACATGTTTTATGTTGTCAGAGTGGTGACGGAGTAAGAATACAATTCACCCCCTATCTTGCCTCTGAAATGTTTAAAACGACGACCAAAGGACATGCTCATATAAGATCTATGAAAGAAAATGGAATAACATCCCTTACCAATCCATTTGACTAGCGTAGTCAAACAGATATGAGCTGAAGTGACAATAATGATGATGAGGTAGGTTTACTTGTAATTTTTTTTATCAAGTTTATACTTTCACAGAATATTTCGACATTTGTTGCAATGATAACAAAATATATACTATCGAGGTCACTTTTACGCATGCATGAGCATGATTCATTTCAATATTTCATACATTACGAGTATGCCTAGACAATACTTGTATTAAATGTACAAACTTGCTGACATAAGTAGGTAACTAGGTAGCTGCACTATTATACAGTATAACTCATAGAATTCTATGTTAATGTTTATTCTTCTAGAAAAAGTGATTGTAGTAAAAATATTTTACCGGTATTTTAAATATGTATCGTTGTAAAAATACCGGTGAAACGAGATCAGTAAATGACTCATCACTATCGGAAACCTTCAACTTTTTTTTGTTATTGTTTGTAGTAATGAATATTTTGTGTCATTTATATTTGTGTATTTATTTTATACGTATTCAAATTAGCGTTCCCCATCAACTTAATAATAATTGGCCACTTATAATATTTAAAGGACATAATATGCTGTCTCTTCTCGTTATACAAGAAAGACTAGACTGTCGGTTCGTTGCTGGCGCTTTATCAGCCGCATATCATATTAATTCATAGTTAATGCTATGACATTAAATAGAACTAATGTTCTATTTAATTTTTTAATTGCCTAAGCCACACTCGTTATTTTAATACAATAAATATTTATTATTAATTTTATTTTAGAACCTGATCTTGAAAATCTCTGTCTACAAGTATAGCTAACAAACTAAACGTACACATACCAGTATTTTATATTATAGAATAAATACTTCTAGTGTCTGCAAGTCCTCCAGGCATTTACGCATTTATTTTGAATATTGTTAAATGCTGCTAGTTAATACTTATTCATACTAGCAAGTTCAAACAAACAAACTCCTTATTATCACTACTATATTGCTTAAATAACGCTGAATATTTATATATTTATCATTCAGTAATATTTTATTAAAAAATAAATATATAAAACCATAAAATCTATAAAAGTGTACCATAAATGTGACCAAAAGAGAAAAATCTAGAAACCTAAGTGATTTGCCGCCACTTACGAAGACCATATGATGTTTTAGTTAAAACGAGGGTACAATGATAGATAAAAATACATTAATCATTAATTTATTCATTTCTGTATAGCTATTAATTAGTATTAAACATTTACCTAAAAAGTGTATTTAGGATGTCATCGATCACAGATTAGTTCTGAGGTCAATATTTACCGTATGTGAAAACTGTCCGGTTCACATTGGTGAATCGCCTGTCATATTGAACCGTGTTATAATCAGTTAATAAGTCAGTCGTATAGACTTTAAATGATAATTTCGGTGTAAGTAAATAGGTTGTGAGCTATTACTGTGAAGCACCACTTGTGACAACATTGTGTAAATGATAAGAAACCCTGTTTGAGGCCCGTACTTTGGTGTTTTTACTTTATCGTAAACATCAATGTATCAAGGGCCGATTTGTTGGCGAGTTATTGTCGCAAATGTATTAAATGCCCTTATAAATTCACTAAGTACATTCATAAGTATAAGAGTAGTACCTAATCAAATCGTCTTCAAAACAATATTCTTTCAATGAATATAATATGGAATTCTCTCTATTTACCGTATTACACTTAACATTTTAAAGCGAGTCTAAATATTTCCTTAAAGAATATTTATAGTCTTTATTTATAAACACAACTGGTATATTTTGTAAACTACCTATATGGGTATCTATCATACATACGTTATGTTACATACGTTTATGTTTTCATGTTCACTATAGTACGTACTGTATTCAAAAGTACGTCAGCATTCAAGAACAAATTTGAGTACAAAACAACCAAATTTGGTTGAACATGACACAATGTCAAAGCCAAGGTTGAATCATACAATGTACCATATAACAATGCTGACGAAAAACAAATGTTCATAGGAATATGCCTCTTAAATCCTTGTAATAAAGGAAAATATAAAAATTGCCAAGGACATTGCTAAATGTAGACTTCATAATAATCAGGAAATGTCAAAGCCTCAAATGGCGCGGTCCGGACAATTATCTTGACAAATGCTCCACTAACGAAGCGGACTGACGCGCCATATTGGATGCGCGTGCGCAAGGTGACGCGAAGCGAATAGGAAGTTAACGATCGATACAATGAACGCTGACTTTACACGGTTTGCTAAATAGATCCTACTTTTTCTGAAACGCTTGTTGATAATGTCGGTGAAAGTTGCTTATTTAGCTAAATATCTTCCTCCTATTGATTACCGTGTAATTCTTGTTCGTGTATATCTATTTAATTGTTGTATTCTTAGAAAGTTTTCGTTTGCCTTTTTTTTTGTAAAAGCACTATTATATTGTAATGTCATCCAAGATAATTTTCCGGTCTCGTACTAAGCTTTTCTAGCCACAGCCCGTCTGTTAGTGGTCGTTATGATTCTTCATACTTACCGCCGTTTTTCTGCAGTTGTAGAGTGTAGACACTTGAAACCGCAGCCAGATATACTGCATGCCTTAGGGCACATTCCAGCGGTTACTGTCGGTAGATAAGTATTTTAGCTAGATATACTGGACAAAAAGCCCTACGAGTTGGTATGTACAATTTACAATTGTATGTACCTTGTTTCTGTTAACCAGAGAGTTGAGAAATCTCAAAGTTAAATTTGATTTATAAAATTGCTTCTAATTATTTACATAGAGAAAATAATAATAACTTGAAACGTAATGAACTCAATAATTATCTGCCTTTAGTAAATTTAAATTTACCCTTGCTAAAATTTAATTTAAATAATAATTTAAATAAACCCTTGCTTTGCTCGTGGGTGTCGTAAAAGACGACTAAGAGCCCTAGATTGACCCGGACCAACTCCATGTGGTACCATTTGGGTCAACGATTACATTCCCAAGGAGGGTTGACGTCAGGCAGGCGGCCGGTCATAAAAGTCATTGCCGAAACTTTTTGCAATATGTCAAAACAGATGACATATTGCGTCGACCCCAAGTAATTGGGAGAGAGCAAGATGATGATGATGAGTAAATTTAAATTTAGATCCTAAACTTAGAGCTAACACTGCCTTATAGTTTGATATTAGACTGAAAATAAAATATTTTGACACACACTTTCATCGCGGTTATCATTAAAACCGATTAATGGAGCCTGAGGCGGATGGTCACCAGCATTCTTATGAATCGTAAAATCATAATATATATTTTTCTTGGCGGTGGTGAGCGTATACGCCGCCCGTTTAATAATCCCTTTGCCATTGAGCCGACCACTGGTACCACCGTCTTTGACGTCTGGGGCTAGTCCGGTTACCTTTTCAGGTACCGTCCTTCCCCGATGACTCCTAGGGCGTCACCCTCACGCGGTTCAACTTTCTGCGGGTGACAGAATTCCACGGTCCAGCCACCTGTAGTCCCGGATAGGACGACAACGAGCGCTGATAACATCGTATTAAAACATACTGCAATTTACATTCATTTCTTTTTGTTTTTCTTCCTTACGGTAGCTTGCCTAGGGGTTACTTCGTGTTACCTACCCTGTCTCTTTAATACGGTTAGCCTCTCTGCGGTTAGACAGATCTGGTTGACTTATCCGCAGCTTATTCTAGGTCGCGATCATGTTCAGGTATACGCCGGCGGCAGAGCAGTTCAGCGTGGCAGTTTGCTCTTCCAAATGTGCCAATTTCTGATATTGTGGCTC
The DNA here is from genome assembly GCA_032191425.1 of Lymantria dispar. Classification (NCBI taxonomy): domain Eukaryota; kingdom Metazoa; phylum Arthropoda; class Insecta; order Lepidoptera; family Erebidae; genus Lymantria; species Lymantria dispar. Next base: position 4,282,940 of record CM063444.1, on the reverse strand, counting down.
CTAAACTCATTAGTTTATGACTTAAAAAGCCTTCTTTTTATTTAAGATAATTTTGATAGGCCAGTTATCTTCCACACAAAATTCTATACACAATACAACTTGCCGTAATTTTTATTACCTTAATTAATACTTGTAATAACAACACATGACATAATGTTTAATTTGTGATTACAGTGTGTACACAATATATATATACATCCATGCGTATTTACAAGACCTTGTCCGTTTTCCTTGTAATAATCCACTTTAAGACTTTGCCAGTTTGCCTTAATTAGTTTTGCGCCTAAACTAAATTAGTTATGTTAATATTTGCTATACTTGAACATGATAATAAAGAAATGGTACAATTTTTTTTATTATTTCATATTGAAGTCGACTCTTTTTGCCATATAAATCCTATTATAGGATACGTGTATTTCTCCTCCGTAAAAGGTGTGAAGGAAATGAAAATAAGTACAGTATGGTAATTTTACGTTTTATGTCGTCAACACCCAGGCAACTTTATGTTCTCAGTTCATTATACAATATCAGGTTGACCGAGCTTCGCTCGGAATATTTTTAACGAATTTATTTAGATATATATTACTTAATAAAAAACAAAAAATAAATAATGAAAAATATATAAAAAATTGCAAAAAGAGAATAATAATAACACCGAGATTCGAACCGACGCGCGACGCTGTTTGAATGCCAAAAATACCAAAATTAGAACCTGTCAACTTCCCATATGAGCTATCGTAACTCATGACGTTGACAACGAAATTTGAATTCATATTCTTTTAAAATTTAATGTCATTGTTTGTTTTGCTAAAACACGGACAAAACAATATTTTATATAAATAAAACCTAGCTAGATCGATTTTTTGGACCCGAAACCTCTCTAGTATGCCAAGTTTCAACAAAATCGTTGGAGCCGTTTCCGAGATTCTGAATATATATATATATATATATATATATATATATATATATATATATATATATATATATATATATATATATACAAGAATTGCTAGTTTAAAGATATAAGATAATGACAGCATATAAAGAGAACGTTTTTATACTAAATAGAGTAAATACTGTTGCGAAGAATTTTACGTGCATATAATTTAGATACAAATTACTCGGTGTGGTTTAAGAATAAAATTTTTCACTATCCATTACTTCCCGTGGAAGTCGTCAATTCAGCTGAAAGATCACTAGAACAATAGTTAGCAGTTTTCCTGGGAACCATTTAACACTAAACATGGCGATTATGGCATTGGGGATATCTAAGAGACGTAGACATGCTTAGGATTGAAGATACATTTATGAAATATGTAGTACATTTAAATCCAGAATAAAAATGCCTTAACTGTGTCTACTAATATGTCATTCTAGAAGGTAGGAGCACACTGTCGACAGTCTTCTGTGTACAGCCGCAGGCCGGATCGTCCGGGGTAGTATCATACTCACGCAGAAAGTTGATGTTTGAGTAGTAGCATTTTATTACTGCATTTTGGTGAGGGAGAGAACCGGAAGCCCAACTTTTTGAGGGTGTTTGCGTGTGGTTGGTTTTGGTAATGGCTTAGTATCACCAAACCACACACGCATTCACACTCCCTTCACCGTCTTCACGGTAGCAATGGCCTAGCAAAGGTCTATGAGCGTCAGTATCAAGTGTGCTTTTTGATCATTTGCCACCAACAGCAACAAAAAATAAAATTAAAATCGTCTCTGTCTCCACACGAACTAATTTAAGTATGTTTAATATGGCTTGAAATTCGAGTCCGGATATCTCTTCATCAGTACATAATTTTTGGAGTTTATTCGCACATTATCCAAATTCGGAACGCCAGTTCTCAGATTAAGCGATATGAACGCGTACGAGACGTAAGTTACATGTATACATGGTGTCATGTAAAACATCTCGGAGACAAACCAGATGCAATGAACAAGTCACAATTGATATCTGAACGTGGTTCCTGATTTCACGGTCCGTTTATTTTCAAATTTGGATCGGTGTAATGCAAAAGCGCATTGGAGACTCCATGCTGAGCGGTAAAGACGAAGGCACCGGGTGTCGTCATCAAGATTGTATTAATAGCCCATCGCAAAAAAAGTTGTTAAATATTTTGGTTTGCCTAGCAAATATAAAAGTATGATTAATTATGAAGCTAGAAAGAGGAGTTGATTCCTTGTAGATAAAACTCATAAGAATTAAAATTAACCATATTTCACGGATCCTTTGTATACACCTGACCAAACTCCATTTGATGTCGTCTAGTGAACAAATATATTTCCAAGGAATGTTAACGTCATCCAGACGGCTGGTCAAAAACCTATTTCCAATAACGTTTACAATATGTACAACCCCTTTATTTCTGGATGTTATAAGAGAGACTTAAGGAACCAAAGCAAGAACACTACGAAGAGAAAACACAATCCATGTGAACCGTTCTGGACAGCGTGTTACATTTTGCTAATTTCCATTCCATTGTGGACGAGACTGGTACCCAACTATAGAACATATACTGTCCGAATGGTTGGGAATAAACGAATAATAATGTAAATAAAATGTAATAACATACAAATGTTTAGCTAAAAATGGAACGAACTGCAACATTTCTTGGGTACATTGGGTAGAGATGATATAAAAAAAGAAATAAATCCATATCCTGCGTTCAACAGTCAACGTTGAACGTTAGACTGATCAATGAATAGGCTAAACTTTCCATAAGCTAAAATTAGTTAATCAGACTTTTTCTATACATAGATCTAAAAAAAGCTATTCAAATTGAAACTCTACATTCGTTCTGCGTTATTCAAAAGGCGTTGTCATTATGTAAAGTATTGAATAAACTCATTAAGAAACAAGACTGTTGATTGTTAGTCAGCCATCTGGTACATGTCGTAGGTCATCATATCTAGAACTTATTGACCTATCTATAAACACTTGGCGTTTTCTTCAATGGAACATTTACATTTATAACTATTTGTTGATGATATAAGAGGTGTCAATACGGATATAATGGCTTTGATAACTTATCTATATTTTCATATCTTCTATGACTAATATTGGTATACTTGTTATTCTAAAAACAATAAGTCATTTCAGCATCTCGGCTGATACGTCCCACTGTTGGGCTCGGGCCTCCTTCATTATGGGTGGGAAATTTACCTACTATGCCACGCTGTTCAGATGTGTTGGTATAGGGTTTTGTTTCGAGTTTTACTTCCCTTGCATAGGATTTTATCTACGTATTATATCTCTTAGTCGCCTTTTATGACACCCACAGGAGAACGGGTGGTAAATAGTATTTTTACTCCTTCACCACACGGAAGCAATAATTTATAATTATTGTGGTCATATTTTTTACGTGAGCCTGCTATTTAAATAAGTGTAATAGGTAATTTCTAGATTCCTCCAGTATCTTAGTACCGCTCTCCTCTATGTACAGCTATGGACCTAAATATATTTTAGGAAGTTACTGCGTATCGAGTAACTATTTTATATGTTTTAACATTATAGACAATAAATAATCCAATATTTAATAGCACAAGTGTTTATAATGTATTAAGTATACAATTAAAAGTAAATTATGAAGTAAGCGGATGTACCTAACTATTTAATGCATGCACGTGTCTTATTGAATACTACCTAGTTTAAATAATAATATAACAAACGTTTATTATTACAAAATATTGCTGTCATCATGTGTATTTGAATTGTATTTGAAATACACATGTTCCGTGAATCTTTTTTATCATAGGCAATATTTTAGTTCAATTTTGAATTTTAACTTCAAATCTTTATTGCATTTTGAAGCGTGAAAGATGCTAATTACTATGTTATTGTAGCAAATATGAACCTTTAAGGGGCATTGCAATAGTGGGAAAGAGAAACATTTTTATGTTATCATCAAATTAGTTTACATAGGAGAGAAATGAATATACTATACCACGCTGGTTAAACGGAGCGATATAGGGTTTTATTTCGAGTTTTCCTTCATCCGCATACAAAGTTTAAAAACCATTGCCCAAAGACATGGATGTCCCTGCCTTTAGGCATGGGTGTCGTGAAAATAATGACGTGAGCGTGAAAAAATCCTACTATTCAGAAATTACAAACAGTTCAATTTTATTTATTTGTATAAATGAGCGTAGACAACGTGACGTTAACTGACGGTAACTTTGAGAGGCATAACAAACTTTGTGCTTGATAATACAAGTTGAGGTGAAAATATTTTAGCTTTTCCCACTTTCACGTAACACGTTAACACAAGGTTTGTAGGTCGTACTCAATATGTTTGTTTTAACAAAATTAACGTTTTGCATGAACAGGTTTGATATGTTTTCGTAGCGATCATTGGCGCCGGTCCCGCCCGTTCTTTTGCGGTTAATGCCAACATGTGAACGCGCGTTTAGTACTTTGACATACTTGAAAAAAAAAGAACGAATCGCCTGGTTATTCATACTAATATTATAAATGCGAAAGTAAGGATGTTTGTTTGTTTGTTTGTAACGCTTTCGCGCTTAAACCACCGAACCGATTACAAAAATTCTTTCACCAATGGAAAGCTATAATATCAGGGAGTAACATAGGCTATATTTTATCCCGGTATTCCCACAGAAACGGGAACTACGCGGGTTTAAGCGACTGAAACTGAAGCGAAGCGAGGACGGGTTGCTAGTACAACTATAAAAGTGTGTCCTTAATGTGCCGCAATTAAAATAGCTAAAACTACTATGTTACTCATTTTACTTTGTTTCAATACCGTTATGTTTTCCTCGCTACCAGTTTTTTTTACGACCTTGTTCTAACCTCGCTTGAAACTAGTCAACAGAAATAAAATATTTTTCTAACGACCAACATATGGCACTTTAATCCATGGACCAATTAAAACTTCAACCAATTCGTGTGTACCTGCTAATTTGTTAAGTCAAAACTCATATGTGTTCCCCTAAACCTACCATAAATCTATACACCAAACAACTCACTGTTAATATTTGTTCTCGTATTTATGAAAGTTGTATAACTAGGAGTCGCTTTAAAAAAAATCTTTTGATCCGAACTGGCGAACAACAAAGACGGAGATGGAATACTTAAATTAAAAAAAGAAAATAGGAGATCTTGCGTTCCGTTCCTACAACAAAGTCCACTGTAAACGGAGCCTCGCACAAGAACCAGTATGGACTTGGATAAGTCCGTTTATGTTTGATAGAGAGCGGAGAAAGAGTCCAGATTAGAATGGTGGGTCTAAACTTGTAGTGTAGTATAAAAAGGAGTGCGTGAGGAATGCGCCGGCGCGATCGCCAGGTGCAACGGCCGAGAGCCCCGCCCCGCCTGGCATTTTTGTGTACGCGCACGCCTAATGTGTGAGACTAAAACGATTTGGAAATCAAACTTGCTTCCAATTAATTTCGTAAGGAAAATTTATTAAACTATTTATGGCGGCTACAATTATATCTATAATAAGTTGACCCACTAATGTTTTATTTACTTCGTTCACAACACTATTCGCAAAATAACACATCAACTGATTTTGAATTTGGAATGGTATCTACGAACCGTTAACAATACAATGAGTTGCCAGCACTAAATAACAATAATATTATGTGGGTCGCGTCGCGAACTCGACACCGGATAAGGCGAACAATTAAAGTCAACATTAACACCTATTTGACAATACGAAATGAGCTCACAACGTAACGTGATAGTGTATCATATTTACGTCTTCATTGTATACCGTCAAATTGAAAATTCACACGTAATGTCTTACGGTGAGAGCGAACCGATACTCCGTAATTTGATAGTGTTGGAATGTGTTACCAGTTACCAATGAGGTATTATCTATGTAGGTTGCCAACGAAAACGTGTTATTCAACAGTTGTTTGGAAGAGTATTTTTGCGGTTCTCATTTCGTTTTGCTCATAATGCGAGTATTACTTTACATCGGGATTCGCGGTAATGTTTGTCTTGTTTATTGTAAAGCAACAATAGTGATCTAAATCAAATCGAGTTTGCATCACCAAGCTGCCAGGCAAACATCAATAATTGTAAAGAAAAATGTGTATATTTACATTACAAATATACAAACAGTTCAATAATAATTATGTCGCCTTTAATCTGATTAACGATTTATCGAAAGACTAACAGCGTCGGTGCGGCGTTTAACTAAGCTAATTATGTATTTTGACCTTTGATATCCTTTAGATAAACGAATGAAACACGCTTTTATGTGACGTCATTAGTATGAGTGGAATTACTACGTAGGAAAATTTAATCCAGTGTTTACACAAACCAAACACGAGAATACGTTACAGTTAGCAAATATTTGTTTATTTAATCATATGTTTGATTAAGTGTTACCATCGACAAAAAAAAAACAATACGTTGACTTTTAAGTAATTTGTTTTTAGTTCTGAACATTTGGGTGTTTTACAAAAAATTTTCGTACCTATTATTACAATCATGTACTTAGTCGACGACGCGTATTAATAACTTCCATTAGCGTATCAATGTCTAAGTTAGAGGCCTCCCCAATATAGTCGTGATGCTTGGCTTACTGGTTAGTATCCGCAACTGCTGTTCTAAGTTTCATAGGACAGAGCTGCTGTAATTTTCTTGGTGGCGCTGGCTTTTTGCGGGAAAGTCAATACATATCTATTCTTAACGCGTCACGACACAGATGTGATCTTGTTCGCAGTAGTCATGCGTTGTTCATATAGTCCGTATCAAAGATGAGTATACAAGTCTTGTCGCGAATGAGTAAAAACTTTTCGTCTTCCTTTAACGAGAGTTTCGCAATGACAATTAAGATATGTGACCAAATAGATAAATATCTTAAAATATCTTAAACCTAAATTTCTGTCCTATGCCATTAACTAGACATCTCAGATTTTTTTAAAATCAACATTGCACTGATAAGAAACAGCAGAAGATTTTGAAATGTAATGGAATTGGCGTATTCATCTTACTTTCGAACTCAAAATAACTTTGTGGGTGATCTATAGAGTATTGTCGTATTAGGGCCTCGAATTTACGCAATGGGGACGAAAATTTGTTACTTAGAATACTTACAACTTATTACAGATCAAGGAGCCTCGTATCTAGCAGTAAGATACGTATGACTTATAAATAAGTCCTCTAGTGATAAATTTCATCACTTTCAATCTAATTTGTATATTAAGTTGAATAAACTCATAAGAGTGCCACAGTCGCGTAGCTATAGGTGTATTACAAAACTGTCAACGACAAGGAAAATATATGAGAATCACATTAAATAGAAAAGATCATTCTGTTCTTTATAAAGTACATCACATAACAAAATGCATTCCATTTCATTGTACCGACACGAACATCAAACAAGCTAAGAGAATCATAGCGTCTAATGACTGTCCTTTATTCAGCCTTTGAACTGCGTTGTATTGCATTACAAGATGGTAAATCTCTACAAAGGTAATTTATGCTTCGAATTAAAGTTTACGAGCCACTCTGTCTGCGATCGGTGGACGTCACATATCAAATTCATATAGAAACTCGCTCTCACGAATGCACCTGTCAGATTAAGTCTTTGTACGCGCTTGTGGCGGCCGCAACGTAAATATTATGGATAGATGCTAAGTAAAAACTTAAGCGGCTCTCACTCTTAAATTGTTTACTCTAATACACTCCTATCAATTATAGTTTTTACTGTCGGTAATAGGAATAATTCAGAACAGGAGTCAACTTAGAAAATTTCTAAATATATCTTAAGTACTTACTATACCTGCACAAGATTGTCAGGAGGGAGAGCACACCGTCCTGCCACCACTGCAGTTGCGACGAGGACACGGCGCAGCACACGCTCGAGGAGTGTGCTGCATGGGAGGGATGGGAGGGGGATCGCCGTGAACTCGTCGCAATTATCGATGCCGACCTGGCGCTGCCGACCATCGCCAGGGAGATGCTCGTCAGCGTCAGGAACTGGGACGCGGTCGCCGCCTTCTGTGAGGCCGTTATCTCACGGAAGGAGGCGGCGGATCGTGTGCGAGTAGAGCTCCTATTCGGCGACACGTTCCGCCGCCGGCGACTCGGGCGGCGCAGGCGCGAGTATCTGCGGCTAATGCCGCCCTAGCCGAGGCCGCGGGTGATCGGACCGGGGAATTGTCCGTCACCCGCAGAGAGGCTGACCGCGCGATGGCGACCGACGTCCCAGTACGTCGAGAGGTGAGAGGTTACCCGAAAGGGTGTTCCGTCGGGCCGACCACTGATGACAAGTCACATCTGCTCCGGTGGTCGGCCCAACAACGAGGTGACGTGGGTACGGGTGGGTTATGGGCCCGCGCGCCGTCCTTTCATCGCCCCGGACGGACAGGACAGCGCGTGCGCTCACCATAGCCCACCCATAAAAAAAAAAAAGTAGGTACTTACTATATAAAATTTGGTAAAAAAATTATTGCACACTACAATACAAAATTGTTGTACCAGTGAAGGTGATTTGTACCGAATAAGCTTAAAAATGGTAAATTCAAACGAATTAAGATAAACGGCATAATAATTAAGTTTCCATATTACTAAAGTAAGGCAGCTTTAGATTAGGTGATGATTGCACTGAAAAATGTATTCATATTTACATATAGTAAGATCCAAATAAAACGGGCCGGGTCGAGACCCCTCAGCGCTCACCCATAAGTCCGGGTAAAGTTGTCACAGCCATCTGCGGCTAACAACTAAGTCACACAAAAAAAATGGGATGAAATCCGTAAGAATAGCTTTATTTTATATGTCCATTACAGTTCACATACGTTCCACTGCTGGGCTCGAGCCTCTTCCGCAAAGGGAGGGAAATTGACCTAATATATTAGGCTGTTCCGACGAGTTGGTAGCGCGTTTTATTTAGAATTTACCTCCTCTTGCTTATAATATGCATATTATATCCCTTAGTCGTCGTAATGTTTTTAAACAAATAAATGTATTACAATAAATACTATGATATATTTCGCTTTGTAGAAATGATGCCTCCTTTGCGTATTGTCGCTTTGTCTCTGAATGGTACACGGCTCATTAACAACTTTATTTAAAATAGATACCATACTTACGTTATCTCAATAATGTCTTGAGAGTCACGATGCGTTTTCACATTAACATTCTCACAATCTAGACGAGAGATAGCGGCGTCCAGCTAAAGATTTGTAATTAAAACATTAAAAACACAATTTGTTTCGTTTTCTGTACGCAATAACGCAACAGTAAAAAAATGCCTATATGGAAACATTTACATACAGAAATGAGTGGATCTTTGTTGGACTTCTTTTAATTAATCGCGTTTCAATGCATTTTATTTTATCGAGTTCTCTGTGTCGATATAGTCTTGCTATTCCCTCCTATATAGTGTTGTTTTTACGTTTATCTGCCGTATACTCATCTAAAAACACATTCCGGTTTGATGCAACTCCGTACCAATCCAAAAGCTTACCGTTAAGTACTCGTATAATAAAATACTAGTCGGACGCATATGGTAATTTCGTAATTGCGTGTTATCCGTGACCCCAGCTATATTTGACCGCAAAATATTTATGTACGTAGCGCAATCGTTTAACGAAAGACCCATATATTGATTACCGATAGTTCTGTCTTTATAAACGTATATTTTAAAAAGGTTTGATACTTTGATGTGTCTACTCATAAGAATAAATTGTAACTACTCATTTTATCACAAATCTGTAGGTTGGTACGTGATGCAAATCATATCGTATGCTTGTTTTATCAGATTTGTTAGCGATTATATTCACCATGTCATGTTATTTTATGGAGCCTATAAATATTTTTGAATAAGTAGACAGTCTCTTTCCGTTTGAAGATGGAGTAAGAATATTATTCATCACACCATTTCTGGGCAGTGGATGTCGTAAAAGACGACTAATTATGATCTGGGAATAATATCTACGCAAGAGAAGGAACTACGAACGTTACTACGTACGTTTATACTACGAACCTAGATCATATTGTCATTAATTCAATCAGTAGACAAAGGCAGTGACGTAAATAAGGCAATAGTCGCCATGTCCAGACACAGGCTACAGATGGAAGGGCGCAAAAATGACCATAGTCGACCCAAAAAAAATGCGCAGAAACTCATACGGAGCACATAAAAGGCTAGTTACAGAACTGGGTAGAACTAATGCATTTATTTTAACAATTTTATGGAAAGAGACAGCGAGTGTATAAGTCAATGGTCTAAAGGTCTGCGATTAAAAGTTGAGCAATGTAGTTGTTATGAAACGAAACGCTGCTCTGTACCTGGTAATCATTAATCGAATCAAGTTTGCAGAAAGGTTACGTGTTTTGGGCGTAAAAAAACGAACCAGACTTAATGCGTAAGCTAAATTCGGACAAAAATTTACACATATATAACTTTAATTAGAAAAAAGAAGTATTACTTTCGTTGTAAATAAAACGATTTTTACGGATTATATCGCGTTTGTATTTGATTTATGATACTACTATGATTTATGGTATTACTTTCATTGAAATTTAAGAAACCTAATGAGAATAAGTTTGGTTATTGATATCGTTTAGTGCATAGAAGGTAGTAGTAACGCTAATTAAACGCTAGATTAAAAGTTTCTTTTTTATAAAATACTAGCAATCCGCCCTCGCTTCGGTTATAGGTTATAGTCGTTTTACCCGCGTAGTTCCCGTTCCCGTGGGAATACCGGGATAAAATATAGCCTAGTTTACGCCCTGATATTATAGCTTTCCATTGGTGAAAGAATTTTTGAAATCGGTCCAGCCGTTTTGAAGATTACCCGGAACAAACAGACAGACAGACAGACAAAAATTTTTTAATTGCGATTTTAGGCATAGGTGTCGTGCAAATAACCGTGTGAGCATGAAAAAAGCCTATTATTTTGACATTACAAACAGACACTCCAATTTTATTTATTGGTATAGATAAAAAAATAGTCATAATATGTATAGTTCCATCTTTAGATATATTCATCAGTAAATAGACATCCATATTTGCCATAGGTCTAGGCCATCTGTATGAAACGGGATAATGTCATACACGGAGGGTTGAGTTGGTGATTGCAGTTGCTGTCATAAGTTTTCCAAAGAGTGTTAGCACCCATTGTTCTAGTGCTCCTTTTGACGTTTGTAGACTCCCAAAAGAACTGAGGGCTGATGATAATATTGAATATATTCTAAACCCGTGGCCACAAGGGTTTGTTAAGGCTTGTTATGGTCTAAGAACCAACAGAACGTCTCTAAGAACCACAACGGTTACAAGTAAACAAGACAATTTGGGTAGGTTGGTTTTCCCCTCACGTTATGATGCCATTTCAATTTTAATAGTAGGTAGATATAAATAATAAACATTATATGAGCACTGCGGGTATTCATATAAACTATAGTCCGAGTAATAAACGCAAAATAAGCATGTCCTGTGCGCTTAGAATGGTTGTTTATCCAAGAAAATACTTGCTATACAGTACGTAGACGTCATACTGAAAATTTTATAACCTTGTACAATGAGTACGCAATAAAATACGCAAGTAAAGATTATTTCCAATTAATGTAAGGCCGGTATGTAACAACCTATATTTGCGGCGCCAAGACAGGGTTAGTTAAGTCTTGGTGTATGAGAATGCTTAATTAAGTAGTAATTTACTACTTACTTGGTATATTGGATGCTTTATTCGCTTATTACTCTATGGCTGGCAACGGTTATCCGCTGTAAGCTATCGAGATATGAAATTAAATAATCTACAAGTGTTTGCTAATTTTAATTTACATTTATTTAAACTTGAAGAACCATGTGATTATTTCTCACTATATTAAAAAATGTATTATATATGTACAGTCATACTTTAATCTATTTTTATACATTCTGATAAATACATTCTTAAACGTTCATGCACCTGAATCATTTGATTCTGTAACGAAAACATTAATTCTAAAATATTTTCATCGTCAGAGGAGAGAATAATCACCAATTGGTTTACCAAACATTATTATTGTAATAACAAACCATTCTTTATCTTACTCGTGGGTGTCGTAAGGGACGACTAAGAGATATAATATACATATAACATCTATGTAAGATAAGGAAAACTGGCAATAAAGCCCTATACCACCACGTTTGATCAGTATGGTAGAAATATGTAATTTTCACTTCACAAAGCAGCATTCTGCAGAGATTATGAGATGAATTGATACTTAGCACATCACACAATGTTTCTATGAAAAAACTCTTAAAACTTAATCATTACTACGCTGCATTGAATATATTCTCAGAAATTTACAAACAGCAATTTAAACACAGAATGATTTAACATTACGTCTGTCAATGTTATGAATAGCGAATGTAGCAGATGCATCTGTTCCCATTCGGGCAGACATTCTACAGACTGACTTAAAAGCAACAAAAACGAAAGGGCTTATATGAGTATAAATAGGCAGTAAATTATCACATTAAATTTTGCTATCAAACTAGTAAATTATTACTCAGTTGCACTTATTTATTACCTGTAGGCAGATGCATAATTTGTGAAGGCTGATTGCTAAGCAACATTGTAGCAATGTGTACAGTTGAATTGATTCCCATATAAGCTCGCCTTGCAGGCGTAAGCCATTCAAGTGGGATCTTTACTAGTTTAAACAAATCTAACTTAATATGTATTTCAAGGTAAGTAATATGGTAATAAATATATCCTTTTAATTCCTTTTTTACTAGTATTTCATTAACAACGTCATCAGAGCTTGTATACGTCCCACTACTGGGCTTGAGGCGCCGCAATAGGAAGGAGAGTCACCCACTACCTATACCACTATGGGCATACACATTGGTTAGGGTTTCATTAAACGTTTTCCATCTCTTGTATAAATGTTATGTGCATATTATATCCATAGTAGTCCTTTACGACACTCACGGACAAGATTAATGATGATAGGAGGTGATGAATTGTATTCTTACTCCGTCATCACACGGCAAGTAACATCTTTAATTATAAATTTAAACTACCTTTTCTTATAAGTATAAAGTAGTAATTTCTTAATCTATATATATATAAAAATGAATTGCTGTTCGTTAGTCTCGCTAAAACTCGAGGACGGCTGGACCGATTTGGCTAATTTTGGTGTTGAATTATTTGTGGAAGTCTAGGGAAGGTTTAAACGATGATAAAATATGGAAAAATTGCGAGTAAAATACTAAAAACAACAATTTTATTTTCTCATACAAACTGTTCCTCTTACATGTCAGACATTTATTGTTCGTCCCGACGGTTTGGCATTTTTGACATAATTACATGTAGATCTAGATTAAAAAAGGTTTTGGAATCGATAAGAAAAGGCGGTATATTAAATAGCTTTAGCCTGTCCAAAATGGACGTATAATCTTTATACATAAAAATTAATCACCGAAATGTATGTACGCGCATAACTTCCGTTCGACTGCACCAAATTGGATAATTCTTTTTTATTGTGTTTGTTATTGTTAGGATAAGGTTTGTATAGAAGAAAATTAGAAAGAAAATAGAAAAGATATTTTTTATTAAAACTAGCTGACCCGGCGAACTTCGTACCGCCTTTTTTTGAATTCTGGACAGCCTTGAACGTGACTCCTGAGGTCGCCTCTATCGCGCGGCGTTGAGAAAGCTACGCCCTCCTCCGCTCACTGAAATTTTCCAACTCGGCCTCCTCATCAGAGTTGTCGAGGACCTATTCTCACCGCGTAAAACCCCCCCAAATCATTGCTTTGCTGGACAGTAATTGATGAAATTTATTGTGTGTTCAGGGGGATTGCAGAATGGTTTAGATTTACAATTGGACCCGGTAGGTGGCGCTTTATTTGAACAGAACGTCTGTCGGGGCAGCTAGTCGTATATAATTATACTAGCAACCCGCCCTCGCTTCGCTTCGGTTTCAATCGCCTTGCTCGAGTAGTTCCCGTTCCCGTGGGTATACTGGGATAAAATATAGCCTATGTTACTCAGGGATACTGTAACATTCTAATGGTGAAAGAATAATCGAAATTCGTCCAGGAATTTTTGGGTTTATTCGTAAGGGACGGTTCCTCTATATAATATTAGTGTAGATTACACCCTTAGAGGGTGAAAATTAAAAAATGCTGAAACACGTGTTTATTTATTTTTACTAAAGAGTATTTTGGCACATTTGCAGAAAATCGACGTAAATTTTGTTCTCCTTAAACTTTGTTACTACGGTTTACCCCCTAGGGGTTGAATTTCAAAAAACCCTTTGTTAGTGCGTTTCTACGTCACGCAAAGAAACTAATGTCAAAATTTCATGTTTCTGACTTCAGTAGTTTCGGCTCTGTGGTAAGTCAGTAAACTGACATCTTCCTACCTATTTTACACCCTTAGAGGATGAAAATGGACAAACGCTGAAACACGTGTTTATTTATTTTTGTTAAAGAGTATTTGTGCTTAATTTGAAAACAGTAGCTCAAGATTTTTTTTTTCTTTCCATACAAACTTTAACGTTGCGTTTCACCCCCTTAGGGGTGGAATCTTTTCTTAGTGGGTGCGTACGTCACGAAATGAAACTACGGTCCAAATTTTATTTTTCTAGCTTCAGTAGCTTCAGTTCGCCCTGTTCCTTTATATGTATATTATTGTTACCGCCCCCACAACACCCCTTGCAGGTGGAATTTCGTAAAATCCGTTCTTAGCTGACCTCTACTCGACAAAAGGAATGTTTCTGCCAAATTTCAAGTCTGTACGCCTTATGGTTCCAGAGATATGGTGATGAGTCAATATATCGCTCGCAAAACCCGCCTCTCCTATATATATATAGATTGATGTCAAACACAAAATTTATATTTCAACATAATTTAATTGTTGTCTTATTAAATTTCTTTTTTCTTTTTCTATCTTACTAGCTGACTTGGTGTCCCAAATAGTAGAATAAGCATTAAAAACACTAAAAAAGTAAAGAATCAACTGTTAGGCGGTACGAAGTTCGCCGAGTCAGGTAGTACTTAATATATTATATTTACATATATGTATTTTATAGTATAGACACACGTTTCGCTATACAATCCTTAGTACCAGCTACATAATATACCGTCAGTTTGTGGCCGCTGCTAAGATTCCAATTCCAAACTCCGAGCGGGGCGAGTCTTGGTGAAAATTTCCCAAGAAAATCCTCTGCAGTTGAGGAACTCTGGTGAAAGCCCAAGTAATCCTTTTCTGTCCACCCAAGATTTAAATCTAGCCTTACGATTACAGTAGCATATTTATAGATAGAAATAATGTGTAATGTACCTTCGTTTCCATTGTAATTGTAAAGACCGATTAATTAACATCAAAAGTAAAAGAAAATTTCAATAAAAACCCAAGACCTCGTGTGGATGTCTTTTGTGAAGAATAATCATATATAATACCTATTGAAGAAGGTTTTTATTCCAAAAATTTCTTCCATAAAAAGATAATAAAGTTATTTTACAAAATATATACTTTTTATTTTTAATTAACAGCTCTCATTAAGAAACAAATTATTCTGTCGCATTACGTTTTTACATAATAGAGTTCGACGCCTTTACGAATCACTTCTTAAATCTTTGAAGTCTTAATAACAGTTCAACACTTATTACGAACGGTTCCTTCTTAGATAATTAACGAATAATTTAGTTGTTAATTGAATTCTTGAGCGTATAGCAAATAAAAAAAAACAACTAAATTGGTTAAAACTTGCACACAAAACGGTACAGGTTGCATTTTGTTATTGCCAAACAGTTACATCGTTAATTGTTTGCGTGCTGTCAATTTCGCGCGGGAACGTCCCATCCGCCATTGTTTATAAATGTTTGGATGCACCGGGATTGTGTTTCGTCACATATCCCGTCATGACCATTGTTTCTGAATATTTCCAGACAAATGTTATGTCAACATATTTGTTTTCATTGTTTCTCATTGTTTTACAGTTTTGTTTGTTATTTCGTTAAAGATGAGCTATTGTTGAGTTCGTGATAATACGATGGTAACATCAATGTAAACACACATTTGCGAAGAATTCATATTTATAATTTCGTATGTACAATATGTACATATATGTACTGATAATTAGGTTTCGCATGGTGTTTGCGATGATAATATGCGAATTATTAATGACGCCATTCGTTCTTGATACTTTTCAGTTTAGTAGTTGTCAATGTTTAGTTAGTAGTTTTTATCTATGTTTGAATTGTGATCTTTTTTGTTGCTGTACGTGATTGAAGAATATTGTAGCAGTTATAGATTTAAAATCTTTTGGTTTCTTTAACTAAAAACAGACATATTGTTCTTAATTTGTTATCTCAATTACTTTGAAACATATAAGATTCCTATTTCAGAATAGCGAAGTTTTGGTTTTATGATCGTTACCCAGTAAGAGACTGGGGAACAGCTCTTCGGAATTTAGAAATTATTAACTTTGAATAACATCAGTCTATCCTGACGTGGCCGATGTTATTAAAAGTTGATATTTTTTTTTAGTTTTTATTATAAACTTGATTTTCTTTCGCAATACTATTAGAGGGTTAAAGGACCCGCTACTGTTTATTTTTTTAAATGTTCTGTAATATCTGTTTTCATCTTTGCTATATAGACATAGTAAGGCTATTTACTGTCAAGAATTTTCTAGCTGTAAATCAAAAAACACCCAACGCAAATTTCGAAACCCAAAACTTCACGGTCAACAATCGCATGCTTAAACCATTACATCAAGTAATAATTTATTTGCCCTATACATCAACGGATAAGATGTCTGACAGCGCGTCAAGGACTCATTGAACATGTACATATTTAAAAAATGACACAGATTTATAAAGGTTCTGCCCTATGAGGTTTCCACCCAATAGCGTTAGACACGAAACATGGCATTTGCGATACGGGTAGTGGAACTAGAGTCGTGTCGCAATCAAATACGCATGTCCCACGGCAAACAATCGAACACTATAACCGTGTACTAACGTAACCTCTGTCGTGTAGCATGCAAAGAATTAGCATACTCGCAGAACGCCGTGCCCACGCATAGTCTGCCAATCCATCATATCATTTGTGTGTGCGTGAACTGAGCCGTTTTAGCTATTAGTATCGACGTGTATTTGCATTCGACTGTTAGATGTTCGTAGCGAGCGATTTTATACTTTTATTATTTAGCTTGAGACATTTTCTCAGTGATTTTCAGCTCGCATATGTCCCACTGTTGGGATTGAGCCTTGTCCACAATGCGAGAAAAATTGTCTCAATGTGGGTTAGTATAAGTTTTAATTCGAGTTTCCTTCTGTCAGTGATATTATTTGCTTGCGTCTCTTAGTTCTCTTTTATGATCATTCAAGGCAATGAAAAGGGGTATTATTCGTGTGGCGAGTTGGGTGGGTCCACAGACCCACCCAACTCGCCACACGAATAATAAAAAAAAAGCATATAAATTCTATTTTCCTATGTTTATTAAGAAGAACTTAAGACAATTGCTTTTTTAGTCCCTGTGAATTAAGAAGAACTTAAGACAATTGCTTTTTTAGTCCCTGTGAAATAAGCATGTAAGTTGATTATCGTGTATTGTTGCGACTGAATTTTGGACCCACAAAATAATATTCTGGAAAAACTTACAATTACAATCTAGATTATAACAGTCAAGATTGAATCGAGTTTATTCATTTATCATTCATTCATCTTAGCCCATATACGTCTCACTGTTTGGCTCGCGCCTCCTCCTTTGTGGGAGGAAGTTTAACCTACTATAAATATCACGCTGGTCAGACGTATTGGTATAGGGTTTTATTTCGAGTTTGCCTTCCCTGCATCGACGGTATCTACGTATTTAATCCATTAGTCGTCTAGTACTATACCCACGGGCAAGAGAGGGGGTGGTGAATAGTATACTTATTCGGTTACCACACAAAATCAAGTGGTGATGAAAAAAAATAGAATAATCAAAGTGCAATAACGCCACGCCCTGCATGAGGAAATAAATCCTCGTATTGCAATGAATTATAAAAATATACAATTTAAAAATTAATTAATACAAATTACACTAGTATTAATATAAATATGAATTCAAACTAACCATTAGTTAATTGTAGTTCATTAATTGATTATATTCTATAACAGGCATAAACAACTTTTGTACAGATTAAATTATTATGCAGTTTATTATTAACAAATTATCTATTTACTTAAATTAGCATTTATATAAATCTTGCTCTTTATTCAAATAAATTAGATTGAAGTGTCTGTAATGTCAAAATACTGGGCTTTTTCCATGCTCATACGGTTATTTGCACGATACCTCATGCCAATGCCTAAAAAAAACAGTTTAATAAAAATTGTCTGACTGTTTATTTTGAGTAATCTTCAAAATGGTTGTATCAATTTTGATAATATTTTACCATCATGTAACTATTTATAGTATAAGGAGTAACTTAGGCTATATTTTATAGCGGTATTGCCACGGAAACGGGTACTACCCGGATAAGGCGATGAAACCCGAAGCGAAGCGAGGGCGGATTGCTAGTATAACTATATATTTTGTTTCTTATCAATCCCACTACGTCCCGCTATTGTAATTGTATATAAACCTCCTCCACAAAAAGGTGATAATTTGAACTTCTATATCAGGCTAGAAGACGGGCTGGCATATGGGTTTTGTCAAATATTCCTTTAAATTTATTTAATAAAATATATTATTCGTGTCTGAAAGTACCGATGGGAGAGGAACAAGAAGAGTTCGTTCCATTTCTACCAAGAAATTTAATTAGTGACTTCATCATTTCAGCTCATATCTCAGTACTGGGTTCAAGCCTCCTCCAGGACGGGAATTGACTTATTATACGCTGGTCAAACGGGTTGGTATAAGATTTTATTTCGAGTTTCCTTTCTCTACCACAAATGTTATATACGAGGGGTGATCCAAAAGTAATGATAATCAGTTATTTCTAGTGCACACAAAAATACAAAAAAATTTCAGTCACTTGCTCAGTTACCCACTAGTTCAGGAAAAAAAAATCATATAAATAGGCCACAATTCCCGGGAGCTACATTCATTTGAATACGGACTGTCAAGGAGTGAACATCAAAATGGAAAAACACGAAATCAGAGCTGTCATTAAATACCTCTGCTTGAAAAAAATGTCTACCAAAGACATACACAGCGACTTGGTGGAAACATTAGGGGACTCTTCTCCTCCATATTCCACAGTTGCACGCTGGGCTAAGGAGTTTAAGCTGGGAAGAACATCGACGGAAGACGAACACCGCGAAGGACGCCCATCGACGTCCCTCACTGAAGAAAATGTGAAAAAAGTTGAAGAAGTTGTATTGGAAGATCGAAGAGTGACTATCAGGCATGTAGCTGAGGTCACAGGGATCTCATATGGCAGCATTCAAAGAATCCTTGCGAACGAATTGCATATGAGAAAGGTCTCCGCGCGTTGGGTACCGAAAATGTTAAACGACGAGCAAAAGAAGAAACGAGTCGACATGTCAAGAGCAAATCTCGAAAAGTTCCAGGCAGACAAGGACAATTTTTTGTCACGTTTTGTGACCATGGACGAGACCTGGATCCACCATTTTGATCCTGAAACAAAACAACAATCGATGACATGGAAACGATCCGATGAACCGACGCCGAAGAAATTCAAAGTGTCAAGCTCAGCAGGGAAGGTTATGGCGTCTGTTTTTTGGGACGCTGAAGGAATAATCATGGTGGACTACTTGGAAAAGGGGGCCACTATTACAGGCTCCTACTATGCAGAACAAATAAGAAGATTGCGGGAGGCTATTAAGGAGAAAAGGCGAGGCAAACTGCGGGCTGGAGTGTTGTTCCATCAAGACAACGCACCTGTTCACAAAGCTGCAATTGCCATGGCTGGCATTCAGGAAGCGGGCTTTGAGTTGGTGGAACACCCCCCCTATTCACCAGATCTAGCCCCCAGTGACTTCTATCTCTTTCCACGACTCAAGGAACACCTCCGAGGCAAGAAATTTGATGATGATAGCGACGTGATGGCCGCGGTTGAGGACTTTTTTGAGAGTCAAGATAAAGATTTTTTTTGTAAGGGAATTTTAGGTTTAGAAAAGAGATGGACTAAATGTATAGACTTGCTAGGAGACTATGTTGAGAAATAAATATATTTTTTTATTTTATTCATTGTGTTTATTATTGATTATCATTACTTTTGGATCACCCCTCGTACATATTATGTCCCTTAGTCATCTTTTTCACGGGCAAGAAATGTGGTGGTGAACTATATTTTTACTCTGTCACCACACAGAAAAAATTTACTACTTAGTGACAATTATTTACTAGTCTATATTGTAACTGTATAATACTTGTTTAAGTATCTGAAATTTGTTTTAACTTTTAATTTAAATAATATGGAATTATAGGCGTCGATGATCTCTTATTGTAAAATAAATTGATGATCACAGTTCTCGTTATGAGTTTCCTAAGAGAGCGCTGCTGCCCAAACGCTACTATTCTCTTAGCGGAACCCTCAGAAAAGGAAGGGGAAACGACATGTATTATTCGTTACTGTCACTGAAGCTAATTTTCCAAGAATGCAGAATTTTTGAAAACGCAATCTCGATGTACGTTCTTGAAATCGGCCTTAGAATTATATTTGGAATGCAGGTGTACTTAGGCATCAGGAAAATCTACCAGGTGGTGATACCAATGACTTCCGGAATGCATATTAATCATTAATTTCCTGTTATGTGATTAAATATGTACTACATATTTATTGCTAAAGAACGACATAAAAGGTTTGGCTAAATGGTGATTGTTGGAAGCTGTTAATTAACTGGTTATAGTACAACTCTGTTATATCCTTTTATAGAATATGTATCATTTAAATGCATTATCCATTACTGACTCATTGCATGTAGTTTGAATGACAAACTCATGTTTTGAAGGCTAGGATTCACAGCGTTCAAAACGTGCACTTGTTCGTTAAGAGGGTCTATTTTTTAAAATTAAATCAGCATTTTCAAGGAATCATCTGTTCAATTAATGTAAAGGGGTAATACAGCAGTTAATGGGTACCTCAAGCCGCTTTTTTGTCGACCCGGACTGTTAGCTGGGATTTGTATGGATAGCCCGTCAAAAATTTAAGAGGTGTATTTGGAGAACATTTGAGCTAGAGCTTTTATTTTCTAGTCTTATAAAACTTACTCTATACTTAATCAACTTCTATTATTTAGGAAATACCTCGAATCCCATTGGTATTATGTGACGTAAATAATATTAGTTATAGAAGTATACCCCGAAATAATATAATTGGCCAACGGTTTCACTACCGACTAGAATGGCCAGTAACTCTTCTACGTAGAGTAGGCACTTTAATAGAACTAATATATTCTGAAGCAGAATTATAACAATGGCAACATTTTCTTTGCAATCTTAATTTTTTATGTACCCCGTTCATTCATATCTATCTACAAGAGGTACAAAATTAAGCTAATTCGAATAGTCATACATTATTAATAGCATAATTTGTCATTCATTGATTGTTTGCTTAGATTGGTAATGGCGTATGCGACCTCGACTCCTACGCGTCTAACGCTAATATTCGACAACTCTGCCAATACCGGATTAAGTAACGTTAGTTCGAAATTGAATTTCTGACTACGTTGACATTAAAAATTAAAGTTCACAAAAGCAGACAGGCAACAAAGGTCGGTATTATTGTTTAACACTTATCAAAAACGTAGCGACTGTAGAGATGACGTGATTTTTTTTTATTTAACATTCATGTGGGTATAAGCGAAGGAAAACTTGAAATAAAATGCTATACCAATCTGCCTGACGAGCGTGGTATAATATAATAGGTCGATTTCCTCCCCATGTGGAGGAGGCTTGAGCCCAGTAGTGGGGGAATTTCCTTCTTAACATGGAGGAGGCTGGCAATAGGACATATATGAGTTGATAAGATGTTGTGGATCATAATAAAGGTTTCTGATTATTTTAGAGCATTTTATAAAACTCTCCTCTTGAAATTTTATGTCGAAGTGTCGATGCGGTTGACGAATAGATTATAGTAACTGATTAGACTTTCAATCGAGTTCCAATTGTTAAATAATAAGTGCGCTATGGTTATCTGTTCCTTCATTCACCTTTCAGTATGGTGAAGGAGTAAGAATACAATTCACCACCTCGTATCTTGCCCGTGGGTGTCGTATACGACCACTTTTACTTATTTTTTTTTTTCACGCTGTGGAAATGCATTTACGCACTATCCCCCGCCGGTTACAGACAGGGGACTCGCCGGCCACAGAAGTGAACGAAATACCCACTAAAACCACAGCGGCTCCTTCCGCGCTTTTACGAGGTGCCGGAGAGATCATCTTATAACATTCTATCCCTGGCTCGCGGCCTCTTTCCTTGTCATGACAGCCTCACAGAAGGAGGCCATCGACGACCAACAGCTGTCGCTGCCGGGCATCTTGGAGATGATGGTCGGCAGCGACAGGTCTGTATTCCCAGTTCCGTTGACAGGACGTGACGCTGAGGCCGCCAGGCGGGGCATACTTCCAGTGTGTGGCGCGCATCGTCGACTAGCGCGCCACACTCATGACATCCTGGGGCCTCTTCTCTTCCAATTCTGTGCAGATACTTACCGAATACCCCATGTCCGGTAAGCACCTGCACCATCCTAAATGTAAGGCTGCCGTGCCTTCTCCTGAGCCAGCGGTGGAGATGCGGCGCAACCGCCTCCACAGTCCCCCGCCCTGCTACGGGGGACTCTAGATCCTCACTCCACCGCCGGATTACTTCCGTTCGAGCCACTTCTCGAGCTCTGCCCAGTCCCCGTGCGGAGACCCGCTCGCCGTTGACTCGTGCTGTGGCGCGGAACCGGTATACATCCGTCAGCGCTTCTGCCACCAGCGGCCAAGGCGGATCGCCTGCCAGCAGTGTCGCCGCAGTCCAGGACACAGTACGGTAACCCCTAATAGCCCTTACCGCCATGAACCTCTGCGGTCGTCGCAGAAGGGTTCTGTTGCGGGCGGTGAGGGACTCCGACCAGATAGGGGCACCATACAGTGCAATGGACCGCAGAATGCCGGCGTAGAGAATCGTATACGACCACTAAGGGATTACAATATGCAGATAATACCTATGCAAGAGAAGGAAAACTCGAAATAAGGCCACACACCATCCCGTCTGACCAGCGTGGTATAGTAGTAGTTAATTTCCCTCCCATTGTGGAAGAGGCTCGAGCCCAGCAGTGGGACGTATATAAGCTGTGATGATGATGATGATGATTGTATTACCTAGAAGAATAACACAAGTATAGATACAGTTTAGTTTCATTGAGGGTCGTTATGTAGGTTAAATGTATTATAAAACCTGTTTAAGAATTATATTGTAATATGTTACTGTTCTATGTTCCTAATAAATAAATATACATATTTATTTAAATATCATTACACTGTCGGCTAGCTTCTAAAACAAAAATAAAAAATAAAATGTTAGGTAGCTATTGATTGCCGGGCTGGTCACGGACGACAAAGGACTTGGTCGGCCCAAGGGTGAAGGAGAGGGAATGGACGGCGCAGCGGCGGGTGCGTTGACCATGGCCCACCCAAAAAAAAAAAGGTAGCTATTGATTAGCGCCATTGGTGAGGTAAAGTTACGTGAATGGATGTTACTAGTTATCAAGGATGCTGGCTATTCTGTTCCAAAGACAAATAAATATATTTTTTTACTATTTTATCGTGTGGTTAGATGTTATAAGCATATTTTAATCCCTTAGTAGTCTTTTACGATTAAGGGATTTACCTCTTATTAAGGATATACATATGGGGTAGGTTAGATCGATGCAAGAGAAATAAACTCGCTATAAAAGCTTATTCCAACACGTCTGACCAGCGAGGAATAGTAGACCTATTTCCCTCCCATTGTGGAGGCCTGAGCCCAACAATGGCTGAGATGATGATGATGAAAACACAATAACTATTTTTATTCGATCCAATATGTATTTGATCTTGGGATTTCACGATCGACATCCGTTTTAATGATAGTACAATGCTTAGTAATTTTCTTGAAACAGAAATTGAAAATTCAAATTGCACGATTTCAGATCTGCATATTGTAGTTTAAATAAGCAATCAGCATCTTATAAAAGCCTTTTTAAAATTGGATTATAGAAAATTAAATAGTTTTAAATAGTGACGTGTTTTTATACATATATTTTGGTGTATCCAGTAAAAATGTTAATAGAATTAGACGAGGCTATATTAAAAATATTAACTTAAGCCTACTGTATTTAAAATGTTTGTCGTATGTTGACGGAATAAAAATACTATTGCCCTATCTTGCCTGTGGATGTCGTAAAAGACGACTAAGGTATATGTATAACACACATATCTATGCAAGAGAAAAAAAACTCAAATAAACCCTATATCAATATATCTGACTAGCGTAGAATTGCAGGTCAATTTCACTCCTGTCCAGAAGCATGCTCGAGCCCAGTAGTGGGACGTATATGAGCTAAAAGAGTGAATTATGATGATACCATATTATGTACTTATATGTAAACTGAAATTATTTTTTTTTGTCTCGGATAATCACGTTGTAAACCTAATAAATTTTATTTTAAAAGCATTCCCTATTATATGTATGTTTCTATTACAAAAGTCTTTTCGTAATTGCCACATTTTATACCTAAAGTGTAATACTTTAGGTATAAAATGTGGCAATTACGAAAAGATTACTTTATATAGCAATTTTACACACAATTTACTATGTTTATATGACATTTTAAATTACCTTTGTTTAAACAATAAATTCATATTTCACATTTTATTACCCAATGTATATATTCACGAAATTTATTTTTCATACTGGCAGCATTTACGTCACCACAATAACGAGCATTTTGTTCACATCTGGAGGCACGGCAGTGCCCCCGCCAAGTCGAGCAAAAAAACAGTCGGGCAAAATGCAAAACTGCCGTAACATACTTTTCTCGAAGCCATTCAGGCCATTTTCGAACCCCTATAACTTCGTTGTTAATGAAACTAGAAACCTGAATTTTTAGTAACCTAGCAGGTCTTGTATACACATTGTGTATTTCAAATTTCATTCAATTTGAACCAATAGTTTAAGAATTATAACTAGTCAAAATTTCGTAATTTTGTCACTCACTGACTGACTGACCGATCATCAATATTAAAGTGGCACTTCTAGCCGACATAGAAGCTTCCAATTTAGAATAAAATTAGTGTTTAGTGTATAAATGAAGGAAAAATTATGAAACATTATAATTATCATCCAGTTTCCGAGATACACTAACTGCATAAATAATTTTGTAAACTCATAAATATATAGGATTGCAAAGTTACATTTGCAGTTAATGAAATGTAACTTTGTAAAAAATAAGAATACATTTGTCGCCATCATTGCTTCTCTATGGGCACCGTAACAAGCGGCTAAAGACTGCGCAGATGACATAGTGGTTAACTTAAGACACCAACGTACCGCGCTAGTGTCGCGGGTTCGAATCCCATGCAAGACAACACCTTGTACGATCCACAAATTGTTGTTCTGAGTCTGAATGTAATTTGTCTCGGTTAATTATATGTTCTTTCCGCAATTCACCACTCTCTATCTTGCCCGTGGATATCGTATAAGACGACTATGGGATATAATATGCACATACCATCTGTGCAAGAGAAGGCAAACTTGAAATGAAACCCTATATCAACATGTCTGATCAGCATGGTATAGTGGGTTAAATTCCCTCCCATTGTGGAGGAGG
This sequence comes from Lymantria dispar, assembly GCA_032191425.1. Lineage (NCBI taxonomy): Eukaryota > Metazoa > Arthropoda > Insecta > Lepidoptera > Erebidae > Lymantria > Lymantria dispar. Next base: position 4,257,210 of record CM063444.1, on the reverse strand, counting down.
CCCGAGCCCAACAGTGGGACATATGAGGGTTGCGATGATGATGCTATGTTGAATTATATGTTTGTAAAGTCCGCCACAATATAAGGATTATTATTCCCTTAGTGCAAGGCGTTGTCATTTAAAAAAAAAGATTCAACAGGGAGAAGAGTGGGCAGCAGCTCTCGCCGGGGAAATGTATGATATTTCACTGCGAAACCAACCCGCCTACCAAACGTGGCGACTACGTCATTATTCCTCATAAGACGAAGAAAAATGAGCTCTAGTCATGGCAACCCTTTAGCGTCCTTGGATGCAGGTACCACAGTACCGCACTTTATGGTGAAGCATGAGGGGGGATTTATGTTCCACAGTGGACGGCGATAGGCTGAATGATGATTGGCATAATAGGTGTAGACAGATACCTAGATATAATTATGTTCAAAGATAACTTGTAAAATGGTCAACCAACTTAATGAAAAAGCAACAGTGGGACGTGTCTTATGAAATTATACCAAAATCTCCCAAAGTATTAAGCAAACTAAATTGCCTCAAATTTATCTGAAAGAAAGAACGCCATCATTAGGCTCGATTGCCATCAAAGCGGAGAGGAGACTAGAGGAAATGTGTTTCGAAAAACCAATCAAATTTCTTTATTTCCACATCTCTCCGCTTAGTTTAGATAGAATTGACTCAAGCGGAAAGGAGAGATGTCTCATTTTTCAGAGAGTGTGCTCTAAGAAAATCTTTTGTTGGTAATCAAGAAGTAGAAGGTACCGGAAAGGCAAATAAGTAGGTCTATCTACAAAAAGAAATGAGATACCATCAAAAACAAGACTTGTAAAAAAAAGCCAAGCCTCGCAACTGAATTCTTCTACCATAAAAATTTGTGAGATCCATGTTATACCAAGTCGGTTAACTCATTCAGTCCCTGGCACCTTTCTTCTTAAGTTATTACGTAAATAGCTAACCTAACAACTTCTTATAGTGACTATATCAATATTAAAGATCTTTTATGTTTTAAATAAATAGATTGACTTGGCAATCGCACTATGTTTAGTACAATTTAATGTAATATGTATTACTTGTGAGGTGTGTTTTCATGCGATTGCCAAGTCATTCTGTTTATTTAAAACATAAAAGATCTTTAATATTGATATAGTCACTATAAGAAGTTGTTAGGTTAGCTATTTACGTAATAACTTAAGAAGAAAGGTGCCTTAAGCAGGGACTGAATGAGTTAACCGACTTGGTATAACATGGATCTCACAAATTTTTATGGTAGAAGAATTCAGTTGCGAGGCTTGGCTTTGTTTTACAAGTCTTGTTTTTGATGGTATTAAATATACTGCTACACATTATGCCATGTAGTATAGATATATTTTAAGCTTGCAACATTGTAATTTAGTTTTTTTTTCACAGGTAAGTTACGCCGCTTCGAAATTCTTAAGTGTAAGGTGTTAATCTGATTATATTTTCTGGACTCATTAAGTGGTGAGTAACTTGAAGGCTATTTTAATTGCTGAAGTATTCATAGTAGATTTTTAATTTGTAAGTTGCACTTTAATACGATACTAATATAACAAATGATAGTTCAGTGATAACACAGCTGAACTTTTTTGTAGCCTGATGGTAAGTGATAATAGGGACACGAAAAAAGTACCGATACTTTTAGGTATCGTGTACTTTCCTTTCGATACCGATACTTTTCATTCGATACTTTTACTCAATGAGTACTTTTTGGCAGGTATCGTATCGAATAAATGTTAGTGAGTATTCATGTGAAACTTGATCTTATAGCTTATATTTATGGTAACGCCATCTAGGTCAAGTAAGGAACTGATCATTGACCATACATCGATGTCCTAAAAATAAAAAAGGTCATCACAGAAACTTAGGGATAATGGGTAATAAAATCCGACTCAGATGTCAAAAAAAAGCTCATCACGACATACTCCAGGAAAAGTACTCAGTACTCGATACTTTGGAGTATCGATACTTTATTGAGTACGATACTTTTTCTTCGATACTACTCATGAGTACAGTATCGATACTTTCTGTTCGATATCGTGCCCCCTAAGTGTTACTGCCGCACATGGACCCTTGTAATACCAGAGCCACAGTTAGGCCACTGCCTATCGTAATAAAAGTGCTCTTAAACATCGTTTAAAGAACATGTCATAGTGCTTGAGAAACAGCAGCAGGTGGCTCATTCCATAGCCTGCATTCACATCGAAAGGATTGCCCGAAACGTACTGTTGAAGATTATAACGGACTTCGAATAGTATCGAATTCTAAAAAAAGAACAAGCAAACTCACATTCGTATTTATAGTATTAGCTAAAATTGTCTTGCACAATTGACTGAATCCTTGTTGACATTGTCCGTTATAAAAAAAAATATTGCATATCTAGTACTCGTTGACCTTTAATAATTTAATTTTATATTTCAATTAATTGTAAAATACATGACACCTGTTCTAAAATGTTGTAATAGTGTACATATTTCATAATACGTAGGTGCAAGGTCCAGATAACACTGTTTAATTAACACTGAGTGACATTGGACGACCGTTGGCGGTTAATCCGTGCGCGGGCGTGCTTATATCACTCATTCAAAACACGAAAATATGTAACGGTTTATGGATTTGGCTAGTTATTACTGTTAGATTTTTTTTAGAACAAAATATCAATAAAATAATATAGCTAACAGTCGCGTTCAATCTGAGACTCATTAAAATTGTGATAGTTATATTTGCATTGTGATTGATTTTTTATTTATTTTTTTTGGTAGGGTTGTCGTTTTTTCTTTTGGCTTGGCTACGGTGTGTCATTTGATGAGATACGTGTATTGAATAGTTTAACCTTATGCGCGTGGCTAACGGGTGAGCGAGAGAGCCGGCAGCTCAGCTTCTGAGGATGTTTGCGTGTGGTGGGTTTTGGTGATGTCTCTAGTATCTCTTCCTTCAATTACTTCACCGTACGCGGCGCAAATGTCCATGAGCGGCAGCTACTACTACTTGCCATCAGGTGTTGTCGTTTGTTACCAACAGCAATAAAAAAAATGTATTCTATGAGTGTATTATAGATTATAACATGAGCTGTTAACAAATTCCTATTGCGCTGCTATATTCAATAGTTAATACTTTATCCTTTGAAATAATTATTTAGGTACATTAAACTTGAAATTATTCACAGATTTCGTCATACCATTATCCGAACATAATTTCTTAAACTCTTAAGTTTACCTGTCTAAGCAACTACTTTGATTCCATTGTTAATTCAATACTGCATCAATTTTGTAATCGTTGAAAAAGCTATGTCGTGGCCAGTAAAAAATAAACGTGATCATTTTCAAAGTTAATAGAGAGATTCAACTGAAAAACTTGTTTTAAAATCATTCGGCAATTGGATCTGTCCTTACCAGCATCTCGATTCTTTTTAAATTGACAAGACGACGGGATCTGTGAACATTTCAACGCAATCGAAAACAGGCTGAAAGCAAATAAAAAGTATCTGTCAAGTTACGCGCGCTGTCAACGTGACGTTTGATATCCCGCAAATCGCATCGCCCACAACCGTTAACGCCTATGCTTCGGTAACTTGCCGTTCCAACGGGAGGAACATCTTGTCGAATGCTTCAGTCTTCTAAGTGTGTACTTTGATGTAAAATGTCGAGATACTGATAAAAATGCGACATATAAATACTTGGATGTGGATTTTATCTTGATATACGAATATACGATGGTTCATTTAGATCTTAGCCTATGAAATATGTTAATTAAGTGGTCATGTATATCTCAATTTCGAGATTTTTGAAACAGATGTGAGTTTTGGGTTTCTATTATATTTATTTAAAGGCGTGCATTTTTAAATTTAAGTTTTTACAAAACATATTTGTTTATTTTCAGATTAAGTTAAGCTCAATTTCACTTGTTCAGGACGGTATTGGTGAAATATTTAAAATCAATAACCACGTTCAAACTGCAACAAGATAGCCACTATAATAAATCAAGTCGGACTATCTCATTACAGCAGTGCTGTGGAGTCTGTACAAAAAGAATGCATCCAAATTAAGCTTGTGACTAAATTTAAAATGGTCATTACGTGTCTATCAAGTAGGTCATCCAACAATTCGCCTTTAAGGGTAATTTTGTAGAGGTCAAACGCATTTCATTTCAAACTGAAATAGGCATAGGATTGCATTCAATTAAAAGCATATTACTTATATGCAATAATAAACCTTACGGTATACTTTTACTTCTTTTGTAGCCTTCTCCATAGTGGGAGTACAATTGACCTACTATACATAGCACAGTGGTCAGACCGGTTAGTGTCGGATATTTTTGTATAGACGTTATAGACATATTACATCCCTTAGTAGTATTTTACGACATCCTCGTATAAGATACGATGTGAATTGTAAGATGGATGGTAAATTGATTCTTACTCTGTCACCACATGGAAGCGGCATAATATAATGCGATATAAATCTTTCGTTTGCAAATACTCGCAAACTTTATGAGTGAAGAACATAAAGTACGCCTCCAGTAAATTTAGCATGACTTAAGAGAGTCCAACTCGCCGTGGAACACCTAAAAAGGCCGGCCAGAAAATTACCACATCGTAAATAATTCATAAAATATTACTCAATCATGTCTGTGCAACGCAACGGTTAATGTTTCAGTGGGATATTTTTTTCCACTCGTGACCCGTTTGTAGCTGAGACGTTTTTCTGTACACATTGTCCTGTCCGTCGTTCGTGCAACTCTCGCGGTAGAATAGGATGAGTCATGCTCACTGACAACGATTGCGTTGACAGATTCAAATTCGTTGGAAAACAAGCGATTCATATAAAAAAAATTATATTTTGTAAGTACGGTGATCTATGTTTAAAAAGGTATAACGGTGGAGCATAGCGTCACAGTGACCCGACGAAAATGAACAGACCGTCGACCGGTCACGGTTAAGCGTCACAGGTGCGCAACGTTCACTTTCAATCAAGATGCTACCATTTATTTTTATAGTTTTATGCTACTCTGTGCTCGTGCCGGTAGATTCCATGTTGCTTAAATTGTTGTCAACGTAAATAATTTTTGTCTGTTTGGAAACTGGATGTAATTTTGAATTGTTTATACGGCATTTATCTATATAGTTAACTTATTACGATATTTATTTATTTTTAAAAAATGATTTCGTTGCGTTTTTAATTAAGGTTCTAACCTTTCCTACCTTCTGTTACTATCTATCCCGACATTTCGAATACCTTTCAACATGTATAGTCACGGGAGGTCTTAATTAAAAAATAATAGGTTTTTAATTAAAGAAGTAGTTTGTCAACATTCGTGCAAAGATACCAGAGCTTGGTTTGAAAATTATAATGTTAAACAAAAAATATATAAACATTTTTAATCTTAAAAGTTAAAAGCATATTTTAAAACGAGATAACGTACAGGATTATGTTAGTTAAGAAGAATTCAACGTGTATAAATCGTGTTTGTCCTAGTTTTTTCTGTGAATCTCATGTTAAAGCATAATACTACCCACGCAATCACATATTTTTATCAAGGGTAAATAACAGTACAAGCCTTGTCATAAAAAATTACGATACGCGACGGTTTCGCTTGCCTCTAGTATTCCTAAGATTTGTAAGTGGTAGTTACCACTTCACAACAGGTGGTAGCCAATAAAAAAAACATTTTTATCTAAATAGCTAAGTGGGTGATCGCTATTAAGGTAATTATACTTCATTAGGAAGGTTCAGTATACAGTTAAATTTTATTTATTTGTGTATAAGCCGTAATTCTGTGTGGTGATGGAGTAAGAATACAGTTCATTACTTCCTCTTTTCTCGTGGGCACCATAAAAGACGATTAAGAGATATGATATGCAAATAACCAGTGTCGTAACGTGCCTTGGTGGGGCCCCGGATAAAAAATTATTTGGGCCCTTATGAAGGGTAAAGATTTCTCAAATAAGAAAAGAAAATTGCATAAATACATATTTATTCATCATATCATAATTATCTATCTGTCACTTTTTTCAAATTTTTACAAACAATTCAAATTAAATATACACTCTCCTTGCTTTTTTTTGGCAAATTGATTTATTAAATCATTTATAATTACTTTTTTTTACTTTTGTCATTTCTGAAATAATAAAAAATTTGAGAAGTTTTTATAAATTTTTGCTTGCGCATGTCGGGGGCCCCGTATAATTGATACCGCGGTAGCTACGCCCCTGCAAATAACACCTGTGCAAGAGAAGAAAAACTCGACATAAAACTTTATGCCGACATGTTTGTCCAGAGCGGTATAGTAGGCCAATTTTCAGCCTATTATGGAGGAGGCCTCAGCCCAACAGTGGGACTTTTATAGGCTGTGATGATGACGTCGTAATAATAAATGTTCTAAATAATAAAACAGGATGTCTTTGTAATATGAAAGCTTATTGTGGCGTTAATAAAATCCTTCCAATCCAATATTATTGAAGGACTTGTTCATTCAACAGAATGAACGAGTGTTTTATGTCGTTAAACAAGTTTCTAAGGGTTACTGATCTATGAATCCCCTAGAAGCCTCATACTATGAGGTTTATCGCTTTTACAGATATATTTTGTTATTATATAGTTAAATCTATTAACCCTTATAAGGCACAGTACGTAGTACCGAGCAAAACAAGTCATAAAACACCTTAAAAGGCGTTCTGAAGTTAGAAGTTAGTTGACTAACATGCACCTAATAGTCGATTCAGTAATCGACTAATTAACTGTGTGTTTATACCGCGCTTAGAAAGTTGTTTGGCGTGGGCGAATGCTTAAAATTTATATATGAAATCTTGAAATTTAACGATGTTAATAATCATAAAGTGACAGACAGACGTGTATGTTGAACCGAATTTTGTGATTACTCAATTTGAATAATATCATCGAATATAGAAAGTTTTTTTGAATTTTCATATAGAATTTTCATTATATTCGTCGTACGTTTATGCGATTTTTTATGTTTATAATTAATATTATGACACTTTCGTCTAGTATAATTACGCATGTTTTTGTTGTGACGTAATAAGAATATCCATCTATCCCCTTTCGTATTCTTGGATATTATAAAAGACGACAAACGGCATATAAAATCTCTGCAAGAGAAGGGAAACCTTGGAATAAAACCCTAGTCTGGATATAATTTGTTGCCGTTTATTATATGTTTGTAAAGTCCCCAGCAACACAAGACTTAGTTGTTTAGGGTTCCTTAGTGTGTCTTTAAAAAAACTGGTCGTATAGCATTCCTAAGTGAGATGTTAGTTTTTTATGACTTCAAACCAAGCTAAAATTAGACTATAGAAACACATATTTTTTAATATATTTATCCTAAATGATTTTATATTTGTAAACTGATTATTCCTTAATCAGTGTCGCTAACGTTATTTTAATCTGTACTGATATAATTAATGCGATAGCGAGTTATTTTCACACGAAATTATTGGAAAATTTAGTGAAATATTTATTTAGTAGTAGTAGTATAAGTCATCGATGTGTTTCTTTATTGTAATGTACTATACAAAAAATTACGTATAATTAATTACTTAAAAAATTAAGGTAATTTTGAAAATGTTTCATCAAGGACCAGGTATGAGGATTGTAGCAGCGCATTCCCAGCTTAAGCAAAAGAAGAAGCGCGTAACTTAGTTACAAAAACATCAATAAATACGAAATTGTATAGTGGTAGCATCACATTGTCGATAGTCGATAGGTAGTACTACCAGATTCTCGGTGAAAATGCGCTTCTGAGTAGTAACAAATTGTTACTGCTCTTTGTTCAGTGAGCGAGAAAACCAGACGCCTAATTTTTTGAGGGTGATTTAGTGCGGCGGGTTTTGGTAATACCTTTAGTATCACAGAACCTCATTGCATTCACACTCTTCACTTTATTCATAGTATGCAGCGGCCTCACAAAGGTCCATGAGCGACAGCATCACTTACCATCAGGTGTGCTGCTTGCTCGTTTGCCACCAAAAGCAATAAAAAAGGCCTGCCATAATATTTCTATTCGTTTTGTTACTAGAAATTGAAAAGGTCAATGTCATATCTTCTATCTATTAAAACATACTGTTGAAAATCCGACGTAATAAAACTTGCATCCACCGGTTTACGATTGCACGCATCAATACTTATTTTTAATTATCCGGTTCATATCTGTAATTCGTGCATATGATATGGGAAATTAGCGGTATATATTGAATATGACCGAGTTGTGTTGTTAAAGATTGTGTACAGTAGACGCTTAGCTAGAGATATTATTAAAATAATAGTATGTCGTCTTTATTCTAGTTGGGATACTTATGATTTACCCGTAGTCACGGTTGATTTAGATTACCCGAAAGCAGCTATTTTTTTATTTCTTAAAAGGTCAACACCCTGCACTAAGGAAAAAATCCTTGTGTTGCGGAGGAGGAACATATAATTAATGGACACAAATCACATCCACACTTGGAACAACAAGCTGCTGCGAGAGATTCCAATCCGAGACACTCGCACGGTAGGTCAGTATCTTAACCGCTACGACATCTGTGCAGTTATTATTCATTAAAGTTTTTTATAGGCTTGAACGAATCACCCTGCTCCGGTGGTCGGCCCAACAACGAGGTGACGTGGGTACGGGTGGGTTATGGGCCCGCGCGCCGTCCTTTCATCGCCCCGGACGGACTGGACCGCGCGTGCGCTTACCATAGCCCACCCATAAAAAAAAAAAAAAAAAAAAAAAAAAAAAGGCTTGAACGAATGAAGAAAGATACGCCATATAGGATACAATTTCAATATAGGGAAAACAAGCAGTAGACTTAATACAGTAATTGTATCAATTTATATAATATAGTAATCAATGGGTTTAGCACGAATATTTACGTCAAAATTATTCGTATCGTTATCGAGACCAATTTATATGGGTTTTGAAGCAGCGCCTCTATCGTGCGATAGGGGCATTGCTCCAAATTCGTACAAATTTATCTCGATAACGTTACGAATACTTTGAGGCAAATATCAGTGCTAAGCCCACATAATATCGCTTAGCTATCGGATTGTATAACATGCCTAATATTTGTATGTTCATTTAATGAACGTACTTTTTTAAATTTGTATTGACTTTTGCATATAATGTAATAATATTTATTTTTAAACGTTTTTATTTGAATAGCACACTCGAATACCTGTTCTGATACTTCCGATATCAGGTATCGCAATCCCCTATACGCGTAAGTAAATAAAAGAACGCTTTATATGAATTTTATTTGTATTTGCACTGTTAATACTATGATATTGAGTTTAAAGTATTTTTATATTTGCTTTAGAGATAACGGAATTCATTTGTGGTAAGAAAATATAACGTTTTAAATGCAATGTTTTGGAATGCAGCTAACAGATCGTTTGATATGAACGCATATGTACTGGTGTAAGTATCAATCACCTGTAACGAGTGCTATGGACACGAATCCCAAGCGGGATATTATTTTGTACAATTCACAAATATTTGAGTGTTGATATAATGTATTCGTTATCAGTAAGTTTTTAAATTACTTCGCAATGCAGGGATGCATTCTGCACTGCTTTCCGTGTAGTGACGGAGTAGGAATACCATTCATCATTGCTATCCCTTTTTTTTATTAGTAGGCTATGGTTTGAATGGATGAGTGGCCTGCGGCCCCATAACCCTACCATATTCCCTCCTCATCTCCATTAGGCCAACCACTGGTACTAATTCTTTGATATCCGTGGCCGGCCCGGTGGACCAACGCCATCCTGTCGTAAAAGACGACTAAAAGATATAATATACATTAACATCAAGAGATAACTAGCAAGAAAAGGATGCTTCGACATAAAACCAATCCGTCTGACAACCGTGGTATAGTAGATCATCTTCCCACCTATGTAGTTGAGGCCCAGCACTACAATTTATATGTGTAGATGATGAATCTGCGCTAGGGAATGAAAATAAAGTTTGTCTTTATAAAAAACAAAATATAGAACGCAGTATTATTTGAATAGATTTAAGAAATTTTCTCAGAACAAGAAAATTAACAAATGCGGTGATTTATATTTCGTGCGTCTCTTATGTCTATTATAGGATAGATAAATATGGTTCCAGTTTTAATTAGTATTTTCAGATTTTTAGAATATGTATAAAGATATTGTAGAGATGTAATCGATAGTGGAAAGACAATTATGTGATGAAGTTTCAGAATATATTATTTAAAGCTTATGTTCTTTTCTAAAGTATTTTATGATACGAGTATGATTACAAAGAATTTTACGCCAAGTTCTTATTTATCAATTATTTAAAATAACTGGTCATCAATAATTAAATCGTCTTTTCGTTCGTTCGCTTTTGCGTTCCTAATTAACGGTTATAATAATGAATTATAAAGTATGTTTTTTTAAGGAAATATGCCATTTCATCATCATCTTGGCCAGTCAGTATACGTCGCACTGTTGCTAACTCCGAAGTTAGGAGAGAAATGGACCTACTATACTACGCTGGTCGGACTTCTTGGTTATAGAGTTTTATTTCGATTGTTCAATCATATCCCTTAGTCGTCATTACGACACCCACAGTCAAGATAGGGAATGGTGAAGTGTATTCGTCCTTCGTCACCACATGGAAAATTTTCTTTTATTTATTTAAAGTATCTATTTCTATTAACATTATAACTGTTTTGCGGATTATATCGCGTTTGTATTTGATTTTTTATTGCGTTCTTGGTCACGGGCGGACCGGACGGACTGGACGGACACTGATAATATCAGTTTATATTCCTTAGTCATTTATGATAACCACGGGTAAGAAAGGAGTGGTGAATTGTATTCTTACCCCATCACCACATTGCCTAATGTATTTTTGAAACATAAACAAACACGAAGACTCACCTAAATCTCCTGTTTCTGTCAATGTCATAGTACCAATAAAATCTGACACGCGATTCCGGTGGACATCAAAGCGTAACTAAAATTGGAATTTTTGTCATCTATTTCCAACTGAGCCATCAATCTACAACGAACTTCTCTCCCCACCCCCTTCGTACGTCTCAAGGCGCTGCACCTGCGGTTGCGCTTGCGCATCATTATTATTAGACGTCGCGACGCGCCGGCCGTTGACCCCGCCGACCTGCTTACCGAAATAAGACTTGCACACGTGCCTGTTTTCAGCTTTGCTCAGATTGAAGAATCCTGGGAATATTTGACTACAGTTTTGTGCTAAGTAATAGTACTCGTAGTTTACGTAGTAAAATAAAATTGTATTGGGCGAAAAACTTCATTTTAGTGATCACATTATTTTTATTTTATATATTATTTATTATTTGAATGGTGTAAGTAGGTCATTGACGGCCAATCGAAAGGATGAATCTGGGCTGTGGGTTGCTGATTTATTTTTACATTCTTATCTTCTTAGATGTCTTTGTCAACTAATGTTCAATCAAAGTCCACATTCTGCCACAGAATCTTTAGTATCACATAGAGCGAATCTTCAGACCATAGGTTAGAGAATAAGGAGGCTGAACCTTAAATTCAGAAAATTTTAAAATTATATTGAAATTTTTAAATATCTGAAATATAGATACTAACTCACACAACTTCTATTGACCTAATTTCTTTAAATCGATTGTAAAGTCTTCTTCTCCCCAATTATCAATCTAAATTCCATTCTTAAATCTATCAAAACAGACCCACACGAAAAATTTCATTTAAAGCCGTCTAATCACATCATCAAAGCCCACATACGTCCCACTGTTGGGCTCGGGCGTCCACTATATTGGGAGGGAATTGGACCTATGCCGGTCAAACATGTTGGTATAGGGTTTCATTTGGAGTTTTCCTTCTCTTGCACAGGTGTTATGTGCATATTATATCCCATAGTCGTCTTTTACGACTTCCACGGGCAAGATAGAGAGTGGTGAATTGTATTCTTACTCCGTCACCACACGGAAAGCCGTCTAGTCGTTTAAGAACAGTTTAGGCACATAGAATGTGACTGTGCAGAAGAACCATAAATACCGTGCAGATAACATCTATGCGAGAAAAGGAAAACTCGAAATAAAACTCTATGCCAACCCGTCTCGCCAGCGTCGCATAGTAGGTTAATTTCCCTCCTATTGTGGAGGTAGCTCGAGCCCAGGAGTGGCACATCCATGAGTCGTAGCAGGTAATAAATCATCATTAATATAATGGTATGAAATATAAGTATATATAAACGTAGTTAATCACACGAGGAAGTGTCGAAGTGGGTTCATGTCCCGTTTTGTACAAACAGCGTCTTATTCGCATTTATGCGTTTCCTCATTTGTTTTGGCATTAAAGTGCATAATGTGGGCTCAATGTTTGTTTAAACCAGTTTATTGGTTATTAAATGAGTTTCATTACTAAAGTGGCCATATCAAGTTTTAAGAAATCGAACACACTTACATAATTAAATGTGATTTGTATTTATTTATTATGAACCGCTTGCCCTCCGCTAAGTAACTACGCAAACGTATTTTTTATGGAAATGCAAATTTTTAACTTTCTATACCTACATAAATAGTGTAATATTTTCTGACTGGTACACCTTATTTTCGTTTATTTTTATCATTAGACGAAGATTGAGTGATACTCCATCACTTAGTGTTCATCTCATCATATTGCATAAGAAGGATAATCTATACCAATAAATAAAATTGGAGTGTCTGTTTGTAATGTCAAAATAATAGGCTTTTTCATGCTCACACGGTTATTTGCACGACACCTATGCCTAAAATAGCAATTAAAAAATTTTTGTCTGTCTATCTGTTTGTTCCGGATAATCTTCAAAACGGCTGGACCGATTTCAAAAATTCTTTCACCAATGGAAAGCTATAATATGAGGGCGTAAACTAGGCTATATTTTATCCCGGTATTCCCACGGGAACGGGAACTACGCGGGTAAAACGACTATAACCTATAACCGAAGCGAAGCGTGGGCGGGTTGCTAGTATGTAATAAATCCTTACGATAATGCGTCTGGTCAATGCCGTATTTGCCCAGTAGCGGTCGCGTTCCGATCTGGTGGTAGTTTATTGGATTCATTTAATTTGTGTTAAAATTGACAATATGTAAGTGCTCTTTTAAGGTTTATGCATAATCAAAAATGGCGTATAAATTTAAGCGGACTTGTTTGGCTGAAGAAAAGAATTTGTGCCTCTATATTTGTGTCACTTGGATAAAATTGTAAATGGCATCAAACATTTACAAAAATAAAACCTCCAGAAGAAACTAATTCGGCTATTAATAGCGACGCAAGTCAGATTGAGTTACACGAAAATCAAAGCACATAATTCCAGTTCAGTAGCCCGGACGCAAATACCCGACAGGCACGCCAGACATAGAGGTAAAACAAAACACCGCCCAGACCGTATTGATCTGTCTGGAACTTTAAACATAGTGCACCGACATACTGGTAGTTATAGGTAGCCTACATTATGTAGAATAAATGGGCGTAGTTACACTATGGCGTTGTATAATTAAATTTTATATACGAGTCTATGAAATGACGGGTAAAAGAAGTGTGGAAAAATGCGACGCAATTTAGTAATTCGAATAAGGACACGCTGATTATGTATAAATCCTTGAATATGTATGGCTTTCTTGTGAGAAGAAGACTGAGCAATTTTATATAATAGTATTTTTTTTTGTGGTGACGGAGTAAGAATACAATTCACCACTCCCTTATTTGTGGATGTCGTAAAAGACTACTAAGGGATTAAACGCGCATATAACAGCCATGCAAGAGAAGGAAAATTTAAAATGAAACCCTATACCAACACGTCTGATTAGCGTGGTATAGTAGGTCAATTTCATTACTATTGTGAAGGAGGCTTAAGCCCAACAGTGGGACATATATGAGCTGATATGATAAATGATGATGAAGGTGGCAAAAGAATTGCTGGACGAAGTCAAAATGGAAAGGAGTGGAAATGAGTAAATTTGTCACATGGTGTAATCTAAGAATACGGTTGGGGGAAAACCTTGCCTTTTAATTAACTTGCTTATTTATGTATCTATGACTTTTATTTGTTTCACATTAAAAAAATTAAGATTGATGTTATAATACTTTTAATTTAATGATGATTTAAAATTTAATAAAATATTTAATGTACTACCTACCTACTTAACAATTATATTTCTAAATTTGCCAATTAATTCGGACCACATATAAAGAAATAATTTACTTGCAAAATTTGTAAATATAAGTTTTATATAAATAAATTATGAAATAACTGTACGAAACAGTTATCCTTATGTTGCGTATAAACACAATTAGAACAGAAATTATTTATTAACAGTTACAGCAACAGTTAAAACAGGAATAAAGAAATCTATTATTGCAAACTATTGTCAAAATATAAAGTATTTTAAAACTAATCAAGTGTCTGAATGAATTAATCAGATTTGTTTTTCAACTTACAGAGACAAACGGTGGCCCATACAAATACGCTGTTTTTTAGGATTCCGCACTCGAAGGGTAAACACGGGACCCTATTACTAAGACTTCGCTGACTGTTCGTCCATCTGTCCATTCGTTTGTCTATCACCAGGATGTATCTCAAGAACCACGATAGCTAGACAGTTGAAATTTTTACAGATTATTTATTTCTGTTGCCGCTATAACAACAAATATTAAAAACAAAATAAAATAAATATTTAAGTGGGGCTCCCATACAATAAACGCGATTTTTTGCCCTTTTTTGCTCGATATCGATAATGGCGACAGGTAAGCACTTGAAATATAGGAATTTAAATATATTTGTGTACCGTACCTACTATTGTTTACTTATTCAATGGCACGGAACCCTTCGTGCGCAAGTCCGACTCGCACTTGGCCGATTTTTTGTAGTAATATCTATAATTAACTATAAATTACTGATATGCATCGCAAACTTTTAAACGGAGACCATGATTTAAAATAAGATGCGCGTGATTAATTGATTCGTTTACTTTAATAAGCTGTATATTTTTGGAAGTTTTGGATTTTGAAACAGTTTTATACGAAGACCAAGATAATATCTGTAAATTTACATAAATAAGACAGTGTGGTGTTAATATAATTTATCATACTACAGAGAAATTCCTGTCCAGACCTGCAATTCAACATGTCTTTTTTCTGTAATATCCTTACGATATCAAATTTCCATTTAAAAATATTGTCACATTAAAAAGCTACAAGTGTACAATAAAATTGAATACATACTTGTCCCACCATAAAATCATTGATAGGCACTGAGATGTGATCCTTTTACAATAAAGTCAGGTGACGACATAAAATTGTAAAGGTCACCATGGTCGGAGTTTTATTGGAGCGCGCACGGCTCAGCGGAATAGGTTCCTCATTCTCGAAACAATCAATGTGTCGACTTTTAGTAACCTTTAGAAGCGTTTTGTTTAAAGGTTAATGACCCCTAGACTGATAGTTGAAACAAAATACAGAGAATTATCTACCTATGTAGTGTTGATTAAATTTTAAATGGAATTTGAATGACGTACATACAGTCGCTAGGAGCAACGTCAATATGTTCCAAGTAATGGCCATAAGTTAAAATTTTTCGTTACTAAATAAGAATGCTAAATAAGAATGAATAAAAATTATCCTCTTTCTGGCCAGAGGGGACTAAAGATAACTAAAAGATGTTTGTAGCTAAGATTACTGAAAGAAAAGAAAAAAAATAAGACTATTTTAATCTTCGGTTTGACTAGCAGGGCATGTTTTTCGCCTACTGTGAACTGTGTATATGGGCTGAAGAAGATTATTAGATAACTTAGTTATATGTAATGGACTAACTGCTGACAAGTGTAATATGATACTTTCAGTGGCCATTGGAGTATTAGGTACATAGGTTCGCTATAATAAGGGCTGAGAATTTTGAACATGAAGTAGTAAACATAAATAAATATTTTTCTATATTTTTATATTTTCATTAACGTCTATTATTCAGGTCCATATTATAAGGCCGCGGGTGGTCGGGCCGGGGATTAGTCCGCCACCCGCAGAGAGGTCGACCGCGTGAGGGCGATGCACCGGAGGTATACCCGAAAGGGTAACCCGCCGGGCCAGCCACGGAAGTCATGGAATCAGTACCAGTGGTTGTCCCAATCTGAGAGGGAATATGGTAGGTTATAGGGTCGCATGCTGTCCATCCGTCGCCCCGGGCGGATTGGGCGGGGTGTGTCCAGACTATAGCTTATTCTATATCATACATATATATCTAATGATTAGGTACGCAGTGCAGTTGTACTAGGTTAGCTTAATTACACAATAGTTTTATCGATAAAGCATGATTCTACTATAAGTAAGCTACATTGGAAATAAATATAGATTCAAATCCTGCCTCTGATGATCACTTTTTCGTTGATCAAAGAGTTCTATAAAAAGCCAAGCACTTCAAATCAACAAAAAATATCACAAATTTATTTTAATTGCCTATATAATAATTATTATTAGTTACAAAATCTTTTATGAACATTAATAATTTCATTATCTTTATTATATTTAATTATTATTAGCCTTAAACTCTCATCAAAGCGCGTCGAGATTTATGTTATCCTATTTAGCAGCAGTGCAGTGATCAAATAGGTCGTTTTTTACGACTCCCGGCAGTTCGTAATATGGACGTTACGGTTTCCTAGAATAACCGTATTGCGAATGCAACCAGAAGGCCTATAGATAAGGGCAGCCGCTAACTTTAATGTGTTTTATTTTTACATTTTATTTTATTTTGGCCTTATATAAACTCATTTGCAAAAAAAACGGGCACCTAAGCAATGAACCATTTCAAATGTTAATATTTCTTTGTTTGATAATTATAGGTAGTTTTATCCACACAATTTGCTAAATTAATAAGAAAATAATCGTTTTCATCAGTATTTCATAAAATTTAGATACAATTTATGGGAAATAATGCTAAACCTCGCTAGTAGTGTATATTCGCTAGTAGTGCATATGCTCATGAAGTAAAAATAAAAAAGTTTTTTTGTTTGTTTTTCTTTAATAAAGTAAAAGCAGATAAATGTTTAGTATCGAGTGTGACCCCCTCTAGCTAAAATCACAGCTTGAATTCGTCTGGGCATGCTAGCGAGTATATCCCGGATACTTGCTTGCGGAATACGTTCCCACTCCGCAGTAATCACATTCTTCAGCTCTCTGATGGTCTGCGGAGCCGGGTGTACTGATCTCACACGCCGTTTCAGAACGTCCCAGACATGCTCTATGGGATTGAGGTCGGGACTTCGAGCTGGCCAATCCAAACGACGAATGCCGACCTCTTGCACATACGCATTAACATCGCGGGATCGGTGGGCGCGAGCATTGTCGTCCATAAAAATCGAGTCTTCACCTAGAGCGGCCAATGCGGGTTGTGCATGAGAAATTAGAACTTCCGTTATGTATCGATGCCCAGTCAGTGAGCCGTTTTCAATGAAGACTAACTCTGTACGATCCATTGAATTTATTCCTGCCCAAAACATAACAGAGCCCCCACCATAAGGTGTGATTTCTTCGAAACATGCCTCTGCAAAGCGTTCTCCTTGTCTTCTTAGCACTCGCCGACGTCGATCTTCACCGAACAGAGATATCCTGGCTTCATCAGAGAACAAAACCCTATTCCAATCGTCTTGAGTCCATGATTCACAATTTCTAGCGAACCTAAGCCTGTGAACTCTGTGCTCACGGAGTAATTTGGGGCCGCGGGCCGGGCGGTGACTGCGTATATTGGCAGCGAGAAGCCTCCTCCTGACCGTCCATAGACTAATATGCACATTTCTTACTTCTTGGAGGTTGTTCTTAAGATCCACATACGAAGATTTGCGATTTCTCAATGCGCGACTCACAAGAAAACGATCATCCCGTGGTTGGGTACATGGTTTTCTTCCAGAACCAGGCCTTCTCTCGACGGAACCAGTCTCCTGATATCGCTGCCAGGTCCTTTGGACTGTCGAGCGACTAACATTTAGCCTCCTAGCCACGAAACATTGGCTGCAACCCTCTTCAAGCAGCGCGATAATTTTGGTAGCTTTTACCACTTTATCTACCATTTTTGATACAGCCAAACAGCATTAAATAAAGCTTTGACAGTCAAGGATATGAAATTAATCGATAAAAATTGAATAAAAGTTATGAAAGTCGATGTTAACTTCTGGAACTTCGCGCCAAAAATGTAGGATAAAAAGGGGTTTTCTGTAAAAATGAACATCAAATGAAAAATTTAATTTATAACGTACTTTTTTAAATACCACAGCATTTTTAAAACCGGCCAGTAACGTGTACAAACGATTGAAACCTTTTTGGTATTGTATCTTTTTAAATATGAATGAAAATCAAAACCGCCCGTTTTTTTTGCAAATGAGTTTATTTATATATGCAAAACTGAAGAGATTGTTTGGTTGAATGTTCTAATCTCAGGAACTACTGGTTTGTATTGAAAACATATTTTAATGATGAGTAGCCCATTTATCGAGGAAGGCTATAGGATACATAACATCATGCTACGACCAATAGAAGCGGACCATCAATGAAAATTGTAAAAACGGGCGTCTTATTTTTTTTTGTGTGTCTATAACTATTAGCCGCAGATAGCTTTAACAGCTTAACCCGGACTGTGGGTGAGCATTGAAGGTTTCAACCCGGAGTAAAAACGGGCAAAAATTATTCCTTTTAAGGCTTCCTTTGGGTTCCCTGCGCTTACTTATACTCTTTATCCCTCTGAAATGACGCAAATGAAGTTTAACAGATCATCCAAGTAATACATAATTGAGAAACAATTTCCAAATAATGTTTTAATGTCAATCTTTCACCGAAGACCGAAGACTACAAAATAAGTCATGCTTTTTATTAAAACTCATATTTTGGTTTTAAAATAGATACGTTAATAACCGAGATTTCGAGTCAAAACTTAACAGTTTGTTTACGTTAACCCAAAAACATCTGGGTTAACTTTTTTTAACTTTAATCTTTGTTTATGGTTATAATGTTTAGTGCACACGTGTCGTTATAGTTTGTTTTTTTAACGGGTTTTTGTGACTGTTGGAAATAGAGATCATGATAAAAAAATATTTAAGTCACAGTAGTTGTTTCTGGACGTATTTCTATTCTATTACTTTAATAAGACTGTGAATAGAATCTGTTACTATATTACCTACATGGTATACCTAAATAAAAAACTAGTAATGAATATAAATATTGGCAACTCGATTAAACTATATGCCGACGGCAGAGATTGTGGATAGTCTCAGTATCGATTTTGCGTGTCGTTTTCGTGGGTTCGAGCCCTATGCAGAACTATTCCTGGTGCGATTCATAAATAGTTATTCCATTACAGTGTAGATGCAATATGTGCCTTTAAAATGAAAGAGCATTATTAGCTAATAACAAATAACTCCAGAATGCGCGATGTCAAAATAAGGTGCTCATCACAGATTATAATGCAATAGACACGATACCACGATATTTTAGTAAAGGGTTGTATTAGACCGAGTATAGGCCGATGGTGCCAGCCGTTCGAGCCGATGGAGAATTACGTGGAGCCCTATACTAATATGATGCCTTATATTCCTTGTACGCTTATTAAGTTAAATAGAACTGACTGCGGGGGACATATTGATCCCTAGTCACTCATATATTTTATTATTCCTACCCTACTTACCTTTTATTACTACCTTTTTATTTACCCATATTTTACTTTTATTACTTTTTTTATTACTTTCTTAAAAAGTTACGTAATTCAAGTTCCTTAACCCATACAACTCAATCGGACCTTTATTTCCCTTCAAACGGAACTTTATAGCGTGAATTAATTAGCGTGTTATCGTTACTGTTAATTTGTACTAATTACAGTACTAACTGTAGAATATATAGTGATCAGTTCCAATAGTACATTATTGCGGTCAGTTTTAATTAGCGTCCATTGTTTATATGCGACAATTCGATATAGGGGCTTTACCTAATCCTGTGATCGTTTGCTGCAGTTGGGATTGGATTATATATTTGTAATTATATTCAATCTATATATATATATATAACATATATTTATATATATATATATATATATATATAACGCAGAAAAGGTTTGAATTTCCGTTATAGACTTTGAAACCTACAAACCGATGCAAACGGAGAGAAAGACATTTAATAGTTTTTACCATTAAAATATTGGATTAGGATTCGTAGACAATCGAGTTTAATGAATTCTATTTTTATTTTAGTTTATACAGTACAGCGTCTGCTGTATTAGCTAGTTTATAGTTTTATATAAATTATGGAGATTACTACACCATGTGTGAAGTCAAATGTTTAACATGTTCAGATTTTGATACTTGAAACAAATTTATTTAAATAAGTTGAAAAATATGTAATCAATTTATTGCCCAGTTTCTTTACAACTATTAAGCAATGTACGTATAACAAACTGTAAAATCATAGATGAATTATTATTAGACTCAAAATGGTAAATTATTCTTCTGGTCCTAGCCGGTTTGTACGATTCACGGGAATTTAAGAGGGTCATACATAGTAGTCATAAACCGCCACTTTGGCAGTCAAAACCATAAAAAGGCTGTTTTGTTCGTCTTTGCTCGGCAATATACCTCTGCGTGGCAGAAGAAATTATGAAATTTAACTTTGTTACTAGTGATAGAGCGATTTTGAGTTTTCTGTCTGCAGCTAGAAATAACCCAACTCCTCTGAAGTAGTACCACACGTTCATCGACGACTTAGTAGTAATTTGCTTAGCCGAGTCAACTGGAGACTCAAATCCACCTTATGCTAGGCAGCCGCCGGACTGTGCCCGTGGTCGTGCAAATGTCCGTAAATGGCAGTAATATAGAAGAGAATGAAAAGTATGTACAAGTCTATAAGATTTCTAGCTCTATTTATCTATTGGTGTAGTGATATAGTCTGCTAGTTTTGTTGGTCAATGCATATTAATACATATAACGTTAATAGGATGTGCATCACGCGTGAAAAGTGTGCCGCTTCCGTATAGCGACATTTACATACATAACTACACCATGCCAAACGAGATATAATTATACATTACATTTATAATTATACCAGACCGATGTCTGTACATTACTGATAGTGAAGAAAACTAATATAGGGGTCTGTATTACAACAATAGGAATCAAAACTACAATATTTAAAAATTGACAGTTAATTGTGAACGGATCACGCAAACACTTAAATGCAGTTTTCACCAATGATTATTTGGAGGTTCAGCCATAGTGGTCTAGCTTAACAGATAGTGCCATCTAGGTTAACAAATTAAAATAAATCTCATGATAATAAATATCTAAGATAATATTAAGCTTGTAATAAATGATAATTTCCGTGTGGTGACGGAGAAAGAATACAATTCACCACCCCCCTCTCTTGCCCGTGGGTGTCGTAAAAGACGACTAAAGGATACCTTGCGCATATAACAATAATGTAAGAGAAGGAAAACTGGAAATAAAACCCTATATCAACCCGCCTGACCATCGTGGTATAGTAGGTTCAATTTCCTTCCACATATGAAGGGGGTTTAGGCCCAGTAGTGGGGCGTATATGAGCTGTGATGAAGGACAAAATGATTTATTTTTTCTATTTTCCATCCATCAGCCTATCGATGTATAGTATTAAACATAATTCTTTATAAGGTATGATAATACAATAATGCTTAATAAACAGAACGGCAATTGTAGGCAGTTGGTAGTATAAGTTTTCCAAAAGGTTGCCCATTCTAATGGTGATCATTTAGCCAGTTTTTACGATTCCTATCGGCATAAACTGTGTGAATATGTTGGTCACACATATTATTCTTAGTATGAAACTGCAATATTGTTATAATATTATTACTAGCATATCCCGCCGTTGTCCGCGGTTTCACCCGCACAAATTCTCATGGGAATAGGGGGATAAAATATAGCCTACGTTACTCGTTGCTAATGTAGCTTTTCATTATTGAAAGAAGTTTTCAAATCGGTTTAGTGATTTAGACGTGATAGCGTGATAAACAAACATTCACATTTGCAATATTAACTAATATTTCGCGGTTGTGATTTTCCGATTTACCGTATGTTGTTTAATTACCTTATATTTTTCTTGCTACGCCAGCGGTTTAGTTTGCGTATTATATTAACCGTTAGAAGATATTCTTTTCTCACTCGCCAATATAAGATCTATGTACTAATCTGTACTCCTGAAATGTGTTATGTAAAATTTTGTTATGATCCTTTTAATTATTGATTGACATAATATGATTTATAATGAACCCTATTTTCTAATCGTGTTTTATTTTTTTAAGAGCTCTGTTAATCCAGGAATAAATTCTCATATTGTGGGGTACTTTTCCAACATATAATTATTATACAAAAATAACAACCGAACTTAAAAGTAATTTGTTTAATAACAAAATTGTGCTGCGTAATCGAACCCAAGACATTTGCTTTATGGGAATCTGCAACATACTAATTATGCATCATCATCATGTCAGCCCACAAAAGTCTTACTGTTACACTCTGGCGTCCTTCACAATGAGGCGGAAATTGGCGTACTATCTCGCGCTGATCAAACATAGATATATAGGGTTTTATGTCGAGTTTTCCTTCTCTTACATAGATGTTACCCGCATATTATATCCTTTAGTCGTCTTTTACGATACCTGGATGATGAATTGTATTCTTACTCCGTTACCACGCCGAAAAAAAAAATACAACAATATATAATTTCGACCGATCGAAATTGGAGAGCATCATGATTTGCTCGCAGGCGTTTATGTCGGCATTCTTCAATTAAAACACTCTTAAATAATTACTCGTCGTTATTAACTTTGGTTTGTGCAGATAATCAGGGCATTTGTATTCCACCCTTCCAGTTACGAGAATATATTCAGTAATTTTTAACTGATTAGCGAATTCAACCATGGTACGACGAACATTTGTGCAAACAGGTTACAGGTCTTATATTTTGAATGTTGTAAGTTCACTCAAATTGTTTTTAATTAAAGGGTAATGACCATCCTGTTCTTATGCTAAAAGTATTATGTCCGGCGTTTTATTGTACTCTTGGTCTTCTCCTCTTTCAATTTTTATGAGACTGTTACCTGTTAGCCACAATTGGATAATTATACAACTTTGCCTGGACTGTTGAGTGAGCGCTGAGGGTTTTCAAAACGATAAAGTTGAGCGCCTAATCCCGATACCACTTCTTGTGGGGTACAGACCTCGGCTCGTAGGGACGCCAGTAATGCGAGACTTCAAATGCAAATAAGTAACGAAACATAATATACATAAGTACATATATATGTATTTTTATGAATGTTCGAAGATAACATCTTTGTGTTTGAAGCAAATTGACTAATTTTGTATAGGTAGATCAATTGTTACTCATCTAAAGAAAGTTTATACCCAATGGAGGACCGCCACAAAGAAGTACAACAAGATGTGTATAGTACGCACTCTTTTATAAAATAAGAAATTGTATGTTGATCCATGAAATTCCTCAAACTAGGAAGAAACTGCGTCCAGATAAAGGAGTGAACGGTAATTAATAGAAGGTCAATCCGCCCCGTTAGACGCGTCGTCTCATCTTGACTTATACAGCGATCGGGCGGCGTCCGGCCTCGCTTTATATAGTGCCTACCTATAGCCCTTTTTAGCCGAGCACACAGTATGTGCGTTCCGCAGTGCGAGCGACATAAATCCATGTTTATTAGCTAAGTTTTTGCTGAACTGAGCCAAAATAGATTTATATATAGTTCTTGGAATCAGATGCGATTAGTTTTCACGGAATGTGTACATATGCGTGTTTTGCCCGTGTGAAGATATATTAATTTTCAATGGTATTTATAAAATCGGTTGAGGGTTTATCAAAGCAATGCAATGCATTATTCTCCTGGGAAATTGAATGCAAAAAAAGCTAGGCCGCTTGCCAAGAGTAACAAATATAGCGTTGTCCCCTCTTGCAAAGCCTTTCAACAACAGTAAAGATTGCTAGATTGACGTGTGGTATCGAAGGTTTTATGTATGATTTAGTATCGTTTTGCTGGTGGGCCGCAATTCAATTTTCTGAGTGTGTCTGCGTCACTGAACTTCATTGCACGCATTCATACTCCTTTTTCTTTCTTCACCATAGGCAGCGCCCTAAAAAAGTTGCATTAACGGCATATTGCCGCACTTACCATCCGGTGTGCTGTTTACTCGTTTCCCACCAACAGCAATAAAAATGCGTGAGAATGTGTTATGTAGAGTTTTCATCATCATCATTTCAGCTCATGTACGTCCCACTATTGGGCTCAAGCCTCCTCCACAATAGGAACGAGATTGACATTACTATACCATCCTGGTCAGAGGCTGATATAGGGTTCTGTTTCGAGTTTTCCTTCTCTTGCATAGATGTTATATGCGTATTGTATCCCTTAGTCGTCTTTTACGACATCCACAGGCAATATAGGGAGTGGTGAATTGTATTCTTACTCCGGCACCACACGGAAAATAGAGTATTAGTTATTTTTAATTAAGCTCTTTAAAGTTTTCATCACGTTTGTGGACGTAAACATATCCATATTGAGAACTTTTTAAACCATAAGTAATAAGAATAAAAGAAAAATAAAGGAAATATCGGACTCCTCAAGCAAAACATCAGACTCGAATTATGTAAGTTCTTTGAACTATAAATTAACAACTTAATTGTCAGCTCTATTTTAACATTTCAATCGTATTGCCATCCCTAATACGAGCAGTCTACCAAAATAAGTAGGCACCTTACCGCTTAATAGCCTTTTGATAATGTGTAAGCAATTTATCGAGGTCGCGCTGTAGGTTAAGATGGGCGCGTTGATATCCTATCGGCGACAGGCAAGGTGTCGATAGTACGCAACACCGTTACCTCACTAATTAGTCGTATTACGTATCATGGACATTGATGGGTTAGATACTTTTGAAGTGATTACAGTTCAATTAGTAGAGTTTTTAAAGATGGCATTGTCGTTTATAATATCCACGTACTATGCCAAGTTTCGAGTGTGCGATTCCCATGCAAAATACTTTATTGTGCTATTTATAAGTTTTAATACTGTTTGTTTTTCCAAGTATAGCCGTAATTTTTTCATTATGATACTTTTGCAAAATCAACCGCGGTATAAAGAATTGATGTGAAATAATATCTCGACATATCACTGCCTAGGTTAATAATAGTTTAGTCTTAATATTGTTAGCAATTCATTCATCTTTATATTGATATGCGTATCCTGATTTTTTTCCATAACAATTTAAAACACGAGTAGCAACTGACGCAGTAATATATTTAATTGAATATTAAAAATCTCAAGTCGTGTCGGTCGTTCGAATGCACAAATGCGTCGTTTTAATGCATAAGCCGTAGGTTCTTCTTAGTACTTGACATTATGCGGACATTATTCAAATATTTTTACTCACTTTAGAATGTATAACTGTGAGAATATTTACCGGATTTATTATATTAATTATTCCATTCGTGGATATTAAATATCAAGTTTCTCAATCGTCAATTTGTTGTTATAGTTCATTAAGATATAAGTAATAAGTTTCTGTGTCTTCCTTAAACTATACATGGCCCCTATTAGATATTACTCTACTCAAGGATAGACAACTCCATAGACCATAATCGCTACGTTTTGGTGGGTGGGCGATTACAATTAAGTTTCCCAGGAGTGTACTACTACCTATGCCCCTGGTGATATTCCATAGTCGGTTTTTACGACTTTCAAGGATAAGTATTTGTTGAAGAGTTGATTCCTAGAGAATACTGTTGTCATAATTAAGTCAATTAAGTAGTCTTAATTATAAATTAAATGATTAATAAATTTTCAATTTTAATTATAATAGATCTTATAAATCGAAGATGTTGCAAATAGCTTCAACAAATATAAAAATCCACAACATTGGCAGTTTTTGCACATATAAAATAAAAATAGAGTCGCTAAGGATAGTTACAAAATATCTCATTTAACGACCATTTGTTTAACAATCAATTGCTATCGAATAGCGAATATGGCTACAAGCAATGGCGTTACGTAATAAATGCACATCTTGTTCCAAACGACACTAGAAGTACTGAGTACCGGTAGTTACTTAAGGAATTTTAACTGATAGGAATGGCATGTCCTCAGTAGTATTTATGGCAACTTCATGTCATTTGCTATTAAAAAAATAGTTTTAAGGCACTAAACAATTTACTTACAGAATTAAATGAAGTTTTATGTTAGGCATTTAGCACATAACTTGAAGACGCGGGATACCTAAACGGTCTCTAAAATGAAATTAAGCTGGACACGTTGGTCTTGATATCTGATAAGCGTCGTCACTAAAGCACCAGCCTGATAGTAAAGGGCTACACTAGATTAGGAGAAAGGCATGGGTCAGATTCTTCTGGGATGAGTCAAGACGTTCCAATTATTGAAGATTTCAGGCTTATAATAGAAAGAAACATTATAAAACATCGAATTTAAGGTGAAAGCGAAAAAAACAATGTAATTTAATTCGTTTGTGTAAGTAAATATCATTAATATTGATAGAAGAAATTACTAGAATTTTAAAACCCTATTATTAATTTAAATGATACATATAGAAGATTCATTGTTCACATCATCATCATCAGAGACATTCCGCGCTATAATTTCTCATGAAAGTGTGAGACTTACAAATTGAAATATTTTCTTTCTTTTTTCCTAAACCGCTTCTTAAGGTTGCTAAGGGATAAAACGATGACACAACGAATCTGAACCCATCGATCACCACGAAAGGTTATATAAATAAATATTTAATAATAGGTTTTAATTAACCCAATACGGTTAAGTATTGGTCTAATTAATTTTTCGTTTATAGCCACATCGTTTCGATATTGAGAAGTAATCGGATAACCGACACACATTCGTACATTATTAATATATTAAAAAGTAAGGATTAATATTCCGATACGTCAAAACACGATCATTAACATTTTTAAAATTTATAACATCAATTAAAGCCATTTTAATTTTTCTCTAATTTTTATAATATTAATATACTTTTTATAATTAATGTCCTAATACAGAAATGTGGGTCAGGCCAAAAGTTTAACTGCGCATTCCTAATTATTGTAATATTCTTTTAAGTTATTGGCGAAACTGGTAACCTTGGTTCGAGTTCCGGACAGAGACCGGACGATCGCAACAACGACCTTATTTCTCACTTTTGAATATTCATATTCAATTATATTTATTTAGCTACTATTAACCCAATTTCGCATATATTAACCTCTAAATAGTTTATAGTCTATGACTCATTCGAAAGTAGAGATGCAAATAGTTTTTTATTGCAAATTATGGCGTTATTTGATAGTGATCATTTGATTATCGTTTAAGTATTAGAGCTACCAGGGTTTTGGGTAAAAAACCATATAATTTGGTAGAGGCTTCGATACCCTTAAATCGAAACTATCGAACATGTTAGCATTCAGTAGTAAATAAGACGTAAGTTAACTGAAACTGAACAGCGGTTAGTTAATCAAAATCAGTATTTTTGCTACTTTAAAGGGTTACCCCATCTAAAAAAAGGTTAGCTAATTAGATTGAGAATTCATTTAGTTGGCGTTTCAAAATAACATTTCAAGTCGGACACAGTTTTATTAAAATAGACAATGCACAAAGTAATTGTATAAATTTACTTTTGACTAGCAACCCGCCCTCGCTTCGCTTTGGTTATAGGTTATAGTCGTTTTACCCGCGTAGTTCCCGTTCCCGTGGGAATACCGGGATTAAATATAGCCTAGTTTACGCCCTGATATTATAGCTTTCCATTAGTGAAAGAATTTTTGAAATCGGTCCAGCCGTTTTGAGGATTACCCGGAACAAACAGACAGACAGACAGACAAAAATTTTTAATTGCTATTTTAGGCATAGGTGTCGTGCAAATAACCGTGTGAGCATGAAAAAAGGCTATTATTTTGACATTACAAACAGACACTCCAATTTTATTTATTGGTATAGATTTTGAGGTATAGATACAAATGTTCCAAATATTTAATGTAGCACATTTATTCTATAGAATATTTATTGAAGCGGTTTTGGATTCATTAGTAATTGATAAGGCAATACAATAGGCAGTAAATAATTATGTTACTATTTTTTTAGCCGTTTCTGATGTTTACGCGAATTATCTCATGATATATCATAAAAATAATTTTATCTATAATATTTTCTTAGCGTTATAATATAACTATAACTACGTGACCTAAATCTGTGCAGCAGGTCGAGGTTTCCCTACGTGTCGAAGTGCAGGTGCGAGTGGAAAGCTCGTTCCATTGCGCCCGCATACTTTAATCTCTTATTGTAACGATAAGTTTGTTACTGAAATTTTCTTTATAACATATATTCGACCTACTGTTTGGTATTCTTAAATAAGCTCCTTAGGTAAGCTTCCTCAATTGGAAATTGCTATTATCGATAAATTATCAATTATTTATTTTGTTTCTTTCTGAAATTACAATTACTGCTACTAAATGAGCTTGGATAAGTTTATCATCATCATCGCAGCTCGTTTATGTCCCACTGCTGAGCTCGAGCCTTCGCCACCATAGGAGGGAAATTGACCTACGATACCATGCTGGTCAGACGGGTTAGTATAGGGTTTTATTTTGAGTTTTCATTCTTTTGCACAGGTGTTATATGCATATCATATCCCTTAGGCGTCTTTTACGACATTCACTGGCAAGAAAGAGAGAGGTGAATTGTATTCTTACTCCGTCACCACACGGAATAAGAAATAAGTATAAGTTTATACGAGGACGGAATTTATAATACGGGCTGTACATTATATATTTGTGGACTGGAGTGGAATGGAGCATTAGTTAGGCTATCTTTGATAATTGTTAAAAATATCGTAGTATAAATGGCAATAGTCTTCTTAAAATTACTTAAAATTGCAATGTTGTTTTAATATATTATACTATATTACATAGGCTTTTTTTTTTTTTTTGGGGTGGGCTGCGGTCGGCGCGCCTCCGCACCGCTCCGTCCGGGGCGACAGAGGGGCTTAAGCACGCAACTCCCGCAACCCACCCGAACACCACGTCGCCTTCGTCGTTGGGCCGACCACTGGAGCAGGGTTACTTGTCATCAGTGGTCGGCCCGACGGAATACCCCCTACCCGGGGTACCCTCCCATCGACCGACGTCCCCCCCGCGGGGAGGACGTCGGTCTTTCCTCACGCAGTCGGCCTCTCGGCTGGTGACGGACTAATCCCCGGTCACGTCACCCGCGGCCTCGGCTAGGGCGGCATTGCACGCAGGTACTCCCGCCTGCGCCGCCCCAGTCGCCGGCGGCGGGTCGCATCATCGAGGCTGTGCTCCTCGCACTCGCGACCCGCCGCCTCTGCGCCTCTTCTGCGAGATAACTGCCTCGCAAAAGGCTGCGACCGCGTCCCAATTCCTGATGCTGCCGAGCATCTCCCTAGCGATGGTCGGCAGCGTCAGGTATATTACATAGGCTAGCAACATTTACGGATATAGCTTTTTTCGTATGATTTATGTCTTCTATGTCTCTAGTTGATCTGGTTTAAATTAAATTTGCTGCGACGTAACTGTTTTACATGCCTTTATTAACTTTCCTTAATAAATCATGCATTATATTAGTAATAAATATATTGATTGCATAGATGGCATAGTGATTACGATAACGATTTACTATGCTAGTGTTCCGGGTTGGATTCCCACGCCGGACCATATTTTGGGTGATCCATAAATTAATGTTACGAGACAATTTTTTCTCTGTCCGTAATACAAGCCGCATGCCCTTCGCAATTTAAGGATTATCTTGTATTTATATACAGAGTGTATCAGCTTATAGGATAAGTGATCAAACAGGAGTTGAGCAATGGTGTTAGAAACCCATGAAAAAATTTGTAGCAAAAATTTCGATTCGGTAGTGAATTAGAAACATGTAAAGTTTTCAATTTTGTCAGCGCTTTTTTTGTACGCGTTTTTAATATACATTCTAATTACGATATATGACCGTTAAACTAGAACATACTCGAACAGTTGTTCCATAACCTGAGACATTATACCAATTATCTATGAAGCCCAGTACAGAATTTTATTCTAGTAATATGTAATAGAAATGCAACCCAAAATATTATGGCCCATACTTGCATACCTATTCCATTAGTTCGAAGAGGTATTCTCCAATAATAATATGCTGAGATTTATTTGTTACTAGCAATCCGCCCTCGCTTCGCTTCGGATTCAGTCGCCTTACGCGCGTAGTTCCCGTTCCCGTGGGAATACTGGGATAAAATATAGCCTATGTTACTCCCTGATATTATAGATTTCCAATGGTGAAAGAATTTTTAAAATCGGTCCAGTACTTTTTGAGTTTATTCGTTACATACAAAAATACAAATCTTTCCTCTTTATAATATTAGTGTAGAAAACACTATTTGCTTTTGTACGTATTCATATTTACAGTTCACACCGCATACCTGTTCAAGGTTGACATTGCACGTATATCCAACTGCAAAATTATGCTACCGTGCCGAGAAAAATGACCGTATTCGTTTTATGTATTGAGAAAAAAAAAATAAAAGACAAACATGTACTTGACTTGATAATTTGTGTACAGTGGCCCTTTAGCTGCACGCATGTTGTTTATAAAACCCTTTGGAATGATAACCATTGTAGGGACGTGCTAAATGCATATAATATGCATGTATATGCTCGTTATCATGCTTCGTGTGTATTTGTTTCAGACAAGCTGGTGTGTCGTGACATTTTATATTTATATATGTGGGAATCAAGAACTTGATATAGGAAGTATTTTTGTCTTTGCATTTAAAAGCATAAATCTGTCTACATCGTTAACATTTCTAAATTTGAAAATTCAGTCACATATTTTAAGTATCTCTTGATTATTGCACATGTGGCGGATTGGTCCAAGTTACGATTTCTCATACCGAGTGTTCTGGTTTTCATCATGATCATTTCAGCTCATATATGTCCCACTGTTGGGCTCGAGCCTCCTCCACAATAAGTGGGCAATTGACCTATAATACGCTGGTCAGACGTGTTGATATAGGGTTTCATTTCGAGTTCTCCTTCTCTTGTATAGATGTTGTATGCATATTATATCCCTTAGTCGTCTTTGACGACACCCATGGGCAAGATAGGGGGTGAATTCTATTCTTACTCCGTCAAAATGTGACGTTTTAGTCGCAGTGTAATTTTTTGTCGATTCACAAATAATTGTTGAGTTTTGGTGTTATTTGTTTCCAAATATAATTATAAAACAGCAGCTGAAATGTGAAAAAGAAATTAATGGCCTCTGCCTCTTCTCAATAAATATTAGGTATGGGTATTCCTCTAAATGAGGTTAATTAGTCGTAAAGTACTTCGCTGCCCTTACTGTTTGATATATATTGGTATAGAATGATATTATTGACCATTGTATTCATAATCTCTTACCATACGGACAATTAATTATTTACTGAAACTCCCAGAAGCTGTAGTCTCTTTGTCTAACTGAAACGCAATAAAACTGGTTACAAAGTAAACAGACTTTACCAAGTTTAGTACAAGCACAAAGTTCTCTAAACATCCCCTTTACGACGTACAAGTCAATGTATACACAGACGGACGATAATATTACTTCGAAATGGTGTAATGTTTGGATATTGGCCGGTGCGCTGTTATTGTAATGTTATATTGTTTTGACAATTTTGCTCAGCATCGATTTTGCTCAATACAAAAGCAATTTCTTTAATTATCATTATTATCACCTCATCTCACATAGAGGCCGTCCATTAATCACGTGACCTTTTTTTAAGCATTCTTATCCAACACCCCAAACTCTGGTTATACGTGGTGTGATTTAAAACTAAAAAAAAAACCAACATCACGTGTATTTTTATTACCTACAAAGAATCTTAAAATTTTTAGAGTAAAATCTTTAAATACGGGTAGGTAGGTATAAAGTATAATCTTATTTTATTCTGAAATTAAAGACCATGATAAAAATGTCTAGACATCATATCTATCGGTTTAAAAATCGCGCGTTTGATGAAAAAATAAATACACGTGATATCTTACTACAGAATTCCCCCCCTTTCCCCTGGTGATATTTCGTAATTTTTGTCAAACACCTCCACCTCCAAGCAACTTCCAAGCCTCACGTGATTAATGGATGGCGCCATTTGTCTTACTGTTTGACTGTGATCTCCTCCACAATGGGAGGGAAATTTCTTTTACGACACCTACGGGCAATAGAGACGGTGGTGAATTGTATTCTTATTCCAACGCATGGAAAAATCTAAAGTTTTCAATGTTTATAATAACTATTCCTTTTTTTCGTGCGGTTATGTAGCTTAAGAATACAATGCGTCTTACATTCCCGTGGGAGTCGTAAAAACTACTGACTTCGGAAGGACTATTTCAGTGGGCAGCAGTGCCCTTCAAACTCTTAACACTAATTACTAACACCAAATCGCCGACCAAATATAGCGTTGTAGACTAATGCTACGTATAATTACCATCTCCATTATCTATGTAGAACAGAGTTCATTTGGGGAGAGATTAAATTATTGCACGTCCCACTGTTGGGCAACAAACTTTCTCTACAGAAGCATACCACGTCAGGGTCGCGAGACTTGTTGACACATTCAATCAATGTTGCATCATAGGTTACTTTCTAAATCATAGTTAAAACTGTTTCAAGACTAGAAATCATCTTTTTTTCCGGCGTAATTATTTAGATGTTTAAATTAGGACCATTATAATTCTACCAAATTGGAATGACTCGTAAGATATGCAGCGTATATTTCTTTAGTAAACTTTTAATTAAACTTGACTTAAAATTTACATAAATTCGATTTTTAACATAACGCAAATTAACTGCACGTTGATGCCGCCAAACATTAAAAACAAAAAGGTTAAAATCTTCTTTTCGATTCCATTTCTGTTAGTGGTCAGTCCTTCCAAGTCTGGCGCCATTAAATGTTAATGCATCTTAGCGAAGGATTTATAAAAAATGCAAATTCAAATAATTCCTTAATAAGAAATTAAAGATGTTTAAAAACCCATTTAAGGAAAATCTTAAAGCGTAGAAGAGTGAAGCTTTTAGCTTACGCGAAAGACAAACAAACACACGCACATAAACATTCAAGAGTGCGAATGCAAAAGTAAATTGCATAAGTAAGTTTATTTAGCTCTGCTATTTATTAGAAAATAGGGTTGCCACAAAAAATAAAATTGACTTATTAGTTTTGACATTGGTGTTTCCACCTGACGCGTCCATTACAAGATCATATTACTTATAGATCTGGGTGTATTGAATAGACACATGACTTCAACAAAGATTAGTTTGACGTTGTTTGTTTTAAAATATAATACGTAAGAAGATATAAAACAAATTTAATCATAATCATCTCAATTCATACATGTCCCACTGGCCTCGAGTCTCCTTCGCAACATGAGGGAAATTAACCTGCCTATAGCATGCTGGTTTGGCAGATTGGTATATTTTTTTTTATGGGTGGGCTATGGTAAGCGCCCGCGCGGTCCAGTCCGTCCGGGGCGATGAAAGGACGGCGCGCGGGCCCATAACCCACCCGTACCCACGTCACCTCGTTGTTGGGCCGACCACCAGAGCAGATGTGACTTGTCGTCAGTGGTCGGCCTGACGGAATACCCTTTCGGGTAACCTCACCTCTTGACGTCCTGGGACGTCGGTCGCCGTCGCGCGGTCAGCCTCTCTACGGGTGACGGACAATTCCCCGGTCCGAACATGGCAGATTGGTATAGGGTTTTGCTTCAAGTTTTCCATCTCTTGCATAGAAATTTTCCTTCTCCCTTAGTCGTCTTTTACGACATCCAGGGGCAAGATAGAAAGGGGTGAATTGTATTATTATGCCGTCACCATACGGACAAAATAACTAAAATTAATATAAAATATAAATTTATAACACAGTAATTTCATATCGTGCCTTTATCACTGATTAACCTTAAGTATTTTAATTAGATACAAAAACTTAGCGGCTTTTATAATAATAACAGCAAAAAGTTCTTCGTAAAAGGTTATTTTTAACCACTTAATAGGTAACACCAATTATTATCTATATATTCACACATTTGAGAGCCCTCAGTGCTCACCCAGTAGACCGGATAAGGTTTTCATAGCCATCTGCGACTATTTATTTAGTTACTAAATCGACCTCAAGCATGATGTGTCATATTAATAACATTCGTACTATATAGTATAGTGAATAAAAAATATCACTGCCAAAGCTTCCAAAAAATACTTTCAGTAAGGTGTCATAGTTTTAATAAATTCAACGCCTACACTTATTATTTACTTATAGAAAATTACCTTAACTCTATGTACAAATTAAACAAAAGATATACTTGTGTATAAATGCGTAAACTGAAAAAAAAAATCCAAATAACATTTTATAGCTCGCACAAGGAATTATTTTCTTGCATTGGAATCGAATCACTGATACTTGCACGGTTGATCTTTATATCACTATGCTTTTCGTGCAGTCATATTAATACCGAGAACCCTGATAGAAACCGGAATAAATTAGTAGAAGGCAGGCTAGAGAGAATGAACATAAGTCTTACTATACCAAATTAGGAAAGTGCTTTATGGCATTGGAAGTAATAGAATTAGTCAATGAGGCTGTTCAAGAGACTTATGATTTTAAGTGGGTTTCAGTTCAGAAACGTAACTGTATTATACCAATACCTATTAGGAATTAGGTCTTAGACTTTTTCGATGCGAATATTAACAAGTCTTAGAAAGTTTTGACTTTTTATACATATACCCAGCGCGGTTATCTATGTAATTATTTGAGGAGTGCGTACCCGTTATAATACTTTGAATTAACTTTAGTTTCTGGCTTTATCTTCTTCGAAAACCTCGTCATGTGATAGAACATGATATACATAGTTCTTTTGCTTGTTAATTTATTAGTGAAAAAAATATTAATAGTAATAGAGCAAAACATTGTAGAATATTTTCGTTCATTTATAAGATTTCGTTCAATTATAAGAATATTTTCGTTCATTTATAAGATTGTCATTTCCCTGTGATAACGGAATAAGAATACATTTATTAGCATCTTGCCAATGATTTTCATCATCTTTTTATCCATCTTTTGTTTTAAAGAGAAGATATGTTGAGGCTATCTATCTGTATATAGCAGCAAGTGTAGAAGATTCGTTTAGACATAATGAAGTTATTGCTCCCGGGTGCGAATAAGTGCGGCCTCGACTGGTGTGACATGACACTAAAAGTCCTTAGATGTCTTGCATAACACTCGTAAGAATAGAAGGGATGGTATATTGATTTATCACTCCGTCTGCAAACCCAATTTATGTTGATGATATAGCTAAAATAAATACCGATGAAATAATTTCATAGGAAATTTAAAAATGCTATTTGTACTTATTAATGACTATTCATAATATGTATATATTATGAATAGAACAAATATTGATACCATACAACTTATATCTCAATCATAGTTCAACTTCAGGGTGATAGAAAATCGTTAAAATGTATCTCGAGGCGAACTGTGAACTTCTTGCCTGACTTGTCATAATCACCATTGTAACTGATCACAGTTAATAAGATGTAGAAATTTATTTTGACGTAGCCATGCCTGAAGGGAACACCAAACTACGAACATGTATAAAAAGTATACGTTTCAAACATTGGGTTTAATAATAATTAATGATTTATAAAGATGCATTATCCGTGTGGGGATGGAGTAAGAATACAATTCATCACTCCCTATCTTGCTCGTGTGTAAATAAGAAAAATAAAACTTTGTAGACTGGAACTGTACTTTGCTAGCAGCAATCGGTCATTTAATAACGTAGAACCAATGAATCTGTGACAACATATATGTGTAGTTACACTCCTGTATACTCCTTTCGAGGTAGGGTTAATACTATATTCTAAAATGCAATTTTACTACTGTCGACTACAGTGTTACTTAGTGTATGGTGAGTTAGTGGTCAAACGCTTTTTTTTTTTTTTTTTTTTTTTTTTTTTTTTTTTTTTTTTGTGTGTATTTAGCTGTTGGTCGCAGATGACCTTGACAGCTTAACGCGGTCAATGGGCGAGCGGAAGGCTCTCAACCCGGTAAGTAAGTTAAGCGAACATCGCCCGAGGGCTCCCCCTGTGGGGAACGGACCTCGGCTCGGGGCGTCGCTGAAAGCAAAGTGGGCGTGGCCACGTTTAGATTAATGATTTTTACGCGGCGCGGTTTTCGACCTCGTCGGCGAGGCCGATACCGCGCAGTTTTATGTGTTATCGCTGCGCGAGCTGTGTAGGCCCTTTCTTGGGCGATCGTGATGGCATCATCCCCTTCTTCAAGGAGATGACGGGGTCGTCGGACCGCGGATATTTTTGATGGAACGTAGTTTACCGCCCCAACCACTAGTGGATTGGGGTGAGTCGTGGGGTCAAACGCTTGTGTGACATGAATTTAAATAGGCTTGTGAACAAAAGATTCGTTCAAAATAATGTACTTCTGGTTATTTAAACTCAAATGTACATAAAGAACTTGAAATTCTTCGTAAGCTCCCCGGGCCGGGCCGTATAACAGCTGATTTTTATTAACAATTTTACGATTGTAAACAGTAGTAGTATTGTAGTTATTCAACTTGATTTGCATCTAGTACCTTGAATACAGAATCCAATTGATCCGAAACCTGAATGGCAGCATTTTGATCTATTACGACATTGCTATACTTGCCAAACCAACTTTACCCACGTACAAAACATTTGCATACGAAATAAATCCTAACTCTATGTAGTAAAGTCCAAAACTGATTAATGTTTTACATTATATGTTGTGACAAAACGATTGTTTTATCGATTTACAAAATATTTTGATTAGCCGAATTTATGAGAACACTATCTCATATTTGCGTAATCGACTAAAATGTCACTGTCGATATAGACTTTTATCATGATTAAGTAGGCGATTATGTTAACGACACACGATTAATGTCTACCACATTGTAGAAAGGTTTATTTATTATAAAGTGAAATGTTTGATTTGAATTTTTTATACCAATAATGTCGTTATTAAGTTACACAATTTATGTACAAAAGACTCTGGAAAGTTTATATGTAGTTGTATTTTGGCAGGTACATTCCAATTGCAACTCGGTTACTGGACCTTCTGATGTAACATCGTAAGATTTTAATATGTCAAAGCCTAGTATATTGTCATACTTTGGTTGATGTCAAGCAGTGCTCATGTTATAGTATCTACGATTAATTTGGGATATTATGGCCAACGAGTGGGATTTTAAAAGCAGTTTTTGATTTAGTACACATTTCCATAAACGTATCACCTTCGATCCAAAACTGGCCTAGAGTTTATTAAATTATAATTACTAAATAGGCAACTTACGAAATGTATTCTAAAATATTAATTGGGATCATGTCATATATGAGTGTAAAATGAAAGTAGAAATTCCCATATGGTATAATTAACTTTTAGTAAATATATAAACTTAAAAAATCAACAATTTTAACAAGAGAAACTTTCTAATTGATCACACTAATATGCATATTAATTACAATGCTAATGATGCCAAAGAGATTCACATAAAATAAAACGTAGCATTATTTGTGATGATTATCATTATGTCGAAATATTTGTAAACGGTATCTTTAATGTTGATACGTATAGTCACGATAGCGGCTACAGTTCTCTCAGAGAGAAACCGCGCCATTGTCATGAAGTGGGACACGCTGGATGCTAAGTATCAGATAAATCGACCACTCAATTCGACTAATTGACTATTGACCACTGACTAGAACAGTTTGCAGTTCATAAACGTATCCGCAACCGTATTTTACGGAAATCCATTTCTAAGTTTTTATAAATATTCATCGAAATTTTTAAAAGAAACAACGGAATCAGCTATTAATTTGAATGGCTTCCCGATTAATATCTGACCGTTGACAGATGAGGTCCGTTTGTGAACTACTTAGATGCTTTTTAATATCGCGATTTGGAAATTAATTCTAAAATCATCATCATCATCTTGCTCTTACCCAATTACTTGGGGTCGACGCAATATGTCATCTGTTTTGACATATTGCAAAAAGTTTCGACAATGACTTTTATGACCGGCCGCCTGCCTGACGTCAACCCTCCTTGGGAATGTAATCGTTGACCCAAATGGTACCAGATGGAGTTGGTCCGAGTCAATCTAGGGCTCTTAGTCGTCTTTTACGACACCCACGAGCAAAGCAAGGGTTGGTAGTATTCGAAGCCGCTACCACACAGCACAATTAATGCTAAAATAGCTACTATAATTTCGTTAAGCACAAGTATCGATTGTGAGTCGTTTTCGAAGGGCATCAGGCGCAGTCCATGACCTGCCAACGACAACAAGAACTACGTGACTAGTGTTGCGAAAACATCGATATTCATTCAAGACATTGCGTGATATGGTTTTTTTTCTCTGAATTTATTAACAGCAGTAGAACAGGTGGCTTTTATAGCTTTATTATATATAAAGTCGTTATGAATTCTTCAAATTATCGTTTATAAGGAGTTATGTACTATATTGTTGCTATGTTACTTAGTACCAGAATGCTAGTTTCTTAAATACTAAAGGTAAAGACCTATTCGGAATTGAAACGTATCGTTCGTACGGGAACTTATCTTTTTATGACCAAAAAATTTCGAGACATTGTGTACATAACAGTTATTCATAACAGATAGATGTGATTTTTATTTATCATTTATCATCGTTGTAAATATTAGTTCTATAAACATATTTTAACTATACAATCGCTGTGGAATTTATACATAATTTGATGTTGATTAGACGTTTATTGTAAAATATGTGTCTACGTGTTGACGTCTTACACAAAGCGTATGCAGAGAGACGACAACGTAACATACATTTAACATACTAATAAAATTATCGGTGTGTCTTTCTTTATGTCTTATTAACATAATCATACAATTAACTCGAATACTGGTTGTAGAACTTGTTATAGATAATGACGATAAATACTAGTAAACAGTGCTAAATTTTGACAGTTAAATTTTACCCGTGCACAATAGAATTTAACGGTTTTTACCAGTTCTAAGCCATGGCGGACTGTGTAAATTCCTCTCGTTTGTGTCCGCAGTATGTAGGCCAAATTGTTTTTTTTTTTTCACATCTACAGGTTTTGAAATATTATGTTTAAATAAAGTGGCGCCGACACCGTTGTGTTAATTTACGATAGGTCATTTGCGATTTTTATCGATGTTTTTTTTCAACGAGTTACGGCACGAGTTTAAAATATTATTTGCTTCTATTTGATGTTTATTACAATTAAACAACAATATTAATCAATTTAGACGCCATCATCAACTTCATGGGGGTCTTTAACGATATTTTACAGTTAAAATGATAAAATTGTTATTAGATTCTAGACGTTTTTTTTTCAGTGTTAAATGGACCAACCAGCTCCGGGCCACCAATCACTTATAGTGTAACTGTTAAGATCTTAATCTACGAACAGATGATCCGCAACGAATCACTTGCACTCACTTTTATAGTTTGATTTTTTTATTTTACTAATAAAATGTTTCAACCAAGTTATTAGCTGAATACTACTCCTGTTCAAAACTATAAATTGGCTTTTGAATTAATTGGTTTTACTGGATTTAAATCCTATCTTATTTTCTACTAATGCGTATGCTCGTTGAAATTAATAACCATTCTTGGAGAAGTATTAAACGAATTTTGATGAAACACCACATTTTTATAGTAGATTCAGAATGACGCAAATGCTTTAATTTATAAATCATCATCATCTTCTTCAGCTCACTCCATTTGAGACCCACTGTTGTGAGTCTGCCGTAATGGG
Organism: Lymantria dispar; assembly: GCA_032191425.1. Lineage (NCBI taxonomy): Eukaryota > Metazoa > Arthropoda > Insecta > Lepidoptera > Erebidae > Lymantria > Lymantria dispar. The sequence continues at coordinate 4,217,306 of CM063444.1, read as the reverse complement.
AGGGAAATTAACTTGTTGGATAGGGTTTTATATCGAGTTTTTCTTCTCTTGCCTGGATAGTTACCTATTATCCCTTAGGCATCTTTGACGACGGGTAAGAAAGGGGGTGGTGAATTATATTCTTACTCCATCACCATACGGAAGATTTTGTAAAGGCGTTGTATAAATTAAGTAAAATATGACCACTATTTTAACGTGCCCTACATAATCCATTATATAATGATTTCTGATGTTTGTATTTAATTTTTGATTGCCCGACGTTTCGAACACTTTGCAGCGTTCATGGTCACGGGCGGACTAAGATGTCTCTCGTCCAATAAGTCATCGTTATTGCAGAAAATTTATAATTATCTACCCGATACAGAAAATAGTTATTAAATATTGACCCACATTTTGATACAAATTAATTGCCAGTGTAAGAAGAAAATGATTCTATATGAAAACATTTAATTTTTTATGGTTAGTAATTATTTAACATTAAAATTAATAGTAATTATATTTAAAAACCTAACAATCTAGTATACTACCACCGGATCGGAACACGGCCACACTGAGAAAGATCCGGCAAAAAAACTCAGGTGACATAATGCTAAATTGATATTAATTTTGAAGGCGGCTTACTTTATGTTACTAACAGACTTTAATTTATAAAATTATCTTTAGCTATTATTATTGTGGGTCAAATCGTGACCATGAACGCTGCAAAGTGTTCGAAACGTCGGGCAATCAAAAATCAAATACAAACGCGATAAAATCCGTAAAGTAGTTTTAATCCATTATAGTTCCACGAAGCTAATATATGGTGACCACGATAGATTTTGCTTTTTTTTAAGTACTCCTAAAAATTATCTTAACAGTATAATAATATACCATCAGAAACAAAACTTGTAAAAAAGCCAAGCCTCGCAACTGAGTTCTTCTACCATAAAAAGTTGTGAGATCTACATATGTTATACCAAGTTAAGGTTAACTCATTCAGTCCCTGCTTAAGGGACCTGTTTCTTAAGTTATTAAGTAAATAGCTAACCTAACAACTTCTTATAGTGACTATATCAATATTAAAGATCTTTTATGTCTTAAATAAACAGAATGACTTGGCAATGGTCCCTTAAGCAGGGATTGAATGAGTTAACCGACTTGGTATAACATATGTAGATCTCACAACTTTTTATGGTAGAAGAACTCAGTTGCGAGGCTTGGCTTTTTTTTACAAGTTTTGTTTTTGATGGTATCTCATTTCTTTTTGTAGATAGACCTACTTATTTTCCTTTCCGGTACCTTCTACGTCTTGAATAACAACAACGGATTATCTTAGAGCCCACTCTCTGAAAAATGAGACATCTCTCAATTTCGTTTGAGTCACTTCTACCTAAACTAAGCGGAGACATGTGGAAATAAAGAAATTTGATTGGTTTTTGAAACACATCTCCTCTAGTCTCCTTTCCGCTTTGATGGCAATCGAGCCTAATGAGGGCGTTCTTTCTTTCAGGTAAATTTCAGGCAATTTAGTTTACATAATACTTTGGAAGATTTTGGCACAATTTCATAAGACATGTCCCACTCTTGCTTTTTCATTAAGTTGATTGACCATTTTACAAGTTATCTTTGAACATTATTATATCTAGGTATCTGTCTACAACTATTATGCCAATCATCATTCAGCCTATCGCCGTCCACTGCAGAACATAGACCTCCCTCATGCTTCACCATAAAGTGCGGTACTGTGGCACCTGCATCCAACGACGCTCAAGGGTAGGTAACAGAGTTGCCATGACTAGGGCTCATTTTTCTTCGCCATATGAGGAATAAGGACGTAATGACCACGTTTGGCAGGTGGGTTGGTTTCGTAGTGAGATATCATAGATTTCCCCGGCAAGAGTTGCTGCCCACTCTCCTGTTGAATCTTTTTTTTTTAAATGACAACGCCATACACTAAGGGATTAATAATCCTTATATTGTGGGGGACTTTACAAACATATAATTCAACATCGCATCATCATCGCAGCCCTCATATGTCCCACTGTTGGGCTCGGGCCTCCTCCACAATGGGAGGGAATTTGACCCACTATACCATGCTGGTCAGACATGGTGATATAGGGTTTCATTTCGAGTTTTCCTTCTCTTGCACAGATGGTTTGTGCATATTATATCACATAGTCGTCTTATACGACATCCACGAGCAAGGTGAAGAGAGTGGTGAATTGTATTCTTACTTCGTCACCATATGGAAAGAACATATAATTAACCGACATAAATTACATTCAGACTCAGAACAACAATTTGTGGATCGTACAAGGTGTTGTCTTGCATGGGATTCGAACCCGCGACACTGGCACGGTACGTTGGTATCTTAACCACTACGCCGGTTGTTACGATTACCATAGGAAAGCATTGATGACGACAAATGTATTCTTATTTTCTACAAAGTGACATTTCATTAACTGCAAATGTAACTTTGTAATCCTATATATTTATATGAGTTTAGAAAATTAGTTATGCAGTTAGTGTATCTCGCAAACTGGATGAAAATTACAATGTTTCATAATTTTTCCTTCATTTATACACTAAACACTAATTGTATTCTAAATTTGAAGCTTCTATGTCTGCTAGAAGTGCCTCTTTAATATTGATGATCGGTCAGTCAGTCAGTGAGTGACAAAATTACGAAATTTTGACTAGTTATAATTCTTAAACTATTGGTTCAAATTCAATGAAATTTGAAATATACAATGTTTATATAATGCCTGCTAGGTTATTAAAAATTCAGGCTTCTAGTTTTATTAACAACGAAGTTATAGGGGGTCGAAAATGGGCTGAATGGGTTCGAGAAAAGTATGTTACGGCAGTGTTGCGGTTTGCCCGACTGTTTTTTTGCTCGACTTGGCGGGGGCACTGCCGTGCCCCCAGATATCATTCCTTTTATAGTCAGAATAGAAAATAGTTTAATTAGATATTCGTTTATACACTTCTAGCTATTTAATGTATATTAACAAAATATTTTACCGCTTCTGGTATTTAAATGCGGATACAAATGTGTGCATAGTTATTATATATTACTGACCTGAATAACAAACTTCCTTTAACCTTATTCAAGGTAATAGATCTTATACTAGCAACGTGCCCTCGCTTCACTTCGGTTTCAGTCGCCTTACCCGCATAATTCCCGTTGCCGTGGGAATACTAGGATAAAATATAGCCAAGTTACTCCTTATATAGACAGCTACCTGATAGTAAAATATTATGAAAATCGGTTCAACCGCTTTGAAAATTACCTCAAACAGACAGACAAAAAAAAATTTAACCAGTTTTTAGGCATAGGTGTCCTGTAAATAACCGTGTGGGCAGGAAAAAAGGCCAGTATTTTTAGATTACAAACAGACACTTAAATTTTGTTTATTTGTATAGAGTATAGATATATCAACGACAGTAATTCGCTATCATCACGATAGTCGCAATACAAAATTACAAATAAAATTTACGAATTCATCAATTGACCTCACCGATTAAGGGGTAAGAACATAACTTTGGGATTGACACTTACCCGAACGGTAATTAAGCCTGCACTCAGACATGATATCCTCGCATTAAAAAAAAGGTTTCCGCTGTCCATATTCAGTTCAAGTTACCTTGTGAACGCCTTGAGTGTCGATGTAATCGTTGTGTTCCAAATAAAACTGATCAATTTATTTAGGTAACAAGATGACATTTCAAATTGTTACGTAAAATTTTATGTTCATTCTTATTGCATACTTTAGTGTAGCATCCTTCGTATCACGGGTATCATATAGGTCCCCATTGATGAGGCCCAGGCTCCTTCACGATTGGAGGAAAATGGATCTACTATAACGCTGGTCAGACCAGACGTGTTGGTATAGGGTCTTGTTTCGAGTTTTCGTTCTCTTTCATTGTTATCTGCATATTATAATCCCTTAGTCGTCTTTTACGACACCCACGAGCAAGCAAGGGGATGACGAATTGAATACAATTCGTCATCCCCTTGCTTGCTCGTGGGTGTCAATTAGGAATACCTAATTGTATAAGTTTTATTAATTGTCTTTTAGTGACCATAAGTTCAGATCCCGTGCTGGGATTCAAACCTGAGCCTTCAAAGCTATGACATCAACGAAAATCTAATTTTAGTTACGTCCAGGATTTTTTTTTTATTATATTCGTCATCATCTCGGTTCATATATTCAATCAACTATCGCATTCGAACCTTCACTAAAATGGAATTTACATACAACGTCGTGCTGGTTAGGCGAGTTGGTATAGGGTTTTCTTTTGAGTTTTCCTTCTCTTGGAATCATCGTCATCTGCTTACATCGTTTAGCCCTTGTTTCATTCTCCTATGAGAGAGTAAGGAGTAGTGACATTGTAATTTTACTCTGCCACCATGCAAAGGTGTTTTAGTGGTATTAAAGAAATGAAATCGTTAAAATCTCGGGCGTGTGATTACTTTAAATTGATTAATTTACAGTATAAAAAGGCACGATGGCTTTACGTTGTTGCCAAAAAAAAATTAACGAAATATGATAAGTGTGTTCACAAAACAAAGGTCCTAATAACACAAGAACCAGCGAACCCCAGACCTTATCGCATATAATATTATTTTAGCTGCTATACATAACCATGTACTAAATACTAAAGAATATAAGCGCATCTCACTCGCACCCACCCATTTATATATGTACCGTCGCGCTCGCTCCTACAGCTACCCTACATCTTTGTCTAGCAAGGGTTTGGAGCTATGAAAAACGTCTGGCTACTGAGGAAACATCATCTACTCATTACCACTTGGGTATATATGAAAATCAACTTTTATACTATAACGTAAGTCGAAATATAATTTCATGAACGTTAAGGGTCTGGCAAGGGGTTGCCACCATGTTAAGTGTCTGGCATTAAATAACGTGATTTTTAATAACGTTCTGAAGGTAGTATCAAAAAATCACGCTTAATAAATTGACGAAAATAGGTCGGTATTTTAGTCACTTTTAGTACCTTTTATCTGCCAAAGCCACCGTGACCCAAACTTTATAATTGGCCATCGTTAATACCTGTGTTGGGAGCAAGCGCTGACACACTTACAGCCTTAATAAAATGACGAAGGTCTGGGGTCCACAGGCTTCTTAGTCTATAACTTCAATATATTTAAAGTGCTACTCTGCGGTTGTAATCTTGTATCATTATCTGAGATCGATTACCGACAAGAAGCTATTTTGATACCTACGAGCTGATCAAGTTACTTAAAATTAAATGAATAGCTACTAATTATTATAAAATATTTATTCTATTCTGTTATAATTTTTAAAACACTATTTGAATTTAGAAAACTAATGTAAGTATGTTTGTGTTCTTATTATAATGCACTTGTAAGCCCATCTGTTTAGAAATTTTATCTTTAATAAAAATGTCTGCTTACAAGGTATATCTTTTTCATATCCGCAGTATGAAAGTGCTAGGCACAGATAGCTGCGCAATAAGCACTATTACGACCATTAACACAGAGCGTAGCTTTACCGGCAATGTATCTACTCGCAGACTTTTTAGACAAAACTGTCTAGTAGGTATAATATTTATTTGTGTGTGTGTGTGTGTGTGTGTCTGTAGGTGTTAACAGCTTAACCCGGACCGTGGGCTAGCGCCGAGGGCTCTCAACCCGGAGATGGTCTCATCTATATCTATCTATACCAATAAATAAAATTGGAGTGTCTTTTGTAATGTCAAAATAATAGGCCTTTTTCATGCTCACGCGGTTATTTGCACTATACATATGCCTAAAAACCACTTTATATTTTTTTGTCTGTCTGTCTGTTTGTGCCGGGTAATCTTCAAAACAGCTGGACCGATTTAAAAAATTTTTTCACCAATGAGAACCTATAATATCAGGGAGTAAACTAGGCTATATTTTATCCCGGTATTCCCACGGCAACGGGAACTACGGGAATAAGGCGACAGAAACCGAAGCGAAGGCGGGTTGCTAGTAGAAAAATAATTACATGTTATTAACTAAATAAAATGACTTATTTAAACATCGAATATCGACTAGACAGTTCGTAGAAACTAAGATTATCCTCTATTTTGTTGCGAAATTCTTGAGTGCAAATAGAATTATCCACTAAAATATCTAAACCGCATTCAATATTTTTCGTAAACAGCTATACATATTCAAAGCATTAAGGAACTAGCATAAAATATAAATATTTATTCCACTACAAGATCATATCGTAAAATCTAGACGAGATTTTATCAGTGTATAATCGTTTATAAATTTTGCGTTTATTGTAACATGCTACAGATATCTCTAGGGATGTAAAGAAAGAAATTTAAGTGTGGGTTCTTTTTGTACTACTTGGAAGATCGATTTAATTCAACAAACAACGAGTATGTTTAAATTATACTTATATACTATTATACGGATCCGTATACGATTCTCTGTTGCAGATGGACTAATAAAGAAAAAATCCGGATAAAAACAGGAATGTGAAAAAGACAGCCAAGTTCAATATTTTGATTATTAATTTGATTAATTTATGATTTCTTAGCGGACATACCTCCCACCGGCGCGACAGCTACTGAGCCCGCTGTAGGTATCGACCCCCCACCAACTAACGTGGCAACCCTGCAGGCCGAAAATACCCGCCTTAGTGGCGAGGTTTCGGGCCTGCAGGAGAAGAGCAAGGCCCTACAAAAGGAGCTGTCGGCGGTGCAGAAGGCGAACCGCGAGTTGGCCAAACAAATGGCCGACTTGCGGCGCCAGGTCGCGCAGCTGGCGAGGACCGTGCCGCCGACAACTGCCGGCCCTGCCGACGCCCCCGTCATCCCCGCTGCGCCAACTCGCGCTGCGGCGAGTTCTCAGAGGGCCCAGCCAGCCGAAGTGGTCCCGCTGCCCGCGGTGGATGGCGTGCCGGACCAAACCATGCGCGCCGTAGTGGAGGTTGTTGGCAAAATGCTTGACGCGCGCATGGCGGCTCTGGAGCAGAGACTGTCCCTGCCTCCGGAGCCCCGTCTCCGGCCGCCGCTTGCTGCGGACAGGCCGAAGGCTGCGGCGTCAGCTACTACCGCGCTACCCTGCCAGGGCGGGCGCGTGGGAAGCTACGCTGCGGCCGTTGCTGGGCCGAAAACCAAAGGACCCGCCGCGAAGAAGAAGGTGGCACCGGCTCTTGCCAAGGACGGACCTAAGCCGCCGCCGGCAACTGCATCGTCGGCGGCGGCCACCGTAGCCGCGACCGCGACTGCTGCGCCTAGCGACCCCGTTGCCCCCGAAGAGGGTTGGCAGACGGCTGAGCGCAGCCGAAAAAGTCGCGGCCAGAAGAGGAGAGCGGAGGCCAAAAGCGCCGCCAATGCCTCCGCTCCCAAGGCAGGAGCCGAAAGCAAGAGGTCGCGCAGGAGGCTCCGGCCGCCGAAGTCAGCCGCGGTGGTGATCACCGTGCTGCCTGAGGCCGCCGAAAACGGCCTCAGCTATGAGGCCGTCTTACGTCGCGCCCGGCGGGAGCTTGACGTCTCCGATTTAGGAGGCGTCGAAGCCAGGACCCGCAAGGCCCGGACAGGGGCTCGGATTCTAGAGTTCCCTGGGGCCGAGGGCGCCAAGACGGCCGATAGCATGGCGGCCAAGTTGAGGGGTCTGTTCGCAGAGGAGGATGGCGTCAAAATCGCCAGACCCGTAAAGTGCGCAGAACTACGCGTCGCGGGTCTGGACGACTCCGTGACGGTGGATGACATCCGAGAGGCCATCGTCTCGAAAACCGGGTGTCCCGTGGACACCGTCCGAATTGGCGCCATCCGCCCTGGTCCGGGCGGCGTCGGTGCTGCCTGGGTGCAGTGCCCGGTGGAGTCGGCCAAGCAATTGGCCGGCTCAGGCAGGCTCCTCGTGGGCTGGAGCTCGGCGCGGGTGACCGTGCTGGAGTCCCGGCCTGCAAGGTGCTACAAGTGCATGGCGGTCGGACACACTCGGCCGACATGCACTAACTGCTTTGACTGCAGCGACCTTTGTTTCCGCTGCGGTCAACCCGGGCATAAGGCGGCATCGTGCGCCGCCACTCCCCACTGCCCCGCGTGTGCGGCGGGCAATAGGCCCGCCAAGCACCGCATGGGGGGCAGGGAGTGCAGACCCCCGGCTTCGGCCCCAAAGGGGCGGAGCGGCCCGACGACCCCAGCCGCTCCTGCCCCTAGCGCGACCCGATCGCCCGCCAGCGTGGAGGAGGTAATGGATACGGCCCACTAATGGCGGCCGAATCTTACCACCTCCTGCAGGCCAACCTCAACCACGCCGCCGAGGCACAGGATGTTTTCCTGCAAGCCATGGCGGAGTGGTTGATCGGTGCAGCCGTAGCCGCGGAGCCGTACGTGGTGCCTGACCGGCCCAATTGGCTGGGCAGCAGTGACGGCTCTGTGGCAATCGTCGCCTCCACGTCGTGGCATTTCCCGCCCTTGCTGCTCAAGGACAGGGGCGATGGGTATGTCGCGGCGGAATGGGGAGAGGTTACGCTATTTGGTGTTTACTTCTCCCCTAACAGGAGCGCGACGGATTTCGGGGCCTTCCTCACCATCCTGGGGGCCTCGATACGGCGACTGGCACCGCGCCAGGTCTTCGTCATGGGGGACTACAACGCCAAGTCCACGGCGTGGGGGTCCCCCAGGACGAATGACCGCCCGCCGAAGAGTGGGCGGCGGCACTGGGCCTCTGTTTGCTGAACAGGGGCTCGGTGCAAACGTGCGTGCGGCAGCAGGGCGGGTCGATAGTGGACTTGTCGTTCGCTAGCCCTAATGTCGCAGCACGTGTGAGGAGCTGGTGCGTCCAGGAGGAGGTTGAGACCCTATCCGACCACCGATACATCCGGATAGAGGTCTCCCGGACCCTCCTGGGGCCCAGCAGGGGTCACATGGCGGACGGAGCTCCCGCGTTTCCGCGGTGGGCTGTGGGTCGATTGGATCGGGACCTGTTGGCGGAGGCAGCCATCGTTCAGTCGTGGCTGTCCTCACCGCCCCAGGCGGACGGGGTGGATGCCGAGGCTGGCCGCATCCGCTGTGCGTTAACGCAGATCTGCGATGCGGCCATGCCCCGTGTGCGGCGTCTGCCCCCGAAGAGTGCGGTCCCCTGGTGGTCCCGAGAATTGGCGGACCTTCGGGCCGCGTGCATACGTGCTCGGAGGGCCTACACCCGCAGCCGAGCGCGTCACCGCGACGCTGAGCGGGAGGTCCAGCTGTACGAGGCTTACCGCAGTGCGCGGTCTGCCTTCAGGCTGGCCGTCCGTACCGCCAAGGACGTTAGTCGGCGGGAGATGCTGGACAGTCTCGAGCGTGACCCCTGGGGTCGCCCCTACCTCGCGGCGCTGAACAAGCTCCGCGGGCGGGGCCCCCCCCTCACCGAGACTCTCCAGCCCAGCCTCCTCACCAGAGTTGTCGAGGACCTCTTTCCACGGCGGGTGGAGCACACGCCCCCGGTCATGGCTTCGCCGGACAGCGACCGGGAGGCCGACGATGAAAGTGCTCCGCCCATCACGGAGCCGGAAATGGGGGCGGCGGTGGCGCGTATGCGAGTCAAATCCACCGCCCCAGGGCCCGACGGTATTCCGAACCGTGTGCTGGCCCTGGTCCTCGAGCATCTGGGACCACGCCTCAGGGGACTGTTCGACGCCTGTTTGACGTCCGGGCAGTTCCCTGGGTGCTGGAAAGAGGGGAGGCTGGTTCTCCTGCCGAAGCCGGGACGGTCTCCCGAGTCGGCCTCGGCCTACAGGCCCATCGTGCTGCTCGATGATGCGGGCAAGCTGCTGGAGAGGGTGTTGGCTGCCCGCATCGAGCGGCACCTTGTCGGGGTTGGGCCCGATCTGTCCGACGCCCAGTTTGGTTTTCGGAGGGGGCGTTCGACGATCGCGGCCCTGCTGCGCCTGAAGGCCGTGGTAGCGGAGGCCGTCACCGGCGGAGGAGTCCTATTGGCGGTGTCCCTGGACATCGCTAACGCCTTCAACAGTCTGCCATTCAGCTGCATCAGGGAGGGGCTAAGGTACCACGGGGTGCCCGTGTACCTCAGGCGGCTGGTGGCAGACTACTTGGAGGGGCGCAGTGTCCTCTACGTTGACCGAGTAGGGGACGTTGTGCGAACGCCCATGACGTGCGGTGTCCCACAGGGGTCGGTTCTGGGTCCGACCCTGTGGAACATCGGCTACGACTGGGCGTTGAGAGGAAGCCTCCCACCCGGGCTGGGCGTAATTTGCTACGCCGACGATACACTCGTCACAGCCCGGGGTGGGACGCTCGAGGAGGCGGCACGCCTGGCAACTCTCGGCACCGAGGAGATTGTCAGGCGGATCGAAGCGCTGGGGTTGAGGGTAGCCCTGGAAAAGACGGAGGCCCTTTTGTGCCATGGCCTCCGTACCGCCGGGCCTCCCGCCGGCGCTTCGATCACCGTGAATTCGGTCACCATCAGCATCCAGGCCCACATGAAGTACTTGGGCCTGGTGCTCGACGGGCATTTTTGGTTCCGGGAGCATCTCCATCGACTTGTTCCCCGGCTTGTCGGCGCGGCGTCCGCCCTTTCGCGGCTGATGCCGAATGTGGGCGGACCCAGTGCTACGTGCCGACAGCTGTACGTGGGGGTGATCCGGTCGATGGCCCTGTACGGCGCACCGGTGTGGGCGGGGTCCCTGACCGTCCGTCTTAGGGCCCTCCTGTGGCGACCACAGAGGGTCATGGCGATCAGGGCCATACGGGGTTACCGCACGGTGGCGACGGAGGCAGCGTGCCTCCTGGCCGGAACCCCCCCGTGGGACCTGGAGGCGGAGATGCTCGCCGACATTTATCGGCGGGTGTCGGAGACGCGCGCCCGCGGCAGCATGGTCTCCATCAATGAGATCACCGCCTGGCGGGTCGACGCCCGCCGAGAAGTAATTGCCCGTTGGGCAGTCCGGCTGGAGAGTCCTCGGTACGGTGTCAGGACTGTCGAGGCCCTCCGGCCGGTGCTGATGGAGTGGTTGGAGCGGACGCACGGGGTGCTTTCCTTCCGACTGGTGCAGGTGCTGACGGGGCACGGTTGCTTCGGGAAGTACCTGCACAAGATTGTCAGGAGGGAGAGCACACCGTCCTGCCACCACTGCAGTTGCGACGAGGACACGGCGCAGCACACGCTCGAGGAGTGTGCTGCATGGGAGGGGGATCGCCGTGAACTCGTCGCAATTATCGGTGCCGACCTGGCGCTGCCGACCATCGCCAGGGAGATGCTCGTCAGCGTCAGGAACTGGGACGCGGTCGCCGCCTTCTGTGAGGCCGTAATCTCACGGAAGGAGGCGGCGGATCGTGTGCGAGTAGAGCTGCTATTCGGCGACACGTTCCGCCGCCGGCGACTCGGGCGGCGCAGGCGCGAGTATCTGCGCCTAATGCCGCCCTAGCCGAGGCCGCGGGTGATCGGACCGGGGAATTGTCCGTCACCCGCGGAGAGGCTGACCGCGCGACGGCGACCGACGTCCCAGTACGTCGAGAGGTGAGGATACCCGAAAGGGTATTCCGTCGGGCCGACCACTGACGACAAGTCACATCTGCTCCGGTGGTCGGCCCAACAACGAGGTGACGTGGGTACGGGTGGGTTATGGGCCCGCGCGCCGTCCTTTCATCGCCCCGGACGGATTGCACCGCGCGTGCGCTTACCATAGCCCACCCATAAAAAAAAAAAAAAAAAAAAAGTTCAATATTTTGATAGTTATGGTATGGGTGTCGATTTCGCTGACAAAAGACTTGAGATATAAATGTGTGCCAAGTTCTGTAGATTATCCTGAAATGTATTTATTACAAAAGCTTACGATATTCTTAGGTAGATTTAGAACACAGTCTCTTGTTTTTCTTCTACTACAAAAGTGTTTGGTATTTATAAATACAACTTTTTAAATTTTAACTGTCAAATTATCTATTTAAAGCAAATAAATTATAATCTTTTGAAGATTTTGAGATTCGAACCCGAGACTAGACGTTCGGATCGAAGGTTTCCATCTTTTATACAAATATTAACTTAGTTTTGAAATCATACCTAATAATATTCAGTCAGACAGGTTAGTATAGGATTTTATTTCGAGTCTTCCTTCTCTTGCACAGGTGTTATATATGTACATATCATATACCTTAGTCGTCTTTTACAACACCCATGGGCAAGTTAGGGTAACATAATTTAGGCAAAATTAATCATTAAAATGATAAAAATATTAAATTACGTTATCTTTTACGTTTATCTTCAGCACTTATATACTAGAATACTAACGTGACATCGATGAAATAGATCAATGCAGATGATATTATCATATGTGAGCAATAAAACGTCTGTATATATAAATAGTCCATTCATTAACTTATTTTATGACTATTTTTTTTTTTTTTTTTGTGTGGGTGGGCCGCGGTCGGCGCGCCTCCGCACCACTCCGTCCGGGGCGACAGAGGGGCTTAAGCACGCAACTCCCGCGACCCACCCGAAAACCACGTCGCCTTCGTCGTTGGGCCGACCACTGGAGCAGCGTTAACTTGTCGTCAGTGGTCGGCCCGACGGAATACCCCCTATTGGGGTACCCTCCCATCGACCGACGTCCCCCCTCGGGTAGGACGTCGGTCTTTCCTCACGCGGTCGGCCTCTCGGCGGGTGACGGACTAATCCCCGGTCACGTCACCCGCGGCCTCGGCTAAGGCGGCATGAGGCGCAGATAGTTACGCCTGCGCCGCCCCAGTCGCCGGCGGCGGATCTCCTCATCGAGGTATATATATATACTCTGGTAATGCTTGCATACCACGGGCAGTGTGGTGACGGAGTAAGAATACAAAACTACACCCTCCTCTCGTAGTCGTATAAACGACTAAGGAATGTAATAGAGATAACATGTAATGGAAAGGAAAATTGGAAGTATTGTAATTTGTCCGTGTGGTGATGGAATAAGAATACAATTCACCACTTCTTATTCTGCCCGTGGATGTCGTAGGCATATAGCATCTATGTAAGAGAAGGTAACTCGAAATAAAACCCTATACCAACCTGTGTGACCAGTATGGTACAAGTAAAGTCAATTTCCTTCCTATTTAGGAGGCTCTAGCCCAACAGTAAGACGTGTATGACCTGAAATGATGACGATGAATTTATAGAAACGTAATTGATTAGCGTGTTAAATTATCTGCGATTGTGGAGGACGACCGTGTCAATTTTTTTTTGACACAGCAAAGTCCAAGTTAAGGAATAAATCCTTGCCTCGTTCATAACTGCGAACATGCAATTAACGTACATAAATTTTATCCAGACCCGGAATAATCATTAGTAGATCGAATAAAGACTTATCTCCTGGAATCCACGATTGCTAAAAAAAACTAAGCGATGCAATATCCATATGGGTAACATCTGTATAAAACAAGGAAAACTCGTAACAAAATCCTATAGCAACATGTCTAACCGGCATAGTATAATAAATCCGTCAGTTCCTTTCCTAATGGGGAGGAGGCTAGAGCCCCAGCGGCGGGATATAAATATATACAATTGATTCAATTGGCATCTACCTGGCCTAGTGCAAAGCTTAGCGTCTATTATTTTGTGATGACAAAAAACATAATCATACTAGCCCGACTCTGGTTCAAACCCATGACCTCACCATCCGTAATTGCACGCTTAAATCACTAAACAAATTAAAATTAATTAAATGACTAAACAAATTTTAATCTTTATAAATTTATCTTTTTATTATCACGATTGCAATGCAGTCATATCTGCAAAATATAATAAGCATTGTTATTAAAATTTTGCTATTGCTAATATGTATATCTATACTAAAGCGACAAGTCTCGATAACTTACTACAACACGTGAATCACATCATATGTTATATTCGATATGCGTATGCGCAGGTTGCGTCACGTGAGTATTTAAATCATCACACGATAAGTGTTACTTTATAAGGTTATCCTATAAATACTAATAGATTTTATAGACACTATTTATTTAAATGATTTATAACATTCGTTTATAAATCGTGTGGTGACGGAGTAAGAATACAATTCACCACTCCCTATCTTGCCCGTGGATGTCGTACAAGACGACTAAGGGATATAATATGCACATAAGATCTGTGCAAGAGAAGGAAAACTCGAAATGAAACCCTATACCAACATGTCTGACCAGCATGGTATAGTAGGTCAAATTCCCTCCCATTGTGGAGGAGGCCCGAGCCCAACAGTGGGACATATGTGGGCTGCGATGATGATGATGATGATGTTTATAATAAAATTGCTATCATGTAAATATTTTTATTTAGAAAATTAAATATAAAGCTATTCTTATCAACATCTCAGCTCATACACGTCCCATTGTTGGGCGTAAGCCTCCCCCGCAATGGGAGGGAAATTGATATGTTATACCAGGAGGATTAGGCGTATTGGTATAGGTTTGTATTCCGAATTTTCTTTCTCTTGCTTTTAGGATATAGGCAGCCCTTAGACGTCTTTTACGAGCGAGATAACGGGTAGTGAATTGTATTCTTACTCCGTCACCACACGGAGATTGCTATTAAACTCGCCATATTTATACGATTCATTTACAATCGCTTTTGATTTTCTTGAATATGGACGACAGTACCCTAACACTGAGAATTATCCTTCAATTACTTCTTCATCTCAATTCATATTGAACCTTAATTAGCCGAATTTAGGTAGGCTTTGATATCCCCTATTTTGGTGTGCCTTATAAACTTTAAGTTTAAGTACTAACATATTTAATTAGCCACAATTTAAACATTCAAATCACATGAGGGATACACGTGGGTGAATGAGAAGTTACAGAACAATATTAGGGAAACAAGTATTTGTAATTATTTATGAGCAGTTTAGAACATATTCAGATGCACAAGTGGGCTGTATTCGTCACGTGCAAACCTTGACAATCCAAAATGTTACTATTTAAATTTTACAAAAATGATATTATTCGTAATGTTATAGTAATAGCATCTATTTTCGTGTAATTCTGTCAAATAACCTGTGGATTTTTCAAATTTACTTTGTTAATGCCTGGCTAATGCAATTTCCGTGTAATAAAGTGTGAAAGCCTGACAAACACACACGAGATTTTGTTCCAAGCTAATTTAGTTCTACTTTTTTTGTGGATTAGTGAACCAGTCTGTCTTTTAGATTTAGTACAATATTGGTGGACCTACTTATTCTAACAAAAAGTAATTTTATGAAACAAAGGTGTGTATTATTTACACATTTTTTTCACCGTGGGGTTTCGGAGTAACAATACAATGTACTACCTCCCTATCGTACCTGAGGGAGTCGTAAAAGATGACTAAGGGATTAAAAATGCACGTAACATCTGTGCAAGAGAAGGAAAACTCGATACAAAACCCTATACCAACCTGCCTCACCAGCATGGTATAAGGTCAATTTCCCCCCTATTGTGTAGGAGGCTCGAGCCCAGCAGTGGGCAGTATATGAGCCGAAGTGATAATGAATGATGATTATACATTTTATAGCGTCTGTAATTATTTGTATTGATAATGTTTTGAAGACTTTTGAACATTTACAGGCACGTGCATACTGCTAAATGCAGAAACATGTTCGAAACATCGGAATAAAAAAAAAATAAACAGGATAAAATTCGTAAAATGATTTTTAGACATCTCCCTGCTCTTATACGAATTTGTACTATATTGAAAAAGTTTTAGCAATATTTTATGACCCACCATCTGCCTGACGCCCACGGGTTGAGAGCCCTCAGCGCTCACCCACCAGTCCGGGTAAAGTTGTCACAGCCATCTGAGACTAACAACTAAGTAACACAAAAAAAATGCCTGAGGCTCTGTTGATTCCTCTGCCAAGAGTGGAGATTATAGCATTATTCCTCATCATAACTTCATTTAGGAAGGTCACGTCCTACAGTGACATGAAATACACAATCAGACCAAAAACTGACTATAATTTCAAAGGATAGCACACCTGTCATAATAATTGCAATACACATAAATTATTAAAGTCAGCTGTAGTATATTTTATCTCAATAGCGTCTTTAGTATTTACTATTCTTTTTTACGGTTATTTCCTTTGTATAGACATTTTGTCGCGGTACAGCCTTGAATAAACAATTTCTTCAAAACCTGCTTCTGATAAGCAAATTAGAACATTATCATTGAAATTAAGCGTTTTGTGGCCTCGTGTTTATTCTTAGGAGAATTACATAAAAAATATCATCTTTTTTATATCAATTTCTTGTGTACGTGTGTATGCCTCCGAACTCCTCCTAAACGGCTAGACCGATGTTGATGAAATTTCGAGGTGTGAAATTTTCTGTATTCGAGGGAATCCGACAATGATTTAGATTCACAATTGGACCCGGTAGGTGGCGCTTATTTGTACAGAACAACGTCTGTTGGGTCAGCTAGTCTTTATATATATATATATATTTCTTGTGTACGTGTGTATGTCACTGAACTCCTCCTAAATAGCTGGACCGATGTTGATGAAATTAGTTGTGTGTGGTCAAAGGGATTCGAGAATGGTTTAGATTAATAATTGGTTCCGGTATGTGGTGTTGCTATCGATTTCAAGAATTTATTTTATTTGAACAGAACAACGTCGGTTGGGTCAGCTAGTACCTATTAATATCATATTATTGCTTTATGAGTATTCTATTTTAAAGTAAAAATAATAGTTTAAATAAATATGCAAATTAGAAATTATATATACCTTAATTAAGCAACAAAATCTTTATAGATTATACGTAGCATAATGATAAAATTAAATGGTATTTATAAATTAGGTAGATTAAGACATTTAATGGGAGGATAGCAATCTAATTAGATGTTTTAAAAGCTTCCCGCAAACAAATTGATTCTCAAGTAATACTTTACAAATGATTTTGAATCCATGATAATGTAAATGCGTCTTTTTACATCAAAAAATTACTTTAAGAAGCTGAAAAAGCACTAAAATAACGTACATATTTATGACACTAATATATTAAAATGATGACGCTGAAAGTATCGTTTATACATATAAAAATAATTAAGTATTAAGATCTAACTGCACAGTAAGGAGTATAAAAGCCAACTCGATCTGATGCCGTCTGGTCAACAATTACATTCCCAAGAAGACTTGACGTCAGACTGGCGGCCATATGTACGCTTGAAACAAATTGCATATTACGTCGAACCCAAGTAGGTGGTAATAAGGATAAGAACAGTTATGATGTACGAATAAAATACAATTCACCACTCCCTATCTTGCTCGTGGATGTCGTAAAAGACGACTAAGGGATATAATATGCACATAACATCTGTGCAAGAGAAGGAAAACCCGAATAGAAATCCTATACCAACATATCTGACCAGCATGGTATAGTAGGTCAAATTCCCTTCCATTGTGGAGGAGGCCCCAGCCCAACAGTGGGACGTATGTGAGCTCCTATGATGATGATGTACGAGTAGTTACACTGTAAAATACGCCGTGATAAAAGTGTCTGTCGATATTAGAATAACAAAAGCTATATACGTCACAACTACTTAATTCGTTTAAAAATGTAAACGAAGTAAATTTTAAAACATTCACTCCACCGTGACCTTAGTTATATCCGAATGTCTAATGTATTTATTTCATTTTAAAATATATTAACGTATTTAAAAAGAAAACATTGAACTTAACATATCTTACAAAATGGCCAACAAATTTATAAGGCATTATAATAAGGGGAAGTTTGAAATGGCATCAGTGGTAGAGAAAATTTGGAGCGCGAACTTGTCTTGGTATGGACATGTGCTGAGGAGGGATAAAAGGCATGTGATAAGGAAGATTGTCACTATGTTTTTGGGTGGGAGACCCAAAAAGAGATGAATGAATAGTGTGCATCTGAATATGCGTATGAAAGGTCTGCAGTGAGTGTAGATATGACAACTGACAGGAGCCTATGGAAGGTAAAAACATGTTGTTCCGACCCTATTTGGCGTCGTATGAGGGCAGCTAAATGATGATGATAATCTTGGCAATCCTCTTGCCCGATCTGTGAGATCATCACAAGCTACACAGTAAGACAGTAACGGACACATGATCAAAACGCTAAAATTTACATATTCATCCAAGACACTTGTTAAACACAATAATGCGTCTTAAATGGCGCCAAACAGATCATTCAAGAAACCGTTGAAAGCACGTGTTTTTAATTCGATATTTGAATGTAGACGCTAGCGAAAAACTCGTAAATAATTTCATGCAAATTATTAAAAGCGTCCGGTACAGGTTTAGCTAAGGCTTGTCACATACGAAATAAAGTCGTTGTAAAAGTTTCGTAGTTGAATAAAGTACTAGAAAAAGTGTTTGATGTAATTTTCTGTATGGTGACCGAGTAAGAATACAATTCACCCCTTTCTTAGTCCGTGGGTGTCTTAAAAGACGTCTTGATATAGGGCTTGATGTCGAGATTTTCTTCTCTTGCATAGATGTTAACTGCATATGATATTCCTTAGTCGTTTTTTACGACATCCACCTTCAAAAAAGGGAGTGGTGAATTGTATTCTTATTCCATCACCACACGGAATATATGTAGGTACCTACATTGTTCAAAAATGCCTGAGAGAATTATTCGATAAGCAAAATCTGTCTCAGTCCGTCGCAGAGATAAAAACCACAATATTTATTGTAGTGTATATAAAAACGATATCTCAAGTAGTAAACGTTGATAATTTCGTATATCGTCTTTCGTTCCGTTCGATTTCTTCCTTTCAACAATTCCGCATGAAACAGGATTTCCTACTCATCACCGGATCCGGCACAGTCGTGTCACTTCGGACGGGAAACGGTTAATGTATTTCAGTCTTACATCCACAGATTTTTCGGTCAAACGCCGGAAGCGGCTCGGTTATGACCTAGTATTGCCAAATCCATTAGCGGCGGTCACCACTTACTATGTAGACCGCAGCCGCTTGTCTCGTCTGCAAAAATGAGCACTAAAAATTCGAATTATTGCAACACCGTCTCATGTGTAATAACCTTAGCAATTGATTGCACCGAATATATAGGCCAGTGGGTACAGAACAAAATCGCTTTCATTGCTTCACGAATTGTAAACAAGTTTTTATGATTATACACTGATTTATTATATCAAATTGGCGGTTTCTTAAGTCACTTGTGTGCCGATGAAATACGGATTTATGTGTGTAATAAAGACATCTAGACGGTAGCGTATCATTATGGTCTTGTTTCAAATGTGAAATGGATAATAGGAACTAAAATTAGCGGCGTATAAGCGCTGATTTGTTAGCTCGTTATGTTGTATTGCGATTAGATTACGGTTATACGATTGAGTCCGGTTACTGAATCGTCATGAAGTGAGATTGTACAAGTCTGCAGGTAATCAGTTTATCTTACAATGTGTTTGTAATTACGTAGTTGAGGAAATTTTAATGGAAATCAAAAGTGAATGTAATAAACCAATTTTTATTTTATATGGAGTTAACCAATCTGTTCGTTTCTTTAAATTATGACCAGGATATTAAACAACAACAGTTACAGCATATAATATGAATTAAACTATTTTTTCGGTGAAAATTGACAATTCGTCGAAATGTCATTCATGTGGTAGGACCACTCTGTCGACAGTCGTCTGTCTACAGGCGCTGGCCGGTCCGACTGAGGTCCAAACTCTCGCAGAAAATCACTGTCTAAATTGTAGCAATTTGTTGCTGCACTTCGTTCGGTTATCAAAGAGCCGGAAGCCCAACTTTCTGGCGTGTGGTGAGTTTTGGTGATACCTTTAGAATCACTGAACTCATTGCACACATTCACACTGTCTTAACTTTCTTCACGGTAAGCAGTGGCCGAGCAAAGGTCTCTGAGCGTCAGTATTACTTACCATCAGGTGTGTTGTTTGTTCGTTTGCCACCAATAGCAACGAAAAACTTTTTTGTACATACATATATGTCCAACATCATTGTAGCAGCAGTTTGTGAACTGATAATATGAATATTTTTTGCCTTGATAGCGTTTTAAGAGAGTTCTTTTACAATTTAGTGAAAATATGGTATAGTTGAGGGTGACAAACGCTTTTTTGAAGTCAGGTTATATTGTTGAACTGTAATGCTGTTAATAAAACGTGTGCAATACCATAAAAATAACTCATAATGTGCCTATTTATACGTACAAGTTGCAATATGACCACAATATGAAAGGCACTTCAGTTGCTAATGGACAGTTGTAACATTACAAGGCAAGAAGTGCTAAGCCGTAGCTTTTCAGACAATTTCAATTGACGATTTGACAAGACAAAATAATTAGATTTTAGCCTTCACTTTTTTATGATTTATAAAACTCTATATTTACTTGAAATATATTAACAATGGAACGCTCTATTCATCCTATAATGTTTATTAAACGATCAATCACAAGTTTAGCTTGTCGGCCATGAATGACAGTTCTCTGAATTATGTCAATGACAGCTGTCAGGTATTTATGGATGATAAACTAGCGACATTAATTATGCACATAAATAATTCTTTTTATGGTAACTGACTGACCCTCTGACATAATTACTGGAATCGTTGAGATTTTGATAACAGACCACACATGGCAATAAGACGGATTTTTTATGAAATCAATACATATAACCCTGCAAGTCCTCTAGGTCACAGTGATACATAATTACAGTAATATTTTTCGTTAATTGTAATGGTCCATAATTACAGACGATCGAATATAAATTCCTAGCATTATAATCGACATACGTATCTACGTCCTTTATTTTTAATTCGAATAAATTATATATCAATATTTCCTTGTGGTAGGTAAGAACCGTATGGAAGAAGATGACATATTGCGTCGACCCCAAGTAATTGGGATAAGAGCAAGATGATGATGATGATTTCCTTGTGGTGACGGAGTAAGAATCCAAATAACTACTTCCATTCTTGCCCGTGGATGTCGTAAAAGATCACTAAGGAATATAATATGCGGTTAACATCCATGCAAAGAAAAGGAAGACTACGAACAAACTTTATCAAATCGTCTAATTAGTATGATAATCTACTATGATAATCTACTATTAATCACCCTCCTATTGTGGAGGAGGCTTGAGCTCAACAGTCGGCGATGAAATGTAATATAGTAATAACTTTATTATTATTAATTATAACCATTTTAAGGAAAACTCGTTAATATTAAAAATCCATCAGAATTAAAGCTTAATAAATATTAGTTAAGAGAAGGAAAACTAGAAACAAAACCCTATACCAACCTGTCTGACCAGCATGTTATAGTAAGGTCAATTTCCCTTCTATTGTGGAGGAGGCTCGAGCCCAACAGTGGAACGTATATGAGCTGAAATGATGAAATATTAGTTTGTTTTAGGATATCAAGGTATTTAAATGTAGATTGCAACGTTATCATCATCATCGCAGCTAACATCGCAGCTAGCACAATAGGAGGGAGTTTAACCTACTATACCGTGCTGGTCAGACATATTGGTATAAGGTTTCATTTCGAGGTTTCCTTCTCTTGCCTGTGCAAGCTCTGTAGCTCTGTAGCTTATGTGCATATTTTATTCTTTGGTCGTCTTTTACGACATCCATGAGCAAGATAGGGAGTAGTGAATTGTATTCTTAAACCATCACCACACGGAAACAACGTTGAAACGTTATATAAAGGTTTACTTTATTAGTATTATAACATTTGTCCAAGAATGACAGTAAATACTAAACTTAATGTTACTACAACAAATTAGTACTATTCGTACACTACATTAATCATTACTAAAACAGGCTTTAAAAGAATGCCTCAGACTGAGATCTTAGTAAAATATTTCTCAATCATTATAATACAGACATTGAAATATGATTTCGTTTCGTTCTATAAGGTATGAGGTACTGGTTTACCGATATATATTTTTAACTAATACGATTGCTTGCTTGATATGCTAATAAGTAGCGCATGTGACTACTTAGCGAATATTATAATATTAATTGCGATTTTTGTCGCTTGAATGCTTTGATATCTCAACCAGCGTAGTACAGAGGCGTTTGTGCGGAAGCGTTGTATAGAATCATGTTTTCATGTTAAGTATTAATAGCATTTGAATTAGTTTAATTAATGTGACACGGATGTAATTTTATATGAGTAATATCACAATTAGTCAAATTTTTAGTGTATTGATTTGGGTTATTATTCGTAAATATTTTTCGAGTATCGGCCTTGCAATTATTTAAATTATCATACAGCATTTCTTAAATTTGTTATAATTCCCGTTCAGTGTCATATATATTCCTTTCAAATAACATAAATCAATTTTGATTATATATATTTTAATAACAAGTCGTATTGAGAGTAATATTCATTAGGAAACCCACCTGCGTACGACATTGTATAACTGTTTCCCAACAAAAAAATAATCTCACCAGTTTCAATTTTAATAAACTCATTGGTGAACCTAAATAAGACAAGCGAATAGAGCCACAACGTTGATTGAAAAAATATCGGTCAGTCGTAAAATAAAACATAAAAATATTTATATTAAGTACGTGACAACATGGTCATCGCTGTGATGTTGCGCGTGCGCAGGTTTGCCACGGCTTTTTGTGAATGAGCCGAAAGCGGACAGGTTCTGTTAGAACAAATTTAACGGGACTTACCTTCTCTTGTAATAATTTTTTATTTGTGGTACAAAGTACAAGCTCCCATTTGAAGCAGGTGGTAGCCTCGAAACAAGCAAGTCTATCTAGAAAGAGAACGGGGTGCTAATTCTTCTCGGAAACTGTGTCTAAATATTTATTATATACGGTATGGACATCAATAGATCATATTTATGTGATTAATTACACACGCGATTCACAGGTGTAAAAGTAATTACAAAAGCATAATTGTAAACAAAGAAATAAGGACAATTTAGTTTACATTTTATTATGACATTATTATGAAAATTTAGGTTGTTTACAAAATGTATATAAATTACTTTTGTGTAATAATAGATTATTCTTGTTATTATTATTTTAAATATTTTAGCAATGACAAATCTATATTACTAGGTAAAGTAACCATGTGAATCATTTAAATTATAAGATTTGTCATATAAAACTCACACATGTTTATGTTCAATTATTGCAGATGTTTATAGAAATCCGTAGTTTATTTCGAACCTTTTACATAGAGATGCTATTTAGTATTAAAATGAAAATGCGTCATGAGCTCAGTTGTTTTCTCGGTGTTTTCCGATGGCCTTATGCATTTCAAACTGTTTTGAACTGCTAATTATAATGGCGTTGCAAATCTCATTCCTTATACTTAGGTTTTACGAATGTGTTTATTAAAAACCTAACATGTTAACCACTTTTTTTTTTATGGGTGGGCTATGGTAAGCGCACGTGCGGTCCATTCCGTCCGGGGCGATGAAAGGACGGCGCGCGGGCCCATACCATAACCCACTCGTACCCACGTCACCTCGTTGTTGGGCCGACCGCCGGAGCAGGATGACTTGTCGTCAGTGGTCGGCCCGACAACATGTTAACCACTTACAAATATCAATATCATCATCATCATCACACCTTATACACCTACGTCCCACTGTTGGGCTTGAGCTTCTTCCACAATGGGAGGGAAATTGACCTTCTATATCGCGTTGTGCAGACGTGTTGGCATCGGGTTTTAGGACGATTTTTGCTTCTCTTGCATTAGATATTATCTGAATATCATATCAATTAGTCGTCTATTACTACACACATGAGCAAGAAAGATGGTGGTTGGTGAATTCTATTAATTACCCCGGCACTACACGGGAATATTTAAATAGTTATTGTTTAGGACTAAGTATTGAAGAGGATTACATGATTTGAACTTGACAATAACATTGAATATGTAGTCGCTAGTATATTTTTACTTAAAATAAATATAATTTTTAGCTGCGCAAACACTTGAAATACATAGTATTTTCAATAACGATCGGGTGTTGAATATAGTAATTGTGACGAACAACTTTCAATGTGTTCATGATTGAAATTTATCGTTAAAATTATTGTGTAATTATATTATCATAATTAATTCTTGTTTTGCAAAATTATGTTCATATCTATATAATATATACGTGATAGAATTGATAAAGAAATCACCATATTTTGATGAAATAATTATCATAATTTATTACTTGTATAAATTAACGGAATTTAATCAATTTATATAATTTATATATTCCTATGAAAGGTTAACGTCCGGTAGCGAAAATTAAGCAAAAATAATGTATTGTATTCTATTCTCGTATTCTCTGGAGATCATCAGAAGTCATATACGTCCCACAGTTGGACTTGAGTCTTCTTATTAAATTTTCTGTGTGTTATACGCATTTATATTCCTTGGTCGTCTTTTACGACACCCACGGGCAAGCTAGGCGGCGATGAATTGTATTCTTACTCCGTTACTACACCAAGTGTGTCTATATAGTATGTTGATATGTATTGTTTATGTATTGTTTTGACATTAATAGGTTAATAATAATTTCAGATAATTATTTTATGTTTCGAAGTGACATTACCCTTTTTAATTAGCTTTAGTATATGTCTGGTCAAAATTAGTATGACAATTATACTACAGTCATAAGATACTCGCAGTTTCGAACTATATTTGATTAGTGTATAATAATATATTCGCTGTCTAACAAGGAACTAAAAATTGTATGTTGAAATGAAGGTGTGTTACATCTCTGAGTAACCTTTCGGCGATAAAAGTTTCAGACTATACAAAAGAAAGTTATTTAATTAAGAATTGGCTATCCTATTGTTTAATTTATTATTAATATTTTCCTGTTTTTACCCTTGCAAGTGGTTTTCCAATAATAAAATACTATTGGAATTACAATATAAGTGTTATTTTCGTTTTACTAAGAAATATTGAGTTCAAGGGTCTATGCGGTTGATAGGTGATGTAACTTCATTGAAATACTGCGGTTTATTTATAAAATAATAACATGAGAATATCGGTTACTTTTCTTAATATATTTGTTTTCTTTTTGCAGGTATGTAAGCTGAACATACTTATGTATATATCGAAGACCGGCCAGAAACTAAAGGCATTTGCAACGTGCCGCTACTGTTATTGGTGAGTGCATGAAGAATCATGTCGGTTTAATTATTATCAGGCCTGTTATTTTTTCGCATTAGCGTTTTGTACCTTAGGGAGTACAATCTCATACAAAGATATTAACACATAGCTTTGTGTGTGTGTATTGTGAAAAAACTAAGCAAAATAAATAAAAACATACGAATAAAAAAAAATAAACAATCAAATATAAATACAAAATTGATCGACGTAAATTACATCCAAATTTTGAAGTAGACATATAATTTATGACATTCGGCATTGCTGGACGCTGTTTGGACCATTTCCTCCTCAATGCATTCAAGGATCTGACACCTTGTTGAAAAATCTAGAATAGATGTGCAGAAATTCGTCGTTCGTTTCGTTTGTTCCGTTTCATGATATTTTACAATCATCTTGTAGACATATCTAATCTCAACTTTGACGTACAGTGAAATAAGTGTTAATTTGAATCTTGCGTCAAGCATTCTTCATATTCCAATGAGGCAATCATCAGCAGCAATACCAAGCTGCGTACTCTAAATTACTAGGGGAACGAGCCTATCACGATATGCGACCAAAAAATACAATAGTCTTGTGCGTCAAAATATGTATTTATTAGTTCTAGTCCCTTTTTTTGGTCCAACTGTAGAACGCACCCTATGTAACTAGACGAGTCGACAGAAGCTTGAAAAGCCATTATTCCCCCGTGTTTCCTCTTTCCATCTATTAAGCGGGTTACCGGCACCAAATCCTTGACTTCGGTGGTCCCTTCTGCGGTTATTGTTTCGTGTACCTCACGGCAATGAAGCGCCGGGACATTGCCTCTACTTGTCCCTTCGGTTCTTAATGCATGAAACGGATAGTATTAGAAATGGACATATGATAACGCAGATGTAGTCCAAAAACAAATTCAATTTTAACTACGAGTTTAATATTTCAATGACAGGTTATTTCTTTTTTCGATTGTACTCTTTGACAACTTGATAGAAATGGTTGTCATGTTTGACACATTTATGTCACGCTACAAAATACCAGTTTTTAAAATATATGTAACTACTATTTTATTATTTATCTTTCATTTGGGTTATCGTTACATTGATTGTTTGTAAAGATTAGGGTCTCTATAATAAACTTAAAATATTATAGCGATAGAGAAACGGACTCTAGTCTTTTTAAAGTCATATAAAGAAAACTAACTCTATATATTTGAAAGAGTGTTACTCTATTTTGAAGCAGGAACATGTCGTCCATTTTTTTTATTCGGTCGATATCCAAGCAATGTTTAGGCGACTAGACCGGGGAGTTAGTCCGTCACCTGCCGAGAGGCCGACCGCGTGAGGAAAGACCGACGTCCTCCCCGAGCGGGTGGAGTCACCCTGCTCCGGTGGTCGGCCCAACGACGAAGGCTACGTGTCACGGGTGGGTTACGGGTGTGCGAACTTACACCCCTCTGTCGCGCCCCCCGGACGGAGTGGTGCGAGGGGTGCGCCGAACGTAACCTAACGTAACGTAACCTAGCAAAAAAATCAATGTTTAGGCGCAAATGAATTTCAACCCGGGCGACTTTTAACAACTAGATCAAATGAACCATGACGCTGATCCTCATCATCGTCTTGCTCTTATCCTAATTCAAGTAATTGGATATGTATTTTTCTTTCATCGTATTACAAAGTTATTGGCAATAGTTTTATGAGCTACACCCTGTCTGACGTCAACCGTTTTTGGCAACGTAACGTTTTTATTTTAGTTTTTGAATTACCTTTCAACTAAGTAAGTATACGTGGACTTAATTGTATTTTCTTTATTAGGCAGCCATAGATGGTCATTAATTGAAACTCAAGGATACTGAAAGACTAATTGAATTCTGTTGAGCACTCAGTCTATCAAGGTAAATTGTAATTACTTTAACTAGTAGGTTCTATGTGATAATAGTTATAAATATCACCATCGCGAAGCCACATATTAAGAATATTATACTATAAGACTTTTGTTATTATGCCGTTCAATTAATCTTTATTTGAATGAATAATTCTGTGTACAAATTCTCGGTAATATCTTGAAAAACAAGTTAAACTACATCTGAAACGCTGAGCAACAAATTCATATTATAAATAAGCTAATAGTTACCAAGTTTCCTCGAATCAACAAGGAAACAACATTATCAGTGCGAATAAATTCTAATAAATGTAACGAAATTGCCAAGTACCACAATACACCTGTCAACAAGGCGAAATGATAGGCTGAGGGCACACCGTTGCGGATACCGCTAGCATCGCTAAAACTTCAACAGTTGAAGCAGTGGGCGCTGCTATTATATACCACGGTTTATTTGTGACTAGATATGACTTGATGATGGCTTGCATATAAATTATGTAACTGTTTTGAAAGTACTATAAAAAGGGATCTTTAAATATTATAAACGTTTTACTTGAAGCGAATGATATATTAAATTATATTTTTGTGACTGACTAGTCACAATCATTTTAATCATGGACTAAGATACTAATACGGCATTTTTATTTATATGTGCCCGGCTGTTTGAGGCAATAGAAAGGTAGCATATGGCTATTGCCTGCCGTGTCTTCTCTTTCCGCCTTTTAAAGGTCTTATCGGCACGATGGCCGTTGATATTAAGAGTTAAAACAAGTTATTAATTTCAAATTTAATAAGAACTAGAAGCTCCTCTTGTAGGTGGTAATTACTGCTCGTAGAGTTAATAGAATAAATAACGTTACAGTTAAACCACTGTTCACCCTAAAAAGTAGGTACTACGCTAAGTACAAGGCAATGGGAAACTGATTATATGTGATTTATGTCATCTATATATGTACTTGCACTTAATTTTGGATGGGCAATCACTTACATTAACCACTAAATAGGGCTAATGTAAAAAAGGAAAAAAATATATAACAGAAATTACATTATTAAAATGTCACATGAAAGCATCATGATACTTTCATTAAAATCGTGGCATCGTTATCGATTACGATGCGATTCTCGATACCGTTGTATATCTCTGTAAATCAGTCGATAAGATGTCCAGCAATATCAGTAAATTGACGTGTATTTACCGATAATATCCGCCGATCAACAGGGCGCAATAAATTTGAAGACAGTTAATTCGGTAACATTTAGAGGTCGTTGAGACGATGTACACCGGTCCTTAGAACTTTAATGCGATGGAATGTTTTTGTATTATGGTAGTAAGTAATTGATACTGTTATCTTTCTTTATGTTTTGTATGGGTTAGTTGCTTTATATTATTTAAGCAGACATACTTGGCATCTGTAACGTATGTTTAGTAGATCGAGTAACATATTTATTTTTCTTGTAATTGCTCTTCTTTTTATTGAGATTCAGTATAACTCGAGTGCTGTTCTATACGCAAATTCAAGAGACCCAAGAAACGTCGGGCGGAGGGTGAGCTAATGTTATGCCATTATAAGCTTCCATCTGCCCAACGCCAACTCTCAGGTACATCAATACAAAGTAAGCCGACAAAATTTAGATGTTTCAAAGAATTTAAATAAATAGAGCATCCTGAAATCTCTGTGCATAATTTCAGCTCATATACTTTCCACTGCTGAGCCTGAGCGTGGAAGCACGTTCGTGAGACGTATTGGTACAAGTTTTCTGTCTTCTACATAGGTATTGTATCCATATGATACTTAGTCGTCTTTTACGAGACCCACGAACACGCTATTAGGATTATATACGCATTCCGTCACCACACGGAAATTGTATTAATCGGAGTTAATCCTCTCTACCGTACAGAATAAACGTAGGTTTTCTTTTTGAGATCTTATCACATCAATAATCATAAAAACCTACTTTAGAACAAGTAAAATAAAGGAAGTGTATTAGGAAGAGCAAGCTCGGCACCGGTCTTATTAATGACGTTGAGCTGAAGGCTATCTGTAATTTACTTTTAAATTGTTACCCGCTCTAAAAACTACTTTAGTATATACAAGACAAATGAATTTTAATTTTATTTGCCTTTGTGTTGGTGCCGTAACTTATGAAAAAAAAGCCCTGTACCTGATGGCGCCCTAGCCGACATCGCGGGTGACTGGATCGGGCAATAGTCCGTCACCCGCAGTCAGACTGACCACGAGAGAGCGACGCCCCGGGGGCGTTGGGAAAGGAGGCTATCCGATAGGGTATCCCGCCGGGCTGGCCAAGGATGTCAAGGAATCGGTATCAGTGGTCGGCCTTATGGTAAAGGGGAGGGAATACGGCGGGTTATGGGGTCGCGCGCCGCTCGTTCCTTGCCCCAGGCAGGATGGACGGCGTGCGTCCGTACCATAGCCTGCCAAAAAAAAAACTTATGAAAAGAAATACATACCACTGGGTCTAAAACTAACATTTGTTATAAAATAATAACTATCGTAACAGACATGTAGTACAGATACTAAGCGATTTTCCATTGCGGTTACGCATAAATACGGAGTAACCTTATAGGTCATCAACCGGTCAAACACTTCACAATTATAAAATTAAAAAGACATTTAATTATTTTTATGTTATTAATTTAATTAAATTTAATTATTTTTATGTTATGTTATTGTTTTACTGTATGCTGGGCAGGATATCAGCTCTTTTCTTCCACTCTAGAGTTGGTATATTAGTACCTTGCAGACAGACACTTGCAAAGTGGTTGTAGTGGTTACCTAATGCTTTTTTTTTGTAAATACGTAATTCGTTCTTATTCACCCTTATATGGGTGTTTTCGCTCAAGTCTTGTCCACTATGGGAGGGAAATTAAGCTATTATACGACGCTAGTCTGATGATTAAAATATCGTACTATTAATAGTTCTCATTTGCCTGAATTTATACTTGCGTGAACGGAACGAGTAGTGAAATGTATTCTTCCTCGATTACCACACATAGTTGATTACGTACCCTGAATATGATAACAACAATCGCTTCTAAATATTTCGCGATTCGAACATGATTGTTTCATATAGATTGCAAATCAATACAGGAATACCTGCATCGAATAAATCATTCGCTCCGATTGACGGATAGAAAATCGATTCGATCGTGATCGCATGCCGACATTCCATAGCACTGTTTTAATGTTCGTTATTTGAATAATATTTCTTATTTATTATTCTTTATGCGTTAATATGTCGATTTAACGGAAATGGTTCATGTTGGCTCGTTGTAATTACATTTTTTTAGTTATTACCACAGAGTATAGTTATATTCACTACTACTACACTACACTTACTACCACAGAGTATAGTTATACTCTGTGGTAGTAAGTGTACTATTGGCGAAAAATTTGGCGGGAACTTGGGTGTCATATGGTGATTTTTAAACTATCTATACCAATAAATAAAATTGGAGTGTCTGTTTGTAATGTCAAAATAATAGCCTTTTTTCATGCTCACACGGTTATTTGCACGACACCTCTGCCTAAAATAGCAATTAAAAATTTTTGTGTCTGTCTGTCTGTTTGTGCCGGGTAATCTTCAAAACGGCTGGACCGATTTCAAAAAATCTTTCACCAATGGAAAGCTATAATATCAGGGCGTAAACTAGACTATTTTATCCCTGTATTCCCACGGGAACGGGCACTACGCGGGTAAAACGACTATAACCTATAACCGAAGCGAAGCGAGGGCGGGTTGCTAGTATTTAATATTTTCATATTTTAGCGTATTATAAAAAAATAATGTTGATGGCATTTTATGAAACATTGTAAAGCCAAAAAAGTGCTAAAGTATAATGAATATGATATATTTGCTTTATGTCGTTGTGTGCTGTATGCATGTTCTGCCTAAATTCCCGAAGAAACCTTCAATTGGTTGGCCTGCGCCAATTAAAGGCAACCTTGACTTATTGACGAATAATAACTTTAAAAGAAATGATCCTATAATGAACAAAGACTTTACAAAAAGTCTTTGTAACGTGGCAAAAAAATCCTTAAAAAGTGTATTATTGGAAAAAATATTTATT
Source organism: Lymantria dispar (assembly GCA_032191425.1). NCBI lineage: Eukaryota > Metazoa > Arthropoda > Insecta > Lepidoptera > Erebidae > Lymantria > Lymantria dispar. The sequence continues at coordinate 4,186,295 of CM063444.1, read as the reverse complement.
GTATTAACTGTCAATAACGTTCAAAATACCACTGTGTGAAAAATATATATCTCAAATTGGTTAATTTCAAAAAATTATAGGTGGACTGCTTACTCGTCTGCAACCAAAAGTCAGTAAAAAAAATAACTACGGATGTTCAGACATCAAGATATCTTAGAAAATGTGTATTCTTAGTATGCAATTTCCTTATACGCTAATTAAATACATGACCATGCAAACTGTGTAAGGTATGCTCTAAAATACTAACAATAGAAAAAAAGACTACATTTTTTTTTTAATTAGTCTACTAGTGTAGGTACTTGAAAGAATAACCCGTCGACTGACATATTGAAGGTAAATTATTAGGATGTAATCGGTGCATCAAAATACAGAGAGCCTAGCCGGTGCTGAATGGGTTATGGAATCTGAAGCCAACTTGCTGCTGACTTTAAGTTAGACCGAGTGCCTCCTGGAAAATAAACTAAGAAGAATTTATTACTTTGTATCTATTTTCAAGGATGCGCTGACCAGGTGACGCCTGCCCCTATTATTGCCTTGTTTCTCCTTTCTACCTATTGAACGGGTTACCAGAACCGTTTCTTTGAATTTGTCTCAGTCCGATCACCGCCAAGCGGACTTAATTATTATCTATTAGTCAATCTAAATATTTATAATATGTTTATATTTTGTAACTAGGAAGAATCTATTCTCTCTGGACTCGTTGGTTCAATGACACAAGCACAAGACTATGATCGTCAGCTTATGATTTCCACTCTTGGGTCTAGCAAGGGCCCTATATTCTTTTATGTAAATATTATTAACCACCACACAATGCACCTTTCATGCAAAATTGATGAACAGTGAAAAGCATGGACTAATCATGCTTTCACAGTTTCACTGATCGTCAATTACAAAACACACATGGATTTTATAATATTTATAGTTTATTCCATAATGCGCACCTCTTTCACAATTCGAAGACAGTTAAACTCAATTTAAAATCTATAATATTTATGTAAGTTTAAAAGTCACGTTGGTTCAAACACAGTGTACCGCCGACAAATAACGAAATCAGTTTAAAAACCCTCTCGGTGATAAAACAAAATCATAATTGCTTATATCGTACTCGTAATGTAGTTCTCGTTCCGAATTGTGTCGATAACCTCTTTGAAATGGTTATTTTTATGTTTACGAGGTTTACGTGTTGAAATATTAACTGGTATCTTTTATGATCTTTGTGTTTCGTTCAAACTGTGAACGCGCTTGTTTGATATAGAACTCCTGAATCTATTTGGTATACAGACTATTCTTACATTTCTACGAATACTACCAAACCCTTAGATTACATGTCGGCGTCGTAAAAGACCAAGAGTTTTTACAATGATTTGGACCCATTTCATCTGATGCTGTTAGGTTACATTAAATTCCCTATTTTGATTTGACTTTAGGCCGATCATTAAACTATTTTCAAAACTTTTGCATTATTTGCTATGAATGAAGAGTTACCTATTGAGTCGGTCCCAAATAACTGGGACAAGAGCAGTATAATGATGATGAGGACAGACTATTCTTATAGTTTCTTACTTGTAGTTCTTAATACGTTCTAATATCGTTATTCCAATTATGTTGTCAGGTCACACATTTCCAAATGTTGAACGTGGACTTGTTCCAGCAATGGCGAGAATTTGACTTAATACATCACGCTGGTTAGCAAATGGTTTCATTGTCTTTCTTCTATAGTGGTGCTTATATATGAATATTATATCCCTTAGTCGTCTTTTACGACACTCGCTGACAAGAAATGAGATGGTGAACTGTTTTCTTACTCCGTCACCATACGAAAAAGCTTCCTATTAGTGAAAGATAAACTTAAAAGTCGGGTCTATATTTTTAACAGACTTCAAAAAAAAGGAGGAAGTTTTCAATTCGTCGGAATATTTTTTTTTTATGTAGGTATGTTCACCGATTACTCAAACACGCCTGGACAGATTTGCATAATTCTTTTTTTGTTTGATAGGGTATATTTACCAGGTGGTCCCATAGTCATCAGGTCAGGATCTGATGATGGTATCCTTAAGAAATTGGTGGCATTCTTAAAATTTTATTAGTTCACTGTTTGAAGTGGTTTTTTTTTGTGGTTTTCTTCAACAATCAAACTTACAAACATTGTCCCTTAAGGATATAGATTAATATAGATAAAATTTAAATATTTTAATAAATTAATTGCTAAATAGAAAGCACGTAGGCGTGGGAAGTAAAGTTGACAATACTTTGCTTCTACGTGTGGGCTTTTAACATGTGACTTAAAATATATTTATTGTTTTCGAAAGTTATTTTGGCCTAAATTGTGACTTGATTTGATTTAAATGGATTGAATTTCGGTTTTAATGGGCTTTAGATTCTGTTTATTATTAATTGGTGAAGGTTCATATATGTTCATATGGTGACGGAGTAAGAATACAATTCACCACCCCCTTTTTTGCCCGTGATTGTCGTTAAAGCCGAGTATGGGATATTATCGATGCAAGAGAAGAAAAATTCGCAATGAAACTTTATGCTAACGTCTGACCAGCGTGGTATAGTAGGTCGATGAACCCCAAATGGAGGAGCCCCGAGTTTAACAGTGGGTCGTATATGGTCTGAGAGGATGAAGATGAAGGTGAATGTGGTATTTACTTGATACGTTAAAGATAAATAATTTACTATATATGTATAAAACTAGCTGACCCAACAGACGTTGTTCTGTTCAAATAAAATAAAAGGACATCGGCGCCACCTACTGGGTCCAATTGTGAATCTAAACCATTCTCGAATCCCCTTAAACACGCACAAAAAATTTCATAAACATAGGTCCAGTCGTTTAGGAGGAGTTCAGTGACACACACATACACTAGAAATTTATATATAAAGAAGATATATAAAGAAGATATATAAAGTTAACATAAACATTGCAGCACGCTTCAAATAAAAATTATAATAAAGTGCCTTTTTGTTTTAGAATACAATGGACACTCATGAACCCTTTGAAGCATTTGCTAAATTATATGCAGGATTTTATGTATTCAGTATTTATATACTAATTTGTGTAGCGAATACAAATTGCTTTGTGCAAAACAATATCTGAATGAATTTACTGAATAATGCGCTGTCATCATTCAAATTTTAATTAAACTAACAATACTTACTTAGTTACTGACTTATTATGTTTACGCGAGTATTACACATCTATACCAATAAATAAAATTGGAGTGTCCGTTTGTAATGTCAAAATAATAGGCTTTTTTCATGCTCACACAGTTATTTGCACGACACCTATGCCTAAAATAGCAATTAAAAAATTTTTGTCTGTCTGTCTGTTTGTTCCGGGTAATCTTCAAAACGGCTGGACCGATTTCAAAAATTCTTTCACCAATTGAAAGCTATAATATCAGGGTGTAAACTAGGCTATATTTTATCCTGGTGTTCCCACGGGAACGGGAACTACGCGGGTAAAACGACTATAACCTATAACCGAAACGAAGCGAGGGCGGGTTGCTAGTTGTAAATAAAACTACTTTACGGAGTTTATCGCGTTTGTATTTGATTTCGGCAATCAAAAGTTGTCGGGCAATCAAAAATTAAATACAAACGCGATCAAATCCGTAAAGTAGTTTTATTTACAATAAACTAACAATTTCAATAATACTCTTATAGATTGTAAGATTCGTAGACGTCATCATCATGATCTCGGCTCATGTACGTTCCACTGCTGGGCTCGAGTCTCCTCCATAATAGGAGGGAAATTGACCTTACCATATGTATATACCAGGTGACAGGTTGGTATAGGGTTTCATTTCGAATTTTCATTCACTTCTATAGATGGTATACGCGTATTATGTCCCTTAGTCGTCTTTTACGACATCCACGGGCATGGTAGGGAGAGGTGAATTCTTATTCCTCACCTTTTTTTTGTTTTATATGTCCAGAATATCTACGTTTATTTTCGTTTGCAGCGAGTTGCATGGCGTGCGCCCTTATTGAGGTCATTGAAATGTCATATTCTAAAAATTCAGTCACAAATTATTATAGTTTATATTACCGATGTATTCATATCCGAAATTGACATGTATTGAAGATGACGGTTCACGTTGCGTGAGAGTTGAATCCAATGAAAAGTGATATGTTTTGATAACTGCTAATTAGAAATCTTTATAGTAAAGAGATTGTAATATATTGGACTTTAACTAAACGTGTGTGATTTGCATATTAAAGAAACAGCCGACATCGTCCGATGCCGTTTAAGAGCGCACGCACTCTCTCTTTCGATTGAATGGCACACCTACAAAACATTGAATACTTGTTATTATTATTTTAACGACATTTTTGATTAACTATAATAATGTGTATGGTTCGATAACCTAGCGGATAGAGACTATTACTCAAAGGATTGAAGTTGCAAACGCATATTCGCGTGTCTCGATTTTGTCTACTTGTGTTTATTAAATCATAATTTATAATAATTTTATGTGTTCAAAATGATGTTCAATCTGAATGGCGTCATGGATTGAATTCCCACGCAGATCCAACAATGTACGTTCTAAGGACTTGGATGTAAATTATATTTTTTAATTGATCCGTTGAACTCTGGCGTCATAGTCATCAGTATTTTGAAATTCATTTTTAGATAGAATACTACATTGCACTGTCATCCTTTAGTGCAGTCTATAATAATAACATTTGAACTACTCATAGTAGACAATAGTCGATCCGTAAAGAAATGACACAACTGAAAGTGGTTAAATTAAGAAGACCTAAAATAATCCGCCATAATAATGTTTACGACAATAGAACTTTACTAAAACAGTCATACTTGACAAAGAATCCAGAGATTAGTAAAAATTACTTTACAGTCCATATTTTACCACAGTATATCTTGAATTGCGTCCATATTTTTAAAGAAAAAGAAAATAGGGGAAGTAGAGGAAGCCAATAACTGTCGGTACAAAATAGATCATTGATAAAAGCAGGCCCTTGATTGGCCAGTATCGAGTTCGCTTAATTGTAGAGTGCCCATACGTCGGTATATCCTATCTAATACCGATACTAACGATAAGCTTATGAAATAATACGTTAGTTGGTACACGCTCAGAACATTTCCAGCTACTGATGCATTACAATTAAAACTCGATAACAACTCGTTATATAAGATTACCCTATTTAAAAAAAATATTTCTACCCTCAGACGTTAGGAACTAGTTTTCAATCATAGCATAATACATATCGTTAATTTTATTCCACAGTTATCACCATAATTTCAGCTCATACACGTTTCACTGTTGGGCTCGAGCCTTTTCCAAAATAGGAAGGAACATTTTACTCCGTTACCACACAGAAATTTTATCATACATTTATCACAGTACCATACATTTTCAGTGTGGTGACGGAGTAAGAATACAATTCACCACTCCCTATCTTGCCCGTGGATGTCGTAAAAGACGACTAAGGGATATAATAAGCACATAACATTGGTACAAGAGAAGAAAAACTCGAAATTAAACATTATACCAACATTTCTGACCAGCATGGTATAGTAGGTCTAATTCCCTTCCATTGTGGAGGAGGCCTGAGCCCAACAGTGGGACGTATGTGGGCTTAGATGACGATGATGATATCATAGATAATAATCTTTCCTTAATCCAGACGTTTTACTCTTAAGTATCAAATTTTGATTTATACATCGAATATTTTCGGCAGAGATTTTTGCATTGCAAATATAAAAAACCGTTGTGCAATATTTATTAGTTTCGTGTGATAATCAAATCGCAATCTGTTCGTGGAATAGCATCATAGTTCTGCTTAAATTTTCCAAACTACAATTCTGAATGCAAATGTGAATCCGTTATAGGACTTCGACCCAGACCATCTTATATTATTAATACATGCATTAATTAGTTTCTCAAGGTCTTAAACTGTTCAGTACAAAGTTGTAACATTATCGACATCGCTACTAGCGATTTCGACACGCAAAGTATGAAATAAAAATATTTCTAGTATCCTGACGATCCTCTTATAGAGAAAGAAAAACAGAAACATAATAAAAGAAAACAATTTCTTACATTAGAGACTGGAATTGAACGAAGGCTGAAGACTTTGAAAGAACTAATTTCAGGAGTTATCATTTGGTTTTCAACAAATCTTATTGTATTATATGACCTCTTTATTGAAAAAGGAAATTTAGGGCATAAAAGTACAACAAATAGAAGCAGAGTATCTTTAAATGTTAACAAACCAGTCTTTGTCAGTTCTACGCAGTCGCCGTTGTCATGACAACTACTTACATAAAAAAAATTGTCATCAATTCACTTACCTATCAAATTGACCTACTATAACGCATTGGTCAGATGGATTTTACGTAGAGTTTTCCTTCTCTTGTATTAATTTTATATGCATTTCATATTCCTTAATTGTGTTTTACGATATCCGCAAGTAAGAGAAGTGGTGTAGTGATGAATTGTTTTCTTACTCCGGACGTAAGACAAAGAAATCAGTATAAAAAATATTTATTCTTGGCGTAGAATTACGTTGTTGGAGTCAAAATATTGTGATAGTGCGTTATCAAGTACTAAGTTCTTGTTACAACCTAAATTACTTTAAATGCATTACGCAGCTGATAAATCTATTATTAACATATTACTAAACCGATGCAGTCATTATTTATTTTAATTGTTTACGCATTATTTGTCATGTACATATACACAAGGACGAATAGTTGAACGAACTTCGGTGGTACTTTATGAAAAGGAAATCTTAACATAAAATCTTTTCTGATCAGCGTAATGTACTAGGTCAATTTCTCTGCCACTGTGAAGGAGGTCCGGACCCCATATTAGGACTTAGATAAAGATGTATTTAATGTCTTAAGTTTTTAATATACTTTACTTTTTTTTCTATTTTAATATCATCGTCATTCTCATTCAGTCTTTCGTAGTTCACTGCTGGATGTAATTCCCCCTCATCACCATCATCTTAGCCCCCATATGTCCCACTGTTGAGCTCGAGCCTCCTTCACAATGGGAGGGAAATTAACGTACGGGCATAGGTCTCTATGCCAACACGTTTGACCGTATGTCGAGTTTTCATTGCCTTCCATATTATTTGCATATGATATCCCTTAGTCATTTTTACGACACCCACGGGCAAGAAATGGGGTGGTGAATTCTACTGCGTCATCACACACAAAAGCCTCCCATACATTGCTGCAAAGACCAGTCCTGTGTTGCCCGTATTTAACGACGCCCAGTGACCGAAGTCATCGGTCCACCTGATGATTTTAATATAACATATTTTTTTGTACTCTTATCTAATGGGAATTGATTATGAGTTAATTCATCCATTAGCCTTTGAACTTATTATTATTTTATTAGATATCGTTTCTAGCGATCATCTCTTCCACGTACGTGCAAGCTCTGGAATTAACTACCTGCTGCTGTGTTTTACGAGTGCTATGACATGTCCTCTTTAAACGAGGTTTAAGAAGAGTATTTTTTTCACGGTAGGCAACAACGTGGCTGTACCCCTGGTATTACAAAGGTCCATGTGCAGCAGGATGACCTACCATCAGATGTGCTGCTTGCTTGTTTGCCACCGTTGGCAATAAAAAAGAGGCTCTCTCAAAATGCCACTATTGCCATGCTTGACAGGTGGATTGGCGATAACAATTGATACCGATTTTCTTAATAATCTCTTAACCTTAGCTTTTTTACAACTCCGAAAAAGGTAATCCGGTAGTATTAAAATACGGTTATGTGAAAATAAAATGAAATAACACACATAAGTAGGGGTAGACATTGTATATGTTAAAACGTTCATTACACGTACCGACAAGCAACACGTTGCATGCAACAGCTTTGTAAGTAATCTGCCAATTTGCGATATTACCGGTTGAATGAACATCGACATGGACTTTCTTACTTAACGGATGAAAGGTTGCGGTGCGTTAAATACATATATGCAGTTATATATGAATTAATGATATGGTTATTATATAAATTTGCAATGTTAATAAAGTAGCATATTGAATATAAAAGCCGTATAAAAGAAAAGAAATTATACTATCCATGTGAAGAGTGAATAGAAATTACTAAACCAATATTTCTTACTCATCATCATCAACTCGGCTAATACATGTTCCACTGTTGGGCTCGGGCCTTCTCCACTATGAGAGGGATATTGACCTACTATACCACGCTGGTCAAACGTGTTGGAATTTTTTTTTTTTTTTGGGGTGGGCTGCGGTCGGCGCGCCTCCGTACCACTCCGTCCGGGGCGACAGAGGGGCTTAAGCACGCAACTCCCGCAACCCACCCGAACACCACGTCGCCTTCGTCGTTGGGCCGACCACTGGAGCAGGGTTAAACGTGTTGGTATAGGGTTTTCTTTCGAGTTTTCCTTCTCTTGCATAAATTTTATATGCATATTGTATCCCTTAGTCGTATTTTACGACACCCACGAGCAGGAGAGAGGGTGGTGAATTGTATTCTTACTCCGTCACGAAACTTTGCTACTCGCCAGCATCAAAAAAATTATTAAATTCAATTTGATTTGAATTACCTTATATCTTTTTTTTTATGTGTGGGTTATGGAACACACACGCGGTCCATGCCGCCCGGGGCGATGAAAGGACGGCGCGCGGGGCCATAACCCACCCTTACCCACGTCGCCTTCGTCTTTGGGCTGACCACCGGAGCAGGGTGACTTGTCGTCAGTGGTCGGCCCGACGGAATACCCTTTCGGATACCTCATCTTACCTTATATGCTACCTTTTTTTTTGGTGGTAAGGTATAGTCTGGACTCATCCCGTCTAATCTGTTTGGGGCGATGGATGGGCAACGCGCGGCCCCATAAACTTTCGTATTTCCTCTCCATAGCTATTGGGCCGACCACTGGTACCAATTCTTTCAGATCCGTGGCTGGCCCGGTGGAGTACCCTTTCTGGTATCGTCCTTTTCAACCTTATCATTAGTTTTCTATCCTGTGATTTCACATCAAGATATTTAGAATCTGGTAAAATGCAGTGTTGTCTATTTAAAGAATGCCACAAATTTTCATGTTATTAATTCATATGTTTTTTAATTATTTTTGTGTGATGAATGAATAAAACATTACAATATAGATATAAATTAAAAACGATCTGATTTATATTGGGCCTAGCATAAAACACCTGCCGTAAATAACAACTTAGTAAAGAAAATGGTTTCGATTTAGTACAATACTCACTTCCATAGTCGTAAAATCTTACAAGCTACGCGCTGTCTGTTACTGTGTGTTTTAACATTAAATATATAACAATACTAACAATATAAGAGCAGTTTATGTTTACATGATACATTTAACATTAGCAATATGTAAATATTTGTTTTAAAATTATTTCTATAACATACATTTCAGTATTGCTTTTACTTATTATTTCTGAAAATTGTTTCTCATAAGAAAATCAATTGTGTGTACTATATTTTATACATTACTTACTCCGTCACCCGGACTTCATCTGAATAAAAATACGATTCATCACCCTTATCTTGTCTATGGGTGTCGTAAAAGACGAGTGAGGAATATAATATGCATATCTATGCAACAGATGAAAAACGTTGAAATGAAACCCTATACTAACAGGTCTGCCGACTGGGGAATTATCCGTCACCCGTAGAGAGGCTGACCGCGCGACGGCGTCCGACGTCCCAGGACGTCGAGAGGTGAGGGTACCTGAAAGGGTATTCCGTCGGGCCGACCACTGACGACGAGTCACCCTGCTCCGGTGGTCGGCCCAACAACGAGGTGACGTGGGTACGGGTGGGTTATGGGCCCGCGCGCCGTCCTTTCATCGCCCCAGACGGAATGGACCGCGCGTGCGCTTACCATAGTTCACCCATAAAAAAAATACTAACAAGTCTGATAAGCGTGGTATAGTAGACTAATTTCACTCCTATTGTGAATTAGGCTCGAGCCCAGCTGTGGGATGTTAATGAGACGTGATGATGATGATGACTATTTCATGATAATATTATTTGATTCACGTGTGTAAAAGTCATTACATTTATTTATTCAATACTTTTCCTGTCCAGTTCATGCAGTTTTCTTTACTTTTGTATTTTTGCACCTTTATGTTTAACACAGTTTTCGAATTTGAATCCTCTGATGATCAGCTAGAGCTAGGCTGTGTGTTGTGTGTGTGTGGCAGAAGAATGGGCACAATGTCTTTCCTAGTATAATTATATTACCAGCTGAATGCCAATCCATTAGTCAGCCGTGGCGATTATGTCCTTATGGTACCTTCCGGAGGTCTAAAAGTAGATGATTGATTTTTGGCGATATTTCCCACCTCAAAAACATATAATAATATAAAAATGTGACTCACTTAAGCCTGGTTACCTCCCAGGGTGGTTAGAGTTCATAATATCGGGGAAATATTATTAGAACTATAATATACTCGCTAGAAACCAATTCAGGAGTGATTCCATCTCAACAAATATGATGAAACACGGAAGCTATAAGATATCGAGTAATAAATCAAGCATGTACTTGCTTCCAGCAATTAAAACTACGATGGGACATGAGTCCGTATATCGACGCACAAATCATAATCATCGCCACCTGTGGGCGTATGCCATAGAACTATAATCTGAAATCTTTCAATAACTATTATCTTTAATTTATTATTAATCTTTATTTTCTATTGTTTTAATAATAAATTATATACTGTTATCGATATTGCAAACTTTTCTTTAGATGTGCCGATTTTTTTAAGATGTTTCGTTTTTAGCAAAATATATATTTTTGTATAAATTAACGCCAAATAATAAATGATCACATATATGTAGTGATAGCAACAATAGATTGTATACATAAGACCATTAATATAACAGAAAGTATTCGCGTGATACACGAAGATATAGTAGTAAGTATTAGACCATGGAGCGATCGCCTAAGTGATAAGAGAAAGCGAGTATTCTTTTAAAAGTTATCCGAATTCGAATATAATGAAAAGCCGAGTTGGCTCTTCATTATAATTCATATTAAAATACATGAAGTCCCTTTTAGTAGTAAACCTTTGGCGGTTTTAACTTTTTTTGACTTCTGACGAGTTGGATACTTTTGGGATGGAGGAAAAACACTCTGAACCGATGTGACCTAAACATGCGTGTGTGTATGTCCATATATAGTGTGATAGCTCAGCAATTACCTTACTTATAGCGACGAATAATCACTAATATCGATTGTTCAATCTTAAGTCGTTGCATCTAGATAAGTCTTATTTAGTACCGAGGTTCATAAAATGTTAAAACACTGAAAATTATTCATGAAATAAATTTTATAATGTACCTATATAAATTTAGTTTTTATATAACTTGTGAATGTCCGCATTGTTCCTGGTACTCATAGTCCAAAAAAAATAAGGGGATGATATATAAACAAACATAAAATGAATCACTATATAGTTGTATAAAAATAACAAGCTCTTAACTTAAACCAAGCTCAAAATCATTCAAAGTAAATCCCATACTGCATTATGTAAATGTGATTACCGCAATAATTCACACTTATTAATATGTAACGCGGTTTCACGTATTATTTCTATTGTACGTTAAATAGTACAGAACGGCGGCACCATGGAATGATGTTAAGAAATTCATGATTATCATCGTCATCTCAACTCATATGGGTGCTGGGTGCGAGACTACTCCATAATTACATGCCACCTTAATCAGAGTTAGTATAGGGTTTTATTTCGAGATTTCATACTTTCGCATAATACACTTCAGTTCTTCCTTATTTTGTCAATTCTTATTATGTACTAGCAATCCGCCCTCGCTTCGCTTCGGTTATAGGTTATAGTCGTTTTACCCGCGTAGTTCCCGTTCCCGTGGGAATACCGGGATAAAATATAGCCTAGTTTACGCCCTGATATTATAGCTTTCCATTAGTGAAAGAATTTTTGAAATCGGTCCAACCGTTTTGAAGATTACCCGGAACAAACAGACAGACAGACAGACAAAAATTTTTTAATTGCTATTTTAGGCATAGGTGTCGTGCAAATAACCGTGTGAGCATGAAAAAAGCCTATTATTTTGACATTACAAACAGACACTCCAATTTTATTTATTGGTATAGACTAGCAAATTCCTGCGGTTTCAACAGGGTAACTAGTTCCGATGCCGGGAATCCCGGGATAAAATATAAGCTTAAGTTATTGCTTTTACAGATTGAAGTGACTGTTTGCAATGTCAAAATAGTAGGTTTTTGCATGCTAACACGGTTATTTGTATGATACCTTTGCGTAAAATCAATTTTTTTTCGTCTCTGTCTGTTTGTTCCGGGTAATTTTACAAATTGTTGGTCTGATTGTTATATTTTACTATTAGTTAGCTGTTTATGTAACTAGTAACTTAGACTATTTTTGCTCTTACAAAATCCTACGAAAATTTGGCCAGTCCGGGACTCGAATCCGAGGCCATATCTTAGGCGATATTTCAGATTTAAAATCTGGCGGCAAAGTGGCAGGAATCAAAGCGCAGCGTGGGCGGGTCACTAGTAAATAATAAAATTACCTATTCAGAGGTGAATTGTCAAGATCGAGTGTAATTTTAAATAGCAATCAAATACCGTTGCAATAAGTATTTATTAGTAAAGTGTATTATTTATGTAATCATAGAATATAACGTTATAAACGTTGCGTGTCAAGTTGTAACATTAAAAAAAATTTGGCCAAGTGTTACATTATCGCGTAACTACGCGGAAACTAGTTGATATTCGTAGATCATTTTGTTATTCATAATTATGTACAGTAAATATTTATTATAGTGAAACAGTTCTGTTATTTTTTTCAACGCGAACTGTTTTTTTTAATCTCGTATTAACAAAAAGTTACAATAAGTGGACTCAAAATGTCTACTATGTACTATTTGTTTCTGAAACAAATATTTGTTTTATTTGAGAGTTGATACAAGATATATTTTGTTTCGTCTCGGCTTACATACGTCACACTATTGAGCTCAAGCCTCTTCTAAAATAGGCGGGAAATTGACCATGCTGGTCAGACGTGTTAGGTTTTATTTCGAGTTTCTCTCTTGCATTAAACCACATGAAACCATGTAACATCAGTGTAAATTCTGCATGTCTTAGTCGTCTTTAACGACAATTTATTTTAAGAAATTATAAATGGATTTAGGATCAAGAATTTTTGAATATATTGGCGTTTGCACACATTGTTTTTCCTACTAATATTATAAACGCGAAAGTTTGTGTGTGTTTGTGAAGATGTTTGTTGCTCTTTCGCGCAAAAACTACTGAATGGATTTTGATGCAATTTCACAATAGTATAGCTTACATATCAGAATAACACATAGGCTATAATTTATGCCGATATTCCCACGGGAAGAGGAACTGCGGATGAAACCGCAGGGCGCTGCTGGTAATTATATAATTCTTTTTAATAACATAGGCACTTATGTATTACGACATACTATCACATAATTCAAGAAAATCTTTATTAAATAATTTATGAATTCACCATTCAGTATAAATATTAAAAAATGTGTATTTTATACAATCTTACAACATATATTTCTGTGAGATGTTTATTCGAATGTTTATTGATTTACTTTTTAAATGATTCATCTTGAACGATTTAATATAACCGGAAATTTCTATAGTCATCTGAATTCGACGTAGATTTAAACACAGGCGGAAGCTGATCTCTCAAATGTCAAATGTAACAAGTTTGATTTGGTATAATAATATAAAAATCGAGCTGATTTTATACACAAAAATTATACATATAAAATGAAATAATTTTTACGAATGTTGTCGCGCTTTAATTTGCTTTTTTCTGTGCTGTCGTTTCGTTATTTCCAAAAAATTATTCAAAACGTAACGTACAGAATAGTAAAATAAAAGCCGTAAATATGGTTTTATATAAAAATTTATTGATTGCTTTGTAGTTCTAGTTGTATAAATATGCGACAAGCTACCGTAACATTATAATTATAAACATCACATCTATAATATAAGAATGTAAGCCCAGCGTTCGTCTGATATTGTCCGTCCAATATTGAAATCGTGAATAGAAGAACTATGTATTCCAAGGCACAAAATCTGAAACGCAGTATATAGATTGTAAACAGGCTGACTCCATTAGGCCTGTGATACTGGATACAATTTTACTCAGTTCCAAACTGAAGAATTTCAATAAGCTAGCGTAATATGAAAATGTGTTCTTCATAATAGATAAGCTTCTTATTTACGGAAACAGAATTACAAATAAATACAAGTGACCAAACATCCTGTAATTATTGTATCGTGTAAGAGTGAATTACACTCATCAGTGACATCCGTGCCCAGTACTGGGACGCGTGTGGGCTGTGATGATAATAGGGAAGCTATCGCTTCTCGGAAGATCGTCATTTACACGCACGGTATCTTAAAACGGGGTGTCATCAACCTTTTAATATGTACTTATTATGATAATAGTACAATTTTCTTTTAAGAAACCCGTTCGAGGTATTTTGTAGCGGGTAGCGTGATTACAGAAATTATCTTCCCCGTTTTGATATCTCCCAAACACGCGATCTTCACAAAGATACGAAACAAAGAGCGCGTTTTTTTTTTTGCAACTATGAAGATAAACAGATACCTAATTTTATGCTTTTTTTTTTTTGGTTTGGAATACATTATTTTCGGATAATTTAATTTCTTCACAGCGAAACCATACATAAGTATCTCGCTTGTAATATATACCAGATTTTAGTGTTAATTACCTAGGTCAGACCAAGGGAATTGATTAAAAATACCAGCAGAAACACTTCCAGGTTTTATTTGTGCCTTATTTTATAGGGTAGACTATGGTCTGAACACACGCTCCCCAATCTGTCCGAAGGAAAGGTTTTATTATGCCCGAAATTGTTGTCGTTAAATAACAATAACATTGTATTAGTCAAACGCATTAAATGATAATTTAATGCGTTTGACTAATACAATGTATAAAATTGTATGAAATAATTGTATGAAAATAATACTACTTGTATAAGTAAAGTAACTTCTTTTATGACTGCACAGATGGCGTAGTAGTTAAGATAGCGACCTACAGCGCCAGTATCGAGGGTTCGAATCCCACGCGAGACAACACTGTGCGATCCACAAATTGTTGTTCTGAGTCTGGATGTAATTTGTGTCCGTTAATTATATGTTTGTAAAGTCCCCCGCAATACAAGGATTATTTCCTTAGCGCAGGGTGTTGTCTTAAATAAATAAATAAAATTTTATGATATATTAAAATATAATTAAAAAATATTGAATAACATTTCTTTTACTTGTTATACTCCTTACTCGCTTTTTATGACACCCATGGGAAAAATAAATATTGGTGGATTGTATGCTTACTTCGTCATTACACAGATAAGATAAATTATTATATTTTTTCTCAATTAGTAGATATTATTATAGATTTGTTAGGTCAATGAGATTGCAATTTCAATGTCTCGATGTTTAACTAAGAGATTGTAGATGTTACTAGATACTATGTGACATCGAATAATGTATTCAGTAAGATGTATGATTAATATATTGTTAAATAATGACTAAGTTATTTTTTATTTATTAATCATTTGACATACTGGACTTTCTATAACTACTAGTCCCAGAAACCTGTTAAAACATATCCTATAAATGGTGTGGTGACAGAGTAAGAATACAATTCATTACCCTGTATCTTGCCCGTGAGTGTTGTAAAAGACGACTGACGGATTAAATATGCTTATAACAACAACAAGAGAAGGAAAACCCGAAATGAACCGCTATAGCATCCACGTCTGACTAACGTAGTGTAGTCGGTCAATTTCCGTCCTGTTACTAAGACGCTCGAGTCCAACAGTGGGACCATATGAGACGAAATGATGGTAATCAGACGAGAAAGTGCGAATGCTCCCTGAGAAACGATTTGTCTTTGTACCACCGTCACCCTTTTTCAACATACCACTCCATACCGCAGCAGGTTCATCCATTTCACCTGGAAACATTATGGTAACTTTATTCAATTTTTTTATAGTCTTTTTATAATTCGTGTACAAACACCACTCAGATAAAAGTATAAAACAAATATTGTTTTGGCTTCTGTTAACCTAATAAAAAGCCTCTTTATTAATTACTAGCAGCGCCCTGCGGTTTTACCCGCAGTTCCTCTTCCCGTTAGGAATACCGGGATAAATTATACCCTATGTGTTATCTTGATATGTAAGCTATATTATTGTAAAGTTTCATCAAAATCCATTCAATGGTTTTTGCATGAAAGAACAACAAACATCTTCACATCCTCACATACTCACAAACTTTCGCGTTTATAATATTAGTAGGATTCCTTAATATATAACAATATTACACTTTAAATAGCAAACATTTGAAATACATACTGTTAGTACTGGCCAAGTACTACTAACATTGTTATATGTTTATGGAAACAGAGCAGTTTGTAAGTAACGAAACGGTATCAATGAACACTAAACTTCCCACGCTCTACGTATATTTGTTCAGAGAGTACAAATGAAATCTATTCCGTTAAGAAGTGAGACCACCGCGTTGAAATTATGACAATATAGGGTTGCTAGATCTTCAATGTTCATTTCACCAAAAAGTACCTATCTATAATTTTTCGTTAATTTCAGCTCCTTATGCCGTGTGGTGACGGAATAAGAATACAATTCACCACCCCATCTCTTGTTTGCAAGTGTAAAAGACGATTAAGAGATATAATATGCATATAACATCTATGCAAGAGATGAAAAACTCAAAACAAAACCCTATACCAACACGTCTAGACCAGTGTGGTACTGGTCAGTTTCCCTCCCATAATGGATAAGACCCGAGCCCAAGTGGGAGTGGGACGTATATGAGCTGAAATGATGATGATAAATAGAAAAATAAGATACAATAAAATGAGCTTGACAACTTGTACCCACGCGCCATTCGGCTCGACCCCATTGCATTGTGATTGATACGCGTGACGCACCGATTAGTACCCGATTTGCGGATTCGCCGCAATTTGCAAAACATTGTCGCGCATTTGCACCGCCATCAATAATTTGGTGATAAATTGACTGTCGGCAAACTAAAATCTAGAAGTTTACAATTTAAGGATTATTTTTTTGTTTGATTCCCTATTTAAACGATCGATGTATTTTTTTTTCGTATGATTTGTGATTTCATTTTAATAGGTTTCGTTTCGACTTGCTTTGAAACGTGATACTGAATTAGTGCTACACAGTTTGAGTAAAAGAGCCTATAAAGTTGTACTATTTTTTTTTTCTTAAGTAACAACGTTACAAAGTAGTTACCATAAAAACGATTCATCCTAATTATTTAGTCGTGTTTTTGACTAACGAATACAACAAAATAGTAAAAAAAATGTTTTGCTGTAAACATGTTTTTGTGTTTTCATTCATTCATAACAACTCATATACGTTCCACTACTGGGCTCGAGCTTCCTCCACAATGAGAGGGAAATTAACCTACTATACAACGCTGGTCAGGCGGGTTGGTATGAGGTTTTATTTTGAATTTTCTTTCTCTTGCATTGTTGTTATATGAACAAGATATCCATCCCTTAGTCATATTTTATGACATCCACGAAGAAAGAGGGAGTGGTGAATTGTATTCTTACTTCATTACCACACGAACACTGTTTTTGTATTACATTTATGTAATTAGTATAGGCTGGCATTATGGCGTAAGTTTAAGTACTGAACTGTGTGGAGTATGGCGTGTTCGATTCCTACGCGGGACATTTCTTTCTCCGCTCCACAATTGATCTATCGGAAGAGATGTGATTTGTATTCGTTAACTGTATATTTATAGTCTCCAGTTAAATAAGGATTTATTTTTAGTGCATTATTTATTAACAAAAATAACATTTTTTTTTTTATTAAAAAGCCTCGTATCGCAAATACTTAATTTTAGATTTTTTCTGTACTTGGTATTAACAACTATGAAGCTCTGTAGATATAAAAATAAAAATGTACGTATATTATTTTCTTTTTTTTCTTTACCTCTTATTATAATAATATGCAACAAAAGAATTCGTTTACAATGTAAAAGGAGATTGTCTCATGCACTTATCGTATTCACGAACGTAATGTCACCGTTATCCTGTGACCCAGGGTTGTCATTCAGCGCGATCGCAATTAGCTGTGCCCATGCGCATGAGCGTTATGATAGCCGGCCCTATCGCTGACGATAAACCGCACGTGACGTCCGCAAATATGTGTGTAACGCGCGTAGCGACGAATGACAACATTAGGGCTTTAACACATATAGCACCCGGATTCGCTTCGCTTCCTTTTCAGTTACTTAACCCGCGTAGTTCACGTTTCCGTGGGAATACCGTGTTTAAATATAGCCTATTTTACTACTTGATATTATAGCTTTCGATTGGTGAAAGATTTTTTGAAATCGGTTCGGTAGTTTAATCGCGAAAGTTTAACAAACAAACTTACTTTCGGATTTATAATATTAGTAAGGATTAATATATTGCTGTATTATTTGTATATAAGTAAATGCCCGCTTTTCGTATGGTGATGAAGTAAGAATACAGTTCACCTGTCCCTTCCTTGCCCGTGGGTGTCGTAAAAGACGACTAAGGGATTATAACATGCATACATCTATGCAAGAGAAGGAAAACTCGAAATAAAACCCTATGATCTCGAACGGATCACCGGTGAAGTACTGTTATTGTGTGAATAAGACAATAAAATATAGCTTATGCTATTCGCTGTTTATGTACCTTTTCATTGGTGAAACAGTCTCTAAAATCCATTTAGTGTTTTAGCCGTGACACAGCATGGCGTAAAACACAAACGAATAATCCTACATTAGCATTTATAATTTTAGTTAGGATATTACTTTTAAAAGGGCTGGTAGTGTTTATAACCACTACCGCACAGTTAGAAAATATATACCATTAAAATATATTCATTATTCCTAATAAATACGTGTTTATGTTACTTAAGGCTGTTAAATATAAGTTGTACTTATAATTCTTGCGTTGTACAAGTCAGCCCTTAGTATGCAAACTTAGTTTGCATAATGATTAGTTTCGCAATCGTTTCAACAGCTTTCTACGACGGGTATTGGCGTATGAACGGTGTTTGGATGTTTTAACCGCGTTGACAGTAGTTTATCGTTGAAAGATGGGATCAATACTCATTTATGGCAACAGGTTAGGATTAACTACCCTAAATGGTAGGCTTACAGAACTTTCTAGAATGAAAGCCAATTATACGTTTAATGTCTATCATTTTTGACAGCTGACTACAACAACATCCAGAGACAGGACATGGTTTGGTAATTTATTTGTTATCAATTACAAAAAGTAAACATTTGATAAACAAAATTGATAGAGACAATGAAGGTTAAAAATTCATACACTGTATTGTAATTTGAATTTGACTTCTACCATCCCGCTATTATGGTACATTGTAGAATATAATATAACCTAGCCTGACCAAAGGAGCCATTCATCGCCACGTTTGGCAAGACAGTTGGTAATAACAGTTGGTGTTATAAATTGCCCAAGAGAGTCCTGTTGATCATTCTCTTTATGATGCCTTAACAGACTTTTATGATACCCACGGGAATTCAGGACACTTAGCATAGGAGTTCCCTACTTAAATCACTGCGCCATCTATGCAATGATAAATGTTTAGGCTGGTGCTGTAAGAGATAAGAAATTCTTGTTAGTTCCAATAATTTGTAGTTATGCCGATGAAAATAATACGCGTAAGAATGTATGTATATATTTTTGCTTATTAATTTTATCTTTTTGCAGGTAAGCAATATATTTCTATTCGCGATAAAGGTGATTGTTTCGTGTTCGGTAAGCCTTTCTCTCTTCATTAAATTATTTTAAGTAATATATGTCTATTCTCTTAAAGTTCTATGTATATACTTTAAACCTTTCTTAACGTATATATATATATTGTAATTATTTAATAAATTGGTCTATTGAACTGATTCCTAATTGATTGTAGATACCTAACGTGTTTATTTAAATTGTTGCATTCATTTTATATAATCGTTAAATAATTTTAATTTGATAAGTAATTTGTAAGTACATATTTTATACTAGCAACCCGCCCTCGCTTCGCTTCGGTTTCAGTCGTTTAAACCCGCATAGTTCGCGTTCCTGTGGGAATATCGGGATAAAATATAGCCTATGTTACTCCCTGATATTATAGCTTGCCACTGGTGAAAAAATTTTTGAAATCGGTTCGGTGGTTTAAGCGTGAAAGCGTTACAAACAAACAAACAAACATCCTTACTTTCGCATTTATAATATTAGTATGGATTTGTATATCATTTGTAATGACTAGATGAACTAGTAATTTTATATTTCTGATCACCTACACCCATAAATGTATATCATTTAAAGCAAATAAAGACTTTATTCTATTCTAAAAAAATTGGTTGCCTGTAAAGTCGGTATACGGGCGAAAGTTTTACGTGACAACGACTTTGAGTGGTAAAATAATTTTAATGTGAATATTCATTCGTATAGTAGGAAGAAGGATGAAATAATAGTAACAATTTAAAACATTTATTTATACAAAGAATTATATTTAAAACATTAATTTATACAAAGAATCTCGCACTGAATTTCATATTAACAAAATTTTATTTTTACCTTTACACATACATACGTATTTATATACAAATATACAATTTTTATGTCTGTCTCTCTCGCTCTTAGGCGGGCTAACCATGCCCGAGTGGAAGGGACGCTTGCCTCTCACTTGCTCTCATTGTGAGCGCATAACGTGAGCGGAGCGTAACGCAGTTTCTTGAAGTGTCACCCGGCAAACCGATTTATAAGACGTTGTCACGTCAAAATTTGATGGAATTAGGCGATAAATGACGCACATCGTAAGAAAAGAAAGGAATACGGGATGAATCAAGGTGATATAAGATTCCTATGTCCTGAGTAGTCTCAATACTTCTACATGCACTATTTCTCTATACATGATTTTCTTACCTTTTTTTATTTCTATACAGTAAGTTCAGCATATAAATAAGTGATAATCATTTACTCTCAAATAAATACGGAATAGAATATATTACTAGTTTTATTTAAAATTTACAATCTGCCGTTTGCTTCACTATTACTCTCTTTGGGAATGCAGTCCGTCGATCCGTTGCTGCTTATTAGAATAGACGAAGGTCGATGTATAACTGTCAGTCGGCTTCTACGACACCCAAGCGGTACCTTGGATAGGTATTAATCATGATTATGGCTCACAATAAAACATATCTTTTTGACTTACTCGAATCCTTATATGTGTTGTCGCTTTTACGGACCGATGTAAAAAGCTTACTCCATTGACACTTAACATAAGGGTCAAAAGAGCTTCAAAAGCTTAAGTTCCCTTTTTTACCTTAAGCCGTATTAAGTTGTGTTACTTCTGTAAACGATCGTAGTTAAAACTTGTTACTATAATCCTATTTTAAACTTGTAAGTGTTGTATAAAAGTATGTACTCTTGCAATGTACTATTATCGATCAATATTAAGTTTTAATTTTTTACGTTTTCTTTCCTTCAATACAAGGTATATTACTTTCCTTGTTTTAATCTAAACTATATCTTTAGATTTTCTTTGATCACATTTTCTTCCAGTTGTCAGTCAAACGTGGTGGTGAGGGGTTAAGAATTCAACGTGTCACGACTGCTTACTTACCCGAAGAAATTGTTAGAATTGATTGAAGGATCACCAGAATAATAATTATTTTTCATACCACAGTTTATATATTTATTTCACTACAATTATTCTTATTTCCACATTGTCGAGGTGAAAATATGTAGTCATGATGCAACTGCTTGCCGTTGTTAGTGTTGGCCCGATAATTGAGACAGCCACATGTAAAAACTACTCGCTTGTATAACTTGAATAGCGTTTTAGCGCAGTTGTTAGCATCATGTGGGTTAAAACGAACTAACTGTTCGCTCTGTTATTATTTATGGTGGCTTTTCTTTTGCTTTCGCGGGTCAGTGTGTCGGTAGCCGGTATTAAAACTTGTCCAAAACCATAATAGTATGGTTTTCTCTTTGGACACGATGGATTAGATGATGATATGCATGTCTATAGAATGATTAGAAGTGAGAGGCTACCAGTACTTTTGCACAAAAAAATTAACATGGCTAATATTCACACTGAAAACAACTCACTTTCGTAAAATTGTAAAAATTCCCTGAATAAATGGTATAATATTATTTAAAAAGTGATCCAGAGTGCTTCAAATAAATCATTTTCATCATTTCGGCTCATAGAGCGTCTTCATAATAGGAGGGAAATTGACCTTAATATACCATGCTGGTCAGACAGGTTGGTATAAGGTTTTGTTTCGAGTTTTCCATCTCTTGCATAGATATCTAGCATAATATATCCCTTAGTCGTCTTTTACGACACCCACGGGCAAAACAGGGAGGGGGTGGTGAATTGTATTCTTGCTCCGTCACCACAGGGATATTTTATTTTTAAATTCGAATAAATACGCCATTATAATACTGAGCATCCTTCCTTCTTTAATCTTCTTTTCAAATAGTTGTTTTAATAATTTATGAACGATAATTGTTACCTATATTTACTGACTTGGCCATTAATTGTAAATATTATATCGTTTTAATTTCACATTTTAATTCATTATAAATTATATTATGACAAGTGCTACAGAGTAAAATGCAAAATAATTTCTAATGTAGATTTAGGTTATGATATCTAAATACGGATAGAACACAGCCGCTTGGTGACCCTAAGCATTATACCGGTCGTAACATCAAGCTTATCTTTTAGTGTTATCATGGTTGACAGTCGTTCGTACTATCTGCATATAAAAACTCACTAATTAGTTGTACTGTGGAAGTTGAGCTGCTTGAGGTGGTTTTAACTTTTAATAATGTAATGATTTAATCTTTGTAGATATTATTGGTTAACTTCACATGGCTGTACATTAAAAACCTCTCAAATTTATTTTCTAAGGTATTTATTTATTTTTTATTTACTCACATCTTTATTCCCGAAGGAGTGAGTCTCTTCTCAGCTCATACACGCCCCACTGCT
Source organism: Lymantria dispar (assembly GCA_032191425.1). Taxonomy (NCBI): domain Eukaryota; kingdom Metazoa; phylum Arthropoda; class Insecta; order Lepidoptera; family Erebidae; genus Lymantria; species Lymantria dispar. Next base: position 4,163,184 of record CM063444.1, on the reverse strand, counting down.
GGGCTCGAGCCCGCTCCCCAACAGGAGGGAAATTGACCTCCCATAGCATTTCGAGTTTTCCTTCTCTTGCACAGATGTTATATGTATGTACCAATATCCATAGGGCGTCTTTTATGACATCCACAATATAGAGCAGTAAAAAAAAGCTGCACTAAATTTTATTCCTGCAAAATAGGGGGGCGATATAATTGCTGTTGTTCGTGCACATTTCCAAACTTCAAGTTAAAGTATTTCTCGAATAAATCGTTGAAAATTGAGAACATCTATACCAATAAATAAAATTGGAGTGTCTGTTTCTAATGTCAAAATAATAGGCATTTTTCATGCTCACACGGTTATTTGCACGACTCCTATGCCTAAAATAGCAATTAAAAAATTTTTGTCTGTCTGTTTGTTCCGGGTAATCTTCAAAATGGCTGGACCGATTTCAAAAATTCTTTCACCAATGGAAAGCTATAATATCAGGGCGTAAACTAGGCTATATTTTATCCCGGTATTCCCACGGGAACGGGAACTACACGGGTAAAACGACTATAACCTATAACCGAAGCGAAGCGAGGGCGGGTTGGTAGTCTTAAATATAATTCAAAGCAACGCATTTTTGGTTGACTTAGGATTCGAACCCAGCGGCTTAAAATTACAGTAGTATACTTTTGCCATTGAATCATCGAGGCAGTATAATAATAAAACTATAGGCCAATCAATATTAAAGTCTGAACACAGCCGTTGGCAATAGCTCGTAGTTGGCACATTTCGTGAGTTTGTTTATGATTTTACAACTACCCTGCGTGTCGTCTGTCATGGCGAGTCGGCGCACGCGCACCACTTTATGATTTTCGCGCGTACATTATTTGCTCGCGCGTCTAACGGGCCCGCTAGGGTTGCCATTTAAATATGCCACAGATATTTATCGAGCAATCGGTACGTTTCTTTAATGTAATGAATGTTCTTTAATGTAATAGAGAAGGAATATCATTCACCAACCTCCCTTGGCCGTGAGCGTTGTAAAAGACGACTAAGATATAAATAATATTCAGATATGCAGGTAACATGCACAAGATAAGGAAAATTCGAAAGAGAATTCTATACTAACCCATCTAAATATATAGTTGATCAATGTCCTTCTATTGTTGAGGAAGCCCGAGTCCAATAGTGAGAAACATTTGAGCACGAGCTCATGAATCTGAAATGAATTGTTAGTTACTAGAAAGTGATTGATTTTTGTAGTCAATTATACATAGACTAAACTTAGACACTAAATGTTTTTATTACTTATAATGATTTCTGATTTTTATGCGAATATATTTTTCATTACTTCTTCTTAACGTGAGCAATGTGATGAATTTGGACAGGATCGAATTCTTTGTACCTATTGATCGTCTATTGGGTAATTGTTGAAGGTAGGTTAGGGTTTTGGTAGTATTTTTTGAAGAAATACAATCTGCGTTAAGGAAACAATGCATATGTTGCGGGGAATTCAATTAACAAGTACGAATTACACTTAGACTCAAAACAATAATTTGTGAATCCCACAAATTATTATTCAGTGTCGAACCTGCACCACTTAGCGTGGTAGGTGGCTATCTACTCCGCAATCTACACAGTCGTGTGTACAGCTTAGATATTGTAATAAAAATTATATAACGGATATGCTTAGCCCTCCCCCTGTCCTAAATCTAACCTAGGGCTCTGCAGTCAATATTTATCTAACTAACCACTTTATCACGCTGGTCAGACAGTTTGACACACTCTATCAGCATACTAAATTATACTAAAGCTAAATTATTATAATGTGTATTCTAAGCTATTTTGGCGTTAATCATCATCTCAGCCGATATACGTCACACTGTTAGGCTCCTCTATGGGAGAGAAATTGACCTACTACACCACTCTGGTCAGACGTGTTGGCCCTATGCCAACACGTCTGACCAGAGTGGTGTAGAAGTGCCAACGTCTGACCAGTTTTGTTTCGAGATTTTCTTCTCTTGCATAGATGTTACATGCATATCATATCCCACGGGGAAGAGAGATGGTGGTGAATTGTATTCTTACTCCGTCACCACACGAGAATTTCACCTTAGCATTAATGACCATTTCCGAATATCCATACTAATATTATAAATGCGAAAGTAAGGATGTTTGTTTGTTTGTTTGTAACGCTTTCACGCTTAAAACACCGAACCGATTTCAAAAATTCTTTCACCAATGGAAAGCACCAATATCAGGGAGTAACATAGGCTATATTTTATCCCGGTATTCCCACAGGAACGGGAACTACGCGGGTTTAAGCGACTGAAACCGAAGCGAAGCGAGGGCGGGTTGCTAATGGGATATAATATGCACATAACATCTGTGCTAGAGAAGGAAAACTCGAAATGCAACCCTATACCAACATATCTGACCAGCACGGTATAGTAGGTCAAATTTCCTCCCATTGTGGAGGAGGCCCGAGCCCAATAGTGGGACGTATGTGGGCAGCGATGATGATGATGACCATTATTTAAAAATAAAATATAAAGCAAGAAAAGATACAGATTATCGTATGCATAAACAGTTCTCTATTGTACAATATTGTTCGATGTTACCTTAAAGATCGCGCAGAACAATTGTTCCCCATTGCCGCTTCGAAATCCTGCAGAACAGTTTACTAATTAGGTGATAAATTATCGCACGGCCCAACACCGTGCTTTGTAGTAATTGCCAGTAATTGCAATTTATTGCAGAGTTTGCAATATGCTAGCTGCTAGCTATTTTGTTAGCCTTTAATTGCATCAATTGATATTGAGAATTGATTTAGAGTTATTATATAGGGTAGAATTTTTCAATTATCGGAACCCATTGCTCAACTATGCTTTAGCGAATGATTCGTGAAAAGGAAATGACTAATTTTATAGTTAGCTAGTAATCCGCCCTCGCTTCGCTTCGGTTTCAATGGCCTTACTAACGCATTTTAAATCTTCAATGTCTTCTATTATAGTACGCATTTGCAGTCCATGCGGCTTCGGGTTCGATTTTATAGGAGTTTCTTGAGAGGAAAATAGCCTAAGTTACCTTATACAGACAGGTATTTGGTAGTAAAATATTATTAAAATCAGCCCAGCCGTTTGGAAGATTACACGGAACAAATATACAGACAGAAAATTTTGTTTAAATTGGTTTTTAGGCGTATGTATCGTTTAAATAACCGTGTCAGCATGAAAAAGACGTATTATTTTGACATCACAAATAGACACTCCAATTTTATTTATTTCTATGTTTTGATAATTATTTTTGTTGTTTACGCGGGTATAAAACATATTTACGTTTATTTACACGTATCATTTGGTCTCCAACTCACCCATTGTAGATCAACTAAAAAGTACAAATATTTATTGTGGATCTCTAAAATTAAATGGCGTTAATATAGTTAATGCTGTTAATATTTTTTTGCGACGGAGTGAAAAATATACCAGCGTCGAGGTGATTATTTTGCATAAATCATTGGCAACACCATTACTGGGACAAATGCGTTTGAGCTGTCCGCTCTCATTTGCATAATAATAACTAGATAAAAATGCCATTGCATTAAAAATGAGCTAGTCATCCCTTTTTGTTAAGAATATTATTGTTATTATCGATTCACAATTCAACATTTGATTCCCTTAAAAACTGTTGTATCTTTTTAAAGTCCTTTTTCTGTTTGGTGACGGAGTAAGAAAAAATTCACCACCACCCCTCTCTTGCCAGTGGGTGTCTTAAAAGACGACTAAAGGATATGAAATGCGCATAACAGATATCCAAGGCAAGGAAAACTCGACATAAAACCCTATGCCAATGCATCTAAGTAGCGCGATATAGTAGGTCAATTGCCCTCCTATTGTGCAGGAGGCCCGAGATCAACAGTGGAACTTATGTGAACTGAGAAGATCATGATAATCGTCATCATGATCATCTAAGATTATGAAATAGAAAAATGCCTTAATAGATTTAATTACGTTTATTACACACTTTAAATAGCTTCAATCAAATTGCCAATTCAAAAGACGTAATAAACATCTTCCCGGATCGGTTTACTGACAAAAAGAAATTATCTGACGAATTATCATCATCATCACAGCCCACATACGTCCCATTGTTGGGCTCGGGCCTCCGCCAAAATAGGCGGGAATTTGACCTACTATATCATGCTGGTCAGACATGTTGGTATAGGATTTCATTTTGAGTTTTCCTTCCCTTGCACAGATGTTATGTGCATATTATATCCCATAGTCATCTTTTACGACATCCACGGGCAAGATAGGGAGTGGTGAATTGTATGCTTACTCCGTCACCACACGGCAAATCTGACGAATTAAACATTAAAATTTGACAGCCAGAGGTAGTTTTTATTTTTGTAAGTGACTGGCAATACTTTATTTGTAATAAAATAAACTATGATGCCATACATGTTCTGGAACCTATATTTATGTAAACACGTCTTGGAGACCCTTGACCCAGTGCAACAAAGCTTTCTTTAGTAATTTTCGGCAAAAAATTATAATAATGCAGCAATATTTATTCAGTAGGTTCGTGAGATACATATTTGGAAAACATATTGCCTTTTATGGAATGATGGACATATGTCGCTTCTTCCAAAATTACGGCGTTTCTACTTTTTTGTTATTTATGGAGATTTATGAAGGCTTTCATTATGCGTGGTCACTGCCTATGAATTATAATATATCACACTTTTTTCTATGTGTAGGAGCTCCTCATATAACTCAAGTTGATTCATATAGTCGAGGGAGGAGTCGCAATTTTTGCCATTTATAGAGCACAGTTCCAAACATCTTACTTCTAAGTGAAAAGTTTTGGGAAAAGATCTTTATAATACTTTTCATTCGAATTGGATCAAAGTATCAATGGCAAGTATTTTTACACGTTATAATTATTAAATTCGTCCGTGTGGTGACGAAGTAAGAATATAATTCACCACTCCCTCTCTTGTTCGTGAGCGTCTTAAAAGACGACTATTACGACGACGAGGGATTAAATATGCATATAACATAACATCTATGCGAGAGACGGCAAACTCGAAATAAAACCCTATCTATAATCAACATGTCTGTCCTGCGGTTTATAGTAGGTCAACTTCCCTCCTATTGGGGAATAGGCTCGAGCCCAGCAGTGGGACGTATATGAGCCGAAATGAAATGAAATGAATTTATTTATAATTTGTAACGTTGTAATATCAAATTTTTTGGACTTTCCAATTGTCGACTAATGTTTAAAAAACAAGTGGTATACCAGTTTAATATTCGGTAAAATGATAATCACTGTATTAAAGTGATGTTTTGGAAGAATTATGAAAATACAACCGATATTTTAGTTAAAAATATTGCCCTGTAACCGGGTTAAGTCCGTATAAATATAATCCGGACCAGTTGAAAACTTGTATAATGTGAAAATGTTGATATCAGATTACATGTGAGCGGCAAGTGAGTTAACTTGGTGAAAAATTGACTGGGTCATGTGACAGGTCGGCTGACATTTAACTAAATTAATGATATATTGTGTATATATTAGCTGGGATAAAAGGTATAATATGTCTCTTGTAGCTTTCGAGATCTTTCTGACAACTTTCAATTGAGAACGAAATGACAGTGATGTATAATAGAATCGATTTAGCGGAAGATGAGGGTTAAAAACAGCTTACTAGATAGGAGAAATGTAAATCACTGTCGAAGCAGATACTGAATCCATAACAATCTGGTTATTAGGAGAGATGCAGTAATTTAAAGCATTATCCGTGTGCTGACGGAGTAAGAGTACAATTCATTACCCCCTCTCTTGCCCGTGGGTGTCGTAAAAGACTAAGTACTAATGGATTGGATATGCATATAACATTTATGCAAAAGAGGCAGAACTTTAAATGAAACCTTACACTAACATGTTTGACCAACGTGATATACTCGTAGTAGATAAATTTCCCTCCTATTGTGGAGGAGGCTCGAGCCCAAAAATGGACCTGTGTATTTTTATGAGAAATGATTGATGATGATGATGAATTTAATTGCATCTGGGTTTGAATGAATTACACATCACTTATAATAGTTTTCTTTGAATACTTGTTTTATCTCTTATCAATTAAGCTACAAAGATCTTTCTTTTTGGATTTTATTCAACACTAGCAACCCGCCCTCGCTTCGCTTCGGTTTCAGTCGTCTTTCTTGAATAGTTCCCGTGGGAATACCGGGATAAAATATAGCCTAGTTTACGCCCTGATATTATAGCTTTCCATTGGTGAAAGAATTTTTGAAATCGGCCCTGTGGTTTTTAAGATTATCCGGAACAAACAGACAGACAGACAGATAAAAAAAAATAAAGTGTATTTTAGGCATATGTATAGTGCAAATAACCGTGTGAGCATGAAAAAAGCCTATTATTTTGACATTACAAACAGACACTCCAATTTTATTTATTGGCATAGATTATTGTCACTGCCTATTTTGTACTTTACTTAATGTAACTTTGCTACGGTTCGTCATTGCCATGTATTAAACCAAAATGTATATAAATATAACTTCTTACGTAAAAAAATTATGAATACACGAACAAAAATATGTTATACTAGCAACCCACCCTCGCTTCGCTTCGGTTATAGGTTATAGTCGTTTTACCCGCGTAGTTCCCCTTTCCCGTGGGATTACCGGGATAAAATATAGCCTAGTTTACGCCCTGATATTATAGCTTTCCATTGGTGAAAGAAGTTTTGAAATCGGTCCAGCTTTTTTGAAGATTACCCGGAACAAACAGACAGACAGACAGACAAAAATTTTTTAATTGCTATTTTAGGCATAGGTGTCGTGCAAATAACCGTGTGAGCGTGAAAAAAGCCTATTATTTTGACATTACAAACAGACACTCCAATTTTATTTATTGGTATAGACTAGCAACCCGCCCTCGCTTCGCTTCGGTTATAGGTTATAGTCGTTTTACCCGCGTAGTTCCCGTTCCCTTGGGAATACCGGGATAAAATATAGCCTAGTTTACGCCCTGATATTATAGCTTTCCATTGGTGAAAGAATTTTTGAAATCGGTCCAGTCGTTTTGAAGATTACCCGGAACAAACAGACAGACAGACAAAAATTTTTTAATTGCTATTTTAGGCATAGGTGTCGTGCAAATAACCGTGTGAGCATGAAAAAATCCTATTATTTTGCCATTACAAACAGACACTCCAATTTTATTTATTGGTATAGATTCATAATGTGTGTAGATAAGCCAGATTTAATTAACAAATAGTATTAATGTTGTTGGACGTATCGAAGCGCAACAAACTTCTAACGCCTTGTCAAATTACCAACATGGCGGCCGATAATTTACTAATCCAACTAAAACTTCTCAAAGTAAACCTTTTAAGTACTAATCTGTCAGAAGTACTTGCAAAATATAACGTATGTGACGTACTTTGCGGTATCATTAATATATTAGTTATGAGCAGAAATGGTAACTACTATTTGTGACTTGTTAGTTTTCACTAAGCCGTTAATAAGTTGAAATTACAATACATCCGAAACAAAAGTGAATAAAAAAATCTTGGGTTACAAATTAGCCTTCAGCCATTTACACTCTTGTTTGCTTTAGCAGTTACATTACTTTATATACACTTCGCACATATGTATATAACTTAAAGGAATCTTAAATTTGATCCGTAAAATACATTTGATTATACTTTTATAACAGAACATTTAGTTATACAAAATATACTCAAAACATATACAAAATATATTCCGATATGAACAATTAAGAGTTGATCTCCCAGATCACTCAGGCCTTGCCAAGTTATGTGGATAAACAAGTATGCGTTACACAGGCGACGTTAGCAAAATGATAGCAATTGCAAGCAAAATGTGAAATTACACCTTAAATTTATGTAAATATTCAATATTATGTACAGCTAGGAACCCGCCCTCGCTTCGCTTCGGTTTCAGTCGCGTACCCGCGTAGTTTCCGTTCCTGTCAGAATATCGGGATAAAATATAGCCTATGTTGTCAAAACAATATTGTAAGGACAAATTCATTGAGTGATAATGTCAGAACTTCCAAATTGAGGTTGAAAAGGTCTTGCGTTAAACTGAACACTTTCAACACAAGCAAAAATAATGTAAATTGTGCGATTTTTCATGCCATTGTGATAATTCTTGTAGACTTTTTATTATTTACTAGTGGAAGTTTAGTGTGGAGTGAAATTGGGTAGTGTCCAACGTAGGATCAACAACATAAGACTGATATTCGCAGTATCTTTTAAATATACAGATTTGAGACTACACTAATCCTACTAAAATGATTAACATTCATTACTAGGTAAAAGGAGCAAGCTCTTTAAATGAAATATAAAGTATTCGATGGCCATGCCGTAGTCTTAAGATTTCCTAAATTTAATATTTTTTTAGATAACAAAGAGAGATACATTATATGCTAAAAGTAGTGTTAGTATAAATAGTTCCTTAAATGAGTAATCAAGAATGTCCTCGAATTGCAAAATTATTAGATCAAATTTATTACATAAGTTAAACGAACGTATAATTCTTTCTATCTAATTATGACAGCATAAATGGTATTATGGTTTAGATATCTGAAAAGCCTATCGTGTCAAATGTCGCGAGTTTGGTTCCCAGGCAGGAAAATAGTTTGTATTATCCACTAATCGTTGTTTTGGATCTAAATAAAAAAATCTAATTAGTGTTAGGTAACTCAAAAAGAGTCCAAATCACTCATTAATTTATAAGTCTGTTAGTTGTTGCCTACCAGTATGTAACCAGGCAAAGCAGGTTTAATATTTTTTTAAAGGAACAATAAAGGAATAAATTCTTTTGTTAGGGGGTACTTTACACAGTGGGTGGCGGTGACGCGCATGCGCGCAAAGTCTACCGCCCCCGGGCCCGACGGTGTTCCTAACCGCGTGCTGGCCCTGGTCCTCGAACACCTGGGACCCCGCCTCAGGGAGCTGTTCGACGCGTGTTTAGCGTCCGGACGGTTCCCTGGGTGCTGGAAGGAGGGAAGGCTGGTGCTCCTGCCGAAGCCGGGACGGTCTCCGGAGTCGCCTTCGGCCTACAGGCCTATCGTGCTGCTCGATGACACGGGCAAGCTACTGGAGAGGGTGGTAGCTGCCCGCATCGAGCGGCACCTCGTCGGCACGGGGCCCGATCTGTCGGACGCCCAGTTTGGGTTTAGGAGGGGTCGTTCGACGATCGCGGCTCTGTTGCGCCTGAGGGCCGTGGCGACTGAGGCCGTCACCGGCGGGGGAGTGCTGTTGGTGGTGTCCCTAGACATCGCCAACGCATTCAATAGTCTGCCATTCAGCTGCATCAGGGAGGCGCTCCGGTATCACGGGGTGCCAGTTTACCTGAGGCGGCTAGTGGCGGACTATTTGGAGGGGCGCAGCGTCCTCTGCACCGACCGAGCAGGGGACGTTGTGCGGACGCCCATGACGTGCGGTGTCCCACAGGGGTCGGTCCTCGGACCCACCCTGTGGAACATCGGCTACGACTGGGCGTTGAGGGGAGCCTCCCGCCCGGGCTGGGCGTGATTTGTTACGCCGACGACACGCTCGTCACAGCCCGCGGTGGGACGCTAGAAGAGGCGGTAAGCCTGGCGACCTCGGGTACCGAGGAGGTCGTCAGACGGATCGAGGCGCTGGGGTTGAGGGTCGCCCTGGACAAGACGGAGGCCCTCTTGTTCCATGGGCGCACTATGAGCCCTCCCATCGGCGTCTCGATCACCGTCCACTCGGTCGACATCAGCATCCGGGCCCATATGAGGTACTTGGGCCTGGTGCTCGACGGGCGATGGTGGTTCCGGGAGCATTTCCGTAGGCTCGCTCCGCGGCTCGTCGGTACGGCGTCCGCCCTATCGTGGCTTATGCCGAACGTGGGCGGACCGAGCGCTGCGTGCCGACGGCTGTACGCGGGGGTCATCCGGTCGATGGCCCTGTACGGCGCACCGGTGTGGGCGGGGTCCATGACCGCCCGACTTAGGGCCCTTCTGTGGCGACCACAGAGGGTCATGGCGGTCAGGGCCATCCGCGGATACCGCACGGTGGCGACGGAGGCAGCGTGCCTGTTGGCCGGGACTCCCCCGTGGGACCTGGAGGCGGAGATGCTCGCCGGACTATATCGGCGGGTGACGGGGGTGCGAGCGGAGGGCGGTGTGGTCTCGTTAAGGGATCTCACCGCCTGGCGCGTTGACGCCCGCCGAGACGTCATCGCCCGTTGGGCAGTCCGGCTGGAGAGGCCTCGGTTCGGGGTGCGAACCGTGGAGGCCTTCCGGCCGGCGCTGATGCAGTGGTTGGAGAGGCGGCACGGGGTGCTCTCCTTCCGACTGGTGCAGGTTTTGACGGGGCATGGGTGCTTCGCCAAATACCTGCACAAGGTCGTTAGGAGGGAGAGTACACCGTCCTGCCACCACTGCGATTGCGACGAGGACACGGCGCGCCATACGCTCGAGGCCTGCGGGGCTTGGGCAATGCAGCGCTGTGAACTCGTCGCAATCATCGGTACGGACCTGACGCTGCCGGCTATCGCTAGGGCGATGGTCGACAGCGTCGGGAATTGGGACGCGGTCGCAGCCTTCTGCGAGACAGTGATCTCGCGGAAGGAGGCGGCGGATTGCCTGCGTGAGGAGCGCAGCCTCGATGAGGAGATCCGCCGCCGGCGACTGGGGCGGCGCAGGCGCAACTATCTGCGCCTCATGCCGCCTTAGCCGAGGCCGCGGGTGACGTGACCGGGGATTAGTCCGTCACCCGCCGAGAGGCCGACCGCGTGAGGAAAGACCGACGTCCTACCCGAGGGGGGGACGTCGGTCGATGGGAGGGTACCCCAATAGGGGGTATTCCGTCGGGCCGACAACTGACGACAAGTTAACGCTGCTCCAGTGGTCGGCCCAACGACGAAGGCGACGTGGTTTTCGGGTGGGTCGCGGGAGTTGCGTGCTTAAGCCCCTCTGTCGCCCCGGACGGAGTGGTGCGGAGGCGCGCCGACCGCGGCCCACCCACAAAAAAAAAAAAAAGGGGTACTTTACAAACATATAATTAACGGGCATATTTCACATTCAGACTCAGAATAATTATTTCCGAGTTATATGCAATTAACATCGGTTTCGGAAGTTGGTACTTGGACCGCTCCGCCATCTGGATCCTCAAGTTTCAATCTACAGTTTTCTCAGTTCAGCTTCATCTTGGTCCGTATATGTACCTCGCTAGGTTCGGGCTTCTTCTTCGGTGGGAGGACATTTGACATTTGAAAAATCTTACGCCTGTGTAAGGCGTAAGATTTTTATCCAGTTCTCCTTTTATTGCATTGATATTATCTGCATGACATATACCGTCATCTTTTATGACGCTATAATAATATAATCCTAGGACCATTGTATCTATCTATTGCTAAAAGTAATAAAACTCTTGGGCGCTGCAGTTACCATCTGAAGACGTGCGAAGTTTTTTAAGACGCATTGAACTTTGTGTAATATCGTAACTTCTAGAATCTGCACATTCCGCAGACGTTGCTACTAGCGTTAAATGTTTTAATAATGTTTACTTTTCTATTTAATATTTGGTTGCATGGTCAACTGTACACATAAAGTTTAAGAGACCGTATTTCAAAATTACCTGCCTCTATAAAACCTGTAGATATTTTTATCAGATAATCAATGATTTTTCAAATATTAAGATTTTAAATTTTGTTTAATGATGCAACATAATTATCAAGCAACTGTTTATGCAAAGAGCATTGCGGTCATAATCTGTATCAGGTTGGTATACCTGTTGAGGGATTAACAACTATGATTGCGCTGTTGTGATTGGAGGCTTGGCAGATCAGGTGGATTATTTATTGCTGTAATGTTATTAAATGCAACGGTCTGTCCAAGTGCCGTGTTGTCTATTACTAATGCGTTTCGCGATAAATATCTGTGTCACATTTCAATATTGTTTGAGGTATCAATTAGTAACAATTTGCATGTTCATTAAAAATACAACGTGTCACCATCCTACTGTCTCTTATGCTGTCCTATAAGGAAAATTAATTATTTTGTGATCATGTGCTGATACTAATAAGGCTTTAATATTTGTGCAGTTAGCTACTGCACATTTTTCTGTAAGATTATGTTTCGGAAAGAAACTATGTGAAATTTGAACTTAAATATAATGTTTATATTTTCAGGGCTTTATTGAATGGGCCTCCTAGTAGGTGATCTGACGACATTGAAAGTCGCAGGTATTCGATGGATGCAAGGGGCACCAGACCGTTCTGAGTGGCATTATCGTGAGTAGGCTTATGTCTAACAAAGGACGTCTACAGGATAGATGGAATAAATTTATTGGTAATTGCTATTAGATCAATTGATGTTATATTCTAGCTTATTAAGCTGAATATCAATAACAAACACAAGTATAGTTTTATTTCATAGCTCTCTTTTGATAGTTTCCAGAGCGAAAAAAGATATACATATTGTGTAGCAAAATTGTGCCGCCATGAATACTCGTAATCACGTCGGTGTATTCGAAATCATTTCCACGATTCGCCAAGTTCGGTTCCCTGTTCAAGTCGCCGTGTCAATCTCAATGTAAATGAGCTCTTTATACTCGATAATTGTAGAGAAAAGATAGGTATTACTGCCACTCAACAAGAATATAGTTGGGGATGATGGATGATCAGTGATATTACTGTGAAGTAAAAAGTGGTTCCAAAGGTCAGGCTCCAGAACTGGTTTTCAGTGCCGGACTGTTTTTTTATTTACTTACGTCTGTCCTTGATCCGTTAAAATGAAGTGTGATATTTTCACATATATTAATTTTAGTCACCCTTCTATTATTATTTTTTTCTTGCATCGTTCTTTGAGCGCATAGGCTTCAAGGAACGTCATGTCCGTTGCCGCTAGCGTTGAATGCTTCCGTAAGAATGTGTGACAATTATAATTAATATTATACTATTAGGTGGGCTAATGTTTGGTTCAGAACTGTCTGTTTGATGATAAAAAATAAAATTTGGCTTTGAATTTATGATGTGACGGCAACACATTATTAATTCTTACTTCAATTATACATAAATTAATATAATGCACCTTATATCAAGAAATATGAAAGTGACGATAAAAATCAGTGAAAAGCTTGAAAAATTTCACATTACACATTGCTAATTGTGATATTGTACAGATTAACTGTCACTTTCTCTTGTAGAAAATATCCATACGGCAATTTATTCGCGATATTTCTTACTACTTTCGATATTGTTTCTCACATGAAAGATAAATTATAATTATTTAGCCATTCGATGACACTTTGTTTAAATAGTCTTAATCGTTTGGTTATTATTATATATAGCGTTTAAAACTGACCTAATCATTTATTTTCTATCATTTGAGTCGTAAATTTTCTGTGTGGTGAGGGAGTAAAAATACAATGTTGGCACCTCCTTTCTTTTGCTGTGGATGATCGAAAAGAGTACTAAGGGGCGATAGCTGAAATGAAGAAAAACTGTAGCTATAATTTGGTTATCGCTTAATAGTTCGCAATTACTACTATCGATTTTTATAATAATCGATTATTACAAAAAATAATCGATTAATAATCTATTTTTACAATCGATTATCAAAATAATAAAAATTGATTATTAATCGATTTTTTATTATTCGAAATTCGATCGAAATTAATCGATTATTCACTGCGAGAGTTCCTAAAAAAAATAATAAATCATCCCGATTGTTTCATAGTAAATAAAGCTCGCATTTCCTAAAAAAAAAAGGTCATCATAATCCTGTTGGAAGGAAAAATCGATTATTTTATAATCGATTTGTTTTAAAGAACAAAAAATCGATTATTTTCTCCCAAGTCACATCCCTACTTATATCATTTTTACAATTTGTGGTTTGTTTCAATCCCAAAACATTGAAAACGACGATTTTTAAGATATTAATAATATTTTTCTTTGAGCTTCATTTATTTCTGCGCGTTCACAAATTAACATAAAAAGCATCGAAAGGAAAAACGTCAATTCGAATATTTGTTCACGCAGAAACGTGTACAAAAAAACAACTTTTTTTGTCGTACTATATTCCAATTTTGAGCATTGGAAGTTAAGTGAAATGTCCCATAATACATCATGTATTTAATTTAAACAATTTTTTAACGTGCTTTAAAACGCTCAAAGGAATGAGCACGGAAATAAGACTATATTAAATTTATTTAAAATCCGTAAATTATTTCGCGTTTGTTTTTGATTTTTAACTTACCCGATATTTCGAAAACTTCCCAGCGTTCATATGTGTAACACTCGCGTGAACATCAGAAATCTTGCATGAATCTTAAATAATTATTAAATTTGCCTTCAATCGTTCGTGTTTTGATTTGGTTTCCTGTGAAGCCTGTTCAATATTGCTAACGTTACTTAGAATTCCACGATATAATACTGTATTAGCATATCAGGAATGTAATCAGACGCCGACCAAGTGTCCACTACTCAACAAAGCATTAATTTCACAACAATAATTGTTATGATGCCAAATATCATTGTCCTCGGATTTCTTGATTGCCTCATTGGAATCATTAACTTGATATAGAACAGCTGGAACTAATTGGATTTCTTCATTGAACTGGTTAGGAATCAGGTTAATAAGTAATAGGTGACACTTGCATTGTCCTCGGATACTAGTTCCAATCATACAATTGAAAGACCTGTCTTAAAATATCTCTTTTAGTAAATAGAATGAAAAGTAAGTGCCAAAATATTTTCAATTATATTTTATTATGTAGATTACTTGTGGTGACGGAGTGAGAATACAGTTCACCGCCCCCTTTCTTACCCGTGGATGTCGTAAGATACGATTAAGGGACATAATATGCAGATAATATCTATGCAAGAGCAAGAAAACTCATCATAAAACTCTATGCTAATATCTCTGACTAGCGCAGTATAGAAGGTCCATTTATCTTTCATTGTGGTGGAGATGCGAGCCTAATAGTGGACTGAGATGCTGAGATTATTTGTGCTTTAAAAAATTTAGGTTTTGATGGATGTTAACTAAACGATGATATCGTGTCTGTTGATCTCTGACGTTTTGAATAATTTGCCGCGTTCATGGTCATGGTATAAATATTATTGCCTAACTTTTTAAACCCTATGTGCATATGGATCCGACAATAGTTATTTGGTGACCAAATATTCTAGGCCTCCTCTCTCTGGCTCTATCAACCGCCTGTTTATCTCACACGGTTCAAGGAAGCATTTTATTTATATCGTAATATTTATTAATATCAAATTTTCTTGACATCCTACCTAACATAACCTATACTTTATGGTCGATGCAAGTTTTTTGGAAACTTGCCTTCCGAACGTAGTGTTGCAAGCGTATTTTATACATTTCCTTTAAGTACAACATAACCGTTATCGAATCATTGTCTTCCTGTGTTCAATTTAATATTTTATTAACCATTACCTTTTCTTTTGGTTACAGGTACGGCATCATCTCAAAGTGTACTTCCGTAACGGGTTTCAATGTAAACAGCATACACGAAATAAAAGCTCCCATTGTGATAGTCTTCTCACAATGTATTAAAAATTTAAATTCGCTGGTCCGCTTCGCATGTGAAATGCGACAACACGACCCTTAAGTTTTGAGAACTGTACAGTTTTGGAACCGTGTGAAATTTCTTACTTTAATCCGGCCATGCTTGTGCTACAAATTTATTAGATTTTCGTCTAGTATCGTCATTTAATTCGTTGCCTCCGAATAATTGGGATTGGGGAAAAGTTTAATTAATATTTCTTAGTACCAAAAAAACATACAATATTTTACTATCTCTACCTTACCCGAGGGTTTTCTAAAAAGGAAGTTAGCTAGTCAAAATGTTTTACAATGCGCGCGAACACCGTCACATATATCAACTAAATAATGCGTTCTAATAAAACTTTCAATGTATTAAATACCTTTTTTCCTATTATTAGTGCCGTTTTTGTTCCAAACGTAGGATAACGCGAAAAATAACATTTTAGCTTTTTTTTTATAGTGTTACACTAAAGAAATGTTTAGTTGCTCAACGTGCTATGGAGAAGACTATGCCCGGTATTTTTCTACGTAATAAAATCCGAAATACGGAAAACCCTAGAGGAACGGGTGTAACCGACATAGCTCGCAGAATTAGCACGTTGAAATGGCAATGGGCAGGCCACATCGCTCGTCGAACCGACAACCGTTGGGGAATAAAGGTCCTAGAGTGGCGACCACGAATCGGACGGCGCAGTAGGCGGCGTAGGATGACTCCATACTAGGTGGACTGACGACATTCTCAAAGTCGCAGAGAACCGTTGGATGCAAGTGGCGCAGGATAATTCCGAGTGGCGTTCTCGTGATGAGGCCTATTTCTAGCAGTGGACCGTCGAGGCCCTCCGGCCGGTGCTGATGGAGTGGTTGGAGCGGACGCATGGGGTGCTTTCCTTCCGACTGGTGCAGGTGCTGACGGGACACGGTTGCTTCGGGAAGTACCTGCACAAGATTGTCAGGAGGGAGAGCACACCGTCCTGCCACCACTGCAGTTGCGACGAGGACACGGCGCAGCACACGCTCGAGGAGTGTGCTGCATGGGAGGGTGATCGCCGTGAACTCGTCGCAATTATCGGTGCCGACCTGGCGCTGCCGACCATCGCCAGGGAGATGCTCGTCAGCGTCAGGAATTGGGACGCGGTCGCCGCCTTCTGTGAGGCCGTAATCTCACGGAAGGAGGTGGCGGATCGTGTGCGAGTAGAGCTCCTATTCGGCGACACGTTCCGCCGCCGGCGACTCGGGCGGCGCAGGCGCGAGTATCTGCGCCTAATACCGCCCTAGCCGAGGCCGCGAGTGATCGGACCGGGGAATTGTCCGTCACCCGCAGAGAGGCTGACCGCGCGACGGCGACCGACGTTCCAGGACGTCGAGAGGTGAGGTTACCCGAAAGGGTATTCCGTCAGGCCGACCACTGACGACAAGTCACATCTGCTCCGGTGGCCGGCCCAACAACGAGGTGACGTGGGTACGGGTGGGTTATGGGCCCGCGCGCCGTCCTATCATCGCCCCGGACGGACTGGACCGCGCGTGTGCTTACCATAGCCCACCCATAAAAAAAAAAAAAATTCTAGCTGTGGACGTCTGAGGGGTGATGGATGGATGGATGGAAAGAAGTGTCTTATGTGCGTACAAAAGTACACATACACTTTTTTATTTAAGATTGTAAAAATATTACATTGTAAAAACTTCGGGAAATATCGTACTTCTAACAGTTACGAAGTTCTCAGTCCTCACATATCGATCATGATGGAGCGTATCGCTCGTGACGTCCACATTGTTGCGCCGACGCGGCTGTACGCAAATCGACAGTTAATTACAGCCTCAGGCTCCACCGATCGAAAAATTCAAAAGGGTCTTGGTCCATTTGACCTTACGGTGCGGTAGATATGACGGACGCAATCTGGTCTTGATTGGAAAACTTCTAAGTAACACTAAGGTCCAGGAACTGTGTCCAATAAATAAACGATAGGATATTGTATTATATGGTATTTTAAAAGATTATTCTATTGTTAATCCAATGATAATAATAGCATAGACATAATGTAGGATAATTCTGGAATGTTAAATAATATTTGAGTTTTCGAAGCAAGATTTTAATAGCAAGTACGAATTATTTATAATTATATTACGGCAATTTTCACGTGCCAGGATCAATTAAACTGTTATGTCATAATTATCATTGTAGCTAGTATATGTCCTACTGCTGGGCTGGAGTCTTCTCCAT
Organism: Lymantria dispar; assembly: GCA_032191425.1. Taxonomy (NCBI): domain Eukaryota; kingdom Metazoa; phylum Arthropoda; class Insecta; order Lepidoptera; family Erebidae; genus Lymantria; species Lymantria dispar. The sequence goes on along the minus strand of CM063444.1, from coordinate 4,145,405 downwards.
ACTAGGAGAACAATCACCAACATCATCATCATTTCAGCCCATACACATCCTACTGTTAGGCTCCGGCCTCTTCCACTATGGGAGGGAAATTGACCTAATAGTCAGACAGATTGGTATTGTTTTATTTCGAGGTTTCCTTCTCTTGCATAAATTTTATATGCATATTGAATCCCTTTATCGTCTTTTACAACACCCACGGGAAAGAGAGGGGGTGGTAAGTTGTATTCTTAGTCCGTCATCACACGGAAATTATTATAAATATATCTAAAAAATTAAACCGTCTATGAATTTTGAAACGACTGCGAAAAAACTATTTCTTATTCGCTAAGGTTCAATGGACACCTGCATCGAAGCTTCGCTCCCACTCGAGATTACTTGAAGCATTCCTGGTAATTCCTTTAATTCCACGTCATTTCCCGATACCTTAATGTTCATTTCGGCCGACAACCTCACGTGATCTTGTTTCAAAGCAGCCATATTACATTCGTTTGATAGTACGAAGTACTTATAATACTTTGTATTTTCTGTCGTCGATAAACTGGTGCTAGATACTAGGCACGTTTAATCAAGTCATTTTTGATGTGTTGTATTAAATTCCCGTGTGGTAGAGTCTGCGAATTTTACCAATCCTTACATAGCTCGTGGGTATCGTAAAAGATGACTAACAATAAGAGTTTTGCATGGACTTGGGCCAACTCCATTTAATGGCGTCAGAATCGCATTTCCAAGGAGGGTTGACATCATGGCGGCCGCTCAACTGTTACCAATAGCTTTTGCAATATGTATTATGCAAGAAGAGCACATACTGTATCGGCCCCCAGTAATAGGGATAAGAGTAGGGTGATGATAAATCCTAACTAACATTATAAATGCAAAAATAAGTTTGTTACATTTTCACACCTAAACCACTAAACAGGTTTTAAAAACTCTTCATCAATGGCAAGCTACATTATCAGCGAGTATTATAGGCTATATTTTGTCCCTGTATTCCCGTGATGGGGATAACGATCTTTTCAGTAGCACTCACGTACCGAGCCGGTGATTTATTAGAAAAATTTAAAATGTTAATTGAGAATATGTAAATGCCCTCACCGGGTTTATTCATGAATTTTTCACCAGAAATAAGTCTTCATTGTCCATTATCGTAGTGTGTAATGTATGATAGGCTGTTACTCCAAAGTCATTTAATATTATTCGTGTCGCATTAAATTTTGTTTGCTATCTAAAGGCCAGACAACGCAACAAAATTTAATGCTCTTTTAAGAATAGGCGAAAAAGGGTTAAGTCGTGACAGTCCAGTCCTGGTTAAAAGATTTTGTCTCGTGTCCAATGAGTATATAGTTTAAGACTGATGTGTAAATTTTAATGCCGTTGCTGTATATTAATGCTTTCCGTTCTAAATTCCACCTAATAATTACTTGCAAAAATTTAATAAGAAAATATGTAGCTATTATAATACCACAGACGTTAACGTGATTATAATTATGAATATCTTGTAGAATGGACTGTTTGAGTTACTTAACACATGCATATATTGTTACGTACGTTTTATTCATCGCGAATAACATTAAGCAATAATGAAACCGTGAAATTTGTTACGTTTAGATCTTCAAATATTTCAAGTAAAGTCCAATTTATAAGTGCAATTATTTTGACTTTCGCGTTTATATAAGATTTGGCCAAGTTATTTTTGCAGTGTCTAGGAAATGACCATATTTAGAGCTCCTTTTTGGTCAGTCATAACTGATTTGCAAATAATTTCAATAAGATGATAATATTACTTTTTACTTGAATCAACGTACAGTAGTAGAATCTTAGGGTATTTTAATGCGTAATATTAGAAAAATCATAGAGTTCAGGATTCTAAGAACTACTTACTTACATTTGTGTCGTGACAAAGTAAAAATACAGTGAATCACGCCATCTGTTCCGTTTGGAGTGATGAAAGGGCGGCGCGTGGCCCCATGACCCATCATATTCCCAGCCCTTCGCTATTGGGCAGACCGAATCCTTGACGTCCGTGGTCAGCTCGGCAGGTTACCCTTTTTAGTAGCATCTCTCCCCGACTTCTCTTTAGATTCGGTGACGTCGGCGTCGACTTCTCTTCGGATGGCAGACTAATCTCCGGTCCGTCTAACCACGAAAAAGACTTGTACCTAAAACAGAGAGACACACACACAACATAGTTTTTTTTCTATACGTTGAATTTTTTGACACCATTACTTAAAATCGACGTCTTGAGTAGTAGCAATTTGAGCTGGAAGCCCAACTTTCTGAGGATGTTTGCGTGCGGTGGGTTTTAGTGATGCCTTTAGTATCACCGAACCTCCTTGCGCGCATTCACACTCCCTTCACTTTCATCGCGGTAGGTAGTAGCCCAGCAAAGGTCCATGAGCAGCAGTATCACTTCCTATCAGGAGAGCTGTTTGCTCGTTTGCCAGCAAAAGCAAAAAAATTGACCGCCGTGTATGATACTCGGGACACGAAGCTTCTGCCATGCAAATTTGAGTAAATCAAGGATTTAAATCGTGTCCCATCTCATTTCACTGTCATATTGAAGTAGATGTTAAACGAAAGCGATTAGCAATTTTATTTTTACCTCTTGCGTCATTAACTTTAACATTATCACGTGACTAACAGATATTACAGATCAACGCGCAGTTTTATAGCTCGCTCCATAAACGTACTCATTGCCTTATTTTTTTTGTGTGTATTTAGCTGTTGGTCGCAGATGACCTTGACAGCTTAACGCGGGCAATGGGCGAGCTGAAGGCTCTCAACCCGGTAAGTAAGTTAAGCGAACATCGCCCGAGGGCTCCCCCTGTGGGGAACGGACCTCGGCTCGGGGCGTCGCTGAAAGCAAAGTGGGCGTGGCCACGTTTAGATTAATGATTTTTACGCGGCGCGGTTTTCGACCTCGTCGGCGAGGCCGATACCGCGCAGTTTTATGTGTTATCGCTGCGCGAGCTGTGTAGGCCCTTTCTTGGGCGATCGTGATTGCATCATCCCCTTCTTCAAGGAGATGACGGGGTCGTCGGACCGCGGATATTTTTGATGGAACGTAGTTTACCGCCCCAACCACTAGTGGATTGGGGTGAGTCGTGGCAGAGTCAAAATAGCGCTGGGAGCAACGCTTCATATACTGCCTGATGGTCGGCAATTCGAGGTCGATGTGTAAATCGACATTACGAACGAACCACGGTGCTCCCGTTGCCCGTCGCATGAATCTATTTTGTAGTGTTTGTAACCTGTGGATCCTGTTTGGCCTAACGTGCGCGAACACTACACTGGCATACGTCATGATCGGCCGTATGCAGGTAGTGTATAATCGGACTTTATTTTTAAGTGATAGTTTTGATTTTTCGTTTAATAGGCAGTGAAGGCGTCCCATCACGAAGGCGGCGCGCGCGCGGACCCGCTTCAAGTGGGACAGGAAGGTGAGTCGGCTATCAAGGGTCACACCTAAGTACTTGGCCTCTCTGCTCCATGAGACAGGTCGGCCGAAGAGAGTGAGAGGAGGGATGCTGTCCGGAGAGCACAGACGGGCAGTTCGTTTAGTGAACATGACCGCTTGGCTCTTCTCGGGATTAATTTCTATTCTCCATTTCCTATACCAATTGGCAAGGGCGGTAACCGCTTTTTGGAGTGTATTGACTACGGTTGTCGGGGACATACCTGCACAATAGAGTGCGGTATCGTCGGCGTAAAGCGCCGTGTGCACACGAGTGAACTTGGGTAAATCACTTGTATACAGTGTAAACAAAAATGGGGCGAGGACCGAGCCCTGTGGAACACCGGCCTTGAGAGGATGGGAGGTCGACAACGTCCCTTCCACCCTATAGCGAAAGCTGCGATGACTCAGATAGTCATGTATTATTAGAATTAAATATTCGGGGATTTTTAATAAATATAATTTGTAAATTAAGCCCTCATGCCAAACTTTATCGAAAGCTTTCGCTACATCTAGAAATAATACACCAGTGTACCGTCCCCTGATGAACTGACTACTGGTGTATTCCACTAGTCTATGTACTTGCTGAACACAGCTGTGTTTAGCGCGAAAGCCAAATTGCGCGTCCGGTATGAGTTTGTTGAACTCTGCATATGATCGTAGCCTACTGAGTACTAATCGTTCGTATAATTTACCTAAACTTCTCAGTAGGCTAATAGGTCGATAACTGTTGGGTTCGGTACGTTTTTTGCCGGGTTTGTGGATTCCGATTACCACGGCCTCTTTCCACTGTGAAGGAAAGATGTTATATTTGAGGGCTGCATTAAATATACAACACAGTAATATTATTAAATGGGCTGGGAATAATTTAATTACTCTATTTGTAATACCGTCCGAACCCGGGGCTTTCCTAGCATGGAGACCCCTAATAAGCGACTCGACTTCGTCGGTGCTCACTGTTGGAATAGGCATATTGTTGTCGTTGTTTATATTCGACCGCGATAAAGTGGTACGACTAGCCACTTCCGAATTAATAGTGTTGTAGTGAGACGCTTCTTGTTCGTATAATGTACTCGGCGTACACTGAAGCTCTAGGCTCTCTGCCAGACATTCAGACTTTTCGTCATCCATGAATGCCGGCGGTTGATTTATTCTACTGAGGGGAGGGAGTGTGGACACTACATCTTTTTTGAGTGAGCGGGAAAGCTGCCAGAAGGCTGTGTGCGTGGGCTTCAGCTCTTCTAAAGTGGCGTCCCATCTGCTCTGTCTCATATTATTAATTTCGGTTTTGACCTCCCTTTGGAGGGCCCGCAGGCGTTTGCGGTTCTCCTCCGTGGGGTATCGGTCGTACGCGCGGGTTGCGGCGTTCTTTCTTCTCAGTAGGTCGCGTACGTCACTCGGCAGTTGCCATCTACGATCGCTCGTATCCGGCACCCGCCGCGAGCAGTCGTCAATTACCGACTGCACGTGACCCGTGAGTAAATCGATCGCCAGGGAGGTTTCTTCCTCGGACTTTATGTCCTTGGGAATCTTATCAAGGTATGCCGATGAGGTGGCCTTGAGATTTCTCCCGAGCCGTGCCCAGTCGGTGGTCAACCTTGTTGTTGCGTTATTGTGGCCTGAGGGGCCAGGTAAGCGGGGGGCGAATTCCAGAGTCACCGGACGGTGATCTGAATCTAGTTCGTGTTGTACTTCGATTAAACATAAACGTAAGTTTATATTTTTGAGAAGTACAATATCTAATATGTCTGGCCTGTGGTCGACAATGTTAGGGTAGTGAGTCGGCTCTAATGGCGCTATGACGTCACAACCTAATCTGTCAGCGTATAACTCTAAGACTTTGCCCCTCTTGTTCGAACTATGACAGTTCCACGAGGTGTTCTTGGCGTTAAGGTCACCGCCTATGATGACGGCGCCGCCCAAGTCAAGCAATGCCTTGAGATCGCTCTCCACTAAGTGTTTACCGTCCCTTCTTTCGGGTGACAGGTAAGCCGAGACAAATGTGATTGGCTGATGGCCGGTGAGCGCTAGTCTGCATACTGACGCTTCAATGTACGCCAGAGGTGGCGGATCCACAGGCGTGCAGTGCAACGACCTCCTATAGTAGATGAGCGTTCCCCCTCCTTGCGAAGTGACCCTATCGTTGCGAACTATATTATAATTCGCAATTCTAGGGTCCTTGTTGAAAGGTTTGAGAAACGTCTCTTGTACCATAAGAATGTCGAGCTGTTGTTCCCTAAGAAATGTACCTAACTCGTCCCTCTGTGAGCAGAGGCTATTCGCGTTATATGTCCCTAACTTTAGGTGTCGTGGTTTGACTCTGCCGGGAGTGTGTATATCCATTTTATTTAAAACTAAGGGACCCCAGACGTTCGAGTAGGGGCGAAAATTTAATGGCAATGTTAAGGAGGGCGAGGTTATTACCCTCGTTCCTCCTTAGCTCTGCGGCGACCTCGCGGATTTCCGCGAAGTCGATAAGTGAGGCGAAATTTGCCACAAGGGCTAGATCCGGGTCTAGGCCTTGTGGGGTCTTAGGGAGCGCGTGTGAAGCTACCCTAACTGGTGCGGGTTTGGTGACGGGTGTGCCCATAAGAGGCTTAGGTTGGCCCCCGGCGGGCGTTTTATGCCCAACGGTTGGCGGTTGGGGTCTTGGTGGGTGCGTGAAGGGGGGTGGGGGGGGCGCTTGTGTGCGCGGTAATGCGGGGAACGCCTCCCTACCTTGAGTGAGGGGGCGAGACCACGCATTGTGAGTCGGGAGGGGGGCGGGCACGAAGGCCTTATTATAGTAGCGGGCCGGACCCGTTGGACGAATTGTCCTTTTGGGCGCCCGTGGACAGCCGCGGAAGTTGGCCGGGTGGCCCATCTCCCCGCAAAGCACGCACGATGGCGGCTCTGTGCAGAGCGACAGGTCTTTGGGCCTCTCACACTCGCTGGTGTGGTGGTTTCCCAGGCACTTAACGCACCTTGGGTGGGCATAACAATTATTTGATGTATGGCCATACATCTGGCATTTGTGGCACTGCGCCATTATGCCGGTTTTGTAGGGGGGCTCGATTTTTACGCCCATAAGTCCGCACACATGTGTGATGCGGAAAACCTGTTTACCCTCGGGGGTGTTGTCCAGGCATACCAGGACCATATTCATAGGTGCGCGTGCTTTGCCGCGCACCATACGGTGAACCTCCCTCACGGGAAGGTTTTGCGCCTTGAGGGATTCGAGAATCTCCTCTTTGGCGAACTCGCGAGGGACATTTTTGATCACGGCCCGTAGGAGTTTGTCCTCGGGCATCGTGTATGTGTGGTAGGGGATGCGTTGCTCCCCTAGCATTTTAGAGAGCGCTCTGTGGTCGTCGGTCGTACTGACCTCGACTTTGATCCCCTGTGCGGTGGATCTGGCGCTTTTGTAGGACACGCGGTGCGAGTTGCACCACGCGGAGATCGCGAACCACCTCTCCTTGTCGCGTATGTACAGAGGAGGGGGGGTGAGTTTTTTGGCGGCTGATGAAGACGCCGCCGTGGTAGTTTTGACCGCGGGGGCCTTGTTGGCCGTGGCGGTCATGACCCCACTTGTGGAGGGGGTGGGGGCACCTTGCTCCTGAAGGGAAGCAGCGGGTGATGGTGTCGGGGTGGGTGGGTTCGACTCCACTGCGGGAGCGACCTTTGGAGCCTTTGCGGCCTTATTTTTGCGCGCCTTGCGGCTGCGCTTGCGGGACTTGGCCTCGCTGAACCCCTCGTTGGGGGAGTCTTCCTCTTCAGAGGAGGTAGATGTCGGAGCGGAGTCGTACTCCATCTCCGAGTTGGTGGTGGTGGTGCGCTCACTCTCATCCCCACTCTCTGGGGTGATCGTGGCGGTGGGCGACTGCGGGCGCGATGGTGTGCGCTCCGGTGCCCTGTCTCGGAATTTCCGGACGATAAGCGTCCAGATTTCCTCGTCTTGGAGTAGGTCCTCAAGCCCTACTCTTGACATTATTAAAATAATAGAATTCGAAAAACTCGAAAGAAAACACTCGCTATAACGCGGTCTCCTAGCAACTCATTGCCTTAACTGCTGTAATCTTTTTATAGCGCACTTCGTATACGCTATGTTTTCTTTCATAAGCATTAAATTTAACATAAATCTAGAACATTAGTTTTATAGAAATGTATACCGTATCATATATAATTTATACTGCTTAGAGGTACTTAATAGCAATTTATTTTATTAGGATTTTATTGCTAATATTGATATGCATTTATATCCAATACTTATTTTACACGGATGCCGAAGCATCGTCAGAATAGTTTGGCAATAGATGTTATTATAAAGCTCAAAGTAAATTATTCAAGTGTATTTGTGATATAAAATGTACTTATTATTCTTTGCCGTGTGGTGACAGAGGAAGAATACAATTCAACACCCTCCAACAATCTCCAACAATCTTCCCGTAAGACACGGCTATAATATGAATATAACATTTATGCAAGAGAAATAAAACTCGAAATAAAACCCTATACCAACACGTCTTAACCATCGTGGTATAATATATATATATTTTTTTGTTTTTTTGTGGGTGGGTCGCGGTCGGCGCGCCTCCGCACCACTCCGTCCGGGGCGACAGAGGGGCTTAAGCACGCAACTCCCGCGACCCACCCAAAAACCACGTCGCCTTCGTCGTTGGGCCGACCACTGGAGCAGCGTTAACTTGTCGTCAGTGGTCGGCCCGACGGAATACCCTTAATTGGGGTACCCTCCCATCGACCGACGTCCCCCCCTCGGGGAGGACGTCGGTCTTTCCTCACGCGGTCGGCCTCTCGGCGGGTGACGGACTAATCCCCGGTCACGTCACCCGCGGCCTGGCTAGGGCGGCATGAGGCGCAGATAGTTGCGCCTACGCCGCCCCAGTCGCCGGCGACGGATCTCCTCATCGAGGCTGCGCTCTTCGCGCAGGCGATCCGCCGCCTCCTTCCGCGAGATCACTGTCTCGCAGAAGGCTGCGACCGCGTCCCAATTCCCGACGCTGTCAACCATCGCCCTAGCGATAGCCGGCAGCGTCAGGTCCGTACCGATGATTGCGACGAGTTCACAGCGCTGCACTGCCCAAGCCGCGCAGGCCTCGAGCGTATGGCGCGCCGTGTCCTCGTCGCAATCGCAGGTATAATATATATATATAGAGGTAAATTGCCCTCCTATCGGGAAGATGGCTTGAGCAACGCAGTGGGACCTATGTGAACCGATATGAAGAGCGAATAACGATGAATATCTTTCATGCTCTCTCTAAACTTATAGGCATTTATCTTCATTATTGCTCGTCCGACATTTTGGTATAATTGTTTAATACTAGAACAGTTTATTTGAAATAAATGCATTCTTTATAACAATTAAATGCTAAGTTATCTAAAAAAAATATGTTGAATTGCTATATTACACAACTGGGTTACACAATGTTGCAATAACAGTCTGAAAACTTCCTTTTATACGAAAATGCGCAAATAAAATGTGAAATTAGAATTAAAATATCATTTACGGCTGTCAAGCGATTGAACATCGACTTACCTAACTAATATTGATTGAGGAACTACTTTAACTTTTAACAATACAGTATTTGAAACGGTGAAAATTAATTCTAATAATTCCTGGTCCTATTAAATGTTAGTTTTGTTTCAGTATCAATAAAAAATAAAGGCGTTTAGACAAATATTACAATACCTCAGTCAATAACTCTCAGTAAAAATCAGGCTATAATTAATGGTTTTCATGTGGAAAAGGCCTGTGTCCGAATTGTGGCTTGTATAGAGTAGAAAGCATTTTTTAGGTTTTGCTGCTACGAAAGCCCAGACCTGAAATTATTGCTGTCAAATAGGGAATATGCATGATTTATTTTTATTTTTTTAAACGTTTCTATTAGTTATTACATTACTAGAAATAAATATAACGCATCGAAAATATAAACCATTACGCTAAAAAAAAATTAAAATCACAATTATTTATGGGCAATGTAAATGCGACTACTTCGGCGCGCGTATTCTGTGACGTCAGAGTCCTCGACACTCGTGCAAGTTGCTAGGGCTGTCAACTAGGGCTGTTGACATTTTTATAAATATCGTTTTTCGACATATCAATATTTTACAATGTATCAATATCGGAGTTCGCTATATCGGAAAAAATATCCATATGTCGATAAAAATATCGATATATCGATATTTTTATTATTATTACGATTATTAAATATATTATATCTTATTTACCTTGCAGCTTTTATTCCTCCGAGTTTAACAGACATTAAATCTGAATTAGACGCGAAATACGTTGTCGTTATTTACACGTCTATTTTAGGAAGATTATTTGACTGTACTTTGACGAAACCGGTTTCAGTCATTGTAATAAGATTTTTATTCACAAAGATTAATACTTGAACACAGAAAACTAATAACTTATTATGAAATAACTGGGTAACAATACAAAATAATCACTATAAACATACAAACAACATCTTGATATCAGAAGGAGAAGGAGGGCTGTTGATAAAATATCGATATTATTATTTAAAAATATCGATTCTTAATACCGAACTTTTTTTTGGACGATATATCGATACTAAAAAGTAAGTATCGAGAGTCGATATTTATTTGAATAAATTTGGTGTTTGATCTTTTCTTGTAAAGTATTTATTCTACAAAATCACCGTAAACTTAATCTACTGTAAAAGCGCGGGCATGAAATTGATAATCAGTTATCACTTACTCCCAGAATTTGATAAAAAAAAGCTCGGCACGGCAACCCCGCAATGAATAAAGTTAAAGAGTGGTCATGGAGAAAATATCGAAATATCGATATTTTTTTTCGTTACATCGAACTCCAATATTGATATTTAATAATATCGATATATCGAAAAACAATTTTTTTTTTAAATATCGACAGTCCTAACTAGAAGACTCGGGTGTCACGTGTTCAATACGTGACATCATAGTACTCCAACCAATGCGGTGCGTTTCAGAAATTTTGCGCGCGAATCTCAAAAAAGGCACTTTTAAATTTAATTAGATAATTAAATTTAATTATTAAATAATGATAAAATTAAAAAATAATTGTATAGGTACATTTTTTAAGTAGTGTTGCCCAAATGCAAGACCAAGACGAGACTTGGACCAGTCTTGGTCTTGGTCTTGCAACAGCACACCTGGTCTCGTCTTGGTCTTGGTATTGCACACTCGAGTCTTGGTCTTGGTATTGCAGCAAGAGTCTCGCAAAGTCTTGCAAGTCTTGCAGTTGGAATAACGTAACAGTCATTTATCATGGAAATGAGAAATTAACTAAATCAATCAAATGTTATCCTATCCTATCTATCCATCTGCTAGACTATAGTCCACTATTGAATATAACCCTTACCACTGGGGAAAATTACTCTCCTATTCCCCTGGTGTTACATTAGACAGAGTTACTACTCCTATGATAAAGGAAGGAATTTCGACCCTGTTTTCTTAAGACGTCACCACACGGGGCAGTTGATACAATAAATTTTATGTCATTTAACATTCCCCCTTTCCAAGAAAAAATATTTTTTCAATTTGATTGGCAAGCGACGGAGTTATTTGACTACTGACGACAAGTCACCCTGCTCTGGAGATCGGCCCAACAACGAGGTGACGTAGGTACGGCTGGTTTATGGGCCCGGGCGCCGTCGTTTCATCGCCCCGGATAGAATGGACCGCGCGTGTGCTTAGCCATAGCCCACCAACCATAGCCCATCCATATAAAAAAAAATAATAATAATGGCTTCTAAACACCATTGCCTCGGTCTGATTTGACACGACATCCACGGTTAAAAGAGTGCTGAATTGTATTCGTACTCAGTCCCTACACGGACATTTATTAAGATTAATTGTAGGTATATTTCTATGTCCAACAGTGAACGTCGTTGGGCTAATGAATAAACGGATATATAAATATGTATAATGGGCAAGAGCACTCTCGTGATTACGGCATTTTTGTCCTTAAGCCTTTCCGAAGAGTAATTCTGAAAAGCCAACACCAACATTGGGAATCGATTGGCCAATAGATGAATATCTCAAGACTGATTTGACTTGCCGTGTAGTGACGGAGTAAGAATACAATTCATCACCCCCCCTATTTTACCCGCGAGTGCGAACGCACGACTAAGGGCTATAATATATAACATCGGTGCAAGAGAAGGAAAACTTGACATGAAACCCTATAACAACATGGCCGATCACCGTGGCGATTCCTCTCCGGTCACGGCCGATTTCCCTCCTATTATGTAGAAGACACGAGCTCCACCGTATATAAGCTGGAATGGTGATTTAAATTAAATGCAAGACCGCGAGACTCTTGCGGGCTCAGTCTTGGTCTTGCTCAAGTCTTGCAGGACTAGTCTTGGTCTTGGTCTTGCAAAAATTAAGCGGTCTTGGTCTTGGTCTCGGTCTCGCATTTCTCGCAAGACCAAGACCAAGACCGCAAGACCAAGACTTTTTTGGGCAACACTATTTTTAAGCAATAAAGATTACAAATAAAAATAATTTGTTCATTTTGGAGTTTCGTGCATATTCCCTATTGTAGCAATAGCAAATGCTTGTCTCGACATAATAAGCTTAGCTGCATAATGGCGAAATGTGGCTAAAAGTAAAACATTAGAAAAACAAATGATTTAATATAATTTTGTGGAAAGTGCTAAAGTTTAGTGAATATTATAAAAATAGTGCTTTACCTGTTTCATCGAAATATATATAAAAAAGTGACTAGACCCTCACCCATCACAAGGTCAAGACCAAATTCCCCTATCTTTTAAAACTTGCGAGTAATCACCCACCCGCTCATATTGCTAACATATCGGTTTCGTGTTCATACTAATGTTTGATTAATATGTAGTGAATGCGACTGAAGCGGTGAGATGTGTATATATCCTCTCATTGTTAAACTTTACGTGACTCTCTCCGGAATTCACATGTTATTCATGTAAATAACCATACACAGACCACCTAAGGATCATGGGAGCCATCGATTTAAATGCGTTATAATTTTCGTGATTTCTTTTACTTCTTCTTTTAAATCTATCTACAGAAAACTGGTTATTACTTTATCACTAATAGCTTCTGCCCGCGACTTCGTCCGCGGAAAATTTCTTGTTTTAACATAAGATTACACTCGATTGATATTACTGTATTTAATTTTATTAGTAAAATATTTTTTGGAATCAGATCAGTAACTTAAAAGATTACCGAAGTTCTATTTTCTGCTCAAGGTAACTTAACCCTTAGTTGCCTTTTACTTATTTTATTTATTTGTTTAAGTTAGGTATCTATTTAATTTAAAGCTTCTCTATATACAATGTTTGAGGTTGTTTTATTTTCCGGTAACAGAATAATCTGCCTTTCGGATGATCCCACTCTTGATAGACCAACATATAATTGCCCATGGGAAAAACATTCTTTTCGTAGGTCAATGCCAACCAAAGAGAATGTTTGTCCCTGGGACTTATTAATAGTCAGGGCAAATGATGTTTTTATTGGAAACTGGAGTCGTTTAAACGGTATGGGTAGGTCCGTCGGAATCATTGGAATTCTTGGGATGTGCGCCAACTGGCCAGCTCCTGGGCCGATGAGAATGGTCGCCACAATTAGGTTGTCTTTTAAATCTTTTATTAGTAGCCTTGTGCCATTGCACAGGTTAGGTGGGCTTAAATTTCTTAAAAGCATGATAGGTGTCCCGGATTTCAACAGCAGTTCGTGAGGTGGCAGACCAGATGGTTTAAGGGAATTTAAAAATTCCTGCGGATAGTGGACTGCATCCTCGATATTACACACTATATCAATTGACTTGTAGATTTTACCATGGCCGGGAACTTTTTGTAAAATTAGATTATTGATTTCATTGACTGTATCGTTCCTTGGTGAGACGATAGCCCTTGAACAATGCCAATGAATGTCTCTATCTAGTAAATATTCGAGGTCAGGATATACTGCATCTATAAGATGCTGTAGACTGTGAACTATACGACCCAGAGTCTCATTTATAACGATTTCCGCAGAGTTAGAGTCCAAGGTTCGAGAAGAAAAAGACCCTTCTCCAATTTTGAGCAGCTGTTGTGGAAAATCGTTATCCATATTTCCAATAACGTGGACTCTCATGTTCGTACGTAAATTCAAAGTTTGGACTATACTCCATAGGGGCGATGATTTTAGACATGCCTTTATGATATCCGCACGTGTACCTCTTGTGACGACGGGAAGTGTCTGACGAAAGTCACCTGCAAACACAAAAGTGACACCACCCATGACAGCGACTGAGTTTCTCAAGTCCTTAAGTGTTCGATCCACTGCTTCAACATGAGCTCTATGACTCATGGTACATTCGTCCCACATTATCAACGACGTATTCTGTAACAATTGACCAATGGGCCCATTTTTGCGTATCGAACATACCGACTGTTGCTCCAATGAAACTGTCAATGGGAGTTTGAAGGTAGAGTGAGCAGTTTTACCGTCACTCAATAAAGTAGCCGCAATCCCAGAAGAAGCCACTGCCAAAGCTATTTTTCCGGATTGCCTAACATGTGCTAATATTAAATTAGCGAGGAATGTTTTCCCTGTGCCTCCTGGGGCGTCTAAAAAAAAAATTTTTCCTTTATTATTCGTTACGCTATCAATAATTTCATCAAAAGCCTGTTTTTGGTCTGTGACTAATTTAGGCAAATTTTCATTTACAAAAGTAGCTAATTCACTGATGTTGTGCGGATGTACCAACATTGTATCTATTGCATCATTTACAGGGCGAACTGGAGACGGTAATCCAAAGTCACTCAATGTTTTATCATTCAATGCTAAAAGTTTGTTTTCAATTTGTATTAAACCTTCATTGTACATAACATCATTAAAAGGCATGGTAAAGTCCTGATTTTGTTGTCGATTTCTATGTCTGATATCTTCACAAAAATTGTCCTTGAAGATATCCCATAGTTTTAACGGTTCAGATGGCTGACAAAATAGCAGTATCACCACAAATAACTCCCTAAGTTTCAATGAACATTCCGACATCGAAGCTTCTCTTAATGTCTTCTCCCAGTGATCATCATTTTCCAGCAAACCTCTGTCCCGGCAAGCCGCTTGATACGTCTCCTTGACCACTCCATTTATAGTTTTCAAATCTTTGAATGATGTGGGACCGCGTACGTGGTGCAATAAAATTCTTAGATAAAAGCATTCTGATTGTGACGGATGTACACCGTACACTCTTCCCAAAGCTTCATCTCTTTTTATTTCTGGATGCCCATCGACGTCTTGACCGCGCCTTCGTCTTGAAAATTTGTTATTAGCCCACGTATAATAGTGTGGAACTTCGTGGTACAACAGCGTTTTTGCAAATTCGTCGGTATTGCAGAGTTCAAAAAACGCTAATAGAGTGGTTTTGCGCGGATTTTGGGCAACTTGTCGCGCAGTTCCTGGTGTGAAAAACACCCTTTGCCCGTTTTCTAAGTGCACGGCCAAATGCACGACCGTGGGATGTCGGTCGTGGATCGGAAATTCGAGTATTCGCCAGACGGCTTCCGATGTACTTATATATCGCCCATTTAAATAATTTTCCACCTCATCATGCGGATTTCTAACGCTGAACGTGGCTTGATCGGAACCTTTATTTATATATTTACATATATATTTTATAGCCTGAACTGAATGGCAGTATTCGACGTTAATGTGGGCGTTAAATGACCTGCACAACATTGGAGAGTATGGTACAATCCATCTGTTATCTATTGTAATCGGCCTCCCTCTGATGTTTACAACTGCGACTTGACCACCATTTTCAGCATTACGACGACGATATACAGGATAACCATCCTCGCCTGTCTGAGTATCGGTGACGAATCGCCGAGGATATTTCTTTGAACATATACCGTTCTTCATACACGGTGATGATAAATTGTGCTCCCCACAAGGTCCATGGATCATGTTTTTGGTGATAATATCGAATAATATTGGGTCATCATCTTTGTTTGGTAGTTCAGCAACTATTATACTGTCTATTTCATCTGGTTGTATTTTTTGTGCAAACCAAAACAGCATATGACAGTGTGGTAGTCCGCGTTTTTGCCATTCAACACTAAGCATATGGCATTTGACTTTGCCGAATACCTCGTCTTTAGTGAACGACTTGATCATTTTCTTCATCTTTAAATGAAAAACCCTAGCAATAATGTCATGACGGTCGAAAGAACGTTGGCCAGCAAATAGCTCTTTCTTAATTTCTGGCCACTCCGGATTGCAAGTGAACGTCACAAATAAATCGGGTCTTCCATAGTTGCGTACATACGTCATTGCATCTTGGGTTTTTTCATGCATGTAACGCGGAGAGCCGGTGAAAGATGAAGGCAAGATGACATGTTGGCCAATATTTGCAGCGTTGACATTAGCATCCTGATTTATAGCGTCTCTTAAATGGATATAGTCATCAGCTCTCAGTTGTTGTTGATTGCGACTTATGTAACTTAGTCTCTCTGTTATCATTTTAGCCATCATGTCAACACAGTATTGACTAAACAAATCCCGATAATAATGAAGGGGATTAAAACTGTTGGCCCTGGTCATCAATCTATACATATAAAATTGCATACACGAAACTGTTTTATTTCGCGCTGAATTTTGTAGAGGGATAGTCAAATAATAACCATCTTCACCGTTAACAAACATCAAAGGGTATTGTAAGGGATCGTAAGCTCTGTGTAATTCAGAAACTCTTTTCAGTTGACCATCTTTGCAATGAAGGACTATATCTCTAGGTCCCTTATCTTCGTCCACCAATAATACTGCAACTTCGTTTGCTGTAGGTGAATTGTATCTTCCACGATGTTGATTTTGTGGAGTGCGGTCAGCGTGAATGATTAATTTTAAGTTTTCAGATGAAGAGTTATGTTCTAAATTGTATTTGAAACTGCGAATATAAATGTTATGACTATTTAACGACGTCTGTAAATCATTGATTAAATCGATATTTAGGTTAGGAGCAATATTAGACCGCAACGAAAGTTGGTCGGCATCAGAAATGAAATAAATTTGTAGAAACTGCGGGCTTTGCCCTGGCGAAGGGAGTAGACTACCAATTAAGTGATAAACTTGCCCTTCTACTTTAAATGTAGGCATAAAGTTTCCTTCGCGAATTTCTTTAGCACCGAATGACGTCATTTGGAAGAGTGTATTATACTTTCGTATGTTTTTTAAAAAATGCGCAGATAATAGATGATTGCCCAGTAATAGATCTTTTATTGGTTGTGGTGGTGCCTGGATATCAGGAAGAACCACTTTTCCTGCAGCACAACACATACCATTTGGTTCATCGCTCCATTTATTTGCAAAACACTTAGGACATGTTTTATTCATTTCGCCTATTTTCACAGTGTTTTGCTGAGCATAATCTATATTGGCATCGTAATTGAAGGCTGATCTATTTCCTTGGGCTATATTCCGATTACGCGCTCTGACTGTAGCTGCTCGCTGTCTTTCTGTTGCTAGGCGCTGCGAGCGCTCAGTGCTAGTCTCCCTATCCCTTGTCTCACAGACATGCTGCCTTAACTCAGATAGACGGTGCGCACGTTCAGCGCTAGTTTCTCGAGCACGGGCCCGCGTCGTCCTCACATTTTGGCTTGCGAGGCGCTGTGAGCGCTCGGAGCTAGATTCTCTAGCGCGTGCTTGCGAAATATATTCTCTATTTCTCGAGAGGCGTTGCTCATTTTCAGGGGCAGATTCTTCCGTACGGCGTACTCGATCGGCTCTTGTCTGTGATGTCTGCCGAGACAGTTGAGATTTCCTTTTAGGCATGCTCTCAACAAACCACGCACAGACTTGAAAACAATTATGAACAAAGGGAGAGCGACTCGAACACCGTCCGCCTTTACAAAACAAAACAATCGTAATATCGAATAACTCGTGTCGATTATTACGATAGAACGAAGTACGAAACTACGAACATACAAAACAAACGTACAACGAAATTACGATATTTTCGATTATGAGGTATCTATCAACAACAACAACCATGCGAACGAAACAACCGAAACCAATAACCAACTGACATGTAATTTTTAGAACTCCAACTAACGACAACGTGGGCATAATAATTCGAGAGGGTCATCAATCCACGGAAAGTCTTAACACCGCGATTCAGAAAAAGGACGTCATTGCAGAACGCCATCTATGGGCAAATAGGTAAAACGTCTGCACAATGAAAGTTATGCTAGGGTCATTTTGCGTTTTAGTAATTTTATATTATCTCCGAAACTGTATGACCAATTGATATACTGTAAATGGCAAATCTTATCTGTATGATGTTCCTGTGATACTGAAATAATTTATTGTCATAAGAATTAATATTTTGTTGCTCAAATAATCAACCAAACGTAACAATGCCGAAAAAAAAATTTTTTAATGCAATAATAGAAGTATAAAAGATAAAATATAAAAGATAGAGATATGGTATCGCTGACTTTTTTGTAGAAATAATTAAGATGAACCAGGTAGCCATACATTCTTTTTAATTTTAAGCAACTGTTTAGGCAGCGCACGCAAATAATTCTGTTTTACGAGGTATTTTTTTCCGACTTGCCAGACAAAAGTTGTGATAGCTCGGTTAATATACATGTTATAGAAACAATTTATAGCCTATAGCACTCAGGAATAATGTAGCTTTCTGCCAGTTAAAATAAAATTAGAATTAGATTATGAGTTCCAGAGATTACCCCCTGCATACAAACTTACAAATTTTACCTCTTTATAATATTAGTATAGATGTCTAGGACCATCGGTACGATTTCAAAAATGATTTCCCATCAGAAAGCCTCTGTGGACAATAAAAACAAGGAATCGGCTCTGACTTTATATTATTTTACTGAATATAAATCTTATTTATCTTGCTGAATGTTGTTCTTTTTATATAATACTAGCTGACCCGGCGAACTTCGTACCGCCATAATTTTTTTCGTCAATATATTTTCTAAATTTCCAAAAATATAATCTCTAATGGAAGAACCATTACAGCTTTGTCGGGAAAGATTCGATCATCTTGGTCGCGCCATTGTTAATAATGATTCAAAGCGAATACAAATTACTCATTATTGATTTCTGACAAAACTATAATTATCGAAATTGTCAACCATACTTAACTACAGACAAAATTACGTTTAGCTGTATTTGCGTTTTGTTATTACATATCAAATGCGTTTTTTATACTACGTTTCATAGTGACTCTTCTCTTTGACATTTTATGTCACGTCACACGGGAATGCAATCGAACGGGATAAAAGAGTTATTGGCGAAATCTTTTTATTCCGTCGGGCCGACCACTGATGACAAGTAACCCTGCTCCAGTGGTCGGTCCAACGACGAAGGCGACGTGGTGTTCGGGTGGGTTGCGGGTGTTGCGTGCTTAAGCCCCTCTGTCGCCCCGGACGGAGTGGTGCGGAGGAGCGCCGGCGTAGCCACCACCAAAAAAAAAAAAACGCCATTAAAAAAAAAGACTGGCTAAAAAGTATCATATGTCCGTCTCCTGATTCTAAGTAGTGTTGCCCAAATGCAAGACCAAGACGAGACTTGGACCGGTCTTGGTCTTGCGCACCCGAGTCCTGGTCTTGGTCTTGCGCACCCGAGTCTTGGTATTGCAGCAAGAGTCTTGCAAAGTTTTGCAGTTAGAATAACGTAACAGTAATTTATCATGGCAATGAAAAATCCAACTAAATTATTCAAATATCCTATCCTCTCTTATGACAGGACTTTCGACCCTATTTTCTTAAGACGTCACCACACGAGGCAGTTGATACAATAAATTTTATGTCATTTTATAATCAATGCGATATTTTACAATTAATGCGATTGTTTATATTTCCCTTCAAGTTAAGTGGTATGTATCTATTGTATTTCCAGTTTAGTTACTGATACTCTGGATACTTGAAAAAACCTGTTGCTCTATTGCCTATATAAATACTTTGGCCGCTGGATCCATGTAGCTCTTAATATACTATTTATTCAAGAACATATAGAACTGATTTAAAGTTTTATGGTTTTAATACTTGTA
Organism: Lymantria dispar; assembly: GCA_032191425.1. NCBI lineage: Eukaryota > Metazoa > Arthropoda > Insecta > Lepidoptera > Erebidae > Lymantria > Lymantria dispar. The sequence goes on along the minus strand of CM063444.1, from coordinate 4,125,903 downwards.
AAATGTATGATATTCGTCGTCATCGTCACAGCTCATAAAAGTGCCACTGCTGGGCTTAAGCTTCCTTCCAGTAAGAGGAAAATTGATCTACTATACCACGCTGGTCAGACATGTTGGTACAGGGTTTTCTCTCTAGTTTCACTTCTCTTGCACATATGTTATATACACAAGGTGTATTAGGTTATGGGACAACTGTTCATGTATGTTGTAGTTCAACTGTCAGTCGTGATTACAAAAATGTGTGTCTAAGAGTTTATGCCTTAAATTTTATGCATTATGTAGGTATGTACAGACAGGATATATTTAAGCATATAAAATTTCGACAGTATAAATAGGTATTAGATTTGCGCGAACCTTTCAATGGTTACGTAGGTACAAAGGCGACTCATCAACGGTCATCGGCCGATCAGCTGATTTATGTTAAAGCGAAGTTTGTCTTGCTTATGCAAACGTAATCATTGATTTATTCAAATTCTAATGAACATTTAACAAAATACGAATATGTTGTAGATTAAGTATCATTCCTTTATACATTTTAATCAATTTACACGAAAAAACGATGACAAAATTGAGAACTTACATGTCTCTCAATTCACTAACGAATCGATATTTTTATTTCAATTTTTTTTCATGGGTTCCTAACACCATTGCCCGATCCGATTTGATACGACATCCACGGGTAAGAGAGTGGTGAATTATATTCGTGTATTCTTTTTTTTTGTGTGTGTGTGTAGCTGTTGGTCGCAGATGACCTTGACAGCTTAACGCGGTCAATGGGTGAGCGCTGATGGCTCTCAACCCGGTAAGTAAGTTAAGCGAACATCGCCCGAGGGCTCCCCCCTGTGGGGAACGGACCTCGGCTCGGGGCGTCGCTGAGAGCAAAGTGGGCGTGGCCAAGTTTAGGTTAATGACTTTTACGCGGCGCGGTTTTCGACCTCGACGGCGAGGCCGATACCGCGGAGTTTTATCTGTTATCGCTGCGCGAGCTGTGTAGGTCCTTTCTTGGGCGATCATAATAGCGTCATCTTCTTCTTCAAGAAGATGACGAGGACGTCGGACCGCGGATATTTTTGAGGGGACGTAGTTTACCGCCCCAACCACTAGTGGATTGGGGTGAGTCGTGGCAGAGGCAAAATAGCGCTGGGAGCAACGCCTGATGGTGATCGCACTCTGTCCCTACATGGACATTTATATAGATTAATTGTAGGCATATTTCTATGTCCAACAGTGAACGTCGTTGGGCTAATGAATAAACGGATATATAAATATGTATAATGGGCAAGAGCACTCTCGTGATTACGGTATTTTTGTCCTTAAGCCTTTCCGAAGAGTAATTCTGAAAAGCCAACACCAATATTGGGAATCGATTGGCCAATAGATGGATATCTCAAGACTGATTTGACTTGCCGTGTAGTGACGGAGTAAGAATATAATTCATCACCCCCTATTTTACCCGTGACTGCGAACCCACGACTAAGGGCTATAATATATAACATCGGTGCAAGAGAAGGAAAACTTGACATGTATGACCTGTAACAACACGGCCGATCACCGTGGCGATTCCCCTCCGGCCACGGCCGATTCTCCTCCTGTTATGTAGAAGACACGAGCTCAACCGTATATAAGCTGAAATGGTGATTTGAATTAAATGCAAGACCGCGAGACTCTTGCAGGCCCAGTCTTGGTCTTGCTCAAGTCTTGCAGGGCCAGTCTTGGTCTTGGTCTTGCAAAAATTAAGCGGTCTTGGTCTTGGTCTCGGTCTCGCATTTCTCGCAAGACCAAGACCAAGACCGCAAGACCAAGACTTTTTTGGGCAACACTAATTCTAAGCTACCTCCACACCAATTTTGAGCCAAATCGGTACAGCTGTTCTTAAGTTATAAACAGTGTAACTAGCACGACTTTCTTTTATATATGTAGATAAGCGACAATAGTTAAAATAAGTTTTATAAATTATCACCACAAGGCATGTCGAAATGTAAAATTTCCTATATGTATATCTTCCTCTTTAGACGAGAAAATAACCATTGAAATGGTGTAGTGATTTGACATTAATTTTGATTCAGGATTATGCAGGCAATTTCACGAATACAAAAAAAAAACTTTTCAGTAAGAATATGTAGAGATATATTTTGATTCAACTGTTTATAATAATCACTGATGCAAAAATCTACTTACGATCGGGTGCTTAAATAAATCACTACATAATCTTCTCAAATTATTACATACTAGCAACCCGCCCTCGCTTCGCTTTCAGTCTTTCCTGCGTAGTGCCCGTTCCCGTGGGAATACCGGGATAAAATCTGGCCTAGTGTACTCCCTGATATTATAGCTTTCCATTGATGAAGGAATTTTTGAAATCGGTCCAGCCGTTTTGAAGATTACCCGGCACAAACAGACAGACAGACAAAATAATATTAAGTGTATTTTAGGCATATGTATAGTGCAAATAACCGTGTGGGCATGAAAAAAGTCTATTATTTTGACATTACAAACAGACACTCCAATTTTATTTATTGGTATAGATACAGTTCAAGTCATTCCATTTTACATATCATCATTACAGCTCATATTCGCCCCACTATTGGGCTTGGGCCTCCTTTACATTGGGAGGACAATTAACCTACTAAACCACCGGTCAGGCGTCTTGGTATATATTGCACAAGATATCCCTTAGCCGTCTTTTACGATATCCACGGATAAGAAAGGGATGAATTGTATTCTAACTCCGTCACCACATGGAAATATTCATAAATATCACCTATTCACCCGTGTGGTGATGGAATAAGAATACAATTCACCACTCCTTATCTTCCCCGTGGATGTCGTAAAACTGAGGGATGTTATACGCGTATAACATCTATGCAAGAGAAGGAAAACTCGAAACAAAATCCTATACCAACCTGTCTGACCAGCATGGTATAGTAAGGTCAAATTCTCTCCTAATGTGGAGGAGGCACGAACCCAACAGTGGGATGTATTTAAAATCAAGGATATTGAATAATAAAGTAATTTTCATTATATCGTAACTAGATACATGCGTTCCACATTTAATCAAATAACAGTTGTCTATTAAAACATGGCGATGAAATAGTATAAACAACCTCGTTTTCTTGCCGTTTTATCGCATAAATTCACTTTTATTACGCGTTTAATGGATCTAATTAATTAGCCGCGTGAAAAATATTTGGTATTGAATTTATTTCTCTTTGAATTTATCTTCGTTTTCATTAGTAGGTCGATACTTATTATTTGCATAGTGTATTAAGAAAGATATTTGTTATTATTTTTTTATGTTAGGATGGAAAGCTGATTATACTACTTTGACTGTCACCATCTTCCTGCTTATAAATAAAATAGTTTTTTTTTAATAAATACATGTAGTATATTCGGTATGTAAAATTATTCAACTGATTTTAACGAAACTTTTGGAAAACTGACCGAATTTACTACATGAAATTGTAAAAGTAGATAGAATTCCAGTAAAAGAATGTGGGACTAACACGAGTAATTGAAGTATAACTCGAGAGAAACCGCAGACAAAGTGTAACATAAGTAACATTACTGAAATAGACCTTGTTATTCAAACTATTGATTTTAATTAAATTTTCCTTCAAACTGTGTCCATCTTTGTTCTAAGAATACCACTGATATCACTCAATGTCATGCCGTTTGAATACAAATGTCTAATTTATTTGACTCACCGAATTCCAAATAAGTACACATACAAAATGTTACTAAACGTTAGACTAATCATTGTCTGTGCCGTTTCATCGCATAAATATGTCTGTGAAGGGACGTAGGAAGAGTGCGAAGGTATAAAGATATTTTATCTATACCAATAAATAAAATTGGAGTGTCTGTTTGTAATGTCAAAATAATAGGCTTTTTTCATGCTCACACGGTTATTTACGTGACACCTATGCCTAAAATAGCAATTAAAAAATTTTTGTCTGTCTGTTTGTTCCGGGTAATCTTCAAAACGGCTGGACCGATTTCAAAAATTCTTTCACCAATGGAAAGCTATAATATCAGGGCGTAAACTAGGCTATATTTTATCCCGGTATTTCCACGGGAACGGGAACTACGCGGGTAAAACGACTATAACCTATAACCGAAGCGAAGCGAGGGCGGGTTTCTAGTTTAGAAATAATTTGGTACCAAATATTTTTAATATAATAATTATTTTTATTGTTTTTATTTAGTATGCTTTGTGGCTACAAACCATTGCATTGCTCTTGGGTGTCATAAAATATGACTAAGAGCGTTACACTGATCTGCGCCAACTACATCTGATGCCGTCCGTCAACAATTACATTTCTAAGGAGGGTTGACGTCAGGCGCGCGGCCGGCTATAAAACTATTCCCAAAGACGTGCAAGTAGACTTAGACTTTAGACTTGCAAGAAAGACTTGCAGTACTTTGAAATAGGAGTACAGTCGATCCCAGGTAATTGGTATAAGAGCAGAATGATGGGGATAATGATGTTTTGATCTAGTATCTACTATACCGACATTAAGGTCTTTGCTAAGAATGCGGGTCTTGTATTTTTAAGTACATAAGTAAATGTTCTTAGAATTTTTCATACAAAATAGACTATTTATTTATTTATGACTGTAGAATTACATAATTAGAGTCTTTACAATAGAATGTCTTTAAAATGTAATAACTATCGTAATTAAATAATGTTTTTCAAAAATAACTTATAAAACCTTTTTATTTGTATTTAGGTCTTCTGAAAACATGTGTCATGTACTCCATCATAGTGCCGCAAAACGTGAAATAGTATCACAGATGTAATCGGCAAGAGGAATCCGGTTCCAATTGTAGAATAACCACCAAATGACTAGACAAGACAGTTGTAGATTTTCATAGGACCGAGAGACAACTACGAAACAACTTTGTTAACGTTTCATCTATAGTTCAGAGAACGTGCTAAAGTATGTTGAATATCAAATAATAGTGTGCTTTTAAGTTTGCCGAAATTCGTTCATAAATTTATAGCTAGCATAGCCTTCCCTCTACGAAAACACGACAAGACAAACATTTTGCCCGAAAACTTGTTATAAATTACTATACTTTTCATTGTTTGTGTTTAGCAAGTAATATTAATCAATTATGTCTGGAAATGAAAAAAAATATCCAAATATGAAATTAAACCTCTTCATAGTAATGTTGGATTTCATCAGTAGCCAGTCCCTTAGTTGGCTATTCTCTCGTCGGTATTGCTGGCGACCATGAGCAATTAGTAGCCGCTTTTATGTCAAAACAAATAATAAAGTATTAGTCCTTAGGGAACAATGTTTGTCGCTTAATGTAGCATCGGCATAATAAAAAACTAGTAATAGAACTAAGTGCGAGTAGTAGTCTAAAAAACTAGTACTATTCTTTTCATATCCTGGCCGTATTTAAATTGTATATATACGTCCAAATATGCATAAAAAAGCTGTTTTGAATTTCGAACGTCAAGAAACATGGCGCCAAAATTGTCGGTGAATGGTCGCGCGTGCGTACCGCAGTAGGCCAACGGAATCCAGTGAGAATTCATTTGTCTGCCCAAATGTACGGCAAAAATTGTACAAGCGTGCCTTTGACAATTCCCGAGTTCTCAATATTCATAACGGACCCACTATTGTTTCCCGCCTTAAGAAACGTCACGTATCCAGCGCCATCTTGAAAGGGACGTGCTTCGACACGTCCAAAATTAGAAGAGCCATAAACTATGACTGTGTTAGAATATCTACTCATAACGCGTAACGTGTAAGGTCTTCATAAAATGGTGGTTTTGATGACCCAAAGAAAATTATGAACGTACGTTATTTTGTATTGAAATCAGCTACTATGGTGGCTGTACGTTGCCGCTGTACATTTTAATTTCTTTTTCTACTATCTATGACTTATGTGGGCCATGAACGCAAAGGTATGTGGTGATGTCACTATTTCAGGTCAACTTAAACTGACTGTAAATAATAATATGGTTTCAATTGAAGATTAAAGTTTTAAGTTTAGCCCAGTTAATATGATTTATGAGCAGCTCAAACATCCATTGAACTGGTTAAGTGTTTCTTATACATAAATAATTCTTAAGAATGATTAACCGGTAAGATAAGGACAAAAAGTGTGACCTCGAGCAAAAACTTGTTTAACGAATATCACGTGTTTTAATTTTATTTCTAAGTACATTTACCTTTTGTGCCACCCTTTTTAGTCATGTTCGGCTTCTACCCCATCCGCCCGTCGGAAGGACGGTGTAGGTCCACAGAACCCGCCGTGCATTATATCTCTCCTTTGAGTGAAGTAACGAAATTATCGTATTAGTAATTTTAATATCTGGTTGACCGAGCTTCGCTCGGAATATTTTTATCGAATTTATTTAGATATATAATAATAAAAAATAAATAATGAAAAATATATAAAAAATTACAAAAAGAGAATAATAATAAAACCGAGATTCGATCCGACGCCGTTTGTCGCCGATGTCAAAAATAAAACGCAACCTGACTACTTCGCCACTGAGCTATCGTAACTCATGACATTGATGGCAAAATTTGAATTCATATTCTTTTAAAATTTAATGTCATTATATTGTCTACCAAAAACACTGACAAAACAACATTTTCTATACATAAAACCTAGCTAGATCGATTTTTGGGCCCGAATCCTCTAGTATGCCAAGTTTCAACAAAATCGTTGGAGCCGTTTCCGAGATCCTGAAAATATATTTACAAGAATTACTCGTTTAAAGATATAAGATTATGTGAACTTGGCAAAGGCGGACTTAATCTTAACGATGTCCCCTGCAAATCAACCTTTAGCTTGATTAGGCCATACAGATATTAAAGATTCCAGTTAAAGGGAATCTTAATATTTCACTAACAAAAATGTTATCGCAATAAGCCTAGACAAAATAATATACGAGGACTTTACAATAATTAAATAAGAAAACGTTTCTGATACCTTATATTTGATCAAGCAGTACAAATATTTAATACTATTTATGCTCTGCGAATCAGTCAATAATGACTTCATTTTTTAACGCTTACACACCGCATTATTCGACCGAAAGCTAGTGTAATTTCTACACTAAACGGACAATATAGTCCGTTATATCGGACAAATCTAAATGATTTTTCCGTCTCTTGCTCTTAGGTATTTAGAAATATACATCCCTTAACTGTATCATGCAATAATCACTGTGAAGAATGGGGTTGTAACACATTGTATACCCCAGCATAGGGTTGCCAGGTCGTCAAACCTAATAGCCGGACAGACCAGCCAGTTTGGCCGGATCTTTGGGTAGAAAGGCCGGACACCCTACATTATTGAGGATTTGTTGTTTTAGTATTATTAGGTACGACAAAAAATGTATGTAAAATTAAGCTTTTTGGATTATTATGACAACAGTCGACTCGCCTGCGTTTCGGCCACGCTCAGAGCTAGCTCGTTTGCGAAATGTAAAAAGCCTAATAAAAGCCGGACAAGCCGGACATCGATTATTTTGGCCGGACACGCAATTAAAAAGCCGTATGTCCGGCTTTATCCGGACGCCTGGCAAAGTTACCCCAGCAGAATATCTATACAAATAAATAAAATTGAATTGTCTGTTTGTATTGTCAAAATAATATGTTTTTCTTTCATGTTTACCCGGTTATTTACACGATACCTGAAAACCATACAAGCGAGATCGAATTGCTAGTTGTTAAATAAAATTAATATAATTAACTGTATTCGTAGGCTGCCGTATTTAAGATTCTTTTAATTAAGCACTTTAGCAAGAAAATGTATTTCAACTACAATAAAATAAAAGTATTTTAATTTGCCAAAGCATCGGTATGTATAATATTTTAGTTTAAATACCAAGTTACAACTTATATAATCGCTTAACGCCTTGTTAGCCAGTCAGGTTATGTTTTTATGAGTAAGTAATATAAAATTCCATTATTTTTGTGGTAATAAATCTTGATCAATTTAACGAACGTAAAATGTTAACATATAAGAAAATATTTCAACTTTATTACATAATTATCATCTCGGCTCATATACTGCCCACTGCTAGACTCGAGCTTTCTTCACAATAGGAGGGAAACTGACCCACTGTACCACGCTGCTGAGACATGTTGATATAGAGTTGCATTTCGAGTTTCCCTTCTCTTGCACAGATCTTATATCCATATTATATCTCGCAGTCGTCATTTACGACATAGGTAAGATAGGGAGTAGTGAATTGTATTCTTACTCCGTCAACACAGGGAAGGTTCATCACATATCCATCGCACTTGATGGTGATACTGTCGCTCATGACTCTTTGCTAAGACCGCTACAGCTGAAGAAAGTGAAGGGGGTGTGTATAAATGCAATGAAATACGGTGATACTCAAATCATCACCTTACTCAAACACCCTCAGATAGTTGAGCTTCTGGCTTTTTCGTTTGTCCAACGAAGTGCAGTAAAAAATTGCTATTACTTAGACGTCGATTCTCTGCGAGAGTTTGGTGCTACCGGCCCACGGCTACAGACAGACTGTCGACAGTATGCTCTTACCTCGAATGCAAAATGGAATTTGATTCAATGCTATAGTGAATCATACAAGTGTACGTACACATCGTTAGGTGGCTGCGTTAATCAGCCATAGTGAATAAAGACCTCGTGAAGACTGAAGATTTCTTAATCGGCAGCCTTAAATCTCTTCAAATGGCAGAGAGATATCAGTGGTTTATTAAGTCGCATGCACTCCCGCTATCTTTTAGGACTGCTGATGGCTTTCATCATCATCTTAGCCCACATAAATCCACTGTTGGGCTCAAGCCTCCTCCACAATAGAAGGGAAATTGACTTACTATGACCACACTGGTCAAACGTCATAAATAAGGTTTTATGTCGAGTTTTCCTTCTCTTGCATAGATGTTATTTTTCCTTCCGTCTGCTAGAATATGGTGTAACTATTCCTTTTCCGTGCGGTGACAAATTAAGATTACATTTCACCACCATATAGAAGAAAAACTATGACAATACGTCTGACTACTGTAGTATAGTAGGTAAATTTCCCCCCTATTGTAGAGGAGAGTCCAGCTCTGTAGTGGAACATATATGAGCTATAATAAATACACAAAATCTATTCCTATACCAACACGTATGGTATAGTAGGTCAATTTCCCTCCTACAGTGGAGGAGGCCCTAGCCCAATACTAAGACCTTTATGGACTGAGATTATGAAATATACATAAAAATATAATTATTTATATGACTCATATAGTTGATGTTAATAAAAAAATATTTTATAGCCGGTTATAAAGAAAATAACTCAATCGTAACTGTTACATATATCGCTCATTCCCACAGAAATTAAATGTCAATACATCATATATTACATAATAGATCAAATCGTTTCTACATATCGTCTGGTCGCGACGAGTCCGTAGAAAGTGGTTATTACGTAACAAACATGGTACCTAAAATTTCTAATAGCTCATAAAATCGCGTTACATAAAGAAATCATCGCTTTGAATATAGTAAATCTTTTATACTGTCAATTAATTAAGTATCGTGATAAGAACGTCGGAGGGCCTGTGATGAAATTTCGAATGACCCACGAAAGAAATTGAATGAGTTGTCGTTGGTAGCTACAGAAATAAAATCGTTAATTCCTTTCATCGCGATTTTATTCTGATTGTATATTTTCGTGTGGTGATGATATAAGGATACAATTCACCACTCCCTATCTTACCCGTAGATGTCATAAAAAACGACTAAGGGATCTAATACGCATACAACATCTTGTAAGAGAAGGATTACTCAAAATAAAACTCCATACCACCCTGTCCAATTGTGGAGGAGGCTCGAGCCCAGCAGTGGGACGTATTCATATACGTGATGGGGATTATATTATTGTCATATCTATAAATATTTGTCATATACATTGGTGCATTCTTTGGTCCGAATAATACACCCTGTTGGTTACTAACCCACTTTTAAATGACAGAAAATTCTTAACCTATTATATCATACCAGTTACAAGTATTAGGCTACTGTATCTCTGTGATAACAGAGAGATTTTGTTTCGAATAAAATTGTTTAACGATGTATTCTCTTTGTATTCATTTTCTTTTAAATACAATACCTTGCACCAACGCAATAATTCTTGTATTGCAGGGGACTTAACAAACATATGTATTATATAATTAATAGACACAATTTACATCAAGACTAGACCAACAGTTTGTGGATCGCACGAAGTGTTGTCCTATATGGGATTCGAACCCACGACACTGCCACAGTAGATCGGTATCTTAATCACTTCGCCATATGTGTAGTCAATTTATTGCGTGTAATATTAATAGTACCCAAGAACGTGACAATTCTAACCTTTCTGGACATATTACCTGTTACATTATGTTAAACAATTTGCAGTCAAATCTGGGGTAGTACACTATACTGATGATGTTATATGCATATTATATCCCTTAGTCATCTTTTACGACACCCACGTGTATGGTGATGAATTGTATTCTTATTCTGTCACCACATTGAATGTGGTTGTAACAATTTTTTTACATCTTCTTTTATAAGGTTCTGAGGTCTACTTACTCTAAGATTTGCCTTTGAAATGTACATAAACGATACAATTTTACAACATTGTAGTATAAATGTTTTAAATGATCCTTAGAACAGTATTCTGAGACTGGTTGGTAAGATTACCACACTATTGTGTAATGATAAAAAGTGGTTAATAAAGCACGCATTTCATTATCTCCTGGAACCCGTTGGACCCTAGAATGCACGAAATGCAATGCAACAACAATTTGTTGCGTGCTCGGTGGTAGTACACAAAAAGTTGCGCAGGCGCATTGCGCGCAGGATGCCTGCCCATTAAAATTCCCGCCCGCGCACTACTGTCTATTTAGAGAAATAATAGTTATCATAACGAAACCTTATGGTCTATATCACGTAAAAAAGCTCTAGCCATATCTAAGCGTTTCTGTGATACGTAGTTTTAATTAATTCACGCCTTGCAAAAGAGTCGATAGAGGTTACACATTTCCATTCCGCGTAGATTTTGAGTCTCTATACATATAGTCTGTATAAAAATAATAATATCTTGTCCTACTCGGGTATAGAGAATACGGAGTCTCGGACCATTAAATAGTCTAACTATATTGTTGATTTAAAATCTCTAAAAATATTGCTGAACAATTTATAATATTTATTTATTTTAAAACTTTTGCACAAACAAAGGTACACGGCGGACTTAATGCCTTAGGCATTCTCTACCAGTCGACTGAGGGTGGAGCAGAAATAATTCAAGGCAGGTGCAATGCAGATAGTTGAAGATCAGAATTTATATATAATTACCAAATGATACAAATATATAAATATGAATACATATATATAAATACATATATATAAATACATATATACATAAGTATACATACATACATACATAAAAATGGATGTGAGCGTCACAGAGGAGTTGACTCCGCCAGAAAATCTAATCAGAAATAATATTCATACGGTAAACACACCCCACCCGTGGGTAGGGTTGCCAGGTCGTCAAACCTAATAGCCGGACAGACCAGGCAGTTTGGCTGGACATTTGGGTAAAAAGGCCGGACACCCTACATTATTGAGGATTTTGTGTTTTAGTATTATTAGGTACGACAAAAAAATGTATGTAAAATTAAGCTTTTTGGATTATTATGACAAAAGTCGACACGCCTGCGCTCGGCCATGCTTGGCGCTAGCTCATTTGCGAAATGTAAAAAGCCTAATAAAAGCCGGACACCGATTATTTTGACCGGACACGCAATTAAAAAGTCTGCCTAGTCTGGCTTTATCCAGACGTTTGGCAACGCTACCCGTGGGTGTTGTAAAAGACGACTAAGGGATATAATATACTTATAACAGCTATGCAAGAGAAGGAAAACTCTCGCTGTAACACACAAACAAAAAGGAAAACTCGACATAAACCCTATGCCAAGACACCTGATCGGCGCAGTATAGTAGATTAATTTCTCTTCCATTCCATTTTGAGCCCAATAGTCTGACCTATGTGTGCTGAGATGAATAAATGAATATATGAAAACCATACAAGTCTTTACTGTATGAAAATTATAAATCATACAGTAAAATTTTTGAAGTTCACTAAAAGTTGTTACAATAAGTTGCTGTAGGTGCTTTGTAATTACTAATATGGAATGTAGATACGCCAAGCACCGACACTGAACGCTATTACCGACTTGATTTAACAATCATACATGCAATCCAACCTGTAATTTGGTCCCTAGCAATTACAGTCCATTTATAACAGAGACATGGATATCATTACCACCCTCTAGGATATTAAACGCAAAAAAAACAGTCCCTTTCTTCTAACCGCTTCTAAGATACCATCATAACGATGTTGGTAGATTTAGTGGGTGAGAAAATATGTGGCCCATTATTATATGGCAATCATCGTTACCCCACGAAATGTTTGATAATGAAAGGGTCAGCGCCACACCTCCACGAACGTATCCCACGCTTTGAATCTCACTACTAAATATCAAAATTGGATCAAAATTCATGTTTAACGAGATACAATCCGTTTTTACTTTCTTGTAACACTATTTGTACATAATTCTAAATTGATAAAAAATATTTATAAACGATAAAAAGCAACATGAAAATATGAAAAGTGATATTAAATTCTTAATTAAAGAAAAATTTGGAATGGGAACCTACAGAAAAGTCTTAAAATTTCAATGTAGTTCTAATGAAACTGAGAAATCCTACGTTTATATGTTAAACTGGCAGACCAAAAGATGTCGTTCTGTTCAAATATTTAAAACCACCGCCACCGGGTCCAATTATTAATTTAAGTCATTCTCGAAACCACTGCAACACACACAAAAAATATCCAAATCAGTTCAGCCGTTTAGGAGTTCAGACATATACACGGACAAAAGAAATATATATATATTTATATAAAGATTCATCTATACCAATAAATAAAATTGGAGTGTCTGTTTGTAATGTCAAAATAATAGGCTTTTTTCATGCTCACACGGTTATTTGCACGACACCTATGCCTAAAATAGCAATTAAAAAATTTTTGTCTGTCTGTTTGTTCCGGGTAATCTTCAAAACGGCTGGACCGATTTCAAAAATTCTTTCACCAATGGAAAGCTATAATATCAGGGCGTAAACTAGGCTATATTTTAGCCCGGTATTCCCACGGGAACGGGAACTACACGGGTAAAACGACTATAACCTATAACCGAAGCGAAGCGAGGGCGGGTTGCTAGTATAATTAATAATAGCATTGCTTTGTATTTTAATAATTATGTATCAGTAATGAAAATCAGTTTACGTAAATAGAGAGCGCTCAGAAACAATTGAGTTCTACATTATTATTAAATTTTTGTGCTACTAACATTGAACCCAATGTTCTAGTCTAGAAAGTATTCTGTCTGCAATTATATACTCTTCAAATTGATACCAGAGTATAGCCTACTTTTTATTGATAGCCCTAAAATAAGTTCAAGGTTCAAGGTCTGACCGTTTTTTGTATCGAGAGAATGCAAAAAGTAAAAGAAGATTTCGCCAAAAATATCACAAACCTGTTTGGATCGCTCGCAAGATTAACAATTAGAGGGACGTGGTCCTCAATAAAATACGTGATTTTTCAAATTTAATATCCGTAAATAAATTCACAAAGGTTATCTGAATAAACAAGGTTTCATTTGTCATTCGGAAATCTTGATTTTATTAGGGATTACTTTTTAAAAACATTCCATGTACATACTTGTAATGTGATAAAGTTATTTATTTTGTCATGCATGTCCCAAAATAAAGTGTACTAATGACCGAAGGAAAGGTGACTGGTATCGAAAAGACTTCATTTCGGCTCATATACGTCCCACTGCTGCTGTTCCTCCAAATAGGAAGATAATTGACCTTACCATGCTGATCAGACAATTTGGTATAGGGTTTTCCTTCTCTTACATAGATGTTAAATGCGTATTATATCCCTTAGTCGTCTTTAACGACATCCGCGGACAAGATAGGTAGTGGTGAATTCTATTCTTACTCCGTCACCACACGGATAGATTTACAATAAAACCTAATTTAGCCGATGGCAATAGACATTGATATTTTATAGATATTTTACGAACATAATTTAGTGTGTCACCGTTTTTAGCGTTTCTTAATTAAATGTTCTCTTTCAACGCAGGCGTCATAATTTTTTTTATCGCTTTTTATTCACTATAACCACTTCTAACCAAATTACACTATCTGCTTAATCATCAAAGATTTTTTAATTAGTATCTTTTTTATCAGAAATCGCTTCATAAAATAGAGAGTTGTATTATAAAGCCTTTGATAGAGCGAGAAATTTTTAAGTAGGTACACGGACTATCTTAGAACTTTTGTGTTAATTTTATAAATTAATCGTTTAATAGATTAAAGAATCTCTATGACTATCTTCGCTTTATCTTATAATATCTCTAGTTTCATTGGTTTATTTATGTATCATTAATAATATAATTCTAAGTAATGAAGTGAAAATTTTCAACTACGGATATTCTTTTGAAGTAAAATTTCTTTAGCCGCGACATCGTTTAACTCAGATCCTTTTTTTGGACGTTGACTTGGCTTAGGTCGATTTAAAGATCTTTTATGACACCTACGGAATGTAAGATTACATACAATAATGCATTGCTGTATGATTGACCGCACAGCAATGCATTATTATTCATTTAGCTGCAGATAAACTTCTGCACATTAGACGTATATGTGAATACGTTACTAAACTATAAAATTATCTACTGTCAAAAAATCTGTTATAACGACATCGAAAGGACTACTTATATTGAGTCGTAAGAACCGATAGTTGTAATAACCGGTGATGTTTTCGAAGTACATTTTTTTTATAAAATGGTAGTACATTAACAGCATAAAGCAAGCAGCCAATAAATGATGGTTTCACCATCATTTATTGGCGACCACAATTTGCAATATATGTATTTAAGTTTTGGGTAACACCCCTAAGTATGATATTGATAAATCACATATTAATTAGTACAGCTCTTATACGCTGAGCTCGAGCCTCCTCCATAAGTAGAGGTAAATTGACTTACTATGTCAGGCTGTTTGGTATAGGGTTTTATTTCAAGTTTTCCTTCTCTTGTTTAGATTTTTATGCACATTTATTCCCCTTAGTCTTTTTATACGATACCCACGAGCAAGATATTTGATGAATTGTATTCACACTCCGTCATCACACGGATATTCGTATTAGTAGTTGAGTGAAAATAAACACTGCGTGTCTTACAACATCATAACATCACATGCAAATCCGATCTGCCAAGCATGACAATTACGGTATTGAGGGTAATGAAGGATCATTTGCGAGGCCTATGTCAATAGGCCTCTGAATAGATTAAAAATAAAATGGGCGGTGATGTATTATACTTTTGGTCCGTCACTATGCGGATAAAAAAATAAAAATGGTATTGTCTTTGATTACATTGACGTAATTTGTTACTTTTAGAATAAATTTTGTAAATACATCCACAGCTATTTTTCATCGATGTTCAAACAATAGGCGATTACATATTGCTTTTAATAGCCGACAACGGATGACACAAGAAACGACTTGTCAATAGGACGACGGCCAAGTTATCTTGACATTTCTCATTTGTTTGTTCGCCATCACCAGTGTGAATGAGACAGGTGTCAGAGTATTCTGGATGTAATCGTCGATAATTTTCTATATAGAAAGTGGTTAGTTCCCAGCGGGCGATGGAAAGCTTGTATGGAAAACGTATTTACTAAGTGAAAAGCCATGATGCACTTTGCATAAGTATGGAGTTACATAATCTTTTATTATTTCGTGCAAACGAAGACTTTGTCAGCTGTAATAACTGCAAGATATGTTGATGTAGTTTTGTTTTCATTGTATAATAAGAATAAAATTTAAGATATGTGATAGGACGATACTGTTGGCAGTCGCGGGTTGGACCTTCGGCGGTAGTAGTCCACACTCTCGCAGAAAATTGACGCCTGAGTACTACAATTTGTCACTGCACTTCGTTCGATGAACGAAAGAACCGGCAGTCACATTTTCTGAGGGTCATTGCGTGTGGTGTGTTTTGGTGATACCTTTAGTATAACCGACCCTAATTATACGCATTCACACATATGACAAACGGAGCAAAGGAATAATTAGTGACTTGTATTACTTACTCCGTCACCACACGGAAATATTATGATTTATTTAAAAGCCCATTTTTTAGTCAAATAACTTATATAATTACATTTTTATTATACTATACGATATTATTTGATTAGTTGTCGATGTGCGCGGGTGTAAGCTGTTGTCGCTAGTAGGCGTGACGATTTATCGACGGCAACGGCGAAAGTGTCTCTAGCGGCGCGTTTCATCCAGAACGCTAATACTGATTAATTATTTGCGAATAGGAGAAATTATAATTTATGTGGTTTAGTTGGCGTATTGTATTATAATAATTTTAGTTATATTCTATTTAAATACGTTTGTTTCTCCGTGTATTGATATATACGATACTCGAGATCCCTTCGTAAGTATCATAACAATTTCCATATGGTGATCTTGCCCTTAGTCCATTGAAATGTTACATGAGCTTTGCATTTTTTAGAGGACGCAATTTTATTTTTGGGACATGTTTGTGGGGGTCAATAGAAGCTTAACCTCAAGTTTGTGGGGTCGCCACCCTTGTCCCCCGGCCGCCATCTTGGAAAGAGGGGTGAAAACACTTTAGAGTTAGGAATGAATAAGTAAAGTTGTACAAATTTAACAAAAATTTTGTAAGAATATATTGACAAATAAGCTAAACATTTCGTTTTGACCGAATTCTCATGAGCATTGACAAATCCGGTCAACTTTGGAGCGCCGTAACAGCGTTTTAAATGAATGAAATTAAAAAAAAAATAGGGAAAATTTTTCCTCAAAAGATCATTTACAAGATTGGTCTGAAGTAATTTTTTTGTAAAATGTATAAAAAAGAAGTTATAGAACAAAAAAGAAAATCTTTATAAAAATTTTCTCACTTTTTTGCTTATAACTTCTTTAATTTTTAACTTAGGGCAAAAAGTTTTATAAATATATTTGTAGGCAAAACAATTTACTACAAATTATGATTTCACAAATTTTTTGTAAGACGCATAGTTTCCGAGATATTGCGAAAAAAGTGTTTTCACCCCTTTTTCCAAGATGGCAGCCGGGCGACAAGGGTGGCGACCCCACAAACTTGTCCCAAAAATAAAATCGCGTCCTCTAAAAAATGCAATACTCGGTCCTTAAGTTGTAACATTTCAATGGACTACCTTAAATGTGGAGAAATTAACTAAGGGATAAAATATGCATATAGATAACATCTATGCAAGAGAAAGAAAACTTAAAATAAAACTCTACAGCAACATGTCTAATCAGCATTATATTATAGGTCCATTTCCCTCCTATTGGGAAGAAGGCTCGAGCCCAAAGACGTCTAAGCGCTGAGATGATGATGGTCATTGTAAGAATCGATTAAGGAATGTAAACAAATATCACTGCAAAAGAAACAAAATTCGAATTAAAACTACACTGCAAAAGAAGTAAAATTTTAATTAAAGCCTCTATGTCAAAGCGTTTGGACAGCGTTAACATAGTTGGCTAATTATCCTGCAAAGATAACCCGTGCTACGGATATGAGTTTCGTGACTGTTTTGTGATAAGGAATGGGACTGGAATTAGTTTTGTATAAAATTCCTAGGACCAACAAAAAATGTTTAACTTAAAAGTATGCACTCCTAATTTTTTTGTAATTGATAGCTCTCAGCAGTCTTTAGTTTTATTTATTCTTAATCCGACAGCACAAGGTCTTATAATTAGTATATTATTCAAAATGAGCTATTAATTCTATTTGTTTAAATAAGTAACATAAATCATTGAAATAATCATAGCCTATGCCCAGTCGTAATTATAGTAGGGTGCATACGTCATTCACGATTCGAGTCAAGGTGAAATGTCAACGGTAAACAATCAAATCGTTTTGAGTATATCACGCAAAACAAATTACTAGATCGATAAGAATATCGATCAAACTAACTTAACGACAGCCGAGGGAACTTCTTACATCTCGCTCTGATATTAGATGATAGACAAGGATAATGCGTAACTCTCGTGGGAGTTTAGCGATAATAATCGATTTATAGATTAAGTAGAACAATTATTTACTTTTAACATAGTTAAGAATTAAAATTAGTTAAATGATTAATATTAATAGCGTCAGTTATTAAAGCCATTGTTGAAGTACTTCTCCGCCTGGTAACGGGGAAGAATACGTGTTTATTGCATCATATTTTCCCTTAGAAGTCATAAAACCGGCTGAGAGATCAATAGAAAAATTGGCAGTATCGGTTTTTTGGGAACTCACAAGGGAATGTACGCCTAATTACGTGACCTGTTCAGAGAGGAGGGGCGCAGAAGCTCGTCAAAAATACTGTGCTTGAATAAAATTTGATCTTTTATCATATACTACGACAATGACCACTCATTAAAGGGGAAAGCGGTTAAATAATTGTAAAAAAATGTGTCATAATATCTAGCTACGTTAACCTACATACATATACAGCTGTGATAGTAATTATAATAATAATAATATATTTATTTTATAAAACGGCATGCAAATACAAATTCGAATATAGAGTAACAAGTAACACATTTCCAATTAATTATAAGTGACGAGTTTTACAATTACAAGTACTTAAATAATTTTTCTAATTTTTCATCCTGCTGCCTTCATTGTTAACTAATATATGTTTTTATTGTATTTTTGTAGGCTCTGGCTTATTTATATCTATATCAATAAATAAAATTGGAGTGTCTGTTTGTAATGTCAAAATAATAGGCTTTTTTCATGCTCACACGGTTATTTGCACGACACCTATGCCTAAAATAACAATTATAAAATTTTTGTCTGTCTGTCTGTCTGTCTGTCTGTTTGTTCCGGGTAATCTTCAAAACGGCTGGACCGATTTCAAAAATTCTTTCACCAGTGGGAAGCTATAATATCAGGGTATTCCCACGGGAACGGGAACTACGCGGGAAAATCAACTATAACCTATAACCGAAGCGAAGCGAGGGCGGGTTGCTAGTTTATCATAAGTTACTACCGCAGAGGCAATAATTTTCAGCTCACTTACGCAAAAGCCATTTTATGATAGAATGTTACGGAAAATTTAGGATAAAACTTTTGTTTATCTAATGATACGTCTTCATTTTTTTTTTTGCTGATGTCATAAAATATGACTAAGAGACGCGAGCAGATAAATCACTGCAGAACGAAAGTTCGAAATATACATGACTCATTTTCGGTTCCCATTTCCGCCTTAAATTTTCCTATTTTATAAATAACTATTATTGAGAATCCAAATAGCAGATGTTACCAGCCATCTGCAATTTAATCCATAGTTCCGAGAACCCAATAACTGAAAAGGGGGTCAAATTGTCTGACTCATTAGTGACAATACAAGCAACAATAAGTAATTAGAAACACTGACCGACTAGACGTCTCCTGATAATCTCGCAGACTAAATACATTGAAAAAAAAAAAACAACTGTTGTCAGAACTTGATGCGACGACTTAATCGCGATATCTGTACTAAACAGTCTGTCATTAAGGCTGCGCGGGCGCAAGCACATCAACGCTACAATAGCCGCTCACGATCTACAATGCAGATACAAACGATAGCATTGATGTTAAAATAACATATTATTACTGTACTTAAAAAACTCA
Source organism: Lymantria dispar (assembly GCA_032191425.1). NCBI lineage: Eukaryota > Metazoa > Arthropoda > Insecta > Lepidoptera > Erebidae > Lymantria > Lymantria dispar. The sequence continues at coordinate 4,106,107 of CM063444.1, read as the reverse complement.
AAGCGAAGTCCTTAAATCTCATAATTTTTAAATTCCTCAAAATTATCTAACTCATAAATTCGATCTTCAATAAAATTACACATTAGTGCCAATAGTTAAAATTTATAGAAATCATTAGAAAGTGAAATGTACACTCGCAATTAACTACTTTTAAAGGGTTTCCTCGTAAATCTTGATAATGAAATGCTTACTGACCGACTGCTATTTATATTACATGGTAAATGTAACCGTAACACTTACAACATTAAGTTAATTTTTGTTCAAAGTGCCCTCTGAAGATAAGTCATTGGAAAGTGAAATGGGGGCGCACCTGACTTTGCTTTCTTTACGTCTCGGTGTTCTTTTTGCTTCAGTGAGAGTGGTCTAGATTCGATAATTGTGTCGGTAGCGATTCCGTGACGAGTTTGGAACGCCCTCCCGGCGACGTCAACGGGATGTTGAATCATCGAACTGACACTTTCCAAAGGTGAAAAATTTACATTATTAATTGGAATAATATTCACATAAAAATTCTCTGCGCATTCATGGTTAATGCAAATAATTAGAAAACCATCAACTTGACTATCTATCGATCTTAATTCGGAATTGCATAAATGAATATGAATGATTTTTTTTAACGATACCAATGTTAATTAAAAACTATACAAGTTTGCTTTGATGATTCTTCATACATCGTTTAGTTACTTAAACATGTTTGAAAACGCGTATGTTTTCTACTTTGTGTTTTGCTTTTTATATTTGTTTGCGAGTATTTGACCGTGAATTTACAAATTGAAGTTTACTATTCAATTTTCTGTATTTTGTCATATTTCACAAGTTTCAACTTGTAAGAATTCAAAAGCGGGACATGTTAATTCATTGCACTATCGATACTCTTTTGTTCCTCTCGTTATAGCAGTTTTACTTTTATTTGAAGACACTTTCTTTAAGTTTGATTTGATAATTCTGTTTGCATAATGTCAACGAACAAAATAGATAGGTTTCTATTTGTGATGGCTCTCAACTAGATATTCTTTATATTAGTAACAATAACCCGTAGGGGTCCCATAGCTTTATCGTCCGATGTTTGTTTGCCGAAAGTCGTGATTCTATCAACATTTAGTTTCATTGTCACTAGTTTTTATAGTGTTGTCTGCTTTGATGCGATAGAAAGTTCACTTCACTTTTTTCTATTGTAATTTTCATCTATTGTAGTTTTTGTTTGTTTTCGATATCGATTTTGATACTTTCGTACGACTATATAACGCAATCGCGCGCAAATTTGGAAATGATATTTAAACTTCACTTTCTCCTAGTTTTGCCGCGTCTGTTTTAACAAAACGATTGATGATTAATCAGTACTTTGACTAGACTCGTGCGGAGACTTATTGGCGCCGGGCGTGGAGCGCAGCGCTATCGAAGTACGGCGCCGACGAAAGTGCAAGTCGCCCAGTTCTCACGACCCCCCTCTTGCTTCCCCATCTGCGCCTGCGCCGTACGTCCGCCACTGTACACGACCTCTAACTACCGACTTGAGACACTATCGATTATTGTAATTCGAATTATTTACACTTTCGGATAGTAATCGCGGCGTCCAAAGCATATGCGCATACATTGCCGGATGATAAAGAACGTCATATTTGCTAGTATATTGCGCAGCGTATATTTCGAAGTTTTACAAATACCTTTACTCCGTGTGGTGAAGGAGTAAGAATACAATACATCACCTATCTTGCCCGTGGATGTGATGAAAGAAGAATAAGAGATATAACTGCACTGATGGTATAGTGGTTAACTGTGCCAGTGTAATGGGTTCGAATCTCAGGCAGGATATTTGTGCGATCCAGAAATTGTTGTTCTCAGTTTGGATGTAATTTGTGTCCGTTCATTATGTCTGTAAACTCTCCTCGGTACACGAATTATTTTCTTAGTGCGGGGTGTTATCTGATCAAGAAAAAAATATGTAAACAACATCTGTATAGCAAAAGGGAAAACTCTAAATGAAACCAATACGTCTGATCAGCGTGGTATAGTAGGTCGATTTCCCTCTCCCACAATCGACGTCGAGTCGAATATGGGCTCTATCAATATGCTCAAGTTACTTATTATTTACATTAGAAGTCAATATTAAATATTAGCTAACTGACACGAATTTCAATCGGATTCTTAACAGATTGAAATAAAACCCAAACAGACGCGTGGGCAGCAGCGAACTTGACTACTTAATAAAAACTACTATGTAATCGATACATTCAATGCTTGCCTTCGTCGTTTTCATATATTTTCATAAATTATATAGTTAGTGTAATGTCATTATATGAAGCAATATATATCTAGCTGAGGGTGGGCTGCGGTCGGCGCGCTCCTCGCACCACTCCGTCCGGGGCGACAGAGGGGCGTAAGCACACAACACCCGCAACCCACCCGAAAACCACGTCGCCTTCGTCGTTGGGCCGACCACCGGAGCAGGGTTACTTGACATCTGTGGTCGGCCCGACGGAATACCCCCTATTGGGGTACCCTCCCATCGACCGACGTCCCCCCCTCGGGGAGAACGTCGGTCTTTCCTCACGCGGTTGGCCTCTCGGCGGGTGACGGACTAATCCCCGGTCACGTCACCCGCTGAATAATTATGTTTAAGAAATCAGGAAGTAAGACTGGTTCAAATTTAATAGTTTCGATGCAATTCAAGTGGTTATTATTAGTCAATTAATGTTTAATTGAGTTTTAATTTGAGTTCTGAAACAGGATATTAAAGAATTTTGTAGATAATCATTTTGTTAGTATAGTTCATGTAATGGCGAATTGAAAACAGTGAGTGGCCATAACTGCCTTACCCTCGTGGAGGGAGAGCATTGAACCGGTATAGGCTTGGCTGCTGCATACGAGCCTTCTCCACAATACTTGACTGACTGACTGCTTGACTGTACATATGGCGTAGTGCTTAAGATTAAGTGCCAGTGTCATGGGTTCGAATCCCTTGCAGGAAAACACTACGGATGGATGTAATTTGTGTCCATTAATTATATGTTTGTGGAGTGCCCCGCAATACAAGGAGTGTTTTCTTATGGCGTTTTCTATAAAAAATTCAAAAATAAATAGGAAGGAGATTGACCATACCATGCTGGTCCAAAACCATATAAGAACGTGTCTGGTTCTTATATGGTTTTGGTTTGAGGTTTCCTTCTCTTAAATAGATGTTATATGCGCATTACATGCTTTAGCCGTCTTTTAAGACATTCACAGCCATGATAGGGAGTGGTGAATTGTGGTCTTATTCCGTCACTATCATTGAACATTTTTCATTTATATTGAACGAGATATTTTCAAGTGTTACCAACTATAAATATATTTAAATACATATATAAAAATATTAAATATGACAATATAATAAGTATAATTGTTAGCTTCAAGGTCGGCCACATACATTTTAAGTAGTTAAAAACAAGTTATGTAATAACTTTGAATATACCTTAACTAACTAGCGAATCAAATTCTTATGTCTAATACACGAATATTTATCTCACATGCGTCTAAATACATAAATATATACAATGCATAAGTATATAAGTCTTCTAGTCTAACAACAGTAGGTCTAGGTACTACTTATAGAGAATAGGTATATCGACTTATCACTGATTAGTTATAGGATTATTAAATACATATAATGATTTTAACTTAGTGACGTCACAACGCCGTAAATTTTGCAATATCTCCAATGAGAATAAGGTTCTTTACAAATACATATGTAATAGTTGCACATTCTGTTGAATGTTTTCAATTTTATAATTCATATTCAGTAAATTTAATAAAAACAAAATGATATTGGAATAAATTAAGAATAATAATATGTGTATAAGGCAAAAAAATACTTTGACTGACTAGAAATATCAATACAGTTATTTAAAATGTTGTTTTGTAATTATTACAAGTCGCTTTTTGTTCTGTCACGTAATATTCAGTAATTTTCATGAAGAGCAAGTTCTTGAGTTTTAAGAAGTTAAAATTATCTTATCTGTAATTTATTAGTGAAGAAGAAATGAATTTGGATGACCTTTCGTCTATTTCAATAAAAAAACTCCCTAAATTTTCTGGAGTTATAATTAAATAATAGTGTTTTTCTCTTTTCCATGTTTTTCGAATTACCCATAAGCGCTTTTAGAGGAGCAATAATCACTCTACTGAAACACGATTGCCTGACTCGAGAAACGAAACTGTTTCTAAATTATTTACTGTTATTATTGTACTTCGTTAAATATTTACAACAGATGATATCGAAATTATTTAATATAAACACTAAAATATTGAATACAATATATGACATTGTAAATAAAACTATTTTACGGATTTTGTCGCGTTTGTATTTGATTTTTGATTGTCCGACGTTTTGAACACTTTACAGCGTTCATGATCACGGGCGGACCAATGTGTAATACTCGCGTAAACATCTTTAACCTCAATATAATCTTAAGAGTGGTAGGACCACACTGTCGACAGTTATCTGTCTACAGCCGCGGGCCGGTCCGGCCGGGGTAGTACCACACTCTTGCAAAAAATCGACGTCTGAATAGTAGCAATTTGTTACTGCGCTTCGTTCGGTGAGCGAGAGAGCCAGAAGCCCAACTTTCTGAGGGTGTTTGCGTGTGGAGGGTTATGGTATCACCGAGCCTCAATGCACGCATTCATACTCCTTTCACTTTCTTCGCGGTAGGCAACGGCCTTGTAAAGGTCCATGAGCGGCAGCAACACTTACCATCAGGTGTACTGTTTGTTCATTTGCCACTGCTTGCAATAAAAAAATATATATATGACATTTGACGTTCAATAAAGCCTTTGTTAATCGTAGGCGCCACATGTCTGTGAAACCATAACAAAAAACTAGGATATTTTCAATTTAAAACCTATTTTACTTATGTGTGCTATCAATGAACTCTAACAAGTTTCATTATAACCGAGTATAACATTACCCTAATATTATTTGTATATATAGTATTGATATCATGAACTGTCGTGTCAACATAACTTTGGTTTATTCAGGTATTAAACTGAACAATAAATTGTAATATTCGGCTTAAAATATATATACGCTGGCTAATGCCACTGTCCAAGTCAAATCTTATAGCGAGCTGATCTGTAAATTTAGATTTCATAGTTCAAACTATTAGAGAGTTCATCAGTTTCCACGTGGGGCAGAGTAAGAATGCAATTCGCCGACCCCCTCTCTTCCTCGTGGGTGTTGTAAAAGACGACTAAGGGATTATAATATGCATACAACGTGCAATGCAAAATGCAAGAGATAGAAAACTCGAAATAAAAACCTGTACCCACCGGTCTGACCACCGTGATACCATATGTCAATTTCACTCCCATTATGGAGGGGGCTTGAGCCCAGCGATGGGGCATACCTTTATAAGCTACGATGATGTTGATATTTTAATTGATGATTTGAGAGATGATCATGGCCATGTATGATATGCATACTTTGATACTTTTCCTTACGTCTTATTTTATAAAACACTCGTTTGGTCATCCTATGGTGACAGATTAAAAAATAATTCACCACCCTCTTTCTTACCCATGGGTGTCGATAAAGATGGGATGAAAAGAAAAATTCGAAATAAAACCCTATACGAACCCTTCTAATCAGCGTGATATAATAGGTTGAATACCTTCTACCTACCTTATTGTAGAGTGAGCTCAACAGTGGTACGTAAATGAGCGGACATTAGATTTTACGACATCAAAAATTTTGCAATTCGTTGCCTGGCTAACTATTTTATTATTGGCAGCGCGGCATTGAAAATTGCCTGACAACAATAGATTGACCTTTTATTTACCCAAACAAATTTATAACAAAATAGGAATAGCTCAAATCTCATGAAAAAAATATAACTATAAAAAAATATCAATGCGTTTTCTTTGATGACCCGATGGTATGGTGAAGTTATATTGAACTAGCAATCCGCCCTCGCTTCGCTTCGGATTCAGTCGCCTTACGCGCGTAGTTCCCGTCCCCGTGGGAATACCGGGATAAAATATAGCCTATGTTACTCCCTGATATTATAGCTTTCCAATGGTGAAAGAATTTTTAAAATCGGTCCAGTACTTTTTGAGTTTAGTCGTTATATACAAAAATACAAATCTTTCCTCTTTATAATATTAGTGTAGATGTAGATTACTTCAATATCATTTTTAATGTTACGTAATATCTTTCGTCCATTTATTTATATTCAGTGAACACAATTATGCATATCATGTTTTATATGCATAATTCAATTAATCGTAATTGACTTTGGATTGAACTTAATTTCTTATGCATTATAATATCGTTTAATATATTTTGCATAATTGCTATTTGCAAGTTGGACGCATCAATCATTTTTGTCGTCACAAGACGCGAGAAAAATATAATTACTGTCAATGGACCCGATGTTAATGGTAGGTACCAGCGCGAAAGTAATTATGATAATTTAGTTTACATAAAATGGATAATTACATTGATTTATTATGATATTTTTATAGTTTACGAATTAATTACTTGCTGTATTTATGACTGCGGGATGAAAAAACGACATATGACATATTTTTACGAGAATTAAGCAAAGCATTGTTCCCGCCATAAACAGTGGGCCAGTTATCACCTACCATCACGTGGGCTACTTGCCTGTTTGTCATCAAAAGTACTAAAAAGATCTAAAACTAAACTAAGTCAACCACTCTGTCGATAGTTCTCTGACTAGTCGCAGGCCGATCCGTCCGGCGTAGTACCACACTCTCGCAGACAGTCGACGTCTTAGTAGTGCACTTTCGGCGAGCAAGAGAGCTGGCAACCCAACTTTCTAAGGGTGTTTACGTGTTAGGTTTTAGTGATGCCTTTATTATCAGCCAATCCTTCACTTTCTTCGCGGTAGGTAGCGGCCTATAAAAAGTGCATGAACGGCGTTATCACTTACCAACGGTTGTGCTATTTGCTTTAACAGCAATAAATAAAGATCAATGGTTGTTCATATAAAATATCTGCCTTTATACCTTTAGTGTAAATTAGGAGTTCTCATAGACAATGTGTGAAATTACGAATAATGTGCTGAAGTATTTAGACAGGCTCTCAAAATATCTCGGCCATTTATACACTATTACTTATCTCCTGTATCGTTATCAAACGCTTCCGCTTCTTACTTACTAGGATCGAAAACGGGATAACCATAAATAATGCCATAGCCACCAGGCTTCAATAATTTTATGGGTGTCAGAGAACAAATTTATGATCGTCATAGTGTAGATGAACCGCTTTTAAGAGCACGGTGGCTAATACTCAACTTATAAGGGCCTTGATGGTAACACTAATAAATTATATGATTTTTGGTAATGCGTAGAAAGGGCTTATATTGAGTGTGGTGATGTAAAGATTATGTTAAAAAAATGTTGTCACAAATTTTATTTTTATGGTAATCTCGGATTTTGTTTCTCGGTTTCTAGGTTGAGATTTAATGAAGTTGACATCAGCTGTACTACGATTATCTTCACTATACCCGGTCTAATAGTTTTAATCTAATACTTTTCAATACAAACAATATATTTTTGATTGATTTTCCTCAGGTAAAAAAAATAAAATGATTTTTACGGATCTTATTGCGTTTTTATTTGATTTTTCATTTACCGATGTTTCACGTCCAAGAAGTCATTGTTACAGAGATTCATATCTACCCGCTACAGAATTAGTTATTAAATTTTGATCCACATTTTGATACAAATTTATTGCCAGTAAAAAAAATAAAACTATATTCTTGTAATAATAATAATAATAATATTGTTTATTCGAGTAACCAAGACTCAAAAAAGTTAGTGAAACTTAATTATTAAACAATTATTAAACATCATATATATAGTTATCATTATTTTACGACAATTTATAAATTTAAATATAACAAATCAAATATCCTACTACCTCGATTATAATATGAAACAGTGTATTGGTCAGAGCTCTTTAGTTGCAATACACGACACCCACAATCCGTGTTACTTTTTGTAGTATCCAAGCCAGTCGTCTACCAGTCGACAAGAATATTTTAGATGTTCGTTACAATATAATCAATTGCGTACATCGATAGTGATCTAACGGGTGCGGCGGCGCGCTGAAATTCGATACGCAGAGATTTGTATTGTCGTATTAATGCTATAACGGTACGAAATGATGTGGGAGTGACATTCATACAGCTTACAGATTTTCCATGGCGGTTTTTATTGTGCTTCTTATACTGTCCTAGTGAAAGCTATTATTATCGAGACGCTTCAATTCCTCTTAAAAAAAGACAATTAAAAAGTTATAATATATATTTTGTATGATAAATTTCAAATCTGGTGACGGAGTAAGAATACAATTCATCACCGCATCTCTTCCTCGTGGGTGTCGTAAAAGGCGACTAAAGGATTATGTTATAAGACCTATGCACAAGAAGAAAAACTCGAAATAAAACCCTATACCAACCTCTCTTCTAACCAGCGTCATGTAATAGCAGGTTATTTTCCCTCCTATTGTGGAGGAAGCTCGAGCCCAGCAGTAACGTGATGTATATGAGGCAAGATGATATTTAATTGGCAATGCTGTGTGTTAGCGGTTACAAATATTGCCCTGATCTTGTGCGAAGACATTGTATTACTCTTAATCGCTTTTTATAATACCCTCGAAAAGTCCTTACAACCCTTGTTGTTAGTATCGTATCCACCATCACACAATAAAGAAATAATTCTAAATATATATTCCGAAGAGGATCTTCTCGTCCAATATTCCGCAGTGTCTGAAAACAAAGGTTTATAACCAGTGTGTGTTACCAGCGGCACTGAAACATCCGTAGAACGGGTATAACCGACATAGCCCGCAGAATTAGCACGTTGAAATGGCAATGGGCAGGCCACATCGCTCGTCGAACCGACAACCGTTGGGGAAGAAAGGTTCTTGAGTGGCGGCCACGAATCGGATGGCGTAGCGTAGGACGACCCCCCACTAGGTGGGCTGACGACATTCTCAGTCACAGGGAACCGTTGGATGCAAGTGGCGCAGGACCGTTCCGAGTGGCATTCTCGTGGGGAGGCCTATGTCCGGCAGTAAACGTCTGTAGGCTGATGGATGGATATATTTCTATTGTACTTAATAGAGCATTAATTAATTTTATTAGGAACACAGGAAGGAACTGACAATTGAATCATATAATGCTCCATTACGTGTAATTCAACTAAACCATCTTAATCATCCAATGCTCACACGGCAAAGGAATGCATTCCGAATTAAAAAAAAAAGACGCTATTACAAATAATTTGACGCGAATCACGCAATGAGAATAACTGTGTCTGATGTAAGCGGTCAGTCAACCCGGTGACATGTCCGATTGAGTTTGTTTTGATTACTAACCTAAATAAGGTCGATTACCGAACCTTCACGGTATTCTACGAAAACTGTTATGTTATTGAAGTTTTTGTATATATTTAGGAGTCATCAAAAAGGTCACTATACAATATATGTATTTTACATTTTTATATTATTCTGTGTGGTGATGGAGTAAGAATACACAGTCCCTATCTTGCCCGTGGATGTCGTACAAGACGACAAAGGGATATAATATGCACATACGATTTGTGCAAGAGAAAGAAACCTCGAAATAAAACCCTACACCAACATGTCTGACCAGCATGGCATAGTAGGTGAAATTCCCTCCCATTGTGGAGGAGGCCCGAGCCCAACAGTGGGTGCGATGATAATGATGATGATACAATACATTTACAGAAGTTATAAAATATCTATCATTAGTTTAGAAGATCATACTTTGTGGACTCCAAATAGTTAATAGGTGGAATTCATCACCTTCTTTATATTTTCTACTTTAATTAGTTACTGTTTCCAAGGCTACTAAGATAGATATGGTGTTTTCAATACATAAGGTGTATTGAAAATCTAAAGCCTAAAGAATACAATAAAAGAAAGCCTAAATATTATAATAAAAAAGCGTAAAGAATACAATAAAAAAAATGCCGTTTTTGACATGTCTCTATGTACGTAGGGACTGTCGACGTGTTTTGATAATTGTCCATCTGTATAGAGACATTAACATGCTGTTTCTAGCCTTTATTGTCAAGCAAAAGGTAAGAGTATGGATGAATCATTCTCGTTTATTATAGATAACACTGGACAGCGAAATTGCATGGTTTTGCATCAATTTCCGTTGTTAAACCTAATTACTCGGAGAAAAACGGGAAATGTAAGCTAATTAACATCATAATTGCTATTTAATTATCATTAATAAAATGCACATTTACTTTTATGTTCCAAGATTAATGTTTATTTGATTAGACTGTTTCTAGATTTTACAAATTCATTTAATTAGAGGTTTGGTATATAAGTTTTAGTGCGCGGTATTTTTAATTGCATTATGGTTTATACAAGTACTCCATTATCTTATACGTAAGAGTAGATGGTGATATTGTTTCCTTAATCAGGGGACAGCTCTCAATCCTAAAGCAATGAAAACAAAAACGACAATAGACAAAAATATTTTTAAGGTTATTTTATTTACCACGCTAAAACTAAAATTACAGCAAATACATTATTACAACAATTTTTTAACATATTTAGTAGTAATCACACAGATGATAGGTATGCATGATATTCAGTATTTTATTACACTAGAAACTACATTAATTTTGTATATTATCATCATCTTAGTCTATATATGTCCCACTGTTTCCACTAAAAGAAATTGACATATCATACGGCACTGGTCAGACGTGTTAGCATAGTGATTTATATCGAGTTCATAGATGATATCTGCATATCATATTCCTTACTTTTATGACACCAACGGCAAGATAGTGATGAATTGTTTTCTTATTGTCACCACACATTGTTTTCGAATTTGAGTGCAAACCGCATTAGAACGTAATACTTTTAGAGACAAACTTCTGCACAAGATTGTAACTTTTTACGAGTGCTTTTAAAATAGAAATAAAATGCGTAATTTGATGCAAATAACAAATTTATGCAAGATGTTATTCAATTTTACATTTAATTTGAATAATATGTTATGGGAAATGAAGACATTTTAATCTGGAAAGTGTCGATTCGCATAATGTTGATATAACATAATATGTAAACAGACAGTTCATGCTAATATTTCGTTAATGGAAAGCATCATCATGGACGCCATTTCTCCTATTGGGAAATAATTATAACGTGTTAGAAAAACCTTTTAAAATGATGGCAGCTGCGACATTATCATTTTAAATGATTATTTTATTATTCGTTTATTAATGTTTTGTGATTAATTTTAACATTATAAATACAGCTGTTTTGATGGATTTTATCACATTTGTTTTTGATTGCCTGATGTTTTCGAACACTTCAGCGTCATGGTCACGGGCGGATTAATATGTCTCACATCCTAAAAGGATTTTTTATGTGTGTCTATATTTGTAAATGCAGGAGGCTTTCATATCTTAACTTGAGGGTAAGCGCTGAAGTCTGCCGGCATAAGTAATCGTTATTACAGATATTTATATCTACCCACTATAGAATTGGTTATTATATTTTGACTCACATTTTGATACAAATTTATTGCTAATACAAAAAGAAAATGATTATATATAAAAAAAATATACTGTTTTTGGTCAGTAATTATTAAAGAGTAATTTTCCGTGTGGTGACGGAGTAAGAATACAAATCATCATTCCCTATCTTACCCGTGGATGTCGTAAAAGACGACTAAGGGATATCAACGCATATAACAACTATGCAAGAGAAGGAAAACTCAAAATAATACCCTATACCAACCTGTCTGACCAGCATAGTATAGTAAGGTCAATTTCCCTCCTATTGTGGAGGTGGCTTGAGCCCAGCAGTGGGACGTATACGAGTTAAAATGATGATGATGAATTATTAAAGAGTAATTTTTTTAATACTGCATATCAATAAATAATGAGTAATACTCGCGTAAACATCAGAAGTCATTATTAAAGTTGATGTTAACTTAAAGGAATGGTTAAAATTTCTATAAATATTTTTTAATCAACATAGTAGATCGCCTTGTATACGATTTTGATATCAATGTGCGGTTTTTGGAGCTTTATACTGAGTTTATTTTATTTTTATTGCTATCTTATGAATTGGTAAGGCGTGGAGTTCACACCATTATAGTTTAAATAGCACAATCCGTTTATAATTCACAAGAGATTAAGTTTCAAGGTAGTTTTATTGAGCTTATAGATTTGGATTTTAGAGTAAAAAATCATGATCATGATCTTCATCTTTTTTTAAATGTAGAAATGTCAGATAGAGTTACATTTTTTTTTTTATCCTCGATTCCATTTAGTGGCATTAGTGGGAGATTTTCAATAAAGCCTAGTAGGACTAGTAGTAGGTTCACCAACCTCTTAAAAGATACATTCTTTTTAGCTCAGTCATATAGGTACCACCTCTTAAGCACGACTCTTGACCAGAATGATGGGCCAGTAACCAATATTGTCCTTAAACGCGTTTTATATTTTACATACCTTGAAACATGTCTACTTCTTTTTCGTAGATGATCATTTCTTAAAAAATTAATTAATTTTAAATTTAATTGTTCAAAAACGAATGCTATTTATATTCATGTTATCTAAAGTCAAAACAAAAATTTTCTTCCACATGTATAAAAATATGTTACCTTTAAATTACCGTTAAATTCATACTAAGATTTTATTATATAAAATACTAAATATAGTTTCATTGTTACAGGCTAGCCGTAAGATATCCAAATGCGGGTATCTATTCGTGGCACCTGGATGGGACTTCTCCAATCCGCTCTACAGAACAAAGGTAAGGTTTTATATTCAATCAATTTTAGAGAAAGATTTCAGAAGTTCGGTCAACTTCTTTAAGTGCATAATTTCTTTATCGAAAGAAGAAACACAATATCAACTAATATGTTGTCGCAAATCTAATTGTAAAGAATGTATTGGTTTGTCCGTATATTAAGGCGGGTCATTTTTACTTCATTTTAGCTTATAACGTCCAACTTTTGTGTTCGAGCCTCCGCCACAATAGGAGGGAAATTGGTTTACTGTACCATGCCCGTCAGACGTGTTATTGAGTTTCGTTTCAACTTTGCCTTCTGTTTCGTAGATGTTATATGCATATTTAATCCCTTAGTCGACTGTTACGACATCCACGGGCAAGAGAGGGTGGTTGTGAACTGTATTCTAGTCTGTTACCGCGCGAAAACATTTTAACTACGATAACATAAATTTTAGGTAAATTCTGTAACCTCAGCTCATAGACGTCTCTATACTGGGCTCGAGCCTAATGTACAATATGAAACAAATTAGAATTTAAGTTTGTAACTAACGGACACAAATTACATCCAGACTCCGAACAACAATTTGTGGATCGTGTGGTTCTGAATAGGATACGAACCCAAAACACAAGCACGATAGGTCGAGACAAATTAGAATTTGAGTTTGTAACTAACGGACACAAATTACATCCAGACTCAAAACAACAATTTGTGGATCGTGTGGTTCTGAATGGGATACGAACCCAAAACGCAAGCACGGTAGGTCGTTATCTTAATCACTATGCCATCTGTGCAGTCTGTATAATATTCTAGTAAACACTAGCATTAATAGCCTAGAAAATTGAATCGTAATGAGCAAAAAGGATCATCTTGGTACTTCAAACAAAAGCTACATATTGTTATTGCTGTCACATCATTTCGTAATCACATACCCTCGTGACCTCAATATAAGTGCATCACACACCCTGCTCTCTATATGATAATCACTCCAGTGCAATTGTTCGACATTCGCCCTCTAATTACTTTACCGAAGTCATTTTCATAAAGTACTGTTAAAATCAATGTCGCCCATTGTTATTGCATGTGTATTTTGAATTCGTTATATAGTATTTAAATTATAACATGGCTGTGCCGCGATATTTTAAATTAAAAATGTTATAAAGTTTCGGATCAGGATTCAGTCACGGATATGTCCTCACGGCTCATATATATACGTCCCATTGCTGGGCTCGAGTCTCTTCCATAATAGAAAGGAAATTGCCTTTATTACAACATGCTGGTCAGGTATAGGGTTTTGTGTTGAGTTTTCCTTCTCTTGTATAGGTGTCAAATGCGTATTATATCCCTTAGTCGTCTTTAACGTCATCCACGGACATGATAAGGAGTGGTGAATTGTATTCTTAATCCGTCACCACACGGAAAGTTTCGGTTACGGTTTCGATTATGTTTTTATTTCGGATATCCAATAATTTCGGTTACGATTACGGAGCTACATAACTCTATTTAAAGTAGTCTCTCTAGTCTCTATTTAAAACGTGATTTAAACTATAATATATATATTTTATTTATAACAGTATTATTATTAACACCGTTTTAGACACCGCCTCATTAACCGAGTGAAATGTATGTTTTGCTCGGAGAAATGATAATGCGAAGTTCTTGTGATTAATAATATTCTGTCAACTTAAAAATCGCGCCGAAAAAATACATGATGTCACTTTTTTTTTTCAATTTTTGGCGCCGTGTTGGCCCCCCGTCGCGGTCTTATCGTAATCTCACGAGTTTCACGTTTCTGAACTTTTTTCTTTTTGCATGATAATAATATTTCATGTTGGCCTTATCGATGATGCCATTCGGATCTGACTTCAATGAAACAACCAAAAAATCAACAATGAATGCGATGTGTCGTATTTTTGCGAACATTGTCGCTCGTAAAGATTCGATTCTTGCATTCAATTTAATAAATGTTATGGAGCTATTCCAATAAAATTTATTAATTCATTTGAGAAATATTTATTGGCTCTTATAACATAAAATATCTTCATCATCATTTCAGCCCATATACGTCCCACTGTTGGGCTCGTGCCTGCCCCATTATGGGAGGGAAATTAACCTACTATGCTGGTCAGGTGGTACGTAGGCTTCTCGTGCATAGATGTTCTATGAATTTTATGTCCCTTAATCGTCCTTTCGCCGCCCACGGGCAAGAGGGGGGCTGGTGAAATTTATTCTTACACCATCACTACTGAGAAACACATAAGTACTTTTTTTTGGGGTGGGCTGCGGTCGGCGCGCTCCTCGCAGCACTCCGTCCGGGGCGACAGAGGGGCGTAAGCACGCATACCCGCAACTCACCCGAACACCACGTCGCCTTCGTCGTTGGGCCGACCACCGGAACAGGGTTACTTGTCATCAGTGGTCGGCCTGACGGAATACCCCATACTTGGGGTACCCTCTCATCGACCGACGTCCACCCCTCGGGGAGGACGTCGGTCTTTCCTCACGCGGTCGGCCTCTTGGCGGGTGACGGACTAAATCCCCAGTCACGTCACCCGCGGCCTCGGCTAGGGCGGCATGACGCGCAGGTAATCGCGCCTGCGCCGCCCCAAAACACATAAGTACTGGTATGGAGATCAAATATCCATAGATCAGTTCTTAATTATCTATTGTTGAGCATGAGCGACTCCTAGAACAAGCCATAGCGATCAATTCTACGCAGTTCGCATCTAACGACCGTCTAAATTCTATTATGATCTCGTCCGTTTAAATGAGCTGAGCTTTATATTATATATGTTTTTATATATTTTTCTTATCTCCGTTATAATATAATATTTGTGTGAATGATTTATTGATTTTGCGAATCCCCAATAAAAAAAGCTGTATATGACAACATGATTATGTTGATAATTTCATTTTCATAACGGTCGCTTTGATGAATATTAATTATTCCTTTTGCCACATTTATTCAAACAGGATTGTATAATATTGGATGGTGATTCTTACAAGCGTTGATAATCATTACCATTGTAAATAAAACTGCTTTACGGATTTTATTGCGTTTGTATTTGATTTTTGATTGCCCGACATTTCGCACACTTTGCAGCGTTCATGGTCACGGGCAGACTTTTTTTTTGGCTACGGTCGGCGCGCCTCCGTACCACTCCGTCCGGGGCGACAGAGGGGCTTAAGCACGCAACACCCGCAACCCACCCGAACACCACGTCGCCTTCGTCGTTGGGCCAACCACTGGAGCAGGGTTACTTGTCATCAGTGGTCGGCCCGATGGAATACCCCCTACCAGGGGCACCCTCTCATCGACCGACGTCCCCTCCTCGGGGAGGACGTCGGTCTTTCCTCACGCGGTCGGCCTCTCGGCGGGTGACGGACTAATCCCCGGTCACGTCACCCGCGGCCGCGGCTAGGGCGGCATGGCACGCAGGTAATCCCGCCTGCGCCGCCCTAGTCGCCGGCGGCGGGTCGCATCATCGAGGCTGTGCTCCTCGCGCTCGCGACCCGCCGCCTCCTTCTGCGAGATAACTGCCTCGCAGAAGGCGGCGACCGCGTCCCAATTCCTGATGCTGCCGAGCATCTCCCTAGCGATGGTCGGCAGCGTCAGGTCGGCACCGATGATTGCGACGAGTTCACGACGCGGCTCTGCCCAAGCGGCACAGACCTGGAGCGTATGCTGTGCCGTGTCCTCGTCGCAATCGCAGTGGTGGCAGGACGGAGTTCTTTCCCTCCTAGCGACCCTGTACAGGTACTTGCCGAAGCATCCATGCCCCGTCAAGACCTGTGGGAGTCGGAAGGAGAGCACCCCGTGCCGCCTTTCCAACCACTGCATCAGCACCGGCCGGAAGGCCTCCACGGTCCAAACACCGTATCGAGGCCTCTCCAGCCGGTCTGCCCAACGGGCGATGACGTCTCGGCGGGCGTCGACGCGCCAGGCGGTGAGTTCCCTCAGGGAAACAACAACGCCCGCCCCCCCCGCGCACCCCCGACACCCGCCGTTACAAGTCGGCGAGCATTTCCGCCTCCAGGTCCCACGGGGGAGTCCCGGCCAACAGGCACGCCGCCTCCGTCGCCACCGTGCGGTACCCGCGGATGATCCTGACCGCCATGACCTTCTGTGGACGCCACAGAAGGGCCCTAAGTCGGGCGGTCACGGATCCCGCCCAGTCACGGGCAGACTAAGATGTCTCACGTCCAACAAGTTATCGTTATTACGGAAAATTTATAATCATATCATCAAACAATCAAAAATCAAATACTAACGCGATAAAAAAAAATACAGACGAAT
Source organism: Lymantria dispar (assembly GCA_032191425.1). Classification (NCBI taxonomy): domain Eukaryota; kingdom Metazoa; phylum Arthropoda; class Insecta; order Lepidoptera; family Erebidae; genus Lymantria; species Lymantria dispar. The sequence goes on along the minus strand of CM063444.1, from coordinate 4,089,013 downwards.
TGAGAACCTCCTCCTTTTTGTAGTCTGTTAAAAATCCTTAAAGTAGTTTTATTTAGAAATACTGAATTTTTTTTTGGCTTATGTACTGTGCATTTTCTCTTGTCTATGCGTCAAAAACCCTTGTGTTTGCCCTATAATAACATATTTAGCATACATTTTGTTACCATAAGGGCGTTTACATATTAAAATAAGAAGTAGAAGTCAAATGTTTTTAAAGCGGGTCACAAATATTTGCCTTATCTAAAAATCAAACAAACTCTTCGGACGCTCAATAAAATTACTGCGAAGTCTAAGAAACAACACCTTTATTATTTATTTGGATTTAGAGTCAATAGTTTACGATGAGACTTAATGTGAAGGTTTCATGTTCGGATTGAATTCCAACATGTTGATTTTTAGTAGGCTTTAAATATCGATAACGCTTTTAAAATTGAGGTTTATGCGTCTGGGACTTATTTAATTTATTGTCTGAATTATTGATTAGTTCTTATTAGTTGAGTGTTTTATATGCTAGGCTAATAAATAAACTCCGCGTGGTTATGGAGTAAGAATACAATTAACCACCCCCTCTTGCCTATAGGTGTAGTAAAAAATTACTAAGGGATTCTACCTGAAATCCTTAGTCCCTTAGTAGACATCGATGTGAGAGAAGTACTAGTTTTTTTTTTAGAAGAGAAGAAGAGAGAAGTACTAGTTTTTTTTTTTATATAGTAGTAGTTGTAGTTCGTATTGTATTTTTATTTATGGTTTGGTCATGCTCACTGAATAAGGTTCTGCTTGCGGTAGCTATGTGGGGCGGGTCGCTTCCTTCCCTCTAATATGGTTGAGGAGAGTGATGGCTGCTCTAGTAGTTAACTCGTGATCGGGTGCTGTTTGTGGGATCTGGTCCAGCCATATTTTCTTCCTTTCTTTATGCTTTAATTATTTTTTTGTCTTGTACTAAATCTTGAAAATTTATACATATATACAATTTCGAAGGGCATCACACTGGAGCTAATACCATATATGTTGTACGAAGCATAATATTATGTATATTTAAAGGATTAAGAAAAAAATTACTGCCCGCTGAGTTTCTTGCCGGATCTTCCCAGTTTGTGGCCACGTTCCGATTCGGTGGTAGATTGTTGTATTGTATTCAAACGTGTAATTTGACAATATATAAGGGGCCTATGCAGAATAAATGATTTGATTTGATTTGAGAAGGAAAAGTCGATATAAAACCTTATTTCAACAAGTCTGACCGCTGTGAAATAGTATTGTCGAGGAGACCTGAATGTCTTACTATCCCTTAGTTACCCGTGGGCATCTTTAAACGGGCTGGGGGACCAGGTATGAATGCCGAATTGGAGGTAGTCTGGCAAACTTATAACATCAATTGCGATTGTTAAACATTATTAACATTAGTGATAGCTCCTTAAGGATGCCTCCTGCCTCATAGTAGCAGTCCATAAGCTGATAAATGCTTTATTAGATAATGAAAATATTCCTGCATGCATTGTGTATCTGACTTAAAGAAAAAAGTTCAATACTAAATATCAACCCATTAAGTTTAGTATCTTAGTTTACAAGTCATATCATACTAGTTATATATTTTCGTCAGCACGCTTGTAATGTCGGTATGCGGTAAAGCATCTTATGTTCATAATCCTATACAAATGTTAAAATGAAATACCACAATAACATTAAGAAAATGACGCAGCATCAAAGCTCGTTGGCTACATACATTACAGCTACTTTATTTAAACCCGCATGATTACATTTACTCACATAATTATTAAAAAAGAAATCGTTTTCACTGTAACGGCTGCACTTAAAATGATATTATTCATGTCATAGTACTTTCTAGCTGTTCTATTTGAGGCAAGTGCGGTTGTCAAGTAGCGCGGATTCTACGCACGACTGATTATAGAAAGCATGAACATTTTACTCCATTTTTGTAGCACGCGCCTAGGAAACAGCAAAGGTAACGTTACGCCATTTCATTTGAGAGAAATTTAATTGGATTTTTTGATATGTTTTCGCAATTTGTTTACTGGATCTGTTCTGTCTTAGGCATACTCCGTAACGTTCGACTTGCTCCAAGTATTTCATAACTACTTCTTATTCGTATTCCTTGAATCGTTCGTGAAGTATTCATCAAAGGTTTTATTGTATTTTAGACTTTACAAAGATAAAAATTGATTTTCTATCCTCTTCTAATGATCTATTTTTAAAGAGTAACTGTATGGTCGGGTAGTAAAATTGATCACCTTGACACTAGATCTAATGATTTATTTACATTAGGTAATAATTCGTGTGCTCTATATTTAGGTCTATACACATTGTTATGTTTGGTCATGATCACTATCGGTCATTTCAATTTCTATTGCATTCCCCTGCGTTACTTATTTAAATGTTTTCATTTGTGAACAATTGTGAGAACCAATATTTTTTACAATTACACAATTTCTATAGTTTTGCAATAATTATATGTATAGCGCAATTTTTTTTAAGTAAAATCGAGTACGTGAAGGAGTTATGAATTGTATTTTTACTCCGTCATCACATGAAATACTCTAGTCAAGGCTTTTGTTATATGTAAATAATTAATGAATTAGACAACAGCAATTAAGTGTCAGTGACTTTACATTAAATTAATGTTATTGTTATTTTATTTACTTCTACATCGCAAATATAATTTTAATATACTTGCCACAGCTATAGGATGATGACCTTCGGATGAACAGCCAACAGCATCAAGTAATCACTAAAAATATAATACGGTATTAACCTTTCGTTAAATTATTAACTTTAAAATTAAACGCACTGTTTTCATGTTTATTCATTGCACTTACTAATATTATTATTATTTCATGTAGAGTCTTTTTAGTTGATTCTTTTAAGTGTCTCCTTATTTTTTTGAGGTGCTAGGCTAGCGCTTAACTGATCTACAACTTTTGGGTAGCATAAAAGTCGAGTAATTTATCAATAATCACTTAATGTTTTGTACAAATAATTTCGTTTGACACCAAATATTCAAGCCGCAGAAAATCAAATAAAAAATGAAATGCTTGCGCATTTAATTGGAAATCATATTTTTTAAGTTCTTTTAATTATTAAGTTTTTAAAAGTTCACATAACATAATGTAATGACTTTCCGTGTGGTGACGGAGTAAGAATACAATTCACCACTCCCTATCTCGCCCGTGGATGTCGTATAAGACGGCTATGGAATATAATATGTACATAACATCTGTGTAAGAGAAGGAAAACTCGAAATGAAACCCTATACCGACATGTCTGACCAGGATGGTATAGCAGGTCAAATTCCCTCCTATTGTGGAGGAGACCCGAGCCCAACAACGACGTATGTGGGCTACGATGATGATGATGACATAACAAAATATTCGGAGGATGTATATCATGATTTGCAAGTCGACCTCTGCGTATTATTAGTTCACTATCCATAATTCTTTATGTTTTATGTTTTTATTTCAGATGCTATAAAAGAAGACCGTTTATTTGACGTATTGTTGTAACACTTTTCTAAGATATCTGTATCATTATGACTTCGCCTTTTGAGATACACCAGATTTAGCTTCATTCCTATCACGACGATCTAAATGTTTCATTGTTACGAAGTAATTTAGAAAATGAGTACAAATTAGGCTAAGTAGTTTAACCTCAAGCGACTGGTAACCTCTCGGGCCAGTTGCGGTGCGCTGCGGTCAGGTGGCACTCGATCCAACTAATCTCATGCTGTAAAATATCTTTTGAAGTAAAACTTTTTTTGGGTTACAAACATTAGAAACTAAAGGTTACTTCAGGCTCGTAAGAGAATTTAGTCAATTAATCCTAACGCGATTATTTACTTACAAGTGTAATTTATGTTATCATAATAATCCTATCGCATATTAATATAATAATACATCAAAATTTAGCCAGCCATTTGATCGGAAAAGACTGACAAAAAGAAAAAGATTTACATATTAAATATTTTGAGAACAAAATATTCGTTAGTGTTAAACAAAAAAACTATAACACAATGCCAACAAGGTTTTGACATTCAAATACACTTATAAGTCCTTGATTTGCCCTATACGTTGATTACATTATAACTAGACAAACATTCTGGCAAGATTTTTAGATATTTATTTACAACAACAATCAATTGTCTTTAATGATAAAAAAATTGATGGAATACTTGATGCTTGAAAAAATATTCTTTTCTTTGTAACAGATATACATCTTACTATTGGTGGCCAACTTATCTACTTATTTAGCAAGAAGAACAATATTTGGTCTCCATAGTATATTAGTTATTTGTCGAAAATTCATTGTAGTTTTTATGCTGTTTGTTTTAATGGTTTTTGTGTATAAACAAAAAGAACCGCGGCAGAGCGATGTGATTTTAGTAGATATTCCAATTGCCCAGGGGATCGGCGATTCGGGTGACTGGACCCGGGGATTTGGTCCGTCTTCCGTCATGAGGCCGACCGAGCGCCGGATGACGGAAAAAAGAAAAAAGGGGGGTCGGCGATTACCCAAAGCCTTTTTCTACCAGCGAGAGATAGTACGTATAAGCATTTCCACAAGGTAAACATAAAAATGCGTAAAATTCCTAAATAGTAGTAAGAAAATCAACCTACTATATTAGGCGTTCTAGATGGATTGCTATGAAAATTATCGTTAGCCGGATTTAATTTTATAATCGGCCTATGATCTGACTAAACATAGTATTTTAGACCAATTTCTTATTATTACCTAGTAACCGTATACGTTTTAAAGGGTTTGAAAGTCACGTTTAAAGGTTCAGTTACATACAAATTAAGTTCATACAAGTATGTTTAAAAAGAGCATGGAACCATCATACGCTGTTCAAATAAAACTTCTTTGAATTCACAGATTCACAGATGACAATTTAATAATAAATTAAGTCACATTACCGGCAAGACAAAATTAAGCAAAAAAAATTGAGTAATAGTGGATGTGTACAAATTTTCATCGGTCTATCCGTCCTATCCTTCTACCATCCTCGATTTTCTAGTATTCAAAGGAAAATGTGGCAATACAATTTGTTTTTAATTTTACGGCGATAAACTATTAATCCTTATGAGAAAACCACCCAAGTATGAAAATTAAGTATCCAGTAGCTCAAAAAATACAAATCAAGGGCCCGTGACTTATTTAAAGTAAAGAAGCGAAGTCATTATTTTTTTATGGACCTGTTCTTTGAAATACCTACTTATAATGATTAGATCGCAGCGAAACAAATTCTTCCATTATAAAATTTGTCCGTCTGTTCACCTAATTGTTATTTAATACCGACTTCCTTTGTTACGTTGTTTTTATTATAATTTACAAGTTCTTAATAACACACCAAAGTTCAAAAGGTTCCAGTCATTATAATAGATTATGCTTTTTTGAATAACAACCTTAATTGGAATCGAAAACAGCACTTAGTAGGTGCTTTATAAATTATATTATGTATACGTTATATTTATATCGATGCTTATGAGTACGTGTGTACATAATTAAAAACATCTTCCTGATCTGAAATATTCATCTTCAATGCCCGTGATTATCGAAAATACGACTATAGGATATAAACAAGCAGATGACGTCACAATACCACTGAAGAAGAGGTCGTAATAAAATTATATTCCAACCGTCTGACTAGGTCAATTCTCAATACCAATTTTCCTTGCATAAGATGAGAAGAATGAGACAAGTAATAACTGCTCAAAAGGTGTAGTGATATAAGTGCTGAGCTCTCGTGCTGTCTTGAATAAGCTTTGCTCAGGAGTCAGGACTATTTCTTGTGTGATCCACTAACCATTGTTTTGAGTCTGAGTGTAATTTGTGTCGGTCAATTGTGTTTGTGAAATCACAGTGTGACAAGGATTTATTACCTAATAGACATTAGGGTATAAGAAAAGTCTCAGCTCATATACGTCCCACTGTTGAGTTCGAGCCATCTCCATAATAGGAGGGAATTTGATGTATTATACCACGCTAGTTAACCGGGTTGGTACCTGCAGGGTTCAGGATTTCCTCCTCTCGTATGGATGTTAAATGCATATTTAATCCATTAGTTGTCTTTTACGACATCCATGAGCAAGATAGTGGAGGTGAATTGTGTTCTTACTCCGTCACCATAAGGAAAAAATACCTCTTTTCTCCTTATGGCTTTCTTATTTATAATATATCTGTTTCTTCCACAGACCCATACAACCAAAGGTGAATAACAAAGCACTTTTCTTTTAAACCTATTAAGAGTTTTTTCCTGTCCTAGGGTTATAACACAGAGTCCTAACTATCAGCTTGCTTGCTTGTGCTAATGGACCAATACCAATTGTCAAACGCGTCTTCGTCGTCTCATATACGTTCCGCTGCTGAACTCGAGTTTCCTTCACAATAAGAGGGCAATTAACTTGCTAGTCCGACATGTTGGTCATAGGTATAGGTAGGTTATAGAGTTTAATGTCGTGTTGATATATTATATGCATATTACAAACCTTAGGCCTCAATAGTCACAGGCAAAAAAGGAAGTGATGAATCGTATTCTTACTCCGTCACCATACAGACAATCTACGTACTAATAAACGTGGGCAGCCAACTTGTTTCCCATTATAGCTAACAAAAATAAGTAGACATCTTTTAGAAAAGATGGGGCGACTAAGATTTCAACAAATACATAGTAATAGATGTTATCACCAATTCCTGTCACGAGTAACTTATAACATTTAATTACATTTATTGTCATCGTTAAGTACTTGGATATTCATATTTTAAAGATTTTATTCACCATTCAAAGATACGTAATCAACTGTCTGATCCTCTACTTTATTATTCAACTTTTTTATTTTATTTACAATGTGTTTATTTAGAGGAGTGTGGTATATGCGCGTGGCAGGTCGGCCCGACTCGTAAAAAGTAAGTTAGAAGTCAATTTTTGACGTGTTTTTAATTAAAATGTCTTATTTTAAGTTGAATATCTTGTTAAGGTACGAAATACGATGCTGCTTAAATATGTGTGGATAAGTTTTCAATTATATTTTTATAATTTGAATTAAGCTTTTTTTTTTGTCGCAGTGTTGTAATAAAAAATAATATAAATTTTGTTCGCGACTTCTCCAATGTGCTTTGCTCTTTTTTTGACAATTTTTTAAAGATAATACGCTGCACTAACAACACTTGCATTGTGGGAGACCTTTACAAACATAATTAACGGACACAAAGTACATCCAGACTCAGAACAACAATTTATGAATTACGCAAAGTGTTGTCCTGGGATGAGATTCCAACCCACGAAACTGGGTCTGTAGTTCAGTATCTCAACCACTACGCTATCTGTGCAGTTTTTAATTGGAAAATACATAATGACGGAATATAAGATAATTTAAAGAGTAATTTAGTTTTGGGAACGTACCCATATTGAGCGACTTGCTTATATGTTCACAAATGCTATGCTTTAACAAAATTAGATTTTAATTTGTACTAGGGCTAGGGACACATAGTATCGGTACGTTCCCGTCTCAGTATTTTTTAAAATCAGAATTATGTTTAGTTAGTACATTAAATTCCTCCTCTTTTCTAATTTTTTCTGATTATGTATTACTTATCTTTCAATTCAAGCATCAAGTCTCGGAAGTCACTTTAATTTGGTTATATAAAATATACATTTTTTACTGAATATCAAAAAGCAAGGATGGTCAATTTCTGCGATAGACGGAAGTTGGAATCAAACGAATCTCGACAATGAAAAGTGAATTAATTGCACAATTGCTTTTTGTTGCGGATCTCAAAAGAAACTCGCCTACAATACAGCTGTTCGAGTTATTGTTATATTACAATATCGTGTTATTATCGTTGTTAATCCGTTCACTGGCTATTTAGTTGTTTACGTAAAGAAACGCTGCTTTTTTTTTTGTTAATATAATTGTTATTTGTGGCATAACAATCAGTGACTTGTAAAATAATTTAGGTAAACGCCGTTGTTAAGGCATTTAAATTATGGATGAATCAATACTTTTAGTAAAAAAGCGTAAGCTTTAATAAGAAAAATATATAATATATTTGGATATTTTTATTTTGCGATAATGTAATTAAGAAAAAAAAACGGCACCGTAAAAATTGTTTTATTTCATATTTCTTGTGCGGTTTTTAATAGACTTCAAAAAAAGGAGGTTCTCAATTTGACTCTATGTTTTTTTATATATTACGGGATCATTCCGCCAATTATAAATTATATTTGATGATTCTTTTTTGTAGTAGATCATACTTCAGATATGGCCCATATAAATTTGATCAAGGATCTGACCAGTAATTTTTGCATAAAACTATTTTTTACGGACTGTCAGTTTGCCCGTGACCATGAACATTGCAAAATATTCGCAACGTCGGGCAATCGAAAATCAAATACAAACGCGATAAAATCCGTAAAAAATATTTTGAATTAATTATATTGAGTATACTCGCGTAAACTTCAGAAATCGGCAGTATTTGAGTTATCTTTATTATGGCGAGTATTTCATTCATCTCGACATCATAGTTCTGGTTTTTATTTGTTAAAAGTTTGTATTATTTAATTATTTGCGATTCGAGATTTTCTGGGGTTGCCACATTCAGAAAATCTGGAATCTAGGCAATAGAATGCTGTTAAACCACGATCATCTATTTCACAATTCCAGCTATAAGCACAGACAATAAACGCATTGTATTTTTGTTTGGGGGGATAAGATCTTTTGTTTTATAATATTGTGTAATAATAGATGTGTTATCTCGACTTGTTAAATTATAGCCTATCAATCTGTAAATTGCAACAGTTATCTTGAACATTATGTCTATATCTCTTAAAAGGTCACTGATGTAGCGTATATTTTTAAATCGTTTGTAATGTTCATCATTTGTCTATTGCTTTTTCTATTACCAATAGTGGCAGAATTAGTACATATCTATTTGACAGTAAATGGTAACTATTTATTGAGTAATATCTATTAATAGTAGATATTGAGAATGTAATAATGTATCCGTGTAGTGAAGGGTTACAGTATTTATGTCACCTCTCCTTATTTCCTCGTGGGAATTGTAAAAATAGGTTTACACCTGAGGAGTGTTATCAACGCTTTGTTAGGAATTCTAGATAAACTACAATCGTTGACACTCAAGCATGACGATTATGACATAATACAGTCCTAGAAAGACGCCTATATCCAATAGTGGACATAGACAAGATGATAACTGGATGGGCGAATTAAGATTGTAATTGCGTAATCGTCTATTGATAAATATTAACAGTATACTCTGACAGAGAACCCACAGAAAATAAAATTTTATTACCACAGTTTAATTTGTGTAACTGATCCCTATATGATTGCGGCTTTGCCGTTTCTTTCACCTTAAAATTCAGAGGGATTTTATTAACTAAGTGACTCATAATTATCAGGGCCTATCCAAAAATAGAAAATGTCAAACGTTACCTTATACTAGTATTAGCTTATACCTACCTTATACTAGCTATTCCACAGCATTTATTAGACAGTAAACTCTATCTTCATCAAACTTAGTAGTTAAGAAAGGGACAGAGTTAAAGATTGTACGATCTAGTCACGACGGGGTTATAATATTAAAATCTGATTATTTTCATGGTACAAACATTGAGCAACTAAGGAGTGGTGTATTCACTATATGCGCTTGTTAAGTTAGTTGTATACTAAACGACATACTTTTTTTTTACGTGTGGGCTATGGTAAGCGCATACGCGGTCCATTCCGTCCGGGGCGAGCGACGTAAAGACGGCGCGCGGGCCCATAACCCACCCGTACCCACGTCGCACTAGTCGTTGGGCTGACCACCGGAGCAGGGTGACTTATCGTCAGTGGTCGGACTGAAGGTATACCCTTTCGGGTACCCTCACCTCTCGACGTCCCCGTCCCGGGACGTCGGTCGCCGTTGCTCTGCGGGTGACGGACTAAAATCCACGGTCCGGTCACCCGCAGCCTCGCGGCGGAACGTGTCACCGAAGTGGAGCTCCTCTCGCGCACCAGCAAAGACATACCTTGAATATACTTTTTTATATTTATCATTTGCATTTATTACGTTCGATTCGACTTGTTTGAGATGATTGTATTCATAACAATAGTATTTGGGACAGTATTTTTCTCAAGTACTGAAAATCGATTATAAATACCCCATACCTTGTTTTAATGCCTATAAATACACTAGGTATTAGAAATGAATGGTGTTAAAAAATTATTTTGATTTTGATGATGATTGCTTGTACGCCGCCCGGTATCAATCGCGTTGAGATTTAGTGTTGAGATTTTAGTAATCAAATCTATCCCACAAATGAATCTATTTTTTTCGTGATATAAAGTAGTTTATGCAATATTTTAGGCCATAGCATGCTTTTATTCAATCTTCATTCAGATCCATTAAGTCGTTCTGGTGTGAATGAGTAACCAAAATCTATACGCATTTGTAATAATAAATGTTCAAAGCATTCATCTTATAGTTTACTTTTTAACGTTAATTCAAAATTAGGTTTCTAATTTTGAAAAACATATTACTAATTTCTTGCATGTGGTAACGGAGTAAGAATATAATTCACCACCCTCTCTCTTGCCCATGGGTGTCGTAAAAGACGACTATTAGATATTACATGCACATAACATCTATGTATGCAAGAAAAGGATAACTATAGAGAATATTGGGGTAGGCGAACACGTGTGATAATGATGATTTTGTGGTTTTCAGTGTTTACTCTTGAATCTCAATTCCAATTCTAAATCCAATCGCAGCTCGAATTTGAGCAATTTCGTACTCTTGAAAGCGACACTAGCGCACAACTGGAATCAAATTCGGTGGAATTTTTTTAAACTAAATGAATTCGACTCTCAATTAAGTCAAATATTTGCCACTCCCGACGTGATTTTGACGTAGTTTAAAATCTTTAAAAACCACACAATTTCAAGAAAGCGTCTTTGTAGTGATTAACGTTATTAATTTAAAGTAATACATTATGACACGTTTGGTAAAAATAATAACGGCAAAAGCGAAGAATTCATTCTCGATTTTGTTTAAGAGTACCAAATATAAGTTTAGTGAGATTGGAATTGAACTGGATTGAAATGAGAATTGATTTCAAGGGTAAGCTCACTGATTTTTCTAACGCGACTTTCTCATTATTTTTTCCATACAAGAAACCTTTTCCGTAGCTAAAATATATATAAATGTTTTTAAAATGCTTTGAACTATAAATCATAGTATAGCATATCTTTTAGAATACTATTCTTTGTAAGCATATTTTCTAGTGGAGCTTATGAAGCAACCTCGCCGGTATAATTTGTATCGATATGGCATTTATTTATGCTTAACAACGAATTAGAACCTTAGCGTGTATACGAACCACTTATATGTGATTAAGCTCCTACGTTTCATATGTATATATCCTGTAATATCGTGTTTAGAGGCATATTATGGCAATGAAAACGTGTTTCCTGTAAACCTGTATCTTGACGGCTCGTTGAGAGTTGTGCGTACTATCTACTACATAGAACTGTTGTTTTGTTTGGGTATGTTATGGTATCATTTTCATACCTGATATTTTTCTGGTGTGAGTTAGGTTAGGTAAAGACGAACCGAACAATTATTATTACTGCTTTTTAGCGGACTTCAAAATAGAGAAGGTTCTCAATTCAACTGTATTTTTTTATGTTTGTTAACTCAGTCCTTTCGATTGTGTGAACGGATTTTGATGATTCTTTTTTATTTGAAAGCACCAGGCTTCCCATAGTCTCATTTCAATTTGGTGCAATTTGAAGTCGGATTTTTTTTTTGTTAAAATTATTCTCAGCCTATATATACGTCCTACTATTAGGCCCAAGCCTCTACAATAAGAACGTAATTGACCGCGCTGGTCAGACAGATTAGCATAACATAAGTGTAGCTTTCTTTTACTTACATGAATATTATCTGCATAACGATGTCTGAGCAGTAGCAATTTGTTACTGCCCTCGAGTGAGAGAGCCGGCAGTCCAAATTTCTGGGGTGTTTGCGTGCCTTCAGTATCACGGAACCTCATTGCACGCATTCACATTCTCTTCATCTTTTTCACGGTAGGTAGCGGCCTAGCAAAGTCCATGAACGACAGTACTACTTACCGTCAGGTGTGCTGTAAGCTCGTTTGCTACCAATAGCAATAAACGAATTTGTGATGCTGAATTAATTAATTAATTAATTTTAGAGATCTAAAGAATATTTTTTCTTCACAACCGTCAGAGTTAATTCTATTATATAAAATATTTCAGCTTTTTATTTATATCATTATATTATTATATAATTACCTCTCTTTTTTTTTTGGGGTGGGCTGCGGTCGGCGCGCTCCTCCGTCCAGGGCGACCAAGGGGCGTAAGCACGCACTAACGCAACCCACCCGAACACCACGTCGCCTTCGTCGTTGGGCCGACCACCGGAGCAGGGTTACTTGTCATCAGTGGTCGGCCCGACAGAATACCCTCTATTTGGGGTACCCTCTCATCGACCGACGTCCCCCCCCTCGGGGAGGACGTCGGTCTTTTCTCACGCGGTCGGCCTCTCGGCGGATGACGGACTAACTCCCCGGTCACGTCACCCGCGACCTCGGCTAGGGCGGCATGACGCGCAGGTAGTCGCGCCTGCGCCGCCCATAATTACCTCTCTAGCAAGAATTACGCATTTCTTTTAGCAATATTCGTGTCCACCCACTAGGTGGACTGATGATCTGGTGAAAGTTGCTGGGCGTCGTTGGATGCAGACGGCACAGGACCACACTCTGTGGCGTAACATGAGGGAGGACTACGTACAGCAAGTGGACGGCGATAGGCTGAAATGATGATGATGTGAAATGTTCGTGTTATCTTTGTCCATAAAATAAGTTTCATTTTAAAATAAAAATCTAGTAAAGTATAAGTATGGTCATCTTGTTAAAAACAAGATAATTTTGAATAATGAATACGTTCTGATAGGTAGCACGAGTGCGGAGGCATACAACTTGCTTTTTTAATATATTTTGTCTTAAGTATATGGCGAATGTGTTAACATTAAAAATTACTTGCGGTGGTCATCTAGTTTATCGCGATGTAAGGCTGTGTCCAAAATGATGTCTGAAAAGCGGATCTATGCATATTTATGTCGAAGAACTAAAACTTATGAATGTTAAAATGAAACTAAGTTTATGAGTAAGAGAGGAAATGAGGATATTAAAGGAGGATTTAGATACGAAGATGGTGGTGTATGATCAGTTGGCGTGAAAGGGTTGTGTTGAATTCTCTTTTTTAAAATTCAGCTAATGCGGGTTTTAACTTTAAAAATTATAGATTGCCATACAAAAACCAAATCCTTTAACTACGTTAATTTTTTTTTATTTGCAATAGGCCATTCTTGTTATGTTCCTTCTTCTTTCTGATTGTTCTCATTCACTTGGATCAGTCTTCCGCGTCATATGTACATCTCGAAGTCTGTCTGTCTGTCTGATTAGAAGGGTTTCTCTTCTATTAAGTCTTGTGGTTTTTATTGCTAAAACAAAAATTGTCCTTCTTTAATGCTTATAATATAAAATAAAACCTTTTGAAACATCATGTAGTTCTTTTCAGTAGTATCGACAATTTGTAAATGACAAATTCCTAAAAACGCTAATTTCTTTGTGTAACATGTTCTAACCCTTATCCCTTTCTAAGTCATACACTGTTACAAAACTAGTCGTAACATCTCTAGAGTTCGTCGGCAGCTGATGTTATTTTAATGATATCCTTTAATGCATAAATAATGCTTACATTAGTTCGCGCGGATCTTGCAGTAGTATGACGCAACACCTGATATGACGAGCCGATAAGAATATCTGATTCTTTGATATGAGAATTTGTTTTTTACTTTTTATGTTCAAAGATCTTGATCGAAATGTATAGTGTAATTTTTATTAATATAATTACGTGATTTTTTTGTATGTTAATCCTTAATTACTGTTGATGAAACTTTGTATATTGTACGCATGCTCATAAAGTATGACCTCAAGAAACTTTGACCACAAAACTTCTTTTTATATAAAATTGCATAAAACTTGTTTAGTAAGTATTAGCTTTAGTGCGATGCCCTTCGAGCCAGGATATAATTTAGGCTCAAGAATATGCGTTATTACTGCACCATTTTTGCATTTTCTTGGCAATTCTACACTTACTTTTGAAACGCTCGTATACCTATGTATATCTAAGACCTCCGTGCTTTCCCTTTCACTCAATATTATCCTTAATTCTTCTTCTTCTTCTTACCTTATACATTCTATTGTTGGAAATGAGCGTCCTCCACAATAAGAGGGAAATTGATCTATCATATCGGTTGCAAATAAAACTATTTTACGGCTTTTATCGCGTTTGTATGGGCTATGGTTCGCCTGTAACTATCAACGCCAGCATTTGAAACGTCGGACAATCATAAATCAGATACAAGTGCGATGAATTCCGTAAAATAGTTTTATTTATAATGTATAATACTCGCGTAAACATTAGAGACTATCAAACCAAGATAACTAGACGGCTTAGTATTAATATTTGTTTTAAATTTTCCTTTATACGATCAGTCATTGTGGTTAATGCGGGGTATTAGAAGTAAAATGTAGCAATATGGGGCGGTATTTTTACTAAATCTACTAAAGTTTTTCTACATGTAAGTATAATATTACACAGCCAGCGCTCTCCGTGACGCGTTATCAGAGTAGAACCACGCTGCAACGTCACATGCAAACGCTGTGACATGAAAATTCTACGCTTTCTAACCGATATTGTCATTTTCAAACGTCATAATTCTATGGTTGACTGACTCATAATTCTGCTCTTATACCAATTATTTGGGATTGATTCAATATATTCTTCTTTCTTATTACACATTGCTTGTAATGTGTAATAAGAAAGAACATTACTTGTAATGTGTAATAAAACTATTACCAAAACTCTTGAGTTTTGGCAATAGTTTTAGACCGGCCACTGTTGTAAGCCAGCTACGAACCATTTAGATATAAATTGAGGTCACGAGAACCATAGTGGCCACCCGAACCCATTAGTGGTAGGAGCGGCTTCTTACATCCCCTCTAAAATGTCCGTGATTAAACAACCGCGACTAATACTCGACGAACCCGACGACATTAATAACTCTCGCCCAGACTGAGGCATACACAGCCCGCGAGGCCTTGACAAATAATAATAAATATCCACGTTACCGCCCCCGCCGACGGGGACGGCAGACGTGTCGCGTTAAAATCATAAACGTGGGAGTGCCCACTTTACCAGCGATCGCCCGAGCCGAGGTCCGTACCCCACAGGGGGTGCCCTCGGGATCGGTCGCTTAACTTTAAACGGGTTGAGAGCCCTCAGCGCTCACCCACCAGTCCGGGTAAAATTGTCACAGCCATCTGAGGCTAACAACTAAGTAACAGACAAAAAAAAAAACACCATAGTGGCCTAACTAATTTTTTTACAGTATTGAGTTTATAATTTTTACAGATATAATTGAGCATTTTGATAGAACCAAGGTGGCCTAAAAGTGATACAACGAATATTCACTAGAAGCAGCATAATCATTGTTATGATTTTTACTAAACTGTCTTTATTTTACTTACTAAGAAAAGTTTGAAAGAAGACTACGTATTGTGTCGACCCCAAGCAATTAGGATAAGAGCAGAGTAATGATGATGATAATATGGATGATTAAGAAATCTATTTAAATAACATATTTGTGTCATCATCACCCTCTTAGCCTATACACATCCCATTGCTGGGCTCCACTTCCTGCATTATAGGCGAATTGACCCACGCTGGTCCAACGTATTGGTATAGAGTTTTGTTTCGAATTTTCCTTCTCTTGCACAGATATTACAGTAGAACTCGTTTAATACGATCACGTTTTAATACGATTTCCCGTATAATACGCCATTTTGCGTCAGTCCCAGCAACTTGAGACATGTTTTTATACATTTCTTAACGCTTAATACTATCGTCATCCCGTTTAATACGCCAACACGTGCCACTCAAATACACATATTACCCCTTGCGGCAGCGGCCAGCGACTGACGAAATGACGACTGTCGAGAGACCCTAAGTGATAATGTTAATGACCAAGAAGAAGCTGAGTCAACTCCGATTTTATCACACGCCCAGGCATTATCAGCAGTTAATGATTTAAGACGCTATGTAACTTCTTTGAATCAAGCGAAGACGCACTCATCATCATCTTGCTCTTATCCCAATTACTTGGGGTCGACGCAATATGTCATCTGTTTTGACATATTGCAAAAAGTTTCGGCAATGATTTTTATAACCGGCCGCCTGCCTGACGTCAACCCTCCTTGGGAATGTAATCGTTGACCCAAATGGTACCAGATGGAGTTGGTCCGGGTCAATCTAGGGCTCTTAGTCGTCTTTTACGACACCCACGAGCACAGCAAGGGTTGGTAGTATTCGAAGCCGCTACCACACAGCACATAAAGAATACAATACAATAAAGAAAATGAACAAGATTTTATTTAGGTAATTTTAAGTGTTAAATTCAATACGTAGGTATTCAAAATAATAATATAATAGAATCCGTACTAATATTATAAATGCGAAAGTAAGGATGTTTGTTTGTTACGCTTTCACGCTTAAACCACCGAACCAATTTCAAAAATTCTTTCACCAATGGAAAGCTATAATATCAGGGAGTAACATAGGCTATATTTTATCCCGATATTCCCACGGGAACGGGAACTACGCGAGTAAGGCTGAAACCCAAGCGAAGCGAGGGCTGTTGCTAGTAAATTGCTAGTAAATAATAATGGCATGTTTTTCCCTTTCCCGCATAATACGCTTTCCCGCATAAGACGCGTTTTTTGGTCAGATCCCTGCGAAATCGTCTTAAAGGGGTTTTACTGTATATGCAAATTATATCCCTTAGTCGTATTTTACGACACTCACGGGCAAGAGAGGGGGTAGTGAATTGTATTCTTACCCTACTTAAGACGTATTTGTGTATGTTTATGAAAATTCTTTTAAATTACCGTTACATACAATGAACATACAATAACTAAAGTCTATTATTAAAATAGATTACATGCTAAGGAAAACACAGGCTAAAAATCACTGTGTGTATACAATATAATTTGTCTGTCTGTCGGCGTGCGGTTTTCGCTTCCGCATTGCGCGGCGGCACGAACAGACACAATTTTGTTTGTATATACATATATTATATATACAAATGCGGTTATGCGTAGTTGTTCTATTGTGTACGTAATTGTGGTAGGTTCAGGACCACCGGGCATAGAGCGGACATTGGGCTTTCTGTTTGTACATCTGTGTTTATTAAACTAGATGAGTCTGTGGGTAATGAGTTTCGTCATTCGATTGTTGAAAAGTTATTCAACTACCTGTCTTAAGAGAAGCACGGAAGGCTTGGTTAAGATACGGACTTAACGTGCCAGTGTCGTAGGTTCGGATCCCATGCAAGACAAGACTTTGTGCGATCTACAAATTGTTGTTCTGAGTCTGGATGTGATTTGTGTCCGTTAGTTATATATTTGTAAAGTCCCCCACTAGTGGTAGGACTACACTGTTGACAGTTGTTTGTCTACAGCCGCGGGCCGGTCCGTCCAGGGTGGTACCACACTGAGCAGAAAATCGACGTCCGAGAAGTAGCAATTTGTTACTATGCTTCGTTTGGTAAGCGAGAGAGCCGGAAGCCCAACATTTTTGAGGGTGTTTGTGTGTGGTGAATTTTAGTGATGCCTTTAGCATCACCGAACCTCATTGCACGCATTCACACTCCCTTCACTTTCTTCGCGGTAGGCAGCATCCTTGCAAATGTCCATGAGCGGCAGCAACACTTACCATCAGGTGTACTGTTTGCTCATTGGCCACCGTTTGTAATAACAAATCAAGGATTATTTTCTCAGTGCAGGGTGTAGGCTTTCTTTAAAAAAAAAGAAAGAGGGTTTTGGTTTTTCTTACTACTATGGACAGAGATAAAGAGTGACAACACGTTGTCTTCTTAACTTGTCACCACTTGTCGGAGCCATTAGTAGCATAAAATGCCAGGTTGGTCGTATGCTGCCTGGGGCAAAGGACATGGTGACGACATAGAAGCTATGTAGTTAACCAAACACTGCTCTGATTATACATGCTTGGTAGAATCATTATCATTTCAGATCATACACGTCCCACTGTTGGGCTCCAGCCTCCTCTACCATAGGAGGGGAATTGACCTACTGTACCACGCAGGTCAGAGGTGTTGGTATAGGGTTTTATTTCCAGTTTTTCTTCTCTTGCACAGATGTTATATTCATATTTAATGCTTTAATCGTCTTTTACGACACCTACCACACGGAATTCGCTTGATAGAATAGTGTCAAGTAAAGGTTATTTTATACTAAAAACAAAATGTTGCCATAACGTTATTATGAACCATTTGAAAAGTAACTCTTGTTCATTTTACTTATCAACAATAGTCGAACGAATAAAAACAATAGCTTGAGAATAAGTTCATTAATATTCCCCGTATAGGAGAACACGGGCTAAATGTTAATACTTATGCTTTTTCTCATCAACCGGACTGGTATCACGGACGCCATAATGGTTGGGACCGGGAAGTGGTTGATGCACCCTCAATTACCACGAAGAAATAGAGTAGCGGGGACACACGACTGAAAATGTTGACGAGCATATTAATATTACAATATTTTTAAATAACCCCAAAAAGTTAAAGAAGTTGTATGTATTTATGTATGCACGTAAGAAGTTGTACTTCTTTGACATAACAAAATAAAAATCTTTTTAATAACATTATCCTTCGAAGAACGCATGATCCTACGTTTGTAGAAAAACGACACTAATAATAGAAAAAAGGTATTTAATACATTGAAAGTTTAATTATAACGCATTATCTAGTTGACATTTGTGACGCTGCGTGTGCGCATCGTAAAAAATCTTGACTAGCTAATTTCGGGATGTCGGTTTTTCGTGGCGGTATGTTAAAATTTACACCCATCATTTTTCCCTAATGCGCTAAAATAAGTATGACTTCAATACAAATATTTTAAAAGCAGCAATACAGGGTTTAATAATAGTAGGTTTGAAGAAAATATGATATTTTTAATCAACTATCACATGAATAAAATAACTAAGTCACCAACCACATAACAGTATATTTTTCTATATAGTTAATTCCATTATAGTTAAGTTTCCATAGTTAAGTCCATTCTAATTGACTGTGTGTCACAAGCTTACCGTACACGTTGCGTTTGCGCGCATAACACTAAATCGAGCCAGGTTTACTGCGCTTACGACACGCCCCCAGTTAATTGGTGTCGTCCGCGATGCGAAGGAATGTTATCGACTATGATACTACCTGCCTTCCTACTTTTATATTGTAAACACTGATAAGATTTATTTACTGCTGAAATGTTCGATACCAAGCCCTATTTAGGTCATCTTTTGTGGCCCAATTAAGATGATAATAAAAAATATGAGATGATATATTTTAGACGCAAAGAACTATATTAAGTTTACTTTATTAAGTGATACATGGCGTAAATCCATTATTATTTTTAAAATGGAGAAGGAGAGACTCCACCACTTTCATATGATTAATCAATATACTGCCCACGTCAATAAAGGATCGTCGATAAATACGGGTTAGGCTCATGGTGGAATAAGATATAAAGAAGTCTTACTAGTCCCATATGATGAGCTGCCACAAGAACTTCATCTTGCAACTCTTGCGCGAAATGCGCGTTTGAAGCCAAACCGCCCTAAGGATGCTTCATTCAGATGGGAAACACGTGTCAAATCCATATTAGAAATTCTGCGGACCTTCATCCCTTACATTTTAAAATAATATCTATGTATAATTTTATATGTGAATCGTAAAAATTAGCTGAAGGATAATCTGGAAAATGTGGAGAAGCAAATTTCTGGGATAAATTACCTGATCGATAAGTTTGAGTAAGGTTAATTCTCTTGTAAATTATTCAATAATTATCCAAGTTGAATGCTATGGAATATGTACCCGAAAGTGTAACTCTTCAGATGAGCCATTGATATCAGGGCAATGGTACTTTAGGTTATAAGACCCACACCGATCGTGTTTCTCCCCAGAAAGCTGGTCGTATTGATGTCGGAGCAATTCAGAAAAAAGAAGGATAAAAAATTTTACTATGGTACATTATTTATTAGCGTTAAATATTTTGCCGCTGTTTCATCCATATTCCTGTGAGAATATGGAAATAAAATATAGTCTGTCACTTCGCTGCTAATATAACCATACATTGGTGAAATAATTATTGGAATCTGTTGGTTCAAGCGTGAAAGCGTTACAAACAAACATCCTCACATTCGCATTTATAAGCTAGTATGATTGTCAACTGAACTACACATCCGTATGTCACTGTATCACGTACCCAACCGATATCTTAACCAGTTATTAGGCTTAATATCTAACTGGACAGTTGACTGATACAAAATACAACCTGCAATATCTTCAATATCGCAAATTTATTAGCATAACTTGCTTCCTTGATGTTCTGTAATGTAAGATAACTGTTTAATTTACTTTATTACCAACGCGACCAATGAGTTAGAGACTCGACTGGTGGCAAGTTTATGATAATGATTGCTACTAGGACCAATAAATATTTTCAACTGAAACAAACAATTCCGTATCTTAGAAAGAAGAAAAGAATGGACTCATATCTGTAGACAGAGATATATTAACTTAATCATCATCAACATCATCTCAGCCCATATACGAACCATTGTTGGGCTCGGGCCTCCTTCATAATGGAAGGGTAATTGACCTACTATACCACGCTGGGCAGACGTGTTGGTATAGGGTTTTATTTCGAGTTTTCCTTCTCTCGCATAGATGTAATATGTGTTTTATATCCCTTAGTCGTCTCGTACGATCACCCACGGGTAAGATAGGGGGGTGGTGAATTGTATTCTTACTCCGTCACCACACGGAATATTAGATCTTACTTCATAGGATCATTAACTTAATACCAAAAGGTTATGACGGAGTAAGAATACAATTCCCAACGCCCTCTCTTGCCCTTGCGTGTCGTAAAAGACGACTAAGGAAATAAATTTGTATACAACATTATGCAAGAGAAGGAAAACTCGAAACAAAATATACCCTACTCTACCTACCTACCCTATACCAACACGTCTGACCAGTTTCCGACACAACATGGATAATCTTTTAACTGAACACAATAATTACAAGAGTCCGCGACACAGGAATTATTCCACCTACGAGGTTTATTAAAATATCCAATATACTTTTCAGTATCCTAAACAAACAGAATTTAAAGTAACTCCCGTTATTGACAAAGCAATCGATACCCAAAATAAATATTACGCAACGCGCACAGCAGTTAGTCGCACAGGTGTTAATGTTACATAATTAGATACCGCTTCACATATCATTGAGTTGTAAACCGTTTGAGTCGCGGTTAAATCAAATATTGGGCTAACACTTTAACACGTCACTAAACGGATCATCCAATATTATCATTTTTAAAGGTTGTTTTAACTGTTGTATAAGGGTTTTATTTCTTAAATACATTATGCGTTTCTCAGTAATTGTCACTGTTGGATAATTTCTTCATAGAGAAGGATGGGTCGACAATTAGTCTACAAAACGACGCCAAACGAGTTAGCTTAATCCTTACTAATATTATAAATGCGAAAGTATGTTTGTTTGTTACGCTTCCACGCTTAAACCACCGAACTTCTTTCACCAAAGAAAAACATTATCAGGGAGCAACATAGGCTATATTTAATCCCGATATTCTCATGGGGACGGGCACTACGCGGGTAAGGCGTCTAAAACCGAAGCGAAGCGAGGGCAGGTTGCTAGTTAAATGTAACAAAGTCGGTTTTGAATTTTCCTTTTTAACTCCCGACGCAGAAAGAGGTGTGTTATAAGTTTATCGCCAATGTTTGTTTACCTATCTTTTGAACGGATTGACCGATTTCGATGCGTTTTTTTTTACGTGAAAGCGAGTTTATGGTGGTTCTTAGTTATGTTTGGTAAATATGACCCAGCAGTCTGAAAAGTATCAACTCTTTTCCAAAATTGTGTATGGTATTTTCGGCATAAATGGGTTTGTCTTTGATTTAGGTGTTCCATACATACAAACGTTCTTTTTTTACCTTTTAAGAGTTTCTTTTTGTTTTTTTTTTATATAGGTTTGAATTTTTTTATTTAATGATTATTTTACAGTGATGCTGTGTATGTTTCTTAATAATTTCATTCTATACGATGGTGCTTTCTGATGATAAGTTATACGATAATTTTCTGTATCTAAATCTTTTTTTCAGCTGAATTCCTAAGTTTCTGTTTTATTTACTGTAGCGGCCTTTTTGCATATATATTCATCTGTTCGAGATTAATATTTTGCGTTTTTTTTTTTGGGGTGGGTTGCGGTCGGCGCGCTCCTCGCACCACTCCGTCCGGGGCGACAGAGGGGCGTATAGCACGCAACACCCGCAACCCACCCGAACACCACGTCGCCTTCGTCGTTGGGCCGACCACCGCAGCAGGGTTACTTGTCATCAGTGGTCGGCCCGAAATATTTTTTGCGTGATAAATCTTTCGTAGAAATGTAATGATTTTGCTGCATTAAACTGTCCGGTAATAATCTAGATGTTTTTATGATCAGGTTAAATGTTATAACGAATACTTTGGTACTTAACATTTGCTATATTTTTGAACAGTATTAATAAAATAATTGGTTAATATCTTTATTTTTTCTTACAGCTTATATAAGCTCTTACGCCATGTATCACCAGTATATACTTATTATATACTTATGTTTCATTGTTGAGCACAAATGATAAGAGATAAATTTATCTATTAATATGGCTGGCTAAATTGGCTGGCTCTGGTTTTTATTTTGAGTTTACCTTCAATTATTACGGGAAGGAAAGTATGTACATATAAAAAAACAGTCGACTGGCGTATAATTTCACTTTACAGAATGACATTATTAATAAAAATTTAAAAAAACAATCCGCTTTTGCAGACACAAAACGTTGTGAAAGCATACAAAATTTCATATTAATACACTTCAACGAAGCACAACACAATGACCATTCATGCCCCTAACTAGTAATTATTTACGTGCCAATAAACTTTTATATTACAAAAAAAAAAACAGCGTGAGATTTTTTTTTGAAATAATACGAACTTCATAACATTGCATTACATCTCTCACAATGTATTATATCATTACAATTTAATGTTACATAATAATAATTGTTATATAATTGCAATTTATGCAATTATGATACCAAGAATATCATAATACATGCTAATATTTGCAAACAAGATAATGATCTGTTGGTCCCTAATGCGGAAGTAGCGCTATATTTTCCCCATAAAGGAATGTAATCAAGCGGGTCATTAGCGTGGAAATTTTATGGAAACGATTCATTTTCATAAATTTTATATGTGTTAGACGTAAATATAGCTTTAGAATGGCAACTTGAAAATATGTTGAGTGATAAAATTTTGACATATTTTTTGCAAATAGAAAATTTTACAAAAATGTCAAGCATTAGCACTTAATTAAAATAAATTTATATATTTTATTAATTTCTTTACAAAATATTACACCAAAATTTCTACCTAATCGATTAAGTTGTTCGCGAGCGCATACCTAAAAAACACAGATATACTTATTTTTATGTCTAACATGACAAATGACACCCTAACCCCAAAAGATATACTTAACAATAGCTCGCATACTGCTACAGTTCTCATAAAAATAATACATAATATTACTATATTTAAAGATGATTAAAATCGTTTGCATAAAAGTAGGGCGTCGCGCGTACAAATGTCATTGCTATTATACATTGAACACAATGAGCCGCGGTGCCAAACTGTTTGCCGTTTATTATATTAATTGTAATGGAATCTTTTATAAGCTGCCATCACGTCAATTGTTCTTTTATTATTTACGTTTAATGAAATTCTAACTAAATTGACTTGTTTTTTTTATTTATTACATTAAATGAACCTTTGTTGTAATTCTAACTTTAGAGTTGAGTTAAACTTAATATCCCTTATACCCATGAATACCATTACCTGTGGATATCGAAAAATCGGACTGAGAGCTTACTTTTTTTGTTTTCACGCTATGTAGGTGCATTTACGTACTATCCCTCCGCCGGTGACAGACAGCTGAGTGTGTTTGGGACTCGCCGGCCACATAAGCGACCGAAATACCCACTAAAACCACAACGGCCCCTTCCGCGCATTTATGGGGTGCTGGAGAGATCGTCTGATTCTGATACATTCTATCACCGACACCCTATGACTGGGAGCTCATTGCGACAATCGGCAATTAAGTGCGTTCTTCAACTTGCCTACCAAACAGGTGATTATTGAATTATTCACCCTTATGGAATAAAATATCTTCAATAGTGGATGTTAATATTTTTGTCAGTTGTTACTACTGAAAGTGATTATGTTGAATTAAGAATATGTTCCACTAAAGTCATAGATAGACGCGCAGAGTTAGTAAAGTTTACACCCGGTTATATCGGACGTTAACGGCTTAAAGGGTACAGAAACACCCAATAGTATACTTAATTGTGAAATGAATGTGTTAATTCCCTAAGGTGCTTATAATCCCATAAGAACTAACTTACGATTAGTTAAGTAGTTATTCAATAACGATTATATTTTTTTTTTATTCGGTATCGCGGTCAATGCGTGTTGAACACATTGACATCAATAGCAGTTTTACGATTATTTTTACGATAAAACCTATAAAAATACGCGATTAAATCATGTAATTTGGTACATTGGGATGTTTATTTATTGATATTAGAATTTTTAGTATCACAGTGTCAGATCATGCGTTTCCGTTATGTTTGAGAGAAATTATTAAAACAGCTTCCTTTATAATTATTTTGTAAATGTAGCGGTAATATATAATGCGTTTCAATTAAAATAGGCACAGGATTCATCACGTTCACGTTCTTTGGTTGTCTCTTATTATAATTAATTGAATAAACTTCATGATTTCATTTTAGCTCATATTCGTCCTACTGTCGTATTCGAGCCTCCTCCACTATAGGGGGGAAAATTGTCCTTACTATACCATGCTGGTCAGACAGGTTGGTATAAGGTTTTGTTTCGAGATTTCCTTCTCTTGCATAGATGTTATATGCTTATTATATCCGCTAGTCGTCTTTTACGACATCCACGGGCATTATAAGGAGTGATGAATTGTATTCTTACTCCGTCATCACACGGAAAGTCTCTTATTATATTAAAAATATAAAAATATATTTTCAATATTTCATATCAGACTGTTTTGTCCACTTATATCATTGCTGCATATTTCAACGGTGAATTTAATTAAATTCTTAATATTTGAAAAACGTTTTCTTCATATTTTTCTTCAATCAATGCGCAATTCGACGCTTTTAAAAGGATCAGAATAAAATGTCTTAACTCAATGTTAACATCACATGATTAATATATTTTCACATAATTATAACTATGATTCAAAAGATATTTAAAAAGCCCATGCAAGGAAATGACGCAGCTTTAAAATCTGTCACGGGAACAAAGTGCCTGATTAAATAACGTTATTATATCATTATA
Source organism: Lymantria dispar (assembly GCA_032191425.1). NCBI lineage: Eukaryota > Metazoa > Arthropoda > Insecta > Lepidoptera > Erebidae > Lymantria > Lymantria dispar. Next base: position 4,063,351 of record CM063444.1, on the reverse strand, counting down.
GAATAATACGAAGACGAATATTAACTCATTAAATATTACGTAAGATACAATAAAGAAATCATACAGAACGAATCATGATATCCATTACTTTATAAGAAACTTAATATTACTTCCATTACTAGTAAAAGGCTTTTAAAAATAGCTGACAATAATTCAAACTCACAATACAACAAATTAAATGTTTCTTCTCTATATAATTAATAGAAACTGTTGGAAATTTCACTCTTAAATAATATACCTGTTCGTGTTTTATATTACGAAATTCTATAGTAACATGTCGGTGGCTGTCAGCTGTAAATCTCTTTTATGATTTGCTATGTAATCTTCTTTATTAATATATTCGAGCTGGTTTTCTAGTGAGCAAATCGAACGGATTTTTAACAAGTCTGTTATATGTTTAGTTGTTTTCGTTGAAAGTTTATCTTACCGCCTAATTACGCTCGCACAAGAATCGATTCTTTCGTCGTCAATGTAGTTACAACTCATGTACGTCGCAATTCTGGGCCCAAGCCTTCGCCATAAGAGGAAGGCGACTAACCTACTATTCTACACTTGTCAGATAGGATGGTATGGGGTTTTATTTCGAATTTTCTTTCACTCGTTTAAATGTTATAGGTATATAACAATCCCTTAGTCGTCTTTTACGATACCCACGGGCAAAACAGGAGTATTGGTTCTGGCTCTGTCGCCATCAAAGAATCGGTTTCTGCGATACAGTCAATAGTTGGAGAGAGGAAATAATACCAGTTATGGGGGGTCGGATGGTTATCTTCTGCCCTGACAGCCAAACGGATTCGACTAAGTAATAGTAGATAAACTAGTATTTCAGTTATTTTAATAGATAAACACTGTTTATAAAAGTAATTAAGTTAGATAAATTGCAATCCAATATATCTACCATTGCGACCGTGATATGTGATTAGGTCTTCCATAATAGTATAATAAGAATGAAATTGACCTAATTTACCATACTGGTCAGACAGTTTTTACATACTGGTCAGAGTTTTCTTTCTCTTGCATAGATGTTTTTTTATTTTTTTTTTTTATTTATTTAAGACAACACCCTGCACTGAGGAAATAATCCTTGTATTGCGGGGGACTTTACAAACATATAATTAACGGACACAAATTACATCCAGACTCAGAACAACAATTTGTGGATCGCACAAAGTGTTGTCCCGCGTGGGATTCGACCCCCTGACACTGGCGCTGTAGGTTGCTATCTTAACCATTACGCCATCTGTGCAGTCAAGCATGCATGTTAAATGCATATTATATCCCTTATTCGTCTTTTACGTCATCAACGGACAAGATGGGCTTGTGTTCTTACTCCGTCACTACGCCATTCAGCTTAGTGGCGCAGTTTTCAAGTCAATTATTTTTTTGTAATATGTATTCGTAATTTCATCATTATCTCAGCTCATATACGTCGCATTGTTGGGCTCGAGCCTCCTCCACAATAGGAGGGAAATTGACCTTACTGTCATGCTGGTCAGATAGGTTGGTATTTCGAGTTTCCTTGTATAGACATTATATGCGTTATATCCCTCATTCGTCTTTTACGACATCCACGGGCGAGATAGGAAGTGGTGAATTGTATTCTTATTCCATCACCACATGGAAAATTCGTAATTTAACTATAGGTAAATTAATCTAGACAATTCTATAAATGGGCTAATTATAATTCATTAACACTAAATCCTACAAAATCTAAAATGTTAATATTAGGAACTAAATCACAAATTACAAAAGTAGAATGTCAAAACCCAAAGTTACTAATAAATAATATCTCTATACCTATTGTGACTGAAACTAGAAATTTGGGTCTTATATTCGATAGTGAAATGAGATTTGAAAAACATATCAGTGAAAAGATCAGAACTGCTTTTTTTTAAATTGAAAATACTATATGGTATTAGGAAACATTTGTCAAAAGAAACTCGTAATTTATTATGTGACCTCCTTATTCTATCTTCTTTTGATTATTGTAGCACTGTTTATGGTCCCCGATTATATACTAAAACTGAAAATCCCATACAAAGAGTGCAAAATGCATGCATGAGATTCTGTTTTAATATACCTAAAAGGGAACATGTAACGCCATATATGATCAAACATAAAATTTTCAACATGAAATCAAGAAGAGAGCTCCAGCTCGCATGTATGACGCAAAAAGTATTATGGAATAAAAACCCTGAATACTTATTTGAAAAACTTACATGGCTTAGAGATATTCACTCGAGAACTATATGCTCTAATTCATCTTATACTCTTCAAATACCAATGCACAAGACTAGTGGTTTCAAAGGCTGTTTCAAATATAGTGCATCAAAAATATGGAATAACATTCCGCCTCCTTTAAGACAAAATACAAGTTTTAACAGCTTTAAAAAAATAAATAAACTACTACTATTATACCGAAATAAAACCATATTTGATGCGACATTTGTATAACGAACTGATGAATTACATGACATAACCTACAAATTTGCAACAAATAGATACGTCAATCGCTGCCCACATACACGCATACGCACACACATACACACATTCACACACGCAAACAAACACTCAACACTCATACACACAAAAATGGAAAAGCGAACTCATCATACAAAAGCACATCTTTCATAATTCAATTCATTAATGTTATTTATATTGTTATCATTGTTATTGTAAGTTATTTTTATTCCTTTTCTTTTTTTCTTTTCTTTTTGTTATTTTTTTCTTTCTTATATGTTTGAGGAAAGGGGTTTGCTGAAAACCAGCCCTGCATAATTTCTATGCAGCACAATGCTGAGCATTCCCCTATTGACAAAATTAATTAAAAACATGTATTATAATTATTAGTTATTATGTGACAATAAATGCTATTCTATTCTATAAACGTTGTAAAACAATACGATTGGTCATAGCTTTCGTTTTATAACAGTTTGTATACTCATTGACATATACAATATATTGATTAACACCGCGGGCGATAATAATCTACGCGCTTCCGTCGCGACACCTGCGCCTGCGCAGCGAAAGTTGCGCATTTGTCACTACTACAATTATCTACACATTGCGCACTGACGATGCAATATATCGAGTATCTTGGGTTCGATTCCGATTTGTCATTAAAATTAATAAAATCGGCCAAGTGCGAGTCGGACTCGCGCACGAAGGGTTCCTTACCATTGACTAGGTAAACAAGTGCCTCCCTATTGCCATATTATAGATATTGAGCAAAAAAATAAATTTTATTAAATGGCAGCCCCCCTTAAATATTTATTTTATTTTTAGTATTTGTTGTTATAGCGGCAATAGAAATACATCATTTGTGAAAATTTCAACTGTCACTATCACCGTTCTTGAGATACAGCCTGGTGACAGACGGACGGACAGCGAAGTCTCAGTAATAATATAAAAATTTTTACCGTTTGGGTACGGAACCCTAAAAAGAAAACAAAGAGTCCTATTAACCTAACATTGTGACGACAGGACGAGTACCTATAGATGTTGGGGGGAAAGAATACAATTACGCTATTTTCTTCACGGTAGGCAACGGCCTAGCTGTGCCCCTGGTATTGTAAAGGTCCATGTGCGGCAGCATCACTTACCATCAGGTGTGCTGCTTGCTCGTTTGCTACCGTTGGCACTAAAAACAAACCTTACTTGACCATGAGAATCTCTGAAATTGACTAAAGGATACTCCTTTTGCTGTTGGGCAGTTGGGCTGAAGTAATTTGGAGTTTACCACATTGCACAGACGGGTTTGTTTGTTTTTATTCGGATGTTACTTTTTTTATTGTGATCTTAATGCGATTGACAATTCGCGTAATGGTTAAGATACTGAGCCATCATGCCAGCGTCCGTTAGGTACCCACGCAGCAATACTTAGTGTGGTCCACACATTATTGTTCTGAGTCTGGGTGTAATTTGTGTCCATTAAATTATATGTTTGTAAAGTCCTCCGAAATACGAGGATTATTTCCTAAATGCAGGGTGTTGTCTTTATTAAAAAAATGCACATTTCCCTGAACTTAATATAATAATATCCATGGGAAAGAAGTGGCGATTACCATTATTAACCTGACACCACACGGATGACATAGAAAAATAAATACGTGTAATAAGCATAGTTTATGAATACACATCTCTTTAATAAAAACAAATATCAAGTCACGTCAAGTGAACTTTATCAAACGCAATTGAATAATACAAATTACACTCGAAGTAAATATAATAAATACGTAATTATATAAATTATTCCACGTGGGAATAGAACCCGTTACGCCACGGAAGTTCACTATTTAGCGACTTACGCCATCAGTGCAGTCTTGTTATTCATCAATAAATATTGAAAATGAAATGTATATGATATTGTTATACAAGTTATTTTAATATTTATTTGCTCATTCCGTCTCCTGTTATCTTTGCATCGTAAACAGTTTGCGACGGATGCAGGGCATTATAGCCAACATTCACGGTAAATATTATGTAGATATGGTATAAGTAATTGATCCTAAGTTAGCTGTTGGTTTTTATTTTGAATTTTCTTTAGTATATAACAATTCAACGTATGTAATTTTCCTTTTATATTTATAGTTGACTTTAAATGAAATGCAATTTCGATGGTAGTTTCTTTTTTGCAGAGACTCGCTAAGAAAGGAGTTTAAGAAATTTCAATAAACACGTCAGTAAAAATAAATACGTGTACGTGTTTCAATATTTCTCAATTTTCAATCTCTAAGGTTGTAAAATTTTCACCCTTTTTTTTATGGGTGGGCTAATTTTCACCCTACAACATTTTTTAAATTATACACTAAATTCAAATTTATTTAAATGATTTCTATGCAACGAAATCGTTGGTAAAATTTAGTATCATCATCATGAAAAATTTAATATAGTATATATATTGTTAAATCGTTGGCAAGTGGTTGGGTTCTCTTCCTATCGTCCATTTGTATATAATATTGGATTTCTGCCACATATAGCCTGATTTGATGAATTATATAAAAATGTTAATTTCATCATCATCATCACAGCCCATGAACATCCCACTGCTGAGCTTGAGGCTTCTCCACAATAGGAGGGAAATTGACCTACTACAACCACGTGGTATAGGGTTTTATTGCCAGTTTTCCTTCTCTTTCATAGATATTGTAAGCATATTTAATCCCTTAGTCGTATTTTATGACAGCCACGGACAAGAGAGATGGTAGTGAATTGTATTCTTATAAATCATGCATATTACCTTAACAAAATGCTTATTTCTCTTTCTAGTCGTTACATACTTTGAAACCTTTTATGCAAGTAATTTTCATCAAGTATAGCGGCAATTGCTACAGTTATTATACTGTTTTTAAACATGTATCTTTTGTAGCACACGTATAGATACTTAGCTTCCTGGACGTAAATTATTAACAGGTGTAGCTTAAGAAGTCATATTAGTACAAAAACATGCTTTGGGAAATCTTTTTCCAGTTATTTATGTCTGTTTCCGTGTTACAGGTAAGATCCAGCTAAATACTACATATCAACGGCAAGTATGGAGATATCCACTTACACGTCAGTTGCTGAACCAACATTAGTAATTTCTCCCCATTTAAGTGAACGGGAAATTCTTATTTTCTATCATCATATTATTAGTTTTCTGTTAACACGTTGTTGAATAGAAAACTTTAATGGACTGGCTATTTTACACTGATTTATTTTGAAGTGACTTCTATTACTATGGTAAGATACGATTTATTCTATAACTTATGTAGGTTGTCTATGGTATGGGTAATCTTGAATAATGCGACTATCGTTACGCGCATTTTGTCAGATTTGTTGGGATTTGTGGTTACTACTGTCGTCTGACGTCGGCAAAAGGTATAACGATATTGTAAGAATAGTTGTCAGGTGATTTGAAGCTACTGTATCCATATTACGTATCGTAGACGTTCACTATAGTCGGGGCTAAAGGCTAAACGTGTTCTACGAGGCACATCTTTTATTCTTGTTCTATTTTTTTAAAGGATATTTCAAATAATGAAGATGTTCACCCATAGAATTTTTAAGACATTGTTTTCTTACATTAAGTAATATATTTTTCTCAGAACTTATTCACTAGAAACCAGTTAGTCATAGTTGATGAAATAGATATATTTAGAGCGTTTTCTCCTCATTTCTATAGCAATTTCCAACTTAAATATCCATTCCGAGGTAAATATCAACCGCCATCTTGTCGGCGGCTAATGATAGCTTTTCCCTCAGACATAACGATTGATTACTTGTGACACTAATATTGTGGCATAAACGAGTTATGGCGGCTGTTTTCACAAAACAATCTTTTCTAGTATTGTCATTATCAGCGCTGGTAATTATTTAGTTGGCTTTCATCGGCCTGTTACCTGTCGTAAGTATATATTCTTTATACACAGTATCGCTCTAGGCTGAAGTCTAGAAGATTTGCCAATTTAGCACTTTCTGTTCTGGATCTAGCGCTTTTTTTCTATTTTTGACGCGCATTTGTGAATTTTAACGTCCAGCTGACAATTGATACTCTTTACAATTGAATATGACGATGCTGTTTGTCGCTTTTCATAATAGAAATGTTGAATACGTAAATTTCACTTTCAATATTAGTTATTTTATCCGTAGTTATTTCTGTGTATTTTTTTTTCATTTTGTAAAATTCATGTTGTTTAAAAATATTGTGTAATCATGAAGATTTAATGTTTAATCTATCTTCAGATTAGTCGCTGTTTAAAAAATGCTGCATAAGTAGAACACTTCTAAACCTAATCTTCAATAAAAAATAATTTCGTTTCCTTATAAAATCCAATCACATTTCTTAAGACGACCTCAATTCACAGTTATTGTTAAATAATTTTGTTCCCAGAGACTGTACAATTAAATGTTGTTAGAAAAATCTTCATTGCCTCTCTCGATTTCCGTTCAATTACCTCGGATGCCGGTTTTCACACTTTGTCTATGATATGCCATAGATCAAGAAACAGATGTGTCGTTTATTAAATACTGTAATATATATAATAGTTTTTTTTCACAGCTCATCACTAAATGCTTACTAATATTATAAATGCGAAAGTTTGTTTGTTTGTTACGCTTTCACGCTTAAACCACCGGACCGATTTCAAAAATTCTTTCACCAATGGAAAGCTATTTATTATATCAAAGAGTAACATGAGCTGTATTCCCATGGGATCGGGAACTACGTGGGTAAGGCAACTAAAACCGAAGTGAAGCGAGGGCGGGTTGCTAGTATATTAATAAAAATGGATGAAAGATCACTAGTGCACTTTATAAGTTTAATTACCTCGTTAATTTAGATGTAGAAGCAAGCAACTGGTTCATCTAAGGAAGTAGGAGTCTTGGGCGGCCAAAACATACTATCGGATTTAACTAGTGGAGTCTCGTACCTTAATATGCGCGATTAAAAAAATACGTCAAGAAATACGAAATATTACTTAAAATACTTCGGCTAAAACTGCGAAAAACTGTAAAAAAAATCTCACTTCTTTTGACAGTGATAGTTAATACTCACGAAAAGCAGTATTACTTGGAATATTTTTGTAGAACGAATATAAATAATATTGTCATCATCATCGTTATCTTAGCCCACATCGGTCCCACTGTTAGGCTTGGGCCTCCACCACAATGGGAGAGAAATTGACCTGCTATACTTCGCTGGTCAGACGTGTTTTCCTTCAAGTTTTCCTTCTCTTACATAGATGTTATTTGCATTTCATTCCTTTAGTCCTTTTTTATGGCACTCACGGCTAAGAGAGGAAGTGGTGAATTGTATTTTTATTCCGTCACCACACAGAACATAAAAATACATAAATAATATACGAAAGTAAGATTTCTTTTTATTTTTTTTAATTTTTACTCATGACATAGCAATTTCATACATTATATTTACATAATACAAAAAAAATCATGTTTAAAAGTTAGTTTGTTTTTTAAAGTCGTTTATTTCCAAATCAAATCATTTATTCTGCATAGGCCCCTTAAGGGCATTTACATATTGTCAAATTACACAACGTTTGAACACAATACAATAATCTACCACCGGATCGGAACGCGGCCACAAACTGAGAAGATCCGGTAAGAAACTCGGCCCATTTGTTCACATTGATCTATGGTCAGTTGAGCACAATCGATCATCAATCTACGAATTTGTTGCCAAATCATTGTTTTTAAAGCATCAAAAGTAAAAGTGTAAAATTCGTTGCGACCAAAATGACTATAAGTAAAAGTCTAACAGCTGTTGTAATTTTTAAATCTTTTTATGGCATGCGACTAAATAGAAATTATATTGTACTATAAAAGATACTTCGTCAAAGATTGTAGGTGTGTCGTCATGCTCCTCGCAATAATTAAAAAGATAATTCTTTTTTATAGTATACTAGCAACCCGCCCTCGCTTCGCTACGGTTTCAGTCGCCTTACCCGCGACGTAGTTCCCTTTTCCGTGGGAATACCGGGATAAAATATAACCTATGTTACTCCCTGATATTATAGCTTTCCATTGGTGAAAGAATTTTTGAAATAGATTCGGTGGTTTAAGCGTGAAAGCGTAACAAACAAACAAACAAAATTACTTTCGCATTTATAATATTAGTAAGGATTATAAACCTTGGTTTATTAGTTACCGTGTGATGACTGAGAAAGAATACAAACCACGTTGATCAGACAGTTTTGTATAGGATTTTATTTCGAGCTTCCTTTCCTTCCTTTTACATGTATGTTATATGCATATAATCCCGTAATGGTCTTTTACGACACCCACGGGCAAGATAGGGAGTGGCGAATTGTATTATTATAATAATAACAATTTTAAGACAACACCAAGCACTAAGGAAATAATCCTTGTATTGCTGGGAACTTTACAAACATATAATTAACGGACACAAATTACATCCAGACTCAGAACAACAAGTTGTGGATCACACAAAGTGTCGTCCCGCGTGGGGTTCGAACCCCCGACACTGGCGTTGTAAGTCGCTATCTTGACCACTACGCCATCTGTGCAGTTACTTCGTAAACATACTAGAAAGTATTTTTCAGTGTTTATTTATAATGTTGTATTCATATTATATCTTTAGGCTTCTCACGGATAAAGCAAAATAGTTTTTATACTCACCAGGAAACTGTAAGCTCTCGAAGACATGCAACAACAAACAGATTGATAGATACTGTCAATATTGCTGAAGTACCTTGTACATACAATAGCTGATGTGTTCCGGCTGCCCGAAGGTCGGCCATGCGTCTAAGGGCATGCTATACCCAAATTGACTTTCTAATATCCTTGTTATGTAAATTAGGCCTCAATATTAGTTCTGGAAAGCAATTTAAATTAAGTACACAAATATTTAAATGAAATAAAAAGTGGAGGTGATTAAATAATTTGTTATATTCCACATAAAACCGTGACTGGAGCCCTAAGTAAATAAAAGCTAGCTAAAACTAGGTTTCAACCTCCCCCTGACAATCTGTCCAAACCACTTATGACAACAGAAGAGTGGCATGGGCACCCATATCTTGCGCTTTTTCACCTCTCCGCTTATTGTTACCGTTTTGATTACAGTCGTCCGAAATGCGTATACCTGGCAAACCTATAATTATTACTTTTAAAATATAAATACGGAAAGAGAAGAAAAATTTGGAAGAAAATCCTATGCCGAGCTTTATTCTTTCTATTTACGGATGAGACTTATGAATAACCTGACAACATTTGTGCTAATATAGGATAAAAACATTGATATAGAAGTAATGATGCCAAAAGGATACGACTGACAACTATTAATCCAATTATTAATAAACAAAACTTTCTCTATGGTTTATTAATAAGATTAATAGATGTATAAAGTGAGCCGTCCCGAGTCGCTGTAACAGTGTTACAATTTATTTAGATTTGTGATACAATCAATTACGCGTTGTAACCGGTTATTGTGCTAATTACCTGGCTACTATGATCGATGAGTTAAGCAGGAGTCGAAAGTTTGAAAGCGATAGGGTTTTGCTACCGTCGCGTAGCGATACGATTTTGTTTATATTCGATTACGCAATCTTAGGTAAGATTTTTTCTGCAAAGGTTAATCCATTAGGCCATGACTTATATAAATAGTATTATTAGCATGTGATTACAAATACCCGGGTTCAGATCCTGTTTGAGACTAATAGTGTTATGCTTACAGATCCCAATAGTTCGATAATCAATTATAATCTTCGTTAACTCATATTTTATGGTGTATACTGTGAAAAGGTAATAAAAATTTGATTACTTTTGAAGTAGAACCGACTGTCCCACTAGTAGCTTCTGTCTGAACGAACTCCAGCGCCAGCACTATAACGACACGTGATCGTCTGTTTGCAGATCCGTTACGGAGTTTCGATACGGTGACTCCGTTTGGGCTCGCAGCGGGTCTTTATACCTACTATAAGTGTCTCACAAAAGGGACATTACCCTACTGATCAGTGGGCTTAGCACGAATATTTGCCTCAAAGTATTCGTAACGTTATCGACATCAATTTGTATGGATTAGCAGCAGTAGCAGTGCTTCTATCGTCCGCTAAAGGCGTTGCTCCAAAACCTACACAAGTTGATGTCGATAACTATACGAATACTTCAACACAAATATGCTAAGTCCACAAAATTATAATGTGTTCAGATGCGCATGCTGACGAAATGTAACTACTGAATCGTAACTAATCATGTAATAAAATTGTAATGGACTTGAAATATACATTTATTAATATACATACTTATAACTAAGTAATAACATATCTGTTACATAATTTAATCATTTATACATATTAATACATACACATAAAAACATGTGTTATAATTATTTTCTGTACAATCGTTACATTCGAGCATCGAATAATGTCTATTATACTGAAGTTAAGTTATAAATTATCACGTTAGTTACTGTAGAAGATAAACAAGAAATAAAATTAAATTAAATATAATCATCTTAACCCATACATACCTTACTTACTGCTACCTAGTCTATGCTAAATTATGCTGGTCAAATCTGTAGTACAAGTTCTTATTTCGAGTTGTCCTTCTCTTATATAACAATAATCCGCATATTATCTCTTAGTCAACTTTTACGATGCCCGTGCGCTAAAAAGGGGTGGTAAATTGTATTCTTACTTCGTCACCGAAAAGAGTTGCTACTAATTTAATAAACAAATTTATTGAAATTTAGATACAGCAATTCTGGTTGAATTAGTACATTTCACCAAGTATTTAACGATTACAAACTGCCTTAATGCTTTTTAACGATATCTACGTGATAAGAATCAATATCGAGATGTATTCTAAGATAATAGGGGCTCGTCGAAAGTCGATTAGAAAATAAAAGTGAGTTGGCTGCCGACGGAAGCTCGTGCGAGATCGAAAGTGCGCGCACGTATTTTTATGTCATTTTCACATGCCCATGTATGAGTAGGTTCGTTGACATGGAAAAAAGTAAGGAAAACCGGGGAAACAAGCTGTCCGACTGGTTATTACGCGCGTTGGCTTTATATGATGAAGGAAAAAGTTGTTATTATATCGGTAGCTTTTAGTTATATGTATTCTTGAATTTATTAAATATTAATAGCGTTTGTTGCGTCATTTTCTTATTATACATAATTATTCTGTACTTATGTGACTCTTAAACCGCTAGAACGATTTTGATATTTTATTTATGAGTACAGATGGTTTAAGGAATGGATTGAGAATTGGGACAAGAAGGTTGAGCTGCAATCGATTTAAAGCATTTTTTTTAGTACAGAACAGTTGAGCCTGTTATTAAAGTTTGTAAATCTTTTAGAAATTTAATTTTAAGTTTATATACAGGGTAACATTTAAGGCTTAAACTCTTAGACATACATTTTTTAAATCACTAAAACTGTTTTATTGCTTTTTTGTATAATATACATTCTAATTACGATCCATGACTGTTAAACCACAACATAGTCGAACAGTTGTTCCATAACCTGAGACATCCTGTATAAATATGCCAGTGTTTTGCTTAAAATAGCTATAAGGTCTCATACTAACCATTAGTCTTCCACAGGAAGCGGCATCCAGTCAAGCAATAGCTCTCCAACTAAAAATGCATACTATATATAGAGACAATATAGAAAACGTATGCCGTATGAGAAGAAACTTACCTCCATCACCATGCTCTTATCCCAATATTTGGGGTCGACTCAATATGTACCTACTCTTATTTATGTATATATAGTTTTATCACCAGCCGCCTGCATCGGTCAATTTAATTCCCAAGGACCCTCGTCGGGAATGTAATTGTTAACCTAACGGCATCAGATAGAATTGGCCCAGGATGAAAGCTCTTAGTCGCATTTTACGACACCCATGAGTTGATAGTATTCGTAGTCGCCACCAAATAGCTTATCATCAGAAGAATCTTATCATTGGTTAGAAATTAGAATAAGTCAAAATTTTAACGGTTGATTTATTTATTTTTGTAATTTTATCCTAAACTTACACACCTTTTTATTATTTACTATGTACATATCCAAAAATAAACACACGTAACGAGCTCGTATAAAAAACCTGGTTCCACATTACCATCTCGTAATTACTGGTAAAAAACACACAGTGAAACGTGCTTTGAATATTTGCGTCTCTTGTCTGGCTTTTTGGTACACCTGCGCACGCGCACGCGTACGCAATGAGCGCACCTCTACAAACATATTTTATGTCTATTAATTTTAATTTTGTCCGTATGGTGACAGATTAAGAATACTTGCCACCGCAAGAGAGGGCTGAGTGTCGTAAAAGACGACTAAAGGATAACATATGCATAAATCATCTATACAAGAGAAGAAAAACTTGAAATGAAACCCTATACCAACACGTTTGACCAGCGTGGTATAGTAGGAGGTCAATTTCCCAATCTAAAGGAGGCTCGAGCCCAGTAGTGGGTATATGAGGTGTGATGATGAATTTTAATTTAATGAAAAATTTAGTATTTTTGCCACATTTAAATTCTAAGGATCTATATTAACAGTTGCACAGAGTAAAAATGTGTCAATAGGACTGTTTGATAAGCTATAGCCAGGTCAAAGAACTTCAATGTGATCATTCGTGTTATGATCACGTTAATTTGAAAGAGAACATCACTTTCATCACAAACCGCTTTCTTAGTTCAATTATTTCACTTATTGGTCCAATGGTTACAAGCACGATTGCACATCGTGAAGTATTAAGTACTATTGCAATTTACCAATCGGACAAAAAGTAGCCAATGTCCTGCAAGAATTTACTTGGGAAACTATTATTATTACAAAATACTGTCATTGTTTGACGTATATTGAAAAAGTTCGTTTAAAACGCCAGTTTGCCAAAGAGCCAATCAATGAAATACGTGATCGTTGATAAAAAGGAATTGAATAAATTATTTACACATCTGTCATTTTACGTAAATAATAGAAACACTAAAATCCATGATGATGGAGTAAGAATACATTTCACCACTTCTCCTGGTCGTGAACGTCGTAAATGACGACTTAGGAATAAATTAGGCATATAACATCTATGCAAGAGAAGGAAAACTTGAAATAAATACCAACAGGACTGACTAGCGTGTGTAAAAAATAATAGATGCATGTGTTTATGACGCAGAAATATTTCAAGTTATACTTAACATAGAAAATTAATAAATCATATAAATATGTTTATAAGATTTATAAATTTTTCAACAAAAATAAACTTATAAATAGTGTCAATCAAGTAAGCAACAGCCGAGTTGCCAACCCGCTTGATAGGAAATAGCGATTACCATTCATAGTCGTATAGCAATTTCAATGAACCATCCTAACGTGAAGAATGCTTCTTAAACCTTGTTTAGGCAAGGGCCTTGCATAGTTAACAGACAACGGCGCATCAGGTACACAAAACTTGTTCAATAACGAGGATAACTGCTTCTAACACCGGTGAGAGTAATGGCAATTAATTTTATTTTCTAGGTTATCTTTATTCAAATTATATTCATATCTATATATGTGTCTAAAGTACATAATATAAGTACTTTGGAAAAGCCTTCTTAGTCATAATTTGCCTGCCCTCATCTCACGCTAAGTGGGGTCGGCACATGTTCTTACCTTCTATAAGCTCCTGTATATCTGCACTCATTGTTTTCATACGTATATCGTCATCCACACAAATCCATCCATCTCTTTTAGGGTCTCCCACAATTCTTCCGTACATCCACAAACATATTGACAACCTTCTTGTCATACGCCTTTCATCTTTCCTCATCACACGTCCATATCAAGACAATCTCGCGCTCCTAATCTTCTCTACTACTGGTGCCACTTTCAGACTTCCCCTAATATACTCATTTCTTATTTTATCCAATTGCTCCACAAACCTTTACACATATAAAGATCTTCTTAATCAGCATCATCATTTCATCTCATATACGTCCAGCTGTTGAGCTCGAGCTCCTCTGTAATAGGAGAGAAATTGACCTTACTATACCATGCTGGTCAGACAGGTTGGTATAGGGTTTTATTTCAAGATTTCCTTCTCTTGAATAGATGTTATATGCGTATTATAAGCCTTCCTAATGTTTGTAATAAATTACAAATCCTTAAGTAGTACTATCCATTCGTCACTTCAACCTCAAATAGATACGGTGTTACATACAATTCACACACAACCATTAATTTCATGACACCATACAGGAATTATTAGCTGATATTATCCTCCGTATTTGTATGAATGTGTCATAAATCTTTCGATGTCATCGACTTTGCGAATCTTAACGGTATTCGCTACGAGTTTATTAGACCTACTATTGGTGTTGTGACTTTTTCTGGACTTGTTCCTGATGTTACAGTAACCGAGTAGGTCGACTATGAAATATTGTCATTTAAGATACATACGTTTCAATGGACAATGTATAACAAATTTCTATAGTTCTATAGTCCACAAAACTTCATAGGTTCAGAATCTATGTCTTCCACCTTGCTTGAATCTTTTCGAGAATTTAGTCTGAAATGTAATAATGAACACATTTTCAAATGATGGTAAATCGCAAGCTAGTGATTGGTAATTATTTTAAAGGCTTCCACTTTATACATGAACTTTGCTTCAAAGATGCATTAGGTAACTTAATCACCTTGGACGATATTCACATATATGTGCACCTTTACGTGCACTAGTCAAATTCAAATTATTTATTATGCATAAACCCAGTGAGGGCAATTACTTATTGTGATTTTTTACATTTTACCTTAAACTACCACCTTATCGGAACGCAATTGGATTGATAAGATTCGGCAAGAAACTCAACGGTATTGTTTGTTTTTTATTTATAACTAACCTTCGTATCACGATATAATATAATTTTCAAATATAATGCAAAAGATTATGGCTCAACCAGAGCCTGCAAGCGGCACTCGATCACGAATTAACTACTAGAGCAGCCCTCACCCCCCTCAAGCACAATGGAGGGAAAGAAGAAACCCTCAGAGATAAGTACATACATAAATGTCATATCGAAAAAACATATATATTACATTGTAGTAATCAAAGTCAATGGTGTTGTTTTAGATAGATGAAAGATGTCGCCGTTGTGTAATATTAGTTATGATGATTAGCTAGTAGCAATAAACGATACATGCTCCTAAAGAATAATTGCATTCACTCTACAAACAAATTAAATTTCACCAGGACCATGATTAACGTGGGCGCGGTTTCAGGTCCGCCATATTGAAAACAATTGCATCCACCATCTTTAATGATCATTATTACAACAACCCACTGCTCGTCGGGCGGCGAGCTCAAATTTGTCAAAATTACATCGCGTGATCATTATACATAATGTCAAAAGTCTTTTATATAATTGAATTGTCTTATTAGCTGGATGATATGTTACAACATAAAGTAGAAACGATTCTTTGTTTTGTTATCCCAGAAGCTTCAACAAACGGTAAATTTGGTTACCGTTTTTCGATTCTGGAGATCTTTTATATTACATTCAAGATATCCCGTAAAAGAAATCCTTATGTCATGAGTAAGCAATAAATATTTATATCCGAAAACGTAGTGAAGTAGTAATTCACATTATGATGTAATCTTTATCTGTAAACTATATTAATTAACATAATATGTACAGTTCATGTGATAATAGATTAGAAATACAAAGGGTTATTAATACTTATGGACGGATTGGAGTCGCTGGAGCGGCGGAGAGACTTTGGGTCACTCTTGTGTACTCTACCAACTCTTTCACGGGGAGTTCTTCGAGGAACTGTTTGACTTGGTACCACCGTCACCGTTTTACCAACGTACCACTCGACACCCCAGCAAGCTTCATCCATTTCACCTGGAAACGTTATGGTCTTCAACTGTACGTTTCCAGCGATCATTTCTCCCACGTACGTGCAGGCTCTGGAATGAACTACCTTCTACTGTGTTTCCCGAGCGCTATGATATGTCCTTCTTTAAACGAGGTTTAAGAAGAGTATTTACTTCACGGTAGGCAACAGCCTGGCTGTGCCCCTGGTATTACAAAGGTCCATTTGCGGCAGTATCACTTACCATTAGGTGTACTGCCTGCTCGTTTGCCACCATCGGCAATAAAAAAAAATACTATATCTGCTGACGTATTAGGTGTTGACTATAACGCAGACTAACATGGAAGAAAGTTTAAACAAAAAGTATTTTTGATGATGCTTGGTATTAAAACCGCTGTCTCCTTCATCTCCATGAGTAGTGCCAAAAGATATGCCACCTCGTTATCTATTGTGATTTTTTTGACAGTAATTTATTTTCTTTGCCTTTGGCATTTCGTTTGGAAAATTAGTTTGGCTAACGTGGTATAATAGTTCAATTGCCCTTTTAAATTAGAGGTGCTTTTAATCCAATTCGACGTATGTGGTTGAGAAAGAGAAGAAAATCATTTCTTAATTTTATTATATTTATTAAAACCCAGGGCTTGTGGACTTTAAATTTTAATAAAATCATTTTGGTAACAACTTCGATCTTTAACCCTGCTGTTATTAAAATCCATAATCAGCTATCTGCTTCATTGTATTAGCATACAAGGTCAATAAAAAATGTCGGAATGAAAAACTAAATTCGCAAAGCATCATCAATAGAAAGATGATTTTTGTGTTTACTTCGTTGTTCTTGTACTTTGGAAAGTAAAATACTTATAGCTGTCACTTTGACATTTCAAAACGATAAAATAAAACTTGCTATTATACTTGCCGCTGTTTCAAAACATTTAAAAACCTGATCCCGTGAAGAATAAGTGCTACTATATCGCACTTTTTATTGTATATTTTACTCTATGGTGGCACAGAATATTGCAAGAAAAATCTGTGCGAACTTTTTAAAATGCAGGTAATACGTCATATTGACAGATAATGACAGCTCATCTAGTTTAAAAAGAAAATGCTTCGCCACAGATTTTATGTGAGACTGTTAAAATATAGGTTGTTTGAAATTTTCATAAAAGCATAAACTGATTAATGTTTAAGAATTTGTTTGTTTGAATCTTAATAACTATTTACATTGATTGAATAAATCTTTTGACGTTAGACTACTACGCGCTAATTTTATTTATTTATTACTAACTTTAGAGCATGTTTTTAAACCAATTTTCGCAAAACTTGCACATTTTAAATATATCTGAAACCCGTTTCGTAAGATGCTGGCCGACCTAGTTTATAAGACATAGTTATAATAGGGCTACGCTCATTGTAAACATTTTAAGTGTTCAACGAATTGTGTATTTGCGTTATGATTTCGAGTTAACAAATATTTATTATTATTATACACTGTTTAGAAATGTGAGTACGTTATAAAGCGGAACTGACCTATATGAGCGGAATAGTGATCAAATAAATCAATGTATTCAACTCCATTACACTGATAACAATAATTGTCTTTTTATTTTCATTTCCATGGGCTGTCGACCAGATGATTCTATTATGTTTGCCCAGATCAAGGCATACCTATGTATGCCGAGCGGGCCCAGATACGTAAATATCCACGATTCCGCCCCCGCCGCCGGGAATGGAAATCGTGCCAGGGAAAAGTCATAAACGTGAGAGTGTCCACTTTGCCAGCGAACCCTCAAACTAAGGTATGGAGCCTACAGGGGATGCTCTCGGGATCGCTCGTTTAAACTTTATCGGGTTGAGAGTCCTCAGCGCCCACCTATCAGGCCGGATAAAGTTGTCATAGCCATTCTCGACTAACAATTATAATGACACAAAACAAAAATCTGACAACAGCTGCATAGATATAGTGACCTTGATATAGCTACAGACATAGAGTTGACATTAAAAAAGTCCCGTGACGATGTCGATGACGACTTACCTAAATTTACTCCCCACCCAAACCGGCCTAATAGAATTTTTCACGTCAAAAACATTTTTCTAATAAGAAACATTCTGTATTCAATCTGGTGTAAAAGGAATATACGTTTTAAAATGTTTACGCTTAAGTTGGTGTCGGTTAACTAGAATTCAAGAGAACTGTGATGTTTATGAATAATTATAATCGTTATTCTAGAACCTTCACATTCATAGAAAATAGAATTATCTGCACGCACATCCACCACCATCTTTGTCTATTTAAGTATCGATCTATGTTACGTTATAATGCCACTAAAGCAGTTTATTTAACTTATTGTATTATCGATCTGTTTTAAAAAATCTTTCATATTCATTTATTGAGCAATAGTGCAATGGAGAGAGAAATAAGCTGCCATGAAAAATATTTTAAATCCCTGTCGTGTGGTGACGGAGTCATCATCATCATTTCGGCTCATATGCCTTCCACTGTTAGGCTCGAGCCTCCTCCACAATAGGAGGTAAATGAACTATACCATGCTGATTAGACAGGTTGGTATAGGGTTTTATATCAAGCTTTTCTGCTCTTGCATAGATGTTGTATGCGCATTATATCCCTTAGTCTTCTTTTACGATATTTACGGGCAAGATAGGAGAGTGGTGAATTGTATTCTTATTTCGTCACCACACTTATGTTAATGGAGTAAGAGTACAATATGTTACCACCACTTCCTCTCCCATAGGTGATCGTATAAGACGGAGCGCAGGTAGATTAAGTCAACTTATAAGATAAATACTCTAAATAAACTCTGTACCGTTGGATCTGAATGTATATCAATTTCCTTTCTGTTTTGGAAGAGGCTTGAGCCTAAGATAGACATATATGAGCTAAAAATTATTACGATTAATTCAAGGGTAAACAAAAAAATATCGCAAAAATCTGCCATGTCTCAAAGTTCTATAAAAATTCAAATATATTTTCGAACATGTTAAATCTGTAAAGATTATTGGACCGTGGATACGGCCTGTCGTAAACACATTTGGCAATGATTATGGGGAGTCAGCAGAAAGATAATCCTAAAAATCTGATCTTGCTATAGAATTATGATTGCTTTGGATGATTCCAGGATTCCAGACAACACGTGGCACTTGCAACGGTTGTAAACTAATCTGTTGAATTTACTTACAATAGAAAGTGGACCTTGAAACAATTTGTATTAATAATAGCTAGGCAGACGTTAAATATATATTTTTGCAGTGGTAAAAATAGCGGGCAATCAGTTTAAAAAAATAAAAGCCATATAGAGTACATATTTATAAAGATAATTTATATTTAATTCTATATTCAAATATTATCGGATTAGCACTTTGACCTGTTCGCGTTCCGGTCACTTCGGCTTAACTCGCCAAGGTCGGGTCGATGTCAACGCTTTGAGCACGAGTGGATTCCATTCATTGATGCGTCATCATTCCTTTATGTGCCAGGGATGGTTGTTATTGCTTTTCAAAATCGACGTTGAATTGTTAATAAAATAAATTCATTTTTCATTTATTTTTTCCTCAAAGTTAGGGCTTGCCTTCTCTTGATAAGCAATGAAATAACTTATAAGGGGTTTGCGACATTTCCTTCATGCCAGTAAAACTAATTGTGAGCAAGGGAAGGGAGATACAGTAGTTGCTTTAGGCAACTTGGCGAGCAACGGAAGTTGGTGTCGTTATTATACTGTCGCTATTTTTATTTTATTTCACTCCGCTGCTACTTCTAAGGAGTATCATGCGTTCTTTTTTAATGTAGCAACCCTAATGCCACGTAACGAACTTCGAATTGTCATAAGTCCAGTCCATAAGGTTGAAAATGAAACGATATATAAATTTGAATTAAGAAGGTTATCCGGTTGCATAGAGAAGGTCAAGCGGATGTGTTAGAAATTTCAGAAATGTAATGAATAGTTTAAATTTAAGTGAAAGTTCTAGAATCATCTTTCAGACTTGTTATATGAGAGTATGAGACATTCGTTATTGACCATTCTTATTTTTTCTTATGTTCTTTATACTAATAAATGTTTATATAACTCATTTCACTTAAGCTTTTATATTTAATAATGTGACAGCAACATTCACAAATAAAAATAACAATGAGATTCTAAAAATAGGACAAGCACCTCTTTATTCAAAATTTACATGAAATGTTTAAGTAACAATATACAATTTATTTTCTGTTATATAATTGCACTATCGATGTCTGCTGTTGAACTTAGTTAACACTGTTGCTCATTCTCCTGATAATTCCTCAGCTGGTTTTACAAGTCCCGTGAAGAAGAGAATTTCATTTTTAAACTACACCAGCTTTTGTTTGCCTTGGTGGTCTTCTGAAACTAATAATGAATATAAAATATACACTGCAGGTATATATTTTTAGAAAAACTTGTGGAACTTACCTAATTAATATAGGAGATCTTGAAAATGCGTCTTATTGGCTTTAAAGAAAAAAATACAATACATGACTGGTGGTAGCGATTAAATATTTTGGCGACATGAATACTATTCGAATGTATCGTAAATATGGCTAAGAGCTTCTTCACCAACATGAGTACCTTCTACCTAGTGCTGATGTCTGCACGAAGATCTCAGAAAGGATTATTATTCCGTAAAATTTTTCGTAAAACATGTTAAGACGCTAAAGAAACGATATCATTTCGATAATGTATCTTTGAGATAGAAAATAATTATGATTGATGATGAATTATATATTACTAAAAAATATATATATATTAATGCAGATGTAAAGGATTGGTATCCAAGGACTAATAAACCATTTAAACAAGAAACTAGTCTATATTGAAACCAATTAAAAGTAATTTTTCACACAGCAAAGCAATTACTCCATAAAAAAATCCAATGGAAATTATTAATCAAAGAAAGGCACTTGTTTTAAATTTATTCTACTATTAATGGAATCGATATCGATGGGTTGTCAATATGATTGTGGATGGACGTAAGAAGCGTGGGAGACCCAAGAAGAGATGGATGGACTGCGTGAATGAGGATATGCGTATGAAAGCAGTGAGTGCACATATGACAGCTGATAGGAGGCTATGGAAGGTAAAAACATGTTGTGCCGACCCCACTTAGCGTGGGAAGAGGGCAGACAAATGATGATGATGATTAATGGAATCGATAAATAAGTTGGGAGACGAGACAAATTATTTTTAGTTTGTCCCCAGACAAATTTTGCACCAATAAGGAGGAATGTAATTGTTCCCGTCGAATAGTTTATTGGCTTATCTGCTTAACAAGACACTATTGCTTAATAGAATTATTAATATATTCTTTATACACAACCGTTCAAATACGCAATAAAAACTATTTTTATCGCGATATAAGAACATTATTGGTATTGCTAAGGCCATCGGCTATACGAGACCATATGAAGGCGTATCGGAGATCTCTTATGGGCAATTAAATGTCATTCTTTGGATTGGCATACGATCCACAAAAAGTATTGAATATTACGGAATGTATTGTAGCTGAATTGTCATAAAATTTAATGTTTTAAGTAGTACAATAGTTATAATACTGATTACGCAGAAAATTTCGATGATATTATTACATATTAAGTGGTTTCTTCTAATACCATGCCTGTATGAATGTTGTAAATCATTTTTAAAATAAAATACTTATCATTTGTTTGGTCATAATTAAATAAGTCAATTCGCACTTCTCATTTTTTTTCATTTTCTCAGTTTTTCTCCGCAAATTTCAGATTAACAATTGTGTGTGCTTACTAACATATAAAAATAAGGTGTATTATAGTATTCTCTCATGTAAGTCATTGCATAATCTTTTTAGAGAATAAATCTAAATCTAATAGAATTAAAGATATTTAAATAATTTTAAAACAATATCTATCAGCATATTTAATTATAGCATAACTGAAAAGCTGAAAAATGCCCTCTTCAATCAAGCATATAACTCACTAACATTATCGATCAAAAGCAACACCAAAGCAACAATAAATTGCTCGACAATTGCCCGTCTGTTATATTAATGTAAAGTGAGTCAGGGTCATAGCTCTCGGTACAGCACGATGCATTCGCTGCTACCTGTACAAATACAATTCTAACAATAAAACATTGCAATTACATATATCCTCTAATTTTATATTAATTGACGTAATGAAACTAGAAGGGCACAAGTTAATTTATTGTGAACTAGTTTAAACTGAATTTATATGACCTCTCATACAGCTTATTCAATAGTTAGGAAACATTATAAAAATATGAAACTTATTAGCTAGTGAATAATTCTGAACAAAATAAAACCGATTTCTACAGATTTCTCATGAATGCTATTGTCAAAACCGGACAAATTCGAAAAGGGAAGAAATGGGACCAGCACCGGTTTTCTAATGAAAAAAGAGTCATCAAAATCGGTTCACCCAGTCGAAAGTTCCGAGATAAACATAAAAAGAAAATACAGTCGCTTTGAGAACCTCCTTCTTTTTTAAAGTCAGTTACACAGAAATATTAATACTTTAGAAAGGCCATTCGGCTGATTTTGTTCGACAACCAGTGTGGCATAATTGCCCCCTCCCGCTAGTGTTAACACATATGCAAGGTCTATGCTTACAACAATTTTACACACTAACAAAACACACACACATGAATCTCGAAGCTGCAGTTGGTACACAAACTATAACTAAGTTCTGTAGGCAACGTATACCCACATATAAAAAAGCACATGTACGCTAGTGCTTGCCATGGTCGATATACTACACGATATTTATTTAGCCTGTTTTATCGAAACAAAAATATTAATGTCTTTAAATTAAGCACTTGTGTGATGTGTTGACGTTATTTGTAATGCAAGTCAGTAATTTAACAGTAAAATCATGCAAATAAAATACTCCTCACTACACTCTGTATAGGTGACAGAAAATTTAAGTGCTATAATTAATTACGTAAGCGAGTAGCGATTTGTATATTATATTGTTCCCATATATGGTACACACCAGTACACAAGATACAATTAAAATGTATTAAAAAGAGACCACAGTCAAGTTTATAAACTCCTGCATCTTGTAGAGGGATCTGGCACTTGACAGGTGGCAAGAATTGACTAATCCTCTTGAGTGGTTTAAAATATGTTTTTATGGAAGCCCGTTTCAGGATGAAGCCAATCTTGTCAGTGACTCCTTTCACATAAGGTAGTACTGCAGGGAGGCGCTCAACTGTGGATGGTTTCAGACGGTCTCTGCGACGGGGGCTATGGACGTCTGTAATAACGTTGACTTGTTTGGACGTCAGACATCTTAGACCACCCGTGACCAGGAATGCTGTAAAGTATTCGAAACATCGGGCAATCAAATACAAACGTGATATAATCCGTATAAGTAGTTTTATTTACAATGTGTAGTGCTCGCGTAAGCATCAGATATCATTCTTAAAATATGTTAAAATATTATTTTTTATTGAAATTTGGTTTATTTTTATTGGTGTTATTATTTAACTTAAAAAACAAAACAGTTATTTATTTTTTTAGATATACTGCTACTGCTACTTGTTAGTACATTTTTGTTTATTATACACAAAAATTTACTAACATTGTCCGTGTGGTGACGGAATAAGAATACCAATCACCACTCCGTATCTTACCCGCGGATGTCCCATCCTAATATATTGAGACGACTAAGAGATATAGTAAGCATATAACATCTATGCAAGAGAAGAAAAACTCAAAACAAAACCCTATACTAACCTGTTTGACTACTATAGTATAGTAAGGTAAATTTGCCTATAATTGCGGAGGAGGCTCAAGCGCAGCAGTGGAACTTATATAAGCCGAGATGATGACTATCATGTCAACATTTCTTGGAATAAAAATTCAACACTTACGAAAAGTTAGAAATCAACACTTATAATGATAATAACTAGTAATGAATGACCAGTCTCAAGAAATTCATTCTTGACATAAATTATTCCATCTTAAGGAAGAATAGAACAATTATTTTGTACGACAATTAAATACCTACTTAATTAAACATTTAGTTTGCCAATAAAAATGAAATACAATAACATTTGATCACTTTACCATTATTTTTAGTAATCTACAAAATGTTGTGAACAAATTGTGCTAGATTTAGTTGGTATTTAGTTAACTACCAGTTGCCTTAATCCATAGTTTTAAATGTAAGTAATAGGTGGTGCCCTTGGTATCACCGAGCCTCAATGCACGCATTCACACTCCCTTCGCTTTCTTCGCGGTAGGCAACGGCCTTGTAAAGGTCCATGAGCGGCAGCAGCACTTATGTACCATTAGGTGTACTGTTAGCTCGTTTGCCACCGTTTGCAATAAAAAAAAAAGATCTATTTTATTAATTACTAAAGAGCACTATGAAGTTTGTACTATAGATCATCATCATCGCAGCCCACATACGACCCACTGTTGAGCTCGGGCCTCCTCCACAATGGGAGACAATTTGACCTACTAAACCATGCTGGTCAGACGTGTTGGTATAGGGTTTAATTTCAAGTTTTCCCTCTCTTGCACAGATATATTATATATTCTATATATTATATATTCTATATATTATATATTCCCTCTCTTGCATATTATATACCATAGTCGTATTTTACAACATCCACGGGCAAGATAGGGAGTGGTGAATTGTATTCTTACTCCGTCACCACGCGGAAAATATACAAGAATGTACTATAGATATACAAGATAAATTAAGTAGGTAATGTATACCAGAATAATTGATTTTTAAATACCTATTTAAATATTGTTAATATAATTATATAAAACGATCACTAAATTAAAAGTGTTAAAAATATTTATATATATGATAAAATTAACCCATAGCTAATTATTGAAATCGATAACTTATAGTATGTTGGACAGCACTATCGATACGCGTGGATCGACGTCAATGTTTTGAATGAAAACGTATACTACCACGCTAGTAAGGCGGTTCTTAGTGATATCGCATTGAACGCAGTACATTGCGCGGTTGCTGGACTAATAAAAGGTGATATCCATGTGTAGCAGACGATGTATAATGTTTGGCTCTTTTTGCGATTTCATAATTTTTCTTTATAAACGACATAATACTTTCATAAAATTAAGAAATATCACTGAATTAATAAGTTTATGGACTTAACGATGAAAATAAATGCCTTCTTAGACTATAACTACGCAACTGACTTCTTTTTCGACGCGTTGTAACAGCGCAAGACGGCATATTTCTCTTTTTTGTCGGAGCTTCGTTCAAGGTCACTATATGAGCGCAACTAAGAACCGGTAAAACGAATTTCGTCAATATTAAGACCGTTTGATCGCAATTGTGGCACGCTTGCCCCGCCCACATGGCCGTTCTATCTTATTAATTTTTCTGTGGTCAGTTATAATGATTGGAACGCGTGAGACGTGAATTCACATTTATTTGGCATAGCGTTTCAACCGCCTTGCTAATTAGGGGCGTCCATAAATTACGTGAGGTGTTTTTTTTAATTTTCTTCACTGTATTTCCTATCCCTTCGTCATGGGGCCGATCACTGGCACCGATACCTTGACATCCGTGGTTAACTTTTGTTAATAGATTAACATGACAAATGCTAAATGTTACTAATTTATTCAATAAAAAAAAATATATTTTTTAATTTTTTTATTTTTGCTTTACTTGTAACTGTTCGCATAAATTTTATACAATATATTCATATTGGAAATGGTGTTTCCACTTCCACTACAGTTTCTAAAGCAATGTTTAATCGCCTATATGGATTTTGTCAAATCTTATGCAGTTCCATCTGCTACGCTTCTGACGGACAGCGTTATTTATCACTCATTTTGTAACATCTTGTCATCAAATAAGTTGTCGCAAGTGATATGCCGACCTGAACAGCTACTCATCGATTCCAATCGAACTAAGTTAGAATTATGACGTTTCGTACTCCTGAAAATTATACTTGAGTCTTGAACCCAGAGTCCAATTTACTCGTAGTGTTCCCCAAAACCGATCTTAATTCCTTTCATGCCCATACGTGGGCACGTAATATTAAACTAATTTATTCAAATATAATTTTCTAGAAAATGAAACATCAAAATTCTAATTATCATCAGCGCAGCCCATATACGTCCCACTGTTGGGCTCGGGCCTCCTCCACAATGGGAGGGAATTTGACCTACTATACTATACTGGTGAGACATATTGGTATAGGGTTTCATTTCGAGTTTTCCTTCTCTTGCACAGTTGTTATGTGCATATTATACCATAGTCCTATAGTCGGTCTTTTACAACATCCACGAGTAAGACAGGGAGTGGTGAATTGTATTCTTACTCCGTCACCACACGAAAAATTCTAATGGTGATCGTTATTGGAAACTAGGCACACTGATAATCATCAAAACCTAAACATGAAAGCAAAAACCTATGTAAAAGTTGACTCGAAATCAATAATATTTTAAGGCTAATAATTGCACTTATTTTAACTTAAAACTTAAAAAAATACTTGTAATTATTTTCTAAAAACTTTCATTCCCACAATCGAAACTTATACGAGTATTATTTGGTCACGCAAATTCGACACTTGGTCAGTTTAAAATCTCAATTTCATTTGTAATTGATAACCATTGCGTCCGCGCTGGCGACCGCAACTAATAAACCACTCTCTCTATTGTTTCAGATATCTCTTTATTCTATTTATCTATCTGCGGTTTAATTATACGATTGTATTAAATATGAACTTTTACTTTTCATTAATGGTATGACATTAATAAAAATAAAATTAATGAAACTCACCCCAGAGAGACGCAAGTAGAGTTGCCAGGTTGCCAAACCTAATAGCTGGACAAACCAGCCAGTTTGGCTGGAGATTAGGGTAGAAAGGCCGGACACCCTACATTATTAAGGATTTTGTTTTTTAGTATTATTAGGTACGACAAAAAATGTATGTAAAATTAAGCTTTTTCGATTATTATGACAACAGTCGACTCGTCTGCGCTCTACCACGCTCGGCGCTAGCTCGTTTGCGAAATGTAAAAAGCCTAATAAAAACTGGACATGCCGGACACCGATTATTTTGGCCGGACACGCAATTAAAAAGCCTACCTATGTTCGGCTTTATCCGGACGCCTAGAAACGCTAGATGCAAAGATTTATTATGTATCTACTAGTAAATTCTAGAGATTTCCTTCGTGTAATTCTCGTTGCCCTGGAAACCGTCATCATTGTCTCTATACTCAAATACTTACGCTTATACATATACTAGCAACCCGCCCTCGCTTCGGTTTCAGTCGCTTAAACCCGCGTAGTTCCCGTTCCTGTGGGAATACCGGGATAAAATGTAGCCTATGTTACTCCCTGATATTATAGCTTTCCATTGGTGAAAGAATTTTTGAAATCGGTTCGGTGGTTTAAGCGTGAAAGCGTTACAAACAAACAAACACCCTTAGTTTCGCATTTATAATATTAGTAAGTATGGATGTCCCACTGCTGAGCTCAAGCCTTCTCTTTACTAGGAGGGGAAAAAACAACATGCTGGTCAGACAGTTTGGTATAGACTTATAGAGTTTTATTTCGAGTTTCACTTCTCTTTCATAGATTTTATATGCATATTCAATCTCTTAGTCGTTGTTTACGATAATCCAAGGGCAAGATGGTGAATTACAAGGACTACGGTGATAAGATGTAGCTTTTACTCGCTGATAAGGTAGCTTTCTATTGATGAAAATTTTAAATTTGGTCTGGTACTTTAAGCGTGAAAATGTAGCAAACAAACAAACTCGGTTACGCATTTATAATATAAAAACTGCCATTAAAAATAGTTGAAGCAAATTAACATACAAAATGACACTAGCTTAAACGTTTACTGTTTAGAGCCATCTGGTTTTACCATTGGCATTGCAAAGGTTCACGAGCGGCAATTACCACTTACCATCAGGTGCTCGTTTGTCAACAAAGGTAATAAAAAAATAATTTATACATCGAATATAATATTCGATACTTATAAACCGCTATGCAACCCTTGCTATTAAGTAGCTACGCACACTTACGCAAGCCCGCTAAAATTGTCGTTTAACCGCAGAGGTATTGCGGAAACCGCGCTTTGTCGTGACGTAACGATGCGCGCGCGCCGCCTACCGCTTATTTTTGGTGCGGTTCAATGACCTGTATAGTGAAAGTCGAAGGCGCCAAGCCGACTAGCTGCACCCTTGCCCTAAATATATAGGAAGTTGAAGGGATATCGTCATCGAAGGCTTTTGTTTACTTACCATCCCGTAGCCGTAGTAAGAACTATCTTAGTTAGATAGTTAGCGTACTTGTAATGCTTACACTATGAATTACATAAATAAATTAACTCTTTTTTTTCATAAAATAGGTTGTTAAAAAAAAACAAAAAACGCTTTTGTAGATAACTGGAGAGGGCGCGAATGCAGAAAATAGGGACAGCGACATCTATAAAGCCATGACATAATTTCAGCCACGAATATAAAAAAAAATACGCTAATGATGTAAGGTTACAATCTGTAAGGACTAACTATTTAAATTATTACATACTCATCGGTCATTGATAAGCGTTCAACGTTTTAAATTAATCCGATGTTGAGAAGGATTTTGAACAATATCAATTCACTATTCGAATGCCGTCAAATCTTCGCTAGTCAGTGATTATGGTAATATTTATTCTGTTACATAATCTTTGCTATAGGTAACAAAGGGTGGATAGATATGCCGTTTGGTGACCGAGTAGGAATACAATTCACCATTCCATGTCTTGCCCGCAGGTGTCGGTTAAGGCGTATATGGGATTAAATATGCATTTAGCGTCTAAAAAAAAAATGGAAAACTCGAAATAAATCACGTCCGACATGTGTGTTATAGTAGATCAATTTCCCTTCTATTTTGGAGGAGACTCGAGCTTAGCAATGGGATATATATGAGCTGAAAATGATAGGCAACAAATTTAATACAACCTATATAGGTTATTAATGTGGTGACGAAATAAA
Organism: Lymantria dispar; assembly: GCA_032191425.1. Taxonomy (NCBI): domain Eukaryota; kingdom Metazoa; phylum Arthropoda; class Insecta; order Lepidoptera; family Erebidae; genus Lymantria; species Lymantria dispar. The sequence goes on along the minus strand of CM063444.1, from coordinate 4,034,021 downwards.
AATACCCACAATGTCAGTATACCTCCCTCGTGGGTGATCGTAGTAGACGAGAATAAATTATTTACCATAAGGTAAGGTTTGATCACAAAGTGATCATGTCACCCTAATAAATTACATGCAATAATAAGTTTAACTAAATAATTATGAGCTAAATATCTCTATGTTTTAAACCTATGTTTACAATATAGTATAATAATTTTGCTTCCTCAGATAAAGGCGAAGATAGAATGCTGTTACAGACTCCATTCGTTCTTAAACAGATATCTTTTTCATGTTCAAACTCTTTTCTTTCAGCTTCGTTCCGTACACACTCCACTAGGATGTGATAGACGTCTTCCCTAACTGCGCAAACACTAGAGAATAAAGTTATACATCACCTCGTCTGACCAACTCGGTTTAGTCGATTAATTTTTCTTGTACTGCGAGCCTCGAGCTCAGCAATAGGTCATGTACGATAGCTAAAATGTTGATAACGATGAGATATCGTACATATTATATAAAAAACCGGTTAGGTGCGAATCGGAGTCGCGCACGAAGGGTTCCGTACCATAATCTATAAGAAAGGGCAAAAAATCGCGTTTGTTGTATGGGAGTCCCCCTTAAATATTTATTTTATTTTGTTTTTAGTGTTTATTATTATAGCGGCAACAGAAATACATAATATGTAAAAATTTCAACTGTCTAGCTATCGCGGTTCTTGAGATACAGCCTGGCGACAGACAGACGGACGGACAGACAGCGAAGAATTAGTAATAGGGTCCCGTTTTTACCCTTTGGGTACGGAACCCTAAACATTAACATTTTAGGGTAATTTTTGTATTAGCCTAAAAAAAAATAAGTTATAAATAGGTGGTAATAAATTCGGTGTCCGTCCAAGAGTTCGGCACGTGGCAACATTACCATTCACTCGTGCTGTACAATCACTGTGTGATTACATCTGTACGCGCGCGCGCGAGATAAAACTTTCTTTCATCAGTCGTCATGCGTATAATCCTTGCGGCACGTCGCAGATTGGACCAACGTATTAGTACTATGTGATATGCATAGGGTTGTCAGCCTTTTATTGTGAAATAAAACTATTTCTAGCGATTTTATTTCGTTTTTATTTGATTTATACTTAGTGACGGAAGTCTGTAAAAATAGTTTAGCTCAATCACGTAAACATCAGAAATAGAGTTTTTTTTTTTATTCATAAAGCTGTGTAAATAATCTTACAGCCGGCAAATATTGTAGACATATCAACGTTATAAAAATTTGAGCAAATACCCCATAAAATACCTTTTCTTTATAGACACCCTTTTTTTTTAAATGACTACACCTTGTTCACTGCAGGCAGGAAATAATTCTTGTGTTGCGGGAGAATTCACAGACATATAATTAACGGACACAAATTACATCCAGACTCGGCAACAATCAAACAACAATCTGTGGATCGCACAAAGTATTGTCCTGCATGGGATTCGAACCCACGACACTGGACCGGCAGGTCGGTGTCTTAACCACTTTGCCATCTGTGCAATCGTCTACTTTTTTACTTATTTATTATTTTTTATAAAGCGGTATACCTGTTACTCTAAAACTTCAATTTCAATTGCCTGTTTAATACGATTTATGAGATATAACTCGCAAACAGCAAATGATTATAAAATGATATATAAAAATCGAATCGGATCTTAAAACAATTTAGAACCCTAAATATTTTGTGGAAGTTTACTGTAACATCGTTATTTCAGCCTATATGGGCTGCGTGGCGTTTCAATGCGTGGCGCGAGCCTCCTAGGAGGGAAATCGGCTTACTATACCACGATAGTCAGGCACGATAGTATGCATAGGGTTTTATATCAAGTGTATGTATATAACATCCCTTGTTCGCCTTTTACGACATCCACGGGCAGGGGGCGATGAATTGTATTCTTATTCCGTCAGCACACATATTTACTGGGTATTCCACTAATTTCTCTTAAATTACATCATATTACTATACTGCTAATGGTTTATTCTTCTAAGAATAATCTATGTAACATATAAATTCTTGTTAATAACTTTTCTTACTCTAATTTGATAAAAAATCTTGCACTATTACATGGTTTAACTTTCTCTAAATCTCCAATTAAAATGGAAAGCTTTATCAACACAATATCTAACAAAATGTATTGTTTGTACATAGGAAACCAATCGCGCTTAGTGTGACCACATCAAAAGTATTTCGGACCAATTCCCACGTTTTAATATAATACAAAGAAAAGTGTTAATTCTAAGTTGCGCTTTTTAATTGCGTAAATCAAGTTTATCGGTACATCATTGTTGAGAACAATGTGTGTGTGAATGTAATATTTTATTATTTTGTACATTTCATAATAGTAATTATTGTGTAATCCATTCGTTATCTAGATTTGTGGTATTAGGTATCTGACAACGAAAGTATTTCTTAGTGGTGCAAACTTCTTTTTGTTCGACTGCCCTAGAACTTTTGCTACATATAACGTTACATACTTACTTACTTTCCGTGTGGATTGCAGTAAGAATACAATTCACCACCCCCTCTCTTACCCGTGGGTGTCGTAAAAGAAGACTAAGGGTTATGATATGCAGATTTATGCAAGAGAAGGAAAATTCGATATAAAACCCTATGCCAACCCGTCTGACCAGGGTGGTATAGTAGGTCAATATCCCTCCCATTGTAGAGAGGGTTCGAGTCCAGCAGTGGGATGTATATGAGCTGTGATGATGGTGATACTTGATTTCGTAGCTCTAAACTCTATAGGTGGGTGTCTCTACAGGTACTCTTTACGCTTGTTTTGTGATAATGTGACCTAGGCAATCCCAACACATATTTTGCAAGAACTAGAATTCAAAAGCACTTGAACATTATTGGTCAATTATAAAATTATCCATTTATCCTCACAAATTCTTACCCTTTGTCACTTTTTAGACTTAAATCGTTGACCGAGCTTCGCTCGGAATATTTTTGTTGAATTTATTTAGATATATATTAATAAAAAATAAATATTTAATAATGAAAAAATATCAAAAATTACAAAAAGAGAATAATAATATTTGATTGCCAAAACAAAACAAAAAAAACTGGACAACTTCCCAGCTGAGCTATCGCCTCTCTTGACGTTGACGGCGAAATTTGAATCCATATTCTATTGACATTTTATGTCATTGTATTGATTAGCTAAAAACACCGACAAAACAACATTTTCTATAAATAAAACCTAGCTAGATCGATTTTTTAGCCCCGAAACTTCTAGGATGCCAAATTTCATCAAAATCGTTGGAGCCGTTGCCGAGATCCTGAATATATATATATATATATATACAAGAATTGCTCGTTTAGAAATATAATATCTGGTTGACCGAGTTTCGCTCGGAATATTTTTATCGAATTTATTAAATATATATTAATAAAAAATAAATAATGAAAATATATAAAAAAATACAAAAAGAGAATAATAATAACACCGAGATTCGAACCGATGCTGTTTGAATGCCAAAAAAACCAAAATTAGAACCTGTCAACTTCCCATCTGAGCTATCGTAACTCATGACGTTGACAACAAAATTTGAATTCATATTCTTTTAAAACTTAATGTCATTGTTTGTTTTGCTAAAAACACGGACAAAACAACATTTTCTATAAATAAAACCTAGCTAGATCGATTTTTTGGACCCGAAACCTCTAGTATGCCAAGTTTCAACAAAATCGTTGGAGCCGTTTCCGAGATCCTGAATATATATATATATACAAGAATTGCTCGTTTAAAGATATAAGATCAAATTAATTACAGCAATATTGTCCTCATAATAGCGCCTACGCTACATTCTTTCCAACGAATATATATAGTCGTGGAGACAGTGATTTCCCACAGGTATGGTGCTGATAATACCACGTTGGCAGTAAGGAAGGCACGCATGACCTGACATTTAGCTTCGCTGACGCAACACTAGTTTTCCTACTGCGCATCTTTGTAATGTTTGAACACACAGATTTATAGTGCTTGCGGTATTTGTGTTAATTAACTGGTTTTACTTGCCTTTTCCGTATAGTGACTAAGGATATCAGGTACCGTTATTCTTACTCTATTACATTTTTAAGTTATACTTTTTCTGCAGCGTTAGGAAAAATTGTTGAAAGTAAATTTTTTACGATGCGCGCGCACATTGTCACATATGTCAACTTATCTGGTTGCGTTGCGTTATAATAAAACTTACAATGTATTAAATACCTTATTTTTCTATTATTAGTGTCGTATTTTCTACAAACGGAGGATAACGCGAAGGATGCGATTTTTAGAAAGATTTTTAAAATATAACACCAAAGAAGTTTAACTTCTTACGTGCGTACACACACATTTTTTTTTAAGAACGTCTTTAACTATGGCTTATGTAAATCGTAGAATAGCAGAACGGGTTGAACATAACTGACCATGCAGTCTTTATTTCGTTGAAATGGTGCAGAAAATTACATACAGATTCAGGAATTCTTCATAAAAATGTAATGTATGTCCCACAATTCGAACTGAAGAGCTATGATTTAGCAAATGTGTACCGTTACCACCATTTTTTTTAAGACCACACCCTGCACTATGGAAATAATTCTTGTATTTTTTTTTTTTTTTGTGGGTGGGCCGCGGTCGGCGCGCCTCCGCACCACTCCGTCCGGGGCGACAGAGGGGCTTAAGCACGAAACTCCCGCGACCCACCCGAAAACCACGTCGCCTTCGTCGTTGGGCCGACCACTGGAGCAGCGTTAACTTGTCGTCAGTGGTCGGCCCGACGGAATACCCCTTTTTTATTGGGGTACCCTCCCATCGACCGACGTCCCCCCCTCGGGGAGGACGTCGGTCTTTGCTCACGCGGTCAGCCTCTCGGCGGGTGACGGACTAATCCCCGGTCACGTCACCCGCGGCCTCGGCTAGGGCGGGATGAGGCGCAGATAGTTGCGCCTGCGCCGCCCCAGTCGTCGGCGGCGGATCTCCTCATCGAGGCTGCGCTCCTCACGCGGGCGATCCGCCGCCTCCTTCCGCGAGATCACTGTCTCGCAGAAGGCTGCGACCGCGTCCCAATTCCCGACGCCGTCGACCATCGCCCTAGCGATAGCCGGCAGCGTCAGGTCCGTACCGATGATTGCGACGAGTTCACAGCGCTGCACTGCCCAAGCCCCGCAGGCCTCGAGCGTATGGCGCGCCGTGTCCTCGTCGCAATCGCAGTGGCGGCAGGACAGTGTACTCTCCCTCCGAACGACCTTGTGCAGGTATTTGGAGAAGCACCCATGCCCCGTCAAAACCTGCACCAGTCGGAAGGAGAGCACCCCGTGCCGCCTCTCCAACCACTGCATCAGCACCGGCCGGAAGGCCTCCACGGTTCGCACCCCGAACCGAGGCCTCTCCAGCCGGACTGCCCAACGGGCGATGACGTCTCGGCGGGCGTCGACGCGCCAGGCGGTGAGATCCCTAAATAATTCTTGTATTGCCGGAGACTTTACAAACATATAATTAACGGACACAAATTACATCCTTTTAGAACAATAATTTGTGTTTCCCACAAAGTGTTGTCTTGCATGGGATTCGAACTCACGACACTGGTACGGTAAGTATCTTAACCACTACGCCATCTATACCATCAATTACATAGACGTATTTTTTGTCTGTGGAATATTCAATGACAACAAATTGGTAGTCATGTCATCGGTAAGAGGCTGAAAGCAGGACAAGCAAACAAAATCACTTTCACATTTACTATGATTCACTTTCAATTTTTTGAGTAGTAATACTTATTATCGCGGAACTAAATTCAAATCTTTCCGTGCAGTGACGAAGTAAGAATACAATTCACCACCTCTCTTGCCTATGAGTGTTGTAAAATAAGACTAAGGAGTATAATATTCGGGTGACGTGACCGGGGATTAGTCCGTCACCCGCCGAGAGGCCGACCGCGTGAGGAAAGACCGACGTCCTCCCCGAGGGGGGGACGTCGGTCGATGGGAGGGTTCCCCAATAGGGGGTATTCCGTCGGGCCGACCACTGATGTCAAGTAACCCTGCTCCGGTAGTCGGCCCAATGACGAAGGCGACGTGGTTTTCGGGTGGGTTGCGGGAGTTGCGTGCTTAAGCCCCTCTGTCGCCCCGGACGGAGTGGTGCGGAGGCGCGCCGACCGCAGCCCACCCACAAAAAAAAAGGAGTATAATATTCATATAACATCTAGGCAAGAGAACGAAAACTCGAAATAAAACCCTATCAACATGTCTGACCAGCGTATAGTAGCTCAATTTCCCTCTCACTGTGAAGGAAGGTCGAGCCCAGTGGGACGTGTATGGGCAGAGAAGATAGTCAAATTCAAATTTGGAAAATTGGATGCGCTTCTATTAATTTAAAATATTTAAAGTATTTAAACGGTATTAAATTCTGTGAATTTAAAACTAGATTTTAATGCCGGTCTAGATTTAAATGTTGAATACAATTTATATTGAAGTCTGATTTAGATTTGCTTATTCTATTATAACGCGTCATTAGATCCAAATATAGAAAATGGAATACCATCAAAAACAAAACTTGTAAAAAAAGCTAAGCCTCGCAACTGAGTTCTTCTACCATAAAAAGTTGTGAGATCTATGTTATACCAAGTCGGTTAACTCATTCAGTCCCTGCTTAAGGGACCTTAGTTCTTAAGTTATTACGTAAATAGCTAACCTAACAACTTCTTATAGTGACTATATCAATATTAAAGATCTTTTATGTCTTAATTAAACAGAATGACTTGTCAATCGCATGAAAACACAATGTACCTCACAAGTAATACATATTATATTAAATTGTACTAAACATAGTGCGATTGCCAAGTCAATCTATTTATTTAAAACATAAAAGATCTTTAATATTTATATAGTCATTATAAGAAGTTGTTAGGTTAGCTATTTACGTAATAACTTAAAAAGCAAGGTCCCTTAAGCAGGGACTGAATGAGTTAACCGACTTGGTATAACATAGATCTCACAACTTTTTATGGTAGAAGAACTCAGTTGCGAGGCTTGGCTTTTTTTACAAGTTTTGTTTTTGATGTTATCTCATTTCTTTTTGTAGATAGAGCTACTTATTTGCTTTTCCGGTACCTTCTACGTCTTGAATACCAACGATGGATTATCTTTGAGCCCACTCTCTGAAAAATGAGACATCTCTCCTTTCCGTTTGAGTCACTTCTACCTAAACTAAGCGGAGAGATGTGGAAATAAAGAAATTTGATTGGTTTTTTGAAACACATCTCCTCTAGTCTCCTTTCCGCTTTGATGGCAATCGAGCCTAATGCTGACGTTCTTTCTTTCAGGTAAATTTCAGGCAATTTAGTTTACATAATACTTTGGAAGATTTTGGCACAATTTCATAAGACATATCCCACTCTTGCTTTTTCATTAAGTTGATTGACCATTTTACAAGTTATCTTTGAACATAATTATATCTAGGTATCTGTCTACACCTATTATGCCAATCATCATTCAGCCTATCGCCGTCCACTGTAGAACATAGGCCCCCCCCTCATGCATTCACCATAAAGTGCGGTACTGTGGCACCTGCATCCAACGACGCTCAAGGGTAGGTAACAGAGTTGCCATGACTAGAGCTCATTTTTCTTCGCCATATGAGGACGTAATCGCCACGTTTGGTAGGTGGGTTGGTTTCGCAGTGAGATATCATAGATTTCCCTGACAAGAGTTGCTGCCTACTCTCCTGTTGAATGTTTTTTTTAAATGACAACGCCATGCACTAAGGGAATAATAATCCTTATATTGTAGGGGACTTTACAAACATATAATTCAACATCGCATCATCATCGCAGCCCTCATATGTCCCACTGTTGCGCTCGGGCCTCCTCCATAATGGGAGGGAATTTGACCCACTATACCATGCTGATCAGACATGGTGATATAGGGTTTAATTTCGAGTTTTCCTTCTCTTGCACAGATGATTTGTGCATATTATATCACATAGTCGTCTTATACGACATCCAAGAGCAAGATAGAGAGTGGTGAATTGTATTCTTACTTCGTCACCATACGGAAAGAACATATAATTAACCGACACAAATTACATTCAGACTCGGAACAACAATTTGTGGATCGTACAAGGTGTTGTCTTGCATGGGATTCGAACCCGCGACACTGGCACGGTACGTTGGTATCTTAACCACTACGCCATCTGTGCAGTCTTTATCCGGTTGTTACGATTTCCATAGGAAAGCAATGATAGCGACAAATGTATTCTTATTTTCTACAAAGTTACATTTCATTAACTGCAAATGTAACTTTGTAATTCTATATATTCTCTATATATTTATATGAGTTTACAAAATTATTTATGCCGTTAGTGTATCTCGCAAACTGGATGAAAATTATAATGTTTCATAATTTTTCCTTCATTTATACACTAAACACTAATTGTATTCTAAATTTGAAGCTTCTATGTCTGCTAGAAGTGCCTCTTTAATATTGATGATCGGTCAGTCAGTCAGTGAGTGACAAAATTACGAAATTTTGACTAGTTATAATTCTTAAACTATTGGTTCAAATTCAATGAAATTTGAAATACACAATATCTATACAATGCCTGCTAGGTTACTAAAAATTCAGGCTTCTAGTTTAAGTAACAACGAAGTTATAGGGGGTCGAAAATGACCTGAATGGCTTCGAGAAAAGTATGTTACGGCAATGTTGCGTTTTGCCCGACTTTTTTTTTGCTCGACTTGGCGGGGGCACTGCCGTGCCCCCAGATTCAATTCTTTTGGTGCATAATATTTACGACTTGATTATTCCAATTTAATTTTTTATACTGCATTATGCCCTATAATGAAAAAACACAAGTCAATATCAACAACAAAACTATAAATAGTTTAAGGTTTTTAAACTATTTACATGATTCAACAATTATCTATTATGTCATTTACGTAAATACTTGTTTTGCGCATGAATGTAAAATTTACCGTTCGGTAATCTTATATCTTTAAACGAGCAATTCTTGTATATATATATTCAGGATCTCGGAAACTGCTCCAACGATTTTGTTGAAACTTGGCATACTAGAGGTTTCGGGTCTAAAAAATCGATCTAGCTTGGTTTTATTTATAGAAAATGTTGTTTTGTCCGCGTTTTTAGCAAAACAATACAATGACATTAATTTTTAAAAGAATATGATTTCAAATTTCACTGTCAACGTCATGAGTTACGATAGCTCATTGGGAAGTTGACCGGTTCTAATTTTGGTTTTTTTGGCATTCAAGCAGCGTCGGTTCGAATCTCGGTGTTATTATTATTCTGTTTTTGTATTTTATATATATTTTTCATTATTTATTTTTTATTAATATACATCTAAATAAATTCGACAAAAATATTCCGAGCGGAGCTCGGTCAACCTGATATTATTCTTGAACACTCATATATATTAACAATAACAAGAATAGAATTTGTAAGATTTATAGTCCCAAATTGAAGTGTAACATATAAGTTCCACATAATAGGAGGAGAAAGAGGCCTTATAAGTTTTATACTCCGCAGCTATCGAAATTAAAAATCACAAGCAAAATCTTATAACGCCTAACCCAATTTACGTAATCGATAAGTTAATTCAATGCCTAGGCGCACTAATTAGCTTAAATTTAAAGGTGTCATAACAAATTTTCCATATCTATTCATACAAAAAAATTAACCGTGACAAATGATAGCTCGATCACGCTCGCTGTAAAGCTCACGATTTAGACCAAGACGGATATACGTCGAGCGAACGTGCGTGAGAGAGAAATGCGTTAGATTTGAATTAAGAATATCAGAATCGATCTTGATTTGTCGACCGCTGACAAGTGATTAGTGAAACAAACGGTCCTTTTTAGGGATGTCAATTTTATTTATGATAAGTTAAATAAGTAATATAAATATATTTAAATTTTAAAAAATAAATGCAATCAACATTTAGTATATTAAGATCTAATTCTTCGGTACAACGATAATTTATTAAAATATTTAAGTTTTTGGTCGGAATTTTGTATAAAATACTACAAAAGAAGATACACTGGAGAAAAATATGATTTTGAACTCGAGAATATGAAAAACCGAATATAAAAAAAATATGGATATGAAAAACATATTTTTTCTGTTGTTGTTGTGAAATATGAAAATCATATTTTTCTTGAGTAAACTCGAGAAAAATTATATACTCTTGAGTTTGCTCGAGTTATTCAATATAGGTACATGTATTGTTTAACTGAGTCGTCTTTTACGACACCCATGGGCAAGATAGGTAGTGAATTGTATTCTTACTCCGTCACCACACGGAATAGTACAACATACAAACGAAAATAATGAAACTTATAAATGTTTTCTATTTCATAATATTCCTTTCTATCAATGATTCTAGAGGTGGAGTCCAAAAGTACCGTTACCTATTTAAATACTCATATTCTAAACAAATAGTTTTTAATTAACGAAGACTTAAATTCTATAGCGGTTCAGCCTGTAATTTAGGACAGCCCTATAGAAACAATGGCGGGTGTGGTCTATCAGGAAAGCAGTCGTTCAGTGCCGTGCGATACTCTATACGTGCGCGTAAACTGACATTGAAATATAACGTAGCTGTAAGGGACTTTGAGACTGATGAAAATTATTTAGTTAGAAGGCATTAGTTTGATTTTCATCGTTGGTGCAGACTATTTAGTAGTAATTGCTGTATGGAAGCGCTTACGCGTAATACCGATCCTTACATTCGTCGTGGTTGTTGTAGAAGATGATCAAGAGTTGCCGTCTGGCCAACAATTAAATTCTCAAGAAAGGTTGACGTCAACCAGGCGGCCCGTCATAAAACTATTGCAACTTGTGGCGACCCAAAGTAATTGGATGATGATAACTTAGAGCAGACTATTTAGACTGTTGTTTTTTTTATTTTTTTATTTTTTATGGGTGGGCTATGGTAAGCGCACGCGCGGTCCGTTCCGTCCGGGGCGTTGAAAGGGCGGCGCGCGGACCCATAACCCACCCGTACCCACGTCACCTCGTTGTTGGGCTGACCACCGGAGCAGGGTGACTTGTCGTGTGGTCGGCCCGACGGAATACCCTTTAGGGTACCTTCACCTCTCGACGTCCTTTGAAGTCAGTCGCCGTCGCGCGGTCAGCCTCTCTGCGGGTGACGGACAATTCCCCGGTCCGATCACCCGCGGCCTCGGCTAGGGCGGCATTAGGCGCAGATACTCGCGCCTACGCCGCCCGAGTCGCCGGCGGCGGAACGTGTCGCCGAATAGGAGCTCTACTCGCACACGATCCGCCGCCTCCTTCCGTGAGGTTACGGCCTCACAGAAGGCGGCGACCGCGTCCCAGTTCCTGACGCTGTCGAGCATCTCCCTGGCGATGGTCGGCAGCGTCAGGTCGGCACCGATAATCGCGACGAGTTCACGGCATTCCCCCTCCCATGCAGCACACTCCTCGAGCGTGTGCTGCACCGTGTCCTCGTCGCAATTGCAGTGGTGGCAGAATGGTGTGCTCTCCCTCCTGACAATCTTGTGCAGGTACTTCGCGAAGCAACCGTACCCCGTCAGCAGCTGCACCAGTCGGAAAGAAAGCACCCCGTGCGTCCGCTCCAACCACTCTATCAGCACCGGCCGGAAGGCCTCGACGGTCCTGACACCGTACCGAGGACTCTCCAGCCGGACTGCCCAATGGGCAATGACTCCTCGGCGGGCGTCGACCCGCCAGGCGGTAATCTCCTGCAACGAGGCCATACCACCGCGGGCGCGCGTCTCCGACACCCGCTGGTAAATTCCGGCGAGCATCTCCGCCTCCAGGTCCCACGGGGGAGTTCCGGCCAGAAGGCACGCTGCCTCCGTCGCCACCGTGCGGTAACTCCGTATGGCCCTGATCGCCATGACCCTCTGTAGCCGAGACTATTTAGACTGTTAGGATAACTAATTAAAAGTTGCTGCTCTATCCAAGATTTAATCTTAAAAGGATGACAGTAGATTTTCACTTTTATCCTTATAAGATTTCTAAAAATCTTGTTTTTATGGATGTAATATAAGAAGAGAAAATCTGACCATGAAAGAGAGAACCTAATCTAACATTCATTTTAATTACTGTTCAAAGTCTTAACTGAGTAGTCAGTAACAACGCGTTTTTGTATATAACTAAACAAATAAATAAAGAAAATATCGTATGGTAATAATAGTTTTATTCTTACAGATTATCGCGTTAGTATTTTATTTTTGATTATCTGATGTTTCGAAGTCTTTTCAGCGTCCATGATCACGGGCGGACCACCCGATAGAATCCGTAAAAATCGTTTCATTTATAATGTATAATGCGTAAACATCAGAGATCATATCGTGAGCAAATTTTCTCGATACTCATAATTAATATATCTGAATTTATAAATAAAACTACTTTTACGGATTATATCGCGTTTGTAGCATTCATGGTCACGGGCGGACTGTGACCATGAATACTGCAAAGTGTTCGAAACGTCGGGCAATCATAAATCAAATACAAACGCGATATAATCCGTAAAAGTAGTTTTATTTATAAATTCAGATATATTAATTATGAGTATCGAGAAAATTTGCTCGCGTGTAGTGTTCGCGTAAACATCAGATATCATTATATCTGAATTTTTTATGACTATACACATTTGTTCCACTAATCCCAGCCATACTTTTGACGAATACATGATGAGATTACCACTTAAGAGTTAGTCAAGACTACAATAAAATAATTTGAATTTATTTAACTCCAAAATTAAACAAAACACTCGAATCAGTCACTCCATCAAGTCCAATGACTCCTCGACAAAAGGCTGATAAATCGGCCGCTAAATCACTTTGCATAGCAACAATCATCAGGGACACTTTCACATTTCACTGTCCTTATCTCAATGCACCATTTCACCTATTCATTAGCAAATGTACTCATCGGGTCTTGCTTTAGCGTGATGTTTTTGTATGTGTTAGAGTGAGATGAAATGCGTTATCTGCAATCGGTATGCGAAAGTCGTGTTGTTTGATCAGGATTGCGGTGTTTTTGGTAATTGAGTTGATGATATGCTAAGTAGAAGAAAGTTTATTGTTATTACTTAAGATATTGTAGTTACTATTTCATTGTAGTGGTTATGTTACTGCTACTATAGGTGTGCTGTGAGTTCGGTTCCCAGATTATATTTGTCTAATATTATGCGGTTTTAATCGTCAATAATTTCATTACATTTACAAAATAATTGCGGAGAACTCTGGTATCCGTATGTTGAAGGAGTACAATTTGTCTAGCTGCCTTTGCCGCAGGTAATTGTAAGACGCATAAGTTATACCAGCAGATGACATCATTACAAGATAAGAATACCTCGAATTAAAATGTCTATGTTCTTAACATTGTGATAGGTCGTAACAAATAACAGTGGGGCAAACTCGCAGAAATTTCTATATATTCTATGAATTCTATATATTCTATTCTATATATTCTATGAATATATAGAAATTTCTGAGCCTAAGGCCTATTATCTAAAAAGTTGTGATTAAAATTGTATTAATTTATTTTTGTTTTATTTGCAGGTAAATAATCTTAAGACTTCAAAGGGGAATATTGCCATAATCACCACGCATAGCAGCTGGGTTTGCAATTGCAGTAAGATGATTTATAACATAATATAGACACGTAAATTAATTTCGAGAGTTTTGTGTCGGACTTAAATGATCTTAATTCCCAATAGCTTTGAAAGCAAAGTTCATGATAAAAAGGACAAAACAATTTCAATTCTTTTGAATTGTATTCTTACTCCGTCACCACAATTAGAAATTATCTATACAAATAATTAAAATAGAGGTGTCTGTTGAAAAATATTTATTCGTCCTTACTAATATTATAAACTAGCAATCCGCCCTCGCTTCGCTTCGGTTATAGGTTATGGTCGTTTTACCCGCGTAGTTCCCGTTCCCGTGGGAATACCGGGATAAAATATAGCCTAGTTTACGCCCTGATATTATAGCTTTCCATTGGTGAAAGAATTTTTGAAATCGGTCCAGCCGTTTTGAAGATTACCCGGAACAAACAGACAGACAGACAGACAAAAATTTTTTAATTGCTATTTTAGGCATAGGTGTCGTGCAAATAACCATGTGAGCATGAAAAAAGCCTATTATTTTGACATTACAAACAGACACTCCAATTTTATTTATTGGTATAGATGCGAAAGTAAGTTTGTTTGTTTGTTTGTTTGTTACGCTTTCACGCTTAAACCACCGTAGCGATTTCAAAAATTCTTTCACCAATGGAAAGCTATAATATCAGGGAGTAACATAGGCTATATTTTATCCAGGTATTCCTACGGGAACGGCAACTACGCGGGTAAGGCGACTAAAACCGAAGCGAAGCGAGGGCGGGTTGCTAGTATTAAATATATACAATAAATATTATTATAATTTATAATATATTAATATCATTGTATTTTATTATTATATGTGACGAAAAATAGATGGTTAATTAATTAAACATTTAAGGATATTGGTTTTATGCTACTTTTTTATATAACTCTATTAAGTCATATCTTTTTGGTTTATCTTTAAGAATCCATCAGCAGGACTTTTGATACGACGATAAATCGGAATTGCGATCGAATTCGTGCAATTTATATAACCTATGACATACTGTTGCGTGTAAGCTTCTTCCATTCTAGATTTAATCAAAATTTGGCCAATTATATCTCCTTGAAGGTCTCACACACATTCTCATTCATAATAATCCCTGACCCCACATACTAAGTTCACAATATATCCATGTGAGGGCGTCTCGTTCCCACACTTGAAACTCTCGAAGGTCGAACAGCAGTTTATTATAGTTTATTAATAAATGTGTAATCATTAATTGTTTGCTGCAAGTGACATAATGTTTGCAAAGATGCGTCGGGGCATGGCCGCAACTATACGCTTTATTTATAAACAGTGCACATATTAGCTTTGCAATATTCGGGACATATTGTAAATTAAACTACGGATTTTATCGAGTTCGTATTTGATTTTTGATTGCTCATTTATTGCCAGTACAAGACTAAAATGGTTCTATATGAAAAAAAAAAACAAATACAAACGCGATAAAATCCGCAAAGTATTTTATTTATAAACTAGCAACCCGCCCTCGCTTCGGTTATAGGTTATAGTCGTTTTACCCGCGTAGTTCCCGTTCCCGTGGGAATACCGGGATAAAATATAGCCTAGTTTACGCCCTGATATTATAGCTTTCCATTGGTGAAAGAATTTTTGAAATCGGTCCAGCCGTTTTGAAGATTACCCGGAACAAACAGACAGACAGACATACAACAATTTTTTAATTGCTATTTTAGGCATAGGTGTCGTGCAAATAACCGTGTGAGCGTGAAAAAAGCCTACTATTTTGACATTACAAACAGACACTCCAATTTTATTTATTGGTATAGATGTAATACTCGCGTAAACATCACGAGACATTATTCGCGACTCATTTTCATATCAACTAGATTGAATTGACCTACTATTCCACGCTAGTCAGACGTGTTGGAATAGGGTTTATTTTCGAGTTTTCCTTGTCTTGCACAGATATTATATGCTTATTATGTCCCTTAGTCGTCTTTTACGACATCCACGGGTAAGATAAGTAAATTGTATTCTTACTCCGTTACCACACGGAAAAGAGGAGGATTATTCTGTATAAAATAATTTTACTTCAATCGTGAAGAAATCCGAACCGCGTGGTTACCGTACCCACCACCCACGCGGTTCAAGATAAATTAGGCTCGCCAATTACGTACATTATTTGTGCAATTAAGTGCAATTGTTTCATTTATAGCATGTTATTTATTGCAACGCTGTACCTTCACGGCCGATCGCCATTTGTGGTCGGGCAGACTTGTAGTAATGGTACACATGGCCATACGCATCGCAGCTATTGCCTGAAAAATGTGTAGGTCGAGGATATTGACTTTATCTACACTTGCAATTGTGCGTTTTAAATTGGTTCTATGCAGATTTCAAGAGGTTTTATTTATATTAGTGACTAGCAACCCGCCCTCGCTTCGCTTCGGTTATAGGTTATAGTCGTTTTACCCGCGTAGTTCCCGTTCCCGTGGGAATATCGGAATAAAATGTAGCCTCGTTTACGCCCTGATATTATAGCTTTCCATTAGTGAAAGAATTTTTGAAATCGGTCAAGCCGTTTTGAAGATTACCCGGAACAAACAGACAGACAGACAAAAATTTTTTAATTGCTATTTTAGGCATAGGTGTCGTGCAAATAACCGTGTGAGCATGAAAAAAGTCTACTATTTTGACATTACAAACAGACACTCCAATTTTATTTATTGGTATAGATCACAATAAAAAAAGGGAGCCGTCGCTCATGACGCCTGGTAGATGTGAAACATCGAAATTATTTTGTACAACTATTTATTCTTTTTAAAATTGATTACGACAGAAACTAATATGGCACAAAGTATTAATAAAATATTACGATTTTTTCCCGAAAATGATAATTTTTATTCAAATAACATTTATTTTCATTAGTATATACTATAGATATGTATAGGTTAATAATTTATTTTGAGCTCACTAGATGGCGTTGTACAAAATTCTACAACAGGTTATGGTTTCGTTACATACACAAATGTACACACCCAAGCGTGGTGTTAACGCCACGCCAACGATCAGGTTCACCCTCGCCTATAGATGTTTCACATAAAAAAAAAACAAAATATACCTCAGGACCAGGATAAAGTTTTGCTAATGATAAAGCAATGTGTTTGATTAACGCAACCGGCAACTTGGCAACATGTATACCGAAGGCTGTTCTCAATGATTTAGTAGGTATATAGCATATCATCTGGTTTCATAACCCTTTGTCCAGTGGTGGGGGGGTATACAATGTATAAGAGATACCATCACGGTAAAAAGGACTAGAATCATGCCTTACTTACTATAATGTCAATAGGCATGGAATTTATATGAAAACTGATGAGAAATCCTTACAACTTTTTTTAATATTTTTTTAAGATATTTTTAAACACATTTATTCTTAAAAATGTTACTGAGACTTTATTACTAGGAGCGTGCTAATTTTTGGCATTATGGTCTTTTGTAAAATTTTATAAAATTCTAGGCTAGGAGACTTCGTTTTTCCCTTTAAAACAGCGCTACATTGTTACGTTATCCATTGTAAATCATAGTGTAAAAACCGACAGCTACGCCACCTACCGGGTCCAGTGTTTTCAAATATTCCAAGAACCCACTGATTACTGAAATATACGCACAAAGTTGCATCTAAATTGGTCGAGCAATTTACGAGGTAGTTTAGTAGATGCGAAATACACATAAGGAAGATTTATAGACATAGTCACAGGTTAATCATCTTGTCCAAGGTCGAGCAATAAGGCTATTTGTCTCGTGAATCAGTAAGGGCGATAAAAATAGAGCTCTTGGACTCATTTTATGGCGAAATTCAATTAAACATTTATCAAATTGGAACAGAAATGCAAGAATCGAAGTTTTTATGTTGTCAATAAAGACAATTCAATTCTGAAGAATAGCTTCTCATAGGGTCGCACTACAAAACATTATGTTTGTAAAATGTATTAAATTATATTACTATATATATTGCATTAGATTTTTTAATTTTTGTAGCCGCTATTCATCATCATCATCTTGCTCTTATCCCAATTACTTGGGGTCGACGCAATATGTCATCTGTTTTGACATATTGTAAAAAGTTTCGGCAATGACTTTTATGACCGGCCGCCTGCCTGACGTCAACCCTCCTTGGAAATGTAATCGTTGACCCAAATCGTACCAGATGGAGTTGGTCCGGGTCAATCTAGGGCTCTTAGTCGTATTTTACGACACCCACGAGCAAAGCAAGGGTTGGTAGTATTCGAAGCCGCTACCACACAGCTATAGCTATAGATAGCTATTCACAAGTGAATATATAGTATATTCACTTGTGAATAGCTAGCCGCTATTCACAAGTGAAAATTAAAATAAATTGAAATCGCAGTACTTAATATGGCAAAACTTTACAGGTAAATAATTACATTTACAACACAATTTAGGTGTATCAAAACTAAAATATATTCGATTTTTTATAAAATTTTTGTTTGTAATTCCAATTGTCGCGGATGGCTCCACAAACATACAATTAATGCACCCATACTAAGGAAAATTCGTGACTTGAATACATTTTACCCTGTCATAACCCATGACATTTAGCTCATGAAATGCTATACTATTTAGACTACTCTGCCTTTTGTGTGATCAAAATAGGCTCTAATAATTGCAAAAGCTACTTTTGATTGTTACCATTATCAATAATTCATTATTATATAAAATATGAGATCTGTTGATATTAAATATATTTTTTTATTTAATTATTTGACAACCCTAATGGGATCACGTCGAATATAATTCGTTGCGCGTGCGCAATAAAGGGCTTTAGTATAATTTAGATCAGGTTTTACGGCGCCATTGCGAAGCAAGATAATTAAAAGTTTTTTTTAACAAATTGTTACTCTTAATAAAAATTGTGAAATAGAAAAATATAAGGACACGAGAGGGGTATAAACTCGCGATCTTCTGAAAATCCGTTCGAACTAATTTAACAAATGCAGTGGCAGTGCTACTTGCAGCATTGGACAGCTTCGCTGTTAGCACTTTAGAAATAATTTATATTTTTAATTTGTATTTTATTAATTTTGTCCAGTATGCCTTCTGGTTCCTTTAGACACTTCACATACTGTTACAAATTTCCATTTATATGATACAGAATCTCCGGTCAGGTGCAGTTGTTCGTCCGCGTTGATAGCCAAAATCCAGGCAAAGTTGTTAAAGCCATCTACGGCTAACAGCTGAATAAACACAAAAAAAAACCACAGTTACTGATAATCACTGCATACAAATTGTTTTATCTACCTTTATAGCATTCAAAAATTAAATCCGCTAGGTTCTTCAGATTTTATCTAATCTATACTATTACATACTTTGTTGAAAATCCGTTGATAAGTCAAGTCATTGCTTTTATTTAAGCGCTAACCCAATTGATTTCATTTTGAAAACACGTTGAGCACTGCTAAATCATATAATTACACTTTAGCAGTTTCTCTGCATTACATTTTCTGAACTTTCTTTCTTTTGCATGAATATCTATGCATATTATAATCCCTTAACCTTTTTTGTGACGTCTACATGCGAAGAAAGAGGCAGTGAATTGTATTCTTGCTTCGTCACCACACGGCAAAATGGTAGCATATAATAAAGATATTTTAATGTAAGTGAAATACCCCGTTGTGTATTTTACGACGCTTTAACTATTCCAATTCATATTTTTGTATTACCTTTTGTGCGTGCAGCTTTTATCAACGTCCCTATATAATTTCGGTGTCTTTTATTAACATGAAAGGAATTATTTGTTTCGTATATGAATATACTGAACACAAATAATGGCTTTCAATACGCGAAACTTATTTAAGCAAAGCGTATTATTAACTCATTGCGATATCTCGACTTGAATCATATCTGTATAATCGAATGTTTTTATAATAATAGGGTCTTTGAGGCAGTAAAACGATTTTATGAGGCCTTTTAATACTTAAGGGGTATGTATGCGTATATTAGTGTTACGCTGGACCACGAATATCTGACTAATATTGGCCATTATCTTATTGAGAGGTAGCGAGTAGCCTCCGTGTAGTAACTGGTCAGCTTATCGAGGTTTACTAAGAAGATTGTACAAAAAGCGTAGTGATTAAGACACCGACCTACAATGCTAGTGTCGTAGCTTCGATTTTATTGCAGGCCAACACTTTGTACTTTGTTGTTTCGAGTCTGGGTGTAATTTGTGTCTAGTAAATCTATACCAATAAATAAATTTGGAGTGTCTGTTTGTAATGTCAAAATAATAGGCTTTCTTCATGCTCACACGGTTATTTGCACTATACACATGCCTAAAAATCACTTTATATTTTTTTGCCTGTCTGTCTGTTGTTCCGGGTAATCTTCAAAACGGCTGGACCGATTTCAAAAATTCTTTCACCAATGGAAAGCTATAATATCAGGTCGTAAACTAGGCTATATTTTATCCCGTTATCCCCACGGGAACGGGCACTACGCGGGTAAAACGACTAAAACCGAAGCGTAGCGAAGGCGGGTTGCTAATCTATACCAATAAATAAAATTGGAGTGTCTGTTTGTAATGTCAAAATAATAGGCTTTTTTCATGCTCATACGGTTATTTGCACGACACCTATGCCTAAAATACAGATTAAAAAATTTTTGTCTGTCTATCTGTCTGTTTGTTCCGGGTAATCTTCTAAACGGCTGGACCGATTTTAAAAATTCTTTCACCAATGGAAAGCTATAATATCAGCGCGTAAACTAGGCTATATTTTATCCCGTTATTCCCACGGGAACGGGTATTACGCGGGTAAAACGACTAAAACCGAAGCGAAGCGAGGGCGAGTTGCTAGTTATACATATGTTTATAAAGTCCTCCGCAGTACAAGGATTATGCCTTTTGTGCAGAACGTTGTCTTTTAAAAAAAAAAGTAGATCTCCCCGAAGAGGGATAGTAGGTATCATATTGATAAAGCATAGCAAACGATTTAACGCTCACAATTGGTGTTCATGAATTTCTAAGAAAAACACACTTCTACATTTTCTTCTTGCGGCTAACTCAGTTGATTTTTATGACTACTACGACAAAGCAAGTGATGATCACATATTTTATTATGAACGTATCACCATGAGCAATTAATGTTTGCTAATAACTAAATATTATTTGAACTATCTCCTACTTTTTCGTATTGTGACCGAGCATGAATAGAATACACCACTACATGTCTTGGTTGTAGCTGTAATTAAAGAGAAAATACCTTAATACTAATACGAGTAACGTTTTTTTTTTGTTAATTAAATTGCCCTTTTATTGTGGATGAGTTTCGAGCCCAGCAGTGGGATATATGAGCTGATATGCTGATGATTATCAAGTTCTAAACTACCAATTAATGGATAAGTACCTAATATAGATAACTAAATACCAGTTCATTGCTATAGAATTTGACATTACGTCATCTGTGTATCCTGTTCATTGAAATACCTTCTATTGATGATCTATCATAATTATCTGCATCCGCTCTGCGGTGTTTTTAATCATAATATCTAACTTTGTGTTTTGAATTTTGAGTAACTTTGAGGGCATTTAAATGTGACTGGCAGTACAGATTTTACTAGTAACAAATGTCTAACGGATATGTTACAGTATAAAAACGATAAAATTTGTCTATTAAACTAATATAGTTGGATAAGTATTTCTGAAGTTACTGTTCCTGTTTTATGACTACCTGACTTATGGGTAATCCATGGAATCGAAGCAGATTTTTTATCTCAGCCCATATACGTCCCTCTGTTGGATTCGGGCCTCCTCAACAATGGGAGGAAAATTGACCTACAATTCCACACTGGTCACACGTGTTGAAATAGGGTTTTGTTTCGTGTTTTCCTTCTCTCGTGGGTTTTCAGCGTTCATGGTCGCGGACGAAAGATTGACAAGTATTCGGAAACGTCGGCAAATAAAAAATCAAATACAAACCCTATAAAATCCGTAAAAATAGTTATATTTATAATGTGTAATAGGTACTCGCGTGAACATCAGAAATCATTAAAAAAATGACATCCTAAGCTTCATGATGAAGGGTTGAGTACTTTATTCATTAAGGTGTAAGCGTAACAAACTACATACATATGCTATTTTGTTTTTCAATACAACACCACATTTATTTGAGAATTTACAAACATGTAACAACGGACAGAAATAACACTCAGACTTAACTCTCAATTGTGGATTGCACCAAACAATATTCTGGCGGGGAATCGAACCCAAAACACCTGGCATGTGAAATTACTGCTTGACAACTACCCCATTCGTACGGCCATAATTCATAACATTTATTAGTTAATATGAATACTTATTTCCATATGTAGCCATAATTATGTAATAAAACTATGATTTATAAATAGTTACGCAGAATAAGAACTTGAAATGCCAACAAAACTATGTAGGTAAAGCAATCGTAACAAATGCACAATCTGTGTACTACAAATACCAACCATTCATAACTTTTTACGTGTAGGCGATTCAGAATCGATTCAATCGTTCCAAAGAATCGATAATTAATATCGAGAACTCGATTGTAACCTCAAAATACTGTCCCACGCTCCAAGTTACCATCTTATTGCGAACTTGAAACATTCCAATATAGTATTTAGTATTCTTATAATAAAAGCTTTTGTTGTTGATATTTTAAATTGGTTATTGATTAAATATGGCGATGTAATTAAGATTTCACCTTGCTCTAGATAACAGGTGTGGGTTTGTTTTAGGGAGGTTGCCACTTGATTTTTTAAGGAAACGAGTTTATTGACTCCATTTGTGGTTGTTTCTACTTAAGTGTATCTTTTTTGGAAAACGTATTACGAGCCATTGTTGCAACTTTTCTGACGTAATTTTTTAATCTCATGATACGGTGAGTCACAAAAAAATTACAATAAGTTATGTATATATTACATTGGCGAAAAAAAATACAAGGAATTAACAGTTTAGAGAGTGATTTTTTAAACCCGGAATAAATGAATATGTCCTGCGAGCAAGCTATATTTCGCTAACTCTAACTTATCCATGCAAAGCGTGAAAGCCGGATAAAGGAGTAACAGAGGTGTGAGCAATACAGATATTAAGGAATTGATACTAACATTTAGTCTAAATGGCAATGAGGCCATAATACGACTGGCTATGGATTCCCACGCCTTATTTGCGTGGCCCCTGACGGTTCAGACTTGAGCGTGTCCAGACTGTCAAAGACAACGTAAGTAGTCAAACTGGCGATTAAGACATTTTTCTTCCTATAGGAATGTCTCTTCTATATCTAACATTGAACGTTGATTAAGTGATCGGTTGACTGAATTTGAGTCTGACTTATCATTACCGCTCTTATACCAATTACTTCGGGTAGTATGTACACCTCCTCCATCGTACATATTGCAAAGGTTTTTTTTTTCAATTCTATGTTCACATATTCAAAGGATTAATATATCAATTTTATATTAATATCTATATCAATTTTATTTTGACAAATTTTTAGAAAGAATCCCCGAGAACTGTAGGGTAGGAAATCTACAGAAAGAAATTAATCCATATCTTACGGGAACTAACAGGATTAATGGAATACCCAGAATCAATATAATAAATTATGGAAATCGAACCCATATTGTAGAAAGGTATAAGATACCTTTCCATGCCCCTATGCCATCTGTGCAGTCATTATATACTCATAATTGCTTTGTGGTTTTCATTAGCGTCATTTGACCTTCATAATATTGTGTTATACAATATTTGTCGTATACTATAGTAAAGTGACACCTGCCTGTATATTTGAATTTAAATTGTTGAAATTTATTTTAATAATATTTAAAAAAAAAACCGAACGCCGTGTGGTGACGGAGACAGAATACAATTCATCACCTCCCTCTCTTGCCCGTGTGTATCGTATAAGACGCCTAAGAGATGTACTATGCAGATAACATCGATGCTATGACCAGCGTGGTATAGTAAGTCAATTTCCCTTCCTTTGTGCGAGCCTAACAGTGGGATTTATATGGGCTGAGATGATAATTAAATTTAAATTTGCCCAATTTTATCTGTGTAAATTAACCAGATTTGAAACACGCCTCCCATTTCTATTCGAGTAGACTTCAGATCTATTACCATTGACCATATATATTTTCAAACTTTCCCTAGTTGTTAAGAATTACTTATGAAATAGTCTAGTCTAGCAGTAAAACGGAGCGGCACCTTTTCTCTTTTAAACCAAACATTCGAATGTTAACTTAAACATTGAGATACTTTTTTATTAAATAAAATAATGATATTAAAATAAATCGTATAGCTAAAATTAAAAACCGCAATAAAATTAATCATAAACTATTATACTCTTATATAAAACTATTTCTTTAACACAATAATTATACACTGTACCACAGCCTTGCCAATCAAATAAAATAATTTTCCAATAACAACACTCAATATAACAATAACACTACCACAGATTATATTGTGTAATTTCATTCGCAATTCATTCGTATGCCCGTTCATTCGTTCTTTGAATGCATATTAAGGTCGTTTAAAACAATGATAATTCTATTTCTATTAGATTGATTTACAGGTGTTGTGGGCTGTCGGTATTCAGTCGTATTGATTTGAAGTTTAAATTGCGTAAACTGATCGCTTGTATCATTTACAATCGAGATATTAATAAGTTTGACAGATGATAATAGACAAAAGAGTTAGATAAAATATTGTCAAATGCAATTGTATGTATTTGCGTAATGAGCATTCCTAGGAGTATTTCTTACAAAGTAACCACCTTGCCTGTGTGATGGAGTAAGAATATAAATCCACCCTTTCTGCCCTTGGGTGATCGTCAAACATGATTAAGGGATATAATACGCAAAAAACATGAAAAAGAAAGAAAACTCGAAATAAAATTTATGCCAACTCGTTCTGTCAGCATGGTGGTTGATCATTTTCCCTTTTACCGTCGAGGAAGCTCAAGCTCAGGGGCGATGATGATGATGATGAACCGCGTCGTGTATTAGATTCGTACAAGATATTTCGAATAAATACCATAAACATTAACGCATTAGTCGTCGTTTTGTAGACATTATTATTAGCATTGTTAAATGTTAATTATTATGATATGTTAATTTATTAATCTATACCAATAAATAAAATTGGAGTGTCTGTTTGTAATGTCAAAATAATAGGCTTTTTTCATGCTCACATGGTTATTTGCACTATACATATGCCTAAAAATCACTTTATATTTTTTTTGTCTGTCTGTCTGTTTGTTCCGGGTAATCTTCAAAACGGCTGGACCGATTTAAAAAAATTTTTCACCAATGGAAAGCTGGGAGTAAACTAGGCTATATTTTATCCCGGTATTGCCACGGGAACGGGAACTACGGGGATAAGGCGACAGAAACCGAAGCGAAGCGAGGGCGGGCTGCTACCACTCCCCCTTAACCACTATGAAGGGAAGAGGGAGAAACATCTGCTGATTAATTAGGTAGGTAGTATTAGTCACTGTTCTTTCAAATTACTTAGAAAACTTCTATTGTCATGACACACTTGTGTTAAATCAATTGTTTGAAATTACAAAAACTATTTTGACATGAAACTCCGTATGTCATTGCAAGTCTTAACGCATCAGCGTGGTATGGAATTACACGAGAAATCTTTAACTTTCATCGATTTAGCGAAAATCAATTTCCTACAGTAACTGAGCGCTTGGATTCACTTTCTCATGCAATATGATTCGAGTACTCATAAATGAATTCTGATGTTTATGCGAGTATTACGCGTATGAAAGATCACTATTGTTATGCATTTAAGCGTATTACCCTCGTCCTGTCACCACGAATGGCAAAAATTATTCGAAACATCGGGCAAGTAAAAATCAAATATAAACGCGATAGAATCCGTAATAATATTTTTATTTTATATACTTTTTAATCATCATCATTTCAGCTCCTATATGTTCCATTGTTCGGCTCCAGTCTCCTCCACAATAGGAGGGAAATTGATCTACTATACCATGCTGGTCAGACGGGTTTGATACATGGTTTTATTTCGAGTTTGCCTTCACTTCCATTGATGTTATATGCATATTTAATCCCTTAGTCGTCTTATACGACATCCACGGGCAAGATAGGGAATGGTGAATTGTATTCTTACTCTGTCACCACACGGAAAGATCATCTATAATGATGCTTATATTATTCTGAAATGTGAATTTTCATCATTATCATTCTGCTCTTATCCCGATCACTTAGGGTCGACTCAATACGTACTTGGTAAAAGTTCTGGCAGTCTTAAAAGTTTTGGCAATAGTTTTGGGACCGGCCGTCAGCCTGACGTCAACCCTCGTTAGAAATGCAATTGCTGATCAGTCGGCATAAGATGGAGTTGGCTCAAGTTGATGTAGAGCTCTCAGTCGTTTTTTACGACGCATACGAGCAATATCAGAACTGGTAGTATTCGAAGCCGCTATCAATTCTAAAATATGACTATTGTTCATAATTTGATATTTTAGATGAAGAATGCATTTGTAATTATATATTCGGTCTTCATCATCATCATCAACCTCCCAAGCGTCCACTGGTGATCATATGCCTCTTTACGAATGGGGATAATGCTATAATCACCACGGTTAGTGGGTTAGTAAACATAAACATTTGATCTAATTCTAAGATTTCCAACATAACTTTTGGTCATTTTCCTGGCGATCCCTAAACGGTTTCATACGTCTCCCACTGAAAGTAAGGGCTAGTGAATTCTTACTGGTCATTACACTGGATACTCGTCATGTCTAAATAAAATGCACATACATATCTGAACATGATACAATGCCAGTTCTATACGAGTCATTTTTTCAGGTCCTCGCGAAATGCACTCACGCGCGTCCGAACCATGAGTTTAGAGATTCCCAAACACCATATCGGGCGCCAAAGATTTTGGTTTGGCATTTTTATTCATGGATGCCTTCGGCATCTTTTGTATCCCTGTTCTCCTTTTACGGGTTTAGTTTTTGCAACTGCGCACGCGCTTGATGACGAGTGAGTAATTAACATTACCACGATTTCGAAGGGCATTACACTGGAGCTAATGCTTACTAAACATGTCGTATACAATTTTATATAAAAAGAAGTCATTAAATTAAAAAAAATATTCTCAGCGGTGGGTAAATTCTGATCCGGTAGTAGTTTATTGGATAAATTTAAGGTAAAGTGAAAATGGGGTGCTTGTACGTAGTAAATGAATTTGAATTTGTTTTTCTTTATTCCATTGTTCGTTTTGTTATTGTATAAACTAATAGGTGATGTATCATCATCATCAGCTTAGCACAAACATGTACTGTTACTGGGCTCAAGTCTCCTCCAGAAAGATGGCAAATGAACTTAGTATAACCACGCTGGTCAGTCGATTGGTATAGAGATTGTCATGATTTAGTAGTTAGTTTTCACTAGCTGCATACCTATTCCATGTGTCTCAGTCACTTCCTTTCCTTAAGATTTTGTGAAAAACATAAGTAGAAACATCTGCAAGATAAACAAAATTTTCTAAATTCGCTCCCTCGGAGAAAAAGAGTCGTGCTTAAGCTAGGCTATGAATAAAATAAGAAGTGATTATTTTTCATTTCTAGTACGGTTGTTGAACAAATCTTCCAAAAATCTTTGATTATATTTCGAAGTAATTTCCTACTGGGTGATTTTCAATTATAATTTACTTTTTAAAGGAAAAAAAGGTTTAACTTAGTTCAACTCCGCTAAAGGACATTTCGTGTATTGACCGATGCTGCTCAATTTCTTTGTCTTTGCTCGTTGTCCAGCAATGGCAACTGGTCGGGAATAATTTGGTCGGGTTTAGCAGGACAAATAAGAAAATGTCTTACGTTTTTCGTGAAGACCTGTCACCGACTTCGATAACAGTTTGGGTATCTGACAGTCGATGTTTTATTGATGCCTCGCGAAAAATTGACGCATGATGTAACATGCATGTGATATTTTTTATTACATGCGACGCATGTGGCCTTTATTTAAATGTCATAATTGCATCATCATACTTGTTTTCGTTAACAAGTGCAACATTTATTTTATCAAAAGAAAATGGCCTTGCATAATCGATATATTATATTTTTTGTGTAATAATTAAATGAAATTTTCTGTTTAGTAACAGAGTAAGAATATAATTCACTACCTTCTCTTTTGGCAGATATCGTGAAAGATACCTTATGTATATGATATGCATATATCATCGATTGAAAAGAAGGAAAACTGAATATAAAAATCCTATACCAACACGCCAGTAAAATAGAAATAAGTAGATAAAAAATTATGTCATAAACAGAAAATTTTAGAAGTAATATAAAATTCAATACGTGACATAAAGGGCCAACGCCAAAACCGACTTTCTTAAGTCGCTGCATATTTGAGCAGCCAATTTGCATTCCCTCAAGCCGCTCTGTAAATCACCAAAGCTTTCTTATACAAACATCGCTTTCATTACAAAACCAAATGCAGTTTATCTTAGCTGTGTAAATTTTAAAGAGAAAACAATAGGTAACGCCTTTCCATTTCTCTAAATCAAATAGTGCCAAAGACCAAAACGGGCTTGGGTTATGAGAGGGGCCGTCGTTGTGCGCAAGCCTCGCCGGTTATTTATGACTTAGCTCGCGTACTTCCAACGATTTATTACGATTAGAACACTTTGTGGTAGCTGTGATTATTTGAAACGTTGTTTTAGTTGTTACTTATTTATTAAGTGCGATTTTCAATCTATACTCGTATGTGGAATTTAATCACTGTTGTTTAGAATTGTAAGGCACTATTATTTACGTTTACGGATTAGATTATAGTCTGTGCTGACACCATAGTTATTAGATAATCTACAACTATTGGGCAAGTCATTCTGCAAATACATTCAGGTAGGTTACTATTGAGACATGGCAATTTTTAAAATAAAGCCCTATACCAACTCGTCTGACCAGCGTGATATAGTAAGTCAGTTTCTCTCATCTTGTGGAAGCGAGCCCAACAGTGGGATGTGTGTCAGCTGATATGATGAGATAACCATTTCAATAGAAAGCATTTTTCCAAAACTATATTTGGTAGGTGGATAGCGTTTACCAGTAATCTTGAGGCCTATAATTTAATTCTACATAAGGTAATACTTGATTCAACTTCATTTGT
Source organism: Lymantria dispar (assembly GCA_032191425.1). NCBI lineage: Eukaryota > Metazoa > Arthropoda > Insecta > Lepidoptera > Erebidae > Lymantria > Lymantria dispar. The sequence continues at coordinate 4,005,188 of CM063444.1, read as the reverse complement.
TAATAATTCTCTTCGTTTATCCCTATATAGTAAAAAATCGTGAGCAATCAGTAAGGTATCAATGAAAATCTAGCAGTTTATAGGTTCACCTTAACCGTTATCAAAATCTCTATTCCCTATTTAAGCCTAATTACATCAATTACGTTCAATTTGCTTAACAAATCCAAACCTGCGACCTCCTTCAATTGGAATCTTAACAACGGACCGTACAAGGCTAGAATTACATACAATACGAACGATCCGATCAATTAGGTCCAACCGCGCCCAGTCCGAAACAATTATAAGACTTTAATCTTATATATAATATATGACTACTATCTTTAGCTAAAGGTAGTTCAAATTAACGGTGTATTACAAGCGTAATGTTCATAAGTTAATAGGGACTGATCTTTAGAACAATATCACTTTATTAGGATCTTACAGGCGTTTATAGCTCTTATACATCTTATAGTTTACGTTTGTTATTTGTTGTGTGATGGTGACTATGAATACTACCAATCACACATCGGTCTTCAATGTCGTAAAAGACGACTAAGGGCATCGATATAGGACAACTTCAATTTGATGCCGTTTTATCCATAATTACGTTTCCAAGGAGGCGTGACGTCTGGCAGATAACCGATTCATAAAGCTAATATATCATAGGAACTGTGCAAGAAAGAATAGACGTTGCATCCGTCCCAAGTGATTGAGATAAGGGCAGGACAATAATAATGAGTTGCGTTACTCAAATCCTTTCTCGTATTGTGATGAAGAATACAATGTCACCATCCTTTACTTTCTCGAAAACGCCCGATGTATCACCAAGATAATTCACAGCAGCACTGTTCTGGTAAAATATTCGATCTGTATTTTTACTGGATAAACGAAAGGGCGAGCGAAACGTTTCTATATTTTATTTATCAGCTCTAATCATATTTTACAAACGGTTCTCTTTTATGAGAATGTTCTATAGTTATATGAATTTCATTCAGTCAATTTAGTCATTAGAGAATTTTCAAAATTTATTAATAATGTGAAGTAATCATATTTCGAGAAATATTCTAAAGGGAAAAAAGACAGACTCTCGAGATTTATAGCTCGCAGAGTCCATTTAATCATTTTCGTCTCAGCTCAATATACGTTAGGACGTATATTGACTCAGAGAACCCAAATGTGGCAAATTCCACCCCAGTCAGACTTATTACAGTCAGGACATTATAGAGTTATATTTTGAAATTCTATTGTCTTGCACAGACAGTGTCATTAAAGGCATATCATATCCCTAAGTCGTCTTTACGACACCCACGGACAAGATACAATTACAATACAATTTACCATCACATCCTATTAGGGATGTCGTAAGGGCATCTTAAAACCCAACAAGGGGATATAGGCAGCATTTACTGCTAGAAAACGAATAGTAAGGGCCCTTATCTTGCTCTGATGCTGCCTAAAGCTCTAAATCTTTTAACACCCGTAGTAAAAGAAAAGTAAGACATTCTAGTTCATTTCTATATGCAAAGTACACATTTTTTTGCTAGATTGCATAACTTACCCACGCTTACCAATGACTGTAAACATCTGGCAACGATTTAACCACTAGGAATTATTTTATACGGAACTGAATTACGAGCATGTTATGGCTATGAACAGGCGTGCTAATAAATCCTAGCGGTGTACGACTAATATCTATCCACTACTTGCTTTGTTAATAAATAATTTCTAACTAATGGACTACGCAGCTGACTATATAAGGCTCGAATAGAAATTGTGATAACTTTTCGATAAGGCAGGTTTTTTGATGAATATTGCTAGTTAAAAACAAGCGTGTGGTGACGGAGTAATAATACAATTCACTACTCCCTATCTTGCCCGTGGATGTCGTAAAAGACGACTAAGGAATATAATATGTATTTAACACCTATGCAAGAGAAGGAAATCTCGAAATCTAACCCTATACCAACCTGTCTGACTAGCATGGCATAGTAAGGTCAATTTCCCTCTTATTTTGGAGGAGGCTCGAGTCCAACAGTGGGACATATTTGAGCTGATATGATGATGATGATGATGAAAAACAAGCTATTGCATCAAATAGCTAATAATAATAATAGCTATAATATATAGCTTTTCTATCAAAATTTTTCGAAACTTCTTTTCATAATGTTTATTAGGCATAAATTAAAACACTTTATAAATATCATTATAATTCAGCTCATTAACGTCCCATTCTTGGGCGCAAGCCTCCTCCACAAAGGGAGGGTAATAGACCTACTATACCACGCTGGTTAGACAGGTTCTTATAGGATTTTCTTTCGAATTTTTCTTCTCTTGTATTATAAATAAAATGTAAATAACATCAGACCTCAAATGATAATAGCTCCGAATATAAAAAGAATAAATTGTGATACGTTGTCTACATACAATTATTCCGTTAATTAAAAGATATGTGTTCAAATTAAAACAACACGCAAAGAATGTTGAACATTACGAATCTAACGAAAGCTCTCACCAAATTGGAAAACATATTACAGATCTCACGAAAGTTGAAACTTAGGAATGACGTTCTCAATCGCATAGTAAAACACCTGTAATTCGTCAGATTCGCTACACGCCCAAATTGGTTGCAATCGTCATTCGCTACGGTGTAAATGCTCACTTTACTCGATTGTATATTCAAATAAGTAGTACAAACCTTAGGTAGGACTCTCTCTTCAGAGTCAGAACGAGAGGTCATGGTGATAACTTAAGCGCTGCATCGACCAAACTGACGAACTATAAATTTGTTGTGAGAATTTTAGTGCAGTTTCTAATTGAATTAAACTAACAAAAACTTATTATTGGACACATTTTAATAAATACGACGACAAAGGTATACCATTTTCCGTGTGGTGATGGAATAAGAATACAATTTATTACCCCTTATCCGTGGGTGATTAAATTACTAAAGGAGAAGAAGTGCACATAACAACTTTGTAAGAGAAGGAACCTTCAAATTAAAACCCGAAAAAATATATATTTTTTTCGGGTGAGGTATAATGATAATAAAATATACTACATAATAAGATTTTATTTTGAATATTCCTTCTCTTGCATATATGTTATACTAGCAACGCCCTGCGGTTTCACCCACAGTTCCTCTTCCCGTGGGAATATCGGGATAAATTATAGCCTATGTGTTATTCTGATATGTAAGCTATATTATTATAAAGTTTCATCAAAATCCATTCAGTAGTTTTTGCGTGAAAGAGCAACAAACATCTTCACATTTTCACATCCTCACATACTCATAAACTTTCGCGTTTATAATATTAGTAAGGAAGTATACATACGTCGTTTAGAAGTATTTTATAACACCCGCGGGTAAGATATAATTCACCACCTGCTATCTTGGCTTTTAAAAACATACCTACATATCTTTGTGCCTGTTATTATGTTTATAGTCCCCCGCAATACAAGGACTGTTTTCTTAGTATAAGGGGTTTGTTTTTATTAGAACCTAGCAACCCGCCTTCGCTTCGGTTACAGTCGCCTTACCCGCGTATTTCCCGTTCCTATGGGAATACCGGGATAAAATATGGCTTATGTTACTCAGGGATAATGTAGCTTGCCAATGGTGAAAGAAATTATGAAATCGGCACAGTAGTTTTTGAGTTTCTTCATTACAAACATACACACACACACAAAAACAAATTCTTCCTTTTTATTTACACTAGATAGAATCGGTTTTTTTTTCATTTTAGACAGTAATGAAAGAAATATGCCACATACTGAAAGAATTTTGATTTCACAATTTCATTTGAATTTCCACATTTCCATTTGAATGCACAAACCGTCATAATTACCTATTTATTTTTTAAGAGTTGCGTACGTACGTGCAGTACAATGACTTGTACATTACGGAATGGTTCCGGCGTAAGCTCCATTAGGCACCAATTGAAATGATCACTTTTTGTGCGCGAACTTACCTTCTATACGTTATTATTCTAAGGGTCAGACTTACATTGTTAGAAATTGCCACGCATTCGAATGTAGTATATAAACCCAAAACTAATGTTCACATCTTCTTAGTCATGAATTACAAATGCCTTCTCTGGCTCTTGGCCTTGACTGCGCATTTCCATGCCCCGCGGGTTGACTTTCACTAGTTTCCTTATTGCGTTCCTACACAGGTTTCGTATTAAATGTTTACTAGTAGTCGCCGTGTGGTCGAAATTCGGCCATAATTCATTTTAATTAATTTTTCTGCTACACAATTTTCTTTAATTTTATTTATGTAAATTGAGCAAGCTGTATTTCACTAAAAACTAATATATAAGCACAAATCGCTATTAGACATTGTCATCATAATTATGATTGTTTGACATTCAGTTCGACCAGAGATTTTAACCGTAAACAAAAGAGTGTAAGCGTTGCTACGCAACACTCTCACACCAACGTATGTGTGTGTGTGTGTGTGTGTAGCGATTGCGTTGTAGTGTGCGTAATGCCTTTTTTAATGAATTTAATGTATTTCTAATCCATTATTGTATGAAATTTCAGTTTTATGCACTTCTCCTCATTATATACTTCAACTGTGCCCAATTTCACACTAGTCCGTCCACGTAATTTTCGTAAAAAGGGGTACAAAGTTTTTGCTTCACGTATTAATATATAGATATATCATTAATATCAATTTTATCATTACAAATGTAGTAGAACATTACACACAGTAGAACATCATAATGGAACATACATGACCTCAAAAGGAGGATTAAATAATTTAACGAATTTCTCTAATAATCATCGTCATCTCAGCCCATATAAGTCCTGCTCTTGGGCTCGGGCCTACTACACAATGAGAGGAAAACCGCGCTGGTTGAACGTGTTTTCATAGGGTTTTATGCAGAGTTTTCTTTCTTTCTTATAGATGTTATCTGCATATTATATTCCTAATGTCAAGATAATATCATTATATTATAAGTATAATTAGAAATCATTTAATTTGTGTAAAGCCTGCAAAGGCACACTCCATTGTGGCAGGGAATTTGACCTACTATACTGCGGTGGTCAGACGTGTTCGTATGCGGTTTCATTTCGAGTTTTCTTTTTCTAGCAGCAATGTTATGTGCATTTTATATCCCTTAGTCGTCTTCAATGGCACCCACTGGTAAGAGAGGGAGTAGTGAATTGTATTCTTACACCGTTGCCTCATGGAAGAAATTTATTATATTAAAATCTTTCATTTACCTAAATATAAACAAACCAGTAATTGATGCGGTAATATAATCATCGTGTTTTATTAAAATAAAATATTTTTGTTAAACAAGCTTTTGTTAAATGCTCTAAAACGAAATAAATTTGTCAAGACTATTCAAACGAGTCCAAACTCGACGGTTTTATCTCATTTAGTTTAGGTGTTCCTATGGCCACCTTCCGACGCCATCTTGAGACCAGCTTCATGATACCATATTATTGCATTGTCACCGAAGTTACGTAAGTAAACTAAATTTCAACCTAATCTAACGACAAGAAGTGGTCCTAATTTAAGATGGGATATATCGCTTCAGAAAATGAGTTGAAAATATAAACAACTTGCACTTTTATAAGTAAATAACTTTAAATATCTTACTTGATATGCTACCTACTCTTTAAAATCTATTAAATTATTTCCTGAACACGGAAATCCGTAGAAGAACGGGTGTAACCGAAATAGCCTGCGGAATTAGCACGTTGAAATGGCAATAGGCAGGCCACATCGCTCGTCGAACCGACAACCGTTGGGGAAGAAAGGTTCTTGAGTGGCGACCACGAATCGGACGTCGCAGCGTAGGACGACTCCCCACTAGGTAGACTGACGACATTCTCAAAGTCGCAGGGAACCGTTGGATGCAAGTGGCGCAAGACCTTTCCGAGTGGCATTCTCGTGGGGAGGCCTATGTCCAGCAGTGGACGTCTGTAGGCTGATGGAGGGATGAATGGAAATAAATGTTATTCCGTGAGGTAATAAGAATACAATTCACCACCTCTCTCTTGTTTGTGGATATTGTAAAAGCCCGCTAAGAAATATAATATGTATATATGTATATAACAATTGTACAAATCTTGAAATGAAACTATGCTAACACTTCTGTAGTAGCTCAAATTCCCTCCCAAAATGGAGTAGGCCCAAGCTCAACAGTGGGACGTATATGGGCTGAGATGATGAAATGATAATGATATTTGATTTGATAGATTTTGATTTGATAGAAGCAGTTATAAAGATATTGTTCGTTTTGTACTAACTGTTTTTAATGAGTTTACGCATGAAAATGTGATGATTTTATGGCAACTCTTCAAAATAAATGTTCTACTATTTATAATTATTATACACAATTGTATAAACTATATTTATTCTTTTATATAATATCATTAGCTTTCATTATTAATTCCTCGTAAAAATTTATTAGTGTCCAACATATACACACTTAAATTAATAATGCCTTATACTCGGGGTCTTATTCAGCGCTAATAAAAATAAATACCGCTCGCTAAGTTTTAATTTCCTTCTATGTTTCGCTATATGTAATTAAAATATCGTAAAGGTTTCAATGCGCTTGCACAAACTGTCATTAAATAGCCTTTAAACTTTAACACTATAATATTAGACAAGCTTAAGCTTAGAATTACTCTTAAATGGGTACTTTAACCTAGTTCTTGTATGTTTTTTCTTTTTGTACATATGAGTCAGATATCGCTGCTATGTAGGCATTGATCAATTTTAATAAGTGGTACTATATACATATTCTAAATTGTGCATGGATCCCACCACACATTCCCACCACTGTAACTCCTGTAAGCCAGGATCCACAATGGTCTCCGTATAAGACACCGAGGATTGACCCTTGGGAAGTCCCGGGAAACACTTTTAATTGTCTTGGGACCCGCAACAAATTTAATTAGAAAAGAAAAACAGGAGGAGTTGGAAAGATTCCACTTCCCTCCTATGCAAAGCAAACCTGAAGCAAAGTTGGCTAAAAGCCAGTAAATAAGAATTTGTACAACTAGGTGAAAACGCAGCGGTACAGTACCACGGATTGAAAAGAGCTTAATGAACCTATTTGTAAGCGGTTTGGTTACAATAGTAGGTATGGCAAAAGCGCCTAAACGCACGGAAATTTTTTCGAGTTCCTACAAGATCCGAATAATATTTTACCCCAGACGTGACATGGATGTAAGAATGCATTGTGCATGGATGTAAGAATGCATAGGAGACCCAAAAAGGGATAGTTGGATTATGTGAAGGAAGATAAGGAGGTGAAGGAGGATGGGTAGGAAAGCACCAAGTGCATATATAATGGCTGACAGGAGTCTATGGTAGGTGTATATGTTGTGACGACCCCTCTAGGCGTGGGACGAAGGCAGGCTAATTAATTAATATACATATACTAAGTGATATTCTCAGAATAATGTTTAAGTCGTTACTTTTTCATTTCTCTGAATAAGAGTTAAAACTTGACTTTTATTCACACAAAATAGAGAATAAACATAATCCATCTCTGTGGAGTAAAATATTTGTTTATGGCTAATTTGAGAGAAAATATGCCTCTATCAAAATTATCAGTTTGACATTGTCTTGTTTAAATAAAAGAGTTTCGCGTGTATTACATTAATTCATTACGATTTTGTAAGATTTTATTTTATTATTTATTACTTTACGTGAAAATATACCATTCCGAAAATGGATTCCGATTCAGAAAAATCTGAAACAACATCGATTAAATTTATCTTTGAAAAATTGGTAAGTGAGAGTTCCGAAGAACCACCGATAGAGGAGTGGTCGTCACTTGAGATCAATGCCGAGGAATATAAACCGAAGAAACTGCTCCAAGAAGAATATGATCCTGGAAATAGTGATATATGCGACTATTACATTACACTCTCAGCTAGTTCAGTCCTAAGGCATCCGTATTATCGTTATCCGGCTATTTTAGACCCTGGAATAGAAAACGCCTTACTGAAGCCTGAAAAGGAGACCATATACTCCGATGATGGACAAAATTTATACATGGTTATTTGTCAGCAGATGAAACAGTGTCCAGTAAGATGCTTCCACAGAGGATTATTAGAAAATGATATAGACTTAAGATACTATGGTGTCAATCCTCGTAATGTTCGGGCTATGTCAAAGGTTCTAAAGTATAACAAAATCGTTGAATCAATACATTTTACTGATAATTTTTTGGATGATGACGCTTGCTATCACCTAGGGGACATGCTTACAATTAATAGCACTTTAACAGAGTTGGATCTATCTGGTTGCCACATTGGACCCTCTGGTCTTTTAATGTTGCTGACTCCTATGGTAACTAATAGAACTCTCATAAATTTAAATTTAAGTAACAATGAGTTAGGCGATGCTGGTGTAGAGTATCTTTCTGATGCAGTGTTTAAAGGCTTGCATGTAAAGATTATTAATCTCAGTCGGAATAATATAAGTGGAAAAGGAATGATACCATTGGCACTAGCCTTCGAAACCTTTAATAAGTTTACTCATTGGAACCTGTCATGGAATAATCTATTTTCTCCAGGCACTTATAAATTCTTAGTCAGCTTGTCCGAAACTACTAAAAACCTTCGAGAAATAGATTTGTCTTGGAATAGCCTCTCTGGTCCACGAGTAGCTCTGGGTATAAAAAGCATTCTTAACAGTAAAGTCTTGGAACAATTAAATTTAAGCTATAATAAATTGGAAGGTGAGGCCATATCAACTATTATAACAAATTTAAGGAGGGCTACAAAACTTTTGTCCTTGAATCTATCTAACAATCCAATGAGCGCCGCTGATGCTATCCTAGTGCTGCGTACGCTAAAGCGAGGTAATGTGAAAGTGTCTCAAATTTTAATGGACAACGTTACAGTTGACAAATTGTTTTTGAATTTGATAGCTGAACTTAAACAGCAAAAACCACATGTGATTGTGACATATGGGGATGTACGAGGCGCTTATGAGATAAAAGGTCCAGATCCAAGGGAATTAGTTCTTAACAGAGCAGAATATCTGTGTCAAAAACCAAAAAAGAATAAGGTAGATATAGCATTAATTTTACTCCAACTGCAAAAAGATAATGTTGATAAAGTACCAAGCAAAGATTTTGGTTCACTGCTCAAGCGCTTAGGAGCGCCTTTAAATGAAGATTTGGTTGATGAGATAGCGAACTCATTCCCTGGACCAAGACAGGGCAATGTTAAGACCGTGGATATTAATCTTATGGTAGAATATATACGACGAAAGTGGCCTTATAGACATTTGCCTCCCACGCCTCCACCTGAACCGGAACCAGAACCTGTAAAGATTAAGCAGAAAAATAAAATAAAAGTCAAGAAATAATTTAATGGCATAACATCATTTTAGAACATCTTACTGAATAGATGATTCGCAATACATTTATTACACTAGCAGAATTGTTATACGTATTTAGTTAATCAGTTAATATAACTTTTTTTATTAAGTTTAACACTTATTGTTTAAACAATTTACTTAATTATTAAAATAAAGTTTTATGCTATAAGATTTTCTGAATAATTTATTAGATAATCATAGTAACCTGGTTAACTAGGTAATTTTTAGAAATGAGAACTTTAAGAATGCTTTCATTTTCGAAAATGTAGAATTAATTTAAGTGGTAGTTAAGAACGAATCTATGTACACAACAATATACACAGGAATTAAGGAATAGGGAGGACTCAGTTTGAAAGGATTCTCAAATTTTACGATCTGTCAAATGCTAACAAACTAGTGAGATTGTTTTCTAAATTATATTTAAAATCTTTGTAGATACCTACAGCTGTGATTGAAGATGGAATATATGTTATAAGGAAATTATGTGATAGTTCATCACACTCAAATTCTGAAGGTTTATTTATCACATTCCTATATAATAAACTTCCAGAATTAAATCTCGCATTTTGCTACAAACTTCGGATTTTGAATCTAAACTTATATCGCCCCTGAACAAAGCATGTTCAGGATCCATCTCTTAATTCTATCTCGCATTCCTTCCTTTCATGAGGTGTGTGGAATATTGATTAACTGTAGGAATATGATGAATGACTATTGACCTATTCTACATTTCAACAGTAAGGGCTTTTCGCCAAGTATGAATGAATGATAATGTGGAAGAGGATGACTTCCACCTTATCAGGATCCGGATAGAGAATTCCGTGGAGAAACGGCTGGCTTGTAACCGATAAATTCGAAGGAATGTACAACATACTCCCAAAGTTACCCACCAGATGAACTAATGATATTGTGAAAGTTAAGAATCATTGGATGCAGGCGGCACATGTATGTTCTTCGTGGAATTCGCGTGGAGCCTGTATTGAGTAGTGGACGTCGACTGGATGATGGTTAGATTTCGAGGAATTACTATAATGAGCATAAAGATACTGAGCATAAAATATTCAACAAACGGCGTTCAGTGGAGATACGCCGATCTCAGCCAGCGTACGGTAGCGTGCATCACGCGAGAACTTGTCCGATTTATTATTATTTATTGGTTTTAAATAATCTTTCATTAGATACCTACACCGTGCATTATTATCCGTCGCCTGGGTGCATTTCAAATGATTTGGACTGAAAAGCTAAACCTAGCGTTTATTTCCTTCTAAGGTAGATGACCTGGTTAATCACGTTAAGATATTTTAGTATCTTTGTCTGAAAGCTTAAATAATAGTTACTTAATTGTTTACTCATGAGCCACGCCAAAAAATATTTCCTTTTCTTGTTCAAACTTCATTGTGCATAACTAATAATTTACAGGACTAAGAGTCCTGTAAATTATTTTGCATTATGAATAGCTACGTTACAAGTTTTATATATAAACCATAAGGAAAACCTCTGACATTTGTGCCGCAATTATTGTGATACTCTCCACTGACGTCTCATATTTATAGTGAACTAGCAACCCGCCCTCGCTTCGCTTCGGTTTTAGTCATTTTACCCGCGTAGTTCCCGTTCCCGTTGGAATACCGGGATAAAATATAGCCTATGTTACTCCCTGATATTATAGCTTTCCATTGGTGAAAGAATTTTTGTAATCGGTCCAGCCGTTTCGAAGATTACCCGGAACAAACAGACAGACAGACAGACAAATTTTTTTTAATCTGTATTTTAGGCATAGTTGTCGTGCAAATAACCGCGTGAGCATGAAAAAAGTCTATTATTTTGACATTACAAACAGACACTCCAATTTTATTTATTGGTATAGATTATCTATGGCTGACGTGTTAACTTAGCCTATACTTCGCACTAATTAATATTCTGAAGAATATATAGAAGTTTATTCCCAATTCAAGTTTTAGTTCTCTTCGCAGATATTATATGCAAAATTATATCCGTTGTCCATCCTCTCCGTAACTCACGAGCAAGATAAAGAATGGTGAATACTTTACTCCGTCACGGCATGGAAAATATTGTCGTGTGTATGTGACTGAACTCCGCCTAAACGGCTGGACCAACATTGATGATGTCTTGTGTATTTCGGTGGATCGGAGAATGGTTTAGATTAATAATTGGACTCTGTAGGTGGCGATGTGATAAATTTCAAGGAGAATTCTGTTTATCTTTTTAAAGAGAAACAGAACAGCCTACGTTGGGTTAGCTAGTCTTAATATATATATTTCTTGTGTACTTGTGTATGTCACTTAACCCCTCCTAAACGGCTGGACCGATATTGATGAAATTTTTTGTGTGTGTTCAAAGGGAATTCGAGAATAGCTTAGATTGCTATCGATTTCAAGGAGAATCCCTGCTATTTTATTTGAACAGAACGTCTGTTGGGTCAGCTAGTATAATATAAAATACTGGAAAATATGCGATGAAATTCGTAAATATTATTGTTTTCTTTCAACATTATAAATGTGTAATGTTTTAACTGTTTTTGTTGCAGGTAATAACTTTCGCTGTTAGAAAGCATACATCATTTAAGATAACAGGTCTAAGTTAAGGATGTATACAAATAGAACTTGTTTCAAAACTTGTATGTTTTGTTTTCAAATATAAACGACATAGTTACCGACACAGAGACAACTTTTATCAAGTTTATCGATCGCGTAGTTGTATTCATTGCTGTGTTACGTGTTATTTTGTTTTAAAAAGATAAAACAAATCTTTTCGTTCATTCTTCGACCCTATATCAACTGTCAGTGGGTTATAATATCACAACCTCCATGGTTGGCAGGCAGGTTGGCTATAGCAGTTGAGCTTATAAGTTTCTCATTAGCTGCCCATTCCACTGGTGCTCCCTTTGTCAGTTTTAAGACTCCCACAGGATAAAACGCGAAAATAATGTTTATTTTTAACTTCTACTGGCTTATTCATAAATATTTTTAACTAGCAACCCGCCCTTGCTTCGCTTCGGTTATAGGTTATAGTCGTTTTACCCGCGTAGTTCCCGTTCCCGTGGGAATACCGGGATAAAATATAGCCTAGTTTACGCCCTGATATTATAGCTTTCCATTGGTGAAAGAATTTTTGAAATCGGTCCAGCCGTTTTGAAGATTACCCGGAACAAACAGACAGACAGACAGACAAAAATTTTTTAATTGCTATTTTAGGCATAGGTGTCGTGCAAATAACCGTGTGAGCATGAATAAAGCCTATTATTTTGACATTACAAACATACACTCCAATTTTATTTATTGGTATAGATATTACACTCTACAGATGGCGTATTGGTTAAGATACTGACTTACGGTATCATATGTCGCGAGATCGATTCCCACGCAGAACTATACTTTATGTAAAACTTGCAACCCGCCCTCGCTTCGGTTTCAGTTGCCTTACCCTCGCAGTTCCCATTCCCGTGGGAATACCGGGATACAATATAGCTTATCTTACTCCCTGATATTATAGTTTTTCATTGGTGAAAGAATTTTTGAAATCTACACAGTAGTTATTGAGTTTCTTCATTACAAAAAAACACACATACAAACTTTTCCTCTTTATAATATTAGTATAGATACGTCTATGCGCAGTTATGGCCATTACCCTCCCCTGTGGAAGAAGCAGTCGCGTGTTATACCCGTGACCTGCTGCCATTCATTCTACATCAATAAATGCGTCACCTACAAACATTTTTAAAATATTTTCAAAGCCACAATCATACTTTCCCCACAAATATTCCTTCACGGTTCTCAATTAAAAGCTTTAATAATATGTATACGCCCCTAGCCATCTTAGTTCCTACCAAAGAATATTATTATGTGAAGATTTTTTGGTACAATGATTTATTAGTTTGCCGCTGCAATAGAACGCTTAATTAATATTTTAATTAAATTCTTATAGTTTCTTATTAACTATTAAGGGCGATAGATAATGACTTTTAATAAACATCTATTGCCCTTTCTAAGAAGTTAATGATTTGTATATGTAGGTGTATCATTTCAATATTTTGTTTAATTTTTTTTATTGCTCTCGGTGTTAAACGAGCGAACAGCACACTCTTTTTTGGAGATGGGCTATGGTCAACGTACCCGCCGCCCGGCTCTGTCCGGGGCGACAGAGGCGTTGCGCGCGCCTCCATACCCACCCGTAGCCCGTCGTCTTCGTCGTTGGACCGACTACCGGTGCAGAGTTCCTTGTCGTCAGTGGTCGGCTCGAGGAAATACCCCGGTCGCAGTGTACCCTCTCCTTTCGACGTCGCCCCTTATGGACGTCGGTAGCCGTTGCACTGTCAGCCTCTCTGCGGGTGACTTGACTAAAATCCTCGGTCTAGTCACCCATGGTCTCGGCTAGGGCGGCATCAGGCGCAGGTACTCGCGCCTGCGCCGCTCGAAACAGCACACCTGATGATAAGATCGGTGATACTAAGGGCGTCACACGCAAGCACCCTCAGAAATCTGAGCTCCCGGCTCTCTTGCTCATCGAACGACAGACTGTAGTCAGACGACTGTTGACGGTGAGGTCCTCTCACATATAAATAAATGCATATTAATAATGCACAAAATATGTGCATATTAAATCTCTAAGTAGAGTATTACGATACTCATGGGCTAGATGGCGAATTGTATTCTTACTCCGTCATCATACTGAAAATTTTGTACCAAAAATCATTCTATTTGAAAGTACCATAAAAGACTTTCAAAATTAGTCCTAATCGTTTTGCTTATTGAATTGGCTGTGATGGCAGAAAAGTGCGTATTCCACTGGCAAATGGTAGCTGCTTGTAGACCTCTGTCATCCTGTGTCCAGATTGCGTGGACACAGCCTGGTCGCCACCCACTGTGACGTTTGGGATATCCCTCCGCTCTCTCTCGCGTTAAATTAATTTATGACCAAATTTAGTAAGAATGATTTGATAGATATAATCTGATTGACCGGCGATTGTAGTAATAAAATTGAAAGTAAGTGCCCATTTTTTCGCCTATCATTATGTACAAAGTTACAAACTATAACATTGACCGCTTGTTCATAATACAATAGGGTTGCCAATCCGAATTTAAAATATATATATATATATATATATATATATATATATATATATATATATATATATATATATATATATATATATATAAGGGCACCGAAGTATATACAAGGCCTTATTACATACCGACCAAATCGTCAAACCTTATGCTTAGTAATAACTGAGAGCTAGAAAGAAAAGAATAAACGACTTTAATTCAATTACAATTACTACTGGAATTGGTAGAACATTTTGGCTCAAATTGTTAATGGTATAAAAGCCGATTGTACATCCATTTAAGACTTTATATTGGTAAAAAACTGTTTTACTTTTCTGCCCTATTTAACTTCTAGAAGAAAATATGCCCATATTGCCCATCCATATAGATTGAGATAAGACCACGAAAATTATTGATATGAATAACTATTTATAATAAATGACAGTACTGTGGCTTAACTTGGTCCCTTGTATTATTAAGGCAGGAATTACAATTTACCATCAGTTACGATGCTAGATTAAGGTTATAGTCGCGTACTGAGAGCTGAACTAATTTCTCACTAATACATCTATCGTTATCCACTAAATCATAACTGTCCCACTATTAAGTACAAGATTTAATTCAAAGCCAAATACTTTAAGTCCATCACGATTATAAGAAGGATTATAAAAGAAATTGGGGAATTTATTAGTCCCTGAAATCTAAAGCGGTTTCATAATGAAACTTCAGCGAACGTATACTGTTATTTTCCATATATTCAGGGCCGGGATATCCATAAGGCGGATTAGGCAACTGGCCCCTAGAGGGCCAGCAAGCACCATGAAAAAATTCAATTCATTACATCGAACGATTGTTTTTGAAAATTCTCATTTTATTTCCTACTCCATCATGAGACCTGGATCATCATTTAACTTATTCATTAAGATAATTTCAATAAAAGTAAAAAAGAAATGAGACAGGCGTGCGAGGTGATGCTATACCATCAAGTCAAGGTGATAAGGTATGTTGTTGCAATAAGCGCTTGAAGTAACAGGACACTAAAGAAGTCGATCTGATTGACTAAACTTTTGTAATAGAAAATATATATTTTAAAAAGTAATTAAAGGGTAAAGGAAAGAGGCCCCGAGGATTGCATTGCCTAGGGGCCCTGAAGGCGTTAATTCGGCCCTGCGTATATCTATCTTTATATAAATATATTTATATTTTCAGGTTAAAATGTAATACGGAAATATTAGTTTAACCCCTAGGCAGTTTATTTAATTTCAACCTTAAACGTAATAAAACAGAAAGCAAATTGATAGCAGACATTCACAAAAACATTGTCAATTTATTTTTAAAAAACTATCTGGCAACACTTACTTTATTTGTTCCTTCTTTTAACTAAGCTTGTCTATAAGTAGTATTATAGTAAATAATAGGTTTTTTAGTTTGCTTTTTAGTTTTAGTTCAATTGAATAGAAGAATAAATATAAATTAATCAAAGTATTATGGCATACAAACGTTCAGTAGATAATTTCAAGTAATTTGCAGTTAAACAATTATGTTTAACATTAATTACGCTACAGATTAAGTTTGTAACATGTATTACACGAAAGATGCCTCAAAAACAAATACATTTTTGTAAAGTTGATTATAAATCGTTATTAGGCCTTTTTAATTGCTTATCACAGGCCGCAATCAAGATTTTTCTATGTTCTTATGAATTGGTAAGTTGGCTAAGTGTGTTGTAATGTTAAACTTGGAATATGGAACAATTAATTGCTGAGATCAGCAAGGTTTGTGTTACGTTGGTTTGCTGATGTCCACAATCTAAACAGTATCGTAATAATGGTATTCTTAACAAGAACAAGTAATATCACGTAACAAGAATAAATGACACTACAGTTTTCTTTCCTGCTGGTGTCACGAAAGCAGACATTTTAGTCTGCTTATATAGGAAGAGAAAGAAGTTTTGAAATGTATCCATATGCCAAGCGGTCTGTACAATATGATATATTAGACTACTTTTCATTTATATATATATATATATATATATATATATATATATATATATATATATATATATATAGATACTAAATAATCCGTTATAGATGTTCATGATATCTGGGACTGTGGCTTGTTATGTTCTCACCGTGTCATTATCTTATTGTGTCCATTCCATTTTGGAACCTTAAAATAGCAGCACGGGCGCCTTAAACTACCATGGCATTCTTATGGTCCTGCTGCCCTATCATCATGTGCCAACCCTAGCTGTCAGTCATCTGTCAATATAGAAAGTGTACCAAGTGGGTATCGTGGGCGCGCACTTACATACGTATTAGTTAGTCGTACATCGCAGCTTTTCCACGCGTTCACACTTTTACTTTTACTGCGACGCCCAGGGCCTCAGGCTAGCAGCCAATTGTCTATTACCTCGGCCCATACCCCCCAGACAAAGTGCTATGAAACTTTCAAATTCAAAAATGTGGTTGGTATTTTTATGGTTTGGGCGTAACATTAAATGAAAATAACGTTTTTATTAATCACGTATTTATTCCCGATTAGGTAGACATTATAGGCAACACCAATATCATCGTTTTGCTTTTTAATTTTGAATTAATTAATATGAGACTAGCCTTTTTACGTGTACGTGGCATATGATCATAGAGGCTTGCATCTTAAACTTCTCCAACCCGTATAAGTGCTACTATTTAACAGGAGCCTCTTCCAAAATTTTAAGAAAATAAATTTAGTTTATCATGTTGGCTGAAACGACTTAACGTATATTGATGATTGAATTATCGGCCCTTACAAACAAACAACTGTAGGCGTACCACCTAGACAGAATATCCAACATCGATTTAAAACGCAGCTACAATAGCCATTGAAGACTACATACAGAGACGCGTAAACAGCATAAATCAAAATCTCGATAACCAGTATATCAATTACATAACTTTCTCCAACAAAAACTTATTACATGTACAGGCATTGTTATGAACCCAAAGTAATCATCCATGACGCCATATACGTCGAAAAGTATCCCATAACCAGTCCATCCTTGATCTGTTCCGAATGAATTATTAAAAAAAAAACGTCGAAGTTACCCGATCATGCCCGAAGCGTTTTCGTAAATTGCGTGCGCGCACCCTCATTCAGTCGCCATAAAATTTCCATTCGATAAGAAATTGAATTTACTCTTGTAACTCGTAAAATTTTAAAGGTAGTCTTTTTCTGTTGATTTATTTATATTGCAGCTTGTTTTTGCACCGCGAAGCACTTTCATTTTCAGTATTAAAATATAATAAGCTTTATAATTGTAGAGTCAAGTTCGATCGATATTCTCAATGTACCAATCTGTAAAACATGTTTCGGACACTTAAAATCGTAATTAAAAATTTCATTACACTTACAAATTTATGTGTATTTTAATGTGCAAAAGAAAATTAATTACCTCAATATGTGCCTTATGCATATGTAGGTAAAACTAACACAGGCTGACTTAATAAAATAAAACAACAACTAGCTATATGATATTCTTTTTCTTTTAAGTCAAATTAATATTTGCGATCATATCTCACAAAATTATATCTTTTTATTTGGTAGCTAAATTATAAATTATAGATGTAGAGAAATGGAAAGGAAATGAAATAATTGTAGTACCTCTCGCTTTGTAATACTTACTTGTACTTAGCGTGAGAAAGGAACTTGATATTATGATAAGAAAGTCAATAAATTAAGGTAGTTTGTAGCCTTTAGTTAAACCTATTTAGCATTGACACTCATTGGGCGAATAACGAGAGTCTATAGAGCGCCGTGGTTACTACTTACTATCATCACTCATTAGGATTTACAGCAAAATAATACACGCGGCACCGCTTATAGTCTTCAAAATATTTACTGGTAATAGTTGAATAAGAAATGAGTTAACCCCATCCTCTATCTCTACACAATAGTTCATCATCATCATCACAGCTTATATATGTCCCGCTGTAGGATTCGAGCCACAATAGGAGGTAAATTGACCTACTATAACACGCTGATCAGACGTGTTGGTATAGGGTTTTATTTCAGAGGCGGCGGATCGCCTGCGCGAGGAGCGCAGCCTCGATGAGGCGCCTCATGCCGCCCTAGCCGAGGCCGCGGGTGACGTGACCGGGGATTAGTCCGTCACCCGCCGAGAGGCCGACCGCGCGAGAAAAGACCGACGTCCTCCCCGAGGGGGTGACGTCGGTCGATGGGAGGGTACCCCAATAGGGGGTATTCCGTCGGGCCGACCACTGACGACAAGTTAACGCTGCTCCAGTGGTCGGCTCAACGACGAAGATTGACTTTGACGAAGAAGACTTGGTTTTTGGGTGGGTCGCGGGAGTTGCGTGCTTAAGCCCCTCTGTCGCCCCGGACGGAGTGGTGCGGAGGCGCGCCGACCGCGACCCACCCACAAAAAAAAAAGGGTTTTATTTTAAGTTTTCCCTCCCTTGCTATAGATGTTATATGCATATTATAATCTCTTAGTCGTTTTTTACGACACCCACGGGCAAGAAGGAGGTGATAAATTGTATTCTTACTCCGTCACCACACGGAGAATACAAGGGTTATTATTGCCGTAACCATCGCATCTGGCAGGTAAATTGGCGATCGCAGTTGATGTTCTAAGTTCCATACGAGAGCGCTACTCTCCAAGCAATAGATAGACGAAGAGCGTTGCTGTCTATTTTACTGGTGATGTTTTATTCAATATATAAGACTTATTCTTAATAAGGAATAGTGAACAAAATTATTCTTAACGCATCGTAAATAGGTAAAATATTTAATATTTATTAGATTTCATGGTAATAATAATAGCTCTGTAAAGGCAATTAATAAATGTTTACCTTAGCTAAGCAACCAATTCCGCCAATATGCTCAAAGAAGAATTGTTTAATAGAATAAGCTGCATCGAGTTATCAAAAACACGAGATAAGTGCCATACCTATAATCTAGTTGTGGTAAGTCCGTATAAAGTTATCTTTGTACTTTGTAGCATTTGATATCTCAATTATATAGAGACTCCATTTCTGAATCCCGTCTCTCCATATCATCCTATCTTTACGGCAAGTCAGTAACGGTTGCCAATAAAACATAGTTGTATAAAATAGTACGTAGACAAATAAATTAATAGTCTCTTTGAAGTAAATACAAACTTAGTTCGATCCACGAATGATTTATACAGATTTTGGGTGCATTTTGTATATTTTAATTATACGTTTTTAAAGTAATCTCGCTAAATATAGTTAGTAGTCTCTAATTTTCGATATTGTATTTAAAAAAAAACTTATTTAAAAACTTTCAAATCTTATACCAAGCGCGTAATATTTTTATATATTATTATAATTACTAAGTACGGTTACGGCTACATTATTCGTTCGTGTGTTTACACGTTAGTAGCACACCTGCGCCGGATGACCGGCTGACCCGAAGAGCTTAGCATACATCTTGTTCACATTATATTAATAGTTGTGTTGTTATTCATTTCTCGTTATGTACATCAACTTTTATCATTTTATACTTATGTAAATCCTCTTAGGAATTTGTTTACGAGGGGTGATCCAAAAGTAATGATAATCAGTTATTTCTAGTGCACACAAAAATACAAAAAAATTTCAGTCACTTGCTCAGTTACCCACTAGTTCAGGAAAAAAAAATCATATAAATAGGCCACAATTCCCGGGAGCTACATTCATTTGAATACGGACTGTCAAGGAGTGAACATCAAAATGGAAAAACACGAAATCAGAGCTGTCATTAAATACCTCTGCTTGAAAAAAATGTCTACCAAAGACATACACAGCGACTTGGTGGAAACATTAGGGGACTCTTCTCCTCCATATTCCACAGTTGCACGCTGGGCTAAGGAGTTTAAGCTGGGAAGAACATCGACGGAAGACGAACACCGCGAAGGACGCCCATCGACGTCCCTCACTGAAGAAAATGTGAAAAAAGTTGAAGAAGTTGTATTGGAAGATCGAAGAGTGACTATCAGGCATGTAGCTGAGGTCACAGGGATCTCATATGGCAGCATTCAAAGAATCCTTGCGAACGAATTGCATATGAGAAAGGTCTCCGCGCGTTGGGTACCGAAAATGTTAAACGACGAGCAAAAGAAGAAACGAGTCGACATGTCAAGAGCAAATCTCGAAAAGTTCCAGGCAGACAAGGACAATTTTTTGTCACGTTTTGTGACCATGGACGAGACCTGGATCCACCATTTTGATCCTGAAACAAAACAACAATCGATGACATGGAAACGATCCGATGAACCGACGCCGAAGAAATTCAAAGTGTCAAGCTCAGCAGGGAAGGTTATGGCGTCTGTTTTTTGGGACGCTGAAGGAATAATCATGGTGGACTACTTGGAAAAGGGGGCCACTATTACAGGCTCCTACTATGCAGAACAAATAAGAAGATTGCGGGAGGCTATTAAGGAGAAAAGGCGAGGCAAACTGCGGGCTGGAGTGTTGTTCCATCAAGACAACGCACCTGTTCACAAAGCTGCAATTGCCATGGCTGGCATTCAGGAAGCGGGCTTTGAGTTGGTGGAACACCCCCCCTATTCACCAGATCTAGCCCCCAGTGACTTCTATCTCTTTCCACGACTCAAGGAACACCTCCGAGGCAAGAAATTTGATGATGATAGCGACGTGATGGCCGCGGTTGAGGACTTTTTTGAGAGTCAAGATAAAGATTTTTTTTGTAAGGGAATTTTAGGTTTAGAAAAGAGATGGACTAAATGTATAGACTTGCTAGGAGACTATGTTGAGAAATAAATATATTTTTTTATTTTATTCATTGTGTTTATTATTGATTATCATTACTTTTGGATCACCCCTCGTAGAAATAACCAGTGAGACTTTATTAGTCTGCGGTTTGTTATTGAAATAAAATATTTAACATTTTTGTTCTGTCTATTACTCTGTTGATTGACACGGTAATTAATTTTATATATTTTGAAATTTATTATTATTATTTTTAAGTTTAATTGCTTTAACGATTTTTTAATTAAGTGCTATCTACGTTGAGCAGTGACAACTGAACGGGAGACCAATAGACTGTTGTATAGCGGTTTCAGACTCGGCTCCAATGACGCGCACTTGTTTTTCAAAGTTATTTATATACAAAATCATCTTAGCTTGTTAATTAAATTATCTGTAAAGATGCAAAAAAAATTTTTAAACGACAACACCTTGGGTTAAGGAAATAATCTTTGTATTGCAAGGGCCTGTTGGTATACAAGGGTATACCATTGAAAATAGTAGCTTGCTACGTCCGTGGTATTTGTAATTGGAGTGTTACTACTTAAAGTTGGATAAAATTGTAAGCAATGGCACCATGTGTAAGTATCTAGTCTATTTTTTTTTTAATTACTGCAATAAAAAGAATTAATGTAGCAAAAAAGCAATTAGCAATAATTTTTTTTATATCAAAATAAGTAAGTCATATACGAGGCATGCCTTTTAAGTTTTGTCGTTTGAAGAAAAAAACAACTAGAACCTTATAGTACTTTTTATTGTTTTTCAAAATATTCACCACGTAGCTTAATAAACTTTTCCAATTTGCTCAAACCAGTTATTATAACATTTATTCCACTCTAAAGTGGGGGTGTTCAAAATGGCTGAATTGAAAGCGTCGACTGCTTCTTCACCGGACTGGAACCTTTGACCACGAAGACTTTTCTTAATTTTAGGAAATGTAAACAAATCATTAGGGCTTAGGTCAGGATTGTATGGAGGACGGTCAAGAATTTCTACTTTTTCCTGCTTCAAATACTCAATCGTTTGACGAGCACTATGTGCTTGCGTTGTCGTGGTGCAGGATGATGCGTCGTTTTGAGTTAGATTTTCGAAGTTCGGCGATGGCTTGTGGTAAACAAACTGTGGTATACCACTCTGCGTTAATCGTTCTACGATCTTCAAGTGCAATAGTCGCAACATGGCCGGTTTTTCCAACGAACGTGGCCACCATCTTCTTTGAAGTACTTCGAGAACGAACAACTTTAGTCGGCTTTGGCTCGTCTTGAAAGACCCAGATTGTAGATTGTTGTTTGGAATCAGGATCGTAGGCATAGATCCAAGATTCGTCACCACTGATTATGTCGTAGACGTGATTTGGTTCTCCTCGTTTGAACCTTTGCAGAGTTTTTTTACACCATCTGACGCGGGCCGCCTTGTGATCATTGGAAAGCAGATGCGGTATCCAACAGCAAACTAGCTTTCTCACACCAAGCGCTTCATGCAAGATCTTCTGAATGGTTGTCCCTGAGATGCCTAATAGAGCCTCTATCTCTCGATACGTCACATGACGATCTTCGAGAATTAGTTGTCTCACAGCAATGATGTTATCTTCAGTGAAGGCGGATTTTGGGCGACCTTCGCGATATTTGTCTTTAACACTAGTATGTCCACGCTGGAATTCTAAATACCAGCGTTCGACAGTCCGCAGACATGAGGCTTCATCACTGAACACAGATGTTCTTCAAAACACTGAAGCCGTGTCAGGCCTCTTCTAAAGTTGTAGAAAATTAATGCACGAACATTTTCCTTAGAAAGATTCATTTTCGTACGTAACCTGACAGATTCCAATCGACGCTGTGACTAAACAATAGCATTAATCCTAATACTTTCAACTGTTTTGAGATTCAAAATTTAAACACATTCGAATATAGAACAGTTCCAAATTCAAAATTGCCGGGCAATATGGAAACGACAGAACTTAACACGTATGCCTACTATATAAACGATTTTGAGAATATTTAAAAACAAAAATGAAGGATTAATATAATAATTGTTATGGGTTTCACGTTCTTCTCCAAACTTGTTGATTTGTTGAGAATTTGCCAGTTCAAAAAGAAATTGAGCACCCGTTAACTTCATTCCGCTTATCCCTGTATGCGACATATGGGAATTAATTTTATTTGTCAAAATAGATAGGGTAGGGTTACCTTAATTTACTATCTGTTCAAATAATACATGGTATTATAAAGCTTAGAATTCTAATTCTAAAACTAAAAAGTGAGTTTATGTAAGAAAGTCTGTTGTTCTTTAAGAATATTTAATATAATAGCACTATATAACTAACGTGACCATTTACCCCATTTTGAACAGGACAGTTCCTTTTTCAAGTTGTTTGTCCCGATATCCCCAGCCGTACAAAAATGTCTTATTTTTGCAAACATAAATGGTTATTTGTTGTAGGTACTGATAGAAACGTGATTTTGATTTTTTTGTAAGTTTTAAGTCCATTTATTTACATATCCCTCCAAAACTTTTTACATGTGTTTATTTTTTTATAAGTGCCCCGTTCTGACACAAAAAAAAAACTCGAGAAATACTTAAGCCGCCCCCGTTTCGACGTAAAAAATTATGGATAACTTAAGAAATAAATTTAAATGATCATCGTTTAAACTCACATAAAATCTCTAGTTTTAATAAAATCATGTTAGGACATGTTCTCGGTACACAGTCAATATATCAACTCAACTCTATAAAGAAGTACTGCAAGAAATAGATACATTTCTTCTAAATTCTTATCGCCTATATTTCATAGTGAAGTTGACAGGTGTCGCCACCTGTCTCCGGGTACCGCGCACTACATACATTAGGTTTTATTATGAACGACTCTTTCCACACTATATTTTATAAGATTCTTCGATTGCTTACCATATTTTCCTAAGTGTTTGCATCGCAATAATAGTTATACTTACTAAGAGTCTGAAAAAAAGAAGAAAATTAAATATTTGAGCTCTTTTTTTTTTGGTGTATACGGCCCAGCTCCGTCCGGGGCGAAAGGGGGGCGGCGCCCGGCCACGTAACCCACCCGTGGCACGTCGCCTTCGTCGTTGGGCCGACCACCGGAGCAGGGTGACTTGTCGTCAGTGGTCGGCCCGACGGAATACCCCTTGAGGAGTACCCTCTCCTCGACCGCGGTCCCCTCCTCGGAGAGGACGTCGGTCTTCGTCGCGTGATCGGCCTCTCGGCAGGTGACGGGCTAACTCCTTGGTCCAGTCACCCGCATTTATTTGGGCTCTACAGCATTATTTTCTAAGAGAAAAAAATCAATTAACAGCTATATTAAAGAGTATTTGTGCTTAATTTGAAGACAGTAGCTAAAGATTTTTTTTCTTTCCATACAGACTTTAAAAAGACTGCTAATAACAACAATATTAAAAAAAGAATACGAATATCTTACAACGGATATCTGTTCATATATATTTTTATTGTAATGATAAATAATAGCGAAATAGATAGCGTAGTGGTAAAGATACCGTTCTACCGCGTCAGTGTCGTGGGTTCTATCCCCACGCCCATACTTTGTGCTTTACATAGACTGGGTTCTGAATCTGAATGTAGTTTGTATCCGTTAATTATATGTTTGTAAAGGCTCCTGCAATAAAAATATTATTTCCTTAATTCATCATCATCATCGCAGCCCACATATGTCCCACTGTTGGGCTTGGGCCTCCTTCACAATGGGAGGAAATTTGACCTACTATACCATGCTGGTCAGACATATTGGTTTAGGGTTTCATTTCGAGTTTTCCATCTCTTGCACAGATGTTGTGCTTATCATATCCCTTAGTCGTCTTTTACGCCATCCACGGGCAAGATAGGGAATGGTGAATTGTATTCTTACTCCGTTACCACACGGAAACGAATCCTTAATTCAGGCTGTCGTCATTAAAAGAAATATGGCCATGTCATCCCTTTCACGAAATACCTTCAGCGGTTCTCTACCTTACGTCCTTAATTTTGTCTATCTAAAGATCTGACTGTTAATAGTACCTATAAGTATGACTAAGTAAACATTTCTTGCAATATAATAGTGAAAATAGCATATCATCGTACTCGATTATGCTATTCACACAAAACATTCCTACACCCACTCTCGATTGTCTATTATTAAGTGTTTCAATACACACTATCAACACTACAGGCATTGAATCTTAGAACTGCACACATTCGCTTAACTGTTGACGTGATGATTACTATAGTGCACAATTATACCCACATCTTAATTATTTTAGTATCTGTAATGGTTTAATTATTATAAGACCATTATATACAGAGTGTTTGCAATTGTGTAACCAAATTCCAACTTAAACGATTAACTATTTCCTTTTTGGGGATAGGGCATGGTATCGATTACATAGGTATAGAATTTAACAGTCAACTTCTTCAGGCTGTTTACCTAGCACTTTGAGCACGAGCCTTTTTCTACAGTGGAAATATGATTGTAGATAGTGTTTAGAATACATACAGGACCTAGACTATACCCCTCATCCAAAGTCTTAAAGCCAATTCATGTACATAACTATTTGTAGGTGTTCCTAATATTGCTAAGCATTCCCATCTATCCACGTTTAGTTTCATTTGTACTTGTATTTTAATTTAGACATTAGCGTAATAAACATATGTGCCTTAATCTATACAAATAAATAAAATTGAAGTATCTATTTGTAATGTCAAAATAGTAGCCTTTTCATGCTCACACGGTTATTTGCACGACACCTATGAAAAACCAGTTAAAAAACGTTTGTCTATCTATCAGTTTGTTCCGGGTAATCTTCGAAACGGCTTGACCGATTTTGATAATATTTTATTACCAGGTAGCTGTTTATATAAGGAGTAACTTAGGCTCTCGTTAAACCCTACAAAATTTTGTTCCGTCTTGGCATCGCAAAAGGGGGCGGGCGGCTAGTGCACGAAAAAAATCCGTTGTTGCGTTACAGATTCTTGATCTTTTAAATCAACACCTGCTTTCTTAATCTCAATCTTCGTCAATCTTTAAGATTCTAAGACTATCCGCGTCATTTTTTCTAGTTTTATCTCATCATTATCGTTTCAGCACAGATATGTAAGTTCCACTGTTGGGCTCCTTCCACTGGAAGGCAAATTGACCTAATATACCGCGCTGATCAGATCTGTTGACCTAGAGTTTTATGTCGAGTCTTCCTTCTCTCGCATAGATGTAATCTCTTATATCCCTTAGTCATCTTTTACGACATTCACGGGCAAGAGAGGGTGTGGTGATTTGTATTCTTACTCCGTCATCACACGGAAGCTTTTCGTGTTTAATATTCCTAAAATCGTTAAATCCAATTATTACATTCAAAATATCTTATAAACTGAAGTAACATTCCTCATGCATTAATTTGTGTTAATTGCTAACTCAGTAGCATTCAAGTTAACTGTAAAACCTAGAAATGAATATTAAAATATATATTCTATTCGAGTTTTACGTATTATAACGCTAGCACCTGTCTTAGGTGCCTGACTGTATCTACAAAGCAGAAGTTATTACCAATGTTTCTAACTCGCAATATTTATGTTCTTTCTTACACTTTGGCACTTATATCGCCCGACTCGGCTCGAGGCGAATGTATTAAACAACAAGAATATATGATTAGTGTGTTAGGTTCTTGTTTACAACGTAAAATAGAACGGTATTTGAATGTTTATTACCGGTTAAACTCTTAAACGCCCCAATAATTTCGCAATTTGATTAGTAAACAACTTACCTATCTTTAAATATACACTCATTTGCAAAAAAAACGGGCACCTAAGCAATGAACCATTTCAAATGTTAATATTTCTTTGTTTGATAATTATAGGTAGTTTTATCCACACAATTTGCTAAATTAATAAGAAAATTATCGTTTTCATCAGTATTTCATAAAATTTAGATACAATTTATGGGAAATAATGCTAAACCTCGCTAGTAGTGTATATTCGCTAGTAGTGCATATGCTCATGAAGTAAAAATAAAAAAGTTTTTTTGTTTGTTTTTCTTTAATAAAGTAAAAGCAGATAAATGTTTAGTATCGAGTGTGACCCCCTCTAGCTAAAATCACAGCTTGAATTCGTCTGGGCATGCTAGCGAGTATATCCCGGATACTTGCTTGCGGAATACGTTCCCACTCCGCAGTAATCACATTCTTCAGCTCTCTGATGGTCTGCGGAGCCGGGTGTACTGATCTCACACGCCGTTTCAGAACGTCCCAGACATGCTCTATGGGATTGAGGTCGGGACTTCGAGCTGGCCAATCCAAACGACGAATACCGACCTCTTGCACATACGCATTAACATCGCGGGATCGGTGGGCGCGAGCATTGTCGTCCTTAAAAATCGAGTCTTCACCTAGAGCGGCCAATGCGGGTTGTGCATGAGAAATTAGAACTTCCGTTATGTATCGATGCCCAGTCAGTGAGCCGTTTTCAATGAAGACTAACTCTGTACGATCCATTGAATTTATTCCTGCCCAAAACATAACAGAGCCCCCACCATAAGGTGTGATTTCTTCGAAACATGCCTCTGCAAAGCGTTCTCCTTGTCTTCTTAGCACTCGCCGACGTCGATCTTCACCGAACAGAGATATCCTGGCTTCATCAGAGAACAAAACCCTATTCCAATCGTCTTGAGTCCATGATTCACAATTTCTAGCGAACCTAAGCCTGTGAACTCTGTGCTCACGGAGTAATTTGGGGCCGCGGGCCGGGCGGTGACTGCGTATATTGGCAGCGAGAAGCCTCCTCCTGACCGTCCATAGACTAATATGCACATTTCTTACTTCTTGGAGGTTGTTCTTAAGATCCACATACGAAGATTTGCGATTTCTCAATGCGCGACTCACAAGAAAACGATCATCCCGTGGTTGGGTACATGGTTTTCTTCCAGAACCAGGCCTTCTCTCGACGGAACCAGTCTCCTGATATCGCTGCCAGGTCCTTTGGACTGTCGAGCGACTAACATTTAGCCTCCTAGCCACGAAACATTGGCTGCAACCCTCTTCAAGCAGCGCGATAATTTTGGTAGCTTTTACCACTTTATCTACCATTTTTGATACAGCCAAACAGCATTAAATAAAGCTTTGACAGTCAAGGATATGAAATTAATCGATAAAAATTGAATAAAAGTTATGAAAGTCGATGTTAACTTCTGGAACTTCGCGCCAAAAATGTAGGATAAAAAGGGGTTTTCTGTAAAAATGAACATCAAATGAAAAATTGAATTTAGAACGTACTTTTTTAAATACCACAGCATTTTTAAAACCGGCCAGTAACGTGTGCAAACGATTGAAACCTTTTTGGTATTGTATCTTTTTAAATATGAATGAAAATCAAAACCGCCCGTTTTTTTTGCAAATGAGTTTATATTTCTTGTGTACATGTGTATGTCACTGAACTCCTCCTAAACGGCTGGACCAATGTTAATGAAATTTTTTGTGTGTGTTTGAGGGGATTCGAGAATGGTTTAGATTTATAATTGGCCCCGGTACATGGCGTTATTTTATTTGAACAGGACAATGTCTGTTGGGTGTGCTGGTCAGTAATATATAAAAATATGAAGTCCATTGTTGAAAATAGATCTCTTTCAGGCAGATGAATTCATAATCACCGCGCTGGGCGAGTTAGCGATTATAGTGTATGTTATGAGGGTGTCCATAGACCGCTACTTCCCATTATCCTGATGATCCTTGATCCAATTTTTGCAACTTCGAGAACTTAAAGAGCGACCCATTGTATTTTCGATCGGTCAATAAATCTATAATTCTACATCATCATCATAATCTCAGCCCTTATACGCCCTACTGTTGGGCTCGAACCGCCTCCATTTTGGAAGGGAATTTGACCTACTATACTACGTCTACGTGTTCGCATAGGTTTTCGTTTCAAATTTTCCTTCTCTTGCACAGATGATTTATGTTTTTCATATACCTTAGTCGTCTTTTACGATATTCACGTGCAAGAGAGGGGTGGTGAATTGTATTATTACTCTGTCACCACATGGATCTATATATAAACACGTGAATCGAAAACTTTGTACCCCTTTTTACGAAAATTACGTGAATGGACATGTATGAAATTTGGCACGGTTGAAGTATGTAATGAGAAGTGCATAAAACTGAAATTTCATACAATAATGGATTAGAAATACATTAAATTCATTAAAAAAGGCATTACGCACACTACAACGCAATCGCTACACACACACACACGTTTATGCGAGTGTGTTGCCTAGCAACGCTTATACACCTTTGTTTACGGTTAAAATCTCTGGTCGAACTGAATGTCAAACAATTATAATTATATGATGACAATGTCTAATAGAAATTTGTGAAATATATTAGTTATTAGTGAAATACAGCTTGCTCAATTTACAATTATATATAAATAAAATTAAAGATAATTGTGTAGCAGAAAAATTAATTAAAATTAATTATGGCCGAATTTCGACCACACGGCGACCACTAGTATATAATAAATACGACTAATTTTATTCATAGTCCAGAACACTATATAATCGTATCTAAAATGTACCTTTTGTTACGTTCCACGTTATCATAACGCGTCTAAAATTTAAAAATTCCAAAGGGTACATAAAACCTTGTAACGGTACACGAAAATCAAGTGTAACTTTTAGATCTCGCTCCATTACGGCGGTTGATTGCGTATCGTACGATTAGAGGCGCGTGCGCACAAAGGCACCGCTCTCCGACGCGGAACTCAATCCTGGATCTATTGCCCGAATTGCCTTCGTTGCCTCGCGTTGACCGGATCGTTCCCACTCGCTCAGAACACGTGTGTTCCGGGGTAATCGAGAATATTGAAACTAATCTTGTTTTAGAGAAATGTGCTTCACAGAATGTAGATTTCTATTTGTCTCTCAATAGTTAGAGGCTAATAAATCGAAATTACTGATATATAGAATATATACTCGTATACTGTTATAACTTTGAAGAGTTTGTTTCTTTATTTGTATGAGTTAATTGTAAATCCTAGTGTGTGGTGACGGAGTCAGCTTCTTGCCCCTGGGTGTCGTAAAAGACGACCACGGGATTGTAATATGCATATAACATCTATGCAAGAGAAAGAAAACTCGAAATAAAATCTTATACAAACCCATCTGACCAGTGTAGGTCAATTTTCCTTCCATTATGAAGGAGGCTCGGGCCAACAGAGGACGTATATGACCTGTTATGATGATGATGATGAATTTCGGGTACTACATATTGCATTCCAAAAAATATTATTTTATAAGATTATTAATATAATATTCATCGAGTAAATTTTTAGGTTATAATGAATGCTGCAACATATGGAACAAATACAAACAGTATCTATAAATGTTAGCAAATCGGGCAAAATTTGATAATGATAGGACATAATGCGTCAAGGGTTCTGTGCAGTAGTCATTGTATAGCAATTGCTGAGATAACGAATAGAGCAATTGATTTATGTGTGGATGTTATTAGTATTTATAATATAATTTTAAGCGACAGGACGATTTGAGTGTTTAAAAGCTTCTAGGAGGACAGCTAGTAAAGTATGGTTTGTTATGAATTTAATATTCAACTTATAATATATTAAGGGCTTTTAGAGTTTGTTTTTAAGATAGAAAGTAATAATTGTTGATAAATTTTTTGAATCCTTACTGTAATTTTATCTAATTTATTAGTTAAAAACATTACATTTGTAAGTAATCATATAGAAGTGATAAAATAGATTGACTAACAAAATAATTGATAATTAACATACAGAAACATGTTAAAAAGTGATTACGAGATCTGTTATGCCTAATTACCGAACACATTAGGTTCCCATAAACACACAAAGTATGAAGAATCGAGGTCAAATATTGACTGAAGACGAACAATTAAGCCGCAACAATGCACCGTGCGGCCGCCATTAAATTTAATTACCGTTTTGTGCGCGCCAGTTTCGGATGCGCGGGTTGCGCAAGCGCAGGTGTGCGCAAATGTCAGGTGGCGCGCGTGCTTCTTATACAGGCTGATTTTGCAATCGCACATTTTTCACTTTAAATTATTTTTTTATTTAAACTTTTTAAGCTACAGACGGACGAGAATTGAGAGTAAAATTGTAAGCCCAAAAAGTATTATAGCAGTAGAGAACGACGATGTAACGTTTAGACAATAAGTGAGGGAACTGGACATTTAAATTTAAATTCTGACATATATTTTTTACTAAATTGCCAAAGAAGTTTTACTTCAACGGTGTGTGTTAGTTGCCTACATACATTTTTAAGTTTCTTTTTCAACTCACACTAAGAATTTTTTTTTTTGCTTAGGGCAAAAAAAAAAAAATTCTTCACGAACAAATAATTAACAAACAAAAATAACAAGTAGACTCGGGACAATCATATGTGTATCCATACAATGAATCCAAATACTCGTCATGATTCTACGTGATACTGCCGCCTTAGTATTGCAAAGGGCCATGCCCTTGCAATACCAAGGGCAAAGGTAAGGCCTATCTCGTTCCCTATGCAAAACAATTCTTTACGCGATCCACAAAAGACTTCTGAGCCTGGGTGTAATTTGTCAATATTATAATTGTAAAACTGCCCGCGACATACGGTTTCATTCCTTCGTATTTATTTCTTGATGTATTCAGTGGAGTATTAGAAAATATAAAATTTACAAAATAATATGGTTCTCCTCCAATTATAATGTGAAAATTATTGTGTTTGAGGAAATAACTTTTTACTACATAATCACTTAACATAACTCTTTGTTCCTGGTGGGTTCACAGTTTAAGAATATAATGTACCACTTTAGTTTCCCATTGATTTAGTAAAAATTAGTCGAGGTATGATTATTAGAAAGGGCATAACACCGACTATGAATACCGATCCGTCCTTTAAGTGTAGTGAGTATCGTTTGGGAAGACCTATAACCAATAACAGTCGTCCATAGGCCCTTAAAAGCTGAGATTTTTATTAAATATAAAAACTTTAAATTGGATTTATCTTGCTAAATGGAACTACCTGTATAAAGAACTGGTGGCCTTATGGATGCGTCGATCTTTAAACTGGTTTAGGAAAAAATGTGTGTGATATCGTTTAATAAAAACATAATTGAAGTAGGTAAGCAAGATGCTCCTGTACTGCGTCTGTCTGACGAAGATGATGTGTATCTACTATATACAGTAGGTCTCTTCTTATAAGAAAGAAGATTTGTACCCAACATTGGCACGTAAACCAGCGAAGAAAGGTGAGAGTACTAGCTTTTTGGAACGCACTTTAAGATTATAATTTCCTAGAATTTATTCAAATTTGTTTTAGAGGTTCTGGAGGATATGTAACTTCTTGTTTCACATGAATTAAAAGAGAAATTATGGTCACGCAAATATCACTGAACATATTTGGACCAAACTATTTTTATCAGAAGGACTTCGCTAGTTTTCTCGCAATCATCAATGACGATCAATGTTAGAAATATCGGGTAAGTAAAATCAAATAAAAACGCGAAAAAATCCATAAAAATAGTTTTATTTCTATTGTACAATAATCGCGTAAATATCAAAAATTGTTAATTTTTTTTTAAATATTACTGTTTATATGTCACTCGTATATTTCTATTTCTTTAATTACATCACCAATATTTCATTATAAAAAATATTAATCGAGTACACGTATAGTAGTCAAAACAATTTGCTTACTTTTAATTAATTATTATTGCTTGATACAGCGAAGAAAAATACTGTGAGGAAACCTACATGCCTCAGAGGATTTCTTAATAACATGTGAACTCAATGGAGCAATAATTGATTAGTGTACGGTTCATTTGACTGTTGCATAAAATATCACAGCTAGTTAAGTTTTCTGCTTGAAGTTA
Source organism: Lymantria dispar (assembly GCA_032191425.1). Lineage (NCBI taxonomy): Eukaryota > Metazoa > Arthropoda > Insecta > Lepidoptera > Erebidae > Lymantria > Lymantria dispar. The sequence continues at coordinate 3,972,136 of CM063444.1, read as the reverse complement.
TTAATTCGAGCCTATGCCATATAATCGAACCTTGTTAGTATATCTCTCAGGCTTCATTTTTATTGTACAACAAGAAATGATCGCACAAAATGTGAATCATTGAGCAGATGTACCAATAGTATAAGTAGACCTTCTATGCTGTTCGATTTGCACTTAGGATAGTAGGTACTTCTGTATCTCACTGTGTGGTAATTGAAATAAGTTTTAGTGTCTTTATAGATAATAATGTTTTTGAAATCCTCCTCGGTAATAGTATTCAATGTAGTGACGGAATAAGAATACAATTCACCACCGCTTCTCTTACCCGTGACTACCCAATATAAAAGATGACAAAGGGATTAAATATGCATATAATATCTTGTAAGAGAAGGAAAACTTGATATAAAACCATACAGCAACAGGTCTGGCCAGCGTGGTATAGTAGGTCATTTCCTTTCCTATTGTGGAGGAGACTCAGGCCCAACAGTGGGATATATATGAGGTGAAATGATGATGATAATGAATGAATATTCTTTGCAATATATATTGTATTTATAAAAGAAAGATATATACAATAGATAGCCATGACATTCAGTGTACATTGAAGAACAGTTTTTTCGTGATCATGGCGCTACTAATAGTGCCGAAATATCGGAATTTTTTACTAATAAATTACATATTATAAATCCCGTTAACCATAATATTGCTATAATTAAACCAGTTTTACGGATTTTATAGCGTTTGTATTGGATTTTTGATTGCTCGAACTGATCTATAAAATATGTAGTAATAAATATGAAGATTTATTAATTTAAACCTTTTTTTGGGGGGTGGGTTGCAGTAGGCGCGCTCCTTGCACCACTCCGTCCGGGGCGACAGAGGGGCGTAAGCACGCACACCCGCAACCCACCCACGATGCACGTCGCCTTCGTCGTTGGGCCGACCACCGGAGCAGGGTTACTTGTCATCAGTGGTCGGCCCGATTAATATAAACCTAATGAAACTAATATACTACCATCGGATCTGAACGCGGCCACACTGAGAAAAATCCAAGTTTTCTTGCCGGATCTATTAGTTTTGTTAGGTTTAAATAAATCCGTTTAAATAGTTTTATATGTAATACTTGCGTAAACATCAGAAATCATTACATAATATCGGTAACTTTAGCAACCATGATGGTTTGAACTCCGATACGTGTTATTTTTCAGTTCTTCTATTTTCGTATTGTATTATCTACTGGAATCTATTAGCCGTTTCTTATAGTCATGTAACAAACGGTCGAAGTATCCTCGACATCCAATCCTCACCTTTCAACTTTTATAATATTGTAATTGAGGACAAGAGAACACCTTAATTGCTTCTTACATTGGCTAAAATAGTCGTTACACAAATGAAGAACGCTAGACTCTTGACCGGACAGATATTGTGCAGTATATCAACAAAATATCTTTGAAATTATTTCGCAACAAATCGTGTTCGACCTCCGACACCGTGGGAATCTGTCGGCGTTACACGCTGTATATCTAAATAAAGAACCGATCATTATAATCTGCTATGTTATTGGTTATCATAACATATTTATAACCTTATAAGGCAATATTGTCCCTGACTCTTCAAGATCACGCGTGAAAAATTCAACTTGTTGATTCAATTTCCACAAAACATTAAATTTTTCTTCATTTCGGTTTGTATACGCTCCGCTGCTAGGCTCAAGGTCAAGTTCCTTCACAATAGGAGGTAAAATTGACCTACTATACCACGCTGGTCACAAGTGTTTTATTTCAAGATTTCACTTTCTTGAAAATCATTATAAAATCAAAGTCAAAATTCGAAAATCGAAATTACATAGTTTTCACTATATTTCTTAAAATTCGTGAAGATACCAAAGATCACAAAAACTATTGAATATGTGTAATCTCAAATTGAAACTTATAATGCACGTTTTATATTTAATCGCCAGACAGCTGCTTACTCTATAAATATACATGCAGCCTTTTGACTTCCACTCTTGAAAATAGGCTTCCCCAAGAGGGACTGCTCTGTCATCGAGGTTTGGCGGACGGCTTAACGATTACTCTTGGCCTTTATTCTTTAGGTCAGCAGTTTGTAAACGTCACAAGTTTGGCTCGGCTTCCTAGACTAAGAGAGAGAGATGGGTCTACACTACACCACGCATATCGCAGTGTTTTGTGTCGAGTATATCTTTTTTGCACGTTATCTGTACTTTGTAATAGCTTAGTCGTCGTGTACGAATCCCACGGGCAAAATAGGGGGTGGTGAATTGTATCTGCCGTTACCACAGGGACGATTACTTATTTGTCTTGTACGACATCCACGAGTAAGAAAAGAGGTGGTAAATAATATTTTGAGTGCGGCACTATATGGAAAATGCCTGATGATCGCTCAGCTATTTTTACGGCCCCTATGTTAAAATTAGGGGCGGTGAAACAATCTTGTATTTTTAACCAGCCACCGCAGGAGGTCTGTTAAATAAATTTAACATACTAATTGTAACGACATAGCGCAACAACGATAAAATTTTAAAGCCTCGTTTTTGATATTGATAAAGTTTTAATAAGATGGTTCAGTTAATAAATAATTTTTGACTTTATTATTATGACTTGGAGTGTATTATTTTTTTATAGTCTCGTAGCCAATCGTGTTACACTTTATATATGTTTAACTGACTTCAAAAAAGTAGGTTCTCAATTCGTCTGAATGTTTTATTTTATGTATGTTCACCAATTACTCGAATATGTTTTCACCGATTTGGAAAATTATTTTCTTGTTCGATAGGGTATACTTTTTAAGTGGTCCCATGATCATCAACTCGGGATATGATGATGAGATCTATCATTAATGAGCAAAAGAAAAATATGAGTAAAAAAGTAAACTGCCTTTAAAGGTGTTTAATAGGCACTAAAATTCTTCCATTTTAGAAAAGGTTTTAAATTTTTAAACAGACTATTGTCTGGTTGTCCAAACCCTTAACGGCGAGGAATGGACAGCATGCGATCCCATACTTGACATAGGTTTCCTCACCGTCATTTAAGCGGTCTACCAGGACTGATTTCTTAACTTCGTTTAACCTATGCACCATAACTCATTTGGAGACAATGGCTTGAGGCCATAAAGTATCCCATATTTGCACGTAGTAACCTTAAAATCTGCCTTAAAGTTCACCAGGCGAATAGGTACCAGTACTGTCCTGTGAAACTATATCATCAAATGCATTTGCAAACTCGCTCGTCAAGAGTGATGTCTATCGCGTTAATCCTTCCTTAGTTAGGCTCTATCTATTAGTGGACCTATATAGGCAGATATAGAGATTCTATAATATTAATAAAGTAAGTATCAAATAAGCATATAACATAAAATAAGGGCATAAATAAATATGTAACATCTATCCACAAAAAAAGGAAAATTCGAAATAAAACACTATAGAGTCCGACCAGCATGGTATAGTAGGTCAATTGCCCTCTTATTGTAGAGAAGGCTAGAGCCCAACAGTGGAATATATGGGCTGAAATGATGATCAATGAATTAAACAAAAAATAAAAATTACGCAAACGTTACGAAACGGATATTATTAATGTTTAAACGTAGTCATTATATTATTCCGATGTAGCGATTATTTTCTTATTTTTCTATTGATATGTGGTTATTCTACTCATTATTTTATTATCTCCCAGCAATATTTACCCAACAAAACTGTAATTTCAAACGCGTTGCGTCTTAACGTCGGTTAAATTAGTTTTTACACGTACATATGTGCGGTTAGATCAACTACGAAGGATATTCGATCCTGCGTACTTAGCTTTTTTATAGTTTACCACTTGCGGTCGGCAAAGGAAGTTTCATGTTCTACCACGGATAGTGTTGCCGTATCGAAGGATGCGTGTCTTCTTAATTAACTTTAATTTTAATGATAATAGGTAACTCTTAAGGACTAAGGGTAACTATTTAAGGATAATAGGTGTCTCATCTTGAACTCAAGTTAATTGAACGCTGATGGTGCGTTGTTTTTGTCTGTCAACTATGACGTATATATGTGGCAATAGATCATAAAATCACACCATTCTAGACCTTCGTTCTATTTCTTGTTTAGTGATATAACTTTTAGGGACATTCTGAATTGTATTCTTACTCCGTCACCTGAAAAAATCTGAAATAAATCACAATCGTGTTAATTTATTTAATAAGAATATTTAACTATTGTAGTATTCACCCGAAGCAGCTATATATTTTTAGACTAAATTGTCTAAATAAGTCCCTTCTTTACTTTTTAATTGTTATTTCTCGCCCTAAATTATTTATACTAAGAAACTGGCAACACTCATACCTCCCTTACAGTGTTTTAAGGTACATATTACAGGCCTTGTGGTTTTTGAAGTACGGTTCCCATGTTGTTAGCGGTGGTTTTAATTCTTTTTTTTTTTGCAGGGTACAAGTGCCACAATCACACGGGGTTTTTCTGATCGTAATATTAATTCTTTTCTCAGAATGGCTCGTAATATACCATTATTTCACATTCAAACTTCTCAGTAAATTTTTTACATTATCCCATCCCAATGAGAGAATGTTTTCGTTATTTTTTTACATTAGTTGATTCATTTTTAAGTGATGCAAAGTTCAAAAGCCTAACTTTAGCAATTAGACCGGTATTGACTAAAATTAATTCTCCAAGTAAATGTTTTATTCACTACTACATGGATGGCGATGATACTGAAACCACTAGGTTTCAGTATCGACTTCCTCACTTGCCACGATACTCATAGATTCAATTTCCATGCAGAAAAAGTCTGGGTGCGTGCCGCAAATGGCAGTGTTTCAATCTGGTTATGATTTGTGTCCATTAATCGCATATTTGTAACGTCTCCTGTAACATAAGTATTTATTTCTTAGTATGAAGTGCACTTAAATATAAGTGTCACTGATGTTAGTTGCTCTTTATGATTAATTCACTTATTAAAATCGCATTTTGTTTGAGTCTCTTCCATAATGGATGGCAAACTGCCTTCTATGGCTGCGCCGGTTAGACGTTTTGAGGTTTATTTTTGAATATATCTTCTCTTGTATTAATGTTATCTGCTCATACTACTGTCATTTACATCGGGAAGGCAATGAAATGGAAAAGGTGCTAAATTGTACTCCTACTACTGTCAACGTAGAAAGTGGTCGGCATTGCAATGGTATTACGTATGGTAATCGGTTAACAAACTAAAAATGTGGTTAACAGTTTCTTTTTATTTATAGGCTAAAGTTTTATTTTGGATTAAAATCAAGCTTAGAACTATTACGATAATATTGAAGGAAGTTTTAATAGAAATGATTTATTAATTAAATCAATATCAAATCTAATATATATATATATATATACACGATCTATGGCACTGTATTTAGTCTTAACTCGAAACAATTTGCTTAACAGTAAAACAAATGGTGTGGTGTTCGAATAATCAATCAACGAATGATAAATGATAATTACCATCGAGGTTCATAGTGCAAGGGTGCGCGAATCAAGAGCGGCGTTAGGGTTGTCAAGTCAGGTGATTTAAGTGACAGGATTTGTAAGCTGCCTCTTTCGTTTGCTAGCATATGTAGCTTCTAATTGTTTAATTCAGAAACGTGGTCTCTAAATGTCGGCTTCATAAAAAGGCTCAGTCACTCAACGTGCTACGAAGAGCTACGCTTGGTATTTCTCAATGTACAAAAATCTGAAATACCGAAAACCGTAGAAGAATTGGAGTAACCGACATAACTCGATGAATTGGCACGTTGAAATGGTAATGGGCAGGTCGCATTGCTCGTCGAGCCGCGGAAAAAAGGTACGACAACCATGAAATAGAAAAGAAAATCGCCGAAAACGGCAAGTGGCACAGGATCGTTCTGCGTGACGTTCTAGTGGAAAGACCTATGTATGTCTAATAGTTGACGTCTACGGCCTGATGGATAGATCGAGGCAAGAAGGTAGCATAGTAGAGCGTAAATCTTCGAAATGGCAATACCCACAAGCAGATACGTACCTGGCACTGGCATAGATTTAAAAGTTTACTTTTTTTGAGGTCGTAGAGTAGGCAGTCGTACGCCTCGTCAATTAAAAAAATTAATAGCACTATATATTCCTGAGGATTATTCTATTAGGCAATTTGTAATATTATGAAAATTGAGACAACTCTTTTTTAATCTGACAACCCTAATTTGAGTGCGTGAGTCTACGCGTGCGTTTAGTCACGCACAAATCCTTACATACTGCGGTTTTTTTAAGGAGTTATACACAATGGAACTTTTTATTTTATTTCTTTTTTGGCAAGCAACTGTCCGTAGCGACGAAAGGGTGTCATGGCATCCCAACCTCAACCTCTAGTACCTATGCTAAATTTCATGCAAATCGTTGGAGCCATTTCCAAGATTCAGATTATATATATACAAGAATTGCTTGTTTAAAGATATAAGATATATTTTAATTACGGCAAAGATAATATTGTTTGTTACGTAATATTAGTTTGGGCTCGCGTATCACCATTTTGTGGTGATGTGTAAAAAAATAAATTGAACCGCAACATAGCGCAATTGATAGTGTTTGCTTTTGTGGTATCTTTGTATCGTTATTTGTAATACGTGTTGATTATATAATTTTAGTTCCAGACTGGCTACAATAAAAAAATGATAACGCTTCAATTTCATGTAATACGTATTTTTTCCCGTATGGTGACGGAGTAAGAATACTATTCACCCCCATATTGCCCTTGGATGTCGTAAAAGACGACTGAAGAATATAATATCTATGCAAGAGAAGGAAATCTCGAAATGAAACTACGCCAACACGTCTGACCAGCGTGGTTTAGTATCTCAAATTCGTAACGGGCTTTTAGTCGATATTCATTAGTAACTAACAACCCGCCCTCGCTTCGCTTCGGCTTCACTCGCCTTATCCGCATAATTCCCGTTCCCGTGGGAATACTGGGCTAAAATATAGCCTAAGTTACTCCTTATATAGACAGCTACCGCTTAGTAAAATATTATCAAAATCGGTCCAACCGTTTTGAAAATTTCCTCAAACAGTCAGACAGACAGACAAAAAAATTTTAAACTGTATTTTATGCATAGGTGTCGTGCAAATGACTATGTAAGCATGAAAAAAAAACCAGTATTTTGACATTACAAACTGACACTTCAATTTCATTTATTTGTATAGATTACAAAATCCGTGTAAAGTTTATCCACATAGTAACGAAATAATTTCAAAATGTACCTTTACTGTACCGCCGATCGTAAAATTTTTTACTATTAATTGTCATTAGAGATTAAATGTAAATAAAATACAATTCGTAGCCGGTGAAGCCAGTATATCCCATTATGGAGTAGGTTCATATATAATACATGGGCTGAAAGGACTAAATAAATAGCTGTTACGAAATACTAGTCAAAATATACGCCTATAAAGAATATCGTATACAAATGTCTATTTAGCATAGTCACGATTATTTACCGAATAACATACTCAGATGAATAGATAATCAAATATATAGAACCTTGAAGTTCATGCTCCATTTTTCTTGAGTGCCAACGCGTATGGTTTGTTTAGCAACGACGCATGATGTCAACTGCCTCTGACGAAACCACTCATGGTCTACCGATTGGCAAATGTATGTGAGATAAGAATAATATTGTGGCCGCTGTCCAAGCTTATCGATTATAGATTAATTTATTTGATCGCAGTTGTCACTCTAGATATATTTAATTGTAATTTGTATGTAAATTATAATTAGAAATATTTTTTAATAGCGACCCGCCCTCGCTACGATTCATTTCCAGTCGCTTTGCTCCCGCATGTTAAATTTGCAATATCCATAATGATATCTGATGTTTACGCGAGCACTACACATTGTAAATGTGTTGTGTCCGCCAGTGACCATGAATACTGCAAAGTGTTCGAAACGTCGGGCAATCATAAATCAAATACAAACGCGATATAATCCGTAAAAGTAGTTTTATTTACAATTTGCAATATCCCTTAATATATGTCATCGGGTTAAGTTGTAAGGGTCTTCTGAAAGGAAAAAAGCCTAAGTTATTTCTTATATAGACAGCGGATAACTGTCTATATAAGAAATAACTTAAGCTTTTTTTTCTTTCAGAAGATTCCTATATAACCCCCCCCCCCCCTTATACCCCTGTAGTAAAATGTTATCAAAATCGGTTCAGCCGTTTTAAAGAATACCTGGAACAAACTGACAGAAAAGAAATTAAACTGGATTTTAGGCACCTGTGCCTATATTGTGTAGATAACGAATGTGAACATGAAAAACCTACTATTTTCACATTCCAATCTTATTTGAAACGCATGACAATCAAAACTCGAATACAAACTCGATAAAAGTCCTAAAAATAGCTTTATTTATAATCCATAATACTGGTATAAACATCAGAGATCAATTTGTAGCTTGCACAAAGTATTCTTGGGAGACTTGGCACAATAATTCGGTGTGTTAACCACTACGCCATCTGTTCAGTCAATTCTGCCTATGTTTTTTGTACTGTGTCACGTATTTCGGCCTCCAGGACGAGTGATAGTATCTAATGGACATTCCTGTGTCGTGGCAGATCATTTTTTATAAAAGCATGACCGATGACAACTTACTTTTTTTTAATTTTGGGCGGTAGTCTAAGTACTTAAACTTTAGCGATTTTGTGATTATATTAAAATAGTGACAAACTTGTTTTTTAAAGATAAGTCTTTTTAAAGATAAGTCGTTTTTTAAAGCAGTACACGTAACGTCTATTACATTAAGTATAGATTTTCTATGGTAAATGTCGTAGCTTCGATTTCCATGATGGACAAGACTTTGTACAATCTCATTACCAACCTGGTATAAATGAATGTCCGTTAGTGAATATTCGGAACTGGAGCGACTTGCCGCCATATTATTTGCATCCATTACTCGTATGTTTGTAGTTTAATACTACATACGGATTTCTTCATCAGTATGAAGTGCCTTTTCCTTAAATAGAAGTTTAGCGCGCCAAATATCTATTCACTCTTTAACAAAATATGATACTTAACATAGATGATAGTTTTCAAATCCAGTTTTATTTTCAAGACCATAATCTGATCGCGTTACTCCCAAACCAAGGCGAAGGAAGAGTGTAACCACGAAATCCAACGTATGTCCGCTTTCTGTCTATTGTGCAAAATATTGTACCAAATCGATTCCTTGAATTCGGTGCCCTTGAGACTAATATAACCACAAAATATTACCAACACCTACGCATATCATTTAACTCACAGTATTAATAAGTTTCATTAAAATGACTAATCAAAGTTCGTTTTCTTGTTGCAGGTAAAGGTGCCATAAAATTTCTGAACATTGGGAAAACCTATGCAGATACCAACAGGATGAGTAAAATATCTATAACTTAGTCACTTATCTGAGTTAATAATTTATTTCTACAAGTCCTCAAGTATATTTATTTCAAATATTTTAATAACAAAAACAATATGCATTAAAACTAGTTTTAACATTTTCAACTCCGAAAATAACACCGCGGTACGTCGATCGAGCCACTTAAATGTTGGAATCCTTTTAAGGACTATAGAGGTTTATCATAGTCACGGATAAAAATAAAAGGTTGAACGTGATGGGTTCACATTTCGACACGCTGACATAAACGCCCCCATATTTCAAACGCCACAGGTGCTTCCTACATCCCGACCGTGTAATTATAAAATCGAGGAGATCTTTTGTCGGGGCTAGGTCAACTTTTTTAAATTTTCTTTTTTATTTTGAGGATGTTGAGCATCTACAATTTGTAGGGCATTCACCTGAAGCTCCAGAAACTTCTTCAGTATTCTAACAATGTGACGATTACGCTTTAATTTTTTTTTAAGAACCGGCAATATTTAGTTGATCATTTCGAATATTGAAAATAGAATAGATTAGTCAATATTAGCATATACAGACGTTGTTTATTTCAGATCTATTGATATATTTATACTAATATTACTTTAATTTATTATGTGATCCTTACTAATATTTGTTTGTTTGTTACGCTTTCACGCTTAAACCACAGAACTGATTTCAAAAATTCTTTCACCAATGGTAAGCTATAATATCAGGGAGTAACATTGGTTATATTTTATCCCGGTATTCCTACGGGAACGGCAACTACGCGAGTAAGGCGACTGAAAGCGAAGCGAGGGCAGGTTGCTAGTAATAAATATTTCTTATTTTCAAAGGTACGGTCGAATAATACCAAATCTATACTAATATTATAAAGAGGAAAGGCTTATATGTATGTTTGTAACGAATTGGCTCAAAAAGTAGTGGACCGATTTTAAAAATTTTCACCATTACAATGCTACATTATCCCTGAGTAACATAGGCTATATTTTATCCCGGTATTCCCACGGGAGTGGGAACTACGCAGTTAAAGCGACTGAAACCGAAGCGAAGCGAGTTTCTAGTAAATCAATATGCCGTAAAAGCATAAGGCTCAATCAGTTTCAGTAAATAGAAACGTATACTATAATTGAAGAAGATTCTGCGTACTCCATTGTCCGAAAGGCTTTCGAATTTTTAGCTAAGACTAGAAGTAATTTGCGTCACAATGAAATTCCTAAAATCGCATCACATGGCCTTAATTAATCGTCGTCGTTCCCTGCTTACCCATATTTCTTATGGTAGGCCGATTAACGTGTTACGTTCAAACAATCCTTGCTTACCGTCATTTTAAATGTGTCTTGTTTATAACCTCACAAAATTACTTTTATCACCGAAAAACTTAATTTCGACCTTATAAATATCTTTTTAAAGTTTTTGAATAGCATTTCAGCGACCGCAAATCGTAATATTGTCGAGTCAGTTATTTAAATCGTGTCCCAAAAAGTAAACAACATCCAGAAACATAGTACACAGTCCCTCTTTTTTGGATGTCCATCGGTATCTTGATTGATGGGCCGGGCTCATCTCGGGGGCCAGCCTTTAATGGACTTCTGACATTGATTTAATAAAAACCCTTCATTATGGTTTCAAGGCGGTTGGGGTCAGCCCATGCACGCAATGTAAGCTAATTATTTGAAACTTAGATCACGCTTAGACGCGGCAATTAATGTTATAACATTTGTGTTTGAACTTTCTCTTGTAATCATATAGTTAGTTTTTGTAATTGATTAATTGTTGCCGAAGTTAACTGTGCATGCCCCTTGTGGGTTAAACCGCAAACGTAATATGTACCTACATACATTTTTAGGGTTCTGTACTCAAAGGGTAAAAACGGGACTCTATTACTAAGACTTCGCTGGCTGTCCGTCCAACTGTCTGTCACCAGGCTGTATCTCAAGAACCGCGATAGCTAGACAGTTGAAATTTTCACAAATTATGTATTTCTGTTGCCGCTATAACAAAAAATACTAAAATCAAAATAAAATAAATATTTAAGGGGAGGATCCCATACAACAAACGCGATTTTTTGCCCTTTTTTGCCCAATAGTACGGCACCCTTCGTGCGCGGGTCCGACTTGCACTTGTCCGATTTTTTTTAACGTGCCATTAGATAAGCGATACAACCATGGCTTTCCAATTCTATAGTCTGTAATATAATGAGCTTGGCCGTTTTTAAATTCAGAGCGGATAATAAAAGCAACTAATGATTGAGTTAAATAATTAATTACCCAAAACTAGATAATCTACATGCCTAAGATTACGATGTCTGCCAAATCTCATTAAGTTAATATGCCGGACTATAGACTGACACTTTCTTATTCTGAAATAACATTTGTGACACCAGGACAGACAATAAATGATAATTTAATTCTTCTCAAATTGCGCCTACTATATCATGCTGGTCATATACATTGGTATAGGGTTTGTTTCGAGTTTTCGTTGTATTGCATCGATGTTCTCTGTATATTATATCTCTTAATCGTCTGTTACGATACCCTGGGCCAGAGAGGGGGGAGGGGACCGGGGGGCGGTAAATTGTATTCTTACGCCGTAACCATACTTAAAAGGGTATAGGGTGTAATCTATACACAGCTGTGTATAGGGTTTAAATTTTAACGTTTCTTTCAATAATGGCCTGTGCTTACATTTCCTCTTTTGCATTACCCGTAAAAACAAAAACGTCGCGTCAACGTCAATGTCGCGAGTTGTTAAGATAGGATCGATATCTGATCGTACTTACCGTGTCAAGTATCGCGGTTTCGATTCTCATACAGAATAATACTTTGTGCTCTCCACAAATTGCTATTCTGGTTGTGATTTCTGATCCCTCCACACACAGGGATTAGTTCCTTAATGCAGGGTCATAAACGGTCATAAGAAAATATTTTGGCGTTATATAATAGTTTTTCCGTGAGGTGACGGAGTAAGAATACAATTTACCACCCCCTCTCATACCCGTGGGTGTCGTAAAAGACGACGAAGGGATATATTACGCATATGGCATCCATGAAAGAGATGGAAAACTCGAAACAAATTCCTATTTTTGTAGTGGTAGGACCACACTGTTGACAGTTGTCTGTCTAGAGGCGCGGGCCAGTCTGTCCGGGATAGTACCACACACTCGCAGAAAATCGACGTCCGAGTAGTAGCAATTTGTTACTGCGCTTCGTTCGGTGAGCGAGAGAGCCGGAAGCCTCACTTTCTGAGGGTGTTTGCGTGTAGTGGGTTTTGGTGATACCATTATTTTCGCTGAATTTCATTGCATGCATTCACACTCCCTTCACTTTCTTCACCTTGCAAAGGTCCACGAGCGACAGCAAGACTTACCATCAGATGTACTGTTTGCTCGTTTGCCACCGTTTGCAATAAAAAAAAAACTATACCAACCTGTCTCACCAGCATGGTATAGTAAGGTCAATTTCCCTCCTATTATGGAGGAGGTTTCAGCCCAGCAGTGGGACGTATATGAGCCGAAGTGGTGAAGTGGTGATATAATAGTTGTTTTTTTTTTTTGTATTTTAATTTAATAATCATAAACGCAAAATGTATATAATTTCGCATCAATAACTTCGAACTTGAGACATTTGTATGGTTTAGTATAATGGTTCGTAATTTTAAATACTTTGAACCCGGACATTATAGTCGAATACGTTACAATCTGCTTGACTTCTGACATTATCCACAGGGAGCAAGGTATAAAAACATTTTTATTATATATTCACTTACGGCTTAACATCCTTTTGAGATTATCAACATGCAATTACTTTGTTATAATTAGTTATCTTGTACGGTCAGAGGTTTTTATATAATACTAACAAATTCGTGGGGTTTTATCCGCCTCACTCCTGTTGGAAATACCGGACTAAATCATAGCTATAAATAAATTACGCTTTATTTAGACTAGCTCTACCTGGTATTAAAATATTACCGAAATCGTTCCAGCCGTTTTAGAAGTTACCCGGAACAAACAGATAGACAGATAAAAAAAATAAAATGGTAGTAAGCATAGGTATCGTACAAATAACCGTATGAGCTTGAAAAATCGTGTGTGTACTTAGGTATGTATACGTAAGAAGTTATATTTCTTTTGCATAACAAGATAAAAATCTTCTAAAATTTTATCCTTTGCATAACGTAGGATACTACGTTAGTAGACACTAGTAATAAAAAAGGTATTTAATACATTGAAAGTTTTATTATAACTCAATATCTTCTTCTTCTTGAGTAATGGCAATAAGCTACAGTTATGAGCCAGTATTGGTGCCAGTGTCAAATTATATATTATTCACGTCTTCAGTCTTCGTATTTAGTCTTAGTCGTTACCATTGATTAGGTGCTGATAACCAATCAAAGAATCATTTTTGCATGCAATTCACCATTATATGCTTCATTTATATGCACATTCACTACATTTCAAAATTTTGTCCGCCTTATATTACATAAAATATCAGAAAAATTATTTAATGTAACACAGTAAAACACTAAAATAATGAAAAAAACTTAGAATAATAACGTATAGAAGGTAAGTTCGAGCACAAAAAGTGAAGCATTTCAATTGGAGCCTAATGAAGCTTACGCCGGAACCGTTCCGTAATGTATGTGTCACTATACTGCACGTACGTACGCAACTTTTAAAAAATGAATAGGTAATTATTTCGATTTGTGCATTCAAATGGTGTCACAACACATTTGAAAAACATATAAAGGTTTTTAACATTACTTTTAAAAGTATTTCGACCATTTATGTTAATAAAAACAAAATTTGATATCATAATTTGTATAGTGGTGTGCGTGTGTACGTGTGTAATCGCCTGCGCGCATGTAGTATTTTTAGGTTCATGTTTCGAACCTTCGAAGTAGCGACACTATCCTTCTATACGTTATTATTCTAAGGAAAAAAAATATATAAAAGCGCTACATGACATTTTGACATTCGCGTCAAAAGTAACTCAATATCTAGTTGACATTCGTGACGGTGTGCGCGCGCATCATGAAAATTTACTCTCATAATTTTCCCTAACGCACCAATAGAAGTATAACTTCTTCTTCTTCTTATTTAATGGCAATGAGCTACAATAATATGAGCTATTGGTGCCAGTGTCGAGTTATTATATTGATTATTCACGTCTTTAGTCTTCGTATTTTAGTCTGTTGTTAACAATGATTTGGTGCTGATAACCAAATCAGCTTCCTTTGGAAATTTTGGCAGAATGTGAAAATGCACGCAATTCACTATTATATCATATTCACTAGATTTCAGTATTTTATCTGCATTATATTACATAAAATATTAGCAAAATTATTCAAAATAACACTGTAAAGCACTAAAATAATTAATAAAATTTAAAAGCGCTATATAATATTTCATTCGCCTGAAAAGGCCAAGAAGAGTAACTCCAAGAAGCTCACTATTTTGATATTACAAATAGACATTTCAATTTTATTTTATTTTTATTTGTAGATATACCTAAATATATCGACAACTAAATAAGTCTTCAAAGAGATTTCGGTTTCAGTCGTATTGTATTAATGGCAGCATCGCAAAAACAGGATTGTCGAAATTCTGTTCATATATAAGGACCACCTCGTGTCGAGGCTGTAAAAACTTACCGCCCCTAAGGTCAACGCACAATTAGATGGCCACAACCTGATGAGGGCAATCACTCACCACGTCAAATGAAACTTTTGGCAGTTGAAATATAATAACGGTAATGAGAATATTCTGTTTTGTTAATAAATAACATTGCCAAAATATGTAAAGGTAGATCTGTATTGTGTGGGACGTTGATTAAAGCATATACATAGGTATGTTTTACGTACAGTAGAAACCGGATATAGCGACCTGTAAGGGACCAGCGATACTATGTCGTACTAACCGGAAGACGTACAAAACGGCAGGATTATTTCTTAAGTACATAAGTACATGTCTAACTTACGAATACATATGTACACGTGTATTATAATTGAGAAAGTTTGTTTGGTTGCATTTGATTCACCGCCTTCTAATCGGAGAATTAATAAATTTTTTAATTGAAGAAAAAAGTGCAATTTCTTCAATTGTAAAACACTTTCGCTTCACAGAACTCATTTTGCCGAGCTTTAAGAACTTTTCATGACAAGTGACAAACACTAACTGTGATTTACGCGCGCCAATAAGGAAAAGTGAAGCGCGCGGGGCCGGATGAAGTTGGGGCGCCGAAGTATTGGTGCGTAGGTTGTATAAACAAAACATTGCGTCGTTTTAACTGGACGTATTATCATAAAAAATGGTCGCTAAAAGCAGTTGGTCCTTTAAACCGGAGTCGCACTAAACGGTTATATTTTCTCAGTACCTAACTATGAAATCTAACTTGGGTAAACATTATCGTCGTTAAAAACGGTTAGTCGTTATAAGCGAAGTCGTTATAAATGAATTCTACTGTATTTTAATATGATAGGATATTTTACAAATTAATTATCATTATTTCAGCTCGTACACTTCCCACTTTTGGACTCGAACCTCTTCCATAATAGGAGGATAATTGACCTACTTTACCACGCAGGCGGGTTGGTATAGGTTTTTGTTTTGAGTTTTCCTTCTCTTGCGAAGTTGTCATACGCACAAGATATCCCTTAGTCGTCTTTTATGATACCCATGGGCAAAATTAGGGTCATGAATTGTATTCTTACCTCGTCACCACGCTCGGGTCGACCACTTAGGTCAAGGAACTCTGCACCGGTGGTCGACCCAACGACGAAGGCGACGTCCTATACGAGTGGGTTACGGGTGTGCGTTCTTACGCTCCTCTGTCGCCCCGGACGGAGTGGAGCGCGAGGAGTACGCCGACCGTAACCCAACCCCAAAAAAAAAGAAACCAAAAAAAACGCGACAAACCACAAATAATGTGAGATTAATATTTTTTCCATTAATTAGATTTGAAGAAAAGTCTTGCTTTTCTTGTGCTATCCATCTAGCTTTTCGGGCTAAGAATACTACAGATCTCCACCTTAATTGCCTGTGAGAGTGGTAAAAATCACCTTAGGAATCACTTACCTAGCACACTCACCTAATGGCAATTGAGATCGCCAACCCTCCTACCAAGCATGGCGATTTATGCGTTACCCCTTATACCCAACAGTATATCGTCAAGTACCATGTATAGACTGATTGGATAATGTATTTTATTTATCCAAAAAAAAAAAAAATTAACGAACATTTTACCCACCATTTACAGCATTCTCCTGTCAAAATATTAAACGTTACAAAAAGTATAAAACTTAAAACAATTTACAACTGAGTTATTCCTCAGCAAGGTATCATTTAAGTAATTCCGCATGCGAAACCACAGCAAAAACAGGACACGTGCGCTCGGGCAACGATCCACCGTAAAACCTTTTTTTCACCCTTCGAGTTTGACGAATAAAAAACTGGTAGGGCAGTTAATAACAACGTTTTTTTCTTGTTTCAGCTACCGAAATAATGGGTTACTTCGCACTTTTGAATTGGCTCTCAATTTAATCTCGTCTTTCGATGAGTTTTCGCGTATTATTTTGTTAACACTGTTCTTCACTGTTCTTGGAAACCACTAGCTAATTAGACGGTTCAGTTATGGAAATATTTGTGTTGTAGCGAGTGCCAAGATCAAATAATGACATGCTTGGACTTGCTTTGATGTGTGGCGTATTTGTGCTGGATGTCGCGGCGTGGGTGAAAAAGCAAATTGATTTTGAAGTCGACTCTTTGAGTGTACTTTTGAAGATTTTATTTTATCTCTTGCGTTTCGCGGTATTAGTTATAAATCCATCACTGACATGTATGTCTCATATTTTTCGAAAACGTAATTGATGGGATAAATTTTGTCATATTTTTAATGCCTTCGGGCTTATCTTTGATTTAAGTTACATATGTGCCATTGTGTGTTTGTTACCAAAAATATTTTAAATAAATATTTATTGATGCAATTAAAATGTTATAGATTAAGTATATGCCTTGTTAGAAGTGTATCTACAAAATGTTGTGTTCGAGGAAATTGACGTACTATAGACAAGTAGGGCTGATCAGACGGGTTGGTATATGGTTTTATGTTGAGATTTGATTTACTTGACGTGACGGAGTAACAATATATTTCACCACCACTCTGTTACCCGTGGGTGTCGTAAAAGACGACTAAGGGACTATTGAAAATAACATCTATGCAAGAGAATTCGATATAAAACCCTATACTAACACGTCTGACTAGCGTGCTATAGTAGGTCAATTTCCCTCCTAATGTGGAGAAGGCTCGAGCCCAGCAGTGGGATGTAGATATGGGCTGAAATGATGATGATGAATGAAGGTGAAATCTCTATCTAAAATGAGTATCATTTACAATTAGTAACTATCTTTTTATTTATTTAATTATTCACTCGTCTTAACGATCTCAATGAGTAATTCAAAAACATGTATATATCAAACCATTTGTGTTACAGCAAATGATTCAACCTTGTATGTCTTTTAATAGTATTAATTCCTTTTATATATGTCTATAGATACATATTGGTGTCAGTTACATACGGTTGCGATTGGGTAACTAATCAATATGATCCAGTTATCAATACTTTAGAATACAGATAGCTCCAATTACTAAGTGCTATGCGTGACCCGCTTATCTCTTATATGAAGGTAAGAGACTTATCCTAATTGTTATTTAATCTGTCGATCTAGTCCTCTACTGCAGCGGGTTAGCACTTGATATTTATAGTAATTATGTATAAAAGACTAGCAGTGCCCTGCGGATATGCCCACATAGTTCTCCTTCCCGTGGGAATATCGAGATAAATTATACCCTATGTATTATTCCGATATGTAAGCTATATTATTGTGAAGTTTCATCAAAATCCATTCAGTAGTTTTTGCGTGAAAGAGCAACAAACATCCTCACACACTCACAAACTTTCGCGTTTATAATATTAGTAACAAAATATCACTGTAAATTATAAAAGAAAAATTTCTTTAGATGCTTCTAAACCGCGTGAGGGCGATGCCCCGGGAGGGCGTCTGGGAGGGATGGTAACCGACAGGGTATCCTGCCGAGCCGGCCACGAACCAGAAGGAGCTCGATACTAGTGGTCGGCCTCTAATGGCGGGTAGTTTATGTGGCCGTACGCCTCCCTTGCATCGCCCCTGATGGAATTGAGGTCATGTGCGCTGAGCATAGCCTACCCAAAGAAATGTGACTAAGGAATGCTTTTGCAACGTAAACGCCTTATATCAGCAAAAATATATATGGTTTGTTTTATCATATTTAATTAATGATTAAACTGACAGTAGGACGAATGAACGGAAGCATTGATAGACGGTAAAATTAATTTCCATGTGGTAATGGAGTAAAAATACAATTTACCGCCCCCCTATCTTGCTTGTGGCTATCGTAAAAGAAGACTGTGGAATGGGATCAGGGAGGATATTGATAAACATTTACTAGCAACCCGCCCTTGCTTCGGTTTCAGTCGCCTTACCCGCGGCGTAGTTCCCGTGGGAATACCGGGATGAAATATAGCCTATGTTACTCCCTGATATTATAGCTTTCCATTGGTGAAAGAATTTTTGAAATCGGTTCGGTGGTTTAAACGTAAAAGCGTAACAAACAAACAAAAATCCTTACTTTCGGCTTTATAATATTAGTAAGGATATCTAATCTTATATAGGTTTCTATAAAAGGTTACCGACAGGAAACCATAAAAATAAAACATTATGTTAACGTAACATCACTAATTTTATACGAACAATAGACGATTTATGTTGATTTAACGCCCGAATCGATAATATCGTCTATTCAATTGTCTCACTAATTATTTATCAATCGACTAATTATGTCTGGATGGTATTGTCAAAGGTCGATGTATTGGATTCATGTTATTTTTAACTTTTTTTTTTGCACGTTCATTGTGATATTAATATTGTGAATTGTCATTACTGGGGTCATCTGCCTCTGGTTGACAATGGTTTGCTGTTTTAGGGTCATTAACTACAGTTTTTAATCGTACATACATTTTTACTGAGTATTGTATTGTACTTATCTTTGGGATCAATTTAGCTGCACCAAAATAAACTAATGGTTATATTCTCATGATAATAAAGTCTATTGAACTCGGACCTTGGTTATTCTGATAATCAGTTTGATTTAACGGTTTTGTTCGAAAATGTAGTAGGTACATGTGGTGATGGAGTAAAAATACAATTCACCACTCCCTATCTTGCACGTGGGTGACATAAACAGACGATTAAGGGACATATTATGCAGATAGCATCTATGCAAGGGTAAGAAAGCCCGACAAAAAACCCTATGCCAACACATCTGACCAGCGTGGTATATTGGATCAATTGCCCTATCATACTGATAAAGGAGGAGTCACGAACTCAATAGTGGGACTTGTGTGGGTTGAGATGATTATGTATATACTTACATGTCACGGGTTTGTACTTTTTGATAGAAAATTATTATTCAATAGCACTGCGCGTTGTACTTACTGATAGCTTTTTGATTTTTATAATGGCTGTTGGAGTAACTCCTTTATTCTCTCCCTATCCCAATTACTTAAGGTCGATTCGATGTGTACTCTTTCATAGTACATGTTGCTAAAGCTTTAGCAATAGTTTTATGAGCGCTCTTTTATGCCGCCTGCCTGATATCAACCTTACTTGGGAATATTAATGTTGACTTAAGCTACGAGTTTTAAGTCTCTTACGACACCTAAAAGCAATGAAATTGATTGTTTTATTCGTAGTCACCACACAGAACTGGTGAGTGGAACCAGCGTGGTGTTTATAGTAGAATATTTTTTTTTCATTGTGAAGAAAATTTCTAGCTAACAGTAGTGCAAACTCTGTCACTCCGTTTTGCTTCACTTAGTCCATATTTTCTTATTCAGAAGTCATTCAATACAATGTAACTGTTATACATTTGTAAATGAATATCGCAACCGTGTAATTTAAAAGTGTTAATAAAAAGCAAATAATTAGTTATCGCAAAGTTTTCACAACACTACACCCACATCTGACATTTGTAACGCCAATAATTCCCATAATTATGCGCGGCCTTTGTACCAAAGACAATAGGAGTAAACTTTTTAATCAATCACATGTTGCAAGGGTCGGCCATGTCTGTTAGTTTTGGCGGGATGCAATTGCGCAAAAGATGACAGCGTGCGTGAGTTTTAACAATCTATCTATACTTATAAATCCCCGCAACGTGCTATTCAAGCAAAGATAAACTCAACCCTATACTTAGTAGTCTCTCTAAACGGCGTGGTCCCTATAGTAGATTAATTTTACGCCTTCTATGAAGTTGATTCGAGCCTAACAGAAGAACGTGTATGAGCTGAGAGCAGCATAATAATGGTAATACTTAAGCCATTGCAACCCAAAAAACAAGGCAGTATCAAAAACGGTATAAAGAAAATAAAATTCTTAATTATAACTTCATTTAACGTGCGAATTCTGGCATTTAATGTTTCATCTCCTTTCTTGCCCGGGAGTGTCGTAAAAAAATGACTAAAAATATGCAAATTACATCTATGCACGAAGAGAAAAACTCGAAACCAAATATTCCCCCTGACGAGAGTGAATAAATTTCCCTCCTATTATGGAGCAGGCTCGAGTCCAGTAATGAAGTGTACATATATGAACTGTGATGATGATGAATGTTTCACATCAACACAATTGTATAATAGTTTTAATATTTTAATGAATACAAGATGTAATAATTAGTTTATTAAACAAATGGTTGAATACAAAGCAAATGTTAACATTAATTATAGTACTATGTTAAGTAATAAGTTGTAATTATGCTCTAAACGGTTTGGTTATGAAATCATATGTTAGTATTATAGGGGTTTAAGATGCGATTGCTAACAGTGAGGTCTCAGGTTATTGGGCTTTTCAGAAATCCATTACCTTAAGGTCTTCCATTGTTGGATCTGAGCCTCCTCAAAAAGGATATAGAACTGGATAGGATAATAGTGGCTATAATACAACGTAACGAAAAGTGGATCTCAATAGGATAAGCGAAGGGATGGATGGACGGACGGAGTCATGCCAATGCCATCCAGCACAGATAAATATATTACACTAGAAACTCGCCCTCGCTTCGCTTCGGTTTCAGTCGCCTTACCCGCGTAGTTCCCGTTCCCGTGGGAATACCGGGATAAAATATAGCCTATGTTACTCCCTGATATTATAGCTTTCTATTGGTGAAATAATTTTTGAAATCGATCCAGTAGTTTCGGCGCCAATTCGTTACAAACATACTTACTTCCCGGTATCGGAATATTTTTAAGAGTGGTAGGACCATACTGTCGACAGTTATCTGTCTACAGCCGCGGGCCGGTCCGTTCGGGGTAGTACCACGCTCTCGCAGAAAATCGACGTCAGAGTAGTAGCAATTTGTTACTGCGCTTCGTTCAGTGAGCGAGAGAGCCGGAAGCCCAACTTTCTGAGGGTGTTTTTGTGTGGAGGGTTTTGGTGGTGCCCTTGGTATCACCGAGACTTAATGCACGCATTCACACTCCCTTCACTTTATCGCGGTAGGCAGCGACCCTGTAAAGGTCTTGAGCGGCAGCGACATTTACCACCAGGTGTACTGTTTGCTCGTTTGCTACTGTTAGCAATAAAAAAAAAACTTACATACCAACCTTTCCTCTTTATAATATTAGTATAGAAATCGCTGTCTACTCATCAATATCAATCATATTATATTAATTCTGTTCATAAAATTTGCGACATGAAAATTATTTTCTTTTTAGTAAGAGTAAAAAAAAATATATAGGTATGCTCTGTCAAAAATTATAATAAAAATCGTTCGTCAATCAATCACAGTGCCAGTACTTATGCGGGTTGACATGTACATTGCGTCATTATGCCAACAAAATGATGGAAACATGTAACGCGTTCCTTATTCGGAACGCATTTAGCTAACAATAGGGCTGCCACCTTGACACCAAAGTCAAGGAATTCAGTTCCGGTTTTCACACAATATGCAGAAAAGGGAACCACGGTGTGAATTGCCTCGCCTTTCCTTTGCCCCAGACTATTGAGCTGGATGAGGCGAAACTAAAGAATGCCGATTTTCCTTAAAGGCGGTGAACGGTCGCTTGATCTTTAATTTTCGCATACTTAATTTTTGCATTTGCATAATTTTCGGCAAAGGAATATTCCTTTTTTCCATATTCCTAGGTGTAAAACTAATCTTGGCATGAACTCTGACTACTTATAATAATTGGTGGCAAATCTTAGGGCTTGATATTTTCCACGATCACCGTACAAGATTTAAAAAAAGTTTCTTAATTCATAATTTTTTATCATTAGTACTATTGCTATATTTCTTATAGGTTCACTTCATTGGTTTTTAGTTAGGAAATATGGTTTATTTTATTTTTTATGCGTGTTTTAAAAATTCTAGTCGCAAATTTTTACCCATTACTTACATCTTACTTATATTATAAATTACTTTTCTATATAACTACTTATCTTAGATTTTACTTAGGTACCTTCTAATTACTTCTACTCGTTATTTTATTTATTAGATAATTAATACTTTTATTTTTATCTCTAACATTAATTTACGCATAGTAATATATTTTCCGTGTGGTGACGGGGTAAGAATACAATTCACCACCCCCTATCTTACCCGTGGGTGATCGTACGAGACGACTAAGGGATATAAAACGCATGTAACATCTATGCGAGAGAAGGAAAACTTGAAATAAAACCCTATATCAACACGTCTGACCAGCGTGGTATAGTAGGTCAATTACCCTTCCATTATGGAGGAGGCCCGAGCCCAACAGTGGGACATATATGGGCTGAGATGATGATGATGATGATAGTAATATATTCCTTAACGTTGTGCACGTCTGTAATTGATGTAAACACTAGTTTTAAGCCACTGGAATGTTTTTAGCATATGTTTGTGTTTATGTCGTAGATGAGCCTTATATAAATAAATAAATAGTCTGCTATGAACCAAGATGCTAGTCAGAACGATGCCAAAACGATAAAAGGATATCATAATTCCCACTCTTGGCAGCGGTTCACGGTCGCAGTTGGCTTCATAAGTGTCTCAAAGGAACGCTGCGGCTAACAACCTTTTTTTTGGGTAATCATTTGCTTCCACACACCCTGTCCGTTTCGTCTGAAACGACGAAAGACGATGTGCAATGTCCGTATAACCCACCGTGTTCTCAATACATCGCTGTTGGGCCGTAACTGGCACAGATTCTTTGCCATCTGTGGTCGGTTCAGCGGGTTAACCTTTTCGTGTACCGTTCCCGTCGACGCTGCCCCCATTGATCACAGGCCAATAACCCTGGTGTTCTCTTAACTGATTTTTAAGACTCATTATATTAATAAACCATTACCAGCCAACCCTGTGAACAAATTCTAAACATCGAAGAACATTGTTTTCGTGCACTATAAATAAATAGGTACGACCAAGTTGTGAAACGAATTCTGTAAATTCACAAAGAACTATTTTGTTAGATTAGCTGTGACGAATCTTTGCTCTTATGTTTGCACTGTACGGGTTAGGTCGTTTGTGTCATTGGTTTTAACTTGTAGTTACACTCAGTGTTGCCACATGTAAATGTTACTTCATATTTGCTTACATATTAACTATATTTTCACTTACAAGTTCCTAGCTTTAAAGTTCCTGGGAGCGGGAGCATTAAACTTGCCCTTTATTTGAAGGTGCCTTACTGTAGGCTTGAAAGGCACCTTTGTGTAAAGTGCACGTTTTTTTGAATATACGGCTTTTTGTAAAAGTTTAGCAACCTCCACTGTTCTTCGTGTAGCGATTTCGTTGTCCATAAAAGTAGTAAAAGTTGAGTAAGGATCTCATCAGGAAACAGGCACCAGCTTTCGCCTGGGAAACACCATTCAATAATATCACTTAAAGATATTGAGTTCGAAACCTCAAATTATACATTGTCATGAGACCTTAATATTCAAATTATAAATTGTCGTAAGAAAATCTTTTTGAATAAAAATACTAGAAAATTGTGTATAGCGAATATCCGTGCCGGTCGTTGAAAGTTCAATTTTCACATAGGATTTTTTTGCAAGACTGTTGTTATTAGTCGCTGTGTAATTTGTGTCCGTAAATATATATATCAGAAGGGCCGAGTGGGCCATACCCGCCCTAAAACGATCTAACTGTTAAGTTGCCGATGCGAAATTCTAAACCAAATACCTAGGAAACTTCATACTAAAATCATTAAAATCAAGTAATTATCTATAGCTGAAAAATCTATGTACTTAGCTTTTTAATACTTTCTATCATACAATAAATTTCGTAGCTTACATATCAAAATACGAAACGAAAGTTTTCGATCGTCATAGTTTGATTTTATTTGTAGTAGAGGCCCAGGTCTCTATAAAACAAACCTGGATCAATTTTTGCGGCCAATATTTGTGTCACATACGTATTTGTGAAGTCCTCTATAACGCAAGTATATTTTATTGGGACCTATTGGCCTTAAATAGAAAGTAAAAAAACGCACAGAAGCATTCAAGCGAATTATACCCGGCTTACTGAAGAGTCAGGGAATTCTTTCAGAATGTTTAGTAAAACATTCTGAAAGAATTCCCTGACTCTTCTTAGAATGAAATGAGTTAGGTCATAGACCAACACGGTTCGCAGATCATTATTTCGAAATACATCCGTATTCCCTTCCAAATGACAGTGACGATCAACTCATAGATAAACTACACATGCAATAGAAACACTGTGATAATATCTACATCACTAGCTACTAAACATACAAACAAATGTGAACCCTAATTTTATGAAGAAAAGATTAAAAATTATATGAATTGTTAATATTAAACTTTTTAAAATATCGTGTGTGGTGCGTTTACTGAGTGTGTCGTAATTAAAAAAAACTCGCGAGCAATTACATGAGTGTCGAAAGCCGGCTCCGTGCACGATGAACTATGTTGTCTATGGTATGTCCGAATTTTTGTGAGGCCAACGACTTGGGGCAATTAAATTGTGAGTTGTGACAATGTGTGCTTGAAATGGCTTTGGTTTTTAGCTTTTTTTTGTTACTTTGACGGCTTCATCTAAGGAACTAAAATCAAAATCAATCAATTTTCTCGTTTACTTCCAGTGTGTACAGTGTTTTCGTGTTATATATGTTTGTGTGGTATTAATTTATAATAAATAAACTCTTGGGATAGATAATTACAGATTTATTGAACAAAAAATCAGTGGTGGATTTGGTAATGATTTCGGCTGGATCCAGTTTATACATGTCTTACTTTGCCAGTCAATAAAAATAAATATTGCCGCCTTTTTTTTTGGGATGGGTAGCGGTCGGCGCGCTCCTCGCACCACTCCGTCCGGGGCGACAGAAGGGCGTAAGCACGCACACCCGCAATCCACCCGTAACACCACGTCGCCTTCGTCGTTGGGCCGACCACTGGAGCAGCGTTAACTTGTCGTCAGTGGTCGGCTCGACGGAATACCCCTAATTGGGGTACCCTCCCATCGACCGACGTCCCCCCCCTCGGGGATGACGTCGGTCTTTCCTCACGCGGTTGGCCTCTCAGCGGGTGACGGACTAATTCCCCGGTCACGTCACCCGCGGCCTCGGCTAGAGCGGCATAAGGCGCAGGTATTTGCGCCTACGCCGCCCCAGTCGCCAGCGGCGGATCGCCTCATCGAGGCTGCGCTCCTCACGCAAGCGATCCGCCGCCCCCTCTGCGAGACTGCTGCCTCGCAGAAGGCTGCAACCGCGTCCCCTGGCGATGGTCGGCAGCGTCAGGTCGGCACCGATGATTGCGACGAGTACACGACGCTGCTCTGCCCAAGCGGCACAAATCCCGAGCGTTTACTGCGCCGTGTCCTCGTCGCAATCGCAGTGGTGGCAGGACGGTGTACTCTCCCTCCTAACGACCTTGTGCAGGTATTTGGCGAAACATCCATGCCCCGTCAACACCTGCACCAGTCGGAAAGAGAGCACCCCGTGCCGCCGTTTCAACCACTGCATCAGCACCGGCCGGAAGGCCTCCACGATCCGCACCCCGATCCGCACCTCGAAATATTGCCACCTTAACAGAAACATTGCCTAGCCTTGGAAAAGCCAATACGACAGCCTAACAATCATTTACGAAATATAATGAAGAAAAATTAGAGGCATAACATGATGTTAAAGATGAATGACATTGGACGTCGAGAGGTGAGGTTACCCGAAAGGGTATTCCGTCAGGCCGACCACTGACGACAAGTCACATCTGCTCCGGTGGTCGGCCCAACAACGAGGTGACGTGGGTACGGGTGGGCTATGGGCCCGCGCGCCGTCCTTTCATCGCCCCGGACGGACTGGACCGCGCGTGCGCTTACCATAGCCCACCCATAAAAAAAAAAAGATGAATGACATTAGAACTCTGCTGAACTATCCATGTCAGACGTTTACAAAGTACCCTACAGATTAAGTTACATTTACGGATCTATATTACCTTTATAAATAATTTGTAGGTAGATCTCGTGGTATATAGAGGTACCCAGTGACAAAAGTTCGCGATACAAATATTGTCGATGGGAATTAAGAGTTATCAAGGTTTTGAATGAATTTGCAATGATGAACACTGAGTCTGGACCGGCGCTCGGTAGGTGATAATAAACTAAATTAAATTTAATCATATTTAGCCTTCCGTGTAGTGATGGAGTAAAATACAATTCACTATTCCCCGTGGGTATTGTAAAATACGACTAAGGGATATAATATGCATATAACAATTGTGCAAGAGAAGAAAACCTCGAAACAAAACCCTATACCAAACCGCCTAACCAGGGAGGTGTAGTAGGTCAATTTCTTTCCCATAGGAAGGCCGAACTCAGCAATGGGACGTATATGAGCTGAAATGATGATAATGATAACCTACCCCTTTGGGGATAAAGCTGTGGAAATGTAAATAAAGGACCATTCCACATAAAGCAATAAATTAAATAGACGTTTTACTTACAATGTAATTTTATATTACCTTTTCACATTAAAAAATGTACGCAATAAAGTATGATATTACCCATAAAAGCGGTGTTTTCAATATAAATTGTATTAAACCCTTCTCATACTCTCATCTTTTTGCTGCAAAACCTTTTGCTACAAAAACTTTCCTCCCTAAAGTTTTCAATCAAAAATGTGCTTCACCATCAAGACGTTTAGATTTAAAATAATTTATCATTATCACTATAAGTGCGGGTCAATTACTTGAAGTTCCCGGAATCGTTTAGTATCGGTTTAATATCACACATTTGGTGGACAAAATGGCGACCATATAATTTATACACCCTCCGAAATTCCCTGTAAACGTTTAAATGGTAGATACGCATTAAGTTTTTTGTTTTACTCTTGGTGTAATAAATGCTTACGTTTACCAGAGTATTACACTGATTAAAAATTATTTTCAGGAACACGGGACATGGTCCATTACTGGTCATGAATACTCAAAATTATACAAAACCTTAGAATAATAACGTATAGAAGGTTAGTCCGCGCACAAAAAATTAAGCATTTTAATTGGAGCCTAATGGAGCTTACGCCGGTACTGTTCCGCAATGTACAAGATCACTGTACTGCACGTACGTACGCAACTCTTAAAAAATAAATAGGTAATTAGGACGGTTTGTGCATTCAAATAGTGTCACAACACATTTGAAAAACATAAGAAGTTTTTTAACATTACTTTTAAAAGTATTTCGACGATTTATGTTAATAAAAACAAAATTTGGTTTCATAATTTGTATAGTGGTGTGCGTGTGTACGTGTGTAATCGCCTGCGCGCATGTAGTATTTTTGGCTTCATATTTGAAGCCAAAAATACTACATAATATTTGGCTTCGGCTTGAAGTACCGACACATCCTTCTATACCTTATTATTCTAAGTACAAAACATTGGGGCTATCAAAAGCAATGGATATGGATAATCACGGTGGTTTATGGTGGATGAGATATTATTACATATAGTCGCCGTTCTGCACATTTTAAGGCATCCATCTTGTCAACATGACAAAAAATTACTTCATCATAAGGGTAGGTTACAAAATAATAAATATAGGACGTGCTTCAGCCCTCTTACTGGTTTAACAGACTACTTATGACTAGAACTGCTATTTTTATAGTTTTTTTTATTATCTATTATATCTTTATACTCGAAGTATTTGGCAAAGGTGAAATACACTTACAATTCCAAACACAATTATTTCTTATATTAATGCAAGTATTACACATTATAAAAATAACTATTTTTACGGATTTTGTAGCGTTCATCTGTCCAAATCGTGACCATGAACGCTGAAATTTGTTCGAAACGTTGGTCAATCAAAAATCAAATGCAATAAAGTATGTAAAAATAGTTTTATTTACAATTCCAAACACATTATGTCACCTACAGCCCCAGGTTGCAGATTTCATGCGGTGTTCTTAATAAAAAAATCAAATAACGCCCACCCGACATTTTGATCAAACAACAACGAGTATATCTTGGTATACAATACAGATATATGAATAACAAAAAAAAAATAACAACGAGTGTGGCAGTTAATTATACCACATCTGATTACCGACCGGCTATGCGTTTGACAGTTCCGTTTAGTATTTTATACACGTACTTATGATATAGCAACCAACTCAACTATTTTTCCATAGACATATACCTCAACGTCTTTCTGTCCATCTGTACGTATATATTCTATTCAAAGTCACATAAACATTTGTCCTATTTATACATTGAATCTCCGACCTCAGGTACGTTACTTAGTCCGCAATGCCTACGATACTTTTAATAGCAATCTTATTCATATTTATGTGCTGTAGGCAGGTTATTTTAACTAATACTATTATTTATGATTTCAAGCCTTAATCTACTTAACCGATCATTTTGAAATTTTGCATACACATTGTCAGAGATTCAGAAAAGGTGTCCGCCAAGGAAAAAGTATTGCTCCCGAGGGATAATAAAATGAATAATTTAATGACATAACTAACCTTAACGCTCATGAAGCCGCTGACATCGCTAGTAACCGCTTGTGGGATCTGGTCCAGCCATAATATTTTGTATATTATATTTTTGTTTGTATGGCATCATACTCGAGCTAATACTTACGAAACATGTATCAATTTTATAGAAAAGATTAAGTAAATAATGGATGAACCCGCTGAGTTTCTTGCCGAA
The DNA here is from genome assembly GCA_032191425.1 of Lymantria dispar. NCBI lineage: Eukaryota > Metazoa > Arthropoda > Insecta > Lepidoptera > Erebidae > Lymantria > Lymantria dispar. Next base: position 3,942,520 of record CM063444.1, on the reverse strand, counting down.
TCTTTTCAGTTCAGTTTCCGATCCGGTAGTTTATTAGATTACTTTAAGTTAAAATATTAAAGTTAGTACCCTCATTAGGCGCAAACGTATTAAATAATTTAAACGGGACGGAAACTAACCCTTGTATTAAGAGGCACAGCAATAAAATTGTCAAATAAATATTACTTTACAGCATCTCAAATAAGTAAGATGATAGAATACATAAAGACTCTAATAGAATTGAAATAAATCTTCTAATATAAAACTCGAAATGTTCACAGTTCAGATTCAAAACCAATGGCTGTTACAGTACAGCTAACTAATGTTGAAACAAGCGCACTCACTCGATACATCGGGTTGTCATAAATATCGATTAGAACGATGATCGATGCGAACAATCGAGAACAATTCGTTACACGCAGTATCGGTATCGTGTGAGATAAAAGCTTTACAATTGTAACACTAATTAAACCTGATGGATGCGTTGGCGCGCGTGCTTCGTGTAAAAGTGATCATGTCTTACTTGTATATCGTTCTTTGTCACTTTTATTCGTTATATAAAAACATTAGCTCTGCCAGCCGATTCGCTTGAATAACCTACCTATATTTAATGTTATTATTTTATTTCTGTGTGCTGACGGAGTAAAAATACAATTCAACAAACTCTGTGTTGCCCGTGGGTGTCGTACGAGACGACTAAGGGCTATAATACGTATAATATGTAGATAAACAACGAATGTCGCTGGGGCGTCGATTTAAAACTTACCCGAAAGGATAATCCATCCTTGGTTGGCCCACCGATGGCACGATACAAGTACTGATGGCCCGCTCATATTAGGCTCAGAGAAGTATGCGCATGGCAGTTTATAGGGTCGCCTTCGGGTGGGGTGTGTCTGAACTATACCCTGCTGCCAAAAAAAAAAACAGATATGGGGATATTCACAACTCAGCTCATACACGTCTCACTGAGGGCTCAAGCGCTCTCCATATTAGGAAGGAATTCGACTTACCTGTACCATGCTACGTAGACAGGTCAGTATAGGAAATATTCGTGTTTGCAGTTATTGCAATTGCCTTGCAGTTATTTCCTTGCAATCCCTAGTCTCCTAAGTAATTTTGGATTACCCATGGAAAGAAAATGGTGGTGTACCATTGTATTCTTACTCCGACGCCACACAGAAATTACGCTAGTTAATTAATACCTTTTTATTTTAGTAGGCTATTGTCTGAAGAAACTCCGTTCGGCCATAGCGACGGAAGGGCGGCGTGCGGCCCCATTACCTACTGTGTTCCCTTCCTCATTGCCATTAGTCCGACCACTGATACCTTGAAATCCGTGGCCGGTCTTGTGATTGATACCCTCCAGAAACTTTGCAACGCGAATTTGTACTATATTATCAATAGATCTAGTAGATTTGAATAAATTAAATGCGTACTCCAACCATCTGTATATCCTTCAGACATTGTTGGTCGTAGGTCGCTTGGCAGCGACCGCAGTGCACAAGTGCTTTTGTGCATTTTTTTGGTAATCAGTCAGCCAGTTTTTTATAATTCTTACAAAAAAGTAAGGAGTGATAACACATACGAGTATGCGGTTCATTATTGTCAACTGAGACGTTTTGCATACTTCCAATCAGAAGTTAACGCATGATAGACGTTATTAATACCATGCGTATCTTGTTAAATTTGTACATAAAATATCAAAGATATCGGCTAGTGAATGTTAAACCCAGTTAGGAAATACACCTTTGCTATTCCACATACGAACAAGATGTCTCGCTGGTTAACAAACAAGTTAACGATACGATCTAAACGTATGCGAACAACACTATGACAAAATGGAATCGATTCATCGATTCGCGTACATTTAACGACTATACTGTCAAATTATTCAACTGTCTATGCGTAAACGATTACGTAATAAATAATAGTCGGTACATTTCGATTACAATCACACATTAGGACGCCCCGCTGACTTAAGAACACCTGATATTTATTATAATAAAACATCGATAATCGAACAATCGAAATAAAATCGCGATCGAAAACAATATTTTATTAATAGACGTTGATTTTTTTATTTGCGAGTCATAGGTCATGGCGTGTCAATCTTTGGGCGATATCCTTGAAGCTGTTAGCCGGTCATTTGGCTGCATGTGATTAGAGGGTTATGCAATTGTAGAGGGTCTGAAAAGGTCAAATTTGTTTAACAGTTTTGATCTTTTGACCATATCTTTGAAATTTATATCCCTAAATACCTATTTCGCTATTAACAATGCAATTTCCTCTTAATCTATCCAGTTAGTGTCAGACAGGATGAGGAGACCCTTAACTTTATTCTTATTTAGCTTAATAGTAGGTACCTAGTGGATGGCCGTGTGTGGTAACCCATATTATACTATCAAATGACGCAAAGGCGGGCTCGACTTACCGTCAAATACTTAACACAGAGTAATAGAAAATAAAGATGGCGGCAAAAGTACTTAGAAGTGATAGAGCCTATTTCCATATGGTTTTTGTCGATAACTGTGCTAATAGGGTTATAAAACTAAAACGTATTTCCGCATCGAACGTTTATCAAACTGTTATTATATAATTTAATTAACAAATCTATACATTTTTTTACATTAAGAAATCAATCCTATAGATATTATATAGATGTTGTTCTTGAGTATTTTAATAACTTTTATGTAAATTTAATTTCATTTACTTTGTTAATTTACATAACAAAGTGCAAATATATATATTTAAACAGAATTAATGAATGTATGTGCATATATTTTGTATCATTTCGTCGTTCTTTCCTATATATGCTTTGGAAAATGCATTGATAAATTTTGGACATGAAACTGCTTCATCGTGACAGAGAAACGACTGCAACGTAACTATTGGTATTGCTAACGTAGGTTTTGATGTGCAATTGTATTTTGCCTTCTATTGCAATTACGTTATTCCCTTATATCTATTGGCAATTTCATATTATCATACGTGAACAGAAATGGGCAACCATTTAAGAGATTTTAATTTATTACCACATGGACAAATGAATTGAAAATAGTACCCTCATGTTATGTTTCAATTTTATGCGGGGTTAAATACTTCAGTAATATATATTAACAAACATTGAATGCTAGTTGTATTGATTACTATAGTCGTATAGTTTCCCTGAAAAAACAAATTATACGGTAGTAAATTGCGAAAGTTAGGGTGAACAGATTGCAAATAAATCCAAAGCACAGAGCAAAACATATTCGAACTTCTTTTAAAATAATTAAAAATGATACTTTAAAAACTACACTTTAAATAGTAAATTAGAGGGCTAACTCGGCTGAGCAGCGTTCGGGAAACTGAAGAGGATCGTCTCGTCCAATATTCCGCAGTGTCTGAAAACAAAACTTTATAACCAGTGTGTGTTACCAGCGATGACTTATGGCACTGAACCGTGGTCTCTAAATGTCGGCCTCATAAAAAAGCTCAAAGTCTATGCTCGGTATATCTCTACGTGATATAATCCGGAACACGGAAATCCGTAGAAGAACGGGTGTAACCGACATAGCCCGCAGAATTAGCACGTTGAAATGGCGATGGGCAGGCCACATCGCTCGTCGAACCGACAACCGTTGGGGAAGAAAGGTTCTTGAGTGGCGACCACGAATCTGACGGCGCAACGTAGGACGACTCCCAATAGGTGGACTAACGACATTCTCAAAGTCGCAGGGAACCGTTGGATACAAGTGGCGCAGGACCGTTCCGAGTGGGATTCTCGTGGGGAGGCCTATGTCCAGCAGTGGACGTCTGTAGGCTGATGGATGAATGGAAATTAGAGGGTAATGAACTTAAAAATATACATGCAACCTAATTGAGTAACTCCTTTATTGTCGTTTATATAGCATCTGAAGCGTAAAGTAACAATTTAAATACAATTTCCCCTCGTAAATATATTTTAAATTACCATTAAATTGCTATCATATGTATGAAAATCTACACGCTATATCTTGTATCATGTTGTATATCAAAATTTCACTTTTTAATAATTAGAAAAACAATCAATTGTGTTATGTGAAAAAATATTCCTGATCTTATAACAATAGAATGTTTAGTACGATCGCATGTAATGCTTTCTTGCTATCGCTCCCAAGCGATATGAAGCCTCTTTGTAATAGCAAGATAATTATTTTAATGCGAACAAGAACGCTGTACAACACTTTCTCTTGAAATTTGCATCACAAGATTTTTGCTATTATAGGCTGAATCGAACCAAATCCTTTGCCTATGCGAAACGACCTTAAAAACTTCTCCTATATCTTGTGGTAACATAAATGACATTTTTTTTTAAAGAATATAGCCCCACTCACCGGGTACTTTTAAAGTTATTAATTTCATTACAATTACATTCACAAAAATAATTTACTATAACTTTAGAAATATTATTCAATTAGGACTTGTTATTTATATTTAAATGATTCCCATTTGTTACTTGTAAGTAGGTACTCGCACTTTTGAAATCAAATTAAATGGGATAAATACCATAAAAATTGTTTATTTTCATACATATAATAATATCCGCTTAATCATTGCAGATGTAATTTTAATAATTTAATTCAAAGCCAATTAGTAATTGTATTTGTAAATGAACTAAAAAGAAAACATAAAAATAATAAGAATCATCCTTTTAAATGTCCCAATAAGATTAAATCTGCACAAAATATTCCATATCACTCCTTCTAATTGAACGATGTTTCCAGTCAAAAAAATAATCAAAGCGACCGGCGGAAACGGCTTAATATAGTAATGTTGAATGCTTCATTAGCAGGATTTTGATAGTGTAATCGTATGTTCTGATCCTACATCGGCGCGGCGCGAAGCGAGCCGATTGGTCGGTATCTCGCACGTGCGTTCAAACTATACGATTTGAATACGGTATTCGATGGAAAGGTATTTGCGGTTTGTTATTGATAAATAATTAATGATGGCAGGTAAGCAGTCTTTAGATCTGAATTTACGATGTTACGATTTATTACTTTGTGCATTGCAGGTGTAAAGTCGCCATTTTATTAATCTATCATCCACGTTTATAGATATTTTAACTCCTGCTTATTAAATAGACGTCTTGGTATTTTATCTAGCAATACAATTTTTAAAATAGCTAATATGCTTCTCAATCCAAAATTACAAGTGGTAAAGTAACCATTTAACAGTAAGGATCCAGTCATCATCATACGTCCGACTGCTGGAAAGACCCTCCTCCACGACGGCAGGAAAATCGACATACTATACCATGCTGGTCAGACGGATTGGTACGGGGTTTTATTTCGAGTTATTATATCCCTCAGTCGTCTTTCACGGCACTCACGAGCAAAAACGATATGGTCTTCAACTGTACGTTTCCAGCGATCATTTCTCCCACGTACGTGCAGACTCTGGAATGAACTACCTGCTGCTGTGTTTCCCGAGCGCTATGACATGTCTTTCTTTAAACGAGGTTTAAGAAGACTATTTTCTTCACGGTAGGCAACGGCCTGGCTGTGCCCCTTACTCCATCATCCACACTCCACATCCACATGGACCCAGTATGCGTTGTCTATTTCTAAATAAAAAAAAATCTTTAGAACATAGAAATATATGTTATAAATTTTTATTTACTAGGCCTTAAGGTCTATGTAGCGATTGGCATCCGTTAATGTTAACACCTCAACTATAGGCCTCGGCTAGATAATGATTATCTTATCGGCGTGTATCAGCCCAGCCCAGTGCCATTAACTAGCCGACCGACTTTCCCCGTAGGGTAGAACGGGCGATTGTTGACGATTGTCCTCAGCGAACATTGACGTAGTAGCAAGAGGTATGGCAGCTTCGATTGAAACTTTTTATTTATTTATTTTTCTATTTGTATACAAAAAAACTGACTTCATCAGATACTATTTCGGAAAAAATATTTTTAAAACAATAAGGAATTTTGCAAATCCAACTACATCATCATCTCATCTCGGCTGATGGGCTCGAGACTCCTCCGCAATAGGAGGAAAATTGACCTAATGTACCACGCTGGTCAGACATGTTACTACAGAGTTTTATTTCGAATTTTCCTTCCATTGCTTAGATGTTTTATAGATGTTGTATCCCTTGATTATCTTATGACAACAATGAGCAGAATAGAGGGTGGTGATTTGCACCCGTGGGTAATAGTAAAAGACGACTAAGGGGTTATAATATGCATATAACATCTATTCAAGGGAAGGACAACTCGAAATAACACTTGTATCAACCCATCTGACCAGAATGGTAATTCAATTTCCCTCCCATTGTGGAAGAGGCTCGAACCCAATAATGGAACGTGAGCTGTGATGATGATGATTAATACATCAACAATGCTAAATCTAAACACTACATCATCTAACATCAATAGTCTCATTGTAACAAGCCCTATTTATCCCTCAACGTACCGCGACCGCTTTCCAGTGACACTTGCCGCATACTTACCTATTGCGAATAATGAGCGGTTCAGATCCAAGCCGATACCAATTTGATTATTTCAGGTCAGTATGATTCAACGTTGCGAACTAAAATTATATTATTACGTTGCTCATTACTATATTAATGCAATACTCGTTGAATAATAAAACGAGTTTCCCGCCGAATTGGGCGGGTTGTCAAAATGATAATTCCTTTCTTGAATTTAAAAGTCATAGACAATATTTTTTGTAGTTGCATGGTTGCAGATTAAAATTAAAAATATTACAGTTTGATTTAACTCACTGTTACTGTTTATATTATATACTAGCAACCCGCCCTCACTTCGCTTCGGTTTCAGTCGCCTTACCCTTGTAGTTCCCGTGGGAATACCTGAATCAAATATAGCCTATATTACTCCCTGATATTATAGCTTTCCCTTGGTGAAAGAATTTTTGAATTCGGTTCGATGGTTTAAGCGTGAAAGCGTAACAAACAAATAAACAAACAAACAAACAAACTTACTTTCGCATTTATAATATTAGTAAGGATTAAAATAAAATAATACGCACAAAGATATCGACTTGTTGAAGGAATAACAAATAATTCTTTATTTTAAAGACGAATCGATAGAAAACTATTAAAAATTAAAATTGACTACACAGTTTTATAATGTTTAATGCTTAGAATAATAACGTATAGAAGGATAGTGTCAATACTTCGAACTTTCTAAATTTGAATCTAAAAATACTAATGGCGCGCAGACAATTACACACGTACACACGCAAACCACTATACAAATTATGAAATCAAATTTTGTTTTTATTAACATAAATCGTCGATATACTTTTAAAAGTAATGTTAAAAACCTTTTTAAGTTTTTCAAATGTGTTGTGGCACCATTTGAATGCACAAACCGTCATAATTATCAATTTATTTTTTAAGAGTTGCGTACGTACGTGCAGTACAATGACTTGTACATTACGGAACCGTTCCGGCGTAAGCTTCATTAGGCTCCAATTGAAATGCCTCACTTTTTGTGTGTGAACTTACCTTCTATACGTTATTATTCTAAGGTTTAATGGAAATATTTACATGTGGCCAGCATTAATATACTGAGGACTTGTAAAATCTCTAAATTTTAATGAATCTATAAAGACCATTTTATAATCTTAGATTTGCAATATCATTAAACGTGGTAGAAATCGCAATGCAAATTATTAATGTTATATTTTTTATGAGATACATTAGCAGAGATCGAATAAGTTCAGTGAAATGTTGGGCTAATGAAAGAGGCTGAGTTTTTTAACGTTTGTATTTTACCACACATTATTAGCACTAGTTAAGTTAATTAGGGTATGTGGTGATAGAATAAAAATACAATTCACCTCTTATCTTGCCCATAGATATCGTCGCCAGAAAAAGAAAACTCGATATAAAACCCTATACCAACCTGTCTGACCAGTATGATATAGTGAGGTCAAATTCCCTCCTATTGTGAAGGAAGCTTGAGCCCAACAATGGAACTTATATAAGCTGAAACGAATGAATGAAAAAGTTAATTAGGCGTAATTATACTAGTTTTACATAAAAGTTAAGAAACTAACATGCCTTGGCCCTTACCCGCAGCGTTGCAATATCTTATTATGATTGTATGTATGTCAGTTATTTTATGGTTACGTTGTGCAAATCAGAAATGATTTGTGGTATATACTTTATAAATGTATATGCGGTAACAAGTATGTCATATTTATCCATCTGCATGTCAAGGACTATACCTGCCGTTCGTTAATAAATTAACATAATATATTCTTCTAAAATGCAATATTTCCATTAGAGAACATACTTAGCGGTATTTGAATTATTCGTAACGATAAAATGCTAGTGGTTAAATGTTAGCTGTGTGGTAGCGGCTTCGAATACTACCAACCCTTGCTTTGCTCGTGGGTGTCGTAAAAGACGACTAAGAGCCCTAGATTGACCCGGACCAACTCCATCTGGTACCATTTGGGTCAACGATTACATTCCCAAGGAGGGTTGACGTCAGGCAGGCGGCCGGTCATAAAAGTCATTGCCGAAACTTTTTGCAATATGTCAAAACAGATGACATATTGCGTCGACCCCAAGTAATTGGGATAAGAGCAAGATGATGATGATGATGACAAAATGCTAGTGGTCTACGTTGTGGCTTTAGACTCGGTGTGAGAATCATAGCCGAAACTAAAAAATAATCTTTATATGTATAAATCTTCTATTCGTGTGTTTATAATTGAACTCCTTCTAAACGGTTGGACCGATTTTGATGTTTTTTTTTGTGGTTGTTCCAATGGATATGTGAATGGTTTAGATTAATAATTGGAACCGGCAGGTGGCGCTGCGGCCGATTTTAAATAGAATTCCTTTTATTATTTTTTAGTTTTGAATATAACAACGTCTGTTGTGTCAGCTAGTATGATGTGAAACAATCTTATATCTTTAAACGAGCAATTCTTGTATATATATATATTCAGGATCTCGGAAACGGCACCAACGATTTTGATGAAACTTGGCATACTAGAGGTTTCGAGGCCAAAAAATCGATCTAGGTAGGTTTTATTTATAGAAAATGTTGTTTTGTCAGTGTTTTTAGCAAAACAATATAATGACATTAAATTTTAAAAGAATATGAATCAAATTTTGCCATCAACGTCATGAGTTACGATAGCTCAATTGGGAAATAGTGCAATTTCCTTTTAATATTGTTTTGGCATTCAAACGGCATCGGATCGAATCTCGGTGTTATTATTATTCTCTTTTTTTATTTTTTTATATGTTTTTCATTATTTAATTTTTATTTTTTATTAATATATATCTAAATAAATTCGACAAAAATACAACAAAAATATTCCGAGCGAAGCTCGGTCAACCAGATGTTAAAGTTTATATGCAATTTTTCAATATGAAAGTGATGACTATATATTATTTATTTTAATTTATATGTTTAAAAGTTTGTGTCATTCGTCCATCAGTACATGGGCAGAAACTGTTAACTGTAGTTACTGTCATTTTCTCCGTGAAATTTTTACTACTCCCACGAGACAATAAGGGTTAGCACACATTATATTACCAGAAGGATTATTGCAAATGTAATAATGTAATTAGGACCTCAACCTTTAAATATAGATTTAATCATCAGCTTTAAACATTATCTATTTAGACTAAACCACCCAATTATCAGCCGTTCACCAATCGTGCTTGTTGTCACGTAGGCTTGGTGTGGTATCTGCCATCGTTCATGTTCCGAGGTGTGCCGCTCAGTCTAATTACCTCAACAGCTACATTCCGACATTTTAACTTGTTGTTTTACGTGTAAAGAAAAGTTCAGATATATTCAGAAGCTGTCACAATTGAATTAACCGCATTTATGATCTCCATTTTTCGTTTGAAGGATTAAGATATCAGCTAAATTTCTCGCACAAGACAAGAAAATTAATCCTTTATATGAGTCGTCTAGAAAAAAAAAACAAGAAAAATTTTGTAAATTCTAATTCCACAGACCAAAAGAGACGGAGCACACTATATCGTCCCGGTTTTTTTTTTTTTTTGTGTGACTTAATTGTTAGCCTCAGATGGCTGTCACAACTTTACCCGGACTGGTGGGTGAGCGCTGAGGGCTCTCAACCCGAATATCGTCCCGGTACGTGCCGGGTTATATATAGGCTTCATTGTAGACTGATAGGAATTGAATAACTGAAACGAGTTACCCCCCGAATTGGACGGCTTGTCGAAATGACAATTCTGTTTTTGAATTTAAAAGTCATCAAAGACAACATGTTTTTATTGTTTAATGAGAAATATGTACTGGGGGTATTTATTTGTTCGTCACAATAAACAGATTTCCTTTTTTTTTTCTTAATTTCACATTATAAATTAAAGTTTCATGATTGTTATGAACATACAATCTCTAGATGATATATTATCAAACAATAGTACGAATTTTCATTTCTTCGTGATCATCAACTCGGGTTTTACTTTTGTGCCCGAGTCTCCTCCATAATAAGAGAAAAATTACCTAATATACTACAATGTTTAGTTGGGTTGGTATAGTGTTTTATTTCTAGTTTTCGTTATATTTAAAATTATCTGTATCAATATAATCATATCCCTTAGCTGTCATTTACGATACTCACGGGCAAAATAAGAACAAGGCAATATCATAATAAAATAATATAGAAATATCCTTCACAGAAAACAATGAACCATCACGTGATATCCATACCCGAGACTAGGCTAGACTATCGTAACAAGATACTAACGTATAAGGTATCCGAGCCATAGTTACTTGGTGACCGTACAACTTAGCCAATGAGCCTGTGTACAATTTTGTTCATTAGAAATACCTTAGACTATGCAATCTGTTCTCACTTTCGTAATATTTAACCAAATGATTGGTTTTGTAATTTTTTATTATATTCTATTTATAAACCTTTAGTTCGTCACATAGGCAAATGTCCACATTCAATAGAACCTGACCAAGATGTCGAATCGAAAACTTCAGTCGACAATGACGTTATAATACATTTGGAACAAAAACTTATACGAAATACGTGATTAACATTTTTTTTTAAATATAATAGAAAATTAGAATAGTATTTACAATTTAAAATAAAGTACTGTCTGTGAAATCCACAAAAATTTGTCGATTTTCACAAATTAAATTGCATTAAAAATATTTTAATTGTGAAAGCTCATATTTAAATTTTTCTCGACTTCTTGAGCGAAATAACAAAATTTATAAAAAAAATAAACAAACCAGCTGCTAATAGGGGTTAGAGAAACATTTATATTTTCTCTCACTCTTTCTCCATGCTATAAAAAACGTCTTAATGTGGACTTTCGATGACCTATATCGATCTCTTAACATTTATACGTATTGCACGTTTCGTTCGATCTTGAACACTTGTATTTTCATATGACGTTTTTACATCAAGATGTTTACGTGGAATGAATTATTGATGATAATTTTGTTTCAAGTATGGGAGTGTTGACTTATTAGGTCGTAAGTTCATTAACCCGTCATGACTACACGGCACGGCACACTAGGTCATTGTCAATCAAATTTTTCTAATGCAAGCGTGTAGATTTCTTTTATCTTTATAAGTCTCATAGTTATAAATCTACATTTAAATACCTGAGAAATTGTTATACTGTATACCACGTGACTATGTGGTGACGGAATGAGAATACAATTCACCAGCCCCTTTCTTGCCCGACGGCGTCGTAAAAGATGATTAAGGGGTATAATATGCATATAACATCTACTCAAGAGAAGTGAAACTCGAAATAAAACCCATATACACATACCCACTCGTCTGATCAGCGTGGTATAGTAGGTCAATTTCCCTCCCATTCTGGAGGAGGCTAGAGCCCAGCAGTGAGATATATATGAGCTGAGATGTTGATACCACGTGATGGATAAGTTGCCTATGATTAATTTCGAGAATTCCATCCTTTTTTTAATGTTATCAAGTTCTTTGTTCGCCTCTTATCTCCAGGCAAGTGGTACCGTAACCAGGAGTACTCCCCCACGCCTGTATATATAAGCTCTTATAAGTCCCACAACTGTGTTGAGCCTTTCTCCACAATGGGAGGAAAACGCACAAGCGCACGCTAGTCAAAGGGTTTAGTTTAGAATATGCGTTTATGTCGGATTTTTTTTTGGGGGTGGGTTGCGGTCGGCGCGCTCCTCGCACCACTCCGTCCGGGGCGACATAGGGCCGTAAGCACGCACACCCACAACCCACCCACGATGTACGGGGGTACCCTCCCATCGATCGACGTCCCCCCCTCGGGGAGGACGTCGGTCTTTCCTCATGCGGTCGGCCTCTTGGCGGGTGACGGACTAATCCCCGGTCATGTCACTCGCGGCCTCGGCTAGGGTGTATTTATTTCGGGTTTGCCATCTCTTTCATAATATTTTTATGGATATTATAATTCCTTAGTCGTCTTTTTGTGACACCGACGGGTAAGTTAGGGAGACAGGAATTGTATTTTTCTCTGTCACTGTACGAAGGTTTTTTCTCATATTGCCAGCCTACAGCATATATAAAATTGTAACTAAACTGACTAATATTACGAGTGGAGTCATATTAGGTGCTTTATATAATCAACTAGCAACTCGCCCTCGCTTCAGTTTTAGTCGTTTTACCCGCGTAGCTCCCGTGGGAATACCGGGATAAAATATAGCTTAGTTTATGCCCTGATATTATAGCTTTGCATTGGTGAAAGAATTTTTGAAATCGGTCTAGCCGTTTTGAAGATTACCCGGAACAAACAGACAGACAGACAAATTTTTTAAAATTTGTATTTAGGTATAGGTGTCGTGCAAATAACCGTGTGAGCATGAAAAAAGCCTATAAATTTTATTTATTGGTATAGATAATGACAGATTTCTATATTTTTATAATTGATGTATGGTTATATTTTGGCAATAATTAACCTTAAAATTTTAATTTGTTACAGAGATGGCAGCGAAGGTGGTTCGTCCTCTACGATGATGGAGAACTCACGTATTCATTAGACGAACACGTAAGTAAATAGCACTTATTTCGTGAATTAGTTTCTTCTTTACAGCTTGTCTAAATCACATAGTCGAGGGCAGGCCTCTTGGTTTTTATTTTTTTCTTTGGGTCTCACGATCGCTGATCTGGCCAGTCAATAGGCTAACCGTATCTCATTGCGAAGATATCATAAATAAGATGTAACTTAAAATTAAAAAGCATTAATAATACTGAAGAAGTGTGGTAGAACCACAATGTTGTCAGTTGTATATAATTATGTTATATATAATTATGTAATCTTAAACTGCTTCTGATAATGTTCCTAGTAACTTTTTTCCTCCAATCGCCTCTCATCGCTTCCGCATATTTACTACGAGTCTTCCTTTTGCACAAACTATCTTACGAACTGATTCCGGCCTGCTGATACCATATTGGTCTTGGTTCGATTGGACCATTTGTTAACGTGGCCAATAATTGATTTATTTTAGAATCTCGACACGGTCGAACTGATGAATTTTGCATTTTAATTCTTAATTCGGTGAATATATTACTATTAACTTTGCTAATAAGCAAACGACTAGTTAACTTCATTTAATTAGGCAACGTTTGACAAACGTATATGACAATTGTCTATAAATTTCCTCTTCTGGTAATTTATAGGCAATTGCCATATACGTTTGTAAAACGTTGTTACGACATTAACCCTCCTTGGGGAATTGTATGTCTTACAGTGGCCGTTAATGAGCTGATGAATGGATAAATCATCTAAGACTTCATAGCCACTTTCTATCACTTGATATACTATCCGGCATTAAATTGTTTTATTTTCAAAAACATAAATAAATATTACTTAGTTTAACCAAACCACAAATTGCCTGTAAAGTATTGTGACACCAAAAACCTCTAGTCGTTTTCCAATCAAGCACACCATTCGTTTAAATCGTATTGATTATACAAACAAACTTTTACAAACCAATAAAAACATATAAATGCCAATAATTATACCAACGCCAAGTATTCACTTTTTTATCAATAAGAATTTCATCTCGCGTTTTAAAAACAAACATGGTGACCCGCAATGCCCGCATCAGAGCTACGGGACTCGGATTCATCGGCACGTTGCTTTATCGATATCAAATCTGTCACATTTTTCCTTGGTACTTATAAATATTCATAACAATTGGCGCCGTTGTAATTTCAAGTGACTGCATGAATTTTAATTCTCACCGTATATAGCCCGCTGCCGCACTGCGAGCGGAAGACAAAAACTTGAAGAATAATGTAAATTTTAAATGTACCAGAAAACAATGGGCACAGAGAACTAAGATGACTTTCTCTGTCTATTCATGTCTACGTCAAAAGACAGAGTCTTTAAGACTTTCAGTCTAGACTATGAATATTGATGGATGGCGTAGGAACTCCTTCTCGGTGTCGAGCTGGCGCTGACGGCCGTCGCTAGAGCGATTGTTGACAGCGTTAGAAACTGGGACTCAGTCGCCGCCTTTTGCGAGGCAATCATCTCGTGAAAGGCGTCGGGCAAGCAGCTTCTGGAGGTCGTCATTTACGGTGACATTCCATCGTGAGTGCAGGCGTGAGTACCTGCGCCTAATGTCGCCCTAACCGAGACCGCGAATGACTGGACCGGGGATTAGTCCCCTACCCGTAGCTCCCCGCATGAAGGCATCGACTCGAAATGGTACCCGATAGTAACTCACCGGACGAGCCACCGATGACAAGAGCAGGTATGTGTACAGCAATTTATGGAGTTGCACGCCATGCTCTCCGTTGTCTCAGGCGGATCGTGCAGGATGTGACCATACCATGACTGTCCCCAAAAAAACCGCCATCAACCCTATAGATACTTAATTGCATAAATTGCGGTTTAAGTTGTGGTCATCCATATGAGTGTCATAGATTCGATGTCCGTGCTTCTAGTTCTTTGTATGTACCATAAATTATTGTTCCGAATCTGGCTATGATTTGTAATTATTTATAAAGTCCACCTCGATACAATGAGTTTTTGTTGAGTTACCCGAAAAAAATTAATAAAAAACGACTGATATATTTCTTTTTTAATGCATTTTTTTTATTTTCTATTTGGCAACTCATAGTTTGGCGTTCTCGTCATAAATTTAAATTGGCAGAAAATTTCTAATAAGTAATATTCAAATGTAATCTTTAGGCAAAACCTACGGCGTAGGCCATGCTAAGCTTACTTAGTAACAAATAAATGTAAGTAGGTTGACTAAATTTATTTGTTGTTACACTTAAAGTCAATAAACAAATCTGTATGTAGAACGAAATAGGTAATCTAAAACTGAGGTTTTAAGTAAATATTGTAATACATTGATTTCAGGCAAATAGGCCAGCTGCCGTCCGAAGGCACTGTCAATATAAACGCTAATATATTTTCCGGTTTGTTCCTCGTTATCACATGAATGCCGCTGAAGATTTGCAATGCGCTTCACAAACTATAATAGAAGGGAAGTCGTTATGTTGTTTATGTTCGGGAAAGTTGGAAAATTAATGGAGTTTAAGTGTTTGAAACTAGTAATATTTATTTACACATTATTAAATTGGTTCTACCATAATTTATTGTGTTAAGTGTAAACGTTAGGTTGAAATATTATAATATTTCTATAGAAATATTCCATGCGATGATGGAATAAGAATGCAATTCACCATAACTTGTTTTTCCTCTCATCACAGCTCATCATATGAGCTGTGATGATGATGATAACGTTTTATGGTGATAAAAATGTAATTATCTCAAATTTTTAGTTGTTGAAAGATTTTGAATCCTTTTCTACAATTAGGGTAACTAGGTTTACTTACAACGTCGCCTTGCTACAGATTCAGTTAGTATTAACACATCACATAACTATGTCGATGGCGACTTACATAAACGTACTCTCCATTCCACTTGAAAATCGAAGCAAGCATTCAGAAAACCTCAACATTTATACCTGTCCCTGGTTTGTCCCTGTTTTTGCCACTGATTTAACGAGGCGGTTCATTTATACTAGAAGATCTAAAGTAATCGTGGGCTCAATATGTTAATTCTAACCTCTGTTCTACAACCCACGTGAAGCACTTTACATAGTCAATTCTGTTCCGCGTTTCTCAATTATCTCTTATATTAATTTATGAGTGTTTGCATATGCAAGCGGGTGACAAACTGTTTAACAATCTTAGTGGGCGTTGCATAGGTGGGCAAGTTGTACTCAGAACTTACTTTTTATGTTATTGCAAAATATGATTTGTTATGTTTAGTTACTGTTGTTTATAGTCGCCCCGACCACGGCAGATGAGGAACTTACTTTACCGGTGGTCGGATCTACAACGAAGGAGACGTCTCTCTATCGCCCCTGTCGAAGCCGGGCGGCGGGTGCGCTGATCATAGCCCACCCAAAGAAAAAGTATTGTTTACTAGCAACCCGCCCTCGCTTCGCTTCGGTTATAGGTTATAGTCGTTTTACCCGCGTAGTTCCCGTTCCCGTGGGAATACCGGGATAAAATATAGCCTAGTTTACGCCCTGATATTATAGCTTCCCATTGGTGAAAGAATTTTTGAAATCGGTCCAGCCGTTTTGAAGATTACCCGGAACAAACAGACAGACAGACAAACAAAAATTTTTCAATTGCTATTTTAGGCATAGGTGTCGTGCAAATAACCGTGTGAGCATGAAAAAAGCCTATTATTTTGACATTACAAACAGACACTCCAATTTTATTTATTGGTATAGATAGGCCTCATTACCAAATTCAAAGTCTCTCTGCGTGCTATGGGGCACGCTATGCTCGGGATTTCGATATGAAGATAACATCTATGCAAGAGAAGGACAACTCGACATAAAACCCTATGTCAACAAGTTTCACTAACGTAGTATAGTAGGTTGACTTCTTCTTCATAAAGGAGTAGGCTCGAGCCAAACAGTGGGACATATATAGGCTGAAATGATGATTATTGGACGTTAAATCAATGGTAATTATTACGATAATTTATTAATTTAAAACTAACAAATATGCTCTATAGCTCACTGGACCGGAACGCGGACTCAATAATCAAATTAAATATAATAATTCTATGAATAAAGAGATATAATATATGAATGTTATAGAATATTTTGTCCTCTAACTCTTATTCTGATAAGTCCTTTATTAATTTACAAAACAAAACCATCAAACTGTGGCATTAATGTTGACTAAACAAAATGAAAACTGTGTTCAAAATCAAAGAAATCCGTTATACACCGCGAATATATGAACAAATCGAAGCCCACGTCACTTGAAGCCCTTCGATATATTGGATTATGCGAGAAGCCTCACAAGTTTGTATCACTACGGCACCGAATGATCCGGCCATTCGCAATAATGCAAGACGACACTTTGTTTCCGACAGTTGACTTGTTCCTTCGTTTTCTATCCTTGCTTTAACGGACATAGATTATTAGCATCTCAAGCTTTGACTGCACTGCATGTTGAAGTGATTTAAGTACCCATTTCTTATGCCGAGTATAATGGGTTCGGTCACCACGCAGGACAATTCTTTGTCCAATTTACAAATACATAGTCTGAATCGAGGTATAATTTGTATCCGTTTATTGTATACTTGCTAATTCTCTCACGATACAAGGTTTTAATTCTTACTGGGGGCTTATAGTCTTTAAGTTAATAAAATTAATTTAAGACCAGAAACAGAATTCAAACTAAAATACTATAATTTCAATGATTAAAAATCAAAATTCAAATTTCCATTATTAGCCACAAATATGAATGCACCATTACACAATGCAAAATGTACCACACATGTCTACTACCCTACAGTCTACACCTTTCAAAATAAGGATGAGAAATTAAATGGCTTGAGAATCTATTGCTGACAATTGACAAAACGACGTTGACGAAAATAACGAAACTAACAATTGTAATCCGTGTGGTGAAGGAGTAAGAATACAATTCACCACTATCTTGCCCGTGGGTATCGTAAAAGACGACTATGGGATATAATATGCACATAACATCTGTGCAAGAGAAGCAAAACTCTAAATTAAATCCTATACCAACATGTCTGACCAGCATGGTACAGTAGGTAAAATTCCCTCCCATTGTGGAGAAGGTCCGTGCCCAACAGTGAGACGTATGTAGGCTGCGATGATGATGACGATGATGAACAATTGTAGGCAAATTTATCTAAGAAAATGGGAGGACAAAAACGTATTCATATTTTAAAAGTTAAGCTAACAACTCTGTTCCCTTTCTTTTATTTCTGAGATCATATATCTCTCATAGTTCGACACTACCCTCATTCACAATAAGAGGTAAATTGACCTACGTTGATCACACGAGACTCTCGAGCTCATGGAGAGGAGAAAAGAGATGACGGTGCAGTCTGCAGCCGATTGGTCCAAACATAGGCAGCTAAATAGACAGATCTCCAGGTCTGTGCGTCGCGATATTCGCCGATTTAATACGTTCCGTATTAAAGAAGCGATAGAGCGGAATCGTGGCTCGAAAGTGTTCGCACAAGATCTGTCTTTTGGGAAAAGCCAAATGACTAAGCTGAAGACCGATGACGGCACTGTCATTTCATCCCAAAGTGAGATCTTGGGAGAGGTCGAAAGGTTCTATGGACAGTTATACAAATCATCCCGAAATCCTGTTGTCGGCTTGGTCCAAGATCCCAGATCCAAGCTAACTCGGCACTATACCGAAGAAATCCCGGACATCAGCTTGTACGAGATCAGAATGGCTCTCAAACAACTACGTAACGGTAAGGCACCGGGAGATGACGGAATTACGGCAGAGCTTTTGAAGGCGGGCGGCAAGCCGGTATTAATAGCCCTTCAGAAGCTATTTAGTTCCGTTATCCTCGGGGGCGACGTTCCAGAGTCGTGGACCAGGAGTGTGGTGGTGCTGTTCTTCAAGAAGGGTGACAAAGCTCTTTTAAAGAACTACAGACCCATCTCACTCCTGAGCCATGTTTATAAGTTGTTTTCGAGGGTCATTACCAATCGACTCACGCGCAAGCTCGATGACTTCCAGCCGCCCGAACAAGCCGGCTTCCGAAAAGGCTATAGCACCATAGACCATATCCTCACGCTTCGGCAGATTATACAAAAGACCGAGGAGTATAATCGGCCCCTGTGCTTAGCGTTTGTGGACTATGAGAAAGCCTTTGATTCAGTCGAAACTTGGGCGGTGCTGCAGTCCCTTCAGCGGTGCCAAATCGACCATCGCTATATCGAAGTGCTGAAGTGTTTGTATAGGAACGCCACAATGTCAGTCCGTATCCGGGATAAGAGTACGAAACCGATCCAGTTGCAGAAAGGCGTGAGACAGGGAGATGTCATCTCTCCGAAACTGTTCACCACTGCACTGGAAGATGTCTTCAAGCTCTTAGACTGGACTGGACTCGGCATCAACATTAACGGCGAATACATCACTCACCTTCGATTCGCAGACGATATCGTCGTTATGGCAGAATCCATGGAGGACCTTGGCACTATGCTCAATGATCTCAGCAGGGTATCCCAACTAGTGGGTCTACGAATGAACATGGACAAGACGAAAGTCATGTCAAATACCCATGTCATTCCTGTACCGGTCCTAGTTGGCAATGCGATTCTCGAAGTTGTCAATCACTATGTTTACCTAGGACAAACAGTCCAGTTAGGTAGATCCAATTTCGAGAAAGAGATCAGCCGACGAATCCAACTCGGTTGGGCAGCGTTCGGGAAACTTAAGAGGATCTTCTCGTCCAACATACCTCAGTGTCTTAAAACACAGGTCTACGACCAGTGTGTGTTACCAGTGATGACTTACGGCACGGAAACGTGGTCCCTAAATGTAGGCCTCATATCAAGGCTCAAAGTCGCTCAGCGTGCTATGGAACGGGCTATGCTCGGGATTTCTCTGCGAGATAGAATCCGGAATACAGAAATCCGCAGAAGAACGGGTGTAACCGACATAGCACGAAGAATTAGCACGCTGAAGTGGCAATGGGCAGGCCACATCGCTCGAAGAACCGACAACCGCTGGGGAAGAAAGGTTCTCGAGTGGCGACCACGCATCGGACGACGCAGTGTAGGACGCCCCCCCACTAGGTGGACCGACGACCTAGTGAAAGTTGCTGGGCGTCGTTGGATGCAGGCGGCACAGGACCGCACATTGTGGCGCAATATGAGGGAGGCCTACGTCCAGCAGTGGACGGCAATAGGCTGAAATGATGATGATGATGATGATGATCACACGAGTTGGCATAGAGTTCTGCATTCTCTTAGTCTATACACCGAGTTGACAGGTGTACGAGCGCCTTTGTAATTTTGCAATCATTCAACAATTACTTTCAAATAGACTTATCAATTCGTTAATTACTAAACTTGTTTCATTTACAACCAATTAACTGTGCGAAGCTTGTTTTTATTTATATGGAAAGTAATTTTATGGTTATTAATCATAGAAATAATAATTTTTAGATTGGTTTCGATTGTAAATTGTGTGGCGTTTTTACTTAACGCATGGCGGCTGCGTGAAGTTTGTAATTATTTCAAACGAAAGTCTGATTATATTGATTGACTGTGTAGACAAATTAAGTGATCAAACTCGCTACACCCTGAGGCGTGCAAATAATACAAATATTGTGTTTGTATCAATCAACTGCACAGATGGCGATAGTTTGTAAATATTAATTGCCCGTGCTAAATTTTCTACAAATAAGTCGGGGTGTAATTTGATTTTTCGTTAATTAACATTTCATCTCAGCACGTCCCACTGTTGGGCTCGTGCGTCCTTCCCAGTAGAAGGGAATTTGACCTACCTACCATGCTTGTTAAATATGTTGGCATAAGGTTTTATTTCGAGGTTTCCTTCTCTTGCACAGATGATATATAATATACGTATTGTCCCTTAGTCGTCTTTTGCTGCATCCAGGAGCAATATATGGAGTGGTGAATTGTATTCTTACTCCGTTCGAAAATTAGTATTTCGTATATTTTTTTAAAACATCAAGTTACTAAAAAGAAAAAAAAAACGATATAATTTCTACAGAAATCTAAAAATTAACATTATTTTTGCAATTTCTGACTAATTTTTTAGTAATCCATTGAAATTGGTGCCTTAAGCAAATGTTCGTATAAAAATATTGTAGTAATTGTTAGGTAGTTTGGTTGAATAAGTATTTCAATAAGTTTATTCTGGCTATTCCGTAGTTATAGGTTGTAGTTTGTAGGACATGTTATTAATATGAAATTTATATGACCTTGTCTTCCACTTGTAATCTTCTTACTCGAACTTCATTTGTATATTTATTATTTTAATTCTAGTGTTAATATATATTAGTAAACGTTTAGTAAGCGCATAGATTGTTTGACAAAAAAAAAACAATATAATTTAGCATACTGACCGACCCTGCTACAAACAATTACTTGTAATTTAGATCACGTTGGCGTAGGTACAATTGACGCCTAAACACATAGATGAATACGAAGGTAACTAGTCCGGCCTACTAAGTGCATAAACACATCGTCCGTTCCAAAAGTACATCTTCTTCACATCTCACGTACGCCCCACTGTTAGGATTGAGCCTTGTCTATATTAAGAAGGAAATTAAGTCATTTATACGGAGCCGATCAGTCTGATCACAGTGTTTTATAACAAGTTTTCCTTCTCTTGCATCGGATGTTATCTGCATATCATATCCTTCAGTCGTCCTTTACGACAACCACAGTTAAGAAAAGGCGTGATGAATTGCATTCATACTAGTTAGCACACGGCAATTAAATGTATGTATCAAAACTATTATCTATACCAATAAATAAAATTGGAGTGTCTGAAAACGGCTGGACCGATTTTAAAAATTCTTTCACCAATGGAAAGCTATAATATCAGGGAGTAAACTAGGCTATATTTTATCCCGGTATTCCCACGGGAACGGGAACTACACGGGTAAAGCGACTCAAACCGAAGCGAAGCGAGGGTGGGTTTCTAGTATTAAATAAAATATGTATCGGGTACTGTCTTGTTTCAGTAAATATCTGTTTCACTATTCGACGCCTACTACCTCTGTATCATTCTATCCATCAGCCTAAGTCTACTGTTGAACTTGAGCCTCCCCCATTCTTAGCAAATGGGTTGGCAATCGCATTTATATTAATTGACCAGAACCAGCTCAGGTCGATAAAAATCTCTCAGTTGCCTTTTACGACACCCACGAGAAATGTATGGGTTAGTAGTATTCAAAAAGAATTATATATATAAAGAAATGTGGGTGTGTTACATGTCCGCCCTATCAGATAAAGGGCGTGAGACTAACTCATTTTTATGAAATTTGAAATACCTCAGCGGTCAAAGCAAACCGTTTGATAAACCGCCGTAGGGTTCAGATATAATAACTAACGCAATTATTTACACGCCCAACTCGCTCCGATATCATCAGTTACAAATCATATCAGTAATTGTCCAATAATTAATGCGTTGCATTGTTGAAGCATGATCGCGATGATAACAGACGTATGTACGTGCATATTTTATTGTTTGAAATTGTTTTTCTTTTGTAACTGTTAAAGTTTTATAAATAGATGGTAATAACTAACAGCTTTGCAACATTTTTTTGTAAACAACGTCAATAATATTTTGTCATCTCAGCAGTTGTTCTGACAACAACTATTCCACAGAATGCATGACCGCCACTGTTACTGTATTATGCCCGATTTACTAACATTTAAAGACACTGCTACACTCATTATTGGCACAGCGATTTCACGATAAACAGGCTATGAGCAGGCGATACAATAAGATTTTTTGAAATCGAAGTGGTTGAAATCAGCGCGTTTAATTAAACGAACACTTCAACTTCATAATAGTAATATAGGATAATTAATATCAATAATATATCAATAACAATTTTTGTTATCTCAGTGTTTGTCATGACAACGGCAGCTGCGTAGAACGCACGACTTTGCCCAATTTCATCATTAATTATCATTTCAGTTCATATACGTAACACTGTTGGGCTTGAACCTCCTCCACAATAGGAGGGAAATTGACCCTACTACACCATGCTGGTCTGGTTTGTATAGGGTTTTATTTCGAGTTTTCCTTCTCTAACATAGTTGCTATATGCGTATTATTTCCCTTAGTCGTCTTTTACGACATTCATGGTCAAGATAGGGAGTGGTGCATTGTATTCCTACTCCGTCACTACACGGAAATGACTTTATTTCATTTCAATGTTTACGTGGTCGATGTCGCAGGCACCAGCTAGTCTATACCAATAAATAAAATTGGAGTGTCTGTTTGTAATGTCAAAATAATAGGCTTTTTTCATGCTCACACGGTTATTTGCACGACACCTATGCCTAAAATAGTAATTAAAAATTTTTGTCTGTCTGTCTGTTTGTTCCGGGTAATCTTCAAAACAGCTGGACCGTTTTCAAAAATTCTTTCACCAATGGAAAGCTATAATATCAGGGCGTAAACTAGGCTATATTTTATCCCGATAATCCCCCGGGAACGGGAACTACACGGGTAAAACGACTATAACCTATAGGTTATAACCGAAGCGAAGCGAGGGCGGGTTGCTAGTATGTAATAAATCTTGAGTATCATATAAAACATAGAATTAGCGTGCAGCGCGTGCGAAGTCCGCCGGCGGAATGCGGTCGTGTTGTGTAAGCGATGCGCCGAGATACCCACACGCCGATATTCACCTGTGCCCTTGCACGCTTCCGTATCCACGCACAACTTTAGGACCTTTTTAGGGAATACACGTGTAGTGACAAAATAAGAATACAATTCCCCAATATATTTCTTAATCATGGGTGTCATTAATGACGAATAAGGGATATAATCTATACCAATAAATAAAATTGGAGTGTCTGTTTGTAATGTCAAAATAATAGGCTTTTTTCATGCTCACACGGTTATTTGCACGACACCTATGCCTAAAATAGCAATTAAAAAATTTTTGTCTGTCTGTCTGTCTGTTTGTTCCGGGTAATCTTCAAAACGGCTGTACCGATTTCAAAAATTCTTTCACCAATGGAAAGCTATAATATCAGGGCGTAAACTAGGCTATATTTTAGCTCGGTATTCCCACGGGAACGGGGACTACGCGGGTAAAACGACTATAACCTATAACCGAAGCGAGGGCGGATTGCTAGTATGCAAATAACATCGAATGCAAAAAAAAAATAACTCAAAATCTAAAACTATGCTAACCCATCTCATTAGTATATGGACTGAGATGGTGGTAATGAAGCCGCTGTCGTAGTTTTATTCTTTTTATTAATAACTAGCAATCTGCCCTCGCTTCGCTTCGGTTATAGGACTTATAGGTTATAGGTTATAGTCGTTTTACCCGCGTAGTTTCCGTTCCCGTGGGAATACCGGGATAAAATATAGCCTAGTTTACGCCCTGATAATATCAGGGCGTAAACTAGGCTATATTTTAGGCAGATATTTTCCTTATTAACTGTATGTTAGGAGTTAGTCTTAAAAGGTTATAAAATGCGAACAGAGAATATCTAGTCCTATCCTGTGTGGGAGTCAAACTAATTCGGCGTAGGAGATTGTTGTATAAATCACTGCGGTATCTTTGGAATGCACCCGCTCAGTACCCTACAATTACTTTGAATATCGAAAATCATGAACTGCGGCCCGAGTTAGTGCATGGCGCAACTATCCCTGTGTGTGCAATTACTTTGATTTGTGCCATTCCACGAGAAATACAGAATACTTGAGAGAAAAATTTCATCACAAACTGCTTAGCAATCGTGACTTTTACCCTACATACCATGGCAATGCCGTGTCCCACTTGTTAATGTTTAAATATACTCATAGAAACTCCTGTGCTACGTAATAGATCTATATGAATACCTGTTTGTTTTCTAAGCGATCTTGTATCCATTATAATTCGATTCGAGTTGAAACTTAGTCTAATTAATATTTTGTCCATTAATAACCATTTCGACCAGACATTACTTAAAAAAGGTATTTGAATGGAAAATATAAGAAAAACAATTATGACAAGAAGTCCTCCCATGACCATGAACGCTCTAAAGCTTTCTAAACGTCGAGAAATTAAAAAATAAATATAAACGCGATAAAATACGTAAAATTAGTACTATTTCAAATATGTAATATTCGCGTAAATATCAAATGTCAATGTCAAGTAGATGCTTAAAAAAGCGGCTAAGTGCGAGTCGCAATTGCGCATGAAGGATCCCGTACCATTATCTATAAAAATGGGCCAAGTGCGAGTCAGACTCGCGCAAGAAGGGTTCCGTACCATTGAGCAAAAAAGAGCAAAAATCGCGTTTGTTGTATGGACCCCGTAAATATTTATTTTATTTTGTTTTTAGTATTTATTGTTATAGCGGCAACAGAAATACATAATTTTTAAAAATTTCAACTGTCTAGCTATCGCGGTTCTTGAGAGATAGAGCTTAGGTGACAGACAGACGGACGGACACGGTACGGAACCCTAAAAATGATATCTGATAAAATCATTTGTACAAATTGATTTGCCTGAAGTACATAGTATATGTAGTTCCTATGGTCCGATTTCTTAGACTTACATTTCTAGTACTTTTATTGAACATAGGCCTCAATAGGTTGATTGATGCATAGTTCAATGAATTATCATAAGATGAACAACACAAGAAGGCCTTTTGAAACAAAATGGGTGATTTTAGACTTAATTTGTGTCCGTTAATCGCATGTGTATGAAGCTACCCACGACCCAAGGGTTTCATTCCTTAGTCTGAAGTATTTTCTTTAAAAAAAAAGCCTAGTTATGGTAAAGTAGGCCTCATTCTTACCTTTAAAAATTGCAACATACATCCTTCACACGGCCAGCTTAAAGCGGCGGAAGTAGCGCTGGCAATACTTAATTGGAGCGACACGCCACTCACTTGCGCAAGCGCATCCGGCGCGCAGTGCTACCACACCCACAAATATATTATCACCGTTTATATTGGCTTTCCTGTCTCAAATATATATTGCCTTTCGTATCTCATTATCTTAACTATTATTGACAGCCTTATTGATTTAATGATATAACTATATATAATCATTTATCATCATTATTCGGTATTTCGCCGCCCAATTCTGGATGTAGGCCTCCTCATAAATGGAGTCGTATTCGCCATGTTTGGCAGACAGGTCGGCGATTATATTAAGGTGTTACACGGTGTCACACGGTATTTAGTATTACAGATTTTTCTAGAGCTGCTGCTTAGACAGGGTTAAAGAAAGATTAGTCTTATTTTGTGACTCTTAGTTCAACTTTACGACTATCACAGGCCAATATGTGGCTACACGATAAAATATAAGAAAGTATATATACGACTATGAAATCTTTCGTTCGTATAATAACTAAAAAAATGTGCATGGAAGGAAACCCATTCTCGATTCACCATGCATGCACTTGATTGCATTAGTTTATAAAAAAGTATGCATCTCATGTCACCCCGAAATAGGTACTCGTCTTCTTTACTCTTCTCTATCTTGTTTCCTTGCTAAGAAACAGACAACTTAGGGTTTAAATTAATAAATTATTGTAATATAATAATATATAAATATAATAATATATGTATATAATCAATGTTTTTTAAATTCATTCAAAATTTAATAACTAAATGTGCGTGTTTATAAAAACTTCCGTACCGATAACTTGTTGGTCATAAAACAGTTTATTTATTTCTCCCGTGACCATCAACTCTAACAAGAATCACATACAAAATGCAACAAAATCCAAATAATAGTTTTCAAATGTGTTGCCATAGAGATTTATTTCGAGATTTGTTTTCTTGTTATTTGTACGCCCCTCAGGAATCTTAATAGAAAAAATAATTTTGACATATTTCAGATAAAATCTTACATCATCACAAGAACTTTAATAACCCATATATGTACATCCGAACTTAGACACAATAGTACGCAAGAACTAAATGTTTAACACTCACATTGGACTATCCAGCTATCTACGTAACAACTAAAGAATTCTACGGTATTACAGTTACTACATCCACATTGAATAAAGTTGTTAGTTATAATTTCAATAGACAATCAATGTAGGATTGTAATCCTTGGTAGGTTGTAACCTGTAACCTTTCAATAGTCGGTCAGCACCTGGCGTGGCGATTGTACTCATTGTTACCACTCAATCGCTTTGAAATGATGTTTTAAATTACTATTCATTATTAAATAGTGAATTTTAAAACAAAGGATTTGCATAGTCGCTGTCAGATTAAAAGTAGTTAGCGGTATTGTTCGGAATTACGGGGCATAGACACCGCTGTCGAATGCCAAACCTCGAACTTTTCTATTATAATATCCGTATAGATACAGAATAGAATGTAACCAGCATTCCTTCCTGTTCGTGAGCTGAAGAAGTAAGAATACAGTTCACCTCCCCATTTCTTGCTCGTGGACGCCGTAAAAGAAGGCTAAGGGATGCAATTTTGCGGGTGACCGGACCGGGGATTTAGTCCCACATCCGCGGAGAAGCTAGTCTCGCGACGGCAATCGGCGTCCCTAGAATGGGATGTCGACGGGAGAGCGTACTCCCTCGGGGTATTCCGTCGGACCAAC
This sequence comes from Lymantria dispar, assembly GCA_032191425.1. Taxonomy (NCBI): domain Eukaryota; kingdom Metazoa; phylum Arthropoda; class Insecta; order Lepidoptera; family Erebidae; genus Lymantria; species Lymantria dispar. Next base: position 3,914,957 of record CM063444.1, on the reverse strand, counting down.
CACCGAGGACCGAGGGCTGCGTGCTATTGGGTGGCGGGTGCGCTGACCGTAGCCCACCCCAAAAAAAGGGCTATAATATGCGTATTAGATTTGTGCAGAAAAATCGAAATAAAAATAAAACCTTATACCCATCTGACTAGCGTGCTATAATAGGTTAATTCCCCTCGTATAATAGAGGAGGCTCGAGCCTAGTAGTAAGACGTAGATAAGCCGAGATGATGATTCCTTCCTTGCGTGTGCCGTAACATGTAATTAGGTATCTAAGCAACCTATTTTCAAGCTTAGAATAGTAGAGAAGGAAGTCCATACCCAACTGTGGGACTTTGGGGCCGACCACGGAGGAGAAGGAACTCGGTACCGGTGGTCGTTCCAACGACGAAGGCGACGTGCTACGGTGTGCTATGGGGCCGCGCGCCGACCCTCTGTCGTCCCACAGGCCCACATGGAGCCGGCGGCGGGTGTGCTGATTATAGCCCACCCAAAAAAAAAAATGCCCAACTGTGGGACGCTATTCGAATGAGAAAAATATTTTTAATTTATGTTTATTATATTGGAGCGATTATTTTAATGCATTTTTTACTTATAATAATACCCTTTTTTATTTTATTTGGTGGCAAGAAAGCATGATGCAGTAGTAAATTTCTACTATCTAAACATTTATTTTCAGCGAGAGTATGTTATTAACCCGGACGTACCAACCCATTTAAGAAAACTGTCAGCAGAGTGGCCGAACCAATAAAAACATATGAATCTAAAAATATTATATGTAGGTACAGTTTTAATGCTTACCGATTAATTTAAACATAATTAAATAATGCATTTTTATCCTCTATTAGATTAGAAAGTGAAACCATAACAATTATTGACACTAAAGTGACATAACAATGGCGCACAATAGTGTTGCTCCCACGCGCGGGAAAAGTCACAGATTAAAAATAATTACGTTATCTGTATAAAGTGAGTTTTATTAGATAACATTTTGTTATCTAACTGTTATCTTGTTCTTGTAATATATCCGTAGATAAACACTTTGAGATTGATTTCAGAACGTCGTACTCTAAATTATGCAACCGTCAACTTTGATTTGGTTATTACGAAATTTAATTCATTCATTCATTACGGTTGAGATTATTTGTCCACCGGCTTTTAATTCAAAGGATTGTGTACTAAATATCTTTATCTTTTACATACAAACAGCAAAGATAGTTTATCTTAGGAAAACTAAGATTGTCTTTACGGATTTTAACACGTATTGATTTTATTTAGTACTTCCTAGACCATGAACACTGGCAGGTATATGAAATCTCAATATATTAAATATTTAAACACGGAATTAAATTCTCACAATCCGTATTATTTTTGCACAAACGTTGGATATTATTACTTTCCAAAAAAACTTAGTATCTGTCTTTTCTTTCTTCTTAGTTTAGTTACGAACTATAAACAATAGAATATACGTCTCATCTCTTCCAAAACAAAGCTCTTTCGTAATCGTAGTGCGCGCAAAAGGAACTTATCTCGTAGCAGGTATATGGTTTATGGTTCTGTTAATTAGTACAACAAGGACCCGAAAGGTTAATATGCTGAAGTTGCACATCGCAAATGACATCGCTCAATATATCTTCACTGTTGGTAAAGAACTCCTCTAATGATGGTCACTAATGGAACTTTCCTCTTGGGTAGAAAAAACATTGAGAAAGACTGTTGTGTGCATCTATCATGTGTAATTAACTCTGAAACCCTCATACTTGTGGAAGTTTATGGTGCACCAGTAAAAGTTTATGGGTTGATGTACGGATGACATATGCTTATAAAATCTGTCTATCCTTCTTTCATTCATTTTGGCTCATATACGTCCCACTACTGCGCTCGAGCCTCCTCTATAATAGGAGGGAAATTGACCTTACATATATACCATGCTGGTCAGACAGGTTGGTATAGGGTTTTGTTTCGAGTTTTCCATCTCTTGCATAGATGTCAAATGCGTAATATATCCCTTAGTCGTCTCTTACAACACCCACGGGTAAGAGAGGGGGTGGTGAATTGTATTCTTACTCCGTCACCACACGGCAAAGCCGGCAAATCAGGGAAAATCCCAGAAAATCACGGCAAATCCTTCTTTCGCTAGTATCTTATCCTACCTTAATGTAGACCCAACTGAAAAAGTAAATTTATTTTAAGTTATTTCTAAATAAATAATTAGCTCGCTTATCAGTTGGCATATCAGCCGAGTAAGATCTTATTGCAATCCTTCCCATTTCTAAATAGGCACGTGCTAAACAGGCAAACGTATACAAGAAAGATGAAAGAGTCTGTAAAGATTACATACTTAGTGACGGAACACTAGACGGACACTTTCTAATATTAATAGCCGTAGTGTAATATTTATTGAAGCAACAACATTAAATCATTAACAAGCCATCGTTAACATTAAAAGCAAATAAAAGCTTAGTGTGGACCGCGCCTCGGTGGTCACCTACATGTCACCGGAACCTCGTGAGATTGATGCTGACCTACTAACTATGAATATGTCATACTATTGATTCTACAAGACTTCGTTTCGTCACTAAATATATAGATGGTGATTATTGAAGTGAAACTTCTTATGAGAGAGCTTTAAAATTTGGATAGCAAATTTTCGTTTCTATAAATAAAACTATTTTAAGGATTTTTCTTAACTAACATGCCTGACCAGCATGGTATATTAGGTCGAATTTCCTCCGTTTGTGGAGGAGGCCCAAGCCCAACAGTGGGACGTATGTGAGCTGCGATAATAATAATGATGATAAATTTACTATGCTATTTTATTTAATCTTCCATCGTCAGTAAACCAACAAGTTATCTAAAAAAAAAATGCATAATTATCATATTATCTTGTATAACATTCAAGTTATGAAATAACTACTTATTTTAATTAGCAATTAATATAGTAATGTCTATTTACACCTACTCCAGTATTATATAAAAACCGGTCACATAAATATAATTAATTGATATTTTTATAATTGACATATACATAATATTTTTCCGTGTAGTGACGGTGTAAGAATACAATTCACCACACTCTGTCTTGCCCGTAGGTGTAGTAAAAGACGACTGAGGGATATAATATGCAGAAAACATCGATGCAAGACAAGGGAAACTCAAAATTAAACCCTAAGAAGAAAATTCCCTCCCATAATGGAAGAGGCCCGAGTGTGGGACGTATATGGGCTGAGATGTTCTGTCTAATACTAAAAACGGAATGACTTGGTAGTGGTAGGACCACGCTGTCTACAGTTATCTGTCTACAGCCGCGGGCCGGTCCGTCCGGGGTAGTACCACGCTGTCGTAGAAAATCGACGTCTGAGTAGTAGCAATTTGTTACTGCGCTTCGTTCGGTGAGCGAGAGAGCCGGAAGCCCAACTTTCTGAGGGTGTTTGCGTGTGGAGGATTTTGGTGGTGCCTTTGGTATCAGCGAGCCTCAATGCACGAATTCACACTCCCTTCACTTTCTTCGCAGTAGGCAGCGGCCTTGTAAAGGTCCATGAGCGGCAGCAACACTTACCATCAGGTGTACTGTTTGCTCGTTTGCCACTGCTTGCAATAATAAAATTAAAAAAAAAACTTGAAATCGATTGCAAGATCATTGATATAAATTAAAATATAAATCCACCTGAATACGTGTGTATTTCCATCAAAATTTGTCCAACCGTTTATGAGGCGCTTAGTCACATACACACGTACATTATCATCTCAGTCCATATAAGTCGTTTTTACAACTTTTATATCCATGCTATTCAAATGTGTGAGCGAATCGACAAAATTTATAGTCCTCTATTGCATTTTTTATTATGGTTTTTATTTCTCAATATTAAAAGCGCTTTCTCGGCTTCTCTATGGCTCCGTCATCAAATTCATCTATTAAAACTATTCTGAATTAAAACTATTCTCAATTTGTATTTACCAGAATCGTATCTATGTCGTCGCAGAATAGGCCAGTAAAATCTAGGTCTTATTTATTAAACTACACAGAACTAAATTTTAATGACAAAACACTAACAAAATTTTACTGTTCAGATACTGTACGATAACTAAAGCATGGGCATTTACTACGATATTATCAAGAGTCACTTAAATACTGAACCGGTGTGTCGATTGCTATCTAAAATACGCTATTGGTTTGAATTTGTCACGTTTGCTCGAAAACTGCGCCACCTATCACGATGCTCTTGTCGTCGCAAACTAATTTGTAAATGTAATTGGTTGTTCTTTATAGATTAACATCGTGGTATGTAATTTAAACTGGTTAGTTATCAAATGAAGAACTACAGGAATAGAGGCATATGGAATGGGATTCCTGCACAACGATAGTTCTATAGATAATGATTTCTAATGTTTACGCGAGTACATTATAAGAAAAACTATGTTTACGGCTTTTATCATGTTCGGACAATACAATAACGTTATTACAAAACTTTATAATCGACTAGCAGCGCCCTGCGGTTTCACCCGCAGTTCCTCTTCCCGTGGGAATATCGGGGCATATGTTAGTTTGATATGTAAGCTATATTATTGTGAAGTTTCATCAAAATCCATTCAGTAATTTTACGTGAAAGAGCAACAAATATCTTCACATACTCATAAACTTTCGCTTTTATAATATTAGTAAGGATAAGGATTACATCTAAACATTTCTCTAATAGATAATCATATTTATTTCCGAATTCATTAATTATTCAGTAGAATATACCTCTGTCTTCCGAAACAGAGCTGTAGAGTTCGTAGTGCGGCAGAAACATATCTTGCAATATGTTTATACGACCACATGGCTATTGTCAATTAGTAAAAAAAGGACCCGAAAAGTTGATATGCTGAACCTGCAGTAGGCGGGCTAATTAGATCGCTTAATATACCGTCACCATTAATAAAAAATCTCTGGATGGAAAGACCACCACTACCTATAAAAAGATATCAATTCGTTTTTAAATAAATAATGAGCTAGTCTAACAGTTGGCAAGATGGCAACCGAGTAAGACATTTGCAATGCAGCATGTATATTAGTTGTGAAATAACACGCCTAATAAATAGTGATTTGAGTCGGCATTCGCTCTAAAACGTCCTTATGGAAACGGCAAAAGGCGGTTCTAGTGGCCTGTGTCAGCACACCTTGTCTGTACTTCAAGTGAGAGGATAGAGCGTGTGACATTTATTTATTACCAAAAATAAACAACGAAGTAGCTGCTTAAATTACGTCTAATAGAATCTACTTAGATGAACGACAAGTTATTATTAAAAAAATATACACGAATGAATAACAATTGTCGTTCCATTTACCGATTTAAATAAAAATTTAATTATTGTATCGAACAGTTTGAACTAAAATCTGTTTAATAGATAGAAAACTATTTTCTAAACATAATATTTTTCAATGAACGTTGCCAGTGGTTTAATCAAGCGACAAGAGTGTTTCACGGCAGTTTCTAGGGTTCTGCTTCCGTACCCGAAGGGTAAAAACGGGACTCTATTATTAGTAATGGCTTCGCTGTCTGTCCGTCCGTCTGTCTGTCACCAGGCTGTACCTCAAGAACCGCCATAACTAGACAGTTGAAATTTTTACAAATTATATACTTCTGTTGGCGCTATAACAACAAATCCTAAAAACAAAATAAAATAAATATTTAAGGGGAGCTCCCATACAACAAACACAATTTTTTGCTCTTTTTATAGATAATGGTACGGAACCCTTCGTGCGCGACTCCGACTCGCACTTAGCCGGTTTTTATTAGTTATTTGAAATAAGAAGAAAAATATATTACTGTTACGTTATTTCTTATATTTTAGACCACCCAACAACTATCATTAGCGCTCGCGGCAAACGACACAGCCAGCTACTACGCAAACTATCCAGAAAATTTGCATAAAACCTGAATGCAGCAAATGACTATAACCTCTAAGTACATTACATAGAGTATATTATATAACTTCTAAGATATATATGTTTTGACGTCCCGAAGTTTTTTTTAATATATTTACAGAAGAATTCGTGGTATTTCCTCTATAACATAAATGTCCATTTGTGTATTATTGACCATATTGTGTCCATCTTTATATTTTGGGGTACTTGATATATGTATATGAAGATAAACAGGAATTGTTCTTCTCAATATTTGCTAGTTTTGAATATGAAACTCCTCCAAACAAGTCCTCACTTTTCTAATTTCTGCAGTGATGGTAACGGCCCCAGTGCGAAACCTTGCGCTTGTCACTAAAGATTTCTTCACGGCAAAACAGACTATCCAAGCCCGATCCGGGATTTAATCAATTGACTTTATCAAAATGTCACTACTGTCAAGGTATTTATAAAATACTTATTCCCCTGGTACTATTCTCATAGGAATACGTGGATAAATTATAGCCTTCGATACTCACTGATACTGTAGCTTTCCATTGGTTAAAGATTTTTTTTAATTGATTTCACGTTTTAGACGTGAAACAAACAAACACACAATCAAACAAACAAACAAACGCACAATCGCTTTTATAATATTAGTTATTATAAATTAACTTGTTTTGCCCGTGGATTGCCGTAGATATTATCAATAAGTTTACCTCGAGAACCTTACAATTTTCCTAGGTAAAAGTTAGATACTCTAAATCATTTTCTGTATTCCTGACAACGTGTATGAGTTCAAGACGATCGATAATATATGTAGTTAAAACGTAACAAGGCAACAAACTTATATTCTCATTTATATTAAGATACGTGTCCTCAATTTAAAGCAAAATAAAGCATATTAAATTTTGCATATTCAAACAAGAGCCATTATAAATATTCTTATTTTTATTACCATAAGTGATAGTCCACATATTTGATGTACGGCCGGAAATTCATTTCGGCGATGGACTTTCTTCAAACATTATTAAATCGATTTTAAGAATCGATTTTAAGACACTAACGTCTCTTCGTTTGTAATTATGAGTCATACGAGGAAATACTTGCAATATGTCAGAAACGGTACGCGTAATATAGGATGGATGAATTTCGGATGTGTTAAATGAAATATTGATTAATGTTGCACTTGAAATCGATTACAACACTTTTCTCGTATTGAAAAAAGGAAAAAAATTGACAGGTTTTAATTTCAATGGACCGCTTTGTTGATCAAAAGACATAAGTAGGCTACCGGAATCATGTGATTACGAATTCCGGTTTAGTAAAAAAAAAATTGTTATGATATAAATTCCTTGAACTGCGCCTTGTTTACCGGCAATAAACTCGCTCCATGTGACTAAGAATTGCGTGGAAAAAAAAAAATAGGTGTATTTCATCATCAACATATTGGCCCACTGTTGGGCTCGGACCTCCTTCGGAATGGGAGAGAATTTGACCTACTGGTACAGCTGGTCAGACGTGTTGGTATATGGTTTAATGTAAAATTTTTCTTCACTTGCATAGATATTATGTACAAATTATATCCCTTAGTCGTCTTTTACGACACCTACGGGCAAGAGCGGGGATGGTAATTTGTATTCTTACTTTATCACAATACGATTGTAGATGTATTTACTGCTATGTAATTCTTCAATAATGAACTCGCCTATCTCCGTGTGGTGACGAAGTAAGAATACAAATCACTACTCACTTGCCCGTGGATGTCGTACAAGACGACTAAGGGATATAATACGCACATAACATCTATGCAAGAGGAGGAAAACTTGAAATGAAACCCTATACCAACCTGTCTTACCAGCATGATATAGTAAGGTCAATTTCCCTCCATTGTGGAGGAGGCTCGAGCCCAACAGTGGGACGTATATAAGCTGAAATGATGATGAATGATGAACTCTCCTAAGTTATGTAACCTTAGTCATAACAGACGACTGTTATGTCACCCACGGAAAGGAAAGGGGTGGTAAATTGCATTCTCAATCTGTCATAAATAAAAAAATGTCATCATATTCCAAAATAAAACTGCAAAGTTTGAAATTTACTAAATGAAAGAAATAGCACATTACAAGTTGAACTTTAAGCATTATCTCGAAGTGTATCTCGTATTTTGTCAGTTTATCTTTGCAAATGGAACTGTTTTAACGTATCTAGTGACCTTAAAAGTTGGTAAAAATGCGGTGAATCCCATAAGTGATAAGATACAAAAGCACTTGACACGACAGAAGCTCTTTGAAAACTCAATAAACCTCGAATATATAGGTACTTATTTGTTACCTACCTATCTCTTGAGCAATAAATGACTACACAGGTGGCGTAGTGGATACCGATCAACCGCGCCAGTGTTATAAGTTCAAATTGTAAGCAGGCAAGCACATCTGAATTTGGGTGTAATTTTTCCCCGCAATGCAACGATTATTTTCTACATATGAATTAAATTATATTATATTCACTTATTGCATAATTTTATTAATGATATAGTAACGCATTATTTTTTGGAAAAGTCTTACCAAAAATTTTAATAACTTATTTTACAAATTAGATATTGTAAATGTTTGTGAGGCGATAATGTTACATACAATAACCTAAATATTCAGTAAATCTACAAAATCCAAATTGCCTTCTTCTTAAATATTACAATTATAATTATTCACGACAGATCTGGAAGAATTATGAAATATCAACGTATTAAACAAATTTTGGAAACTTTTATTGTTGTGTTATTTTCTACTATTTAAAAAGTCAAGTGACCTAATTAGGTAGAAATAATTTTATTTCTCATACTCTATGAAATCGTCTTTTAACGTCATCACTTATCTTAATTATATTATTTTACTCCTTCCATCTGACTTTTAATTTATAAACGACCATTGTTGGATATAACCATCACAAGGGTCGAATATTACTCTAACAGCCAGAGCCACGCTTAGATTGGCAATCGCCGTTATTGTAATGTATTTCCCAAGAGAAAACCTCTGTATTCTGGCAAGTGAGCATGCATTTTTTTAAAAACAATTTTCCTTGTAATATGGAAATAATATTGCGGGGGACTTTACAAACATACAATTAACGGACACAAATCACAGCCAGACTCAGAATAACAATTTGTGGATCGCACAAAGTGTTGTGTTACGTGAGATTCGAACCCGCGACACTGGTAATGTAGGCCGGTATCTTGACCACTACGCCATCTGTGCAGTCGATATGTGCTTCAATTAAGCATATGGCCTGGGCCATTGCATTGTTCTACCACACATATTATACAGTATATTATTTTCCTTTATGATTCTCCACATAAAACTAACAACAAAACCTCATAACCATAAAAAAGGTTTTATCTTGAGACCAATTATCGGCAGTGACTATGAACAATGATCATAGTTATTTTTAAACGAATTAACATGCTTTTAGTAGACCGCACGCATATAAGATACACAATCTTAACACATTAACGTTTCTACGTTTAGAAACATAAAAAATATGGTGGCACTTAATAGTAGTTTTCTTTAAAAGGGGATGATAAATACAAATTAAAAATATTGAATTATTTTAAGTTGTAATGTCGTGCTATGAAGACGTGGACGTGCGTAAAGATAATAATAATAATTTGTTTATTACCATAATAACTTTACATAAATATATGGGAATTTCTCTCTTCCACGCTAGTTGTAAACTGTATTGCAGGAACCAGTGTCCTCCCCAACACAAAAGACACATTTTATAATAGATAACTACAGACCAATTATTACTGTAGGTAAAGACGATATTGGCTGCGAATAGACTAATGACTTGCCGCCACCCATGTTAGGGCTTATTACGAAGAAATAGCGTCCTCAAGAGCGGCAATACATCCAGCGGCAGAACAGCGAATGGATTACCTATTGAAGGATACACAAAAATTAAAATACATTCAGTGCTAATTATTCTCTCAAAAGGCAAAGTATAGTAGAACAGTTACAGAGGCTTGCTGTTTTCCTGAAAGTATGAATAATTCACGTGAAACACATCTTCCGTGTGGTAACAGAGTAAAAATATAATTCACCATTCCCTATCTTACCCGTGAGTTCTGTAGGAGAGGACTAAGAGATTAAATATGTATGTAACATTTAAGCAAGACAAGAAAATCTCGAAAGCCAATCTCTAAACCCTATGCCAATCCACATGATCAACGTGGTATAAAGGGTCAATATCCTCCCTATTATGGAGGAGACTAGAACCCAGTAGTAGGAATTATATGAGGTAAGATGCCACGTAAAGTTCATTTCTTACCATTTTTTTTTTTTTTTTTGCATTTCTCACCATAGGAAGATTTCATAGCATACTACATAAGTAATCCTAGAAATATAAGCTGTTTTCCATTCCGAATTCCACTCATATCTATTAAGACGACAAAGTATTTAGATGTAATACATACATTCATATATTTTTTTTTTAATATTAGTGCGACTACACCTCATAGTTACATATATCAGTAGTTTAGTACAACGCCCATCGGAGACGACAAAACAATATCGCTGATAGAGATCTGATACGCCGGCGCAGGATGCTCCCACAAACCGGAAGTGTCGCGCTGTCGCACAATAGACCATTGTGGACAGTCATTACTGTACCGGATACTACGTATTCAAACGTGGCCCCATTTCAATGAGACCCATTATAATAAAGGTGTTGTTATTGCTTGCTTTTTTGTTTTATTTACTCATTAAGTATACTATGACTTCTGAAAGATCACGTTAATTAATAATAGATTCTCCTTTTCGATGGGCTATAGTGAGCGCACACGCCAACCGTTTCGTCCGGGTTGACGATAGGGCGGCGCACGACTCCACAACCCACCGTATGCCCTCTCCTTCGCCTGTGGGCCGATCACCGATACCAAGTTCCTTATCGTCCCTGGCCAGCCCGGTGGGTCCGTGGACAGCCCGGCGCGATCCATATAACGATGAAGAAAAATTTGTGAACTAATATTTAAATTTGTAAATCATCCAAGTGTCAGTCGGTCTCACTTAAGAAATTTAAAATATCTTCATAAAAGATTTAATATTTACACCTTCCTATAAAATTGAGAAAACACTTATATTTAGATGTTTAATTATAATTAATTCTTTTTTTTCTTTTTTGTTTAACGATCATTGAAATTCAATATTCTATTATGATATCAATAGTTTATAAAATATAACCTTTTAACATATAGTCAAACTTTAGAAGGTTAAAAAAAAATATAACACTAATATTTAGTACCTCTGGGTGACAATCGAGTATGAATATAATGGTCACCACCCCTTTTTCCCATCGTAACATAGGCAGACGAAACATAAGAAGAAAAAGCGTCAATAAACCCGCCAATTAGTATACCGAGCGTGATATAATTGTCTAATATCACTCAACTAGAGATGTCTTTGCCTAAGAAGAAGATATTGAGTATAATATTTCATACAGTATACACGAAACCTTACCGCTGTAATTATGAACACATTACAATACAATAAGCAATCAACAAACAAATTATAAACCATAGACAATACATGTTTCTATATGTTAATATTTATTAAGAGACATTGGATTACTAAATCTTTATATACATAATTCTTCTGTCCGTGTGTATGTGACTGAACTCTTCCTAAAAATGGCCGGACTGATTTTGATGATTTTTATGTATATTCCAGTGGATATGGTTTAGATTTATAATTGGATTCAATAGACGGCGTTGTATTCGATTTCAAAGAGAATTCCTTTATTCTTTCGTTCGGACGCATTCAAACCCTGGCACATCAGCAGTTGCCTATGCCACTAGATTGATGAGACTATTTTGTATAACGCATAGTCATATAACGAAATTAATTTATTTATATTTATATATATGTAGATTACGTTTAAGCTATTATTACATCAAAAACTTTCACTTCAAAATTAAAAATGTTATTGATAGCTTTTTGTATCGTATCGCTAAATAAATCATACGTGTCCAATGGGCGGCGCACGCGCGCGTTTATTATCGAAATCGATTAAGAATCGAATTTATTCAATCAATACGAGTTTTGCGCATCGATTGAGATATTTATCTATCGAATAACTCATTCGTTGGATATTGTTTGATATCGTCAGATATGAAAGTTTCGTATCTCGCGCATAGAATATAATAATCGTCTCTGTATGAAGAAACTGAATAATCGCGATTCATTCTTATCATCATCATAATCACAGTTCATACATGTTATACCACAGGGCGCGAGCCTTCTTCACAAGGGAAGGGAAGTTGACCTACAATACCACACTGGTCAGACGAGTTGCTATAGAATTTTATGTCGAGTTTTACTTCGCTTGCAAATACTGTTTCCTTGTTTTCTGCTTATGTGATAAGTCGTCTTTTACGACATCTACGGGTAACAGAGGGGTTAGTGCATTGTAATCTTACTCCGTCACCACATCGGAAAATCTTATAAGAATTTATAAATGATAAGCCTATATTTTATATGCTAATGAGCTAATAAGAATGGTTGTTTTGTGGTGGCGGCAACGAACGCTACCAACCCTCACATTGCTCATCTTGAAAGACAACTAATGGCTTTTACATCGACCTGGATAAATCCTGCCGATTGGGCAGTAGCACGTAGCATTCTCATGGGACCGGTTTTAAAAACTCTCACGAGAAATACACATTATATTTTCACCTCGTTACCACATGGTCTGGAGTCTGTCTGGAGTGAGTTTGGAGTCATAACACAAAGTCGTGTGGAAATCATGTAAAAATCATATCAAAATATAATTTGAGTATAATAATAATAATATCTACCGTTATATGAATATGTCATTTTGTAGATTCCATTTTTTTTTATTTGATTTTTTTTTATTTATTTATTTAAGACAACACCCTGCACTAAAGAAAATAATCCTTGTATTGCGGGGGACTTCACAAACATATAATTAACGGACACAAATTACATCCAGACTCAGAACAACAACTTGTGGATCGCACAAAGTGTTGTCCCGCGTGGGATTCGAACCCCCGACACTGGCGCTCTAGGTCGCTATCTTAACCACTACTATCATAGAATGATTGCAAATAACATCTATGCCAAAGAAGGAAAACTCGAAATAAAATCCTATGCCAACACGTCTGACCAGAGCGATCTATAAATTTCCATCCTATTACGGAGGAGGCCCAAGCCCAACAGTGGGACATATATGAGCTGTAATGTTGATGATTTCGTATCAAATCTATTCACACATACAATATTACAGATGAAACTGTTGATTGTAGATTAAATATTAGATACACCAATAGGCGTAGTGGTCTTAAACAATTAACGGCCATACTGAATGCTGTGACCTGAATACTTACCACAATTATTTATGCGATCGTACTCTAAAGATAGGCTAACAAATAGTGTTGACTCGAATGAACGTCTGATCAAGTAGTATATAAATGTATCAAATGACGTTAGAACTAAGCGACACTGAATATCGCATCGTTGAGACTAATCTAGTACATTAATCAGTTATGTTAGCACGTTCATTTACAGTGCGATAATAAACTAATTAAAGAGCGCTCTGCATATTATAACCCTTAGCCGTCTTGTACGACATCTACGGGCAGGATAGGGAGTGGTGAATTGTATTCTTACTCCGTCACCACGCGAAAAAAATATATAATAGTAGTCTATTACTACCAAATTTCAAATTTCTTATATTCTATCAGAAATGTTCCAGTGAAAAAACTGAACATTATCTGTTTCAAACCCAAGATCTCGCTTACACACTAACATGTTTTCGTATTATATTTAAAGTCTTACATTATTAAGAATCCAATCAGTTCGTGATTAGCTTGAATACTTTTACCCTTTAATATGAAAAGTCCTAATGAACTTTGTTTAAACGAATCGTTAAGCTTTAAATGGACTTGTATGTAATATGTATGTTATATTGCAATAAAACCAATAACTTGATAAAACGAACAACAAATTTTATAGACCTCCATCAAATGACAAAAGTTTGTATCTGTGGGTAATACCCATCTATGATGAAGTACCATTAAGAGTCTGTCTATTATTTTAATGATATTTTTTATAAGAAAATCTTTATTAGAAAAAAGGGTTTTAATATTCTTCTTCAAACTATGTATGTCCCACAATCGGAGACGAACATTGGCCATAACAAGAAAATCAGCTACGGTTCTACGCCAATTGTTGTTATGTGAAGTTAGCGTAATGTTGTTTCAAGTTTTTTTTTTTTGTGACAGGCTATGGTTAGATTCCGCTGGGGAAGAAGGTTCTCGATTGACGCCCACGTGTCGGACGACGCAGTGTAGACTGCTCTCCACCAGGTGAACCGACAATCTGGTAAAAGTTGCTCATTGCAGACAGAACGGAACTGCACTTTGTGACGAAATATGAGAGGGGCTTACATCCCTCAGTGAACGGCAAAATAATGATCGTGATGGCCAAATTACCCATAATCATCATTTATTGTCGTCCACTGCTGGACGTAGGCGTCCCTCATTGAACACTACAAAGCGCGACCTTGTACCGCCCTCCTCCAACGACACCCAGCAATATTCATCAAGATCACTCAAACACCCGTTTTATGGGTTCTTGGTCTATTGCCCCCACATACGAGACGTCAATATTTATAGATTTCACTCCTACTAATATGCTAGACCTACCCATGTAACATTTCTCATAATTTTTACGACACCTGTCAATTTGTTTATATTTTGATGACTTTTATTTAGTACGTGTTATAAATAAATGCTTCTACGATGATATTAAAAAAATAAAATGGAGATGCGACATGTTCTATTCGACGTTTTATGATTCTCGGCAGCCATTTTCACGTTTATAGTGTTTTTATTGGTTTCTCTCACATTGAACACGCTATATTTATATAACTTGATAATAATTGTGATTATTTGGTTGCACAGACATATTAAAACGTATTTTAGTTAAAATTCTCGACGTGGGTCATAACGGTATTGAGAAAATAATCGGATATATTTTTTACTATACTGAGGGCTAAGCTAAAACCTTAATATATTACTGTTTGTGCAAAGATATCTATCTACTAGAGAATAAATTGTGTGAAACTCGGCAGAAAATGTCTTACACATGCATATACATATACTGTCTGTACATTTAAAAGGTTTATCAGAAAATTGCTAGTATATAAAAAAATATATATGTTAAACTTATGTTAAACAGTTTGCAAGTCACCTGTGGGGTAGTATACTATACGGACCTTGTAGCAACTCGAGAAAATTTCCGTGCGTTCATGCGTTTCTGCCATACCTACTGTTGCAATCAATCTTAAGGCTCACATATAGGCCCCGTTAAGCTCTTCCGTATCCGTGGTGCCGCACTGCTGCGCTATCGTAGCTGTACACCTCTTTACTTATTGGCTGACTAGTCATTTTGTTTTTCTGTCTTCCGCTTTGCCTAGGAGGGAAGTGAAATATATCTTTTCAACTCCTCCTTTTTAATCTTTTCTAATTAAATTTGTTGCGGGCCCCAAGACAATTAAAATTATATCCCGGGATTGCCTGAGGGTCAAACCTCGGTGTCATTTATGGAGACCATTGTGGATCATGGCTTACAGGAGTTACAATGGTGGGAATGTGGGGTGGGATTAGTCCAAAAAAAATATGTTAAGCCGTATGGTGGCAGCTATCAATACTACCACCTATTACATTGCTCATGGGTGTCGTGAAAGACGCCTAAGAGGTTTTTCATTGACCTGGGCCAACTTCATTTGACGTCGTTTCGTCAACTACATTCCCAAGAACGGATAACGTTCTGCAAGCGGCCAATCATAAAATTATTGTCAAAATTTGCAGTAGGTATGTACTATGGAAGAAGAGGACATATTAACTCGACCCCAAGTAAATGGGATAGGAGCAGGGTTATAATTATGGATACTAATTTCTAAAATTACTAAATGAATTTCTTCACTACTTTTACAATTAGATTAAGCGCAGCTTGGAGCAAATTTAAACTCAAGCGTGGCAGTTATGGTGTTATTGCCACGTTAATAGAGCCATGGCTTATTGGACAGAGTATCCTTGTTCACGTAGATGGGCGGCAGAATGGAACTTTTCTCTACATAATACAACTTCTAGTCGTATGTACATAATACAACTTCTAGTTGTATTATGTAGAGAAAAGTTCTAGATTGCCTGCTGCGATTAGGAATTCTGTTTATTTCTTGTCTTAGTAGTGATTCTGTGTTGATGAACAAAATACATTGCAGGCTTCTACTATACTATTCATCGCTTTACAAGTTAAGATGAGTGAAAGAAATACCATGTGGACAAACAGCATAAATTGCA
The DNA here is from genome assembly GCA_032191425.1 of Lymantria dispar. Taxonomy (NCBI): domain Eukaryota; kingdom Metazoa; phylum Arthropoda; class Insecta; order Lepidoptera; family Erebidae; genus Lymantria; species Lymantria dispar. The sequence goes on along the minus strand of CM063444.1, from coordinate 3,898,707 downwards.
GATAACCTTTGGATACATGTGGCAGAAGACATTTTGAGTGGTATTCTTATCAGGAGATCTATGTACATGGCAGATTGATGAAAGTAATGAATAATGTAGAAAACCGTTACATAAATGAATCTGTAACAATTTTCCCCTGCGGAACAAATGAAGGAAACACTTCGACATACATTCTGCATGTAACCGCAACCCAGTTGTGATTGGAGTCGATCAGCGCCGTGGGCTGAACGCTACACGCAAAAACTTCAGATATCATAATAATATCGTAATGCGAACGAATATAATATAGTATAAGATATAAGCTGTATCCGTATGCAGGTCAATAACTATCATTGAAACAATAACGACATCGTACTTCTTCTGAAATTCTTTCTCCTTGTAGTGACAGAGTAAGAATACAATTCACCACCCCCTATCTTGTCCGTGGATGTCATAAAAGACGATTAAGGGATATAATAAGCTTATAGATGTTCTATACAAGAGAAGGAAAGCTCGAAACAAAACCCTATACCAAGACGTCTATCCAGCGTAGTATAGTAGGTCAATTTCGCTCCCATAGTGGAGGAGGCCCGTGCCCAACAGTGGGACGTGGATATAAATATAAACTTTAACTCAAGTTTCAGTTAATATAACTTATTATTATTTCTTCTAAAATTCCCTGTTGGATTCGAGGCTCTTCCATAAAAGTGTATATTTGGCATACCATGAAATAGCGGAGAATAGGAGATAGCTACAATGTGAGTTTAACTTCTCCTGCAATGATATGTGTGAAGTTAACTCTATTCCTTAATACGACGAGTTATATGACGGCTTATATTATCACGAAATGTAGACTACACAGATGGCGTAGTGGTTTAGATACCGACACCCCGTGCCAATATCGCGGGTTCGAATCTCACGCAGGACAACACTTTGTGCGATACACAAATTGTTGTTGGATGATCCACAAATTGGACACGCCTGGATATAATTTGTGTCCGTTAGTTACCTGTTTGTAAAGTTTTCAATCAACACAAGGATTATTTACTTAGTAGTAGGAGGAGGTTGTCTTAAAAAAAAGCATCGAAAGTTTAAACATCGCTAACTCTTTTACCTTGAACCACTCACGACCGGAGGGTCAGCCCGTCACAGGCGGTGGGTCCGACACCGCTAGCTACAATTTTTGTTTCAACCGGCATCGAACCCGCGTCTCAATGTGCCATTTATGTTTTCATGCATCACTGACTCCCATTACCTATAAAATAGAGGCTGTACTACCGTTATTTTCTATGATGCATATGATTAACTGACATTGGCTATCAGAAGTTGTCTATTTTTGTCTCTAATAATAGCAGGTGAAAACTGGCTAAATAAGCACCAGAGAATGGACAGAAGCACTGTTTTAGGCAACTCATAACAAAATACGCGATTCCTCCCGTCAAGCATGGTGATTGTCTCACCTCCCTGGGATGTCCTCTATGGAACAGTGAACGTACCATATGCAGTATCTGCAATTGTAAGAAATAAAAATACATAATTCAGACCGTTTCAGTGACCACGTTTTGTTATATTTATATATTTCTTGTACGTGTATATGTCACTGAACTCCTCCTAAACGGCTAAACTGATGTTGATGAAATTTTTTGTGCATGTTCTAGGGAATTAGAGAATGCTTTGGATTCACAATTGGACCCGGTAGGTGGCGCTGAAATCCTTTAATTTTATTTGAACAGAACAACATTTGTTGGGTCAGCTAGTGCAGTATATAATGGTCATTTATTTTAGGTAAATAATTATTGGACACCTCTCTCAACAAAGACAAGGTATATATTCTTGAAACCTAGGTTCTTTTCTATATTCTACCTAAGTTTCAAAATCTCTTGCGCTATTATTATAATTGTGACATTCATATTTCATACGACTCTCATCATTTAGAAAACAAATATACTAAAATTATCAGCATTATAATAACATCGTGAATTACAGCTCGCTCTAGGGAGCAACGTACTCCGGCCCTGATATGCGCACGCGCAAATTGCCCAAGTGACATTGCAATCTGATTAACACGGTACGACTAATCTTTGAAACGCGGAGTTGCCAGCCTAATGGATTACCCCGTAAATAGGGTAACCAACCCAATTATAGGGCTCGCCTGTCAGTTGCACCGAACTAGTTATCAAGAATTATAAACTTGTGGAAATTTAACTAGTTGAAGAGAAAGATAACCACATGATATGTGGCCCAAGCTTTAGGAGATAAATGGAACGTTGACTTAAATTGCGGGCAAATTGAAGACTGCAATTGGCTCCACTGCAAATATTACTATCTAATATATATCCAAGTTATACATTTTATTGCTGCTTATAATTTATTTACTTTACGATTATTTGTAAAATAATATATTAAATATCTGAAAATAGACTAAGAATAGTTTTTTTTTAGAAACATCTTACATTTAAAAACCAAACCTTATATTACGGGAGTCTTTACAAACTTGCAATTGACGTTCACAAATTACATGCAAACTCAGAACAATAATTTGTGGATAGCAAAAAGTATTGTCCTGCGTGGGTATCGAACCCGCGGCACTTGATTTTGTAAGTCTGTATTTTAATCAATACTTCCATGTGTATGTCTGGGTTCAAATAATGAATTAAAACCCTATACTAAGAATATATTTACGCCAAAGTCTTAAAAGTTGACTGAAGGTTGATCTGGCGAACGAGTGGCAGGTTTCTTCACTCTTACATTTTTTGCAATCATCATAGTCACTCTTACACTTGAACTTTCGCTCGATGTCATTTCAGAAAATAAATTATAGGTAAATGCATATAAGGCGCATGCGAGCCAAGCCGCGCACAAAGCGTTAGCGTCATATTTTGCATTACCGATATAGATGCTAACTACCAAACATTTGTCCCCAACCACAAACCTTGGTCGAACGGTACAACCACCTAATCATCTCGACACCCAACGGTACATCCATTCCATGACAAATCTTTAATGTGCCAACTATGGTAATGCCCAGACCGGCTGACCTGCGTACTGAAACAATTCAGTGTGATCTTGAAACGAAAGTATAGGTCATAGTGTGTTGGTCGTGGTCCGTAGAAGGTGTAAGGCTAATTGTTTGAAGTACCTCTATAGGATTTATGACGTCACGATCTATTCGACTTCCTCGCTATGGGATTCACTTGACTTGTACATCATTAGTAAAGCTTTCGTACAAAACATTGAAGAACCAAGTAACGATGTGGGATATATATTAGCCCGATTTTCAGCATACTTTGTTTTCTATTTTTCACGTAATTACGGTGTAAGAATTCAATTCGCCACCCGTTTTTCGTACATGTCGAGAAAGATAACTAAATGATGTAAATAAAAAAAAAATATTGGTTGCCTGTAAAGTCGGTATACGGGCGAAAGTTTTACGTGACAACGACTTTGAGTGGTAAAATAATTTTAATGTGAATATTCATTCGTATAGTAGGAAGAAGGATGAAATAATAGTAACAATTTAAAACATTTATTTATACAAAGAATTATATTTAAAACATTAATTTATACAAAGAATCTCGCACTGAATTTCATATTAACAAAATTTTATTTTTACCTTTACACATACATACGTATTTATATACAAATATACAATTTTTATGTCTGTCTCTCTCGCTCTTAGGCGGGCTAACCATGCCCGAGTGGAAGGGACGCGTGCCTCTCACTCGCTCTCATTGTGAGCGCATAACGTGAGCGGAGCGTAACGCAGTTTCTTGAAATGTCACCCGGCAAACCAATTTATAAGACGTTGTCACGTCAATAACATCATTTTTTTTTACCCGGACCCGCAACAAATTTAATTACAAAAGAAACACAGGAGGAGTTGGTAATATTCCACTTCCCTCCTATGCAAAGCGGGTGACATGAAGCAAAGTTGGCTAATAAGCCAATAAAAAAAAATAACATCATTCCAAAAAAGGAAAACTCGAAACAAAACTCTATTGTAAATAAAAATATTTTTACTCATCGCATTTATATTTTATTTTTTAATTGCCCGACATATACCCAAAAACGAAACACTAGCGTCCCAAAACCGTCAGGGAAAAGGTATTTTGACGTAATGAACTTGAACTGATGATGACGTAATGAACTGCGCCAACAAGTCCTACGTATCCCCTTTACGTTTACATGTAAAGGGGATGTATCTGCATTTTCTACAGCGCAATAAGAAGTGTGGGATTGTAGGGCACTTTGCCTGTCCAAAATATAAGCTAAAGAAAAAAAGAAAGTGTATTGCTTTACCAGCTTTTGACTATATGTTTGTGATATCATACGTAATACATGGATATATTCTCTAGTGCGAAATAAATTCTTTTAAAATAATAACCTTTTTGGGAACAGTTTTATTCTTATATACTTAGATCCACGAGCCGATCCAAGGCAATGCTTAAACCTATTGATGTCTAAACCAGTTGCTGTACCAGATATAAAATAGTTATGCAGCCATTGAGAATTTCGCCCATTCACGATTTCCTTAATAGTGACGTTACTTACTGTCCGTTTACTAAGTTATTTATTGTATCTGAAAATATCTTATGGATTCGTTATAGAACTTTATACTGAGAAAATCTTTAGAAGACATTCACTAACAATTATAGAATTGCTAGAATCGCTTAACATATATATAGCAGGTTAGGGCACCGCCACACAGAATGTTCGAGGCTTGATATCAGGCAGGTAGACGCTGTTCTTAAAAATTAGCTAATTTCCATCAGATTGTGTATTACTTTTACTTGTGCTTTCGTCGTTGGGCCGACCACCGTTGCAGAATGTAATTACAGTACTGCACTTGCTCCTAGTGATAACTATGACCCGGGCTGGCCACGGATGACAAGGAACCGGTGGTCGGCCCAATGGCGCAGGAAAGGAAATACGATGGGTTATGGGGTGGCTCACCGCCCTTTCGTCACCCCGGATGGAACGGATAACGTGTGCGCTAACCATAGCCCACCCCAAAAAAATATTTGATGTCAATAGCGAGCGAGAGGGCCGGAAGCCCAACTTTCACAGGGTTTTGTAGTGGGTTTCGGTGATGCCTTTAGTATCACCGTGTTTAATTACACGCATTCACGCTCCCTTCGCTTTCTTCACGGTAGACAGTGACTTAGGAAAGGTCTAAGAGTGGCAGTAGTATCATTTACAATCAGGTGTGCCCTTTGCTATTTTGCCACCAACAGCAATAAAAACAAATAGTTTGTTGATGAATATTGAAGAGTTAAACAACTTATAGGTCACAACATCTATATCAATAAATAAAATTGGAGTGTCTGTTTGTAATGTCAAAATAATAGGCTTTTTTCATGCTCACACGGTTATTTGCACTATACATATGCCTAAAATACACTTTATATTTTTTTGTCTGTCTGTTTGTTCCGGGTAATCTTCAAAACGGCTGGACCGATTTAAAAAATTCTTTCACCAATGGAAAGCTATAATATCAGGGAGTAAATTAGGCTATATTTTATCCCGGTATTCCCACGGGAACGGGAACTACGCAGGAAAGACTGAAACCGAAGCGAAGCGATGGCAGGTTGCTAACTATACATATTAATGGTTCATAAAATCAAATACTATAAACATATAGTACGATGAACTAAAATTTTATGTTGTTGATATATTGTGACGAATATTTTATGATACAGAGATTTACAGTCATTGAATATATAATTTGACCCGTTATATTTAATGGAGTTTTGTATGGAGTGTGGCATAGGCACAAACTATTAAATACTTCCGTCTGTTGACTGCGCAGATAGTGTAGTGGTGAAGATACTGACCTACGGTACCAGTGTCACGGGTTCTTAGAACAACAATATCCCCCACAATACAAGGATTATTACCTTAGTGCAGAGCGTTGTCTTAAAAAAATATATGTTTAATAGAGTAAGAATTCACAACTCAATAATTGATTTACAATATAAATTTTGTTAATTAATTTCTCTGTTAACAAGAAATTGTTCTTTTCTCTAGATAGAAGCAATATGAAAATATTATAATTTTCTGTATCTTTAACAACGTATGTGTAAGATTTCAAGATGAACGAGTAGTTAATGCGTGAATGGGTAACAAACTGACATTTGCATTTATAATAACAAATATGAAAGTAAACCTAAGATCAAAGAGAAGTTAGGAAAAATCTAAAGTCGAATGATTACGTTAGTTGATCAATCCCACTGAGTTTCTTGCCGGATCTTCTCAGTACGGTCGCGTGCCGACCCGGTAGTAATGTAAGGTAAAATGTAAAAAAGTGACCATAAGTAAGTGCCCCCGCGGGGTTTATGCATAATAAAGGATTTGAATTTGAATCGGGAGCTCCACATTTTCAATTCTTATTATACTCCATAATATTATAAAAGGTCTTAAAAACTGTATATGATTTCTGATTTTTACGGACTTTATCGACACTTCAGCGTTCACGGCCACGGGCGGACTAAGATGTTTCACGTCCAATAAGTCATCATTATTACGGCAATTTATATTTACGCGCTACCGAATTAGTTAAATGTTGACAATCAGATAGAAATATTTTTATTTATAACAATATATTAAACAATATATATGTGATAATTATGAACCTTTTTCGGTACGCCAAATGTAGGAAGGAGGATAGCATTGGTTATTTAAAAGATAAAATAAACCTTAATAATCATTCGTAATTATCACCAATCAAAAACATTGAAGTACAAAGAGCCGAATAACAATACGTCTAGACCCTGAAGGCATGCCAATATATGCAAATCGAGATTAAGACAAAAGAATGTTGATTTGATTTATTACGGGAAGTAAATAATTAAAAAAAATATCTGTACTCTTCAGATATGGTTTATTAAATTTACGAATATTACTACAATTATTACAAAATTGATAGTTTGTATCTGTGTAGAAAATAATTGAAGAGTAACGCCTCAAATTTGACTTAAGGATTTGAAAACAGTTTAAATTCTGGACTATACTAATAACCAGCCCTCGCTTCGCTTCAGTTTCAGTCGCCTTACCCGCGTAGTTTCCATTCCCGTGGAAATACCGAGATAAAACATTACTCCTTACATAGACAGCTGGTAGTAAAATATTATCAAAATCCGTTCAGCCGTTTTGAAGATTACCTAAAACAAACAGACAGATAGACAGACAAAATTTTTTTAAACCAGTTTATAGGCATAGGTATAGTGCAAATAATCGGATCAGTATGAAAAAAGCCCATTATTTTGACATTACAAACAGACACTTCCATTTTATTTATTTGTATGGGCTGTTTTGTATGTATAGCTGTTAGCCTCAGATGGCTTTCACAGCTTAGCCCGGACTATGGGTGGCCGCTGATGGCTCTCAACCCGGTAGGCACACGCTATTTTTAGACAAACTGCGTTTTTATTTACATATTCTTCATTGTTATTACTAAAATACTGATCTGATTTTAATGAATGTAATGTCAATCGATTCGCTCTTAAATATCGGTTGAAATATGCTGTTTAAGTGCAACAAAAATCCGTAACTGAATTTTTTTTATTGTAAAGTTCCTAATGCTAAAATTCTAGATAATAGAAAACATTATAATATATTATATTATGCTGTGTCGGGATTTATAATTTTTATGTATTTTTATTGTTTTTACTTTAATCGTAATGTTTCTTTTATTTATTGTGTGGTATGTATTTTATGCGAGCGAAACCGTATCCACAGTTAGTTTAACATACATTTCTAATATTTTGAGTATATGAATTTCAAGGTGACCTGAAGAACTTAAGTCCATTAATAGTAAATAATGATAGTGGCAATGACTTCAAATTAGTTTGTAAATATGTTCTCGACCTCCCGACGTGCGCAATGAAAGACCTCGGGGGTATATTACCATAACAAGACCTTACGGAATGCGGATCGGAGATCACATTCAGATAAAGATGAGAGTTATTACACACTACTGTCATAAACTTAAACGACAGTTATAATTGTGCAATGTATTTTTAGTTACATCCGACGCCATCTTTAGAAAATTATACCAACTAGGGACAGATTGTCAGATCAAAATGTAAAATACATATATATATTCGTACCGTATAAAGGACCGGGTACCTTCGCTATTGAAAGATCCCATGAAAATAATCCATGCATCAGCCCTTAAACCTACGGAACGACCCTGTGCCACTTGCATCCAACGGTTCCTTGCGATTTTCAAGATGTCGTTAGTCCACCTAGCAGGAGGTCGTCTTACGCTCGTGATCGCCCATTGATTTCCTTTCTTCCCCAACAGTTGTCGATTTGACGAGCAATCTGATCTGCCCATTGCCATTTCAACGTGCTATGGCTATGTCTGTCACACCTGTTCTTCTACGGATTTCCGTATCGGGGATTCTGAAAACAATATGATGCTAATAACTAAATGCGGTCACATCTCTATACTAATCCGTTATTCTATCTAAGTGACGTAAGAAATAGTTGCGCCTGCGTAGCCTCAAATATGATACCGCTGAGGACGGCGAAAGTTACCTTATAAATCAAATTAAGTCGTGTTATTGTCAATGTCTGAACATTAATCACTTTTGTAATATATTATTTCAAACAGTATATTATCTCTCGCTCCCACTTCTAAACACAGACAAGGTTAAAATATAGACCGTTTTGATTTCAGTTTCGTAATTCATCAAACATTATCTTTAGATTGAATTCGAGATTCTATTAAATTATGCAATTGTGAAAGTGATTGCAAAATTATAATTGGAATTTAATAGAAAATGCTATAAAAACGTCTGCGATAAATTTGATTTGTTTATTTTTATTTAACTGACTTTAGAAAATGTTGTAAATCAGCTTGTGAATATTCAATATATGTAAAAGATTAGGAATAAAAGTTTAATTAACACTTCATTTAAAAAAGTGTGATGTTTGCATAAATTTTCACTCTAAAAGAATATTTATAGAAGAGAAATTTATTTATTTATTTTCAGAAAACTTATAAAATGCCCTAAACTGCTAAATTCCTTGTGTGGTGACGGTTTAAGATTAGAATATATCGCCACCCCTTACTTTGCCCTTACAACCCTATTATAATTTAACAATCTGTAACCACCACTCTGGGCTACCAAACGTGTCAAAAAAGGCCTTCATCCCCCAAGAAGAAGGCCTTTGACTAATAGTTGACGTCAATAAGTTGATAGAGGACTTAAAACGATCCTGAATTGACTTTTCCTTTATTTTATAATAGCTCCTTACGTGTTACAGTTTTATACGAATCTCTATAATTTACGATACTGAACTATGTTCACTAAGCGGGCTGACAGGGTCTCTATGATAGCACCTGGGTAATGGTTATGGGTATATTTTTTGCAATCTAGAAAAAAATAATTATTTAAATAGTAAAAATTAATAGAGAAAAATAATCATAAAGTGAAATCTAAGGATCGAACCGGAGCACTCTAGATTAAGTGAGTGGTCGATTTCTCAATTGAGCTATTTTTTTTCATTGCTAATAAAAATGGCTAAATTTATATTCATATTTTAATTATATTTTTTCATTGCCTAGAAAAGCTGACAAATCGAGATTTTCTATATCACCCTGCTAGATGGATTGATCACCTCCAAAACGTCCTGTCGTTCAGGCGATGGTTGAGTTTCTGCATATATGCAAATATATCAATTATGTCTATTAAAAATGCCAGATCTTTTCAGATTTTATCGCATTTGCATTTGTTCTTTATATTCCCAATGTTTGGAACACTTCGCCGTTGATACTAATGCTACGTATTCCAAGGGTCGGGCAAGTTCTTTTCAGCATTCAAATGGACGTTAAAAAATTCTAAACGCCGAGAAAGTAACGTTTCCAAAGCTCATTTCTCTGGAATGAACTATTTGCTGGTGTGTTACCGAACACTATGACATGTCCTTCTTTAAACAAGGTTTAAGAAGAGTACTTTCTTCACGGTAGGCAGAGGCCTAACTGTCCCCATAGTATGGCAAAGATCCATGTGTTTCAGTCACTTACCATCAGATGTGCTGCTTGCTCGTTTACCACCATTAGCAATTAAAGAAATACAAATGTGTCTATAAAAGCCGCCAATAGTTTTGTTTCGTATAATACGCGCGTTAGAATAGGAAACCTAGGCTTGTGGGATTTTGTTCTCAGTTTTACATGAAATGAAATACATGTTTGCTGTTATCTGCTGATGTCTGATGTCATCTGCTTAATCACCTATTACAGGGTTCGCCAAATAATTAGAAATGAAATAACCATCACGGTCCGTATATGTTTTTAATAGAAAAAAATATAATGTAATTTTTAGTTAACAAATGTATTTTCTTACATATCAATCATATCAATGAGAAAAATGTCATTTTTATTACGAACTATTACAAACATATGTAGACCCAAACATAGTAAGAAGTTTCAAAGCTAATTTTTCAAGTTCTGGATATTTTTTACTACGCACAAATCTTATCCAGAACTTTACTGGAAACTTCCGCATGTCCATTTAGCGATCCCTGACCTATTACAACACCCGTGAGAACGCATGGCGGGTGATGACTCAATGTAAACTTAGACAGTCGCCAGACAATAATTCAGATTTTTACAATTAACCATACTTACCAAATTAGGTTTAGCAAAAATGCTTACACAGACAACGTAATAATCTAAATAACAACATTTCAAACTAAATTGCACAAGTTCGATTTCCTTGCGTGACAGTTAGTTATGCGGCCCACAAATAATTGTAAACGAAATTAGCGAACGCACAAATAGCACAGCGTTTGTTACCATACCTAGTGTTTTGTCGTAGTTTTGATTACCGTGCAGAACATTGCTTTGTACGACCTTGTCCTTAGTCTTTTAATAATAAAAAAATAAAGGTTCTCCTTGATACAAGAATATATATATTTATTAAGTTTCGGTTTAATGCTTTACAATTTGCCGGAAAATTAAAAATATACAAAGTATAAATGAGTCGAGTTTTGCAGTTTTTATGCAAAAATTATTACGCGTAATGTTATTTCTATGCTAACGATTATTACATTAACATCAGTATCTCTAAGTTAGGCTGAAAGCTCAATATTTCTCAAAGATAACTACCAAGGTGCTCTCCTAATAGTATCTAAGTATGAAATAGATAAGGGAAGTAGGGTTGGCAAAAGATTCTTTTTAACATATTGAGTATCGTATCTTAAGTTATGTCACATGTACAGATGTTATAAAAGCTAAAAAAAGTGTGTATTTATTTATGTACGCACGTAAAAAGGTATACTTCTTTGGCGTAACAAGATTCAAAATCCTGCCAAAAATTTTATCCTTTGCGCTAACTTACGTTTGTATAAACATCAGCCAAGTGCGAGTCGGACTCGCGCACGAAGGGTTCCGTACCACTGAGCAAAAAAGAGCAAAAAAATCGCGTTTATTGTATGGGAGCCCCCCTTAAATATTTATTTTATTTTGATTTTAGTATTTTTTGTTATAGCGGCAACAGAAATACATAATTTGTTAAAATTTCAACTGTCTAGCTATCGCGGTTCTTGACATACAGCCTGGTGACAGACAGACGGACTGACAGCGAAATCTCAGTAATAGGGTCCTGTTTTTACCCTTTGGGTACGGGACCCTAAAAACGACACTAATAATAGAATGAAAAGGTATTTATTACTTTTTCATTTTATATTATAACGCAACTAGATTTGACATTTGTGACGGTGTACGCGCGCGCATTGTAAAAATTTAATCTCATCATTTTTGTCTAACGCGCCAAAGAAAGTATACTTCAAGAAGAAATATTACATGTATGATATTACAGAATATAATGTACTTTTTTTTTTGTGGGTGGGCTGCGGTCGTCGCGCCTCCGCACCACTCCGTCTGGGGCGACAGAGGGGCTTAAGCACGCAACTCCCGCAACCCACCCGAAAACCACGTCGCCTTCGTCGTTGGGCCGACCACCGGAGCAGGGTTACTTGACATCAGTGGTCGGCCCGACGGAATACCCCCTACTTGGGGTACCCTCCCATCGACCGACCTCACGCGGTCGGCCTCTCGGCAGGTGACGGACTAATCCCCGATCACGTCACCCGCGGCCTCGGCTAGGGCGGCATGAGGCGCAGGCAGTTGCGCCTACGCCGCCCCAGTCGCCGGCGGCGGATCTCCTCATCGAGGCTGCGCTCCTCGCGCAGGCGATCCGCCGCCTCCTTCCGCGAGATCATTGTCTCGCAGAAGGGAATATAATGTACTGGTGACACATTACATTCTTAACCTGTTCTTAACGCATAAGAGCGAGCGTCCCCTAGGCTAGCTTCAGGGAGGTATGGTACAAAGGATAATCCGCTAGGCTGGTCACCAACGTCAAGGACTCGGTATAAATGGTCGATCCGATGGCGAAGGGGAGGGAATACGGTTATAAGGTCACGCGCAGGCCTTTCGTCATCCCGAACGGAACGTCCGCCATGCCTCCAGACTTTAGTCTGTCAAAAAGAAAGATTTGTCCTTAACAAGCACGGTAGGAGTCGTAAAAATCGGTTGAGGAATCATTAGAAAATAGACAAACTTTTCCTGGGCATATACATCATCATCACCACTCCCGTGTCAATCGTAGCTATTATGGTATTTGAAATCGATATGTTGATAGATGGATAAATGGGAATTTGCGATTAAGTTAATTTACAATTCCATCCATCCATCAGCCTACAGACGTCCACTGCTGGATATGGGCCTCCCCACGAGAATGCCACTCAGAACGGTCCTGCCACTTTCATCCAACGGTTCCCTGCGACTTAGAAAATGTCGTCAGTTCACCTGGTAGGCGGTTATTTACATTCGATTTTAGTTTTTTTTTTCTAATTGTCAACCCTGCCTAAAGTGTACTGCAGTAGCAGATAACGTAAGCCATCGCAATAGAATAGTACAAATGATACGAATATAAGTCCCGTTGTCAGTGAATACTGGTTGTTGGGGAACACTGGAGACCCTCATCAGCTATCCAGCTTCGTCTTTCGCGTGTATTAGATTCGCTCAAGTCATAAGATGGGTGATTTAGGTACTTTAAAATAATAAGCTAGATAAACCTGCCTAAAATATATCATCATCATCATCACAGCCCAAAAACGTCCCACTGCTGGGCACAGGTCTCCTCCACAATGGGAGAGAATTTAACCTACTATACCGTGCCGGTCAGACATGTTGGTATAGGGTATCATTCAGTCATCAGTCTGTCTTTCCGGGATAGTTACCACACTTTCGCAGAAAATCGATATCCGAATAGTAGCAATTTGTTACTGCTCTTCGTTCGGTGAGCGAGAGAGTCGGAAGCCCAACTTTTTGGGGTGTTTCTGTCTGTGTGTGGTGGGATTTGATGATGCCTTTAGTACCATCGAACCTCATTGCACCCATTCAAACTTCCTTCACTTTCTTCACTGTAGGCAGTGGCCTAGCATAGAGGCATGAGCTACAGTATTACTTACCATCCAGGTGTGCTGTTTGCCATCATCAGTAATAAAATAGGAACAAAAACAGTTTCTTCATCCCTTAACCCTCGACAATGATGTAATGTCATACAAATAGTAGTTAACGTTAACTTATTCGAATAGGTAAAGAAAAATGAATCGCTAAGTTCTGAATGTACTTTTATGCAATTCCCATTTCGAAGGAGACTCGTATATCATCATTATCTCAGTCCATGTACGTCCCACTGTTGGGCTCGGGCCTCCTCCAATATAGGAGGGAAGTTGATCTGTCAGACGTGTTGGCATAGGGTTTTGTTGCGAGTTTTGCTTCTTTGCATTGATGTTATATGCACATCATATCTCTTAGTCGACTTTTACGACACCCCAGGGGTGCCAAATGGTATTCTTACTTCACCACCACACGGCAAAACTTGTATATTATATATTCTTAAGATGAAATATCATTTCAACTACCCGCCATAGCTGTCATCATGAACACCATTCCAAGTATCGACCGATACTTTATCATACCGCTAGGATAAGCACTAGGTCAGAGCATACTGCATACTGCTAAATACTAAATTATACACTTCTCCATTAACCGGCAGTTCTGTTTGAGTTCAATGATGCAAGTGCAAGGTCCAAGTGAATGTTATTGGACTTGTTTTAAACTGTAATGGCAGATAATTATAGTATGTTTGTTGTGGCCGCCATTTGCATTGACAATTACGGATGCTTGAACTATTTAATTGAATATGACTTTACGGTTAAAATATTGTAATATTGTGTTGTAGAATTAAGTTCCAGTTATCTTACAAGCCATTAGAGTAGAGACAACTTAGAAAATTCTCGATTTAAGCTAAATAAGTTATGATGTTTTCTAACCATGAACGCTGAAAATTTTTCGAAACTACGGAAACTAAAAATCAAATACAAACGGCGTAAAATTTGTAAAAATAGATTCATTACAAAATAAATTATGATGATAAATTTCACAAATTATTAAAAATGAATGATTTTGCAGTAAAATATTTCATGTTTCACTTTGAAATGCCTAATTTTATATCCTGAAAAATATTTGTTTCATTTTATTAGTCTAGATTAGACTTAATCTATCGTAATAGACTTTATTAAATTAATTAAATCTGTTAATTATACTGTCGAAATTAAATTTAAAGCAACTTAAAGTAACCTGAATAAAATAAATTGCCTACGAAATCAACAATTCAAACTCCGCCGCCTACTCGAGATACCTTTAATTAAAAATCTAAACTGTCATGTATTAATTACGATTGGTACAACTGTAAGTGATCACCGTACGCTGCATAAAATATATACACAGAGTTAAACGGACGGATAGCAATGATATTGACCAAGTACTACGACAGAGAAAAATTACTTCTACTATAGACCGTATTTTATAAACAAACAGGAGCCGTTCCTTTATACGCTTCCATTAATTAAACCCTTATTGTTGATTTAAAGGGTTAAATATCGCATAGATTAAACCAAGATATGAATTATATTTTTTAAGAAAACTATAGACTATGATACTAGATGAAGCCTCTGCCAACTTTTTTTGAAATTATGATCTTAAATTCTAAAATTCTAGTTTAAAATAAAACTTAAGCTATTTTATGTATTTATTATTATTATTATAAGGGATTTAAATAACTCAATCTCTATAATAACGATGACTTGTTTGATGTTAGATACCTTGGTCCTCCCGTGACAATGAACACTGAAAAGTATTCGAAACGTCGTGTAATCAAATAAAAACGCAATAAATCTGTAAAATATTTTCAATTCAAATGTGTAACACTAACGTTAATATAAAAAAATTATTAATCTAGCTTAATTAAATTATGTGACTAGCGTTTACATTTTTATTTATTACTTTTCTTTCTATTGCAGCCAGACACAGTCCCCCAAGCGAGCATCGACATGACAACTGTCCTGGAGGTATCCGAGGCGGACAGCGTGACTGGGCATCCGTACAGTCTGGCAGTCACGGCGCCGGAACGAGTCACCTTCGTTAAGGGCACGTGTAGGGAGGAGGCAAGATGGTGGTCGGACGTGCTTAGTGTTTATCCGAGGAGTAAGGTTAGTATCCATAAAATAGTCATTAGTATTCCTGGATCTGTGATTCACAGATTATTGAAATTTTCGTCATGAAATTTTCAGGAAAACACTTCTAAACTTTGCCCAGGTAACGGCAATAAACTGACCAATATTATGTAGGTTTTAAAAATGAAATATTAAGTGACAATTGGATAACTTACACATCTGGCTACCTTTAAAATATATAAAGATCACCCTCCGCTTATCTCAATTACTTGCAGTCGACGTAATAATGTACTCTTCTTTCCTAGTACATATTGCAAAGCTGCAATAGTTTTGCGAACGTCCGCCTGCCTGACGTCAGGCCTCCTTAGGAATGTAATTGTTGACGTCTGGCATCAGATGGAGTTGGCCCAGGTTGATGAAGATCTCTTCGTCGTCTTTTAAGATACCCACGTACTATTTAAAGGTTTATGGCCGCCACTACACATTAGTTCAATAATAGTAACTCCGAAAATCAGCAATATTAACTATATCTAATGTAATTTTTTTTTAAGATACCCTCATTTGTTTTCATGTCGTTGTCGTAACTAATACTGTTATCGTCAATTATATTTCAATCAGAAAATCAGAATATCTCATTATTATCTTAAATATGATAAAAAAGTGCTTCCTAATAAATAATACAAAAAATCCGATCCATTATAAAAATTTACAACACAAAATTAAGGGTCTAATATTTTCTCACCTTCAATCGATATAGGCGCTGTACCTGCCATATAATTGAATCACGCAATTACTTTCTCACACGAGACTAAAACTCGAACGCATCACGCCTATCAAGTGTAATTGCCAACTTCCAGAGGTTTCTCGAACATCCTCGATATACCCCGTGTATACTTGAAACAATAGTCGAGAAGAGGGAATCAGTAGGTGCTTACGCACGCGCATTATCACGCGAGTACAGATATTGTAGATTATTAAATGTCTTAAAGGAATCTAGACTTCATGGTGTGATTAGGGCAGCACATCAATTATTTAAACAACGAGTGTTTTGCATAGAAAAATATGGTGAATCTACAATTTATTCTATTTCTTTGACGTCGAAAGGTCCGATCAATTATTTTAAATTAACACCAATCATCATCATGAATACATGGAAAATTCTCCCACTTAAGGCGAAAAAAGTATCGTGTTAGACTTCATACTTCACTCTTAAATCTCTTTTATGCACGCATCTATTTCCTGCTCTCATTCACCGTTAGCAAGTGATAATTAAATATGATTTAGAAAAACTAGCAGGCTTATTACAGTAATATGTTTTCACCCTTAAGCAGGAAAAATGACATAATAGAGCATATTCTAAACGATCTAGCAGCACGTACTAATAATAAGCGCTGTTTCCTGCGCCTGCGCAATTTGACGATCAGTTATGCGCACATGTAATTTCGAATACTACGTTAATACGGCCCTAATTCAGGTATTGCGATGTAGATAATTTAATACTTCACAAATTACAAATTGCAAGTTAATTTTCATATCTTCAGGTAGTTCCGGAATACGGTAACAAGGTACTCTATTTGCTAATGCTTTTTTTAAGTAGTAAATATCTTTTAATTTTCTTTTATAGGCAATTAGATTTGAATAGTAATACATTCTCTTTAAGCCGGCTACTTATATTAAATATTAACTTGTCCCGCTATTTAGCTAGCGAAACTTATTTAATCATTATTGTTATTTTGAGCAATTACCTACATCGTTAAATTGATATTGCTTCAGTAACATTTTAATATGAGAATTACAATAAGTTATTATAGTGGTCGTTATGGCAACAATATGTACCTAGCACTAGTGGTTAAATCGTCATCGGATGTCGCTAGGATCTGGTTCAGCCTTATGGCTTTCTCCTTGCGTTAGATTTGAGAATTATATTATATCGTCATTGATAATATGTAAGTTGAACTGGGGTTTATGTATAATTAATGGTTGAATTTAGCAACCTATGAAATAAGTCTTTATTTCATGGAAATCGTTGCGAACCGTTTACGATATTCTATATATGTAAAAATACACAAGTTTAATTATATTGAATAATATTACCACATGTTATTTCAAGCACATTTTTGTTGTTTCATTATTTTTTTTAAATCTTTGCGGTACTAAAGCTAGCCACGCCCGTGCCTCACCCACAGATAAGAAATCCAACACTATTATGCATGTTGAGCACTAACAATAAACTATAACATGGCTCTGAATACAGGTTCCTGCCGACCTTGAATGGAAATGTTCCCATTATTATTGGTTTAGAAAAAAATCCATATGTCTGGAGAGAAATTAAGCGGTTAGCTAGCCATTTATTTTTTTAATTTTATAATCCACCTTTCCTTGCGGTGATGGAGCAACACAATTCACCGTCCCCACTCATAACCATGGCTGTCATAAGACGACTAAGGGATAAAAATATGCAGAAAACGTCTATGCAAGAGAAAGAAATCTCGAAATAAAACCGTGGTAAAGTAGGTCAATTTCTCTCCTATTACGGAAGAAGCTCGTGCCCAGTAGTGGGACATATATGAGCTCAGATGATACACCAACATTTACCTATTCATGTCCGGTTGAATGTTTAACGATGCGTCATCATGCATGAAAGAGCCTTTTGTAATATTGTGAAACATTTTAAAGAATCCCTAATTGCTCATCACGAACGCGCCTTGAACTGAATTCCTGAAATGAAATGACCTCAGTGATCTTTAAAGAGATTTAATTGGATCAGAGTGTCCGCAATAATTCAGGGTTAGGGTTACGTATTAAAAGTCTGATTTTATTAAGTGAGATTCTTCCTCCGTCTTTCATTCAAACATTGAGAATGTTATCATTTTTTTTTTCGAAATAACCGCCTTACATTACAAATACTGCCAACTCTCTTGCTCGTGGGTGTCGTAAAAGACGTCTGAGAGTTTTCATCGACCTGGGCCGAAGCCATCTCATGCCATCAGGTCAACAATTACATTCTCAAAGAGGGTTGACGTAACGAGGCAGCTGGTCATAAAATTATTGCTTATAACTTTTGCAATATGTACTATGAAAGAAGAGTACATATTGAGTCGATCCCAAGCAATAAAGATAAGAGCAGAGTGATAATGATTACAATTTTCCTTTCATAATGCGTGTAGTAAAGAAAATAATCGATATGATTGTCTGGACTCCTATTCGTTAAAACTAAATAAACGGACGCTGTAATAGCTAGTTGTGAAATAGCTACATCGAATTAAGCATTTCTCGCTTTGACAATTTTTTTGTTTTAATATTACAACAAAAATGTGTCGTCTTATTTCTACTAGCATAGCGAATCGGAGCCTTATTTATAAATTTTTCAAGCACCAATAAATATGATATTTAAATGGATGTATTTCACTATCTTATTCTTCTTATCATCAGATAAATCTTAACAAACAACGTTTAATAGTAAAGTAAAATAAAGAAACCTTTTAGGTTTGCGCTATGCAGATAAGCAAATCTTTATATAAAATACTATATCAACTTATAATATAATTAATATTAGGTGTAAATAGAGTAGTGTCGTAGGTTATTTTCCTTCCTATATTAGAGTAGGCTTGAGCCCAGCATGAGGACATATGTAAACTAAGATGATGATAAAATAATCCTTGTGATTCCAATTAAATAGCATGCAATCAATGCAATAAAATGACATCTGGTCTACGAAAGCGATATTTTCATTATCAACTCGATGCATTTCTGTTTCTGACAAGTATATGTAATACTTCGTTTGTATCAGTTATATAGTCCAGCGTTGAGATGAAATGGGATAGTGACAAAATATCAATAATACTCGTAATTGTCCTCCTCCTAAAAACGTTAATATTTTCACCACCCACGGCAAGCTAACATCGCTATAAAAATCAGTATCCATATCACACAAACCAGGTCATCTTACAACATAAATCCTCAATTCGCCATCCAATTTTTCAATTGCTCGTAATCGGAAGATCGATTCGTCTGAACTTGGTCGCAGCTGCGTATACCGGCCCAGTTGCCTCAAATGGGCCAGTGTAATTAGCGCGGGATCGTCTTACATGCGCCTGAACTGAATCATTCACCGGTCTGTTTATACGCGGTTTAGCGGGAAATCTTTGATCTTAATTTGGAATTAGGTCGCCGATGATAATTTTTGTAAGCGTATGATGAATTTGTTAAAACGGTCGCATGAGTTGTCTTTGTGGTTGTTGATTTATATTTTTCATAGAATCGTTCAGACGATGCCAATGCCTTTACTTTTCAATTTCCTCATGTGATGAAAGGGGGAATAAGAATACAATTATTTTCATCCCTTAGTTGCCTGTGGGAGTCTTAAAATCGACTAAAAGTGGGATGGGCAATAGAATGTATGACACTGCGATTGCCAACTCGCCTACCAAATGTGGCGCTTACACCACAATTCCTTCGTTTGTGGTTGAGGCTTATGTATAACAGTGGACGGCGAAAACCTGAACCTGATGATGATAATATTTCAACAAGCAAGAGAAGGGTTGGTTTCTCC
This sequence comes from Lymantria dispar, assembly GCA_032191425.1. NCBI lineage: Eukaryota > Metazoa > Arthropoda > Insecta > Lepidoptera > Erebidae > Lymantria > Lymantria dispar. The sequence continues at coordinate 3,878,642 of CM063444.1, read as the reverse complement.
GTCACCACACGGAAAGACTTACAATTTATTGGCGATAAAAAACAGTCATACATTACAGTATTGATCTTAATGTACTAATATTATGAAATTAACATACATATAACCAGCACCTCTGTCCACGGCTTAACAGAAGAGGTAATAGTGATTAAAAAAAAATACTACACGGAGCAAGACCTTTTTGCTCCGAAAATGAAACAAAAAAAAACCTTAAGAGCAAAAATATTAACAATATTAAATGTTTATAAATGATATTAATTTAATATAGATTGTCTAGATATTGTTCAGATAATAGATGTATTTATTCTATTCTGTTTTTATACCTACTTGTATGATTTGTTTAACGGCACCATGTTTTCTTTGGCGCTTAATATGGGGCTATCAGCGCTAAAAACGATTAGGTCATTAAGATAATTTCCAAGAAATTGCCCATAATATTGTAAATTAATGCTGAGTGATTTAAAACGCATTTGTTCTTATACAATTTAATATAATTATCACAAAAAAGTATATATTTTCAATAATAAAACATTCATTCATTAAACGGTCATTATAAAAACTACGCAAAAAATATAATTTAATAAAATAGTCATTGTTTTTAGTAATGTTTTTGTTTTGGTTTTTATTTTGATTTTTTATTTGAACAAGATTATAGAAAATTATCGTCAACGTCGTAACAATGATATGGTTATAATCGATAATATCTTTATTAGCATGATTTGTGGAATAATAGGTATTTTTTTGTGATTATTCATTTTCTAGTCATGCTTTTTATTAATATCTCAAAATACGTCTAGACTAAATTAATCGTAAAAACAAAGATTATTAATTTAACAATCTTTTAGTTATTATTTTCTGTGTGGTGACAAGAGTAATAATATAATTCACCACCTTCTTGTCTCTTCATGTTGTAAAACACGTCTCAGATATCTGATGTGTGGGATTTAATATGTTAATGGCGCTTCAATTGTTGGAGGAGGTTTGATGAGGAGACAAGGAGGTTCGCGTCTAGTAGTATGACTTATATGAGCTAAAATAATGATGATGAGATGATTCGTATAACAAAACTAAATGCGAACTTAATAGTAATTATAAAATGTCATTTCATCATCATCATCATTTCAGCCTATCGCCGTCCACTGCTGGACGTAGGCCTCCCTCATGTTACGCCACAAAGTGCGGTCCTGTACCGCCTGCATCCAACGACGCCTAGCAACTTTCACCAGGTCGTCGGTCCACCTAGTGGGCGTCCACCTAGCGTCCTACACTGCGTCGTCCAATACGTGGTCGCCACTCGAGAACCTTTCTTCCCCAGCGGTTGTTCGTTCGTCGAGCGATGTGGCCTGCCCATTGCCACTTCAGCGTGCTAATTCTTCGTGCTATGTCGGTTACACCCGTATTCTGCGGATCTCGCAGAGAAATCCCAAGCACAGCCATTATAAAATGTACTTGAACTTATTTAGTTTAAATGTGTCTGTCCCTACGAAACGCATGTTTTCATTTCGGCTCATACGCGTCCCACTGCTGGCCTCGAGCTTCCTCTGCAATAGGAGGGCAATTGACCTTACTATACCATTCTAATCAGAAAGGCAACCTGTGTGTATAGGGTTTTATTTCGAGTTTTCCTTCTCTTGCATAGATATGATATGAGTATTGTTATATGAGTGATTTGTATTCTTACTCCGTCACCACACGGAAATACCAAACTATATAACTTAGAAAAAAAAAATAGCGTGAGTACGAAGTACGCATGTCAGAAGTGAAATTTCTTTAGTTCCATGTGTTTTATCAGTATTAAAAAAATAAAAAAATCTCTCGATCTTTCTCACTCGCTTGCTCCCTACTCTCGCCCCATGGCTGTGCCTCGTGCTATGTTCGCCCTTTTTCACTCTCTCTCAATCAGTCTCAATCGCTCTCTCCCTCTTCTTTGACAAAAACGCTGCACATCTTCGTGACGCTAAATTGCGTTTCATCCGTAAAAAATTTACCCTCATGCGCGCAAAAAAGTATCACTTCAAAAAAAGTGCGAATAAACTGTTGAACTGTTGTTGTTCTTGTTTTATATCTGTTTAGCTAAAAGATGGCGTATAAATATACTTCGCTACTGTTTAAAGGGTACCGTTAAACTATCAAACTATCTCGGACACATCTAATCTATTATTGAAATCAACTTCGAGATTGATATATAATTTCTCTCATTTACATGCCGGCAGTGTCTGTCCGTCTGTCAGGTCGTATGATGGCTATTTATCAAGGGCATCCACCGTAAACAATGTACATACAGTTTTTCTATAGATAACGTCTGTTTGGGTAAATTACTGAAGATTTGGAGTAAATATTGCACGTGTAATTGAAGTATCCCAATGACTAAGCTCCGCTCGGTAATTTTTTTTTTTTTTTGATTATACATATTTTTTCTTATTATTTACTTTTGCTATCAAATTGGCTAAGGAAGGCGGAGAGTGGGCTGCAGCTGTCTCCCGGAAACCGTGTAATAAACACATCACTGCCGTTACTACAATATCTCTTCATGTGAGAGGTAGCCTCATGTACGCTCAGTAATGAATATTAAAAAGCTGAATGTTAATTATAAAAAGGCAAATCAAAATAAAATCTGCAAATATTTTCTGCTACATGCATTTTTATCCAATCTAAGATTCAAACCTCACAATTTTTCGCATGTTTAACAATAAGGAAATATAAATTACTAATTGGCCCAACAGACGTTCAGTTCAAATAAAATAAAAGCAATTCTCCTTGAAATCGACAGCAGCGCCATCTGCCGGGTCCAATTGTGAATCTAAACCATTCTCGAATCCCCTTGAACACACACAAAAAAAAATCAGGTCCAACCGTTTAGGAGGAGTTCAGTGACACACACACGTACACAAGAAATATATGCATAAAAAAATTGTAAAATAATAAAAGAGTGACAGCTGTTATAACTCCAACAGAACATCAAAACAAAACCATAAATAAATTATTATACCTTCGGTAACATAACAGGCAATGACAACAGAATTAGAGGTTGCCATAAAAAAGAACATAAACGAGAACCTTCTATAATTCTCACAAATCACTGAATTGCAATAAAAAGTGCAATAAAACATTCGTTTCTTATACTTCTTACTGCTAAAGGCATCCCAAGATCCTCCTTTAGGAATCAAAACATGGAATTTATCTTTCTATTGAATACGTCTAAGCCAGGCAGGCAATTAAACTAGAGGCTTTTTATCACGAGGAAGATGGTATCTACAGGTGATGGCTATATATGGATGATAAGCTGTGATTGAAAGCGGTCAAGACTTTTTAGTCAAGATCAGTTTCATATTGTTCTGATATATTACAATATCTTATATCTTTAAACGAGCAATTCTTGTATATATATATATATATTCAGGATCTCGGCAACGGCTCCAACGATTTTGTTGAAACTTGGCATACTAGAGGTTTCGGGTCCAAAAAATCGATCTAGCTAGGTTTTATTTATAGAAAATGTTGTTTTGTCCGTGTTTTTAGCAAAACAAACAATGACATTAAATTTTAAAAGAATATGAATTCAAATTTCGTTGTCAACGTCATGAGTTACGATAGCTCAGATGGGAAGTTGACAGGTTCTAATTTTGATTTTGTTGACATTCAAACAGCGTCGGTTCGAATCTCGGTGTTATTATTATTCTCTTTTTGTAATTTTTTATATATTTGTCATTATTTATTTTTCATTAATATTTAATTATTAATTATTAATCTAAATAAATTCGACAAAAATATTCCGAGCGAAGCTCGGTCAACCAAATATAGTTTTTATATGTCTTATTTAAATATATCATCATCATCTCAGCACGTACACGTCCCATTGTTGGGCTCGAGCCTCCTCCACAATAGGCGGGAAATTTACCTTACTATATCATGCTGGTCAGACAGGTTGGTAGAGAGTTTTGTTGCCCGCGCCCGCAGACAAGTTAGCCTCGCGATGCCGATCGGCGTCCCAGGGGGACGTCGATGATTCCGTCGGGCCGACCACTGTCAAGGAAGTCTGCATCGGTAGTCAGCCTAACGACGAAGGCGACGTGCTACATGGGTGAGTTATGGGACAGCGCGCCGCCCCTATGTCGCCCCGGACGGAGCCGGGCGGCGGGTGCGCTGACCGTAACCCAACCCAAAAATAAAATAGCGTTTAGCTTTGACATTTTCTTCTCTTACATAGATGCTTATCTCTTGCATAGTAAGCATATAAATGCTTACTATTATATTAGTCGTCTTTTATGACATTTGCGGTTAAGATATGGAGTGGTGAATCGCTTTCTTATTCCGTTACCACACGGACATTATGATAAATATGCTATCCTAATTGGTACTGGTGGTCAGCGGAAATGATTATGGATAAGTAACATAACAGAATATGTAACCGCAGGTCATCCTCCCGTCATCTCAAACAAAATGAAGAAATATAAATGTCGCTCAAATAAATAAAAAAGAAATTAATTTAAATTAATACTACATGTAAGTGCACCTCGAAGGTATTTATTATGGGCAGATGCGTGTCATAAAAGTATCGCATTAAATCTTGTACTCTTCTTCTCATGAGTAATAATGATCACATTAATTGCATACAATATCAAAAGTACCCACATAAGTTATCTAACAAAATCAATCAACATTTAAAAACAGTACTTATTATGCGCACTATAAAATTAATAAACGAATCACTTGTAGCTTGTGATGCCTTGTAACTAGTGTTGACCACGAAAATCAGTTAGGACATCGATAGGATCATCGATACTATTGATAGTATCTATACTATTGATAATACAAAATGTGCTAATATTATTACTGATTTGCAATAGTATCGATATTATTTTTATCCCTGATAACTTCACTGTCAATACTATCGATACTATTTTTATCCCTGATAACTTAACCTATCGATCACTACAAAATCTCCTCATTTGTGAAGGGGCCTTATGTACCTGTAGCAATGAATATCGAAGAGTAGAATATTAATGATAAGAAGGCAAATCAACACAAAATCTGCAAATAATATAATATAGTATTAGTATCGATAGTATCGGTACTATCGATAGTACTATCGATATTTCCACTGTCGATAGTCTATCGATAGTAGCCTATCGATCACCGGCATCACTACTTGTAACCACCTGGCAATCACAATAGTTTGGGATATAACTATTCGTCATACATGACATTGGTATAAGTCGTTATAATACTTATATGGGTTATAATTGGATCAAACTGTAAAGTAATAAAATGATCGAGGTATAACTTTGGGAACAAGTCGAATTTAAACCAATTAAAATATCTGGAAAAGATAACGATACTATATGGGTTTTATTTTTCTTGTTAATATAATAACAGCCTAGATTAAAGGAACCAGCCTTGTATTGTATGTCAGTGGTATAGTAGGTCAATTTCTCTTCCGCTGTAGAGGAGACTCAAGCCCAGTAGACGACGTGTACAGACTGTGATGATGATGATGATGATTGTGATTTTTTTATTACCGATAGCGTCAACCGAGCAAGCAGCACACCTAATGGTAAGTGATACTGCCGTACGGACCTTTGCAATACCAGGTGTACAGCTAGGCCGTTGTCTACCGTGAAGAAAATGCTCTTCTTAAACTTCGTTTAAAGAGGGACTCGAACGTGGGAGAACTGATCGCTGGAAACGTAAAGATAAAAAAAAAGTTGTATTGCACATTTCCGTATTGGCGATCTAAACAGATTCGACAGTCAGTTTATCCTATTGCAACTATCATCTGAAACAACTTAAAAAATAACGTAATGATAGGCTAAGAAATGATTTTTTTTTATGTTATTTGTATTTACTGACCGTTATATATGGCCATGGCGATCGATATTGACAGCTTAACGTGCTATACGAGGCACGGATTTTTTTTTTATTGCAAACGGTGGCAAACGAGCAAACAGTACACCTGATGGTAAGTGTTGCTGCCGCTCATGGACCTTTACAAGGCCGCTGCCTACCACGAAGAAAGTGAAGGGAGTGTGAATGCGTGCATTGAGGCTCGGTGATACCAAGGGCACCACCAAAACCCTCCACACGCAAACACCCTCAGAAAGTTGGGCTTCCGGCTCTCTCGCTCACCGAACGAAGCGCAGTAACAAATCGCTACTACTCAGACGTCGATTTTCTGCGAGAGTGTGGTACTGCCCCGGACGGACCGGCCCGCGGCTGTAGACAGATAACTGTCGACAGTGTGGTCCTAACCACTCTCAAAATTTTCACGCATCTTCGAGAACATTGCCTTACGAAATATTCCTTCACCGTTAAAATGTTAATTAACAATTTATTACGCATATATCTTCGAAAAGGCAGAGGTGCGCCACTTCGGTTTCGTTTGATATAGAAAAATAATTAAAATCTTAAATAATACCATCAAAATTTGTTTATGTATAATATCCGTGTGTAGTTACGGAGTAAGCATACAATTCACCACTCCCCTTATAAAATACGATTAAGTGAATGACAACTCTTCAAGAAAAAGGAAACTCGAAATTAAACTCTATATCTACCCTCCTTTTAGCTAGTGTAGGTCATTTGCCCTCCCATTTTGGAGAAAGTAATAACAAGGGTACACGCAGCCCTCTGTCTACCGTGAAAAAAGTGCTCCTCCTCATGTAAAGAAGATAATGTCGTATCACTCCGATAATATCGGAGGAGGTAGTTCATTCCAGATCCTGTCAGTACGTGGAAGAAATGAACGCTGAAAAGGTACAGTTGAGGACCATATAGTTTAGTTATATGCAGGAGAAGGAATACTCGAAATAAAACTCAATACTAACATGTCTGACCAACCTGTTATAGTAGGTCAATTTCCCTTTCATGGCGGAGGAGGTTTGAGCCCAACAGTGGGACGTATATGATCTGTGATGCAGGCACATACTGTATTCGTAACCCATCTCAATAAGAGGCAACAAAATTTATATTTAAAAATGACCTCCACTGTCATTGGCCATTACATAAGTACTTGTAAGTATGTACGCGTATGTAACAATAAGAAGGTATCAAAAATAAGGGTCAATGACCCGTCGGCGCCGTATCGCCTCTCGTTACAAATGCTCTGTTATTATGATATGATACGATTCGATTAGTATGGACCTTCTAATTTTTGCCTTCTCAGATGGCGTTGTGGTTAAGATATCGACTTACCGTGCTGGTATCGCGAGTTCAAATCCCATGCAGGATAATACTTTGTGCGAGCCATAAATTGTTGATCTGAGTCTAGATGTAATTTGAGTCTGTTAATTATATGCTTTTAAAGTCCCCCGCAATACAAGGATAATTTCCTTAATCCAGGGCGTTGTCTTTTAAAAAAGGAAGAAAAATGAAAGAATATACACACATTCACGTCAGTCTCCGCTGTTCAACTTGGCGTGTCTAAACTCTTTCTTTTTTTTCCCACCACACAATGCTGTATGCGATAAGACCACGATAGTTGTCTGTCAACAGCCGCGGGCCGATCCGTTCGGGGTAGTACCACACTCTTGCAGAAAATCGACGACTGAGTAGTAGCAATTTATTACAGCGCTTCGTTCGGTGAGCGAGGGAGCCGGATATCCAAGCCCAGCCTTTTTTGAGAGTGTTTGCGAGATGGGTTTTGGCCTGTATTATTACCGAACCTCCTTGCACCCATTCACATTTCCTTTACTTTCTTCACGGTAGGCAGCAGCCTAACAAAGTTCTATGAGCGGCACTATCACTTACCATCAGGTGTTCTGTTGGTTCGTTTGTTACCAATAGCTATAAAATAAACAACTCTAAATCCACCCGTGTAAACATTGTGGCATAATAGATTATATTTACAGATGCAAAGCATGTCCATATTATTGCAAGCATCAATTCGTGACGATAAGTGGAGCTAAAGAAATTTATATGACCAGAAAATTAATAACCACATGCTTTGAAGATGCATATTGATCCTTAAATTCTGCTTTTCTAAAGGTAACTACCGTCGTATTTTTTTTTTATTGCTGATGGTGGCAAACGAGCAAGCAGCACACCTGATGGTAAGTGATGCTGCCGCACATGGACCTTTACCGTGAAAAAAATACTGTTCTTAAACCTCGTTTAAAGAAGGACACGTCATAGCGCTCGGGTAATTCTACCATTCGCTCTGTCAAGAATCTATTCTAAATCATTCTTCCTTAATAATAAACACACTAAGAACTACAAATTATTTCTTTCTCTTTACAAATAATTTGACTTCTTAGATATTTCTATTAATGAATACAGTTAAGAAATTAAAATATTTATAACTAGAAATTAACGAACACGGACTAAGCAATTAAAAAAACAGATAAATAATTACAAAGCGAAATGCGTTATACCTTCTAATCTTGCTTTTTAAACTCCTCGTTTATAAAAAAAAAACTTCTCTAAAAATGCATTCAACATTCAATCTGGCTGTAAATATACATTTTTACTTAGCTTGTTGGGTAATTTCATCATCACCTTAACTCATATGCGTCCCACTGCTGGGCTCGAGCCTCCTCCACAATAAGTGGGAAATAGTCCCACTACGCTGTTCAGATGGGTTCGTATAGTTTCATTTCGGGTTTTCTTTCGCATGCTATTTACATGTATGTTATCGGCATACTAGTAACCTTTGTCGTCTTTTCTGACAACCACGCGCAAGAAAGAAGATGGTAGTTCTTTCTTTGTCACCACAAGGATGATCTTATTCTGTTATTACACCTAATTTATAAGTTTTAATTAGATTTTATTATATTAAAAAAGTGTAAAATTAATTTAACTTAAAGGAATAATCTGTAATATTTGTTTATATATTTATATAATAAATAAAAGTATGAGTTTTAAACTACAGCATAGTTATTTAAATATTAATAATAACGAAATATCTAATATTTTATATTAATTGAGTTCATTAATCGCATAACAAGAAAATTTGATTAATGAATACCGTATTTACGGATGTAATCGCATTTATTGTTTTATCTTTTTCTCTTTGGGCTCTTTAGTTTGCGAAGTTTATACACAAACATTAAAAAGTGGTACCATAGATTCCTATAATTACACTTATTTCATATGTTATGTTCAATACTCTCATAAAGACATAATGTATTAAACAATCTAGGTAATAAATGGCTATTCTTGAGAAGAACGAGAAAATTGTTTAAACCTTCTAGCCACCATGGTTTATCAGGAGAATTATTCAGTCTCATGCCCAAAATTGGGACGTAATAAACAGAGATGCTTTCCGTGTGGTGACGGAGTAAGAATACAATTCACCACTCCCTATCTTGCCCGTGGACGTAGTAAAAGACGCCTAAGGGATATAATATGCACATAACATCTGTGCAAGAGAAGGATAACTCGAAATGAAACCCTATATATTCATGTCTGACCAGCATGGTATAAGTAGATCAAATTCCCTCCAATTGTGGAGGAGGCACGAGCCAACCGTGGGATATACTGTGGGCTGCAATAATGATGAAACAGAAATGCAACATACTCACGTCTTGCCAGATAATTATCAGAATCTCATAATAGGGTACAAGCTTAATACCGTTATCCGGATGCAATTTTGAAACTTCGATCTCGCCGAATTCTAAATACAAGCAATATATAACAAGACAACAACATTGATATTTAAATACCAGAAATAGTTAACTAACGGAGCAATATCCGTAATGTTACGTAACATTTTCCAGTTAAAATTTGTTCGAGTTTTTAACAAACATGCGAGATAAACTATTTTATAATGAATAACTTCCTATACATGACACTTTTAAGTTAACAGTAAACAATATGTTTAGTGTTACGATAAGCATTGCTGTTTGTTATCCGTTCCCACTGCTGTTATCACGACTAGTCATAAAATCCGGGCTGATGCAGTTCAAAGACCCGTCTGCCTTGGGATTACAGTAGGTAGTCTACGGATTTGCGACGGCTGGCCGATAAATTTTGCGACTAGTATGTGAAATTTTTAATTTTTATTTAAGTAGTGGATTAATTTTTTAGCCCCATACATACGTCAACTCGCACCATTAGTAGAGGATTTATTACAATACATAACAATAACACTACATAAACAATTGGAACCTACCAACTGTGTGTTTATTTTTAGACTTTTATAAACACACATTCTCAAAATTAAAACATACAATCGAATCAATAGAATTTTTTAATAAATAAATAATTTTAAACTGCTTTTCTTCAGTAGAGAGGAAAGCAATCCTCAAAATAGCGTATTAATTTCAAAAATTAATGTAGTATTTTAATATGTTATATAACGAAAAAATATTAAATAAATAGCACTGAAAAATATTCGTTATTGGCTTGGCCTTATGTAATCTTTATCCTGTTATAAAATTGAAGACTTTTGTTTATTTGAACACGATAATCTGCTGTACTGCTACTTGAAATCTAAAAGATCTTATTGTGTAAGATAACCTATTCATCGATAAAGGTTTTAGATTATAATACACAACGCTACGATAGATAGGAGCGCAGCATATAAATATTAGCAAATTGGCCAAAATTTGGTAACTATAGACAATCGATTTAAGCGTTCTTTGCAGTCGTCGTTGCATGACACCTGCTGGAATAACAAAAATGGTGATAGATATATTATGAACATTATTAATGCTGATATTATTATTAATACCACACAATGTGGGTGTTCAGATAAAACGCAGCACTAAATATTTATGTACTTAATTCACGTCAGCGATGATACTGAAACAACTAGTTAGTAGTATAGATATGTAATTTCCTAGTTAATAAAAATTTAAAATTTTAAAACCCCAAATTTTTAATAATACGCACACACACAAACAGACATCGATGTCAAACTTATAACACCCCTCTTTTTGCGTCGGGGGTTAAAAATGCGACGAAACGTCAGCATGTAGCCAGCCTTAATCGAGATCTCACAACGTTAACGGGCCGGGCGGCGCCGGCGCAACGATTTTATTATTGTTTTATGTTCGGAACAATTAATTTTATATTTTCTATTGAGATGATTCATAGGTCGTTTTTTTATAAACAACAAAAGTATTATTTACGAGATCAGGTTTTTTTGCATAGTATAAAGACGGACATGATCAAAGTATAATACGAACAGTACCGCACTACGCCTAGGGTTATGTAGTGAAATTTTATTAGCCGAAATTTGATTGACGTATACCTTGGTACCTATTGTATAGCAATAATTATATAGTTTTAGATCTATTAAATATACTATCTCATCGTTCTCTATACGATGACAAGATAAGAATGTGTGGATGCAATGTCTTACATTGTAATGAACAGTAGCGTTTTCCTAAGGAGCTTGTAACACTGAGATCGCGCACCAAATCGCCAACCATGGCGATTATGTCCCTATCTCTATTTTGTGGGGCCAATAAGTTGCTCGTAACCATTCATTGTCCGTGTGGTGGCGGGGTAAGAATACAATTCGCCAACCCCTCTCTTGCTCGTGGGTGTCGACTAAGACGTACAATATTCATATAACATCTATGCAAGAAAATTAGAACTCGAAATAAAACCCTATGCTAACACGTCTGACCAGCGTGGCATAGTAAGTCAGTTTCCTTCCTATTGTGGAGGAGACTTGAGCCCAGCAGTGAGTCGTATATGAGCTGACATGACCCCATATTTTTAAATGTAATAAAAAATTGTATAATATGTTTGCTTTAATGGCGAATAAAGTTTTTTTTTTGTAGAGACCTCCACCCTGGTCACAAGAGTTGGTATAGACGTTTATGTCCCGTTTTAATTATCTTGCAGTAGTACTGTTAAATGCCTACATACACCCCTTAGCTAACCTTCTACTACACCGCAGAAAGAGATGGTGGTATTCTTACTGCGTTATGACAAGAATAAATCTGGCCGTTAAAATAGAGTGGAAATGTAATTCGGAAAATGGATAGCCTAGCTAATATTATAAATCCAATGTGAGTTTGTTTGTTACGCATTCACACCTAAACTACTAAACCGATTATAAAATTCTTTCGCCAATGGAGAGAATAATGTTGGCTATATTTTATCTCCGTATTCCTCCAGGAACGGAAGCTACTTGAAATTTGCTAAAATTTTTATCGAATGTCAAAAAATAATGATATTTCTGTATAATTATTCAATCTGTGCAGTCTTTTATTCATTTACAACAAAAAAACTCAATACTAGTTTATGATTGAACAAGCTCTCCCATCCCTAATAAGTATTAATTACTTAGTTCCTAGACGAAGCAATTAATTGACATTTCCAAGACATCTCTATTACCTTTCCCAAAGCGCAGCCGTACTTGTAGAAACATTGGTGTCCGGTCCAGTAATGTGAAATCGATGGCTATCTCTTAATTGTTCGAAAGCACATACCGACAGACTTGTTACATGGTTATAATACCTTCATGACTGACAAACAATTCATATTCATTTTCGTTTTACAAATTTTATTGAATATTTAAAATCATCTCATATAAGCCTCACTGCTAGGATCGAGCCCACAATGGGAGGGAAATTTACTATACCACGCTGGTCAGACGTGTGGGTATAGGGTTTAACTTCGAGCTTCCCATCTCGTACATAATATTATATGCATATTGTATCCCTTAGCCATCCTTTATGACATCCATGGACAATATGAATGGTGAATTGTATTCTTACTTCGTCACCACACGGAGAACGAATACCATGGCATAGTAGGTTAATTTCTCTCCTATTGTAGAAGAGCAGTGGGGCGTATATGAATTATGATAATTATGAAGATGCGCCATATCCGTAGAAGAATGTTTGATCAATAGTGCTCCGTCTTCTAGTTTTTTGATCTATTTTGTCAAGCAAATATTGAGGTGTGATCGTTCTAAACTGTTTAATCGATACAAAAGATGTATGTATTCACTGGGTCATATTTGTATGTTTGTCCTGCGTAAGATGCGTTTAGTACTTAATGAATGGTCTTTTCAAATAATATCTAATGTAAATTATGTTTTGTCTGCAGGGTCGACACAAGCGAAATGCGACGTTCCCCGGTGGTCAAACTGGTAGTTTGCTGCAGTCTTCAACAACTAGAAGTAAGTTTCATTCTTTATTTATTACCCACTGTATTAACGGTTTCCATCTGATGCCTCATTAAGAGTACAATTTACCACCTTGGCCTTGGGTGTCTTAAAAGACTACTAAGGGATTACAATATGTAGATAACATCTATGCTAGACAAGCAAAACTCGAAATATAACCCGATACCAACCTATCTGACCAGCGTGATAAAGTAAGTCAATTTCCCTCCCATTGTAAAGGAGGCTCACCCCAGCAGTGGGACGAACACAGAAATATTAATACTTATTCATTTTTCTGTGGGGACGAATATGCAGGAGGAGGAAAATGCGGTACATATTTATGTATTACATCGCATTTAAAATAAAAACCCAATCAAATCTATAAATAGTTTTTTATTCATATTGTAATCCAGTTACTTACAAATACTTAATGATCCTTACACTATTAGAATACTCAGCGGACGCCTCAACTCTCCGTGACGCTGCAGACGGATGTCAGGCGACGAGGCCGCGGTACTGTACTGGTGGTACCACGACGTGGCCTGGACCTAGGGTGCAACCGCCACAGCCTGAGATCCCCAGCCTTGCTGCACCCACTCCTATTGACACCAAAGGTAAGGACGAAAATTTTACGAAAGTATTATCGCCTGCTCGCATTGCATATCTTTATATGGTTCGACACAGCATGCCTCTTTTTCTATGATCTCGCGGAAGGAGGCGGCGGATCGCCTGCGTGAGGAGCGCAGCCTCGATGAGGAGATCCGCCGCCGGCGACTGGGGCGGCGCAGGCGCAACTATCTGCGCCTCATGCCGCCCTAGCCGAGGCCGCGGGTGACGTGACCGGGGATTAGTCCGTCACCCGCCGAGAGGCCGACCGCGTGAGGAAAGACCGATGTCCTCCCCGAGGGGGGGACGTCGGTCGATGGGAGGGTACCCCAATAGGGGGTATTCCGTCAGGCCGACCACTGACGACAAGTTAACGCTGCTCCAGTGGTCGGCCCAACGACGAAGGCGACGTGGTTTTCGGGTGGGTCGCGGGAGTTGCGTGCTTAAGCCCCTCTGTCGCCCCGGACGGAGTGGTGCGGCGGCGCGCCGACCACGGCCCACCCACAAAAAAAAAAAAAAGTGCCTCTTTTTCTATACAAGAGTGGAACGAAAGAAATAAATACTGCAAGCTAAGAACCAAATCTATCCCTCTTAATTTTCTTTTTTAGTCCGTGGATGTCGTAAAAAGCGACTAAGGGATATAATAGGCATATAACATCTATGCAAGAGATGGGAAATTCGAAATGAAACCCTATACCAACACCCTATGGTATGGTCTCCATCAAAGAGGTCACCGCCTGGCGGGCCGACGCCCGCCGGGAAGTAATTGCCCGTTGGGCAGTCCGGCTGGAGAGTCCTCGGTACGGTGTCAGGACCGTCGAGGCCTTCCGGCCGGTGCTGATGGAGTGGTTGGAGCGGACGCACGGGGTGCTTTCCTTCCGACTGGTGCAGGTGCTTACGGGGCACGGTTGCTTCGCGAAGTACCTGCACAAGATTGTCAGGAGGGAGAGCACACCGTCCTGCCACCACTGCAATTGCGACGAGGACACGGCGCAGCACACGCTCGAGGTGTGTGCTGCGTGGGAGGGGGAGCGCCGTGAACTCGTCGCGATTATCGGTGCCGACCTGACGCTGCCGACCATCGCCAGGGAGATGCTCGACAGCGTCAGGAACTGGGACGCGGTCGCCGCCTTCTGTGAGGCCGTAATCTCACGGAAGGAGGCGGCGGATCGTGTGCGAGTAGAGCTCCTATTCGGCGACACGTTCCGCCGCCGGCGACTCGGGCGGCGTAGGCGCGAGTATCTGCGCCTAATGCCGCCCTAGCCGAGGCCGCGGGTGATCGGACCGGGGAATTGTCCGTCATCCGCAGAGAGGCTGACCGCGCGACGGCGACCGACGTCCCAGGACGTCGAGAGGTGACGTTACCCGAAAGGGTATTCCGTCGGGCCGACCACTGACGACAAGTCACATCTGCTCCGGTGGTCGGCCCAACAACGAGGTGACGTGGGTACGGGTGGGTTACGGGCCCGCGCGCCGCCCTTTCATCGCCCCGGATGGATTGGACCGCGCGTGCGCATACCATAGCCCACCCATAAAAAAAAAAAAAAAAAAAAAAAATACCAACACCCTACCAGCGTGGTATTGTAAGTCTCTTTCACTACTATTGTAGCGTAGGTCCCCAGCAGTGGGATATAAAGCTAAGCATAAGCTTTGATGATGATGATATATTGGTAGCTCAACCAATTTGCTTCATATTAATTGCCTTCGTTGTCCGTCTATAAAAGCTATGGAAAATAAATAAAACATTATTTATAAGATTACATCTAATATTAAAAGCCGTAGTTACGTATTACTTAATGATCTAAACAGAGATTGGTATTTATTAATACTGCAACTGCTGATGTTAAACATCTCGGATTCGAATCCTAGCTTGAACACGTAGTTTTCAGCATGTTTGACCCATAATTTCTTTTTCAATATGAAGGATGAAGTTGGAAAATGTGCTCCGTACTCGGTAATAAGCTCAGCCTCAAATAGAAATTCCGCTCAAACCTCTAGGACCGTTTATTACGTACAGTCTGAACTATGATTCGTTTATTTAAAAGAATCAGTATAGCCTACTAGTAGCTATAATGGTCTTGAGACATATGTATACTCCTTTTAATGAGTAAATAAAATACGGTATATAGATATAAATCAAGATAAAAACAATAGTTTCGCCTCCCAAATTGCTTATTGACAAACAGTTCAATTATATTATGTTTTATGTGACCTTCAGTTTATATTTTTTAATTAAGTTCTCATAATATATTAATATCTTACTTAGATATTGTTAATTCTACCTTCCTTATGGTGAAAGCGTAAGAATACAATTCACCACATCCTCTCTTGTCTATGAATGTCGTAAAAGACGACTAAGGGATTATAAGCCTCTCTTACATGACGCAGACGAAACTGCGTGGGTCAATTAGTATGACGTTAAATTTTCACAAGAGGACTCCACAGTAGACCACAAATGCTAAAATGTGTGTAAACTTCGGGAGAAAATTCTAATACAAATAAAATCCGTAAAAATTATTATATTTTTCTTTTAATTAGCATTATTTAAGTTAAATAAAAACTTATTTTATAGTTTTTTTATTATGGTTTTTTTGTCATAATTCAACATCATCATAATTCAACTGCAAATAAGCTTTACATATCTCTCATAAATTGTCTAGTAAAAAACTTTTTATCTTCTTTTATTTCTTTTTTTCATTATATGACGAGGTTATATATTGTAAGGAAATAACAAAAACAAAACTTATATTCCACTTAATTTCCTTCGGTTTAAAATAACTTATTTCAGTCGGCTTTTGGAACCCATAATAATTTTAAACTGTCCGCTGCGTCGCTACGTTGGTCGCTTCGAACTTTGGTCAGCCATTAAAATTAATTTCTTTTTTATTCAACTTCACCGCTTCATGCTTAATTGAGATCTTAAATTAACATTACCGTCGATAAATTAACATTTTCTTTTTCATTCGCTTCTTGAATAATAAAATCTTAGTTACATGAATTATTAATATAACTATGTAGTTTATTAGTTATGCTTATTATAAATTATAGATATGATCTTCTATTCAACGGAGATGGAGGAAGCCAACAAAGTACATGGGCAAGATATTCAAAAGAAACTACTTACTTAGACTAAATGTGAAGACATAAAGCACATATGTATATACAAAAAAGAACAATTAACCTATCAGATCAGATATAAAATTATGACATTTTATATTTTTAGACCGATCGGGTTCTGTAAATGGTATATGTATAATCTGCTTAAACTTCTAAAACCATATAGCGAATATTTGAAAGAAAAACCTTATGATCTTTAGACAGAAAAGGCTAAGTTATTTTCTTTCACATTGCGGAGATAAACTTTGGCCAATAGAGGAATGTATACTATAATATAGGCATAAAAGAAGAAAAATATCTAGGAACTGTCTAATAACGAATATATAATCTAACAAAAAAGAAGTAGAAAAGAGTCTAAAAGAGGACACATAAGCCGAAGGTAATCAAATAGCTTAACATCTGATCGTATGAAGTTTTAAATACTCGACACGTTTAAATAAAACTACCGATTAAATACAGAGGCGATTTCGTAATCAGCTATTTCCTCAGAAATTCAATAAATACTACACAAGCCTAAAATCGCCTCCGGTACTAAACATGATTTATTACTCGCCGTTTACATAAATAATGAGAATATTACAATTTAATTTGCAAATTACAAAGTTTAAACACAAAATGGCTGCCCACCCACGCCGCGAAGTGATCGATTGACAAACAATCTTTACAAACGCTAATTTGGATAATAAAAACCTTTACGTTCTTTTCTTTTTTAGATTTATTCAATGATCACTCAGCACTCAGCCTTCTAAGGCATTAAACATGGGCCTACTTTCTACCATCAATTCAACGTGAATAGCCTTAGACCTCGCATACATAGGACATCCATTGTGAACCCACCGTTATCTGCATCTAATACCAGTTGGATAAGCTAGGCAGGTGCTAGGTCTGACCGGACTGCCTGACCATAAATCACCGATGTCCACCGACGACGCTTTAGACCTAATTAAACGCTATGAAATGGAAAGAGGCGGTGTAAACTTATAGATAGATTTGAAATTCATAGGCTGTAGCGATTTTTAATAATTGTATGATTATTGTTTGTTGAAATTTGATAAATCAAATGTAAAACAATACCTTCATTATAATTATATATCACGGTAAATAACATCGTGCATTTTTAAATTTTATTTCATATTCATTTTCATTGTTTGTTTGTAACAGCATTTATTATATTTCGTAAATATGTCGACTTCGGATCAAAGGACGCTTAACATATGTAATGATGTGTTGAAAAGTATTAAAAAAGTTGGGTAACATAAATACAATTAAAATGCCATAAAATCTCTAAAAATAGTTTTAAATTCCTATCTGTCTAGTGGTTGGTTATTACACTTGTTCCAATATTACTGCTCTCTTAAACGTATCAGTGTGGACTCAAATCTTGTTACACGTAGATTCTTTATAAATTCATAATTAAAATGCACAAAGTACGCCAGGAATAGGAAGCACCACTCTCAAAAAAATTGGTCTAAATCGGTACCAAACGCCGTCATTGAACTCAAGGGCAAAAAAATACCTAACCAAATGAGCTCTATACTTAGACCACAAGCTATCAGAGATGAGTCAGATTCTCACGAGCGAGACATTGCTCAATTAAATGTTATACCGTTACAATAAATAAATAACCTTCGGAAGTCCACGCCATGCGGCGCGCACGCATTCCTATCCGCGATATCCGTCGGCTTTTGCGATTATTTTGATAAGCTCCACTTCATTATCCATTACTGACCTACCATTAAGTCTAGTCTACTTTTACGATGAGAGAGAACCATGAAAGGTTTATAAAAAACTTTTTGCAGGATCTTATAATTGCATCCCCTGATAACTACTAGTAATGTATTGAAAAGGTGATTTAAAAAAGACAGCGTTTGGTAAAATATAGATTAACAAAAATTTTGTTTTGAAAAAGCGATATCGGGATTATCTGTATTTAGAAACGGTACCTTTGTCACGACTGAGGGTTTTTACAAGAGCATCAACTAAAAGAAACATTTATAATATTAATCATTACGTTTAACAGCCAAATATAATATATGACTTATATTCCGAGTAGTCGGTCAAAATTAATGTTTGCAAAGTTCATCGTACTCGGTAAAATTGGGACGTCCCTCAATACTGGGAGGTGATGACATACGAAATAGACTTTTATTAATGATGCCTCGTTCTTAAATCCCACTTTCTTGATGCGTACGATATTATCATAAATATTTTCGCAGCTGCACAACATACCGATCGTTTTACTTCTGAATATTTATAATTCTCTTTGGATGAACATATAACGGATCGCTAGGTATCAGATTTGACAGCTGGGTCGGACAGAAGCTTTTTATGGAAATATTTTCAGTCCCCGAAACTGTTTTTATTGTTGACAATAGATCAGGTCAGAGATAGAACTTATGAGTTATCGATGTTAAGGAAGCATTGCAGTATTTGGCACGGCGTAGTGTAAAGGCCCATGAAGCTTTTCGTGTTCCCCAGGCAGATGGACAAGGTGATAAAAGGCAAAGAGATTTTGGTTTAAATCTCAGAATATGCTAAGTGAAATTGAATTAAATTTAACAAGTCCCTCTATAATAAATATAAATTAATAATAGCAGGAAGGTTTTAGGCAGTGCCTAATTCTTTGTTGGATTCAATAAAAAAGATTATTCTAAATCTGAAGATATAAGTCCATTTAATTTACTTAAGTTTTGAGTCTTTATAAAATAAATATTGATTCCATTATATTGTCCTTTGTTGTCCTTAAAAAAATGTATATTTACGCCGCATTAATGAAAGTCAGATCCCTATTTAAGCATATATACCGGACAACCTAACAGATATAGAAATTGCATTGAAAGTTAGAAACCGTAGAATTACAAGCCATACGTAGTACTATAAACATTATAAGTATCAATAATTAGAGATTGCTCATGTTGTTGGAGCTGTTATGGTATCATTATTTAGGATCTAAACGGTTGCATTTATACAAACAGCACCGCACATAGATATTATGGAACAAATACTGCCATTTCAGAACCTTCGGTCTTATGCAACCATCATTCATAATTTCAGCTCATAAACGTCCCACTGTTGCGCTCGAGCCTCCTCCACAATAGAAGGCAGATTGACCTTACTCTACCGTACTGGCCAGACAGGTTGGTATAGGGCTTTCTTTCAAGTGTTGCTTCTCTTGCATAGATGTTAAATGCCTACTTTATTCCTTGGTCGTCTTTTACGACATCCACGGGCAAGATGGGGAGTGGTGCATTGTATTCTTAGTCCATCACCACGCGGAATATGCATCCATACCGTAGCTAATTTACTGCAATCCATTTTTTCATGTGGCGACAGAATATAAACACTTCAATTACCCCTTTCTTGCCCATGAGTCAATGCCAATAATTTCAGAGAGTATATAGGCTATATTTTATCCCAGTATTCCCACGGGAAGAAGAACTACGCGGGTAAGGCGACTGAAACCGACACAAGGGCGGGTTGCTAGTATTTTATAATATTTTATATTTTTTTATAAACTTTGAAAATCATAAAAACTATTTGATAAAGTGTTTGCGATAGAAGTTACGATTCGTCTAGGTATATAATATATTTAATGTTTACATAAACATCAGAGAGTCTCGTAATTAAATTATCGATTATACACATAATTAAATTCCCTATTAAATGTCAACATTTCCTGTTCTTATAATAGAGTAAATTTAATACTAGAACTCTGTGCGTATCGGCAAATATATCTGCAATATTACTAATAACCGTACGACTATTAGTACAGATATAAAATCAATAATGAATTAAAACGTAATGATAATATAATATTACTGCTATATCCTTTCAATATTAATGCGATAAACCTTTGGCTTTTCGATGTAGTTTATGAATTTCACAATTATCATTCAATCATTAGAGCTGTATTATCTAGCTATTCTTTCACCAATGGAAAGCTATAATATCAGGGTGTAACATAGGCTACATTTTAACCTAGTATTCCCATAGGAACGGGAACTACGCGGGTAGGCGACTGAAACGGAAGCGAAGCGAGGGCGGGTTGCTAATACAAGTATAAGGCAGGCACCTATAAAAGCTATCAATTCTACGATTACGGCTAAATATTATTAAAATTAATTTATAGTTAAGCAAACAAGCGAATGTCATCGTCGCGAAAGCGTACGTCCCACTGGTGGGCTCGAATCTCTTCCACAATAGGAGGGAAATTGACCTTACTATACCATGCTGGTCAGACAGATTGATATTTTTTTTGGGGTGGGTTGCGGTCGGCGCACTCCTCGCACCACTCCGTCCGGGGCGACAAAGGGGCGTAAGCACGCACACCTGCCACCGGAGAAGGGTTACTTGCCGTCAGTGGTCGACCCGACGGAAGACAGGTTGGTATAGGGTTTTGTTTCGAGCTTTCCATGTCTTCCATAGATGTTATATGCTTATTATATCCCTTAGTCGTCTTTTACGACATCCATGGGCAAGATAGGAAGCGGTGAATTGTATTCTTACTCCGTCATCACACGGAAAGAAAAAAAATAACTAGATATAAAACCTTGAAATACGGCCACAATCTAACGTCTGCCATGATCTACCTTCGACAATTTGACAAGTGTTAGCTACCGTAATAATGACGGCATCGACTATCTGTACTTTTTTATTTGACTTTTTGTCGTATACAAAACACGCAGACTTCAAAACTACAGTTAATCATGACTACGACAAATTTGTTCTATTTAAAATGAACCTTACAGTTTATTTTAATCACTTTTTGCTTAATGATACAAGTTATATTAATAGACGTGATACGAATGTTATTTCCGTGAAAAAATAAACAAGACACTTTTGTCTATGATTCTATACTACTTATAAGAAGTATTTAATTTATTTTGTAACTAACTAGAACATAATGTGTGCTGAATAGTCACCATCCTCTCCGATCCCTTGGGTTTTGTAAAAGGTGACGAAGAGAATACATAACTACAATTAAAAGGCCTCGAAATATAACTCTACATGTCATCGGAAGGCCAAATACAAAGGCATTGCGACAGAGGTTTGTAACAGTGGACGCTGAGAACAAGGAAATGAATAGTACCCCTTTTTACTAACGACCCCTTAATGCAACCATTAACTTAGGTGTCACCTAAGATGGATATAAATCACATCAACTTTATGTACGATTTATGTCGACTTAGATAAAATTATTTTCTGTGGTGATGGAGTAAGAATACAATACACCACCCCCTATCTTGTCCGTGGATGCCGTAAAAGACGACTACAGGATATAATAGAAAGAAAGAAAGAGATTTTATTTTGTAAACCTCACACAATATAGACACCAATGAAAGAAATAAGAACTACTAACTAAAAACAAGGAGTGAAATATGTGAGGCCAAAATATGGTGCCCATCTCAGCTTATGGTACAGTAAATATGATACTACACCGCTGATATTCTGATGGACCTGTACAATCAAGTCGCGGAAGCAACAATATATGCAAAATAATACGCATATATCTATGCCAGAGAGGAAAAGCTCAAAGCAAAACCCTATACCAACCTGTCTGACCAGCATGGTATAGTAAGGTCAATTTCCCTCCTATTATATAATAGAGGGAGGAGACTCGAGCCCGATAGTGGGACGTATTTGAGCCGTGATGATGATGATGATGATTAAAAAAATAAATAATTAATCTCAGTGTTATTTGTTATTTACATTGCTTTAAGTGTTAACTGAAATATAGGAGTCGTTGGTGAAAATGGGCACAAGAATATGAACAGAATTTTGATAAATGTTGTTTCCATTTTGATTACTTTCATTTGAAACAGAACATAAAATTGTTTGTTTTTTTATTTATTTTTATCTAAAATGTGTTTTACAAGAGCAAAACTACTGTTTTGTTTCACTTTCGTTTAACGCGCTCAACGGCGCGTGTCAAATGTGTCTCACTACGTGAACAAAATGTGTTTAGTGGTGGCAAATGGCACTTTTATTGTTCATACAGTCGTTATATATTGAAATTTCTATGTACATGTAACATTTAATTGTGTTTACGTATATCAACTGCAGTTTATCTTTGCTTTCTTATTTAATAACCGCTAGTTGGAACGCCTATTTGATTAATTCCTCCAACTGCATTCTCATACAGTATAATTTTACAGAGAAATTTAATTATAAGCTTCCTCATAATGATAAAAACATGCTATTGTTAATCCTTTTTGTTTTGTTAGGTTACGGTCTGGACATACCCTGCCCTGTCCGGGGCGATGGTACTACCCTATACCCTCCTCATTGTCATTGGGTCGACCACTGATACCGATGACTTGATATCTGTGGCCGGTCTCTATCGGGTCCCATTCGCGCCCCGGCATCAAGACAATATGGCCGGTGCGTCGCTCTCACGCGGTCGGTCTCTCTACGGGTGGCGGATTAATCCCCGGTCCTTCCACCATCTAACGGTTCCATGCGATGTATATATTTAAAATCTATAAAAACACTTTTATTCTGTACAACTTAACACAATTTTATAACTAGCAACCCGCCCTCGCTTAGGTTTCAGTCGCCTTACCCGCGTAGTTCCCAATCCCGTTTGAATACCGGGACAAAATATAGCCTATGTTACTCCCTGATATTATAGCTTTCCATTTTTTAAAGAATTTTTGAAATCGGTCCAGTAGTTTCGGAGGCTATTCAATACAAACAAATCTTATAATATTAGTGTAGATAAAAAATTCAACCAAAACAAAATATCATAAACTTTCATAATTTTTGTCCTTGTTACAATCGCTGGTGCAACGAAATATCGTAATGTCACGTACATCATACGAGAAAGATTTACAATTGAAAAAAAGTGCGAAGTTTAATAAATATGAATGAGGCCGTAGACAACTCTGAGTAAATCATCGACACCCACTGAGCGGTCGCATTGTGCAGCGTTACGGTGACCAAGCATCTAGTTGGATTGCGGATATTTTAACATCACATAAATTATGTACTAGCATAGTAATAAGCATACTTATTATTGATTAATATTAAATAATAAATATATATCTTCGATATTTAATATTAAGCAATAGTATAATTTATTTTCAGTGTGGCGATTCAGTAACAATACAGTTCACCACCCCCTCTCTTACCTGTGGCTGTCGTAAAAGAAGACTAAAAGATGCAATATGCATATAACGTTTATGCAAGAGAAGGAAACCTCGAAATAAAACCCTATACCAATCCCTTTCACCAGTGCATTATAGGTCTATATCCCTCCTATTATGGAAGAGGCTCGAGCTCAGCAGTCGTATGTATATGAGCTAAGATGATAATGATATTTTCTTTCACCTTCATCCTAATGGGAAAAGGCAATGGTGTGCACTAATTTCGAGTTATATAGTTTAAACTTGTAATACGCAATAAGACATAACCTTTAAATGTAAGACGAATGTTAAAATAAAATTTGCATAAGATCTCGTAATGAAGTGAAACCCTTACCAAAACACTAAAGTAATGTTCTACCTGGATTGAAATTGTCTTTGATAATAATATTGACATCAAGCGCTTTTATATTGAAATATACCTAAATTAGAAGAAGCTTCAAAGCCGCCTATAGCGCGAAAAATTGATGTTTACTTGAATATTACGCATATGAAATTTTTACAGTTTTTGTCGTGTATTTGATTTTAACTTGCCCGGTGCTTCGTACCCTTTTCAGTGCCAAGACTTGCCTGGTGAATTTATTATTTACATTATTAAATAGAAGTTATTTATATCCAGACATATTTTGGGGGGGACGTCGGTCGACGGGAGGGTACCCCGAGTAGGGGGTATTCCGTCGGGCCGACCACTGACGACAAGTAAACCTGCTCCGGTGGTCGGCCCAATGACGAAGGCGAGGTGGTTTTCGGGTGGGTTGCGGGAGTTGCGTGCTTAAGCCCCTCTGTCGCCCCGGACGGAGTGGTGCGGAGGCGCGCCGACCGCGACCCACCCAATAAAAAAAAAAAGACATATTTTATTATTAAGGATAAATAAAAAAAAGTTAAGAAAAGAGGATTGGTGGTAGCTTGGGTACAATATAAAAGTTAATAAAAACAAATTTCTTATATCCGCACTATGCCACGCCTGTATCACAGGGGCCATTTTTTAAGAATTTAATTAAAAATATAGATAAAAAAAAATTACAAGAATCACAAAAATAATCACAATTGAAAAGTTAAAATAGAGAGTAGTAACCCAAGTGCTATACAAAAATATTTACAAATAAACTAGCAACCCGCCCTCGCTTCGCTTCGGTTTCAGTCGCCTTACCCGCGGCGTAGTTCCCGTGGTATAAAATATAGCCTATGTTAGGTACTCCCTGATATTATAGCTTTCCATTGGTGAAAGAATTTTTTAAATCGGTTAGGTGGTTTAAGCGTGAAAGTCTAATAAACAAACGAACAAACATTCTTACTTTCGCATTTATAATATTTGTTCCTTACAAATTATCTATTAATTTTCTATCTTAGTATAGTAAAGAAATTAAAGAAACTATGGCCACCCTATTAAACTCTTCACTTCTGAACTAATATTTATATGATTGTGTGGTCTGAACATAAACTAAAATTTTTATATTATTCATATATGTACTTCGTATTATTTAAATTTGTAACATTGTATGTATATCATAATAGACATGTTTATCTAACTGTAATTAAACGTTCTAAAGACTGATTTTCACATGACCATAAATATATATAACATTAAATAAAAAAAAAAACATTGTTCATGGAATTACTATACACATAAAAAGAAAAAAGACATTCCATGAGGTCAAAAGTGCTTACTTTTGACCTCATGGTCAACCTTCATAGGTTACGACAGAAAAAGTGCTGAAAAGCATTCGAAACGTCGAGAAAGTCTTTATAACGCGATAAAATCCGTAAAAAATAAATTTTATTTAATTATATATATAAAAATGAATTGTTGTTCGTTAGTCACACTAAAACTCTAGAACGGCTGGACCAATTTGGCTAGTTTTGGTCTTCAATTATTTGTGGAAGTCCAGAGAAGGTTTAAAAGATGAATAAATATGAAAATGCTCGGCATTAAATAAAAATAACGATTTTGTTAATAATAAAAATTCATTCATACTGAGCATTCATTTTTTAATAATTACGGATTCCTTTTGTTTTTTTTTTTTAAGCTTATTTTATACAAAAGTTTAGGTCTTTTATTTATCGATTGACGCAGTACGAAGTCTGATGGGTCATCTAGTTATTAATACAAATACACGAATAGAAAATTACTTTTTTGTACGACTGTCATCATTTCAGTTTAAATATGTTCTACTGTGGACTCGAGTCTCTTTCACGATAGAAAGGCAATTGACCTAACACTGACTTCCTGTTTTTTTTTTTCTGTGGAAATGCATTTACGCACTATCCCCCGCCGGTTATAGACAGGGGAGTGTGTGTGGGACTCTCCGGCCACAGAAATGACCGAAATACCCACTAAAACCACAGCGGCCCCTTCCCCGCTTTTACAAGGTGCCGACGAGATAGTCTGATGACATTCTATCCCCGACACCCCAACGCTTGGCCATCTGGCCACGTCCTGTCATCATTCAGGGCGGTGGGAGGAGGAGCGCATAACGGTGTCTTCTCCTCGCTGGTCGCCTAACTATAACATACTATTCAGACACGTTCGTTATAGGGTTTTTTAGAGTGTTTCTTTTCTTGATCTTATATTTATTTAGATATCTTTTATAATACCAACAGGCAAGAAAGGCAATTTTGTATTGTATTTTTACTCCGTCTTAAATGTAGAAATTAAAATATAAACACTACTGTAAAATCACTTGTATATTATGTTAAGTAATGCCGTCATTTAATATTGGCAATTACTTAAAATATTATATAAAAACAAGTTATCGCGACCACCTCGTTCAATGTGAAAGTTATATTGACAAGTAATGCGTAATATTGACACTTTTTATAATATTTTAATATTAACACTTTTATAATTTTTATAATTTGGATACTTTTTATAATTTGTAAAATAACATGAAAATCTCTATTTGATTGCCGCTTGTTTGTCCGGAATAAAAAGATGGAAGAAAATGTTCTAATAATCTAATAATAATCTAATTCCAATAATCTTCTGTATGGTGACGGAGTTAGAATACAATTCACCACACCTTATCTTGCCCGTGGATGTCATAAAAGACGACTAAGGGATATAATATGAACATAACTTCTGTGCAAGAGAAGGAAAACTCGAAATGAAATCCTATACCAACATGTCTGACCAGCATGGTATAGTAGGTCAAATTCCCTCCCATTGTGGAGGAGGCCCGAGCCCAACAGTGGGACGTATGTGGGCTGCAATGATGATGAAGAAAATATTGATTTCATTGTTGAGCTTAGAACAAAGATAAGGCAAAGCATTATTGTATATTTCGTTATTATCTTCACAACATTCTTCTTTGTATGTAAAGGAGCATTCGCTTCACGGTAGGCAACGGCCTAGCTGTATTCCTGATATTGCGAAGGCCCATGTGTAGCAGTATCACTTACCCTCAGGTGTGATGCTTGCGCGTTTGCCATCATCAGCAATAAAATCCCACTTGAAGAGACCTATCTATACTAATATTATAAAAAGGAAAATATTTGTATTTTTGTGTGTATGTTTGTAATGAATAAACTCAAAAACGACTGCGCCGATTTCAATAATTCTTTTACCATTGGAAAGCTACATTATCCCTGAGTAATATAGGCTATATTTTATCCGGGTATACCCACGGGAGCGAAAACTACGCGGGTAAGGGCACTGTAATCGAAGCGAAGCTACGGCAGGTTGCTAGTATCCTATATGTTAATGAATATATGGATAGGTTGGACGTATATTTTACAACTGGCAACCCGCCCTCGCTTCGCTTCGGTTTCAGTCACTTAAACCCGCGTAGTGCCTGTTCCCGTGGGAATACCGGGATAAAATGTAGCCTATGTTACTCCCTGATATTATAGCTTTCCATTGGTGAAAGAATTTTTGAAATCGGTTCGGTGGTTTAAGCGTGAAAGCGCTACAAACAAACAAACAAACATCCTTACTTTCGCATTTATAATATTAGTATGGATTACAAAAAGTCTTATTCAAACTAGCGCTTTATGTCTGTCCGTTAAGATAGCGTTGAAATAAAACAAATGTCAGTTCGAGTATTTATTCACACGTCAACGTTGTTAACTTTTTATCGACTTTTTTAAATGCTGTGTTTGATTTTGATCGATAGACTTAGGTCAAATATACCGTGTAACATTACATGTTTCAATATTTTTAACTTTTTATGTGCATGTATAATAATCATTATCGCAGTTTATATACGACTCGCTGCTGGCTCGGGCCTCTTCCACAATGGGAGGAAGATTGACCTTCTATACCACGCTGGTAAAACGGATTGCTATAGGTTTTATTTCGAATTTTGCTTCTTTTGCACAAAGCTCTAATCGCCTTTTACAACACCCACGGGTCAGACAAGGGGTGATCTATTGTATTTCTACTCCGTCACTATACGGAAAAATTAAAAAGATATATTTATATGGTGCCATTCCATAGACTAAAGATATTCATTTTCAAATGGAGAACCTCCTTTCTATGTATGAAGGTAGTACCCGGGTCCATCTATTTTGTAATCAATGCTCCAAGTATATGCCTTATTGATATCCTAACGGTGTGAATTACCTTCTTTAATATTTTCTTAAACACGCAATGATTTAATTGTATTTCAAATGCAAATAGCGAAATTTGTGTTGTTTTGTGAATATTATGTAAATTAAAATTCTATTGCTATAGTAGGGACAATATACGTAAATGCTTACGGTAACATCTTTATTGGCTTATCAACGTCTACTATTGGTCGTAGGCTTACTCAGAAGTGAAAAAAATGCCGCAGTTGCCACGCTTGGCAGGCTGTTTGGCGATCGTAGTTGTAGTTGAATTGCCTATGTACACACTGCTCCCCGTTCCCTTAATCAAATCTAAGCCGGTTAATCAATATCATATAAATATATAAAATAATAAAATATTGAATAAAACTAGGTCTCTTTAACTAGAATTATGATCTAAATTAGTTTGTCATTGAGTTGAATCCGTATGGAAGAATAACCATTAGTCATAACGATTAAAAAAACCTTAGCGTACGTATATAATAGCTTCAGAAATAGATCAAAACATATTTCAGCTGTATTAGAGGCTAATGAACTCGAAATAAATTCTATTGTTACTCGTCATATATTAAGAAAAAGAGTACTAATGGCTACATTTCTTTGTGTAATTTCAATGTAACATCATTATGGGCTAAGTAAAAAGTACTCGTACGTTTTAAAGTTAGCAAAAAAGTCCTAGGAGCCAGAAAATCCATTAGCACGAGTCGTTGACCCCCCTATTACTCATAACGTATGGTTGCCATGCCTTGACAGCCTTCTAAGAAAGCGACGCATGGAATAATTGATATTTTTTGCGGGAGTTCTCTCGTCTAGCGTGCGGTGTTATGTTTGTTCAAAGATCTTAGTAAATTCCGTCGACCCGAGTATTGAATATAAAAATCTTAAACATAAAATACGAACGATTTAATTCGTTGCGTAATCGTGTCACCACATGATCCGTAATTCCTTTTTTAACCGTGGTGATCAAAAAGACGACTATGGGACGCGGGCGGATAACATCACTGCCAAAAAAGGAAATCTCGAAATAAAGCTCTATATAAACCCGCCTTATCATCGTAGCAAATTAGGTCAATATCCTAATTATTGAGATGGAAACTTAAGGACCATTTTAAATAAATCTATCAACTGCGCATTTAATATGAAGTAGCTTTTTAAATATCGTTAAATAATACACTTGTAAATCACAGCCTGTAGCTATAATTAAAATATGTTTTAAAATTATGGAATCTGTCAATACCTTACAGCTTACCTACCTAACCGTATGTTATTCAACTCATAACTTAACCTGTACATCGACACTCAATAACTTAAACGAAGTCGGGACGAACGGGTATGTAAATAAAACTACTAATAAATTCGCAGTCGGCATAGGCCTCAAGCGAGATACTGACTAGAACTACTTCGAAATGGTTGTCCATGTTACAGATGAGAAATGAAACTAATATTTCAGAATCCATCATTTGGTTATGCTATTCGAAATATTTCAAATAGTATTATACTATTCGAAATATTTCGAATAGTATTATACTATTTGAAATATTTCGAATAGTATTTCTAATCACGATATAATAGACGTTGTAAATTATTCGAAACATCGCGACCATTAGTCTCATTCATTATGTCAATACGCGCTTAGATATCAGAAATAGAGGGATGTGTATGGGATTTGCAACAACGTCTCTATAGGACGATAAGGCTCTGCTCTCACTCCATACAAATTGATCTCGATAATGTTACAAATACTTTGACGCAAATATTCGTGCTAAATTCACAGAAAGGCTTCAAAATAGTTCATTTATTATATTTAAAAAAAGAAACTAAAATGTGAAAACGAAACGAGCTCGAAATCGACGCAAACTACATATTAGAAGTTAATAAGTTCTTTTAGGTTTTTATAGCTTGGTTTTTTAATTATGGTTAAAAATTAAGGCACTTCGATGTGTGATAACGAAGTACGAATATAATATTTACGTTCGCTTCCTTACCCACATCCTCCTTTTTGACATATAGTATCTATGATTAAGAGATTTAAGAAAAGAATAAGAACTGACGAATAGACTCTAAAGGTGACCCAACAGGTCTGGCGAACATTACATAGACCCATCACCCTCTGTGTAGTAAAGGAAATAAGGCATCCCACTATTGGGCCAGAGCACCTTTTAAAGTATGGATGGCAGTATGGATAGTAAAAAAAGGTTAAAGGTCACCATCCTTGTCTAGGGCGTTATAGGTTATAGGCACATCGTGCAACACCATTTATGAAATAACTGATGATATTTTGTTAACAAAAAGTAGTTTACTCAGTTCGAAGGGAGATATCTCCAGTAAAGGGCATCTATATCTTTGTAACTCAAATAAATTGTGCGCAACACGATTTGTATCTGTAAATTTGTCTCGCTGTCAGTTTGTTTTGTAACGCGATTCATTGACACAAGGTCAATTAAATGTTACGGTAGAAATATTGATGATATAATTTGCAACGATAATATCAATAAAATGTTGAATATATTTTCTAAATTATATTGTTTAACATTCAGACTTGTCACAAAAACTTATTTGGAGAAGTAAAATAGATTACCATATGAAGATCTAAAACTGACATATCGACTCTTATCTCGGCTCATATCTTATCTATGGGCTCCGCGCGAACCTCCTCTACAATAGAAGGGAAATTAACCTACTTGTCCATCAGGCAGGTTGATATTGGGTTTAATTTCGAGTTTTACTTCTCTTGTTTAGATGTTATGTGCATATATCCCTTAGGCTAAGATAGGCCCTTGGTCAAGATAAGTGTTGATTTATATTCTTACTCCGTTACCCACCTGTATTAAAATCCATTCCAATTGCTGTAAAAAATGAAATGGAAACCGCGTATTCTAATCATTTTATTATTCATATTATCATCTAAGGTCTAAGTCTACTTCTTCTTAAAGTACTTCTTCTTCTTAACCCGTAGTCGTCAATTTCGGGCACGAGCCTTCTCTATAATATGACCAAATGTGTCGGTTAATTTTGAGTTACGTAATTTTTAGGATTTCCATACTGCTTAGATCGTATTTCCAGTCCTACTTCTCTTACAGTGGGCTGCTTACATTTCTGAATCGTCTTTTACGACAACTGCAACCTTCAGACAAGATCATATTTCGGACACTGAAAGCTCGTTTTTCGGACAAAATTTCTGAAAGCTCATTGTTTAAATGCGAAAAAAGCATTGGAAAAGCATAAAGCGTATCCTTTGGCCATGTTATTAGAAAAGTTTCATTCTTTAGATACAGATTTTTTTGATAGTTCATTCTTTGGACTCAGGTCTCCGACTTTATTTTTATCGATATTTTTTTTTGTTACAGTATATACAGACCAGCCAGTATCGTCCGCATCTCCACCGACCAGAGACAAGATCAATGGTGAAGAGAAGGCGAGGTCCCGTCGCAGAGACACCTGGACGGAGCCCACTACCCCACCCGTTAACGATGATGGTACAAACTAATTATATAACCCAGACTAGATAAGACCTTGTTAAAATATAAAAAGGGTTTGCTTTTATTTTGAAATAGTTTTCAGAAAATTTCCGTGAGGGTTTATCAAATATACCTAAGGAGGGCTAAGATTGGATAAGATCGGATGGGTGCAACGGGGATTGTGAGAGATAATAACGCATTCTTTTCTTACTGCGCCTTCGAAACGGTAGGACAGGGGAATAATGATATGGTTTATAATTTTCAGCAAATGTGGCCGTCCGCTCACCTCTACTACAGCAGCAACATCAGCAATATGACGAGCAGTTACGTGATATAGCGGCATCACTCACCAGACCGAGATCGAGACGTGCCCTACCGCCTACACTTGAGAGACCCACGAGACTACCTCCGCCTGATAGACTACCGGTAACTATTCACGCTTATAACTTATAAACTGATGAAAAGTGGCATAAGGATTTAAATAACGACTCTTCGTTTTAATTTTAATCTAATTTACTATTCTGTCTGGCGACGGAGTAAGAATGCAATTCATCACTCCCTATCTTGCCCGTGGATGTCGTAAAAGACGACTAAGGGATATAATATGCACATAACATCTGTGCAAAAGAAGAAAATCTCGAAATGAAACCCTATACCAACATGTCTGATCGGCGTGCTATGGTAGGTCTATTTCCCTCCCAATAGGGCAGAGGCTAAGGCCCAGCAGTAGGACGGGTAGGATCTGAGACGCCGAAACTACTATTACGAATATTTGTAAAATTCACATAAAATAAATAAACTTTAGACGGTTCAACTATAGTTCGCTATTCTTGTCTGTTTGTGGTTCAAGATTGTCAATTATATATTGATAAAGAAATCCCGTGGTGACGGGATAAATATGACATACATTTCATGAACGTTTCTTTAACGAAAGAAAACTATAATTTTTTTCGTACCTCATAATTTTCGTATCTGAAATTCTTTATAACTATGAATATGTTAAACATTATCTTTATTTGGTAAATTATTAATGATTGACCGACTGACCTATTGAAATTTTTATTACAGGTTATTACAGGCCTTTAACTTTAAATTTTCAGTTTCATTTTTGAAACTGATAACAATCAGAAGCAAGTTTCGGATAACTCACTCCTGAGGTGGTAACATAGATATACATTATCGTTGGAGGTGGACCAGATAGAACATCAATATTTTAATTTTTTTAACTACTTACTACGCTAAGGAAATAATCCTAATATTACGGGGGACTTCACAAACATATAATTAACGGACACAAATTACATCCAGACTCAGAATAACAATTTATGGATCTCACAAAGTGTTGTCTTGCATCGAACCTGCCATACGGTCCCGGTAGGTCGGCATCTTAACCACCACGCCATCTGTGCAGTTCCAGTAAAGTCATTCAAATAATGAGTACACTTTACATTGTTTTAACCTCAAACACAATATAATTACTCAGGATAATAATTATTATTATCGAATTAGTTAAATTTGGGTGTTTCATTAAATTTATCTCAATAGTGTTCTCCTCTACAAACATAAGGAGTTCAAGCTTCTAAAAATTCTATAAAAAATGGTGCTGAAATTGTTATGTTGTTATTTTATGCAGGCTCGAGGCACACCAGACGGGGGAGCACCTCAAGAGGAACCAACCTCCAGTTCAGCAAGCGAAGGTAGCGAGACAACTGATGTCGTTGAACCAACAGAATCTGTAGAAGGAGGCAGAGTTGAATTACCAGCAGAAAGACTCTTACACGCAAGAGCTGGATGGCTACAAAGACGGGGTGCTGGTGGCTGGTCAAGACACTGGTTTGTCCTGAGAGGAGCAGCCCTATTATACTTTAGAGATCCCCATGCAGAACACAGAGGATTAATGGATGGTGTAATTGATCTAAGTGGTATATCAAGAGTTGTCGAACTGCCAACTTCTGCGTCAACAAATGGATATGCCTTTGAAACTGAAGTAAGTTCTTATGAGAGCCTTATATTCGTTTCATTATATTCTTACCTTATATTTTTAAAAACTTGTCCTAATATTAATATTTATTTGTGCTTTACAGACTTGGGATGGAAAGCATATAGTATTATCAGCAGTAACGGCAGGTATCAGAACGAATTGGGTATCCGCTATGCGAAGAACTGCTGGCTTGCCGGATACAGGACCTTTATCATTAATTTTAAGGGAAGACACAGTTGATCAAGCTTCTGAATCATCTGCGTCACCTGTAACACCAATCACACCTGTTACTACTAGATCAGCGCCATTTTCATCAGACGAGGAATATCGCACAGCGTCCGAAGGTGGCAGAAGAGATAGCGCAGATTGGGGCGATATGGGTCCACAACCACCTCCGTCGCCCCTACTTAGTAGGACTCCAATATCCAAAGTTAAAGAAAAAGTTCGAGGACGCCAGCAAACACCACAACGATCAGATACACCAAAAGGTGATAGAGACGAAATCGATTCAACCAAAGAAAAAGAACGCTCCATGGATGAAATTGATGAAAACGATAGACCGATTGAAGCGAGAAAACGAAGCTATATATCAACTATCGACAAACAGTCGATCGAAATAGATGACCTTAGAAAACAACTAAAGCTTGCACTTAACGATGTCAGTGCGGCTGAAGCTGAGCTTGCAAGGCTACAAAAATTAAAATCAGAGGCTGCTTTAAAAGAAAAGAAAATGGAAGAACTAGTGGCAACGCTACAGAAAAAAGAAGAAGAATTATCATTAAGAACTAAAGAGGCTGAAAATTTAGATGCAATAAAGGCACTTTATAATCAAGATAAAACACTGTGGGAGTCGAAATTAACGGAAACGCAAAACTTCTTGAAAGAATCGACGGAACAGTGTGAATTGTTGACCAGACAATTAACTTCGGCTCAGGAAACAATAGTACAGTTACAACAAGAGTTGAACGAGTTAAATGAAAAATTGCTTAAAAGTGTGGAAGAGAACGACAGTTTATATGTCAGAATTCGAGATCTTGAAGGTAGGTCTCTTGTTGAGTCTGTATCGCCGGCCAAGGAAAAGAGGAAGAGTATTGGTTCTCTTAGTGATCTTTCAAATATTAACCAAGACTTAAATTTGGAATCCATAGAAAGGGACAAATTAATAGAAGAATATGTTGAGCTAAGGGAACGTTTTTCAAAGGCAATTGACGAGATCAAAGCTATGAAGAAAGAGCTTCGAGACTCTCATGACATGTATGACGAAATTGAACTTACAAATATGAAATTAAGAAATGAAATGAAATTAAGAGAACAATGTAGCAGGTCTGAAATAGATTTAATGGCTGCGCGTATTCAAGACCTTACGCAGAAATTAACAGCATCAGATAAGCAAGTGCGAACGTTAAAACATAAAATACAAAAGTCTGAGTCCAGGGAAAAAAGACGTAGTCTGTCTCTAAAAGGTAGAGAGTCTTTCACGCTTAGTAAAGAAGTAGAAGAAAAATTAACAGAACTTGAAAACAAAATAACAATGTTAGAGACTGGAGAACCAATTCCAATAATTAATTCTCCCTCAAAAAGTGCGTCTCCTGCCAAAGAAAAATCTGCCAAATCTGAAAATACTACTGATGAAAAACGAATGAAAAGATTAGCTGCTCGTCTCAGGAGAAAGTCACTTGACAGCGCTACCAGTTCTGAGCCGATGAAAATGCTAGTTAGACTGAGCTCGTTAGAAACCAAAGTAGCTTCTGCATTAGAAAACCGTCGAGACCTCACAAACTCATGTGAATCTTTAACCCAAGTTACAACATCTACAGAGTGTCCAATATCCAACGAGAGCCCAGAAACATCGAGTATAGGCACTCAGTCCCAAAGACATCTGCTAGAGAGGCTTCAAAGTTTAGAGAATGTAGTGATACACTCCCGAAATAAAGTGAATGAATGCCTCTGTCAAATGAGTGCAATGCGAGCGGCTAAATCACGAAGGTCACCCTCGCCGAGTCTCGAGAAAAAATATAGTCTGAAGTCTATGGAGAAGTGCTTAACGGATGTGAGTAAGAGGCTACAAGAGTGTTTCGATAAGTGTGTCATCGATTGCGATCAGAATTTAGATCAGGAAGTTAATGACAGTGTTGCGCAAGTAGTTGTGCAACTAGAAGAACAACTTAGAAACAAACTACTTGAAATATCTAGAAGGAAGGCAGCCTTATACGAGGCTGGCGAACTCACACAAAGAAGAGGCCTCGAAATTTTAGCAGAAAAACTGGCATATGAAGCAGTTCTTGTAGGCCGAATTCAAGAAGCGTTAGAGTCATCCAATGGGAGCAGATTCTTCGCCCGATTGATTAAGTCTGAAATAATTGAAACTAGTCAACTAATTGATAATCTTAAAAGGAAAATTAATGGAGAAAGTAATAGAAGCGGGGCAAATACAAGAAGTTCACTAGATTATCTAGCAAGGATCTTGACACGGAAGATAGACATAGTCAATGGGTCTCGGGAAGCGCACGAGCAGCGCCGCTCAGAGCTTATTATTCACGGTGCCGACTTAGAAGCCCTAAAAGCATCCCAACGTGAAGTAGCCGAGGCAGTCGAGCGATATAAGAGTGAGAAGCTCGCAGAATTGTGTTCTGCATTGGCTTGTGAAACATTGAGTTATGCTACACCTACAGATACAGACACGGAGCAGTTGCGTGCTAATGTAGAAGCTGCACGAGTACGCGAAGCCTGGGCGGCAGCAAGGGATGCATTAGGTGCTGAATTAGTTCAAGCAGAAGTGACTCGAGCGTTATCTCGAGCTGCAGCTCTATGTGACCAGCGCTTAGACCAAGCTAGGCGCGCCCAACTCACCCTCACGGCTCAGGACCGAGCAGATCTGGAATTGTGGTGGCAAGCGGCTCACGATCACTTACGCTGTGAAATGGATGCGGCCGTTAAAGATATTGCAGTACGATATCGGTCATGTTTAACAAGCGATCGGCGCACCAAGGAACCATCTCCAGGCTTAGATAGTCGCGCTTTACTACAGCAGTTGGCAGAGACTTTAGCGCAAAGGGCGCTGGTCGATGCTCGCGTGGCGGTGCTAGAGGGGACTTATCGTGCTTCGTCACCACCGGCTGATAGTCCTCGTCGTTCATCAGAGGATGCCCTCTCCTCGCTGGAGGCGGACCCCGCGCAGGAGGCGGAGTTCGTCTACTTGTTCCAGCGTTTCTCGACCGAGTGCCGAGCGCTCTTCTCCAGTGACTGTTCGGGTAACAGTGAAGACTCGATGAAGATCGGCGAGAGCCTCGAGCGGGTGGAAACGGCGGTGGCAGAGGTGCAGCGGCAGCTGGCCGGGGGCGAGGGAGCCGAGACCCTGCCCACGCGCGGCACCGGCGTCCTCGATCGCGTCGAGGCGCTGCGCCGCCGCGTCGAAGCTCTGCAAGCGCTGGTGCCCTGCCAGCACTGCAAGCAGCTGCAGGACGCGCTGGACAGGTATCGCACTTATTCTTTTCTTCCGCCAAACTATCTGACATCATTATGATTGAAAGCGAACAAATGACATATCATTCTCACGTTGCATCATAATGACTACATTGACTACTATCGTAAAATCTGGTGTGTGTGTGTGTGTGGTGATGGAATGAAATACAATTCACCACCCCCTACCTTGCCCGTTGATGTCGGCAAAGACAACTAAGGGATATAATATGCATATAACATCTATGTAAGAGAAGGAAAACTTGTTATAAAACCCAACACCAACCCGTTTAACCGGCCTGGTATAATAGGTAAATTTCTCTTCTATTGTGGAAGTGACTGGAGCCCACCGGTGGGATCTATATAAGCTGAGATAATGATGATGATCGTAAAACAAGTTCTTTTTTTAAGTTAAAAATTTTTGAGCCACGTAGGGCACTTTTTGGTGGGGGAAAATCTTACGAGTTCACGTCACATGACATGCTCATGCTGACGCTGAGTTTTAGACGATACTGATTCTGGTTTACCGATGGCGACTGTTAACCATCCAAGATTACTAGTACTCATGAGGGACTAACAATGTATGGTACGCATGTGTTTATTTCAGATTACACGAGGAGAGAGCGCGAGGGGAGTGCGCACTCGCTCAGCAAGCGAGCGCCCTGGCGGCGGCTCGGCGTGCGCGCGCGCAGCTCCAGGCACAGCACGAGCGCGAGCGCGCCGCACTGAGGGAACGCGCACGCACCTTGCAGCGACGACTCGCAGCACTCGACTCGGAGTACTCCGCGCAATTAGAGAACTTACGAGCGGCGTATCAGGTAACCTAATTATATATAAAAAAAAACAAACTTTTCCCTATGAAATTATTAAAAAAAACTCCTTCCTTTACAAAATTTATTCACACAAACATTATTCACGTATATACCGAAAAGTAGGATACTTTATTTTATTTTGTCTGTTCTTTCTTGAAATAAAATATATAAATAATTATTCTACTATATTTATTAATAGTTTAGACTCATTTCAATACATTTGGATGTAATTTGTGTCCGTTAATTATATGTTTGTAAAGTTCCCAGCAATACAAGGATTATTTCCTTAGTGCATGGTGTTGTCTTAAAATTATAAAAATTAAAATTAAAAAAAAATTAAAAATTAATATTAAAAAAAATTAAATTAAAGTTAATTAAATTTCAATACATTCAAAACAAAAAATAGAAACGCACTTATTTCGCCATATGATTTTTAAAGCAACTTTGTAAAGTGTTGTGACGGACGTACAATGAAATAACTCGTCACCACTCCATATATTATCCACCTATTGTAGGAAAGCCTATAGCCAATAGTGAACACCGATGAGTTGGTTGTTGGATAGGTGGTTACGCTTATTCATGACTGGATGAATATTGATATTAATACCTATGTAATGCTGTGTGGTCGTTACGAATACTACCAACCCTTACATTGCTCGTGGGTGTCCTAAAAGACGACTAAGGGTTGTTACTTGGAGCTGGGCCAACTCTGTTTGATGACATCAGGTCATCATTTGCATTCTTAAGAAGGATTGACGTCGGGCAAGCGGCCTATCATAAAACTATTGCCAATAACGTGTACAATATGTACTACGAAAGGGAGTACACATTGAGTTAACCACAAGTAATTAGGATAAGAGCAGAATGATGATAACTTATGTAATCTTGTTGCATGTCAGAGCGCGGTGGCAGCCGACACTCACGGCGATGGACTCAGAGCG
Organism: Lymantria dispar; assembly: GCA_032191425.1. NCBI lineage: Eukaryota > Metazoa > Arthropoda > Insecta > Lepidoptera > Erebidae > Lymantria > Lymantria dispar. Next base: position 3,839,521 of record CM063444.1, on the reverse strand, counting down.
CGCTATCAGCAGGAAATCGAACAACTTCGGGCGCTGTGTGAGAAGGGATTACTAGCTATGGAAAGCTCTCACCGACGTATTGTGAGGGAGATGGAAGAGAAACATCGTGCTGAGAGGGAACAGCTAAGGTAACTTCACATCAAACTTCATATTTTAAGATTATTTTTAAACTCGAAATGATAATTTAGATAAATTTCAAACTATTTTCAGTTAAGCACTATTTAATTATTCCAAAAAATTTCAAATATAATACAAATATTTCAAATCCAATTCTCATTTAATGATTTATTTCAAATAAATCAAAAAGAGCCGGAAGCCCAACTTTCTGAGGGTATTTGTGTGTGGAGGGTTTTGGTGGTGCCCTTCGTATCACCGAGCCTTAATGCACGCATTCACACTCCCTTCTCTTTCTTCGCGGTAGGCAGCGACCCTGTAAAGGTCCATGAGCTGCAGCAACACTTACCACCGGGTGTACTGTTTGCTCGTTTGCCACCGATTGCAATAAAAAAAAATATTTAGGAAAGTATAACGTAAAATTGGCAATTTTACTATTTAAACCATTGCCCCATCTGCGTAATCAATCAAGGCAAGCTAAACAAAGACCGCTTGTCCATAAAATATAATATTATTTACATCTTACAGGTTAGACAAGGAGCAAGCCTTGGCAGAAGAGACTCGAGCAACACTAGCCGCGCTAGACGCCATGCGCAAAGCGCACGAGAACGAGGTTCGACGCGAAGTAGATAAATTCAAGGCAGAGTTTCTCAGTCGAGGTGTTCAGAGTGGAGAAAGACAACAAATAAGCAACAGGCATCAGTAAGTTTCAAAAATATATAAACGCATTTTTGAAATATAAAACTTGTTTATGAAAAATTTATAATTTTAGATTAAGCAATAGGTTATTACAAGTTATAATGGCAAGACGGTGTGTTTTAGTCGTTCATAAAACACATAACATATTTAATATAACATTTGCAACTTACGGGATAGAAGAAGATTGAAAATCGTTACAATAAACTGTAAATGAATACTGCGCCAGGTTGGATCAAATTAGACAGTCTGAATATTTCTGTAAACTCAATTTCTCACAGTCAGCTAAAGAATAATATATATAATATACTTTTGTATATTTGTATATACTATTGTCCTGCTGGACCAATTTCCTATTATTTGAACTACAAATATCATAGGACATCCATCCATCATAATTTAAATGTATATTATCGTAATGTATGTATAACCTTAAAGAAAATTCTTGTATATCTAGATGATGCGATAGGGCTCATTGAAAAAACGAAATCGTTTTTAATATGACCAATTCATGATTAATTTCAGACAAGAGATGGAGGAGATCAAACGCGAGATTTTATCGCTATCGGAGAAGTATTCGGTGAAATGTGTGGAGTCGGCCGCCCTGGAGGAGAGACTCGCAACCGCTACCGCTCAGCTTGCGCAGGCGCACAATCACATCATGCAGTTAGACTCTAGGTACATATAATACTTTAATCTACATTTATTTTAAACTCTAACCTCAACTGCTAATATAATAGAGTTACCAATCATCATTATTTCAAATCATTTACATCCCACTGTTAGGCTCGAGCCTCCTGGAGGAGTGTATTGTGGACAATAGCGGCAAAATTGATCTACTATACTGGTCAAACAAATTAGCACAGCGATTCATTTCCAGATGTCTTTCCTTAGTTGGTGATATATACATATTACATCCCTCAGTCGTCTTTTACGACACCTACGGGCAAGATAGGTGAATTCTTACTTTTCACCACAAAATACCAATAACATTTAATTCTTTTTTGGCTTCTCCTCAAGAATACCTCACTGCTGCGCCACTTGTATCTAACGGCTCCCAGCGTCTTTTAAGGTGTAGTCTATACACCTAAATTTTAAATGGAATAATATTATTTATTTTGTATTCCAGAAATAAGCAACTACGCGCTCATCTAATATCGGAAGCGAACGAAATGAAGAACGCGGAGGCGTCAACCCTCTCGCAGCTGATAGAGGAGAACAACACGGTACGTAGTCATTCTCTATCTCTGTCACTCATCGACCATCACGGTACATGCTTGTACAGCCTATGCTAGCTTATGTTCGTTTGATCATTGTGAGGCAATAGCCACGCTTGCATGCCCATACAAAGCACCTTTCGAAATTGAACTCTATTTTGTATACAATACTGTTGATATTTAGTATTTTGATTTGTTGACTATTTTATCGTATTTGTTTATTTAAATTTGATTGTTTCTGTAATTATAATTTTAATAGAATATTTTAAATTATCTGTAAAATAATTGTTTAATTTCATAAAATAATTGTTTAATTTCATTCATTTTGAAAGTGTATTCAAAATTTTTGATGTTTAAAATTTATCGATCGCACAAATTGAGCATGTCCAATATCGTTTAGTTTTCATTAAAATAAAATTAATTATAATTCTTCATTGGAGGTTGGTCATATCATAACAACAGGTTTAAGGAATTGTGGTTTTGGTTTTGTTTAAAACATTATTCACTTCGGTTTCACGGATTTTAAAATATAATGATCATTTATTAAATGCATGATCTCATACTAGAATATATATATTATAAAATAATTAATTCATTTAGCTCGTTGTTGGGCTCAATTTTTGCGATGACTAAGCTAAGTAGTACTATTGCGACACAACTATGGGAAGACTATCGAGTCCACACATCCTCCTTATTTCCTCTATTTCTATCTATTATTTAGAAATATTCGAATATTCGTTTTGGAATGTATTCGGTGTTCAAAAGAGTGACTCTATGAGACCAAAGATTGCAACTTGCATTATCAATAAATTACCAATTGACTAGGCTAGATGAAATATAAAATAAAAAAATAATCCTAAAAGTTGATTAAAGCGCAACCTGGCGGGTCTAATTGGGACTCGTAAATCATTTAAGCAAATAATCAAATACATAGAACATACATAAAACCAGGCTATGCTAGACAGTTATACAGATATGGAAATGTAATTTTTATTTAATTAATTTTATTAAGCAATTTAACCTTTTCTCTCCTCAAGGAATTTGAATTTTCCTTAAAGGCATTAGAGGATATTAAACAATAACCAAGTATACAATTTATTAAATAATAAATAAGCAAAAGATAAAATACGAATATTCGAATAGAAAGTGCTGAGATGATCTTTCTGAAGTTGTATCGTAGCGGTTAGTAGTAATGGTGATGTATGGGGTGCACTAACAGCATGGGAGTGGGCGCGAGACGCCGCTGTGGCGACACGTGCGACATCTGGCGACCGCCTGGCAGACAGCCAACAGAGCTACAGGTAACACACCAGTATCAGCTTGGCATACTGATTGAACATAGTCGATTGTTAAACGAAATAATAAACAATAAAAAAAAAATTACGACCTTTATCGCCTTTTAATTTTACTGATACTAAAACCTATTTCGTTTACGAGTAGATCTTTGAAAAAATCAAGTCTCTTTATCCGTCAATTTAATTCAACGGGAAGCGAACGCAAACGCTGGCCAGATTTTTTTGTATGGAATAGAAAAATGTTATGCGTTGCTTCTGTTCAATATCAGAGTTTTACCGTGTTATATTAAATAAATTTCATAGTATTTTATGTAGTGTAATGAGGAGGAACTGCTGGGATGTAGTGAATATAATATAAAAGTGCCGTGCAAATGTTTTAATTTTCCACCAAAATTCTCAGTATACCATTAACAGTGTGGCCATAGTACTGAATGTGATTTGACTTACTGGCAGATAAAGCTCAATATGAAGAAACTTATAATTTCTAAAGAAACACTTGACAGTGGCAACAATTCGACTCTTATTTAGCTGAATGCCAATACGATAAGAAAAAGAAAAATATAAGGGCACAGTTGTTAAACAAAAATATATTTTTAGTATTCAATAAAAAATACTAGAAAATCTTTAACAAATTAATAATCATTAAATATATCCCGTTGTGTAACTATGAAGGATATTTTAATTATAATATAACATGTTCAGTATATTGAGATTTTAGTCCTGATGAATTCAAAATGGCGGATTAAAGTACCAGCTGATCTCAAATATAAAAAAAAAACAATCATCTCACTATATATTGTGCCCTATTTAAATAAATCTTGTATCTATTATAACATTAAATTTAATAATCGACTATTTACCGCTTGGCTAATATATTTTAGTAACTTTGTTGTGCATCACTATATTGCCGAATTATATAAAAAAAAATATTTTAATATCTAATGGTGATTGGTTTTATTTATCACGAAGAAATTCTACATCGGGCTGCTACCACACTTCTATCAATTTTGACAGAGATCTTGCTTTGCATATTTTTTAAGCGATACGAGAATGAACTTAATTTGCTTTTTGAAATATTTTTAAACACGCCATAGACAATCTAGTATCTCACCTTTCTTTTTTTTCTAAAATATTAATATGATACCCTGCGTTTATTGATAAAAAGTCAATAAAACTAATATACATTTGTGTATACAGGCAAAGTCGTCGAGATCAAGCCCCCTACTGGAGGCGGCGAGGCCAGCCCGCAACAAGATCCAGTACGCGAAGACGGAGAGCACCAGGAACATGCAACTATCGCCCGTACAGGTAACATATTACATTTGATATATTCATCTAACATAGTAATTTTCGTCGGGCCGACCACTGAGGACAAGGAACTCGGCACTGGTGGTCGGCCCAACGATGAAGGTGACGTGGGTACAGGTGGGTCATGGGCCCGCGCGTCGTCCTTTCGTCGCCCCGGACGGAATGGACCGCGTATGAGTTTACCATAGCCCACCCATAAAAAAAACATTAATTTTAAAACAAAGGTGCTATGTGGTAGAACCTACGAATACTACCAACTCTTACCTTTCTCGTGGGTGTCGTAAAAGACGACTATAACACATATAATTCCAAGTTTTGGACAAATAACTATTATCATGTCGATACTTATTTTAAAAAAGGCAATTATAGATTTTGGCAGGTATTAGCGATGTCTACCCAAGGACGGATTAACCCTATCAGGGCCCCTAGGCAATGCAATTACCGGGGTCCCTTTCCTTTACCCTTTTCTTACTTTTTAATGTATATATTTTGTATTACGAAAGTCCAGTCGCTCAGATTGCGTCCTTTGGTAACCTGATGAGAGCCAGAAGCCCAACTTTCTGAGGGTATTTGTGTGTGACGGCTTTTGGTGATCCTTTAGTGTTATCGAACTTACACGTATTCACACTCCCTTCATTGTCTTCCTGGGTAGGCTTTACAAAATCCATGAATGGCAGAATCACTTAGCATTAGGTGTACTGTTTTCTCTTATGCCATCAACAGTAATAAAGGAATAATATCGAGGAAGTATACAAATTTCCGAAAAAATACTGCTCGATTTAATGTGTTTTTTTTTCTTGATGCATGGTCAGGGCCTCTAGTCGACGAGAGTCCCTAGGCAGTTGCCTAATGTGCCTTATAGATAATCTGGCCCTGTGTCTGCCATAGCCTACTTTTAAAGAAAAGGATAGAGCTACGACAGCCCGATAGTGGATAGTTTTGGAACTAAGTCAAACTAGTTTTCCTCGTCTTGAAGGCTACTGTTGAATACGTAATAAATATCACACTCGAAATAGTTTGATTTCAAAAACTCACAGGAATATTTAAGAGATCTATAATACAAATGGTCTAAAAGTTGTGGATTATTAGCTAATTATTGACATGCCTTTTCTCTATAGAGCGTATAAGCGTAGTCGCTTAACGTGAATGTTTTACGTTTGCAAAACAACGACAACTTTAATTTAGTCTTCGTCTCAACTCATGTAAGTCCCACTGCTGAGCTCGTACGTACCGTATATGAGAGAAAATTGACCTACTGTACCAACATCGGATAGTTAATTTAATAACTTATGTTAAATAAATAATTTTTATGTTGTTCTTTTTTTTAATAGAACTAAAAACGATTCAACGTTGTTCGTCGCTCGCCCAACTCGTGGGCATCGTCGCCGAACGTAAGAAACGTTTCGAGCCGTGACGGCCATCAGCTCGCTGACGTCACTCACGCACCACCCACCACGCTAGCACCTGGCCACTAGCTTGTTTGTAACCACACGATAAAACGTATATTTGTTACTATAATACATATATAATCATATATTTAGACATTTATAATATACTCCCAAATCTATAAAATGATATCACAAATTACATTAAGTGTAAATTCTGTTGGTTTAAAATCCAACAGAAATATTAATATTTACTTATCCTCTAATGGAGTCTGTTTTAGACGTTTTAAAACCTAATATTATTGTTTTTTTTTATATGTATAACAATTCGTAGTAATAAAAGTTTTAAATTAAGTTAAATTAATCCAAATACAATAAATAGAGGAACGTTAATATAACTAATAATATTTTATTTAATATTTTAAGACCAAATACACTTTCTACCATAAAATAAAAAGTGGCCAGACATTTTTCCCACCCACCACACTTAATGTATATAATTCTTGAGAGCGTTATAAAATGTACTAATTTTTTTTTTATTATTATAAGTTAGTGTTAATAGATTTGGTTAGTGACATGTGACTTGTGTAAATTATATTATGTAAATACTAACTATTGTATCGTAATAGCGTTTGTTTTCTTTATATTAATCTTTAAGACATTGTTACCAAATATTTCTTTTTATTTAATGTATTTTGATGCGAAGGGGCCACAATAATTCTTGTAATATTTTTTTCTTGATTTTTTATATTTTCTTTATCTCAAACCAAGTAGATGTTGATTTTAAGTTCTTTAATATTGTCTACCGCTGTCTCTCTATTTTAAAAATTACTGTTTTATAAAAGTTTCTTATGATAATTATTGCGTCTCCATCGACACTTGATGCGTTATAACCGTGTTTAGGAAGAGTGACTTATCTATGTGTGTTTTAAATATTATATTTAGTGTGTTTTAACCGTAACTCGGCATATGCAAAAATTATTTTGACATCTTCGATTTTTAAATGTTATTTATTTGGCGCGAAAAATAAAGATGTCCGCATTATTGCTATTGAGCGGTAAATTTAGAGGCATATTTTTTTTAATATAAAATGTTAACGGAAATAAATTTAACTTGTGTTAATTTTGAATTAGCTCCATCTAGCGAGTGCACTGTTACCATACTCTACTCTGGGCATTGAACCGGTCTTCCAACGCACGTATTCACATTGTTGTGTATAGTTTAACACTAATCTATAATGTATATTTATAAATGTCATGACACGAAATCTGTATACATTATTTATAACAAATAAATTGCTCAATGTTATCTAGTGGGTTAAAATGTTATACCAAATCTATAAGCAATGTAAGTAACGATGTGTACTGAAACAGCAAAATACAATTCTTCATGGCTATAATAAATTAACTTAAGTTACTTGAGCTTATATATATAAATATATATACAGTCGGTTGGTGAGTTTGTGTTCTTTTGTTGTGTATGTGTGTTCGCATAGAGACCGCCGACTGGACTAGTTGACGTTGTGTTTATAATAACATATTATAAAATGAACAGTAAACTTACATAATTCAAACATTATTTTTGTTTCATTACAATACAACCCTTTTTGGCAATACCCGTCCAACTAACCTGGGCAACAAAAGGACATGGGGCTCCAGGCTGCCGTATTGCTCGTTCCCGCCTATTCAGCAGACTACCGACTCCAATTCTTAATTCAATAGCCCATCCAAAATGATTACAAACTAGCTCGACATAACCTAATACTTCATATATATTGATAATTATCAATAGGCCATTATTGAAGTGAAACTTCTTTAGAATCGTTATGATTTCCAACTCGATGAAACGAAAAAGCGAGTCCATAGAGACACAAACACAAATGTGTAGGATTCAGCCGGCGTGAGAATGAGATAAAGGATAGAGGATGAAGGATAAAGGAGTTTCACTTTTGATATGCGTCCTTTGTACACACTCTTTTTTTTAAGATTCCTGAACTTTACTCATCATTATCATCTCAGCCCAATGGTTCCACTGTTGGGTTTGGGCCTCCACAATGAGAGGGAAATTAACCTACTATATACCTCGCTGATCACGTAATGGTAGGGAAATTCACCTTACTGGTCAGGCGTGTTATCGTATAATTTTGTCTTTGCCTACGGACGAAATAGGGAATAGTAAATTGTATTCTTCCTTGGTAGTCACACGGAAAGTTACTAAATACTAAAGATAAATGTGAATGAATCCGATATGTTTAAGCAGTAGAACCAAGGTCTTCAGGTTACAAGTTCTTCAAACACCCTACTGTTGGGCAAGAGTCTACATTGGCGCCAGTGAGAGCAAAATATACTTATACTCGTTCCAACCATTTATTTTACTTTTGGCAGGTCGAATTCTGATCAATTAGTGTTGTACCAATGTATTACGGATACTATGTTTTGTAATAATCGATTTTAGTCAGGAAGAACTTTTAATCGATTTAACACGGATATTTTATTTTTGCTTAAATACATCATCGCAGCCCAAATACGTCCCATTGTTGGGCTCGGGCCTCCTCCACAATAGGAGGGAATTTGACCTACTATACCATGCTGGTCAGACATGTTGGTATAGGGTTTCATTTCGAGTTTTCCTTCTCTTGCACAGATGTTATGTGCACATTATATCCCATAGTCGTCTTATACGACATCCACGGGCAAGATAGGGAGTGGTGAATTGTATTCTTACTCCGTCACCACACGGACAGCTTAAATATAAATACATATTTCATATTATTTAAAAACTTCACTTCTGTAAATATATTTGTTATTTGGGCACATTAATTTTTGCATACCCACTAATTCAGTCCTCCCAAAATATTTTACTTTGTACTTTGCAAAATAAAAAATAACTACTTTATGAAGCATTTTTCCATTAAGCGGGGTCCGCTGCTCCAAACTTTACTTAGAGACAATGGCGCCCTCGACTGCGGTAGTAAATCACTAATTTTCTCATCCAGCCTACCCCTTTTTTTTTAAGTCGAATTGGCAACACTGAACGGCGCGCCGGCGACGCCATTTTGTTGTGTTGTCTGTCACTCGCAACAAGACTCCCGTGCTAGTCACATTTCTGTTCGCTGAGTGCTCTTTCATATTTTTCATACGCTGTGTTGAGTATTTATATTTCACCGTATTGATTTCAGTGTTCTTAATTTGATTGAGTTGAGCGTATCGTTCCTCCCAGTAAGATTTTACTTGCAAAATGCCGAAAGGTATGGTGCTTAAAGGACAATCCAGAGAGTTAGTGCTGCGGCTTCGTGAATTTTTTGAAAAGGAAAGCCGCAATGGCGGATTCCTTATACCAGTAACCCAAGTTAGAGACCGTGTTGCAGCAGCATTAGGTATTAGTGCTCCAACGGTGGCGAATATCACTAAAGAAGCCTACGGTAGTAGTGGTATTGAACAGAACAAGCTATCTACGCCTAAGAAAAAACGTCAGCCCCGTAAAGTGACAGCAATTGACAGTTTTGATACTGATGCTATTCGTCGTCATATATACAATTATTACACAAGCAAAGAGATTCCTACTTTGAAAAAATTAGTAGCGTCTCTACGAAATTGTGGCTTGTTTCGTGGTCAAAAATCTTCTTCGTCAAAGGTGCTGCACCAAATCGGGTTCTTGTATAAGAAATCCGACAAAAGAAAAATTTTAATGGAACGTCGTGATATAGCCTTGTCTCGCTGTGAATTTTTAAGACAAGCGAAGAAAATAGAAGACTGGTCGAATGTCGTTTTCACAGATGAAACTTGGCTCAATGCCAATCATTCCATACCAAAAGGTTGGACTGACGATACTGCTGCTTCTACTTCTGCAGTGCCAATGGGGAAAGGTGAACGCCTCATCATTTGCCATGCGGGAACTACAAAGGGATTTGTACCAGACGCTCTGTTAGCGTTCAAATAAAAAAAAACAGGAGACTATCATGAGGAGATGAATGCGGACGTGTATGAAAAGTGGTTCAGAGAAATGCTTACATCACTTGAAGAGCCATCAACAATATTTATTGATAATGCACCCTATCACTCTCGCCAAATTAATAAAATGCCAACACAGGCCAACAAAAAACACGAGATTATAAACTGGCTTCGTGATAATGGGGAAGATGTGAACGAATCCCTACTAAAAGTAGAATTACTTAAAATATTAAAAAGTAAAAAGCAGCCAAAACGATATGTCATCGACGAAATGGCAGCAGAATATGGGCATGTTGTAATCAGAATTCCTCCGTACCACTGTCAATATAATCCAATTGAAATGATCTGGGCACAAGTCAAAGGACACGCCGCAAGAAACAATACAACTCCTCCTTTCACAGCAAATAAAATGCTACTTTTAAAAAACGCATGTGCTAGTGTGACGCCTGAAAACTGGGCGAGTGTCGTCAACAAGACAAAAAATATAATATTCTCTGATTGGGATCGGGAAATTGAATTTGACAACATACCTACGCAAGAGTTAATAATAAACACTGCAGATGATTCAAGCGACGATTCGAGTTCGTATGAAGAATCCGACGATTCGTTATAATAAAATAATATTAAAATATTTTGGTTGTTTTATTTCATGTTATAGGTATGATGAGAAGATTTTTATATCTCCCTGATACAATTTTAACGTGTTGTCTATTACAACAATTCAAAACTCAGTTGTCAGCTGACTTAACTGCAAATAAGTGTAATCGATTATTTGCGATTCATTAGTTTGCACCGAATACTTTTGATCCTGTCACTAGATGCGATAGAACGTAACTTTTTTATAACGGAAATGAATTATCACTTAAATTTTATGAATAGAGCTATTTACGGCATATTAATGTATTTAGTGGGTAATAATTAAGATATATAAATATTATTGGACAGTTTATATATTTCTCTGTTCACTCGTTTCAAAGTTAATAATTGCGTATAATGAAACAGTTATGCCCTAAAGCATGTGTCAAAAGTAAAATAAATGGTTGGAACGAGTATAGTGTATCCACTCGAAATTCAGATATACTACTCTGTCAAGAATGTACCGGGAAAATATCAATACCTAATACACAAAATATTTGTTAGTCTTCCAAATTTATTTTATCACATTTAAAGTATGCTCCTTCAGAAACGATGACTTACGCCAACGAATAATCCAATCATCAAAACATTTTTAAACGCTGTTTCCGGAATTGAGTTCAGTTCTCGCCGCGAATACTTCTTTATGTCTTCTATCGATTGAAAACGGGTGCCACGAAGTGGTAATTTGAGTTTAGGAAAAAGAAAGAAGTCGGCTGGAGCCATATCTAGTGAATATGGTGATTGCTCGATGGTATTTGTTGTTTGGACAAAAATTCGTTCACAATGATGGCCTTGTGCGAAGGCACATTATCGTGATGCAAAATCCAATAATTTTCTTTCCACAAATCTGGCCTTTTTCGTCGAATTTGCTCTCTTAAACGCCACATAACGCTCAAATAATATTCTTTATTTACCGTTTGACCTTCTGGCAAGAATTCTAAGTGCACAACACTGCGATAATCAAAGAAAACAGTCAACATGACTTTGACTTTTGATCGACGATGCGTTTCATGAATGTTGAGTCGCAATTGACTCGTTCTAGCATGTCCTCAGCGACTCTCATGCGATTGAGTTTTTAGAGAAAATTCAGGTCTTTTGCCAATTTTCAACTCGCCGAGCGGAACCATGTTTCATACCCAAGTAAGTATTTAAAATGGTACGAATCGACTCATGAGACACAGAAAATTCGGCGGCTATCTCTCTTAAAGTTGAATGAGGATTTTCAGTCACTATTTCCTTCACTTTTGCAATGTTAACTTCAGTTGCAGGCGTTGATGGCCTACCAGAGCGATGCAAATCTTCCATTACATCTCGACCACTTTTGAACGCTTTGTACCAGTACTAATTCTGCAGGCTGTCAGTTACACCCGTTCTTCTACGGATTGCCGTATTCCGGATTTTATAACGTAGAGAAATACCAAGCATAGGGATTTACCCCTCTACCATTTTCTGTGGCACGTTGAGCGACTTTGCCTCGCCTTTTTATGAGGCCGACATTGAGAGACCACGTTTCAGTCTCGTATGTCATCACTGGTAACACACACCGGTTATAAACCTTCGTTTTCAGACACTGAGGTATGTTGGACGAAAAGATCCTCTTAAGTTTTCCGATCGCTGCCCAACCCAGCTGGATTCGTCGTCGTCATCGGCAATTACCATATGTAACAACAATTCTGCGTCTGTAATTCATAAGATTGGGTTTACTAATTGGTTTACCATCATCATCTAGTCACCGTCCGCTGTTGGATATAGCAATATTAAATGAGAGGTTTACGACTTCTAAGGGTACTTAAGGGGTGGCCACAATTGTATTCTCTCTAACTATAATTTCTTCTTCTGTAACTATCGTTGCTACATCGCCATTACATAACCAACGAAAAAGAAGAAAAGAATGGGCAAAATTTAGACAACAGTACAGTCATATGAATCTCATTAAATATCTCGATGATAAAGATTTTAGTATATATCTTCGAATGAGTTCCGAAGCATTTATTGAATTGTTGGATCTTGTGAAACCTCATATAACTAAATCCGATACAGTTATGCGACAAGCTGTGAGTGCTGAAGAGAGATTGGTGGCTACTTTAAAATTTCTAGCGTCAGGTAGAGAATTCAGAGAACTTCTTGGCGTCGCTCCGAATCCATGACTGTGAACACGCTGCGATGTGTTACGCGTACGGAGGCAATAGCGACTAGACCCTAGACCAGTGGTGGGCAAACTTTTTTAATGGCAGGCCACAAAGTTTAAGAAATTCTAGAGGGCCAGAATTATAGAAAAATGCATTTCAAAGCTTTTTAATAAACAAAATACCTTTTACTTTTACGCCTTGTTATTAGAGACATATGGAATTATTTTGATTTACCATAATATTTTCGATAGTGAAAGCTTTTCAATTATAAACGTCAGATTTTATTTTTCACGCCAAAATGCTGACTAGAATATTTAGGATGGATGGACCCTCGGCGGGCCGGATTAAATACTTTCGCGGGCCGTACTTTGCCCATCACTGCCCTACACCGACATATGGTTCGGTGCGCCGTCCACACGATCGATTCGGTTCGGAACGCACCGCGTTCGATGTGCAAGCGCTCAGAACCCGCCGTACCGATATTAATACATAATAATAATGTCCGGCGGACCGTGCGCCACACGATCGAATTTGGTTCAAAGCGCACTATGTTCGTGGTCCGTTCCGAACCAAGTTCGTTCGTCTGTGAATACTTTTAGGGTGGACAAAATAACGTCAGGGACTTCCATGTACGCGGAGGACGTCGCTTTACAGTAGATCCCCTTAAAAAAAACCGACCACCTAAAAAGTTAGGAATGGGCTCCATTGATCCGTCTTTCAAGACGCAGATGGCGCACGGCAGATTATTTAAGGATTATTTTGAAGTTAAACGATAAACGTAATGTGTTTGTTGACAGATCAAGTGCATGAAATTTCGAGTAAGAACATAATTCACCATCCCCTATCTTGCCTGTGGATGTCGTAAAAGACGACCAAGGGATATAAAATGCATATAACATCTATGCAGGAGAAGGAAAAATCGAAATAAAACTCATTATCAACCCGTCTGTCCAGCGTGATATAGTAGACCAATTTTCCTCCTAGCTCGCGTGCAACACTGGAACGTATATCATCATCGTCTAAAATCATAGTTAATTAAAAATTATCCTGCTGTAAATGAACAATTATAGCGTGGCATAAATAAAACTTGTTTATCAAACATTAAATCTTCATTTATTTCAAAAATACCTTCATAATTGAGTAATATTTGTTATTACAAACTAACACAATTATTGACAAAGATTTATAAAAACATAAATTTATTGTTAAACAGCTATTATCACATTATTTCCAATAACTTAAAATTATAGGCAAGGCTGTTTAAATTAAGTACTGTGTATATTAAAATTAATCTATATGTGTATAAGCGCTTATTGACAGTTAATCTATAATTATATCATTACATTTGGTGACAAAGTAAGAATACAAGTGAGTATTATAATTAAGGGATGTAAATTGATCACATCGCTTAAAATCCTTATATGGTTATCTTGGTGTAGTAGGCTACTTTCCATCATCTAGCAAGGACCTATGCCTCATAAAGCCCTTTTGGCTCATCCAAGAAAGAGTGAGTAGAAGAAAAATTTCAAGACTACAATTAATTAAGATCATTTAAAATGTTTTTTGAAAGGTATTCTAGTAAACCCATTTTCAAGTGAATAAAATATTAAATTATTTTATGTTTTATTTATTAGGACAACACGATAGCAAGACAAAAGCAAATTTCTTAAGAAAAACAGAGGTTTTGTGAAGTAGAAATTTTAAGTTTGATCCTCAAAGATCTATTTTCTAGGTAAATTACATAAGGTGCAATATAGCGGGTTGAGGAAGTAAGAACACAATTCACCACCCCTTTCATACCCGTGGAAATTGTAAAGGACGACTAAGGGATTATAAAATGCTTGTAACATTAATGTAAAAAAGAAATCTCGAAATAAAACCAACACATCTGTCCAGCGTGGCTTAGTAGATAAATTTCCCTTCTATTGTGGAGAAGGCTCGAGCCAAGTAGTGCGACCTGCGACGTATATGAGCTGAGGTGATGATGAAAATAAAATAGGAGTTATAAAAACCAGCTAAAGGATCAACAGCAGGCGAATGTTAAGCAGCATTGTCCTGGGAAACTTATAGCACTAACGAGAATCGCGACCCTGCCTGTCAAACGTGGCGATTATGCCTATTTAACCCCTTAAATATCGGCGATGTCCCACAGTGGACGTCCATATAGAGTATTAACCAAAAACTAAATAATTATGTTTAGTACCAATTTTGAAATAATAAAGCTCAGAATATCCAGAGAACGTATGTAACCAGCACAGCCCAAAGATTTAGCAACTTAATAGGCAATTGGCGACCGCAATTCAAACGACGCAGTGTAGAATGGCCACCTACCAGTTGTACTTATGAAAGTGGAAGGGAATTGTTGGCGATGATGTCCTAGAGTCTATGTTGAACAGACTACATCAACAAATTATTCGTAAAATAACCTTTGAGCTCTTGTTTCTTTGAAATGGCTAAAGAGAATGACAGGTAATACCCTATTTATGGTGTAAGATCCCGCTATACAACGACCTTCACCGAGATGCTTATTTGATGAAACTTATTTTTTATGTAATTTAAAATGTCAATAAATATATTGCATATGGGTTGCCTAACAAATTTTAGTCCAGAGTATGATTCATTAATATTATTTTTTTCTTTTTTTGTACATTGCACCGGTTTGATTATTAGACAAATTCTATACCAATCGAAAGTATGAAGCCCATAGAATATGCAAACATCAATCAGACCGGTGCAAAATGCTAGTATCGATTTATCTGTTTATACCTGGCTACCCGAGAGTTATGCCCGGTAAAGAATAGGCAATCTAACGTTTGCATATTCTATGGGCTTCATACTTCCGATTGGTATAGAATTTGTCTACTAATCAAACCGGTGCAATGTTAAAAAAAAAATATTTTTTTTAATGAATCATACTCTGGACTAAAATTTGTTAGGCAACCCATATGCAATATATTTATTGACATATTAAATTACATAAAAAATAAGTTTCATTAAATAAGCATCTCGGTGAAGGTCGTTGTATAGCGGGATCCTATACTATTAGCAAATAATACATCTTCATCATCATCATCATTATAGCTCATATACGTCCCACTGTTGGGCTTGAGCCTCATCCATAATAGGAAGTAAATTGACCTTACTATAACATGCTGGTCAGACAGGTTGGTAAAGAGATTTATTTCGAGTTTTCCTTCCCTTGCATATATGTGTATTCCTTAGTCATCTTTTACGACACCCACGGGCAAGACACGGAGTGGTGAATTGTATTCTTACTCCGTCACCACACAGAATGGACACACTACTTATGTACTTCCAAACACTAAACAGGGGATTTTTAAGACATCTGCGGGTTTATTCCTTCCACGAAACTTAATATTCAATGATCATGAGTGATGGCTGCTCTAGTGGTTTACTCGTGATCGGTTGCCACTTGTGGGCTCTTATCCAGGCAAAATCTTATGCATTATATTTGAGAATATATTATACCGAAGGACATCACGGAGCTATTAATAGGCATGTTGCATGTTCAATAAATTCCTCTTTCTATTTCACCCAACAAGTCATACTCAATTTTTTAGACGATAACTCCAACTGTCTCCACTAAAATTTCCCTTATTTTTACCCGCTGATATACCGTCCCGTATAATGCTCTGAACTGGTTACTTTGAACCTGAACAGACGATGAAATACTACGTGAATTAGCAATTGATATGAAAAAAATCAGTAAATTACTTGAGCTTGCACTTACCAAAATGTAACTCACGCTTTATGTAACTCATTTATTCGTAATAGTTTCTTACATGTCATTGCTTTACTTACATTTAATAAATACAATTATAGCTTTGCAATAAATAATTAAAGATAGATGTCAAATTATAATAAAAATAAAAAACGTATACAGTACCTGCGTTAGGCATCGTCTACATTTGAAAATATTCGTCGTATGTATAAAATGCTTAAAATATAAAATGCTCTTCTGAGTGGTGACGAAGTAAGAATACCATTCACTTTCTTATCCGTGGGTGTTGTAAAAGACGGCTAAAGGATATGATATGCTTATAATATCTATACGAGAGAAGGAAAATTCGAAATTAAACCTACCCACCCTTGTGAGTAGCGTTGCATAGTTCATAATTCATAATTTCATTTATTATCATAAAAACATTACATAGATATGTGTTGCAGGAGCCAGTGTCCTCCCCATTACAAAAGACACATTTTTAATCAGTTTCCTGTCAGTTAATCAGTTTCCTTCCATTGTGAAGGAGGCCCGAGCCTGGTAGTGATACAGTGATGATTTTTTGTTCTTTAAAATAAATCGATTATAAAATAATTGATTAATTAAAAATAAATAATCGATTATAAAATAATCGATTTTTCTCCCAACAGGATTATGATGACATTGTTTTTTTTTAGGAAATGTGTGCTTTATTTTCTAACTAGCAACCCGCCCTCGCTTCGCTTCGGTTTCAGTCGTCTTACCTGCGCAGTTCATGTTCCCATGGAAATATCGGGATAAAATATAGCCATTGTTACTCCCTGATATTATAGCTTTCCATTGGTAAAATAATTTTTGCAATCGGTTCGGTGGTTTAAGCGTGAAAGCGTAACAAACAAATAAATAAACAAACAAGCTTACTTTTTCATTTATAATATTAGTAAGGATATAGTATGAAACACTGCACGCAGTATCGTGATGACCTTTTTTTTTTAAATCTGGCAGTGAAATAATCAATTAATTTCGAACGAATTTCGAATAATAAAAAATCGATTAATAATCGATGTTTTATTATTTCGATAATCGATTATTATAAAAATCGATTATTTTTTCACATCCCTAGAGCTATGACGATGATGATGATTTTTAAAATCTAAATAAGGCATCATTCATGCTCTGTTTGCACAAACAGGACTTTTTGAACAGGTGGTGACAACGGGACTATCCCGTTTATAACGGGACGTGCGAATACGGGTTTGCATAGTTTTATATCGAGCTTTCCTTTGCCTACATATTTTTTTTTTTATAATTGACAAGCAGCAGAAAATAATTTGTGTATTGCGGGGGATTTTACAAATATAATTAATGGACACAAATTACATTCAGACACAGAACAATATTTTTTGTATTGCACGAAGTGTCGACACTGGCAGGGTAAGCGAGTATCTTAATCAGTAAGCCATCTGGGCTGGGTATAAGTCCTTTTATTGTATTCTCACTCCGGACGAAGTGCCTCATAAGTCTGACCACACGAAATTGTCATTGTGAGATGAGATATTAAAAAAAATATATATGAAAACCCATCTGATGAAGATTTTTTTGGGGACTGGCATTGGTATGTATGATCACACACCGTCCGATCCTTCTGGCGCGACGGAGAGGACGGCGCCCAGACCCCACACAATAACTACCTCTACACAATACCTATCATACGCCACATGGGCGGGCCCCTGGACTTGTCATCAGTATCTGGGCTAGGCTAATTTCACTCATCTAGAGGAACCGTGAGTGTTATTTAGTTTGAGAAGAACCATTATCATTTATAATCAAATCAGAAATTAGAGATATTCACGAAAAAAACCCTTTAGAAAATTATTTTCAAACTCTTTCATTATTATTACATAAAAAAGTCGACGTTTCATTGAAACTTTGGAATTCCAATGGATTACTTATTTCAAATCACATTATAACTATCATATAAGCTAAAAGGAACCTACTTTTTAAAAATCTCGTTGAATTAAAATACTGGTATGTCATTTATAACTGTATGAGGGGTTGTGAGGTCTCCTCCTTCAGCTTGGCTATTCTGGCGCGCCACTCGCTCCTGTCAGCCAAGATCTTGCGTCCGTACGCCGTGTGAATATCACGGAAATTCACTTTCTTACGGGGCAGATCCGGTCTTATATTCTCTTTATCTGAAAACAAATATTACAAAAGAATAAATGAATAAGAAAATGGTACGTTTGTTGTTATTATTTAGTCCTTTATGACAGACTAGCAGCGCCCTGCGGTTTTACCCGCATAGCTGCCCTTCCTGTAGGAATATCGAGATAAATTAACGTATGTGTTATTCTGATATATAAACTGTATTATTGTGAAATTTCATCAAAATCCATTCAGTAGTATTTGCGTAAAAGAGCATCAAACATACTCACAGACTTTCACGTTTATAATATTAGTAGGATAGGATGACTATTAGTATCAAAGAAATGACAAATCATTATTGTCACAAAATAAATATTAGATAATAAAGCAAAATGCACTGTTGTTATGTACACTTTTTTTTTGCGATAGGCTATGGTCAATCTCTCCGTACTTTTACAATACGTACGATGACAGAAGTACATATATTGCGTCGATGGCCTATAAAAAATACTACGCTTCGTGAATTGGATCTAGTTTTATACTACGAGTAGATGGATAGGTGCCTGATGGGCAGGTACCAGATGGGACTGAACAATGAAAAAAAGTGGGTCACAAAGTATAGATTCGTTCACTTATAAATTAGAGTATTGCATTTCTCAATATTATTAGTGAACTAGCAATCCGCCCTCGCTTCGCTTCGGTTATAGGTTATAGTCGTATTACCCGCGTAGTTCCCGTTCCCGTGAGAATACCGGGATAAAATATAGCCTAGTTTACGCCCTGATATTATAGCTTTCCATTGGTGAAAGAATTTTTGAAATCAGTCCAGCCGTTTTGAAGATTACCCGGAACAAACAGACAGACAGACAGACAGACAGACAGACAGACAGACCGACAGACAGACATACAGACAAAAATTTTTTAATTGCTATTTTAGGCATAGGTGTCGTGCAAATAACCGTGTGAGCATGAAAAAAGCCTATTATTTTGACATTACAAACAGACACTTCAATTTTATTTATTGGTATAGATTAGTTTTAATCTATATATATATATAGGAGAGGCGGGTTTTGCGAACGATATATTCACTCATCACCATATCTCTGGAACCATAAGGCGTACAGACTTGAAATTTGGCATAAATATTCCTTTCGTCGAGTAGAGGTCAGTTAAGAACGGATTTTACGAAATTCCACCTGCAAGGGGTGTTACGGGGGCGTTAACAATAATACACAATTAAAGGAACAGGGCGAGCCGAAGCTACTGAAGCTAGAAAAATGAAATTTAGACAGTAGTTTCATTTCGTGACGTAGGCACTCTGTAACAAAGATTTTTTTGAAATTCTACCCTTAAGGGGGTGAAACGCAACAGCAAAGTTTGTATGGAAAGAAAAAAAAATCTTTAGCTACTGTCTTCAAATTAAGCACAAATACTCTTTAATAAAAATAAATAAACACGTGTTTCAGCGTTTGTCCATTTTCATCCTCTAAGGGTGTAAAATAGGTAGAAAGATGTCAGTTTACTGACTTATCACAGAGCCGAAACTACTGAAGCCAGAAACATGAAATTTTGATATTAGTTTCTTTGCGTGACGTAGAAACCTACTAAGAAAGGTTTTTGTAAATTCAACCCCTAGGGGGTAAACCGCAGTAACAAAATTTGTATAAGGAGAAAAAAAATCTCCAAAAATACTCTTTAGTAAAAATAAATAAACACGTGTTTCAGCATTTTTTAAATTTTCACCCTCTAAGGGTGTAATCTACACTAATATTATAAAGAGGAAACGTTCCTTACGAATAAACTCAAAAACTCCTGGACGGATTTCAATAATTCTTTCACCATTAGAATGTTACAGTATCCCCGAGTAACATAGGCTAAATTTTATGCCAGTATACCCACGGGAACGGGAACTATGCGATTAAGGCGGCTGAAACCAAAGCGAAGCGAGGGCGGGTTGCTAGTCTTTTATAAATAGTTCAACATTATAGGCAGCCGTAATGATTTACGCGTATATTACACATCTATACCAATAAATAAAATTGGAGTGTCTGTTTGTAATGTCAAAATAATAGGCTTTTTTCATGCTCACACGGTTATTTGTACGACACCTATGCCTAAAATAGCAATTAAAAAATTTTTGTCTGTCTGTCTGTTTGTTCCGGGTAATCTTCAAAACGGCTAGACCGATTTCAAAAATTCTTTCACCAATGGAAAGCTATAATATCAGGGCGTAAACTAGGCTATATTTTATCCCGGTATTCCCACGGGAACGGGAACTACGCGGGTAAAACGACTATAACCTATAACCGAAGCGAAGCGAGGGCGGGTTGCTAGTTATAAATAAAACTATTTTTACGGATTTTAGTGCGTTTTC
Organism: Lymantria dispar; assembly: GCA_032191425.1. Taxonomy (NCBI): domain Eukaryota; kingdom Metazoa; phylum Arthropoda; class Insecta; order Lepidoptera; family Erebidae; genus Lymantria; species Lymantria dispar. The sequence goes on along the minus strand of CM063444.1, from coordinate 3,818,551 downwards.
ATTTGATTTTTGAATGCCCGACGATTCGAACAGTTACAGCGTTCGTGGTCACGGGCGGCAAAAGACGTCTCCTGTCCAACAAGTCATCGTTATTATGTAATAACGATGACTTGTTATAAAATCCATAAAAATAGTTTTATGGGATTTCTTCATTTATCAAATCGGGACACGCCCTCCGACTCATAAAAATCGGCACATCTCACACATGTGTGGATACTTAACAACGCTAATGTCCGCATATTATATTCACTCTGTCACTATACGAGGAAATATAGGTATCACTATATAAGCATCACTTAAGCAACAATAAGTAGATGAAATAGTGCAAAATAAATTCTACAAAACTAGAATCTTTATCATTGAAACAGTTTAAAATATATATTTAACTAGCAACCCGCCCTCGCTTCGCTTCGGTTATAGGTTATAGTCGTTTTACCCGCATAGTTCCCGTTCCCGTGGGAATACCGGGATAAAATATAGCCTAGTTTACGCCCTGATATTATAGCTTCCCATTGGTGAAAGAATCTTTGAAATCAGTCCATCCGTTTTGAAGATTACCCGGAACAAACAGACAGACACAAAAATTTATTAATTGCTATTTTAGGCATAGGTGTCGTGCAAATAACCGTGTGGGCATGAAAAAAGCCTATTATATTGACATTACAAACAGACACTCCAATTTTATTTATTGGTATAAACAAATTATTTAATTATACTTACGATGTCTGCTACCCTGTACGGTTTTGCTTTCAGCCTCTGCGACCCTGTTGAATGGATTATAACGCTGTCCTCTGGGTGGTACTTTTGGTTCTTCATCTGCAGGTGACATTGTTACTAAAGCCGCCTCGGCTGCTGCCTCTGCTATAAGGTAAAAGACTTATATCAGGTGAAGAGACCTGGAGAACTTAGTATTCGAGTTATGGTGTTTCAAGCCATATCCCACAATTCATTTTAGCTCTTTATACATCGTAGCCACCTCCACAATGGAGCCAATAAAAGACCTACTATACCGCGCTGGTCATATGAGTTAGTGTAAAATTTTCCTTATCTTACATATTTATCTGTATTTTATATCTCTTAGTCCTATTTTACGACATCCATGGCCAAGATAAGGTGTAGTGAATTGTATTCTTACTCCGTCACAAAACGGAAGGTGTCTAAAATTAACACTATAATTTCTCAAACATATAGTACATACATTGTTTTGATTTATGCCTTAAAAATATTAATTTCTCGCTCAGTCAAAAGAGAACTTAAATCAAAAACTACAAAACCTACTTAACTAATTATTCAGTCTGTTAATTTTATAGGTAAAACCACATTTTATAACAAAAATATGAATTATTATATCCAATATAATAATATTTTGAGAACTTACTAGGTTAAGAAAGAAGCAGTTTTATTTGTGAAGTCTATGCATTTTGAAAAGTTATGATCCGACGACAGGCGAGGTACGGGAACTGTGCTCAGTAGAAATTATATTATCAGTATATTATTTTATCTGTGTAGTGATGGTGTAATAATACACCGCCCCCTTTCTTGCACGTGAGTATGATAAAAAACTATTAAGAGATATAATATGCATATAACATCTATGCAAGATAAGAAAAACTCAAAATAAAACCTTATACCAAAACGTCTGACCAGCATGGTATTGTAAGTCAACTTCCCTCCCATTGCGAAGGAGGCTCAAGCCAACAGTGGGACATATATTAGCAGTGCCGATGAGAACGACAACAATATTATTTTACTCTATGGCTCTCAATAACTTGGGCGGTTGTCAAGACTAAGAATATTGTAAAATAGGTTAATGAAAAAGGTGCTTGTTATGTTCATGTGCATTGTGGTGTATTTGGCCATAGTGAAATGTGTGATTATAAGTACTATATAAAATGTTAGTGTAAATGTGGGTAATTGGAAGAGATCTGTTCCTTCAACCTTCAAGCAGTCTTGATTAACCTAGTAAGTACTGTTACACCCTTTATTCCTGCCAGTGTTGTGGACATTAACCTTTGTAATATACCAGGACATGCTTTCAAACCATACGGTAATCTGTTCATTTTATACAATCCCTTTGGAGTATTTATGGTCAACAGCCTTGCCGTCTCAGTAGATACCTTCACTTGTGTGTACGCTTCCTTGAGATCTAATTTCGTAAACATACGACCTCCCGCAATCTCTGACAATGATTCATTGATCGTCGGTTGAGGATAAGTGTCCGTATCGGTTGCTAGGTTTACAGTCAATCGGTAGTCACCGCATAACCTTATGGTACCGTTTGGCTTTTTTACTGGTACCACTGGTGTAGCCCAGTTTGAATATGGTACTGGCTCTAATACCCCTGTACACACCAACCTATCTATCTCATCACACACTTTGTCCGGTATAGCAAATGGGACAGGACGACTTCTCATAAACTTTGGTTGTGTCCCAGGCTTGCAATTTATAACAACCTCAGGTCCTCTGTATTCACCTAGTCCTTCCTTAAATACTTCTTCATATTTGCTCATCACATCCATAAGAGACTCTTTATTGTTTTCTTTAATTGAATTTATTCCTGCTACTGATATCTCTAATGGCTTAAACCAGTTTCTACCTAGCAGATTTCCTTTCCCTTGTCCTATCTGCAGAGGTAGATATCCTTTAAAGTTTTTGTATTCTACAAAAACTTGGATACTGCCATGTAAATGTACCTTATTGTGAGTCCAGGTCTGCAAGTCCAGGTCTGCAAGTTCAGCTCACTTTTCTCAATTTTAGGTAACCGTTTGGGCTAAATTATATGAGCCTGTTCAATGGACATTATCGAGTATGAGCATCCAGAGTCAACTTCAAAAAACACAGGCTTTTTATTTAAATGTAGCATTGTATACACTGGTGGTTCACGGTATGCTCCTCCCATACAATATAAACCATTCACAAATTCTTCTGTCTTCTCTTGAACATGTTCCTGTGACAACTTTTTTGTTTTACTACACATTTTTGCTATGTGGCCAATTTTCTTGCACGCATTACATTTAGATTTAATAAACTTACATTTGTGATACAAGTGGCTTCCTCCGCATCTATAGCAATATAATCTTCTTTGTTTATTCTCTCCTAGAGCATTAATTTCCATTGGTTCCTCTTCTGACCTGCTTGAGCAAGCAAGTTGTTCAGTACATATTCCAATAGGGGGTATTTTTATAACTTTCATGTCTTCCTTCCTCTTTTCCGCTTGTAGAGCCATCTCCACTGCAGATTCATATGCAAGATTTGTTTTTTTTAATAAATTTTCTTGTAATTTAGGGTCATTTACACCATAGACTAATCTGTCCCGTAGTGTTCTTTCTAAATCCACAAAATTACAATACCTGGTCATTCTTCTCAGAGCCGCAATATAATCCTGCATAGATTCTTCCTTACCCTGATTTCACATATGGAATTTATATGATTCTACTATTTCAATTGGTCGCGGTCTAAAATGTTTTTTTAATTGTTCAACAACATCAACTAGAGTAACCTGGCTAAGAGACTTGGGGAAATTTAATGTTTTCACTAACTGATACAAATCGTCCCCACAAGATGCAAAAAATATGGCTTTTTGTTTGGTTAATTCACTCACACCATGAGCTTCTAAAAAAAATCCGAATCTTTCCGAATAAGACTCCCAATCACCATTCTTTATATTAAATGTTTCAAATCTAACATCAGCCATCATGTAACACACTTTTTTTACACAATTTCACTGTAAATTACACTTTAATAACGATTTTTCCGCAGTCGCCACTGTTAAGTACTTACTAGGTTAATCAAGACTGCTTGAAGGTTGAAGGAACAGATCTCTTCCAATTACCCACATTTACACTAACATTTTATATAGTACTTATAATCACACATTTCACTATGGCCAAATACACCACATGCATGTTATGTCGATCTGATTAAAAACAATGTTTACTCATTTGTTTATGCAATAAAAGGTGTTATATAACAATGCACACTAGAAATTTCAGTCAAGGTTAAGAATACTTAACCTTTTTTTTTTCTTTTTTATAATTGCAATAATTGGCTGTTATATTTTTATATAAATCACTACCCCAAACAGACATAGCTTATAATATTAGCTTGCCTATTTTCTTCTCCCCTCTTCCTTGTGGTAATGTAGTAGGAATATAATCTCGTCTTGCCTATGGGTGTCATTAAAGATGACTAAAGAATCTAATATAAATATAACTTCTATGCAAGAGAAGGAAAACTCGAAATAAAACTACTAACACGTTTGACCAGTGTGACTTCATCATCATTATCATCGCAGCGCCAGGGCCTCCCCCACAATGGGAGGGAATTTGACCTACTATACCATAGTGGTCAGACATGTTGGTATAGGGTTTCATTTCGAGTTTTCTTTCTCTTACACAGATGTTATGTGCATATTATATCCCATAGTCATCTTTAATGACATCCACGAGCCAGATAGGGTGTGGTGAATTGTATTCTTACTCCGTCACCACACGGCACAAAGATCCTTAAAAGTTCTAAATCCCTTTGAAAAATTGTCAACAATAATTATGATACTTTTAATGGCAAACATAAAATATTGATATACAGGATGTATCAGGTTATGAGGGAATTGGTCAAATGGGTGCTAGGCAAGGGTGGGACGAACCCATGAAAAAAATTTGAAATAACAATATTGATTCATTAATGAATTAGAGACATGTAAAGTTTTCAATTTTGTCATTGCTTTTTCGTGTAAATCTGATTGAAATGTATAAAGTCAATGATACTTAATCTGCAACATATTCGTACTTTGTTAAATATTCATTAGAAATTGAATAAATCAATGATTACGTTCGCATAATCTTAATCTAATAGTGATTAACTTCACTTTAAATCAGTTGATCCGCCGATGACCATTGATGAGTCGCCTTTGTACCTACGTTACCATTAAAGTGTTCACGCAAGTAATACCTATTTATATTGTCGAAGCTTTACATGCCTACATGTGTCCTGTCTGTACATGCCTACATAATACGTAACATTTAAGGCACAGAATCTTAGACACACATTTTTGTTATCACTATAACTTTTATGTTTTATTGTTTTTTGTGTAATTATTCGAATTACGATCTATGACTGTTGAACTACAACATACTCGAACAGTTGCCCCATAACCTGATACACCTGTATATAAAGGAATAAGACAGCATTAATAAATTTTTTTAACAATACCTTGAGCTTCATCTAACTGTCTTTGTAGATCTGATACCATAAGCTTCATATAGTCATAACTGGCGCATGCAAGTGCCTTCATCCAAGTTTCCATAGAGGCCTGAGAATTAGTACAGAGGAAATATGTCCGCCCTCCCTCACAGTGAAATACTATCTTGAAACTGTATGATTCTTCCTCTGTTAACTCTAAAAAACATGTAAGTATTTTACTATTACTACAGAATAGACATTACTGTGTATATATATGTATTCCTTTATTTGATAAATCATAAAGCTAATCAGTTGTAATTCAGTATGTACATTTACAAATAAACAATAGAATTAAAATTGACTGAGGATCAAAAACTGAACAAAAATTTGACTGTGCTTATAATGCAAACAATTTTTATATATTTGTTATTCTTTTAAAAATAGCACAACCAATACAAAGTAAGAATATTTATAGAATAGGATTTAATTTTAAATTTAATTCCTACCTATTGTACATCCTTCTAATATAATAACACCAACTGGTTCCTTATCGCCTTTCTTGTCGAAATAAAATAAAAGATTTCCCTTTAGCACAAACCATCGTTTCTGATAACTCTTGCCAACTTCTCCTCTCATGTCTAACCATCCATCGCGGTCTACAGGCGTCGCAGAAGACGCAAAGGCGCATAAATTCTTTTCATTTATTTTCATTGTCATTTAGAAACACCACATAGGAGATATAGGTACCAAGCGCCTAAAAACGGATGTCTATTCTTAGACTTTATATAAAACACTGCCCCTTTAGATCGTAGTAAATACTACAGAATATATTCTGTTGTTAGGGATTTTGCACTTCTAATTAAACCTTTATATTAATATTCGAGACATTTAAATTAGGTCTAAATATGAATTTAATAATTACGAACGCAGTAAGTCAAACTACCAAAATTCCAAACAAAAATCACAGAGTATTTATCATTTTTCTAGGGATAATCGATGAACATCGACATTCGATTTTCATCGATGTTGAAAGGAAAAACATCGATGTTAACGGAATTCATCATCGATGTTATTAACATCGATGTTGTTTAAAATATCGTAACATCGATGTTAACGGAACTGATCATCGATGATAATTCACGCAATAAAATAATGAGCACTTGTCGATGTCCTAAAAAAAAAAAGCTCATCACAGTTTAGCCCGTGGAAAAGTATTACCGGAAGTCATCGTACATATACATAAGGTCCGACTTTGATTTCCTAAAAAAAAAAGTCACCAAAATCCTGTGCTGAGAAAACCACTTACTACTACCGGGATTTAACGCTATATCATAAGATTGGACTTCAGATTTCCTAAAAAAAAAGGTCATCAAAAATCTCTCCCGAAAATTTTAGTCGTTCGATAATGGATAATGACATCGACGGTTTTCTAACATCAATGTTAGGAGTCACACTATATTATAAGATTCGACTCAGATTTCCTAATAAAAAAAAAAAGCTCATCACAATTTTACCCTGCGAAATTTATTTTTTTGTCAAAAATTAAAACGTAACATCGATGTTAGACTTTCGATAATAACATCGATGTTCGGTTTTCGATAAATGTCGGACATCGATGTTGGGCTTTCGATTATGACATAAATGTTAACATCGATGTTTTTCTAGCATCGATCATCCCTACATTTTTAATTACTTTCAATTTACGAATTTTATATAAGCAAAGCCCTTTAAGCATAGGTATTATTTATTAGTGTTTATCTCTCGTCACTCAATATAGTCATACTATTATAGTGCTATGATTACACTCGTAAAGATTTTCTCCGTAAAGTTGACAACACAATTAAATTACTGTTTCTTTAATACAGTTATTATTTTTGTACTGATCCTTCTGAATTTTTTTAGACCATATAAGTACAGCACTGCCCTAGCACGGGTCTCTTCCAGATGAGATGAAGAAAAATTACCCTACTAAACGACGTTGGCTAAACAGGTTGACTTAGGGTTCTATTTCAAGTTTTCCTTCTCTTAAATAATAATTAAGTCTGTTAGGTTGTTATAATATGTATGAAGGTCCTTCGATTACTGTTAAGCCAAGGAAATAAAAGCTCCGCTCGATGGTAGACCTTTCTAAGGGAGAGCTGGCAAGAAAATTCCGCTACTGTGCGTGTATGGAGTGTAGAAGGAGTGCGTGTAAGGAGCACCATCTCGTATGGGGGATTAGTCGAAAAAGTGTCCACTTGTAAACAGCAAATTAATAGCGCTAGTGTAGCAAGTGGAAATGATATGAACTTAGCAGTTATAAACAGAGTTATGGAGTGAAGTGTGCTGGGTTGAAAAATTTTATATTTATCTTGACTTCTGTCGTTAAGAAATATGCAGTATTTAAAATCTCAACTATTTACGTAGTCAACTGTAATTTAGTAAATAATAACCTATGAAACTTAAGAGTGAAGTGTGCTGGGTTGAAAAATTTAATATTTATCTTGACTTCTGTCGTTAAGAAATATGAATTGCGCTGTAACAAAGCGGAAATGTTTCTTTCCTTTTCTAATTTAGTATCCTACTCTAATAATTTGTGGCGCTCTATTTAAAATTCTTCCACTTGCTACTATAGCGCCACCTTAATTTTCTCCTTTCAACGGACACTTTTTCAACACTGAGATGGTCCTCCTTACTTCTACACTCCATATGTGCGTGTAAACTATTTGCGCTATTCCAATAAAACTAATTTGACTGTTGTAACAAGTGTTACTTTTTTGCAACACAGGAATGCATATAACCCACCCACAGTAACAGAAGTAGTTATTTAGTAGTTATGGTCATCTGTGAAATCTTGTGTAATAAAATAGAAAAATACCATACCATAAATTTAATTCGTCATCTATCTCAATTATCAACATCGTTCTTAATACTTTGGATCAACCATCTTAAAAAGTGGTAGGACCACAGTGTCGGTCGGTCGACAGTCAGTTCGGTGAACGAGAGAACAGGAAGCCCAACTATCTGAGGATGTTTGCGCGTGGTGGCTTTTAGTGATGCCTTTAGTATTATCGAACCTCATTGCACGCATTTACACTCCCTTCACTCCGGGATGAGAGCCATCAGCGCTCACCTATAGTCCGGGCTAAGCTGTGAAAGTCATCTGCAGCTAATAGCTATACACACAAAAATAAAAAAATTGCGTGAGTACTAAGTTCCCATGTCAGAAGTGAAACTTCTTTGGTTCCATGTATTTCTATCAGTATTAAAAAAAAAAGAATAAAAAAAGATCTCTCGATCTTTCTCACTCACGTGCTCCCTACGCTCGCCCTATGGCTGTACTTCGTGCCATGTTCGCCCTTTCTCACTCTCTCTCAATCGGTCTCAATCGCTCTCTCCCTCTTCTTCGATAAAAACACTGCACATCTTCGTGACGCTAAATTGCGTTTCATCCGTAAAAAATTTACCCTCATGCGCGCAAAGAAGTTTCACTTAAAAAAAACACTCTCTTCACTTTCTTCGCGGTTGGCTGCGGTTTTGCAAAGGTCCATTAGCGGCAGTAACACTATCAAGTACGCATGTCAGAAGTGAAACTTCCTCAGGTACCCTTCATGCTTCATCCTTCATTCTATTCTCTCGCCGGCTGAATCCTGTACATTTACGTGTTTATGCCTCTATGGACTCGCTTTTTCGTTTCATCGAGTTTGAAATCACAACGATTCTAAAGAAGTTCCACTTCAAAAAATCTCATATCATACATTTTGCAAAACAACTTTTGACCGGTCGTCTACCTGAAGTTAACTCTCCTTGAGAATTTAGGTAATTGATAACCAGACGGCACCAAATGAATTCGGCTCAAGTAGATGTTGAGTTCTTACTCGTCTTTTACGACACACACAAGCTGTAAATTAGTTGGTATTGGTAGTGTTTACAGCCCCCACACAGCAAACGTCATCTAACCAAATATTGTAACAGAATCAGAAACAATGTGTTAACAGAAGGGTATGATATATTAATGACTTTTGTTTTAGGTGTAAATATTTAGAAGTAGGTAGTAATTTTTTATTTATATATCATTTTTATTAGAAGTTCCTGGAGCAGCAGAGAGACTTTATGTCACTCTGTGTATTCTACTGGCTCTTTCGTAGAGTGCTCTGAGGAACTGTTGGGCTTAGTACTATCGTTATCTTTCTACCCCCGTACCACTCGACATCGTAGTGGGGTTCATACATTTCATCAGAAAACGATATGGTCAACAACTTTACGTCTACTGAATACGTTATCGCCAGCCTCACAAGTAGCTACGAAGCCAATTTAATACTGTTGGAGATAGGTTAAGTGAGCGAAGTAATAGAGATAGAAAGATAAGAGATTAGACTGTAAGAATGTGGGGTTCTTCGCGACTTCGATTAGCACTTATTGGCTTTTTAAATATCCTTGCTTATTATTTATTAACAAAGGGCTATTTAAAAAAATATAGTCTATGTGGCAGTCTAACTGTGATTCGTTTCTTTATTAATCCGGATATATTTTTGTAATGTATTGCACAGAAAAGGCTTAATTGTAATTAATTTGTTTTGTCACAATTTTACGCGTGCTTTCATATTCAACCAAAGTTTTCAGAGAAATTAGATAGCCAGCTCAATTAATGGCAGCAAATCACTAACCCAAAATGACTTTAAACATGCTACATTATAAGTAGATGTACTGCTCTATCTTATTTAATAAGAAAAATTAAATAGGATGTGGCTGTATGGCCTTAAGCCTGTTTGCCGGTCGGACCGCCTGAATTGAACTAAAAAAAGGCCATAAAAAATAATAACTAAGCACAGAGTACATTTGTATATGTATATATCCAAGTCAAAAAAATATTTTATGTGTTCATAAATGTTGAATATTAATAATATGCAAAAACACAACCATTCAAAATGGACATTATTTTACATTGAAAATGGTTGGTAAGATATGTACTGTATGCAGAAGTTGTTCTTTTATTGATACGGAACTGTCCTTTTTCACCTACCCCGGTGATCCGATAAGGTAAATAAGATAAATTTACTTATTATGTTTAGTTCTAATAACAGTTTTTAAGTTGAAGAAGTACTTTTCTTGAGAGTATTGTTTTAAACATTAATAGATATGTATTTGTATTGCATGTCTTTGTGACCTTGTCAAGCCGACGCGTCTCTATAGCTATAATTTATTTTGTTATTAAATGTTTAATATCTTCGTGTTTTAACACCTACACACGTACTGTGTATTTGTAAACAAATATTAATAATAATACCGTACAATATCAACAATAATAAAGCTAGTATCTGCTATAAATCAACTAAGTAAGCAATATATTTGACTATTTCACATTCTGGCTGTGTATAGTTAATTATTTGATTATTTTCTAGGAGGAAAGAGTGGCTTATAGCTGTCAATCGTACAGATTTGATAAAAAAGTTGGATGATGACAAAATTAGATGCAATCATAGAATATGTGAAATACATTTTGAACCGAGGCATGTTCAAATATCAAGACTTTGTAAAGACAAAAAGTTTTTAACTAAAGATGCATTTCCTACTTTATGTATAGGCGCATCCAACAAAATGCATCCTATCTATGATAACTTTTTAAAACCGACCAAACCAATACCTATAGCCAATGCTCAGAATGTTGTTTGGAAGAAAAATGGTACTCAACGAAATAATACTACTGTAAGACAAGAGCCACCTGTACTTTCGAAATATAATTTGAGACCTATTAAACAGAAGATAATACATGAAGAAAATAGTGATGAAGAGGAGGATGATGATGATGACGATTATTATTATGGTAACCAATACAAACCTACAAATGTAGTTTATACTAAAGTTAAGCGACCTGCTAGTCCACCGTTTTACAATGATGCATCACAGTTCTGTGAAAGTCTATTGAATGTTTCACAAAGCACACAGACAGCTGCCGCATTGAAAGCTGAGTCACAAGCACGTGCTGAAAATAATTTTTCACAGCTATGTTCAAAATATCTGTCATCTGGTATATCACAACTTATTGACTGGAAGGAAAGTTCCGATAAACATGTGAATTTTACATTATTTGCACTCAATTTATATTATTCTACGAATCTGTATAACATGTTAAGTAATATGCTAAGTCTTCCGCCTAAAAATACTCTAAAGTATTTTCTACTCCCAAAAACTACAAGAATTAGTGAAGATTTTTTAAATGCTTTCAAATGTAAAATTAATAATATGTCAACTAATGAAAGGATATGTAGTTTTTCAGTGGGTAGTATTTTATTAAAACCTAGTCTTTATTATGATATTAAACATGATAGAGTAATTGGTTTTAATGATATTAATGGTATTCAAAATATTTACCTTGCAAAATATGCAATAGTTCTAATGGTACAAGGAATCTTGGAGGATTGGCAGCAACCAATTGCTTATGCGTTTGTATCTGAATATGATAATATTCCTGAAATTTCAATCTGGATTGATGAAGTGCTCACTTCACTTATTAGCATAGGTTTAGACATTCGAGTGTTTGTGTCTGACCCAAGATCTGAATTTCTTTATGCATCAGAATCAAGATTTGTTACATCAGAAAAAACACATTTCACAATAAATGGTACAGATATATTTTACATTTACGATACTCCACAGTTATTAAAAATTGTAAAAAATAATTTGAAATCTTGCAACTTTCACTATGGATCCAATCCGCAAGATAGTAACAACAAAGACTTTTTTGAAAAAGTTGGCAACCTCTGTAATCTATTGAATGCAAAAAGTCGTTTCTCAAATAGCAAATTCAAAAGAGCATTTTCTAATAAAATCTACCAATATAATTTTCTAAATCACATGTTGCAGTTGTTTAAAAATTTAAAAGTGGTACGCAGGTCTGATGAGGTAGATGTTACTGAAAACATGAAGTTCATAGAAAGTTTCCAAATTAGCATAAAGACAGTCCAAAAATTATTCGAACAATTATGTTTTATAGGTGTTAATTATTTAATAACCAGCCGTTTGACACATAAAGGTCTAGAGAGATTCTTTGCACAAGTAAAACGCACTGGTAGTAAAGAGGAATGCACCCCGAAACAATTCAATAAAATTTTTGTGAGAAGCTTTGTGTTTAATGCATTAAAAAAGCCTGTGAGTCGCAACAGCTTACTGAACTCAGCGGATGCTGAAGAATATGCTCAACAACTTCTAGATGAAGAAATCAAGCTAAAAGATAGTCTTAGCAATCTGCCGTTATTAATCCGGACAACAGATTATAGGGACAAAATGCCTGAAAAAAATGCGTTTGTCTACATATGCGGGTATTGTTATAAAAAGTGTATACAATTACACAATTGTGATAAATTTCAGACATATATAAGAGGTGGAATGAATCTCGAAGATGACACGGCAGTCCTTTGCAATAAACTAGATAGAAACATACAGATATGCAAAACAGTGCCACCGGAGGACTTTACAGAATACTTATTGCTTTTGGAATTTAAGTTTAAAGAATTTTTTGATGCAAATACCGAGATATCCAGCATAGGTCAGGAAATATTTAAGGAGTTTGAAGATTCTGATTATGGCTTCGGAATGCCTTGCCCATGCTTCCCCATAGACTATTTAAAAGCATTATTTATTAGACTTCGATTATTTTATACTATTAGAAAAAACAATAGAATGATTAAGCAGAAAAAAGGGTTGAAGTCATTTAGAGTTTTTAATTTATAGATGTTAATTATAATACAGTAAAAATAAGTTGTAGCAAGTAGACAGGGCAGCCCAAGTCACCCTTGACTTCCTTGAATAAATTTTAAGAAGTAACAGTTTCTGTTTTCAGAGTGTGATATAAACTGCTAATGTATTATTATTTTCGGGAATAGATACAACTATCTTCCCCTACCGACTGGATCACATTGATCTCGGCTCTGCTTTAAGGCTGGTTATATTGAATAAGATGAGGTATTCACCTACTCGAATGTGGCAGCAAGGTAGAACGCTCACTGAGTAAGTCTTCTGTGGGCTTCGCACGAATATCTGCGACAAAATATTCGTTATCGAGACCATTTTGTATGGCATTTGGAGTAGCGCCTCTATCGTGCGATAACAATTTGATTCAAATCCCATACAAATTAGTCTCGATAACATTACGAATACCTTGACGAAGTATTTGTGCTAAGCACACTGCTGCAATCTTGAGAAAAAGCAGCCTTTCTCAAAGAAAAGGCGAAATATGGTGGTATGTGGCGTCTCCCCACTTCCTGGGATGATGTAACCATGGTTGGGAGGAAGGCCCAAACTCGAATAATTTAATATTTTACAACTAAATTTATTTAATATTAGAGACATCTTGACAAATACAAAAATGGAAATTATTTCATTGTCGTTACATATCTGCAAAATTCATAATGGTAACTTACATAGGTATTTAAGATGTGAGATAGAGGCTGTAAGTATTGTAATATTGCCGGCAGTTGATGATTTTACTGATCATGTCTAACATATTATTACCTAATACTGATGGTGCATACCAGGCCATCTTTTTGTAAAATAATTTTAAGCAACACATTGCCATTAAATAACATTGTATAACTTTTTAATATCTAATAGCAACATGTCCACATTGCTGTTAAATAAACATTACTTGCTGCGTCTATACTGCCAGTATATGTAGAAAAAGAAATAAAATTTTATTATTATAAATTAATAGGTATGGTACTTCAGGAATCTCTATTTAAATTTAATATTTATAAAGTTTTTTCTTTTTTATCTATGAGTGATATTTACGACAAATGTTGATTGAAGTTACTTTGGTTAGGTAACGTTACCTACCATTAATGTGACAGACTGAAAAGCTGGGGGAACATTACGTTACACAAAAACATAAGTAACTTTTATAATTAGTTGCGTGCGTGTAGTCTTAGGTTCTCTCAAGTGAAATAACTTACAAATAAAATAATATACAATAGATTTTTAGCCAGTAGCTATATTTAGCTGCTTAGGTATTGATATAGGTACTTATAATGTATGTTTGTCGTAGCATAGGCGTCTCTTATAGCCCAGTCATATTAGGTAAAAGAAAGGGTCAACCTCGGAATGAAAGATAATAAGCTGTAAATTGGTATAAACCTTTGTTTTGTCGTTCTAAATGTTGTCTCAAAAGTCACAAATGTTATCGTGTCCGCGTCTTAAGATGTTGAAGGTCAGAGGTCATAAAAATCGGTTTTTCGCGAATATCTCGCTTTCTATTGCTTAAATGAGATTTGCACTTATTATAAAAGTTGTAGAGTATAAAATCCTCTACAACTTTTGTTTGAACTTTTTTTTCATACGATCAACCATTTTTGCTGTAGACCACGAAGAGTGCGCCGCGTACAGTCATATATGGCCTAATGCAAGGTCAAGCGTGAGTTACGGTTATCAGTAAACTGTTAATATCACAACAAAACAAGCCAGAGATGATGCTGATGTTCTCATCATCGAGACAGCTATTGCATTATCAGAATATCAAAAGACTGCCTTCATCATAGGAGAAGATATTGATTTGCTCGTTATTTTAAATTGAACGTACTCAATCACATCAACAGGAAATTTTCTTTAAAAAAGTTGGCAAAGGCAATGTTAAGACACACACAATCGCAACAGCTGCTACACTTGTAGGTGGAAGTGTTGACAATAGGCATGACGACAGTATAAAAGAATCGATGCATTAATGATTTTAAGGGAAAATACATATCAAAAAAATTTAATACGCTACTTTAGATTTATCTAAATAATTAAGATTGTTAAGATTTTCAATAAATTAAATCATTAAAATACTGCATTCGGCCATTTTGGCTGAAACACCAATCACAGTGTATTACGTCACGTTAAGGTAAACTACTCTGTTTGTTGTTCTCAGTACTACTGATTACGCATTTGGATTGATTTTCTATTTGTTTACGTGTGATTTAGCGACTCTACTCGATTATTACAATGGAACCAAGCTTTGTTAAAGCAAACAGCTCAAATTTGCCCAGGATTGATGTATTGTCAGCTGGTGGCAGACTATTTGGAGGGGCGCAGCGTCCTCTACGCCAACCGAGTCAACGTCCCTTACGTTGTGCGAACGCCCATGACGTGCGGTGTTCCACAGGGGTCGGTCCTCGGACCCACCCTGTGGAACATCGGCTACGACTGGGCGTTGCGGGGGAGCCTCCCACCCGGGCTGGGCGTGATTTGTTACGCCGACGACACGCTCGTCACAGCCCGCGGTGGGACGTTACAAGAGGCGGTAAGCCTGGCGACCTCAGCCACCGAAGAGGTCGTCAGGCGGATCGAGGCGCTGGGGTTGAGGGTGGCCCTGGACAAGACGGAGGCCCTCTTGTTCCATGGGCCCCGTATGGACCCTCCCATCGGCGTCTCGATCACCGTCAATTCGGTTGGGATCAGCATCCAGGCTCATATGAAGGACTTGGACCTGGTGCTCGACGGGTGATGGTGGTTTCAGGAGCATTTCCGCAGGCTCGTCCCGCGTCTCGTCGGCGTGGCGTCCGCCCTACAATGGCTGATGCCGAATGTGGACGGACCGAGCGCGGCATGTCGACAGCTGTACGCGAGGATCATCCGGTCGATGGCCTCTACGGCGCACCGATGGGGGCGGGATCCATGACCGCCCGACTTAGGGCCCTCCTGTGGCGTCCACAAAAGGTCATGGCGGTCAATATCATCCGCGGGTACCGTACGGTGGCGACGGAGGCGGCGTGCCTGTTGGCCGGGACTCCCCCATGGGACCTGGAGGCGGAAATGCTCGCCGACTTGTATCGGCGGGTGTCGGGGGTGCGCGGGGGGGGGGGAGGTGTGGTCTCGTTAAGGGATCTCACCGCCTGGCGCGTCGACGCCCGCCGAGACGTCATCGCCCGTTGGGCAGACCGGCTGGAGAGGCCTCGATACGGTGTTTGTTCCATGGAGGCCTTCCGGCCGGTGCTGATGCAGTGGTTGGAAAGGCGGCACGGAGTGCTCTCCTTCCGACTCGTACAGGTCTTGACGGGGCATGGATGCTTCGGCAAGTACCTGTACAGGGTCGCTAGGAGGGAGAGAACTCCGTCCTGCCACCTCTGCGATTGCGACGAGGACACGGCGCAGCATACGCTCGAGGTCTGTGCCGCTTGGGCAGAGCCGCGTCGTGAACTCGTCGCAATCATCGGTGCCGACCCGACGCTACCGACCATCGCTAGGGAGATGCTCGGCAGCATCAGGAATTGGGACGCGGTCGCAGCCTTCTGCGAGGCAGTTATCTCGCAGAAGGAGGCGGTGGGTCGCGACCGCGAGGAGCACAGCCTCGATGATGCGACTCGCTGCCGGCGACTGGGGCGGCCCAGGCGGGATTACCTGCGTGCAATGCCGCCCTAGCCGAGGCCGCGGTTGACGTGACCGGGGATTAGTCCGTCACCCACCGAGAGGCCGACCGCGTGAGGAAAGACCGACGTCCTCCCCGAGAGGGGGACGTCGGTCGATGGGAGGGTGCCCCGGGTAGGGGTTATTCCGTCGGGCCGACCACTGATGACAATTAACCCTGCTCCAGAGGTCGGCCCAACGACGAAGGCGACGTGGTGTTCGGGTGGGTTGCGGCCTCCGACCGCAGCCCACCCCAAAAAAAAAAAAGGATTGATGTATTGATGTTGGGTGATTTCCTCGCTACAAATAAAGAATTTTGCTCGCCTGAGTTTAGAAACGTAAAAACTTCTTTGTAAGTAAATTTTTGTTTATCTTTACTACCATGTTTCTAGTAACCTAATCTCTAGTACCAACTTAGATATAATCTAACTCGTTTTGAACTGATGTGAGTTTATTTTATTTTCATAGTTTATTTTTACATTAAACTTGTCATTGTTTATTCTTGAGGTTAGCTCCCTCACAGCTTTGCGAGCTTTAACCACTTAACTCTTATTATTTTCTTGTTAGGAACATGTACAAATACTTTGTTGGGGGTTTTTATTGATGTATTTTTGCACTGAGGTACTGCACACCAGTTATAAACTTTGGAATTCATTTTTATCACAAGAATTAATTTAATGTTTTGCTTACTTTCTTCGCTACACATAGACACAAGGACGTGGTTACCTTAACGTGACGTAACAGCCGACGCCATGACACCGGCGAGCTGTTTTCGCGTTTTATTTAAAAAATATTGGAAAAATTGTTTTGAACTTCTTTAAACATAAATTTATTACCGAAATATAGGTTTTTTCGTAAATAGTAAGTGTGTGCCCACATTACGGCAAAGGATTTCAAAATCTTTCGTCACGCCTATTGTACAGCTTTATTTAGTTTCGTTAATTTGATGAATTGCGTGTAGCGGAAATGATCAATGTTGTCCTCAGATTTTGGAGCATTAAATAATGCCAACAAGATACGCACTCAATTTTCAAATAATGTTTGTACGGGGGAGTTTTCTTGTTGGAATACTTCCATCAGTTTATCCAAATTGAATTGAATTTTCTCTAATGCTCTAGTAACAGTTTTTTTTTCCTTTTTTAAATAGCGCAGAAGTCGTGTCACAGCCACTAAATGCGTCTAAAAATATAAAGTGTTTTTTAGTACGACGATATTGGTCGAAACTTTTAGAAGAGTATATTTGTGTCTTAACATTGCCTTTGCCAACTTTTTTAAAGATAATTTCCTGTTGATGTGATTGAGTACGTCCAATTTAAATAACGAGCAAATCAATATCTCCTCCTATGATGACGGCAGTCTTTTGGTGTTCTGATAATGCAATAGCTGTCTCGATGATGAGAACATCAGCATCATCTCTGGCTTGTTTTGTTGTGATATTAACAGTTTACTGATAACCGTAACTCACGCTTGACCTTGCATTAGGCCATATATGACTGTACGCGGCGCACTCTTCGCGGTCTACAGCAAAAACGGTTGATCGTATGAAAAAAAAGTTCAAACAAAAGTTGTAGATAATTTTATACTCTACAACTTTTATAATAGGTGCAAATGTCATTTAAGCAATAGAAAGCGAGATATTCGCGAAAAACTGATTTTTATGACCTTCAATATCTTAAGACGCGGACACGATAACATTTGTGACTTTTGAGACAACATTTAGAACGACAAAACAAAGGTTTATACCAATTTACAGCTTATTATCTTTCATTCCGAGGTGAAACCCCTAATATGACTGGGCTATTAGGCGTTTTATAATAGTATCCTATTAGTATTCCATAATTGTCTACATATTGTAGGTACTGTAAGATCTTTTTTATTATATATTTTAAATCCAATATGTATTGAATGTTTTTACAATTATAAAATTATTTTCATGACTCCACGGCCAAGCCAAATGGACTACCAAAATATGATTCTCGCATTTCGACTCTAGTTGAGAGTATCGATTGCACAACAAATATTAAAAAAATATATATTTTATGATACCATCTGAAATATATTCATCTAATCGAGCAAATGTCCACATGCATTTATGGATGCCTAGGAATAGTCTTTTTTTTATTATTATCAAAACTCTTATTAATAAGTGTAGTGTAAATCGATTACAGCGCATGAATACTGTCCTGTAACTAATTGGATTAACTAGATTTAAAGGAATTATTCCGTACTGCATTTGTATTTTTGTTTTGGACGGCCTATGGCCTGGACGCACGCCATCGCGATGCGCGGCCCCAAATCCCACCCATTTGCCATTTGGCCGACTACCGTCGAATTTCTTGAGATCGGTGGCCAGCCGCGCGTTATGCTTTTGGGTACCATTCCTCCCTGGCCGTCTCTCTCACGCGGTCAGCCTCTGCCAGTGGCTACTGGACCGGGCCAATAAAGTTACCAGTTCCAGACATATTTCTTCCTAATCAAGATTGACATAATCGATAAAGATGCATTTATACATCATTGCATCAAGCAATCAATATTATCGCCGTATGTCAGCATTGCTTGGTGAGTGCATAATCCATCCATTATTAAGTCCAGTTGGCTTGGTTGACTTGCCTAAGATGTACGTAGCTAGGTAATTAAGAAAATCAAATGATCTGGTTTAGATGATACGTTTTTAGGTAGTTCACTCGAAATAGAAATTTTATGTCTGAATATTATATGATGTATGAAATGAAGCCTCATTGTGTAAGCGATGAATTTTAATGTAATCTGTTAAAGTTGTAAATTCCGCCATAATCTGTCAAATAATTCTGATTTTATAGAGGTAACTATTCGGTAAATTAAAGCAAATTTTATACATAACAACTTCATTGATTACATAATAAGGAGGGTTGGTCTTGTAGTTCGAGATAAATAAAAGTATTATAAAATAAGTGTAGAACGAACATTAGCATAAGAATATTTCCTATTTTATAGTTTCTCTTTTTATAATATAATAACGATAGACGACAAATAAAACAGTGCTTTTTAAATATGTAATATTTTATTCATAATTATTATTACCTATTTTCACAGTTATTTATAAAGTTATTAATATCAAGTATTACACTAATTTTGTTTTACGAATATCTAATGATTGCTCCATTTAGAAAATTTTATTTCCACATCAATCATCAGATTTTTATCGCTTAAAACTATTATATAACAAAATGGTGAGGTCTATGTACAGTACAATCCCAATTCCCTAAAAAATTGACAATTTCACAATAACAAAGAAGTTAAAAAAACGAAATCCTTAAAATAATAAAAAAACCATTTGCTACGAATCTCGCCTTATTAACAAACTGTACAAAATATTACGAGTGGTTTCTTTAAAATATGCTCCATCCATACATCGGCAACGTGGGCAAATAATTAACGGTATTCGATACTACATCGAGCGTATGTACATAATGTCCTTTTACAAAACAAAATAATAAACTATATACAACATCATTAAATATTCTCAAATGCTGTAACACATTTAAAACATTTTATATTCAACTAGGCATAATTCAGTTAAGTGGCGGTCGGGCCGCATCTACAATAAAATAATTTATAAGTATTGCGCACGCGTACGCGCTTTGAATACCAAACGACTGTACAAATTGCCTATCATCACTTGAACGTACAAAAAAAAAAATTAGGTACTAAGCAACAACAAAAAAAAAAATAATTTACAAGTGATTAATCGATTTGTTCTTTATGAAAAAAAAAAAATTATTTAATTATTGCCGAAATCAGTCCACAAAAATAATATTAAAAATGGAATATATGAATTAAAAAAGAAGGGAGTAAATAATGTAATTAATACATGATCAAAAACCTCGTATCGGACATATTTACATGTTTTTGTTTTTCACAGCACACCTCTTCTAAGCTAATCGTTTTAATAATATATTAAAATAGAAAATTTTCATTCTAACTACTAAACTGTCGGAGATTCAACGCGGTCTTCTGTTGTTTCAAATGACTCCATTTTAATATTTCAGTTACAAAACGACAATCTCTAATATACAAATGCTACTCCACAACAGTATCTAAGGGGGGGGGGGGGGGGCGGGGGCTTTAATAGCTATATTAATTTAACTATCCGTAAACTATTGGTGTTACTAATTTAAATTTTTGTTTCATTGTCATAAGACAGATAATCTCTAATGACATCAATTTTGGAACAAACTATGTAGTAAATACTCCTGATATAGCAAACATGGCGCTTTTGTTCCCTCTGAGTCAATAATGCAGAATGACATATAATTTTTAAATTAATAATAAATTTATCTAGAACATTTGTCGCTAGAGATTGCTATATAAATGTTGGTGTGCAAGACCTACAAAATTAATTTATATAAAATAACTTATTCAAAAAGCATACAAAAATATTTTTTTTATGTCGATATGACATTTGTCTTTATAACAAAAACGAAATGATTTTGTGGACAACTTGGATGTGTCGGTAAAAAAGAAATCTAAAACATACATATCTAACTCCTTTGGTAATTCATACCGGTTTATTATAACAAAAAGCTACATTATTACATATTATATGTATGTAACTATTATCCATTTATGTTGCAGTTGCAATTATTTTAAGTGTCAATAACATAAAAGATGTTGCAGTATTAAGATAAAATTCATTCATTAACATTGTGTGAAGTGAATATTAATTAGTGTATAGAAACGGGAGGTTGGAAGGAAGGGATAACTATGAAAACATTGCATAAAGTACTATAAATTTAAAAATACATATTGAGATCATAATATAATTTGATGTTTTTGTATGTGAGTGAAAATGCTTATGACATGCACAATTCAATGCATCGGTAACAATCTTTCTATAGCGGACCAGTTGAATAGTTGAGATGGATACAAGTACTATTTTTTTCTATGGCGTTAGCATAAAATAAACCTTAATCTTTTAAAAATCTAAATCAATAGGATAGGTCTTTAAAAATATTGGAAAAGAATTTTGCTAGTTCCTTTGTTTAATACCTATTTGTATAGCTGTCAAATACGCGCAAGTATAGTTCCGAGGTGTTAAAAATATTTGAGGTAAGATATAGGAGAGCAAGATATAGGCATAGCATCACACCTTTTTCAGAGAAGTGTAGACAGGAACTTCTGTTTGGTAAGGCAAACAGGGCAGATATACACTAGGCATCTCCTGACAAATCTCATTCGTGTCATTTAGACATTCTTCATGCATACTCATCGGTTGAAGTTGTTGATATGATTTTCACTTGTACAACCTCAATCTGAATAAAAAACATTTAACATGATCCATAACTCAAACCTTTGTATTTCTTTCTCAATAGATATTTTTTACCAGTGTTCAATCACTTTTATTGCATATCTCTCTACGACTTTTATTTTCGCTTTCATGCCCTTCTGCCATACTGAACTTCCCAAAACACAAGTCAAGACCATGCCTTTACAGACATGGTTGCTTTAAAACATGTAATGCTCAATTTTCTCAGGTATAATAAGACGAGCAATTTGCTATCTAATTATTGTATAATAATTTGTACCCATATCTCTTTGAAAATTTCGCATCTGGCGCAAGAATTATGATAGTTGATGAAAAATAATTGCTACGGAAAATGAGGTTCACATTTTTATAAAGAATAACAGATCAAGGAAGTATAGATAACTGACAAGACTGTATGGAAGTTTTCCTTAGCATTTGTTATTATTTCCTTAGGATATATATATA
Source organism: Lymantria dispar (assembly GCA_032191425.1). Classification (NCBI taxonomy): domain Eukaryota; kingdom Metazoa; phylum Arthropoda; class Insecta; order Lepidoptera; family Erebidae; genus Lymantria; species Lymantria dispar. The sequence goes on along the minus strand of CM063444.1, from coordinate 3,796,266 downwards.
TCTGATGACAAATGCTATGGAATATTGAATGGAATAAACACATATTAAAACGTATTTAAGTGTGCTGGTGTAGTAACGAAGTTGCTATATCACAAATTATTTTTGCTCTTATTCTGTTAATCTAGAGTTTGCATTATATTTTGTAAATTAAATTATTCATATATATTTTAAGACGATAGAAAATCTCAACTAGTTTTAAATATATAAAAATTTTTGTTTGACTTTGTTTTGACATGTGTGGCCCTTAAACCTATCACCTTACTAAAATACAACTGCTATGAAAATGAAATGCATCTTCAATATGCATCAAATGAGACATTTATAAAAATGTTTTGTGAAATCATTTTCTACACAAATTGGACCATATTTTGTGATCAAACTTACAGAAGACTTACACCTGGCTTATCTACCTTTTTTTTAATTTTCTATTTATTTATAACAATTTTGATACTTTGATTTAAAATTTGTGTATGGCAATGCTTAATATCCTCCATTCACTCTGTTTGATTAGAAATTGTTTAAAAGGATATGGATCTGCACTAAACTTTTACATTACCCATAGTCTAGTCACTATAGATCATATAAAACCCGGCAATATTTCATGATTCAGTTAAACTGTATAAGTATAGCTCACCAAAATGTACTAAAAATATTTTAAAAACTATCCAAAGTCAAAATGTGGGTGGATTTCAGGTACTTCATCAAAATTACTCAAATGTTGTGTAGATAATAATTTATGTTTTAAATAACCAACTATATTTATGTATATTTAGTACCAATATGGTTTGTCCCAGATACAATTATTACAAATAACCCAATGAAATATGCAGTCAATATATAAGTCACGCAAGAAACTTGTGAGGTGTATTATAAATCACCTTACTTTATAATCCATTGTTCAACAAGGCGTAATATTATTTCGTAATTAATAAACATATCTATTACTAAACAGAGTGAACCACCATCTGAAAATTACTTAACCATACCTATCCATTACAACACTTCATAACAATAACATACCATAACGAGGCCCTCAACTTACAATCCCTACTTTAATTTATCTAAGTACTGCCATCAACTACTATCTCTATCCTACACTGCCTCCCCATTACCTTACTTTAACTTATATGAAGCTTGGATAGTATTATTACCAATAATTTACGATTATCATGTTTAACTTTCGAAACAATGATATAATAGTCAAAATATTATGTAACATTATTATCCAAGCAACAAACATAAGTGCATTCCAAAGATTAACTTTAATAAATTACTCCAATAAATAATTACAGGCATGTGACGTCACAATATGGTAACAGTGTTGCTGAATGTATGGGGCCTCAATAAGTATATTTTTGGCAATATATAAGCAACATGGTCAATGTTGTATTTAGGAAAGCAATTTAGCATGTATTGCTTGGCAACATTGACCTGCATAACAATATATTATGAAACACTGTATAAAATTCTTCATTTTGCAATATAACACATGATCATTTGGGCATACACCACATAAATAAATAAGATATAGTTCAACCAGAAAAATCTAAACGTCATGTTGTAGAAAATTACTGGATGTAATTCTCAAATGTGGCACAATAGTGCCCTTAAAGCATTGTTTTTTTTTTATTATTTTCTGGTTGTACTTTCGTTTTCATAGTATAAATTACCTGCATACGAGTATACAATTTATTGGCCATATACCTCATAACAGTTCGGCGGTGCGTCACGTGTGCCGCGACACGTATTCCACATAACAGAAGGGCACATTCTGAACAATTTACTATACACATCACAGTCATCACACCTCCAAGACACTTAACACCGTTGAACTGGTGATCACGATGCCTTCTATTTTCTATTGATTGTCCAGCAGTTGCTTTAGTATTAGCGGGCTGGTGTATCTAACCAAGTGCGGCTGCAGTGTGATATAACTGCATAAGCACTTGTACATGCAATGGCAGACATGACAGTCGATCGTGGTTGTTACTATCCAAAGCCAACCATGATAATGCATTGTAGCCCTCTAGCACATATCTGAAATTGAAATATAATATAAAGTTAATCATCGAGACATTGATGCTCTGATCCCAATTACCCGGGGTTGACTCAATATATAGTACATATTGCAATTTATTGGCAATAGTATTATGCCCAGCCAGCAAGTAATACCAACTCATCTGACCAACGTGGTATATAGTAGGTCAATTGCCCTCCCATTATGAAAGAGGCTCGAACCCGAGAGATGATGATGTATGCTGTTATAATAATTATTAATAGTCTTACATCCCTACAGAAAAATTAAAATGATTGTTCGTAATTTAAAAAAAAAAAAACGTTTTATCCTAAATGCAATAGCATCTATACATAAGATACATTTCGTAAAAGAAATCAATATTGTTCTAGTTAATTTTGGAACACGCAGAGTCAATTTTGACGAGACTTCCACTGATAGATAGCTCATACCTTAAGAATTAACTAAGGCAATTTTACTTATATGTTCAAACACGACATACGATTCGTACGTTTAGCCAGCGTGGCGTAGGCTAATTTCCCTCACATGGAGGAGATCCATGGAATAGTAGCGGATGTATATGTTAAGATGACAATGATTATATACCTGAGCACATCGGTGGTCGTTTGTGAGTCGAGTGGGTGCGTGTTATTGTCGCGGCGTTGCGTGAGACTAGTGTAGTCATCAGCGGCCTGCAGCGAGCCGGCGTGCAGGTGCAACGCGTTCTTGAGGAATGCGGGGCAAGCGTCGCGTAGGTGAGCGCAGCCCGCCCACCACCAGCCAGGCATCGAGCCCAGCGGAGCCGTCGATACCATGTAGCCTAACGCCAGCGGCTGCTGCAGTAACGTACCCACTTGTTCCTAGCACAAAAATGCCATCCATTTTATTGTAGTCCTTATCGTTTTAGCAAACAGTAGATGTATAGCAATATTTCATATTATATATAGTATACCTAAAAAGTTAAGAAAGTAGAATGAAATATATTTCGTTCTACTAGCGATCTCAAACTCTATTTTAGGCTTACAATAATAACGTATAGAAGGATAGTGTCAATACTTCGAAGGTTTGAAATTTGAATCTAAAAACATTAATGGCGCGCAGACGATTACACACGTACACACGCACACCACTATACAAATTATGAAATCAAATTTTGTTTTTATTAACATAAATCGTCGAAATACTTTTAAAAGTAATGTTAAAAACGTTTTTAAGTTTTACAAATGTGTTATGGCACCATTTGAATGCACTAACCGTCATAATTACCTATTTATTTTTTAAGAGTTGCGTACGTACGTGCAGTACAATGACTTGTACATTACGGAACGGTTCCGGCGTAAGCTCCATTAGGCTTCAATTGAAATGCTTCACTTTTTGTGCGCGAACTTACCTTCTATATGTTATTATTCTAAGATTTTAGGATTATTATGGGTAAATAAGGGGTGGTGAGTTTTTTTTCATAAACTGTCACCACACTGATAGACAATGTATACTAACAGTGGCATTCTCATCCTGGTGATGGTACGACGCCTGATGATGGTGGTGTGCCTGTGGACTGGTGGCCGGATCGTCATCTGTCCTACGAGGGCTGGCTGCGGGACCGCCCCACATGTTATTGAACATATCGCCAATGAGGAGATCTGCCATGTTATCTTCGCCCATCTCCTCATCACCCATGTCTACATTCAAAAACATCATGTCGCTGTCCTCGCCGTTAGCCATCGGAGGCTCGAATGGATTTTGATTCGACTGTAAATAAAAATAATAAACTTTTAGTATATTTATGTCAATGTAATTTTGTAATTAATTTCAAATGAAGACTTCAGCAACGCTATCCTAATAAGCTACGAACGTAGCTATGTAAAAATATAACTGAAAATTGAATGACGACAGCTCTGTTTTGGGCAACGATAATGATGATAGGCCCAAGTTCCTTATTCCTCCACATGTGCGATGGCCAAGTGGTTCTCCCATTACTGCACGATTTTGACTTCAGTCCTAAAGGGGCAGCGCGACCGTAGTTAAATGACCATGTTATCATTCTCCCAAAAGACTAACCTCAATCACTCTGTCATTGTATAAGATCGCACTTTGTAAATCATGGTGAAGAGGCTTAGTCGTAGTGAGGACTTGCATGTAATCTGCTTAAATGGTGGAAAGCTGACACACTATGGACAGTATGATCCATAAATTTTCTTCTGTCATCCCTAACTGATACATCACATGCGGTCATACTACAGCGCCCCAAAGTAATGTTTTTATTTTCATTCAAATAAAGCATATCATAGTATACGTCAAATAAACATACCTGTGTTGTAGCCGAGGTGGGAAATACAAGTATATGCGTAGCAGTCACATCTCTGGGCGTGTGTAGGTGTGACTGTATGGAAGCTTGTGAGAAACGTTCGTCAGGTGTAAATCGGTCCGCCATGAGGCGTAGACAGGAATCCGGCTCGGTGGATACGAGGCACGCTGATAGTATACATGGCACGCCGGACGGATATAGCACGGAACAACTGCCGCAGATGTCGCGCAGCATGGCCGACGCACGGACTAAGTGCTTACGTGATAGTAGCCAACTCCAACCTGATATGTATAATAATTAATTCATAAGACGCTTTATCGATTTTGATTGACAGTTGGGCGTAATCTCCTCAAGTGGATCAGTGATCAATATTATTAAAGTTTTAAAGACTCCTTGAGAAAGAAGGATGGTGACACAATATACATTTAGCCCGTAATGATACATAATATGTAAATTGTAGATTTATAAAATAAAAAATAATGGAACTAAAGTGAGAAAAGCAAAAAGGATTGTACTCTTTAACTATATTCCAATATTTCAGTGTTTTATTGGGATCAGGGATCATTCAGGATTTTGGGCGTTTGGGCATAACAACTTCTTTGTGCATAATAGACGGACGGATTTGCAAAATTCTTTCTTATCCGTAAGAGGTTTATGGAGATATGGGTAGCCATTTATATTTCATAAAAATCTGATGATGAGTTTCGGAGCCAGACAATGCAAATTTTCAATAGATGCGAGTAAGTCAGCAGATTGGTGGGAAACATCTTTTTTAAAAGAACATTTATAGTGTGTGGATCTTACTCAGCAAAAGCGCTAAACTGTAGATAAGCTTTTCAACAGTAGGACTCTTTTAAAACGATGACTTACGGACAGAAAAAGGAAATTGCACAAGACTTGGTTGTACAGAACCTGTCACGTTTGGCTGTCCGAACGGACGATCTATGCTAAGAACACATTAATTTTTATTATATTAATGTGATTTCTAGTTGCGTTTTGTGTGCTAGTAGTAGTCTATTTGCGTGTGTATGTGTTCAAGTACCTTTTAATTCTCCGTGTCCGATCCTTCCAACTCGCCCGACGACGAGCCTCCATGGCTGCGCGGCCTGGCTCATAACACCGAGCGTGAAATCCATCAGCTTAGTAAGTCCCAAGCGTCGTGCTGGACCGCTACGACGACGGCGTGACCTGTTATTGATTTTATGAATTAATAGGTGGATACATACATAGCGAGCAGCGTCACGAGAAAATTGTCTCTAAACGAGCTAGGCAACCTTGGCATCATCGTGATGCTGCTACGCGCAGCAAGACGGCGCGATTGGTTTGTTCGTTCAGTTGTGAGTTAAGACACGAACGGGCATATTCATCTCGCGAATAATATTTACACTGGCATGTTCTCTAAGCCATCTGTATAATTAGGATCATTTACCCTCGTTTAGGATCATTTGACCCGGACCAACTCCATCTGGGTCAACGATTACATTCCCAAAGAGGGTTGACGTCAGGCAGGCGGCCGGTCATAAAAGTCATTGCCGAAACTTTTTGCAATATGTCAAAACAGATGACATATTGCGTCGACCCCAAGTAATTGGGATAAGAGCAAGATGATGATGATGATACCCTCCCTCTCCCTAGCCAGGTGTTTACACCATAGAAAGATGTTAATTACAAAGATTTATATTTATCCATATTAATGATATGATCGAACGAGATATGAAACAGTTGCGTACGCTTAGAGTGCACGCGGCAAACGTGCTTAAAAGTGAAACTTCAACAGTTTGACATAATAAGGAATAGTTACTTACCTATGTGGTACATGTATATTGATAGCCGCAGTGTCTAGCAGTTCGCCGCGTGCGTCTGTAGCCGCGGCTAACAGCCACCTCTGGTCGTGCGAGAGGCAATAAGACAGGAAAAGCACGGCGCCCTGCTCGCTGCCACCCTGACCCCATGTCTCTGCCACCTCCTTAAGGGCGCGCGGAGCGGCTAACACCCACGCCGGTGAGAATAACTTGTAGGGAGCCCTGTTCTTTTCCTATAAACACATTTTCATTAAAGAACACATGTTACAAGTATGATGTTTCATAATTTATTAAGAAACTAGCAAATTCCCGTGGTTTCACGCGCGGGCAAGTCATTTTAAACATTGCTGGGAGGAAAGAGAGAAAAACTAGTTTTTAGGCATTACAAACATACAGTTCAATATTATACATTGGTATAGATTGTTTTTAAGTCTTCTATGTGATGGAATAAGAAAACCACCTCTTCTTTTACTCCACTATCGTAAATATTCATTAAGAGATGTAAGCAGATAACATCACTGTAAATGAAAGAGAACTCAAAATCCTATGTCATCACTTCTGGCCCGAGTGGTCGACTATATTATCTATTTTGCTTCATAGGAAGCAAGCTAAAGGCGGTATGTGTATGGACTGAGCAAAGAATGATAAAGAATCACTATAATATTCAGCCTGTTGAAATACGATTGAAACAGTCGAGTATCCGTGTGGTGACGGAATTAGATTATTGTTCATTACTTCTTAAGTCCCTATCTTGCCCTTGAACATCGTAAAAGCGGACTAAGTACGCATATAATATCAAGAGAAGGAAAACTCTAATCAAAACTCTATAATAAACATGTCTGAACAGCATGGTATAGTAAGGTCAATTTCTTTCCTGTGGAAGAGGTTAGCGCGCTGGTCAAACGTGTTGGCATAGGGTTTTTTGTCGAGTTTCCCTTCTCTTGTATAGATATTATCTGCATATCAAGTCCCTTAATCGTCTTTTACGACACCCATGGGCAAGAAATGTATTCTTAATTTGTCACCACAGAAAATAATATATGTATAGCTCCTAAGTAATATGGTGAAAATATAACTAATCTAATACTCACATCTTTGGACCGCAGGAAGAGATTAGCGTCAGCGGCGGTCCCGAAACCAGTGAGCGACTTGCCGTTGGCGCTGTGTGCTAGCAGTCTCCTTGCACCGCTGAATACGCTAAAGGCAAGCGCGCGTACGTCCTGTGAACCACCTTCTTCCAAGTTTCGACTGCCCAAACCCCACCGTTCGCAAACACTTTCCAAGGAAACTATCTGTAATAAGTTTACATACCAGTTAGAATAAGAATAGGACGAGAGAATACATACATACAGTTGAGCGATAGATAAGAAGTACAAATTTTGACTTATAGCGGAATGTTTGAGATCATCATCGTCATCAGGCAATCAACATCCATTGTCTGACGTAGGTTTACATGAAGGTGATAACACTATAGTCCCCACGCTTTGCAATTGGTATTTTATGTTTGTCAGGCAAATGGTGTTGACCATTCTTGTAGTGAGCTCTTTAACTGATTTTTACGATCCCCATGGAAAAGTAAATGTGACATCACAAGTTCACAAGGGGAGTCGATGTATGACGCGATTATTAAATTATTTTTTATGACGTGATTAAACAGTGAATAAAAAAATAGTTATAGTCAAAACATTGTGGTGATGGAGTAACACACGCTTCTCTTTCCCGCGGTTGTTAAAAAAGAATATTAAGCGATGTGAGTATATAACATAAGTGCAAGAGAAGGAAAACTTTAATTAAAACTCAATCTCAGCTTGTCTATTCAGCATGATCATCATACTTTCTCGCCCTAAGTTTTAGACTTTGATTTTTTTTTTATTAAAACAATAATCTCGAGACTACACTTATTTTTTAGCAATAGAGACGAAAATAATCTTCAAAATGACATTAACATTGATGCAATATACACCTTTAGAGAAATAATAAAGTATATATGTAGTATTATTATTAGAAGCTTTTTTTAAAGACTGTTGCAGGGTGTTCGTGGACTAGGGTTGACTTTATAAACACCCAGACTCAGAACAACAATTTGTGGCTCACACGAAGTGTTGTCCTGCATGGGATTCGACCCACGACACTGATGGTAGGTCGATATTGGTATTATATGGTAGGACACAGGTCAAACATTACGGATCCACGAATTTATGTATTATTATAGTAACAACTAACCTTAACAAGTGGATTATGGTGATGCAAATGGTCCATAGTTCTAGCAGCTAAGCGTAGTAACGCGTACAACGCTAACGAGCGGTGCGCGTGTGACGCTGGAGGTTCCACTACATACACGACAAGAGCGGGCGCTCCGCCCTCTTCCTCATCCCATGACGTGCCGGCCGATGATGGAGCGGACGGAGTCCCACTTGACGTGTTGCTACCCGTCGACGTGTCATTTTCACTTTCAGATGCCGTAGGTGTGGCTGGGTGATCGGGCGTAGATGGCGGTCGCATATGTTCGCTCGGTCGTTCAGTGTCCAATAAGGTACGGTCTAACGTCAACGCTGATAGTTGAGGTACTATTTGTGTGCGTAACGTGTGCGCGTAAGATCGTAGGTAATCTCCCAAGCGACCGTTAGGTAACGGACCGGTCCACTCGTCGCGCTGTTCTCTTTGATTTTCCCGTCGCTCCAGTGGTGTGCTGCGAACTATGCCGTCCCGTGCGATGCGAGTCACGGGTTGGTGTTTCCCGAGGCGACAGGATTCGTATGCAGTTGACAGCTCACGGAAGAATGCACGCAATGGATCGCCGAGTGCATCTTGATCTGCTGCTAACACAATATAAGCGACGTCCCGTGAGTACGAGTAGGGTTCTAATGAGAGTCTTTCCCAATGTCTTAATGCGTAAGGTGAGAGTGAGATCCAGTCCCGATCGTGACCGACGAGTAGTGGTGGGACCGGTTGAGGTTCGCATAGATCTTCGTTGCCGCGGCCGGCTAGACGGTGGAACTGTCGCCACGTGAGCGGGCCGGTGACGCCGTCCCACATGCGTGCGCCGCAACAACGTTTCTGTATAGCATCTTGGAGCAATGGCCTTAGTCGACGCATCAATCTGTACAAAAGAATGACAAATATACATTTAAACTACCTTGATGAGGTTACAATAAGTCGTAAAAAATTTTTTGGGTTAAATTGACTGCACAAAGTGTTTGAGTAACGACCTATCATAATATGCCGGGTGTGGATAATTTTTAATGGAATCAGAAAACAGTATTGTATGTTTGTGAAATTGCCCGTAACAGAAGATTACTTATTGCGAGGTGTTATTTAAGAAAACCAGTATCACGCCGCAATACGATTTGCAACATTTACACTTTTATCTAAAATACTAACATCATATCGAAGAGTACTGCTGGACATTGGCATTACTACAATGTGAGTTAAAATCATAATCGTCACTCTCGTCCGACTATTTGGCGATCGCATTTGGAGATATATGTCTCTCAGTTGAGTTGTTAGTGCCCATTCTCCTGGTATTACCTCAGAAGTGATGACACATTGTACAGTTAGCTCTTCACCACAGGCGTAGTTAATTTTATTATTTTTGTACTAAGGATTTGATCCTTATGTTGCGGTGGACTTTATACAAATAACGGGCAAAAAGTTCATTCGGACACGGAACAACAATTTGTGGATCGCAGAAAGTATTGTCCTGCATGAGAAACGAAAGAGCGGCACCCGACTAGATAGGTCGGTATCTTAACCACTATGCAATGTCTGCAGATTTTGTGCCAACAATTTTGATTTTACTAGTGATGGCTACTTCAGGAGGTAATTAGTGATCGGGTGCCTCTTATTATTTTCTATAATTATTTTTCTATTTTGAAGAGCATGACACTGGAGCTAATACTACATTTGTATACATACAACGTCATTAAAAGAAAATTCACTAAAAATACGAGTTCACTGAGTTTCTTTCCGGATCTTCTCAGTTTGTAGTCACATTCTGATCCGTTGGTAAATGTAAAATTGACAATATGTAAGTGCCCTTATAGAGCTTACATACAACAGAATAAATGATTTGACTACACTATATTATATTGTGTATAATATAGTAATGATATATTACCTGACAACGTCGCGCGATGAGCGCGGTGCTCGCGCACCAATAAATGGCCACCGATGCACGGCGCCCTGATTGTTCGCGCTCGTCAACCACGCGGGGCTCACGTGACTCGTACTGAGGGAAGCACGTAACGCACGAGCCGCCGCCGTACCCCCATCCGTGTATCTGTATAAATATCATCAACTATTATATTTTGCAAATCACTACCAACTAGTGAAAATGATGAAATGAATGAGGTGTATAATATTTTTTAATATCAATCATTATACCTGGTCAGGCAGGGTAGTATAGTTTTGTCCAGTCTTCCTTCTCTTCAGAGAAGTTATACTCATAATAATTTCTGATAATTACGCAAGTATTGCATATTGTAAATAAAACTATTTTACCGCCCGTGACCAAGAACGCTGTAAAGTGTTCGAAACGTCGGGCAATCAAAAATCGAATACAAACATCCGTAAAATAGCTTTAATTACAATATGTTATGTACATATTAAACTTGTTAGTGGCCTTTTCCCACGGGCAAACGCGTATTCTTAGTTGTCACACAGAAAATTTAATAATTATTGAATGTTTGAAGGGGAACGAAGTCATGCTTTAGTTCCTCAAGAAGCACGACACAGAGATCTTCGAATTAATATAGGAAGTGTAACGTCGTGTTTTACCACGGTTCATTTGTGAACAATCCATGGAAAATTGCTTCAAATTGTACTTCCAGGTTCCGTCAAACAATTTGCACTTGTATATACAAGTGCAATGCGTTGTGGTATATGGTTTTATTTCGAGTTTTCCTTCTCTTGTATAAATGTTATATGCATATCATATCACTTAATCGCTTTTTACTACCCATGGGCAAGATAGTTGGTGAACTGTATTCTTATTCCGGCACTGCACGGAAATATTAAGATCAGATTCTTAATTGAATTTTTTTTCTCAGTTCATAACTTTGTGGCGCGCCCTAAATATCGTGTCGCGTGCCATTGGTTCTCCATTCCTGCTATAAGAGATTAGCCCGAAGAAAATCAAAATCGAGACTGTATATCAGAAAATCCTATAATTTGATTCTTATTGTTGTAAATAGGAAAATCTTATTCTAGGATTTTCTGTTTGTTCTGTTTACTGTGTGGTAATGGAGTAAGAATACAATTAACCATCACCTTTTTGCCCGTGAGCGTCATAATAACGATTAAAAGATTATTGCAATGAAATCTATGCAAGTGAAGGAAAACTCGAATTAAATCCTATACCAATACGTCTGACCAGCGTGATATAGTAGGTCAATTTCTCTGCCACTGTTGAGGAGGCTCAAGCCTAGCAGTGAGACGTATGTTATCTGTGACGATGATGATGATTGTTGTAAATAAGATTGAAAATATGCTTCTATGCTACTCTTGCATTCATGATACTCACTCGAGCAAGTTAAGGCTGAGGTGATCGGCGTGCGGTCGTGCCGCAGCAGTAGCGGCTCGTGCGAGTGCCGAAGCCGCGCCGCCCGACATCGCTGCGCTCTGCGCCAGTACCACGTCAGCCACCTCCGAGAGAGCGCAACCACTGCCCGCCCCACCTGGTTCCTCCGCGAGGCCCGTGATCTCCATCTCGTCCTGTGACATAACATCATACACATAGTAATACCTCTCAGTACATGTGCTTTGAAAAGTCTAGGTTTTGTCAATCAACGTTAATGTCCCTCTGGAACTTACTAGGTACTTTTTTCTAGGCTTTCGAGTATTTTTGTATACTATTTGTTTGAGAAATTTATAGACAATTGATTCAGTAGATAAGGTCATGCCTTAACCACTCAACTGATCAAAACAAACTCATTTTGCAATTATATTGTTAAGACAAATACGGTAGCGTATTTTTAAAATAAACGAGCAATTTACATCACAATGGTTCAGTAGAGTTCTGGGATCATCCCAAGTAAGAGAGTTCTTTGGAATTCTTTTGTCGGCACAGATGGGTGATTAAGATACGTCCTTCTGGTCCAAGTGTCGCGGGTTTGATTACTACATAGGACACAATACTTTGTGCTATCCACAAATTGTTGTTCCGAGTCTGTATGTAATCTGTGCCCATTCATTGAAGGTTGTTTATTATTGGCACTTTAAAGCAGGTCTTGTAAAATAAAAAATAATAATAACATAAAGGTTAACAGGTTTAATATATACCATACCTCATAAAACAGTCCAGCTCGATGTGCGAGCCGCCTATTTAGTATAGCACTGAAACCACATGTACAGTGCGAAGGTTCGTCGTCAGGTGTGGGCATGGCCGGCGAGTCCCAGCCGGTGGCGGGCGCTCCGGTGCCGGATCCGGCGCCACCCATGCCCGAACAGCCTGTCAGGTACGTTGCTGCGTCTGCGCCGCGAATGTTACCAACCACCTGTATATACAAATAAAAAATAATGCATTATTGATAATAAATAATTTAATGCAACATTAGTCTCGTGGCATATGCATAGGACTATCAGTTTGAAATTAAGGTTTGAGAACTAAGTCTATATAAAGAGTATTGTTGTATATTTTCGAAAATTTCCTTATAAAACTACTCACTATTAGTAGAATTAGGAAATTGCCTATTATTTTACCGTAAGCGACCTACATATATGTACATACATCAGACTTGATAGGCTTTGTTGTGGTATAAGTAATGTGTATACAGTTAGATCAAGTCCAGAATTTAAATAATGTGTCAGTTTCTTTTGGATTTTTTTTAGAAGGCCACAAATATAGCATAAAAGTTAAAATATCGACTTAACGTGTCAGTATCCAGGGTATCCCATCCCACACAGGGCAACACTGTGAGATCCACAAATTGTTGTTTTGAGTCTGGATATAATTTACGTCCTTTATACTCACTTGTAAAGTCCCCCGCAATACTACTAAGAAAATAATAACTAAAGGGAAATAATAATTCCTTAGTGCAAGCGCGTTGTCTAAGAAAAAAAATTATGTCGAATTTAAGTCACATAGACGAAGTCTAAATATATGTAAATTTACCGACCCAACCATGGCTAAAACCAAGCAACTATGTGAAGAAATGTAATAGCAAAACTAAGCTTATATAAATATGTATTGTAACTGACCTTGGGTCCCGCGTTGCACACGCACAGCGTGCAACTATCGAAGTTGTGATCTCTGAACACATTGAGCACTGTATCGGCGAGTAACACGTTGAGCATTAGTGGGCAAGCGGCATGAGCGGCGGCGGCGGGTGCGAGCGCGTGCGCAGGTGAAGCGGGTTCTCGCCTGCACCTCGTGCGCGCGCTCAACGCTACGTTGTGCGACCCTCCCACACCGGCCGACGTTTGAGCTCCTCCAACGGTCGCGGCCGGCGTACTACTACCAACGTCACGCCGCCTAACCTCACGACAGTCCGTTGCTGGTGATGCCGAACGCTTTACACCTATAACATCATCATTATAATCATTATTCTGTTCTTATTCCAATCACTTGTACATATGTACTCAACATCCGTAGTATTTATTGCAAGTTGCAGCAATAGTTTTATGACTGACACCTATCCTACGTCATCATCATTATGAACGTAATTATTGACCAAATAGCATCAGATGTAGTAGGACTAGAGCGATATAAAGCTGTTAGTCGTTTTTTACGACATGCAAATATAATTGTTGGCAGCACAGCATAGCAGCAAGCTTTGCCAATAACACTACAAATTATTCAATTGTGTATTCACTAGTTTTTTTTTTGGGGGGGTGGGTTACGGTCGGCGCACTCCTCACACCACTCCGTCCGGGATGACAGAGGGGCCTAAGCACGCACACCCGTAACCCACCCGTATAGCACGTCGCCTTCGTCGTTGGGTCGACCACTGGTGCAGAGTTCCTTGACTTCACTAGTCGACCCGACGGAATACCCCTAGGGAGTGCCCTCTCCCGTCAACGTCCCCTACCGGGACGCCGAACGCCGTCGCGAGGCTAACCTCCCCGCGAGTGCCCGGACTAAATCCCAGTCTGGTCACCCGCAGCCTCTGCTGTATTCACTAGTGGTGTAGCTACAGGTAAAAAAAAATTGTTTACCAATGTGGATTATTGGATATCAAGGATATGGTGATGACATAATTGCCAGAGGCTTGACGGACGAGTGTGGGAACAGTTCAGTGATATAGTTTCACCAGGGAATGCTGCTGTACATTCTTTCTCCCATTTGACTATTGTGGAGGAAGCCCGTGCCGAACTGTGAGAGATTTAGAAGTTAGATGATAACGACCTGCTATTACGACTCCCATTGCCAAATAATGGTGACCGCCAATCGGTATTTTCATCAAATATTAACAGATTGTTTAAAGCATCATATGAATTTGGAAGTTGACTAACCAGTTCGATGCGTATCGGCGTCCGTATCCATTTCCCTCTTGGTCTGTTCATGTTCATGATCGTGGTCGTGATGGTGCCTCGGCCGGTACACAGCGTGCGGCGGTAATGTTACAGGTGGTAGCATCTGACTGGGTAGCACAGCCAACGGCGCGTACTTTGACGAACCCACGTATTTGTATACGGTAGGTGGTTTGAACACATATGACCAGTCCTGCAATCAACATTTTGTGATATAAAAGTTGTTGAAATTCCTTGTAGATATACTTTGATTGCACAAATTGTAGAGTGGTTTAAATAGGGACCTATATGTGGAGTGAAGTGAATTCGACACCCTATGATGAGTTTGAATGTAATTTAAATCCACATGCATGTTCGTGAAGTCCGCAAGGACATGACAAGGATTTATTCTATGTTATACATAAGATTAATATTAACGTAAGCTTTTAGCATTAAGCAGAGATTTATGTTTTTAAAGTAAATTATCAGTTATTTAATTTGAAGTATCGACAGCCGCAAGAGGCATTAGCATTTTCACTGTGAAAATGTCAAGTGCCGTTGTAAAATGTTATTCACTATACTTTAAGTTTTATTTTGAATAATTTTGGTGGTATTTTGATAGTTAGCATAGCATTATAACACAAGAGCCTGTGAACCCCAGACCTTCGTTATTTTATTAAAGCTAAAAGTTGGTCAGCGCATGCTCCCAATACAGATAAGAACGGTGGCCCATTATGAAGTTTGGGTTACAGTGGCTTTGGCAGATCAAAGGTATTAAAGGTGTGTAAAATACCGTGCTATTTTCGTCAAATTATTAAGTGTGATTTTTTGATATTACCTTCAGAACGTTATTTATTAATAACGTGATTATTATCACGTTATTCATTGCCAGACACTTAACATAGTGGCAACCCCTTGCCAGACACCCTTAACGTTCATGAAATTATAATTCTACTTACGTTATTGTGTAAAAGCTGATTTTTATATATAATACTTGGGTCATTACCCATGGAATATTCTTTTCGTCGAATAGAGGTCCACTAAGAACGGATTTGCCAAAATGCCACCTACAAGGGGTGTTGCGGGGGCGTTAACAATAATATACATATAAAGGAATAGGGTGAGCCGAAGCTACTGAAGCTAGAAAAAGGAAATTTGGCCCGTAGTTTCATTTCATGACGTAGGCACCCACTAAGAAAAGATTTTTTGAAATGCTACCCTTAAAGGGGTGAAACGCAACGTCAAAGTCTGTATGGAAAGAAAAAAAAAATCTTTAGCTACTGTCTTCAAATTAAGCACAAATACTCTTCAATAAAAATAAATAAACACGTGTTTCAGCGTTTCTCCATTTTCATCCTCTAAGAGTGTAAAATAGGTAGAAAGATGTTAGTTTACTGACTCATCACGGCGCCGAAGCTATTAAGGTCAGAAACATGAAATTTTGACAGTAGTTTCTTTTCGTGGCGTAAAAACCTACTAAGAAAGGATTTTTTGAAATTCAACCCCTAAAGAGGTAAACCGCAGTAGCAAAGTTTGTAAAACAAGAAAATAAATCTTCATCGATTTTCATTAAATTGTAAAAAAATACTCTGTAATAAAAATAAATAGACGTGTTTCAGCATTTTTTAATTTTCACCCTTTTTTTTTTGTGGGTGGGCTGCGGTCGGCGCGCCTCCGCACCACTCTGTCCGGGGCGACAGAGGGGCTTAAGCACGCAACTCCCGCAACCCACCCGAAAACCACCTCGCCTTCGTAGTTGGGCCGACCACCGGAGCAGGTTTACTTGTCGTCAGTGGTCGGCCCGACGGAATACCCCTACTATTGGGGTACCCTCCCATCGACCGACGTCCCCCCCTCGGGGAGGACGTCGGTCTTTCTTCACGCGGTCGGCCTCTCAGCGGGTGACGGACTAATCCCCGGTCACGTCACCCGCGGCAATTTTCACCCTCTAAGGGTGTAATCTACACTAATATTATAAAGAGAAAACGTTGTGTTTGTTACGAATAAACTCAAAAACTACTGAACGGATTTCGATAATTCATTCATCATTAGAATGTTACAGTATCCCTGAGTAACATAGGCTATATTTTATCCAGGTATGCCAACGGGAACTACGCGGGTAAGGTGACTGAAACCGAAGCAAAGCGAGGGTGGGTTGCTAGTATTATATATAAAATCAGCTATTACAATATATAAGTAATAGTATTAATAATATTGTTCTTATAATTAATAATGAATGTTAAATTAATAATATTTGAAGATAGCACATAATATTATTTTAGCTGCTATAAGCATGTACTAAATACTAAAGAATATAAGCACATCTCACTCGCACCCACCCATGTATACCCATGTGTACTGTCTCGCGCTCGCTCCTACAGCTACCATACATCTTTGTCTGGCAAGGGGTTGGAACTATGAAAAATGTCTGGCTACTGAGGAAACATCATCTACTCATTACCCAAGTATTATATATAAAAATCAGCTTTTATACTATAATGTAAGTAGAATTATAATTTCATGAACGTTAAGGGTGTCTGGCAAGGGGTTGCCACTATGTTAAGTATCTGGCAATGAATAACGTTATTTTTAATAACGTTCTGAAGGTAATATCAAAAAATCACACTTAATAATTTGATGAAAATAGATCGATATTTTACACACCTTTGGTACCTTTTATCTGACAAAGCCACTGTAACCCAAACTTCATAATGGGCCACCGTTCTAACCTGTATTGGGAGCATGCGCTGACAAACTTTCAGCTTTAATAAAATCACGAAGGTTTGGGGTCCACAGGCTCTTGGTCTATTAGTTTGGTTGTCAGAGTGCTCTATTAATGGTAACACTTTGACTTAATGACACACTTTTATTATAAATAAGCTATTCAGTATAAAGCACTGGAATATATGCTAAAAGTTATGATCAAAATTGTACAGGATTACATTCCGAGTGTTATCTATGTCATGAAATATTATTAAAAAGAAGGTAATTAGGACAGTCATACCTCGATGGCAGCGTCTGGTGGTGGTGAGCCGGCGGCGGGGGCTACATGCCTCAGCGGCGTCGCGTCGTCCGGCAGTGAGAAACCGGGCGAAGCCTGCGCATGCGCCTCCATACTGGGCGGGGTAGGGAACATTTTGCTTAACTCCTCAGCCCGTGGGCAACTGCGTGTACCGCACCGCGCCTCGTCAGCAGACTTGTTCGAGTCAGGCGGAGTTGACACCTGAAGCTTTAGAATAAAAATCATTAGAATAGGTTCTATCAATAACACCGGCACACAAAAAAAAAAGTGGAATGTACTTTGGACCGGACCTACCTACCGATATGTATTTCAACCCGCTGAATCTGAATTTCAAGTCCGTTTGGCCCGGTCACCCTCCAGTTTTGAGTAAAATGCAAAAATCCTCAAAAAAAAAAGACCAAAAATTGCAAAAAAACTGCAGTCACAGCAATGAAAAAATTTTTGTGGACCCGGATCACGTAAATACAGGTTAATAAATTAATATTTTATGCGTGAAAAATACAGGAAAAGTATTTAATCATGTTTTACAGATTTTTTTTTTTCATATTTTTAATTGCAATTTTCTCGATTTTTTTGGTTTTTTGAGATTTTTTTTTAATTTTAAAACGTTTTTTTTAATTTTAACGGGGCAATAAAACTTCAGCGGAACAAAATACATGAAAATCATACTCAATCCGAGTCCAAAAAAATTTTTATTTCGAAAACTTGTATTTTTCATGATTTATTGCCATTTTTTTTGGGTTTTCATTTTTTTATTTTCAAATTTGGAAGGCTCACCAGGCTAATTAACTTTTAGATTTAGATTCAGCTATTTGAAATACACAAAAATCATACGTGATCCGGGTCCCCAAAAAGTTTTTCATTGCTGTAACTGCAATATTTTGCAATATTTTTTGGGGTTTTTTGCATTTTACTCAAAATTGGAGGGTGACCGGGCCAAACGGACTTGAAATTCAGATTCAGCGGGTCGAAAAACATGTCGGTAGGTAGGTCTGGTCCAAAGTACATTCCACTTTTTTTTTGTGTGCCGGTGTAATTATAGGATCCATCTTATAATTTATTTCTCAAAAATCTTCAACAAGTTTTAAAGAGACCACCCTTGGGGGTTTTCCAAATGTACAATTAACGGACGTAAGCTACACCTAGACCAATCAAAATATTGGCCTGCGCAGGAATCGAACGACATTTGACGCAGAGTTCGGTATCTTAAGCACACACCCTCCGTGCAGTAAAGTATCGAAATCTATGCTGTTTTATTATATGTATAGATTAATATATTACATAGCTAATGAGACATATCGAAATTTTGTGTACAATTGTCTAATCAAAATTATAATAACCTGACTCTCATCAATAGCAACACATTTTAGCAATAAGCATTAAAGACGTGAAAATCAAACTGCGTTCGGATAGAGAGCTCTCAACCAAGAGACCGGGTACGGATGTCTCAGCCGTCTGGGGCTAACAAATAGTCATACAAAAATATCTCTAGCTTACGAATTACGAAGTAGAATGAACTTCAGATTTCAAAATCTATATGAATTGTGTTACATTTAAATTTTATAACTTATATGATGATTGTACTACCTTCAATACTGGCAGCCAATTTGAAATAATTTATTGCATATAGTCATTTTGAGGCAGGTATTTTAAATTTGTTTAGCAATCTACCATCCAAGTTCAACTACTAGAACAATATTTTACTCTCCACCAATTACTTCGGCAAACTGATAATAATAATAATAATCTCTATTTTACTCAAATTCCTAATTACTTTTTATTGATTTAGCATTTGACATGTGCTCTTATGAAACTCATTTGTGTACGGAAAAAGAGATACAGACAGAAAATATTGGCGGTTGAAAATATGTTAGAGATCTGTTCTATTTGTTTTGTAATTTAAGCGACTGTGACTGTATTGTGTAGTAATAAATTTTGCATTGACAATTGCCTTAATGGAAAACGTTTCCATAATGAATTCTGATGTTTATGCGAGTATTATACATTGTAAATAAATCTGCATTCATTATGAACGCTATAAAGTGTTTCAAACGTCGGGCAATCATAAATCAAATACAAAACGCGATGAAATCCGTGAAGTTGATTTATTTACAATGGAAAACGTTTCATTATGCCATTTACCGAAACTTTTTATATACTGTTGCGATTAAATAAATATAAGTCGCAATAAAACATCACGATTTCTTTTTATTATACAGGATGTATCAGGTTATGGGACAATTGGTCAAAAGGGAGCTAGGCAATGGTGGTAGGAACCCATGAAAAAAATTTGAACGAAAAATATCGATTCGTTAAGGAACTAGACACATGTAAAGTTTTCAATTTTGTCATCGCTTTTTCGTGTAAATCTGATTGAAATGTATAAAGTCAATGATACTTAATACGCAACATATTCATACTTTGATAAATGTTCATTAGAAATTGAATAAATCAATGATTACATTCACATAAGCAAGACAAACTTCGCTTTAAAACAGCTGATCGGCCTATGACCATAGACCGCTCTCCGTTGTACCTACGATGTCATTGAAACGTTTGCGCAATTCTAGGTGTGAATGAATGAAATTATTTTGTCGAAGCTTTACATGCCTACATGTAATCTGTCTGTACATGCCTACATAATACGTAACATTTAAGGCATACCCTTAGACACATTTTTTTTAAATCACTATAACTTTTATGTTATATTGTTTTTTGTGTAATGTACATTCTAATTATGATCTATGACCGTTAAAGTACAACATACTCGAAGAGTTGCCCCATAACCTGATACACCTGTATATTAAATACACTAATGTTAGTAACAAATATAATAAAGGGTACACTCACAAGTCTTACCGCCTCATCACCGCTGGCCGCGTCGTCCGAGTTCTCAAAGATCTGATCTAGGTCTTTGAAGGTGGCATTCAGTCCGTCAGATGTGAATAAGTTTTTGTATTCTTTTGAGTCCTCCTGCACACATAACATTAAGTTTAATATTACCGTCGTAAACGTTCACATATTTCCTAACATTATGGTCACAGGAAGATGTATATTTGTAGAGATATCAGCAATTGTGTCATTCAAATAGCTAGTTTTAAAATAAACTAGCAACCCGCCCTCGCTTCGCTTCGGTTATAGGTTATAGTCGTTTTACCCGCGTAGTTCCCGTTCCTGTGGGAATACCGGGATAAAATATAGCCTAGTTTAAGTCCTGATATTGTAGCTTTCCATTGGTGAAAGAATTTTTGAAATCGGTCCAGCCGTTTTGAAGATTACCCGGAACAAACAGACAGACAGACAAAATTTTTTTTAATCGCTATTTTAGGCATAGGTGTCGTGCAAATAACCGTGTGAGCATGAAAAAAGCCTATTATTTTGACATTACAAACAGACACTCCAATTTTATTTATTGGTATAGATAAAACTATTTTACGGCTTTTATCGCGTTTGTTACTACAACTTACAGGTTTCATGGACGTAAGACACCTTAGTCCGTCGGTGACCATGAAAGCTGTGTTTGAAACGTCGGGCAATCAAAAATTAAATACAAACGCTATAATACGTAAAAAAGCTTTAACTAATACTCTTGTAGCTTCATCACTATTTCATCATTGTCTACAGTTTGAGATAGTCAAGGTGATTCTAGTTGTGCTTACGTTGTGGTCTTGCTTCTCTTGCTTGATGTCAAGATGCGTGTGGTCGAGCATAGCGCCAAGTTTGGTGTGGTCATGGCCCGCGTATAGGTCGCTACCAGCGCCCGCGCCGAGAGCCATCTCTTCGTGGAAACTATTCTCTTCCAATTTGAAACGCTTCACTGGGTGTTCCAGCCTAAAATATTAGTTTAAATTTTATATAAATATATATCACTTTAATTACAAATTCCTTCAATATACGCTGTATTATCCTTTCAATGTTTAGAGGCTATTTCAAAGCTATTTTAACAGATGACATTTAAACAAAACCTATATTAAAGTCCACATGTCATGTAAATAATAACTAAAAGATCTAGGAAATAATAAGCTTAAGCCTATCCTTAAAAACCAGTATGGTGTTGTGAGTCAATATCAAGCTATTGTAATGGAATCTAGAGAGAAATGATGACACTTATGAGCTAAGATGAGAAAGAATAATTATTCTTATTTTTTAACAGTGTACATACCAAGCATAAACGGTGGTATAATCGTATAACATGTGTAGTGAGTGCTCGTCCTCCAAGGGATCCAGTCGTGGCGCTGCCGCCGGTAGCACAGGTCGTCGGGATACTTCACAGCCTCCCAAAGGGGAATCACCCTGAACATAACAAAATACATACTGTAACATGCTTATAAATATATAATAATGTTTCTTAATTTAACCATTATGAGGTCCTGTCCAAGTTACAGATCCTAATTTGAGCGCAAAAATTCATTGTACTTTTCAGCAAGGTCTTACGATAATATAATAATGATGGCTTAGAATAATAACGTATAGCAGGATAGTATCAATACTTTAAACTTTCAAAATTTGAATCTAAAAAATACTAATGGCGCGCAGACGATTACACACGTACACCACTATACAAATTATGAAATCAAATTTTGTTTTTATTAACATAAATCGTCGAATTACCTTTAAAAATAATGTTAATAATCTTTTTATCTTAGAATAATAACGTATAGAAGGATAGTGTCAATACTTCGAACTTTCAAAATTTGAATCTAAAAATACTAATGGCGCGCAGACGATTACACACGTACACACTCAAACCACTATACAAATTATGAAATCAAATTTTGTTTTTATTAACATAAATCGTCGAAATACTTTTAAAAGTAATGTTAAAAACTTTTTTAAGTTTTTCAAATGTGTTGTGACGCTATTTGAATGCACAAACCGTCATAATTACCTACTTATTTTTTAAGAGTTGCGTACGTTCGTGCAGTACAATGACTTGTACATTACGGAACGGTTCCGGCGTAAGCTCCATTAGGCTCCAATTGAAATGCCTCACTTTTTGTGCGTGAACTTACCTTCTATACGTTATTATTCTAAGAATGATGGTTGCCTATCATATAGGAATAAAAGTTACATGAGGTATGGTATAACTCATATAATTTTTACTCACTTCTTTGGGAGGAAAGGCGTGCTACCAGAATTACCAGTCTATTGAGTGAGAGTCTGAAATTGCACTTAATCTCGAATACACATATATATTTCATCTAAATAAGTTTATTTATGTGTATTAAACCTTTGGGGTCAAATACTGGACTATAGAACATCTGATAAACTTCAGAAAATTTTGACGCATTAATGATTCCATTGGCGCCGCCCATGAGAATAAGACGATATAAATGATTTAGTAAAGCAGGGCATATCTTATACTTTATGACAATACATTAAATATCATCATTATCTATCTAATAAATATTGATTTAGCAATGACATCAAAGCCATGATAATGAATAAAAGTGTTTATGATTTTAATGACGTCCTCTGCAAACATAAAAGATTGTTTACAACAAATATTGGTACCTATTACATATTATAATACATAATTGTGAAGATATTTGATCTTATCGATAATAACGCGTTACATAACAGATTAGTGTATCAATTTCAGCTATAGATAAGATAAGAATAGATTAGGTTGAGAATCGTTAAATATCGTTTCAGGGGAACACCAGGAGAGTCGGTGACAATGTTCTCATGGGACTCTCAAACATCAACGGATCGGGTGGGTGTGACCATACCATAGTCCATCCCCTAAATAAAAAGAGGTATAACTAGGCCACTGCCTACTGTGAAGCAAGTAGTCTTTTCAAACCTCGTTTAAATAAAGATATCACATGGTAGCAGTTAGTTCATTCCAGATTTTGCGCGAACATAGAAGAAATCCTCTCTAAAAACGTAAAATTGAGGACCATAACACTTGCAGATAAAATAGATGAGCTCTGCTACTTGTGTTACGATGGTGAAAGACTCTGACTCATTATAAGTCGCCTAGAATTTACTGCTGCGCATGCTGATGACCTCTTAGCCCATTTTTCTGTCCCACATGATCAAGCAAGAGGTATTGACACATATTTCTCAACCCCAACGGGTATTTTTTTTTATATTTTATTTTAAATGAGTGTGTTACCTGTGTGTATGTCTTGGGCGGTGGCAGGGAGGGCGGTGCCGGTGTGGGAGGAGCGTGAGGGTCGGGCGTAGGCGCCGGCGTGTGCAGCGTCGTTGGCACTATACCCGCCGACTAGACACAAAATGATTACTGTTAACATGTACGGTTACAAATACTTCTTTTTATCAGCTGTCCCATTGTTAGGTATGGGCCTCCTCCTTATGAGGCAATATTATACTATATCACGTGGACCAGACGAGTTAATATGGAATTATATTTCGAGTCTGCAACTCTTTGTAATAAATTGAAATGCGTGTCACATAAATATTCATTTCTTACCTCTATAAATAATGTTATTTTGTCTAGTCTAATCTATATTGCTATTAGTTTCTTTCAACGCGCTAATCTCTTTTTAATACATAACTCTGCGAGGAGTATAACAGTATAAGTGTTTGAAATTGAAGAAGTTATTAACCAATGCTTCACGAAGAGTACACTTCCAGAGGACGCAATTGCATTAAGTTGCTTTTGGCCTTTTGTAGATTAATTTCAGTGGAATAAGTTCTTTAATATGTGTATAACTGTTGGCAATTAATAACTTTGTCAATTTGACCGGACCTATCCTGCAATTAGATTGCCTCTTAGACCATGTATGTAATACAAATGCATTTGCACGGAGTTATAGCTATGTTTTTAAATAGTAACACAAAAGCATCGCACGTTACCTGATGGTGTGCGGCAGGTGGGTGATGATGCGGCGAGGAGGGAGGAGCGCCGGCGGAGGGGGGCGCCGAACCACCCGCCGCCGGCGACCCCGCCCCGCAACTACCAGGCGAACAGGCGCCGCCCGAACCCGCCCTGGTGAACAAACAGACAAGTTAGTAATCTAATTTTAAATACCACTGTCTAAAGAATGATAATATATTATGTACGTGTTACAATAATACCAGAAATTCATACATAAAATTAACGAAATTTTTTTTTGAAATACATTGCCCGTTTGAATTTTTGCTGATAAAAAGATGTCTTTTAATTGACACCCCTATTTTATTCTTGCCAATAATCTAAGAATTAATTAGCGGAAATAAAGCGCTGAAACGCCCTTAACACTTGATATCTGACAGACTGCATCATTTTTCAATAAAATCACTTAGAAATAATGAACTTTACAAAATATTGGTATATATTTTCATCATAATAACATTAAAGTATACATAGTACAAACTTTGGCAAATTAAGATGTAAGTCTGTTCAAATTTTCTTTTTAAACTTAATTCCATCAGATAGGTAGCGAGTTCGTTATTAAATATACAAATCACATTATCCACAAGTGCATTTAGCAATTTGTTCCATCTTAATGTAAAAGAAAGGCCATAACGTCCTATGTAACAATTCTATTAAAATTATTTCATTGTAAAGCAAACATTATGAGAACTTCATAAGCATTTTAATCAGGGCCAAATGTTGTGATCAAATGAGCCTAAATTTGCCCGTATTGTAAATGATACACGTACAATAATATATCATCATGATTATAGCATACATATATGAATGAATACATATCCCTATGATGACAGAACCCATGATCTAACAATTATGACGCAACGAGTTAGCTCCTCCAATGAAAGGTAGATGTTATTATGTGAACATTAACACTTTTGTTGTATGCACACACATCACCGCTTGTAAACATTAAGCTTTATTTTTTTTGAGTAGCAACATTTAATGACGATGATTTTGACTGTTAATAAGTATATTTGACCCTTGGCGTTATTAAGATATTTTCTTCCAATCTTTTATATACACACCTAATTAAAATTTAGGTTGGTCACAACACTTTGAAATAATACATAAAGAGGCAGTTAGTATTAATAATACACGTTACATATGGTATCCCAGCCTTCCAAACTTATCTCATTAAATGACGCTGGATATTTTATGTCAATAACAGTTAGGATTATATTGAGTCACCTTTGCAATTAACATTTTTACAATCTTTAATATCTAATTTTCTTTTGGTTTGAACTACATTTTCTCTGCATTTTCAATTAGTAGGTGACTAGTTAATTATCAAATAAAAATCATCGCCATTAAGATTTATCTTTTTGAGTTCAATTATTACAAGCGGTGATAATGGGTAGCATTCTTAAAACATATGAAGCAATGTGCATTTTATCTTTCGTTTACATGAAATGTCATTTTGTAATGATACAAGTGATGTAAATGAACAAAATAGTTGTAAAATTTTGCACTTCCACAGTTTCCACGATCGTTGATAATTGACAACATTATTATTGTTTTTTTCTTCTACATATTTTGATTGTATTCACGTAGGTAATGTTGTTAATGTAAAATAAGTTCCTGTCCAAGGTAAAGCGGTAATTAATGTATTATAATAAATCACACAGTGTCAGCTTTTAACAAAACGGCACTCTTACTTCTAACATAGTCCAATCACTCGTCAAAGATCAATTTATTTTTATTAAAATATTAATTATATGAACACAATAATACAGAGAAAATTAGTAACAGTACTTTTCCATGTGATTGGTAAAAAACCCACATATGTATATTTTTTTAATAAATATAGAGTTAAATTTTATATAGCTGAATTAGGATTAATAAAATAAAGGCAAAAAGATTCACAACAGCCCCTACGAAATACAACTAACTTTGTAACCATATTTCTTGTTCTTTCATATAGTATGTTCCCTGCAGAAGGCAAATTTGCCTCTTGTAACAAACTATCGATAGTTTTAAATGTTTTTATTTTCAATAATTTATATTGTCTATTATTAATATAATCTCAAGCACGTCGCTTATGCATTTTAAATGTCATCGGAGAAAAAAAATTAATGTAGACACTTAATTTTAAGTAACCATATTTACCACACAATAATTATAAAAATTCTTTTCTTTTGCTGATACAAGAGTACCAATCGTATATTAGCTTTATAAATGCAAATAGTTTTAAGCTCAGTCAAGTCAAAAGTTATCACGTTAAATCTGTAGATCATTATCTTAGAGAACGTACCTATACGTTATATATGGGCTTGGCACAAATATTTGCGTCAAAGTATTCGTAACGTTTTAGAGACCAATTTGTATAGGAATTGGAGAAGCGCCTCTATCGGTCGATGGGGAAACTGCAACAAATTCATACAAATTGTTCTCAATAACGTAATGAATACTTTGACACAAATATTTGTGCTAAACTCACTGTTCAAGAGGGGATGAGTCTTCGCTACATAGTATATACTACCAGTAGTCAACATTTAGAAAGCTGTAAAAAATATGTTACATAATATGGGTTCGTACCCTTTTACGTATAATAAGGTTGTCAATTGTAAAAAACATTGAATAATAATTATATAACATACATGGAAACATACAATAAGACACAAAACATGCAATTGTATGACACAATCCCAACATCTATTATATACTTCATGCATTGGCTACTTATATAATAAAATAAATTATAATATTTATAGGCAATACGCATGCGTTATAACAAGCTAGATTGCATTATTTGTGACTCGATATCATGTGTGTGCGTGTATGTGCTTATTGTGTGTTTATCAAGTGTGTACGTGTGCTAAGATCGCATCTATTATAAATTCTTAAGTCTTGAATGATCAAAGAAATATCACAATTATGTTTAAATAGGAATACAGGATTGAGATATACAATTTAGTTCGATGCAGTGTTTAACAGATATAATTTGAGACTCGATGCCATTTACCCGAACATAACATTTTACCCGAAAATAAAACCAATAATGGTTCACATTTATTTATTACATCGATATGTGTAAAGTGAAGCAATTTCTGTGTGGTGACGGACTAAGAATACAATTTACCACTCCCTCTCGTGCCCGTGGGTGTCGCAAAAGACGACTAAGGGATTAATAAGCATATACCATCTATGCAAGAGGTGGATAACTCGAAACAAAGCCTTATATGCCAACACGTTTGCACAGTGCGATATTTATGTGATATTCATCAGTTTCCCTTATATTGGAGTAGGCTCGAGCCCAACAGTGGGATGTAATTTCTGTCGCTTATGAGTACTTTATTAGGGTATACATTTTATGATATATTTTATTATATGATACTAATTTGAGAGCCACTAATTTCCGTGTGGTGACCGAGTAAGAATACAATTCACCACTTCCTATCTTGCTCGTGGATGCCGTAAAAGACGACTAAGGGATGTAATTTGTACCATAAGATCTGTGCAAGAGAAGGAAAACTCGAAATCAACATGTCTGACCAGCATGGTATAGTAAGGTCAATTACCCTCCTATTATGGAGGAGGCTCGAGCTCAGTAGCGGGATGTATATGTGCCGGAATGATGCACCTAGGCGAGTGCGTGTGTGCAAGTATGAGAGCGTGCGTATAGTTGAGTGCGTGTGTGTGTGTACGAGTGCGTGTGTGTGTGTACGAGTGCGTGTGCGCCGCGCGCTCTTGTGTGCGGTACTCACAGGCGATGCGGCGGGTGGGCGTGTCCCCTGGCGGGCGGGGCGGGTAGATGCGCGGGGCGCAGCGCGCGGCGGTGGAAGGGCGGAGGGCGTGGCCCGCGGCGCCGCCGCCACCTGCACCACTCACAATACTCACTACCACCGCGCGAGCGCCCGGACCCACTTCGACATCACTCTACTATACCTCCCCATTCTCCTCTAACACACGATATCGCTCGCGTCTGCGCTCTTCTATACAACGCGATATCAATTCTGTTTCTCTCTTATCCAATTTCATGTGGCATTGACAAACTCGTCCTAACTTCCCAGTTTTCATTTACTGTGAGTTTGAGGATATTTCGACGTAATCATTTTGGAATTGAAGTAATTTAGGTTAAGTTATTATTGAAACAAAAAACTTCAAAACAAGCCTATACTACAATAGTATATAGACTGCCACCATCATATAACAAAACTCAATCTACACTATTAATTGGAAATTTTATATAACTTTTCTAGTGATATCGAAAAAAGCTTGCTAGTGATAGCGAAAGAATTCAAACTGAAAAAGAATCGGCGAATGTACATCTCTTTCGTGATTGAATTCCTTTTATCATAGGCACCAGTATAATATTCACTAGTGAAGCCGCCCCTCTACTGCTTATAAACTACTAATAATTTATATTATTGCTATATAAAATATAAACATTCACATACATAACATCTACCTATCAATCTACTCCCTGTTAAATAACTCTACTACACAATGGTTTGTTCAGCGCTCAATTGCTCCTCGACTAAGGCTCAATTTGCGGTGAACAAGCGAGAAATTCTCATTTAAATGCAAATATATAGAATAATAATAATAAGAAAATATACTCTCAATACATATAAGTATTAAAATATAAATGCATAACACACAATTTGGTACAACTACCGCTATACACTGCACCTATCTACTTCATATTTGCTTATCGTATGCGTACGAGTATCAAGATAATCGAAAACAGACCTTATATATACTATATTTTAAGTGAAATATTTAATGCTCTCGTCAAATAGTTTCATGAATTATATAATCATACGCACACGTCGTACAAATACGCAATATTACGTATACACGCGATAAAACAGCACTACAATACAAAGGGTTGAATAGTTGCGTGTACTCACTTTGCGCAGGTACACGGTGTCTTTCTGGTGGGATCTACGAAATCGTCGTTCTTGTCCGCCGTATCGCCGTAACAGATTTCAGCCGCCTGTAAAATTTAGGTTTTAATTAGTCATATATTTTTATTGGATGCTGTGTGGTAGCGGCTTCGAATACTACCAACCCTTGCTTTGCTCGTGGGTGTCGTAAAAGACGACTAAGAGCCCTAGATTGACCCGGACCAACTCCATCTGGTACCATTTGGGTCAACGATTACATTCCCAAGGAGGGTTGACGTCAGGCAGGCGGCCCGTCATAAAAGTCATTGCCGAAACTTTTTGCAATATGTCAAAACAGATGACATATTGCGTTGACCCCAAGTAATTGGGATAAGAGCAAGATGATGATGATGATGATATATTTTTATTGGAATTGATTTGTAGTTTGCAATAAAAAATATTTTGATTGTAAACTCAACAAGGTTTTGTGACTCCCGTTTTTAGCTAATAATGACAATTTTAGACTTTAGCAAATAAGTATGGCACTTTTTAGATGACTGAATTTTTTGATGGATAATTATCTGACTCAGCAGACGTTCTCTGCAAATCTAAGAAGAAAAACAATAAAATTCACAACTTTCGCACCGCTTCCATCCAAGCTTTTATTGTGAATCTAAATCACAATCCAAGCTTTTATTCCCACATCAAAGCTTTTATCAAAATCTGCTCAGCCGTCTAATAGTTCTTTCACAAACACAAAAGATGAAATATTAGGTTAACAAATTTATTCTATGTTAGAAATTAAGTTCTACAAGGGCATTTAAAACTCCAAAATGTCCTAGAAACATATTGAATTTCTTTAATAATTTAGGAAGTCAATCTCGGACCAGTCTTATTTAAAGATTGATCAGTTTCCATCTTCCATATCAAATTTTCTCTTTAAGATAAAGATTTATGTTCCCATAGTGGGATAAGAAGACACTTTATTTTTTCGAGGCATCCGGAGGAGAGTAGTAATGAGCAGTAGTCATTTCCTGGAATAATTATACCATCAACTGCGGTTGTTGGTCCGCCAAACATTGACGAATATGGGATTATAGCCAAAATGGAGGAAGAAATTATCAAATGATTAAGTTGCATTTCTTTTTTAGATGTTATGTCTTACTCACTGCCCATTGCTGGGCACGAGCCTCCTCTACAATAGAAAGGTAATTGGATAACTGAACTCTGTGCAGAGAGGTTAGCATAGAATTTCACTAAGATAATTAACATAATGATTTCTGATGTTTATGTGAGCACTATATATTGTAAACTAGCAACCCGCCCTCGCTTCGCTTCGGTTTTAGCCGTTTTACCCGCGTAGTTCCCGTTCCCGTGAGAATGCCGGGATAAAATATAGCCTAGTTTACGCCCTGATATTATAGCTTTCCATTGGTGAAAGAATTTTTGAAATCGGTCCAGCCGTTTTGAAGATTACCCGGAACAAACAGACAGACAAAAATTTTTTAATCTGTATTTTAGGCATAGGTGTCGTGCAAATAACCGTGTGAGCATGAAAAAAGCCTATTATTTTGACATTACAAACAGACACTCCAATTTTATTTATTGGTATAGATAAAACTACTTTTACGGATTTTATACGTCAGACGGTCGGAAGGACGTAAGGTGTTTACCTTAATCCGCCCGTGCCCATAAATGCTGTAGTGTTCGAAACGTCGGGCAATCATAAATCAATAACAAATGCAATAAAATCCGTAAAAGTAGTTTTATTTACCATCATTAACATATGCAGATTTTCATTTAATAAGATTTTATTTCGAGATTACTTTATATTGCAGTGATGCTGCCCGATTTTCGATTAGATTCGATTGGGGGCAACCGTAGGGTGGCATTGGAACCGATAAACTGCTACTGATGCCTTAATATTGATGGCACTGTCGGAATAAGTCTATGGTCAGAAAGTAGTAAAAGAAGTAATATAAAGAGGCTACTGAGTTTCATTGACAGGTGTTCTCATGGGCGATTGTGTGCCGATTTCTGTGACAGGTTATTGAACTATTGCATATTAGTAGTAGTTAGTAATCATTAATGGTGCTTACCTGGTGTGGGGCAGGAGTGGTTAGCGCAGTGAGCGCTCTGTGCGCCATAGGCGGGGACGAAACCGGTGCTCCGCCCGCCTCCATCTGCGTCTCCAGCACGTAAGGCACCGGATACCGCATGCGAGCACCGCCGCAAACCACCTGGAAATATGACTCAATTAAATGCCAAATATTACACTAACATTTTTTTTTGCAATTCACATAAAGATATTGGCCTAATATTTCCATCGAAACGTCAATGGTAATAAAATATTAGGCTTCTTAGGCATCTTCTTATGTATACTTATAAGGCACACGGTGTCAAGGAAATGGTCCTTTGAGCCGAATAATTTTATTTCAATTATATGATTGATGAAAAACTAAAATTGGATTAATGCATATTGAATGCATTAATAATTCGATTTTAGTTTTTGCGCTTATAATTACTACAGATTAGATAGACTTACAATAACTTCGATATAGCACTCAAATTGGAATTTTTATTTCTATTCACTGTTTTGACCAGAAATTTTATTTCAATAATTTTACACATATGACAAATTGTGATACATGGACATTTTGCTTACGAAACATTACCCTACACTGAGAGACTCGATAAAACAGTTTGCAATCAAACAAAATATTTTCCTGAATGGGAATGGAATCTGTGACCGTTCACACAGCAATCTTATCTTAATACGCCATCAGTGCAATGTATACGATTTTGGAAGTAAATAATAATACCTACATGTTATATTTTTTTACTGCCATTGCATATTGCAAACTTACAAAAACCACATTTTCTGTGTGGTGATGGAGTAAGCATACACTCATAAGCTCCTTTGCTGCACATGGGAGTCGTAGAAGATCACTGAGAGGTGATTACAGATAACATATCAAGTGAAGGAAATCTCGAAATAAAATCCTATACCAACCTGTCTAATCAGCATAGTACAGTAAGATCACTATCGAGTCTCCCGCCCATTGTAGAGGAGACTCGAGCCCAGCAGTGGGACGTATATGACCTGTGATGATGATGATGATGACACTGCAAACTATAACAGCATTGGACTCCACAGCAAGACATATTCGATCGTGAATTTTACAACATGGATCTAAATAGTTTGTGCATACTACTAACCTCTACGGCACCGCATCCCTGTTCAAGTGGATACAATTGTCTCCACGCGTCGAGCAGTCGCACAGTGGCCGCATCGCTGTCGCTCCACTCGCGACCGGTCAGCGTGCCCTCCAGACCAAACGGTGCCAGGATCACTACAACACATTAAATTATCCATTAATAACCATTGTTTAAGTTCTAACTTAATGTTATTATTCACTAGCAGCGCCCTGCGGTTTCACCCGCAGATCCTATTCCCGTGGGAATATCAGCATAAATAGCCTATGTGTTATTCTTATATGTAAGCTATATTATTGTGAAGTTTCATCAAAATCCATTCAGTAGTTTTTGCGTCAAAGAGCAACAAACATCTTCACATCCTCACATACAAACTTTCGCGTTTATAATATTAGTAGGATTTTAAGTTTTGCCGAAATACGGATATCCGTAGAACGAGTGTAACTGACAGAGCAGGAAGAATTAGCACGTTGAAGCCGCAATTTGCAGGTTACGCTGCACAACGAACTGAAAATATTATTTCTTTAGCCTGTTAT
Source organism: Lymantria dispar (assembly GCA_032191425.1). NCBI lineage: Eukaryota > Metazoa > Arthropoda > Insecta > Lepidoptera > Erebidae > Lymantria > Lymantria dispar. The sequence continues at coordinate 3,763,211 of CM063444.1, read as the reverse complement.
GCTGTCGGTCCGAGAAATCATCTTTATTCCTTTACTAGCAACCCGCCCTCGCTTCGCTTCGGTTTCTGTCGCCTTATCCCCGTAGTTCCCGTTCCCGTGGAAATACCGAGATAAAATATAGCCTAGTGTACTCCCTGATATTATAGCTTTCCATTGGTGAAAGAATTTTTGAAATCGGTCCAGCCGTTTTGAAGATTACCCGGAACAAACAGACAGATAGACAAGACAGACAAAAAAATATAAAGTGATTTTTAGGCATAGGTATCGTCCAAATAACCGTGTGACAATGAAAAAAGTCTATTATTTTGACATTACAAACAGACACTCCAACAGTGGCGGATTTACCCTAAGGCCCGGTAGCCCCGGGCCTAGGGCGGCCAGATTTAGGGGCGACTCTAATCGTGTCAAAAAACTTATTATGGCATATGGCGGGCGGGCTGCACTACATGGTATTTTTTTTTGTTGCGACCAACGGTGGTAGCCTCAGATGACTGACTTACGCGGACAAGTGGTAAGCGCTGAGGGCTCGCAACCCAAAACATTTGAGCAAGACGGCCCAAGGGCACCCTCTGTGGGGTACGAATTGGCTTGGGGCGTTGCTGAGGGCAATGTGAGAGTTCCCACGTGAGTTAAATTGATTTTTTTGGGGCACGGTTTCGCACCTCGACCGTAACCGTAGCTTTTTATTTGTTGCGGCCTCACGGGCCGTGTATGCTGTTCGTTGTGCTACAGTGATCTCGTCATAGTGCTCATCGAGAGCGAGTCTCGCCCGAAGGACCTTCGAGATCCGGGATGGGATATAGTTGGTCGCAGCGGCCGTGAAGTGGTTGGGGTGTGTTGTGGCAGAATTAAAATATTTATGGCCACACTGTTTTATATATTACCTTATGGTCGGCAAGTGCAAGTCGATATGAAGATCGGATCGGGATTGCTTATGAACCACGGTGCGCTCGTAGCGTAGACTGTGTGATGACTCCTAAATATTTTGCTTATGACGCCCAAATTATGAGCTTGTCAAAAATGCAGATTTGAGTGAAGCTCGTGGGAGGGTGCAGGTCGTAACGTCTTCTGTGAAACGTAACCGCCTGACACTTTTCTGGGTTTAGGTCAATTCTCTATTTCCGGAACTATTTGCCAAGGGCAGTAGCTGCGGGTTGGAAATGTCGAGTAATGACGTCTGGGGATGCGAAAATAGCTGCGTCGTCAGCGTAGAGGACTGAATGCAAGAACTTTTTTTTGGGAATGGCCCTGGTATACAACGCGAAAAGAAGGGGTGGACAGAACTGAGCCTTGTGGTACGCCGGCTCTGTTAGGGTGAGGGGAGGAAAATGTCCCCTTCTACCCTGTAGCGGAAGCTATGATCGGTTAAAAAGTCTCTTATGATCATTACGAGATAGTGTGGAATTCCAAATTGGAATAATTTGAAAATAAGACCATTGTGCCATACCTTGTAGAGGGCTTTGGAATACCAAAGAAGAGTTAGGTGGTTAGTTAGGTTAGGTTTTCCTAAGCAAAGGTTCTCAACCTTCGGTGGATTATGCGCTCGTATATTTTACTAAGGCCGTTAAGAAGATTTATCGCTCTGTAACGTTTCGGATCGGTTCTTGCCGGATTTGTGGATTCCTATTACCACGGCTTCTTTCCATCGAGCAAGAAAGATTTTGTTTCCGGAAAAGAGTTTAATAACTCAGTTCGTTATGCCGTCCGAACCCGGGGCTTTCCTAGAGCGTAGTCCCTTGACAATCGAAACTTCAACTCGAAACTCTGTGATGACTGCTGGGATAGGCTGATTTAGGGCGTCGTCCCTACCTAACTGAGTGTCTAGCGGTGGTTGTGGGAGAGAGGCTCGTCACACTACCGATGTGGGCATGCTGTTCAGCATCGGAGTATATGGCATTTGTCGTACATTGTTGCTCCAGGCTGTCGGCCAGGTATTCGAATTTCTCCTCATCTTCAAAAACGGGGAGAGTTTGGGTCTCTTTGGAGGAGGCATAGTAGACACTATGTCTTTCTTAGGAGATCGAGCAAGTTGCCAGTAGGCTAGATGGGTCGGTTCTAGTTGGCTAAGAGTGGTATTCCATCTCTTTTCGCGGACTTCTGCTACTGCGGATTTGACCGCCCTCTCCAGGAAGCGCATATTTATGCGATTTTCCTCGCTGGGGTAATGGTCGTAGGCACGTATGGCTGCATTCTTCTGTCTCATTTGGTCACGGACACAACTAGAAATTAGCAGCTATTATTATTATTATTTATTATAGATAGTAAACTTATAGTTACTTTTACCCACACTACCCACCTGCACTTGCGATAACAAGTAGCTCCGTACCAATTAATTGTGTTTAATTAGCTATTCAAATATTGAACTCGCAATTAAGTGTTAAAAGTTGATAGCACTCGTGGTAAAAGTTATCATAACCAAGTTTGCCAAGTTAGCAGAGTATGTTAGAGCAAATAACAAGTTGTAACATTAAACATATTTTTTCTTAAATATCTAAATATAGGTATTCAAATAAAAGTTATTAAAATAAAAATTATTACTAATAATTTTTTTTATAAAGTAATTTAATTATGTAGTCTATAAGGTAGATGCTGAGAAAGGGGCGGCTGATGGCATGGGGCCTAGGGCGGCCGAGACTGCAAATCCGCCACTGCACTCCAATTTTATTTATTGGTATAGATAAACTACCACGATTTACTCCTCATTTTAAAGCTTGTCGTGCTGGCTAATGACGAAAAATAGACACCAGGTTTAAATATGTACCGTTTCTCTTAAATTTAAGATGAAAAATCGTCTAAGAGGTCATTTGGTACGTACGCACTGCGGTATTCCGCACTGGTACACTAGTTTAGACATATAAACCGTCCAGCCGTCTGCCTAACGACATCCCCTATTAGGCCCCCCGCGGAAAAATAATATTATAATCGTCACGCTTTTGTCAGTTTTGTCTGCAATCGTAGTTGGTGTTATAAATTATCTTTTTCCAGGAATATTTGTCTAGTCATCCCTGAGTAGATTCCAAGACTACTAAATGAGAGTATAGTACGGTCATATATTTTATTCTCAATCAGTCACCACACGAGGAAACATGTCATTCTATGACTAAACCATAAACGATTTTTTTCTAAAAGTCAACACACAGACAGATAACGTAGTGGTTAAGATACCAACAAACCGCGCCAATGTCACGGGTTCAATCACCGCGCGCGCAGGACAATACTTTATGTTATTCCGAGTCTGAGTGTCTGTCATATATAGATTTCTTGGATCAGCAATATAAGGAGTAATGCCTTAGTACGGAGTGTTAGTAAAAAAATTACAGACACAAGCACCCAGATTCGGCACAACCCTTTGTGGATGACACAAGACCTGTCAGGCGTACGGATGGAAGTCACGACACTCGGTACCTGAGGTTAAACTTACACGAATACGCCATCTATGTAGAGTATGTAGCATAGAACGTTCCAAGTCTACGAATGGAATGTAAAATGTGTTCACCTTTTGCATCAGCATGGTTGTCTGGCGAGTTGATTTTAGCTATCCGTTTGGCTGTTAGCGTGCGTACGGGTGGATGCTGGCGTACGTCGACTGACGCGCACACAGTACTCTCGCCGTGCAAGAAGAATGCAAACGAGAATGACAGGTGCCACGGGCTGAAAACAATTACAACATAATGAGCATTTAATGCAATGAACATCATTCATCCATCAGCATATCTAGATCCTCCAGTGTCCATATAGGTCTCGTCTCTATTACCCTTTATGCCCCTTACCACGTAACGCGAGAAGTTGAAAGTTCTCAACAGTCAAAGTCCGGACAAAGTTGTTAAAGCCATTTGCGGCTAACAGCACATATAAAAAGCGTAACGCAAGAGTGCGTTCATACCTACTCTATTATAATTATAATTGAGTCTGTTTTAAATCAGCTGACGTCCCGTTACAATTTTTTTTTAATTTATTGACGTCTATGGACCGACCCATATGTACGTCAGTGTTATCACCTGTGAGTTTAAAAAGCGCTAACGTTCATACACGTCCCACAGCTGGGTTCGAGCCTCCTCCCGAATAGAAGGGAAATCGACAGCATATAGTAAATATGCTGGTCAGACATGTTGGTATAGGGTTTTATTTCGAGTTTATGTTCTCTTGCACGGATGTTATATAAATAGTATATCCCTTAGTCGTCTTTTACGACATCCACGAGCAAGATAAGGGGTAATGAATTGTATTGTTACTACGTCGCTACACGAAAAGTTGTACGTATACCTGATAAAAGCCTAAGAGCAAATGACCAAGCATATAATTTTGAAGAACAACTAAGAACGCGTATATGTCAACGTTCTATAAGAAGAAATACATGTAAAATAAGTATGAAAGTATCGAGCCAACTTCTTGTGAGAGACACTTTACAAATGAGCGGACCCAAAACCGTGCATGTACGGTAACACAACGATAGACCGCAATATGTGGGCCGTTACACAAGCACTATATAGACACCGTATCTCGCGTTACGGAGCCACGAATTAAAATCGATCGAACGGGAAATGCGAGCTCGAAACTGGTATGCCGAAATATAAATGAATGTAAGGTGAATCGGGGTAACATCGGAAGGGTTTTCGATGAGATGAGGTATATTTTTTCCAAACATTTCTTTTGGACACAATAACATGATATAGTAACAAGTTATTATATTTAAATTACAGACAAGATATTGAAGTTTAATTAAACCAAGTTTGTAAATAACTACTTTGCTTATTAATTGAGTAAGTATGATTGAAAAGATAGACAAATGAAAAAATAAAATGGGTAAAGATCGCAAAGTAAGGGGGCAAGATCGGCATTCTATCTATTTTCTTTGTTATTAACGATGGGTAAAGATCGAAAATCGCAAAAAATTCGGGGAAAATACACCTTTCCGAAAAATTTTTTTTACACAGAATTGCATACATCTAACGTTGAACGCTGACTGGGGTGGGGTCCGGTATGAGTTAACCGCCTTCACTGTGTTGTCGTATGTAAAATTATTTGTTTTATATTTGAGTAAATAATACTTTTCGTTCTGCCCCCTTTTACGATCTTATCCCAACTCACCTTATATAACTTTCCGTGCGGTGACAGAGTAAGAATACAATTTATCACCCATTTCTTATCCGTGGGTATCGTAAAAGACAGAAGGGATATGATACGCAGATAACATCTACCAAAAACTTATACCAAGCCATCTGCCTAATATGGTATATTAGATTACTTTCTTTCTCATTACGGATACGAGGGATCATACGGAGAAGAGCCATACGGATTACTAGGGTTCAGTAATAGATGTATATGAGCTAAGATGATATAATGATAAATATAAACATGATAATTATCTAGTATATAAAGTTTTAAAAACTATAGTTATATATTAAGCCTTTTGACTGCGACTTTCCTTGCGTCATTGTTCGCTTATGCATTTATTTACATTTGTCACTCTTTTTGGCATATATAGATATAAAGTTGCATCTGATATTCTGATGTGATAGATAATATTAGACTGCACTGATGGCGTAGTGAATAAAATACTGTCATACCGCGCCAATGTCATGGGTTCGAATCTCATTTAGGACAACACTTTGTGCAATCCACAAATTGTTTCGAGTTTCACTGTAATTTGTGCTCCTAAATTAAATGTAAAGTCTCCCCTACAAGGAGTATATCCTTAATGCATGGTGTTTTTTTTAAAAGAAAAAAAAATAGAAACATTACCGCACCGTAATTTTCATACTTTACCAACTATAGCTTTGGAAACCGATCAAATATGTGTACATGCAATTCTCAGGTATGACATAAAACAATTTGGAAAGGTTTTTTTTTAATTTTTACGTAAACTGTGTGTTACAGTAGGGTGTATTGGCCCAATTAAAAAGGTTATTCGTCGTACAGACAATCCGAACAACTTTTACTTTGTGCTGAGGTCAAGCTCGAAACTTTTACACTACGCCGTATTCATTTCTGCATATTTGATCTAAATATATTTAACGTAACAGTGAAACGGTACAGATCATATAATCTAAACATTCTCACTATTTACATTAAAATATGCCTGTGGCGTAATAATAAAATATATAGGCGAAAAAATCAAACATCACAGCTCGTATATGTCCCACTGTTGGGCATGAGTTTCCACCACATTGGGAGAAATTGACCTTACTATACCACACTGATCAGACGTGTTAGTATAGTTTTATTTCGAGTATTTCTTCCCTTGAGTAGATATGATATGCATATTTGTTTAATCCCTTAGTCGCCTCTTACGACACCCGTGGGTAAGAAGGGGTGGTGAATTATATTCTTACTCCATCACCACACAGAAAATATATCAGTAGACCATTGAATAGTTATGATGATCAATAGATCAGGACATCAATGTCCACTAATGCTCTCCGTAGGTCAGATAATATAATCGCCACGCTTGACATGCGGAATAAAGATCGCAGTTGGTGTTACGAGACTTCCAAGAAAGCCCTGCTTACCCATTATTCTAGCGCTTCCTCAGGCTAATTTTATGACTCACGCGAGATAAGTAAGGCTTGGCGTCAGTAAGGCGATAAGTAAGTCTAGATGTCGCATTCTTAAGCCTTTATTAAATCATCATCATCATTTCAGCTCATATACGTCTTACTATTGCACGAACCTCTTCTATAAGAGGTAAGTTGACTTACTATACCAAGCTGGTCAGACGGGTTGGTGTAGTTTTATTTCACGTTTTCCTTCTATTCATAAATGTTATATACATATTAATTTCGTTAGTGGTCACTTTCCACGGGCAAGATGAATTGTATTATTACTCTGTCATCACACAGGAAGATAAATAATTATTGAATGTTTGAAGGGGAACGAAGTCATGCTTTAGTTCCTCAAGAAGCACGACACAGAGATCTTCGAATTAATATAGGAAGTGTAACGTCGTGTTTTACCACGGTTCATTTGAGAACAATCCATGGAGAATTGCTTCAAATTGTACTTCCGGGTTTCGTCGAACAATTTGCACTTGTAAATATACAATATTAGATTGTTAAGATATTACTACAATGAGGAAAACTTGCGTTTAGAATAGAGCTATAATTAAAACGAGGACCAGATTATTTATGTATTTACCACGTAGAAAAAAAGTAGATTGTTATTACATAACGTGTATCGACTGTCGAAAAACTTCAACATTACAAAACATTTAGATTATTTATTATGTATAAAACCCTGTGTTTTTATTTTAATGGTGGCTGGTGTTGGCAAACCAGCAAATGGTAAGTGATACAGCCGCTCACAGACCTGTGCTAGGCCTCGCGTACTGTGAAGAAAGTGAAAGGAGTGTGAATGCGGTTCGATGATATTAAATGCATCACCAAAACCCACCATAAAGAAACACCCTCAGAAAATTGGGCTGTCGGCTCTCTCGCTCACCGAACGAAGTCCAGTAACAAATTATTACTACTCAGACGTCGATTCGATTTTCTGCGGGAGTATTGTATCACACAAAGTGTTCTAGGTGCGATGCTTGCGCAGGACAATACTCTGTTCAATTCACAAATTGTTGTTCTGATTCCGAGCGTAATTTGTGTCCATTAACTGTATGATCATAAAATCCATCATAGTCTCATATTTAAATAGCCAACAGATTTTTCATATTTTCAGACAATATTTTGGTTGAAATGCTCTCGGATATCATGATATTTATTCACCTACAAATCGTGTCACCTTACACGCATACTAGGCAGTTGCTTTACAACTTCTCATGTAAGATATAGACTTTCAACGATTAATATTAACGCTTGAACTTCTAAAAAACTTGAATGCAGACATTTGAAAGTACTACTTATTTTCAAAATTTCTCGTCAGTTGAAGAAGAGCATATCACACATTTGAGGAAATTTTATAATCGATATAACCGCGTTCTGCATTTAGCACAGACATTCTACAAGCCAAGCATACCATACAACGTTTAGAATTAAAATTTTCAACACACAGCCACCATACATTAATTAAATACAACGTTAGCACGCGAAACAGACGTGTCATATCGTAACCAAGACTTTCACTATCAGACGCGGTTTTATAGTGAAATTAATACTTATTTTATGAACAATAGAGTATGTTATGCAATACCTTTTTCCGACGTCTTCTTCGTCGCCGTCGTACGGCTGAACGAACCACTTGCCGAGTCTCACGAAGTCGCGGGATAGAAGGCATCTGAAATATGAAATTAAAACATTAGTGATACGCAATCGTTCGTGTGATGATACCATGAAATACAATTCACCATCGCTGATGTTGTAAAACGCAACTATTGATAGTAGGTGTCGTAAAAGAAGACTAAGAGCACAAAGACCTGGATCAACTGCATTTGATGCCGTCTGGTTACCAGTTACATTCGCAAGGAGAGTTGATGTCAAACCCATCAAAAAAAAACAATTGCAAAAACTTGTAATATTCGTCAAATAAATAATATTGATACAAACATTTGCAATCTATTTGATTAGGTTTTTAACCATATATTGACATGAATTGTATTGACTTAAATTTTAATAACATAGATTAATTAAACTTCCTTCCTGTTAGTCTTTAACTTTTACATGAAAAATACCGGCATGAGTGTTTTACTACAATTCTATTCGCGTTAAACGGCTCGATTGATAATGATCTGAATATTATATATTTGAATTTTTTATATCATCATCATCTCAGCCCATATAAGGCCCACTGTTGGGCTTGCGCCTCCTCCACAGAGGAAGGAAAATTTACCTAATATGCGGTATATTATGCTGGCCAGTTGCTATAGGGTTTTGTTTCGAGTTTTTCAAGTAGATATTATATGCATATTTAATCCATTAGACGTCTTTTACGACACCCATGGAAAGATAGGGGGTGGTGAATTGTATTCTTACTCCGTCAACACACGGATAAATATTACTATATCAATTTTAAAATCCAAAATTGAAACTTAAGTCTAAAATTATGAAGGACAAGAACCATGTAGCCCTCAGTTATTTATATGTTAAAAGGCTGTTTACAATAAGTTAACAATTTCACAGTTGAACTGCATTGAATGCGAGATTTGTAATATTTCACCATTTTACGACTGTATCACGTTACTTTTATTGCCATGCCGATTGTAAAATCTAACCAATATATGCAGTAACAATACAAGCAGATATAGATAATATTGCAAGATATATATATATATATATACATATATATATATATATATATGTATATGTGTGGTAGCGGCTTCGAATACTACCAACCCTTGCTTTGCTCGTGGGTGTCGTAAAAGACGACTAAGAGCCCTAGATTGACCCGGACCATCTCCATCTGGTACCATTTAGGTCAACGATTACATTCCCAAGGAGGGTTGACGTCAGGCAGGCGGCCGGTCATAAAAGTCATTGCCGAAACTTTTTGCAATATGTCAATACAGATGACATATTGCGTCGACCCCAAGTAATTGGGATAAGAGCAAGATGATGATGATGATGTATATATATAATATATATATATATATTCATAATGATTAAATAAATCTGCCGTGTTGTGACGGAGTAAGAATAATGTTCACCGCCCTCTATCCAGCCTGTGAATGTCGTAAAAGACGACTAAGGGATTTTAAAGAGCAGATAAAGTATATACAAAAGAAGAAAAACTCGAAATAAAACCTTACACCAACATGTCTGACCAGCGTCCTATAGTAGATCAATTTCCCTCTTTTTGTGGAGGAGCAATGGGACGTATATGAGGTATGATGGTGACGATGAAAATATTTCAATGAAAATTCGTACATGACGGATGAAATGCATGTGAAAAGGAGGGTTGTCAATATGTTTTTGGATGGACATAAGAATCGAGGGAGACTCAAAAAGAGATGAATAGGTTATGTGAATGAGAATATGCGTATAAAACTAGTGAGTGCCCATCCCACTTAGCGTAGGATGAGGGCAGGCAAATGATGATTAGGCGATTCAACATTAATCACAGCGGAATCTATTGACATATACAGCTAGTACTGGTATAAAAGTTTATGTGACCGTTTAATATTTTAAGTGATAAATATAAAACATTTCTGCAGTTCTAAGAAACCCTTTGAAAAGTTAAATCAAAGTCCGATAGACACTTGTGTCGTTGACTATACCGTGGTATCATTCATCCGAATAGGTGACGATAACGGACTAAGAATACAATTTGTCACTTCCCCTTCCTTTCCCGCGAGTGTCGTAATGTAGTCGAGATTACTAAATGACGTAAGCAAATTACATCATTGAAAAATAAAATATTAACGTAAAATAATGGCCAAATGGTACATTCGTCTGATCTATTCCGAATGAGGAGGAGATCTATTCCGAATGAGGAGGAGATCCATCTGTATGAGTGTTCCCATTCTCATGGGAATACCGGAATAAAATATAGCCAGATATTATTGCTTTTCATTGGTCAAAGAATTTTTGAAATCGATTCGGTGGTTTGAGCGTGAAAGCGTAACAAACAAACTTACTTTCGCATTTATAATATTAGTAAGGATATTGCGCTATTGTTGAAGAAGTAATACATATATACCAATAAATAAAATTGGAGTGTCTGTAATGTCAAAATAATAGGCTTTTTCATGCTCACACGGTTATTTGCACGACACCTATGCCTATAATAGCAATTAAAAAAATTTTGTCTGTCTGTCTGTTTGTTCCGGGTAATCTTCAAAACGGCTGGACCGATTTCAAAAATTCTTTCACCAATGGAAAGCTATAATATCAGGGCGTAAACAAGGCTATATTTTATCCCGGTATTCCCACGGTAACGGGAACTACGAGGGTAAAACGACTATAACCTATAACCGAAGCGAAGCGAGGGCTGGTTGCTAGTTGACTAATAAAAGTAAAAGGTAAATTTTAAAATATGAGGGTTCCATACAATATTTTTACTAGCCAAATAGATAAGCTAGTTGTAATAGATAATCTATACAAATAAATAAAATTGAAGTGTCCGTTTGTAATGTCGAAATAAGACGTTTTTTTTTCACGCTCAAACGGGTATTTTAAAAATAACTATGCCTAAAATCAGTTTAAATATTTTTTATCTGTACGTTCCGAGTAGTCTTCAAAACGACGGGATGGCTTTTGATAATATTTTACTACCAGTAATTGTCAGTATAAAGAGTAATTGAGGCTATATTTTATCGCGGTATTCTACTCGGGTGAAACCACGGCAAATCGCTAAGTAAAAATATAGAATATATCAAGTTATGTATAATGAAATATTAAAAACCAACTGTTTGCCCAAATCAAACGTCATCAAAATTTTCCTCTTCAAAACAAAACGTATACTTTTGCCGTAATACAGGTCATGATATTAATGTTTTATAATCGTCATTCACAATATATTACTATATACCAGCTATACTCTAAGTGTGTTCCGCGGAACCCTAGGGTTCCGTGATACCTCTGTCGGGGTTCCGCAAGAATTTAGAAATAAAAAAATCAAAACACCTCTCTCTGGTCGCTCCGCGGCTGTGCGGACTCCGCGGCCGCGCGGAGACAAAACGCTATGAATGTTATTTATTTATTTATTTGTATTTGTATAAGCTTGTGTTACATTAGCTGGTACAATATCTCATAAGTTTGGTCTCAACAATTTTATACTTGTACAACGCGTTCGCTCTAAGTTTGCCGGTCTGTGGAATGCACGTACCCTCCCCCACGTGACAACAAAACTTATAATGTGTCATAGTTTTACCCAAATATCTAACGTACACAATTTTTATTGTTACAATTAAATAAAAAATTTCGAACGTCATACACTCATACCTATCGCCAGCGGCAAACTTAAAACGAGCGGGTAGTATACTTGTAAGCGCTCAGTCTCTTTGATAAAAGCCGCCTCTGAATTAGACGCTATAGTTGTCAACTAGCGACTTTCGTCTCTAACTTCAAAGGATAAAGTCGATATTGTTTACAACGCTATTTTTAAATTTCTGTTTTTATTTTTGCTTTTTGTTTATCAAAGGTGCCGACTCGAGTATTTTCGAGAATATTTGAGATCGAGTCTAGGACTAAGTATAAAAGCGGCGATCGCGCGTTGGCGTCGTCACTCTATCCGACGTCCTCGTCACGTCCTCGACGAAGAGGACGACATTATCACACTCGCTCAACAAAGAGCCTACACGGCCCGCGAGGCCTTAACAAATAAACATCCGCGGTCCCGCCCTCGCCGTCGAGGTGCGAAACCGCGCCGCGCAAAAGTCACTATTAAAAACGTGGGCACGCCCACTTTGCCTCCAGCGACGCCCCAAGCCGAGGTCCGTTCCCCACAGGGGGAGCCCTTGGGCGATGTCGCTTAGCATACTTTTCTCCGGGTTGAGAGCCCTCAGCGCTCACCCATAGTCCGCGTCAAGCTGTCAAGGCCATCTGCGGCCAACAGCTGTACAAACACAAAAAAAAATTAAAAAAAAAAAAAAAAAAAAAAAAAAGTTGGCGTCGTCAGTTGATGATTAGCGTTCGGAGCGATAAGTTACTACCTACTTACAAGCTCGCTAGCGAGAAACTAGTGTTCATTGTTTTACTGCCTGCTGTATTCTGTTGTCTCAGTTTTATACATTTCTTCCCTGTAGGTTCTAAATTTAGTCTCTTATGCGCAGTAACGATTGTGCATTATTTAAACCCCACTATCCTGACTTGTAACATTATAAATAAAGAAGAATGGAACGTTGGCTTAAAGGTGTTAAACGTGTTCCAACAACATCTTCTAATGACGCTGAATGTTCAAAAGCAATGCGCGCGGAGAATTTAGCAATCACCGATCCAGAAGATGATGCCACGAGTGCCACGACGTCAAGCTCGACGGTTTCAAAGACGAAAAAAAGAAAGTATGATGAATCTTATATCAGTTTCGGATTTGTTGATTCCAACGGCTCACCTCTCTGCATGCTCTGTAGTAAACTGCTTCCTAATAGTTCCATGGCACCTGCCAAATTGCGTCGACATTTAGAAACCGTACACCCCGAGACTAAAGACAAGAATAAAGAATTTTTTGTTCGCAAAAAAGATCAGTTATTATTAATATATTAATAAAACCATGTGTATTAGACATAACAAAATGTATGCTTGATGAAAAATCTGCAAAGCATCTTTCTACTGTTCCGCTATCAAACGATACTGTTTCACGACGAATCCATGATCTGGCAAGCTACGTCAAACAAGAACTAGTTACACGTCTACAAAATACACGATTCGCTTTGCAAATGGACGAGTCGACTGATGTCGCTGGTTTGGCTATCCTGCTGGTTATTGTGAGATATCCATATAAAAGTTCTTTTGAAGAAGACATGCTTATGTGTTCATCGCTGCTTACAAACACTACCGGGGAAGAAATTTTTAATAAAATAAATATATTTTTTGAAGAACATAATCTCAGTTGGAACAATTGCATTGACATTTGTACAGATGGGGCCAATGCGATGACAGGTAAAACAGCAGGAGCAGTGTCACGAATGAAAAATAAAGCGCCTAATTGTAGTTCCAGTCATTGTATTCTGCATAGACAAGCACTTGCGATGAAGCAAATGCCGTCTAATCTAAAATTAGTTATGGATGAAGCGGTAAAAATAATTAATTTTATCAAATCACGACCACTACAATCCCGATTGTTCTCATTATTGTGTGAAGATTATGGCAGCAAACATAAAACACTGCTGCTCCATACAGAAGTGCGATGGCTGTCTCGGGGAAAAACTTTAACAAGGCTATTTGAACTTAGAGCCGAGTTACAAATGTTTCTTTCAGCAGATACTTCTTTTAATTTGAAGGACCGTTTGTATGATAAAACTTGGTTGTTCCGATTGTCTTTTATGGCGGATATCTTTCAAAAACTTAACGAATTAAATTTATCGTTGCAAGGTAAACAGACAACAGTGTTTCAGGCCTATAATAAAATAACTGCTTTTAAAAGAAAATTAGATTTTTGGATCATTTGCATTGGTAAGAAAGAAATGGAAAGTTTTACGTTACTCAGTGAGTTTGTTAGCGAAAACGACTCAGAAATGTTTGAAGATAATGTGTTTGAAGAATTGGTCCAATATCTCAGTTCGATGCGCGCATCTTTTGAAAAGTATTTTCCCGAAGAACACAATACAAAAATTAAAGTGAACTCCTGGATTCATAATCCTTTTTTACCCAACTTGGAAAAGCCTGAAAACATGTCAAATGAGATATATGAATCTCTTTTAGAAATGTCATCAGACACAAGTATGGAGTCATTGTTCAAAACGACGCCTCTTAATGATTTTTGGTGCAGAATCCAAGATGAATATGCAATGCTTGGCCAAATGGCTCTGGATATTCTTCTCCCGTTCCCAACTACATATTTGTGCGAAACAGGATTCTCTACCTACGCAGCCACGAAAACAAAATATCGCAATAGACTGGACGCCGAAGCTGATATGAGACTCCAACTTTCTTCCATCAAACCTGATATCAAGCAATTGATGAAAAATAAAAAACAGTTTCATACCTCCCACTAGTTAGATTTTTTCTTTTTTAATGTTTTCTATTATTGTCCTTACCAAGTGGTGAAGTAAATAATAATTAGTAACTGATACATTGTATTTTTATTATGCTGATTAATATAGAATACACTTATAAAAATAATTGTTTTATTGTAGGGTTCCATCAAGTATTTTGCTTCCCAAAAGGGTTCCGTCATTTAAAAAGTTTGAGAACCACTGCTATATACTATTTTTACAATATACTATTATTATGTGGTGACGGAGTAAGAATACAATTCAACACCCTCTCTTTTGCGTGGGTGTCGTAAAAGACGACTAAGGGATTAAATATGCATATAACATCTATACAAGAAAGAAAGAAAGAAAGAAAATAAGATTTATTGGACACTATAGTTACATGCCTGACATAGAGATATAGGTACACAAGTGATATAAAAACAAAGACGAAAAAATATTGACGATTGAAATATTCATAGTATACATAAATGAAATTCATAATATGAGTGTCCAAAAGGCAACAGCTCAGCATATGCTACATAAACTTGCAGCGCTGATTTTCAGCTGCAGCCTAACTAGTCTAAGTTACAGGTCACAAGAAGTGCAAGTACAGAAGAGCTACATTTAATAGGTTCATAGATTTTTCAAAATTGTAAATAGTCATATTAGTAACAATAATAACAGCATTTGAATCAAACCAACACTATTTGAAATCTGCATTTTAAAAGTCTGAAATGATCAGAAGAACACAGTAAACATTGGTATGTTACAGTCAAGTTTTGCACTTAAAAAAATAAATAAATAAAAGGAATATATGTATATAGAAAGATATGTCATTGAATAATTATTATGTTATTATAAGAAGTCAAAACGATTAAAATAGCATTAAAATTAATATGATAATTTAAATATAATAAAATAATAATAATTAAGCATCATATTATCAAGAGGGCGTAAAAGTACGGAAAGATTATCCCAATCTGTATAAAACAACTGCTACAAAATAGGCTAAGAACTAGACTTTTGTTGTGCTATCATCAGACATTTAAGCTTAGTTTTAAAGGAGTGAATACCAGTCAATTTCCGTATAGGTGGTGGCAAATTATTCCAGCACTTAGTAGCACTATATTTAAAACTGCCAGCGAAAGCGAAAGTACCCACGCGTCTGACCAGTGTAGTATAAGCGTAGTGTTTCCCTCCTATTGTGGAGGAGGTTCGGGCGCAACAGTGGGACGTATATATATGAGCTGAAATGATTATTATTAAAATTGAATTACATTTTAATTGTAAAGTTCAATTTGGTTCAAGCTAATTCACATTGAACATTTACTAAATTAAGTACATAGGTATTGATTTTAAATGTATTTTTATTTCCATGTCAATTAGGTTCAAGGTATCCACTTAAAATTAAAAAAATATAAACACTAAAAACATTGATTGCAATGAAATTTTAACCATTACAAATTATTTTAATTCATCAATGGGTATGATGACAGTAACCAAAAATCACTAAAATATTGTGTTTATCTACTGTAACACAAAGAATATATCTTGAAATAAATATTTATTTTCTTTTATAAGATGAGATTATTAATCCTTACTAATATTATAAATGCGAAAGTAACTCTGTCTGTCTGTCTGTCTGTCTGTCTGCTACGCTTTCACGTCTAAACCACTGGACCGATTTTGATGAAATTTGGTACAGACATGGACTAAAGCTTGAGAAAGGACATAGGCTACTTTTTATTGCGAAAAAATGGGTATAAGGGGTTGAAATAGGGGATGACATTTTGTATGGAAATTCGTCATTTTCGATGATTGAACCACGAATCTTTGTATTATGGTACCTGATAATAAATAAATAAATATTCGTTCAAGCGTTTTGGAAATTTCATTTACATGGGGATGAAATTCAACCCCTAAAATACCAAAAAGCATATAGCCGAAACCACTGGGCCTAGAAACGTATTTTTTTTTACACCATCATATTTCTTGGGGTGCACGAGCACTAGCAAAGGATTTTTGGAAATTCACCTCCTTAAGGGGGTGAAAAGCATATAGTCTTTCACGTCTAAACCGATTTTGATGAAATTTGGTACAGAGATGGACTAAAGCTTGAGAAAGGACATAGGCTACTTTTTATCGCGAAAAAATGGGTATAAGGGGTTGAAATAGGGGATGACATTTTGTATGAAAATTCGTCATTTTCGATGATAGAATCGTCAATCTTTGTATTAAGGCACTTTATAATAAATAAATAAATATTCGTGCTAGCGTTTTGGAAATTTCATTTATATGGGGATGTAATTCAACCCCTAAAAGACAAAAAGCATACAGCCGAAACCACATGGCCTAGAAACGTAATTTTTTTACACTGTAGTATTTCTTGGGGTACACGAGCTCTAGCAAAGAAATCGTGAAAAAATAGGTATAAGGGGTTGAAATAGGGGATGACATTTTGTATGGAAATTCGTCATTTTTGATGATAGAACCATGAACCTTTGTTTTAAGGCACTTGATAATAAATAAATATTCGTTCTAGCGTTTTGGAAATTTCACTTACATGGGGATGAAATTCAATCCCTAAAACACCAAAAAGCATACCTACAGCCAAAACCACTGAGCCTAGAAACGTATTTTTTACACCGTCGTATTTCTTGGGGTACACGAACACTAGCAAAGAATTTTTGGCAAATCACACCCTTGAGAGGGTGAAAAGCGTATAGACGAAACTATTGGAGCCAGGCACGTAAAACTTTGTATGCGACACACTTTCTTTTGTTATATGTGAGCTCTAAGAAATTATTTTTTGAACCTCAACCCCTAAGGGGGTGAAAATATATAGCTGAAATCATTAGGCCTAGAAACGTAACGTTTTGTATAAAGTTGTTTTTCTTGGGGAAAGTGCTCACTAAAAAAGAGATTTTTGAAATTTTACCCCTAAGGGGGTGAAAAGCGTTTATCCGAAATCAGTGAGCCGAGGAACGGTCATTTTAGTACACGGTCGGCTCTCTTGGATTATCCCAAGATTTTTTCTTAGTGCTCGCTTACCAAGCACTATGAAAGAACTTCTGGCAGTCTCACCCTTAAGGGCATGAAAAGTGTATAACCTAAAATAATGGTCCTGGGAACGTAAAAGTTCTGTTTTGGGATAAGCGAGTACTTACATTAACCGTGTGGTGACGGAGTAAGAATACAATTCACCATCCCCTATCTTACCCGTGGGTGATCGTACGAGACGACTACGGATATAAAACGCATATAACATCTATGCGAGAGAAGGATAACTCAAAATAAAACCCTATACCAACACGTCTGACCAGCGTGGTATAGTAGGTCATTTACCCTTCCATTATGGAGGAGGCCCGAGCCCAACAGTGGGACGTATATGGGCTGAGATGATGATGATGATGATGAGTACTAACTAAGAATTTTTGGAAATTCAACCCCTAAGAGGGTGAAAAGTGCATAGCCAAAGATGTGTGAAATTTTGTATACCGATCTGTTTTTTGGGGTAAGCGCACTAAGGAATAATTTTAGGCAGCCCTAAAAGGGTGAAACGCATATAGTCGAAGACACCCATCCTACATATCATCATTATTTTGCTCTTATCCTAATTACTTTGGATCGACGCAATATGTAGGTACTCTGCTCCCATCGTAGATATATCGCAAAGGTTCTAGCAACATTTTATGACCGGCTGCCTGACGGACGCCATTGTTGGCCAGACGGCATCACCAATTGGTCCAGATCGATGTAAATCTTTGTCTTAGTAGTATTTTGGGACACCCCACAAACAATGAAAGCGTGGTAATATTCCTAGCCGCTACCAGACAGTAAGTGGAGATATTAAGTCAATTTTCTATCTCTACAAATAAATAAATTTGAAGCGTCTGTTTATCTATCAAAATAATAGTTTTTATTTATGCACATAATTATTTGCACGATACCTTTATCTAAAAACGGTTAAAATTTTTTTGTTTTTGTGTTGTGAGTCACATAGGCATTTTTTATCTCGGCATTCGCATGGGAATGAGGTCTACGTAGGTGAAACTGCGGCAATTTAATCGATATAATTTTTTTTTCACCAATGGAAAGCTACATTATCAGGGACTTAGGAAAGACATATTTATCATCGTATTTCCACGAGAATCTGAACTACAAGTCTGGAAGTAATATTCAAATGTGAAAGTTTGTGAAGATATTTGGATGTTTGTTACTTAATCACGCGTAAACTGTTTAGCAGATTTGGATGAAAATAGACACAGATAGAGTATTTCTTAAATTAGGAAATAGAATACCTTTTATGCCGATAATATTCTTTGTGATAATAGTTCAATATGCAAGTTAATTTTAACGCGGGCGAAGCCGCGGGCAAAAGCTAGTATTTAATAAAATAAAACTACAAAATACACAAGTCCGCCATGTTCAGCTAAACACCAATCAAGTCGAGTTACGTCACTCCTATGTACACCTATCATTATCATAGGCCGAGTGGAAGTTGATGGGTGTCATTGGATGCTGACGGCACAGGACCGCACTTCGCGGTGAAGCAATGGGGAGGCCTACGTCCAGTAGTGGACGGCGATGAGCTAAATGATGATGACTCAATGTAGAGTCCTTTCACTCCGTAGAAACTACCCTGCTACTTCTACTATATTCTAAGCATGGCATAGGAATTTAATACCACAAAGAATAAGGCAAACATTCTTAGGCAGTTTGCTTTGTGTGTAGTGGGTGATGCCTTTAGTATCACCGAACCTCATTGCACGCATTCACACTCCCTTCACGGTAGATGGGGACCTTGCAAAGGTACGTGAGCGCCAATATCGACCACTATCAGGTGTGCTGTTTGCTCGTTCGCTACCAACAGCATTAAAAGCAAAATATTTAAAGATAAGACAGAATACAAGCGCTCCAAAAGATATAAAGAAAAATCGCTACTGAAGTGGTTATGAACTAAATCACAAGGCGTGGTGTGTGTATGTCGTAACAGCTCGACTATCGATTATACAGCCATTAATGTGTCACCAACATACGCATTTGATAGTGCACGCCAAGTAAGTTTTTCTATGTACAAGCGAAAAGAATAACCGTCCTTGTTCTCGACTACTTGAGGTATGCGGAAGCGATTGTATTTGTTTAATGCAGTTCATATATTCTTTTTACAACTTCAGCTTATATGATTGAACACTAGCGACACTCACTTCGATTCGGTTCCTCTCACATTTTAAATATCCAATATTTTCTAAGATATTACCGTACGCATTTGCAGTCCTATAGGAAAATTTTATAGTGTATTTCTGACAGGCAAATAACCTAAGTTACTTCCTAAACAACTTTTCGTGTGGTGACGGGGTAAAAGTACAATTCACTACACCTTCTTTTATCCCGTGGGTGTCGTAATAGGTGACTGAAGGACATAATATGCAGAAAACAGCATTGCAAGACATGAAAAACTCGACGTAAAACCTATACCAACCCATCTGGGCAGCTCGAGCCCAGCAGTGGGACGTGGTGGGAGCTGTGATAATGAAGTAAAGAGCAAAAAACAACACACGCCAGGTCTCTAAGTTTTTTTATACAAATTTAAAGGCTTTTTTGCTATCGAACGTTTTGGTTGAGTTTAAATTGATTGTGCAAATGTAATCAATCGATAGGTGCATGACATTTTTTTAAAGACAACACCCAGACTCCGAACAATAATTTTTGAATCTCACAAAATATTGTTCTACATGGGTAACGAACCTTTACGCCATATGGACAGTCTTTTATATAATACAATTATTATTATATTTTTGTCAGTAAATTTAAACTGTATCACTTACATTTTAATATATAAAAATTGCTTTAGGAAATGTTGCACATCCTACTATTACCGTATGCCACAAAAAAAAAAATAATACGTTAATTTTAAATTGAAAAATTTGATACATAATATAATTAAATACATATAACACAAACAATAATTTTACTATTAATTGTAATTTACTTTCAGTGTTTTTTATTTATATATTTTGTCATTCTGGTTGACTATTAATTATTTATTTTTAAACATTTTTGAAGTGAAACCTTTGTAAAATGTAAAAATCAGTTATTTAAAAAGCTTACGGCGGCGACGCTCTCAAAATATATTCTCGTAGAGCAAACCTTCAATTTATAAAATCAACATTTTTCACATGGAATCTATTTATCCCTGCTTGAATAGTATCAGACATTCTGAAACGCAACCTATCTATAGATTACTTCTCCTCCTAGCCAATAATCCTGAATAGTGATGCACCTACTGCGTGAATGATACGCCTTTTGTCGAAGGACAACACTGTACCGTATACTTGGTTATATTACTGATGTAACTAACGGGTGAGATTTAGCGGTTCGCACGCGCGCAGGTGTTCCGCCACGATCGCGATCACACGCCGACGCAGGAATGCGTCTGCGATCGTTTTGAATATGCATCAAACAGATGCCGATACGTTTATTCGCGTATTTAAACATCTGCAGTTTTATATTGTATAGTGAGATAAAGTTTATTTATATGAACCCAATATTTATCTCAGGAGTAACTAGACAGATTTGAGAAAAATTCTTTGTTATACAGCTTGTATTCTAATTCCGTGTGGTGACGGAATAAGAATACAATTCACCACTCCCTATCTTGCCCCTGAATGTCGTAAACGACGACTAAAGGTAAGCATATGACAACCATGCAAGAGAAGGCAAACTCGAAACAAAACACTTTATACCAATCTGTCTGACCAACATGGTATAATGAAGTCAATTTCCCTTCTATTGTGGAGCAGACTCGAGTGCAGCAGAGGGACGTTTATGAACCGAGATGATGATAATGATGATGATATAGCTGGTATCCAGAAGAAGAGCAGAGTGGCATGAGTGGAACTTAATAATCCTCTCTAGGTTCGCGCACCGCCTTTGGACTTAGGAGCGTTTATAAGGTGGATATAAAATGCGGGACCGATTTAAGCTGAGAATACCATAGATGAGATAAATCAGAACGTCTATAAAGAACCTTATTATTCATCGTCACCATCATTCAGGTTTTCGACGTCCACTGCTGAAGGTGGGCTTCATCCATCGTTGCCCAAGAGAAAACTGTTGCAAATTCTCCTCATGAGGCCTTCACTCGATTTTTATGACTACTACGAAGTAAGGAATGGAGACAATTGTATTCTTACCCTGTCGCGACGCCAAGCACCTTATTATTACTTTTTGACAATTTTGCGGTCCGATGGTGAGCAATAAAGTAAAAAATAATAACAAAAACGAACATCGCCAAGGTTTTTATGCTTGTAAGTTAGTTTAAAAGGCCAGTATGTCTTCAGGAACGCCGCCCGTGGTAAAATATACATAAAAAGTTTGTCTCAATCGCAGCCAGCGAGTTGAAGAGCCCGACGCAAAATATTTATTTTTATTTTCATTGAACACTCAACAGCCTACACAGTGCTTACAACAGATGTCGTAAAAAATAATAAATAAGGAGCACAGGCAATTCGACGTTAAAAATGTGATTACTTTTTATTCGCGATGATATAGTGACGTGGTATCTAGTCTTCTACTTAAAGACATAATCGCAAAGTAAATATTATGAAATATTTTATTTCAGCATGTCGAGTTCTGTGTAAAAATGTAATATCTTCTCTTTTAAGATAGTTAAAATTTAAAAATGGTTATATGTACCACTATGCAACAAGACAAACATTTGTTAAATCTAATAAATGTTTATCTGAAAACTTTGGGTGAAATCGAGATGAGCGAATTGCATTTAATCACCGCGACTCATATACGTTCCACTGCTGAATTTGAGCGTACTCCACAATAGGATATTGAGCTACTATACGAGAAGATGTTATATCAAATCATTTATTTTGCATAGGCCCCTTGAGGGCACTTACATATTGTCAAATTTATACATCATTTGAATACAATACAATATCTACAATCGGATCGGAACGCGGCCACAAGCTGAGAAGATCCGGCAAGAAACTCAGCCGGCTGTCATTTTTTTACCATCTTTTGAATACAATTACGTATAGGTACAACATATAGTCTTGTGGTGTGGTGTGGTGTGGAATCCGTGTGGTGACGGAGTAAGAATACAATTCACCACCCCCTATCTTACCCGTGGGTGATCGTACGAGACGACTAAGGGATATAAAACGCATATAACATCTATGCGAGAGAAGAAAAACTCGAAATTCAACCCTATACCAACACTTCTGACCAGCGAGGTATTATAGTAGGTCAATTACCCTTTCATTGTGGAAGAGGCCCGAGCCCTACAGTTGGGACGTATGTGGGCTGAGATGATGATGATGATGATGATGATGATGATGATGATATAGTCTTGGCTCCAGTGTGATACCCTTCCAGATAGGAGATAACTATATGCATATTATATCCCTCGGCCGTATTTTACGAAATCTACGGACAAGATGGGGAATGGTGCATTGTATTCTTACTCTGTCACTACGCGGATAAATTAATTTATTACGTTAATGATTGTAGAGTGTGGTATATAGACACTGTGTTATCTTTTTCGAAAAGCAACTGATCAATTGATAATTTTGTTATCTTGTTATAGATTCTAAGGCTACTACTAAGAATTTCTTATTGACAAACAATATAAAACAGTCGCGTGTATTTATGTCGTTGCTATAATCGTTAACATTTTTTTTAACTTACTAGGTTTTGTTGTTACCAACCATATTGCGATGGTCATAATATGCATTTATTTACTTTTATACGCGACACAATTTGATTTTAAACAAACTGCACAGATGGCGTAGTGGTTAAGATAGCGACCTACAGCGCCAGTGTCGGGGGTTCGAATCCCACGCGGGACAACACTTTGTGCGATCCACAATTTGTTGTTCTGAGTCTGGATGTAATTTGTGTCCGTTAATTATATGTTTGTAAAGTCCCCCGCAATACAAGGATTATTTCCTTAGTGCAGGGTGTTGTCTTAAATAAAAAATAATAAATAAAAAAAAATAAAAAAAAAATAAATATAACATTTTACATTTGCCACGAATATTTTTCGAGCGCGAAAAGAATATTTAAAATAAGGTAGAAAAAATAAATTAATTTACTACCACACATAATGAAACACTTGAGGTGCTAAATTCTTCAGAATCGTAAATTAAAACCTAACAAACATTCATAACGCACTTCATTAAAATACATCGTAAAATTATGTAATAAATTTTATGAATAATAAACGCGAGCAACCACGAAGGTTCGTCCGAAGTTTATAAGCCAACCTGAATATCGAGAATATAAGTATAAATAAGTAAATAAAGTTAAATAAAAACTAAATATCTATAATAAAAATAAAATTGAAGTGTCTCTTTGTAATGTCAAAATAGTAATATTTTTCATGCCCACACAGTAACTACGCCCAAGAATCGTTAAAAACATTGTTTGTCTGTATGCCTGTCTATTTGTTTCGGGTAATAAAACACCAGGACCAATATTGATAATATTTTACAACTACGTGGCTGTGTCATATATCTGTGTGGTCACGGAGTAAGAATACAAACCACCACTCCCTATTTTGCCCGTGAGTGTCGTAAAAGAGGATTAAGGTATATAATACGCACTAGCAACCCGCCCTCGTTTCGCTTCGGTTTTAATCGTATTACCCGCGTAGTTCCCGTTTCCGTGGGAATACCGGGATAAAATATAGCCTAGTTTACACGCTCTGATGATATAGCTTTCCATTGGTGAAAGAATTTTTGAAATCGGTCCAGCCGTTTTGAAGATTACCCGGAACAAACAGACAGACAGACAGACAAAAATTTTTTAATTTGTATTTTAGGCATAGGTGTCGTGCAAATAACCGTGTGGGCATGAAAAAAGCCTATTATTTTGACATTACAAACAGACACTCCAATTTTATTTATTGGTATAGATATAACATCTCTGCAAGTGAAGAAAACCTCGAAACAAAACCCTATACCAACCTGGCTGACCAGCATGGTATAGTAAGGTCAATTTCCCTCCTATTGTGGAGGAGGCTCGAGCCCAGCAGTGGGACGTATATGAGTCGAAATGATGATGATGAAATGATTCGCTACCTCGCTTTAAAACCCTATACCCGCCTCACCAGCAAGGTATAATAAGTCAATTTCCCTTCTAATATGGAGGAGGCTCGAACCCAATAGTGGGACGTATATGAACCGTGGTGATGATAATCGATACGTTCATATACAGAAAAACAGGGAAATTAATTTTGCTTTTAATATCAATATTTTAATTCAACACGAATAATGTTTTGATATTATTAATCTACTAGCAACCCGCCCTCGCTTCGCTTCGGTTTCCGTCGTCTTTCCTGCGTAGTGCCCGTTCCCGTGGGAATACCGGGATAAAATATAGCCTAGGTTACTCCCTGATATTATAGCTTTCCATTGGTGAAAGAATTGTTGAAATCGGTCCAGCCGTTTTGAAGATTACCCGGAACAAACAGCAAGACAGACAAAAAAAATATAAAATGTATTTTAGAAATATGTATAATGCAAATAACCGTGTGAGCATGAAAAAAGCCTATTATTTTGACATTACAAACAGACACCTAGTGGTAGGGCCACACTGTCGACAGTTATCTGTCTACAGCCGCGGGCCGGTCCGTCCGGGGTAGTACCACACTCTCGCAGAAAATCGACGTCTGAGTAGTAGCGATTTGTTACTGCGCTTCGTTCGGTGAGCGAGAGAGCCGGAAGCCCAACTTTCTGAGGGTGATTGCGTGGAAGGTTAAGGTTATGGTAGTGCCTTTGGTATCACCGAGCCTCAATGCACGTATTCACACTCCCTTCGCTTTCTTCGCGGTAGGCAGCGGCCTTGTAAAGGTCCATGAGCGGCAGCAACACTTACCATCAGGTGTACTGTTTGCTCGTTTGCCACAGGTTGCAATAAAAAAAAAAAGACTAATTTTATTTATTGGTATAGATTACTATTACTAACATGTCGGAAGTTGTATAAATAAATTAAATTTATATTAAGATTTTAAATGAATATTAAACTTTTAGTTAAAAAGAAAAATAATAATAATTGACATACAAATTTCATAGTTCCAATACCCATTAAATAATTAGATAAATTTATATGCTGGTTTATTGAGATATAAGTATAAGTTTAATAATAATGTCTTGGGCTTTAAAAATAAGAAGACCGTCCTTAGCCATGTTAAGACAGTCGCACGTTATGTTCATAATAATAAATTCAATTGAAACATACCTACATATGAACACTTACTATATTCAATCTATTGATTAATTATTTTGAATGTCGGTTTAGGTCTTAACCCAGGTCCAGGTTCAGGTTATTATAGTATATAAAATTTAATTGAATAGTTTACTAATTTTATAAGGCAATATATTTTATTAGTTCTTTTCTGCTATGTTATTGTAATAATAAATAAATAAATAAATTGGTATAGATTACTATTAGTAACATGTCGGAAGTTGTATAAATAAATTAAATTTATATTAAGATTTTAAATGATTATTAAACTTTTAGTTCGATATTTAGTTCCATAAACTAATGAAAGATTTTAAAGTTATAAACTTTGAATAGGCTGTATTGGATGGACACTTCATTTCCAAAGGTAGAATTGTAGTTATAGCAATTCATTTCATAAAGTCGCGTTGATACTTTGCTCATTTGTCAGAAGCTTATAAAAATGCAATAAATAGGCAATAGTGTTACCGCGTTCGAAGTTGCAAGTATGGATGCTATTTTAATGTCGGTAATATATGCCGTGGTTTAATGTATTTTAATTTTATTGCCAACTAGCAAATTCGCGCAATTTCACCCGCGTTCTTCCCTTTCCCTTAGGAATACCGGGATAAAACATAGACTAAGTTACTCCTTACATAGAAAGCTACCTGGTAGTAAAATACTATCAATATAGGTCTAGCCGTTTTGAAGACTACCTAACAAACAGGCAGACAAAAAAAATTTAGACTTGTTTTTAGGCATATGTATCGTGAAAATAACCGTGTGCGCATGAAAAAATCCACTATTTTGACATTATGCAAACAGACACTTCAATTTTATCTATACCAATAAATAAAATTGGAGTGTCTATTTGTAATGTCAAAATAATAGGCTTTTTTCATGCTCACACGGTTATTTGCGTGACACCTATGCCTAAAATAGCAATTAAAAAATTTTTGTCTGTCTGTCTGTTTGTTCCGGGTAACCTTCAAAACGGCTGGACCGATTTCAAAAATTCTTTCACCAATGGAAAGCTATAATATCAGGGCGTAAACTAGGCTATATTTTATCCCGGTATTCCCACGGGAACGGAAACTACGCGGGTAAAACGACTATAACCTATAACCGAAGCGAAGCGAGGGCGGGTTGCTAGTTTATATATATTTATAGTGAGTGTCAAATGAGCCGTGATAACACTGAATGTGTTTACACATATGCGTTTGTACGTAGAGAATGTCGCGGGATCGCATCCCCGACTATACAGCGACGCATTGTTTCTTTGACGCGCCGCCAGCCGCCACCCGGGGTCAATGACTCGTCTGGATTTCGTTCATACGCCGAGATTCCGTCGCTCATAGCTCCCGAGTCGTATGATGGCGATGTATGCGCCACTTACATCATACGTAATGTTACACGCTTGTAACAACATTTATCAGATATTTTAAAAACAACGATTATAAAGAACTATTCATCAAAAAAACTAATGAAGCATCGTATTAATTACCGATATCGGATAATTATAATATGCGAATATTAGATCCAAGGACGCGTTTAAACACTTACCGCTACAGTTAATACAAAATAGCATTTGAAAATTACGTTCTCGGCAAATTGATTTTTGATGTTCAAATCTATACCAATAAATAAAATTGGAGTGTCTGTTTGTAATGTGAAAATAATCGGCTTTTTTCATGCTCACACGATTATTTGCACGACACCTATGCCTAAAATAGCAATTAAAAAATTTTTGTCTGTCTGTCTGTCTGTTTGTTCCGGGTAATCTTCAAAACGGTTGGACCGATTTCAAAAATTCTTTCACCAATGGAAACCTATAATATCAGGGAGTAACCTAGGCTATGTTTTATCCCGGTATTCCCACGGGAACGGGAACTGCACGGGTAAAACGACTAAAACCGAAGCGAAGCGAGGGCGGGTTGCTAGTTCATTTAATAAAATTTTAGAATATACATATTTCGATTTTCTGCAATCATATTCTTTAGGGTCTTTTTTTCCTTTGCTCTGATAACGATTAAAAGATGCTCTTAAGCGTGTAATTATAATAAAAAGCATAATAAGGACTAATGCAAAAGGCGTGCATCGTGAGGAAGTTCCTCTATTTGGAACCCTAACCACCAACAGCTTGGTCCTTGTATTCGGTACCGGTGAATAATAATAATTTTTGTATTTTTAATATTTTATTTTTATATCATATTTCAAAAACATATATAGTGATAAGAATTATAATAACACAATTAACCACCACCTCTACTGCCCGTGGGTGTCGCAAGAGAAGGAAAATTCGTTACAAAAACCTATTCCAAAACGTCTGACCAGCGTGGAATTGTAGGTCAATTCCCCTCCCAATGTGGAGGAGGCCTGAGCTCAACAGTGAGACTTATATAAGCTCAGATGATGAATTATAAATAAGGAGTATAAAATAATAAGCTTCGTGCATATCTATTACAACAGCTTTTAATTTCGGCGCTTTTGCCAGATGCAATAATGATGTCAGTGATAATAATTAGCGGATAATTAATAGTGTCGTTGAGTTCGTTATAATTAGGCAAATATTATGAAATATACAATAAAATACTGCCATATGGAATTATTTCTACTGCTTAATACAACGTTCGAACTTTTCGAGTACGATAGGTTGTAATGACCACTAATTAAATCATATACTTAATTATTTTAACACTGCAAAACGCTTAAACTAATTTACTATTTCCGTTTTTGTTTTTTAATATCAAATAGACAGCAGCGTTAATATTATGAGTAAAAATAACAATCAAAAAGTGTAATTTCTTAATCGGTAAATTTGTTTATGGACAGTTTATGTGTGAACTTAATAATATTATATTATAAACTGACAGAACATTTATAAATTCGGTATCAATAAATGCTAGGCTAAATATCATTGGGAGGGTACCCCACCAGGGGGTATTCCGTCGGGCCGACCACTGATGACCCTGCTCCGGTGGTCGGTCCAACGACGAAGGCAACGTGGTGTTCGGGTGGGTTGCGGGTGTGCGTGCTTACGCCCCTCTGTCGCCCCGGACGGAGTGGTGCGAGGAGTGCGCCGACCGCGACCCACCCAACAAAAAAGGGAAAAAGGCTAAATATCATTCCTTGTATGACGCCTATAAGTGGAAAGGCAGAAAGAATTGAGTGCTTTTGCTATCTAAATGAATAATAAAAAAATAGAAATTCTCGCTGAGTCTCTTGCCGGAACTTCTCAGTGCGGTCGTGTTCCGATCCGGCGGTAATTTTAAGAAAAAATGTAAAAAACAGACAATATATAAGTGCCCCCCTTGGGGTTAACACATAATAAACGATTTGAATTACAATTCGCATACTTACTTCACGAACCGGTCTTTAGAAACGATTTTGTAATAAATTCGTCATCATCATCCAGACTTATACATATACGTCCCACTTTTGGGCTCAAGCACATACAATGGGAAGGAAATTGATCTATCCACGCTAATCAGACCAGTTGGTACAGGGTTTTATTTCAAGTGTTCCATTTCCTGCAATAATGTCTGGATATCATATTCTATAGCCGTCTTTTACGACATCCATGGACGAGAGAGGGAATGACAAATTGTATTCTTATTTCGACATCGCATGGATAGGATAAATTGTCTACATTAAGAAACGCGCCGAAACAATGTGCTTCCTAAGATGATAGTGTGATTACGGCTACTCGAATGCATATCGTGTATTCAAATGACATTGACTCGCAGATAATTACTAAATTTGTTTGTAATATTGACGCGTTTATAGAAAATATTACCTATTTTAATTATCTAGATGCAATTATTATGTAAATATTTCTTTGCTTTTGGACTCTCACGTGCAAGTAACGCGTGGCGACATCTTATTCTTAAGCCATCACCACATGGGACCATTCTAATATAAATAATCAAAAAATATCTGGTTGACCGAGCTTCGCTCGGAATATTTTTGTCGAATTTATTTAGATATATATTAATAAAAAATAAATAATGAAAATTTTATAAAAAACTACAAAAAGAGAATAATAATAACACCGAGATTCGAACCGACGCTGTTTAAATGTCACATAATCCAAAATTAAAACCGACCCTGAGCTATCGGAACTCATGACGTTCACAACGAAATTTGAATTCATATTCTTTTAAAATTTAATGTCATTGTTTGTATTGCTAAAAACACGGACAAAACAACATTTCCTATAAATAAAACCTAGCTAGATCGATTTTTTGGACCCGAAACCTCTAGTATGTTAAGTTTCAACAAAATCGTTGGAGCCGTTTCCGAGATCCTGAATATATATATATATACAAGAATTGCTCGTTTAAAGATATAAGATTAAAAGCACACACGTTCTATTCCATAACGAATTTGTTTTAAACGATATTGAAAATGTATTAATGTGCAATTAATTACCTTTCAATAAGATTGTGCAGAGCCTTGAATAACAGCGAACGACATTCGTAAGAAAGTCCGCTTTCCCATGATCCTTGGTCGCCTTCTGTAAATAAAAGAGAATCATATATAAAAAAAAAATTAATCTATACTTCTTTTGGCGCATTAAGCAAAAATTATTAGAGGAAATTTTTACAATGCGCGCGCACACCGTCACGTAAAACAGACACACTGAAGTTAGCTAGTCAACATTTTCACGATACGCGCGCAGACCGTCACAAATGTCAACCAAGTAGATAATGTAAAAACTTTTTAGTATATTAAATATCTTTTTGTTTATTATTAGTTTTTTCTACAAACTTAGGATAACGCGAAGGATAAAATTTTTAGAAAGATTTTGATTTTGTAACGTGCGTACAATAAGTACACACATACTTTTGTTTCTTTAATATAATTTTACTGCGATTAAATTCAATCCAGATAGCTTTAACCTTGACCTTATTATTTTAACAATTAACCTTGGCATTGTAGGTGATGTTTATTTTCCAAAAATTCTCAGGCCATTAACATAGATCGGTAGGTACCAACCTAACAATTTGAATATGGAAAAAAATTATAATTCTTAAGAGACTAGTGAGTACAGATAAGCTCAAGGTCGCAATGACAATTAAATGTCCACAATAGCCGGGTGTTGTGTTAAGAAACGATAAAATCGGGTTGTTGCAATGTGGTATACAGTGGAAGCTAGAAATAGCTGTCGTTGCATTCGCAATCGGAAGATAACTCGGGCCTATCACCGACGTTAGATGCGAAAACAAAACGGCGCTCGCGCGACGTTGCCATACCGCATACGTATCTCCGTCCTTGTCTAGCTAGGGGGCGGGGCGGGGGCGACCCGTGTGACGTCAGTCGGTCGCTCGGCGCACGTGCTTGTGTTTGTAGCGCGAGCCACACAACACACATGCGGGTGTTGCTCAGCGGCCGCTAACAATATAATTGACATTGAATTTTATAACCCAAGTAAATATAAGATTATAAACACACCAAATATCTTTATATTATAACTATGTACCTTATAATGTATAAAGAAAATATTAAAAACTAACGTTGCTTCCCTTAGCGAGTAGTGTAAATAAAATTAATGAGTTTATAGCGTGTTATCGTTCAAGAACACCGGGGTATCACCGTGATATTACGGTAGATTCATAGTATACAACTGTTAAATTTTTACAAGTTTTCAGCGTTAGTTAGCGTATTACTGGAGCGTTTCCAACTGATCAGCCTTGACATTCATGCTCCAGGTGTGCGCGCTTACCATCTTGCCGCTGTCTCGATTGGACTAGTTTGCTACAATTAGGACTAACGACATTATCAATTAACATTTTATATCAACAAATGTATAAAGCGCTTAATTTATTTATTAAAACACTATAATTATGGAACAAATCCAAGCGGCAACTACGGACATTTCATTTGTCAATAGGTAGCTAAATAGGTACATTGCACAAGTAAACGCTGAGGATCAGATGAGGAGTTAAAATGTTGATCTCTAGAACTGATTGACAATGAAAACTAGTTTCGACGTATGGGTAATTAGAGCCACGAACAGAACCGCTCATTGCGGTCTCTTGGGGAGGCCTACATTCCGCATTTAAAGACTAAGGGCTTGTGGACATGATTGATTAGATGCGTAATTAATTAACGTTATAGAATTAATTTCGACTATAATATTATATCTACTTTCGGAGTAGACTTTACTAGCGTTGACTTACGTTTTTGCGCGCCAAAACCTGCCTTCAAATTCTATCCCCAAGAGATTACAGAAGCTTCACGTCAGAACGGAAATTTATAGGATGTTTACCTCAACATCTTGGCTTATTATACATCCCACTGCTAGACTCGAACCACCTCAACTATGGTAGGAAAGTTGACATACTATACCACGCTAGTTAGACGGGTTAGCATAGACTTTAATTTCGAGTTTACCTTCTCTTGCATAGACGTGATATTCAAATTCAAATCATTTATTATGCATAGACCCCGAGAGGGCACTTACATATTGTCAATTTTACAAAATAAAATTAAATTATCCAATAAAAATAAACTACCACCGGATCGGAACGCGACCGCTACTGAGAAGATCCGGCAAGAAACTCAGCGGGCTTGTCTATTATTTTATTTTATTTTTTTTTCTTCTTACTAGATATAAATTTGTATACATGTTTTGTAAGACCTAGCTCCAGTGTGATGCCCTTCAAACTGCAAGATACTTAATATAATTCAAATGATTATGGCTGGACCAGATCCCACAAGCGGCACCCGATCACGAGTTAACTACTAGAGCAGCCATCACTCCCCTCAACATATGCATATTATATCCCTATCATCTCTTTTACGACAACCAGACCACGGGTAAGATAGGGAGTGGTGTATTCTTACTCCATCGCCACACGGAAAAATACGTCAACGCTTACAAATAATCTGAAATAGGGTTTATTAATTATTGTAACGTTTGATACGAACGGTTTTATGGATTGTGGTATAGTCAAAGTACACCAATTATGCAAGTACCGCTATCGTATGCTGTTAGCATAAGTGTGTAATTATTGAGCCGGTTGGTTCGGCATCATCGAGTCCATCCCCCAAGGCCGTTAACGCAACAAAACATTACGTTTACTGCAAAGCCTACGAATACCGGAGCGAGTCACGATTCGAGACGCACGTTTGTTGCCTACCATCGCGATTTAACTCCAAGAATTTCGCCATCAAACAATGGAATAATCCAAGTACATATTGGAATATTGTTCTTCCCGTTTTAAAGTAGTTTGGTTTTAGATAAATATTGTTTAAATATAAGATTATTTCGATATCGCATTGTATAGTTTTGGAAGTTATTTTGAAAGCGGTTACACCCTAAATTGGTAACAATATCACGCAACTTAAAAAGTTTACGTAATAGTCGCTCAACTTTATTGTAATGTTAATTTCATCGCGTTTGTTATTTTATTCTATTTGTTTATTTTCAATTCGCGGTTATGTAACGATGAGGGGGGGTGAGAGGGGTGAATTTTGTTAGAATGGTAGGTGGTGCATTCGTGCAATAATGAAGATGGGTTTAAGGTTCAAGGTCGCATGTTTTGTCGCGGTGTAACTCCGGTGGTTGGCACAGGGCTGATGGTTTGCGCCGGGATCGATAGCGGGCAGACGACGCGCGCCGCCCCGCGTCGGTTACCGCCTCCACGCGAATGTGAGCTTAATTATCGCCACACGATTATCACAATTGTCAGTACTGTTTGTTTGTTGCCGGCATGCGCTTAATGCCGCCGATAAGCCGATAACGGCCGACTAGACTAGCGTTGAATGCTAAATGATAAGGAATCACCTTGCACCGGGTGAAATTTGCGTGCCAATTTTCATCAATGCAGCTACAATTAATGTTAAACGCTAAATAAATCAAGATATGAATAGTTACCCAATTACTGCTATGAAATAAAATAACCTGAAAACATCTCTATTGAACAGATTTTGCTTAATTTTTTTTAATTGACTTATGAATCCACAACTTATAACAAATAAGTAATTGAATTCAATTATTTTTATTTATTCAAGTTAATAGATAAATGTGCGATTTGAAATACACGAGTTATCGAAAGATGCCGTTATGAAGCGTCACTTAGCTGCACGATAAATAAAAATACTTTTTCAAAAAATTTCATGATCTAAATGATCTTTAAATCTGATATTTGGATATTATTTTGCTCGTTTATGGATAAACCGTTGAAATCATTTGGATGAAAATTGGTATGTAGATAAACCATTTCCTAAATTAACACAAGGTATTTTTCATCTCGGTAATGTCCTTCCTTGGTATAATAGATCAACTTTACCTTTATTATTCAATCAATCATTATATGTTGAATGAATTTTGATAAATTTTCATCATGGGAAAGTTACGAGCGCGAAGCTCTCGGTAGAAGCTGGTTGGGAATAAAAACGATTGCCTATCAGCCATCTGAGGCTAACAACTAAGTCACACACAAAAAAAAAAAAAAACAATAAATCGCCAAATATTATTATATGCGGCAACACTACAAATTAATAAGTAGACACGAGGGTTGCATTAGTTATCCAACGGCAGCATCTCTTTCACACCGCCCAATGTTTAAGTACAATCTCCTGAGGCTTGTAGACTTGTTCCACTAAATGTAAACTTTCGCAACATCTTCCGTTTGCTTTACGCTACTGGGATAAGTCGCCCGATTATATTTCTCACAAAAGTGCTTTGAGGAAGTTAACAAAGACTTTTTGACTTCATAGATTGAGATAGTAGTCCAAGAATTTCCGGATAAAATACACTTTCTATCAGATGCCAGTTTGGATGGTTTTATAATCAGTGTGAAAAGGTAAACAAGTTTGCATATTATAAAGATTTGATATCGGGTGATAAAAAGGTTTGATAGGCTACACGATTGCCTTCAAGTTGTATTATCGGCTATCAAATCTACCAGATAAAGTCCAGTGGTCTGCGGGGGCTCTAAACACCCACGTCGAGTGTAGTGGATACGATTACTACGCTGGACACATGTCCAAGACATCTTTATGTGATCAACAAAGGCTCCGCGCTTGATTGTTATTTGTCTGGCAATTTTATCTGTCTCTAGCGACAAGGATTCATTTCCTAGTCGTATTGTGGTGTGTTCTCTTTATACATAAAATAAAACAAATTAAAATGTACAGCTATTATTAAAAATAATAATTTTAAACGTTTTACGATCATGTCTAAGTGATATATACTCTGTACATCGTGTAGTATTAGTTTGTAAAGGCACGAGGCACGGCGATCTCGCATGTAAAACATGGAATGGGCACTTAGTTTCATTATTTATTACATCGCCGTTGCCTTGAGAAAATGAGACATCGCGCTTTGCTTGATTATATGCGATAAATAAAATAGTGTGATTAGGTTTTAAATAAATTCTAGGTATTACAAGGTATCGATGCATTATTTATCTTACGGCTTCTATATTTTTTATCTGCATCTACTCATCATGTTTTTTTTTTTACTGCCGATGGTGGCAAACGAGCAAGCAGCACACTTTATGGTAAGTGATACTACCGCACATGGACCTTTGCATTACCGGGGCCACAGCCAGGCCCCGTTGCCTCTTCTTAAACGTCGTTCAAAGGACATGGTCATAGCGGTTGAGGAACACAGCAGCAGGTAGTTCATTCCAGAACCTGCACGTAAGTGGGAGAAATGATCGCTGGCAATTATAAATATGTACTTAGATTGGTATTGTCGAGTGTTAGATACATATCGTTACCCAGTCCCAGTCTCTATAGCCTATATGTGCGCTAACTCTCTAATAGGGAGTGGTCTGAAGAGTTGTTTGACTCTGTACCAACGTCTCCTTTTCATCATCGCACCATTCCATAGCGCAGTGTGGTTCACTCATACCACCTGTAAACGATAATGTCCTCGCCTGTACGTTTTCAGGGTTCATTTCTCACAAACACGTATGGTAGGCTCTGGAATGAACTGCCTATTGCATTGCCTATATGCCTAGAATGATATGTTCATCGTCAAACGAAATTGTGTGCTATTTGCTCCTCTGCCACCAAAAGACAATAATAAAGAAACGAATAGCAAGAGGATAGTGACACTGTGTTTGTAACCCCCGCTGGCAAATATTGTATTTTCTTTATTTATTTATAAAGACAAAATATTGTATCATTGTGCATAGGAAAAATAGTAAACAATCAAATGACAGATAGGCGGGCGGTGCGACATGGCAACGTCGCTTTCGAATCCGTTGCGCGTTTTGTTTACAAGCCGCGGCGGCAAAGCGGCCCGCCGAGGTTAACCGTTGCGGGTAACATTCGCCCGAGTAGGCGACGAGCATGGGGGAGCGGTACACCGCCAAACAGCCACAGCTCGCACCAACATCATGATAAGTACGCCTCAACACCGTTGCGGAACCAGTTGTTACAGCATCAGTGCCCAAGGATAACTAGTGTTTCGACTCATGTAGAGTTCTCGTGAACGTTCACAAACATTGTTCGTAAACGCGTTAATCGCATTGAATAGGCGGATACGGACTTTTAACCCGGTACGGCGCCGGGTGATAATGTAATTCAAGATCGTATCGAGCGCGTAGAAAATCTGTCAATTCGTACGCGCCCTCTGCGTTGGTAGCGGGCTGGGTTTCGTCCCTCCCGTGTGCTGTGCTTGTGTTGTTGTCTCTGTCGCGCACTCCCACGTGCGCACGTGACGTCACACGCGCCTCTCCCTCTCGACGTCATGAAATGACCGCGAGGATCAACTATTAGCTACCAGTAGCACTCTCCAAGATTTGCACTATAGAAGAATTCGATATACATAGATTATAATGAGTTGAAGGACAAAAACATATTATCCAAGGAAGTTAAGCCGGCCGGAGATGATGTAAGATGGAAAAAGAGTTGTAAGGTCTAGTCCACGACCGAAAACTACAGCTCTCATTGCTAGCTACACCAGCAAAACTAGCACTATACAGCCTACTTCCGAGTATCATTCTCATGGGGATGCCTATGTCCAAAAGTGGGCTGATTCATAATTTAAATATACATAAATAAAAAAGCCTTATCAATATAAGGCTGCGGTGAGTTATTTGCTCTATCACTATTAACCTAGATATAAGACACGTGAAGGCGTCGGTCGTTCTAATGACTGCGGTACTACGTACCCTCGTTAAGTGACTTAGGTGGGGAGGATGTTGACTGGCATCTGCGCGGCTTTGAGACACGCAGCTGCACCGGCCCACCCTCCTCCCGCTTTTGTTTCTATACGACACTAACAGACAGTTTGATAGCTAATGGTTTTGTCAAGACTTATTACCAATTACGATGACATGGTTATTAGGGAATTATATCAAGCTGTGAAAGATGTTGCAGGTATGATTTGACACTGCTATGTATAAATATAAAATATCGAATAGTAATCAGGTTGCACGTATGACGTAGTGGTTAAGATACAGTCCTTATGTGCCAGGTGTCATGTGTTCGATTCCTTTGTAGGAATAGCCTAGACCAGACCTAGCCTGGGTGTAATTTGTGTATCCGTTAATTATATGTTTGTAAACTTCCTTGAAATACAAGGATTAATTCTTTAGTGCAGGCTAATGTATATTAAAAAAATGCTCTGGAAAGACTACACTGATGATTGAGTGGCTTCAATACCGACTTCACATGTGTAGGTTCGATCCGAATGTAGAACAATTCTTTGTGCGATG
Organism: Lymantria dispar; assembly: GCA_032191425.1. Lineage (NCBI taxonomy): Eukaryota > Metazoa > Arthropoda > Insecta > Lepidoptera > Erebidae > Lymantria > Lymantria dispar. The sequence goes on along the minus strand of CM063444.1, from coordinate 3,725,774 downwards.
ATTGGGCGAAAACAAGATACAATTTGTGCTCGTTAATTACATATTTCCCCATAGTGTAATACGAATTTATTTCGTAGAGCTTGGCCCTGTCTATTAAAAATAATTATTATTAGTAAAATATAGACTAAAAATATGGCAAACGAACTGTAACAATAACGGAAGTAACTGCACACGACGAAGCGGTGACCTCTCCGTGCCGAGTGATGTGTTCTATTCCTACACACGACAAGTATTAACGCAATACACGATATTGAATTGCTTTGACTTTAGTTTTACTTACAACTGTTTTTACTAACAAAAAAATTAACTAATACTTAAGACCATTGTGTGTCATGTATTTGCATTTATAGCGTTAGGTGTTACCTATTTAGGTGTCGTTGATGAAAACAGAAATCGTTTTTATTTTTTGCGTGTTTGTTAGCCGCAGAGAACTTTCAAAGCTTAACCCAGACTATGGATGAGAGCTGAGGGCTTTCAACCAGGTAGAACTTTAAGTGCATCGTAGGATAGGTTTACTTAAGGTATTCAGGTTGAGAGCCCTCAGCGCTCATCCAACAGTCAGGGTAAAGTTGTCACAGCCATCTGCAGATTCTGCAGCTAACAAATATAGACATAAAAAATCTTAAGGTTTCAGTTAAATTTAACGAGCGCCTGCTATACGTGGCCCTTTTGAATGCAATTCGTGGGACCAGTTGTCATTATGCGAAATCGTCGCATAAATTATACACAGCTATTTGTGTAATATTTTACGACATCCACTATGTTTGTATTGATATTATTCGGTACCATGCGACATATTGACTTATTGCTTAATAAATATAATGAAACAAACGTACTGGCAACTTTAAAAACAACGTTTACACAACATTTTAAAACTAATAAATAAAACAATTTGCTATTGTTGCAACCGAGAACACACAAGCGCGCAATACTGTTATGGTGTTCGGACACGACTTACGCCGAGACGAATCGTTAATAACGTTGTACGAAGGTACTGAAGGCTTTTTACGAATTGATATTGCAATGTTTGTAGCCCTGTATATTGGTGAAGTAATCTGTTGCCGTTCGTAGATCGCTACCGATCGATACGCGGGGGCGGTCTTGTTGCGCACGCGCATCAATAAATAGCCCGATCCGGTGCGCGCCCATCGATACACGTCACCAACACTTTATTAATAAAACGCCGAACAACTAGCTTGTAGCAAAGCAACGCACGTTCAACAACCCCGAGGCAAGCTTCTTACGCTCGCTCACACTATCTACATACGTTACATCATATAATATACGTACAAACATCTGACCTGCTCCACTTACACTATTGTTCATCACTCGCGGTGTATCGCGCTCCGAATATTGTTCTAAACACATTTTTGAATCCATAGATCCCTCTTATTTTTTTTTTTTGAGACTTATACTCTCACTAGCAACCCGCCCTCGCTTCGCTTCGGTTATAGGTTATAGTCGTTTTATCGGCGTAGTTCCCGTTCTCGTGGGAATACCGGGATAAAATATAGCCTAGTTTACGCCCTGATATTATAGCTTTCCATTGGTGAAAGAATTTTTGAAATCGGTCCAGCCGTTTTGAAGATTACCCGGCACAAACAGACAGACAGACAAAAATTTTTTAATTGCTATTTTAGGCATAGGTGTCGTGCAAATAACCGTGTGAACATGAAAAAAGCCTATTATTTCAGACACTCCAATTTTATTTATTGGTATAGATTATTGCGACACTTGCAAGCCAAGATCGAACGTTATCCATAAATCATACCAAGATTTCGTTTTCAGAAACTCCCTGTAAAAAGCGTTTGTTTTGGGACCCATAACGAATTTATTTGGAAACGAAAACCAGGAAGAGTTGCAAAATCTACTTTCCTCGTATACAAAGTGGGAAGCAAAAAAGAATATTTACTTTTAATGTTTAATTTTACTTGGATAATTTTTATTTTTCTATGATAAACTGTTAAGGGCGGACTGACAAAAAATCGATATGAAGCCCGTCGTTGTTGATGTCTTAACTTTGGTCCTCCTGGTGGGCTACCCTTTTGCGTTTTTACCTTAAAAAAAAAACACGAAGTTAATGTGATTTTTATATAAAACACATTGGTTGAACAAACCCCAAGTATACAATTGAAAGCATAAATGGTGAAAATTGAAATGAAAATATTTAACAGGGCATACTCATTTTTTTCAAAATTAATTGCTTATAGCTTTTTTTGATGAAAATCGCAACCGCGCGTAGCCGGCCCAGACAACTAGACAGTAATGAAGTTGGCAGGCAGTATTTGTTAAAGGAGAACACTACGTCTGGTAATAGACAGACTGGCAAATGACAGTAGCACCGTTATAAAATAATACGATAACGTTACGTCTTTCAAGCGGCAAGGAGGCTGAATATTCCCACGGCCTCGAGGCCTGCCTACGCAATTGCTAAACACACAATTCGATAACAAAACTACTTGAATCGAACTTATGGGTATTGCTTTTTGGTTGGCAATGCTTTTAATGAAATTGTAACGGTAATAAAGACAAACAGACAGAGAAACAAAAAAAATTTAAAACAATCTGGATGTGTTCTATTTCACTTCTAACACCCCCCTGACTGGGTTTTTAGCGTTTTTTTTTTCAATGTACAGAATTTCGACCTCTACAGTTTTATTATATGTATAGATAAAAGACCGTTTAACGATGGAGTTAGACATTTGCCCAGGGGCCATGTTTATGATGTTTGCCTGCCTTTAGGGCAGATCTATGTCTACCGGGCGGGCCACGAATGTCAAAGAATCGTTACCAGTAGTCGGCCCAATGGTGGTGGGGAGGGAATACGGTAGATTATGGAGCCGCTCAACCGTCGCCCCGGACAGATTGGGCGAAGTGTATCCGGACCATAGCCTACCACAAAAAAAGGGAAGACCTTATAACACTGGAAGAAAGGCTGACAAATGGATAGATACGTCTTCTTTACCGTTCATACATATATGGGTGTGCGTTCTCTCCAAATTAAAGGGATATCTGTTATCTATATGATATTAGAACTTGTTTTATTTTTATATAGCAACCCGCCCTCGCTTCGCTTCGGTTTCAGTCGCCTTACCCGCGTAGTTCCGATTCCCGTGAGAATACCGGAATAAAATAGCCTATTTTACTCCTTGATATTATTGCATCCTATTGGTGAAAGAATTTATGAAATCGGTTTGGTGGTTTTGCTTGAAAGCGTAACAAACAAACAAACTTACTTTCGCATATAGGTATAATATTAGTAAGGATTAATAGGCTAATTAATTGTCTTAATGAGACTTGTAGGTGAGCATACGATGCTTCAAACAGCTGTCAAAATATATCAGTGGAAAGCGTACGGTGAGCGTGTACGATATTCGTTTCGCCGGCGGAGCGCTCGAATCAATTCCCACAACTAAACAAATCGGCAGAAAACATTAACTAAACCCACGCGACCTTAACTACTAATTAATAACACTAACGGCACTTTTCCACACTTTCTTGATTACTTTGTTCATGCAGAACGTTATAATAAATTTAAGATGACAGCATCTTATTGCATTTACTTTACAGGAATGATATCTATCCATTAGTCTATCAAAGTCCACTGATAGACCCAAACCTCCTTACGAGAGGAAGGTGGCATTCCCGTTACCAAAGGCAGCCAATGCTATAATTTTCCAAGACAATTCTGATCCGGATAAATGTCAAGGAATCTGTACTAGTGGTCGGCCAATGGCGATAGAGAGAGAGAAAACGGTAGATTATAAGGTTGTACGCCGCCCCTCCGTCACCTAGAACGTTACAGACGGGCTGCGTCCAGACTACAACCAAAAAAATACCTTAACGCCGATATAGATCTATACCAATAAATAAAATTGGAGTGTCTGTTTGTAATGTCAAAATAATAGGCTTTTTTCATGCTCACACGGTCATTTGCACTATATATATGCCTAAATACACTTTATATTTTTTTGTCTGTCTGTCTGTCTGTTTGTTCCGGGTAATCTTCAAAACGGCTAGACCGATTTCAAAAATTCTTTCACCAATGGAAAGCTATAATATCAGGGAGTAAACTAGGCTATATTTTATACCGGTATTCCCACGGGAACGGAAACTACGCAGGAAAGACTGAAACCGAAGCGAAGCGAGGGCTTGTTGCTAGTTAATAATATAAGCGTAATATTTAGAAACGAGACCATAGAAAACTAATCACTAAAAAGTCAAAATATCAACGCCATTTACTTGATCAGTATAATAAAAATAAAATAAATAAAACTTGGTAATCAAATTAAATTAATCAATTCAGTTGTATACTAATCATGATAATCAAAAGCAAATTATACATAAATCATAAAAATATAACAAACGACCTTGTTGTGAACTTTGTACGAGATTTACCGACCATAAATTGTTAGTTGGGGACACGACATAGGCATCAAACAGGCGTGCATCGGGTCAACGACTGCACCACGGCCGCCATCGTTCCAGCTGAAATAATTTATCCAGTTCATTCGATACTTACACAGCGGTGAACCATTAGTAACTTGTCATTAGACAAGTATTACACATTAATAAAATCATCTTTTAAAAATGGTGAAAATAAACAAAACAGATACTCAGAATCAGAACAAATTTTCATGGATCGCGCATAGAACTGATCTAATCCAGGGCAATTACGGAAGACTAATGCCTATTACGTCATCTGTGCAGTCAAATCAATGATGGCATTGATCTAGGCTGCATAGGTCAAATATGATTGACCGTATCGTAAAATAATAGCATCGTGATTCAATTACTATAATCCAACTATGATGTTGCATCGAATACAGAATAGACACGGCTCACGTCTAATGTTTAACATGTTGATAATAATAAAAATGTGGTAGCACACCTAACAAATATAAATAAAAACTAACCGAAACCTGTTTAAGTACGTCGGTTGAAATTTAAAACAGTAGAGTTCAGTGACAGTACAGAGAACACGTAAACGGCTATAACAGGCCCATTGTCAGGAATTCGGACGAGTTGGCGCACACGTATTGTAACAATGATATCCATTTATCGTCAGGCAATTACAATTGAGTGTCGAAAACGCTTGAAAATGCAACTAAGACATAAACGTACTATTTACAATGTAAGCGGTTAAATAAACGATGTATTTCGAGCGAGACATCGAAACCAGCTCCCAAACGGTCCTTGAACATCTGTCCACTTACATGGGACATGTGCGGCAAGGATCAGGTGACGTGTCGCACTGACCGTGGACAAACCCGGCCCAACGGGTGGCTGAGCCGGTCGATCCGGTAACGAGATCGGCCACTGCGACGAGAAAGTAAAAACTTAAATATTGCCACACGTCAAATGCTACTTTAAACGATAAATATATTATGCAAAAAAGTGTAAAACAATTCAGATATAAGCATCATGATCAGAGACGTCAGTCGGACAGTTAGCGACAGTTATAAGAAAAGGACATCGACGTTGAGACAATTAGAATTAAATCGAACAATGTAACATACACAAAAAGATCTAGAGTGAAGCTCGTTACGGATAACAAGGAGTCCTCCGAGGCGAATACGAAAAGAAACGATTTAATTGCGTCCACAATTAGCCTACAAAACAACCTGTTGCATTAGTACTATTGAAACGTTTAAATGTGATTAATTGATCTAAATACACGGGTAGCTAACAGAACAGACTATTAAAAAGATAATCTATATTATTGTATCTTATTGTATTAAATTGCCTGTTTATCAAGAAAAGTTTATAATACATATCACTTAGACAAATAGGAACGGAGCAATGTCTATAAATATTGACAAATCCTAATATCCGTCAAGCGTTTTCAGAATAACTGCTGAGATAATAAAAATTGGGATTGATTCATTGAGTATATTATTAATCTTGCTATTATTACTAATGCCAAGGGACGCCGCAAGTGTTCAAATAAAAGTAATCCACATAATCTAAGCCGCTGGCAGAGTTATAGTTCTAATGAGACACCTATTCAGGTATACCATTTGCTTCAATATTAAGAAGTTAGTACTAATGTCATCACTCTCTTCTATGAGCGTGCGTATAATCTGCGTAATAATACATTAGAACAAAGCACATGGTCCCCGTAGGTATTGTTGAAACAGAAGCAAGTCACGACGCAAGGTAAGACGTACATTAATCGCATAATTAGCCGTTTCTAGTTACTCCCGGTGTCGCAACGTCTAGACGGATTCCGGCTTTGTTACTAAACTTGAGGGATTACAAGGGAGCAGATTGTAGGGATTTACAAGTATTATTCCTTTTATACTACACAATCGCTAAATAGACAATACTCCTTTGCAATCATGTCAAAATAAATGCTGATGTAAAATATAGTTGGAACTGTTGAATTTCGATACCAATCGTTGAACGTAGTTTCTTACCTGAAAACCGTCTCTTCAACAAAATAAGATTGTTTTTACGGTCCAAACAATAACAAACTCAGCGAGTCTGTTACAATACTACTTAGAAAGTAACGATGCAACTAAGAAAGTTTAGGGAATGTAACTAAAAGTGGTTTATATTTGTCTACTCAATGAACTTGGGCAATTTTACTATGTAGTTGTTGGCAATTTTCCAAGAATGTATGACTTTTATGGAGGCAGATAGCGCATACGAACCGGTTGTGCGACACTACCATATTACGGACAGTCTTATCATTAATATATTATTTAGTTATTGAAAACAATTTTATATCTATAGACTGCGCAATTTATTTATTCGAAAGTTTTCTTAGGGTCAAGGGTCGAAGAGATTTCAACATAACTTTTATATTCATATTTAATGAATAATAATTAATATGTAAATATAGTTTAGTTACGCTTAAATTTTTAAATAAACGGTGCCGTGTAGTGTTAATTTAAGAAAACAATACGCCACCCTCTCGATTTGCGGTGGGGGTAGCAAAAAATGCCTAAGAAATCACCAGGCGACTGGACAGGAGTAATCTAATAGGATATTTTTTAAGATGCGATTGCCAACCCGTATACTGCATTATCCCTCCCTCGAGGGGGCATTTCTTAAACAGAATACGGTGATGGCAATATAATTGATATATTTTTGACTAGATAAGAGAAAGTGAAGTTTCCGTGTGGTGACGGAGGAAGAATACAATTCACCATTTGCTCGTAGGTGTCGTAAAAGACGACTAAGAAATATGATATGCAGATATCATCTATGCAAGAGATGTAAAACTCGACATATGGTAGATCAATTTCCCTCGTAATTAGGAGAAGGCCCGAGCTCAACAGTGGGACTTATGTAGGCTGAGATCAAGTGAAAGTAAAATATAGATTATTACGCCATGATTGCCAACATCATCATCATCTTAGCTCACATAAATCCCATTATTATGTTCGAACCTCTTTCACAATGTGAGAAATTGATACATCTAAATGACACATTCCGTAGTCATCTTTTACGACATAACTTGCAAGAAAATGAGGTGTTGAATCGTATTCTTACTCCGTCACGCGGAAAAAACATCATTGCACAAATATACATTAAATATTTTGCCATATAATTCAAAGTTGAACAGTGTTGAGCCTATATACGTCGGACAGTATTAGTATATTCTTGATATTGAGGATTTTTTGACAGTCAACCCAATAACACTATTTGCAGACTCATTAATCAAACTAGGGCGCTCATGCTTTACAGTCTCATGTTTGTTACCATTAGACCAATAATATAAGCAAATATATATACACCAAATATGTTCAAATACAAATATTGTACATTTGTGACGTTTACGTGTGTATTATATTATCTACTAGCAACCCGCCCTCGCTTTGCTTCGGTTTCCGTCTCCTTATCCCCGTAGTTCCCGTTCCCGTAGGAATACCGGGATAAAATATAGCCTAGTTTACTCCCTGATATTATAGCTTTCCATTGGTGAAAGAATTTTTTAAATCGGTCTAGCCGTTTTGAAGATTAACCGGAACAAACAGACAGATAGACAGACAGACAAAAAAATATAAAGTGTATTTTAGGTATATGTATAGTGCAAATAACCGTGTGAGCATGAAAAAAGTCTATTATTTTGACATTACAAACGGACACTCCAATTTTATTTATTGGTATAGATTATAAAAGTATATTATTTCAACTTTGTTGCGTTCTAATATTGCATGAATTATATGGGTCAAAGCAATAATTAATGGTATCGTGGAGACAAAAGAACTTCAAAATATGACTATTTTTAGGAATTTAATTAATTTCGCCAACATTTAAACATTCCAGCATACGCTCCCGTAATCATAAAATCCGGCAAAAGATATACAAGTCTACTTATTCATACGTGAAATGCCCGCGTAAACATTAGAAATTATTTTCTATCAGTTTAATTTCTTGGCGCGGTTCAAGTTTTGCTAAGTGTCATTACTATGTCGATTTGTGTCTGTAAAATCGCTACCAGAAGATGAATATCAATAACCGTGTGGGTGTTCTGATGTAGGGTTGCAGAGCGCGGGGGCCGGTATCGATCAGCGTGAGACGGGTGGGCACCTAGCGGCAGAAGCGCGCGCCGCACCGGTACATACCACTTATCGCCGTCTTCACACCTAATTTATCGTGTGTCGCAATCGACTATCGTGGTTTTTTTTTGTATATACAACAACGCCATGATGCGCCCTCGCCTTCTTTTATGTGCATATTTGTATGTACTTTTATTACGCGATAAAATTATATCAGTACAGTTGAGACGAGCGTTTAAGTGTCGGTTGCTAAGAGATATAAAATTGACTTTTTTATGTACTACGTGATTCGTACGACGTTTCAATTAAATATTGTACTTGATGTTTTTTTTTCCATTTTGTTTCTCTTTTTCACGCATGGTAATGACATTGTTGTAGTTTAGAACAACAGTTCTGTAAAATACTTAGCCTAGTTGTCACATTCAGTGTGAATGTATTTAAAGGTAGCAAGCCGAAAATATTAAGTGTTATTATCATGTTTTCTTTGAATCTGACAACACTAAAATTAGATACGTCATCATTAAAACTACAAATTAAATACGTAGATGATTTACGGTTGTTTTAATAAAATATCTGAGATACGTGATTTGGTTTTAATTAAGCAATAATGCAATGACATACATTATAATAATTAATAATGCCGTGTAACTTAATGGAGCTTTGAAATTATTTGTAATTACCTATGAAATTGTTTAAATACCTATCATCATCATCGTCAAAGCACATAAGTCCCACTGTAGGGCTCGAATTGAAAATGCAAATGGGACATATGAGCTATGATTATAATTAAAGCAGATGATAATGTATAATTATGTTTACTTGACCTAATGAAATAAATAAAATGTATCTACATTGTGTTATGTTTAAGCAAATAAAAAAAAAAGGATAGCGAACCATAGTCTTCCGAAAGTAAAACTGCTACGCTGAAATAAATATCTTGTTTATAGGAAGGATCCTTAAACGCTTTTCGTTAAGACACTTAATGTTAGCGAATGGAACTATAGATGCTTTCCCATTCAAATAAAAAAAAACTAACTGAATAACATTTCGCATTAACAAATAAATACTTGCGTCATGGTGGACTTGACAAACATACAATAATGATTTCTAATGTTTACGCGAGTATACAGTATACACATCTATACCAATAAATAAAATTGGAGTGTCTGTTTGTAATGTCAAAATAATAGGCTTTTTTCACGCTCACACGGTTATTTGCACGACACCTATGCCTAAAATAGCAATTAAAAAATTTTTGTCTGTCTGTCTGTCTGTTTGTTCCGGGTAATCTTAAAAACGGCTGGACCGATTTCAAAAATTCTTTCACCAATGGAAAGCTATAATATCAGGGCGTAAACTAGGCTATATTTTATCCCGGTATTCCCACGGGAACGGTAACTACGCGGGTAAAACGACTATAACCTATAACCGAAGCGAAGCGAGGGCGTGTTGCTAGTTGTAAATAAAACTACTTTACGGATTTAACCGCGTTTGAATTGATTTTTGATTGCCCGTTTCGAAAATTTTACAGCGTTCATGGTCACGGGCGGATAATAAATATACGCAAGTAATTCAAATAACCATTCGTGGATCGCATAAAGAATTGTTTAGTATAGGAAATCAAACCACGCCACTCGTTATGCGAGGTCGATATTAGACCACTGCGCCATCTGTGCAGTCAAATACTTATATGAAATCTTATGTTGCTAAGGTGCCGTGAAGGTCATCGGACACGTGGTCGAAACGCGTATTAGGGGGTGCGTGGGGGTGTGTGTGTGTCAAGCGGGGGTTCGCGTCGGTAAGCAGTCGGACAACGGATACGATCAATACCGCCGGTCGCGACCGCACCCGCCTCCGTTACTGCTTCCGCCAACACCATGCCACTAGCTCGCCAGTATGTTTGGCGCCCTTATTGTACTCGGTTACCGTTCGCTAACATGTACACGCTTTTCCGCGTGGTGACCGAATAAGAATACAATGCACCACACCCTATCTTACCCGTGGGTGTCTAAAAGACGACTAAGAGATGAACTATGCAGTTAACCTCTATACAAGACAAGGAAAACTCTTGAAATAAAATTCTATACCAATCCCGTCTGACCAGTGTGGTATGGTAGGCCAATTTCCTTGCCACTGGAGGAGGCTCGAGGCTCCTCGTGTGGTAACGTCTTTTATTGCCTTTGATGGCAGACGAGCAAGCAGGCATTCTGATGGTAAGTATTAGTAGCTTATGGACCTCTGCAATAACGGGGACACTAACACAGTCGCCGGGCTCCAGAGCCTTGCTCAAAGAACGTAAGCACTTTATTAAAATTACTACCCACTCATAGGTCGATTTTCTGAGATAACGGGGCCGTTTCTCATAAACCATCATTTATGAACCACTATGCTATATAGGGGTTAAACTACTGACCTAACGTGTCAAGTGTTGTGAGTTTGATTATCACGTAGGACAATGTTCTGTGCCATTTACAAATTGTTATTCCGAGTGTAATTTAATTGAATCATATCTTATAAATAATTCCGTGTCAGAAAAATGTTCACAAAGAAAAGCTCGGGTTAATGTAGATTTTTATAAATCAATTATTATAACTTTGGGACTCCAAAAATTGGACTAAAATGACAATGCAAAATATGGGCATTATATGATGGATATATTATATCTCTTCCCTTTTTTGGAAGGATGTTATATACAGACTACACTTATGGCCGACGGCAGGGCGCCGATCTCATGAGCCGCCGCACATGGTTTACGCTATTCGAGAGGACCAGCGCCGCTATTGTATCTTTGCTATCAACGCTATAATTCAACTTCCAACTATTGTGCGTTTTAAAAGTGAACTATCGGCGTCATAAGATTTGAGTTTCAGTGTACCGTTTTACGTGTTACCTTTTAGGTAGCTCTTTGGGTTAATTTTTCTCCCATCATTAAAGGTGATCGTTCAAAAAAAATTAACGTATGTTCAAATATGCATTCCGTGATATAAAAGTGTACCAACACAAAAAGGGCGGACGATAATTGTCTAGTATATTGTCGGTGTGTTAATAATTAAGGCAAGGGCGGAATGCACCCCGCACCTTGACACCCCTTGACACTGCGGGTGAGGTGAAACGCCGCCCACCGCCCCGCGGCTATTTCCATACGCCACTGCCAGGTGTTGAGATTTAACAGTAATTGACCAATTCGATTCCTTATAAAATTCTAGTAAGTGGATAAAAACAATTTTAAACGTTTCATAAAACTAATCATATCACGTTTCATCTGATTATTTATTATTTCAACATGTAAAAACTGCTATACGACCTTCAATTACATTTTCTATCGCCCGAGCTTTTGTACGGATGAATTGTATAACGATAAATGGACTCATAGATTATTACCAAGATTGTATAAAATATATGTATCTGTGTGGCGACGGAGTAAGAATACAATTCACATGTCTGACCAGGTCCAATACCCTTCCCGTAGGGGGCTCGATTACAACAGTGAGAGAGTCAAATACCGTGCCTTACTTAGATACTAAAGTCGTGTCATAAAGATTGGTGGTATGTAAAAATGCCAACGTTATCTTCAACAGCCAATATGATATTGGCAATGAAATCGGCCTACTAAGTTACTCTGACCAGACGATTTGACATAGGGTTTAATTTCAAGTCTACCTTCTCTTGACCTGAAGGAGCTAGATATGCATAGTGAATGATATTACTAAATAAATATATGTGATAATTAACACACAAAATTAACACTTTCAATGTTTCCTTCACGAAGGACGACTATCCTTCTACATTAATAGTGATACAAAAGTTCAATTGACCTTTCATTATTTTCATTAGCGCGGCAATAAACAGCTTCGTCTAAATCGCAAGCGAACACCCACCACGCCCACACGAGGTGGCAACGTGACATTTGCACCCCTTGCCACCCTCGCACGCTGCGTCTCCACCTCGGCAGGCCCACGTGCCTTGCCCCAACAATGTACCAACGAGTATACGTCGCTTACTAATATTCATAGTAAACAATGAGTAACATTTTTTCGCATGTAGACATTAGATCCACAGCGCGATGTTATGACGTCAACAATTGTAAGGCTGAAGACTTTCCTCAAACTTACTGAAAGATCTTTAATTGTGTTTGATGCCGTGTGGTGACGGAATAAGAATATAATTTATCGCTCCTTATCCCGTGAATGTCGTAAAAGACGACTAAGGGATATGATATGCATATAACGTGTATGCAAGAAAAATCGAAAAAAAAATATACCAACACGTCTAACCAGGTCAATATCCCTTCTATAAAGGAGGAACCTCGAGCCCAACAGTGGGACGTATAGTTAATGATGATGAATGATGACGTGGAGCGGGTCTCTCCCTTCCGCCAATGTGTTAGAGGGGAGTGATAGCTGCTCTATTAGTTAACTTGAGATCGAGTGGCGCTTGTAAGGGATGGACCGGCCATTATCATTATATTTTGGAAAATTAAGTATATTCTGGTTCGAAAAGGAAAATTACACCGGAGCAAATAAGTATTTAAATTTTTTTATATAAAAGTAAGACGTTTAATAAAAAATAATACGAGTCAGTTTCTTGTCAAACCTTCTCAATGGCGGTCGTGTTCCAATCCGGTGTTACATATTAGATTATTGGATTAATTTAGATGAAATGTAAAATTGAGAATATGCATGTCTCCGCGGGATGTGTTGTGTAATAATAATAATGAATTTGAGCGTTTTTTTTTTAAAGAGTACATCTCTGACACCTCTGATTAAGACATTATTCCTCGTAACACAAAGCAGAAGGATGCCGATATTAAATATTGCGTATTAACATACATATTTAATCATGACATTAATGATAACTACCAATTCGAATGTCAATTAAATACGAATTAAAAACCATTTTGTTGTTTGAATCTTTTTTGCGTAACTTATATGCCAATTAAATAAATAAATACTGAATTATAATGATTTTATAGTTGTTAGTTTTGTTTATTTAACATATTGATGTGTGACACGAAGTTAAAAAAAAAAATTGAACAATCGCCCGGGACGCCTGGCAGATGTGAAACATCGAAATTATTTTATTATACTAATATGCATAAAAGAACAGATTATGACAGGAACTAATATGGCATAATGTATAAATCAAATACTACAATTTTTTTCCAGAAAATCATTATTTTTATTCAATAAACATTTCATTAAATACAAGATTTTAAAAAATATTTCAACGTCGTCGTCACGCCAGCAATCGGTTTTACGTGCTGCTATAAATGTTTCACATCAAAAAATATAGCGTAAAGTAACGGCCCGTTTGCATCCCCCCGACTTCGAATCACCGTGGGGTTGGTCTAAATAGATTATCCGCTGTGGCGTCTGCTCGATCCGTCCGGTCAGCTCGTTAATCTCCTCGTAAATACGCTCACGTACGACACGTGATGAGATCGTTTAAAATTATAACCAACAGTTGAGGGTTATTACACATTAAAGGGAGATTGCGACGACCGATAAGTGTTTGGGATATGTTAATCTCGGTATTTGAATAAGCCGCGTGTTACTACTGTTTACTCATTGTTGATTTTAAATTAAACTCATGTAGAGATTAGATAAACATTTTGTAGAAGAAAGCAGTGACGTATTTGTTATTAAATTTAGACATAGAGAAGATTTTACACTAGATGTTTATATTAATAGGTGCTGTGTGGTAGCGGCTTCGAATACTACCAACCCTTGCTTTGCTCGTGGGTGTCGTAAAAGACGACTAAGAGCCCTAGATTGACCCGGACCAACTCCATCTGGTACCATTTGGGTCAACGATTACATTCCCAAGGAGGGTTGACGTCACGCAGGCGGCCGGTCATAAAAGTCATTGCCGAAACTTTTTGCAATATGTCAAACCAGATGACATATTGCGTCGACCCCAAGTAATTGGGATAAGAGCAAGATGATGATGATGATAATGATGTTTATATTAAAAATATAGTTAAATACGTAGAAATAAGTAAGTAAATAGTATTACTTGTGAAAAGTGAAAGGTACCAACTTTTTTGACTACCGAATTTGAATGTTATAATAGGACAGAGTAAGAATACATCACACACCCTCTTGCCCGCGAGTGTCGTAAAATACGACTCGGAAATATGATATGTGGATAAAACCAATGTGAGAGAAGGAAAACTCGTTGTAAAAGTTTATGCCAACACGTTTGACCAGCGTAAGGCTATTTACCTCTCACAATACACGAGGGTCGATCCACGTGTTTGGGCTTAGATGATGAGGGCGAATAAGATGTATCAGTCCGTGAATTGTCTAGGAGCATCCTATCAATACTCAGACATAAATGTGATGAAGAATTTAACAAAATTGTTCTGACTGACTTATCAATCTACTAGTGCCAAGAATATGCATTCAACTGTATCATTCCTTATATTGTAGGAAATATTTTCGATAATTCTTTTTAAATGAACGTCCTTCATAAATAAAATTAGAATGATAGGTAGTATTTAATATGCAGAAAAAAGATAATAATACTAATACTAATAAATAATAAATCGAACGCTATCTACATATCAGAGTTAGTGTAATCGGAATTGTTTGTTTTCATGATAAACATATAGTTACGACTGATAACGCGGAGTACGAATTATTTTTGCATTATTTTGTCTCTAAAAAAGTGTACAAAATCTACAAGTTCAAGAATTAATTTTAATGAAAAAAAAAACACATTTCAATAGAGCAATCAATTTTAAAATCAAATCTACTTCGCCGGCGGGAGATTGCCATACGTCCGTCTATTTCCGTCCGTCGGCAGTCGCGCGTACTTACTGTAACGACCTTCGCTGCAGCGGCGACTGCATTACTCCATGTTTATGTTCAAGAGACCGACCGACTCCAGCAACCATACCGCTCAACAAGAACATCGATTCCACACAATCTCAAATATGCAACTGAGCGACACACTCGAACTAGTTTATCACAAATACGCTAAAAATAACATCGTTGCGCTTGTGAAAAAAAAAAAAAAAAAAGAAAAAAAAACAGAATATTTAACGAGCGTTAATCAGATTTGAATAACATAATAAAAAAAATTACGTTAACCTTTCAAATGATATAAAATTATATAATGCTGCATTCCGATTTGCTACTGCGTGTTTTATTAGGACATGAAATGTATCTATTGTAGGAGACAGGACGTCCTTGCGGTACCCCGTTTCCATATAAGAGGAAACTGGGTGACCGAGCGACATATCGTAGCAATAACAGGTTATTTTTAGAACGATGTTCGAGTTCCAACTCTAAAATAACTCATCAATATGCGAATCCGTTAAAATCAAACATTTTTATAGATGTGAAACGTTTATACACTAATATGGAATATTTTCATGGAAGAAAATAAAAATAGTTTGTTATGACTACTATATTTTAATCCTTCTATTTCTTTTGTCTTGTTATATTACAACATGAACATGCGAGAAATTATTTCAATGTGAAAAGAAGAACAAGTTTGAAACCGTTCACGGCATACGGGCATAATCTTTCCTGATATTAAGTGCTCCTAAATTTAAATGACGATAATTTAATGTAACATTCTTTGGATAGCAAAGCTTAGCTAGACTGGATATAATTACATAAAAGATATTTCTTTATATTATAAACTAGCAACCCGCCCTCGCTTCGCTTTGGTTATAGTCGTTTTACCCGCGTAGTTCCCGTGGGAATACCGGGATAAAATATAGCCTAGTTTACGCCCTGATATTATAGCTTTCCATTGGTGAAGGAATTTTTGAAATCGGTCCAGCCGTTTTAAAGATTACCTGGAACAAACAGACAGACAGACAGACAAAAATTTTTTAATTGCTATTTTAGGCATAGGTTTTAGTTTTAGGCGTAGGTATTTTAGGCAAATAACCGTGTGAGCATGAAAAAAGCCTATTATTTTGACATTACAAACAGACACTTCAATTTTATTTATTGGTATAGATAGATATTTTTCTGTTGTGATAATGACCGCTTATAAAATCTGCTAGAGTTACCCGTCGGCTATAGTCCCAATTAGGGTGACAACAACGGCCTAAAAGAAATTAGCATATCGTCCGTGAACTTCTGTGATCTCCTGTCTGACTATACACAAATACTTTACACGATGAACAATAAACTGATTTTTTTATTGAAAAAAATATAAAAAAATACTTTGTTTGTTTTTAAGGCCCTTTTGCTTTGACTATTTAATTTAAGAGGTTTAATATTTTTTAAATTAGTGGTTCACGGATATCTTCGCAAAAAACAATATTTGAAGTTATATGTGCGTGTATAAAACACAATCAACCCCTCGTAAAACTTGGCAACATTTCAAGCTACGTCTAGATACCATATGGGATAGTCAAAAGTAGCCGTAACAATAGAGACATTTTGATACTTCCTTTTTTCAAATTCAAGGACAAATGAGTGCTTTGACCGACGTTAGGGCAATATGTGCCAAAGAGAATTATATCACATAACATGCTCATAAGCTGTATATGAATACCTAATAGCAGATAATACGAGTTTCCCACGCTCGGCGACGCGATTGTGAGACACACGATGGGTCGTTACGGACAATATACTTATTAGTCATACAAAGAATCAATCTTATTTGCATCAACCAATAATCAGAGCATTATTTAATATCTTTCAAAAAATCCAACTGCAAGAAGGATATTTAGTTTAAAAAGTAAAGTGGGTATTTTGGAAAAATAAAAAACACCATGTTACAGATAGGAAACCGAACTAATGCGCGATGCAGAAAACAAGGACAAACAAGCGACATCTATCGAGTCACATCAAAATGTAAAGATAATGAAACAAATTATTTAAAATATTGCATTGTCATTGATCCTTGAAAAGTGTGCAGTTTTAAATGAATTCTGGGTGAAAATTACGTTCAAACATTCCATTACATACAAAGTTAATATAAGCGTCCAAACAAACTGCGATCTCTTTACACTATCAATACTACGAGTCTCTAAACATCTATTTGTCCATTGTACAGTGCCTATTGGGAGAATACAGTCGCATATTCGTCACCACTCATTTAGCAGATATCGCGAAATGACAAATTTTATTTTCCAAAATACCTGAGCAAAACCTAAAACCTAATAAGTGACGGACGTAGCAACAGCATTGTCACTTAATTTCAAATGAAAATCATCAAATATTATATTTTTTCAATAAAAATTCAGAAAAATTTATCCAGAATTATGACCGAAATAAGAATTCCGAATTTTCAACGGTTTGTAAACTTAATTGGATATATTAATTTGTAGAGGGTTAAGTTGTGAAGTGGCTTCCGCAAGTTGAGGCACGCTCGCCCATTCAGCTTTTAACATCTGTATCATTTCGTAAGACGCGTGTTTTACCGCTACTTAGCACATAGGTGTGATATTACACAACTTTTGCTGTCGAACAACTCGTAAGTCTATTTGATAAAACTACTATATTATTATTTTATATCTAGTTATTGCACTTGATACCATTCAGATTTTACCTTAATCAAGTTTAAAATATTATACACAACGTATTACTACAGAGTTTGTTAACTGTAGAAGCTGCGAGTGCCGATTATTTTTCAGTATTTCTCACAACCTCACGCCATTGAAATATTTTATCAGACGAAAAAGGTATTCGGTTAAAAAAAGTTGATCCTTAAAAACACTAAAAGACTTTTACATTTTTAAATCCCATATGTTTAATTTAAGAAATTTCTAAAAACGAAAAAAAGAATCATGAACTTCTCAAAAATTCACAAGAATCAGTTAAGAAATGCTATCTGTAGTGTAGAACAGCTATAGACATAGGGCCAGACATATGAAACCATTTTTGTCCGAGATGAAATACAGAAATTGCGCTCACCCTTATTTGCGTACTTAGTTAATAATGCAGATACATATTTGCTAATGGTAAATAGAGTTCTTGTAAGATTACGTGATTGCCTGGTATTAGATAGTGGTTTTCATCTCACTTTTACGTTTATCCATCTAGCTACCCATCAGGTAGACGTTTACTATTGGACATAGGCCTCCCCACACTAAAGCGACTTGAGAACGATCCTGTACCGTCACCCTAATCCCAACGTCGACGCTTAAAAGTCCAGCTGGAAGGGGTCCTATATGTAATCTCCACTCGAGAACCTTTCCTCTTCAACAGTTGTTGGTTCGAGGCGGATTAAGAATTCGGGCTATGTCATTTGCACTTGGTCTTCTACAGGTTCCGTATTTTGGATTAAATCAAGTAGGTAAATTACGAACATAGCCTTCCCAAACAAATGAACTTGTATGGAATACATAGTTACATATTCCATGCAAGCTTTTGCTATTTTGTGTGATAGTTCACACTTCACAGTGTTTAGAACATATTTACCAATGATAAATTTTGTGCAACTGATAAAACGTTCTTCCGTGCGGTGGCGCATCAACAATGGAATCTGTTACCGTTCAATATTTTCTTATGGCGGTCATGACAACTAGCTAAGAGAGGATCAGGGGAGTAGACATAAGCACTCTCTTGGGAAATTCATCAACTACGTTCGGTAACTCGCCTGCCAATAGTGTCAATGGGAGGAATTAAAATGGTTTATATTTAATTTTCCTTTAAAATAATTTTTGTTACTGACATACTAATTTTAAACAAATTAATTTACAACAATATTGAAGTTATATATTGTTAAGTGAATGTTTCGTGATTTTTTTTTCGTATCGATTTTCGCAACAATTGGTCAGGTTGACGATCAACCTGTCGAGTGCCATGTTCAGTTAATAGAAACGCAAGGCTAGAACAATTGAATCGTCAATGGTGAGCATACGCACGCATACCTATACGTAATGAAATATAGGAAAGGAGCAATTGCGACCTTCATGATGCATATAAAGGAACAATATCAATTTAAAGTATGGTAATTTTAACAACTTTTCCCATATAGTGACTGGATAAGAATAGAATTGTCGTAGCTCTTTATTTGTCTATGGTAGTAGTAAGATTCGGCTACGGTTCTCACTGGACAGAGGCTCTAACTAATGAACGGGAACGTGTAACACATTGCAATCGCCCAGTCGCGTGCAGAACGTGGTGATTAAGGCGTTAACCCCTACTACGCCTACGTTCAGCAGTGAACGGTAACAAGAAATTTAGATAGATATTATTGAATGTAAGAAGAATAACTTTTTAAGGACAAATTTCATTTTTAGACAATAAACACCCTGGATTATGCCACAAATCTCTTTGTCGCAGAGGAATTTACAATTATACCTAGACTCGCAACAAAAATTTGTAGATGGAACAAAATATTGTCCCGTGTGGTAATGGAACCTGGAACACTAACTAACACGCCATCTGTGTAGTTAACAAGTTTTTTTTCGAAACCCAAACAACAGACTAAAAATAGACTTATAATACATTGTTCTTGCGAAAAATAAACTTAAGAGCGATTGTATTTACACAAAAAGTTTCCAAGTACATCACTCGTGTTACAATGTAAAGTTAGAAAAGAAAACTGTTAATAGAAGCTTCATAACATAATACATCGTTACAGTTGACATCGCAAGCCGAAACAATAGCGGTTGTAAGTACTAAAATAAAGACCGTTTATGTAGATTTATGTCACGATTTATTTTCGGTATACGAACTGTTTAGCGCTATACTTGTTCGCTAGAGGGCGCTTGGCGATTTAAATAAGAGCAACTACAGGGAAAAATTCAATGTTCGAAGAACACAGGCGTTAGTCATTGCGTACGTAATCCGATATAATTTTGCATATGAACAATGTCATGGGAGTTACATGATATTTTTGTAGAGCGCCATCATCATCTATGCATTTTTGTTTTAAATACGAAGTGGTCATTCTCACTTAATACTTAATGTCAGTAATTAAAAATGGGAATGATGGGGGGTCACCCGTTCTCATTGGATTGTTGTTAAACTACGCATATTTTGACTGCAGAGGCCTTGTAGTTGTCCGAGTACTGAGCCACATTGTCAAGTGTAATAAATAATTTGCCCAAACGTAAAGTTTCAGTAAATAAATTTACGCATGCATTCTATGTATGGTGACGGTAAAAGGCCACAATTATCGCCACGCCTTACCTGCCCGAAGGAATTGTAGTAAGCAAGGTCATTACCAGCATAGTGGACAGCGGTTACCCTTTGCCTGGGAAGGGGATAAGACATATTGCAAACGTTGACGCGTCTGTCAAGCGTGATGTGGCATTTTCTTGTGAAATAAAAGAGTGCGTTCTACAAGAGAGAGCAACGTAGCGGAATGATGATGATCATGAACGGATACAAAAAAAAAAAAACATCCTAAATTATAAAAGCGAATTCGTTGTGTTTGATACAACTGCACTCTTTAATGACTACCGATCATGAAATTTTGTAGGAATAGAAAAAATAGATTTAGCAGCCTAACGCCTGTTTCCCAAAGGTTAGAGCAGACTACAGATTGCTTACAAGTCACGATTCTGGATTACCTCTATCGCTTCATTTCCATTCAACACTCTACATGCATACTTTATGGATACGCATACTCTTAATATGACCTTCCAAAATGTCTCCAATTTGCGTGGTTTACCGTGGTCTTTCTTTTGTAATCGTCCTACACACACATTGCTTTGTAAACTTCTCTTCACTCATTCTTTCAACGTGTTTAAACAACATTAACATTTTTAATCTTTGTCACTACATCTTCATCTCACTCCAGCGCTCTCTTATCACATTTTATATTTTAACCTTTCACCCCACATACTATACTATGAAGAGCTCTCATCTCTACGGCATTTGTGCAACGTTCATGTCTTTTTAAAATAACTGTATCCAAAGGACAAAAAATATATTTACAGAATCTAACGCGAGCGAACCTGTAAATATTATAGAATATTTAATAGTTAAAGTACTACATAAAAAGTCCCCAGTAAAATAAAGGGAACGCCTCAATTGGTCTGAGAAAAAGTAAATCACTTGTAATTCACTATCGAAACCAACGCGCGGTTAAGAAAAAAGACCACCTGTTGAATGAAAGCTTGCTTCACTGATGGATCGTGAGACTATATTAGTTTGATTACACTCTTAGTTTATTATGTTATAAATATGGCTTTCTTAAAGATAATACTATGTATTATAATTAATACTTCCTTGACATTTTAATATGCATTTGCTATTACAATCGTTGTTGTGACAATAAAAAAATTACATAATATGTTGTGACCCCACAATTTTCTGTGACATTTACAAGAACACGCCGATGATCCCCAAAAAAAAGCAACAGAATTCCCTCGAAAAAACTATAAAATCAACTGCAATGGCTATAGTGGAGACTTGACGATTATGGTTTCACCCCTTTGGAAGGTGTAATTGTAATATTAAATGTCGATAGGTTGATGGGTAGATAGAATTAAACAATTATTATCCAGACTGCACTTGGAATAACGTCCATATTGTTAGATAACTAGAGTTTGTTTTACTTTGAACGCACTTATCACGTTTACTACCTGACTAATAATATATTTTGGCGTTAAATAGAGAGAAAGGTTATAAGGTTATACAAGATTACGTAACCATCCATAGGAATGGGGGTATAATTATAGAATTAAACAACGCCAGTATAACGTAAAATAATGACTTCGCATTTGTTGTACGTAATCATTAACGAGTGTGAAATCGGGAGCAGAGTCAGTAATATAGAAAAAATATTTATTCTTCCGTTAATAACGTTCTTCTAACGACATTTAAATTTCAAAAATCGAACATTAGAAGCGGGAATAGAATTCCAAATCCTAAATTTTAAGTAAATAGGTTTTAAAAAGGACCAAAACTGTCATTATATATTTACTTCATCATTTCAGCTCATATACGTGTTGGGCTCGAGCCTACTCCACAATAGGAGGGCATTTGACCTACTGGACTCTGCTGGTCAGACAGGTTGGTATAAGGTTTTATTTTATGTTTGCCTTCTCTTGCACAGATGTTATATGCATATTATATCCCATAGTTGTCTTTTACGACATCCACGGGCAAGATAGAGAGTTGTGAATTGTATTCTTACTCCGTCACCACACGGAAAGATATATTTACTTAATCTAATCAAATTAAATAATTTATTAGTGTAATGAAACCAAAACATTGCATCAATTTTACAATGCCAGGCGTCGACAGCCACACTTCTAATACAAGTGTATAACAATACGTTAAGGCTTCGTTCAGGACATGACTTTTTCTCTTAAATATCATCAGCTTATATACGTTCCATTGCTGGGCTCGAGTCTCCTCTACAATAGCAGTGAAATTGATCTACTAATACCACGCCGGTAAAACGAGTTGGTACAGGATTTTGCTTCGAATATGCCCTTTTTTTGAATGAATATATACACATAATGTCCCCTTGTCGTCTTTTATTACACTCACTGATAAGAAAGGGCACGTCTTAAATATAATGCAAAAGATTAGGTTTGCTGGCTACAAGGCGGCCCTAAGCTCCAGATTGTTGCAAATAAAATTGATATAATTATCTTATTCTTTTTACAATATGACTAATTAATCACTGAAACATTAATACGGTTCAAGTAACAATGATTATATGTATAACAAATATGCGTCAATCATGATGTCATTAGGTTCACATTAAATAACATTTTTATAATTGTTTAATTAATAATGAAATATACATGTATATATATAGTACATTGATCATATTTTATTGCACAATTTTTCCTTGTTTGACTTAATGCAAATTTCTTAGCCTCCTAAGCGTGGTAATTATAGTAATAATTCACTTTCGATGGCCTATGTAAAATTATGGGTGAATATTACAGTATAAATAAAATTACATTTACGGCTTTTATCGTGTTTGTATTTATACCACGGTATAGTAGATCGATTTCCTTTCCATAACGGTGGAGGGCCGAGCACAATGGTGGCAAGTCTGTCGGCTGAGATGATGGCGAAGTTAGCAATCAGTACCGATGGCACGATCAATTGGCGATGAAGGGTAATACGGCAGTTTATGTGAACGAACACCCCCAGTCGTCGCTCCGGACCAGACCAGTGTGTCAAGAAAAGGGCACTTTATATACATTCGTCAAACTCGAGAGGTTTCCTCACAACGTTTTTCTTTAATGCTAAACCAGACAATCATTTGAAATAGAAAGTTTCGAAAAATTCTTCGTCTATAAAGAGTTTCAACTTAAAGCCCTTTGCGTAGCAATCTTATATTCTCACTAAGATTATGAAAAGGTAAGAAAAATGTTACATCGCTACAAATGTTCTATCGTTGTCTGCTAATTATTAAAAAACTTCTGATGTTTACGCGACACGTTATAAATAATTAAAACATTTTTTGCGGATTTTAAATAACCACATTATAAATAAATCAATTTTTACTGATTTTATCGCGTTTTTCTTTAATTTTTGATTTTTCCTTTCAGCGTCCATGAGAGGTCGGACCAGTCACGAGAGGAATCTCGCAGGTCCTCATGCTCGGGCAATTAAAAATCAAATACAAACGCGATAATAACAGTAAAAATTGTTTTATTTAATTATAAGACTCGTAATATATTCTTTATGAAGAGTTTTCATAAATGAAAATTTATTGAACGGGCTTTTATTGGTAGACTTTAACAAGACGATTTATATTGTTGTTTGTTCTATATTAAATAAGAAACTGAATTTATTACTATAATAATAATTCAATTCTTAAGCCTATTTAGTTCGTGTAAATTTATGTTTATTTTATGTATTACTATAAGCGTAATACTATTATTTCCGTACCTACTAGCCTTCTAAGTTTTGGCAGCATTTATATAAAACCATTTTGGACAGAATGGTTATCATAAAAAAGCACATTTGTCTTACGAATAAAGATAATTAAGTCAAAGATATTCTTGAGATGAAAGGGGTAAATTTTCCTTAGAAGTAAACACTACAGACTGAATTGAGTTCATCTAGTGTCACAAATTGAACGGGTGGACCCGGTTGCCCCTGTTATGGGCCAAATCTGCCGCTAAATATAAATGAAGATGCCCACCAGGATTACCATTTTCTCAGTAATGGAATTTTATGTCGCCGCTACGTTGGAACGGACGAGACAGCAGATTTTCGGCCTCAGTAATTTCGAGGATAAATCGTTTTAAAAGTTAATAAGGGAAATTGCAGTTGCTTAATCTACTTGGTGTTCGGGTAATTTGAATATAAAATTGTGATACTCTCACGAATAAGGACGTAATTATTTTACAGATGGCGTAGGTAGTAGTCAACTTGGCGACATTAAGCACCGAATGTGACAAGTTCCACACGTAATGTTTTATGCAATTAACAAATTAGGGGGCGTCCATAAATTACGTGAGGTGTTTTTTAAATTATCTGTAACCAAAAGGTGAGATGTCGTGAGATTTTATTCAACCCCCTCCCCCAATTTCACGTGAGATTTTTCGAAATGTGGGTAGGTACGATTAGAAATTTAAAACCTCAGTTGCACATCTATCTTATTTTATAGTGTTAATTATCTATGGTATAACGTCGAAGTATGAATGAAATTATTTTCTTTCGAACGGATTAGTGAATGATCTTAATCGTATTACGATTACGCTTAAGATTTAATCTTAAGCATGTACAATCTGGATTAAATGGACCAAAATACATAGTATAATTTTTTTGTTTCAACAAAAAAAAAATGCGTGATATTTGCCGAGAACCCCCCCTCTCTCCAACGTAAGATTAGATGAGATTTGACTCGACCCCCTCCCCCCTTAAACATCTCACGTATTTTATGAACGCCCCTTATTGGATGGACTGAATGGAATTTGTGTATCTCTATGTTTTCCGTGTGGTGACGGAGTAAGAATACAATTCTCCACCCCCTTTCTTGCCTGTGGGTGTCGTAAAAGAGAACTAAGGGATTAAATATGCATATAACAACTATACAAGAGAAAGAAAACTTGGAACAAAACCAACACGTTTGACGGGCGCGGTATAGTAGGTCAATTTCCCTCCTATTGTGGAGGAGGCTCGAGCCCAACAGTGGGAGTATATAATCTAAAATGATGATGAATAATAAATAATATGTATATTAATCGTCATTGCGACAGAACAACAAATTACCTTGTCTTTTTAATAAGAAAAAGGATTCAAGTTTACCTTAGAAACTACCGAATGCAACATTCGAAGCAAAAAGTAGACAATAAGGCCAACCATATGGATAAACAAGCATCAAAAAAATCGTAAGAAATGATTGATTCAAAACATTGGCCTAAAAATTTCCTAACTTGAGAATTAAAAACCAATGGGAAACAATATGAAGACACGGCAAGTGCTTTTCAATTCCAACGTAGTCCCTGATGAAATACTTAAGGGGTACTTTAGCTTATTCATTATGTTGATTACTTGCTCCGTTGTTCTATGGCCTTCTTGGGCGTCAGTAATTCCATGCCATTGTCGTCGGCATGATGTCGGGTAGCGAGAGATCTATCTGTTAATTGTTTAGCTACAAAGTCGTTCGGTTTAGTTAACGAGCTGTTAAGCCTACCGAATGTCGTCCATCTTCGCTATACAATATGCTCAAATTCTGCAGCGTCACATTTCTAATATGAAATTACGAATATACGTATAGTTGTTATATGACCTTTGTGAAGTTTTGTGTGTTTTGTATGTCTTTATATTTCCTATATTAGATTACTTTTACGTTTCGCCAATTTTTTTTTATCTTTATATACCTACGTACGTCGTACGAGGCTCGGGCTCCACAGTGTAAGCAAAATTGACTTACTATAACACCCTAATCAGACGGATTGAAATTGGGTTTTCCTTCTCTTGCAGTGATGTTAACTGCTTAAATCCATTAATCAGCCTTTAAGATCACTCACGACAAAGTAATTTACTGCGTCACCACCCGGATAATTTATAAAATCAATATTATACACGTTATGTTCTTTTATTGCTGTTGGCGGCAAACGAGCAAACAGCACTCCTGATCGTGATACTGCCGGTCTTTGCTGGTTCGCTGGCTACTGTGAAGAAAGTAAAGGGAGTGAGAATGCGCGCAATGAGGTTCGGTGATACTAAAGGCGTCACGAAAACCCACTCAGAAAGTAGGGCTTCCGGCTCTCTCGCTCACCGAACGAAGTGCAAATTGCGACTTAGACGTCGATTGTCTGTGAGAGTGTGATACTACCGTCACCTGCCGAGAGGCCGACCGCGTGAGGAAAGACCAACGTCCTCCCCGAGGGCGGGACGTCAGTCGATGGCAGGGCACCCCACTAGAGGGCATTCCGTCGGGCCGACCACTGATGACAAGTAACCCTGCTCCGGTGGTCGGTTCAACGACGAAGGCGACGTGGTGTTCGAGTGGGTTGCGGGTGTGCGTGCTTACGCCCCTCTGTCGCCCCGGACGGAGTGGTGCGAGGAATGCGCCAACCGCGACCCGCCCCAAATAAAAAAAAGAGTGTGATACTACCCCGGACGAGCCGACCCGCGGCTGCAGGCAGTTTGGTCCTACCACATATGGAGTTACTAACTTTAACTGGTGTAATATTGATATTAGATCAAGAAAGAAGGGCAAAAAATTACTACTATTCGATTTTCATTCCATTTTACTATCATAAAATATATTTACCGAATAAAATAAGACGTAAAACAAGAATAAGCATGGCAACATTTTATAAAGAATTTGTTTTTACGCAAAATATGATATGTCTAACAGATTTCTTAGTCTGTTCTGTTTGTATTCTTTAAACAGCAAACGGTGGCAACAAAATATAGTCGATACTCGTGCAGCCTTCACAGGGCAGTTTTTTAACAATGTAGATTAGGATCCAATATTAAAAAAAAAATGCAGTCTTATTGAAATGAATGATTACTTACGGCTCGCGATTAACTCAGGCGCAACAAGTCCGTTGAGGTCGGGCTCTTCGCCGTACCAGAATATCCAGAGCTCCTTGGCAGCTCGGAGGGAGAGTGGCGGCGGTGTCGGGGTGGGCATCTCATAAAGGTCGGGTGGTTGCGGCGAGGGCACCCGCCGCCACACGCACAGGATGTCGCCGGCGAGGCAGCGCGCGTAGCTGCTGATCACCGGGTCCTCCAGCGGCGCGACCGCCTCATCCCCCTCTCCACCGCCGCTCGACTCTCCCCATACGAGCTTACGCCATTTTATGCCATACAGCTCCGTCTGAAATAAAAACAAAATAAACATTTAAATATTTGCTCAAACATTCATCTAGTAAAACGTTAAAATTTCACTAACGTCAAAACTTTGTTAAACCAAGTTATATAAAAACAGCACTGCCATAATGCTAAAGGCACCGGTCTGCAGTATAAAAAAACATGCATCAATTGCTGTATCAATATTTTTTTTCTGATAAATTAATCGATTACTACATTCCGTGTAGTGACGCAGTAAAATACAATTCATCGCCCCCTTTCTTGCCCGTGTTGTAAAAGACGACTAAGGGATTATTGCAGATAGCATCTATTCAAGAGAAGGAAAACTCGAAATAAAACTCTATACCAATTTGTCTGACCAGCGTGGTATAGTAGGTCAATTTCCTTCCCATTATGGAAGAGGCTTGTGTCTAACAATGAGACGTATACGAGCTATAATGATGATAAATCGATACCACCTCATCCCACATACGTCGCACTGTGGGCTCGGGCGTCCTCCACAGTGGGAGGGCATTTGATCTACTATACCATGCTAGTCAGACATGTTGGTATAGGGATGCATTTCGAGTTTGCCTTCTCTTACACAGATGTTATGTACTTATGTCGTCCCATAGTCGTCTTTTACGACATCCACAGGCAATATATATAATAATAGGGAGTGGTGAATTGTATTCTTACTCCGTCACCACACGGGTGTAACATTCTAATGCTCTTAGCATTAGAATGTTACAAACATTTAAAATATTATTATATACAAAGGATTTTATATTGTATTTTTTTCTTCAACAATATTGAAAATACAATAAGACTTAACTTGAATCTTATAAAATAAACGCAAGATCTCTTATTTATCCAATACTGTGGAGCCCTATAATACAAACATAAACATTGCAGACAAAAACGACCTCGGATGTGTAGGTAATTAATAATCATGATCAAAATGCCGAGAGACCTCGAAAATACTCTTAATCTGTCACTGGCAAATGTCCAGAGGAATAAAGGTGGAAGGATCGAAAATTGAAAGCCGTAATGTGTTTGAAATGAAAGCGACACCTTCGTATACCGCAGAAATAGCATTTCAATTACTATGACATTAAGGCTTGGTTTCTGCACTAAACTTCAGATATAGTTTTAAAATTATTTGAAAAGACTTTCCATGAAAGGAGAACGATGACATAATCATCACTTTTGCCTGATTCGCTTTAGCGCGTATTATAGGTTTTCCAAATAAGTACTGCTAGACTTTCTCCTGAAAAACCCTCATGCAATTTCTATGAAGACTACAGAACATTAAGGATTAATGATGTGTTGCATTCTTAACCCTACAATACAATGAAAATAATACGTTTACATTGTTTTCATTTGGGATACAATAAATAAAGGATTTTAGTTTATTCTAGCAATAAACAGGGACGATAAGTCGGTAGTGTAAGCTAGATTAACCCGCACTGTATTTGTAGTATCAACATCAACACATGTTTCGAGGCTTGAACGGGCGCTTCTGAAGTTATTACACGAACATTTTGTACAAAAATATTCCCGACGTGTTTATCGTACGGCACATTTTTGAGATTTACGCCTAAGGGCCTAGTTCGTACAACAAATGGAAGAAATGAGTTTGAACGTGAAGACAAGTTTCATGAAGACAGTGATCTGTCACGGCATATGTATATGACTCTAATACAAATACTCTAAAAGAAAAATATTTCTAATTTCATCATCATCATCATCACAGCTCATATACGTCCGACTGTTCGGCTAGAGTCTCCGTCACAATTAGAGGGAAATTGACCTACTACATCACGTTGGTCAGACGGGTTGGTATAGGGTTTTATTTAACGTTTGCCTTCTCTGGCACAGTTGTTATATTCATATTATATTCCTTAAACGTCTCTTACGACATTCACGGATAAGGTAGGGAGTGGTGAATTGTATTCTTAATCCGTCACCACACTAAAAACAGAATGTACATAACTGACAGGAGATATGCCCAGAACCCGGGTCGACGTAATCGATCTCAACACGTCATGCCGTTATAGATATTGTAATATGCATATAACTATAAAAAAAAAAACGAATTCTTAACAAATCATCAGTCAAATTAACAAATTACTATGTACATCGCTAGAAATCAACCTTTCATTGAATTCAAATAGAAAGATAATAATATTCAGAAAGTTTTTTATTCATAATAATATAATGATTTGGCTCTGTTGAGATGTCTTCCTTTTTCACACGGCCATTAGTGAGTCTCAATTGAGCGGCAATAGTGGCTAGCAGGTGGTATGTCGACCTTGGTGGATATGCAAATATTTTATCGGGTCATATACCCAGCGCACCGGACGACCCAACATTATTAACCGGGACTATTTGAACATGTTATTTTTTTTTTATGAAACACTTTCGACTTTAAAGGAACAATTTTAAAAATGTTTACCTTAGCGTATATGTTGAAGACATTGCATGGATATGGATGTGATTATTAAAGGGAGTAAATAAATAAGTATGCGACGAATATTATTTGTGCAATGACGGAGTAAGAACGCAATGATCATCACACCCTTCCCTTTTTAATGGGTGATTGTAAGAGATGATTAAATGAGGTTATTTTTAGTGGTTTTGGTGACAAACGAGCAAACAGCACACCTGATGGTAAGTGCCTACCATGATGAAAACGAAGGAAGTGTGAATGTGTGCAATTGGGTTTGGTGATACTAAAAGCATCACCAAAATCCCACCATACGCAAACATCCTGAGAAAGTTGGTCTTCTGGCTCTCCCGCTCACCAAACGAAGTGCATTAACAATTTGCTACAACTCAGACGTCGATTTTCTACGAGAGTCCGGGGAAGTAACCCCGGACAGACTGGCCCGGGGCCGTAGACAGATAATTGTCGACAGTGTGCTCCTACCAAATTTAGAAGCAGTAATCGCTGGATATGCGTCGTATAATAGGCAAATTTCCCTTTCGTTGGAGGACGTTCGAGCCCAGCGCTGAGGCGTATATGAACTGATGATGACGATGACATTGTGTTCACTGATGTCATCACCTATAATTTCGAACAATTAAGTTGCTTAATCATCATCATCATCTCAACTAACTTGTCCCACTGTTGGGCTCGAGCCTATTCAACAATGGGAGGGAAATTGGCCTACTATACTATGCTGATCAAAGGTGTAAAGGGACTCAATTTTCCAGTTTTCTTTCTCTTAGATGTTATGTGCGTGCATACTACTCTCTTTCATTCCCTTAAGCGTCTGTCACGACACCCACGGGCAAGAAAAGTTGTGAATTATATTCCTACTAAGTCAGCTCATATAAATCCCACTGTTGGGCTCGAGCATCCTCCACTATAGGAGAGAAATTGACCTTCTATACCACAGCGGTCAGACGTGTTGGTATAGGGATTTGTTTCGAATTTATCTTTTCTTGCATAGATGCTATATGCATGTCTAATCCCTTAGTCGTCTTTTGCGACACCCACGGGCAATAGAAGGCGTGGTGAATTGTATTCTTACTCCGTCACCACTCGGTACTTAACAAAATTTGAAGCAAATCCTTATATCAATGAGTCTGGTCAGTGTAGTGATATAGCCATTTGTTACAGCATATAAGGGGGCGTTCATAAAATACGTGAGATGTTTAAGGGTGGGAGGGGGTCGAGTTAAATCTCATCTAATCTTACGTTGGAGAGAGGAGGGGTCTCGGCAAATATCACGCAATTTATATCTGTTTAAAACAAAAAAAAAATCTACTATTTTGGTCCATTTAATCCAGATTGTACATGCTTAAGATTTAATCTTGAGCGTAATCGTAATACTGAATGGACTGAATTAGAGTAGATATTCTTTTTTTAACCACCGTAGTTACGATTTAAGTATTCTATTGTTAAATTTTTATTACACTTATAATTAAACTCTCAGCAATATTGATTACTAGTCTTAACTAGTCGTAAATAAAAGCACGAAGCAATTTTTTTTTGTTCTTTTTACAATAACAATCCAACGCGTTTACATAAGAAACCCACATTTTGAAAAATCTCACGTGAGATGGGGGATGGGGGTTGAATAAAATCTCACGGCATCTCACCAGGGGGGGAGGGAGGTACAGAAAATTTAAAAAACACCTCTCGTAATTTATGGACGCCCCCTAAGTAGAATTCAGCAAGCAATGCCTCTTCAATCGATCTTAACATCGTATACTAGTTTTGAGCAATGCTGTGGTTACACGGGCTCTTATTACAGCTAATAATCAGCACCTTATTAAATTCCTGATCAGCTTGATACAGTAACGCAAAGGAGTTAATTGCGTTTCGGGTTTCTTTTCCTACAATGTTTTATCAAGTGTAATTGGACGACACGATAATAACTAGGGTATACTTACTCTGCAAAACCAACATCGAGGTTTCATTCGAACTGCCATTAACGCAGAAATACTGGGAATTTTAAGTGATAACAAGTCGAGCTACTTCAGTTTATTGTAGACTTTTTAAATAATTTTAAATTGTATAATTTATTGTGCTGTATATCTCGAAAAAATATATAAGAATACTTAGCAGACCCAACATAAATACGTTGTTCTGTTCAAATAAAATAAATGGAATTCTCCTTGTCACCGATAGCAGCGTCACCTACCGGTTTCAATTATTAACCTAACCATTCTCGAATTCAATAAAGCACACAAAAAAAAATCATCAAAAGTGGTCCAGTCGTTTAGAAGGAGTTCAATTATAAACATGAACAGAAGATTTATGTATATAAAGATATGTGTTTGATAATAACATGAAAACAAAGGGAAGATAGAGTCGAAGAGAGATTCAATGTCAAACTTTTTGGATTGTGTGGAATAATTGTTAAAATAATCCTTGCATTGAGGAGCAGATTTATGCCCATCGTGGATTCATAGTTTTATGAGCTAAGAAGACTTATATCAACTGTCCTTTTAGCTGTATTGTCTATTGATTTTATAGTCTTTAACATTCTGATCTTATCCTAATAATTCGGAGTCAATTTACACTATTCCTTCATTATACATATTACAAAATGTTTGATAAGTTTTACAACCGACCGCCTGCTTGATCTCAATCTTTAGGAATATAATCAATCAGACTGCATCGGATAGAATTGGGTCAGGTTATTGGACAATAAATAGTAAAATCCAAAATATTCCCTATATATTTCCTACGGTATGTATAGTAATGAAAACTCGATGTGACAGTACATTTGTGTTTAAAGGCATCTGCAACGGAAGGGGCCTAACGCACCTGGCAGACGTCGCGATCGTGCGTGGGGTCGCACCGGCCCAACGCGATAAGGGGACGAATAAGCAATACCCAAACAAGTTTAGTGTTAACTCTTAAATGAGGGTTATTGCTCGACGCTTATAACCGCCTCTTTAACGATGTTTAGATATAAAATTATACCACTAGCCGAACGTTTATGGTATGTTGTGTCGAGGGAGTTTTATTACTGTTTTATTAGCTACAGTAATTAGGATTTTATTGAAATATAATGACGACACTGTAAATGTTGACATACAAGATTATAACATTTTATTATAAATTATATATTTAACGATACGCTATCAATGGGCGACAGTAAGAACAGATTTATATTATTACAAATATGTAGTAGCAGTGATGTTTTTTTTTTATAAGATTATATACCACTGTGTGGGTTAAAACAGTAGCGGCAATGAACGCCAGTTGTTCTCCTACAATATTATACTAGGTAGATTTAAAGATGTAACACATATGATCAGACATTTTCGCTACTCTTTGGCCTTACCAGAGCCCGCTCGACTCGCCGAGGCGAGAGATGGCCAGCATGAGCATCTACATCCTACCCTGCGATAACTCCTTATGAGCATACATTAGGCATCATGGATGAATTTAAGTATGTGAAATATTCTAAACTAGAGCAGCTTTACGATAAAAAAACGGATAAACTTGATAATTCATCGCCAAATATACAGTACGGTTTTAACATTGATTGCATTTGAATTTGGTGCAATCAAAGTAGTCGGTTAACATTCTTTCAAGTCCATGTACATATGAAAGAATGCGCGTCTAGTTCGAGTGTCGTGGACGTACGTTCGTACGGCGCAGGGGCCAGCCGGCCGCTTTCTAACGCGCCCGATGCGCCCGCGCAGGCCCGCTTCACTTTCTATTGTAAAACGTGACGACTTGCCTTCATTTAAAACTTACATATATTTTATTTAATTGAGCGGAAAGTTCATACGTGTTCAGTTTAAGAATTCAATTCAACAAATTTAAGAGTGTACAAGAATAAATGACCAGTCAGAAAACAAGTTAATGTAATCAATGGTAATGCATGCGCAAGTAATACGAAGGAGCTCATTAATAAAACATTGTAGATATAAGTCTTGCTGATGTATTTCCAATACACCCACATGATAAGGTCAATGGATCGTATTGAAGCTCAAACGCTGCAGCGTGCCGAGACATAAGCTAGGATAGACTTCATAAAATATTACTTCCAAAAAAAAAACAGAAATTTTATCGAAGAAAAAATTCTGCTATGTGGGTATGTATTTAATATGTAAAACAACCGACGGATGAACGCTCGCCTAGCTCGAGACGATAACACCCGGATGAAGCGGGTCGAAAGACGTGCCTTTTCCGGCAAATTCAGCATATAACTGGTTTTAAAACGGTGTTATGTCACTAGAGTCTAAGCTTTTGTAAAAGTATAATATAAAAATACTTAACGGGCTTTAAATAGTCCATAGAATATTTATTGTGACATTATAAAATATTTGCCGTTTGTTTTTATATAAATACTATTTGTACGCATACAAATTAAGTAATTCACAAGTAGGCATCGATGTAACATTATCGTGCCCATTTCATTCCATTATCGTGATCGCCCACCCGCGCAATCGATGCGCTGGCGTCCTTACTGTGATGTCTTTTGCGTAGGTAGCTATATTTGGACACACTTTGAATGACTAATTTACGCATAAATATTACCCACGTATTGGCCCTGAGAGGGAGGGGACAGCGCTCACTCGATACTTCATTACATATGCCAATATGCTACCTGTTGTATCACCATTAAATTAACAGTTAAAACTATTTTAATAATCAGTTTCCTGTAAACAATGATCCCGTAAAGCGATCATAACCTAGAACGGAAAAAACTGCATGTCCAAAAAAGTCGAGCACCGCTAGTCGAGCGAGCGGGACAGTCATATCGTAGAAGAGCGAGACGGCGGCAATCGCGAAAGTGAGAGGAGGCTAGGGTCGCGGAGCGGCAACGTCGCACGGTTACGTTACTAGCGGGGTAAACAATCGAGGATGATGTGACGGTGCGATGCGCGTGCGACCGCCCCCGGCCGTGCACTTCGCTACTGCATTTTTGACGTGTGACGTCACTAGATGCGTTCCGTATACAGGAGGGGGTGGGTATGTAATTAAATGTTTACCTAAATCTCAAACGGAGTAATGCGCTATACGCGCTCTAGCCACCGTGAATAGAAATAGAGTAGCCTAAAAATAAATGTGTTTGTAAACAGTCTGGCGAGTTTCATAGGTTGCCGAACGTTACGGGTGCGTAGCGGGCCGGCTATCAATATTTTCGCATATAAATGACACAGTTATAGAGTCGGCGACGGACACCTCGGATGCAACGGTGCGTGCGCCCTGACCGAAACCACACGTTGACTTCCGCGAACGTCGACATTATTACAGATTGCGCGCGTTCAACTTATGTCACACACACATATAAGTTGTTGCTATGGAGTTTCATTGTAACTTTGAATAAGTACATCTTGATATTATTAAATTATAATACAATTGTTTCATATAATATAAATGTAAGAATTTATATTGTCAGTAATGTCAAGGACTGTAGATATTGCGATCAAAGCTATAAAAAAATAACTTCAAGGCACTATTATGGTCGACGTGGTACCATTTTTACATATAAGGTAACAAACTACAATAACAAAACAAAATATTTTTCATTAAATATAAAAGTTAAATAGAGTTATTTTATTCATAACAAAAGAAATAACCTCCTTTATTGGGTATTTGCATAAAAGTTTGATCAAGTAAAAAGGAAATAATAATGGGAATGCCAACATAATGCCTAGTCTAAATAGTGCCCACTCTTGTCGATTGTAGGATTTCGCTTCTCATAGACAATGCAAATTCGTATCATCCGCGCACTATTTATGATTACCTGGAGCATGCTTGTAATTTGCATCCATTAATTATGTGGATACCTAGGTAATTAACCTACTTACTAAGTAGTACTTATTTTTAAGTAATCAACAATACACACAGCCTAGTCTAACGTGTTGTCTTAAAAACTCACCATACAATCCTTCACAGTAGTCCCATAATAGTGTTATTTTTTATCACCAAACAATTTGGTTTCTCTTTCTAATAAAATGACCCAATTTCAAAGAAAGAAAATCTATTTATTGAGACATACAATTTTACAAGTTCTTTACATCATCATAATCTCAGCCCATAAAGTCCCACTGTTGGGGCGCTTTAATGATGTATAAACTGTTATAATAAAACAATATATGTACCTATTACGCAATAACAATCTAACAATAGTATACAATTTACGACACGTGGAGATGTTTTACTTGAAACAATAACAAAATCCATAAACTGCACAGATGGCGTAGTGGTTAAGATAGCGACCTACAGCGCCAGTGTCGGGGGTTCGAATCCCATGCGGGACAACACTTTGTGCGATCCACAAATTGTTGTTCTGAGTCTGGATGTAATTTGTCCGTTAATTGTATGTTTGTAAAGTCCCCCGCAATACAAGGATTATTTCCTTAGTGCTGGGTGTTGTCTTTCTAAAAAAAAAAAAAATTGACTTCAATATTACATAAACTCTAATAATCGACGTATATGCATGTATGAGCAAAAGTAGGTACAAATAACAGTTACCTGACGAGCCGTAACTAATATGGTAGCAATATAAATTAACAATGTCCCGACAATACGAACAATAAGCATATTCCAGGAGGCGAGTAGGCGGCGACAGTGAGACCACACACTTTTACTATTTCTCACTCTATCTTATCAAATAAGTGCGAGCGAGATGATGTATTTGAAGCACCAGTTTTGCTAATGGTGTCGACTTTGACCGTCAGGCGTTGCCTTGGTTACTATGCTAAAGATAGGTACCATTACATACGAACCTAAGATTAAGAGATCTGTATTCACTTTACTTTTTTTTAACCACTATCTAATGCGTAACTTTTAATTTTACTAAGCCTTAAAATGCTATTAATACTTATGACACCCCATTCCAGAGTAAAACAATCCTAATTACTTATTTGGATAAGAATCCAAGAGTATTGGTTGGACACCTGGAGGCTACAGATGTTCAGCCCTGAAGTTACATTACATCATAAAATCGAATTATTTTTAATAATTTTATCGTGTTTTTATTTTATTAGTATCGAGACCTTTTGATTATTTTCAGCTTTCATGGTAACGGTAGAGCTGAGTTATTTCACGTATATATCGTTATTACAAATGTTTCTGCTTCCCCACTTACAGTGCTGGTTATTAATTTTAATCCCCATTTTTATTATTAATTAGGTATAGAAAACAAAGTGATTCCAAAAAGTATTGTTTTTTGGTTACTTATTAACTTAAATGAATAATGATAGAATTAAGTAAAGAAAAATCGGCTCAGCATCACTGTAGTGAGTAGATAAAACCTATACTAAAAAGTCTACTGTTATCATGCATACAGAAAAATAATCAATCGCCACGATAGGAAATATCAATTAAATATACAGTAATGTAATTGGGGTTGCACAAAGATTAGATGAAGTAAACATTCTCTTG
The DNA here is from genome assembly GCA_032191425.1 of Lymantria dispar. Classification (NCBI taxonomy): domain Eukaryota; kingdom Metazoa; phylum Arthropoda; class Insecta; order Lepidoptera; family Erebidae; genus Lymantria; species Lymantria dispar. The sequence goes on along the minus strand of CM063444.1, from coordinate 3,688,248 downwards.
AAAGGTAAACAAACGGCAAACCTCCAGTTGTTTTCACAAACAAACTGGAGATTTACATTCTCGTTTTGCCACTACGCTTATATGTCACACCAAGGGCAAGGACAGTCGCCACGTGACTATAGATAAATAGATCCCAGCATTTATCAACAATCGCGCGAAGCTGGCGTTCGACGCGTTACATGCTACAGTTTGATATGTATGTTAATTCCATTCCGAAGGTCGTGTATGAACATGGGTAACGCACGAATATGCGCTTATAAGAATTAAATGACTCCAATCTGACGCACTTTGAATATACGTAAGTCATTCAAACAAATAAGCAATTTTCCTTCAATGTTGTAAACAAAATAATGTATGTATTAATTACTAGCAATCCGCCCTCGCTTCGCTTCGGGTTCAGTCGCTTTACCGCGTAGCTCCCGTTCTCGTGGGAATACCGGGATAAAATATAGCCTATGTTACTCCCTGATATTATAGCTTTCCATTGGTGAAAGAATTTTTGAAATTGTTTCAGTGGTTTAAGCGTGAAAGCGTAACAAACAAACAAACATTCTTACTTTCGCATTTATAATATTAGTAACGATAATATAGATATACATATATTAAAATACTCTTTATGTTGTAATGAATAATTACATATCGTCTAATCATTTCGTCTAATACCCGTTCCACTGTTGGGCTCGAACCTCCTCCACAATAGGAGGGAAATTGAACTTACTATACCATGCTGGTCAGACAGGTTGATATAGGGTTTCATTTCGAGTTTTTTTCCTCTCATTCATTTCCTTCTTTTGCATAGATGTTATATGCGTATTATATCCCTTAGTCGTATTTTTCGTCATCCACGGGCAAGATAGGGAGTGGTGAATTGGATTCTTATTCCGTCACCACACGGATACTTATAATACATTAATAACGCAATAAATTAATCTTTATTAAGTTGAATAATAACGTATACTTATATGTTAAAGGGATTAAAAAGAATAAGCAATACTTATCAATTACTACTACTAAGAATATAATTCACAGCCTTATCCCTACCCTATCTTGCCCGCAGATGTCGTAAGAGACGACTGAAGGATTATGATATGCTATATCTACACAAGAAAAGGAAATATCAAAAGGAACATACCGTCTGACCAGCGCGGTATTAGTAGGTGAAATTCCCTCCTATTGTGGAGGCCTTCATGACGTTAAACAATCTAACCTTCATTATAATAAAACATATTAATAAATAAGGCATAAAGAATAGATTATACTTAGTCGATTACATATTTCGCCAACTTATGAAGTACAATATTGCATGCGCAGTGGTTTTAAAATGGAATTGTTATGCGACAAACGCGTCTGAAGGCACGCGCCATGGATGGTTTTAGAGGCCACATCGGCGCCTGCGCATGTAGGTATATTGCCTATATTCGTGCTGCATCGAACATCAAATAAATTTAATACCGGTCAAATATAAATGTGAAAAAGGCAACGTAAGTTCAATATTACAATGATTATTGTGTCGACACACCATCCACAACCAGACAAAAGGCTTCAGTTGTAACTCAAATTTATTTACTCGAATTAGGAAGCATAAAACAACCTTATAAGTTAGGATATCTAAACAAGGAGCTCCTAAACTTTAAAGATAACGGAACACCAACCGAATATCTTTTATTTTATGGAACCACAAATCATATGATATTAAATATGAACGAGGGTTTACCGATCACCGGGGAACGCAGCGCTTTGTCTCTGTCTACGTACGCTGCTGTGCCAGAGTCGGGGCTGAATTCTTGCTATCTATCCACTTACATAATAATAATAAATATAATAATGAGTTCTTCTCATTACTAATTTTGCGCTATATCAAAATACCAAAATTAAAAGCTATTCAGTTTTGGTGAAAGCATGACTATTCTACGGAACCCCTAGGTTCCGCAGAACTTGGGAACACTTCGGGAATCCCTGATCTTAACTACCGAACGAGAGGAGAATAAAATATAACACAAATTAAAAAAAGAGACTCGTACGACATATATTTCTTTTTACTAATAAAACATATTAACCATTTTATCAATAGTGGAAAATGCCTTTTCCTTTGTATCCCGTGTATGTGTTGGGCAATGTATACATATACAAAAATTCGGGCAATCTAGATGTTAGTAGTGAATTAAAATTCTAGAGACCGTAAATGAAAATCTACAATACCAAACTTTATGCAAGAAATACAATCAGCAGTCAACGTTACGAAATTTCAGACTATCAAAACTTTCTAATAAAATATACAAATATTTATCGCGGTGACGTCATAACAGCATACAATTATCTACTCAGTCGTGGTGTTTGTTCTTAATTACTGTACGGTTATGTATGCAGACAATTTGAATGTTACGTCAGGATACAAAATAACCAGGTAAAATTAAGAATAGTTCTCGAGGCCAACGAGCCACCAAGCAATAGTCGCAGTGGACAACCTCAAGGAGATCGGCACGAAATTGTTACAAGAACGTCTACTGTCGAAAATGTAATGGAAGCGTGTTATTATTTGTTAACGGATTTATTATACGTCGTTGTACAGGAATTCAGCCTTTCCGCGCAAAGGAAGAGTGACATTAATAAAATGGACCTGTTCAGATAGTCGATCTGGCTCTGAATCTTTAACGGTAAAGACCTTGACATACCGAGAAAAAGAAATTATAAACACAGGTTTAATCTATGTATTTATATAGTCTCTGATTTGAAATATATTAATTAGAAGAATATTTGCCTGATATAACAGCTGGGAATCATTATTTTGATTGTGTTTGTGATTTAATAAAATATTATTTCAATGTTAGATAACGTAATGGTTATCATAATTTCACCGTTATGATGACCTACCCATTACTATTAGACTACGACCGCAATGCTAAAGGATTAAGGGTATATATGTATAGGCGTTAGTACAATTCGCTACGCTGCCGTAGCTATAAGGCGCGCACCGCTCGCGGTCATCGAACTCATCGACCTTACGTCTAGTCTAGAAATTTGAAGGTTTAACCTAGTTTTTTCAAAGTTCTACTATCAATTCTGTCAAATACAATTGTAACACAAAACAGACGCATTATATTGTATATGTTTGTAATTGAATTTCGACTGAATAACATGCTTGTTGATGTCTAGATGTAGATAAACATTTTTATCTCATAATTTACAATGATGTCGCGCCAACAAGCGCACGAGAATGCAGATGTCGACTCGCAGACTGCAAAGCTTGAATACAAAGTAGCATATAGTATCATCAGAAGGATTTTGTATTGTAGATACAGTTTTTAAACATTAATGTGAAGTGGTTTTTATAGTTTGATAAAAATTAAAGTTTAAATCTTACCGAATTTACGAAAGTACAAATTTTACATTTTGTTAATGTAACTGCAATTTTCGTTTGCTAAAAAACGGTCCCTATAGAGCTAAAAATTGTTGTAGCTATTAATACTTGGAATTTGAAATAATTTAGGTGTATATCATTGGAAAAAAGGGCACTATGGATAGTGTATTCTGCTATTGTTGAAGTAGCTCGTACTCAGCAAGTGCAAGGTGTAGTAGCTGAAAAAAAGAAAGATAGTACTTGCGAATTTCATGCCTATATATTACTGTGAAACAGAAGCTGTAGATTGACAAATATGAAGTTCAAAACCTACTACGTAGATGATGTTCCAAAGAGTATATCTATATACTATGTATGAAGTGAAGCACAAAAAAGGAATAACCACTGGTAGAGTAGCTGAAGACCACAAAAACTCACCCTACAATATGCCACAGGGGGTACTCAAAACACGTCAAGCCATCACATGGCAATCAGAACATGGCTATGCACCTGATCTCCATTACACAGCTGAACCTCAATTAACATTACACACAAACTAGTCAAGTTATTAGTTAGCTAATCATTTTTATTAAAACATCACCGTGACTCATAATTTCTGATTTTACGCTCGTCAATTCAGCCAACGTTAAATAGTTAAGAGTATCTTTTTAAAGGTCAAATCAACAGTATTAATTTCATGATATCATTTATTTCGAGACGATTACAAAATAAAACTTAACAGCTCGATCACATTAATACAGTTAATAACAATTTTTCTGTGCAATGACTGATTAAGAACCAAGAATATTAGGGCCATTATTCTTTTTGGGGAGGTCTATGTATGTATCTGTGGACGTCAATAATAGTTTCATCAGCACAGCACATATAAGTCCCACTGTTGGGCTCGAGTCTTCTCCACAATTGGGCTAAATTGACCTACTATACCACGCTGGTCAGGCGTGTTGGTATAGGATTTTATTTCAAGTTTTCCTTGTCTTGCATAGATTTTATATGCTTATTATATCCCTTAGTCTTCTTTTACAACACCCACGGGCAAGAAAGGGTGGGTAGTGAATTGTATTTTTACTCCTTCACCACACGGATAATAGCTTAGAGTAAAAAAAAAAAAAAATATAATAAAATCCAATGCCTAAATCTTTCATCCAATCGGATATGTGTAAGGTCAACGACCCCTGTATTCCTCTGTACGACACCCATGGATAAAGTTAGCGAACAGAAATTGGCAATTCATCATTAGACGACAGATGTAAAAAACTGGATTATTACAACAAATTGTATCGATGACTTCGTTAAAGTGGACAGATGCCAAACTTGATGGTTAACTTGATAATGCCGTCTCTATCGCTCGCATGGAAACTTTAGCCTTTATGGTGACACGTTAACAAAACTACACGCACTATTTCACAAGTGGAACTCGACAAATGCTGGAAAGCTGCTTACAAGTTGAAAACACTGTTCTAATTGAAAGATTATGTTAATTCAAACACACGATCATGATTTGGACGCGAGAGTACAGGTGTTCGCGCCGCATGAATTTGATAACTCGGTTTGGTGGCTCATAGTAAAGACGCTCACAACATTAGCACAGTTTGATCCCTTTAAAGTGAAAAAATCCACGTAACTTTGAAAATTTTATTTAAACGACCCGCTCTATGCGAGAACATCGCTTAAGATTATTTTGAGCCCAAAAATAATAAATTTTGTAACTAAAAAAACTTCCAAGATCAAAAGCTAAGGCCTTACACTGCAGGTCAACATTTTATCAGTGGGTACATATTATTTATATTTTTCGACTAGCAAATTCCCACAGTTTCATCAGCGTAGTTCCCGTTCCTGATAAAATAAACGATTGTGAGATCTGGTTCAGCCATAATCGTTTGAATTATATTACGTATCTTGTGGTTTTAATGACATCACACTGGAGCTAGTGCTTACAAGGTTTCTATACAATTTCATATAAAACAAGTTAATAAGAAAAATAAATTAAAAATAACAGACAATCCCGTTGAGTTACTTGCCGGATCTTTTCAGTAGCGGTCGCGTTCTGATCTAATGGTATTTTATTGGATTAATTTAATTATGTTAAAATCGATAATATGTAAGTACCTTCTCGAGGTTTATGCATAATAAATGATTTAAATCTATGTATGCTGTGGCGTCATATAAAACTTAAAATTCACAACAAGGCACAATCAATAGATTCACAGTACATAGAATTTAATGATGTCTAAATCTTAGACGAGGAACATCATTATGGAAATTATAGTACATTTTCGGAGAACGAGTACAACCCGATATATGGCGGAGAATGGTAGCGATATTAAGTGGGAATAGCGTAATAGCGATAATCTTGAACATCTCTTCTTCTTAAATATATTATGCAATCGTCAATATAGAGATGTATATTATTAATTAATCAATTAAAGTGAATAATATTATCGAGTAGCGCGCAATAGTCTCGACTTGCATTGTCTGTTGACAGACAATTTTGTCAGTCATTTGCAAATGAGGTCAGACTCACAATGCGATACATCGACATTATGTAACACATAAATATAATTTTATACGTTTCAAAAATATTCATAATTTTAACATTAGTGAAACTACCGATAATATGAAAACCTACGTAATGTACTTCAATTAAAAATAATTTCCGCCATATAAGATCCACAAGTACTATAATAGTTAACGAGTAGAAACGTTCTACATAGAGTTATGTTACGTTCACAATAAAACGACGCAGTAACTTAGTGAAACTTGTTTTCCGTGAGACGAGGGCCAAAACTTGCATGGAAGGGCCGACGCGACTACGGCGCACGCCGTCGGCGGTTATTATCCGTAACATTGGAGCTAATCTTTGAAAGAGTTTTCGTACTGGATTCACAAAGAAAAGTACTTGTCGTGAAAGAAAGTTTCAACTGTCGAGCACGTGTGCCAGTCGTGCCAAGTGCTGTCAACGTAACATACATCTTGTTTACACAATTAAAAAAATATATAGGTCACTTATTACTTTCTCGTCGGCAGACACCTCGCGTTCGTAGGACGGGTAGTTTGTATTCGCAGTAAATTTACTGGTGTAGAAATAACCTTTATTCAATAAAAAGCGAAAGTGGAGCACAAGGCTAGAAGACTGTTTTTATCGATCGACATAACGCAGAAACGTGAACACGTCTTGTTTTCAATCATACTAATGAACTTCGCGTACTATGTAGGTTGCTAAGCATTCAATGATAACGATTCAATAAACAACAAAAAATGTTGATCTACTCCCCGAATAGTCGTTAATTTGTTGTAAACGAAATACATATTGAAATAACATGTTAAAATCATTAGATAACTATTTAATAAACATTGCTTCATACTTGTAACAGTTATATCAAATTTATTATTTTAAAATTTATTATATCTAGCTAGTTTTGTGGTAATGTGATTTGTTGAATATTTCCAGGATCGGTGTTGGGTGTTGAGTGGTTGAACATCAAATGTGGGACGAGCACAGAGCACTTCTGTTATCTTGACCCACTTATCGTGACCGCGGTCGTGGTCGGACAGCGCTGTCGCTATTATAGCGGAAGACCTTAATTGCCTTCTGATGGAAAAGCAACGTTTACAAATTCTGGAAGTATTACTGTATAAATGTAACATACAAATAATTTCGTATCTATAGTGTAAAGCAATTACAAGAACAGATTCAGATCGGAAAAATGTAAACGCCTTGAAATCACAATATTATCGCAGAGCGTAAAACGAGGTCAAAAATCAAGTTGCTAACGTGTTATTATATAACAACTAGAATGTTCTTTAGCCATATAAAACAAGGAAGCGAAACGAAAACAAATCAGTGTACGGTGTACAAAAGTTTATCTAAAGAATTTACACAATATAATAATATCGCATCAAATAAGAAAGCGCAAGCCGTTTTCCTCGCGACGGCGTCATCAAAACAGAACCTTGACCCAGAATGCACGTAACATGAGGAAAAGGACGTCTTTGATGCTGACAGGATCCCATATACTGATGTCATAACAAGTAATTTAAGACTGGTTTTCTTTAAACAAATGTTATGTTGACGTCATGCAACATTAAAGTTAAACAAGAATGATAAAAATCTATATTATAATTTTTGTGTGGTGCCGGAGTAAGAATACGATTAAACCACCCCCCTCTCTTATCCGTGGGTGTTGTATAAGACGACTAACGGTCAATATTCAGATAACATCGATGCAAGAGAAGGCAAACTCGAGATGAAACACTATGCCAACACGTTCGTCCAGCGCGGTATAGTAGATCAAATAACTTCCTACAATGCAGGAGGCCCGAGTCCAACAGTGGGACGTATATGGACTAAGAGGATGATGATGAAAACATAATCATTATAAGATGAAACTTTAATTTGTTTGAACGCGCTAATCTCAGGAGCTAGTAGTTGGTCCAAAAAATCTTTGTCTGATAGCCTGTTTCTGGTGGATAATATAATACATGAGCTCCTAAGAAGTAGGTGCGTGGCTGTGTTTACAAATTAACATGCCTCAAAAATTTAATAACGATGGCCGCCAAGCGCCGTTGTCATAACTAGTACTGAGATAGTAACTATTGTGATTGCTAAATTGTGGATATTAATTAACGTTGATATTATTAATGAAGGCACAGGACAAAAAAAAAAACAGCAGTGGAAGGTGCTGGGACAGCTAGTTTAAAATATTTTGATACATTTCGATTAGCCTTTATTTTTTAAATGATACATTTAAATACATCCGATTTTTGCTTTATTTAAAAAAAAAACAAGTTTATTTTAAGAAAGCTGTAGATTATAAAAACCAGTGTTATTACATTTTCATTGAAGCACAAACTAATTTCAATAAAATTTTATTCAGACATACAGGCATCGTGAGGCAAGACATCAAAATATTTTTGTAAATGGTAATTAAAAATTTGAGTAGTTAGAGTTGATTCGGCGCTTTCGTAAACTATTTTAACGAATACCTTGACAGTACATTTAATGACTAGCTGTGTCATTTTAGCACCCATCTTGCCTCGAGAGCGAATTAAAGATCATTGAACAAAAACCAGAGTATGATGTGATAATTTCATGGAAATTTGTTATCTCGGTAGTTATCATGATAAACTAGCAGTGCCCTGCGGTTTTAGTTTCATTTCCCGTGGGAATAGCGGGATAAATTATAGCCTATGCCTTATTCTGATAAGCTATATTATTGTGAAGTTTCATCAAAATTCATTGGGTAGTTTTTGCGTGAAAGAGCAACAAACATACAACCTTACGCGTTTATTATATTACTAGATTTTTTGCAGGTACGTCGCGGTCGGCGCGCTCCCCGCCCACCTCCGCCCGGGGCGACAGAGGGGCGTAAGCACGCACCCCCGCGATCTACCCGTGACACGTCGCCTTCGTCGTTGGGCCGACCACCGGAACAGGGTTACTTGACGTCAGTGGTCGGCCCGAGGGAGTTCCCCTTGAGGAGTACCCTCTCCTCGACCGAGGGCCCCCCCTCGGGGAAGACGCCGGTCTTTCCTCACGCGGTGAGCCTCTTGGCGGATGACGGACTAACTTCCCGGTCCGATCACCCGCGACCTCTGCTAGAGCGTTATCAGGCGCAGGTACTCGCGTCTGCGCCGCCCCAGTCGCCGGCGGCGGGTATAATATTAGTAGAATAAGCGAGAAAGACGCTTCATTTTATAAAAAACTACTCGATTTTCTAACATATATAATTACAGCGTTATCTATGCTCTGCTAATAGTAGTTACAACGTTAGGTTTTATAATATCCTTTCTCGAGTAATAGTCAATTATACGACAAGATAAGGTTATACATAACAGTTTGTACAATTTCGACTGGTATTTTTTAATATTATCATGCTTAAACTCTTCAACTTTTTAATCGTAATATACATAGATTGAATAAAAGCACCGCGGGTGGAATGTCCATTAAGAGCAGCATAGTCTCGCGAAGGACATTGCTCAGCCTTGAAGGATCGACCTTGATGTTTAAATGCACTCGTTTTATCAACATATTTATGAATTAACTGTTCTTTGTGGTTAGAGACTGTTTATTGATCTATCTAACCAACGCAAGTTTACTAACTTGCTCACCATCATCATTACGTCCCTGCCCTTATTCCATATCTGCAGCGCATGAAGTCTTCTTCCTCTATCATATGTGCATAAAATATAAAAGTTCAAGAAACGTTGTGGTATGAATGTTGATGTAGTGACAAGGATTGAGAAAGGTATGTTAAGTTGGTTTGGTCATGTAAAGAGAATGAATGAAAGGAGATTAACAAGAAGAATTTATAAGGCGAATCTGAGCGGAAGTGTTAGAAGGGGAAGAACAAGGCGGACGTTCCACGATCAAATCGGGGACGTTCTTAAGAAAGGCCAGGTCAGAAGTACCCTAAACCGAAGAACATGCATGAAGATATTAATGAATGTGGAGGAGGCGAAAATGGTATGTCAAGATCGTAGCAAGTGGAGGGAAGTGGTCTCTACCTATCGAAAAAAGGCGTGAATGGTAGTATGTATGTATATACAAGGCACAGAATTTTGGTCTACGTATTGTCAACTGACGTCAATGGTTTTTTGGGACACGACGTTGACCACACGCCGTTTATAATAAAGTTATAAGTTTTAGGTCATTTTAAATCAAGGAATAACAGTCACCGACGGATTTTCCATTCTTGGTTTTGTGATTAGCAGCAACTCTGCCTCACTTTGCTACGATTTATATTAGTTTTTTAAGCAATTTATTTTGTTATTCAGCGCCAATTTGGAAACATTAAAATATAAAAAAAAATGAAGATGACCGTCAATGATGTCCCTCACGTGTCCCGTGTTTACGATAATATTTTAAACTAGCAACCCGCCCTTGCTTCGCTTCGGTTTCAGTCGCTTAAGCCCGCGTAGTTCCCGTTCCTGTGGGAATACCGGGATAAAATATAGCCTATGTTACTCCCTGATATTATAGCTTTCCATTGCTGAAAGAATTTTTGAAATCGGTTCGGTGGTTTAAGCGTGAAAGCGCTACAAACAAACAAACATCCTTACTTTCGCATTTATAATATGGATGTTACTCCCTGATATTATAACTTTCCATTGCTGAAAGAATTTTTGAAATCGGTTCGGTGGTTTAAGCGTGAAAGCGCTACAAACAAACAAACAAACATCCTTAGTTTCGCATTTATAATATTAGTATGGATTAGATGGTGTAAAGGGCAAAAATACTCAAAATTGAATACGTTTATTAGAGTTATGTAATTATATTAAATTGCGATACATTTTTTGTGTAGGGGGCGCGTCCATAAATTACGTGAGGTGTTTTTTTTAAATTTTCTGTTCGAAAGTTGTCATGACATACGATTTTTGTCGACTTACATAGTTGACTAATATCGTCATAACTTTAAGTAATTAGCATAATTTACACAATATGTATCCTATATGCAAGAATGTTACCCACATTCTTTTCAAATGTTGAAAGAATTTTCCCATATATTTAAAGTTTCTCAATAAGGATAATTTTCGGCACCACTGGTGCTGATATAAATATAGCCTAATAGTCGCGGGAAAAATTATTCTATAAATAAACTTCACTATTACCACTTAAGATGAACGTGCGCTTACAAAAAACAAATAGGTCGATGTTCGATCCGGCCACCATAAAACTAGATTTCTATAAGTCGATGTGACCTCAGCCGATGTCAACAAATCTATAACTGTGCATACGTATTGGACTTCCTTTGATATAACATATATATTAAAACAATGATAACCTATTTAGAGAGACCTATATACAGCAGTTCCCGTGTGGTGACGGAGTAAGAATACAAGTCACCACTCCCTATCTCGCCCGTAGATGTTGTAAAAGACGACTGAGGGATATAATACGCATATAACATCTATGCAAGAGAAGGAAAACTCTAAATAAAACCCTATATTATACCAACCTATCTGATCAGCATGGTATAGAAAGGTCAATTTCCCTCCTATTGTGGAGAAGGCTCGAGCCCAATAGTGGGACGTATATGAGCTGACATGATGATAAACAGCGAAGTCAAAAATTCTAATTTATAATGTTCATCTTTAATTTTTCGAAGTTTTGATTGTTAGTTAATTATCTTTTGCTATAACGGTCGACATCGTGTCACGCACATCAAAAGAAAATATTTACGATTTACCAGCATGTCGTATATATTGTCTTATTGATGTGCAAGGATCAGAACATGAAAATTGGTTCATCGCGATGGACTAAATCCTAACACCGTCTTATTCTGTAAGGAGGCCAATTGCTCAAAATGGATAAAAATGGTGTTGATGAATATACTAATATTAAAAATGCGAATGTAAGTTTGTTTGTTACTATTTATCTAATAAACTGATTTCACCTTTTTCTGGCGATCCCTGAGCCGGTTTTATGACTCCAATGGTCAAGTAATGGCGTAAGTGTGGTAATCCGTTATTAGCATATCATATGTTACCCCATATGAGATAGTTGTCACTAAATATTAGATAATGTTTAATGTTAAATTAACTTTATTTATAACGAGGATAATACTGTAAAAGCTGCAATTAACAATTTGAAAAAAGATATTTTCATAAATCCTCTGCTTCAGATAACTATATTCTTTTTAAATTAAGAAGAGGGTTGCTATGGAATAAAAAAAGACCTTCACAAGAAAGATAATTTAAATTAAGTAAAACTAGTTGAACCAAAAAACAGTTTTCTGTACGATACAATAATTAAAAAGAAATTGCTTTAAATCGATTGCAACGTCACCTACTGGTCCAATTGACATTTCACCAGTGTTGGCTGAATTACATGAAAAATATATAGATACTAGCAGTGCCCGCGGAATCCATTCCGCGTTAGAAATATTTTTGTCTCGACCCGTTTGTCCCGCGTAATACTTCAGGTAAAAAGTTCGGGATAAATAAAAATTATGATGATGAAGATTTTTTTTTGTTATTTTGGTTTTCCTACTTCTAGACATTCCTACTTCGTAGACGTAATAGACCATGCCCCTTCCTCCACAGCGCTGGACGCGACAGATCGGATAGATACTGCCTATATCGGCGCGCACCGCACGTTTTTATTTTGCTAACTAGCAACCCGCCCTCGCTTCGCTTCGGTTATAGTCGTTTTACCCGCGTAGTTCCCGTTCCCGTGGGAATACCGGGATAAAATATAGCCTAGTTTACGCCCTGATATTATAGCTTTCCATTGGTGAAAGAATTTTTGAAATCAGTCCAGCCGTTTTGAAGATTACCCGGAACAAATAGACAGACACAAAAAATTTTTAATTGCTATTTTAGGCATCACCTATGCCGTGCAAATAACCATGTGAGCACGAAAAAAGCCTATTATTTTGACATTATAAACAGACACTCCAATATTATTTATTGGTATAGATATCTTGGAAGATATTTGTTTAAACTGTATAGAGTAAAGGGCACAAATATCCTACATTCTAAATTTCCGTTCTAACAAACATATTTATAAAGATATAGATTAATACCATATGGGCTAAATAAGCTTCACAAAAATTAATTATTTTCATCCACAATTTTAACAGTAAAAGCAGTTATTGTGAGTTATCCGTAGGAGATAGGCATATGCTATCGTGGACATTTTGCAGCTTTTTATACATTCTTTAATATTTTAGTACATTGTTTTGTTCTATCCTCAATAGTTTTCGCAGCGTACGCGATGAAAGCTATTTTTTTTACAACTTGGATTACATTATTCAAGTTTAAGTAAAGATGCGTAATTAATCTTGGAAATTATTATAGCCTATGACACTCTACAATAACGTAGCTTTCTATTGGTGAAATAATTTTGAAAATCGGTTAAGTAGATCCAGAGATTACCCCTTACAACGTCACAAACGTTACCTCTTTATAATATTATAGTATAAACTACTTAAATAGTACATTCAAATGAAATGCTACTTCAGAATTGAAATGAGCTAATTGTCGATACCAACATGCCCATTGTATAATATTAAAAGATCTCATTATATTAATTATTCTAATCTTGATGTAACAAAAATACCTTATGTCATCAACTTGAACTCTCTCTCTCTCAGATAACGTTTATGGAGAGTTGAAGCATTGAGTCCACGACGTTCATAATCATTCCTTCCTTCCGGATCCGTGACTCCCCTCTTTTTTCTGGCCAGGCTATGGGAGGTTACGGCTCGCTAGACCCATCCAGGGAGACAGAGACCGTCCAGTAGATTAGCCTTTCAGAAGTGTCAGTTAGCCCTGGGTATTTTAAAGCACCCTGGCTTCGTACTACGAATCATATCCTCATTTCATGAGGAACTTTAAAAATATACAATTAAGGGACGCAAATTACACGTAGACTCGGAACAATCATTTATCGCACAAAGAACGGAACTGTTCTGCATGGTTATCTAATTCATGACACTCAGTATGGCAGCTCGCTATGTAGACCACTACGCCATATGTACATTGCATTATTAAAACTACTCAGATTAGAGAAAATCTCTAACACAAGTGAAAACGTCAAGCAACAAGTTGTTTGAAGTGTTTGATATCGCCGCCGCGGTGCTTATCACGCGTGATAATGGGATATTATGTAGCGGTCGGTTGCATAGTAAACAACTGTATGATTCGTTACATAGTAAACAGTTAAATTATGAATTACAATCGACGATATCGTAATATGCGGTACCTAAATACCATTGGTTTCGATTGTTAGTTTTTTGTTTTCAAGTCCGCGAGCGTCTAATTTTGCTTTCATCTTTTTTTTTTTTTTTTTTTATTGCAAACGGTGGCAAACGAGCAAACAGTACACCTGATGGTAAGTGTTGCTGCCGCTCATGGACCTTTACAAGGCCGTTGCCTACCGCGAAGAAAGTGAAGGGAGTGTGAAGGCGTGCATTGAGGCTCGGTGATACCAAGGGCACCACCAAAACCCTCCACACGCAATCACCCTCAGAAAGTTGGGCTTCCGGCTCTCTCGCTCACCGAACGAAGCGCAGTAACAAATTGCTACTACTCAGACGTCGATTTTCTGCGAGAGCATGGTACTGCCCCGGACGGACCGGCCCGCAGCTGTAGACAGATAACTGTCGACAGTGTGGTCCTACCACTCCTAAAATCTCTGCTTATATACGTCCCACTGCTGGACTCGAGTCTCCTCCATGATAGGAGGGTAATTGACCTTATTATACCATGCTGAACAGACAGGTTGGTATAGGGTTTTATTTCGGGTTTTCCTTCTCTTGCATAGATATTATATGCGTATTATATCCCTCAGCTGTCTTTTATGACATTCACGGGCAAGATAGGAAGGTGGTGAATTGTATTCTTATTTCGTCACCCACACGGATAAAACAATGATCAGATCTAATAATAAATATTAATAATTTTGCTACTGTAGGAATATTGAATAAATTAGGACATGGCACAATGCCGCCGACCACACTTATAGGCAGTTTTGTTTCGAAATGCTTGGTTGAGTTACAGAAGAATTCACATTAGCTGGACCAAATAAAAAAAAAAAAAGCTGGACCAAATAAAACAAGAAATAATTCAGATGATAGATTTTATATGTAAGAAAGTGTTAAACGAAATCAGCTTTTTATTATTCTAATATACAAAAGCCTACTGGGCAATATTAAAATAATTAATTCTAAAATTATGATCAAAAATATTGGACAAGGCAATAGCGTATTTTTTTTTTTTGGAAATGAATATTTATGGATAATAATATCAACAATTAGAGATGGGACATATGAATCAGAATAATCGAGAGTTGGTCTAATCGATGTCCGCATAATCGGGATTCTAGTGCACTTCCTTAACCGTCATTTAAAATACTCGTTATGCAAAAGCTGCGACAACATTCTACATTCTCAGTTTTCAACAGTTCGTTAGTTACTGTCCAACTGGCAACCAGTCGAAACCACCATATATTTTTTATTTCAGCTTATATACCTCTCACCGTTGGGCTCGAGCCGCCACGTTAGGAGGGAAATTGACCTACTATACCACGCTATTCAGACGTGTTGGTATAGATTGTTGTAAGTTTTTCTTCTCTTGTATAGATGTTATATGCATTATTTAATCCCTTAGTCTTCTTTTACGACACTCACAGGTAAGATAGGCGGATGGTGAAACGTATTCTTACTCTGTTATCATCATCTCAGCCCATATACGTCCCACTGTTGGGTTCGGGTCTCCACTATGGGAGGGAAATTGACCTACTATACCACACTGGTCAGACGCGTTGGCATAGGCTTTTGTTTCGAGTTTTTCTTCTCTTGCATAGATGTTGTATGCATAATATAATCCCTTGGTCGTCTCTTACGATACCCACGGGAATTGTATTCTTACTCCGTCACGAGACGGAAAATTTATTTTATCTCCTAAATGATGTTTTAAAAACTTTATAAATGTAAGACCCGCATGTGCGTAACTTTCCGCCGTCTCGAGTGTGTATTCAAAACAGTTGCAATAATAATCATATTAATCGTATCAATGTTATTTATTTCCACACGTGATTTGTACAAACATGACATTACGATACGTGTTTTATCTTATAGATAGTGTGTACAAAGATATTAATTACACAGCACGTTTATAAATCAAACTTGAGTTAGCTCTTAATCGTTATAAACTGCATTATTGTTGTCTGCATTCCATATGCGATTATGTTGCAAT
The DNA here is from genome assembly GCA_032191425.1 of Lymantria dispar. NCBI lineage: Eukaryota > Metazoa > Arthropoda > Insecta > Lepidoptera > Erebidae > Lymantria > Lymantria dispar. The sequence continues at coordinate 3,672,191 of CM063444.1, read as the reverse complement.
TGCAATTCAAATTTGTTATTTTTCCAATATCTGTAACACACGACAATTGTCCTTACGATTCTCAAGTTATTAAGAAAAAATCTTGAAATGCAACCTCGATTATTAGTAGTACTTTCCTTTGCTCACAAAGTTATATGAAATTGAAGAAATTAAAATATTGGTTCAATATTTTAATTTCTTGTAAATGAAACTATTTTACGGATTTTATCGCTTTTGTACCTATTTGATTTTTGATTGCCCGACGTTTCCAACACGTTACAGCGTTCATGGTCTCTACTAGACTGAATTAGATGAAAATTTACAGTTATATGGCATGACTACATATCAGAATATAACAAGGTACATTCTATAAAGATCATTTATAATAAAAGGTTCCGACTATCGATTTTTAAAGAGGATGTGCTCAACCTCCGGTCGATTAGAAGAAAGAGATATAGAGCGATTAAAAATATATATAAGGATAGACAAAAAGTGAGTCGTAGTTATACGTATGTATAATTACTGAAACGGTTTTTTATTTCATTGTCAACTATTGTTTTTTCAAATTCGCCTGCCTATTACTGTTTCCTGAGCTATAGTCATAAAATATTTTACTTGGTTCAGAATAATTCAGACGTTAATAACCGTTTACATTTATCTGAGATTACAAGTATATAAATATGAGTATTGTTGTTTAGGGAGGTGTCATTTATCAATGGTTTGCATTTCACAATAGGCTTTTATTCATCTAAAGACGATAGAACGATAATAGATGATAAAACTGGATAGGAAATGCTATTTGTTGTTCTTTGCCTTCTCAGCCTGTGTACGTCCTAATGTACCTTCGTATAAGAGAAATGAAACTCCTACACCACACTGGCCAAGCGGTTTGGCTGCATTTTATTTCGAGTTTTTCTCTTCTTGCTATCCGTTAAATCCCTTAATCGCTGTAAAGTGTTCGAAACGTCGGGTAATCAAAAATCAAATACAAGCGCGATCAAATCCGTAAAGTAGTTTTATTTAAAATCCCTTAATCAGTTTTTACGATATCCAGAAATGTTTGACGATTGTTTTATTTCGCAGGAATAATTAAATATATATTGTATTTATATACAACGATATTAAGCACAAAAATTTAAACTTATCTCTCTTTAGTATCCAATTGAATCGACAGATAGTTTATAGTTAACTGTAGCGAGTGGTCAAAGCAATAAATACGGTAATCATGTCATATTGTGGTGGCAATTAACGTCGAGGTGTCCACCGTTTATTCGGACCTTGATACAGTGTGACAACGAGCGATAAGTTATCAACCAGTTGATAACAACACATACGACACCAATGTTTTTTTTAAACGAATACAACAATTTGTATACACATTCTTGAAAATTATCATAACATGACCGCATGTAATTAAATAGACATAAAAGTTTCCATTGTTATATATTTATAACAAAGCTTTCTTTTATATTCTTTCCAGTTAAAAGTAATTTTTGCCAAACATCTTATCGATGCTTTTGAGTATTATTTGTTTTGTATTACAATGTATGACGTCTGATAAATACGAACATATATACGTATAAATACTGTGAAGGAATTTAATGCGACCTTGTATAGGAACTTTTAAAATGAACATCTAAAAAGTGACACGTGTTTTTATTTTTCTAAAAGACAACGACATTCTGCACTAAGGAAATAATCCTTTTGTTGCAGGAGACTTTACAAATAAACGGACACAAATCACATCCAGACTAAAAACAATAACTCATATCATTTTATGTGCCAGTGTCACTGTAGGTCGGTATCTTAACCACTTCACTATCTGTTCAGTCAAATGCTATCATTCATTATAATTCGTGTGATATCCTAGTGGGATCGTTCGTAGAGTTCGTTTCTTTTTGCAATTAAGTACTCGTAAAATACGTAAACGCAATTAACGAATTTGTAATAGATCTGTACACATTTTAAAACAATTTGATAGCTAAGTTTTACACTTATTTGACCCGTTAGTACCCAACCGAGTGTAGAGCAACGTAAAGGTCGCCTTAATTAACATTACAATGAAATCTCACACATAGCTCTAATTCACTGGCATAAAGTTAAAATTCCATTGGACATGCAATCGAATAAGTCACCTTTCTTGCAAATTGGGTCAGAATTTTTGACCTTGGACATCAAAAAATAAAACATTCTTTTCTCTGTTATTAGACAAAATAAATTACAAGAAACTTATCGCGTACCATTATTCCAGTAAGTTGTTTTATATTCTTAAGTGAAAATTTATATGTAAAATTATTTTATATGACTTTAAATGAAGTTCTTAATTTCTGTAATTAATTTACGACACATGTAAAGCATCAAAGTAGGGAATCATAACAGTCTGTCGTAATTATGTAACGTTTATGTTAACGTTTTCCATTAGATCAATCATCAACCCTTTATTTTAATACTGTTTTAAAGCGTGGTTCTGTTACAATATACTATATGACATTGGAAATCAATGAAAATAGTAGACAATACGCTAAAACAATCAAGTATCTTCACGATTGCCTCACTGTTAATGCATGTGGTAACTGACAATTTAATACGCATATAATTGTAAGAGCAAGAGATGCGTACGCACTTTCTTTTCTATGTCACAAATATTTAATTCGGCACGTTTGTCTTTAAAATAGCAGTTAACAGCTTGTTTTAATACAGTTAACCGGTCAATTACTTGTTAATGGACACTGGTCAGTTTTAATTAGCAAAATGATCTGCAGTCGGTTAGGAAAATCTGTAAGCACGACGGCGAATAAATAACTGGTTCTTTTGAAATGACGTGACCTAGAAGAGGGTTCATAACCGTCCAAGTAAGAACACATTCAGGATAAAATTGAAGTCGTGCTCTGTATGCATAAAGGGCGATAAGGGATGTGGGACAGAGGTGGCGGGGGCTCGTCTACACTTCGTCAGATGCCATGAATAACTTAGTACTGAATTTTGTCACTCAATGGACAGTCGTGATGCCGTATATGTGAGGGCGTAATAAAAATGAGCAACCCATTTTTTGACACAGATTACAATCATCTTAACACAGAATATAGAGTAATAAATTAATACTCTAATTTATAACTCTCACTTTATGGTCGTTTACATTTATCTGTTGTATTATATTCTATTTGAATATTAAAAATTGATCAGAGTATTTTATTGCAAAGCAAATTAATGCGTTATTACGACGTGAATGATTAAAGTCGATTCATTCTAATGAGTCAAGGATAAACAATGGTCAAAACAAAGTCATACCTATGACATACTACGTATGAGTGTACTAGAATTATGAGACAAATACGTAAACGGATAAAGAACAAAGACGAATAAACAAGCAACTAGATAATCACGGTACGCGCAAACGGTGCCTGGGCGGAGGCCCGCTTATGGGAAAGTTACAATCATTACGACCATTCATAAACGGTTGAATGAGCGCAAGACGCCTGCGCAGCCGGCCGAATGCGCGCGCGCACCGACCCGACATCTGTGATGTCGCCGCGCAGATGCCGCCGTTAACACCCGTGTAAATATCGACTATCTATGGTCTCAACTAAACCCACTATACAATTAAAACGCGATCGAAACCAATACATTCTATTAAGAATCAATTGAATTGCTGCATGGTTTATTTGCGTATTGCTTGTGTACAAAAGTGTATTGAACCCGAGTGCGACAGCTAGTAGCCCCTGATGCGTCACCGCAACGCACGCCTTACGATACTAACGAAAAAATTCCACGCGACATAAGTAACTATGTATGACCACAAACGACGCATAAATAATTAGACAATAAGCAAGCAGAGCAAGAAATCGGTAATTTGTATCGCGTCGAGCTAGGTGGAGCGCGGAGGGAGACGGGTGCAGGCAGGCGCGCGCCGCCGCGGAGATATGGCAACGCGTCAGGTGGAAGTGGCGCCCGTGCTGTGCTCGCTTCTCGGCGAGGACGACCGACCGCTCGTCCCCCGCCCCTCACCCGCTAATCCTCACCCGAACACAATCTGATAAAATTCGCGCCAGCTATGAACATTACGCAAAGCTACTCAACACTACAACACTGCGATAATGAATGACCCGACAATATTATTTTCCACGCACATAAATATTGACCCTCATGACTCGCTATCGGGTCATATTATCGAATGACACGAAGCGAAAAATGTAATAAGAAAGTTATTTCCTCAACCTGGCGAAACTAGTCTCGCGAACGCATTACGATCCGCTTTACGGCCAGGTGAATTTAAAATGACCTCTATGGGCCGGTGGCTTCTTGTGGCCTCGCTCGCCGAATGCGTTGACATTTTGTGGGTTAGCAACATGACATGACTCCGTATTGTAGCGAGAACGATGCCAGCATGACTAACGGCCGGCCGTCATTAGCCGCCTAAATGTAAATTGTCCTATACAAAAACTTTAACGCAATAGATCGATTCGGCAACCGTAGGCAATAAGGTGAATTTTGTATATCAGCGTCCTAACGATAATCAGATCGTCTAGTTAGATGTCGTGGACTCATTATTTAGGTATTCCTAAACATAACACAAGATAAATAAGAACAACAGTACGCAGTACTAGCATCACGCAAACCGTAATGATTTCGAAAGAAAAGTACATACGAGTTCTTTCATCAATGTAAAAGTGACTTACCAAGGCGAAGAAGTTTGTGTGGCAATCCTCGAGACTTGCACCGTTTGTTTGGTGATTTTGATGCGTCATGGTAGTCCGGGGCACTTCATTTTCAATTCACAACACTAAAAACAGGTTCAATCTTAAAGAAACCACTCAAAATCTTAAAATCATCACCGACATTTAGTGAAGTTTTCACCTTTCAATGGCGACTGGAAAATGGCGGATAGGAAACAACAACCCAAGCCGACAGTGCTGCCGTAGGCGACCAAAAGCAGAAACCTGTTTCGTCCAGAAACAATAGTGCAATTCAATTTACGCGATTAAATTTTAATTCCACTTTGTTCAAAAATCTTTCTAATTAAAGGGTTTTCTATACATTTAAAAAATGAAAATTGACAAAATTTATTATGCGTAATTTATATAAATGCTCTTCTGTCTAGTACAATAACGTAAAGTTCATATAGGTTAATTTATTGTTACCAAACACTTGTGTCATTGTGTCATGCGTAAATTGAGAAAGCATCATCTTTGACAGTTGCACGCATCTGTAATTGTGAAATATTTTGATCAAAATAATTATAGTATATTAGTTTGATACTCACTATAACATAAGTGATTAAATGATAGAAAAAAGTATTTAATTTTTGTAGCCACGATATGTTTCGCAATGTACTTTTCAAGATACCACTAAAAAAATTGCAGGTTATTTCTATTAAATGTTTATGAATAAAAAAACATTGAAAGAGCCAATGAAATGTAAATATGTACTTCTATTATTTGCATTTACAGGTGGTGACTGCAAGAAATGTACAAAAGAAGTTTCCTAAATTAGATAAAAAATTTCAAGCTGCGGCAGAATCCTTGGCAGCTAGAGGGTAAGGGCATGTGAAGATTTTACTTGGATATATAATAGCAATAATATGTATAAGTGTAGATGTTATTCATTTTTTAAACATTACTAAGTATATATAACTATATACATCTACTTTATACAACAACATTACAAGTTTTGTTCAATTATGGTACTATTCAAGAATAAATCTATATGTATCTTAACCAAAATATTAGCATTCTTTTGTCTATATCATGATCACATGGAGTTGGTGTAGGAGTTTTCCTCTATAAATAGAAGGCAAATAGGGCTCTTACTAAATTTTACAACCAATTCCTACCTGGCTGACAACCTCATTATCGAAGATTATTTTTGTAGAATCTTTCACAAAACATTGTTTAGGTTAATATTATTTCAGACTGTTACTATATGTGCTGTCTGGTGGCGACTACGAATACTAACAACCGATCCTTATGTTACTTGTAGTTGTTGTAAAAGATGATTAAAGCCTTACATCAACCTGGGCCCACTCCATCTGATGACATCTGGTCAACGATTACATTCCCAGGGAGAGTTTGATGCCAAGCAGGTCTTAAAACTAGTGGTAAAACTTTATCTAATATATACAGAGGACTCATCATCATCTCAGCCCACAAACGTCCTACTGTTGGGCTGGGGCCTCTTCCACAATGGGAGAGAATTCGACCTACCATACCATGCTGGTCAGACATGTTGGTATAGGGTTTCATTTCAAGGAACTAAGAGGACATATTGCATTGACCTCAAGTAATTAGGATCAGAGCAGGATATTGATAATGTTATCATAGGATAATTCACTATTACCTTGTCTATTGTAATTCTTACAGTTTCCTCCGACCAACAAAACCATGGAACCCACCAGTTGATATTGAAGAGACAATCACCAAAATATGCACCAGCAATGGTTTGAATGCTGATTCTGTGTTTGATTCTTTAGAAACAAAGTTTATAATCCTCAAGGCTTGCTATGAGGAGACTGGATATGATATACCTAACTCATTGTTACATTCTATTGAAAATGTTGGTAGGTATCTCTTTTATGTATGACTAGCAATCCGCCCTCGCTTCGCTTCGGTTATAGGTTATAGTCGTTTTACCCGCGTAGTTCCCGTTCCCGTGGGAATACCGGGATAAAATATAGCCTAGTTTACGCCCTGATATTATAGCTTTCCATTGGTGAAAGAATTTTTGAAATCGGTCCAGCCGTTTTGAAGATTACCCGGAACAAACAGACAGACAGACACAAAAATTTTTTAATTGCTATTTTAGCATAGGTGTCGTGCAAATAACCGTGTGAGCATGAAAAAAGCCTATTATTTTGACATTATAAACAGACACTCCAATTTTATTTATTGGTATAGACTAGCAGTCTGCCCTTACTTCGTTTTGGTTTCAGTTGCCTTACCTGCATAATTCCTATATCCGTGGGAATAACAGGATAAAATATAACCTAAGATACTCCTTATATAGACAGCTACCTGGGAGTAAAATATTAAAATTCATTCAGCAGTTTTGAAGATTAGTGACATGAAACACAAACAAACAAAAAATTTTCAGTATGAGCATGAAAACACGCCATTATTTTGATATAACAAACAGATCTATTTTATTTATTTTACTCATAATGAGCATGCATATATTCATATTATATCCCTTAGTCGTCTTTTACGACACCCATGGGCAAGAGCAGGGGTGGTGAATTGTACTCTTACTCCATCATCACACAAAATACAGGATGTATCAGGTTATGAGGCAACTGTTTGAGTATGTTGTAGTTTACCGGTCATAGATCGTAATTAAAATGTATATTTCACAAAAACAATACAACATAAAAGTTATAGTGATTTCAAAAATGTGTGTTAAACAGTCTATGCCTTAACTGTTACGTACTATGTAGGTATGATAGATAATATGTATAGACAGGATATAATAATTATATATTATATATAATAATTATGTATAGACAGGATACATGTAGGCATGTAATATTTCGACAGTATGAATAGGTAGGAATTACGCAAACCCTTCAATGGTACGTAGGTAAAAACGCGACTCGGCGACGGTCATCGTCCGATCAGCTGATTTAAAGCGAAGTTTGTTTTGCTTATGCGAACGTAATCATTGATTTTTTTCAATTTTAATGAACATTTAACAAAGTACGAATATGTTGCAGATTAAATAACTATATTTTTTATACATTTCAATCAGATTTACATGAAAAAGCATGTCTGTAATTCATTAACGAATCGATATTTTTCCTTCAAATTTTTTTTAAGGGTGCTTAACACCATTGCCTATCTCCCGTTTGACCAGTTGCCCCATAACCTAATACACTCTGTATATGATATTTATCTATTGTATAATAATACATACATACATATATATATATATATATATATAATCACGCCTCTTTCCCATAGAGGTAGGCAGAGACCACTTTCTTCCACTTGCTACGATCTTGACATACCACTTTCGCCTCCTCCACATTCATTAATCTCCTCATACATGTTCTTCCGTTCAGGGTACTCCTAACTTGGCCTTTCTTAAGAACGTCCCCGATTTGATTGTGGAACGTCCGTCTCAGTCTTCCCCTTCCAACACTTCCGTTCACATTCGCCTTATAAATTCTCCTTGTTGTCTCCTCTCCTTAAAGTCTCCTTTCATTCATTCTCTCTACATGGCCGAACCAACTTAACATACCTTTCTCAATCCTTGTCACTACATCTACATTCATTCCACAACGTTCCCTAATCACTCTGCTTTTAATTCTATCATTTCCACAGCATTTATTCTACTTTCGTGCTTCTTCTGCCATACCCAGCTCTCACTTCCATACATTAGAGTTGGTACCAGCACTCCCCTATGCACAGCTAGGCGAGCCTTCTTAGACAGGCTTTGGCTGCCCATAAAGGTGCACAAAGCACCATTCACCATATTTCCCTTACACACTCTTTTTTCAATATCACTTTCACATTTACCATCTCTCGCAAATGTAGATCCCAGATATACAAACTCTTGCACTTGTTCTAATATTTCCTCTTCTATACATATCTTGCATTCCGTCATAACTTCTTCCCTTTCAAATACCATAACTTTCGTCTCCTTTACATTAATTTTCATTCCTTTTCTTTCAAAAGCATCATGTACTGCTGTTACCATCTCTTGCAACTCATTCACCGACAAAGCAAGTAGAACTTGATCGTCAGCATAGAGAAGACATTTGATAAGTAACCCATTCATTCTCAGTCCATATTCACTTATTTTTAAATCAGTCAAGCAGTTGTCCATGAATAGATTGAACAGCCACGGTGACGCTACACATCCTTGTCTAACACCCTTTTGGATGCTAAACCATTCAGTGTATGCTCCCTCGATTCTGACACAGGCACTGGAGAGACTGCAATGCCCGTATAAGGTGCCGTTCACCCCATACAAAGATAATGCTTTTGCCACCTTATGCGTTTGCCACCGTTGGCAATTAAAAAAAAAAAAAAATAATGCTGAATCTCGTGGGAATACCACGACAAAGTATAGCCTATGTTACTCCCTAATATTATAGCTTTCCAATGATGAAAGAATTTATGAAATTGGTCAGTGGTTTAAGCTTGAAACCGTAACAAACAATCTTACTTTCGCATTTATAATATATTATTATGACATTTATTTAATTTACTAACTACCTTATACATTTTTAAATATGATATAAAAAAAATAAAATATTTAAAAATATAAAAAGCCTGACTGGCAGCGAGTACAAGGACCAAGCTGTCGGTGGTTAGGACTCCAAAGAGAGGGAACTTTCTCACGATGCGCGCCGTGTCCAGTAAGACCGCCTTCTGCATCAGACCCGCAATCCAACTACCTAACGTGAGCCTCTTTAGATGTTGATCGAGGCTCTTGGTTATTATCCCATTGGTTGAAATGACTATCGGTACGATTGCCGAGTCTTATTATTATTAGTAAGGATGAAATAAGAATTTTAAACTAGGCAAACTAAAGTTAAAATTCTTTTTTATTGTTTTCATGTACACTCTGTACATGATGGTTCAAGGCACGTAAATTACAATAATGTTGGCTTGTTATCTCTCTCAAAATAAAAAAAAATCTATTTCTATGTTTCCCAGATGATCTTAAACAATTCTACCTGACACCAGTGGACACGGCTACACCATTTGATGCCCTGAAGAGGATGGAGTTACCTAAAAATGTGCATGTTCAACCTGATTATGTCAGGTTCCATCCAGGTTAGAATAAAACTCTTTATTTTATTGTTAGTAGAGAATGATAGTGACCTCTGTAACAGATAAAAAATAAATACAAACTCATAAGGAATACTTTGAGAAAAATCAGCAGAGTAATATATTATACCCAAATTTTTATATTTAAGTATTATCTAAGTCTTTTTTTTTTCTGTAAGTACATATTATAGCACTAGCAACCCGCCCCCGCTTCGCTTCGGTTTCAGTCGCCTTACCCATGGCGTGGTTCCCGTTTCCGTGGGAATACCGGGATAAAATATAGCCTATGTTACTCCCTGATATTATAGCTTTCCATTGGTGAAAGAATTTATGAAATTGATTCGGTGGTTTAAGTGTGAAAGCGTAACAAACAAACAAACATACTTACTTTCGCATTTATAATATTAGTAAGGATACTTACAGGAATATGTGTACATATACATATATGTGGGTATGTGTGTGTGTCATCATTTTATTTAAATATACTTTTGATTTGGAATCTGCTGTATGTCAATTTCGATATCTATATCTATACCAATAAATGAAATTGCAGTGTCTGTTTGTAATGTCAAAATAATAGGCCTTTTTCATGCTCACTCGGTTATTTGCACTAATGTATATGCCTAAAAATCACTTTATATTTTTTTTGTCTGTCTGTTTGTTCCGGGTAATCTTCAAAACGGCTGGACTGATTTAAAAAATTCTTTCACCAATGGAAAGCTATAATATCAGGGAGTAAACTAGACTATATTTTATCCCGGTATTCCCACGGGAACGGGTACTACGGGGATAAGGCGACAGAAACCGAAGCGAAGCGAGGGCGGGTTGCTAGTTTTATATAAGTTTGCTAATGCTTTATGTTCCTTTGATTTCAGATAAAGATACCAAATTTGGAGGCAGATCAGCCTTCCCGAAGAGTTCTACCATAGTGACAGGTTTGAAAACGAGGAAGAAGTATGAAGGATATGAAGCCAAGAGATCGTGGCCTTAATTGTTGTTAGTTATTATTTGTCTATAGTTGTTAATAAAAAGATTAAATTAGTGTTTTTTATTTGTTTTGTTAAAATATATTGTTTGTCATTATTGTTTGTCTCATGAGTCTCCCGAATGCTTAATGCACTATCGGGCTAGGGAGGCCAATGGCAGAGGCGGTAGGCTGCAGACATTCGACCTAGGGGGCCCCTCAATCTCGAGAAGCCTGTCAGGATTTGAATAAATATGGTCCATACTAGGGATTGTATGTATAAGAAGTTTCGGATCCAGTTACGGATATTAGTATAACATTATATCAGTTGCGGTTACGGATATGTAATTATGTCAGAAAATTGTTAAACATTGTTCCAATCTGATATTCCAACATTTCAGTTAGAATTGTAATAATTGTGATTGTGACAAAATTTGGTTATCATACATATGTAACCCGTAGCCAAAGCCAACGGGTGACTGAACCGGGGAATAGTCCGTCACCCGCAGCGAGGGCGACCTGAGGGCTGCAAGGGGTGCCCCCCCTTGTGTGTCAGGGAGGGCGGGTACCCGAAAGGCTATCCCGCCGGGCTGGCTACAAAATCAAGGATTCGGTACAAAAGGTCAGCCCAATGACGAAGGTGAGGGAATACGGCGGGTGGGGTCATGTGCCGCTCTTTACCGATGGGACAGAAGGCGTGGGTCCGCAACATAGCCTGCTTAAAAAAATTATATACTATAGCGAAGGAATTGGTTTTAGAAAATGTTAAAACAATTCCAGAAAAAAACAATTACCGAGAAACAGTAGGTGGTCTGGCTTATTTTGGACGGAACACTTCCTAATATTAAAAACGAATTTAATATATAATATGAAAACTATATTATGCTACCTCGCAATTACACGCTTTTTCGCAATTACATGTCATAAATCACATTCCCAAAGAGTGAAGACCATGTTGGAGATGTTGAGACTGCACGCTCTAAAGTATTATTGCAGTCCGTCGTTACTCAGATGGATCTGTGTCATGGATGAGCCGACAGCAACAGCAATACCGGTAGCAATTTCCACTAGCGACAGCGGTAGGTTTTTAAGTTTAACATCCCACACTAAGGAATCTTTGTATTGTATGGCTTTATAAACATACCATTAATAGAAATAAAAAAGTACTGGACTAAGTGTTGTTCATGGTTCAAACGAATCTATAAGACTTGGTACTGTAGATCTTAAACATCAAATGATATGTGTCAATTTATTGTCACTGGTTAATTAGAGATATCAAAGATCTTACTTAATTGAAAAGCCACCAATATGTGTCTGTGCGTGCGTGTGCTTGCGTGGATAACCAAACAGCTATGAGGTTTACTCATAATATAGAATTGAGGGAATTCCATAAGCAATTAAGACTATGGGCACATCACGCCAAGTAGCAAATATAGGTACTAATTAAAGCTTATCTCGAACAGCTTTCGTGTTCCTCTGTCGGGTATTGGGACTTGCATCATTATTTATTCATACTGGGCTCGAGCCTCCTCCACAAAGGGAGAGAAGTTAACCTACTATACCACGCTGGTCAAATGGTTTTTGCACAGAACGTCGTCGCGTGCGTCTGCGCTGACCTCTGCAGCGTGACTGTCGTTCGTTTGGTTTCAAACAAGCGGCTAGATGGTTTCAAACAAGATAAAAATCACCGCTTGGCCAGTGGTTTGAAACACAAGCCTCGCTACCAAGGGCGTTTAAAGGTCATACGAAATTTGGCATAAAACATCTATCTACACTGTTTCAAACATTTGTTTCAAACCACTGTTTGAAACCGTGTAGCACATGCTTAAAGCATGCGCTACACGGTTTGAAACAGTGGTTATACTTTGTTAAATACAAAGTAGGAATATGTTGCAGATTAAGTATCACTGATTTTATACGTTTCAATCAGATACACACGAAAAACGATGACAAAATTGAAAACTTTACATGTTTTAAATTGTAGACTAGAGTTAACTGCGCCCTATAAAACGAACTACGGTTACGCAGGCGATATTAATTAATTGTCTCTTTCAGAGATCGATTTGCAGTATTCATTGCCGGGTACTGCATTTTATTAAAGATTTAGGAAGTGTTCAAGAGGAAGCGTATCAAGATTGTTTGTAACACTATCAGGTGAAAACTTATTTATTAAATCAAATAAGAATATTGACAGTAATTAGAAAACTGCACTTAAAAATGCCGAATAAATATTGTCAAATCAGAACAAACTAGCGTTATACTTTAATATGTTTAGTAAATATAAGACTGCAGTGTGAAAATCTTATAAGACAAAACCCCTTGAGATTTCCAATACCATGTAAGAGTATGTCCTTAACATTTTTCTAAATACTTAGATTTATTTATACCTTGACTTTTTATATTTATACCTTAATTTTTTCAATATTTTTCAAGAACTTAAATTTTGGTTTTGAGTGATAAGACATATTATCCACTTTCTACATTGCTGAACGAATTCTTTCAAAATTGACAGTTTATTTCTGACAGATGAAAGTTCTTGTACGGTTTTGAGGTTATATTTTCTAATGAATCTCTTTAGTAACTTATTTACTTAATTAAGAAATTAAACTTAAAATTCAATGATATAATCGTTCAAGCATGAACATCTTTCTGATTTTGTGTTTGATATTTATTTTTATTTACTCCTGTGTTTCGTGGTATGTAGAAAATCCTAAGATACTATCAATATTTTTATTATTGTTTTATGTTTTGTTTACTATTTTGGTAACATTTGTTGCATTTCTAGGCTGCTGCCGAAGTTATTGGCATGGCTGTTTATGAGAAAGTACAATATAAAGCTGAAAATAGGAAGAATAGCTGTGCCCAAGTTGATTTTAAAAGATGTTAGCCTATCAAAAGATAGGTACTCCATTGTAAGTTACGTCAAGTTAATTATCACTTTATTTAGAACAACACGATGTAATCATTGTATATGTAGAACTAATTAGACTCTTAGTTCATTACTGAATCAATAAAATAAGAATTTATCTTTATTTTAATTATGTTTTTGTAATTGTTCTATGGCTTGTTGGTTTTAGTATTGCATTAAAAGGTGTATGCATATTATTATATTATAAATATGTATGTAGGTGTATGCATTATCCTAAAATAGATGAAGAGTTTAGCCCCGTTTATTGCGTACTCTATCTGATTCAACTTAGTGGCAACTTTCTGCTCCATATTTCCTTTAAATTAGTCTAATCTCTAAATTTTTATATTTAAAATATTTATCATCTCAGCTTGTATACATCTAACTATCAGGCTTCGCCCTCAACTGCGATAGGAAGGCAATTGATCTACTATAAGTATGACAAGTTATTTTCAATTTTGTTTGAAGTTTAATTTTATTCTATTGATCTTACCCGCTTACATCCCTTATCATATCTCCGTGTGGTCACACAGTAAGAACATATTCCTCACCCCTTATCTTGCCCATTTGCCCATGGGTATTGTACAAGGCAACTAAGGGATATAATATGCAGTTAAGATCACTTCAAGATAACCAAAACTTGCCATAAAACTCTATACCAATAAGTCTGATCAGAGTATTTTAGTAGATCAACTTCCCTCCCATAGCAGAGGAGCCCCGAGTCCAATAGTGTATATGGGCTGAAATGAATGAATCCCTTAGTTATTGAGACATTAAAGTTCATAAAAAAGGTTAATAAAATAATTTCATTTATTTTTTCAGCATATAGATGAAATATCCTTTCAAAGTAGCTGTTTCAACTCCGAGATAAATAAATTAGTGTCAGTTGTTATCCGCGGTGTTGACATAACTAATAATGTTGAAGAAAAGAGGAGTGTGGTGGTGGAAACTATACTCAAACCGTTACTATCGAAGCAAAATTCTACCACCAGAGAAGGTTATGATGTCCTGACTACAAATCTAAATGATCTGGAAAATAATTTGAACAATATAACAAATAATAAACTCTTGGATTTTCGAGAAAAGAAATTGCCACCTAGTTTAATTATGTTTGCTCAGGTTTGTATGTCATTTAGTTATAAATTAAATTTAATATTTTGATTAACGGAGGTTAATAATAAATAAGAATGCAAAATTCTCTAAATATTGACCATCACATCTTCATTATCAGGAGAATGAAGCCAATGAGTTCTGATTAGTTTACTAAGGGTCATCCAGGGTTTCGTCTTCCATTTACAAGCTCCGTAATCAAAGCTGGTCTGTTTTGCCATCACACATGGATGTTTTAAATATCAGGTCACATATGTTGGAAAGTGAAGTACCCTTTACTCCAAAGCTCCCTTGTTAATCGTTATTCATAAATTGTAGCTAAGAATTATATCAATCAAATTGGCCTTCAATAAAAAAACAAATCAATATAGGAGGTACAATGTCACAGACCGATTCACAGTCGTGTCAAAGTTATAATACACTTCTTTTTGCATTGGGGGCTAAAAAGGTTATGGTTCATTTTTATTATTTTACTAGCTCACCAGACAGATGCTGTCATGTACAATATAAAAAAAAAGACAAAAATTGAATTCCTTGAAGTTAATTGCAGCACCTTCTACGCAACATGTCCAATTGTTGATCTAAACCATTCTTAGATCCACATAAAAACAAAAAATTGGTTTGTTTAGGAGTTCATATACATATGTATGTACAAGAATTATATATGTATATAAATATATTTTTAATACTAAATTCTTTAACAGTTTATGGGTGTTCACATATTTAATGCATCCATCACAATTCACAATGGTACACCTGACGCTCCCTGGTCACTGTCGGCAACTGCTGTTGAAGTCCACGCAGATGGCGCGGCGGGCGGACCCGCGCGGGCCCTGGTCTTCTCTACCAAATTGGTGAATGCTACTGCTCGAGTGACAGGCAGGGGACTGTGTTTGGTAGAGGCAGCGTGTTGCTTGGTAATTGAGGGCACAGTGAAAGCAGATGGTCCATTAAATGTTGAAGTAAGTACTACCAACTACATCACCATTAAAACATTGCATCTTGTGATGCGACCTTTCGGCTCGGCGAGCATCGGGTTGTCTTTCGATCTCGACAGTTCTTTATGTCACCTACAAGTTATTATTTTCATTCTGATTATGATTATAGACTATTCATCATTATCATCATTTCAACCTATTGCCGCCCACTGCTGGACGTAAGTGTCTCTCATGTTACGCCACAAAGTGCGGTCCTGTGCCGCCTGCATCCAACGACTATTAATTCTAAATTAAAATGTATAGAGGGTAACCTTCTGCTTTAGAAAAAAGTGTGGTGTTGTATGGTCAATGATTACATTCTCAAGAAAGGTATCAACATTTGTGTCAGGCTATAAAATAACTTGCAATAAGTTCGGCTATAAAATGTAACTAAATCTCTATTCCTTAATTTATTATGAACTATCATATACAGTGGAGCCGCGGTAATCCGGCCCTTGTAATCCGACATGTCTCATCATCATCATCATTTCAGCCTATAGCCGTCCACTGCTGGACGTAGGCCTCCCTCATGTTGCGCCACAATGTGCGGTCCTGTGCCGCCTGCATCCAACGACGCCCAGCAACTTTCATTAGGTCATCGGTCCACCTAGTGGGGGGGGCGTCCTACACTGCGTCGTCCGATACGTGGTCGCCACTCGAGAACCTTTCTTCCCCAGCGGTTGTCGATTCGTCGAGCGATGTGGCCTGCCCATTGCCACTTCAGCGTGCTAATTCTTCGTGCTATGTCGGTTACACCCGTTCTTCTGCGGATTTCCGTATTCCGGATTCTATCTCGCAGAGAAATCCCGAGCATAGCCCGCTCCATAGCACGCTGAGCGACTTTGAGCCTTGATATAAGGCCTACATTTAGGGACTACGTTTCCGTGCCGCAAGTCATCACTGGTAACACACACTGGTCGTAGACCTGTGTTTTCAGACACTGAGGTATGTTGGACGAGAAGATCCTCTTAAGTTTCCCGAACGCTGCCCAACCGAGTTGGATTCCTCGGCTGATCTCTTTCTCGAAATTGGATTTACCTAACTGGACTGTTTGTCCGAGGTAAACATAGTGATCGACAACTTCGAAAATCGCATTGCCAACTAGGACCGATACAGGAATGACATGGGCATTTGACATGACTTTCGTCTTGTCCATGTTCATTCGTAACCCCACTAGTTGGGATACCCTGCTGAGATCATTGAGCATTGTGCCAAGGTCCTCCATGGATTCTGCCATAACGACTATATCGTCCGCAAATCGAAGGTGAGTGATGTATTCGCCGTTAATGTTGATGCCAAGTCTAGTATTATTGAATATTTTTTTGTCAACTTTTGCTAGTGTAAGTTATGTATGACTGAACAGGTTACAACTTGTATGTGCTACTATTGTGCTTTTGTTTTGATTCTGATTGTTTAGTTTGAATTTGATTACATGTAATAGCCGTACGGCGTAACGTGTGTTCATAGTTTAACATTTCATTGTATATTACTTATACGAGCCTGTCGGATTACAAGGTACTCTTTTGTAAAAAAAGCTAGACTATAAAGGGGTTCTTAGACAGTACTCTATAATCCGACAAATTCGATAGTCCGACACTGCCCTGCAAATCGTTTGTCGGATTACCGAGGGTCTACTGTATCCATATTAGGAAGATATGCTGTGCCGAACTTATTGTTGAAATAAGTTATTTTCACGTTTAAAGCTGCAATTTTAATGGGAGGATTCTTTAATATATTTCCTTTATTATTTTTATAGAGATTTTTTTTTAAATTAATTATATAATAATAAGTAACAATTTACAATATATTATATAATAATAGGTAATAATTTTCCATGTGGTGATGGAGTAAGAATCCAATTGACCACAATACAATATAATATACAACACAATACAATTGACTAAGGGATATAATAAGCATATAATGTCTGTGCAAGAGAAAGAAAACTCGACACAAAACCCTATTCCAACACGTCTGACCAGCGTGGAATTGTAGGTCGATTCTCCTCCCATTATGGAGGAGGTCTGAGCCCAACAGTGGCAGATATACAAGCTGAGATGATGATGTTGAATTAATAATATATTCTAAGTGGTGACAAAGTAAGAATACAATTCATCACACCTTATTTTGCTTGTGGGTTTCGTAATAAATAATCTATATATATAAAAGAAAGACGTGTTAGTTACACTATTTATAACTCAAGAACAGCTGTACCGATTGGCCTGAAAATTGGTGGGGAGGTAGCTTAGAACCAGGAGACGGACGTAGGATACTTTTTATCCCGTTTCTTTTTTAATGGTGTTTACAAGATTTCGCCAATAACTCTTTTAGTCCGTTCGATCGCGTTCCCGTGTGACGTGACATAAAATGTCAAACAGAAAACAAGTCACTATGAAACATAGTATAAAAAAACGTATATGATATGTAATAACAAAACGCAAATGACAGCTAAACGAAATTTTGTCTATAGTTAAGTATGGTTGAAAATTTGATAATTATAATTTTGTCAGAAATCAATAATGAATAATTTGTATTCTTTTTGAATCATCATTAACAATGCCGCGACCAAAACTATCGAATCTTTCCCGACAAAGCTGTAATGGTTCTTCCATTACAGACCATATTTTCGAAAAATTTGAAAATGTATTTACGAAAAAAATTATGGCGTTACGAAGTTCGCCGCGTCAGCTAGTATAACATATATGTAAGAGAAAAAAAAACCCGTCTGACTTGCATGGTGTAGAAGCAGTGGCGTAGCGTGTGTCACTGTCGCCCGGGGCGGAGTTATAATTTGCCGCCCTTTTGACATCGTAAAAATAATAGTTGTTGGTGTTGGTAAGAAAAAACGTAACGAAATGAAAGAATTGAGTAAAAAATATTTATTTCAAAACTATGTAAGTACATGTGTAAGTAACATGACTGTGTTAAAACATTAATAATTTACACTATAAAAATAATGTTTAATAAAGTCTAAACAGTCTAAAATTCTACTTTTCGCGACTTACGCGCACCAAAATCATTTATTCGGTCCTTGGACCCAACCTGTGGAACATCGGCTACGACTGGGCGTTGGAGGGGGGTTTGCAACTCATCATGCCCTCCCGCCCGGGTTGGGCGTGATTTGGTATGCCGACGACACTCTCGTCACAGCCCGTGGTGGGACGCTAGAGGAGGCGGCAAGCCTGGCGACTCTAGGCACCAAAGAGATCGTCAGGTGGATCGGGGCGTTGGGGTTGAGGGTAGCCCTGCACAAGATGGAGGCCGTCCTGTTCCATAGGCCCCGCATGGGCCCTCCCATCGACGTCTCGATCACCGTCAATTACCGACACCAACCGATATCAGCAACCGGGCGCATATGAAGTATTTGGGCCTGGTGCTCGACGGGCATTGGTGGTTCCGGGAGCATTTCCGCAGGCTTGCTCCACGGCTCATCGACACGGCGTTCGCCCTATCGTGGCATATGCTGAACGTGGGCGGACCGAGCACTACGTGTCGACGGCTGTACGTGAGGGTCATCTGGTCGATGGCCCTGTATGGCCGCTGGTGTGGGCGGGGACCCTGATCGTCCGACTCAGGGCTCTACTGTGGCGACCACAGAGGGCCATGGCGGTCAGGGCCATACGCGGATACCGCACGGTGTCGACGGAGGCAGCGTGCTTGTTGGCCGGGACTCCCCCGTGGGACCTGGAGGCGGAAATGCTCGCCGGTTTGTATCGGCGGGTGTCATGGGTGCGAGCGAAGGGCGGTGTGATCTCTTTGAGGGAGCTCAGCGCCTGGCGCGTCGACGCCCGCTGAGACGTCATTACCCGTTGGGCAGTCCGGCTGGAGAGGCTTCGGTTCGGTGTGCGGACCATGGAGGTCTTCCGGTCGGTGCTGATGCAGTGGTTAAAACGGCGGCACGGGGTGCTCTCCTTCCGACTGGTGCAGGTTTTGACGGGGCATGGATGCTTCGCCAAATACCTGTACACGGTCGTTAGGAGGGAGAGTACACCGTCCTGCCACCACTGTAATTGCGACGAGGACACGGCGCAGCATACGCTCGAGGTTTGGGAGTTTGTGTTCGGTGCTGGGTGAACTGAGACGCGGTTGCAGCCTTCTGCGAGGCAGTAGTCTCGCGGAAGGGGGCGGCGGTGCGCGTGCGCGAGGAGCGTCTCCTCGACGAAGCGAACCGCCGCCGGTGACTGAGGCGGCGTAGGCGCGACTACCTGCGCCTCATGCCGCCCTAGCCAAGGCCGCGGGTGACTGGACCGGGGATTTAGTCCGTCACGGTTATGGGTTACAGGTGTGCGTGCTTATGTTCTTATGGCGCCCTGGACGGAGTGGTGCGAGGAGTGAGCCGACCGTAACTCATAAAAAGTGTCCGCACAAAATATTTTTCTTCCAATTTTGCCGCCCTTCTAATAGTGGCGCCCGGGACGGTCCGCCCCTCCGCCAACCCCCTTGCTACGCCACTGTATAGAAAGTCAATTACTCTCCTATTGTAGGTGAGGTTCGAGCATAGTAGTGAGATATATAAGCTAAAACAATGATATAAAAATAAATACTACATTTGGTCATTAATTTTTGAACTTCTATTACGACAGTATAGGTGTTTACGAATAGTGAATTTATGCTTTACATTTTCAGAAAATACATGCTATGATTAGTAACACAATGGTGACATTTCAAGATGATTTGTATCAGTTCATGAAGAGACATAAAAAGCGCCGAGAACTAGTTGCGGTTAATGATGATAATGATGATTACTTGAACACTATCATTCCAAGATTGTCTCCTGTTATACCTAAGGTGAGTTAGCTGTGTGGTGATAGAGTAAGAATACTGTTCACTGTCATTTCTTGTCTGTGGG
The DNA here is from genome assembly GCA_032191425.1 of Lymantria dispar. NCBI lineage: Eukaryota > Metazoa > Arthropoda > Insecta > Lepidoptera > Erebidae > Lymantria > Lymantria dispar. The sequence continues at coordinate 3,651,637 of CM063444.1, read as the reverse complement.
TGTCGTAAAAGACGACTAAGGGATTATAATATCCAGATAACATCTATGTAAGAGAAGGTAAACTCGAAATAAAACTTTATACCAAAACGTTTCGTCGGGCCGACCATTAATGACAAGTCACCCTGCTCCGGTGGTCGGCCCAACGATGAAGGCGACGTGGGTACGGGTGGGCTATGGGTCTGCGCGCCGTCCTTCCGTCGCCCCGGACGGAACGGACCGCGTGTGCGCTTACGATAGCCCGCCCATAAAAAAAATACCAAAACGTTTGACCAGCGCGGTAAAACAGGTCAATTTGCCTCCCATTGTGGAGTAGGCTTGAGTGCCGCAGTGAGACGTATATGAACTGTGATGAGAAGTTTTCAGCAGACGTAGTGCTTAAAACTGTATAATTGGAATTTTGTGAAGGGGCGAAACCTAATACTCACTTACCATCTCGCTTTGTGGAAGTACATTTATGGCCGTCAGTTTTCTTATTACAATATTAATTCTTATTACAACATATCCACAAAAGGAGCCAGGAATCAGTCCTGGAGGTTCGCTCAATCGGCGGCGAGTAATACAACAGGTTATGTGGTTGCATGTCGTCGTTCCGTCTAACCGGATAGTTCGCGCGAGGTGCCTATAGCCTGTCAAAAAGAAAAGCATCAAAACCTTTCAGTTCGACTTAAGGGGCCCATAAGGGCGATTAAATGTTTTGGTGGTAGATTCCTGGATGATGGCATAAGTGTGTCGATCCTTTCGAATTTAGTATTAGAACGTCAAGTAATGTTGATGGTTACTATAAAAGCATACTTATTTGGGGTTGGTCTGAAACTATTTTTTATATACTTTTTCAGTTAATATTGTTTTCTTTACAGATTTTCAGTTTAAAGATAGATACAACGAAAGTGTGCTGTGCAGATAAAACTGTGAAAACAAACTTTGAGATGTCATTACAAAGTTTACAGGTACGTGTGTACAAGGCTGGCCAGAATATATTCATAATTCATTAAAACTGACCCTTATGGTGCTTAAAAAACTGAGGAATGGCATGGATTAGTTTGCTCATTTTATATGGTATTATTACAGTACTGTTAAATGGTATAAATACTACTGTGGTACGAGTCCTTGGTTTGAAACCTTAGTCAGGCAAAATACAGTGCTGTCGGTATTTCATTATAATCTCTAAAAAGTCAATCTCTGGAATCTCTCAGTTCCTATTATTTGGCACTAAATAGTATGAAGTGAAATGTAGATATGTATACAAATCAGCTGGTCCATAGAGTATAAAAAACATAGAAATACAATGCTACATACCCTTATTAATATTATAAAGGCGAAAGTAAGTTTGTTTGTTACGCTTCCACGCTTAAACCACTGAACCGATTTCAAAAATTCTTTCACCAATGGATAGTTATAATATCAGGGAGTAACATAGGCTATGTTTTATCCCGGTATTCCCACGGGAACTGGAACTACGCGGGTAAGGCGACTGAAACCGCAGCGAAGCGAGGGTGGGTTGCTAGTATGAAATAAAATTATCAGATTATTTTTTTTCATTTAATTAATAACAGCACTTTTGTAGCGATCTAAGTTAACCTAAGTATCTAGTGGCAAGTGGCATCATAATTTCGAATTTTTTTTACATGTAAGGTGAACTCAAGATTCAGTTCAGCATCAATGCTGGATGAGGCTGGTATAGAGATGGGCAGTCTCCCACAAGTGTACGTCGCATTTCAGACTGATCAGTTTCAAGTGTTTGCGGACTGTGAAAAATTGTTATTATTAAATAAGCTCAAATTGGACGCAAAGGTATATTTTTCTTAGATTAACATTTGATTCATAGAAGTTTATTAAATAGGATATTCAATTATTTTGAAACTGCTAAGAACTTCCTTTTCATACTATTTTATCCACAGAGATAGAATAATTTAATGGCAGTAAAGGCGGGTTGGTAAATTTCTATCTCTTGTAATGTGTTACTTGTTTACATCTCTTAGTCGCCTTTTACAAAATCCCTATCTATCTAGAAAGGGTGGGGGACTTTATTTTTCTTTTATTATCACACGAAAGACAAGTGAATACATAAAAACGAAGGAATCTTTTGCAAAAAATTCAACATATTGCTTCGTTCAGAATTTTAAACCCCTTGTACACTTCTTGTACGTTAAATCAGAATTGGTGTCGTCATCCTATACAAATCAACATACCATATATGGAGTTCTAATGTGTGGTGATAGAGTAAGAATACATTTAAATGCCCTCTTTATTGCCTGTGGATGTCGTAAAAGACACCAAAAGGATATAATATACATGTAATAACAATGCATGAGAAGAAAACATCGAAATCGAACACTATTTTTTTTTTTTTTTGTTATGGATGGGCTATGGTAAAGGCACGCGCGAAATCGAACACTATACCAAAACGCCTAATCAGCGTAGTATAGTGGGTCAGTTTGCCACCTATTATGGAGGAGGCTCGAGCCCAGTAATGGAATGTATACGAGCGATATAGAGTTATAGAGTTATGATATAGAGTTTTCTGTGTTTTACATGGTAAATTTTATCACAATTCATGACACTTTATGTCATGAATTATTAAAAAATAGGAAAAAATCAATTTAAGGGCTTTTCTTGATGGTATATGTAATATAAAGTTTGTCAAAAGAACAGCAGGGGAAAATGAAACACTATATTGGACTGACAAACTCAATGTTAGACTAGCCGTGTGCTCTAGTTACAAGACTGAAATTTGTACAATGATGTCAAAATTTTGTCTCTGACTTTATAATTTTTCTTCTAGCTCGAAAAAGGAGTCCTTAACTTATATTTAATTATAAGTACTTTGAATGTGAACTATGATCATTCAAATGTATTTAAATGGTACACTTCGATTAAAGATAAATTGCACAAAGATCAGCCTATGCAAATTTTGGAAGCGGAAACGCCAAGTGAGTACATAATATAAAAATACTATGCCTCAGAGGTGGACTAGGCTGGAAAGGCCCGGGTAGCTCCTCAGCCTGTAGCTCGGAACTGGATATTAACTCGATCAACAGTTATCGCTGCAAATTATAGTCTTTTACCATACCAACGGTTAGAAATGGGGTGGTGAATTTGTATTCTTACTCTGTCATCACACGAAAAATTGATTTCATATTGTTACTTATTTTTAAATATTTACTGTAAAAAACATTATTTTGAACTTATTGCGAGCTTTAAACATAACAATTTTAACAATAATTTCGGCACAGCATGCCTTTCTCTAACATAGCTAAAAGTAGTGCAAAATATACATTTTATAGCCTGACGTATAAGGGTTTACACTTTTATTGGGACTGTAATCGTTGCACATACAGCCTACACTTTTTTTGTTAATAAATACGTATAATTAAAATGACTAAATAGGAGATAAATAGGAGGAAACTAAGGAGGAGGAGGAGCACAGCAGGTTTTTCAATTAGTTTCGGTAGCTCTATTTCACTCTTTACCCTAATTTTAAGGTGCAGGAGACGATACACACACCTTAGGGTATGATGAGGCTGACTTGCTCTAAGAGCCAAAAGCCTCCATAATATATTAGAATAAAAAAAATATAAGATACCAAAACTACGCATCTAATATTACAGACTCATCACCTCCGTTATGGGTCACGCAATTATTTTCATCGTGCATAGTTCAGGGTTGTGCGGAACTTCGTTCAGTGACCGTCCACTCACGATTGTTAGACGGTAATACACTTGGCTTTGGTTGTAGTGGAGTGAAAGTTAAACTGGACCAATTAGTGGAATCGAGGGGTGAGTAGAACTTTTATATTGTACTATATTAGGGACCAGGTAACCGTCTACTCGATGGGAGTAACGATCCCTTCTTATTGTTTGCCTTTTTTTTCATAATCATCATCATCATTATTTCAGTCTATCCGCCGTCCACTACTGGATGTAGGCCTCCCTCATGTTACGCCACAGAATGCGGTCCTGTGCCGCTTGCATCCAACGGCGCCCAGCAAATTTCACGATGTCGTCGGTCCACCTATTTGGGTTGCGTCCTACACAGCGTCGTCCGATACGTGGTCGCCATCGAGAACCTCTCTTCCCCAGCGGTTATCAGTTCGTCGATGATTTGGCTTGCCCATTGCCATTTTTGTTTATCTTCTAGAAATGCATCTACGCACATTCTCTACCGATAACAGACTATTGTGTGTGAATCTAAGCCATTCTAACCACACGACCGGTATACCCATTTAAATGATAGCGGCCCCTGGTCACGATAAAAGCAGATTTTCACTGGCAGATGAGCAGGCAGTCCACACATTACCTCCTTGACCTTTGCAATATTAGGGGCTCTGCATCAGTGGCGGCCTTAGGGGGTGGCGAACAGGGCAATCGCCCGGGGCCTCGCGCTTACAGGGGCCTCGCGCTTACAGGGGCCTCGCGCTTACAGGGGCCTCGCGCTTACAGGGGCCTCGCGCTTACAACGGCCACACGCAACAACCCAAGCAAATTTAAAAAAATATAGATTTTAAATTACATACACTTATTAATTATATTTTTCACTTTGTTTTCAATATTATAAAACTTAAATTTTATTTATTTGTACAACTTTAGTATTTTTCATCAAACATGACATATCCCTAAACCAAACAACCAGACCTACTTTCGTATCTCATACTTTTCACGAAGGACAAAGGGCCTCGCAAAGACCTGCCGCCCGGGGCCTCGCAAAGACCTGCCGCCCGGAGTCTCGCAATGGGTAAGGCCGCCGCTGCTCTGCATAGACAGGTCACCAATATCGCCCACCGAATAAAGCGCAGTAGCAAGTTCTACTAATCAAACGTCAATTTTCAGCGAGAGTGTGGAACTACCGCCTAAGCCTACCATTTATTGCTGCAGACAGAAAACTGTCAGCACGGTGGTTGCTGTTCTTACCTGTCTTAGTAAATTTTTAACATGTATATACCAGGTGTTGGCAGAATACCAGCGCTGTTTCTTTAAGAAGATTGTTCCTCGTTAAAATAAAATTATTTTGTGCTATCTTGCCCGTGGATGTCGTAAAAGACGACTAAGGGATATAATATGCACATAACATCTCTGCAAGAGAAAGCAAACTCGAAATAAAACCCATATATACCAACCTGTTTGACCAGCATGGTACAGTAGGGTCGATTTCCCTCCTGTTGCGAAGGAGGCTCAAGTCCAACAGTGGGACGTATGTGGGCTGCGATGATGACGTAAGAAGCTCTTTTATTATGTTTGTGTTCTTTATTAGATTTAACGAAGATAGAATAAATGTTTTATTTTAAATTATTATTACAGTCAAATGTTTATGTTTATTTAAAATGTTTCACACAGAAGAATGGTACCGTTCTGCAGTATCTCGTGTCGCAATGAGCGCGCGGCAGTGGGGCGCGGAACTGCTAGTAGACGGCGGCTGGTGCTGTGCAGGACCACAAGCTCTGATGGTGCGCGCTTCACCACCTCGACGGCATCACACATGGGGCGAGGCGCTACTCGCTGTGGCGTTAGTTAAGTGGGCAACACACGGTCCTACTGATTCTAAGGTGCATTTATAAAAAAAATGTTTCATCATCATTCATCATCATTTCAGCCTATCGCCATCCACTGCTGGACGTAGGCCTCCCTCATATTGCGCCACAATGAGCGGTCCTGTGCCGCCTACATCCAACGATGCCCAGCCACCTTCACTAGGTCATCGGTCCACCTAGTGGAGGGCGTCCTACACTGCGTCGTCCGATACGTGGTCGCCACTCGAGAACATTTCTTCCCCAGCGGTTGTCGGTTTGTCGAGCGATGTGGCCTGCCCATTGCCACTTCAGCGTGCTAATTCTTCGTAAAAAAATGTTTACATTATATTAAATTACAGGAAAAATGTTTAGTTATTAATTATTCGAGTGCACAGATGGCGTAGTGGTTAAAATAACAATCTATCGTGCCAGTATCGCGGGTTCGACTCCAACTGCAAACAACACTGCAATCCACAAATTGTTGTTCTAAGTCTGGATGTAATTTGTGTCCGTTAGTTATGTTTGTAAAGTCCCCCGCAATACAAGGATTATTTCCTTAGTGCAGGGTGTTGTCATTAACAAAACAATCTGTGGTGACGGGTCAAGTATGCAATGTCGCCATCGTTCACATTTCCATTATAAAAACTGACTAAGGTGGGAATGGGAAGGAGTGCTAGCCCTCTCATGGAAAACTTTTAACGCCTAATACAATTTAATTTTTTATCTAACTTTAATTTTCTAAATTTAATTTTTTATCTAACTTTTTTTCGTTTTAATACAATCATCATCATCATTGTAATTGTAATTGATGAATAAGTGTATTAGAGAAATGAATAACTGTAATTCAATTAATAAATATTTTCAATCAATACAACCGGGTAGTAATATAAATCTTTCATGTATTCATATCAACATTAGGTCGCTTATAAAAAACTTCACAAAATTGTTACAAACTATTCATAGCTGTACTTATCCCTTAGATGTTATTGTAATTACTGAAGCTGGTATTTCAGATGCAATTGTTAACTTGTATAATATACCTGGCTATAGAATGTACTTTCAACTGCGTAGTAACAAAAGAGGCGGGGGTATTATAATTTACGTCAAAAACTTTATTAAATTCACAATTATCCCGCAAAAGACAAAATCCTTTGAAAATATTACGGGTATACTTAAAATTAACGGTAACCAAGACGCAGTTGTATGTGCCTTATATAGACCACCATCAACAAATAAAGCACTATTTGTTAAAGAACTCGGTAACTATATTTCTAACTTTGATTCAAAACAAAATTTATTGTTAATTGGTGACACGAATATTGACCTGAAAAGCATATCATTGTATAAAGATATATATCTTGAGACACTTGGCGAGCACGGACTTATGTGTGGAATCTGCGATTACACCAGAATTGAAATGAATCTTAATAAAATAACAAAATCCTGCATTGATCATATTTTTGCACGATTCCCCACATTGGTTCCGTTCACGGCAGTGCTAGATATTGTACTGGCCGATCATCGCGCCATTATATTTGCATGTGCTAGTAATGCGACTCGGGCGTGCGTACTGGTGTTCAAAAAAAAAATCATTAATTATGATGTTCTTAGAAAAGAATTACAAAAAGTAAATTGGCAATCTACAAGTAAAATGGACTCTGCAACCGATATTTACACTTTTATACGTAATTCACTTAATTGTGCAAAAGAAGCCGCATCTTCAACTCTTACTCATAAAAATACTGATAAAAATATAATGAAACAAATTCGTGTGCCCTGGGTCGATAAAAACATTATTAAAATGTGTGCACAACGAGAAAAACTGTTCCGTTTATGGAAAAAAAGTAATTTTGATCCCGAGATTAGACTACAGTATAACAAACTACGCAATAAAATAAACAAAATTTTAGAATCGAAAAGAAACAATTATTATATAACTCAAATAAAAATGAATTTTAATAACATTAAAAACACCTACAAAATAATAAACCAAATATTAGGACGGATTTCTTTAACTATTGACGAAGTAATTCTTACGGCTTTTGACTCTCACGGACTTACTCCCAAGCGTATTGCTGACAACTTTGCTTATAGTTTTGATGGAGCTGTCAAGATAATTATCCCTAATTGTAGCAACAACCTGTTAAACTTAAATAATTATAGCAAGCCAATTGATAAAAGCCTATATTTTCAAAAAGCTTCAGGTCCAAAAGTGTTTAAGATTATACAAAATCTTAATTCTAGGAAGGCACCAGGCACTGACAACATAGGAGTAAGTGACATAAGAATGATAGGTAAAGACATATCGTTAGCCGTGGCCAATTTGATCAATTGTAGTGTAAAATCAGGTATTTATCCTGATGATTTAAAAATAGGCAGTGTTAGACCAATACATAAAAATGGAAAACGTGATAATTATATTAATTATCGCCCTATAACAATTCTTTCTACTATAGATAAAATAGTGGAAAAATATATATGTGAACAAATTCATAAATTTTACACAAACAATAGCATTATTTATAAAAATCAATACGGATTTCAAGCAGGCAAAAGCACTAATGGACTATTGTCTCAATTTACAGACAAAGTTAATGAATACCTTAACAAAAAAAATATAGTATTAGCGTTATTTATAGATTTCACACGTGCTTTTGATACACTGGATCATAAGCAAATTATTAATAGACTTAATTCTTGTGGAGTGGGTGGCCCCCTGTTAAACTGGTGTAAAGATTATCTTAACAACCGTAAATATACAGTTAAAATTGGCGATGAGCAGAGTAAGCCCATTACAACAACAGTAGGTACAGCATAGGGCTCGGTGTTGGGCCCATTGTACTTTTTGACTTATGTAAATGATATGAATCTTTGTTTGGGTTACTCTTCGTGTTACCAATTTGCAGATGATACATGCTTACTAGTAGCGAGCAAAGACCCACTTCATGCATTTGAACAATTACAGTCCGACTTTAACGCCTTGATAAAATGGTGCCATGATGCAGGTCTAGTCATTAACTCAAATAAAACCAAATTGCTAATAATTAAATCTCCGTATTTGAAATACACAAATACTAAATACATAGTGGCCCATAATCATACTTGCCTGCATAATGGCTGTCTCTTGAATTGTGATTGTACTGCAATCGAAGTGGCGGACACACAAAAATACCTAGGATTAGTAATTGATAATAAATTTAATTGGAATGCTCACATCAACCATGTTTACAATAAACTAAGACAATTTTTAGCGAATATCATAATCATAAAAAATCGCATACCATTTAAAGTGAAACTAATGTTGTATAATTCACTAGCTGAATCGCATATACAATATGGCCTTAGCAGCTATGGTCGTACATATAAATCATATCTACAAGATATCTATAAACTACAGCTCAAAATTCTTAAGAACATAGTCCCTTATAAAATAAAAAGTATGTATCATGATAACGAAATGGCTCTCTTCAAATACTGCAGCGTCTTGCCTATTTTTTTACAAGTTAAGTACGTACTACTCAAAGAGCATTTTTTTAATACAAATATACAAGACAAAATTGAACATTCTATATATACACGAGCTGTCGCTAATAGCAGACTGTGTGTGAGACGCGCACACAATGTTTACGGTGAACGCACGGCTACCTACATGGTCCCGAGAATTATAAACGAATTACTACCCGAAGTTAGAAATATTATTACAACTTCAAACATCAAACATAAATTGAAATCGTATTTCATATCTACGTTATAAACCGCTACTGTCAATGGCATTAATTTTAACAAACCCAAGTGGTTTTAAATGTCATAACTTGTATAAAACTGTAACTTTTTTTTGTTCTGATAAATAAATAATAAATAAAAAAAAAAAAAAAAAATTGCCAACCCATCTACCAAGGATGGCGATTATGGAATTATACCATCTTCTTGATGATTTTGTTTATGTCTAAAACTTCAATGTATTGATACATCGATGTTTTAGAACATAGCATAGAACATAACACAGTATTGATACATCGATGTTCTTGGTTTCGATATTTGCGTCCCTATTTGCTCCCTCTTTTTAAATCTCCAAAATATTAAGATATGCGAGTGCAGTCCATGAATAAACTTTATAAAGTGATTTTTAGGCATAGTTATCGTGCAAATAACCGCATGCGTATGAAAAAAAAAAACTATTTTAACATTACAAACAAACACTTTAATTTTATTTATTTATAGATTTTGAATCACTTTGAATCAATGAGAATCTTTGTTCAATTAGATAAGATTACCTCACAATATTCAAACTTCTGCTTTTAGTTTCACGTTTCTTATTTGTTAATGTTTTTCTTAACAGAGAGAGATATAAAATGTTTTCTTTCTATCATTCAGGTAGAAGCCATGGTAGACTGTCTACGTCTGGAATGGAATGCTGTCATAGCAAAGACGTTAATATCTTTCGCCGACTGCATCAACCAGTACAAGTCAATTTCTCAAACAAAGACTCAGATTGATCTTGAAGAATCATCAGACACTACCTTCAATATCGCGGTGAATATAGCTTTGTCTCATATAAATCTGTTCCTATTGGTGAAGGAGGATATGTGCCTGATGATGAGAATAGATGCTGTGACGGTAGAGAAGACTGTCAATAAGAGTGGTGCAGTTATATCTGGATTGAAGGTCGTCGATATGGTACCTTATAAAGGTGAGTTAATACCAATAAGGTTAATTGTTGCCTACTTGCATTTATAGAAAATGTGGGTAGTTTGTACTTATAAAGCGTGGGTAGTCAAACATTCACAGGGCAGTGATGGGTAAGAATACAATATGTCGCTATTCACTATTATTTAGTTAAACATATTATATTTTTGTAAAGTACTTACGGTAGATATACGGTGTATATAGTTTTTAACACTAGATTGTCTCAATTTTTGCCCAAAAGCAGTCAAAATGACTGCTTATAGGATATATAGGTACAACACATTTATACACCGGATATGACGAAAAAGAGGCAATTGCCACTGTTGATAAATAATATGTTTTATTAGTAAAAAGAAATATACGAAAAGTCTTTTCTTTTTAAATGTGTATCATATTTTACCGCCTTCTTTTTAATGTTAAAATCGAAAAGTAGTCAAAATGACTTCCTTGGGCAATCTAGTGTTAAAAATTCTAAACATAGAGATAATTGTTTATGGTGGGCAGCAACATGGCTATATTAATTCTTAAATCTTAAGAGTGTCTGGTTGTGGTACAGCTATTTTTTTTTTCAGGTAATGTCCATTGCCAGCGTTCAGATGAGATACCCGAAACGTTTTTCCACGTGAAACTAACTCGTATAGATCATGTAATATCTAGAGAGAAACATTCCTCCCTTCTCGATTTTCAGTTCATAGAGAATGTAGATTTGGAATGGAGTGCTAATTTACATTTGAAGGTATTAACATTTGTAAATGCAGTGAAGGAGTTCACAAAAGAATTAAGTATGAGAAGAGCTGACACAGCGAGAAAGAAAGAGAAGAAACTAGATTGGAAAGTGTCGTTCAAAGGCGAGACGAATTTGGGCTTGATATTGTCTAAAGAGAATAATATGCTGTTTGGTACAGGTAATTTAAGTTTTTCGAGTATTGGCATTATTTTCTTACTTTTCTATGAGAGTTGTAAAATTCAGCCGGTCCATTCGCTCGGTTGCTCATTATTGGTCTTAACTCTTGTTCTAGATGATATGACAATTAGCTGGGATCATGATGCAGGCTTGTCGTTAGCGTGGAGCAAATTGAATATGATATTGAATGGTGATGAAGTGGTCAGTGTAGAAGGCTATTCCATGGAGAGGGCCGCAGATGATCACGACGTTAGGGTCGAGAGAAAGGCTAACGAAGGTTTTGCACTTACTTGGAATAAAGTTTGGTGAGTGAAGTATAATTGACAATCTTCTATGGCGGTTTCTTGCTTATGATGGCAGATCAGCCAGAGTCCACTCGAAGACGAGTAGCAATTACCATTACACTTTGAATTTATCAGAGAAATAACTAGTTTAGGGTCTAAAGTGCAATTATTTTAAAAGTTGAGTATAGAATAAGTTGTAGAAGAATAGAGTATAGAATCTATTTTTGACCAGTATTTTCTTCTTCTAAGCCCAGATACAAGTTCGGGTGTCGTCCACATTGACAGGACAATTGATTACTATAAACTACATTGGTTAGACTGGTTAGCATAAGATTTTGTATCGCGTTTTCTATCTCTTGCAATAATGTTATCTGTATGTCATCTTTTAATCCTTATCATTTATTCCTGCCCTGCATTCTTTAGTCCTGCCCTGCAACATTTAGTCCTGCCCTGCATCTTTTAGTCCTGCCCTGCATATTTTAGTCCTACCCTGCATCTTTTACGAGCGTTAGAAGGAAAGAGACCCTCTCTTTCTCCAATCTTACCCTGTCACCGCATGAATCAGAATAGAATTTATTAAGATATGCTGAAATTCCTCTTTGATACAGTGTACAGCGTCAGTGAGCGGCGTCCAATGGCGATAACCGTGAGGTCACTTGTATGTGGAACTAAAAATATACACTGACGGACTCATAAACTGCATCAAAGTAAAAAACGACTTTGAAATAAATATTTTAACCAAGTATGCAAACTTTCTACATAGATTTAAATTAAAACGTCTAGATTGGTTCGTTAACTTTAAAACAGCGTAGGGTCATATCCTTAAGTTTAAGTTTGTATACTGGAAAGGACCTTAAAACTTTTTTGAAGAAAAAACAGAAATTTAAAGAAAATTGGTTTAATTAAAAAATTGGTTTTAACAATAGACATAAACTTTATGCAAGGGTTTTTTATGTTTTAATAAGGTGTATTACCTCCACGTGCCCTTATTACGGATTCTAATCGGTTCCGCATAGATTTGATCAGGGTTATTAAAAGATCTTGCGGAATATTGTCCCATTCTTCTGAAAGTGCTGTTCTTAGTTGTGCCACTGTCGTAGGCACAGGATTTCTCGCTTATACAGCTCTTTTTAAATTGTCCCAAAGATGCTCAATAGGATTAAGATCCGGGCTGCGTGCTGACCAATTCATTGTACGTATCCCAACCTCTTCGCAATATTGTCGAACTTGTGCAGCAGCGTGCGGCCGGGTATTATCCTGCATTAAAGTAAAATTTTCGCCTATAAATCCCATGTAAGGCACCACGTGATCTTCTAAGATCTCTGTTATGTAGCGATGTGCAGTCAAACCCCCTCTACTACCGTTTTGACGGACCATGTCTATGAACACAAGTTGTGTTCGCCCGTTCATCGATATGCCACCCCAGACCATGCAAGAACTGCCTCCAAAAGGAATACGCTCCTCAATGCAACTTTGAGCATATCGCTCCTCACGTCGACGATAGACTCTTCTGCGACCATGTGCACCATATAAACATGTCCTACACTCGTCTGTGAACAATACGGAGGCCCATTGCTCATCTGTCCAATTTAGGTGATTACGCGCAAATCTTAAGCGAGCTTGTCTGTGAGCTACAGACAACTTTGGACCATTTGCTGGTCTAAAAGGGGTGATATCTGCTTCCTTTAACCTTCTTCTTATTGTTCGTGCACTAACGTGTTGTGTGTGTGTGTTGTGTGTGGAGTAAACACTCCACGCACTTCATTAAGCTCTGTTTTGATGTTAACTGACGTGAGGAAACGATTTCGCAGGAAAGTTGTAACAATAAATCGGTCATCACGACCGGTGGTTGCTCGAGTTCTGCCTGTACCACGTCTCCTTTTGTAAGAACCTGTCTCCACAAACCTTCTGTATATTCTAAAAACCGTAGACTAGTTTAAATTTAAATTTCTACCAATCGTTCGTTGATCCAAGCCCTCCCGCACCAATGCTACAATTTGAGCAGCTTGTTCGGACGAAGTATCCATATTATGGTTCAGAAACTCTCGATGAGTTAAAAAGCTAACCCAACAACTCTGCTGGTAACAATAATTTAATTGACAAAAGAATAAAAAATCAATAAGAATCAATTTTAAAACTTTGCTATAAATAACACGCAAATCTGATACTACGAGTAAATTTTCTTTGCCCGGCTATATTCATTTGTTTTACTGCAGTTCTATTTTTAAATATTGCTTTTTTTTTAAGATTAAGGGCCAGTCTCTCCATATTTATATAATTTAATCTAAAAAGCTTGCATACTTATTAAAAAAATCATTTCAAAGTAATCCTAAAGTTTGATGCAGTTTATGAGTCCGTCAGTATATGTTATAATATGGACTCGTTACATCGCTGTCACTGCTTCTCACATTTTTTTTAGTTTCTACCGAATATGATCCATCCGACGTCCTCGACGAAGAGGACGACAATATCACACTCGCTCAACGTAGAGCCTACACGGCCCGCAAGGCCTTAACATATAAATATCCGCGGTTCCGCCTTCGCCGTCGAGGTGCGAAACCGCGCCGCGCAAAAGTCACGAATCAAAACGTGGGTACGCCCACTTTGCCTCCAGCGACGCCCCAAGCCGAGGTCCGTTCCCCACAGGGGAAGCCCTTGGGCGATGTCGCTTAGCATATTTTTCTCCGGGTTGAGAGCCCTCAGCGTTCACCCATAGTCCGCGTCAAGCTGTCAAGGCCATCTGCGGCCAAAAGCTGTACACACAAAAAAAAAGATACCGAATATGAATTGACCTCAATTAATTCAGACGTTCGTCGTAATGGGAGGGCGGCGTGGTGCTCTATCTGCCTGATGAGTGTAAAAGCCTAGTGCCAGCGAGATAGCCTCACCTCCTCATGTAAACGTGCTGGTGACAAACGTGGGCACTAATCTCCACTCCCAATACCCATGGGCAATTCATTTTGAAAAACAGTAGAGGATAATAAGAACATTTAAAATACCATCTTTTTCAGTTTAGTAAACGTGGACTCCGTTCGTGTAATATTTCCTTTCAAACATCGATTCGCGGAGGCGGTGCAGGGTGATTTTATATCCTTGTTCAAGTGGATCAAACTGGTACATAACATCAAGAAGAAGCCCTTCACAGTAGACAGTCCACTACCGACTGATCTGCATATAAAGGTATTTCATTGTTTCACTATTCATTAATTTAATCTATACAAATTCATGAAATTGAAGTGTCTGTTTGTAATGTCTGAACAATACGTTTTTCATGTTCACATGGTTATTTACACGATACCATGTAGATAAAAACCACATTAATTAATTTTTTGTCTGTATATCTGTTTGTTCCGGCGACTGCACAGATGGTGTAGCGGTTAAGATAGCGATAGCGCCAGTGTCGGGGGTTCGAATCCCACGCGGGACAACACTTTGTGCGATCCACAAATTGTTGTTCTGAGTCTGGATGTAATTTGTGTTCGTTAATTATATGTTTGTAAAGTCCCCCGCAATACAAGGATTATTTCCTTAGTGCAGGGTGTTGTCTTAAATAAATAAAAAAATAAATAAATTTTCCAAACAGCTGAGCCGATTTTAATAAAATTTTACTAGCAGGTACATCTGTACCCTAAGGAGTAACTTAGGCTATTTTTTGTTTCAAGAAACCCATATAAAATTTTGCCCAATCTAGAATCAAATCCGAGGGCTCAAGGACTGCAGTCGCGTTTCGTAATATTTTACGAGATATTGGATATTTATAATACGGGGCCAAGGTGACTGACATCGAAGCGAGGTGTGGTGACGGATTAAGAATTACAGTATGTCGCCACACCCGTTACTATCCCATGGGATTCATACAAACCGGTTGAGGGATAATTAGTAAGATGACAAAATCTGTTTTATATTTTCATTTGTAAACTCGCTTGTGAAGAGGTCCATTATTAAGCTAACGTATATATTCAACCGAAGGACATTGTATCAATGGTCTTGAATAAATATTATTAAGAAAGATATAAGTATATATTTGTATTGGTGACAGTGATGATTTTGTTGTATAGATCGAAGAGCTTCTGATAGAGATGAGTGACGATCCCTTTGAAGTGAAGTTGCGTGACAACTACGAGTTATTGGAGGACGAGTATAAGGAGAGTCAGAAACGACGCACGATGCTTGACGCCAAGGTACATTATGACGTAACTAGTTCGATCTTATGTTAGGCAGCCAGTTATATCTGGATTAGAATACTATACAGACCTTTCTTGGGGATTAATTCCACTACACAGTTCCATCATTGTAAAGACCTATGAGCTAGTATCCATATTGATTTCCGTATATATTGTAAATAAAACTATTTTACGAATTTGACGTTTCGAATACTTTACAGTGTTCATGGTCACGGGCGTACAGTCCGCCTGTAAAATAGCTTTATTAACAATGTGTAATATTGGTTCGGAGTTCGCTCGATCGAGCCTTTCATCTCTGAGCCTGACGGATCAGTCTCACTTACAGCATACTAAAAAATCTGTATGCGGTGCGCCAAAAGATGATTTCACTTCAAAAAACCTTTGTGATAACTATAATTACAGAGGTTTATAAAAACCTCTGCAATAACAATGCGGTAGTGGGTAGATGCTTCAGTTCAGTCAGTTCAGTCGTCGTTACGACGACTTGGTAGACGTCAAACATCTTAGTTTCCCCTTAAACCTGAAATAAGATCGAAACGTCAAAGAGGGTATAGGTCATATACAATCTATCCATAAAAATAGTTTTATTTAATATTCAGAATATGCTGTTTTTTCAGGTCCAAGAACTTTGCAAGCCTCATCTATTTCTACCGGCTGGTAAAGTAGAAGAGTTGTACTCAGCGTTACGACAGAAGAATGCTCAGATCTACGTGCAGAGATGCCGAGCTGCCCCGCCACCTCGTACGAGGCTGGTGGCTTGCTGTTTGACCAGGTTCACTCTCATAGCGCTGGCTGACACGACCCTTCACGGCGCTAGCAATGCTCAGGCCAAGCTCAGAGATATTGATTACGATAGGTTAGTAAATTTAAAAGTTATGTCAGTGACGGAAAAACAAGAAAGTGAACATCGGACGTGGTATATATCAAGAGTCGGGTTGAAAATGACAAACGACTTTAGGGGCAAAGAAATACCGAGGAAAAGATGGATGGATTGCGTAAAGCATGACATGGATAGAAATGGAGTAAAAGGATTCTGTCGAAGATGTCTCGTCTTAGCTCATACACGTCCCACTGCTGGGCTCGAGCCTACTCCCCAATAGGAGGGCAATTGACCTACTATACAATGCTGGTCAGACATGTTGGTATAGGGTTTTATTTCGAGTTTTCCTTCTCGTGCCCTTTTTTCCGTGTGGTGATGGAGTAAGAATACAATTCATTAATCCCTATCTTAACCGTGGATGTCGAACCAAACTAATTGGGATAAGACTCGATAAGACTACAATAACTTCTCTCATTCTGAAACAAACAATAACATGACAAAAAGAATTAATAAGAGTACAATGGGTCGCCACCTCCTACTTTCCTGCAAGAGATGTAAAAACCGGGTGAGTGATCGCCAGAAATTTAGACCAAAATTCTGAAAAAGGATGATAAAGGAAAAGTATACCATTATTCTCTTAGTCTGTAAACATAGTGAAAATAATACTATTTTTTTTGTTATTAAATTAAATAAGATAAAGAACTGCCTTTTTAAAGTTTACTTTTATTTTCGTACAGTCCATGGCCAGAAGATGGTATCGAGTTCACGACCTTATGGTGTCGCAGTATCAACATGTCGTGTGCGCAATGGCAACTGCTGTTAAGAGATTTCCCACAGCCGCTGCTCAGTATGAGCGAGCTCAAGATGTGGGGTACACTCCTCGCTGCTGAGGAGCAACCTCCACCAAGAGGTATAATGTTTATACATCTTTTAAAAAACATTCATTTCATTATCAGTTTTTTTTTTCAATTATTGGCCGTGCCTAAGCTTTTCCCTGAAATATCTGTTTCATTATCATCATCAGAGCTCATATATATCCCACTGCTAGACTCAAGCCATAGAAATTATATTGACTTACTACACCACGCTGATCAGACTAATTGGTATAGGATTTTATTTCAAGTCTTAATTCTGTTGCATATACGTTACTAGCATATTATCTGCCTTAGGAGTCTTTTACGACACCCACGGGCAAGATAGGATTCGGTGAATTGTATTCTTACTCCGTCATCACACGGTTTTGATTCACGTGTACGTTATTTCTGGACTACGAGCAACTTGATAAAACCTATAAGAGCACAGTACTCAAACAATATTGTGAAGAGAGTCTACACGAACATCTATAGAGCTTTATAATCACCTACACTTCCTTTTAGTCACCATCAAAATAAACATGATCATCATCAGTCTATTGGCTTGTCCACTGCTTGATCGACATAGACCTCCAACAATTGGAGGGGATTAATGCCATAATTGTCATCCTTCCGGAAGCGGGCTAGCGATCGGTATTAAAAGTTGTTGAGCAGTGTTGCTGCTTACTCTCTTGGTGCTGGTCAGCCAACTTTTAAGACTCCCACGGGAAAGGAGAGGAGAGGTAAATTGTATTCTTACTTCGTTACCACATTGAAAATACTTTTCTATCTGTTTTATGTGATGTAATAATAAAATAATTTCAAATGATCAAATATTTCCTCAACAGCCGTTCGCACCGTTGTCATAGACCAAGGTCAGCCATGGGGTCCTCAAGAGTTGGAAAGAAGTATGATGCCACTTAAATGGTATTACGATTTATGCTGTGAAATGGCGGAGTTTAGTTACGCTTTTGGACCTTGCTGGGAACCCGTGATTGCACATTGTAACTTGGGTATGTTTATTGTGTACTTAAAAACAAATCTAGTAATATTTATTGCTACCAAAAAGAATCTGAAGATACTCGTAGAAATGGGAATGATCTCAGTTGATACTGTTCGGAGGTCCAGGTCTCAAAATGATATCACTACAGCGCTGGTTTTCTGATCAGTCCCACAGCTTTGGATATGTATATGGGATACAAAGGGGAGGTGGTTGTAGTAAATATTCTTACACGGTCACCACAAAAACTGCTCTCTGTCACTGTAATGTGTTATGATGCGGTTTCACGCCTTTATCAATGGAGTTGTAGGTATAAGTGGAAAATAGCAATTTGCAATATATAGAATTCTAGCTGATCATGGATTTTTTATGATAGTCGCATCTTGGTGATTTTTGAAGAGCTTTATGTTCAACGTGGACCTCGATAGGTATATAGGAAAATGGCCTCTAAATTTTTTACTACCGGAATCTTAATTTTTTAATCTTCCGTAATACCGTATCTAAGGTTTGCAAGAGGAGGTTTAAGAACGAGATATTTTTCAATGTAATTTTATATTTCAGCTTTTGACCAGGTGTCGAGACCATCGCTAGATCCGTCCGCACCGCTTGCTTGGTGGGACAAAGTACGTCTTATCATGCACGGCCGCCTCACGGTCAACTGTGCCAAGTTCACTTGCCTCCTTCACGTTTCGCTGGACCCGTACAATACTACCGAGGAGATGGAAGTCACTTGGAGAGATCTGGTTCTGGATTGGACTAATGGTGAGCAGGAAACTACTGCAATAGTCAGGTACTCAAACAAAAGTAGTGCTTGACGATTTTTTATCTGTTGGTTAATAATATACGTTTTGTGACTGTCTAAGTAGGTTGTTCTATAAGGTAAAAAACGGACTTCAAAGCTTTTTATATACAGGGTATTTTTTCAAAGAGTGCACAAGTTTCTCAGTTATCCTCTAGTTTCAAGGCTTCTCCTGCCTATACGTTGCTTGCTAGAATATTTGTGGGGACGAAGTATCTATCTTAATGCCGGAGTTTTGGCGCATATGTGAAAGCGTCATGTGGTGATCTTATATTTTATCTAATGTAAAGTATATATGTAATGTGCTATAAAAAATAGCTGGACACAAATATGTAAATACATATTTCGCACAGACCAATATACAAAAACTAAAGATTACAACGTGAGATTAAATATTTTTTTAAATTGATTTTATTTATTTATAAAGAAAATAAGATACAAAACCATATATTTATATAAAACAATGAAATGTTATAAAAGTTAATAAATTTAAATGATTTTTAAAGATTTAAGTAGTTAAAATATTTATGATAAACATGCTTATCCTATTTATTTTTGATTGTAAATCATTATTAACGTAAAAAGACTAAGTATTATTAATGCAGAGAAATCGCTTAAGTGTACTGAATATGATATACCAGTGCTTTGGTGTTTCTTTAAAAATCCCAGGTGCTACCAAGAACAGTGTGGTCATTGGACTTTTAAAGACGACGAATTCACTTACCGAAGATTAAATGATAATTGATAAATAAAAACGTGACATATAAAAGTTCCTCTATAAAATAACCGTTAACTTTTACTAAAAAAAAAACGTATTTATTATTCTTAGGCAGGCTGGGATTCCTAGGCACCCTAGATGTTTATGTTCGAACGGCCAGTAAGTATGATGACTGTCGAGTGTTGAGAGTGCCTGCCTTGCGTCTCTCCGTGAAGTTAGGATGGCAGTGTGTAGCTGATCCAAGGGACCATCACGCCGTGGCGCCATGTGCTCCTACCAGACTACCTGAGTACTCCAGCAACCAAGTAAGAGAATATATTTTTATGGAATAAAAAAATTATAGCACAGATGGTTTAGTAGTTAAGAAACCTACCTGCCAGTGCTGAGTTCGATCCTACGTAGGACAGTATTTTGTGCGTTCTACTAATTGTTGTACTGAGTCTGGGTGTTATATATGCTTATTAATTGTATGTATGTAAAGTCTCCGGCGTGACAATGATTATCTTGTTAGTGCAGAGTGTTGCATTTACAAAGGGAAAGAAAGGAGTAGTTAAAAAATTTACCAATACAATAAATGTAGGCAATTCCTATGAGAGTTCTAATAAAAATCATTTTTTTATTGCTTTTGGTGGCAAACGAGCAAAGAGCATAACTAATGGTAAGTAATACTGCTGCACCTCTGCTAGGCCGTCTACCGTGAAAAAGTGAAGAGTGTTAATGCATGCAATGAGGTTCGGTGAGACTGAAAGTATCACCAAAACCCGCCACACGCAAATACCCTCAGAAAGTTAAATTTCCGGCTCTCTTGTTCATTGAACGAAGTGTAGTAACAAATTGCTACTACCCAGACGCCTATTTTCTACGAGAGTATGCTACTACCTCAGATGGACTGGACTGCGGCTGTCCACAATGTGATTCTATCACTATAAAGGAAGAGATATAAGTAGATAACTCGAGAGGGACAACTCGAAATAAAACACACCGGTCTTTAGAGCGGGATATAGCAGATCAAGCAGAAAGCAGGGACTTTCCTCCTAGGGACCTAGAACTAAAACTCATTTATAAAGGAGCAAATCAAAAATAAAATTTTAAAGTATGGTAAGACAAATACTCCGCCGTGTGTCGACGGGTAAGAATATATTAATACAATTCTTCTGTGGTGTCTGTATTACAGGAACACGATTCATATAGAGCGTTTCGTTCTCAAGGATTGGACTTGCATCTTAGTATGGAGACGAAACCCGTCGATAAAGATGGAAATGGACCTATACTTTTATTATATGGCAGTACTCTGAGGTATGTAGTATTTCTGTAACTGAACTGAAAAATGTTTATGATTAGCTCAAAAGCTAGACATAAGTCAGGCGGGCTATCTTTTTTTTGGGCCAGCGACGTCCTCACCTTTGTATTACCTAACCTGTTATTTTCTTCATTTATAATCTTGTTAGCTTCCTACTGTCACCCTGGATACATCAGCCGCTCGCGGGATACATGATATCACGCTAAAAAGCGTTCATTTTTTTTTAAACAAATGCTTATTTACATATCTTCATTTCACTCATTTTTGTAATGTATAATATTTTATG
Organism: Lymantria dispar; assembly: GCA_032191425.1. Lineage (NCBI taxonomy): Eukaryota > Metazoa > Arthropoda > Insecta > Lepidoptera > Erebidae > Lymantria > Lymantria dispar. The sequence continues at coordinate 3,630,302 of CM063444.1, read as the reverse complement.
TTTATCCTTTTAGAGTATGTACTTTTCTTTATACATGGGCTTTTCAGCGCCTAAAATTATATTGTTCTCCATAAGACAGAAGGATTTTCCTAGAAGACTACTGTTCCCAAGGCCCTTAACTGATTCTTACTCTTACTCTTCGAATTTCTTGCAGGACCTTCTCAGGTTATGGCGTGTTCCGCTCCATTCGTAGATTATAAGACAAATTTTAAACGAATTGTTAGGTAGTTTTCCAATTACAGCACTAGAGCGCATTATGCGGCATAATGCTTAACGGTGAATGTTTCAACTACAGCAATGCTTTGCACAATCGAGCACTCTCAAAAGTAATGCGCGTATCACGCGTGCAATCGATACCAACTAAGTGACAGAAAATTAACAAGTGTTTTTTCTTTAAGTTGGCATTGATCGAAATGTTCTATTTATATATTATCGTTAGTAATATTATTTATTGTTGAAAAAATTTTTAAAGCTTTCGTTTCGTTGTAGTTTTTTCGAAATAATCAAAGTTAATTCAAACTGTGTTAAAAAAATAAATATAAATATGGATGAAGGTACAAACATTGACTTTTTTATATTCCACATTTAAAATGTGAATACAATTTCATTTTAGAATTCGAATCTATAAACAAATTTATTTTACAGGAATATATTTTTGCATTAACATTGCAATGGCTTGATCGAATCATTTAATGAAGCAGGCAATCATCAATGTTTTCGAGGAAAAGAACATATTTATCAAGATGAAGAAGACAACACAATCTTATTTGTTCATAATTACGATAATGAAATCTATGAATATTTTTTTTTCAACACTGAACTTAGCGCACTCTGCTGGTGCATTTGAAAACTAATTCACGTTCCAATTAAGCATCAGCATAATTCGGCATTATGCGTCACTGAGTCGCATTATGCTCTGTAATTGGAAAACTACCTAAAATAACAATGTATAAGTGCGTTTATGGTTCTTATACCAGAATAAATGAGTTGATTAAAATACGCTGCCATAAAAGGCCTTTTTATCTAGCTTATAGTAATTACGTGGCATTATTGTTCACAGGTGGTTTGAGAGTCTAAAATTGATATTGTCGGGTATAACCCGTCCGACCCGTCGAGGGCGTATCTTCAAGAACGTGCGCCCGCGTAAGCCTCAACTGTCGCGGCACTATCGCAACGTTAGCGTCTCTGTCACATTTCACAATTTACAGGTATGGCTTACTTGAAATACCCTTTTTTTCATTTTAGTTTATATGTCTCACTATTGTGTTCAGGCCTCCTCCACCGTGGAAGGAGAAATTACCCACTATTCCACGCTGGTCAGACTTCTTGGCATAGGGTTTTATGTCGAATCTCCCTTTATTTAGATGTTATCTGCACATCATATCTCTTAGACATCTTTCACGACAACCACGGGTAAGAGAGGGGTTGGGGAATTGTATTCTTACTCCGTCACCACACGAAGAATTAGAATCATGATGTTAATTTGAAATTAATTATGGAAATAGAAAAAACATATCTAATCGCATACATGGTTGCTAGTGAAGAGCTTTCTCAATCGTAAATAAAACTACTTTTACGGATTATATCGCGTTTGTATTTGATTTATGAATGCCCGACGTTTTGAACACTTTGCAGCATTCATGGTCACGGGCAGACTAAGGTGTCTCACGTCCAACAAGTAATCGTTATTACAGACATTTATGATTATCTACCCGATACAGAAAATAGTTATAAATTTATTAAATTGTTACCCACATTTTAGTACAAATTTATTGCCAGTGTAAGAAAAAAATGATACTATATGAAAAAAATTATATTGTTTATGGTTATATTGGGCAAACAAAGAGATCCATAAGAACTCGGGTCAAAGAACACATAGCTGATGTGAAGCACCGCCGTCACACTAAGTCTGCAGTCTGTGAACATAGTCAGGACCGCTCCCGCCATAACATTAGGTTTGATAAACCTCAAGTCCTTGCAAAGGAACACCGATACCTGCCTAGAATGGTACGCGAGGCTATTGAAATCAAAAAACACAAAAATTTCAATAGAGAGGATGGCTGGGTATTACCATCAAGCTGGGATCCTGTTATAAACATAATTAAAAATAAATCCAAAGAGACCACCACGACTGCATGATACTGTGAGCACTTATTGTATAGATTTAACCCACAATAATAATAGTTAAACGATAATTTTATAAATCAAAAATCTTTTAGTAAGACAAAGTAAGCCGCATCTAAAATTAAAAATCAATATTAATTTAGCATCATGTCCCCTGAGTTTTCTTGCCGGATCTTTCTCAGTGTGGCCGCGTTCCGATCCGGTGGTAGTATATTAGTTTTGTTAGTTTTAAATCAACAAATTGTAACAATAATTGCTACAGATTTAATAATTAATAATTACTAACCATAAACAATATAATTTTTTTCATATTCTTCTTATTATATTTATATATATATTATATATATATTCTTATTATCATTTTCTTCTTACACTGGCAATAAAATTGTACTAAAATGTGGATAACAATTTAATAAATTTATAACTATTTTCTGTATCGGGTAGATAGATAATCATAAATGTCTGTAATAACGATTACTTGTTGGACGTGAGACACCTTAGTCCGCCCGTGACCATGAATGCTGCAAAGTGTTCGAAACGTCGGGCAATCATAAATCAAATACAAACACGATATAATCCGTAAAAGTAGTTTTATTTACAATGTGTAGTGCTCGCGTAAACATCAGATATCATTAGCTTTCTCAATCTTTAAACATTAATCGATCCGCAGCACACTTTAGAAAACTTATGTTCCTGTAAGGACCAATCGACCTGACAACTGTGGTGATTATAGTAGTAACCCTCCTAGAGGGTACTCTATTGTAAATAAAACTATTTTATGGTTTTTATCGCGTTTGTATTTGATTTCCCGTTGCAAAGTGTTCTAAACGTCAACACAATAAAAGCCGTAAAATAGTTTTATTTAAAATTAGCAACCCGCCCTCGCTTTGCTTCGGTTTCAGTCATCTTACCTGTTCCCGTAGGAATACTGGGATAAAATATAGCCTATGTTACTCCCTGATATTAAAGCTTTCCATTGGTGAAAGAATTTTTGAAATCGGTGCAGTGGTTTAAGCTTGAAAGCGTAACAAATAAACAAGCAAACAAACTTACTTTCGCATTTATAATATTTTTTTTTCTATTGCAAACGGTTGCAAATGAGCAAACAGTACACCTGATGGTAAGTGTTGCTGCCGCTCATGCACCTTTACAGGGTCGCTGCCTACCGCGAAGAAAGTGAAGGGAGTGTGAATGCGTGCATTGAGGCTCGGTGATCCCAAGGGCACCACCAAAACCCTCCACACACAAACACCCTCAGAAAGTTGGGCTTCCGGCTCTCTCGCTCACAGAACGAAGCGCAATAACAAATTGCTACTACTCAGACGTCGATTTTCTGCGAGAGTGTGGTACTACCCCGGACGGACCGGCCCGCGGCTGTAGACAGATAACTGTTGGCAGTGTGGTCCTACCACTCTTATGAGTATATTGGTAAGGATGTGTAATACTCGCGTAAACATCATAAATCATTAGGTAACTCTATGTTTAACAAGGGAAATTGATTTGGCTGGCATTGGCAAATGAATGATTGAATACTTTTATTTTGTTTTAGGTATTCTACTGGTCATCATCTTCTCTCCAACGCGGTATCGAAATGCTGGGTGTCCGTGTAACTTGCGGCTCAAAGCACCGCTTGACCTTAGTAGCCACCAACGATGGCCTGGTTCGTAGACCACGAGCAAATTGGACCACCGTTTATATGAACTGTGATCTTAACGACGCTGAAATATGGTTGAAGACGCTGGCTGCTGATGAGAAGGAAGGGGATGATGTAAGTTTCTGTTCACTGCGTATTACACAATAACTGTCCCATTGTTGGTTTCTTATGGGATTGATGTCCGACCGGGTTTCTTTTCAAATGGAAAGGGATTAGTCCTTATATCTGCCCCATGCTTAAAGAAGACTGATGTTTGTTTTATCATCATTATCACAGTTCATATAAATCACACTGTTGTGTTCGAGCCTCCTCCACAATAGGAGGGAAATTGAAGTTTTATTCCGAGTTTTTAATTTTTTGCATAGTTGTTGTATGCATATTATAATCCCTTACTCCATCTTTTACGACATCCACGGGCAAAAAAGGGGGTGATGAATTGTATTCTTACACCGTCACCACCCAGAAACCCGGTGTATGTTTATTTTATTGAAATTATTTTCTATGTATATTTTATCAGCCTCATGTGGATTTAGTACGTTTGCATTATTTGTTAGCATACTAATCCAGTAATCTACGCCGTCCCACCGATTCCCGGGACCGGGCAATATTTTATAGGGTTTTTCTGGGAGATAAAATAGTCTAAGTTACTCCTTATATATACAGATAATATTTTAGGGTAGTAAAATATTATCAAAATCAGTTCAGCGTGTTGAAGCATACCTGGACCAAACAGGCAGACAGGCAAGCAAAACATGTTTAAATTAATTTTTGAGGTATTGAGCAAATAACCGTGTGAGCATGAAACAAAATTTACTATTTTGACATTCCAAACAGCCATTTCATCTTTATTTATTTATATAGATTTCTAGTCTATTATGTATTATGAGTTCGATTTGTAATAAAAAGCAGTCTTTTTATCGCCGAAGAAGTAAGTAGAGTGCCTTGTAATCCTGATCCTAAAAGTTCCAACATATTCCCATTGAGTGGATGCGGGCTTTTACCTTGTTCAGAATTTCACAAGAACATTGCTCGACCCAGGATTATAGAAAATGTCATTGAACATGTCTAGGAACTTATATCTAATTTTCTTCCAGTATTCCCAACTAACACCTCGCGTTATGGAAAAATGCTACTGCCTGTCTGTTCGTCGGGTATCATACGGCAGAGAAGCGGGCGTCAGTGCGCTGGCTCCGCCTACTCACAGGCTTGCCGTGCACGACCTCCGCGGGGCCTGGACTAAACTCAATCGAGATCTGGCCTTTGCCCTTATAGATACTTATATCAAGACTCAGGTGAGTTGCATATTAGTACTAATAACTTTTAGAATAATACCGCATAGAAGAATAGTGTCCATACGTATGTCATCAAAAATATGAAGCAAACAATACTACAAGCGTGCGGGCGATTACAAACGTACACACGCACACCACTATACAAATTATGAAATCAAATTATGTTTTTATTAACATAAATCGTCTAATTACTTTTATAAGTAATGTTAAAAACCTTTTTATGTTTTTCAAATGTGTTGTGATATCATTTGAATGCACAAACCGTCATAATTACCTATTTATTTTTTAAGAGTTGCGTACGTACATGCAGTACAGTGACCTTGTACATAACGGAACGGTTCCGGCGTAAGCTCCATTAGGCTTCAATTGAAATGCTTCACTTTTTGTGCGCGAACTTACCTTCTATACGTTATTATTCTAAGTAATAACTATTATATGTATGAAAATGCTGTGCGGTGGTAACTACGAATACTACAAACACTTAAATTGCTCGTAGGTGTCGTAAAAGACGACTAAGAGTTTTCACATAGACCTGAACCCACTCTATCTGATGCCGTCTTGTCAACAATTGCATTCTTAAGGAAGGTTGCCCTTAGGCAGGTGGCCGGTCATATTTTGCCAATAACGTTTGCAGTATGTACGTATGAGAGAAGAGTACATATTGAGTCGACCACAAGCAATAGAGATAAGAGCAAGAAAATGATGATATGTAAATATTCAAAGATTGGTCGGTATTAAGGTAATTAAATTATTTTTTATAGAGCGCTCCACATAAGGGATTAAATCTTTTGTTGTAGGGTACTTCTAAATCTCAGTAATTTAAATGAAAACTCGATACCAAAACCCGTCTGGTTGAAGTAGGACTTTAGGCCATTTGACCCTTATATTATGGAGGAAGGCTGCCTGGTCTCGGCTACAAATACTAGCAACTTCAACATTCTGAGCATTGTAAAAGACAGCTACTATGTTTATATTTTCATTCATTTCTTCTCAGTCTCTATAAGCCCCACTGTTAGCCTCTCTCCATAAAATGGGAGAGGAAACGACCTACTATGCCACGCTGGTCAAAGGTGATAGAGTAGGGTTTTATATCGAGTTTTCCTTCTTGTGCATAGATTTTACCTGCATGTTTCCCTGAGTCGCCTTTTATGACATCCACGGGCAAGAGAAGGGGTGGTTAATTGTATTCTTACTCCATAACCACACGAATATATTGACCTAAGCCAATATCAACTGATGCCGTCTGGTTGACATTTCGGTCATATTATGAAAAGTATTTGCAATATGTGCTATGGAAAAAGAGTATATATTGCGTCTAATTTAAGTAATTGGTATTAGAGTAGAATGATGATGATTGTGGAGAAAGCCTGTGTCCTATCGTCATTTCCATCACAGCTCATAGGTCTCAGGGGTTCGAGCCTTCTACACAATGGGAGGCAAATTGACCTATGTCACGCTTGTCAGACGGGTTGGTGCAGGGTTTTATTTCGTGTTTTCCTTTCCTTGCATAGACATCCACGGGCAAAAAAGGGAGTGGTGAATTGTATTCTTACTCCGGCACCACACGGGATTATGTGTCCTATAGTGGGATATATATGCGCTGAAGAAGAACAGAAGATAATATTTAGGTGCTAGATTTATATTCCTCGTCAATCTGGTAAACTTCCTTTAACAAGATCTTGTCTGTTTCAGCAATTAAAGAAAAATCTCTCAACGAAAGCCTTAAAAGAAGAGGAGCAGCCGACAACGTCACCGAAGACCCAAAGAGAAACCGACGTTATATCGCCACCACCAGTCGCTGCACAGGTTATTTTAACTTTAAAATACATATTTAATATTTATGACTGTTGTGTCCGATCCTTGTGGTGACGGAGTAAATATACAATTCACCATCCCCCTTTCCTACCCGTGGGTGTCGTGAAAGACGATTAATGGATTACAATATACAGATAACATCAAGTCAAGACGTCTATGAGCTGTGACTCTGATGTCCGTTGTGTCTAGGTCTTGGAGTATTGGAGGCTCGATTTTTTTTTGATGTGAAACATCTATAGGTGAGGGTAAACCTGATCGTTGGCGTGGTGTAAAGCTGCGCGTGGCGGGTCATATACGTCCCACTGTTGGGCTCGAGCCTCCTCCACAATAGGAGGGAAATAGACCTACTACACCACGCTGGTCAGACGTGTTGGAATAAGGTTTTGTTTGGAGATTTCCTTCTCTTGCATAGGTGTTATATGCATATTTTATCCCTTAGTAGTCTTTTATGACACCTACGGGCAAAAGGGAGGGTGATAAATCGTATTCTTACTCCGTCACCACACAATCTTTAATGACGGCTTGTTTTAAATTCTTTTAACTGGATGACTATGTTCAGAGTGGAGCTGCAGCGGGAGCGGGAGCAGGCGCGTGTGGCGGAGGAATGCTGGCTGCGTTAGTGGCGGAGGCGGGCGCTTCCGCACCTGTCGTGTTCAGTGACGAGCTCGCTGGAAGCGATCAACCGCCACCTCAACACGCGCCGCACGCTAAACATGTGCTGGACGATGATAATGCGCATACTGCATGCCTCAGTTAGTACACTTAGAGATTGTTTTGCTTCTTCTTCAATCCATATAGGTACCAGGTCTCCAGGTCATTGATCATCATCATTTCAGCTCATATGCATCCCACTGTTGGTCTCGAACTTCCTCCATAATAGGAGGGAAATTGACTAAGGATCTCGGCAACAGCTCCAACGATTTTGTTGAAACTTGGCATACTAGAGGTTTCGGGTCCAAAAAATCGATCTAGCTAGGTTTTATTTATAGAAAATGTTGTTTTGTCCGTGTTTTTAATAAAACAAACAATGACATTAAATTTTAAAAGAATATGAATTCAAATTTCGTTGTCAACGTCATGAGTCCCGATAGCCCCGGGAGGCGGGCGGTTTTAATTTTGGATTACGTGACATTTAAACAGCGTCGGTTCGAATCTCGGTGTTATTATTATTCTCTTTTTGTAGTTTTTTATATAATTTTCATTAATATATATCTAAATAAATTCGACAAAAATATTCCGAGCGAAGCTCGGTCAACCAGATATTAATATTTGTTCAAGACAAGGCAAATTTTGATCAGCATGGTATAGTAGGTCAAGCCTACCTATAGTGAAGGAGTTTCGAATCTAGCAGTAGAACCTATATGTGTTGAGATGATTCAATATCTTTAATTTACGTATTTCTAAAAGATCTCACTTTAGTCGTAGTACCGTTAATTATCTTTAATATGTATACTGGATATGTTTACAGTCGAGCTGGTGAATTCGCAAGTAGTGTTGAAGGGCTGCGAAACCCGTGGCTATGTGATATTATGTGCGGCGCGAGCCGAGGTGCGTCAACGTGTGCGCCGTCAGCCAGCTGCAGCAGCGTGGAGCGGAGCGCTGTCTGCCATGCAGTATTACGCGACAGTAAGCGCTGCCGACAGGGATCAATTAGATGGTATATATTTTTTCTGCTTCTTAAACCATGTACCTATATTACCTATTTGTCCAGTTATCATCATCTTCCGTCCAATGATGGATATAGAATTCCACCCGAATTAGACTGCGACTGTAACCACTAATGCTCATAGAGCACCAGGCTTAAATACTTCATATGGGCCTGGATGTTGATACTGAACCGTGTTGACGGTGAACTTTGTGCACTCTGCCGGTGCATTTGAAAACGAATGCACCTTTTCGGTCATTAGGCATTAAAACACCACGGCGTTGTGCGGCATTGAGTCGCATTATGCGCTGTAATTGGAAAACATATAAATCAATTTAAAGCCCTACTGCGTGCCGTATTTGTTTTTGACTACGTGCCGAAAACTTAACCTTTTCCCTGTCTCTGTAACCAAACGCGGTATTTATGAAAAGGCCTTACTAGTTACGTAATATGGAGGAATGTCCCTCCCGATTTTTAGGCAAATAGACCTACTATACTATGCTGGTCAGACTTTTTGGTATAGGGTTTCATTTCGAGTATTCCTTCTCTTGCACAGATGTTATGTGCATATTATATCCCTCAGTCGTCTTTTACTACAGCCACGGGCAAGATAGGGAGCGGTGAATTGTATTCTTACTCCGTCACCACAGGGAATGTCCTTTATCTATTCGACATTTTAGAGATATTGAATTGTATAAGTCATCTGTTTGAAGCTTTATTTTAATATATTGCTTAGAGAACATTCAGTGGGTGTCAGTGGAAGAGATCAGCGAACGTTGGCAGAGTGCTGAGATTAGCGCTTTGCCGGATGTGCCGCGGCTGGTGGGTAGCGGTCATTCGGCCGGAGGGGTGATCGGTCGTTGCGTCGGTCCTAGCGCTGACACTGGTCTAGCACAGGTGATTATTTATAAATTATCTTTCTATAGTGAGCAGTTTTTTATGTAGTGACAGAGTGGCAATACTATTTTGCATCTCTTACTCGTGGATGTCGTAAAAAACGACTGAGGGATATAATATGCACATAATATATATACAAGAGAAGGCAAATTTAAAAGTTTAAACCTGGCACCTAATTATACCTGGCAACCCCATAGTTGCGCAGTGCTGAAAGTATGCAACCGTTACGTTTTCAATTCTGTTGGGTATATTCTTTTAACTAGTGTGCATCTTTTAAAAATAAACAACGAGGGAAGTAGTTTTAATAAATTTAATTAAAATTTTAATTTACTTGATTGAATTAGGCAATACATAGCGGCAATCCATTTTTATTTAATTTTAAAATATCTTCCTTTATTTAATTTTAAAATCCCTTCCTACCTTCCATTTTAAAATTAAAATTTTAATTATTTATTATATTATCGGGCAGCAATTTAACCAGGCAACTTATTTACAATGTGAATATTATCAATTATTTATTGCTTATCATAATAAGTAACAGCATGCTGAAGTGGCAATGGGCAGGCCACATCGCTCGATGAATCAACAACCGCTGGGAAGAAAAGTTCTCGAGTGGCGACCTCGTATCAGACGACGCAGTGTAGGACGCCACCCTACTAGGTAGACAGACGACCTAGTGAAACTGCGCGTCGTTGGATGCAGGCGGCACAGGATCGCCCTCTGTGGCGTAACATGAGGGAGGCCTACGTCTAGCAGTGGACGGCGATGGGCTGAAATGATGAATAAGTAACAGATGAGGGTACCGAATCTTGTACTATTTGTTTCAGCTACAACGCATAGTTTCTCGATGTGCATGCGAGTTCTACTATGTGTCTCACGAGGAGGCGGAGTCCGTGGGTGGGCAGGGCACAGGATGGGAACAGCAGCAGCCTTATGACTCGTTCACTCTAATGCACCATGATCTCAATGTGTGCACTAATTCATTGCAGGTAAAAAAAATATTACTTTTTATTCTATTTATTAATATTATATTATTATAAAAAAATATTCCGTGTGGTGACGGAGTAAGAATACAGCTCACCACCCCATCTTTTGTCCGTGAGTGTCGTAAAAGATAACTAAGGGATATAATATGCGTATAATATCTACGCAAGAGAAGGGAAACTCGAAACAAAACCCTATAGCAACACATCTGACAGCGTGGTAAAGCAGGTCAGTTTCCCTCCCATGTGGAGGAGTACTGAGCCCAACAGTGGGACGTATATGAGTTGAGATGATGATGGATAAGTTTTGGATTTAGATCGGCGATAGATATATGAAAATAACATTATATTGGTTACGGTTTTTATTTCGGATTATTCGAAAGATGGATATTGAAATTTTAGGGCATTGTAAAAGGGAAATATTAAATGTGGTGATTAGATTATTCCTCTTTGGAGAGGTTCATGTTTAGACTGTCGGGTTAACAGAAAACCTGTCGTAATCCTACAGATACCGAGCCTATCCGAGACTATTATATTGGTTTTGGATATCCGATAGTTATATGTATATTTAAAGCTGAACTGATATGTTTAAAGAGAAGCTATACATCCAAAAGAGTTTTAATTATTTTCAGTACGCGATGCTTTTGGACGTGGTGAACAACGTGGTCCTTCATGTGGAGCCAGAGCGCAGGCGCACGTTGGAGAGGCGAGCTCGGATGAGGTTCCAGCTCCAACTGCAACTTGACCAGGACCCGCGCCATCTTATACATAAACTACAGACACAGGTATTATTTACTGGATTATTCGTTTATGAACAGCGACATGGACAAAGCTGTGTAGTAAAGGCTGTGAAAACTACCAGCCCATGGGTGTCGTGAAAGGCGACTAAGAGTTATCCATCCATCTCTCCTATCCATTCCATCTGATACCAATTGGTCGACAATTACATTCTCAAGGAGGGATGACGTCAGGCAGACGGCTGGTTGCAAAGCTATTGCCAATAACTTTAGCAATAGGTACTATGAAAGAAGATACTTATTGAGTCGACTCCATGTAATTGGGATAAGGTTAGGATGATAATGATGAATATCGACGTAGCCAAGCGTTCAAAGGTAAGCAGATATTGCAACACACTCCCCTTGATAAAATTGGTACAAACCGCCTGCTACTAAACTGAATTTTGTTAGTTAATTTAGGTTTTCAGCTCATAATATCATCTATTTGTTAAACTGAAGTAGTTCGAAGAAGTTTGCCTTGTTTGTAGTTTACTAGTAACCCGCCCTCGCTTCGGTTTCAGACGCCTTACCCGCGTAGTTCAGAAACTAGATAGGGCACAGGTTCCCGTGCGAATACCGGGGCTAAAATATAACCTAAGTTCCTCCCTGATATTATAGCTTTCCATTAGTGAAAGAATTTGTGAAATTGGTTCGGTGGTTTAAGCGTGAAAACGAAACAAATAAACTTACTTTCGCATTTATAATATTAGTAAGGATTTTAGTTTTGTTTGATATTCTAAAAATATTGTTTTGGTTTTCGAGTATTACTTTAAAATTGATTTATTTGTAGCCGTTTTTGATTTTTCGTTCTTTATTATAAGAGATCCCTAGAAATAAGGTCGTAGCATCATAACCTAATGATGCAATATGAATAATAGCTTTTTTAAATAGCAAAGAAATCGCTTAAATATTTTAGTATTATTCTCGACTTGACAGTAAGAAAATTAAATATGCAAAAAGAGTTCTCTCCGGCGGGGAATCGAACCCCGGTCTCCCGCGTGACAGGCGGGGATACTTACCACTATACTACCGAAGACTATGAGAGTTTTCTTGAAATAGCTGTTCATTTACAATTCTCAGAGACGTAAGATAAAGATTGCGTGTGTCATGCGTCATAGATTATATTACACTTGCGTAATCATTTTGAATTGTAAATTAAAACATTTAATTTGTATGAATCATATTATTTGTCACACAAGATGTTAATTAAATAAGTCATCTATATCATATAATAAAGCAATAGAATAAGTTTGTCTATAAATTTAATAACTTTCAAAGAACTTTTTATCCGGTATCAAAGTAGTATAATGAATCAAATAGGAAGCAATAGCTTTCAAATAAAAGATAATTTCCGTGTGGTGACGAAGAATACAATTCACCACTCCCTATCTTGCCGGTGGATGTCGTAAAAGACGACTATGTGATATAATATGCACACAACATCTGTACAAGAGAAGGAAAACTCGAAATGAAACCCTATACCAACATGTCTGACCAGTATGGTATAGTAGGTCAAATTCCCTCCCATTGTAGAGGTGGCTCGAGCCTAACAGTGGGATGTATGTGGGCTGCGATGATGATGATGATGAAAAGATAAGAATCGTCGAAATCGATTCATAATTTCTGGAATGATAGCGTAACATACCAACATACACAAAAGAAACATACAAATGAGTTAAGAACTCCTTGAGTGAAGTGGGATAAAAAAACTAAATGTAGACGATTACCATTTTATTTTGCATTTTTTTTTTTTTTTTTTGCAAACGGTGGCAAACGAGCAAACAGTACACCTGATGGTAAGTGTTGCTGCCGCTCATGGACCTTTACAAGGTCGCTGCCTACCGCGAAGAAAGTGAAGAGAGTGTGAATGCCTGCATTGAGGCTCGGTGATACCAAGGGCACCACCAAAACCCTTCACACACAAACACCCTCAGAAAGTTGGGCTTCCGGCTCTCTCGCTCACCGAACGAAGCGCAGTAACAGATTGCTACTACCCAGACGTCGATTTTCTGCGAGAGTGTGGTACTACCCCGGACGGACCGGCCCGCAGCTGTAGACAGATAACTGTCGACAGTGTGGTCCTACCACTCTTAAAACTCCACTCCACTCTTTTTCTGCACATACAGTATTAGTAGTAGTAGTATTACAAAAGAGTTTGTTGTTGCGTTTTTGACGAATAAATTAATCTCGCCATGGATCAACACTGACATTTTGTTGAATTAAAATTTGATATCATAAAAAAATATGACCTTTTTCGATATTGACATATAAATAAATGATAATTTTTTTTTATTTTATAAAGTATTGTAAAAAAATTAATAAAGTGGCTTTTAAAAATAACACCACGACTTTGTCTACGTAAATTAGTTTAAACCTGATTTAAGGCCTAAATAAAGCGCTAAATAAATGAAAGTCCTACGAATAATAACTCGGCTGATTAGCTTTCGGGAAATTTTGGAGGATCTTTTCTTTCAATATACCTTACTATAACCAGGGTTTGTTACCAGCAATGATTTATGTCACGGAAACGTAGTCTTTAAATGTCAGTCCCATGACTAAGCTAAGTAGATCCGCGTGTTGTGTAGTCGGTTTTTCTCTAAGAGATGTATGTTTTACTGACTAAGAATTATTACTCTGAAATATTGGATAGGCCACATTGCTCAACGAATCCATAACCGCCGGGGGAAAAATTCTTGAGTGCCGACCACGTGTTGTACGATGCCTCTCACTAGGTGGACGATTTGGTAAATGTAGCTAGTCGTTGGATGCGGGCGTCATAGGACTGCGCCGTGTGGCGTTCTATTGTAGAGACCTTCATTTCGGAAGTGGTTAGCGAAAGGTTAAATAACTAAATTAAAACGCGATAAAATGCTTAAAAATATTTTTATAGATATTTGACTTACTTATAGGTTAGAGAATCCCTTGCCAGACTTCGGCGCTTGGAGAAGGAGTATTACCTGAAGAACAGGTCGATGACGGGTGATGATCCTGCTGCCTTGGATGAACTGAAGAGTCTTGATGACCAGGTTTGTATTTTCTATCACCAACATCGGCATTACTTTTTTGTAGATTTTGGTATTAAGGGTTCTTTCTGATGCTGGATACAAACGGTATTTTATTATTATGCCTATTTTAAATAATCCTTAAATTTCTGGAAACGTAGAAAAGCTCTAAAATAATATATGTACATAATTCTATCCACCCTTTTTCGAAACGTCATATAGCGACGAAATCTGATGCAGGTGAACGAATGTAAAGAAAGTGTATGGTCGTTGGGGGAGGAGCTGGACGCGATGGTGCGGGCATGGCGGGAGGCGGGGCGAGAGGCGGGGCGCGCGTCCGCCCCGCGCGCACCTGTCGCTCCCCCGCACAGATACAACGAAATCTGCTTCAAGAGCGCGCGGTGGAGGCTCACCGATGCTGACGGTCAACTCGGCATAGCAGATTTACTACTTACCAACTTTTTGTAAGTTCTTATATCAATCCCTACATTCATTAGCAAGTGATCCCGCAATAATTACGCTTGGAGTGCGTCTGTCCACCCAGGACTGTGCTTCTGCCCATTTTCCATGTGCTTCTTCAGCGTGTTTTGGGATTCCCGGGAAAGTAAGGCGTAGTGGCACATTACCAACCCGTTACCACACTTGGAAACTCTTATTTACTTTAGTGCAAATATCCTCTTGACTGTTTTGAGGCAATGAGGCAATAAAAAACTTATGCCAATATCATCTTCAGTTTATCAAACAAAATACAGTAGAACCCGTTTAATACGATCACGTTTAATACGATTTCCCGCATAATACGCCATTTTGCGTCAGTCCCAGCAACTTGAGACATGTTTTCATACATTTCTTAACGCTTAATACGATCGACATCCCGTTTAATACGCCAACACGTGCTACTCAAATACACAAATTACCCCTTGCGGCAGCGGCCAGGGACTGTCGAGCGACCCTAAGTGATAATGACCAAGAAGAAGATGAGTCAACTCCGATTTTGTCACACGCCCAGGCATTATCAGCAGTTAATGATATAAGACGCTAGGTAACTTCTTTGAATCAAAGCGAAGACGCACTGCGAAAATTAAATTACGTTGAAAATCTTGTAATTGCTAATGCTTCAAAATCTTTTTGTTAAACTAAAATAAGTGATTACTTTAAGTAATGTAATAATAATAAACAATTTTTTTTTATATTTTTAAATATTTTGAATTTTTAATATTTAAAAATACATCTAGTAAGTATATTAAATAAAGAAAATAAACACGTTTTATTTAGGTAATTTTTAAATGTTAAATTCAATACGTAGGTATTCAAATTAATAATAGAATATAATAAATAATAATGACATGTTTTTTCCCTTTCCCGCATAATACGCTTTCCCGCCTAAGACGCGTTTTTGGTCGGGTCCCTGCGAAATCGTCTTAACGGGTTTTACTGTAGCAGTAAAATAAAAGTATGGTGTTAAGGTTTTATTGCCCTGTTTGCAATTGCTATCATTTGATGTTCGTCTATGCATTGCATATATTTTGCCACTCGGTGTGACTATACGCCTTGACTGATTTTGGGCAATTAAGAGTGATAATTGTTCAGACGTGTTTGGAGTTGGTTTTCAGCCATTTCCAGCTCTGGGTCCAGTGACCATCGGAAATGGGTTAACTTAAAAAGAAAACTAGTATTTTTTTATTGACTCATTTCCATATACATCGCATATGTGTGAAGTGTACTGGTGTGCTGGTACACTGGTGTGCTGGTACACTGGTTAGACTGCATATATGGCGTAGTGGTTAAGATACTGATCTACCGTGCCAGTGTCGCGGGTTCGAAGCCCACGCAGGACAACACTGTGTGCGATCCACAAATCGTTGTTCTGAGTCTGGATGTAATTCGTGCCCGTTAATTATATGTTTGTAAATTCCCCCGCAACAGAGCGGCAACGGGAGTTGTTTAAAAAGAAATTATAGCTAGCATACCTTATTTTATACTTCGCACGCCGCTTAAGCAAGTAATGTAGAAGTATGAACGGCTGGGAGTCGTTCTCTGGTCTGAGATTTTTTCAAATATTTTATTCTCTAACGTTGATGTATCTGCTTACCTCATTTTTCTTTCATTAGGCACACCCACGGAAAGGAAAGTGATGATGGATTGTAATCTTACTCCGTCACCACACTGTTAAACCGAACCGTTCAATAAAAAATACAATAAATATTCTTGGGAGGGTTTCTTTTCTTGTGTTGAAGTTATCTGCTTGCCATATTCCCTAATGGTTGTTTACGACACCCATGATGAATAACCACTTCTTATCTACAATCGACGACACTACATGAAAAATATTCTTAATACAGATTAATATGTTGGTGTTTTTTTAGATACACAAAGACTTCAAGATCAGACGACTCAGTGGAGCATCAGCTTGAACTTGGTTACGTGCGTGTCAAAAACTTATTGCCGAATGAACCTTTTCCTGAGGTAAAAAAATTATTTTATCATCATTATCTCAGCCCATACATTTTCCACTGTTGGGCTCGGCCCTCCTCCACTATGGGAGGTAAATTGATATATTTATACCACGCTGGTCAGACGTGTTGGTATAGAGTTTTGTTTCGAATTTTCTCTTCTCTTGTATAGATGTTATATGCATATTATTCGTCGTCTTAGTCGTCTTTAACGACAAACTTGGGCATGACAGAAGTTGGTGAATTGTATTCTTTCCCCGTCAACACACAGAGAATTATTATTTTAATGTTCTCTTAATTAATTCCAACAGGAATATGCTATAGTACGTTATATTATGATTTTATTGTATGTTTACTTAGGTGTTAGTGCCTCAGGAGCCATCGGGGCGTGCTCCACTAGCACGTCGCGCGGCGTTACGTGTCTTCTGTCGTGATCGTCCGCCCGTGGGCGGGATTGCTGTCAAGGAGCACTTCGAAGTCAACATAGTACCCATACGGATAGGTAATAAATAATATCTCAAACAATTACAAATAAAATATATAAAAATTGCTTTTAGGAAATGGGTGGTAGTGATAATAAATATATTATGTCCGCGTGGTAGTTGTAAAAATCAGTTAAGCGAGTACCAAAGGAGTGGACAGTAGTAGCGCTTTCCTAAGAAACTCCTAACAAAATTGCAAAAAGTAAAAGACAATCTTTTCTACAGAGATATTTTTTAGTACAACGAATGGTGTTTTCATTAGAGAGAAAACCTTCAAAGACAGTTCCGTATCTATAAAAAAATTAAGTCACAATTGTATCAATATAAAACAAACATTTAAACACTTGTAAAATATAATTGAACGAATTGTAATATTCAAGTTGGTCTCCAGCCGCCATCTTGATGTTTAAACAGGTGAATTTTAATGGGACGAACGATATTTACATATTAACTACATACATAGTAACCACTCAAAACGCTGAACCACCGTTTATAATAATCATTAACACGTTGAACGCCAATGGGGTCACAGTGCTATATAAAGGTCGCCCATATGGTGTCCTCCATGGCGTTCCGCGTGTTAAATACAATAACTGCAGCTATTTTAGTTACTACAGTTCGTTATTGCACTTAGTAAATATAAAAAATGTATAGAAAAAATTCTTCCGTACCGTGACGGAATAATTCACTATCCCCTTTCTGAGTGTCGTAAAATACGACTAACGGATTATAATGTGCATATAACATCTATGCAAGAGAAAGAAAATTCGAAATGAAAACCTATTTCAACCCGTCCGACCAGCGTGGTATAGGTCAATTTGCATCTCATTGTGGAGGAGGCTCGAGTTCAATAGTGGGACGTATATGAGTTGAGATGATGATACAAAACTGAACTTCGTTAGATTTGAGTAAAAGGAAGTTTCGAATGCCTGTATAAAATAAATTATTAAAGCGATATTGCAAATTAGCTTTTAATCATGGAAATCCTTGATCATCGTTAACCTTCCCCCTTAACTCACTTTAAGTGGGGAATAACATCTCCTTACCTTCCATAGACTTGTCTTTCATAATCTGAATCTCTCATGATTCTTACGTCCATACATAATGATAGTTTTTTGCATACGCCTTTTATCATGTGCTTTAATCGTCTTTTACGACACCCTCAGGCATGAAAGAGGGTGGTAAGTAGCTTAAGTAAAAAGTTCGTTATCATACGGTTATGACGATAACTATTTTAAAGTTATTGTTGATGTATTGGCTGAAACAAATTGTTAATAGGACTATTAGAAAAACTCCTTTTAGTCATTTCTCCATTTATAAAGAAAGAAAGCGTATGATGACGACAACTAAATCGTCATCATTTCAGCTGATACACGTCCCGTTATTGTGTTTGAGCTTCCTCTACAATAGGAGGGCATTTGCCCTACTATATCACGTTGGACAGATGTGTTGGTACACGGTGTCATTTTAAGTTTCCCTTTTTTTTATTACAAACGGTGGCAAACGAGCAAACAGTACACCTGATGGTAAGTGTTGCTGCCGCTCATGGACCTTTACAAGGCCGCTGCCTACCGTGAAGAAAGTTAAGGGAGTGTGAATGAGTGCATTGAGGCTGGGTGATACCAAGGGCACCACCAAAACCCTCCACACGCAATCACCCTCAGAAAGTTGGGCTCCCTTCTCGTAAATAAATGTTACATATTTAAACCCTTAATCTCCTTTTACAGTACCTACGGACAAGAGAGGAAGTGAATTGTATTCTTACTGCATCCCCACATGTAATAATGATACTAATTTATCATTTATTTATTAACAATAAATTATCAGGTCTGACAAAGAAGTTCTTCAACACGATGCTGAAGTTCTGTTTTCCTGAACGCGACCCTGACTCCATAGAGGACGGCGAAGATGAGAACGAAGGCACACTGAAAGCAGGTGCTTCGTCCTCAAGTCTTGTTTCAACGGGTTCTAAGAAAATAAAGAAGAAAAGCAAGGATTCAAACTCTAACTTCTACGTCAAGAGGGACAAGAAAGATAAAGATGATGTAGAAAAGATGAAGGTTAGCATTATTTTATTACATACTCGTACTTGTGTTTTGATATTTTTTTAAGGACAATGATCGACTTTAGTTAAAAAAGGACACCATGTCTTGCGGATTTTATAAACATAACTTAATTTTCCATGTAGTGACGGAGTAAGAATACAATTAATCACCCTTATCTTGCCCGTGGGTGTCGTAAAGGACGACGAAGGGATTTATTATGTACATAATAACTACGCGAGAAATGGGTAACTCAGAATAAAAACTTGTACCAATTTGTGTGACCGTTGTATAGGAGGTCCTTTGATCAGCCATGGTGGAGGAGGGTCGAGCCCAGGAGTGAGACATGTTCATACACGACTCTGTGCTGTGATGATCATGATGTTCTTTTTTTTAATACGCTTTTATTAGCTTCAGACGTATGTATGTTAGTATGTAACAGAATCTTTGAACATGATTATGACCCTCTTCAAAACGTCGGATTAACTTGAAATTTGGCATACTTATTAAGGACCGATGACAATTCAATATTTTAAACAGTTTGACTCGTTATCCTTACTAGGATAATCATAATTGGCGATTTAAGCGTATTTTTTTAGTTTTTTCGAACTATTATAATATTTATATTTATTTTAAACTACAGTCTCCAGTTTGAGTGTAGATTTCCTTCAACACAGACGAAAGTTCGCCTACTATACCACGTTGTTGATAGGCATAAGTATAGAATAGGTTAGGTAACTATTTCATAATTCGTCTAATAATATTATAAATACGAAAGTTTGTATGAATGTTTGTTACTTTTTCGCGTGTAAACTGTTGATAAGATTGTAAATTAAATTACGGATTTTATCGTGTTTATATTTGATTTTTAATTGCCCGACGTTTCGAACACTTGTGTTCATGGTCACGGGTAGCAAACATAAATCGTTGAATTGATTTCGATAAAATTTCATCTTTTTCAAGGTAGTTTAAACGTAGGCGAAGACGCGGACGGAAGCCAATATTAAATGATTCCTAATATCGAGGGGGGATAGATAGCTACTACACCTGACAACTTGATGTTATCCAAGTTTTAGTGGCACGCACTTTTTACGTTTCTTTATAATATTGACGATAATTATTAATGAAATGTTAAATTTGTTTAATATAGGAGCGAGCAGAGAAGAATAAACTTTTCATATACATCAAGATACCCGAGGTACCTGTCAGAGTGTCCTACAAAGGTAGCAAAGAGAAGAATCTGGAGGATGTTAGAGATCTGCCCCTAGTACTGCCTACTTTGGAATATCATAACGTAACGTGGACTTGGCTAGACTTACTGCTGGCGACCAAGAGTGATACCAGGAGGTAAGAGTCCGCAGTTGCATTTGAAAGTCTTATTTCTTTATTTCTAATAGCAATCTGCCCTCGCTTCGCTTCGGCTTCAGTCGCCTTACCCGCGTAGTTCCCGTTCCCGTGAAAATACTGGGATAAAATATAGCCTATGTTAGCCTCCCTGATATTATAGCTTTCCATTGGAGAAATAATTTTAGAAATCAGTCCAGTAGTTTCAGAGCCTATTCAATACAAACAAACAAATAAATCTTTTCTCTTTATAATATTAGTATAGATGTTTCTGCGAGTACCTATATGAAGATAGTTTTACAGATTTTATCGCTTTTGTATTTCATTTTAGGGACTGGAGGACTCTTGACCACGAATTCTGAAAAGTATCAGGAATATCAGAAGAATAAAAATCAAATGCGATAAAATCCATAAAAATAGGTAAATCCAGAAAATAGCAGTATCTTCGGTCTTCATTCATTCATTTCAGCTCATACACGTTCCATTGTTGGGTTCGAGTCTCCTCCACAATAGGAGGAAAACCGTGACGTACCACGCTCGTCAGTCGTGTTGGTATAGGGTTTTATTTAGAGTTTTCTTTTCTTGTAATGAGAAAAGGTTTTGTTTGTAATGAATATACTCAAAAACTACTGGATCGTTGAAAAAATATAGGGATTTATTTGCGTTTGTATTTGACTTTTATTTTCACGACGTTTTCATCACTTTTAAGTATTCATGGGACTGGACAGGAGGAAACACAGATGTTTTAACTCCAACGGGCATTTTGGCGGCAATATGGAAATATCATGTCACGCTCTTGAATTACATTCATTAATCACTTTACAAAACCCTAATACTAACGCAATAAAATCCGTAAAATAGTTTTATTTACAATATGTTATACTCGCGTTAACATCAGTAATCATTATTAATTATAATGTTTGTAATAGGGTGATAGTGTCACAAGCGATACGTCAGAAGTTGCAACTACACAGGCGAGCTGCCGCCGCACCTGAACCACACGAAGAAGATAAAGCAAGATTATTGCTTGGTGAGAGAACTGTAAGTAGCATGACTTTTTATTGTATACTTTCGATATCGTATGGTCATTTTACTGAGATTGCACAGATGGTATAGTAGTTAAGAATCTATCGTGCCAAGTATCGCGGGTTCGATTCCCATGCACGACAATACTTCTTGTTCTAACAAGGAGACCCTCAGACGTGTGGGTCGGGGATTTGCATGATTTTTGGTGGGGTGGTAGAGGGGGCCCGAGGGTATCACAACTACCAAATTATTACCACGAGACTACCATTAACTTACGATTCAAGTGCGAATTTCTCTAGTACATAAATTACCCATCCAACTTTGACCCTTAATATCTTTTTAATGAGGGCCCAGTTGACCCTAATATCTGGTAGTTGTGATACCCTCGGGTCCCTCTACCACCCCACCCAAAAATCATGAAAATCCCCGACCCACACGTCTGAGGGTCTCCTTGTAAATTAAAAATTACATGTATAATTTGATTTCAAATTTTTTTTTTCTAATTGCTGTTAATGGCAAACGAGCCAGCAGCATAGCTGACGGTAAGTGATATTGATGCTCATGGACCTTTGATAGGCCGCTGTCTACAATGAAGAAAGTGTAGTGTATGTTTGTTAAGTCCCATGCAATACAAGTATTAGTTGCGTAATGTAGGGTGTTGTAATATAAAATTGATGCTGATCACAGAACTCCTCCAAGATCGGTGATGAAGTGGGTGGTGGCTGAGAAGAAAAATAAAAAAGGTCAACATTATCAAATTGAATTTAATCTGTTTTCACAGGTAACGGAAAATAAACCACAGAAGAAAAGCACGCCGAGTGTGTTCAAGTTCTCAAAATCATAACATGCTTGTGAACCATTTATATGTATGAAAAAGTTTTTGAAGTTTACTGAAGGTTGATTCGCATTTGAAAAAAAAAGCTCTCCACAGCGTAATTTTGTAATAACAGGCCAGTTACCAACGTATTTTCCAATGAGATATACCACGAGGCGAATCACCAAAGTAGAAGAGAACGAGATAGCGATATAATATGTGAAATAATATCTTTTGTCTCTTACCTATCAATAATACAATATGCTTTATTATGAAATCGCTAAGACATTAAAACTGTATTGTATTTTTTATGTTCTAGGACGGGACTAAGTAATATTATTTAAGATAGATAAAAAAAAACGTTCCTAAAACCTTATGGTTTTGTAAAAAGTTAAAAAAAACATTAGTGTGATAAGTTTTATTTATCAATAAATTACGTTAAAAACATCACCATGTCGAACAAATTTAGTTTATAAAATATTCGATATTGAAGAAGTATAATTTTTAAAATTAATTTGCTGAACGTTATACATTCCTACAGCTATGATTAAGTAAGCTGTTATAGAATTAGGCATACGTTAAACCTTAAATCTTATCAGTGACATCGACTACCTCGAATGTTGTATAACGAATTTGCAAGACTTTTTTTGAGATTTTAAATTATACAATAACGATCTTGAACTGAAGGAAAATAATAGATTTAACTATTGTGGTGACAGAGTAAGAATACAATTCACCACCCACCTATCTTGTCTATGGGTTTCGTAAAGAACGACTAAGGGATAGAATATGCATATAACATCTGTGCAAGAGATGGAAAATTCGAACTAAAACTCTATGCCCACACGTCTGACTAGAGTGGCATAGTAGGTCAATTTCCCTTTCAATGTGGAGTAGGCTTGAGCCCAACAGTGGGACGTATATGAGCTGAGATGATGATATGATGTATGTAACATGATATTAATCATGAAGATGATAGAAAAGTTTTTTAACGCAAACTGAAAAGATATTATTTAGAATACCTCGACAACTATTTTAAATTATACGGAGACTTCACAGTGAAACCGATTACATGATTTTTATGGCGCAAAGATATCATATGTGTACGAAAAATGCTTAACAAATAAAGTAAAAAATACATATTTAGGTCACATCATTAATACTTAGTATTATATATATTATATTGTGTTTTATATCCCTTAGTCGTCTCTTATGACGCCCACGAGCGATGAATAGGGTGCTGAACTGCATTCTTACTCCGTTACCACACGGAGATCATATACTTTAAATACTTGTCTGGTAGAATATTAAAGGAATGCTTTTTGAGTGTTCTGTCATCATAGCATTCATGGACCCTAGGTACATTAAATTTATCGATAGCCATCGAGCGTTTATTATTTTTATTATTTACAAACGTTTTGTTACGATTGTTCCGTCAACAGTCGTTAGGTACCTTTGAGACGGGCTAATAAAATTTAACACATTTTAAATCATTGTTTGTAGTTTTAATAGTGGTATTTTGTACATTTGTTGAATTTTTGGTTAACTAAACATTTTAACAATCTAATTTATATTAAGATTTGATGTAAATTAGATTTATAAAATATTTAGTTGATTAAACAAGCTTGTTTATATGTATATTAAGACTTAAACGTGAGTTGTGAGCTGTCAAAAGAATTGCTTAGGATAGGATCAATTAGTGACATATGATCAAATTTTCATAATGGAAAGATAAATAATTAATTTGTCACATTTTACAAGTGAACTCACAAGCTTAAAGAATGTTAAACTAGTATCTATGAATCGACTTTTGTATAATTATAAAGACCCCTAATAATTTATTTATTCAATATTGCAAGTGTAGTCCTTAAAAATATTGTGAACCAGTTGTAGTGATGATTAGATTATTATTTTAAAATGGGTGAACTAAGATTGAAGAGGCTAATAAAATATGATTAGTCTTAACTCATATAATATCACAGAAAAATCAATAAGATAATACATTCTTATTTCGTGTGGTTACGGATTCAGAAAACAATTCACCACTCTCTATTTTGCCTATGGATATCGTAAAGGACGACTGAGGGATATAATATGCACATAAGATCTATGCATGAGAAGGAAAACTCGAAGTGAAACCCTATACCAACATGTCTGACCGGCACGGTAGGTTAAGTTCCCTCCCATTGTGGAGGAGGCCCGAGCCCAGCAGTCGGACGTATGTGGCCTGCGATGATGATGAATATATTCTTCTAATCTTATTATCTTAAGTATTAATATTTCTGTTTCTTATATCTACAGTTCGTCAGATCGGACAGGCAAAGGAAACAAAGACAATATCCAAGTCAAAATCAACAATTTTCTTTAGAAAATATAGAAGTTTCAGTAATTTTAATTTATGTAACTTAGTCAGATTTAACGTTTGTTTTAAGTCAAGTCGTGGCCTAATTGTGGATGATGAACGCTCAATTGAAGTGCAGAATATGAAAGCACATGGAATGCATTGTTAAATCATATCCACAACACTTTAGCATTTATTCTGCGTTACATAAATGTCAACAAAAGTATTTAAGTCAATATAGCAGTTTTACTAAACGTATATAAAATAAAAGCTGTAGTGTACTCATAATGAAAACCATCTTGGTTTCTTTTCCGTCTGTTGGAGGGTTAGTCTGTTTGTTTGGCTTATGTTAGTCTGTAACCTCCGAAACGATTGAACTGATATTGAAATTGCTTTCACTGCGAGACTTTCAGCTGTCTATTATCAGTATTATAAGGTATATTAGTATAAGCAATGTATATCAGTGTAGATTATAATGTTAATATTATGAGAATTGTAAAGTATTACAATTCCACTTTAGAAAAAATTAAATTCATGTCATTGTGAACATTAAATATTTTCTGTTTAAATCAACCTTGTAATTTAATACAAGATTGGTTTAAAATTTAAAAAAAATAAAAAAATTTCTGATCAAACGTCATGATTATGGTGATTAGAATTACATAGATGGGCCTGAATTTTATTTATTTAGGAAAACGCCGAAGCGATTTTATGGCCATTCTAATGCCCTGTAAATTACATTTAATGTTAATTCCACATTTTGTAAAATATTGATTTCTTATGTTTACGCGAGTATACACATTACAAATAATAAAAATTACACATTAATAAAAATTAACTATTTTTTACGGATAAAATAGTAATAATCTTTTTATTTATAAGTTCAATATTGTAAATAATTATTAATCCTATGATTTATATAAATAAATGAATATTTGCGATAAATTTTTTACCGCATATTTTAATTTTGAAACATATTTTTACAATGGCCACACTGTATATACAGCTGTCCTTATTTATAATACTATAAAGAGAGAGATAGATATTGTGTCTACTACTATACTATAACATCTTAAGAGACATACTGTATGATCTGTTATTTTATACACTATAGTTTAGTAAATAAGGTACAATATATAAATTTTATTATTATTATATCCAAAGATATTTGTGCATTATTTATTTTTTATTGCTTTAGTATAATTATGACATACCAGCCTTTATATACATATATACACGGAGTGAGAACACAATTCTCCATCCGACGTCCTCGTCACGTCCTTGACGAAGAGGACGACAACATCACACTCGCTCAACGTAGAGCCTACACGGCCCGCGAGGCCTTAACACATAAATATCCGCGGTTTTGCCCTCGCCGTCGAGGTGCGAAACCGCGCCGCGCAAAAATCATTAATCAAAACGTGGGCACGCCCACTTTGCCTCCAGCGACGCCCCAAGCCGAGGTCCGTTCCCCACAGGGGGAGCCCTTGGGCGCTGTCGCTTAGCATACTTTTCTCCGGGTTGAGAGCCCTCAGCGCTCACCCATAGTCCGCGTCAAGCTGTCAACTGCGGCCAACAACTGT
This sequence comes from Lymantria dispar, assembly GCA_032191425.1. Lineage (NCBI taxonomy): Eukaryota > Metazoa > Arthropoda > Insecta > Lepidoptera > Erebidae > Lymantria > Lymantria dispar. The sequence goes on along the minus strand of CM063444.1, from coordinate 3,604,029 downwards.
GCACACACACACAAAAAAAAAGAACAATTCACTCTTTATCTTGCCCGTGGGTGTCGTAAATGACAAGTAAGGGTTATGACTTATGCATATATCATTTGCCTAAATGAAGGAAAACTCAAAATAAAACTCAAACCAACACATTTGACAGCGTGGTATTCTTGTCTAGTTATGGTAGATCAATTACCCTCCTATTATGTAAGAGGCTACAAATACCACCAACCCTTATACTGCTTGTCTAAATATACTCGTTTAAATATCAATATTGATTTGGACCGCTTCTATCTCATGGTCCTCTGGTTCCCAGGAGGGTCGACGTTGGACAAGCGGTTGGTTATAAAACTATTGGCAATTATTTTCGCAATATGTACTACGGAAGAGGAGTACATATTGCATCGAAGAAGGGGAATGATGATCATTGTGAAAGAGGCTCAACCCCCGCAGTGGGTAGTATATGAGCTGATGTGATGATTATGATGAAATTTAAAACAATATGTATCATTTAATGTACTAATAGGATTATTTATAATACAAAACGCACACAACTTTCCTTGTGGTGACTAAGTAAGAATACAATTCATCACTCCCTTTCTTACCCATGGGTGTGGTAAAAGACGATTAATTGATTATAATATGCACATAACATATATCTAAATATACGGTAAACTCAAAACAAAACCCTATAGCTGAGATGATAAATACAAAACATAAATGTTGTGTTATTTAAATTACTTTGTCTTTCTCTCAAAACGGGTATTAGACTTGCTCAGCTCAAAAATGTATGAATGTACACAAAAAGGGTCCTTTAGATGGTGAGTGCTCCTCCATCTCTCTACTCAACCTGTTTATAAAGGTTGGTATTGAGTTTTGTTTTAAGTTTTATTTTTCTTTCAGTGGTTTTACTCCGTTCGTCGTGAGGTGACGTGTAAAGATTACACTCAAGTCGATCATCATCATCATCTTGCTCTTATCCCAATTACTTGGGGTCGACGCAATATGTCATCTGTTTTGACATATTGCAAAAAGTTTCGGCAATGACTTTTATGACCGGCCGCCTGCCTGACGTCAACCCTCCTTGGGAATGTAATCGTTGACCCAAATGGTACCAGATGGAGTTGGTCCGGGTCAATCTAGGGCTCTTAGTCGTCTTTTACGACACCCACGAGCAAAGCAAGGGTTGGTAGTATTCAAAGCCGCTACCACACAGCACAATTATTACACTCAAGTCGATGGTGGTATAATATTACGAAGGACAAAAAGTGGCTTTTAGCATTTCTATGCTAGTCGAATATGACATGATCTATCTGGGGAAGTCTATGCCAAACGGAGGATATCCATGTGCTGATGGATGGATGCATATTTTTTTTAAAGATAACACCTTGCATTAAGGTTACAATAATCTTTGTATTGCGGAGGACTTTACAAACATATAATTAACGGACACAAATTATATCCAGACTCAGAACATTAATTTGTAGATCGTATGAAGTAATGGTCGCAAAAGACAACGAATAGTAAATTAAAAGTCGTTATAAAACTATGACAACCAGTCGGTACGTAAATTTCTTATCACAATGAAAGACATTTTTCCGTGTGGTGTCGGAGTAAGAATACAATTCACTACGCTCTCTCGGGTAAACCCGTAGGTGTTGTAAAATATAACTAAGGGATATGATACAATTAAAACATCTTGCAAAAGAAGGAATATTCGAAATAAAATCCTACCCATCTGACCAACGTAGTTTGTCAATTTACCTCCTATTGTGGAGGAGGCTCAAACCTAGTAGTGACACATATACGAGTTGAGATGATGAATGGAGGTGATTTGAGCTCAATAGTGGGATTCATGCTGTGCTATTGTGGCTGTGGAATGATGATATACTTACACTAGTTATAGCCAGGTTGCTCGGCAAATGTATAATTTTTACAAGGATTACTGTCAGACAAATTACCTTAGTAGACGTACCGTAATTGGAAATAATCGCCTTCAGTATTATGCGTAAGCAATTCAATTCTTACAATGTATATGACATTTAACATTGAAGCAAATTTTGAATCATAGTTCTTGCAGTTTGAATGAATCATTAATGGGCTGCATAGAGGGCATTACCGCGGCAGACGGTCACTTTAAAATTTGCCCGACACTGCTCTTATTTATATTTCATCATTTCTTTTTTTGTTTCGTGTGGTGACCGACCAAGAATACAATTGGCCACTTCTTTTCTTGCACGTGGATATCGTAAAAGACGAGTATTTTTTTTTAGGGGTGGGTTGCGGTCGGCGCGCTCCTCGCACCACTCCGTCCGGGGCGACAGAGGGGAGTAAGCACGCACACCCGCAAGCCCGCAACCCACCCACGATGCACGTCGCCTTTGTCGTTGGGTCGACCACTGGAGCAGGGTTACTTGTCATCAGTGGTCAGCCCGACGGAATACCTCCTACTTGGGGTACCCTCCCATCGACCGACGTCCCCCCCTCAGGGAGGACGTCGGTAAAAGACGAGTATGAGATTATAATATGCAGATAACGTATATGAAAGAGAAGGTAAACTCGAAATAAAACCCTATACTAACCTCTCTGACCAGCGTGTTATAGTACGTCAATTTCCCTTCCATTGTGGAGAAGGCTCTAGCTTACCAGTGCTACGTGTGTGAACTATGATCATTCTTTCTTTCCTATAGTAAGTCAATTTGCCACCTGAAAAGGCTTTGACTATATAAATGACGTAGTGGTTATGAAATCGACCTACACGGTAGGTGTTGCTGGTTGGAATCACACGTAGGACAACCCTGAAATTCACAAATTATTGTTTTGAGTTTGGACATGACGAGAGTCTAAGACGCGTGCGTTCGTTATGTGCTTGTAAAGTCCCTCGCAATTTAAATATTACTTTCTTAGTGCAGGATGATAGTTGAAGAACTAAGACTTCAGAAAATAATGGCTTAAGAAAATAATGTACCCCATACTTTCCTGCGTGATTCGTAAAATCCGGTTATGTAAGCATCGAAGCATCTCACACGGTCCCTTAGTAGTGCAACTCCTGATAAACTCTCCTTCCTTATCCTTAGATCTTCTGGATATGTGTATCAAATATATACTCACTTCACTTGTGATATGTATGTGATTGCCGATCGTGGTACGAACCTGGCCTACAGATTCGAATCCTGCATCTGGCATGTGGTACGGGTATCATCCGTATATAAATGTGCTGATTATCCACTGTCTAATACATATATACTTATAACGGATACTGTGATTTGAGTTTGCAACATATGGTGTTTGATTTGCTCACTGAAGGATCTACTTGCGGTAACTGCGTGGACGGGTCTCTTTCTTACCTCCAAAGTGGTAGAGAGAAGAGATGGCTGCTCTAGTAGTTAACTCGTGATCGGGTGCCACTTATTGCATATGGTCCAGCCATAATCGTTTAAATTATATTACGTATCTTGTGGTTCGAAGGGCATAACACTTTTTTCTTTTTTAGGGGTGGACCACGATCATCGCACCCGCCACCCAGCTCCGTCAGGGGCGACTGAGGGGCGGCGCGCGGCCCCATGACCCACCCGTGGCACGTCGCCTTCGTCGTTGGGCCGACCACCGGTGCAGAGTAATTTGTCTTCAGAGGTCGGCCCGACGTACTGCCCCGCGGTTGCGGGGTACCCTCTTCTCTCGACGTTCCCCCTCGGGGACGTAGGTCGCCGTCGCGCGGTTAGCCTCTGTGCGCATGACGAACTAAACCCCCGGTCCAGACAAGGGTATCACGCTGAAGCTACTACTTACAAGACACTTTGTTCACCATTTTATGTGTAGGAAGAAAAAATAGAGCCATTGAGTTTCTTGCCGGATCTTCTCGGTAGCGATCGCGTTCCGATCCGGTGGTAGTTTGTTGGATTACTTTGATCTCGGGGGTTATGCATAACAAATGATTTGAATTTGGATACAATAAGAATATCAGTTAATGCGGCGTAATGTCTTTTGTCGTCGGGCACAGCTATTCATCTCTTTAAAAAACTTTGAAGAAATTTTTGTGTGGTACTGTTCCGGATAAGACGGCACATTTATGGCGTCAGACTGAAAACTCCACAGCTCTACAAATAACCGTATTAGAGTAAGTTTGAAATCGCACCAGTGAGAAAGGTAAGGAGTGAACGCTTGAAGTGGAATGGCTATTTACTGAGACGAGAGAAGTTTTAAGTATGAATGTTGAAGGCCTTAGGAGTAAGGGAAGACCAAAGAAAAGATAGATGCACTGCATAAAGAAGACATTGATAGTCAGAGAAGGACTGCAGAAATGATACTGGATGGCGTTGTATGGAAGGAGAGTATATATTGTGTCAACCCTAAGAAATTGGAATTAGAGCAGATGATAATAAGTTTGGTCCTACTTATAAATGGTTTTATTTCACCTGCTGGATGGGTAGATCCACGTGTCAGCCCATCAACGATCCACTATTGAACCAAGCCCAGTCTACGAGAATGCCACCTCGAATAGTGTTGCCTCCAATATAGTGCTATCAATCATCTAGGTCGTTTTCGGCATTGGCTGTTTTGATCCGTGGTCGCACTGGAATCTATTTGTGGCCTTTTCAAAAACTGGTATTTTATAATTGTATAACATTTATCGGCAGCACAGATGGCGTTGTGTTTAAGATATCGAGCTACCATGCGAAGTGACGCGGGTTCGACTTCCAGGACAATATTTTATGCGAAGTGACTATATGGAATTTGGGTGTAATTTGTGTCCGTTAAATGTATAATTGTGAAGTACGCGGAACACAAAAATTAGTTTCTTAATGTAAGATATTATTTAAAATAAAAAATCAAAATAAAGCCGGCAGCAGAATCAAATAGTACCTATACTCTTCGAGTCTCTTGGAGTTAGGCCTTCTACACAATGGGAGAAAATCGATCTACTATTCCACGCTTATTAAACGTGAATAAGGTTTTATATCGAGTTTTCCTTTTAACATCGATGTTACCTGTATTCTTAGTCGTCTTTTACGACACCCGCGGGTAAGATAGGGGGTGGTGAACTGAATTCTTATTCCGTCACCACACGGAGAATATTTAACGTGAATGCAAAAAGAGAACAACCGTCCATCCTACATAGAAACAAGTCCATTATTACACGTTATAAATATAATTACAGATAATATATAGCTAATATAAAAGAACGAAGAAAGTACTGTATTTCGAAGTCTATAATAGCTTTAAGTTTTCTATTAGCAATAGTAGGCACGTCACCATTTGATATAACGGATAATAGGCAATAAGGCAAACATTTATAGAGTTAATCATTAGGACAATATTGTATGATTCATTCATTATTTTCCGTGTGATGACGGAGGAAGGATATAATTTACCATCTCTCTTACATATGGGGGGCGTAAAATATGACTAAGGGATACAATATGCATATAAGATTTGTGCAAGGGAAGGAAATCTGGCAATAAAACCCCATACCATCCCGTTTAGACTTCAACGTTGTTGTGACGGAGTACAATTTACCACTCGCTTTCTTGTCTGTGGTTGCATAAAAAACGCCAAAGGCATACATCCAATATGTAGATAACATCTTTGCGAAAGAAACTCGAAATAAAACTTTAAACTAACACGTCTGACCAGCGTCGTATAGTAGGTCAATCACCTTCCTATTGTGGAGGAGGCTTTAGCCAAGCAATGAGATGTATATGAGCTGTCGTGATGACTTCGTTACTACAAAGTATTTGCACTATACTTCCAGACTATAATAGTGGTGGGGCCACACTGTTGACAGTTAGTTGTCTGTTTACAGCCGCGGGCCGGGCCGTGCGGGGTAATACCACCCTGAGCAGAAAATCGACGTCCGTAGTAGCAATTTGTTATTGCGCTTCGTTGGGTGAGCGAGAGAGCCCAACTTTCTAGGAGTGTTTGCTTGTGGTGGGTTTCGGTGATGCCTTTAGTATCACCGAATCTCATCATATTTTTTTTTATTTTTTAATTGCAAACGGTGGCAAACGAGCAAATAGAACACCTGATGGTAAGTGTTGCTGCCGCTCATGGACCTTTACAAGGCCTCTGCCTGCCGCGAAGAAAGTGAAGGGAGTGTGAATGCGTGCATTGAGGCTCGGTGATACAAAAGGCACTATCCTAACCCACCACACGCAAACACCCTCAGAAAGTTAGGCTTCCGGCTCTCTCGCTCACCGAACGAAGCGCAGTAACAAATTGCTACTACTCAGACGTCGATTTTCTGCGGGAGCGTGGTACTGCCCCGGACGGACCGGCCCGCGGCTGTAGACAGATAACTGTCGACAGTGTGGTCCTACCACTAGTAAACTTATTACACGCATTCACACTCCCTTCACTTTCTACGCGGTAGGGAGCGGCCTAGCTGTTCCCTTGGTACTGCAAAGGTCCATGAGCGGCAGCAACACTCATCATCAGGTATATTATTTGCTCGTTTGCCACTGTTTGCAATAAAAAAAGACGATATCATTGAATATAAAATTCATAAGCAGCAAAACAGGACAAATATTAGAATACTCTATATAGAGCAGTTTATCCGAAGACCTTCTATATTCCATGTATTTGTAAATAGCCATGACCGATTTATCAAAGGCGTAAATAAAAATATGATCCAAGCTCACGACGTAACGTACGTATTACTAAGAAAAACCTGTGAAAACTCACCGCTGTACAAGACTTTATTTCCATGGATTACCTCATACGCGGCCTTGCTAGCCACTCAAACGGTTAGTATACTGGCAGACACCGCGCGGATTGTATGTGTTATCGTCCGTCGCGAACAACGACACGTAAACTTATACGAACGAAACGATGAGGACGAATTATGTTAATTTAAAATAGTGTGCGATATTTTAATTTTTTTTCAGTGTTTTGTAAAGATTGTGTAGTCAATGATGGCGTTAGCGTTGTGTATTATTTTGAGCGTTTGCGCCGGTGTTATGGGGTTCAATGTAGACATACCTTCAAGGGTTGTATATAAGGGTAATCAGAATTCTATGTTTGGATTTACGGTACAGGCGCACGTTGATGGCGATAGAAAAATGTAAGTATTTTTCCAACATTTAAATATTATAGAAATTGTAACATGAACTGTTATTGTTTGCGCGCGAAATAGTATCGAGAATGTTTTTAATAATGATGACGAATTGGATATATTTAAAAAATTGGCACCATTGAATGTCTGAATGTTCGTAATTGTTTACATAAAGCTTTGCATATTTTTATGTCTGTATCTAAGCGCTAGGCAAAAACTTTGTGAGTTGTATAAATGAAGCATTTTGTTTATACAAGTGTTCTTATCATTAAAAAATATAATTTTTGTATTTATTTATGGACTTATGAGATGAATTCTGAATATACGGCTTGTATATTAGTGTGTTGAATAAATAGTTTCAACACATTCGCTAATTCGTTTGTTTGAAGACTGATGTCATCGGTACGTTGGAGGTCATTTATTTTGAGAAATATAAATTATTCCAATTTATTCATAAACTTGGCCTCGTCTTTTAAATATTATATAAATTTATTAATAATAAGTATATAATTATATTTAATATCCGTATTTGTCAGTTATAAACTATAAACATCTGTTTTAGAAGCTTATAAATAAGTGAATTTGGACAATTAATCAAACTTTCTTCGCTTGTAATGCCGGACACAAAGTATTAAATTGATTGATTAATAAAAATAGGAGATATAATGTCTCTACATTTCTTAATAATCACCGTTCTTGTCAGATAGATTGATACGGAAATAGTTGTTGATTGAAATATAATTATAATCATCATCTCAACTCATACGTTTAGAACTGGGCTGGAGGCTACTCTACATAGGAAGAATTTACTTATTTTATAATTCTGATCAGACGGGTTAGTATCATCGCAGCCCGCTTACGTCCCAGTCCAGGCCTCCCCCATAACAGGAGGGAATCTGACCTACTATATCATACTGATCAGCCATGTTGGTAAACGGTTTAATTTCGAGTTTTCCTACTCTTGCACAGTTGCTATGTGCATATTATATCCCTTAGTCGTCTTTTACGATATCCACGGGCAACATAGGCTATTCTTATTATATCATCATACAGAAAGTGGGGCTTTAAATATTATCCAGAATTTAACATTTGGCAATTTTTAGGAGCTACGTTCTCAGTTCTCAGCTAAGCATTACCACTAAACCAATGTCAAAGACACATCCCGAAAATGTGATAGGTTAATTGCTCAGATTCGCAAATGCATTTTATTTGATTATTTATTATCTATATGGCAAATATGTGTGGTGACGGAGTAAGAATACAAATCACCATTCCCTATCTTGCCCATGGATGTCGTAAAAGACGACTAAGGGATATAATACGCATATAGCGTCTATGCAAGAGAAGGAAAACTCGAAATAAAGCCCTATGCCAACCTGTCTGACCAGCATTGTATAGTAACGTCAATTTCCCTCCTATTGTGGACGAGGCTGGAGCCCAACAGTAGGAGGTATGAGCTGAAATGATGATGAATGATGGCAAATATGGCTGCCGATTGTGATAACGTGAGTTCGATTATATAGTAATTATTTTGTCTACTCGGAAATCATCTATCCATGGACTTTAAACTTGTATAAATCTAAAAAAATTAAATTATCCAGTACCTTTTTGATAAAGGCATGGGGTATAGATAGCAAAATGCAGTTAATTAAAGGTTATTAAAATATATATTTAGATTCAGTAATCAACCAGTTATTAAATGTTACAATGATATTGAAATAACTCGCGGTATCTATGCGGCAGAAATCACCGGAGATTATATTCGTTTTATTACCATTTTAAACGCGAACCATTTTTTACGTGAAATATTTGCAGAATATCTATAAGTAAATTACATAGATTAAGAAAACAGAGCTTTAAAATTATGTTATTACATCTTAAGTTTAAAAGTTCTTGACTAGTTAGCAAAGTTTTATTTGGCTCTTAGAGGATAGGAGAACAATTTCTCTCCTATTGTGGAAGAGGCTCGATCCCAACAGTGGGACGTATATGAGCTGAAGTGAAGTGAAATATGAACGTTTAAATTATTTAGCATAATTTCTTGCAAGTATTGCAAGGTAAACGTTCGGAGCGTAGGCATACGTTGATGACATCATGTCTTAAGCAGCTGACGGACGCGTATTTTAGCGTTCAACTCATTGATTGGCCTTTATTGAACGACCATGATTTGTAAACGCGTTGGCGTCGAACTGTTGCCGAACAAAACTAATAATACTATTTAAGCTTTTAGTAAATATTACTAGGTACACAGATGGCGTAGTGATTAAGATAGCGATCTACAATGCCAGTGTCAGGGGATTCGAGTCGTAGGACAACACTTTGTGCGATCCACAAATTGTTGTTCCGAGTCTGGATGTAATTTTTGTCCGTTAATTATGTTTGTAAAGGCAATGCAAGGATTATTTCCTTAGTCTTAGTACCTACTGTCCTTAAGAAAAAATATCAAAAAAGACAAATTATTTTCTCGCGTGGTGACAGAGTAAGAATACAATTCACCATCCCCTATCTTGCCCGTGGGTGTCGTAAAAGACGACTAACAGATTATAATAATACTAGCAACCCGCCCTCGCTTCGCTTCGGTTATAGGTTATAGCCGTTTTACCCGCGTAGTTCATGTTCCCGTGGGAATACCGGGATAAAATATAGCCTAGTTTATGCCCTGGATATTATAGCTTTCCATTGGTGAAAGAATTTTTGAAATCGGTCCAGCCGTTTTGAAGATTACCCGGAACAAACAGACAGACAGACAGACAGACAGATAGACAGACAGACAGACAAAAATTTTTTAATTGCTATTTTAGGCATAGGTGTCATGCAAATAACCGTGTGAGCATGAAAAAAGCCTATTATTTTGACATTACAAACAGACACTCCAATTTTATTTATTGGTATAGGATGCATAACTTACTTTCGCATTTATTATTAAAAGCTTTTATTTAACTTGCCCTGTTAGTATGTGAGTATGGGACAAATCTTGCGAGTTAAATTAGAACCACTTCCTGTCGTCAGTTTAGGTTGAAATTTGGTTTAATTACGTAACTTCGGTGACAATGCAATAATATGGGTACCATGAAGCTGGTCTCAAAATGGCGTCGGAAGGTGGCTATAGGAACTCCTAAACTAAACAAGATAAAATCGTCGAGTCTGGACTCGTTTGAATAGTCTTGATTTTTTAGTTTTAGAGCATTTAAATAAAAGCTTGTTTTTAAAAACTTTTTTTAATTTATATTTTATATTAGTAAGGATGCTTAATGTCACGCAGGTTGGTCTGAAAACTATTGCAAATAACTGAATCGACAATTTATTATATTAATTATTAACATATTAAAACTGACACGTGAATTAATCGACTTTCTCAGAAACTGTGTAATAAGGTAATTCATTAATATGCAAATAATTATTTTACGTAATTGCTTAAAAAATTAAACGTTCGCATAATTACGTTAATGATGGCAGGTTTAAAATTATTGTATACTAGCAACCCGCCCTCGCTTCGCTTCGGTTATAGGTTATAGTCGTTTTACCCGCGTAGTTCCCGTTTCCGTGGGAATACCGGGATAAAATATAGCCTAGTTTACGCCCTGATATTATAGCTTTCCATTGGTGAAAGAATTTTTGAAATCGGTCCAGCCGTTTTGAAGATTACCCGGAACAAACAGACAGACAGACAGACAGACAGATAGACAGACAGACAGACAAAAATTTTTTAATTGCTATTTTAGGCATAGGTGTCATGCAAATAACCGTGTGAGCATGAAAAAAGCCTATTATTTTGACATTACAAACAGACACTCCAATTTTATTTATTGGTATAGATATAGATGTCCTGGTAATGAATAGTGCAATATATATTATAGAGGCTAATCTTCTTCATCATCATCAAAGCTCACAAACGTCTCCACTGCTGTGCTCGAGCCTCTTCCTCAATGGGAAGGAAATTGATCCACTGCACCACACTGGTCAGGCGGATTGGTATAAGGTTTTCTTTCGAGGTTTCCCTCTTTTACACAGCCGCCACATGCATAATACATCCCTTAGTTGTTTTACGACTCCCTCGGGTAAGATAGGGAGTGGTTAATTGTATTCTTACTTCGTCACCACACGGAAAACCCTCTCTTTTACGGGATATAATTTGATGATCATGACCAAAGAACCCAATAACGACCTATCTGGTTCAGTTATTCAACGATTAATAAGCGTTTCGTAGTTGATACTAATTCTACAATAAACCCAAGTATACAAAGTAATACAATTTACTCTAAAAACAACTTAATTTATACCAATATTATACTTGTTAGTGGGTAAGTGTTAATATTTTATTCATCACTAGCAACCCGCCCTCGCTTCGCTTCGGTTTTAGTAGTTTTACCCGCGTAGTTCCCGTTCCCGTGGGAATACCGGGATAAAATATAGCCTAGTTTACGCCCTGATATTATAGCTTTAAATTGGTGAAAGGATTTCTGAAATCGGTCCAGCCGTTTTGAAGATTACCCGGAAAAACACACAGAAACATTTTTTAATCTGTATTTTAGGCATAGGGTGTCGTGCAAATAACCGTGTGAGCATGAAAAAAGCCTATTATTTTGACATTACAAACAGACACTCCAATTTTATTTATTGGTATAGATTTCGGCTCTTATACGACCTATTGTTGGGCTCGAGCTTTCTCCACAATAGAAGGGTAATTAACCTGCTATACCACGCTGGTCGCACATTTTGTTATAGGGTTTTATTTCGAGTTTTCCTTTTCTTGCATAGACGTTATATGCATATCCCTTAGTCGTTTTTTACTACACTTACTGAAAAGAGCGAGGGTGGCAGATTGTATTCTTACTCCGTCATCATACGGATAATATTTAAAAATGATATATTTTTAATATTAGGCAGTGCATGAACATGAATTGCTATAATCTATAATTTTTAACAAAATAAAACCATCTTCAAAAAATCAAAATCGACTTCAAATAGTAAAATAAAATTTTAAGAATTCCACTAATTTCTCAAAGATACCATCATCAGATCCTGACCTGATGACTATGAGACCACCTGGGAAGTATACACTATCAAACAAAAAAAGAATTTTGCAAATCTGTCCAGGCGTCTTTGAGTAATCGGTGAACATACATAAAAAAAAAATATTGCGACGAATTGAGAATCTACTCCTTTTTTTGAAGTCTGTTAAAAATTTACATATATCATTATCAACATAGTCTGTCGACAAAAACATTACGGGGTTTTACCAATTTATTTTATCTTATGCATACTTCTTCATTTACATCTTATTCATTTTATCTAAAATTTAGAATTCTAATTCAAATTCAAATCCTTTATTATGTACTAGCAACCCGCCCTCGCTTCGCTTCGGTTTTTGTCGCCTTATCCCCGTAAATCCCGTTCCCGTGGGAATACCGGGATAAAATATAGCCTAGTTTACTCGCTGATATTATAGCTTTCCATTGGTGAAAGAATTTGTTAAATAGGTCTAGCCGTTTTGAAGATTACCCGGAACAAACAGACAGACAGACAGAAAAAATATTAAGTGTCTTTTAGGCATATGTACATATAGTGCAAATAACCGTGTGAGCATGAAAAAAGCCTATTATTTTGACATTACAAGCAGACACTCCAATTTTATTTATTGGTATAGATATAGATAAATCCCGCGGGGCACTTACATATTGTAATTTTTTTACATTTTACCTTAAATTACTACTAATTATGTTACCCTGATTACTATTACTAGAGATTACCTACTCAAATTTTATGAATTAGCATGGATCTTATATCTTTAAACGAGCAATTCTTGTATATATATATATATATATATATATATATATATATATTCAGGATCTCGGAAACGGCTCCAACGATTTTATTGAAACTTGGCATACTAGAGGTTTCGGCTCCAAAAAATCGATCTAGCTAGGTTTTATTTACAGAAAATGTTGTTTTGTCCGTGTTTTTAGCAAAACAATATAATGACATTAAACTTTAAAAGAATATGATTTCAAATTTCGTTGTCAACGTCATGAGTTACGATAGCTCAGTCGGGAAGTTGACCGGTTCTAATTTTGGTTTTTTGGCATTCAAACAGCGGTGTTATTATTATTCTCTTTTTGTAATTTTTTCATATATTTTTCATTATTTATTTTTTATTAATATATATCTAAATAAATTCGACAAAAATATTCCGAGCGAAGCTCGGTCAACCAGATATTTATTATTAAATCATAATGATTATCGATTAATGGCATACAATACTCCGTCAATCTTGCAATAAAATTTATCTTCATCTTACTTTTACCAGTTCACCCTACACTGGTGCAATATCCGAGCAAGTTGAGGTTTATATAATTTTATTAAAAAAACTTATCGTAGTAATGATATATAATTATATGGCGTCGGTTTTTATAAACCTGTAATTAACGAACGCAAATTACACCCAGACTCAGAAAATACTTTTGTAAATTGCGTCATTCGTAAAAACGCCCAAGGTATTATAATGCGCCGATAACATCTATGCAAGAAAAGGAATACTCGAAATATGACTATATCGACACGTCTGACCAGCATGGTTATAGTAGGTCAATTGCCCTCCTATTGTGGAGGAAGCTCGAGCCCAGCTGTGGGACATAACATATATGAGCTGTTATGATAATGAAATTCCCCCTAAAATTGTTTCGGATGGGATCCGGATTCCGGACCAAGATAATCGGAACGCCCGTTGCATTGACCACTGCGCCATCTATATAGGCAATTACTATGTAGTTTGATGTTACAAATGACTTTGAACTTTTCATTTATGGCCGCCATAGACAATGAACTGCAAATTCAAACCGGAAACACGTCACATGCGCAGCACATGCGCGGCCGCAACGTGCGCCCTTTCAACTTTTTTTAAATAGTTTTTTAACTTAATTTAGTCGTGACGGCTATTTTTGTTTGTCGAGGGTGGTGCTTTCTGCTTGATTTATAATGAAATTCGTCGGTTTACGAATATATATTTTTTTAAGTTGTTAACTATTTATTAGACTTTAGTAATGATGTTTAACATTTCCTCCCTGTTTAGAGTAGTAAGTGTTAAATGTCGGTTTTGTTTATTATCACAGAACTACAGTCGTTAGTCTTCGCTACTTGAACAAAGGCAGTTGACTACTGTTACGTTGCAATATAAATTAATGGACTTATTTTATTTATCTGATATGATCAGTTTTGAGTATACTATAAATTGCGATCACCGGTACAAAGGGAAGACAGCACCATGCATAAGTTTAAACTTTGTATCGCGGCACATTTTACAAACATACATAGATACTTTTCTTTAAGAATGAATTAAAAGGCACAGTTTTGCTTAAGACTATATTTTAAGACACGGGTATGGTTTGCAATCGTTTCATGCGCCGAGCTACGGGAGCACCGTGGTTCATACGAAACGTCGACCTCCACATCGACCTCGAACTGCCGACCATCAAGCAGTTTATGAAACGGTGCTCTCAGAGCTACTTTGACTCTGCCATGACACACCCCAACCAACTAGTGGTTGGGGCGGCTTCCTATAGACCCTCCAAAATCTCCTCCATTCGACGTCCTCGTCACGTCCTCGACGAAGAGGACGACAATATCACACTCGCTCAACAAAGAGCCTACACGGCCCGCGAGGCCTTAACAAATAAATATCCGCGGTTCCGCCCTCGCCGTCGAGGTGCGAAACCGCGCCGTGCAAAAGTCACTACTAAAAACGTGGGCACGCCCACTTTGCCTCCAGCGACGCCCCAAGCCGAGGTCCGTTCCCCACAGGGGGAGCCCTTGGGCGATGTCGCTTAGCATACTCTTCTCCGGGTTGAGAGCCCTCAGCGCTCACCCATAGTCCGCGTCAAGCTGTCAAGGCCATCTGCGGCCAACAGCTGTACACACACAAAAAAAAAAAAAAAAAAAAAAAAAAAAAAAAAAAACGGGTATGGTTAGTATAGTACGGATTGGTTCTTCAATTAACGACCACAATTTAAAAATTCAGTGTTTACCAGCTATAAGTGCAGACTAGTAAGAACAAAATTATTTGCAATGATAGCCGTGACAGCTGCTATTGAGAATACTACGAATGCTATAGATGTCTAGGCTTATAATTTAGACAAAATAGCATAGTAACGATTTCTGATATTCACACGAATATTGCACGTATTATTAACGTTCGTATTTGATTGCTGATTTTTACGCGAGTATTACATGTAAATAAATTACTTTAAATTGGGAGTATTAATTGTAAATAAAAATATATTTTACGGATTTTATCGCGTTTGTATTTGATGTTTAATTGCCCGACGAGTCCACCCGTGATCATGAACACTGTAAAGTGTTTGAAACGTCGGGCAATCAAAAATCAAATACAAACGTGATAAAATCTGTAAAGTGGTTTTATTTACAGTTTGTATTTGATTTTGGTACCCTATGCTAACCTGTCTGACCAGTATGATATAGTAAGGTCAATATCCCTCCTATTGTGGAGGAGGCCCGAGCCCAACAGTGGGACGTATATGAGCTGATATGAATGAATGAATGAAAATTTGATTTTAATTAACCAAAATTTCGAAAAATTTTGCCGCCCTCACGGGAAGAAATGGAGAAACGAATACAAGGGCGATCTTTTTCTAGTTTTGTTTGACTGCTTAATTGAAAAGGGCTACTCATAAATATTACGAGTACTTTCTCACAAGTTGTATGATGATAATTGTATCATTGGCGTACATGCGAATTGTCCTAGCAGACGATTTCTACTATCGATTACTTACATTCAACCTAGTAGTCAACGCGTGACGTCATTTCAAGTGCGACATTAAAACGAAAGCGACATGTGTCGCTTTAGTAACGGCAATATTGCATAGTAGCGGGCAACCTTATAAATAACAAAAAGAATGCACGCTGTGCTTACACATGTCTTCCTTGGGCTCTGTAGAACCATAGAGTGATAAAAACGAGAGATATTGTGCTTAGATATATTTTAAACGCTAATGTTTAGGGTTTTGATAAACTGCAGAAACTGCAATAATTTGTTACTATTTTTTAGCTGATTTCTGTTTAAAAGTTAATATACATTATTTTGATCATCCTTTGTATTTAATTAATTGAATTATTTGTTTTTGAAAATAACTTATATTAAGACATACACCCTTGTCGAGGTAGTCTATACAAACTTAAAAAAAATGGACACAATGTAATATCAGATTCGAAACAATAATTTCTGGATCACACAAAGAAAGATCCTGTTCGGGAAACGAATCCATAATAATAATTTCTGCTTACACCACTACGGTATTTATGCAGACTCATCATCATCTTGCTCTTATCCCAATTACTTGGGGTCGACGCAATATGTCATCTGTTTTGACATATTGCAAAAAGTTTCGGCAATGACTTTTATGACCGGCCGCCTGCCTGACGTCAACCCTCCTTGGGAATGTAATCGTTGACCCAAATGGTACCAGATGGAGTTGGTCCGGGTCAATCTAGGGCTTTTAGCCGTCTTTTACGACACCCATGAGCAAAGCAAGGGTTGGTAGTATTCGAAGCCGCTATCACACAGCACATTTATTTATGCAGACTATAAACTTTTAATTATTTAAATAATTAATTTAACAGCCAGTAGTTTAAAATGTCTTTATCTTTTTAGAGTCAACGCAATGCAGTTCACATTACTAGGAATTTTATCATTGTATACAAAGTTGCAGCGTTAGAAACAGTATATTCCTTTGTAAAACCATTGGCACTTACGTCCTTAGTAAATGCTTGTCATTAACAACTCAGAATACAACGTGCCTTTATACGCGTAATGGTTAAGATAAGTAATGAATTTAGCTATAAGCATAGGCATCTGTGATGGCACCAACCACAGATATTTTATTGATTACCGATCGATGTCTATGGTTATATAGTCTGTGATGCGGGCTTGTCATTTATCAATGTTTAACGTTCGTTTACAACTTATTTTTTGTTGAAACTTTGTTCAAATTATGTAGTGGTTTGTAAATGTTATTAGAAATTGTTGTTAGTGGTTACATTTGGAGAAAATAGATATAACTTTTATTGAATTTAATCTTTCAACTTGTATGATATTATGGGCGAAATAAACTCATTTGCAAAAAAAACGGGCGGTTTTGATTTTCATTCATATTTAAAAAGATACAATACCAAAAAGGTTTCAATCGTTTGTACACGTTACTGGCCGGTTTTAAAAATGCTGTGGTATTTAAAAAAGTACGTTCTAAATTCAATTTTTCATTTGATGTTCATTTTTACAGAAAACCCCTTTTTATCCTACATTTTTGGCGTGAAGTTCCAGAAGTTAACATCGACTTTCATAACTTTTATTCAATTTTTATCGATTAATTTCATATCCTTGACTGTCAAAGCTTTATTTAATGCTGTTTGGCTGTATCAAAAATGGTAGATAAAGTGGTAAAAGCTACCAAAATTATCGCGCTGCTTGAAGAGGGTTGCAGCCAATGTTTCGTGGCTAGGAGGCTAAATGTTAGTCGCTCGACAGTCCAAAGGACCTGGCAGCGATATCAGGAGACTGGTTCCGTCGAGAGAAGGCCTGGTTCTGGAAGAAAACCATGTACCCAACCACGGGATGATCGTTTTCTTGTGAGTCGCGCATTGAGAAATCGCAAATCTTCGTATGTGGATCTTAAGAACAACCTCCAAGAAGTAAGAAATGTGCATATTAGTCTATGGACGGTCAGGAGGAGGCTTCTCGCTGCCAATATACGCAGTCACCGCCCGGCCCGCGGCCCCAAATTACTCCGTGAGCACAGAGTTCACAGGCTTAGGTTCGCTAGAAATTGTGAATCATGGACTCAAGACGATTGGAATAGGGTTTTGTTCTCTGATGAAGCCAGGATATCTCTGTTCGGTGAAGATCGACGTCGGCGAGTGCTAAGAAGACAAGGAGAACGCTTTGCAGAGGCATGTTTCGAAGAAATCACACCTTATGGTGGGGGCTCTGTTATGTTTTGGGCAGGAATAAATTCAATGGATCGTACAGAGTTAGTCTTCATTGAAAACGGCTCACTGACTGGGCATCGATACATAACGGAAGTTCTAATTTCTCATGCACAACCCGCATTGGCCGCTCTAGGTGAAGACTCGATTTTTATGGACGACAATGCTCGCGCCCACCGATCCCGCGATGTTAATGCGTATGTGCAAGAGGTCGGCATTCGTCGTTTGGATTGGCCAGCTCGAAGTCCCGACCTCAATCCCATAGAGCATGTCTGGGACGTTCTGAAACGGCGTGTGAGATCAGTACACCCGGCTCCGCAGACCATCAGAGAGCTGAAGAATGTGATTACTGCGGAGTGGGAACGTATTCCGCAAGCAAGTATCCGGGATATACTCGCTAGCATGCCCAGACGAATTCAAGCTGTGATTTTAGCTAGAGGGGGTCACACTCGATACTAAACATTTATCTGCTTTTACTTTATTAAAGAAAAACAAACAAAAAAACTTTTTTATTTTTACTTCATGAGCATATGCACTACTAGCGAATATACACTACTAGCGAGGTTTAGCATTATTTCCCATAAATTGTATCTAAATTTTATGAAATACTGATGAAAACGATTATTTTCTTATTAATTTAGCAAATTGTGTGGATAAAACTACCTATAATTATCAAACAAAGAAATATTAACATTTGAAATGGTTCATTGCTTAGGTGCCCGTTTTTTTTGCAAATGAGTGTATATTAGCAGTAGCAAATAAAGAGAGCCAGTGGCGGCCTTAGGGGGTGGCGAACAGGGCAATCGCCCGGGGCCTCGCGCTTGCAGCGGCCTCACGCAACAACCCAAGCAAATTTAAAAAATATAGATTTTAAATTACATTTTTACTTATTAATTATATTTTACTAGTTTAATTATATTTTACTACTTTTTAGCACTTTGTTTTCAATATTATAAAACTTAAATTTTATTTATTTGTACAACTTTAGTATTTTTCATCAAACATGACAAATCCCTAAACCAAACAACCAGACCTACTTTCGTATCTCATACTTTGCACGAAGGACAAAGGGCCTCGCAAAGACCTGCCGCCCGGGGCCTCGCAAAGACCTGCCGCCCGGAGCCTCGCAATGGGTAAGGCCGCCGCTGAAGAGAGCAAAAGACAACATCTCTACAAGAAAAATAATGTATACAAAAAAAAACATGATTTATTTGACGATGGTTTTGCCATCTTAAGACAAGGACCGAGGGCCGGTGGCTCACCCAAGTGTTGATTGCAGGAGTGGATTGCACGCTGTCCCTTCCGGCGCTCTGGGTGGTTTAATCACGATATGACCGGACCATAGAAATTCCAATAAAAACGCTTTAACATTATTATGATCTATTATTTTTTACAGATATGATAAAAATAATGCAAAACAAATGACATAATAGCCTAATTATTATATAGCTATCTACTTATCATCATTCTGAATTTTATTATTTTTTATTAAAATCGATTATTTTTATTAATAAATTCATATTTAGCTTTTTTATGGGAGATTTACAATTATTTCTTTGGTAAATATAACGATTATATTTTATACATTCATTACATGACTGTATAAAACTGTTTGATGAGATGACTGACAGAGTAAAATAGCATGATAAGTTGATAACAAATGGAAATTTAACAGTAATGATAAAATTTAATTTAAGTATATAGTTGTTAATTTGAGCGCTAATAGATTGTGTTATTTATAATTAAAAGATCATTTTCTCATTCACTGGTATAGATAGTGCCAGTCTAAAATTGTCGAATTTGAATGAAATTACACAAGATGCTTATATGTAAGGAATGTAATCTAAGGTACACTTATATTTCACTTATATCAACTCGAAACAAAACCCTATGCCAATACGTGCAGTCGGGCCGACCACTGAGGGCAAGGAACTCGGCATGGTCGGCCCAATGACGAAGGCGGCGTGGGTACGGGTGGGTTATGGGCCCGCGCAGTCCTTCCATCACCGACGGACGGAATGGACCGCGTGAGCGCTTACCATAGCCGACCTATAAAAAAAATGCCAATACGTCCAGCCTGCGTGGTATAGTAGGCCAATTTCCCCTCTTGTTCCATGGGCGCCGCATGAGCCCTCCCATCGGCGTTTCGATCACCGTCCATTCGGTTGAAATCAGCATCCGGGCCCATATGAGGTACTTGGGCCTGGTGCTCGACGGGCAATGGTGGTTCCGGGAGCATTTCCGCAGGCTCGTTCCACGGCTCGTCGGCGCGGCGTTCGCCCTATCGTGGCTTATGCTGAACGTGGGCGGACCGAGCGCTACGTGCCGACGGCTGTACGCGGGGGTCATCCGGTCGATGGCCCTGTACGGCGCACCGGTGTGGGCGGGGTCCATGACCGTCCGACTTAGGGCTCTTCTGTGGCGACCACAGAGGGCCATGGCGGTCAGGGCCATCCGCGGATACCGCACGGTGGTGACGGAGGCAGCGTGCCTATTGGCCGGAACTCCCCCGTGGGACCTGGAGGCGGCAATGCTCGTCGGATTGTATCGGCGGGTGACGGGGGTGCGAGCGGAGGGCGGTGTGATCTCGTTAAAGGAGCTCACCGCCTGGCGCATAGACGCCCGGCGAGACGTCATTGCCCGTTGGGCAGTCTGGCTGGAAAGGTCTCGGTTCGGGGTGCGAACCGTGGAGGCCTTCCGGCCGGTGCTGATGCAGTGGTTGAAAAGGCGGCACGGGGTGCTCTCCTTCTGACTAGAGCAGGTGTTGACGGGGCATGGGTGCTTCGCCAAATACCTGTACAAGGTCGTAAGGAGGGAGAGTACACCGTCCTGCCACCACTGTGATTGCGACGAGGACACGGCGCGGCATACGCTCGAGGCCTGCGCCGCTTGGGCCACGCAGCGCCGTGAAGTCGTCGCAATCATCGGTGCCGACATGACGCTGCCCACTATCGCTAGGGCGAGGTCGGCAGCGTCAGGAATTGGGACGCGGTCGCAGCCTTCTGCGAGGCAGTGATCTTGCGGAAGGAGGCGGCGGATCGCCTGCGCGAGGAGCGCAGCCTCGATGAGGCGATCCGCCGCCGGCGACTGGGGCGGCGTAGGTGCGAGTACCTGCGCCTGATGCCGCCCTAGCCGATGCCGCGGGTGACGTGACCGGGGATTAGTCCGTCACCCGCCGAGAGGCCGACCGCGTGAGGTAAGACCGACGTCCTCCCCGAGGGGGGAGGTCGGTGGGAGGGTACCCCACGTAGGGGGTATTCCGTCGGGCCGACCACTGATGTCAAGTAACCCTGCTCCGGTGGTCGGCCCAACGACGAAGGTGACGTGCATCGTGGGTGGGTTGCGGGAGTTGCGTGCTTACGCCCCTCTGTCGCCCCGGACGGTGTGGTGCGAGGAGCGCGCCGACCGCAACCCACCCACAAAAAAAAAAGTAGGCCAATTTCTCATAATCGAGGCAACCCAAGCCCAACAGTGGGACGTGTATGGGCTGAGCTGATGATGATGAAATACCCTTGTAGGCATTAACATACATATAAGAATTAATTCATTAAATACATAAGAACCAATAAACATATCCATTATATAAATATTCAAAGCCAGGGGCCGTTTAACAATTATTTATCAAAGAAAATGTTTATGTTTAAAAAATATGGCATTATCGGCGTCTGTAGATAGCTCGTAAATCGGTATGCACCAGTCGACCGATAGCCCACGGACCTCTGCGTTATTATCACTACGCCGACAGCCACAGCGCTTCTCAAAATAATTTTTAGTTTGCGTCGCAACGATATTACGTGTCTGTTTTACTTTCCTTAGCGATGTTGTTTTAGCAACTAAGATAATATACTTACATCTTAGCGATAGTACGAGTAATAGGTATGAAGAATCAAGGAACATTTAGATAAATATTTGTATTAACATAATATATACCTTACCTACTTATCTTCCGTGTAGTAACGGATTAAGAATACAATTCACCACTCTCTATCTTGCCCGTGGATGTCGTAAAAGACGACTAAGGGATATAATATGCATATAACATCTGTGCAAGAGAAGGACAACTTGAAATGAAAGCCTATACCAACCTGCCTGACCAGCACGGTATAGTAGGTTAAATTCCTTCCCACTGTGGAGGAGGCCCCGAGCCCGACAGTGGGACGTTTGTGGGCTGCGATGATGACGATGATGATACCTTACCTATGAATATGAAGTACAATGGCGATTAAAATAAGCGACCTTTTGAAGTTTTGATGCGCAGCAGTTAATGATAATTTATATTATTTAAATCATCAGCACACGGGGTTTATGTATCTATTTATTAAATTTTTCTTTTGCCTGGCCCTTGCCCATTTTATTTGGAGTCGGCCCTCCGTAGCATGCGTCTCCAGGTCGCTCGGCTCTGGGTCGTCTCTGTCTGTTGATTTGGGCTTCTTTAAGGTTATTTTTTATAGACATCCATGTGATGCGGGGTCTTCCTCGTCCTCGGGGTTTAGTTTCGATGTCTAACACTCTTATGGTCGGCTGGTTGCCTCATAACGTGTCCGCACCACCGCAGACGGCACTCCTGTAGTTTATCTGGGATAGGTCTCACTTTGAAGGGGCCTCTTACGTGTATCCATCCATCAATCAGCCTACAGACGTCCACTACTGGACATAGGCCTCCCCACGAGAAGCACTCGGGACTGTTCTGCGCCCCTTGTATCCAACGGTGCCCTGCGACTTTGAGAATGTCGTCAGTCTAGGTGGACTAGGGGTCCACCTCCTACGCTGCGCCATCCGATTCGTGGTTGCCACTTGAGAACGGATGTCATATAACATATATTATTATTCTTCGTAAATCAAAGCCAATTTAGGCATATCGGAAATCAAAATTGTCAATAAACTATGATTCTCTTAGGTGTTTTTTAAATATTTTCGTGATTTTCCTTCAGTCTGACATGAATTACATGAATGAATATATGTAGGTCATAGTCATCAGTTCTTGTTATTCAATTGACGTTTGCTAAGGAAAACTTGACCAGTCAATGAAATATTATTAATCATAACCTAGCTTAGAAGTAAACAATGGAGTAATGAGTTGTTTGTAGAGCGGAGTATTAAGGAAAAAATATAATTCATTGAACACTATCATCGTTATTGGATGACTGTTGTTTACAAATAAATAAAATTGAAGTATCTGTAAATAAAACTACTTTACGTATTTTATCGCGTTTGTATTTGATTTTTGAATGCCCGACATTTCGAACACTGCAAAGTTCATGGTCATGGGCGGACCAATGTATAATATTCGCGTAAACATCAGATATTATTTTGAAGTGTCTGTTTGTAATGTCAAAATAGTGGGCGTTCTTTTCATGCTCACACGACTCGCAAGATACCTCTGCCTAAAAATCAGTTTAAATCTTTTTTGCCAGTTTGTTTTGGGTAATCTTTAAAATGGTTGAACTCATTTTGATAATATTTTACTACTAGCCGCCTATATAAGGACTAAATTAGGTTATATTTTATCCCGGTAATCCCACTGGAATGGAAACTACGCGGGTGAAACCGCGAGAACTCGCTAGTTACACCTATGCATTATTTATCGATACATATTCGCTTTGATAGCACAGATTAGGAGCTCAAGATTGTCTTAGTGTAGACATGTGATGGGGATTGTTATACGTAAGAATTGTAATAGACTCGAAAAGAAATGAATGAATTATAAGAATGAGGATATAAAAAGAGTGAATGCAGATGTAAGTTTATGAAAGGCAAGGACAAGTTATGCCAACCATCTCAGCGTGCGATAAGGACAGGCCAATGATGATCGCGTAAATAGCGTTGAAGATATGTATGTGACATTATATTTACTTATAGATAACGCCCAGTTAGTATGAGTTTGCATTGTAATATAATTATTTACTGTATGTTCTCCGGATTTACTTATAAATATCTAGAACAAATTTTTGTCTGCGGTTTCGCAAGCGTAAAAAGAAAGTTTCCAAAAGTAGTTTTTTTTTATCCTAAAGGTAATGTATTTCCTCGATTTAAATTTTATTAATATTGATCTAGCCGTTTAACACGAAATGGTAACAAATGTTTACAAACGGCGTTGTAATATTAGTGTGATGCGATGTGATATTTGGTGCTCAAGATTTATTCCAAGATATCAGCTTACAAAATATTCATTACCATCGTTCGTCTGCCATTATGTATATATGCCATATTCTCTTTCTATGGTAAGGGAAGAAGAATTCAATTCACCATCTCCTATCATAACTTGTGTGTTGTAAAAGACGTATAAGGGATATAATATGGATGTAATTTGTGTCCGTTAATTGTATGTTTGTAAAGTCCCCCGCAATACAAGGATTATTTCCTTAGTGCAGGGTGTTGTCTTAAATAAATAAATAAATAAATAAATAAATAAAATATGCAAATAACATCGGTGGAAGTGGAAAGGAAAACTCAATATTAAACTCTTTACCACGTCTGACCGGCGTGGTCTCCATCCATTCATCAGTCTACAGACGTCCACTGCTGGACATAGGCCTCCTCACGAGAATGCCACTCGGAACAGTTGTGTGCCACTTGCATCCAACTGTTTCCTGCGACTTTGAGAATGTCGTCAGTCCACCTAATGTCCTACGCTGCGCCGTCCGATATGAGGCCAATTTTTCTCCTATAGTGGAGGAGCCCCGAGTCCAATAGTGGGCCATATGTGGGCTGAGATGATAATAAGATGATATATGTTCAGGATACTATAGTTTACAATAAAACGTCCATCTGAGTCTTTAGAAAATGTTTATATAAATGTCTTAATATGGTTACTTTCACTTCAAAAAATAACGCGGCTATCACAAATAAAAATAGTCAGTCAAAACAAATATCTATAAAATGCATAGAGAAACTATTCTTAAAAGAAGATCTACGGTATTCATCTTTCATCGGACGCGTCTGCGCCGGCGCAGTTTCCGTGACCTCATTACAAATATGGCGCCCGCGGTCGACCTCAACGTCTGAGTTTACTTTGCGCCAACTATTGTATCATATCGACTATTGGACTGGCAATATATGTAATCATAATTTTGACAACTTTCAGGTGAAAAAAATATTTCTTTTTGTACGGAAAGAGACTCTTTTGAACTTCGTTTTTGATCTTTCTGAGTCGTGGTTTATTCTTGCAATCATCGGCATTCCTTCGATATCACTTATAGTTCAGTTGTTTGCTTATGCACGAATGTGTACAGTTAAAACACCTTAATCTTGATGTAATGACGAAGTAAGAATACAATTCGCTACCCCTCTCTCTTGCACGTAAAAGATGACTAAGGGAAATGATTTGCATATAACATCTAGGCAAGAGAAGGACAATATGAAAGAAATCCCTTTATCAGTCAGTCCAAACAGCGTAGTACAGTAGGTCATTTTCCATCCTATTGTTGAAGGGGCTCAAGCCCAGCTGTGAGACGCATTTTAATTAAGATTTTAGAACTAAATTAAATGTTTGTAACTATGTGCTCACAGCTTATTGTTATATGAAAACTTTTCATAGCATTAGTTGGTTATAATCATATAGGTATAGCAGCGAAAAAGCATTTGTTTGACTTCTAATACATGTAGAATGAAATCCTGTACAGTACACAAGATTTTTATGACTGGTGGTCGATTGGACGGTAACCTTTATAAACATTATAGGCAGGTGGAATTTGCTTCATCATCTCATCATCTCAGCCCATATACGTCCCACTGTTGGGCTCGGGCCTCCTCTATAATGGAAGGGTAATTGACCTACTATACCACGTTGGTCAGACGTGTTGGTATAGGGTTTTATTTCGAGTTTGCCTTCTCTCGCATAGATGTTATATGCGTTTTATATCCCTTAGTCGTCTCGTACGATCACCCATGGGTAAGATAGGGGGTGGTGAATTGTATTCTTACTCCGTCACCACACGGATAGTCAATTTGCTTACGACGATAAAAATCATTGAATATATTAAGTTAGATCAACCTCTGTGGACTTTTGAGTGATTTTCTATCATAATATTAATGCTATTCGAAGGTAATTCTTGGCTGCCAGTCAGAAATAAAATAACAATAAAAGAGTTTAAAATATCGTAAAGTCGAGATAAGACAAGTTGCTAGTTCAAAATGGATATGTCCATTTGAAATGATATCTTTTTATTACGCCGAACAAATTAGTTAGATAGTCAAATCTCAAGGATTATTATCGAAGTGAAAGTTCATTCAAAAGATTTTGCCTCGCGACGAAAGTTATTTTTTGCCTTGATTATTGGGAAACTTTATAAATTTGTTTTATTAATGACAGATGACTCAGCAATCTTTTGATTGGTCATTATCCCAGCTTTTAAATTAATAATAAATGTCAAAGGAATAGTTTTTTATTAATATCCACTACAATGTTTAGTGCTTCCAGAAACCGAAACGCAACTGTGTAATATTAGAGTACTGGGATGATAGAAAAGTGCTGGAAGAAAGCAGAATACATGGTCAAAATTTAGATTTAAATATAAAATAAATGCTGTAGAGGTCTGATTATCCGGGGCTCATATTTTTGTGGCGACCACAAATCGTTTCAAGTCTGTATGTAATTTGTATCCGTTGGTCCTCCGCAACACATAGATTTATTCTTCGACGCGGCATAGAATACTTTTATTAAAAAAATTACAACAAGTTCAGTTCATTCAATTTTGAAGTACAACTTCTCACTATCTTTGTCATGATCAGTTTGTTAAACAACTATACCCTATAGGGTGGCCCCAAGATGGAGAAATATCGTAACAACCGGCAGACGATTGTCGATCCCAGTTGGTGTTATAAATTCCCCAGAAGAGTACTGTTCAGTAAAAACAAGAAGCGAGTAATTTTGGATGGTCCACATGACGGTAGAGGAGAGAGACAGGTTATACGGCTATAACCTCGTATACGTACCCTTTAGTCATATAATCTGTCTCCCAAAAAAAGGAAGGTATTGTTGCCCTTTTTTTAGTGCCATTTTATCAGATTTGACTCCCATGGAATAGCATGAGGATATATTACATCCTAAACACATTATAATATGGCGAATGATGTCTCAAACATATCTTTACAGATATTTGTATATAACGACGTCACAAATGACGTAAGCCTAACAGCTAATATTAGCCGGCTATTTCTGTTTCACTATTGTTAGTATCGTATCAAATTCTTTACACTGTTTTAATTAGATGCGTTCCTAAACGCATAAGTGTTCCTCCATAAATGTTCTAGTGCTAGAAGATTTCTCCACTATGTAAGACAATTTTATTTAAGTTGGCTGAACGGCAACGCAGTTAGTATAAGTTTTTATATTGACTATTCCTCTTGTTTTCTGCATGTAGGTACCACGCTTATGTACGTATGGTGACGCAATAAGACAATGCATCACTCCCTATCCTGCCTGTGGATGTCGTAAAAGACGACTAAAGTATGCATATACATATAAAATATACAAGAGAAGGAAAAATTGAAATAAAATCCTATACCAAGATACCAACACGTCTGACCAGCGTGGTGTAGTAGGTCAATTTCTTTTTTATTGTGGAGCAGGGTCGAGCTCAAAAGTGTGACGTATGTGAGCTGTGATGATTATGCTGAAATATATCCGATTGTACAGGGTGTATCAGGTTATGGGGCAACTGTTCGAGTATGTTGTAGTTTAGCGGTCATAGATCATAATTAGAATGTATATTACACAAAAAACAATATAACACAAAAGTTGTAGTGATTTCAAAAATGTGTGTCTAAGAGTCTGCCTTAAATGTTACATATTATGTAGGCATGTACAGAATGAATTTATTGCGCAAACGCTGCAATGGTAGCGTAGGTGCAAATGCGGCTCGTCAACGGTCATCGACCGATCAGCTGATTTAAAGTGAAGTTTGTCTTGCTTAAGCGCACGTAATCATTGATTTATTCAATTTCTAATGAACATTTAATAAAGTACGAATATTTTGCAGATTAAGAATGACTGACTTTATACATTTCAATCAGATTTACACGAAAAAGCGATAGCAAAATTGAAAACTTTACATGTCTCTAATTCATTAACGAATCGATATTTTTCCTTTAAAAACGTCCGATTCATTTGAAACTTTGCACACTTATTAAGGATCCATGAAAATGCTGTAATTTAAATAGTTTGTTCCATTGTTTTTACAGGATTAGTGATTCTTTACATGTGTGGCTGAGATTTTATTGTGTCTCGATAGATGTTGCTATTCCTATTGCCTGCATTGCACTTATTAATTGAGTTATCTACAAAAGCGTGATTATCACTTTTTAATAAACTATAAACTACCTTTATTAGATAATTTAATTAAATTGTCTTCATATTTCCTACTAGATTTTAACAATCCAACTTAAAATTTATTAGGAATAGGTTGGTAAATTATATTCAGGTAGATTGTTATCACACAGAACGGATGAATTTAAGGCTAAAAACTGTAGGTTAGATAAATAATTACTAAAAAAAACTAACCTCAATTGAGGTATATTTAAACAGACAGCGTTCATTTGTGTAAATTGTAACATTGGAATTAATTGGCAGTTATGTGTAAGCGTTTACAACATTGAACTTGATAATTATCAACAATTAAAGTTATTTAGAGTTATAATTTTATAACTATTTTAGTAAGCTTGAAGCATTAATATATAATGTGTAAATTTTAACAAATATTTTTGTATTCATTCATTCATTTATTCATTCATTCATTCATATCCACTGATATACCTACGTCCCAGATTTGCTTTAGAGTTGCCTTCACGATAGGAGGTAAATAAACCTACTATAGCACGCTGGTTAGATGGTATAGGTTTTATTTCGAGTATTCCTTCTGCTGTATCATGTTATCTGCTGTATCTATGTTATCTACTATATCCATTGCTAGCAACCCGGCCTCGCTTCGCGTCGGGTTCAGTCGCCTTACCCGCGTAGTTTCCGTTCCCATGGGATTACCGGGATATAATTTAGCCTATGTTACTCCCTGATATTATAGCTTTCCATTGGTGAATTTTTGAAATCGGTACGGTGATTTAAGCCTGAAAGTCAAACAAACAAATTTACTTTCGCATTTATAATATTAGTAAGGATATCTTTTAGTCGTCTTTTTCTCACCCACGAACAAGAAAGGGGGTAGTGAACAGTATTCCTAGTCCTTCACAACACGGAAAACTGTTATGCAAATGTTATGTTACCCCGAATAAATGTACAATATTAGAATAATAACGTATAGAAGGATAGTGTCAATACTTCGAAGGTTTGAAATGTGAATCTAAAAACACTAATGGCGCGCAGACGATTACACACGTATACACGCACACCACTATACAAATTATGAAATCAAATTTTGTTTTTATTAACATAAATCGTCGAAATACTTTTAAAAGTGACGTTAAAAACCTTTTTAAGTTTTACAAATGTGTCATAACCATTTGAATGCACAAACCGTCATAATTACCTATTTATTTTTTAAGAGTTGCGTACGTATGTGCAGTACAATGACTTGTACATTGCGGAACAGTTCCGGCGTAAGCTCCATTAGGCTCCAATTGAAATGCTTCACTTTTTGTGCGCGGACTTACCGTCTATATGTTATTATTCTAAGTGTACAATATTATAATTTATTATTATCATACTGCTCTTTTGGATTATATTCTTACTCCGTCACCACACGGAAAGTATGTATCTACAATGTAGATACGTCTATTACATACTGCAGTATTATGAAGGCATTTCTTTTATATTTTTATGTGCTGACAAATATGTCTAGAAGGTACACCTAAGTTGCTCTTGCTCACAATAAATTAAAAAAAATCCACCTTTTCTTTGGGGGTCGGTTACGGTTGGCTCGTTCCTCGCTCCACTCCGCCCGGGGTGACAGAGGGGCGAAAGTACGCACACTCGTAACCCACCCGTTACACGTCGCCTTCGTCGTTGGATCGACCACTGAAGCAGGGCGATTTATCGTCAGTGGAAAAAAAAATCCACCCTAAGGTTGTCTAGAAGAAATTAAAATGTGCAATAAGACCGCCTAATTGTATCAACGTATTTTTTTTATCCTATACTTATGGTGTGCAATAAAGAGTTATTGTATTGCATTAAATACAAATGCGACAGATTAATTTTAAAAACTGCAATAATGAGTGTAATTTCCATATAAAATGACGTTATTTAGTATTACAAAGTTGGATATTGAGGACAATGACGAAATCAAAACAATATTTTTCCTTAAAATGTGCTGATGAGTCCGAATACCGAGTAAATGTATCGCTCGCCTTGACACAGAAGTTGCGTCGCCGCAGACAGCACACGCGCTTTCAATACAAGGTGATCTAGCTACGAGCATGTTTACTAATGGGATGAAAGGTTTTGAATTAAATAATTTGGCTCACGTTACATGTTTGTCAAAATTCACCATCATTACCATCATCTCAGCTCCTATGTCTTCCTGATGGGCTTGACCCTCCTACATAATCAAAGAGTAATTGACCTACTATGCCAAGTTAGATATTTCGTATAGGGTTTGTATTTGAATTTTCCTTCTCTTGCATGTATGTTATTTGTCGTGATCTCGTCGCAATCATCGGTGCCGACCTGACGCTGCCGGCCATCGCTAGGGCGATGGTCGACAGCGTCGGGAATTGGGACGCGGTCGCAGCCTTCTGCGAGACAGTGATCTCGCAGAAGGAGGCGGCGGATTGTCTGCGCGTGGAGCGCAGCCTCGATGAGGAGATCCGCCGCCGGCGACTGGGGCGGCGCAGGCGCAACTACCTGCGCCTCATGCCGCCCTAGCCGAGGCCGCAGGTGTCGTGACCGGGGATTAGTCCGTCACCCGCCGAGAGGCCGACCGCGTGAGGAAAGACCAACGTCCTCCCCGAGGGGGGGACGTCGGTCGATGGGAGGGTACCCCAATTAGGGGTATTCCGTCGGGCCAACCACTGACGACAAGTTAACGCTGCTCCAGTGGTCGGCCCAACGACGAAGGCGACGTGGTTTTCGGGTGGGTCGCGGGAGTTGCGTGCTTAAGCCCCTCTGTCGCCCCGGATGGAGTGGTGCGGAGGCACGCCGACCGCGGCCCACCCACAGAAAAAAAAATGTATGTTATTTGTATATTATATCCTTAGTCGTCTTTTATTACATCCCCGGCCAAGATTTGGGGGTAGTGATTTGTATTCTTACTTCGCCACCACACGGCAATTAACATTAATACAAGAATGTTTCACGTAAGCAAATATTGAAATTGAATAGAAGGGACGCTTCATATTTCCTCACGCTTAATCAACGTAATTCACACTTCGAGAAAGAAATATTGGATAGCATCAAAGTTGAACAGATGCTACGTTCAGAAGAGAAACACATCATCATCATCATCATCGCAGTCCACGTACGTCCTACTGTTGGGCTCGGGCCTCCTCCACAATGGGAGGGAATTTGACCTACTATACCGTGCTAGTCAAATATGTTGGTATAGGGTTTCATTTCGAGTTTTCCTTCTCTTGCACAGATGCTATGTGCATACCATATCCTATAGTCGTCTTTTACGACATCCACGGGCAAGATAGGGAGTGGTGAATTGTATTCTTACTCCGTCACCACACGGAAAAGGAAGAGAAACACGTGTTAATTAAATTTATCAAGCTCTGCGTCAAATTGGAAGTTGAAGTTGTCGAGCAGAAGTTTTCCATTTCAAATACTAATAGGAAGTTTCCTTATCGTCTATTCCGTTTTCATCCTATCCAGTATTTCTTACAGTCATGTGTATGGTATTTCATTTGAAAAATTGTAAATGTTCTTTCCTATTCTCCATTTCAAAATAGTATTGGATATCCGCCATGTGTTGTATAATTCAATCAATCATAATAACTTGTGGCAACCCGTTGGCTCTGCACTTATTAGGCCGATTTCAATCCCATTTTAGACGAAGGTTTGGCAGTGGGCCTTTTAATCGCATAGAATATGTTACCTATATAAGATTATTACAACCTATTTGATTTCACGAATGTCATTGAAGCTTGATTATGTCTATTTGTCTGAAAAACTCAACAAAATTTAGTTTTGTTTTTCGTGGTCTTAAGAGTGAAATGATGGAGGGATGGAAGAGTGGAATGAAAATATTTAATATGGATAAGCTATTTGCTGATTAAATAATGTATTGATTATTTTATTTTAAACTAGTGACCCGCCCCGGCTTCGCACGGGTCCAATGCTGATACTAAATATACTACAGCATGTCCTTATATACAACGTTCACAGCTTTTTTGTCTTTAGACAATACAAATATGTTTTCTTATGTTACTCTTGAAAGAGCGACATATTATGCATGTATTATACATAAACCTTCCTCTTGAATCACTCTTATCTATTAAAAAAACCGTATCAAAATCCGTTGCGTAGTTTTAAATATCAGCAGATCAGACAGACAGACAGACAGCGGGAAGCGACTTTGTTTGATAGCGTGTAGTGATTTTACTTATTTATCTGGCGTTTTCAACTGGTCGTTTCGTTCTCAAATACAGTAATGTAAATTATGAGATTAATGTTTGCCTTTATCAGTTATGCCGAATGTCACAAACTAATACTCACAACTGCCTAACATAGTGAGCGAAGTTATTAAGATTTTGATTCTATCCCCACGATGGTGAAACAGCTCTTGATTCTTCGGTTAGGTTAAAAGAATATTATTATCATTTCATTACCATAGTTCGTTCAACATCAAGGTCGGATATTGGTTTAACGGTAGCTGATATAGTTGAAAAAAGTATAAATTATGTATGATATTATCAAATAAAATATTTGAATATGAAAGATGATAAAATTGTCGACAGATATTTCGAATAATAAAAGATAAATACATTTTTATATGTTTTAAAGCAATGACGAAATCTAAAACTCGTAAACTCGAAGTGTTTTTGATTAAAATGTTTTTTAAAGAGATTCCAAACGAATCTGATTTGCATATTATGGCTATTGGTGTCGAAATAATATCAACCCTTAGATTGATCATGGATGTCGT
Source organism: Lymantria dispar (assembly GCA_032191425.1). NCBI lineage: Eukaryota > Metazoa > Arthropoda > Insecta > Lepidoptera > Erebidae > Lymantria > Lymantria dispar. The sequence continues at coordinate 3,570,960 of CM063444.1, read as the reverse complement.
CATGCATATTAATTTGAGTCAACTTTATTTAAGGCTATTTGGTCAAGAATAACATTTTTAAGTTGTGCTGACGTCAGCAAGACAGCCAGTTATAAAACTATTGCCAAATCTTTTGCAATACATATAGCCCAATCGGGAAATAGACAGAATTTTTTTTTTACCCATGTGTAGGAGGGGTCATAAATAGCTTAAAACCAAAAACTCGACCAAATCCGACCAGTGCGTTAGCTGCCATATTGGTTTGAAAGTCAAACCTTGTTTTAGCTATATCTCCTTTATTTTTTATTTTTTTACAAAAATGATAAGAACTAAAGTTGTTGCAAATTTGATTCTCTACAACTTTGATTCTCATAATTTTCATCGTACAATCAATATTTACGGAAATAACTGCATATAATTGCGAAAATGAGGTCAATGTATAATTCGCCTGTATCTCGATTATTATCGAATTTAGCAAAAAAAAAAAATATAGAATCAAAGTTGTAGATCATTAAATTTTCTATAACTTTGAGTGTTATGAATTTTTTAAATTTTTATATTCCCCCGTTAAATTGGCGCAAAAAAATTTCTGACTATAATTAATTCCAGGTTAAAGTCTAACCCGACTGGGCTAATATCGATGGATGAGTAAATATTGTATCGACCCCAAGTAAATAAGAGTAGGATGATTTCGATGATGATAATGATGATGAACTATAACACCAGTAATATGAGGTAACAATTTTTTTTTTGTTATGGGGGAGCTATGGTAAGCGCACGCGCGGTCCAATTCGTCCGGGGCGATGAAAGGACGGCGCGCGGGCCCATAACCCACCCGTACAACCCACCACCCCAGCGCTTTGATCCGCCTGACAAAATTTGAGGTAACATAATATAAGATTTGAAAAACTGTTTTCTGTGTGGTGACGGAGTAAGACTACTATTCATTACCGCATATCTTACCCGTAGGTTTCGTAACATACTTAGAGATATATGTAATACGCATATAATATCTGTGCAAGAGAATGAAAACTCGAAATAAAACCCTATACTAACCTGTTTGACGAGCGTGGTCAGGTTAGGACGGTAAGTCTTCCTATTACAGAGGAGACTCGAGCCCAGCAGTGGAACGTATATGAGCCGAGATGATGATGATTTTTGGAACCAGTTTTCATAAATTCTTTCTTTATTCCTAACTTATTAAAGATTTTGATACCTAATTCATTAATTTGCATCTTCTTTATATAGCTACTTATCTCGAAAACTATCTCGAGTTTGAAATAAAATACTATATCAACCAGTTAGACCAGCATGGTATAGTAGGTTAAAGTCATTCCTATTCAGTAGTAGTCTCGAGCCCACTGGAACGTATCTGAGCAGAAATGAATTTTGGGTAACATTCCAAACAGTAATAATAAGTAATATAATATATATGTATTCCGTCTGCCAAAGTTCAAGACGTATAAAGGTATTGAAGGCAGACGACAGTTTAAAAATCAATAGTTTTCAGTTTTAGTCCATCTAACCTCCAATCCCATAATCATAATTATATTAGATACCATCATCACACAATAGTTTTGCACCTACCGTTGGCAGTCCACGTGTGTTATGTGCAGACGTGGAGTGTCATCGGTAGACGTCCCATCCCATTTTTAGATTAAATTTCTCCAAAGGCTTCTGTGTGTTGGATCCATATCCCCATGTACGCCTTTCAAAGGACCGGGTATCTTTCCTTGGAAGATACCCGTGAATATAGGAGCAATATAAAACATTTAATAATACTTGTTCAAATTAAGTGTGTGACTATTAATATGTAAATGTCAGTAGTATTTCTACCTCTCACTACTTAAATAATGAATATAATATCGATTAAATATTGCCAAATCGTGCTCTGATTTGTAATATTTTTTCACTTTCACTTATCGCTTTTACCGTATATAGTTATTGTAATAAATTACAGGGTTCATAATAAATTAATTACGTTATTACGCAGTCTTGATTCGGGTCGTTTTTTGAAGATATCCTTTTTTGGCGCTTTTGGAAAAAATAAGGGTTTTTTTACCATGCGCGCACACCGTTACCAAAAACCGACACCCTGAAGTTGAGGCGTTATGAAGATTTTCACGATGCGCGTGCACCGTCACGTAAAGTCGATACCCTGAAGTTAGTTAGTCAGCTAGAAAACTTTCAATCTATTAAATGCCTTTTGATCTGAAACGAGAGTGAATATAGACGAGAGTGAACCTGATTGTTGGCGTGGCGTTACGACATCACGCTATATGACGGAATATGCGAGGGTAAACCCGATTATTGTAGTGTGGCGTTAACGCCACGCTATATATATATATATATATATATATATATATATATATATATATACATACGTAGTCTATACGTAGTAGCGTGTGAGTGAGACGCAGCGACGCGATCTTGTGTGCAAGCGCCTGTGCGTTGTCTCTCGCCGCACGGAACTCGCATACCTATGTAGTAATGAAAATAAATGTTTATTGAATAAAAATCATCATTTTCTGGAAAAGAATCTAATATTTTCTTAGTGTCGTTCTTTCTACAAACGTAGGATAGTGCGAAGGATAAAATTTTAGAAAGATTTTTCAAAGAAGTATAACTTCTTACTTGCTTACATAAGTATATACACATTCTTTTTTTTAGCTGGTATATTGATCGATTTGTGAAGTGCTTAATTTAATCCGTTATCAAGGTAGTTTGTATTCTAGCTTAGTTTGTATTAGTTGAAGTTTAAATAAATTAGTGATAGGTTAATGGCCGCATTAGTACAATGTCACGTGTACGTTTCACACTTCGGCACTTCTAAGTATTGCAAAATTTGTACGTTAAATTATATTCCATTATTTATCTAAAGATCGATTTAATAGTGAGGAAATTTTCATTTATCTCCGATTTATAAATTCAAATTCAAATCATTTATTATGCATAGACCCCGAGAGGGCACTTACATATTGTCAATTTTACAAAATAAAATTAAATTATCCAATAAAAATAAACTACCACCGGATCGGAACGCGACCGCTACTGAGAAGATCCGGCAAGAAACTCAGCGGGCTTGTCTATTATTTTATTTTTTTTTTCTTCTTACTAGATATAAATTTGTATACATGTTTTGTAAGACCTAGCTCCAGTGTGATGCCCTTCGAACTGCAAGATACTTAATATAATTCAAATGATTATGGCTGGACCAGATCCTACAAGCGGCACCCGATCACGAGTTAACTACTAGAGCAACCATCACTCCCCTCAACCACTATGGAGGGAAGGGAGAGACCCGCTCCACGCAGCTACCGCAAGTAGATCCTTCAGTGAGCATGACCAAGACCATATGTTACAAACATGTTACAAACGACGAAAATGCAAAATTTCGTTAGGCAAAACACGCTACGCTTTACAATATTAGTTATTATAAAAGAGTTTATTTAAAATAACAAGGAAATTGCATAATGAGGAGCTGCTCACAACCAATCAGTATTATCATCTACATAATCCGAGATTTTATAATAAGCTTTCTTACAAAGTCTATTCTTGATAGCTTTTTTAAACTTTCTTGTTGGCAGGTCTCGGATATCTTTAGGTAATCTATTGTAGAAACGTATACATTGCCCCATGAATGATTTGCTAATTTTTTGGAGACGAGTAGTATGTACAACTAGTTTGTCCTTATTCCGAGTATTCATTTCATGAATGTCACAATATCTTTTGAAGTTAGCGATATTTTTTTTTGACATATAATATATTTTCGTATATATATTGTGATATAACAGTTAGAATATTTATTTTTTTGAATTTCTCTCGAAGTGAGACTCTTGGGCCCATATTATAAATTGCACGGACAGCCCTTTTTTGAAGAACAAAGATTCTATTCAAGTCCGCGGAGCATCCCCACAGTAATATGCCGTAAGACATCAGACTATGGAAATAAGCGAAATAAACTATTCTAGCTGTTTCAATATCGGTTAACATTCTTATTTTTTTTACTGCATAAGCCGCTGAGCTAAGCCTACTCGACTACTTTTCAATATGAGGTCCCCATTGAAGTTTAACATCTATGGTGATACCTAAAAAAACGGTCTATATATAACGAAAATGGTCAAATGTGCCTTATTTTCTTTGGAATGATGATTTTTTTTTACAACCTGCACTAAGGAAACAATCCTTGTATTGCGGGGGACTTTACAAACATATAATTAACGGACACAAATTACATCCAGACTCAGAACAACAATTTGTAGATCGCACAAAGTGTTGTCCCGCGTGGGATTCGAACCCCTGACACTGGCGCTGTAGGTCGCTATCTTAACCACTACGCCATCTGTGCAGTATTTAGAATATGTAAGCTGTGCCGCTACAAATATTATCGTGGGCGTCGTAAAAGACGATTAAAAGATTTACATAGGCCTGAGCCAACTTCATCGGATGCCGTCAGGTCGACGGCTGACAACACAATTAAAAATGGTTTTAGAGATAAACATCTCCACCGGGCTGGTCCTAGACGACAAGGAACTCTAGTCAGCCCGATGGCGGAGGGGAGTAAATACGGTGAGTTATGAGGCTCCGCTCCGCACTTTCGTCATCCTAGACGGAACGGACTGCGTGTGTGCCCACGCAAAAAAAGGGATAAAAAAATGTGTACAGAGTACGCATGTCAGAAGTGAAACTTCTTTATCCTTTATTCTTCATCCTTCATCCGTCATCCTTCATCCGTCATCCTACATCTTTCATCCGTCATCCTTCATCCTTTATCTCATTCTCTCGCCGGCTGAATCATATACATTTAAGTGTTTCAGTCTCTATGAACTCGCTTTTTCGTTTCATCGAGTTAGAACTCACAACGATTTTAAAGAAGTTTCACTTCAAAAATCTGAAAATATAAAGAATAATATTAAATCTTTAAGTTATGATTAATAACTATTGTTTATCTGATATACAGTATTATGTCATCAATTCGTGTCTAAGACGTTGAGTCAATGTGAGGCAGGTGGTATAACTGAGAACGTTAAACAAACGTGTTATTGGTAACTTATATATGAATGATGCCATCTACAACATACTTTGTATTTGAAACGGATTTATGAACTACTTTATATATTACTAGCTACCTGCCCTGGCTTCGCACGGGTCTAATGCTGATTCTAAATGTACTACAGTATGTTTTTATATACAACGTTCACAGAATTTTTGTCATTAGACAAGAGAAACATGTTTTCTTTAGAGGTTACTCTTGAAAGAGCGACATATTATGCGTGTTTTATACATATAAACTTTTCTCTTGAATCACTCTATCTACTAAAAAATCCGCATCAAAATCCATTGCATAGTTTTAAAGGTCTAAGCATACATAGCGACAGACAGCGGGAAGTGACTTTGTTTTATACTATGTAGTGATTGGAAAATGAAATGACGCGTATTTCATGCTTCATCATTATTATATTAGCCAATATAGTCCCACAGTTGGGCTCGGGTCTCCTCCATTGTGGGAGGGAATTTGACTTATTACACCACTTATTTGTTTTTCTTATCTGCATATTAATCCGTTAGTCGTCTTTTACGACATATACGAGTAAGAGAGGATGGCGAATTGTATTCTTACTCCATCACCACACGAATCTTCAAGCTTCTATACATGTATATATGCTTCTATATATCATGCTACTACACCTTCTATAGCGCGCTTGTCAGACCTGTTGGCATAGGGTTTTATGTAGACTTGTCCTTCTCTTGCTTATATGAATTTACTCCCCATCCAAACCTGCCTATAGAAGGAAACTTTTTTAGAAGGAAAATTTACTTGAAAATAAACTATTAATTAAAATATGGAAAAGCTTTTATTTAAATGCTGCTTGTCAAGGCTATTCAAACGAGTCCAAATTCAACGGTTTTATTTCGTTTAATTTAGAAGTTCCTATGGCCACCTTCCGACGCCATTTTGAGACCAGCTTCATGGTACCATGTTATTGCATTGTTACCGAAGTTGCGTAAGTAAACCAAATTTCAACCGAATCTAACGACAGGAAGTGGTTCTAATTTAAATCGCAAGATTTGTCCCATACTAACATACTAACAGGGCAAGATAAATAAAAGCTTTTAAAAATTTTATATAAGTGGAAATGTGTCACAAACTCGCATTTTAAGTTAAAAGAAACTACACTCAATTGTTTTACAAAAACGTTTGAGCAATTCGTAAGTTAAACAAATTTTAAATGACGCATGATATTTACTTTCATATTTATAACGATAAAATAAGTCAATATTTGTGTAGTTAACTGTTCTATCTAAAGAAATTTCTTATGAACCTGTTAGGTTGAACAAATAACATAAAAAATAATAACGACCGGATATATTGGTCAGCATGGTCGGCCCAGATGTGGCGCCCGGCTGTGGACGACCACTGCAGCCTTTGTATGCGTGTGCGTAACGCACAACGGATACGTCGCCGTCAACGGAAACGCCATAAAACTAACGTAATTGTTATTTAAATGCAATCAGTAGGCTTTAGTGCTTGTGAATGAGTAAGTGTTTAAGAAAATCTATTAGTTGTTTAGCGTGATATTTACTTGAGACCGTGTCGAGTAAAGTTTACATGTAAAGAGAAAATAAAACGGTTTACTCGACCTATTGCTTCGTTGGTTCAATGGTAAAAGTTCTTATATCAAAATGTGGGTCAAAATTTAATAACTAATTTCTGTAGCGGGCAGGAATAAATTTCTGTAATAACGATGACTTTTTGCATGTGAAACAACTTAGCACGTGACCATGAACGTTGAAGTGTTCGAAACGTCAGGTAATCAAAAATCAAATACAAACGCAATAAATGCCGTCAATTTAAATAATTGACGGCATTTATCGCGTTTGTATTTGATTGTGTAACACTCGTGTAAATATTAGGAATCAAAACTACCTATATGATTTCAAATTAAAATATCCTAAATTCAAATCTTGAATAATAGTGAGAATGAATTCTGTGTTTCTCGAATTAATAACGTCTGAAAATCCACCTTCAAACCAACAAACAAGTTATATTGTAGTCGTAGTATCTGTCGAATGTTATAATGGCTATATTGCTCACCGAACGTAGTGCAGTAACAAATTTTCTGCTAGAGTGTAGTACCCCAGTAGGACCGTTCCGCGGTTGTAGACAGAAGATTGTTATTAATATTGATTAATGACCATGGATATAAAGTCCTTCAGTCGAATACATTGTAGTTTAACAATTCATATAAATAGTCTGTCAGTAAGTCAAGTCGATACCATGATTTGATTGCTGACAATAAAATCACGATTTCATTAGGAATTTTGGATGAACACGAAAATGCACGTAGTTCACCATTATATTATATTCACTAAACTTCAGAAGCTTAATTGTTCAATATAAACTGTAAGACACTAAAATAATGAATAAAATTAAGAGCACCACATGACATTTTGACATTCGCGCCAAAACTCGTAGACAGAAGACTATCGACAGTGTGGTCCCACCTAAAATATAAAATAGCTGTCTTTTTTACACAATCCAACTTAAATTCATTTGCTTTAAAACACGTGTTAATTATTCGAATTTAAAAGGCATTTATACAGACATACCAAGGAATATATTAGCATATACTTAGAGTATCTAGGACAAGTGAACATACATACGGGTAGTGTTATCGTACTATTGAACTTATAATTGAAATAGGTCGGCGTCGTATTAATTGATTATCTAAGTATAATGACTACTTATCATTTAATATAATGTATATTAATATAATGACGTATTAATTAGGTTTATTTTCTCATTTTTTTAAAAGTGAAGTTACGTGACATTCTGTTTAATAATCAATTGTGATTCTGTATGAAGTAATTTTCAAGTCTATATTTCCGTGTGGTGACGGAGTAAGAATACAATTTACCACTCCCTCTCTTGCCCGTGAGTGTCGTAAAAGACGACTATGGGATATAATAAGCATATACATTCTATGCAAGAGTAGGAAAATTCGACACAAAACCCTATTCCAACACGTCTGACTAGCGTGGAATAGTAGGTTAATTGCTCTCCTATTATGGAGAAGGCCTGAGCCCAACAGTGGGATATATATAGGCTGAGATGATGATGATGAAGTCATTTTTATCAATGATCCGAGTTTGAGAATTCATAGTTGGTAAAAATCACGAGTGTTATTTCGAGTTTTCCTTATCTTGTAGTGATGTGTGATGCTATCTGCTTATGTCTCTTATTAGTCTTTTATCACCGACATCAAATCAAGGGCTTCTTAGACATCACACGGGTAAGTGTTGTTAATATACTACAATGGATTACCATTGTAGTATATTAACAACATTTACCCGTACATTATCCGTATATGTATTAACATATACGGATAATTAAATAAAATCTTATTTCTAGTTTATTACCTGATTAGATGAATGACGAATGACGTATTTACCACAAACAAAATTACATGGGCTTCTTAGTCATCACATGGGTAAATGTTGTTAATATACTACAATGGTAATACATATACGGATAATTAAATAAAATCTTATTTCTAGTTATTACCTAATTAGATGAATGACGAATGACGTATTTACCACAAACAAAATTACATGGAATTGATAATTACTATTATATTAAATCATAATCAATTAATTGATAATTTAAAAGACAATTTGGTAGTGAGTGTTATTCCAGTTTTCTGTATGATTATCGTTTTCATGACGAAACAAAAACTTAGTGAGACCATCGTCATCGTTAGCTTATATACGTCCCACTTCTGGGCACATACCTTCTCCACAGTAAGAGGTAAATTGACCTACTATATTACTATTACTATACACTAAGCAGGCGGTTTGAAATAGGTTTTATTTTGGTTTGAATTGAATAGCGCGAAGAATGGCCGTGCCCTTCTTTAAACGAGGTTTAAAAAGAGCAATTTCTTTACGGTAGGCAGCGGCTTGGCTGTGCCCCTGTTATTGTAAAGGTCCATGAACAAAGTATCACTAAGCATCACTCTTGCTCGTTTGCCACCATTAGCGATAAAAAAAATGACGATGAAAAACGTGAGGTTTGATAGGATATTTACTACCAACGATGTCCTACAGCACCGAAACATGGTCTCTAAATGTTAGCCTCATAAAAAAGCTCAAAGTCGTTCAACCTGCTATGAAGAGGGAAAGGGAAAATCTAAACTATAACTGCCAATTTTATTTTATGCGGAATCACCATTAATCATTAGTCTGCCCTTATCTCACGCTAACTGGGATCAGCACAAGATGTTCTTACCTTCCATTGACTTCTGTCAGTCGTCATATCGGCACTCACTGCTTTCATACACATACGGATGGATTGTGTGAATGAGGATTCACACAATCCATCGATCTCTTTTTGGGTCGCTCCCGATTTCTACGTTTGTCCATTTATATTGATTGATAACCTTTCTTGCCACATGCCTTTCATCTCTCCTCATCATACGTTCAAAACAAGACCATCTAGCGCTACTAATCCCCTGCACCGGTTAATTAAAAAAAAATATATTGACAATTCTGAGCCGATATTCAACAAAAGCTAAGATCTAAATTTACATGCCCTTTGATCTACGGAGATATGGACTGTTTTTGAAACGATTATTTTTCTCTAGAATAACAAGTCAAGGCTTGCTTGTCTTCGCCTGCAAATTTTCACATGGTGAATTTTCGCATATGATATTATCCTTTTTATTTCCCTCTTTTATCCGTTTGTTTTACGTCTCATTAGACAATGGTTATAACTGATGGGTGCGTGACTATTTATTATCTAAAACAAGCTAGTAATATATAATTTCTTTTCACACAATTTTTTTACACACATATAAAATTTATGATATGACCAAAACCAAAGCGCTGGATTGTGGCGAAATTATCTATACCTGCTAAATTATATAATTTATTTATTATTTTAAAGACAACAGTTCTTAAAATGGACTAATACCTTATCATAAGTTGTACAAATAGAAAAAGTTAGAATGAAATCGATTGAAGCTGTGTGGCGGTGACTACAAATACTACTAACACTTACATTGCCCGTGGGTGTCATAGAGAATGACTAAGAGCTTTACATCAATCAGGGTCAACTCCATGTCATGCCGTCAGGTTTACGGTTCCCAAGAAACATCCCCAAGGAAGATTGATGCCATGCAGGCGATCGGTAATAAAACTGTAACTAATAACTTTTGTAATATGTAGAATAGAAGAGCCTCTAGCCCAATAGTGGGACATGTTTGAGCTGGAATAATGAATGAAAATGATGATAAAATGGTAATTAATTATTGATTAGTGGTAGGCCTACGTGTTGACATTTGTCTATTTACAGCCGCGAGTCGGTCCATCCGGGTAGTACCACACTGAGCAGAAAATCGACGTCTAAGTAGTTGCTGTTTGTTACTGCGCTTTGTTCGGTGAGCGAGGGAGCCGAAAGCCAACTTTCTGAGGATGTTTGCGTGGGTTTTGGTGATGCCTTTAGTTTCCCCGAACCTCAATGCACGCATTCGCACTCCGTTCGCTTTCTTCACTGTAAACAACCTAGCAAAGGTCGATGAACGGCAGCAATACTTACCATCAAGTCAACTGTTAGCTCGTTTGTCACCGCGTGCAATAAAAAAAATTAAGATAGCAGGTTGTTCAGTTCAGTTATAATAAATATAAATCGTATTGCGGCGAAGTAAGAGGTAACCATATGGTCGCACATACGCGTAGGTATTGAACAAGCCAACGTCATCACCATTCATCTCCAACTATGGCTCACTAAAGATTTTATTTGGTATGTAATATTAGTTGCTTGGTTTGTATTAGTTAACGGTGCTTATCAATATCTATCTAGCCTTTCTGTTGAAAACGAAGAGTTTTAGTTTTTAAGCGACTTCAAAAAATTTGTTTCTCAAATCGACTTATGTGTTTTTGTGTGTTGCGATTGATTTTGTTGATTCTTTTTTTCTTTGGTAGATCATACTTCAGAAGTAGTCCCATATAAATTTGATCAAGTTCTGATTAATAGTTTTTGAATTGTCCTTAATAATTCGTAGTTTGTTCCTCTCGATTATTTGTTTTGAAGTTGGTATTTAATTGTTATAATTTTGTATTATTACGTCTCTTTCCGTGTGGTGACGGAGTAAGAATACAATTCACCACTCCCTATCTTGCCCGTGGATGTCGTAAAAGACGACTATGAGATATAATATGCATAACATCTGTGCTAGAGAAGGAAAACTCGAAATGAAACCCTATACCAACATGACTGACCAGTATGGTGTAGTAGGTCAAATTCCCTTCCATTGTGGAGGCGACCCGAGCCGAACAGTGGGACGTATGTGGGCTGCGATGATGACGATGATGATGTGTTTTTATTTTCATTACGTACTGCTGTTCCATTCTCCTGATGAGCTGTTAGCCGCTTTTTTACTAGTAATGAAAATATAGAGTGATATATTCTAAAACCGTCACAACTTTCTGTTTTATCTTTTTGAAAAGTTTGTATGCTCTAAATGGTCCCCGTTTATAACATCTACTGTAAATGTCAACCCACCAGCCCAAAGTGGTGAATTTACCGTTAATTCCACTACAACAAAATTAAGCCCAATAGTGGACTTAGATAGGTGATAATTTTGGAGCTTATCATTATCATTCAGTATTAATTTATTTTGGATCTTATCATTATCATTCAGTATTAATACGATTATGTATTGTTAAAAACAATACATAATCGTAGGCCTCCCTTATAGATTGCCACAAAGCGCGGTTCTGTGCCACCCGCATCCAACAACTCCTAGTGACTTTCATCTAGTCATTGGTCAGTCCTTGGCTGGAGTTTATGGTTAAGGTCATTTAAATTTAACAAGTAAAAACAATGACACAATATATGCATCAGACGTGACCAATCATCTGAATCACTTTGTATTTCTTACTTTGTACTTATGCAAGTTCTAAGAATGTCGCTCCGTCATACTTCGCCTACGCGACTCACGTGTTTCAAGTGTAAACACTGCTTTATTTCATACTACTGTTATTCATATTTGTTTGGGTTTATTGCGCACCGGGTCTAACTTCGTTCAACAACCGAACAATTCCTAAAGCACGTTTTTCGAATAGAAAATTGATATTTTTGTTTACAATATAATGATTTCTGACGTTAAATACAAAAACAAATGCGATAAAATCCGTAAAGCTCTTATTTTCAAAGACAAGCATTAAGGCAATAATTTCTACATTGGACTAGGATAAACGTATAATCAACAGACACTTGGGCAATTACATCTAGATTTAGAAAGACAATTTGTTGATTGCACAAAGTATTTTCCTGCACGGGAATCGAACCGACGATACTGGCACGGTAGGTCCACGGTCCACTCGGCAGTAGTGGTCCTCTCAACAGCGTAAGTAGCGGTGGTCAATTATCATTACACATTACGGTACCGGTGCTATTGGAGCAAAACTTATAAGATCTACACTGTTTCTTATGATTTCTGATGTTTATGCGAGTATTATAAATGAAACTATTTTCACGGATTTTATCGCGTTTTTATTTGATTTTTGATTGATATCTGCCTGTGATCATGAACGCTGTAAAGGGTTCGAAACGTCGGACAATCAAAAATCAAATACAAACGCATTAAAAGCCGCAAAAACAGTTTTATTTATTATTTCTTATAATAAAAATTGAATATATTTTCGTGCATAGTGCGACGGAGCCGTAAAAATCAGTGCAGTTGAATTTGGATCTCGTAAGTGAAAGATTACTGACATTGGCGTGTGCCATTTAAGGAGTATAAAGCTTAGTATTGTATGACCATATAGGCAAGTCACGATGAAATACAAAAATGTCGTATACACTTGTAGGGAAATCGCAAACGTGGAGGCGTATTTGAAAAAAATATGTAAAGTAGTTAAGATATTGTCGATATAACATTATTTATATGATATAATTTCTCGTGTGGCGACGGGATATAAATACAATTGACGCCGCCTTTTGCTTTTTTACAAGCCTTTATTTAGTTTCATCTGTCCCGTTGTCTGTAATCAAATCTTGCAAGTTAAATTTGATCCACTTCCCGGTTTCTGATTGAGCTGAAATTTTGCATGCGTGTATAAATCCGATGACAATATAATATTATTGTGACATAGAGCTGATCTGATGATGGACCTGGAAGCTGGCCATAGGAATTCCGTAATTAAACGACGCAACCCCATCGAGTTTGGGCTCATTTGATTCGACTCGAACTCGACTTGACGAGTACTTTGATATTATATGGTAACCAGGGTCTAATGGTGGACCTGGCTTTTTAACTTTTTAGTTCACTTTGTTAACAAATAATAAAAACTTGTTTTTAAAAAAGGTTCTTTAATTTATTATCCGTTTATATATATATTCTCCGTGTGGTGACGGAGTAACAATACAATTCACCACTCCCTATCTCGCTCGTGGATGTCGTAAAAGACGAATAGAGTATAAAACATGGATATACAATCTATGTATGAGAAGGAAAACTTGAAATGAATGCCTATACCAATACATGTGACCAGCGGGGTATAGTAGGTCAATTTCTCTCCTATTGTAGAGGAGGCCCGAGCCCAACAGTGGAACGTATATGGCCTGCGATGATGATGATGATATGTTCCGTTGCTGGGGTTGAACTTCTTCCATAATAAGAAGGAAATTGACCTCTTGCATAAATGTCAAATGCATATTATGTATGTATATCATTTAACCGTCTTTATGACATTCACGAGCCTTGTATTCTTACCCTGTCACCATACGGACCTACAAATGCCCTGCATTAACGACTTGGTACTACTGGGAGAATAAGTACTTTGGGAGAATATAAAATTATCAAAATCCTTAGAAAAACAATTTATAAATAACTAACAATTCACCCTCGCTTCTCTTCGGTTTTAGTCGCCTTACCCGCGTAGTTACAGTACCAGTGAGAATACCGGGATAAAATGTAGCCTATGTTACTCCCTGATATTATAGCTTTCCATTGGTGAAAGAGTTTTTGAACCATCATTATTATATTATCGTAAGACCCTGCTGAAAAGTACAATTAATCTTTGAGCTCAAATTAGGACCTGAAACTTGAACAGGACCTCATAATTGACGGTTAAATTACGGAACATTATTATATATTACTAGCAGCCCGCCCTAGTTTCGCTTCAGGAATATCGGGATAAAATATATTTTATGTTACTCCCTGATAATATAGCTTTCTATTGGTGAAAGAGTTTATGAAATCGGTTCGGAAGTTTAAGTGTGAAAGCGTAATAGAAAAAACAAACTTACTTTCGCATTTATATTATTAGTAAGGATAAATAGTTCAATGGGACACGTTTGGGAGATAATTTATTGTAATATTTCTAAATCTACATACACCAATGTGCAAAATTAATCTCGCTCAAACAAATATACTTCCTTCACATATATAGATAAAAGATCATTGACATTTTGTTAAACGATTCGCAGTGATATTTAAGAATAATTATGTACTAAACTAAATTAAAATAAAAAATCAAATAAAATTTTAGGCAAATTCTGTTTAGTTTTTTTTTCCTACTAGCAAATTCTTACGTGTGCTGACGGAGTAAAAATACAATTCACCACTCCCTAATATGTGTCGTGTAAATAATCGTGTGAGCATTAAAAACGTTTATTTTCACATTACAAACAGACACTTCATTTTTTTTATTTGTATAAATTACAGTATTCGTAACTATATGAATGGTAAAAACAATACTCTCGTAAACACCAGGCAACATCAGAATCTTAGGAAAAGTCATTTCTTAGTCAAATAATGTGTTACTGGCGAGATAATTTTGGCACATATTCAAATGAATGAATAATTTTATTAACAGAACAGGATGATTCTGGACAAATAGATTATAAATTAATGTTCAAGGTCAATGCGTACGTGCGATTTACTTTTCTATAGTTTTAAATATTTCATTGTGACCTTCGTTCGGTGATATAATGATCCAATAACCAATCAAGAGATTCCTGGTTCGTCATTTGGGTCTGGAAAAAGAGCATTTCGTCACAAAATGTTATTGTAATCTTGGCAAATGTTAATATTTGTCCTACTGTTGGGTTCGAGCCTCCACCATAATAGGAGTGATATTGACCTAACACACCACGCTGGTCAACTTGTGTGCAGTTATATGCACATTATATCCCTAAGTCAGCTTTTATGACATTCACGAGCAAGAGAGGGCGGTGTTGAATTGTATTCTTACTCCTTCACTACACGGATGGGATCCTATATGATCATCATCATCATCACCTTGCTCTTATCCCAATTACTTGGGGTCGACGCAATATGTCATCTGTTTTGACATATTGCAAAAAGTTTCGGCAATGACTTTTATGACCGGCCGCCTGCCTGATGTCAACCCTCCTTGGGAATGTAATCGTTGACCCAAATGGTACCAGATGGATGGATGGGATCCTATATATAGTATTTATTTTATTTAAAATATTTAAATAATGACAGCCCTCTGAGTTTTTTCTCGGATCTTCTCAACTTGTCGTCGCATTCCTATGCGGTAGTAGATTATTGGATTGTTTCAAACAATGTATAATTGTTTTTTTTTTGGCTTATACAGAATAAGTGATTTGATTTGAAGTTTACACAGGCTTAGCCGTTGGTAACAGCTTCTGTGTATGTATAATAAAAGATGTCAAAACACTGCACAAAGTTTCTGAACTAATATTGTATATTTTAACACTTTGAACTTACACCTTTCACTATAGATGTTAGAATTATCATCGCGTCATTTAGCGAGCGTATCGTAAGTTGAACTCTATATTTTTCGTACAGTTTTGTTATAATTTGAATGTATAGATATCATTGCTTTCTTTCTTTGTGATGTGAGAATAGCACTTTCATTTTTGTTATGTTGGGTTAAATTTCTTTTTAACGGACTTCAAAAAAGGAGGTACTCAAATCGTCTGTATTTTGTGTGTTATCTCAGAAGTTTTTCTAGGTCGCTCATGGAGTGGGCGAGCGACCCTATAACTTACCGTATTGTCTTCCCCATTGCTATTAGACTGACTATAGGTACCAATTTTTTGACATCCGTGGTCTGCTCGGCCCCTTTAGTGTAGTAAAAAACGACTAAGGGATATGATATACAGATAGCAAGAGAAGTAAAACTAGAAATAAAACTCTATGTCAATATGTTTGACCAGGGTGGTATAGTAGATCAATTGCCCTCTTTGTTGGAGGCTCAATCCCAACAATGGGACGTGTAAGAGCTGAGATTATAATGATGATGAAATGAATATTACATGCATGTAAATTATTATGTTAGTCATTATATGCGCTTGTGCATGCCGTCCCTGCGCGTGGCGTAGGAAGAAACATGCAAGTGGCAGGGACAGGTGCCGAGTGATTTAATTAAAAAGTTAACAAAAATACACCGCCGACGAGTTAGTTAACCGTGTGTATAATTAACGGCCACCCTTCCTGCTTACCCGTTTTTATTTATAGATTAATTATGTATTATGAAGAAAAAGAGGGAGAGTCGCATGACTATTCCGAAAATAGATTAATTAAGTATTGTCAAAAATATTTTTTTTTTCTTTTCGATGTCATATGTTGAGTATATACAGGCTGTCCCGTAAGTAATGGACCAACGGGCTATGAGGGGTAGCGAGACTTATTATCTAATAAAAATACTCAAATTTATTGTCCTAGGTCTTATATTCTTGTAAGTTTTAGTAAAATTTAATATTTAGCATACATGGATGACATTTTCATCACATTTAATAAAAAAATCCTAACTTCAAAACTACAAGACCTAGGACAATAAATTTGAGTATTTTAGTTAGATAATAAGTCTCGCTACCCCTATAGCCCGTTGGTCCATTACTTACGGGACACCCTGTATATCCCTTAATCTTTTTTTATAACACGCATGGGTAAGATGGTGTGGTGAATTGTATTCTTACTCCGTCACTACACTAATTCTGAGCTTGGTACTGATAATTTCTGGAGATAATCTTCTGGAGAAATTAGAAAATTCCATTTTTTTTTGTTTGTCACAGGATTCGAAGCTAAAATCAGCAACAACATGCTCTTACATTAATGAATCAGTCAAAATTTGATTGATATTTGTAAATAAAATAAATAAATTTTCATGTGGTGACGGAGTAAGAATACAATTCAACACCCCTTTTCTTGCCCGTGGATGTCGTAAAAGACGACTAACAGATATCTTTGGCATATAACAACTATGCAAAATTAGGATTACTCGAAATAAAATCCTATACCAACCCGCCTGAAAAACGTGGTATAGAAAGTTAATTTCTCTCCCAATGTGAAGGAAGCTTGACCCCAGTAGTGGGACATATACGAGCTGTGATAATGATGATTATAAATATTAGTTTACAAAATGACTACAAATAAATTCCCAACAAATTTCTCAGTGTTATAATACGGGTATGCTTCTTACATTGCTCCCACACTATTTGACCTCGGCTTTGTAATCATGATGTGTAAATCTCAATGTCTAGTTGCGGTTATTACATACATTTTATCAGATTTTAGAAGGTGGTAAATTAAATTCTGTGTAGTAACGGAGTAAGAATGCAATTCATGAACATTTTGTCGTAAAAAAGGCCAAGGCTAATATGCATATAACATCTATGCAAGAGAAAGAAAACTCGCAATAAAACCCTATACAAACACGTCTGACCAATATGATGTAGTGGGTCAATTTCCCTCCGCTTTGGGAGGAGGCTCGAGCGTAATAGTGGGATGTTTATGAGCTGAAACGAACGAAGTGATGGAAATATAGAAATATGTAGATAGTTATATTCCGTATGGAAACAGAGTAATAAAATAATTTTTAACAAAAAATAAACCGACTTCAAACAGTAAGCTAAAAAGCAAAAAATAAATTTACTTCGCACACAGTCATATGTATTTTAATTTAATTAAATAGAAATGATTAAATATTTATTTTATAATTTTGAAGTCGGTGCCAAGTAAATGCTACTAAGTACTACTAGGTACCGATTCATATATTTATCTAATACTGTTATTTTTTGTAGTTGCTTTGATATTTTTAATAATATTGTATTTACTTAGTGATTTGATATTGTAGTAAAGTTGTTGTAGCATTTACTTGGCACCGACTTCAAAATTATAAAATAAATAAATACATTTGACTTTGTGCGAAGTAAATTTATTTTTTGCTTTTTAGCTTACTGTTTGAAGTCTGTTTATTTTTTGTTAAAAATTATTTTATTTTACGATTTTAAGTGACGGGTAGACCGAGCAAGGATGCTTCTCGAATGAGGAGACGTCGTTTACTTGAGACAGAAAATGATAGACGAAAACGATTAGACGAAATTAAAAAAAAAAACAGCTAATAAGAAGAGAATAAATGAAACGCCAGAGGAGCGCAAAAATAGAAGATTGTCGGCTATGAGAACTTATATATCAAATAGATTAACTAACGAAAGTCAAGAAGATCGTGACCATCGTTTTTCTTTGATTCTTTGATTCATGAGCGATTATCAAATGAAACCGAAGAAACCCGTGAGCACCGGTTCAGTTTGATTAATTTAATGCTGTAAATCATTGAGCAATTACCCCAACTGTCTATGGTCTCCATCATCAGATCTACTGCAAACCTTCATTATAATCCATATGGGTGCAAAGTTCGCATTAATATAAATGAATTAAGTCCAAGCACGAGGTAGCTACTTTAAACCGTTGAGAAGTTCCCCAAACTGTCTTCGTCTACATCATCAGACCCCTAATGACAGTCCCAACCCACCTAGATGTAAAGTTCTTGTCAATACAGATTAATCAAGCTCAAACATAAGGTAGCTGCAGTGAATCGTTGAGGAGTTCCCTGGAGCGTCTCTGCTCCATCATCAGATCTACTCCAGACCCTTATTAAATTGTAGTGCTTTAATAAGATACTTAATGAAAAAACTTACAAACGCAGCAGTCGCCCCTACGATGTTTGAAAGTTCCCCTTGATTTCTCTGGTCTGCCATCATCAAACTCTGATTTCCTTATCACGGAACCAACTTTGAAATATCTTCTTTTCAACAAAAAAAGAATCTTCAAAATATTTTTTAAACGACGAAGTTATCCGTGAACAAACATAACAAAATATACAGTCGAATTGAGAAATCTCCTCCTTTTTTTTTGAAGTCGGTTAACAAGTATCACTTTAGCCCTACATACTACTACCTAGTTTCCATCGACCAATTGCAGTACTATCCCCTAACTCCAAATCGTTAAGGAGTTCTGTAGCTTCATCATCAGCACAACAGCATCAGATGTTGGTTCAAGCATACCTCACAAGCAACAAGTTAGCCCTACATACTACTAAATAGTTTCCATCGACCAATTGCAGTACTGCCTGTTAACTCCTAACCGTTAAAGAGTTCTGTAACTTCATCATCAGCAGAGTAGCATCAGATGTTGACACCCTGAAGCATATACCTGAGTAAGACATGACTATTACGTAACAACAACACCATACGAGCAAACAATTTTCGGTGGTTGCCCTCGATTTCTCCTGGATCCCATCATCAGATCCTGACCTGGTGAAAATGGGACCACCTCAGAAGTGAACTCTATCTAACAAAAGAATTTTTTTTTTAAATCCGTCTATAATTGACTTGCCGTCGGTGAACATACATAAAAAAAAAATTATACATACAGACGAATTGAGAACCTCCTCCTTTTTTGAAGTCTGTTAAAAATACAATACGTCTACCGCTCTCTTGCCCGTGGGTGTCGTAAAAGATGACTAAGGGATATAATATGCCTGTAATATCTATGCAAGATAATGAAAACTCGAAACAAAACCTTATACAAACACGTCTGACCTGCTATAGTACGTCAATTTCCCTCTCATAGTGGAGGAGGTTCAGCCCAACAGTGGAACGTGTATGTCCCGAAATGATGATGAGTCTTAAATGGGCCGGCGTTCATTCGTGCGTACCAAATTTTCGCAGAATTTACCCTTTCATTTATAAGCGATTTGGTACTGTGCTTCATTTGATGAGCGAGACCTAAACCTCCTCTTATTCTAGAAGTCCATAAGCGATAAAAACGGTTGTATTTATTTCAAACGTGGACAGTTATTTATCTAAATTTTCATATATTTTATTGCAAACCAGCGAGACGTGATTGTTGATCACCCAATTTTAGAACGGTGTATAGTTGGTTTGGTACGTAATTCCGGTTCTTGGGTGGTCCATGTCTATACTAGATAATAAAGTACTAAGGGCATATGTGCTACGTATACCCGTAGTGGGCCATCGTAAACTCATTATACCAAGGATGACGTAAGTTTTAGATTAGAGCGATAGTTGTCTTGTTCCATTTTAACGAAACTATGCAATTTACATACAAGCGCGAGCATCCTACACTGCATCGTCCGATACGTGGTCGTAACTCAAGAACCTTTTTTTGATTACTTGCCGTTCGTCGAGAGATGTGGCCTGCCATTGCCATTTCATCGTGTTCTTCGTGCTATGTTGGTTATACCCGTTTTTCTACGGGCCGTATTTCGGATTCTATTTTGCAAAGAAATCCTGTGCATAGTCCGTTCATTGTCGCTCAGGGTGCTTCTTCTGCGGGTTTTTTTTTTTTTTTTTTTTTTTATTGCAAACGGTGGCAAACGAGCAAACAGTACACCTGATGGTAAGTGTTGCTGCCGCTCATGGACCTTTACAAGGCCGTTGCCTACCGCGAAGAAAGCGAAGGGAGTGTGAATGCGTGCATTGAGGCTCGGTGATACCAAGGGCACCACCAAAACCCTCCACACGCAATCACCCTCAGAAAGTTGGGCTTCCGGCTCTCTCGCTCACCGAACGAAGCGCAGTAACAAATTGCTACTACTCAGACGTCGATTTTCTGCGAGAGCATGGTACTGCCCCGGACGGACCGGCCCGCGGCTGTAGACAGATAACTGTCGACAGTGTGGTCCTACCATTCCTGTTTCCGTATTTCGGATTCTATCACACTGAGCGACATTGATTTATGAGGCCTACATTTAGGGAACACATTTCCGTGCCGTACGTCATCACTGGTAGCACACACTAGTAGTAGACCTGTGCTTATATTATAATAATGCAGATTTAAATTAGAAGTTTCTTTGAAGACATGATATTAAGCTGACAAGGCCGGCCAAAAGTCCACAGGCCAGCAAAAAAGAGGGATTCAAGGTAGCAGTTGTGGAAGCCAAGGGTGATTATGAGTGGCATTTCGTGTGGCAAAATAAGTTATTTTATACGGGACTCTCATGTCGAGCATATTTATATGTATAAATACTATACTATCTAAGAATTATAATTTGAGTATTTTATCGCTCTTTAAAGGTGGCTTGTACCGCGTACACAGCCTCAGAATTAATCTACTAATTATTTTGTGGGATCACCTAGGATCCGTGTTGATCTTAAATTTAGATAAGCTAGCGATGAAACCCGCCGCTGCCCGGTGTTAATGTCCATATTTAAAACCCTCATATTTTATCACTTGCCTCTAATAAGCCTCTACCAGTTGAATTCAAGATAAGTTGGTAATAATTTATAGTTTAAGACTATAGTCACCTCGAAGTATGCTATAAATGCTTGAGAAATACTAACGATTGTATCTTCTCTTGTATTAGGACTATTAACGGAATTGTTTTGTCGGTTATCATTATTTACGATACCTTGAGTTAGTTTGGATGTACTCATTAACATATTATTAAATACTTTCTTGTAACTTTGTCACTGATCCGTAGGCGATATTGAGAGCAAGTATTTGAATGAGGTCAACACCTCGTTGGTTATTAATTATACAATAATAAAGCTGTTCGCCTGTTGTTGACGTTTTAAATATTTTTCAACGTTCATGTTCACGGTAGGATAGTCTTCTTATGAATTTAACAGTCAGTAATGGTCCTCAATAATTAAAAATGTAACAACAAACGCGATAATTTCCACAAAAAAATAGTTTTATTTTAAATGTTTGAGTACTCGCGTCAACATCATTAATCGTTGCTAAATAATTCAAAAGCAAAGCGCAAATATTTTTTAATGCATTTTTGATGGGTTTCAAAATAAAACGTTATAATATATACTCATTATGGAAACTAGTCATTTTTTATTCTTATTGGTGGCAAGCGAGCAAACAGCACACTTGATGGAAAACGATACTGCTGCTTATGAACCTTTGCGAGACCGCTGCTTAACGTGAAGAAAGTGACTGGACTGTGAATGCGTGCAATGATACTTCAAAACCCACCATACGCAAACATCTTCAGAAAGTTGAACTGCTGGCAATCTCGCTCACCGAAATAAATGCTGTAAAAATTACTATTACTCAGACGTAGATTTTTTGCGAAGAGTGTGGTACTACCCCGGACGGACCGATCCACCGCTGTAAACAGACGACTGGCGACATTGCTAACAAATTTTTAAAGTCAATTAAGCAATTTTTATTTACAATAATTTTATGAACCTTTTGTGTGGAAAAATACCAAGCATTTGTAATGTAAAGCATATACATGTCTAATAAGATACTATCAAAATAAGTATTAGCTAAACATGCCTCTATTTTACTCACTGATTGTATTAAATCAATACGTTATCAAACCAAACATTGTCAAGCGATTGAGACCGGTCTAATCAACATTTACAAATGACTATTTTGATTATATTATAATGTTGGCCCTTTCAGTAACAGAAGGCTATCCGCACACCCACAGCTTATCGAAACTGTGACGGATATTTCTTACTTCGAATTGTTAATAATATCCTACGCGTTATTGCTTGCAATTGTTATATTTTTTTATGATTGTGCGTATTAACTGCATAGATGTTATCTCAGCTTATATTCATTCTAATGCCACGCTCGAACCACCTCCACAATGGGATGGAAATTGACTTATCACGCTGGTCAAACGGTTTGATATAGGGTTTTGCCTGCGAGTTTTCTTTTTCTTGCATCGATGTTATCTGCATATCCTTTAATAGTCTTTTACGAAACCTCTGGGTATGAGAGTGGCAGGACCACACTGGCGACAGTTATCTGTCTACAGGCGCGGGCCGATCCGTCCGAGATAGTACAACACTCTCGCAGAAAATCGACGCCTGAGTAGTAGCAATTTGTTACTGCGCTTCGTTCGGTGAGTGAGAGAGCCGGAAGCCCAACTTTCTGAGGATGTTTTCGTGTGGACGGTTTTGATGGTGCCCTTGGTATCACCGAGCCTCAATGCACTCATTCACATTCCCTTCACTTTCTTCGCGGTAGGCAGCGGCCTTGTAAAGGTCCATGAGCGGCTGCAACACTTATCATCAGGTGTACTGTTTGCTTGTTTGCTACCGTTTGCAATAAAAAAAATTAAAAGGTTCATGACAATACGCACGTATGACTATTCTGCGTGCGATCCACAAATTATTGTTGTGATTCTGGTTGTTATTAGTGTACATTGGTTGAGTGTTTTTAAAGCCCACCTTCCTTGGTGCCTGGGGTTAGTAAAAATTATATAACTCTTTCACCCTTTTTATGTTTCCCATGATTTTTATGTCACATATTTTTATATCCGTATTCATATTGATAACCCACCTTATCTCATGCCTTTCATTCCTCCTCATCATATGTCTATACTAAAGTAATCTGCCACTCCTAATCTTTTCAAAAATACTAATAAAACTTTTATTGCGTTTAAATTCGCTTTTTAATTTCCGAATGGAGGTCCTCCTGTGATCATGAACGCTAGTAAAAATCAAATACAAACGCGATAAAATGATTAAAATAGTTTTACTTTAAATGTATAATACTAGCGTAAACATTAGAATTAATTAAATATTAATAATATTTAGGAATTATCAGAAGATCAGTTTGGAGTTTTTGGAAAGTCGGTAGATAAGATCAGTTCTTGCAATTGGGAATAAAAAAAATGCACAATAGGAATAATTTATATTAATATGGCAGTAGTTAATAAACCAGTAGCATATTTCAAGATACGCCTTCGCTAAATCACATCATACGTGGGGTCCAAATAAAAATACATCCTACACGCTTTTACCGCCATTTACATATTGTATCTGTGGCGTAACATGCCGTATGTTATTTGATACTGCCAAACATATTAACGTAATTATATACTCTGTATTTCAATTCAACTATTGTTGAATGAAAATTTTCTTAATGGCTTATTTGTTCTTGTGGTGATGGGATAATTGTTTGTTAATATTGATTTATGACCATAGATACAAAGTCCTTCAGAAGAATACATTGTAGTTTAACAATTCACATAAATAGTCTGTCAGTAAGTCAATTGCATTATATTGCATAAAATGTCAGCTAAATTATTCAATTGTAAAACATTCATTGTAAAACACTAAAATAATTAATAAAATGTAAGAGCGCCACATGACATTTTTACATTCGCGCCAAAACTCCTGACGGGATAAGAATAAAATGTGTTGTCAATCTTAAATTTCCCAGAGCCGTGGTAAAAATTGAGTCAGGGACTTTGCAAGTGGACAGCAGCACTTTTGTGGGAAAGATCAATTAATATCAATAATTAGACTGCTAAGCGTGATTAGGGGATTATTAACCCACCTATGAACAAATATATCCCTATTTCTAAATAGGGGGAGATTTTCAATTCGTTGAAATATTTTTTTTTATATTTGTGTGCCTGCTACTGCCTACTCGAAGTCACCTGGACTGATTTGACAAATTCTTTTTTTGTTCAATAGGGTATATTCTCTAGCTAGATGGTCATCAAGATATTTTTTTAAAATAATGAAGTTATTGTAAAATAAATTTGGTTTTTGATTTGGAAAGAAAATCGTATTTCTTGCTTTTTAGTTCATCGGTGTTTTTTGCAGGCGGTTTTATCATGGGTTATTATCACCGCTGTTCAATTAAAATATATTCTCTATAACAAAAAATACTCTCTTACCCTTTTCTCTATGTTATATTTTAGATTAAATCTTACTGTAATATTTTTAAAATCTAAATTTTACTTTCAATAAACGGTCTACCACAGCCTATGAAGTTTTCGATATTCGCAAATCTTGAATAGAAGAAAACAATATAGTACAATATATAAACATTTGTATATCGTTTAGTATGAAGCCAAGGTCTTCGAGTCAATCAAGCAATGTTGCAGTAACCGAGTACACTTCAATAGTCCATTACTGATTGTCTCAATGAGAAGATTGCAAGCGTAACAGCGGGCGCGGGCGCTGCGTTTGTATTGCGGAATTGGCAAACATATGCAATGTAGATATATATGTATGTGTATAGAAAATGTGATATAAAAAGGCCTGTATTAATAGATTTTAACAATAAAAATAGCTTGAGGGCATAATGATTAGGATATCGTCGTCAAGTATGGGCGTTCCACAAATTGCTATTCAGACCTAGGGTGTAATTTTGTGTCCGCTAATTGTAAACTGCTGAACTGTTCTTCCGTGTGGTGACGGAGTAAGAATACAATTCACCACCTCTTTTCCTGCCCGTTATTATTGTAAAAGACCATTAAAGGATATAATATGCATATAACATCTGTGCAAGAGAAGGAAGGAAAATCGAAATAAAACCCTGTACGTCTGATCGGCGTATAGTAGGTCAATTTCCTTCGTAATTGGGAGGAGGTTTGAGCCTAGTAATGGGACATAGATATATAAGACGACTGAGACAACAGGCTATAAATACAATGAATTACCACGTTTAACTTTCTGGTGAATCTGTTAAAATAGGGTGAGGAATACCGTCAATAATCTGTTTAATAATAGTCCCAAGAAGTATCTAATTACTTTGTACTATTCCACTATAATTTCATATTTATCTTATATCTTTAAACGAGCAATTCTTGTATATATATTTATATTTATATTATATATATATTTATATTATATATATATTTTCAGGATCTCGGAAACGGCTCCAACGGTTTTGATGAAACTTGGCATACTAGAGGTTTCGGGTCCGAAAAACCGATCTAGCTAGGTTTTATTTATAGAAAATGTTGTTTTGTCGGTGTTTTTAGCAAAACAATACAATGACATTAAATTTTAAAAGAATATGAATTCAAATTTCGTTGTCAACGTCATGAGCTACGATAGCTCAGTTGGGAAGTTGTCCAGTTCTGTTTTTGTTTGTTTTGGTATTCAAACAGCGTCGGATCAAATCTCGGTGTTATTATTATTCTCTTTTTGGAATATTTTATATATTTTTCTTTATTTAATTTTTATTTTTTATTAATATATATCTAAATAAATTCGAGAAAAATACAACAAAAGTATTTTGAGCGAAGCTCGGTCAACCAGATATTTATAGTTTATTAGAGCTTTTAAAAAACACACATTTAATCTTAAACTATATTTAAAAATCCGCACCATTTCGTTAAAAGTTAATCAAAGCGCCCTGAGGTTTCCAATTGCTTAGCCCTCTTCAATCATAAGGTTTCTCTGTATAACCCTAACTCTGCCAACAGCTTCGCTTGACTGTATTAAATACATAATTTAATGTTATTATTTTGTTTGAAACCATATTGTTTAGTATTAGTAATAATTTCAATATTAAAAATGTAAATACAATATTTTTTGTTATCTGAGCAGTTATTATACGCTGACTGCACGAACGGCTGAGCATTAATTGTTGCTAATATTTGTAGAGATCACTGCCCTTATTTATCGCAAAGTTATGTACTGTATACCTTTTTAGATAAACAGGCTTTCTAATAAAATAATATTTTTAAATTCAATTGGTAGTTTCTAATATTAGGGCGGTCAAGCAAACAAACTCTTCAATTTCATAATATTACAAGCAAATACCAGTTTCATCAACCTATTCCTATTATTGGGGATGGAATATAGCCTATGTTTACTTACTACCATTCTATCCCCGGTAGGTTTCTATTGGTGAAAGAAAGAATTTTTCAAATTGGTATAGGGGTTTAATCACGAAAGCGGAACAAACAAACTCACATTCGCGTTATAATATTAGGATATAGATTTTGTACGTTTTCAAGCGTGTTGTAGTGTTTGATCGAAACTGTATACCTGCAATTGGATTATGTGTTTGATATTACGCCTTTAAATGCTTACAGGATAGGAATTAAATATATATCACGGATTAAGGTCGATACCTGATGGACTGATACTATTGCCGGGATTAAAAGCCATAAGCAAGGCTATAAGGAATCCTTTAAAATCCCTTGATCGTTGAAGCATAGAATAGAATGCGTTTATTATGGCAAAATGATTAACTAAATCAATCATATCTATAGAAATAAAAAATAGCGCGAATACTAAGTACGCATGTCAGAAGTGAAACTTCTTTGGTTACATGTGTTTTTTATCAGTATTAAAAAAATATATATAAATAAATAAAAAAAAATAAAAGAAAATCTCTCGATCTTTCTCACTCGCTTGCTCTCTACTCTCGCCCCATGGCTGTGCTTCGTGCTATGTTCGCCCTTTCTCACTCTCTCTCTTACTTTTCTTCGACAAAAACACTGCACATCTTCGTGACGCTAAATTGCGTTTCATCCGTAAAAAATTACCCTCATGCGTGCAAAGAAGTTTCACTTCAATAATTAAAATAATATAAAACACGTACCTCTATCTAAAGCTATCTAAAACCCGTGCCTTCTTGTTTGAATACGTACTATTTTTTCACTAAGGAAATAATCCTTGAGTTGCAGATACAAGTACAACCCAGACTCAGAATAAGAAAGGCCTACCTTGATAAATTTGCTATTTAAAACTAAAGGAATTTATCAATTTGAAACATTAATTCCTGAGGTAGCCACATTCAGACAAACTCTTAAACTTCGTAATATAGATAATTAAATTTGAATTAAAATGCATTGAACTGTTTGAAATATTCATGTTGCATCCAAAACATACGGCGGGCTGTTGAAGCCACCTGTCGGTCCTTACAGAGCGATGCGTTGCATAAAATCGTGTATTATATGGCCGCTCTTCGTACCCGCTAAGGTACCTAATGACAACGGAAAGACTTAAAAGGACTTCATTTGTATTCATTTGCATAAATACTGGGGTGATTTATATAGAAATCATTGTTGATTGATATATAATTATCATCAACATCTCGGCTTATATATGCCCAGTACTGAGCTGAGTTTACTCCACATAAAATTGACCTGTTACATCACGCTGAAAAGGATTGGTATAGGTTTTCATTTCGAGTGTTCCTTACCTTGCATAAATGGTTCCTACCACCACTGCGATTACGATGAGAACACAGCGCAGCACACACCTAAGGTGTGTGTCGCAGCGCCGTGAACTTGTCTCAATCATCGACGATCTGACGCTACCGACCATCGCTAAGGAGATGTCCGACAACGACAGGAACTGTCGTCACCTTTTGTGAGGTAGTTATCAGGAGGCGGCGGATCTATAAGAAATTTTACTTGCATAGATGGTATTCATATTATGTCCCTTAGTCGTCTTTTACGATCTACGAACAAGGAAATGAGCGGGGAATTGTATTTTTAAACATCACCCGGCAAGTTCTTTCTTCTTATTATCTATAATGACTTTTTTGTTTGTCTTCTTTTTCTGTCTATAACAAGTGTTTTCTACGCAAATGTTTTGCAACTTTGTGTACATTCATAATGATTCTGTTATCTACGCTGTTCGCAGCGTGATGTAAGTTAATATCTCAATGTAAATATTTAAACTTAGATAGTGTAACTTCTAACCCACTTGTCTTAATCTGTAAATATAGTGCATAATATTTTAAATAATTTGCCTAATAGTGTAGCGATGCGCAGGCATTTCTTGATGTTTCATCATCATCATCACTATCTCAGCCCAAATAGCCAAAATTTCTTAAGACAATTCACTATTGGGTTCGTGCCTCCTCCACAATGGGAGAGAAATTGATCTATAATACCGCGCTGGTCAGACATGTTGCCAAAAGGTTTTATGGCGAGCTTTTCTTCTCTTGCATAGAAATTTGCTGCATATCCTTTGTCTTTTACAACATCCAAAGGCGATGAAGAGATGGGGTGGTGATTTGGGCCCCGTCACCATACGGAGCAAGAATATAAATGGTTCATATTTTTTTTATTACATAAGTTCCAAATTTTAAATAGGCAAGTTGCTATAGTTCTAAAGTAAATATATATATTTCGGTAGCCGAGAGAACTATTTTTAATTCTGTTTAGTAATAAAATAAATAATTCAAGCTATTGCTTGAATTATTTATTTTATATCTAGCGATGTCAAATGTTGCGATAAGAACAGGTAACAAGTTGAAGATTTGTGGTTAAAGCAATTACCTATGCATAACATTAATTGACTTGTTAGTCATTTGTGATAATTTTGTTAGAAGATAAGTAGAATGTGCCTCTATCGTATTTAAGATACATTCTATTATAACAACTTATAGTAATTGTTTAACCCCTCCCCGCTCTTGCCCGTGGGTGTCGTAAAAGATGACTAAGGGATATAAAGTGTACAAAATATGTGGAAGAGCAGAAACTCTCGAAGTAAGACCACCATCACGTCTGACCAGCGTGGTATAGTAGGTCAATTTCACTCAAATTTTGGAGGAGGCTCGAGCCCAGAAGTGGGACGTCTATGGGTTGATATGCTGATTATTATTTTTTTTTAAACAATGAAATTATTTTAAAATTGTTTGAAATTGTCTAACTATTCAAATCAAATTGAAATACACTTTTTAATCGAATTATTATTTATTAGTAATTGCAGTCCAAAGCTTCAAATCACTCGACTGCTAGTGCTTGTATTTAAATAAATAGTAAGTATGAATGCAGCATACAGTTTTTAAAAAGGAAGTTGTAAATAGTATGCAAAGTAGGCAGCAATTTTTATGCGAACGTTGAGTCATGCCAAAGGAAACCCTGAATCGATATTCGCTTTTGTAATGACAGTTTAGACGCATGGGGGCGAACCTTTAAAGGTAGCGAATCGATAGATAGAGTTACAGAGATTAGTATTTATAATACTATGAAATAAATACTTATTTCATTTTCAGTGTGGCGCTTAGAATACCTCCCACCGTCCCCTTTCTTATCGTTGAGTATCGGTAAAGAGGTTTTATTTTTTAATAACATCGATATAAGAACAAAAGTCAATTTAAAATACTATGCCAATCCGTCTGACTAGCGTGGTACAGTAGGTCAATTTCTCTACCATAATGGTAAACGTCCAAGCTCAACTTAGACGTATATAGGCTGAAATGTAGAAAATCCGTTCTCGCTTCGCTATGATTCCAGCCGCTTTGCCTCCGCGTTTGAAATTTGCAATATCTTCTAAAATATAGCCTCAGGTTCGAATCCCGCATCGGGCTAAATTTGATAGGGGTTTTCGGAGAGGAAAAACAGCTTAAGATACTCACTATATAGACTGTTACCTGTTAATAAAATATCTTGAAAATCTGTCCTGCTGTTTTGAAGATTACCCAGAAATGTCAGACCGAGAGGCGGACAAATAATTTTAAAACTGGTTTTTAAGCTAAGCAAATATAACATACTATTTTGACATTACAAACAGACACTCCAATTTTATATATACAGGTTATTTCTGTTTAATTTCATGTCTTGTTCGATTAACTCTTCTGTTTTGTGTTAGTTATCTTAGATGTAGAACTAAAGCGGTTGTCTGTGGAACCACTATTAGCTTAAATAGCAACCCGACTAAATAAGTGTATTTGGCGCGACGGACGATTTGCTTCGCTAATTGTGACGAGTTAAAGTGACACAGAGTCACAAATAAGTCAGCCGTTCACGTATCTGTTTAGTAATTAGTGAATCATGCGGTATTATGTATAGCTGTGAATGATATTACTAAGAAAATACAACTCATTTATTAAAATAACCCTTATGTTATTGATTATAATGACTATGATTTGCTGAGTGCTGTGTGGTGGTGGTTATGAATATTACCAAACCTTGCACTGCTTTACCGCAACCTGGGCCAATTCTATCTGATACTGACTGGTCAACAAATACATTCCTAAGGAGAGTTGACGTCAGGCAAGTGTCCGGTCATAAAAATATAAACCAAAAATAGCGGCAAGTTGGTGAAAACGTCTTGAAACAATTTATTCATTCGCTCATTCGTTCATGGACTCACTCATTCATTCATTTATTCAATCAATTATTCATCGGCAATTTCACGTTAACTATCGGTCATATTCTAAGGAAGGATAAATTCATAATTGCCCCGTTTGTCGAGTGTAGTGTTGCCCAAATGCAAGACCAAGACGAGACTTGGACCAGTCCTGGTCTTGCAACAGCAAACCTGGTCTCGTCTTGGTCTTGGTTTTGCACACTCGAGTCTTGGTCTTGGTATTGCAGCAAGAGTCTCGCAAAGTCTTGCAGTTGGAATAACGTAAGAGTCATTTATCATGGCAATGAAAAATCCAACTAAATTAATCAAATATCATCCTATCCTATCTATCCACCTGCTAGCCTATAGTCCACTATTGAATATAACCCTTACCACTGGGGAAAATTACTCTCCTATTCCCCTGGTGTTACATTAGACAGAGTTACTACGCCTATGACAAAGGAAGGAATTTCGACCCTTTTTTCTTAAGACGTCACCACACGGGGAAGTTGATACAATAAATTTTATGTCATTTAATATTCCCCCTTTCCAACAAAAAAGATTTTTTCAATTTGATTGGGAAGCGACGGAGTTATTTGACCACTGATGATAAGTCACCCTGCTCTGGTGGTCGGCCCAACAACGAGGCGATGTGGGTACAGGTGGGTTAATGGCCCGCGCGCCGTCCTTTCATCGCCCTGGACGGAATGGACCGCGCGTGTGCTTACCATAGCCCACCCATAAAAAAAAATTAAAATGGCTTCCTAACACCATTACCTCGGTCCGATTTGATACGACATCCACGGTAAGAGAGTGGTGAATTGTATTCGTACTCTGTCCCTACACGGACATTTATGTAGATTAATTGTAGGCATATTTCTATGTCCAACAGTGAACAGTCCAACAGTGTCGTTGGGCTAATGAATAAACGGATATATAAATATGTATAATTAAATGGGCAAGAGCACTTTCATGATTACGGCATTTTCGTCCTTAAGCCTTTCCGAAGAGTAATTCTGAAAAGCCAACACCAACATTGGGAATCGATTGGCCAATAGATGGATATCTCAAGAGTGATTTGACTTGCCGTGTAATGACGGAGTAAGAATACAATTCATCAACCCCTCTATTTTACCCGTGACTGGGAATCCACGACTAAGGGCTATAATATATAATATCGGTGCAAGAGAAGGAAAACTTGACATGAAACCCTGTAACAACACGGCCGATCACCGTGGCGATTCCTCTCCGGCCACGGCCGATTTCCCTCCTATTATGTAGAAGACATGAGCTCCACCGTATATAAGCTGGAATGGTGATTTGAATTAAATGCAAGACCGCGAGACTCTTGCAGGCTCAGTCTTGGTCTTGCTCAAGTCTTGCAGGGCCAGTCTTGGTCTTGGTCTTGCAAAAATTAAGCGGTCTTGGTCTTGGTCTCGCATTTCTCGCAAGACCAAGACCAAGACCGCAAGACCAAGACTTTTTTGGGCAACACTAGTCGAGTGTGTTGGCGATCGCATTTGGCGTAATAAGTTTCCCACGAAAGTGCTTTTCCGCACTAAGTTTTCACGATTGATATGATACTGAGTAGTTAAATTTTGAATTCTTAAGCTGTCACCACATTTGGATAGATTAAAACAAGGATAATACTGTGAAAGTTGCAATTAGCAATAAAAAAAAAGATGTTTTCATATATCTGCCGCTTCTGAGATATTTTTTTCAAATTAAGAAGAGGGTTTGCTATAAAATAAAAATACCTTCACTAGATTATAGTAAAACTAGTTGAATCAATAAATGTTTTTCCATACAAATGCTTAAAATAATTCTAATTGCAACGTCACCTACTGGTATAATTGCCAATGCCAAGCATTCATTATTCCATCAGTATTACCAAAATTACATCAAAAATATATATATTCATGCATTTATTGGTAGTGAATTGTAGGTATACTTAATCTGTCACCAAAAACAAATAAAGTTATTTCTCTGCATGTATTTTGTAGAGCTTCTTGCAAATCCATGTATTCAACAATAACAATTTTATTTTAGTTTACAGTTGATTAATATCTACTATTGTTTATAGTTACAAAACTTACGTGTGTTCTACTATTAATATATCATTCAACTATAATTAATCAATAAGTTAAATCTTCAGTTATTAATCTTCAAATTCATTTATTATAATGATTGTATCTTATAGCAACAGGCCGTTTCGTTAACAAACGTTTTAGTTTGTAGCATAGTACATTGCCCGACTATTGTGTTTTGATGTGAGGACAATGATCGCTCATGAGCGCTACAACATGTCCAATATTTGACGTGATATTGGTTTCATAACTGTAATTGTATGTCAAATGCTTATTACAGCATGAGTAAAGAGGAAAATAACGACCATATTGCAGCGTTTTGGCTAATACGGGTTGTAGAAGAAAATTATTAGACAATCTTTTGTCTTGAGTCATTATTATTCATCATTTGCCTGCCCTCATTCCATGCTAGGGTCGGCACAAAAAAATGGCATGTTGCTAATAGGAATTAGCCGTCATATTTGCACTCACTGCTTTCATACGCATATCCTCATTCACGCAATCCATCCATCTCTTCTTGGGTCTTTCACGCTTCTTACGTCCATCCACAATCATATTGACAACCCTTCTTGTCACATGTCTTTCATTCCTCCTCATCACATGTCCATACCAAGACAATCTCGCGCTCCTAATCTTCTCTATCACTGGTGCCATTTTCAATCTTTTCTCTTGATTATAGATGATTAAATATTGAAGTAATGGTGTTTTTAATGGGTTTTTTTCTGTTTAAACATGATTTTTTGAACGATATCATGGTATTCGGCAACTGAGGTCAATACTTGTGTCCGTTACACCATCTGTGAAATCAAACAAAGTTATTTAAGTCAATTGAAACAGGATACGGACAGGTGGTTTCACTGTAAATACTGTATTGCCTGCGACAGGTGCAAATAATTAAATGTGGAACACACCTTTGCTTTCAAATTTTAATTATTCATTTGTTACTGACGGCAACTTAGCTTTTGGAAAAGGATCAATTGTGCGTTTTTATTTATATTATTACTTATTTTATGTGCGTTTATTTATATTAATTGAAAATTTGTGAGAACGGTAGCGGGCACATGCCGTATGGCAATGAAGAAATTACCACTCCCTATGTTCTCCGTGAGTGCTGTAAAAGACGACTAAGGGATATAATATGCATATAACATTTATGCAGGAGAAGGAAAACTCGCATTATCATCAATTTAATGTAGTTATTTCTCGTTCTATTTCATCAAGGACTCCTTCTAGCTAACCACAAGATTTATGTACTTTCGGTTTCTTCTTTATACTATTAATGTTTATTTTATTTTGTATTCTATATGTCTTTATTAAATAATTTGTTTCTTTTACTTAAGCTATTCTATGTGATAATTATGATATTTTTTACAAACTAGAATATGATATAGTATAGTATTCATTTATTTTATTCTTAATTTAATGTTACTGTTTCAAATATTACTGTTTAACTTTTTTTAAATATATTTGTTTTGCATATATTGTTGCTTCTGCGACTTGATGGTACGGGCCCATCAGAATATCAGCGGTGTAGTATCATGTTTACTGTACCATAAGCTGAGATGGGCACCATATTTTGGCCTCACATATTTGACTCCTTGTTTTTAGTTAGTAGTTCTTATTTCTTTCGTTGGTGTCTATATTGTGTGAGGTTTACAAAATAAAATTTCTTTCTTTATCTTGCTCTTATCTCAATTATTTAGGGTCGACGCAATATATCATCTTCTTCCATACGGTCCTATCAGACGTCATCTCTGCAGTCAATCCCAGACTATACATGTCATGGCTCACGCAGTCCAACCATCTTTACCTCGATCTTCCTTTACCCCTAAGTCCATTCAACATTCATACCCAAAACTTTTCTCACAATATTACTTTCATCCTGCCTCATCACATGTCTATATTATGTCAGCCGTTCATTCCTTAATTTTTTCGTCACTGGCGCAACTTTCAAGGAGGAAAACTTGCAATATAACCTTATACCAACATGTCTGACCAGCATCGTATAGTAGATAAATTACCTTACTATGGTGGAGGTTCGAGGCAGCAGTGAGACGTGTATAAGCTGAGATGAATTAATGAAACCGAAATAAATTCAAGCATTTTAATGCTGACACTTAGATTTTAGCTTCGAGGTAAATACACATGGGTCTTAAATCCTCTAATGTATTAGATTTTATCCCACAAGTACTTCCATTAGCGAGTGTCGCGTTTATTTCAGTCAGCGGAAAGGGGAGTATTTCAGTGTAGCTATTTCTAACACTCTCACCTATGTATATATACGTCAGACATCGACGTAAAAATAACAACTTTGAAGTTCTCGATGTCATTCGAGTTCAAATTGAAGTGTGATTGCTTCTGTGGCAATTAATACAATTTTTCTACGTGGTTACAGAGTAAGAATGCAGTTAACCAACTGCTTTCTTATCCATGGCTGACGTAAAAGACCTCTAAGAAATATTACATGCAAATGTTATAATATATATGCTCCTTCATTATCATGGTTTATCATTTTCAAGAGAATATTCGACCTAAAACCCTACACCAACGCGTATAACTACCATGGTATATTAGTTTTAACAATTTTTGAGGACTCTCCAATTGTTGAGGACGATTGAGCCCAGAAGTGGGACGTATAAACGCTGTATGCTATCTTACTTAATTTTTTTATCCCATATGTCTATCTTAACATACGCATCTCAGTAGCCGACACTCTTCTATCATCAGTCTTTTTTCTGTAATGGCTGTAGTTGTTAGCCGCAGATGGCTGTGACAACTTTACCCGGACTGTTGAGTGAGCACTGAGAGCTCTCAACCCGAATCAGTCTTTTTCAGTTTCAAACATTTAAATTCATGCATAGTTTCAATGACTTTTGTAAATATTTCCTTTAACTAAATTAGATCTATGAACATCTCCATCTTACCCCATATAAGTCCCACTGTTGGGCTTGGACCTCCTCCACGATAGGAAGGTAATTGACTTATTATACCGCGGTGGTCAGATGTATTGGCATAGGGTTTAGCATAGATATTAACTGCATATTCTTTAATCATCTTTTACGACATCCACGAAGAGAGGGGGGTGGTGAATTATATTCTGACTCAGTCTCCAAACGGAATATGAACGTAGCTATAATTAAAAACAAGTCATCGATGCATGTAAGGTTTTGCATCACCATAATCAGATTGTAACATACAGTATCCTTGTTACCATGACATCAACATACAAACAGACATATTCGTCACACATGACTCATAATATAGAAATACAATTTGGCTCGACCAGGATTGAACCCGGTCTATTTGCGGGCTGGCAACACGCCAGCGTCGTCCGATTGTTTGACCTGTTTCCTGTGAGTCTTCTACAAACTGGGATTGCTTACGAAGCTGTTATTATTTACGCGATGACAGATTGAAAAGGTTAAATGAATTATCCGCGGCATAACATAAATATACTTTCGATAAAATACATAATAACTAATGATATCTGATGTTTACGCGAGCACTACACATCTATATCTATACCAATAAATAAAATTGGAGTGTCTGTTTGTAATGTCAAAATAATAGGCTTTTTTCATGCTCACACGGTTATTTGCACGACACCTATGCCTAAAATAGCAATTAAAAAATTTTTGTCTGTCTGTCTGTCAGTCTGTCTGTCTGTCTGTTTGTTCCGGGTAATCTTCAAAACGGCTGGACCGATTTCAAAAATTCTTTCACCAACGGAAAGCTATAATATCAGGGCGTAAACTAGGCTATATTTTATCCCGGTATTCCCACGGGAACGGGAACTACGCGGGTAAAACGACTATAACCTATAACCGAAGCGAAGCGAGGGCGGGTTGCTAGTTGTAAATAAAACTACTTTTACGGATTATATCGCGTTTGTATTTGATTTATGATTGCCCGACGTTTCGAACACTTTGCAGTATTGATGGTCATGGGCGGACTAAGGTGTCTCACGTCCAACAAGTAATCGTTATTACAGACATTTATAATTAATCTACCCGATACAGAAAATAAGTTATAAATTTATTAAATTGTGACCCACATTTTAGTACAAATTTATTGCCAGTGTAAGAAGAAAATGATTCTATATGAAAAAATTATATTGTTTATGGTTAGTAATTATTAATTATTAAATTTGTAGCAATTATTGTTACAATTTGTTGATTTAAAACTAACAAAACTAATATACTACCACCGGATCGGAACGCGGCCACACTGAGAAAGATCCGGCAAGAAAACTCAGGGGACATGATGCTAAATTAACGTCGGGCAATCATAAATCAAATACAAACGCGATATAATCCGTAAAAGTAGTTTTATTAACAACATTATAACTAGTTAGCCCAACCAGTTTGCCGTGTGGTGACGGAGTAAGAATACAATTCGCCACCCCCTCTTTTGCCCGTGCCCGGTGTCGTAAAAGACGACTAAGGGATAAAATTTGCATATAAAATCTATGCAAGAGAAGGAACACTCGAAATAAAACGCTATACCAACCCGCCTGACCATCGTGGGTCAATTTCTCTCCTGTTGTGGAGGAAGCTCAAGCCTAACAGTGGGACGAAGGTATGTGGGCTGCAATGATGATATGCAGTCTATACAAAGAATTAAAATTTAAGTTTTTGTTTGTAATGTCTAAATTGTAGGTTTTTTCGTGCTCTTACTGTTATTTATTCTTTCTTCTTACTATTATTATTTATTATGATACATATGTCTAAAAACAAGTGGATTTCTTTTGTCCATCTGTCCGTCTGGCTAAATCGATTGTGATATTATTTTACTACCAGGTAGTTATTTATATCTGGCGTAACTTAGGTTTTTTTTCCTTTCGGAAAACCCTAATTTTTTTTTTTCCTGGTCTGGGAATCGAAACGGAGGCTTCATTGACTGCAATCGTCGTATCCTAACCTCGCAAAGTAATGTGTATTTTTTACTCATGTTCCAATATTTTTATTGTCTACAGGATTTTGGTGGGCTCACCAGAAGATCAGATATACTCTTCGTATCAGAATAACGTGACCCGTCCTGGTGCGGTATACCGCTGCGAGCCAGGATATCGCAACTATGCCGCTGAAGGGTCCGCTCGGACACTGGATAGGTGTTCACCTATGCAGTTTGATAAGCACCCACGTAAGTACTTATAATTAACTAGCTGACACAACAGACGTTGTTCTGTTCAAATAAAATAAATGGAATTGTCCTTGAAATTGACACCAGCGCCACCTACCGGGTCCAATTATGAATCTAAACCATTCTGGAATCCCCTTGAATACACACAAAATTTTTCATCAATATCGGTCCAGCCGTTTAGGAGTAGTTCAGTGACATATGCACGTATACAAGAAATATATATACATACTACTAGCTGACCCAACAGACGTTGTTCTGTTCAAATACAGACTACACCAGCGGCACCTACTGGATCCAGTTGTAAATCTAAACTATTCTCGAGTTCTATTGAACACACTGAAAAAATTTAATCAACATCGGTTCAGCTGTTTAAGAGGAGTTCAGTGACACACACGTACACAAGAAATTTATATACATACTAGCTGACCCAACAGACGTTCTGTTTAAATGAAATAAAAGGAGTTCTCCTTCAATACGACAGTAGTGCCACCTACCGGATCCAATTCTAAATATAAACCATTCTCGAATTCCCTTGAAGACACAGAAGAAAATTCATCAACATTGGTCCAGCCGTTTAGGAGGATTTCAGTGACGTACACACGTACACAAGAAATTTATACATAAAGATAAGTTAAAGTGTAGTATATCATTATAAACTATTCATTCTTTACTGCGCCCATATGTATATGGCACATTGCTGGGTTCAGGCCTTCTAAAGAAGACGCATTCACGCTGGTCAAACGTATATAATTTCAAATCAAATTTACAACTTAGTATAACAGTTTCGTGTGGTGACGAAGTCAGAATACAATATACGGTACACCACCCCTTTCTTGCTCGCGGATGTCGTAAACGACTAAGGGATTATTGCTGATGATATCTATGCAAGAGAAGGAAAACTCGAAATAAAACCCTATACCAATCCGACTGACCAGCGTGGTACCGTCGGTTAATTTCCTTCCAATGTGGAGGAGGCTCAAGCCCATCAGTGCGATGTACGTGAGCTGTGATGATAATAATGGTTTAATAATGCGAATATATATTAACTACTGCTGGAACAGCCATCACTCTACAGTTCAAATTAAAATGAACGAATAGCATTTCACTCGTAAATTGTATATTTGTCATCTTCACAATCGTGGTCGAGAACCATCTTGTTAAATAATTGTACATTGTTGTAGTTAATAAACTCTAAAGAGGTATGATATCACCGCATTCACAGTGTTGGTTATTTTAATAAATTTTACTGAATTTATTATTATACTCAAGTATTATTTTCCGTGTGGTGACGGAGTAAGAATACAATTCACCACCCCCTATCTTACCCGTGAGTGATCGTACGAGACGATTAAGGGATATAAAACGCATATAACATCTATGCCAGAGAAGAAAATCTCGAAATAAAACCCTGTACCAACCTGTCTGACCAGCATGGTATAGTAAGGTCAATTTCCCTCCTGTTGTGGAGGAGACCCGAGTCCAACAGTGAGAATTATTACAGAACTCAATATCTAACGTGAATTATTTTGAAGTTAGTGAGGTTTGGCATTTAAGATGCTTGGTTATTTATAAAATAATGTATTGGAATGGAGAAATGATAGGCAAAGGTGAGTTATTAATCGACATGAATTGGAAATCCTTTTCATTCGTTTCAATTAATTTTTAACCGACTTCAAAACCGGAGGTTCTTAGTTTGACTGCATTTCTTTTTTATGTTTGTTATCTCAAAACTTTCGACTGGGTGAACCGATTTTAATGATTTTTTATTATTTAAAAGCTGATGCTTCCCACGTGGTTTCAATTGCGTTCAATTCTGACAATGACATTTGTGAAAAAACGATTAAGTCGTTTTTTGTTAACATTTTAATTATACTTATTGAAATACTAATCATTCGTGGTGCAATATCCTCAGAAATTATTAACTAATTAAAAAATAAGCTATGTCTTTTGACAACCCTATCGTTAATATGATGTGAAGTAAATGACCAAGACATCTGTTACTTTTATAATTCATAGTCTCTTATCGACTTTTATTATTACGATAATTTATTGCAATATTCAATGAATACTCCCTTTGTATATTAAATCATCATTGTATCTAATTATAAATGCATAAATAATAATATAAATAAACGCTCTGATGTATTCTTACATTTCCCCCACTAGGTGGACTATGGTGGAGTAAGAATAAAGTATACCAATTCCTTTC
Organism: Lymantria dispar; assembly: GCA_032191425.1. NCBI lineage: Eukaryota > Metazoa > Arthropoda > Insecta > Lepidoptera > Erebidae > Lymantria > Lymantria dispar. The sequence goes on along the minus strand of CM063444.1, from coordinate 3,530,432 downwards.
TTGCCCGTAGATGTCGTAAAAACAACTAAGGGATATAATATGCATATAACATCTGTGCAAGAGAAGGAATACTCGAATTAAAATCCTATACCAACATGTCTGACCAGCATGGTATAGTACGATCAATTTCCCTTATATTGGGGAGGAGACTCGAGCCTGCTGGGCTCGGGGGCGTACATATTCATATTTGTCTTACTACAATGACCCCCAAAATGATGTAGATATCTAATTATAAATGCATAAATATGAACTAATAAATAAACGCTTGTGTTCTTGCATTGCTCCCACAAGGTGGACTAACGACATCTAATAGGTCGTAAGGAGCGGATGCGTGGTATTCTCGTGGTGAGGCTTATGCCCAATAGTGAACGTCTACGGGTTGATCTGGATATGTTCTTGCATCCTTAGGGCGGTGTCATTTTGTTTTTAACGAACCCTCTAGTTAAATTTTATTGTCGGGCCGACCACTGAAGGCAAGGAATTCTGCACTGGTGGTCGGCCCAATGACGAAGCCGACGTGCCATGGGTGGGTCATGGGGCCGCGTGGCGCCCCTCTGTCGCCCCGGACAGAGCCGGGCGACGAGCGAGCTGACCATGGACCACCCCCCCAAAAAAAGTAAAATTTTATTATCCTATAACATCTATGAATTCGAAATAAAACCCTTAAATCGAAAACCCTTAACCCGAAATAAAACTAGCGTGGTATAGTAGACCGATATCCCTCCAATTATGCAGGAGTCTAGAGTCCAGCGGTAGGACTTATATGGGGCGAGATGATGTTGAAAAGTCTCCCGTAATGACAACGTTACTATACGTACCCACGCTAGCCTAATTGGGCTCAAACTCAACTAGTAATCATATTTCGCTTGCAAATAAACCTTATATTTCGATTGCTTTATTAGATATAAGTACATTATTTGCTAGGATATGATATTATGATGTTTAATAAAGACTTGAAGGTTAGAACACAGCTGCGAGTGAGCTTCCCTCTCGGTATAAATCAGACGCGCGTGCGCAATGGCTGTCAGGGCGCCATGTTGCATATCATAACGTCGTGATACTGATCGGTTAAATTGAATAAACATCTATGACATTAACTATGAAACTAGAAATGAAAAATTGAAAAAGCGGTATAACGATTTCTGATGTTTACGCGAGTATATCTATACCAATTAATAAAATTGGCGTGTCTGTTTGTAATGTCAAAATAATAGGCCTTTTTCATGCTCACATGGTTATTTGCACTATACATATGCCTAAAATTCACTTTATATTTTTTGTTTGTTTGTTTGTTCCGAGTAATCTTCAAAACGGCCGGACCGATTTAAAAAATTCTTTCACCAATGGAAAGCTATAATATCATGGAGTAAGCTAGGCTATATTTTATCCCGGTATTCCCACGGAAACGGGAACTACGGGGATAAGGCGACAGAAACCGAAGCGATGCGAGGGCGTTTTGCTAGTTGTAAATAAAACTACTTTACGGATTTTATCGCATTTGTATTTTTTTACATCTTAGTGTTAGTGTGACATCTTAATCCGCCCGTGACCATGAACGCTGCAAAGTATTCGAAACGTCGGGCAATCAAAAATCAAATACAAATGTGATAAAATCTGTAGTTTTATTTACAGCGGTATAACGTTTCTCATAGAGACGACATTCGAGAACCAGAGCTCAGGCTTCCTCCACAATTGGAGAAAAATTAATCTACTGTACTGGGCTGATCAGACATGTGGGTATAAGGTTTAATGTTAAGTTTTCCTTCTCTTACATAGACGTTATATACATATTTAATCCCTTAGTCGTGTTTTACGACAGCCACGAGCAAGAGATGAAGTCGTGAATTTTATTCTTACTCCGTCACAACACGGAAATTTTAGGTTAACGAAAATAATTGACAGTTAAAATCGATTGTTATTTAATCGTTATTTAGTAAACGGCAATTCACAATTAGTTATGACAGATCGTATGTTTAGTTATTTGCTCGCCCACGTGATTATATTAGGAATGTGCTGTATCATGGAACTATATCCTTAGTAATATTATAAATGCGAAGGTAAGTTTGTTTGTTTGTTACCCTTTGACGCTTAAACCACAGAGCCGAATTCAAAAATTCTTTCACCAACGGAAAGCTATGATATCAGGGAGAAACATAAGCTATATTTTATCCCGGTATGCCTACAGGAACGGCAACTACGCGGTTAAAGTGATTGAAACTGACGCGAAGCCAGAGCGGGTTGCTAGTATAAATATATGTGTTTTTTTGTTTTTGGGGGTGGGTTGCGGTCGGCGTGCTCCTTGCACTACTTCGTCCGGGGCGACAGAGGGGCGTAAGCACGCACACCCGCAACCCACCCACGATGCACGTCGCCTTCGTCGTTGGGCCGATCACCGGAGCAGGGTGACTTGACGTCAGTATTAATATATGTGGTAGGAAGGACCAAATGGCGTAGAGCTCTATGTTGTTTTTCTTCTCTTGCGTATCTTTCTGCATATCATTCTGTTAGTCAATTCCTACAATACCCACGGGTAAGATAGGGTGGTAAATTGTATTCTTACTGTATCACCCATGTATTCTGACCCCTCCATCTTATTTCCGATCGAAGGAATAACTATCGCGTCTAAAGAAGTTCTCCTTCAAAATAAAGTAGTCACAAGTTGATTATGTTACGAATAATGTGATTCATGCAATTCATGCACTGACTCACACACGAACTTTCGCTTCGCTAATTCGACATTCACCTCTTAACCCTTTGTGTAAATTGCTCTTATAACAGTTAGCGGTTATTAAACGCACTTACAAAAGATTTGGGCGTTAGCAGCTTAAAGATAATTCACAATTGTCTTATTGATAATATTTTATCGCTACAGGTAAGTTGAAGATCAAAGATTGTATATAATTGTATACTTTCTTGCCGTGATCGATATTTAAATGAATTTTATTGAGTTTGTGTTTATCTCTGTATTGTTGTAATTTGTTTATCACTATTTGTTTAATAATTAGTCATTTTTATTGTTAGTAATTTCTTAGATTTTTCTCGAAAATATGAATAACAATAATTTACCCCATAATTTTTTATATATATTTTTCTTAGATGGTCTATAACGTTATTTTCTTTATAAAGGGACCGACATATATTTTTATGGTAATTTTTAAAAAACTTTGAATTTATGTACGCGTATAGTAATTTGGTGGTCCGTAGTCCGGTAGTTCGTGTGGTGACGGAGTAAGAATACAATTCACCACTCCCTATCTTAGTCGTGGATGTCGTAAAAGACGACTAAGGGATATAATACGCATACAACATCTATGCAAGAGAAGGAAAAGTCGAAACAAAACCTTATACCAACATGACTGACCAGCATGGTATAGTAAGTCGAATTCCCTTCCATTGTGGAGGACGCCCCAGTCCAACAATAGGACATAGTATTGTGATAGATAGCTTTGAATTGCATATAGGCAACTTAATAATTAATCAATAACTAAAAAAAATAATGATCATTTTCTAATTTAAAATTTTAAAAACCCTCTTCTAAGTGAATTATTTAGCACTTAGCAACATGCCGTTGCATTTGATTATCTTTTCCATCGTCGATATATTAGTAATACACTAAATATATCTATGTGTAAGCAACCACCTCGAAAAGATGTCTTACTAGAAAAACATGGTACAATTATGTAGTAATTGCGTCTGATGTTTACCTGTAAATACGACAGTTTGTTGTTGAATGGGACGGTAGGATTGCAGAACAAATTTGTGGAGAATACAAACCATTTCCTGTGTTTTCTTGACCCAGTAGATATATAAGTATTAGCATACATTCTCTTGCGAAACGCAACGTTGTAAGTTAAGATGCGTGGGTGACGTCGGCGTATTCTTACGTGGGCGGATACCTGCCGACACATATTTGAATGGCCTATTTACTCAATTTCGTTATGAATAATATTGTATATTTGTTGTTAAATGTCATTACCTTTTGAAAAACTTCCGTTTTGTTGTAATAAGAATGTTCTATGAAGCGGTAAATGCTTTGTTATATTATGATTTGTATAACAGTCTAGTTTATTTGGACTGTCCATAGTAAATGAGGCAGTAAATCTGCAAGTTTCCTTAAATGTCGACTTTAAATCTAAATCTTTATAGTATATAGAATTATAAAAAAGAAATTATATTAAAATAATTTTTTCGTATAGTGACAGAGTAAGAATGCAATTCACGACTCCCTATCTTGCCCGTGGATGTCGTAAAAGACGACTATGGGATGTAATATACACATAACATCTGTGCAAGAGAAGAAAAACTTGAAATTTACCCTATACCAACATGCCTGACCAGCATGGTATAGTAGGTCAAATTCCCTTCCATTGAGGAGGAGGCCCGAGCCCAACAGTGGGATGTATGTAGGGTGCGATGATGATGATGATGATATAGAATTTAGAACTGAAAGAGTATGTGTAATGTCGCTAACCTATCCGTTTAACCAAGGAGCATAATAGGAAATCTGTGTGTTAGGCACTGACTTAGTTTTCTTTAATATCCATCATATGTCCCAAACCAAATTCATGGCATATTTGCCCCCATGTGGCGATAATGTGTTATTTGCGTGCATTATACTTTAACTAGCAGCGCCCTGCGGTTTCACCCACAGTTCCTCTTCTCGTGGGAATATCGGAATAAATTATAGCCTATGTGTTATTCTGATATGTAAGCTATATTATTGTGAAGTTTCATCAAAATCCATTCAGTAGTTTTTGCGTGAATGAGCAACAAACATCTTCACATCCTCACATACTCACGCGTTTATAATATTAGTAGGATAGGATTATGTGATATCCCTTATCCTTTTAAGAGAAGAAAAACTTAATATAAACTTCTCCCCTATTTTGGCGGAGGCTCATACATGAAAGTAAGCATTGTGTAGGTTTTATAAAAGAAAATCCTTCATGACATAGACACTTGTTTCTACTTACATTCATTTTCACAAAAAATATCGATATTGATACTTTTTGTGAAATCATTTCTAATAGTACCTCATTATTATGATAGCAAGGTATTTCTCAATAAACCGAGATCACGGGCACAAGGAAACTACGCGTGCGCATACAATTTCACAAAGATAACAAAGTTCACCGTCGATAACCGTTGCTCTAGCCCGCGAATGCCTAGTGATGCGCTAGTTATATCGATAAAAATCGTAACTTAAACTTATTAGTACTTTTTATTGCAAACAATTATAAATACGCATTTTGTACTATCAAGAATTGTATTCGTTTAATGTAATGCGATAAAAATGATTGTTATATGTGTTTGTCATCTATGTATAAACTTTTTATCCGATTATAAGATTTTTATGAAAAACCAAATTTTTTAATCAGCGATTGTGCAAATAAAGGCTAGGCAGTTAGTTAATTAAATAGTATTTAGTTTAGCCTTTTTTGAGCGGTGGGCCATGATTAACGCACCCGTCACCCTGCTCCGTCCGGGGTGACAAAGGGGCGGCGGTATAAGGTTTTAAAGCTTCGGAACTGTTATTATTTCATCGTCATAATCACAGTTAATATATGCCCCACTGCTACACAATAGTAGGGAAATTGATCTACTATACGCTACTATACAACGCTGGTCAGGCGTGTTGGTACAGAGTTTTATTGCAAGCATCCTTTCTCCTCATATTATAATCTCTTAGTCGTCTTCTACGACACCCATAGGCAAGAAAGGGTGAATTGTATTCTACCTCCGTCACCACACGAATGATTATTTAATAGAAAATGAAATAAATCCAGCATTCTAGTAATGAACTGAAAGTTAGTTTTCACGATTTGGATTATAAACCCATTTTCTTTATGCAAACCATATTAAAATATAATTATACTCAGTTATTGCATACTGTAGTTTCATTGTTGCTAGTTAAAAAGATATATCTTTTAAACGACTACGATTGAGTAATTTTTAGTTAATTACAAAAGGGAAATGGTTATTTTATTGAATTACACGGCGGCCATTACTTTAATTTACTTCAATATTGGATGATGGGAATTAAGTATAAACGATTAACTGTAGAAAAGGTGATTGCAGCGATCAAAATTAATCACAGACCATTTGTCAAATGACTATTTTTATGCTTATATTTATTTTACTTAAAGACTCTTCAAATAGTGAGTTTTATATATCTTAATGTGGTGTAAAAATGCAAGGGAAGCAGAAATTACTAGAGGATATAGAAAATTCGTAAAAAACATTGTACTAATCTTCACGATGTCCACTACGAGACATAGGACTCCCATATACGGGCTTTTTCGAGTGGTGACGGAATAACAATACAATTTATTACCCCATTTCTTGCCTTTTGGTGTCGTAAAAGTTGACCGTAATTTACAGAACAGCTATGAAAGAGAAGGAAAACTCGAAATAAAACCCTATACCAACCCGTGTGCCTAGCATGTCTTATTGTGGTGAAAACTCGATCCCAACAGTGGGACGTCTCGATGATGATGACGATCATATTTTTACAATATTTTATTACTTTACTACATTACCTATTTTTTCTATTATTGAAAAACATATTATAGATTTTATTATTTAACTCTTATTTTTATCCTTTAAAATAAATGATTAGAAAATATGCTCATGTTTTATGTATGAACCTCTACCCTGTTGGTTTGCACTTGATAACTTGCGAGTCTATTGTCATCTGTGTGTAGTTCAATATTCAATGCCAATATTGAGAATACCTCTACGTAAAAATTAAATTATAGAATCAGGAATCAAACCTGTGTATAATCTTTTTTGACTGCACAGATGGTGTAGTGGTTAAGATACCGATTTACCGTACCGGTATCACGGGTTCAAACCCCACGCAGGATAACACCTTGTGCGATCAACAAATGATTGTTCTGAGTCTGGATGTTTATGTCCGTTAATTATATGTTTGTAAAGTCCCCGCAACAGAAGGATTCTGATACTCTGCATTTCCTTAGTACAGAGTATCGTCATAAAAACAAAAAGAAAAATCTTTATTCGACTATTTCCCATCACTAAATGTACATAATATCTTATCATAAACAGTGTTGTATTTCACAAGCGCCTTTGTTGTAATCGACGACAAACTATTGTAAACAGTTTGCCGCTGACTTTTTCCACCTTATCACTAATTTTCTCTTATCAAATTTATGTTATCATACTTTCAAGCGATTATTAGGAATCCCTTAGATTTTTTTTATAAAATGTTTAATTGTTGAGTATTTATGGACTAACGCATAAACGATCTAGTTATAATGATTTCTGATGTTTATGCGAGCATGTATATGTAGATCTTATGAATATTTTATTGGCATAAATCTTAGAATAATAACGTATAGAAGGTAAGTCCGCGCACAAAAAACGAAGCATTTAAATTGGAGTCTAATGGAGCTTACGCCGGACCGTTCTATAGTGTACAAGGTCATTGTACTGCACGTACGTACGCAGTTCTTAAAAAAATAGGTAATTATGACGGTTTGTGCATTCAAATGGTGTCACAACATAATTGAACAACATAAAAAGTATATTAACATTACTTTTAAAAGTATTTCGACGATTTATGTTAATAAATACTTTGATTCATAATTTGTATAGTGGTGTGCGTGTGTACGTGTGTAATCGCCTGCACGCATGTAGTATTTTTGGCTTCATGTTTTGATCGCTTAAGTATACTACTATCCTTCTATACGTTATTATTCTAAGGTTTAAATATATAATTTAGAGTCTGTGTGTTTTGTAACTTGAGCACAAAATGCTAAACTCCATTTAACAATTCTATGAAGCAATAGTTTTATTCTTCTCAATACGTGAGCCGTTAAACAATCATATAAAACATTTGTTACATAATAAACGTACACTTTTATATCTATAAGTGATTGTTGACAAATCAATGTGTTGTCACCTGGGAGTCGAACCCACGCGTTTCATTGCGCCCACAACGCCCAATCGATTCATACGTGGGATTATTAACTAACAAAACTACATTTCGATGTTCCGAATGTAAGTGCTCAAATAGCAAAGCTATAGTAAGAAAATAAAAATGATTTTTAAATAACTTCTAATTGACAATTCCGAATGAATGATATCAAAATTTAAATGCGAACATTTCAGAATAAAACTATCAAAAAAAAAAAATACAAATATGTCTAACAGATTTGCATTTTTTTTTTATATAGGATACATTAATAAATTCAAACATCAAGGACTTTTATATTTTTTAAATCTGCAACTGACAGTAGAGCACTTTAGAAATATCCCCCATTTTGTATCTTCAGAAAGCTGTGAAAATATATGTAAAAATATTTTATTATTTTTTAATTAAAAAGCTAGTCCTTTAATAAAATCATTATATTTAAATAAATTTAATGCAATTATAAAGGAAAGGATATTTTAAGATAAATCTATACTAATATATAAAGCTGAAGAGTTTGTTTGTTTGAACGCGCTAATCTCAGGAACTACTGGTCCGATTTAAAAACAAATTTCACCAGTGGAAAGCTATAATATCAGGACGTAATATAGGCTATATTTTATCCCGGTATTCTCACGGGAACGGGCACTACGCGGGTAAGGCGACTGAAACAGAAGCGAAGCGAGGGCGGATTGCTAGTATAATATATACATACATATAAAAGACCATGTATTTATTAAAAATAATTTCTTCTCTATTACCCACTTAGTTTCAGAACGGATGTGTTCTTGTATGTATATGCGTAAGTTAAATAAATATAAATTAATAGTTTTTTTTTATATCATTACAATATGAGAAGTCCTGTTTGACATTGTCTATGGTATGCAATAAAAACTAGTTTTGATGTGCTGTGATTTTTCGTTAGGCGTAGAGTATGGAGTGATATGGTCCATTTAAAATGACATATGGTAATGTATTATTAAGAAATTAGCTGGGTTAAAATCAGTTTAAGATTTTAACTATAGTATTTTTTTCAATCCACTGTTATACCTTTTAGTCATTCATTTCAAAGCCAAGTTAAAACGTATGAATTCATAGGAATGATCAACTTCGCAATGTATTTGTTTTTGCCTTAAATCTAATGATGCAGATGATGATGGTCTTAGATATTTTGCGTTGCGCGTCATGCCGCCCTAGCCGAAGCCGCGGGTGACGTGACTGGGGAATTAGTCCGTCACCCGCCGAGAGGCCGACCGCGTGAGGAAAGACCGACGTCCTCCCCGAGGGGGGGACGTCGGTCGATGGGAGGGTACCCCGGGTAGGGGGTATTCCGTCGGGCCGACCACTGATGACAAGTAACCCTGCTCCAGTGGTCGGCCCAACGACGAAGGCGACGTGGTGTTCGGGTGGGTTGCGGGTGTGCGTGCTTACGCCCCTCTGTCGCTGCGGACGGAGTGGTGCGAAGAGTGCGCCGACCGCAGCCTACCCCAAAAAAAGCAAAAAAAAGATATTTTGCTTAAAAATATGTTATTAATATTATTTAAAAATATGATACAATCATCCATATGGTGACGAGGCAAGAGACATCATCGTCTTAGCCCATATAAATCCCACTGTTGGGTGCCGGCCTTCTCCACAATGAAAGGGAAATTGTTCTACTATACCACGCTGGTTAGACGTGTTAGTATATATAGGGTTTTATGACGAGTTTTCCATCTATTACATAGCTATTATCTACATAACATATCTCATAGTCGTCCTTTACGATACCTACGGATAAGAGAAGCGGTGGTGAAATGTATTTTTATTCCGTCACTACAGGGCAAAAGAGTATAATTCATTCACCCCTTTCATGTCCTGTACCGTCATACACATACATAATTGCAAGAGAAAAAAAACTGGGTTATAAATCCTATATTAAACCATCTGCTCAATGTGGTATAAGGCTAATTTTTCTGCCATTATAGAGGAGGCTTAAGCTTAGCAGTATGACGTATATGAATTGAGATGACGAAGATAATAAACTTCATAACTAGTTTATTTTGGTAGTTATGTGTATAAGCTAGTGCCGATCGATAGGATACTATCGATACTCTAATGATAGTGCGAAAATAGTGGGAATATCGATAGTACCAATACTATCCATAGTATCGATAGTAAACTTAGCAGGGATGAAGATAGCATCGATACTATTGAAAATCAGCAATAGTATTATCCAAGGGCGTCACCAAGAGGGGGCAGTGGGAGGTTTTAGTTGCCTTTTTCCATATTTTTTATCCTCCATAATATTGCCCCATTGCCAAAAGTCATAAGCTGGCGACGCCCTTGGTATTGTCATATTTTGTTCTATTGGTAGTCCTATCGATATCCTTGTTTTTTTGGTTGGGCTATGGACAGCGCACATGCCGTCCCGTCCACCCGGGATGGCGAAAAGACGGCGCGCGGCCCCATAACCCATCCTAATCCTTCTCCTTCGCCATTGGGCCGACCACCGGTAGCGAGTTCCTTGTCGTCCGTGGCCAGCACGGTGGAGTTCTATCGATATCATAATTTTCGAGGTCAACTATTGATAGTGTAACTATCGATAGTTTGGCATCACTAGTATAAGCTGTTGTAATTTTAGGTTAACGATAATTATCGATAGTCAAAATCGATCGATATTTTAATCGTCAGTTTGTAAACGGCAATTCACAATTAGTTATGACAGATTGTATGTTTAGTTATTTGCTCGCCCACGTGATTATATTAGGAATGTGCTGTATTATGGAACTATATATATGTAGTAAGAGCACAGGCTTTTGGCTACAGCCGTTGGCTGACTTCTCCGGGGTAATACCACACTCTCGCAGAAAATTGACGTCTGAATAGTAGCAATTTGTTACTGCATTTTGTTCGGTGGAATAGAAAGCCGGCAGCCCAATTTTTTGAGGATGTTTGTGTAGTGGGGTTTAGTTTAGTAATTAGTGGTAGTTAGTTAAACCAAGAGATGATGCTAATGAAGAAAGGTTATCGATCAGAATGTCAAAATTATCACATAAAAAAATTGTCAAAATATAGCTACAGCCTCGCATATCTACATGTATCTACATGGTATATATCTTATCCCCCTTATACTTATACTTGTCTAGCAGAATATAAGCGTGGGTTCATTGCGTAAACTAGCCGCATCCGGCCCCCAAGTCGTTTCTAATGTGTGTGCGTACGAATCTGGCCGGCACACTGTGAATTTGGTGCAATTACAAAGCGTGTTGGCAAACTAGTAATAAAATAGAAATGGCTTCTACTAGGGCACGCGTGTTCAGAAATGTTTATTCGTGTTTTATTTGTTGTAAAAACTGTCGTACCTACGTGAGCTTGAGTTTATTTTAAATATGATTAAATATAGAGAAAAATTTCCGTGTGGTGACGGAGTAAGAATACAATTAACCCTATCTTGCCCGTGGATGTCGTAAAAGACGACTAAGGGATATAATATGCATATAAAATCTCTGCAAAAGAAGGAAAACTCGAAATGAAAGCCTATACCAACATGTTTGACCAGCATGGTATACATAGTAGGTAATTTCCCTCCCATTTATGCTGTGGAGGAAGCTCGAGTCCCACGGTGGCATGTATGTGGGCTGCGACGATGATGATTTAAAAAAATGAAGATCCAAGACTTGGTAGTATTTTTTTTTAAGAAATCACTGTCGAAATGAATATGTTTTATTGCGGAAGTTTAAAAACAAAGAAATTCCTTCATAATCATCATCACAGCTGGTATACGTCCCATTATTGAGCTCAAGCCTCCTCCATAATGGGAAAGAACGGATCTGCTATACCACGGTGGTCAGACGGGTTGGTATAGGGTTTCAAGCCGAGTTTGCGTTCTCTTGCATGGATATTATCCGCATGTCCATTAGTCGCGAAGACCCGCGGGGAGGGAAGGGAGTGTGAGTGACTCTATAAACATACGGTAATTTAATTTATTTGGTAATAAATATAGGTCACATACTTCAAAAAGAAAAAAATCGTAAATAATACATTTGTTTGTCGACTTTAATTGGAGGAAGGCTATTAAAATGACGGAAAGAATCTAACTGGTTAGTAGTGCATCATGTTAGCGACTACAAAATTCTATTTGCGATGATTAAAGAACTGTCTAAACTTCAAAGATGTGTGGCGCGAGTGTTTCCTTCGGAATCCGACTCTTTCCGTTTGATCAAATATCCCATTGCGAAAGTATGCTTATTTGGCTTATTAATAATTATTAATTATTTATTTCGATTACTATGTAGTTCGGAAAACTGAAGAACATCTTCTTATTCAACATACATAAGTGTCTGATAGCACAGATGTACGAGTATGACTAGTATATGTTATCGAGACGACTATCGGCACGGAAATGTGGTCCTTAAATGTAGGCCTCGTAACCAAGTTCAAAGTCGCTCAGCATGCTATGGAGCGGGCTATGCTTTGGATTTTTCCACGAGATCAACAACCGCTGGAGAAGAATAGTTCTCGAGTGGTGCCCACGTATCAGACGATGCATTGCAGGCCAAACTCCCCACTAGGTGGAACGATGACCTGATGAAAGTTCCTGGGTGTTGGTGGATGCAAGCGGCTCAAGATCGCACTTTGTGGCGAAATATGAGGTAGGACTACGTTCAGCAGTGGACGGCGATAGGCTGAATGATGACGATGATGATGAACTTTCCCAGGTTTTATCGATTACCGATTTTATTTCGCAATATTAGAATGGATTTTGAAGGAAATTAATGCTCTTATAAAAATATATGAGTTGTTAAATAAAAACCTATAAATAACCAAGCATTGCATGTGCAATAGATATTTATAGTCGCCACATGTGGCTTTCCCCGCTGGGTAGTGTGCCTGCACTGCCACTTTTTATGCATTACAAAATCCGTTTTACTATTATTTCATATAATTCTTAAATATATTTATAACAACAGAACTCATTATGATTTGCCCTCATCCTACGCTAAATGGGGTCGGCACAACACGTTCTTACCTTTCCTATGAAAAAAATGCTCCTGTCAGTCGTCATATCTGCACTTACTGCTTTCATACGCATATCTTCATTCCAACTGGCAAAAGGGAAAAATGAAATTCCAAAAAAATTAATGGATATTTTTTGCGCTTCCTACAACTCTTACGTCCACAATTATATTGATAATCCATCACATGCTTTTCATCCCTCCTAATCACATGTCCACAATAACACAATCTCGCGCTCCTAGTTCTCTACTACTAGTGTCCCTAAAAATTCTAGAAGAGGCAGAAACAGATTATTTTTCTTTCTGACATGACAACACATAGTAATTAAAACGAATACGAGTAAATAAAGTAATGTTAATGAGTGGAAGAAACAAGACTAGTAGCTTCTGCATTATTAACGCACAAATAAACAGACACACGTTATATTTTTAACATGCAAATAATTGTCAGTCGTATAAACTATATGTCATAAAAGTTATTAGAGCGAGACATGTTTCTTTAATAGTTAAAATACGCATTACGGTTTAAGATCATAATGATAGACGTATATACAAAGAAATAGTGAGTCAAAATATTTTTCTTAATATGCTAAATGACATCAGCAACCGGTTCTTTTAAGTAGTCAGAAAGTTAGTGGTATGATATATTTGATTTAATATCTTCTTTGAAGATATGTCTTCATTGGGAGTATAAATTATGTCACTTCTAATGTGCCTACATTTCAAGCAAACATTATAATTAAGAGTATTTTAATTTAATTTTTTTATAGCTGCATTTTTACATTATTTTTTATTGTTTTTTTTTTTTACTTTGTTTATAAAATTTTCTCTTAACGTAAAAGTCAAAAAAGATTGTGCAAGTTGTAAGTATGAATACCAAATGTTTTAGAGTGATATATTGCTGGTAAGGCGGCTTAGCATTCATTTCGAATATTTCTTCGCTTGCATAGATCTGCATATTGTAATCCCTTTGTCACCTTTTATGACACCCACAGGCAAGAGAGGGGGTGTTGATTTGTATTCTTACTTCTTCACCACACAGAATATTTTTTTATTGTTGTTATATTTTTAGAATAATTAAATATTGCTTCAAAATATCATGGACTCCTGGCCTATGTTGTTTACTGTCAAAACTTGATTGTAATATAACTAGATAAATAAAATGTTATATGTATAGATGTATTATTGTGTCCTCTAGAGAGATAAAGGTGATGTTGAATGTCAGTCGCGAATATTTGACATTCTAACCGTTGTGTTGACTCGGCACCGACTCGTATCATTTACTTGCGAGGTTAGCACGTTAATTTAACATGCCTTTTTGTAACAATAAAAAAAAATGGGTGCGTGTACTTATGTACGCGCGTGAGAAGTTATACTTCTTTGGCATCATTAAAAAATAGTTTTTAATTGCATGCAAATAATTAATTACAATAAAATAATAGAAGGATTGGAAAAGGATAATCAACAAAGTTCAGTTTAATAGTCATCAAATTTAAACTAAAAGAATCTTAGATTGATCTTAGATATCAATAATTAATATTAAAAATTGAAAATTAATATATTTATATAATAATATATTTAATATATATATTTCAAATATATATATATTTAATATAAATTTATATAATATATAATTAATATATATATATATATATAATTATTAAAAACAAAATTTAGAGAATAATAAATATATAAGACATAATTTGTACTAAATATTATAAGATTCTTAATTTTAAATGTTTATTTAATATTTTAAAAATAAATTTAATAATAAATTCAAAAATTGAATTTAAGGTTAAGCAGACAGCTTCATACTGTTAATTTTGTGTCACAGATGCGCGCGCATCTTAAAATTTCACTCAATGAGCGGTTAAGCAGACAGCTTCATACTGTTAATTTTGCGTCACAGATGCGCGCGCATCTTAAAATTTCACTCTCATCATTTTTTCATAACGCGCCTAAAGAAGTATAACTTCAAAAAGACGTTCGTTAAAATGGGTTTCCATTAGATATTGGGTAAATTTTTACTTTTAATCATTTTGCAATCAAGCCTAGTATATCAACTCATTATTATGCCGATTTTTTTATCAAATTCAAAATTATTTATTAAGTATAATAGCCGCGAAAGTATTTACATATTGTCAATTTTAGCTTAAAATTAATTTAATAAACTATTATCGGATCGAAAGGTAGTTGCTTGAGTTGCTTCAGACAAGATCCGGCATGAAAGTATATATATTTCAGCTCATATACGTCCCACTGTTAGGCTCGAGCCTCCTCTACAATAGGAGGAAAATTGACTTTACTGTACCATGTTGGTCAGACGTGTTGGTATAGATTTTCATTTCGAGTTCTTCTATATGATAGATTTTTCATTTATATTTAATCTCTTAGTCGTCTTTTACGACATCCACGGGCCAAGAGAGGGAGTGGTGAATTGTATTCTTACTTCGTCACCACAAGGTAGTATATTAATCTTATTATCTACTAAATAATACGACCCAATTGTGGTTTGGTAACATAATATTCTATGTCAATCAATGTTAGAACAGTCAAAATGTCAGATATTTTGATTGTTGCGGTTATTATATTGCATGATAATAGTGGATTAAGAATTGGTCTCCTTGTTTTAGACTCCTCCTCATAGCTCATAAACCTCCTGCTGCTTAGCTCGAGCCTCCTCCACAGGGAGAGAAAAATTGACCTATTATACCACGCTGGTCGGGCGGGTAGTAAATCCTTCCACCAAAAATCAAGTTTTCTTTTTTTGTGTATATGTTATCTGCATATTGTAATCCCTCAGTCGTCTTTTAAAAGGGCAACAAAGGAGGTGGTGAATTGCATTCTTACTCCGTCACCATAAAAAAGAGTGAAGCATTAGACTCTTAAATGGTTTATTTCTCATTTTAAATGCAAGAGAAGGAAAACTCCAAACAAAACTCCATATTGATCTTTCTGACCAGCATGGTATAATAAGGTCAATTTCGCTTTTCTATTGTGGAGGAGGCTCGAGCCCAGAAGTGGGCCGTATTATTAGCTGGGATGAAGTGTTTATGTATAGTAATCGATTTGAATAATAACATCTTTGATAGAAATCTATGCATCGCGTTATTCTGATATTAAAATCTACTGTTCTAAGTACTTTCTTTGAATACTGTGCCCGTTAATCATACGTTTGTAAAGTTCATGTGACCCTGAGATTTATACCCTAGCCCGGGGCGGTCTGTAAAGAGAATGGCGTTGATTACATCCGATCCGAAGTATCGATTGTAGGCCCATGTATTCAGCTCTTGTGTATTTGAACAAAAGAGTATCGATACCTTATTCGAGAGTTCGATTGCACATCGATTGTGAATACAATGTGCATCGGTTATAATTAATTTATTGAATTGATATATTTTTGCAAATAAAAAAAATCACCTTACGGATTTTACTTTCGGAAATGGAATGGGTTGCCGTTCTTTTCCATTGTAAATTAAATTATTTTACGGATATTATCGCGGACTAACCGCCCGTGACCATGTACGCTGCAAAGTGTTCGAAACGTCGGGCAATCAAATATCAGATACAAACGCGATAAAATCCGTAATGTAGTTTTATTTACAATGTGTAATACTGTACGGGTGGACTAAGATGTCGGGCAATCAAAAATCAAATATAAATGTGGTAAAATCAGTAAAATAATTTTATTTACACAATTAAATTTAATTAATCGAATGAACTACCACTGCATCGGCATGCGTTATTTCTAGCAAATGCTAGCTCCAGTGTGATGTCCTTCGAACGGCTCTTGATACGTAATATAATACACAAATATAATTCAAACGATTATAACTGGAGAAGCGACACTCGATTACGGGTTAACTAGTCGATCAGCCACTAGTTGATCTCAATAGGCCGATGACGACGAAGATATTTTCAATAACTAATATTACTTATTAATGTCTGTTTAAAATGTTAGATTATTTTATAAAGTTTGACAATCATCTTGTTTATATAGTTACGTAACTGTTAAACCATCAATCTGTACATAATTGGACGGTCCGGTATCGAATTTGTCGGTACGGTTTCGAATTGGTCGAATTGGCAGCGCACTTGTCACTAATTGTCCCTTTTATTGGTTGATTGATTGATATTTTTTAGTGCGGTACTTATTCAGCTACATAAATGTTTTGTTGTGTAATTGATTTAGTTATAGACCGTCGGATGTGCGTGTCATAACATTTTAGGATAATTTAGAATGATTGAGTGGACAACGTAACATTGCTTGCTTTTAAAGATTATCCTAATTACTAACAATATTATTTGGATTAGTTAGCTAAATGATAAAGTTAGTTTGCTTAAATGCCTTGCTAATTGTCTATTAGTAGTTTGATATCTATTATATTAACTAATAGGTAAATATTTCTTTTTTATCATCTATGACATTAGTAAGCAATCTTTCTGATGGTAAACGGTAACTGCTGCTATTAGCAATATCATAGGTGCAGACCAGTTGCTGTCTACCACAAGAAAAGTGTTTATTGAGGCCTCGTTTAAAGAAGGAAATGTTTTAATATTAGGGTAATACTGCAGCCAGTATGTTAATGCGTATGTCGAGGAATGATAGAAATACAACGTCGTGGATGCGTTCCTCTTAAAAGAGTCGACAGAACATACCGAGAAACCCAAAGACTGCAAATCCAACCACTTCGCTGCATCAAAGTATAATTATTACGTACATACTAGCTGCTGTTACTTATTACAACCTCTACCCATATATACCCATGTGTATATATACACATGCATATGTAGATCGAAATAAAGTAAATGTTTATTGGTACATGTAGGTACGTTTATTTAAAAAAAATAACCTTCACCGTCATCACAACTTATATACGTGTCACTGCTGGGCTTGAATCTCCTCCACATTAGGAGGGAAATTGATACTACGTTGGTCAGACGAGTTAGAACAAGGTTTTATTTTAAGTGTTCCTTTTCTTGCATAGATGTTATATGCATATTATAATTTCTTAGAAGTCTTTTAAGCCTCCCTCGGACAAGGTTTCGGCCGACCACTAGTGAATTAAGCTTGTTACGCGGCCCTGTAACCCACCCGTGGCACGTCGCCTCCGTCGTTGGGCCAACCGCCGGTGCAGGGTGACTTGTCGTCAGTCGGCCCGATGAAATACTCCTTGAGGAGTACCCTGCCCTCGACCGACGTCCCCCCGCTGTTCGGGGACGTCGGTCGTCGTCCCGTGGTCAGTCTCGGTCGGGCGAATTAAGCTTATCTTAAAAGACTTAAATTATTTATTCATTTGTACTGTAGCACCGTCCGTTTACGGCAGTTAGTCATTGTGTAAATGAAGTAATTCAAGCTCAGACATTTGATTTTGTCTATACAAAACAGCAGCTGTGGTGTCAACTAGTTTACTTGTAATAAAATGTTGTTATTTTCATGAGAGAATTAAAAGAGGAAGCGAAAAATACTATAAAATCTATTCTATAAGATAAATCTATTGTTTAAGCGGTGGTAAGTTGTCTTGTCTCACAGTACTAAGCTTATAAAAACGTCCTATAAGCATACAACTGCATAGTTCAATTACAAAACAAATATTTGACAAACCATTTGAACAAACAATATATTACTTGGTGCATGTTGGTAGCCACTTGACATAAATATCGACGTATTAATGCGATGGTACTATACGAATCTTTACAAGCGTTAATGCGACTCGACTCAACGAGTTATTCACATTTCTTAATAGAATTTGTTTGTTTTTTGTTTATGTGCTTTTTAGAGATGGAAGCTGAGTAAATAATTACCTATTGGGACTTTCTCATGGTAAATGAGCTACAAGATATTAATATAACATACGAGTTCAGACGTTTTTCATATGGTGACAGAGTTAAAATATCTGCCCGTTTATGTCGTAAAAGACGACTCATCATCATCTTGCTCTTATCCCAATTACTTGGGGTCGACGCAATATGTCATCTGTTTTGACATATTGCAAAAAGTTTCGGCAATGACTTTTATGACCGGCCGCCTGCCTGACCACAACCCTCCTTGGGAATGTAATCGTTGACCCAAATGGTACCAGATGGAGTTGGTCGGGGTCAATCTAGGGCTCTTAGTCGTCTTTTACGACACCCACGAACAAAGCAAGGGTTGGTAGTATTCGAAGCCGCTACCACACAGCACTAATTAACTAATATATAAAGTTAAATTAATTAATAATTTACGACACCTTATAACTCTACAATCTTATACACTCATAAACATATTTCTTAACAAGTCCCCATAATATAATATAATTGCTTTACACATTTACACTCGTTATTATTATAATCTAGCCAGCTGTTTTAACTGTATTAGCGTTTCATTAATAACGTATATTAATCAGTGTTTTAATAGTAGGGCGATGTTGCCTCGTTGTAACGTCTGATAGACGCCATACCATGTAATTAGAAGGGTCTATATGCTTTTTTATTTGATTTTGATTTACTTTTACCAATTAAATGTGTGTTTCTTTTTTTATTTTGAGTTAGAAATTTATAAACGTCGTTACAAATGATTGTAGATATAATAAATTTGTCTATATCATCATAGTTTACAAACGTCCCACTGTTGAGCGTTTTTTTTTTTTTTTTATGGTATGGTTTTTTTTTATGGGTTTTTATGGGTGGTTTATACGCGCGGTCCAATCCGTCCGGGGCGATGAAAGAACGGCGCGCGGGCCCATAACCCACCCGTACCCACGTCACCTCGTTGTTGGGCCGACCACCGGAGCAGAACACTGTTGAGCGTTAACTTCCTTTATAATGGAAGGTAAATTGTCCTGCTATACCTCGCTGGTCAGATCCGTTGATATAGGGTTTTATTTCAAGTTTTCCTTCTCTTGTTTAGATATTATATGCGTGTCATATCTCTTAGTCGTCTTTTACGGATAGTCTTCTGTCTATAGCCGCGTTCCGGTTTATCCGATAGTACCATATTTTCGCTGAAAACCGACGTATGAATAGTAGCAATTTGTCACTGCAGTTTGTTCAGTGAGCGTGACAACCGGCAGCCCATCTTTCTGAGAGTGTTTGCGTGTGGTGGGTTTTAGTATTGGCTTTATTATCTCCGAACCTCACAGTGCGCCTTCACATTGCCTTTATTTTTTTCACGGTAGGCAGCAGCTTAGCAAACGTCCACGTCCGGTAGTATCAATTACCTAAAAAAACGTTACAAAATCAATTCGCCAAGTTTGTTATTATGCAAGAGAAGGAAACTCGTAAATAAAACTTTATACAAACACTTTATACCACACAAACAGACAACTAAATTTTATTTATTTATATAGATTGCGATTAATTCTTTTTTTTGGTAGCAATGTTGTGAAACAAAATCTTTGATCATGAGTCTTTTTACAGAAATCTATGACTCATCATTTACTCAAGTGTTAAAATATTTGACGTTCAATATGTTTACATTATTACAGACGTTGGGTGTATTTACATTTTACATTATTATAGAGACTACAAATCACCACCCCTCTCATACCCGGGGGTGTCATAAAAGACGACTAAGGGATATATTACGCATATGACATCTATGCAAGGGATGGAAAACTCGAAACAAAACCCTATACCAACCTGTTTGACCAGCATGGTATAGTAACGCCAATTTCCCTCCTAATATGGAGGAGGCTCAAACCCAGCAGTGGAACGTACGTGAGCCGAAATGATGATAGAGAGTTTTTATAACTTCTTCCCCTTTTCTTCTAACTCTTATTGACGACCTAACATCATTATCTCAACTTCACCTTACAAAACTCGAGCCCTCTTCTCCTCTTCTTTAATAGGAGAGAAATTGACCTAATATACCACACTGGTCAGACGGGTTGGCATAGGGTTTTATTTAGAGTTTTCCTTCTCTTGCACAGATGTTAGCTTTAATAATAATCCCTTAGTCGTCTTTTACGACACCCACGGGCAAGAAAGGGGGTGGTGAATTGTATTCTTACTCCGGCACTACACGGGAAATATTTTTTTTATTTGTTTAATCGCCCTTGTGGGCAGGTTAAAGTCTTTTCGACCATGCTGCCTTGTCGTTACCATTAATTAGGCGTTGAAAACCAAATTAAATGTTTTTTTCTGGGAATTTCGGTAGAATATGAAAATATACGTAAACCACTCTTACATCACATTCACCACACTTCAGCACCTTAACTGTATTATATTACATAAAATATCAGCAAAATTATTCAATAAAATACTAAAAAATGAATAAATTACGAGAGCGTTACATGACATTTCCATATTCGCGCCGAAACTTCGCACGGGAAATAATATCAATTGCAAACTATGCAAAGGCAATAAGCCAATGGATGTTTTGTCATTCGTATCGTTGCTCAAAACTGTGGTAATGTCTTCTTAGATTAAATTTATTTAGTGTCTAGCAGTTTAGTCATTTATATTAACGGAAACGTTAGTTTAAAGATGTGTTACACTAAATATTCGTGACTAATCTGTCATATAAATTACCTTATTGATATTTCTATGAAGTGAGTCATTTCTAATATTCATTTAATCTTAGATCATAGAATGAAATAATCGATGACGCACTTATATTAATTATGTTTTTGAAAGATAAAAGTTGTTTTTGTACTTGCCTTGTAGTAGGAGTGTGAATGAAAAGGAGTGTGATGTCACCACCCTCCTTCCTTAGGGTTAACGACATAATTGTCACGTGTCACAAGCGGTTTGGTGATCGCAGTTATGAGAAAAGATCTGCTGCCCATTTTTATGGTGATGCTCCCTTCCCTCCAATGTGGTTGAGGGGAGTGATGGCTGCTCTAGTAGTTAACTCGTGATCGTGTACTGTTTGTGGGATCTGGTCCAAAAATGTTTTCCTTTCTTTTTTTATTTGAACTAAATTAAAAAAAAAATAGTAATATCCTATCTCAAAGGGCTTCACACTGGAGCTAAGACTATATGTTGTATACGTAATTGTATTCAAAATGTGATAAAAAAATGACAGCCCGCCGAGTTTCTTGCCGGATCTTCTCAGCTTGTGGCCGCGTTCCGATCCGGTGGTAGATATTGTATTATATTCAAACGATGTATAAATTTGGCAATATGTAAGTGCCCTCAAGGGGCCTATGCAGAATAAATGATTTGATTTGATGATCTCAGGCGATTTTTACGACTTCCACGGGAAAGAAAGGGATGGTGACAATATATGTTTTTATTCTTAACGAGTCATCACACGTTAATTATCATCTTACCTCGTATAAGGCCCACTGCTGGGCTGAAGCCTCCTCCACAATTAGAGGGCAATAGATGTGTAATTGATGTATACCACGCTGGTTAGACGTGTTAGTACAGGGTTTTATTTAAAGTTTTCCTTCTCTCGTATAAATGTTATGTGCATATCATAATGGCGAGATGAGGGGATGGTGATTTGTATTCCTATTCTTACTCCGTCACCGCACAGGTAGGATTAATTATTAAATAATAAAATTGTAACATTCTAAAACAGATATTTTTTTGTGTTTTTGTTACCTGTTATCGATACCTGATAGTTATCTGGAGCAGCATACCATGACGATATTATTATATGTTCCGGCAATGTCAAAACAATTGTTATTGTTGTAAGAAAAAAAAATAGAAATGTATCCAATATTTTATTGCAATATTATGTTTTTTTATTGCTGCTGGTGGCATACGAACAATTAATACATCTGATTTAATAAACATTTATTTTCATTAAATACAAGAGTTAAAAATACAAATTTATTCAATTTGTGGCAACTCAATTCTTTTAATCCGTGCTTTTCGTAATAATATACTGTACTACTACGTATAAACTACGTATAGTACATATATTCCGTCAGATGGCGTGGCGTTGCGTCGCCGCGGCCTGTTTACGCCACGCCAAGGATCAGGTTTACCTTCGCCTATAGACGTTTCACATCAAAAATCACATAAAATTATATTCAGCTAATATGTCTATTATTGATGATTAAATTCTCGGGACATATGCTCATTCGACTGAACAATTCCTGTCTTTGTTTCCTACTATTTTACGCTTCGATGCAAATATGAATAATAGGGGAGCCTCCTATTATTGTTACTACGATATATTTTTAAGGTTATATTTTTGATGTACCGGCGCGGTGTGTCAATGTAATTTATTTCTAATCTCCCCTTTTCACGGTTGACGAGTCAACATTGAGGGGTTGAATAAAAATATTACACTGTTATTATAATGATTTAATTTCAAATTATTAATATTAATTAACACCTACGTTTCTTGAATGCTGTGGAAATGTATATTCCTCGTAACAGTTCTTTATGACATATACTAGTCATTTGATGGGATGGGATGACAGTTCAAGGCAGACAATGTTGTGAAGAATGCTGGGAACACTTTAGTCGCGAGAGAAAATTGTAAAAAGAGATGGCCGTGTGAAGAATGACATGCATACCAGATAATTGTCATAACAGCAAGGTATAAATATGTCCAATTATCATATTGGACGTATTTATAGCTGTGACTGTAATATTTACAAATCTGACAAAATTTATTATCCATCTATCTATTTATTGCTACGTTCACGGTTAAATATAGACTTTGCGAAGATGGATAATGCAATGACTGTTACACTTTATAGTTGGAAAACTGATCAATGTATTATTAATATATTTTTTTTAAGAATGCTACTGACCATTTTTCTGGTTATCTCACAGTAAATTTTTACGCCGTCCACGACTAAAAAGACATGATGGCACATTATATTCTGAAACCGTTACCGCATGGGCAGGCCTTATTAATTTTAAATCAATTAATGAAAAAGTTCTTTATAAAAAGTATCAATAAAATTGATTGATACAAGCCTCAAACTTGGATACATTTACTTCGCCTTCAAAAGTATATTGATTAAGACATCAATCACTCAACGAGTGTACTTCACAAAAACCAACATAATCGGTGCTTCCGTTCATAATCATTTTCGTAAAATCAGATAACGTGCATGTCCATTTATGACCAACAATCATATTAGACTCCATATCTGTCATACAACTTAATTACATCTGCCGTAACAGTTAAAAAGTTCAATATAATATTTCGGTACCTCGCAGGAACGCTAGGGCAACTCGATATTTACAAATTATTTGTCAAGGTTGAGGGTAATGTAAACACTAACTTAACTTCATCATCATCATAATCTAAGTCCACATGTCATACTATTGGGCTCGAGCCTTCTCCATAATGGCATAGAAGTTGATCTACTATACCGCACTAGTAAGACATTGATATAGGGTTTTATGTCGAGTTTTCCTTCTCTAGCATTGATATATATGCCTTAGTTGTCTTTTACGACACTCACGGACAAGAAAGGTGGTGGCGAATTGTATTCTTATTCCGTCATCACAAGGACGGACCAGTAAAATAAGTTAACTATTATTGCTATTTATGATGATGCCTGATGTCAACTCTACTTCGGAATGTAATTTTTGACCCGGCGTCAGTTGGAGTTTGCCTAGGTCAATGAAAAAGTCTGAGGCACTTGTTACGACACATAAAGGGTTATCATTTCGGCTCATATACGTCGCACTGCTGGCCTCGAGCCGCCGCCATAATAGGAGGGAAATTGGCATAGTAATGTCATGCTGATTAGATGTATTGGATAGGGTTTTTTTTTATTGCTAACGGTGGCAAACGAGCAAGCAGCACACCTGATGGTAAGTGAAACTGTTGCACATGGACCTTTGCAATACCAGGGGCACAGCCAGGCCGCTGCCTACCGTGAAGGAAATACTCTTCTTAAACCTCGTTTAAAGAAGGACATGTCATAGCGCTCGGGAAACACAGCAGCAGGTAGTTCATTCTAGAGCTTGCACGTACGTGGGAGAAATTATCTCTGGAAACGTACAGTTGAAGACCATAACGTTTCCAGGTGAAATGGATGAACCCTGCTATGATGTCGAGTGGTACGTTGGTAGAATGGTGACGGTGGTACCAAGTCAAACAGTTCCAGTTATTTTGAGTTTTCCTTCTCTTGCATAGATATTATATGCATATTGTATCTCTTAGTCGTTTTTTATGACACCCACGAGTAAGAGTGAGGGGTGGTGAATTGCATTCTTACTGCGTCATCACACGGAAAATAAAAAAAATGTCCAAATTGTGACTGCACAGATGACGTAGTGGTTAAGATACCGACCTATCATGCCAGTGTCGCGGGTTCGAATCCTACAACTTGTTGTTGTAATTCTCGATGTAATATGTGTCCGTTAATTGTATGTTTGTAAAATTCCCCGCAACACAGGGACTATTTCCTTCTTTTTTCTTTTTTATAAAAAAGCAAAATTAAAATTTTTGAGTTATGTAATTATTCACTCATACAGCGATGTTTGATGAAAAAAAAAACACATTATTTATCTTGGCCCAGTCACTTTTGGTAGAAAGCTTTAATTTTGGCCGTGGGATATCATTACGAGGCATAAGAAGAGCCATCACGGAGATAATATCTGGATTGAAGGCTTTGGGCGGTACTTAAGTCGTAAAAAACAAATATGGGGCGAACTTTGATTGTGTCACGTTCTTTATATCTTCATTTTATGGTGGATGATGAGTTACTTTCTTTTTGCAGTAGGTGGTCTGTAAAAAAGCAGTAAGTGGTTGCTATCCGTGTGGTGACAGAGTAAGAATACAATTCACCACTCCCTATCTTGCCTGTGTATGTCGTAAAAGATGACTAAGGAATATAATATGCAGATAACAACTGTGCAAGAGAAGGATGACTCGAAATGAAACTTTATACCAACATGTCTGATCAGCACGGTATAGTAGGTTAAATTCCCTCCCATTGCGGAGGAGGCCCGAGCCCAACAGTGGGACGTTTGTGGGCTACAATGATCATGATGAACCGCACTTTGTTTTTTAAATCAGGAAGTTTAGACTTATACTTAATTCTGATAAAAAATAATTACAGTCGCGAAATAAAATTTGTTTTAAAGATTTAATCGCATTTGTATTAGATTTAGATTTCTTTATTCATAAAACTTGCTCTAAGTGTTCGCAACACGGGGTAAGTAAAAATCAATTACAAACTAGAAATAAATCCTTAAAAATAAAAAACAGTGCATACAATGGAACCTACTCTTTTTTTAAGTGTCTTAAAAATAGCCTTATTACCTATGAGTAATAGGTACTCGCGTAAATATTAGGAACCATTAATTATAGTTTTTAAATTAATGATAAAAATGTCATACGTTACTAGTTTTAATGCGTAATAAATGTAATTTTAATAGCTCTATTGATACCACTAACTGGGCTGACCTTACAACTATACCTATATTTAGTAAGCGTGGATGGTGCAGTGGTTTGAACGATCGTCTTAGTGAGACGTGAGATTTCGAAAAGTGAGATTCGAAAGTGAGATCGACGTGAGATTTACCTTTTGGTTATGGTTTTGATGCACGTCGACCTTTCCGTCACGGGTGACCGAGGGCAGCGTGTCGCCTCATAACCCACCGTATTCCCTACCCTTCGCCATTGGGCCGACCACTGATAGCAAGCCTTTAATATACGTAGCCAGTTCGACGGGTTACCCT
Organism: Lymantria dispar; assembly: GCA_032191425.1. Classification (NCBI taxonomy): domain Eukaryota; kingdom Metazoa; phylum Arthropoda; class Insecta; order Lepidoptera; family Erebidae; genus Lymantria; species Lymantria dispar. The sequence continues at coordinate 3,503,912 of CM063444.1, read as the reverse complement.
TTCGGCTACGATCTATACCCGACGCCTCCTAAGACGTTGCCCTCAGGCAATTGAGGGACCACTGGTACCTCTGAACAACCTTTAAGCGACTCATAGGAAGATAAGGTTTGCTGAGCTTAATTTCGAGATTTCCTTCTCTTGCAGTAAAGTGTATGCGTTAGTTCCTTTGTCTTACGACATACGATATTAAAAATAGGATGCCGATTTTTATTTTTACCCAGTCACCATACGGTCATATAAAATTAATTTAGAATCAAGTTATTTAGAAAGGAATTCTTCACTGCTGATTCATAGAACAAATGTGATATTTTAAAACAAACGTATGTACAATTAGTAAGTGTTGGTCCATTAAAGATACCATTAGGTTGTTCGGGTGAACTTGCTCATAAATTATAAAGAGTATGCTTGGATATGCAGTAGTCGCTAACTAGATGACCGTGGCATTGTGGACTACAGTCAGAAACACAAGTGTATAGAAAAAAATATATTTAGTGCTACAATTAACGAAGTCGCTGGAAGTCAGACCGGGAATTAAGTCGATAGTGGAAAGACGACGTCCCGAACCTTTGCTGTTGTGACCTTTTTTTAATTATTGCAAACGGTGGCAAACGAGAAAATAGTACAACTGATGGTAAGTGATACTGCCGGTCGTTGACCTTCGTTAGTCCGTTGCCTACAGTGAAGAAAGTTAAGGGAGTGTGAATGCGTGCATTGAGATTCAGTGATACTAAAGGCATCTCCAAAACCACACGCAAACAACCTCGAAAGTTGGCCTTCTGGTTCTCTCGCTCACCGAACGAAGCGCAATAATAAATAGCTACTACTCGACGTCGATTTTTTTATTTAATTCTAGAGGAATATGTACTAACTCCCTGAGCGGGCTATTGACATGAACGAATCTGTCCTGGAGACATGCTCAACAGATAGAGAAGTACAGATGGCGTATGGTTTAGAAAGTGACACAAAAAATTATAATAATAAATATAAATGGTATTGGTCATGCTCACTGCAGGGTCTGCTTGCTGTAGCTATGATAAGGGGGTTACTTCCTTCCCTCCATTGTGGTTGGGGGGAGTGATTGCTGCTCTAGTGGTTAACTCGTGATCGGGCGCCGCTTGTGGTATCTGTTCCAGCCATGGTACTTTTTCATTATATTTAATAACTTGTCGTGGTTTGAAAGTCATCACACTGGTACTATTAATAGGCATGCTGTTGTATGAAAGCATATTTAAATAAAAATAAAAAGAAAACAATCCTATTGAGTTTCTTGCCGGATCTTCTCAGTGCGCTCGCGTTCCGATCCGGTAGTAATTAGAGTTAAAATGTAAAAAAAAAATGACAATATGTAAGTGCCCCCGCGGGGTTTATACATAATAAATGATTTGAATAATATTTATTCATTTTTATTTAAACGGCACCCTGCACTAAGAAAATAATCCTTGTATTTTGGGGAATTTTACAAACATATAATTAAACACACAAATTACACCCAGACTCAGAACAACAATTTGTGGATCGCATAATGTGTTATCCTGCGTGGGAATTAAACCCGACGCTGGCACGGTAGATCGGTATCTTAACCAGTACGCTATATGTGCAGTCAATATTTATGTCCACGAGTGTACCGACGTAATCAGTTTAAAAGCCTAACCCCAGCCAGTGATTAGTGGCGAGCTCCAGGGAGTGGCGGAGGAACCATTGGGAGGGGGGAGGACATTGGTCATTAACGAGTAAGATCATTACATGACAACGTCATACTAAAGATAAACTACTAATATTCTATTATTTAACATAATGTGTTTAAAAGATTTTTTGACGGGTCATTTCGATGAACTCCAGCTGCATGCACGAAAAAGTATGACTCACGCATTGTCACGTTCCGCCAGAACGCAGGCGTTCTGTCTCTTTGAAAAATTGAATTAACGAGTGCAAATAAATGTTAATTTAACGAAAAAAATGTAATTTTCAAATAACTTCTTTGTATTATACAAATTAACTACAAAATTATGATGAAAGACAATTGCACATTATTGCATCGACTCCAAGTAAGCTGACTTTGTCCGTGTGGTAATGGAATAAGAATACAATTCATCACTCCCTCATCCATCTTCCGTATGGATGTCGTAAAACGATATAATAGGAAAGGAAGGCATATTTATACAAATAAATAAAACTGAAGTGTCTATTTGTAATGTCAAAATACTGGGCTACTACTACTTTTTATGCTCACACGGTTATTTGAACGACTCCTTTGTTTAAAATACAATTTTAAAAATTTTTGTCTCTCTGTCTGTCAGTTTGAGGAAATCTTCAAAACGGCTGGACCAATTTTGATAATATTTTACTACCAGGTAGCTATAAGGGTATATATAAGGAGTAGCTTAGGTTATAATTTATCCCGGTATTCCCACGGGAACAATGCGGGTAAAGCGACTGGAACCGATCTGAGCAAAACGCCCGCAACCCACCCTGGGTTGCTAGTAATAAATATAACATCTGTGCACGTCTGACCAGCGTGATATAGTGGGTCAATTTACCTTCTCATTTTGAAGGAGAGCCGAGTCGATCAGGGGACGACGTCTATGGACTGAGATAATAAATTTAAAAAGAAAAATTAAACTATTTTCTTAATTCTCTTCACGCAGCATATATTTTCGTCATCCTCAACATGGACAAATAAGAACGGAAACCCATATCTTTTCACTATCAGCACTATTATCAAAACTCACGCAATCGACATCTCGAAACGGGGCCACACATAAATCATATCTCCTTCGTTGATAATTAAAAATGATGATAGCCCTTCACTAAATATTAATTACCATTGCATCGATTTTAAAGTTTCGCTTCAGTTAATATTATAGGTTATTTTTTAAATGTTTTTATTTAGTACCGTAATAATAGCTGTTTTTCCGTGTGGTGACGGAGTAAGAATACAATTCACCACTACCTATCTTGCCCGTGGGTGACGTAAAAGGGATATAATATGCACATAAGATCGGTGCAAGAGAAGTAAAACTCGAAATGAAACCCTATACCAACATGTCTGACCAGCATAGTCAAATTCCCTTCTATTGTGGGAAGGCCCGAGCTCAACAGTGGCACGTATGTGAGCTGCGATGATGATGCGATGATGAATAGCTGTTTGACTTGGTACTAGTTTCTCCATTCTATCATCATACCATTTGACACGATCCGGCCTGGCTACGGACATTAAGGATTCGGTATCAGTGGCGGCCCAATAGAGAGAACGAATACAAAGGGTTAGTTGGTCGCTCGTCACCCCGGACGGGATGGATGGCGTGCGTACTACAGCCTGCCAAAAAAAAAAAACCATTTGATATTGCTGTAGGGTTCACTTATACCATTTGGAAGCGATATCGTCCTGAACTGCCTGTTTTCAGCATTCATAGCTAGCACCAGCACGTGTCGGCTCCGAAATTAACTATCTGCGATTTTGCCTGAGGTTTAAGAAGAGTCTTTTTCTCAGAGTTAACAATTTTGCTGTGCCCTTGGTATTAGTAATCTCCATGAGTTACCAGTAACTACTTACCATCAAATGGGCCCCTTGCTGGTTTGCCACTAAAATGCAATAAAATATATTGTGGCGATGAATATATCAATATTTAATCAATTCTGTTACAAATTTTAAAAAATAGTATCTACTTTTCGGGTCTCTTCCTTCCTTCCATAGTGGTTGAGGGAAGTGATGGCTTCTCTAGTAGTCTACTCGTGATCGGGTGCCGCTTGTGGGATCTGATCCAGCCATAATCGTTTGAATTATGTTACGTATATTGCGGTTGAAAGGGCATTATACTGGAGCAAGTATTTACAAGACATGTTCACAATTTTATCTTCTATACCAATAAATAAAATTGGAGTGTCTGTTTGTAATGTCAAAATAATAGGCTTTTTTCATGCTCATACGGTTATTTGCACGACACCTATGCCTAAAATAGCAATTAAAATAATTTTGTCTGTCTGTCTGTCTGTTTGTTCCGGGTAGTCTTCAAAACGGCTGGACCGATTTCAAAAATTCTTTCACCAATGGAAAGCTATAATATCAGGGCGTAAACTAGGCTATATTTTATCCCAGTATTCCCACGGAAACGGGAACTACGCGGGTAAAACGACTATAACCTATAAGCGAAGCGAGGGCGGATTGCTAGTATTTAATAAGAACAAAAATGCGCAAACCTGTCGAATTTCCTGCCGGCTCTTCCCAGTAACGGTTGCGTGTCGATCTGGTGGTAATTTGTTAGATTAATTTGATTTAATTGTATTGAAATTGACAATAGAGTTTGACAGTAAATCTTGACACAGAGCTTGGTTATTTACTCTGCCTACAAGGCGGATACATCAAATGAGTATCTGAAATATGTAAGTGCCTTCTCGGGGTTTATCTACACTAATATTATAAAGAGGAAAGGTTTGTTTGTTTATATTGAATAGGCTCCGAAACTACTGGATCGATTTAAAAAATTCTTTCACCAGTGGAAAGCTATAGTATCAGGGCGTAACATAGGCTATATTTTATCCTGGTATCCCCACGGGAACGGGAACTACGCGAAGCGAAGCGAGGGCGGGTTGCGAGTGCATAAAAAATATTTGAATTTGTACTTCTTTTCTATTGTTCAGCTTTATATAATATCCCAAAAATTAAATCGCTACTTATTAATTTTTAATGTATATTAGAAACTTCATTTGTGATAGTGTTATTAATTTTCTTTTTATATATTAACTCATAATACTGAAGGTTTTTTTTTTGTATAAGATAAATAAAACATTGCGAAATTGAATAAATATGATATAAGTATGATGGATAACCAGAGATTCACATTAAGTTATTAAACGATACATCTTATGATGTTATGTCGTTACATTCAATACTGACTGCCGTCTGCGCCATATTTGGGATGTAATAGTACATCGATCGGAGGCGAATATTTAATAAATGAATATTATTTTGTAATGGAGTATTGAGATACGTATCTCATAATATTTATATTCTTTAATCAAAAAGTGCATCTTCGATTACGAAATGTCCGAAAAGTTGTAAATTAATGTTGATGTTAACGAAGCAAGAATACAATGCGCTTCTGTGGGACGACTAAGGGATGTAAATAGATACTTAGTGTCTTTTCTGGTTCTAGAGAGAGAAAGCTTAAAATAAACCCTATTTTTAGGCCGCCTAGCCAGTATACTACGTAGTATAATTGGTCGGTTTCCTTACCACCGTGGAGTAAGTACAAGCACTGCAGTGGGCCATATGTGGTTTTAAGATTAAGGTGATAATAATGATAAAAATAACATTGACAAAAGTAGCTATTCTTGCAATATAATCAATCTTGTTATAACGAAACTCGAAGGGATTAGAAAATATTCGTTATATCAAGTAACTCAGATTCGTTCGTTATTCGTTAACAACGTAAATGATAACTTTTACGGAGAGTTCCAGGCGAATTCAAAAACTTTTTGAAGTGAAACTTCTTTGCGCACATGAGGGTAAAATTTTTTCGGATGGAACGCAACACCCAAAAATGTAGGTCGGTTTTGTCCAAGAAGATGGAGAGCGCGATTGAGACCGATTGATAGAGAGAGTGAGAAAGGGTGAATGAAGCACATAGCCATAGCACGAGAGTAGGGATCAAGTGAATGAGAAAAAATGAGAAAGGGAGAGAACACTTCTTTTTTTAATATTGACAATAAACACGTGGCACTAAAGAAGTTTCACTTCTGACATGCGTAGGTACTTTATACGCAAGCTCTTTTTCTTAAATCGAGTCATTCGTTATATTAAGGTTATCTTAGAATAATAATGTATAGAAGGGACGTCCGCGCACAAAAATGAAGCATTTCAATTGGAGCCTAATGGAACTTACGCCGGACCGTTCCGTAGTGTACAAGGTCACTTTACTGCACGTACGTACGCAACTCTTAAAAAATAAATAGGTAATTATGACGGTTTGTGCTGTCAAATGGTGTCACAACAATTTTGAAAAACATAAAAAGGTTTTTAACATTACTTTTAAAAGTATTTCAACGATTTATGTTAATAAAAACAAAATTTGATTTCATAATTTGTATAGTGGTGTGCGTGAGTACGTGTGTAATCGTCTGCGCGGATGTAGTATTTTTGGCTTCACGTTTTGATCGCACAAGTACCGACACTATCCTTCTATACGTTACTATTCTAAGAAGGTTACACTGTATTTCTCTATAAACAAAAGGCTTTGGCGGCAAAGCCTTTTGTTTATAGAGAAATACATATGCGGATATAACGTATACAAAATAACCGACAATCAATTGAATTAATCTTTAATATATGTTATATCTAAATAGCCTGCAATAATTCTGCCCAAATTGTACGCTGTACAGCTAACATTAATATATCACGCAAACAATATAAATTCTTAAGATTAAACCGTGTTTCGGTTTTGCAGACGATCGAGAAGCAATTTCGACATTAAATTCATATGGTTGATAAATGTCCCCTTTAGAGCGAGTCAAGATTTCTTTTTACATGATTTATGTTTTAAATTCTTAAATGCAGTATGAAAAATGTTTATTTAATTGCATTATAATATATTTTTAAATGAATATAGGCCGTTTTTGTCCTCGGGCGATGTGAAGATAATCTGTATCTACAGAACTTGTAATTTATTGTAATTATTTTAAATGTACGATAATTATTTTATTATTAATAACGTAGTAGTTATAGTGTTTTTAAACTTCATTCAATGTAGGATCTATGTTTTTTCTAATCTACCAAAGGTGGTTCGGATGAAATTAAGGTTTTTAGTGTATAATAAGTTCAGGATGTTTTCTTGTTCTTTTTAACCACGTATGTCCCTCTGCTGGACTCGAATCTTCTTAACTGTAAGAGACAAATTAACCTACTATACCACGCTGATCAGAAGTTTTGGTATAGGGTTTTATTTCGTCAAGTCACTCTGCTCCGGTGGTCAGCCCAACGACGAAGGCGACGTGTCATGGGTGGGTTACGGGTGTGCGTGCTTACGCCCCTCTGTCGCCCCGGATGGAGCGGTGCGAGGAGTGCGCTGACCGTAACCCAACCCCAAAAAAAATAGGGTTTTATTTCGATTTTTCTCTCTCTTGAAGTGTATATTATATCCTTTAGTAGAAGAGTAAGAAAGAAGTAAGAAAATTCCAGTTGGATTTCTTAAATAATGATATTCTTCTTGCTTTGCTTGCTTGCAATCCGTGTAGTGCCGGAGTAAGAATACAGTTCAGCACCCCTTCTCTTGCCCGAGGGTGTCTCAAAAAACGACTATAAGGGATTTAATATGCATAAAACATCTATGCAAGAGAAGGAAAACTTGATATAAAACCCTATACTAACACTGTCTGACCAGCGTGATATTATAGAGGCGATTCGAGCCCAACTGTGGGAAATATATGAGTTGTGACAATGAAGTTAAAATAACATAAAGAATCGCACGTTTTACCAAAAAATAAATACCAGTCATATCTTATTACACCCTCCCCTTGCGATATTTCGTTAGTTTTATCAAAACCCTCTTCACTCCCTTTCGAACCGCATGTGATTTATATACATAGAAACATACGGATAACTTTTGATTAACAGGAGTTGATGTCATATTTTATTTTAATTCCGTCATCGTATGACATAGAGGTAACTAATGTTTTTTTTTATGTTGTTCTCAGGCAACGGCGAAGATAAACAAGGTCGTCAAATTGATCAGAAATCGAATCAATGGTTCGGTGCCACCCTTACAAGTACTGGCAGAAATGGAGCCATTATGGTAAGTGCATTTAAGCGCTTATTTACATTGCAATATGTAGTTTACTCAGTAAAATCATGTGTTAGAATCAGGTAGCACTGGTAAATGAAACTGCGTTAACTAAATTCATTTTCATCATTACAGCTCTTATAAGTCCCACTGTTGGGCTCGAGTCTCCACCGCTATTGAAGGGAAATTGACCTACTATAACCACACTGGTCAGACGGATTGATATAGAGTTTTTTTTTCGAGTATTCCTATTCTTGTATAAATGTTATCCGGGTATAATCCCTTAGTCGTCTTTTATGACACCCACGGGCAATAAAAGTGGGTGGTCAAATGTATTCTTACTTCGTTACCAGATGGAAGAAATTTAAAATAATCGTGTATTTTTTGCCTGGACATTATCTGGAGGTTAATAGTTTGACTATTGTTTTATATTTGACGGGCTATGGTAAGTCCACACGGCATCCATTTTATCCGGGGCGATGCAAGGGCGGCGCGTGAATACCGCACCGTATTCCTTATTGCTTTTGGCCCTACGACTGTTACAGAGTTCCTTAATGTCCTCGGCCAGTCCATACTCTTTCGGGATCGTCCTTACTCGACCCTCTTCTCGGGGCAACGCTCTCATGCAGTTAGCCTTTCTGCGGATGGCGGACTATTCCCCTTACCAGTCATCTGCGGCCTCGTCTACTCTTTGGCTACTAAGCCATTTATACGTTTTTTTTTCTAATATTTATTATCTTGTTGGTAGATTGATAAATTCCGTGTGATGGCGGATTAAGAATCTCCACTCCCTACATTGCCCGTGGATGTCGTAAAAGACGACTAAGGGGTATAAAATGCTCGTTAAATCTATGCAAGAGAAGGAAAACTCGAAATATTGTAGCATTATTGCTGAATGGGAACCTCATTGACACTTATCATATTTTGTTTTTCTTCTTTGTGTTGTATTTACAGTTAAGTTTAGCTATTATTTTAATTTTCTTATAAAACCTTTATATTTCATTCGACTTACTGTAATATCTAAATTTAAGCTAAGTGTCAATAAAACAGTTTTATCTTTATCTTTATCTTTAAATGAAACCCTATACCAACATGTCTTACCAACACGGTATAGTAGGTTAAATTCCCTCGCATTGTGGAGAAGTACCGGGCCCAACAGTGGGACGTATGTGGGCTGCGAGGATGGTGATGATGAGATTGACAAAATGTAGAATATAATAGATATACCTATATTGGCATAGATATAATAGATATATATTGGCAAATCAAAGTTGACTGTAACCTCGTGCACTGACCTACAAATTTTATGGGACGTCTTGACGCGCCCTTCCTGCCGCACCCCTTTGTCGTATTCGTCAAGGTGTTCCATAATGGTGATCGCTCTATCTTTGTTATGGCACTGATATGGCACAGGTCGCGTGACGTCACCATACGGATAACGTACAAAGGATATATAGAGAGAGCTAGTTAAATGTAACTGACATTTTGAGGTTATACAATCGTCTATGAAGTAACTCTTTTTGTTCTTTTTTTATTTAATTTAATTACCAGTATTCAGTTATCTGTATGCCGTATGAATAAAACTCAATACTTTTTTGGTTATTAACACGCCGTCCGTTTTGTCCGGGGTGATGAAAAGGTGGCGTGCGGTCAATGACCCACCGTATGTGCTCCCCAACGCCATGGGTCTGACCACTGGTTCACCACCGGTTCGGCTTCAAATGCACCGTCCTGAGGATGCCTCGTTTAGAGGCGAAACACGTGTCGAATGAATATTCGAAGTTCTGCGGCAAATTGCAAGTTGATGTTCTGGAAGGTGTTCATCACGTGAGAGTAAGATTTCCTTATTTCCTAATCCACCTTAATTCTATCCCGTATTCCTTTCATTGTGGTGTGCGGTATATTGATTACCGTGGGAAAGTGGTGGGTCTCCCTTCCTTCCTTCCATTTCAGAATAAAAATGGATTTCCGCTATGTATCGCCTAATTCAATCAATTTTGTTATTTATCTATAAATTAGCATTTATGTTTTATTTTTGCACAAGTTTTCCTCGTCTTTTTTGTATTGACAATTCGTTATTCGAATCCCAGTTCATTGTTGCCAGTGTCGAGTTACAATTTTCTGTACGAATATCAGTTTTTTACTTATTTAGTTTCTTCATATTAGTCATTGTCCGTCATTAAGTCAAATACGGTGAGTATATGACAAGTGTTATGGCCATACTGTTAATGTTACTTTCTGGGAGTTTTGGTAGCAAACAAAAACATTTGTAAAGCACTTTCATATCATATTAACGACGCCTTAGGAGTTCCTCCGAATCACATTACATAAAATGTTTTCAAAATTATTTAATATAATAACTTATAACATTAAGATATTGAAAAAAAAACACATAACACTTACATATTCACGTTAAAAGTCTGAAATATCTTGTATTACGTTATTTATCTATGCATATACATTTATGTTTTATATTTGCACAGATTATAAATCACTAAATTCTGTCAGTTCACCATAAATCTGTGACTTTTATTTTTATTGCTGTTAGAACAATAGATGTAGAGTAAATTTCATTAATCAGGTCCCACAGTTGACATTTGGCAAGTGGGTCAGTCCAAGGCTGTGGGGTTGAACGCCGTTAAGTTAGGGGGCCGACTTTATAGTCCATAGACTATTATGGTTATCTGTGAAATTGGTTGGCTGAAGTATTTAGGTTAGGAAGTAGATTTTTGACCTGTTTTTATTTGAAATCAACGAATAACTAACTAATAAAACCTTAATTCAATTTAATCGTGATAATCGTAATATAAATCTTCAATAAAATTATTTACATTACATTGAACTACATTACATTGAATTATATAGGTACATTGAATTTTTAATATTTGCGAATATTTGAATGAAACAAAATAAGTTTAAAAGAATTCAATTTAGAAAAATATGTCTTCTAGGTCTCTATTTGTCTATGCCGTATTAGCAAGTGTTAAACTTTTAAACTGTATTTTCGAAAATATATTCTTTTAAAAAATATATATATTTACATTGTGTACATTGCATCCTTTAGTTATTCGACGTATTTGTATCGTAAAGTCTTTCAATGTGCATTATTTAAAGGAATTGTTACTTTTTGCATCGCACATGTTGCGATTTAACGTTATTCTTATTACTCACGCTCTTCGTAAGAACACTCGCGGTTCGGTTTCAGAACTTTTTTCTCCTTCCATATTTGAAATCAGTCAGAAGACGCGTTCGCCGAAGCACAGACAACTATACTTTTTGTTTTCTACTTAAGGAGTTGGAATTTTTATTTCGGAATGCCGAATTAGTGCAAAAAGCGGCCTCTCTCACCGACTGCAATTTGTTTAGGCATTTTGTTTGCTTTGCAATGGAGCTAAACGCGCCAAGAATTTATAATTATTCGAACGCATAGGCTGTATCTATAAATGCCTTTGCCATTATTATGACGGTCTGTATAAATTAGTTTTTTTTTAGATACGTGGTAACTTAGATGACTTTGGTATTCATATTTACAGATGTGATGTGAAAAATATAGTTCTGTATTTATATCAATCTTTTTTAATTTATAATAAAAATAATACTCTTATCTCATAGTTTATAAAGCATTAAATAAAGTAGATCGAGTATTCTATGGTTATTAATATTAATATTCAATTTAATCATAATTTTTACTTGAATATTTGTATCAAGTCAGTTATATTATAAGCGTTAAAATTATATCATCCATATAGTATGACTATTAATTAAAAATTAAATATTGATTTATTACTAAAATAACTTGAAAACGCAATAAGTGAGTACCTAATTTTAAAAAAAGTTTTCACAGTGTTTCCGCAGTGTCTGAAAACAAAGGTTTATAACCAGTGCGTGTTACCAGCGATGACTTACGGCACTGAAACGTGGTCTCTAAATGTCGGCCTCATAGAAAAGCTCAAAGTCGCTCAGCGAGCTATGGAGAGGGCTATGCTCGATATTTCTCTACGTGATAAAATCCGGAACACGAAAATCCGTAGAAGAACGGGTGTAACCGACATGGACCGCAGAATTAGCACGTTAAAATTGCAATGGGCAGGCCATATCGCTTGTCGAACCGCCAACCGTTGGGGAAGAAAGGTTCTTGAGTGGCGACCACGAATCGAACGGCGCAGCGTAGGACGACCCTCCACTAGGTGGACTGACGACAGTCTCAAAGTCGCAGGGAATCGTTGGATGCAAGTGGCGCAAGAGTGTTCCGAGTGGCATTCTCGTGGGGAGGCCTATGTCCAGCAGTGGACGTCTGTAGGCTGATGGATGGAATAGTTTCCGTGTTATGACGGAGTAAGAATACAATTTACTTAATTTAGCGTGGTCTAATAGGTCAATATCCCTCTTATATTAGAAAAGGCCCAACAGTAGGACGTATATGGGCGGAGATAATGATGATGATGAAAATAAGTGGATACTTTATAAACGTTGTTATTTCTCCTTGTAACTTTAGACAAATTTGACTTGGTAACACTATTAATAACCCACGGAGCCTTAATAACTTTATTATCATCGATCATTGAATGCTTACGATCGTAAGCATATTTAAAATGAAATAAATAAATTAAATCTAAATACAGCAACTGCACCAACGCATCATACATTTCTTGCTCTATCAAGTAAGCAATACATTATTATAATTGCAAATAAATTACTCGAGATATATCGCGGGACATGTCGCGTCTTGCCGGCGCAGTGCGTAGACGCCACGGCTAATGCGCATGCGCAACCGACTAGCCACAGATTAATTATTATGACAGATATGAATAGTTGTGACATTGTTTTTGATTGATAGTAACCCGTAGAAAGTTTTATGATAGCCATAAGCGTCCTCTGAGATAAGGTTATTAATGTAACTATACATTCCACAGCTTAAAACAATGGAAATTCGTAATGGAGTTTCAGTTAATGTCCATAACGGGTTTAATTCTATTCGATTAAAAAATCTTATGTATGGTGACGGAATAAGAATACAATTTACCACTCCCTATCTTGCCTGTGGATGTCGTAAAAGACGACTATGGGATATAAATATATAAATAAGCATATAACATCTGTCCAAGAGAAGAAAATCTCGAAACGAAGCCCTATACCAACACGTCTAACCAGCGCGGAATAATAGGTCAATTCCCCTTCCATTATGGAGGAGGCCTGAGCCCAACAGTGGGACATATATAAGCTGAGATGATGATGATATGATTAAAAAAATTCTTGTCGTTTTATATATTCTTCTATTAATAATGGGGAGATAAGTAGACTGTAGTTATGGCAGTATAGAGAACGTCGGTTTCAAATCATGTGCATATTGTTAATTATCACTTTCGTAAGAAGTTATTTAAATATATTTAACACCTGTGATAGAAACGGCGAGGAGAACTCCAAATATTCTAAAATATACTCTACTTCTGGATTTTAGCGTCACCCACCGCCAGTCGCCACCATAAGGCGGCATTTAAATAATAATTGCCGTTAAAATTGTTGATTATTGGAACGAAGTTCCTTATCGCGCGTTGTGAAAGGGGGCTAGACGGAAAAAATTCTTACGAAAAGTTGTCACGACACTTTTTGCTATATTAAGCTATTGTAAGCTGTGCGGCGTCGTATGTTTCTCTGTCTGTCTCTCTCTCTTATAGAAACCAAGCCAGATATTTTCATTTCTATTTCGCATTGAACAGTGTGGTGTCGCGACGATTATTTTTGTTGAGTGTATACAACAACAAAATATAATACTACCATTGATGCAGTTTTTTCAAGACATTTAAATAAAATAGAATCCCAAACATATGTTTCCTACTTCAGTTACCACAAGCCAATTATTACTAAAATTGAGCCTACTGATTAAGTTTATATAACATTATATTTGTTAATAATAAAAAAAATATTATTATAACTTAAAAAAAATAAAATTTTATTACAATTCCTTCACTAATTAATGGAAAGGAACTTCGTTAAATCCGGGTGTCCCTTGACACCTCTCAAGCTTTTTTTTTTAATATGGTGAGACTAGCCACATCGATGAGGCCTAGTTCCGTTCAATTGGTAATAATAAAACCTAGAATAGGAATCTAAAATAATTTTAGCATAGCGATTGCGAGTTGTGAAACAAATAGCGGCGGAGTTTATTTTGATTAAATATTATAAAATGGGTTAGACCCTTATATTAGGGTTAAAGATTTATTTAAATATTTCTTTTCCATAAAACGGCTTTATTTAGAATGTGTAATACTCGCGTGAACATCAGATATTATTAATTTTTTAAAGTTATGTTAGGCATAATTTGTATTTTACCTGCACATCTGTATTTGCTCTATGCTCTATCTTTAGTGACTGTCTCTACTACACACTAAATGTTATTGATCAACTATATCTGTAACTAAATAGCTATTTTGTATTGTCTATTCTCTATGAATATTTATAGATTTACTCCTCGTCCTGTGAGTTACAATTGAAATATATAAACAATATATTTCTTCTAAATCCTATTAATATTATAAACGCGAAAGTTTGTGAGTATGTATGTGAGGATATTTGTTACTCTTTCATGCAAAAACTACTGAATGGATTTTCATGAAACTTCACAATAATATAGCTTACATATCAGAAAAACACATAGGCTATAATTTATCCCGATATTCACACGGGAAGGGTAACTATGCGGGTAAAACCGCAGGGCGCTGCTAGTATCACTATAAATTATAAGAGGCAATTTGATATAATTATCTCTGTGGTGACGGAATAAGAATACAATTCACCATTCCCTCTTTTCACCTTGGGTATCGCAGATGTTGACTATGGGATTAAACCTGACATTTATGCAAAAGAAGGACAATTCGAAATAAAACCCTAACAATACGGCTGAACAGCGTGGTATAGTAGGCCAATTTCCCTCTTATTGTGGAGAAGACTCTAGCGTAAACGTTGCATTGTTGAGTTGGAGGAGGTTGTAGCCATAATAATAACATTTAGCAAGTGGATTAGTTGCCTATGAGAGTGATGATAGTCATTTTTCCGGTGAACCATCAGTTTATTTTTAGGAGATCCACGACCATGATGGAGAGCTCAGTTGTATTTTCATCCGGTCTCCATAAAAGTGGATTTTTCTGACAACACTTTGCATTAAGAAAACAATCTTTGTATTGTGGGGGACTTTACAAACATAAAATTAACGGACACAAATTACATCCAGACTCAGAACAACAATTTGTGGATCACACAAAGTACTGGCATGTTAGGTTGGTATTCTAACCATTGCGCCATTGTGCAGTCAAATATATTTTACTTTAACGTAAAAGCTTAAATTTCTAAATAGAGTCCATTTTCGCAACAGCCTGTATGAAGTTTTTGAGCTAACAAATTGTCCGGTGATTTGTCAGCGTCGAATACTTGGGTTCTTGTTGTGTGAGCGCACCTAATATGGCTACCTTTGCTTGACAGCTACACCCATCCGATTTGGACTTGTGCTACCATATATAGACTGTTTCTTTTATTGTCTCCATTTGTTAAGAATTTTTATGGGAAATTTCGGCACGTTTTCTTTATTTTATGCGAAAGAAAATTTACTGGCTAATTTACTCTTTGTATGAGTAGATTTAATTGACCACCTGTGAGTTTATTAAATAATATTGTTGCTATAAAACATTTTAATGAGTAAAAAGATTATTAAGTAATTTATAACTCTCTTTGTGTTTCTAAAATGTCTCACAACTAATATTGTAGGTTTGCTGTTAAAGACTGGATTTGGCTTAAATACATGAATAGCTCTTTTTCCGTACAAAATCTCACTGTGATTGTCATCTCGCCTGCCGAGTCAGTGCCGGAACAGCCATATAGCAAGAGTAGCAAATGCTACGGGCCGCGCGAATTAGGAGGCCTCGCGCTCCAACGCTTGTCTGTCTGTAATTAAAAAAATATCAATTTAGATAGGAGCGTAAAATATCTTGCATGCCTTAACGGTTTTGTTTTATTTAATACCCTAAACTTGAGAACCTAAAGCAAACCAAGCCAACCCCTCGACAGAATTTGCTACAGGCCCCGCGTTGCTTTAATCCGGCACTGTGCCGAGTGTGGCAATTTCGGCACAATCTTCCTTAATGAGAGAGACCTACGTTTAGCAGGAAACGAAATAAAACTGATTGCTGATAATGACTAATATTAGGTAAATTGTAAAACAATTCATTATTTTTATGATAACAAAATGGCTAAAAGTGTTGTTAATTTATAGGAAGCTTGTATTTTTGTTGAGATACGGTGTTAATGTATTTAATGGTTGCTAATCTTTACGTCCGCTGTCACACCTACGTGTCGAATATACACGTTTGTTTTGATTAGTTTATACAAACCAAGCAATTATTTACAAACTAATAAGCGAACCTGCTTTTTAGTTGCACACGAATATAAATTTCCATTAATTATATACCACGCTTAAGGAATGAAGGTTGTCTTAGATTTTAAGTCGAAACATAAAATATTTGAAAAATAATTAAAAATATCTCTACGAATTAAATAAATCACTTGGACTTAACAACACTAAAGGAAGTGTAATATTTTTTAAACAGATTACTATTGTTGATTACTCAAATCTCTTACTATCACTAATTTTCACTTCATTCCATAAAACTTTATCAAAATTTATGAAAATCAATAATATTAGACTATAGCTTCAAAACCTCTAACTATTACTACTTTTAGAAATAGAAAGAGTAGTAATAGTATACATGTATATTAATACAGCACACAAACACCGATCATCTTCGAACACCGATTAAATTCTGTCTCTCTCTGTTCTCTCAATTTTACACGACATTGTCAAATTCATGGTAACTTAACGCTGAAACCCTAACAAGAAGCTTTTGTTGATTATTTGCCCGTGTGGTGATGGCGTGAGAAATTATGAAAATGAATTAAGTTGTAGTGAAATAAAGAACCTTCCCCATAAGAACCTTTACTCTTCATCAGATGGCACCTTGAATGATTAATAGGTATAAAGGCAATTGTCATATTGGTACTGATAGCTATTTCTCTATGTAGTAGGATCATATTATCGACAGTTGTCTGTCTACAGCCGCGTTCGTCCGGGGCAGTACCACACAGTTCCAGCTGAGCCGAAAGCCCAACTTTCTGAGGGTATTCGCGTATGGTGGATTTTAGTGATGCCTTCAGTATCATCGCACCTTGTTGCATGCATTTACACTCCCTTCACGGTAGACAACGAACTAGTGAATGTCCATTAGCGACAGTATCAACAATATCTGGTACGCTGTTCGTTCCCTTGCCACTAACAGCAAAAACAAAACATACCAAGCGATGATTGGAATAGACATAATACAGGGATACTTTGTATTTATAGTCTGTCATCATGTGGATATACTACATAATCTAATTACAACAAAGTCAACGATTACAACAAAATACTTCGAATAAAAAGTTTGAAAGAGTATGGAGTCAATACTCTCTTTCATTAATATCACGGTACTTAAGTTCCCATTAACCGACGGTCACATCGGTCTCGCGGCAGGCGTGATGGTAAAAAAATCGTTAAGTGTGAGTCGTGAGTTTTTTAAATGGGGAATCGTGTTTATTATCTGTGACTTCGAGTAGCTTTTGTAGATACTGTATTCAGGGCTAGTTTTAGTAAGAATAATAGCTATATAAAAACTTGAATATATGAGAGAGGTAAAGCTAATGTAACGTAATAGCGTCATGAGTTTCTTGTGAAGTTTTTTTAATTTAAATTAAGGATTGTTTCTGCAAATCCAACAAGAAAATATATAAACGACAGTAAAATGTGTATAAAACTATTTTTGGTTATTGATATCCCGGCCTCATAACAAGGCTCAAAGTCGCTCAGCGTGCTATGTAGCGGGCTATGCTCGGGATTTCTCTGCGAGATAGAATCCGGAATACGAAAATTCGCAGAAGAACGGGTGTAACCGATATAGTACGAAGAATTAGCACGCTGAAATAGCAATGGGCAGGCCACATCGCTCGACAAACCGACAACCGCTGGGGAAGAAAGGTTCTCGAGTGGCGACCACGTATCGAACGACGCAGTGTAGGACGCCGCCCCACTAGGTGGACCGACGACCTGGTGAAAGTTGCTGGGCGTCGTTGGATGCAGACGGCATAGGACCGCACTTTGTGGTGTAACATGAGGGAGGCCTACGTCCGGCAGTGGATGGCGATAGGCTGAAATGATGATGATGATGATATCGCGTTCGTAACCATGAACGCTGAAAAGTGTTCGAAAGGTTGGGCAATCAAAAATTAAACGCAATAAATTCTGTAAAAATAGTATTATTTATAATATGTAATACTCGCGTAAACATCAGAAGGGATTTTATAATAAATACAATCTGAGGCACTTCCACAAATGACACTTGATTTAAACTGACTGCACGCATCAGTATAGTTGTTAAAATACCACGATACCAAGTGTCCGGAGTTTCGATTTCTAGACATGACAATACTTTGTGCGATAGGGATGTGAAAAAATAATCACTTTTTACATTAATCGATTATTAATTGATTATTTTTTTGTAATAATCGATTTTAATAATCGATCATTTAAATAATAAAAATCGATTATTTTAGTATTTGCTTTTTTGTTTAAAATAAAATCACTACCAGATTTCCTAAAAAAAGGTCATCACGATACTGCCAGCGCTCGACCGAATGTCAGTGTTTCATACATTATTCGAAAATAAATCTCACATTTCCTAAAAAAAATAAAAAGTCATCATAATCCTGTAGGGAGAAAAATCGATTATAAAATAATCGATTATATTTTTAATTAATCGATTATTTTATAATCGAGTTATTTAAAAAAAATCGATTATTTATTAATCGATTTTTCCCTCCAAGTCACATCCCTGTTGTGGGATCCCCAAATTATTGTTCTGAATAAGGCTGTAATTTGTATTTGTACAAGGATATCTTTCAAAATACTATTTAAAACAATACTGAAATCGTTTCTAAATCATACCACGGAATTCTAATAAATCTATTAACATTTTTTTTATAAGCAGATTCATTAGATCTTATTATCTTCTATTCATTATTAATATTGTATTATTTTTTATCTATTCTCTACGGTTGGTTAAAACGTATTGTGACTAAATGGTCCGCTTCAATTCTTCTTTATATTTTTTTGGTCGAATTACGTTCTAAATTCTTTTCACATAGTCTTAATTGATGACTTGTAAGTTATTTCAAATTTATAATTTAAAAATTAATGGTGATGTAGTAAGAATAAAATTCGCCATTCATCTTGCCCTTAGGTGGCGTAAAAGTCGACTAAGGGACATAATATCCATATCACATCTATGCAAGAGATAGTAAACTCGAGTTGAAACCTAATCTATACCAACACGTCTGACCAGTGTGGTATAATAGGTTAATTTGACTCCTATTGTGAAGTAGGTTCGAACTCAGCAGTGAGACTTAAATAAGCTGTAATACAATTTAAAAATCTATTGAGTTATTTATATAGTTATTTTTATAAAAGAAAAGATTTCCGTGTGGTGACAGAGTAAGAAAACAAATGACCATTCCTTACCTTGCCCGTGATTGTCGTAAAAGACGACTAAGAGATATAATACGCATATAACATTTATGCAAGAGAAGGAAAACTTGAAATAAAATCTCTATACCAACCTCTATGACTAGCAAAATAAGGTCAACCCTTGTGGAAGGAGGAAGGAGGCTAGATCCCAACAGTAGGACGTGTATTAGTTGAAATGATGAAGGAAAGATCAAATAAAAGCTACAGAAATTCTATGCAATTCATTAATTATTCATCACAGCTCATATTCGTCTCACTGCGGAGTTCGAGTCTCCTCCACAATGGGAGGGAAGCTGGATTGACACAGAGTTTTATTTTGAGTTTTCCATCTTTGGTATAGATGTTATCTGCATAGTATAATCGCTCATTCGTCTGTTACATGAATTGTATTTTTATTCCGTCACCACACGGAATATTCTATGGAATGCATGAATCAAAATGGAATGAATTAGAAGCTGATAATTATCGTTATATAGACCTCTATATGAAGGCGTAGAGTGTAAAAGAAGAGACTATGAAAATTTTTATCGGATCATAAATATTAAATCGATTTGTGGTCATGTCTTTCCATTCGAAATCAAGATGTACAATTTTGACTGTTTGATCCTCAAAGAAAAAATACTTGTATAATTTTATGCTTGCTGTCTCAGTTAGTACGTAGGCTCTCATCCATTCTTGCACAGCTGTTGGGTGAGTCTGTGACTCTTCATGAATTTCCCTTATTCATATATCACTTTGCGTCCTACTGTTCAGTAAATTTTTCTTCATCGACGTTTAATGGTATATTGAAACATCACCCAATTGGCGAACTTTTCGGTCCAACTCGTAGACTTGATCTAAATTTGTCATCAACTTGAATATTCTTTCACTGCTTTGTGTGGTGAGGGACTAGGAATACTATTCACCCACCCCTCTCTTGCCCATGGGTGTCCTAAAAGACGATTAAGGGATTAAATACGCATATAACATCTATGCAGGAGAAAGAAAATTCGTACGAAAATCCTATACCAACGTTTATCCAGCATGGTGATAGTAGGTCAATTTCCCTCCCATTATGGAGGCGTCTCGAGCCCAACAGTGGGATATATATGAGCTGAAATGAATGAAAATAAAAACTTTGTGAACTGCGCGCCTATCGTTCATTTTTTTTATAGAAATATGATATCATTTCGAACTAAAGGTTTGGTAGTAATAAAGATTAATTCTATGTGATTTGTTAGCATGAATGTAAATGCATATAAATTACAAGATGCAATCTGTAGTGTATACAATCTACTAATTAGTGGATTGATATGAATGGATTAGTTAGCTAATTTAGACTAGAGACACACTAAGTATATTATTTGTTATTTATTCACTGTTAGTTTATATACATACATATAACGACATTTTTTTTCATTATTTTCTAACAATTTAATACATAATACGGTTCAAAAATTGCGTAGTTAGTGTTAGCGGTGGCTCTGGAATCCTCAGATGTATGCAGGCCCAAGTACACCCCATTTATCAAGTTCGTTATAAACTATAATGATTAAAGTGAGATTAAGCACAGCGCTGTTAATTATATATGTTTTGCTAAAAAATGAAGGTAAAACAGAATTTTAAGAATTTGTGAGTAATTTGTTTAAATTTTATTATTTCTCTGTTAGCTTATAATGATGAATATGTATTAATTTTTTACGATGATTTTTAAAGTTGATTGAATGGTAAATGCTGTGTATTTTTGATCATCCTCTGAGTTGATCAAAAAATACACAGCATTAGATGGTATGTACACATTGTATGCACAGTTATATGACCTAGGAAACAAGGGGGGGGGGAGAGGATTATATGTTTTACATCTTTGTTTCTTAAGGTTTATGCCGAAGTATATCTCTTTCGTGATATTTTTGTATCTGTAATTGCTTCGAAGATTTCCTTAAATAAACTAATACCCTTCACCCTGCCGTGTTTTCACCTAATTAGCTAATGCTACTTGATTAATTTTGATTAATCAAGTAGCATTAGCTAATTAGGTTCTAAACCGTGATTCTAACATTGGATTCCGCGTTTGATACTTGTATATCTCTACATACTAATATACATACATAAGTATACTAGACTTATGAGACGGCATCATTTTATTTTTATATCTCTCGGTGCATCTCAACCTTTAGTAATGGCCATCCACTGCGGATTAACTACACCACGACTGCGATGCTAAGTTGAATCGATAACATCTGATCGCTATCGCCTAACTAAAGTGCCGACTGCATGCTTAATTGCCATATAGGTACCCTTTAACTATTAAAATATTCACAGGCAAATTTTAACTCTGATACTACAGTAATAAAGATTCGTTTATTGTAACAAAATTTAACTCTGTAAAGAGCGTTAGAATCTGGACTTAATTTATATTGTAATTAAGATATTATTTTAATTGATTTCTTGTCTAGATCAAATACAACAATTGAATTTTCTTTTATTACTCCACTAGTTTTGGATTTACTGTTAGAGTAGTCCGATTTCTTTGTCAATTATATTTAAAAACAAATACCTACATTATAATTAAATAATTAAAGTGTAGATAAAACCACCTAACGAATTAAGAGAAGGGCTCACGCTGCGGAAACAGAGATCCTGCAATGCGTAATTCGTCTGCTAAGATCATGGAATTATCCTTCACAAAATGTCTGAATCATATACTTCGGGACTTTCACTAAGGAAAATCCATGTCTTTTTTTTTTTTGTGGGTGACTCCGTCCGGGGCGACAGAGGGGCTTAAGCACGCAACTCCCGCAACCCACCCGAAAACCACCTCGCCTTCGTCATTGGGCCGACCACCGGAGCAGATTTACTTGTCGTCAGTGGTCGGCCCGACGGAATACCCCCTACGCGGGGTAGCCTCCCATCGACAGACGTCCCCCGTGGACCGACGTCGTGGAGGACGTCGGTCTTTCCTCACGCGAAATCCATGTCTAATAGATGGTAAACAGCTGATAGATAGATAGGTCATATAAGAATACAACATACCTATTTTTTTTCTATGATCAACGCACACGCCGTCCGCTCTGTCCAGGGTGACGTAGGGACGGCGCACAGCCCCATAACCCACCGTATTTCCTCTCCTTCGCCATTGGGCCGACCACCGGTTCCAAGTTCCTTGTCCTCCGTGGCCGGCCCGGTAGGAAAAAAACATGGTTGTCTGTAAAGTCGGTTTACGGACGATAGTTTAACGTGACAACGTGATAATAAAACATTGATGAAATGACTGCATACTTTTATGAATAAAATTGAATCAGCGTAACGGGACAAGGAGCGTAACGGGACACTTTTTCATGAATGCAGCCAACGTTCATCGATTTATTAGACGTTGTCACGTCAAAAACCATACCTTATTTTTAGGGGTGGGCCACGGTCGGCGCACTCCTTGCACCACTCCGTTCGGGGCGATAGCGGCGCGTAAGCACGCACATCCGTAACTCACCCGTATAGTACGTCGCCGTCGTTGTTGGATCGACCACCAGTGCAGAGTTCCTTGACTTCAGTGGTCGACCCGACGGAATACCCCAAGGGAGTACCCTCTCCCGTCGATGTCCCCTACTGGGACGTCGAACGCCGCCGCGACGCTAACCTCTCCGCGGGTGCCCGGACTAAATCCCCGGAATAAAACATACCTAAGGCTCACTCATCAAAGATAAATATGGAATGGAATATCCAAGTATAGAGTATTGATAGGTTTGTTTGCCGTCACATCTGAGAACCGTTTCCTTATTGGCACTTGCAAGTTCATTTTAACACTGAGATCGTTCCGTTTCCTGGCGCGCACATTAGCTTCGACATTATAAATAGCAAGCGTTTCCTGCAGTCATCTTATACTGTTCAACTTAAGATTAGTCTTTAGCATTTTATTTATAAATAGCTCATAGTATATTGTAAAAATTGCGCTATTTTATGTATTTAGTTCGCAGGGTATATGTTTGTAATCAATCTATTTTTATGGATTTCTTCGTGTTACTAAGGAGAGAGGAGAAAGAACCTCACATGAATAAGAATGCTTGGAAAACTAGGCACCGTACATTTAATTTTAACACATTTGTGTAATACTCGCAAGTGAACGTTAATAATCATAATTATTATTAATTTTTTGCTTAGAATCTTAATATATCTTTGCTATATATCTATGCTATCACAATGATTAAACTGCTTTTATAATAAAACCAGTTTAATCCTTGTGATAGAAGCTTGCTAGTTAAAAAAAAACTTTCCCCATTCAAATTAAAAACAAAATTATTTCAAATGGGTCTTTTTTATTATGGATACTGTACCTATATATGATACCTACTTCCATATGCATTTAGGAAAATACCCAGTCGAAAATTCTGAGGTAACAAACATAAAAAATACAGTCGAATTGAGAACCTCCTCCTTTTTTGAAATCGGTTAAAAATGTATATTTAATTCTTTACGACATCATCCATATCTAATTCATTTGTTAGTACCCAGCGATTCCTGATGTGGCGACGGCTATCCGCCGTATAAACTCCATTGTCCCTAAGGGCATAACACAATGGACGGGCATCCAGGATTCTATGTTCTAAGCATTTTATATGTATCTTTGTGGAATAGGATGTGCGATTATTATGGTTAATAAATAATTCATTCCGTTGCAAGGTGTTATATTGGTGTAAGTAATATTAATATTGTCTGACGATTTTTGATTTTTACGCGAGCATTACATATTATTGTAAATAAAATTTTACGGAATTTCTCGCGTTTGTATTTGATTTTTGATTGCTCGACGTTTCGAACATTTTACAACATTCATGGTCACGGAAGGCCTAAGATGTCTTATATCCAGCAAGACATCGTTATTACAGAGATTTGTCTTCCTCACACACATATCCTTTATTCTCTAAACATATCTCTATACTTTTATATTTTAAACTCATAAATAATGTTATATGCTGCAGAAATTAACTGCACAATGTAATATCCATAACTGCATACAGAAGTACCGATTCAAAGCTTTCGCTAAAGGCAAAAAGCATTCGCTCCGATAAGCTAAAAAGCTTTCATTGCATCTATTACGAGTGCCAATTTGTCGCGACTGTTGAACGGCCATAACGATCTGTGGATCCCTACCGACGGTTTATATCCGAGTCTAAACCATTGTTATTGTATTCACCATTGACTTTATGGGTCTTTGTTTTAGATTTTATTGGTCTAACCTAGCCTATCTATGTGTTCAGAATGATGCAAAACTCTTGAATTGCGTCTTCTGTATGGAATATAAATTTTGTAATGTTATTTGTATGTTTTACATGCTCTGTTGTATAAACCACTTGAATGAATATTGACTATACCTAAATTTATATGTTTATCATTATATATAAATTTCTTGCGTACGTGTGTCACTGAACTCATCCTAAACGGCTGGACCGATCTTCATGAAATTTTTTGTGTGTGTTCAAGGGGATTTAAGAATGGTTTAGATTTACAATTGGACCCGGTAGGTGGCGCTGCGATCGATTTCAAGGAGAATTCTTTTTATTTTTTGAGCGCAACCTCGATGAGGCGATCTGCCGCCGCCGACTGGGGTGGCGTAGGCGCGAATATCTGCGCCTCATGCCGCCCTAGCTGAGGCCGCGGGTGACATGACCGGGGAATTAGTCCGTTACCCGCTGAGAGGCCGACCGCGTGAGGAAAGACCGACGTCCTCCCCGAGGGGGGGACGTCGGTCGATGGGAGGGTACCCCAAATGGGGGGTATTCCGTCGGGCCGATCACTGAAGTCAAGTCACCCTGCTCCGTTGGTCGGCCCAACGACGAAGGCGACGTGCATCGCGGGTGGGTTGCGGGTGTGCGTGCTTACACCTCGGACGGAGTGGTGTGAGGAGCGCGCCGACCGCAACCCAACCCCAAAATATAAAAAAAGGTGTCGTTATTTTATTTGAACAGAACAACGTCTGTTGGGTCACAATAAGCGCCACCTACCGGGTGTAATTGTGAATCTAAACCATTTTCGAATCCACTTGAACATGGATACAAGGAGGAGTTCAGTGGCATAATGTATATGTCACTGAACTCCTCCAATATTAATAATTTGTTAAGTATACCTAAGTAATACTTCATCGATTCAAGTTAAACTTTCTTCTACTTTGTAATTACTACACACGAGGGAAATTAATTATCTCCGTCTTTATCTGGTTTAAATCTATTAGTACGTGGGTATTTAATTAAAACATTAAGTTTAGTATGTTGTTAGAATCTTTACGGTAGTCAGAAGCTGGATAGTAATTGAGGATATATTCTTAAATGATAGAGTCCACTATTTTATTTAAAATTTATTCAAGGCAAGCCGATTTTAACCAATAGGATCCGGTTAGCTATGCAAAGATACATTTTATGAAAAATAATTTGCATTTAAAAGTTATAAGATCTATATTAATCTACGAAGATAATTGCCTACTTAATTTAGCGTGTACATAAATAATTCAGCGTAATGCAGCGTATAAATAATATTGCAAGCTTCGTGAGCGTTGGGTATTTTAAAATATCAAATAAAATTATGTGATAATATTTACGGATTTTGGTTAAAAATTTTCGCAATAGTTTTAAGCTTCATTTCATTTAGAATTTAAAAATCTTTCTTCGAGCCTCCTCCTCGGTAGATGGGAGTAATTAACCTATTACACAATTCAGGTAAAACAGGTTGATATAGGATTATATCTGAAGTTTTCATCCTCTAGTATAAATGTTATATCCAGATTTCAGTTCTCCTTTATGATACCCACTGAGAATACAAAAGTGGTAGTTTAGTAATTAGTGAATTATTTCATTGCAAAATATTACAGTTGTAACCATAGGTGTTAACTCGTACTCTGTTAATCGTTAATTAACGAAGTTAACAATCTGCTTAACGGATTAACTTTTATGTTAACTTCAAAAAATGTTAACGCTTTTGTTAACAACGTTTGTGTGGACAACATAATTCCACTACATGCTGTAGAATTTATCTATTTCTCTCAGCCTAAAACCAGTAAAGTTTTTATGGTTAGCTTTTAACGGTTAACTTTAACTTGCGTTAAATTTTCTCAAATTTAACGCTTTAACGATTATCGAAGTCAATATTTTAATTAACGAATTGACGATTAACGAAGTTAACTTTTGGGTTAACTGTGCCCACCTATGATTATAACAAAGAATGGAATGGACAGAAAATATATAAGACAAGTAAAAATCTTAACGGTTATACCGTGTCAGTATTTAAGATGATCGTGGCACCATTGCGCCATGATATCAGATACATAAAGGCTGTAATAAATCAACGATATTATCGGAGGCTGAACCGTGAAGATCCTTATCGGACTGTAGATGGAGTTAAAAGCTGTTGATGAAACCAAATCTTTACTGATAAATTTGTACACAAATACGTTACTTCCCTTAGTTATGATGTAATAGTATAACTTTTTACTACAAAAAAGTTAAAAAACTTATTTATTACCTAAGGTTTAGGAATTTCGCCGGAAATATAAAAGTATCACGTCACCCTCTTGAATTACATTCATTTTTGTAGTGTTTTCTAAGTTTATATTTAATAATTTTGCTGATATCTTGTGTTATATAATACAGTTAAAGTGCTGAAGTATTGTGAATATAATGTAATAGTACTTTACGTGTATTTACATGTTCTATCGTAATTACCAGAATAATCACTAATTTGGTTTTCAGCGACAAATTAATGGTAACAGCTTGACTTACTGCGGATGATGACTATTAATAAGCTATAATAATATGACTATTATAATATGAAGAAGTGTTAAATAATATGTGAAGAAAATTGTAAAAGAATTGACTGTATGGGCTTTGTTGCAGGCAAAGGCCTGTTCGAATGGACAAACTAAACAAAAAAAATCATAGAGAACGTTATTGTCTTTTTAAATAAATTAATTCAATGTTTATAAAGTCCCTCGAGTAAATTGAGTTATTGGCAAGATCTTGTAAACGCTATTAAAAAGTCCCTCGAGATATAAGAATTTATTCCTTCATCTTAGTCCAAATAAGTATCATCGTCATAATGAGTAAATAGAAGTACCAGTTTTATTAACAAGGTTTATTGAGCTGATAGGCGACCTCTGGCCGAGAATTTCCTTCCAGAGCAGATAAAACTGTTCATTGTACTATGATTTATTGTTTTTAATATCAATGATGTCTGAGAAACAATTAAATTCACGTTATTGAAAAAGGAAATGCTTTACGACCTGTACCTACGAATAAAATTATGATTATGAAATAACATTTTTTTTTTTTGGGGGTGGGTTGCGGTCGACGCGCTCCTCGCACCACTCCGTCCGGGGCGACAGAGGGGCGTAAGCACGCACACCCGCAACCCACCCACGATGCACGTCACCTTCGTCGTTGGGCCGACCAAAATACGAACCCTAGACATGAGCGCCACAAGCTAGCTGATATCTAGAGTTCGTATTTGAGCCCAAGGTTCTGTTTCTGGTCATGTTAAAAGTGTGGCCTTATTAGGCTTCTTCTTCGTTTTAGTTGAATATGACCTATTGTTGAGGACAGGTCTTTGCCAAATGACGGGAATTAGTCCATTACACCGTGCTGGATATCTATCCACTTGGATAGATGATTTACTCTACAATACTGTACTTAACATGTTTCTACAGACGGGAGGACCTCCTCCTCTGACCAACATGAACGCTGAAGATCATCATAACCCATAGCGTCCCAATATTTAGCTTGGGTCTCTTCCATTATGGGAGGTAAAGTAATCTACTATACCTGGTCAGACCTACTGAAAGAAATTTGTTTCAAGTCCTTTTCATGCATAGATGTTTTAAGCATATTATATCTCTTACTCGTCTTTTACAATCTCCAGAGAGGGTAGTGAATTGTATTCTTACTCCGTTACCACACGGACGCTGTCTTTGTATACAACTGTCACTAGCCTACATATTCAAATTATTTAGTTTCGAGTACAATAACGGATCGAATCACAGTTAGAACCGAAAAAAATCTCAACTAGACCCTTTTATAGAAGTTGTCGATACTCCTTCATTGAGTAACGGACGTTGAGTGCACAATTAGAGGACTTGAGGAGGCTATGTGGGAAAAAACACATAAGTCTATGTATAGTAAAGCGTTGATAGGCTTGTTGATAGTTCGTATTAGATATATATTCTACTGGAAGTGATATTCAATATAAAAGAATCTATTTTAGTAATTCTTCACTCTATATTAATGCATATGATACATTTTCTGTATAATAATATGCCTTATAAAATAGCTGAAGTGTAAAATTGTGAATTTTGTGTTCGTTAATCCTGTATTTCTGAAAATGTGTGTGTTGATCTAATCCTTGGATCTCTCCCGTGGCAAAGATGAATAAGGAATATAATATGCAGATAGTAAGTAAGTAAGAGAAGGAAATAATAATACGTTTACGCGAGTATTAAACATATTTTGAAATAAAACAATTTTTATGGTTTTTTTTGCGGTTTTATTAAAATTCTATTTGCTGACATTTCGAAAAAATTCTGTATTCTTGTCACGGTTGGACTAAAATTACACCTTATTCTTTCTCAGCGTAGCTGCGTTCGGATCCGGTGGTGATTAGATATGTTAGATTTACATTAATAAAGTCAACTGTGCAGGAGAAGGAAAACTCGAGATAAAACCTTATACTAACATGTCTGATCAGCATGGTATGGCACGTCAATTTACCTCCTATTGGAGAGGATGCTCGTGTCAAGGACGTTATAAGTTGACACAACAACGACGACTGTTTTTACTATCAACTAAAATTATAACTCACTTAACAGTAAGTTTTCATGTTAGCGAAGCTGGACATTCTAAATCATCTTTACCGACCATTGAAATTATATATTAACTTGTTCCTTCTACGATACGATATAATTCCGTATTAACATCAGTAGGTCAGCCGCATTTTCTTTGTACTACCATTTAAAAACATAGTTGTTTCAATGCAGTTAATTTTCGAGAATCGCGCGTCATTCTCTTTTAGGGATGGCTTTATAAAAAGTGACTTGTGTCTAGTGCAACGGTGAACTGTTTATGGGGTACGACGGATCCTGGTTGAACTGATTGGGACTGTTTAACTCATGGAAACATAAAGATTCTTATATAATTCACATTGTAAAGATACTTATTAAAAATAATTAAGTGCTAAGTCCGTGTGGTGACGGAATAAGAATACAATTCACCACTACAAGACAGGGGTCTTGCCCGTGGATGTAGTAGAAGACGACTAAGGGATAACATACTCTTAAAACATCTACGCAAGAGAAGGAAAACTCGAAATAAAACCCTATATCAACCTCACTAACCAGCATAGTATAGTAGGTCAAATGCCCTCCCATTGTGAAGGAGGCCCAAGCCCAACAGTAGGCTGCGATGAAATAAAAAGAAAAAATAAAAGAATTTTGTGGAAAAAAAATATTTTCTTTTAAATTTTGCCCATATTTCATTGTTGAGTTTTTTAAAGACAGTCGCGGCAAAGAAAGAGCGGGCGATATACTAAGTACTATTCTTCGATGTACTTCTGTTAATGGGCAAGATCTTTGAGAAATAAAAATACCGAAACATTCAAATTAATCTCGCCTTCCTTATGATTAATCAAATTCACGTTTATAAAATACAAATGTTTTCTTATTAACAAGAAGAACAGTTCAACTAAATTAGATTTCCAAATTTGTAGAAAAATAGAAAACAGCAAACAGTCAAACACTGACCTCCATTGTTCTATCGCGGTTTGAGTTGAATCTTCACACAGAACCAGCATTAAAACTGATATCCTATAAAAGCACCGAACCCGCAATATTGACGTACAAGATAACGTCCGACGATCAAGAAGATAATTTCAAAACAATCTTAGAACATTTAAAATCGATTACTGGAGTCTGGGGTAGCTAAAGACGGGTGTACACAACACGTAAGTGGAATGCGTTGTTCACACGTGAACGTATCGCGATTTATGTTGCCTTAAGACAATGGATTGTTAAGTGAGAATTTGGCTTTATTTGAGAAAGAAAATAAAAAATGGTATTCGCTTTGAGGGCAAATTGCGAGGTTACCTTTAAAACAATTCGTAAATTGCAAATTTTATGGCTTACTCTCGTGAAGAGTATCTATTTGATTACAAAGATATAATTATATAGATATATGTATTACTAGCAACCCGCCCTCGCTTCGCTTCGGTTATAGGTTATAGTCGTTTTACCCGCGTAGTTCCCGTTCCCGTGGGAATACCGGGATAAAATATAGCCTAGTTTACGCCCTGATATTAAAGCTTTCCATTGGTGTAAGAATTTTTGAAATCGGTCCAGCCGTTTTGAAGATTACCCGGAACAAACAGACAGACAGACAGACAAAAATTTTTTAATTGCTATTTTAGGCATAGGTGTCGTGCAAATAACCGTGTGAGCATAAAAAAAGTCTATTATTTTGACATTACAAACAGACACTACAATTTTATTTATTGGTATAGTTGTATTATATAAATATAGTCTCCGCGTGAGCATAAAGTAAGAATATAATTCTCCACCCCCTCTCATGCCCATGGGTATTGTAAAAAACGTCTAAAAGATATAATATGCATTTATCATCTGTACAAAAGACCGCAAACTCGAAACAAAATCCTATGACAACATGTCGGACCAGTGTAGTTTTGTAAGTCAATTTCCCTTCCATAGTTGAGGAGGCCTGAGCCCTACAGTGGTACGTATATGGGCTGAAATGGATAGATTTTTTTTTTATTTATTTACCAAAACAAAAAAGTTGCAATTTTATACAAGTAATGACATTTAAAACCACTTGGGTTTGTTAAAATTAATGCCATTATATTATGCCATTATTGATCTTATATCTTTAAACGAGCAATTCTTGTATATATATAATATATATTCAGGATCTCGGAAACGGCTCCAACGATTTTGTTGAAACTTGGCATACTAGAGGTTTCGGGTCCAAATGTTGTTTTGTCCGTGTTTTTAGCAAAACAAACAATGACATTAAATTTTAAAAGAATATGAATTCAAATTTCGTTGTCAACGTCATGAGTTACGATAGCTCAGATGGGAAGTTGACAGGTTCTAATTTTGATTTTATTGACATTCAAACAGCGTCGGTTCGAATCTCGGTGTTATTATTATTCTCTTTTTGTAATTTTTTATATATTTTTCATTATTTATTTTTTATTAATATATATCTAATTAAATTCGACAAAAATACAACAAAAATATTCCGAGCAAAGCTCGGTCAACCAGATATTTTAAGTATTTATAGAAGATAAGGAACTAGGGGGAATCTAACACTACTACTGGTACTAGCGATACTAAAGATTAGAAACGCGATATTGTCTTGGTATTAAGATTTGATGAGGAGGGATGAAGGGCCATGATATGAACGAGTATTAATATGATTGTGGGTGGTCAAAAAAATCGTGGGCAATTGAAAAAGAAATGCATGGATTGTGTGAATGAGAATTTTAGTCTCATTCCTATGAAAGGAGTGGTTTATGAGGACGCGCGCCGCTCTTGCCTCGACCCAGAAGGAATAGACAGCGTGTATGTTGACCGTAGCCCCCTAAAGGAAGGAGTCTATATAAAGTAAGGGTATTTACCAAGCTCAATATGCGTGGGACTAAGACATGAACTCTTCCACCATAAAACTAATTGCAAAAATTTTGGGAATATTTATATGACTGGCCATCTGCCTGACATCGACACTCCTTAGGAATGTAATTAGATGAAGTCTGCCCCAGTATATCTAAGATTCGTGCGCAATAGTGGGATGCATTTGGAGTTGAAATAAGAAGTGATATATCTATATAAAAATATGTAAGACATTCTATAGTGGTAGGACCACATTGTTGACAATTGTCTGTCTACAGCCGTGGGCCGGTCCGTCCGCAGTAATACCACTCTCCCAGAAAATCGACGTACAAGTTGTAGCAATTTGTTACTGCGCTTTGTTCGGTGAGCAAGAGAGCCGTAAGCCCAACATTCTGAGCGTATTTATGTGTGGTGGGTTTTAGTAAAGCCTTTAGCATCCCGAAGCTCATTACATGCAATCACACTCCCTTTACTCTCTACACTGTAGGCAGCGCCCTAGCAAAGTTTCATGAGTGGCAGAATGGCTTACCATCAAGTGTACTGTCTGCTCGTTTGCCGTTTGCAATTTAAAAAAAAATCACTGTAAACGTAATTTTCTAATACAAAACTCATTGAGCATAACTATAGTGTTACAGCAGTCATTGAGAGGTTGTGTGACCTACTTACTGATTCTAACATTTATTTTTGTAACAAAACCGGGGCAGCACTACGCCAATACTAAAAGAATGTTGAGCAATCGCTTCTTTTGAATGTATTGACAGTGATTGAAGTTGCTTGCCTCTATATATTTTCTATATATTATTTTCTTTTAAAGACATCACCCGAGGAGATAATCCTTGTGTTGCGGGGGACTTAGAACAACAATTTGTGGATCGTACAAAGTGTTGTTCTGCATGGGATTCGAACCCCCGATACCAGCAGGTAGGTTGGTATCTTAAACACAACGCCATCTGTGTAGTCACTTTTAAAAAAATACTATGTCAGCACGTTTTCTTGCATAGATATTATATGCATATTATATCCCTTAGTCGTCTTTTATACCCACGGGCAAGAAAGAGAGGGGGTGGTGAATTGTATTCATACTCCGTTATCAAACGGACAAAGGCTCAAAAAAAGTTCAAAAAAGCTCACAGACACATAATTGCGGTTCATTCAATCTCGAGATTCTGAGATCTACTTGTCTTACGTTTGTGACAACTGTTCATAAACTCAAATGCTTATTTCATTTTCTTTCATAAATCACAAATGACTAATTCTTTAAACCGCATCTTAACGTTTTTCTTTGTTCGTCGTCAAGCAAACAGCTGATTCACGAGTGACTCAGTGATTCATTCAACTCTGGTCATTGGTCCCACTTAATTCGCTTCTTCGTTATAGTGGACTAATACAGTTGACAAATGATATCTGATGTTTACGCGAGCACTACACATTGTAAATAAAACTACTTTTACGGATTATATCGCGTGTCTCACGTCCAATAACGATTACTTGTTGGACGTGAGACACCTTAGTCCGCCCGTGACCATGAATGCTGCAAAGTGTTCGAAACGTCGGGCAATCATAAATCAAATACAAACGCGATATAATCCGTAAAAGTAGTTTTATTTACAGTTGACAAATCTGAATATTGTAATTTATTTAATCATGTATATTTATATTATCCTAAATTATTGAATGCGCAGTCATTATCATCATCTCAGCTTATATTCGTCACACTATTGAGCTCGAACTTCCTCCATACCTAAAAGGAGGAAAATATACCCTACTATATCGTGCGGGTCAAACGAGTTGATGTAGAGTCAGGGTATTGCGGTAGGTCAATTTTACTCCTATCGAGGAAGCTCGAGCCCAGAAGTGGGATGTATATGAAAATGAATTAATAATCTATGGGTAAAAAAATAGTATACAACGTTACATATTAACAACGTGTATTTAATTAACCAGCAAAGGTCAAACAGAGCCAAAAGCATATACGGTCAATTAGAATGCAGAACCACGTCATTGAAACGCACGCTGACTGGCTGACAATGTCGCAATTCTCCATGCCTGCGAAAAATTTTTTTGGAAGGCATTAACGAATGTTTTTTTATTTTTACCTAACTCTCCGGCTTGATATTCTCAATTTCTCGCGCTGGAACCATGCTGTTGACATAAATGGCTGGCTTATCAGGGTATCAAACTTATAGGAAAAGAAAACTGCTCGTGCACTTGGTGTTGACAAATGCATGTATGAGCGGCAACTACCATTCATCAGATTTTACTATTTGTTCGTTTGCCACCAAAGACAATAAAATAAAATGCCAGCCTTAAATTAATTTTCCAACATTTTTCACGGATTTCATTTTAGGTATAAAATTTTATAAAAGTAACAACTATTTTGACGCAATTACAAAGACTTTCTCTTCTTCAACAAATATCCTAATTCTCCAAGAATGATTCAATCTTTTTAAAATAACTTAATCTATCTTAGAGGTTGAGGTGTGTTACGGTATGGCATTCTTTATCGAAAGTTTTACGATCTTTGGATGTTTCTCGGGCTGGTCACTTCGTTAGTGAGTCACGGTCAAAGATTTTATCGTCCAATGATATTTCACAGCCTCAAATAAAGCTTGAACGCTTCATAACGACCTATCAAATTGGTTTGATATTACTGGAGTAATTGTTTGTTTTTGGCGGGAATAAAATATATTTTATTTTCATAAGTAATGGTTTAATTTATTGCAAGAGCGGATGTGTTATTTCCATCATCATTTCAGCTTATAAATGTCACACTGTTGGGGCTCCAGCCTTCTTCGTAATAGAAGGAAAGTTGACCTATTATACCGCGCTGGTTAGATGATTTGGTATAGGGTCTTATTGCGTGTTTCTATTCTTACATATATGTTATTTGCATTATTAATCACTTATTGGTCTTTTACAATACTTACGAGCAAAATTGGGAAATTTTATTCTTATTCCGTCACCACACGGAAATATGTAATGTGTTATAATGCCATAAAATACTGTGGAGTTTAAGGAAATATTTCGAACGCTTGATCAAGGCTTGTTGAACGGAGTCATACTTACATATATGATTCTATAGTGAAAAATGAGTCATAGTGTTTTCCCTTTGTGTTATGAGTAAGTTCAATGCAGAAAATGTACTAGAACATGTAAACTTTTTTGCTTAGGTTATAAGATATATGTGGTATTTTTTTTTTTTTTTTTTTTGTGGGTGGGTCGCGGTCGGCGCGCCTCCGCACCACTCCGTCCGGGGCGACAGAGGGGCTTAAGCACGCAACTCCCGCGACCCACCCAAAAACCACGTCGCCTTCGTCGTTGGGCCGACCACTGGAGCAGCGTTAACTTGTCGTCAGTGGTCGGCCCGACGGAATACCCCCTGTTGGGGTACCCTCCCATCGACCGACGTCCCCCCCTCGGGGAGGACGTTGGTCTTTCCTCACGCGGTCGGCCTCTCGGCGGGTGACGGACTAATCCCCGGTTACGTCACCCGCGGCCTCGGCTAGGGCGGCATGAGGCGCAGATAGTTGCGCCTGCGCCGCCCCAGTCGCCGGCGGCGGATCTCCTCATCGAGGCTGCGCTACTCACGCAGGCGATCCGCCGCCTCCTTCCGCGAGATCACTGTCTCGCAGAAGGCTGCGACCGCGTCCCAATTCCCGACGCTGTCGACCATCGCCCTAGCGATAGCCGGCAGCGTCAGGTCCGTACCGATGATTGCGACGAGTTCACAGCGCTGCACTGCCCAAGCCCCGCAGGCCTCGAGCGTATGGCGCGCCGTGTCCTCGTCGCAATCGCAGTGGTGGCAGGACGGTGTACTCTCCCTCCTAACGACCTTGTGCAGATATTTGGCGAAGCACCCATGCCTCGTCAAAACCTGCACCAGTCGGAAGGAAAGCACCCCGTGCCGCCTCTCCAACCACTGCATCAGCACCGGCCGGAAGGCCTCCACGGTTGGCACCCCGAACCGAGGCCTCTCCAGCCGGACTGCCAAACGGGCGATGACGTCTCGGCGGGCGTCGACGCGCCAGGCAGTGAGATCCCTTAACGAGACCACACCGCCCTCCGCTCGCACCCCCGTCACCCGCCGATATAGTCCGGCGAGCATCTCCGCCTCCAGGTCCCACGGGGGAGTCCCGGCCAATAAAC
The DNA here is from genome assembly GCA_032191425.1 of Lymantria dispar. Classification (NCBI taxonomy): domain Eukaryota; kingdom Metazoa; phylum Arthropoda; class Insecta; order Lepidoptera; family Erebidae; genus Lymantria; species Lymantria dispar. The sequence continues at coordinate 3,467,758 of CM063444.1, read as the reverse complement.
ACGCTGCCTCCGTCGCCACCGTGCGGTATCCGCGGATGGCCCTGACCGCCGTGACCCTCTGTGGTCGCCACAGAAGGGTCCTAAGTCGGGCGATCATGGACCCCGCAAACACCGGTGCGCCGTACAGGGCCATCGACCGGATGACCCCCGCGTACAGCCGTCGGCACGCAGCGCTCGGTCCGCCCACGTTCGGCATAAGCCACGATAGGGCGGACGCCGCGCCGACGAGCCGCGGAGCGAGCCTACGGAAATGCTCCCGGAACCACCATCGCCCGTCGAGCACCAGGCCCAAGTACCTCATATGGGCCCGGATGCTGATGTCGACCGAGTGGACGGTGATCGAGACGCCGATGGGAGGGCTCATAGTGCGCCCATGGAACAAGAGGGCCTCCGTCTTGTCCAGGGCGACCCTCAACCCCAGCGCCTCGATCCGTCTGACGACCTCCTAGGTACCCGAGGTCGCCAGGCTTACCGCCTCTTCTAGCGTCCCACCGCGGGCTGTGATGAGCGTGTCGTCGGCGTAACAAATCACGCTCAGCCCGGGCGGGAGGCTCCCCCGCAACGCCCAGTCGTAGCCGATGTTCCACAGGGTGGGTCCGAGGACCGACCCCTGTGGGACACCGCACGTCATGGGCGTTCGCACGACGTCCCCTGCTCGGTCGGTGCAGAGGACGCTGCGCCCCTCCAAATAGTCTGCCACTAGCCGCCTCAGGTAAACTGGCACCCCGTGATACCGGAGCGCCTCCCTGATGCAGCTGAATGGCAGACTATTGAATGCGTTGGCGATGTCTAGGGACACCACCAACAGCACTCCCCCGCCGGTGACGGCCTCAGTCGCCACGGCCCTCAGGCGCAACAGAGCCGCGATCGTCGAACGACCCCTCCTAAACCCAAACTGGGCGTCCGACAGATCGGGCCCCGTGCCGACGAGGTGCCGCTCGATGCGGGCAGCTACCACCCTCTCCAGTAGCTTGCCCGTGTCAAGATATATGTGGTATAGGACCATACTGTCGAATGTCGACAGTTGTCTGTCTACAGCCGCGGGCAGGTCCGTCCGGGGTAGTTACACATTTTCGTTGAAAATCAACGTAACAACAGTAACAATTTGTTACTGTACTTTGTTTGGTGAGCGAGAGAGCTGGCAGCCTAACTTTTTGAGGGTGTTTGCCGACCTTATCGAACCTCATTGGACACACTCCCTTCATTTTCTTCACTGGAGGCAGCGGCTTAACAAAAGTCCATAGGCAGCCGTATCACTTACTGTTTGCTCGATTATCATCAATAGCAATAAAAAAGGTGTAATATTAAAATAGCATGTGTCCAATTTTGTTGTGGGATTTATATATTGACTTCGAGAAAATCGACTATAATTCTAAACTTATTGTTGCTGTAAATAAAACTTCGAATTTTATAGTTGTCACGGGCGTACTGTCTGTCCGCTGAACTGTATGGAAGCTGCCATTAAAGCTGAAAGTGTTTGAAACATCAGGCAATTATAAATCAAATACAAACGCAATAAAATACGTAATATAGTTTTATTTACAATATGTAATACTCGCGTAAATATCAGAAATTATTATTGCTTGTAAGAAGTTTATCATTTATCATCATTTACAACATTTCTTTCAATACACGAAAGGATTGAAGCCATACGCCGTAACAGTTTACGAAACGGGGGCTATTAAAAACCCCGAATGTTTGTCGATAAGCTACGACCGAGGAGCAATGGGCTATAAAACAGTGTAATGGCCAGTACTGACCCCATTGTGACCTATTTTGACGTCAACGAAATGCATTCAACGCTAATTTTTGATGGCTATTGGATGTGACGTGTATGTATTGTTTCGTGTTTATGACGACCATAACACATCTCTTTTGATTTTATCTTGCATTGACGTCAATAAATCACGAATCATCGTAGACTTACGCAGCCATAAATGGAGCCTAACCATAAATGAACTCTAACCCTGGTATTGCCGAGGTCTATGAGCGAAGACAATAAAAAAATTGCAATTATATTTTTGCTGAATGTTAAATTAAGCTCATAATGTCCGCCCGTGACCATGAATGCTGTAAAGTAGTAGTAAGAGAGTGCTGCACTTCATTAACGCTTTCGTTTTTGCGACTAACGCGAAAAATTGAAGGATGGCAGGTAGATTGTGTTTTCTGTGTGGTGACGGAGTAAGAATACAATTCAATATGAGAGGAGAGGGGTCTCTTGTCCGTGTGAGTTGCATATAATATCTATGCAAGAGCAGTAAAATTTGAAACAAAACCCTATTGCCAACAAGTCTCACCAGCGTGATATAAGTAGGTGAATTTCCTTCGAATAATGGAGGAGTCCCGATCTCAGTAATGGAACATATGTGGGTGGTGATGATGAAATATGAAGTACATTGTATTCTTAAGCCATCAGTAAATCGGAATTTAGAATTTTATATACATACAAATTACAAGTTAATACCATTTCAAGTATAAAAGATATTTATTTTAAACATCATAAAAATACTGTATTAGATTAATATCAGCATAGCACGGCAGTTTCCGCCAGATGGCAGCGTGTATCTATAATGTTATTTCGTTCTTTATTAACACCGCGCCGCACGCGTATGCAACTGTTTTCTTTCCATCTTGAAATCGTCATAGGGTTGTCTAAAACAGCGGACCCTAATTAAGCTTACAAATATTCTTTTTTATTAAGTTTTATAGGAAAGTCGCATTTTAGAGGAAGAGGTTGGTTAATATCAAAGGAAATGGAGGGTTTTGTTGTGATAACGTTTTATAAATCGATGAATGAAAAAGACATGACTCATTGTCACGTGTCAGAGAGGCACGATCGGTCTAGACGTTCGGTTTGTGACATATCAATCTCTTTGCCACTCAATCGGTCGATGCGTCCGAGTAAAAGAGAGCGAAAACACACAACCTACACGTGAACTATTTTGTGATTATTAAGTGAAGTCATCATAATGACATCACAATCGGGTAGATAATTGTAAATGTCTGTAATAATGATTACTTGTTGGACGTGAGACACCTTAGTCCGCCCGTGACCATGAATGCTGCAAAGTGTTCGAAACGTCGGGCAATCATAAATCAAATACAAACGCGATATAATCCGTAAAAGTAGTTTTATTTACAATGTGAAGTCATCATCATCGTCATCATCGCAGCACACATACGACCCGCTGTTGGACTCGGGCCTCCTCCACAATAGGAGGGAATTTGACCTACTATACCATGCTGGTCAGACATGTTGGTATAGGTTTTCATTTTGTGATTTCCTTCTCTTGCACAGATGTTATATGCATATTATAACTCTTAATGTTCTTTTACTTTTGAAGTGAAGTGTAAACTTGATAATATTAATATCGGTAACTCCTTTGTATTATACAAAATGTTGACAATTCAGTGACAATCAGTGGCGGCTGTACCTTAAGTGTGCTCGTGCACTGAACCATCAAATCAAAAGATTTGAAAATTACAAAATGTTACTTAATCTTTATTTTTTAAATTATTATTATATTTATTCTTAATATATTTATTCTTTGAACATACAAAAACATATAACAAATAAAATTTCAAATTATGACGAAACAATTTAAGCGCTTTACTAAACTATTAAAACTTATTTTCCCTGTAAAAAAAATCACGTGCGCTTAGGCGAGCGCACGGGGACTACCCATACAACCTGTATCAGTTACGAGTTAAAACGCCTGGCGCGTGAGACAGAAGCTAGTTCATAGAAATATACTGAAAAATGAGTTTGTTCCCGTACGGCGCACGGGCGAACCGAATATTGCCGAGAGAACTCGATTTTCGATAAAATTCGCCGATTGGGTCTCGAAGTTCAGTAAGTAGGTATAGTTTCGATGTATCTAAGACGCGTTAAATATGGTTTGTTTACATTAATTGTTTTTTTATTTTGGTCTTAATCTTATTTCATACTGCATATACAGTGCGTGGTGTGAGTGAAAATTATCATAAATATAGACTATATTATCTTTAATATAGTCAATAACAAAACTTTTCAAAACAAAGTTTATAAATATTTTTTGAAGTGTGAAAAACAGAAAAATATTTTTCTTCGCAAGTACCTACAAAATGTAATGCGTTCAAATATAATAAAAAAAATATCATTTCTACGTAAATTATTGTTCCATTGCAATTTCTGATCTTAATAATTAGTGAGCAAATAAAGTGCACCACCACTTTGATGACCCACCAGCCGCCACTGGTGACAATAATTCAATTCATAAAAGTATGCAATTTTCATCAATGTATTCTTATGACGTTACTACCTAAAATTATCAATCGTAAACCGATTTTACCGACAGCTATTTTTTTATATAAACTATATTTCTGTAAACCGATTTTACCGACAACCAATTTTTTTTAACAAAGCTGTTAGTTCTGTATTAGGGTCGAACGCATGACTTTCAGCAGGGGGGAATAAGACTTAGACTAGAGACGTAATAGAGGAAAATTGACGTACTATACACAGTGGTCAGACGGTTTAGTATTAGTTTTTATTTCAAACCTTTCATAGATGTTATAGGTATATTTAATCCCTCAGCCGTTACCACACGATAGAATGGACTAATTCTATTAAAATCATCAAAACTATTAAGTTATATCTTATGTTTACGCGATATTACACATCTTTACTAATAATATAAATGTGAAACTAAGTTTGTTTGTTTGTTTGTTACGCTTTCACGCATAACCCACAGAACCGATTTCAAAAATTCTTTCACCATTGGAAAGCCATAATATGAAGGAGTAACATAGGCTATATTTTATCCCGGTATCCCTACGGGAATGGGAACTACGCGGGTAAGGCAACTGCAACCGAAGCGAAGCGAGGGCGGGTTGCTAGTTATAAATAAAACTACTCTTTTTTTTTTTTGGGGGGAGGGGTGGGCTACGGTCGGCGTACTCCTCGCACCACTCCGTCCGGGGCGACAAAGGGGCGTAAGCACACACACCCGCAACCCACCCGCGCGACACGTCGTCTTCGTCGTTGGGCCGATCACCGGAGCAGGGTGACTTGATGTCAGTGGTCGGCCCGACGGAATACTCCCTTGTGGGGTATCCTCCCATTGACCAACGTCCCCCCTTCGGGGAGGATGTCGGTAGATAAAACTACTCTACGTTTTTATCGTGTTTGTGTTCGATTTATGATTGCCTGACGTTTCGAACACTTTACAGCGTTCATGATTAGTCCACTCGTGTCAAAAATCAAATGCAAACGTGATAAAATCCGTAGTTTTATTAAGTTATACTCGACAACCCTGAATCAAAGGATTACGCCATTGACGTGTGTTATTATAATATTACAGTTAAAATTAACTACGGAACTGTTTTCAAGTTCGTAACATAAGTATACTCGTACATTGAGTCGAGAATTATTTCAAGACTATATATTTTTGTTATCTCATCTGTTTCTTAGAATTCTTAAGGTCAATGGTGTCTGACTGTTAATTTGATAAAATAAATTACATTACATAACTTCTCAAACTCATAAACGACACAATATTAAGAAAAGAGGCCTTCAGCTCATTGAGAAATGAAGTTGGAGACTGATTATTTGCTTATTCCTCACATCAGTATATGAATAGGTAATCTTATTTTCTTTTTGTTACAGGCGTGTGCACCACGATACGTGTCCTTCGTCTCAGCGAAGCTGAACCAGAGGGATCCTGTAGGCACCTGTTTTGTAGCAAGTTCTTCAGATTTAAACGAAGTCAAGGAATTCTCTCCATGTCGGATATGTAAGCATTTCCTGGAGATACAATATTTATTTTTGCGATTAAATCGCATGTTCGCGCATGTCTGTATGAAATCTGCTGTCTTTACTGTTTCGATAAATGAGTATTTTTAATAATAATATATTTATTTCGAGAAAGATGCAATTTAAGATTGATAAAATACCACTCAGATTTAAATTAAATAAACAATAATTAATATCCACAGTATTATTATCATATTTATGTATAGTTAATATATTTATTTATAGTTTTAAATATTTCAAATGTAGTCTATGGTAAAATGCAAGTTAGTCACGTGTAAAGGGGGCGCCAATATAGCCATCATGGCCGCCACAATGGCGGGTGTTAAAGAGCGCGAAAACTAACTCACTTCCGCCGGTAATGGCGGCGAACGGGAATTAGCGTGACGAGAATGACGAGCCTATGGCACTAAACATGATTTACGATAGCAGTTTTGTGTAAAACGATAAATTTGAGGTTCATATTACAAAAACATCACTGTACCGCTTTGATGGTGGGTCATATTTCTGAAATAAGTACTTTAAATTTTATTTGCGTTCGCCCACATTGTACTCAAAAGTTACACTATTTCATTCGGCGAAGAATCACAAATCTTCTCAGTACATTATTACATAAATGAAAAATTATTAGCAAATGATGAATGTTAATTTATATGCTTATATGTAGGTAATTTATAATATTAATAATTTAGCATTTCTAGTAAATTACCTAATTTACATTACAATAAATAACATTTTAATAGTAATTTTATAGATGTGATACTATGTAGGCGGTCAATGTCGTATCTATATCAATCAATCAGTCAATTAATGAATCGATCAAGCGATCGAACAATCAATCAATCATCTATGAAATTTTATTGTAAATACCTATTCATATAGATGCTTTAAAGCTAATTGACGTTTGTAATGTACTTACATAAAGAAATAATTTGCTTAACAGACTCTAATCAATACATTATCATCATCACCTTGCTCTTATCTTAATTACTTGGGGGTAGACCAAACATGAACCTTTTTTCATAATACCTACATGTTGTAAAATTTATTGGCAACAGTTTTATGAGCGGCTGCTGGACGTCACACCTCTTTGGGAATATAATTATTGCCCAAACAGCATTAGATGTGGTTGGTCCATGTTGATACAAAGCCCTAAGTCGTCTTCTACAACACAGATTAGTAATATAAGGCTTGGTAGTATTCTTAGCCGCCACCACACAGCTTAATTCTTATATTTCTTAGGGTCCTATCACTGTTGTTAAATTGCTAAACCAATGTATATAAAAGTATTTGAAGTAAAACAATTTTTATGGATTTTATCGTGTTTGTTTTTTTATTGCCCCCATGTTATTACGTTCATAGTCACGAGCGAACTGAGTAAGTCCTCCCGTGTAGTACTTCCTCATGTGTAATACTCGCGTAAACATCAGAAATCATTATATTTCGAAGTATATTATGAGGTATATTTAAACACTGATCTCAGAATCCTCTTCTTGCATCGTGTTTTAAAGTATAACTTATTACAAAGGTTATTTTCGCTTAGGTTTTACGATCGTCTCTTGGCCTGATCTAACCTTTCTCAGTAATATAATGACAGCCAGTATTGACCTAGGTCGAGGCAAAACTCTTGTTAAGATTTTTACAATACCTATAAAAGTTGGTTTGCCAAGATTCATGGATTGTGATGGTAAAATATTAATTTATTTAATAGCTTTATATAAATATAACACACATATTTACACACACACACATGCACGTATATAATTAATATATCCACATATATTTATATAAAATAAATTTATAGTAAAAATGATTACAAATATGTATAATTTGTTTAGGGCACAGTTCTGTGGACGACGGTGAGTATGTCCAGAGGTAAAGTTCGATGTGTAACGCACTTTTCTAAAGTAGCCACTCATTACACTCCATTCATCTATTAATGGTGTTTATCCTTTACCATAGAGCTAGCGTAGGTCTTCCATCATAGCTAAAATTATCGATAAGAAAGACCGTTGTTGAAAATTCAGTAATTTTTATTTTTCAACCATATTACACTTTTGTAGTGTTTAATTTTCTTTGATATTAAAAGTTCATAAGATTATCATTTACTGTGAGCAGTATTAGATGAATATTACAAAGAAGCCAAATATATAAAGTTGATTTTAATAACTCAAACTTTACAGACCAAGTTCATGTTACAATCTAATTAATTAATTTTAATTTATTTAATGCATAGATGCGGAACATTTTGACGTGACAACGTCTTATAATTCGATGGAGCTGGCTGCACACACGAAAAAACATGACGTATGCGGCGTTACCTCGCTCTGAGGCGTTCCATTTAAGGCTTAATCCATACAAAATATCTATCAAACAAATAAAATTTTCTTTTGAAAAATGAAACCATTCCATCAGTATTTTCTTATGACGTTGTCACGTTCAACTATCGTCAGTAAACCGACTTTACAGACAACCGATTTTTAACAATACTATCTATGCTGGCTATAATCTTATGCAAATAATTAATTATTAATAATTGTCATACATATGTATATTTAGCAAAAATAGTATTTATTTAATTATCATTGCTGCATGTTCCTGTATGTATACGTGTCGTTATTTGTTATAAATATTAAATTATGTTTTATCAGTAAATTTACGTAAGAAGTAAGTAGGTGTTTCTTACGTAATTTAGGGATGTCTCTATTGTATTTCATTATATTTGTTTAAAATAATATTTGTTTAAAATAATAAGTATTTTAAATTAATTATAAATATACAGCTGAGAGTTGACAAACTTGTTTATAGACTATTCTAGCTAAATAATTTAAGTACTTTTTTACCTTTCAGCAATTTCAAAGAATGAGGAGATTTTTTTAATTTGACTGTAAATTTTTGTGGATGTGCCAGTCTTCTTGGTTATGAATTAATTAGTAAATGTAGATAACTTTTGTAATACGTCAAAGTTGGTTTGAGAGGAGAATATTTACATCAAGGACCATCCATTTTAATTTCGTCAGCTTCAGTTATTAAATTTCGAAAATGTATTCTGGAATTCCTTATAATCAAATAGGAAATATACTGTTACAGATATTACAAACCTTACGACTTAAACATTTATATTTGAAGTAGACTTTTTTATTTCCACACATAGCCTCTAAGATACTTTAGCCAAGGGATTAAAATTTCTAGTCATCGGATGAGCGTTACGTAAACGCATAAAACACTTAAAAATACATCACTTTCATCACTGCAATATACCTTTTTGTCAAATAAAATTGTGTATTCTATATTAATATTAAATTTGTTAGTGAAACGAATAATATTATGTTACAGCTTAAGTTGGTGAAGGGTGTACCTTTGTTTTAGGAAAAAAAATCTTAAATAATAGTTTATATATTAATAAATATTACAGTCTAGCTCCTCATAGAATGCTTTTCACAATTAACATAATGGTAAATTAGTTTAAAATAATATAATTACAATATAATATCTAATATTGGCCTGAAAACCGAAAAGGGGAATTACCATATATGTTACTTGTTGAAGGTATTATAGCCGGATTAGGGCTGGTGCTCATTTAATAAAATTTCGAAGGATGGCACAGCAAGGGAAGTAGGAGGAATGAGTCTTATTTTGATATCATTAGTACATAAATTTCGTCAAATCATATACAACGTGGCATGCTCAGTCTGCTTGTTATGATTTTACGAAATTTGTGCGCTAAAAGTATGAAAATAAGATGCGTTATCATTTCTTCTTACAAGAATTCTTTGCCGTGCCATTTCGCGCAATCATTTCGAATGAGCGTCAACGTTTAGTCTTAATTTCTATAAAAGCTGTATTTAGAAAGAATAGATAATTATAATTTTGACTATACAATTACCGCATCGTTAACACGTCATGCCTTGTGTCGCATTCTGTGTATAAAATATTTTTGTACAAATCCTTACAACATATGTGTTCTGTGTATTGTATTTATTATCTATTGTTAATTATATTTTTATTTTCACAGCGAGCCAAGGTCAACGTAAAACTGGAATGTGTCAGGCCGGTTTCTCTGGTGCTTTATCGAAGGTCAGTTTTTTAATTAATAATTATAATTTTTAACTAGGTAATATCAATATATCTGTATGAATCTTCGTCTGTCACTTTCATTAGCACTTCGTTTCGCGTTTATCTAAGATTATAAAATAATGCAATAAACTTAGAATAATAACGTATAGAAGGATAGCGTCCATACGTAAGCCATCAAAATTTTGAAGCAAACAGTACTTCATGCTCGCAGGCGATTACACGCGTACACACGCACACCACTATACAAAATATGAAATCAAATTTTGTTTTTATTAACATAAATCGTCCAAATACTCTTAAAAGTAATGTTAAGAACCTTTTATGTTTTTCAAATGTGTTGTGACACTATTTGAATGCACATACCGTCATAATTATTTATTTTTTAAGAGTTGCGTACGTACGTGCAGTACAGTGACCTTGTACATTACGGAACGGTTCCGGCGTAAGCTCCATTAGGCTCCAATTGAAATTCTTCGCTTATTGTGTGCGAACTTACCTTCTATATGCCTTCTAAGGCAATAAAATAGTGTTCACTTGAATTAAAACTATGAGAACCAACCTTTCTCTGTGTTGCCAGAGAAATAATAAAATTCACCACACCGTATCGCGTACGATGGTGCAAGAGAAAAAATCAAAATAAAACCCTATACCAACTCGGCTGACTAGCATGGTATAGCAGGACAATTTACCTCATATTGTGGAGGAGGCTCAAGCCCAACAGTGGGACGTACATAAACTGTTATGATGATGATGAGAACCAATCTGACCAACGTGGATATTAGTCTAAAATTTCTACTATTAAAGAACCAGTATATGAAATAATTTTTTTAACTGATTTTATAGCGTTTATATTTTTAAAAGAGTCAACAGCCGTGATAATGGACGCTGAAAAATATTAGTAACGTTGTCGCGTCGGAAAATTATAGATTAATTGCAAACGCGATAAAATAAAAAAAAGAACTATTACTAGAGAATTTTTTGTGGTAGGACGATACTGCCAATAGTCGTTTGTCTACAGCAGCCGGCTGGTCCGTTCAGGGTAGTATCATACTCACGTCGAGGTCTGAGTAGTAACTAAAAGGCGAGGAGCCCAACTTTCTGAGGGTGTTTCCGTGTGGTGGTTTTTCATGATGGCTTTAGTTTTAATGAAGCTCATTCACACTTCCTACACCGTGGGCAGTAGCTTTCAAAAGGTCCATGAGCTACAGTATCACTTCTCATCTGCTGTAGCATGCTGTTTGCTGGCTTGCCACCAAGAGCAATCAAAAAAAATATAAATCACTTTATGAACTCGAAATCAAACTTGTCTGTATAATATTCTGTGGTATTTCCTCATCCGTGAAAATCATTCCTGATAGATGATGAGAAGAAGAAGAGTTAATAGAAGACAATATTAGAGTCTTTTGCAATATAATAACAAGCTGAATTATTATGTTTTTGTCCCAGCAATTAAGTTTCGTTTCCAACGAAAAATCATTTTTTCATTTTCAATTATTTCCGTCCATAAAAAAGTCAATGTTTTTAAATAAATTTCCCTAAGTGGTCGTATTTAAATACTGTTATTTTGTTAATAGTTGTTATCAATTGGCACCGGTCTTTTTGGTAATTGTACGTAATTTTATTTCTAGTACGAGACCAAAACATGAAACCTTTTGAAATGTTCTGTGGTACTTTGAACTTTATACTATATTAAGGTCACCAAATGTGACATGTCATCATCATCATTTTTTCATAAACGTCCCACTACTGGGCTCGAACCTCCTCCACAATAGGAGGGAAATTGACCTTACTATACCATGCTGATCAAACATGTTGGTATAAGTTTTTATTTCAAGTTTTCCTTCTCTTGCATAGATGTTATATGCATATTATGTCCCTTAGTCGTATTTTACGACATCCACAGGATAGAGAGTGGTAAATTGTATTCTTACTCCGTCACCACACGGAAAATGTGGCATGTATATCGTTGATTTATTGGCATACGTATAAGGTCAGTAAGACCAGACTGCACCGATTGCGTAGTGGTTAAGATAACCTACTTGGGTTCGATACCCACGCATTGTAATACTTTTTGCGATCCATAAATGATTGTTCTGAATCTAGGTATAATTTTTGTCCGTTAAATTATATGTTTGTAGAGTCTTCTACAATACAAGAATTATTTTCTCACTGCAGGTGTTGTATTTTTTTTTATTATTATTGTCAGACCCTGGAGTTTTCAACTAAATATATCTTATAATCTAAATCGTATGCTTACACCATTGGAGCAATAAAGTTTTTTATAAATATAAAAAATAAACTTATTCCTACAATTTTCATGTAAAACATCGTGATTTTATGATCGTGGGAATAGAATTATTTTTGCCTATAGAAGAATTATCATCGTGATCGCATCTCAGTGAGCGCACGTGACGCGCATGCGCGGACGCAACCGCAGACTCCGAAGCTTATGAATTATTTAACTTTTATTGTTGCCCAGCAAAAAATAATACAAGCAACATTTCTATTTTGAGAATAGTGAGCGAATTTTATTACTGTTTTATTATATCTCTGTATTTGGGATACAATTGAGATTTACCGCTAAATTCTGACAGGACAATCCCTTACGCCTGTTATGGCAAGCAAGACTTTATTTGCTGCCTCTCAGTATAATGTTTATATCAATGCCCAAGATTAGCTTCAGTGATAAAAGAGTACTCGCTTTGCCGACCAGTGACCACTATGTAAGCAATCGATATTGTGTTTTATTTATTTATATATGGTAGGACCGCACTGTCGACAGTCGTTTACTACAGATGCTCCGTTCGAAATAGTACCACACTCTCCCAGACAATCGACGACTGAGTAGTAGCAATTTGTTTCTACACTTCGTTCGGTGAGTGAGAGAGCCGGCAGTCCAACTTTATGAGGTTGTTTGGATGTGGTGGGTTTTGGTGATGCCTTTAGTATCACCGCAACTCATTTTATATTCCCATCACTTTCTTTATGGCAGCGGCCTAGTAAAGATTCATGAGCGGCAGTATGACTTACTATCAGGCTGTTTGCTCCTTTGCCAGTAATAAAAAATGAAGTTTTCTCTCTCTTTATCTCTCCCTCTCTCACAATCAGAAGTGGAATCTATTTCGAGAGTGAGAATCTTTTACAATACAAAAATTGCCCACTGCACGTAGAATACCTTATTGCGGTGGGCAATTATTAGATGAAGACAAGAAAAATACCTTAATTGAAGTAAGAAAGATTCTCGAGTGGCGACCACGAATCGGTCGACGCCACGTAGGACGACTCCCTACTAGGTGCACTGACGACATCTTGAAAGTCGCAGAGAATCGTTGGATGCAAGTGGCATAAGACCATTCTGCGTGGCATTCTCGTGGAAGATCTATATTCAACAGTGGACATCTACGAGCGGATGAATAAACGGATCGAAAGTGAGAAATCATTGTCCAGAATTAGGAAAATATTATTAATAATAATATTATAATTAATGCTTTTCTAATTTTGGACGATAATTTCTAACTTTCTTTTATTTATTTTTATTACATCTTTTATTTACCTACTATAAATGATAATTACAAGGACATAATAAAGGACCATATTGTGTTAAAATTAACTGTGATTACACGTAGACCCAGTTTAAATACATTTTGTATTCACACGTTCAACGTTTCTAAAGAAACGCTTTAAAATGAACTGGATTTTACATCAAAATTATCGCTGACGTAATCTTCAACGGTAAAAATAATCAAATCGATTTAAATTCAAGACTGGTGCAGACAGATAATTAAGTAGGGACTACAATAGCCGCTATCAAATTTAACAATAAATGTGATGAGAAACGACAACCCAACACCTTCTCGAAACAAAAAAACATAATAAATTTGTCCATTTCTGTGTAATGGAACGTTTTTGTTATTTCCAACAGATTATAAAAAGATTTGGTAACGGAGTCACGTGCGAATGACACAGAAATTCGTGCACTTTTTGAATAGCGCATTTTTTACCTGTTAAAAAAATATGTATTCGTTCATTAAAATATAAAGAACATTGTAAGGTATTTGAAAGTCGCGGTGAAAGAAGAAAAACACTTAACATATATTTTACTATCGTCATTTCAGGTCATAAATGTCCCCCTTCTGGGCTGAAGCCTTCTCTACAATAGGGCAGTTGATTGGTATGGAGTTTCATATGAACTGTTCTTTCGCTTGTATAGATGTTATTTACATATTATATCCCTTAATCGTCTTTCATGTCACCCTGCGACAAGATAGACGGTGTTAAATGGTATTCTTATCCCGTTACCAAATAGAAAATAATAATGGGTCATGAGAACAATATATTCCATACATCGACTGTAAGATAACCACAAGAATTTCAATCGTCAACACTATTTTAAGACAGAGAGAGCATGGCGATTAGATCTTTAGCCTTCTTTGGGCAAGCAGGGCAGGCAAAATAAAAAGCAACACAAAAAAATAAATCAGAAACCATATTCAGCCAGTACTATTCTTGTAACATCATTAAAATTGCGAAACAAATGCAGAACATTTCAGTCACGAGTAAGACAACCTTGCAGGACCTTTATCAACGACATCAACCCAACAAGTTTCCATCTAATTCCAAGAAAATAAAACTTGATACCGTAGCGGAATCTAAGGAGCTTGGCAAGGAAACAAAACGTGATGGTTTTGCCGAGCAGATTTACATCACAACTACTGAGATGCATAGAATACTACTAAGAATGAAAAAGCATAGTGTAATTTTTTTTGTTGATATAATCTGTGGATCATAGATAGTTAGGTACTGTTATTGTGAGAGTATTGCCTGGTACATGAAAACACAATGAGGTGGTCATATATATTCAATATCTTAATGTTTTAACGTGTTATATTCAAATTTTTTTATGCCATTTTATGTAATATAATTCGGAGGAAGTGCTAAAATACACTGAATGGTATATAACAATGATTTATAAGTGTTTACGTGTTCAAGTAGTTTTCCTAGAAGATTAAAGAATGTGACTGTAGCAATATTGAAGGCAACGATTTGACTTACTGTCGTAAAATCATTTTAAATTATAGCTAATTAATAAATTAATTTTGACATAAAGGTCTTAAATTAATCTTGGTATAAAGGTCGTCTTCAGGTCGTAACTGCGTTATAAAAATCCTTAAAAAATACACCCAGTGTCTTTATAATTACATATAACACATTAATTAATTTCACCATCGTTCAGCCTGAATGTGGGCCTCAGTCATAAATAAAGGAGAGTGTCATAATCGCTACTCTTGCCCGACGGGTTGACGAACGCAGTATGATGCTATGCGTTGCCCAAGACAGAGCTGCTGTCCACTCTCCTGGTTAGACCCTTAGATGATTTGCACGAATCCCACGGGTAATTAAAGGGTTGTGATAATTGTATTCTTATATCGTCGCCACATGGATATTTTTGAACAAATTAATGTACTGTTTGAAAATATTTAAGGTTTTTATAACATAACTAGCAACCCGCCCTCGCTTCGCTTCGGTTATAGGTTATAATCGTTTTACCCGCGTAGTGCCCGTTCCCGTGGGAATACTGGGATAAAATATAGCCTAGTTTACGCCCTGATATTATAGCTTTCCATTGGTGAAAGAATTTTTGAAATCGGTCCAGCCGTTTTGAAGATTACCCGGAACAAACAGACAGACAGACAAAAATTTTTTAATTGCTATTTTAGGCATAGGTGTCGTGCAAATAACCGTGTGAGCATGAAAAAAGCCTATTATTTTGACATTACAAACAGACACTCCAATTTTATTTATTGGTATAGATTACACGTTTAGTAATTTAGTGACCGCAATTGTTAGTATAGATATTATAAATTCTGCTGTTCTGCTACTTATAGCGTAGAGAGAGGTTCCCTCAGTCGATTTTAATGACTCTTATTAAGTGGTATTGGCACTTAGTATTTATAATTCGCCACCATAAGAAGAGCATAAATTTCTGTCAAAGAAATTCTTTAAGATGACGTATTCGTGCGCCCATACCATAGACTGTCAAAAAAAAAGATGACTATTTATTGGAATCAAAGTTATACGCGATTTGATACACCTACATACAGTATATATGAATAAATAGATAAATTTATGTCAACATAAAGTTAAAACTGGACTTGAATACGTTCTAAGCAATCGAGGTCACTGTACCGCTAGTCATAAACTCGTAAACTGTGTAATACTTTAAAAACATAGTTAAAATCCTTAAGGTTTTATTACTAGTTTACGTAGTTTTATTACTTATTTAATCAGCGCCTTTTTTACTGCTACTCTTAAAAACTGATGCATAGATGGTTCGTAAATATTTGAAAGAGAAGGTAAACTCGAAATTAATAAATAAATAAATAAATAAGCCTTTTATTGTTTCTCATTACACATGCAAATTTTACAATAAATTAAAATAGTATATATTAAATTTTAAAATAATATAAATTATACTTATACTAATTACATTACCTTTTATCTTATTCAAATTTTATTTTAGTAAATATTACACATTAATTGTTCATTTTAAATATGATTAGTTAAAATATTATGTGATTTATTTAATTTTTAAATTTAATGAGAACCCCGCTGTAGGGTAAAGGCCTCCTCCATGTTTTGCCAGTTTATCCTGTTTCTCGCCTTTGCCTGCCACATGTCTCCTGTTATATCCTTAATGTCATCTAGCCATCTTCTTTGCGGTCTTCCCCGCTGTCTTTTTCCCTCAGGTCCTTTCCATTCTATGACACATCTTGTCCATCTGGTATCCTCTAATCTAGCTATATGTCCTGCCCATTTCCATTTCAGTTGAATGGAGTAAGAAATCTATAAGTTTTGTTTGTTCTCTTATTTTAGTATGACACTCGAAATGAAACACTTTAATTACACATGTGGCCAATGTGATGTCTTAGCGCAATTA
The DNA here is from genome assembly GCA_032191425.1 of Lymantria dispar. Taxonomy (NCBI): domain Eukaryota; kingdom Metazoa; phylum Arthropoda; class Insecta; order Lepidoptera; family Erebidae; genus Lymantria; species Lymantria dispar. The sequence goes on along the minus strand of CM063444.1, from coordinate 3,450,953 downwards.
CCTTCATCTGGAGGACACTCGTATCTAATAGTAGGATCTATATGTATTGAGAACGTGGACATATACAAGTGATTTTTTAAAGACCTCCCACCGCACTAAGGTAATGTTTTTCTTTTGCGAGGACAAACCCGTAATTAACGATTTCTCTGAAGTCTTTTCTGTATCCTTGAAAATGTGGTTACGAAATTTCAAAACAATTGGTTTAGTAATTAAATTGTGATTGTCTAAAAGAAAAATCACATAAGAATTATCCTTCTCAACTAGAATAAAAAAATAAATAGAATATTATTAAAAATTCTACCTTCTGCCAAACTCGGCACAATATGCCGACCTGCCTGCTACGTCAAGCATTTCTGTAAACTTACAAACATGGTTTTGGAACGCGTCCGTAAGCGGTAGCCATTTGCAGACAATGGCGGTGCATTGCGCGGGAAAATCGATGTGTCCTATGCCATCGTACTTTTGTAAAATCGCGGGCTTTTTATGGGTTCATTTTTATTGAGGTCAGAGGCGGTATCTTATGTTTATAAATGCCTTTGAACATTGTTTTTGTTTTTGTCTTGTAAAAGTTGTTACCAATTATATTTTAATTTTGTCTAATTCAGCTATAATTTGCTGTTTAACTTATGCAGCTATTTGAGCAATTATGTTAAATTTTCTCAGTTAACTACATTAAACTGAAAATAATAAATATTTAGATATTAGACTATGAGTCAGGTACAAATTTTGCCATTTTCTCACTGACGATATATGTATCTGAGAGGAAATTGGTCATGCAAATCTGTTGCTGGCTCGCGAAACACATGTTCCGCTGGTCTGGATTTTCAACGAACACGAGTATGAGAGTCGTGTTCTTTGAAAATATACTATCCGTGGTTTGTCGTATACATTCACATATCGCTAGTGTATATCTATGCTGATTAGAAAAGTTAATCAGGGTGAATACATTTGGCCCGAACGGAGTCAAACTAGGCATATCTACAATGTTCTTTTTATCCGGATTTATTATAACAGACGACTGAGGAATGAAAGCAAATAATATAGGAATTTCTATAGACGCGAAAAAAATAAATTAAAACAAATCTCAATACCTATTCGTCTAAGCAGCTTTCCTATTAAGAGATTCCTATCTTATAGTCTGTTGTAGATAATTAAGAAAAGAAATTCATATATTTAGTTATCTATTTCATTTATCTATTTTTAAACTGCTACTAGCATAAGAATAAGCTAATTTTATAATATTATCGACCATAAAATAAAGATAATTATCATATGAATCGTTTCTCAGTGCAGTGACTGCAAATTGTAAATGCAAAATAATAATTCACAAGAGTCCTTAAACGATTCCAATATTTATGTACATTTTAATTGAATATTCATTCAAAGTACTAGTAACTGCGGCTGGTTTGAATTTTATAGTTTTCTTTAATTCTTCACACGTTCTATTACTTTGTAATTACGATTTATTTTATTTTCTTAAGAGCGTTATCGGTAATCGGCACTCTCGCATTTTAGGTATTTTGCTACGGTCCGATATCGACGCACACTAATGCACTACACACACGCGAGTTCAAAGAATGACCAGTCTTGAGCCTTGGCGCTTATAATCAATCTCTAATATATTCTTCGGAGAAGGAGATTTTCAAAAATCAACATGATGTAAATTTTAAAATTTTTAATTAAAAACCAAATCTCATAACAGTAAAACGGTTAAAATTGTATTTTTAATATGCAAAGTACAGGAAATAGTAAAATATAGGCACAGAGTATAACTTACAAGGAGACCCTCAGACGTGTGGCTCGGGGATTTCCATGATTTTTGGTGGGGTGGTAGAGGGAGCACGAGGGTATCACAATTACCAAATATTAGGGTCAACTGGGCCCTCGTTAAAAAGATTTTAAGGGTCAAAGTTGGATGGGTAATTTATGTACTAGAAAAATTCAAAGTCGAATCGCCAACAAGCGGTAATCTCGTGGTAACGTGCTCGCCGGCGGGAACTCTGGTCTCGGGTTCGAGACTCGACAACTTATTTTTTTTAAATTATCACATTATTGTGTAATAATTAAAAAAAAAATAAAAAAAAACCCCAATCGACGTCCCTATCCCGGGACGTCGATTGCCGTCACACGGTCAGGCTCTCTGCGGGTGACACACTAAAGTCCCCGGTCCGGTCACACGCGGACTCGCCTAGGGCGGCGTGAGGCGCGGATACTCGTATCTGCGCCGCCCGAGTCGTCGGTGGCGGAATCTGTGACCAAAGATTAATCACACACGAGCCGGCGTCTCCTTTCGTGAGATGACAGCCTCACAGAAGGCGGTGACCGCGTTCCTGACGCTGCTGAGCATCTCCCTAGTGATGGTCGGCAGGGTCCGGCCGGCACCGGTGATTGCAACGAGTTCACGGCGCTGCTCTGCCCACGAGGCACACACCTCGAGCCTGTGCTGCGCCGTGCTCACGTCGCAATCGCAGTGGTAGCAGGATGGTGGTGTGCTCTCCCTTCTAACGAGCTTGCGCAGGTACTTGGCTATCGTGACCCATCAATACCTGCACCAGTCGGAAGGAATGTACCCCGTGCTGCCGACCCAACCACCCCATCAGCACCAGCTGCAAGGACTCGGCGGTCCTGATACCGTATTGAGGCTTCTCCAGTCCGATTGCCCAACGAGCAATGGCGTCTCGGCGGGCGTTGACCCGCCAGGCGGCAATCACCTTGATTGAGGCTATATGTGGCTCGCGTCTCTGATACTCGCAGCTCGCAGCTACTAAAGCTCGGCGAGTACCTCCGCCTGCAGGTCCCACCGGAGAGTTCCGGCCAAGAGGCACGCTGCCTCCGTGGCTGCCGTGCAGTAGTCGAGTATAGCCCTAGTCGCCATGGCCATGGATGTCTAACAAGTCCAGTCAGAGATTTAAATCTACACACTATAGAAATTAGTTATTAAATTTTGATCCACATTTTGCTATATATTTATTGCTAGTACAAGAAGAAAATGATTCTCTATAAAAAAATTATATTGTGTATGGTTAGTAATTATTAAACATTAAATTTGAGTTAGCTGATAATCTTCAGAAGATGAGGCTGCATAAATGTTCCGTTCGGATTTTTGATGTGAAATATCTATAGGCGGGGTGAACCTGATCGTCGCGTGGCATTAAAAGCGGCGTTAACGCCACGTTTTGCGGTAACGACTTCAAAATAATTTTGATGTTTCACATCTGCCAGGCGTCCTGAGTGACGGCTCACTTCTCTTTTCGTTTACTCTTTTAAAACTATAGGTACCTTACAGTTTTGTCATGTGTTCTCTTTTTCCTTGCCTTGTAACCGATTTTGTTCCCAAGATACAATCTGCTTTTTCGACCCATCATCTAAAACGTAAAAAGATTCTATATTATTCTTTATAGAGATCATGAAAGTAATTAAAAGAATTAGGTAGTAATAAATACTTACGAATCAAAACCGATCAGTCGCAGTATACGCTGAAGTTCGTATTGTCGTCTTTTACGCTGTGAGCGGAGAGCTCGAGCGACGTGACCCTGCTCCGTTGAGCGCCAAGGCGCGACTGGCTTATGAACAATTATGCCGTTCAATTTATAGTAATATTTAAAATTTAATTACTATTCGTATTTCAATTTGGTTTTTTTTTACTGCTTCTACAATAGTCGAACAAATCGTGGATATTTTTTTAAATATTCCAAGGTTAGTATTATTCACAAAATTAAATGTTTTACAGGAGCCATTTTCGTCAAATTAATCTTAAGGAAATATTTTTTTTTTAGTTTTAAAAGGAAGAAATCTTGAATTTCATTTTATACATACCCAAGAACAGTAATTTTCCTAACATCTACAATTTTTTTCGAGCTGCCACGACTTATCGTTTATTAGTACCTGAACTTCAAAACTCAGCGTTTTCGTAAAATCTCATTAACTTAAGTTCAAAATACCCTTGCCTTTTAATAAAATAGTTACAATATTGAGTTATAATTCTGTACAAGCACAATATAAAGATGTGTTTAATGTAGTGGTTATATAAATTTTTAGTAAGCTATTATGATGAACGAGTAACCAGTCCTCAAAAAACCACATTTTTGGGTTTACGGCCGCTTATTACCGATAACGCTCTTAATAGTAAACATTTTGCATCGTAGCAGGGTTCATCCATATTACCTAGAAACGTTATGGTTTTGAACTGTACGTTTTCAGCGATTATTTCTCCCACCATAGGGTCTGGAATGAATTACCTACTACTTTGTTTCCCGTGCGCAATGAGCTATCCTCCTTTAAACGAAGCTTAAGAAGAGTACTTTCTTCATAGCCGTGTCTCTGGTATTGCAAAGGTTCATGTGTGGTAGTATCATTTAACATTAAGCGTACCTACTCGTTTGCACATTATCAGTAATGAAAGTTTAAATTTAGTCTAAAGACAAATTGAAAAAAAATTAGGAAGGTTATGTAACTTATTAAAATGTGTCCTCTTTGGTGATTTTACGCTGTCAAAATGTTATACTCGTAATTACGTTAGCCAGAACAAAAAGTCTAAATAATTATTAATTTTATTGCCATTAAATGATAATAATAATAATTTTATTTGTATTGTTTTTCTTAAGGAATTTGTTGCATTATTAGAGCATTCATTTCAGCACATATACATCCCACTGCTGGGCTAGAGCCTCTTTCCGGATAGGAGTGAAATTGACCTACTATAGGTACCACACTGGTCCGATGGGTTGGTATAAAATTTTATTTTAGGTTTTACTTCTCTTGCATAGATGTTATATTCATATTTTATCCCATAGTCGTCTATTATGATACCTATGGGCAAGATAGGAGGTGTTAAACATTATTTTTACTCCGTCACTACACGAGAAATATCATTCAATTATGAAAAATTATAGTAAGTATTAGCAAGGGCGTACACAGGATTTCAGATAGGAGGGGGCAGCTCATATGATGGTCATGATGGTCGGTCGGGTATATTGAAACAAAAAATCATGAAAATTGACTTTTATTATATATATATATATTAATTTAACAGTAATCTTCTCGGATTTGCCGAAAATTTGTCTATGACAGTCTTTTGAATAAACTCACTGTTTTCTTTTAAATAATTGCGATGTACGCTCAACAGACATAAACCCGTATTTAATTATAGATAAAAAATATTAAATCAAAATATCTGACTGAAAAGATGTTTTGTTTCCAACACTTCATTTTGCGCAGAGTAGGTAACACGTTTTTAATTCCCACTTGCCAGGAAAATTGACGTTTATTTTATCTTCTTCGTTGCCCCCCCTACCTGGGTACGCCCATGAGTATTAGTACTATACTACTGAACACGACGAGCGTAGTAATTTATGAGTAAGCTGCGACTTAGTTCTCTGTATAGTGAAGTCAGTCGGCCTCTATTTATCATCAAAAGAAAAATAAAAAGCTTATAATAGTCACTACATCCTCGTGACATTATGGCCCCCACGTGACTGCGCAATTGCATTCGCTAGCCAACCGCAGCCACGCTGAATATGGCGGTCGACATACAAAAATATTTATACATTCGCAAAGTTGATTCAATGCAAAACTGACTAGGCTTTTATCTCGTTTTTAGGAACCAACTCCATTTTCGGGTTATAAATTACTATTTCAATTTTCTTTTTTACTGATATTGTAGATTTGCTTACGATTATGTACAGACTTATGTTTATACATAAGTAATTGAATTTATAAGCAAATACTTTTGCAATCGGATAGTTTAAGTTTCTTAAAATCGTTTTATGGAAATTAAATTGCAGTGTTAGATAGCTTATTGCCTATGCAGGATGTATGAACGAATGTTGATTTGTGAATTTGTATATTTTTAATAAAATTCCGTGTGGTGAGGTGGTGACGGAATAAGAATACAAGTCACCACCCCCTATCTTGTCCCTGTGTGTTGTAAAAGACGACGAAGGGATATATATATATTATATATATATATATATATAACATTTAGACTTGACAAGGAAAACTCAAAATAAAAACCTATACCAACACGTCTGACCAGCGTATTATAGTATGTCCATTTCCCTCCCATAGTAGAGGAGGCCCGAGCCCAACAGTGGGACATCATCATCACCTTAGACTGTGTATGGGCTGAGATGACGGTGATGATGGCGATTAAACCTGTCAATGCATAAATTATTTTATAAAATGACTGCACCGATGACTTAGTCGTTAAGATTCGGATCTTGTAGCAAATTTCCGTGCGTTTAGGCGCTTTTGTCATACCCACTATTGTAACCAAACCTAAAGCTCACAAATAGGTCCATTAAGCTCTGTCCAATCCGTGGTGCCGTACCGCTTGCGTTTCATGTGGTTGTACAAATTCTTATTTACTGGCTTATTAGCCAACTTTGCTTCATGTCTCCCGCTTTGCATAGGAGGAAAGTGGAATCTTTCCAACTCCGCCTGTTTTTCTTTTCTAATTAAATTTGTTGCGGGTCCCAAGACAATTAAAAGCGTTTCCCGGGACTGCCTGAGGGTCAAACCTCAGTGTCTTATACAGAGACCATTGTGGATCCTGGCTTACAGGAGCTACAGTGATGGGAATGTGTGGTGGGATTAGTCCCAAAAAAAAAGGAAAAAAAAAAGATACTGAGCTACCGTGCCGTGTGTCGTTGGTTCAATTGTCACGCGGCAAATATCCTGTGCAATCTATTAATTGTTACTCCGAGTCCGAATGTAATTTGGGTCCGTTAATTATATCTTTGTTAAGTCCCCTCACAATACAAAAATTATTTCCTTAGTGCAGGGTGTCACCTTTAAAAAAGACTACATATACGCATATAAGATTTTTGCAAAAGGCAACCTCGCAATAATCAGCGTGGTATTGTAGGTCAATTTCACTCCTATTGAGGAGGAGACTCGAGCCCAGTAGTGGGACTACATGAGCTGAAATGGTAAATATGTTATAGGAACATCATTATCTCAACCCATATACGTCCCACTGTTGGACTTGGGCTTCCTCCATTAAGGAAGAGAAATTGACCTAGTATATCAAGCTGGTCAGACGTGTTGGCACAAAGTTTTCCTTCTCTTGTATAGATATTATCCGCATATTTTATCCCTTAGTCGTCTTTTACGGTACGGAAAGAGAGAGGGTGGTGAATTGTATTCTTAGTCCGTCATGTCACAGAAAAAAATACATTACAATTTATGTTACAATTTCATTAATTAAATCGTCTGTTCAATCAAATTAAGCATATGATTCGCACACTTATACACAAGATGTCTTCTTATTTATACTTTTTTTGAATGGTTTTATCTACCAAATTGGTAACTTGAACCATCGCGACTTATCTTACATGCTTGTTCACACGCAACCATGTCTGATGTCTGCTTTGTGTCTCTTTTATGGTTGGTATAAAATCAAAAGCGGTAGCGTAATTCAAATCACTGAAGTTTGAGTTACATTATAATAATTTAATCCTTTATTTGTGTTGTGTAGGACAGGATAGGAATACAACCGATCCTAATATTGTGCTATAAACTTATCGACTTCTAGTGTTGGACATAGGTCACGCTTGGCAAATTGTTGTTTGTACCAGCGTTTTTTTTATAGCCATTGCTTAAAGAAAGCAAAAAAGTTATGATTGATTGATTGGCGATATCTGTAATTTTCTCAGAAAGTATTGACATTCCGCCGGGCCGCCAACGGATGTCAAGGGTTTTGTACCAGTGTGTGCATAATGGTGATCGTAGGTTATGCGGCCGCACACCACCCATTCGTGTTTAAGACCAAATTAGGCGGTGTGTGTCCAAGACTATAGCTTACCACAAAAAAGGAAGGATCAATACAGGGCAAACGTCCAAGCATAAAACAAAATTTTAGATACATTTTCCTCTTGTTTTGTGTATGTTAGAGAGAGAGGTAATATTCTGCTGAGCAAATATCATTACATGCTCAAATAGTATCCAAAAATTGCATTGAACACAAAATACGGACAGCTGAGAGTAATTAGGGCGCATCTGGCAAGGTTTAAATTTTCTTTTAAAAATTTTTAAAAAATGTTTGATCGCTACAGCTTATAAATTAAACACACCACTTAACACTAAAGCAAAGTAAACCATCATCACACACTTATAAACCGATACACTTTATCTATTCTACGCGCAATTAGGACAGAGTAAGGACATTGGGTGAGCGATACAAAGGGGCGAACAGCGCATTACCATAAGTAGGACTATAAAACCTATATCAGGCTCGTAAAACACTCTGATGCTCATATAAATGTTGGACTGAAGGCTGACATGACATTAGGCGGGTTTTATTGTTTTAAGAATATTGATACATCTAATACATATATTTATTAGCTGTTGAATATACAAAGCGACATGTTACATTCTTTTCTAAAAGTTTTTATTCTAAATCTTAAGTAATAGTCGATACTTAAAACTTGATATATACCGAAAGTTTTGTTCTTTCCATTGTGGCGATAGAGTAAGAAAATAATAGTCACTACCATCTCCTTCTCAAGTATCCTAAGAATCCATTAAGGAATGTAAGTAGATTACATTAGCGAGAAGATGAAAAGAGGAGAAAAATTTAAATAAAACTCGTTACTCAGTTCATGAAACGGTACCCGGACTGGCCAACGAGCTCAAGTAATCAGTAACATATCATCCAGACCATAACTAGCAAAAAAGATCCATATTTCGTCTAGCTAGGGTTGGTTTAGTAGACTAATATGTAGGTGTCTCGTGTCTAATATTTGAGCATATAAGGGTCGAAAACCTGGTATATATTGAATTGATATTTAATTTAATTTCTTTGAATCCTATTCAAAATTCCATGGCAAATCCCGTCGCTTTGTAGGAGCTCTTTCATTTACAACAGGCGTAATGTATCATAAATATGTGCAGATAAATAATCCTTTATGTACGATAATCCAGCAAAAGTATTCAAGAGTGGTTTCATTTTTGTTTCAGGATGGTCAAAGACTGTTCATGGGTGCCCCAGGCAGTTTCTTCTGGCAAGGTAATGAAAGATAATTTATATTAACTAATTAGTGTAGAGTGAACTCATTTAGATACGTAGCTGCGTAGAAAACTGCGCATGATGTCTGATTAGAAATAAAAATTAAAAAATAATCACTGTCTGATATTAAAATTAATTTTATCATTATATAACTTTATAATACATAGTTTCATATGCAAATAGATTGACATATAATAATTGTTATGAAGGTATGACGATATATATAACGGGGTTAAAATAAATTATAATATAATAATTCAATGACGATTAGTATCCTCTAGTTAAATGAAAAGACCTCAAAAGCTCTCCATACAGAATGCCTCTAAGGAAGAGTGTGATGAAGAGGGCTTTAAAATGATAACTGACTCTGAAATTATCCACAGGACGAACGTTATCCATAGATCCGAAAGAATCGTTCTTCTACTATATGCCGAAAATACCGGAAGAAGGTAAACTTGTCAGCGTATCGCCAAATTGACATCTTAACTCTTAACCAAATAACATACATAGAAAGGCTTAAAATCGCCTAATCCTTTATCAACGCCTTGAAAACATGGTCATTATGTTTTTAAAACATTTTTATTGTTCAAGTATTAAAATGCTTTTTAACTGTTTCATAACATCAATGTACCAAAACATTAGCTAACTGATAACTTATTGCTTATAAAATTAAGAATAATGCTAACTGTATTAATTATTCATCTACTTTTTTTTATAATATCTATGTTATTGATTTTTATTTTAGGTATATTACTAGGATTGTTTATCTACCCATGGATGTCGTAAAAGACAACTCGCTGCTTTGCGAGAACAGTGACACAAATAAAAATTACTGAAGAGAAGGGCATTTTTAAATTGTTTTTATAAATGTTTTAGTGCATACCATAATATTTAAATGATTTATTGAGGTTGTGACTATACTGATTAATGGAAAATTCCTCAATTCACGATAAAATATCAAAGATTTTAGATCAAGGATTTTAGATATTGGGGATCATTTGGCATACAATATTCAATTTTACATAATTTTGAGTTACGTCTATATTCTCGCAAGCCAGCGAACTGAAGGATGTGCAATAAATACACATATAACATTTATTCAAGGGAAGGAAAACTCGACTTAAAACTCTATACCAACCTGCCTGACCAGTATGGCATAGTAAGATCAATTTCCCTCCTATTGTGGAGGACGCTCGAGCGCAACAGTAGGACGTATATGAGATGAATGAATGACTATGATTATTTTTGGCTTTTAGATTTTTGAAGTAACACTTCTTTATGCACGCTTGACTTGGGGAGTAAGCTGGTGAATGCGTGACGAGAGCGTTATGAAAAGTGTGATCGGGCGAGGCGAAAGAAAGTTGAGAGGGAGGAGGGATATGTTAGTAAATATAGAAAGAGAGAGTTACGTTTCGCATATCTAAGACACAGTGCAACCCTATTGTCTGTATTACACTGTAGGAGCAAGAGATAATTGTCTAAATATATACGTCTATACTACAACTAATGCTTGAACATTTAAAATGTATTTAAAAGCAAAATTGAAAGCCTTACTTGGAACAGATATTTTACTAAATGAGTATAACTGAAATAATATTCATTTAGTCAGTTACTAATAAGGATAGAGTCATAAGCTTCCCTATGTATTTCACGGTGGTAAGGTTACCCCATGGGTTTTTACCAGATACCTCTACTCATACTTTAAACTTTATTTTAGGATCCATTAATAACTTGAAAACATTTTTATGATTAACTTATATATATATGCACGATATGTTAGATCATAGATCTCTATCAATGATAATCATAATACACCTTTCTTATCCTGTGTCTACATGGATGATATTGTCATGTATTCATTTTGTAATGAAACATTTTTCTTTTTCACCGCAAATTGTGGAGAAATTTTTGGACACATTGAATTGGCATGGAGCATTACAAAAGTCATGAACATTATATTCATCATTTCAGTATCCTTTTCCCCCAGTCAATAAATATAAAAAAAAAACTTCGTTTATAATGAATAGATATTTATATTATGTACTTAAGAATAGGAGGAGTCTTCGTCAGATCCATAAATAAAAAAAAACGGGTTCATAGGTGAATAAAATAATAATATTGTAATCAGAAGTATCCTTGCTTACAGACTAAAAATAAATGAAACTGTCGTAATACGAAAAATATTTAGCTTTGTTCTTGTTGAAGCACATACCGATACTTTGTTAATAGACATTCTTGATTTTTAATTTTATCTTCTTGATTTATCACTGTGTTTCATCAGAACAATTAGTTAAATTTATATATATTGTATATGCAGTGGCTATAATATGGATTTGGTGATTTATAACATATTAAAAATTCTAATTCAACACGCTTAATACGGTGTGTTTACATTTTTGAACAAAGTGCTAATAACCTAAAAAGTGCCGAAGATTTTCAGACGGGGCTATATCGCCAATCATAAGTTCATTATCACATAAAATGCCTCAACATTTTTGCTGATTGCTTTTACACCATACTCTTGACAGATCATGGAAAGTTACATTCGAATGTTTGCCGTTTTGTGCTGTTTCGTTGTATTAAAACATGATTGTTGCATTTGGACGATTTTGAGTTATCAGTTTAGTTTAAAAATTATCTTTATTTGTATCTTTTAATTATATGTAGTAACTACTATTTTATATTTATTTTTGTCAAAATATTTAATAAAATAAAAAGTCGTCCAAATGAATGCATTTTAAGTTTATACGCCAATGTTAAGGTGATTATAATTTTATTTTCTAGGTCAGTTGATGACTCAGTCAACGAGTGGTAAACCCGCTTTAATCGCAACACCTGAGGCTAGTCCTAAGTTCGACGACTCTTATATGGGATACTCTATAACTGTTGGAGATTTTGCTGGTCAAGGAATCCAAAGCGTTGCTGTAGGTGTACCAAGAGGAGCCGAATTGAAAGGCTTGGTACGTATATTTTCTATTAATGTAAGTAACTAACTTACAACGGAAGTTTATGCGTATAACTTCCTGTGGCAGATCTCAGTCGCTTACTGCTTATAAGTTATGGTATAATAGAATGAAAATAAACGAAGTATTGAAACGAAACGTATAGAAATACGGACGTTAGGGGCGCTCGCATATGAGCGCTCGCGTCAGATGTTATCGTTATTTGACAGCGTCAGATTCTATACAGTTACACGATATATATAAGTATACAGAGAAGTAGATGCGGCGCGCGTGCCAATACCTACACGCTGCCTTCCACCTCAGTTTGCAGTGGCCTTCTGTCCTGATTCTAGAGTAGGGTTATTTGTAATTATTTCTGTAGATTGAAAGATTGAAGTTTGAGAAAAATATGAATGAAAAAATATAACTATTCTATAGAATTTGGTTATAATAAGAAAGCTCGGAGGATGATGTAAAGCGCAACTCCAACATAGGCTGTGAAGCATACTAGCGTCTAAAAATATGAATTTAACTTCTTTTTCGGAGAAGAAATCCGAGAAAATATTGTTCATTTTCTAGTATTATAAAATATTACAAGTTATAATAGATTGAGTGTCTGCTATAATATACCTATAATATACGGACGCCATCGATTGTACGCTTCAGATTTTCAACCTGAAGCTTTTTTGAGTACAGATAATTGAAGGATTATGTATTCAGTAACAAATGCTGCTTATAATCGTAAATGTTTTTTTCAGGTTGTCTTGTATACATGGGAGTTGCAAAATATTAAAAACATCAGTGGTTCGCAAATTGGTGCATATTTCGGCTATAGTCTCGCCTCCGGTGACATCGATGGCGATGGCTTCGACGACGTTATAGTTGGTGCGCCTATGTTCACTAAAACAAAAGCAGAAGGATATGAACATGGAAGGATCTATGTAATCTACCAGGATCGGGACAGGGTAAATATTTTTTCATTTGTTTGACTCAGGAAAGAAGCAACCAAGCAAAAATGTAACTTAATTATAAGAAATTGTATGTCAATTATATGAAATTGTGTTTTAATTATATAAATTACTGTATGGTGCACTTTCTATAATTTTTCATAGCTGAATGTTCTTTTCCGTCTGGTAACGGAGTAAGAATACTATTTACTACCCTCTATCATGCCCATGGCTATTGTAAAAGGCGACTAGGGGATATAATACGCATATAATATCTATACAAGAACATAAAATATCTACGAAAGAGGAGTAAAACTCGAAATAAAACTATATACTAACCCGTCTAACCAGCGTGGCGTAGTAGGTCAATTTCGCTCCTATTGTGGAAAAGACTCCAGCCTAGCAGTAGTACATATATGAGCTGGAATGATGATGATCATGAATTACATATATAAAATAGATATAATAATTACCACAATGAAGTCTTAATTGCAAAGATTACGTATTATATCAATAATTTTGTTTCCAGTCGTTCACAAGAAGTCATGCCCGAACTGGTGAGGTGTCTCGGGGCAGATTCGGTTTGGCTATCACGTCCCTTGGAGATATCAATTACGATGGTTTCGGAGGTAAGCGTAATAAATTTATCCTCATCTTGTCCACCATTAGGTATAGTCCTTCCGACAAAAAAGCACATAATATATAATAATAAAATTCACCACCCCTTTTCTTATACGTGAGTATATGCACATAACAACTGTGCAAGAAAAAAAAACTTTAAATGAAATCTATACCAATACGATTGACCAGTAGTACAGTAAGGCAATTTTGCATCATATTTTGGAGGACACTCGAGTCTAAAAACGGGACTCACACGAACTGAGCCGAAATTAATTAAATCATAAATATATAATTTTGATGATTCCAATTTTATTTTTCTTAGCCGCTATTGGGAAATAGGCTCCTCCTTGAAGATTGGAAAACTGAGCTCCTTCACCACGCTGGCCCGACAGTTATATGAAACTGTCAGTTCCTACATCGGTTAGGTAAACTCGAAATAACACCACATAACAATTTGTTTGACCAGCATGTTATATTTGGTAAATTTCCCTTTCACTGTGAAAGAAGTTCAAGCATATCAGGAGTATATATAAGCTAATGATAAGACATCAAAAGTTATTATAATTATCCTTATTATAGATATAGCAGTGGGCGCTCCGTATGGTGGTGAGAATGGTCGTGGCGTCGTCTACATTTACCACGGCAGTGAGCTGGGCATCCACGAAAAATATTCTCAGGCCATTACTGCTGAGGAAATATCTTCCACACTGACTACGTTCGGATTCTCACTATCAGGAGGAGTCGATTTGGATAATAATAACTATACGGATCTTGCTGTTGGCGCTTATAAATCTGATAGTGTGGTCTTCTTGAAGTAAGTAGCCATTTTATTTAAAACTAGCAACCCGCCCTCGCTTCGCTTCGGTTATAGGTTATAGTCGTTTTACCCGCGTAGTTCCCGTTCCCGTGGGAATATCGGGATAAAATATAGCCTAGTTTACGCCCTGATATTATAGCTTTCCATTGGTGAAAGAATTTTTGAAATCGGTCCAGCCGTTTTGAAGATTACCCGGAACAAACAGACAGACAGACAGACACAAAAAATTTTTAATTGCTATTTTAGGCATAGGTGTCGTGCAAATAACCGTGTGAGCATGAAAAAAGCCGATTATTTTGACATTACAAACAGACACTCCAATTTTATTTATTGGTATAGACTAGCAACCCGCCCCGCTTCGCTTCGGTTATAGGTTATAGTCGTTTTACCCGCGTAGTTCCCGTTCCCGTGGGAATACCGGGATAAAATATAGCCTAGTTTACGCCCTAATATTATAGCTTTCCATTGGTGAAATAATTTTTGAAATCGGTCCAGCCGTTTTGAAGATTACGCGGAACAAACAGACAGACAGACAGACAAAAATTTTTTAATTGCTATTTTAGGCATAGGTGTCGTGCAAATACCCGTGTGAGCATGAAAAAAGCCTATAATTTTGACATTACAAACAGACACTCCAATTTTATTTATTGGTATAGACTAGCAACCTGCCCTCGCTTCGCTTCGTTTTCAGTCGCGTTACCCGCGTAGTTCCCGTTTCCGTGGCAATACCGGGATAAAATATTATATTATATTTCCTTATAGCCTATATTACTCAGGGTGAATGTAGCATTCCAATGGTCAAAGAATTTATGAAATCAGCATAGTAGCTTTTGAGTTATGATACTGCAGTACGCGTTGCAGTCCACGAGGGGTTCCATCCCGGACCATATTTTTATTCTGAAGTAACTGTTAACCGCACTTTTGGTCAGGTAAATTAAAATTGACACACTTCCTGTTAACCTACTATCATACTCGACTAAGCACACACCACCAGCCACATCTAAACAACGATTTCTGATATTTATGCAAATAATACATATATCTCAGAAAATCTATGACATAGTATTTTTACCTTCCCAACGTTTCGAATACTTCAGCGTTCATGGTCATGGAAAGACATAAATACAATAAAATTCAAATATAAACTATATAAAATCCGTAAAAATAGTTTTATTTCTAAATAATTATCACTCTTGGCAGGCGCGTTGGCAATAGCCATGGGTGTATGACACCCAGTTACTTTAGAGACTGCTGCTCCCAAAAGACAATTTTATGCTGATGTATGAGAAAAAATGTATGCTAAATATTTCTATTCATTGTTTTCAGAGCTCGTCCCGTTGTTAAAGTATCAGCTGATGTGAAGTTCTTGAGCGAGAGCAAGTTGATATCTCTTACGGATAAGAAGTGTCAGCTCACTAACGGCACGATGGTCTCCTGTGCACAACTCATGTTCTGTCTCACTTATAACGGAGTCAACGTAGACCAGCAGATTAGTAAGTATTTTCACTATTTGTTACCCCCTTATCCCTCATTTAACCAGATCAAGAATTGGGTCATCACCCCTTATTAAAAAAGGACTTAAAGAAGAAAGGAAGGTAGGAGGCGTAAAAAATTTCTGAGAAACTACCAGAACCTTGGCCAGAAGCGTTCTTCTGAGAAAATTTACAACACTAAAGGTTCATTGCCGTGCATCGCGGCCTACATAATAGTGGTAAGCGAACGATCGCGCGTAGGCGCTGCGACAATAGTCAAAGTATGATAATGTATGGCGCCGTTTCCGAGGTACGCGACAGTCGCGCGCGGCCAACGACAGAAACGGCAGCGTCAATTTTCATACTTTGACTATTGTCGCATCGGCCGCGCGCGACTGTCGCAAGCGATTGAACGCGCGCGGCCGCGATCGGCCGCGATGCACGAAAATGAACCTTAACCCCTCACGCGCCAAACATCGCGGCGCTCTCAAGTGCCCCGCGCGCTTTGGTATATTGAAAAAAGTTCAGTGATTTTTATGGTTTTAAGTAAACTATTATTGTTGCTATATGACAAGAAAATATGAAATAAAATATATAGCTTTTGATTGGTTGATTTAAATAAAAGTACTAAAAGCAATTGCTAATTGTAAAGTATTTATTTGGGTCAAACGTGTGTTCCAAAGGCGCTTTGATCGCATTTTTTTTGGGTCTAACGGTGTCCCAAAAGCTCTCGAGGGGTTAATGATAACCAATCCGTCTACTATGCGCGTATTACATCAATTTTTAACACACATTATGCCAATAAATAATGTTAAGTAGTGTATATATGCGGGTGACGTGACCGGGGATTAGTCCGTCACCCGCCGAGAGGCCGACCGCGTGAGGAAAGACCGACGTCCTCCCCGAGGGGGGGGACGTCGGTCGATGGGAGGGTGCCCCAATAGGGGGTATTCCGTCGGGCCGACCACTGACGACAAGTTAACGCTGCTCCAGTGGTCGGCCCAACGACGAAGGCGACGTGGTTTTCGGGTGGGTCGCGGGAGTTGCGTGCTTAAGCCCCTCTGTCGCCCCGGACGGAGTGGTGCGGGGGCGCGCCGACCGCGGCGCACCCACAAAAAAAAAAAAAAAGTAGTGTATATATTTCTGAATTTCATGTGGTGATGGAACAAAGTAAAGGACAGATCAAGTAATGGTAATCATTTACCATTACTTCATTTGCCGTGGGTATCGATTAACGGAGGCAAGCATATAACATCACTGGCTACCCGAATCGGCTGTTTCCTTCATCTGAAGGAGACCCATAACTAAAACTTAGGCATATATGAGCTGAGACGAAGAACTATGTATTTTATGTATATTTATTGTTTTATATATTTATTTACTTAGTGTATTGTTTGTTTCCAAGCGGAAGGATATATCTGCTATTTCGGTGAGTGATCGGTAGAATTGTACAGTGTTATGATGACAATCATCAGCTATTCTATCATGGGATTTAGAAATGCATGATGAATTCATTGTATTGTAAATATTTAGCACTACTTAATATATTTTTCACTTTAGTTGTATTAGTGATAGCATTATTATATCACGTTTCATTAAGATGCTAGCAAAACAACAATAGTTATGAAATAAAACTGTTTAACAGATTTTTCATCCATCCATTCACACACGTCCGTTCTGTTGGACATAAGTCTCCCCACGAGAATGCTACTCGGAACGATCCTCTGCCACTTGCATCTGACAGTTCCCTGCGTCTGCTTTCAAGATGTCGTCAGTCCACCTGTCTATTTTAACGTGCTAATTCTGCGAGCTATATGGTTGTACCATTCTTCTAGGGATTGCCGTATTTCGGATTCTGTCACATAGAGAAATATCAAGCATAGTATTCTCAATAGCACGTTGAGCGACTTTGAGCCTTTTCATGAGGCTGGCATTTAGAGACCAGGTTTCAGTGCCGTATGTAATCACTAAACCTTTGTTTTCAGACACTGCCTAATATTGGACGAGAAGATTCTCTTAAGTTTCACTTTCAGTAATGGAAATTACTGAAATCGGGCATTCAGTAATTGCAGTTATGGCAATTACTGAATTAAATTTGTTTCTATGGCGAAGCTTTTCTTCTTCTTCTTCTTCTTCTTCTTTAGTATTGTCAATAAACTACAATAATATGAGCTATTAGTGCCAATGTCCAGTTATAATATTCTTCTTAATACATATTTAGTCTCTTTATATGAGTCTTAGTTGCTACCATGGACTGTGCTGATAACCATATCATGATTTTTCTGGGAAATTTGCGGAACATGGAAATGCATGCGATTTACTTTTAAATCATATTCAAAATACTTCAGACCTTTCTCTGCATTGTATAACATAAATATATATATTTTTTTTTTTTTCAGCCTTCAGTATATTTTCTATGGAACCATGAATGTAACACGATATAATATGAAAAATAATTTTATTGCGTACTAGCTGACCCGGCGAACTTCGTACTGCTATAATTTTATTCGTAAATATTTTCTAAATTTCCGAAAATATAGTCTGTCTATATCTGTCATTTGCGTTTTGTTATTACATGATAGATACGTTTTTGTTATACCACGTTTTATAGTGAGTATTTTCTTTGACGTTTTATGTCAAACCCCACGGGAACCCGGTCGAACGGGATAAAAAGTATCCTATGTCCGTCTCCTGGTTCTAAGCTACCGCCCGCCAATTTTCAGATAAATGGGTACAGCCATTTTTGAGTTATAAATAGTGTAACTAACACGACTTTTTTATATATAATAATATAGATATGTTATAATAGGGGCATAGTCTCTGTACAATAGTTATTAACTGAATAGGTTTTGGAAAAAAGGTTTTGATAAATATTTTGTTATATATATATATATATATATATTGTATTGACTACATAGATGGCGTAGTGCTTATGACTAGTATTATTTCTTTACGGTGTTATCCTGGATAGACCGGGGATTAAACCGTCATCCGTCCGTCGTCAAAGTGTTTTTAAAAAAAAAAAATTTCTAGTAGTCATTGCAATTGCTACACACGAGTTAATCTGCTAGTGTGATTTTATGTGTGACCGGGGATTAGTCCGTCACCCGCCGAGAGGCCGACAGCGTGAGGAAAGACCGACGTCCCTCGAGGGGGGGACGTCGGTCGATGGGAGGGTACCCCAATAGGGGGTATTCCGTCGGGCCGACCACTGATGTCAAGTAACCCTGCTCCGGTGGTCGGCCCAACGACGAAGGCGACGTGATTTTCGGGTGGGTTGTGGGAGTTGCGTGCTTAAGCCCCTCTGTCGCCCCGGACGGAGTGGTGCGGAGGCGCGCCGACCGCAGCCCACCCACAAAAAAAAACAAAAAGTGTGATTTTATATACAAAATTTTATTGTATTTATAAAGTTGTATGCTTAGAATAAAACGCATAGAAGGATAGTGTCAATACTTAAGCGATCAAAAACGTGAAGCCAAAAATACTACATGCGTGCAAGTGATTACACACGCAAACCACTGTACAAATTATGAAATGAAATTTTGTTTTTATTATCATAAATCGTCGTGTTACTTTTAAAAGTAATGTTAATAATAATAAACTTTTCATATTTTTCAAATATATTGTGACGCCATTTGAATGCACAAACCGTCATAATTACCTGTTAATTTTTTAAGAGTTGCGTACGTACATGCAATACAGTGACCTTGTATACTACGGAACGGTCCGGCGTAAGCTCCAATAGGTTCCAATTTAAATGCTTCATTTTTTGTGCGCGGACTTACCTTCTATACGTTATTATTCTAAGGTTGTATGTATATATTTGCAAAGGAGATATTGTAAATAGATGTATTAAATTAGGAAATTTTGAATGAAAATCATTCCAATTCTCTGAAAATACTAGTACATTCTTCAACAATACACGTATCATGGTCAATGCCTGCTCTCATGCTACGCTAAGTGGGGTCGGCACAACATATTCTTGCCTTCCATAGATTCCTGTCAAGCGTCATATCTGCGCTCACAGCTTTCATACGTGTAACCTCATTCACACATTCTATCCGTCTCTTTTTGGGTCTTCCACGATTTTTACGTCGATCCACAAGTGATAACCCTCCTTGCCATATATTTTACATCCCTCCTCATTACATCTCCACACCAAGATAATCTCGTGCTCCTAATGTTCTCTATCACTGGTGCTACTTCAGGCTTCCCCTAATATACTCGTTTCTTATCTTATCTAACCTTGTAACTCCACACATCCATTAACGTAAATGTAATCTAAATTATGAAAACGTGGGCTACATTCAACAAACATTTCTAAAAGTTTTAAGGGAACAGCAACATTATAATAATCAATTTATATTAATAATACGGTGTGTATTATTACAGAGTTTGAGGTGACATTGGACTTGGATTCAAGACAGACGACCTCAAAACGTCTCTTCTTAGTTGAAAGCAGGGAGACAACATACAAGACCCAGATGTTGCTGTCACAGGGACAACAGGAGTGCAAGAATATTGTCGTTTATTTGGATGTAAGTTTGTTATTAATAAATATATTAATCGACCGTGTGGTGACGGAGTAAGAATATAATTCACCACTCTCTATCTTGCCCGTGGATGTCGTAAAAGATGACTAAGGGATATAATACACATACAACATCTATGCAAGAGAAGAAAAACCTTAGCCTGTCTGACCAGTATAGTAAGGTAAATTACCCTCCTATTGTGGAGGAGGCTCGGGCCCAGCAGTGGGACATACGTGATGAATGTGTTATTAATTTGAACATTTTTTATCAACACCTTTTGTCTGCAAATTCCGTGCATAAATCATATGAAGTCGCCATTAAATATCATTTTAAATATTTGTGTTGTAAGGTGAAAAATATCAAAGCAAAATTCATCGCTTTTTAGACACTTATTGAAAGATATATTCTCTGAGGTGTTGATTTTGGTTATTGAAATTATTTTAACGTCATCGAATACTAGAACTTTAAATCAAGTAAAGTATCACCGTATATTTTTATCCTCCTCTGTTATAAATAATTTAATAATAAAACTATTAAAATTGACAAATGTGTCACGGGTTTATTTATTTTTACTTAAAAGTGTTTATTAATTATATTTGAGAACCATTTTATGTCATGGGTCGAAGGAAATTACACTGAAACTATTTATAGGCATGTTATTGCATGTAATTTTATTTAAAATAAATTAGTGAATGAATAAAAAATAGACAAAATCCCTGACGTTTTTGTCGGATTTTCTCAGTGTGATTTCATTCCAATCCGGAGGTAATTTTAAGGTAAAATGTAAAAAAAAAAACAATGTAAGTGCCCCGCGTGGTTTATGCATTTTTTTTTTTTTTTTTATGCGTGGGCTATGGTAAGCGCACGCGCGGTCCAATCAGTCCGGGGCGATGAAAGGACGGCGCGCGGGCCCATAACCCACCCGTACCTACGTCACCTCGTTGTTGGGCCAACCACCGGAGCAGATGTGACTTGTCGTCAGTGGTCGGCCCGACGGAATACCCTTTCGGGTATCCTCACCTCTCGACGTACTGGGACGTCGGTCGCCGTCGCGCGGTCAGCCTCTCCGCGGGTGACGGACAATTCCCCGGTCCGATCACCCGCGGCCTCGGCTAGGGCGGCATTAGGCGCAGATACTCGCGCCTGCGCCGCCCGAGTCGCCGGCGGCGGAACGTGTCGCCGAATAGGAGCTCTACTCGCACACGATCCGCCGCCTCCTTCCGTGAGATTACGGCCTCACAGAAGGCGGCGACCGCGTCCCAGTTCCTGACGCTGACGAGCATCTCCCTGGCGATGGTCGGCAGCGCCAGGTCGGCACCGATAATTACGACGAGTTCACGGCGATCCCCCTCCCATGCAGCACACTCCTCGAGCGTGTGCTGCGCCGTGTCCTCGTCGCAACTGCAGTGGTGGCAGGACAGTGTGCTCTCCCTCCTGACAATCTTGTGCAGGTACTTCCCGAAGCAACCGTGCCCCGTCAGCACCTGCACCAGTCGGAAGGAAAGCACCCCGTGCGTCCGCTCCAACCACTCCATCAGCACCGGCCGGAGGGCCTCGACGGTCCTGACACCGTACCGAGGACTCTCCAGCCGGACTGCCCAACGGGCAATTACTTCTCGGCGGGCGTCGACCCGCCAGGCGGTGATCTCATTGATGGAGACCATGCCACCGCGGGCGCGCGTCTCCGACACCCGCCGATAAATGTCGGCGAGCATCTCCGCCTCCAGGTCCCACGGGGGGGTTCCGGCCAGGAGGCACGCTGCCTCCGTGGTTTATGCATAATAAAGGTTTTGAATTTAAATTTCTCGTAAGTATTGTAAAAGACGACTAATAGCTTTAAAAAGATCTTGGCCACTTCCATCTGATGTCGTTTGGTCAACAATGCATTCTCAAAGAGTGTTAACGTTAGGTAGGCGGGTGGTCATAAAACTATTGTCAGTAAAGATAGGCTAACTAATAACTTTGCAATACGTACTATGAATGAAGAATAAATATTGAGTCGATCCAAAGTAATTGAGGTAAGAGCAGGGCGATGATGATAAAATATTGCTATTACATTCAAAATTATTTATTACAGGAGGAAGTCCGTGACAAGCTAACACCTATCGAGGTGAAAATGTCATACGACCTCGTATCGCAGCCATCCGGCGGCGTAATACCACCTGTCCTCGATCAGACTAGAAGCAACACACACGTCGACTCACTCAACATTCGGAAGAATTGTGGCAGCGACAACATCTGTGTGCCCGATCTTAGGGTCGTTGCGACTTCGTGAGTATATTTGTTAATTAACACGAGATTTCCTTTTTATATTGGTACAGACTAGGGAGGACGTATTGCTAATTCACTATATCAATCGTGGAATTTATGTTGTTATTTCTCCACTGGACTAAAGATAGTTGAAAACGACTATTACCGACAACTGAGTACATTGCATTCCCTAATACCATTCCCAATATCGTTTTTCACTCTTTTGAGCTCATTAGTGGCTCTTTCTATATCTTTTTTTGCTTTCATGGATTGTCAGTTGTCTCTCAATAATTGATGATAAATTATTCATCGTCATCATCATCATTCAGTATATCGCCATCCACTGTTGGACGTAGGCCTCCATAATACTTCGCCACAAAGTGTGGTCTTGTGCAACCTTCATCCAACGACGCCCAGCAACTTTAACCAGGTCGTCGGTCCATCTAATGGAGAGATGTCTCACTGCGTCGTCCGATACGTGGTCACCACTCGAGCACCTATCTTCCCCAGCGGCTGTCGGTTCGTCGCGTGATGGTGCTTGCTCATTGCCACTTTAGCGCGCTAATTCTTCGTTTTATGTCGGTTACACCTGTTCTTCTACGGGTTTCCGTATTTTGGATTCTATTTCGCAGAAAAATCCCGATAGTAAATTATTGGCAATAATTAATTATTTATCTTGATTGCAGGCCAACGATAAACTACATTTTAGGCTCCGGTGAAAACATAAATATCGACGTCAAAGTTGAGAATGTTCTAGAAGAAGCATTCGAAGCAGCGTATTACTTGGTCATTCCTGCTGGTGTTACATACGCTAAAATGGAGAGACTGAACAAGGATAATGCAGATACTCCTATTTATTGCTCCATCATCAACACGCATGTTAATAACAGCACCCTGAAGTGTGACCTTGGAAACCCAATGACTAGTGGACAAAAGGTAAGGATCTATCTTTGCTTATTCTTTGCAGTCCATGTTTTAGGTGCAAGCCTTTTTTGAGAGGCAATTCTGGTTACACTCTGCTGAAACTCTGTCAGGTGCCACTAAAACTGCGTGAAACTCTGTAATATGTAACCATCCTCTATTTATTGAACCACCGAAGTCAGTTCATTGTCTTTAAGAATTCCCCTAGAGTAATTCTCTAGTAAGTGATTGGACCGGGAAACAGTCTGTCACCCGCGAAGAGGTTGACCGTGCGAGAGCGACCAACTTTCCAGGAGAGGCTTTAGAAAGGGAGGGTACCCGAAAGGGTATCTCCCACCAGACTGGCCACGGACCACTAGGAAATCGGTACTGGTGGTCGGCCCAATGGTGAACAAGAGGGAATACGGTGAGTTATGGGGCCGCACGCCGCCCTTTTATCACCCAGGACGCCCTCTAATCTTCGGATGCCTATCTTTATCGATGTTCTAGTAACGAAGTCCTAAGGGCGTCACCCTCATAGCTAGCGTAACCCTTCTTGCGCGTGACGGACTAGTTTACAGTCCTGCCACCTAAAGTGGAAGACTCTTGTATAGCGAGTGGAGTACTGCATGTACCTACTTTTTTGACTTTCATCATCATGATCTCGGCTCATACGCGTCCCACTGCTGGACTCGAGCCTTATCTATAATAGGAGGGAAATTGACCATACTATACCATGTTGGTCAGATAGGTTGATATATGGTTGTATTTTGAGTTTTCCTTCTCTTGCATAGATGTTATATGCGTATTATATCCCTCAGTCGTCTTTTACGACATCCATGGACAAGATAGGGAGTAGTGAATTGTATTCTTACTCCATCATCACACAGAAAATTTTGACATTTAGGAAAATGAATTAATTATACCCCTGAATTTGTCAAGAATGGGGTATGTGGGCCTTGTTGACGTATTTCTGAACCTAACACCCACTAAAAGCCCAAACATCTTGTCTGAGGTTAACCTTTTGGTCATTGGACTAAATGCGTATCCTTGTTATATCAATTATTTTATATTTTTACAGGTGAACTTCCGTATTATCCTGGAAGTAGACGCCCGCGTCACTACCCTTAGCTTCGACATGGAAACTAACTCCACCAACCCTGAACAGTCCACCACTTACGATAACACTATGCATATGAAGATTGGAGTTGTGGTCAAAGCGCAACTTTCCATCATTGGGTAAGGTTACCATACTTAATAATTAAAATGTGTCATCACCTCTTTCCTATTGATGTTGTGACAGACTGGGATTTAGACACATGAAGGAAAAATTCAAATACATATAATGAATTTAGATCCAAATCGATTGGGTATTAAGGTTTACCCACTCGTCATCATCATCATCATGATGCTCTTATCCCAATGACTTAGAATAGACTCAATGTGTACTACTTTTTCATAGTAGGTATATATCGCAAAAAATATTGAAAATAGTTTTATGCTTGCCTGACGTCAACCCTCCTTCGGAGTGTAAATATTAAACAGACAGCTTCGGATGGAGTTGGCCTAGGTCGATAGAAAATTCTTAGACGTCTCTTACGGTACCCACGAGAAATGCAAGGAGTGGTAGTTTTACCCACTTCAGGTTAATTTTTTTAAGGCAAAAGTCCTCTTTAAGGAATAAATCCTTGCATCATCTTGTGGGAATCAAACCCTCGAGACTTGGCGGGGTTATACTACACCACCATCTGTGCAGTCCAATTTATCTCCTATTATGGACTTAAAACATCAGCGATCGCGAATCAGTCCGCCAAGAATGGTGACTTAATAACACTGTGCTAAAACTATATTCTTGATTACAGAACATCAGATCCACCAGAACTTCACTACAACGCTTCCCTCTACGAGACCCAAGATCTGAAGGACGACACTAAACTAGGTCCACAGGTCATTCACAAGTACAATATCAAGAATGAGGGTCCTTTCACGGTGGATGAGACAGAGATATACTTCATGTGGCCCTATCAGACCCTCGAAGGTAATATTTATTGAAGCTAGATCTTGAGAATTATTTCAAGCGAAACTTTAATACAACATACAGCCTCATAACCTATTACTTCCTTTCTACTACTTTTGGTGGCAAACGAGCTGGAAGCGTTTCTGATGGTAAACGGTGACTGGCGCTCATCATCTCGCCCCTATAAGTCCTACTTTTAAGTTTGGACTTCTTCCGCTATGGGAGAAAAATTGAACTTATATCCATATTATATTCTTTAGTCGTCGTTTACAAAACCTAAGGGTAGTAAAGGGAGCGGTGAATTCATACTCCATCACCACAAGGAAGGACTGCCGTTCACAGACCTCCGCAATGCCAAGGACATTGCCAGGTTGCTGCCTACTGTAAAGTTCCAGTTCTCTCGCTAACTAAACGAAGTGCAGTAGCAAATTGTTATTATTTAACCGTGAATTTTCTAGAAAAGTGTGGTATTACTCCGAATGAGCAGACCATTTAGGGAGGCAGAGAAATTATCAGCAATCTAGAATAAATTCTACTTTTGAGCGGATTTTGGAAATTATGTATATTTTTGACTGAAGTGGCCTATTTTTTTATATATGGTTCTTACTAATAGCAGATTCAAACACAAGCGTCTTCAACAATGAAATGGAAATTTAGTTATACTTACAGGCCAAAAGTTTCAAAATGGCCAAAGGTGGGATCGAATTTTATTCTGAGGTTTTCTCGTAGTAATAACCTCTGATTAGTTCTGGATTTTTTACGACATTCATAATTACATGTCATTATATAATATTATTTGATAAAAGCATGGATTCCTTATGTTATTTTTTTTATTATTTCTTACTTACTTGTTGTTCTTACTTACTCTTTTTTTTAAAGCAAGGAGCATTTATTATGCTTTCTCCTGAAGGGATAAGTATATGTGTAAACGTTTCGCCTGCAATCCTTACCCCATGTAACTTTTTGTTAAAAAGGACATCGCTCCAATTTTTGAGCTTTCTTCTTATATAACTTGCCAAAAAAAGACTCGAAATTTAAGGAAATCTCTAGAAAATCTCATCCACTCCCGAATTCCATCTGACCTCAAGATCCCAGTAGACCAACGAAACAGTCTTCAAAAACTTTATATAAATTATTCTTCCGTATGTATGTAACTGAACTCCTAAACACCCATTTTCTATTTATCGATTTAGTATTCCTATTTTTCTTTTTTTTTAGATATTTGCAACGCAGCGTATTTTGTGTCATTATACTAATATACATTTTTTTTTCTATTTTAGGCGAGAACTTGATGTATATGCTGGTCGAACCACAAGCATATGGTAACAACATAGTCTGCGATGTCGCGCGACATGTCAACCCTGAGAAACTGTTCGTGCAGAACCCATACACCTTCCTGCTCAGCAAAGAAAGAGATGGTAAGTACAATATTATGCCATCGTATACTTACAATGGTTCTCAATTCGACTGTATTCTTTTATGTTTGTTACCTCAGAAGTTTCGACTGAGTGCTTTTGATGATTATTTTTATTTATTGAAAATAGGTGCTGGTGTGCGGTCTTATTTCAATTTTGTCCAGTTCTGAAAATGGCATCCATGAGTAAAGGGCTGCAGTCGTTTTTTTTATATTTTTTTTGAAATACAACATCAAATCCAACAACTAAAGAATTTACTTAGGATTAGGATACTTAGGACCTTTACTTAGGATTTTACAAACATAAAACTAACAGACACAAATTACACCCCGATTCAGGACAACAGTTTGTGAATCGCACGAAATTTTGACCTGCGTGGGGATCGAAGCCATGATACTTGGCACGGTAGTTGTGTATCTTAACCACTACGTCATATGTGCAGTCGAATTGCTATCATTTTGTTAATTTCTTCTGTTCGTCTGGGTAATATACAATTCTTTATTCACTCAATGTATTTAAACGGCTTAACTGAACTTGTAGATCAAAAGTGATAATTTTATAAATGTGTTTGGAGGTAATTATGTGGTCTACGAATACTACCAACATTTATATTGTTCATGAGTGTCGTAATTACGACTAAGAGCTTAAGAGCTTTACATAGATCTGGGCCAACTCCATTCTATGCTGTCTGGTCAATAATTGCATTGTCAAGGAGAGTTGACGTCTGACCGGTAAAAGCTATTGCCGAATGCCTTACAATGTGTACAATGGAAGCAGAGTATTTACATAATTCATCGAAATAGATCTTTGGCCGCTAGTCTCGACTTTATTTAATAATTTTTGTAATATTTCAGCTATCCTGAGCAACGAACAGTATTCTGCATCGCATACCGTCAGCGGCAGTGAATATTTGGGACAAGGTAATTTTTTGCCATATTAGAAATCATTAACGTGACCATACTTTTCAATTTCAACGGGACAGTTCCGTTTTTAAAATGTCTGTCCCGTTGTCCCCGTAAAAAAAACTCTCGTTTGGCAAACAGAGCATAAATGGTTATTTGTTATACTTTTAACTGAATGGCAAGAAAGATGGGATTCATCATCGAAAGGTCGTCATCTTTATCTATTTTTTCCATGCATCCGGGAGCGCCTGGAGAAGGTGTGGCTAGAGGTTGACCACTTCGTGGCCCAATTTTTAACTGGCCATGGCAACTTTAAAAGTAAATTATTTTCTTTTAAACTCGTACCATCGCCATTATGTCAATGTTCCACATCTGACCACGAGTATGAACAATCAGCACATCACATTCTCTGGGAGTGCGATCTCTGGCAAAACGAACGTAACCTTATGTTAAACAGTTTGCAAGTCACCTGTGGGGTAGTATACTATACGGACCTTGTAGCAACTCGAGAAAATTTCCGTGCGTTCATGCGTTTCTGCCATACCTACTGTAGCAATCAATCTTAACGCTCACATATAGGCCCCGTTAAGCTCTTCCGTATCCGTGGTGCTGTACTGCTGCGCTATCGTAGCTGTACACCTTTTTACTTATTGGCTGACTAGTCATTTTGTTTTCCTGTCTCCCGCTTTACCTAGGAGGGAAGTGGAATCTCTCTTTCCAACTCCTCCTCTTTAATCTTTTCTAATTAAATTTTTTGCGGGTTCCAAGACAATTAAAATCATATCCCGGGACTGCTTGAGGGTCAAACCTCGGTGTCATTTATGGAGACCATTGTGGATCCTGGCTTACAGGAGTTACAATGGTGGGAATGTGTGGTGGGATTAGTCCCATTAAAAAAAAAATACTTATAGGAACGTGTTCTTGTTTTTTTTTTGTTTTTTAGTTTTACCTAAACCAGCAATACAGATTTGATATATTTACCTATTTCTGCCAGTTCCGTTCTCAAACGAAAAGATTGTGACCGATAACGGTTCCGTTTTGAGATAAAAATTATGGTCACATTAGTAACGTTCCAATTATTGTATTATTCGTCGATCGTGGTTTTTTATTGAATCGATCTGGACACATTGTTTTAATATATAATGTAGGTTGTTTCATAAATACTTAAATAAGTTAATATTTAAAACTAGACATTTTAAGTCGTCATCGGTGACTCAACTGATAACGGTTGTTATCAGTGACTCATCTGGTGACAGTTGTCATCGGTGACTCAACTGATAACAATTGTTATCAGTGACTCATCTGATAACAGTTGTCATCGGTGACTCAACTGATAACGTTTGTCATCGGTGACGCAACTGATAACGGTTGTTATCAGTGACTCATCTGATAACGTTTGTTATCGGTGTTATCGGTGACTCATCTGATAACAGTTGTCATCGGTGACTCAACTAATAACGGTTGTTATCAGTGACTCATCTGATAGCAGTTGTCATCGATGACTCAACTGATAACGGTTGTTATCGGTTACTCATCTGATAAAAGTTGTCATCGGTGACGCAACTGATAACGGTTGTTATCAGTGACTCATCTGATAACAGTTGTCATCGGTGACTCAACTGATAACGTTTGTCATCGGTGACGCAACTGATAACGGTTGTTATCAGTGACACATCTGATAACGTTTGTTATCGGTGTTATCGGTGACTCACCTGATAACAGTTGTCATCGGCGACTCAACTAATAACGATTGTTATCAGTGACTCATCTGATAACAGTTGTCATCAGTGACTAAACTGATAACGGTTGTTATCAGTGACTCATCTGATAGCAGTTGTCATTGGTGACTCATCTGACAACGGTTGTTATCAGTGACTCATCTGATCACCGTTGTCATCCGTCACTCAACTGATAACGGTTGTTATCGGTGACTCATCTGATAACAGTCGTCATCTGTGACTCAACTGATAACGGTTGTTATCAGTGACTCATCTGGTGACAGTTGTCATCGGTGACTCAACTGACAACGCTTGTCATCGGTGACTCAACTGATAACGGTTGTTATCAGTGACTCATCTGATAACGTTTGTTATCGGTGTTATCGGTGACTCATCTGATAACAGTTGTCATCGGTGACTCAACTGATAACGATAGTTATTAGTGACTCATTTGATAACGTTTGTTATCGGTGTTATCAGTGACTCATCTGATAACAGTTGTCATCGGTGACTCAACTGATAACGGTTGATATCAGTGACTCATCTGATAACGTTTGTTATCGGTGTTATCGGTGACTCATCTGATAACAGTTGTCATCCGTGGCTCAACTGATAACGGTTGTTACCAGGGACTTATCTGATAACAGTTGTCATCGGTGTCTCAACTGATAACGGTTGTTATCAGTGACTCATCTGATAACAGTTGTCATCAGTGACTCAACTGATAACGGTTGTTATCAGTGACTCATCTGACAACAGTTGTCATTGGTGACTCATCTGACAACGGTTGTTATCAGTGACTCATCTGATCACCGTTGTCATCCGTCACTCAACTGATAACGGTTGTTATCGGTGACTCATCTGATAACAGTCGTCATCTGTGACTCAACTGATAACGGTTGTTATCAGTGACTTATCTGGTGACAGTTGTCATCGGTGACTCAACTGATAACAATTGTTATCAGTGACTCATCTGATAACGTTTGTTATCGGTGTTATCGGTGACTCATCTGATAACAGTTATCATCGGTGATTCAACTGATAACGGTTGTTATCAGTGACTCATCTGATAACAGTTGTCATCAGTGACTAAACTGATAATGGTTGTTATCAGTGACTCATCTGATAGCAGTTGTCATCGATGACTCAACTGATAACAGTTGTCTAGCCTGCAGAATATAAGATAAAGCCTTTTAAGTTTTTTAAAATAAATAGCACCAAAAATTTATTATTATAACAATTCCTCAACTAGCAGTTGAGGAATTGTTATTATAACATATTCTAACATATTCTATATTATTTATAACATATTCTAACATAATTTACGTATTTATATAGGTAATTGGGCTCAATCCTCCAGCGGTGGTCAAGTTAGCGGTGGTTCTTCTGGAAGTCAGAGTAGTCAAGGCCAAAGTGAAGGTCACTTTAGCGTTAGATTCAACTCCACCTCTAGTTCCACTGGACAAATTAGTAGTAACCAAGGTGCAAGTGGACAATTCGGTGGTGCACAAGGCTCTGTAAGTTATGGAGGAAATCAAGCAGGCGGCCAATATGACGGCCAGGGCCAATCAAGCGGTTCTCAGTTTTACAATGCAACCTGGAAATCATATGATGAGAATTTGACTGCGGAAGAACAGGAACAGATCAGAAGGAATCTGGCTGCAATTGCTCAAAGCAATAAAGGTTTAAATAGAGGTGGATATGGCCAAGGTTCCGTAATAAAATTCAGGAATAAGACAATTATTTACGATCAGAATCACAAGATTATATCTGAGACTGAAACCAGTACTGAGTATGATAATTTGGGTCATGAAGGAGAACCTGGAAGTTCTTTTAATGTGTAAGTAAAATATACTTTCTATTTATTAATTTAAATTCCAAAAACAAATTTTCCGTGTGGTGACGGAGTAAGAATACAATTTACTCACTTGCCCGTGGATGTCGTAAAAGACGACTATGGGATATGATATGCACATAACATCTGTGTAAGAGAAGGAAAACTCGAAATGAAACCCTATATAAACATGTTTGACCAGCATGGTATAGTAGGTCAAATTACCTCCCATTGTGGAGGAGGCCCGACCCATTTTGAATTGTATTGTTAATCCATCACCACATAGAATTATTGTCTATGATATTTTTCAATTAAATTTTATTGTGTGTGTGACCATTAGAAATATTTTTTACCAAAAGAATATTTGCTAAACACTTATCCCTTCTTTCCAGATACACTAACCAAGGTGGATTAAACCAAGCTTCTTCCCAAGGCCGTGGTCAGGCTTCCTGGCAAGGATCTGGTAGCTATTCGCAAGGGTCTGGGAGTTATTCTCAAGGAGCTGGAGCTTATGCCCAAGGTGCCAGCAGTAACCAAGGTTCTAGTAGCTATAGCCAAGGTTCAAGTACATACAATCAGGGCTCTGGATCGTCCGGTTCAAGTGGATCTGGCCAAGGCTTCGTTCATGGATCATGGGCTACCACTGAAACAGTTAACCCTGATCTAGCTAAAGCTGGCTCATCAAGCTTCAGAGGATCCTCAAGTGTAACTGTAGTTGGTGATGAGGAAGAAGATAATCTGGAAGGTTTTGGTAGTTTCGCTGCATATAATCCTAATAACGAATTCAGATATGGTATTGCTGATGTAAGTGGAAGTGGAAGTCAAGGCAGTTCAAGTTCTGGAGCAGTACATGCAGGAAGTCAGCAAGCTAGTGGCGGAAGTTATCAATCAGGTGGTGGTAGCTACCAGGCAGGTGGCGGAAGCTATCAATCTGGAGGTGGCAGTGTCCAATCTGGAGGTGGCAATTTTCAATCTGGAGGTGGCAGTTACCAGACAGGAGGCAGTGGTTATTCATATTCTTCACATTCAGGTTAGAAACAAGATTTCTGATTGATTCGATAAAAGACGGACCAGTTAAGGCTGCTGAACATATTATTGGCTTTGTCAGCACAGCCTCCATATCTCATTGGCCTAGTTAAGTTTATCAATAAATTTAAATTTATTTAGTATAGTATATATAGTACATCTATCAGTCGGACCTTCTGCGTGGTTACGTAGTAACTATACAATTAACCGCCTTCTTCTCTCTTGCTCGTGGGTGTTCTAAAAGCTGATTAACCCCTCGAGCGCATTTGGGACACCGTTAGACGAAAAAAAAATATGTGCTCAAAGCACTTTTGGGACACGTTTGTCCCAAATAAACACTTTACAATTAGCAATTGCTTTTAGTACTTTTATTTAAATCAACCAATCAAAAGCTATATATTTTATTTCATATTTCCTTGTCATATAGCAACAATAATAGTTTACGTAAAACTATGAAATTCACTGAACTTTTTCAATATACCAAAGCGCGCGGGGCACTCGAGAGCGCCGCGATGTTTGGCGCGTGAGGGGTTAAGAGATGTGATATGCATATAACATCTATGCAAGAGATGGGAAACTCGAAGTAAAACCCTATAGGTTGCTCTATTCAGAGAGGTCGGTATACTAACCTCAGCATGATATAGCAATTTAACTCTTATTGTGGAGGTGGCTGGCTACTGTGGAGTCCAGCAGTGGGATGCATATGACCTGTGATATGAAGACAGTTTCAATGACAACATCGAGATTATTTTTTTTTTCAAATTTGGTCTCATGATGATGATCTCAGCCCATATATGTCCCACTGTTGGGCGAGGGCCTCCTCCACTATGGGAGGGAAAATGATCTACTATTCCGCGCTGGTCAGACGTGTTGGTATAGGTTTCGAGTTTTCTTACATAGATATTATATCTCTTGGGTAAGAGTGGACACCCACGGGTAAGAAAGATGGTGAGTTGTATTCTTACTTTGTCATCACACGGAGTAGTTTTTTAATTTAATTGATGTTAAATAGAATTATAATTTTATAGAATATCTAAGAATATATAAATACATCTCCGTGAAGGAATTAGAAGGCTAAAGTGAAAGAATTTGTGAGTGAGAAGTCCCCTCGGAGAGGACGTCGGTCTTTCCTCGCGCGGTCGGCCTCTCGGCGGGTGACGGGCTAAGTCTCCGGTCCAGTTGCCCGCGGCCTCAGCTAGGGCGGCATCAGGCGCAGGTATTCGCGCCTGCGTCGCCCCAATAGCAGAAGATACTAACTATACTACTCCTTAAGTATTATCTAAAATTTAAATGTCTAGGTTGAAAATGGGTAGAAGTGGTAGCAGATTATCAATTTAGCCAAATTAACTTAGAGATCAGTTTGTTAAGATATTGTGTACATGTTTCAGGTGGACAAACATCATACAGCACACATTCCCAAAGCAGTTCATCTAATAATCGACAACAGACTAGGAGAAGACGTCAGGATGAGGTAAGTGCTTCATTTTCTTTTACAGCAACAGATAAGCAAACAACCCATTTGATGGAAGGCACTGTCTACTTTTTCATGTGGTGACAGAGTAAGAATACAATTCACCACTCCCTGTCTGGCCCGTGGGTGTCGGGAGAGACGACTA
Source organism: Lymantria dispar (assembly GCA_032191425.1). NCBI lineage: Eukaryota > Metazoa > Arthropoda > Insecta > Lepidoptera > Erebidae > Lymantria > Lymantria dispar. The sequence goes on along the minus strand of CM063444.1, from coordinate 3,416,937 downwards.
ATAGATATAATACGCATATAACATCTATGCAAGAGAAGGAAAATTCGAAATAAAACCTTATACCAACCTATCTGACCAGCATGGTATAGTAAGGTTAATTTCCCTCCTATTGCGGAGGAGGCTCGAGCCCAACAGTGCGACGTACAAGAGCTGATGATGCCGACTGTCTATTGCTCATGGACTTGCGCAATACCAGACATGCAACCAGGTCATTGTTCCTTCAATTGATGTTTCTAATAACGCTCAAGTCGAATTCGCGAAAATCGAAATATGTAAAAAATATACATAATTTGGGACTAGTACAAAGAAGTCAATAATTTTAGCGAATATATAATCAATAAAACATTAGATAAAAAATAATTGACCTTTTATAAATATTTTTTTATAGTAGCAAATCTAAGGCCAGAGCAGACAAATAAAAAAAACTTTGTCGTAAAACGGGGTAGCGTAAGTCAAGATGTTACTGTAATTCAAGAAGAATTCAAGAAAGTCATAACCGTTACATTTATCAAACGGATTGTGTTTTAAGTTACCCATGAGGATGCCGCTGGCCTTTCTCCTGATGATCAGTTAGTTTACACATTGCCACGGTAAATTAAACAAGAGAAATACCAATGTATTCTTAATATTTTTTTTATATGTCAACAGGTTGATCCTCAATTAAAGAAGATATTGGAGAGGTGCGAAGAAAAATATAAGTGTGAAGTATTGCGGTGTACTACCGGTCGTATGATGAAAGGCGAGGAGGCGTGGTTCGCTCTTAGATCCAGGATCAATGCTTCTGTACTTAATGAGGTAATTAACATCGCTTATTCTACGTAGTCGTCTTATTAGTCTAGTTAAAGTTATTAGATTATTATCTAAATATTAAATTATTCCTATTATTTTTTTATAATTCTTGTAAATTTTGGAAAAATATGTAATAATTATTAAAAATACACTAATAACTAAAAAATTAAACGCTTTTGAATTTATTAGGGAGGCATACTCTATCCCTTTTTGGCATAACGATACTTGTTTAAAGCCGACCCAGCATGCTTACTCGTGAATCTCGATCCGAATCGTAAATCCAATCGCAGCTCGAATTTAAGCAATTTGGTACTCTTGAAAGCGACACTAGCGCACGATTGGAATCAAATTCGGCGGATTTTTTTTAAACTAAATGAATTTTATTGTCGTCGATTAAGTCAAATATTTGCTACTCCCGACGTGATTTTGACGTAGTTTAAAATCTTTAATGTTGCACAACTTCAGAAAAGCGTCTTTGTAGTGATCGAGCTCGGTAACGTTGTTAATTTAAAGTAATGAAAAACGGCACATTTGGTCAAAATAAAAACGGCAAATGCGAAGAATTCATTCTCGATTTTGTTTAAGATTACCAAATATAAGTTTGGTGAGATTGGGATTGAATCGGATTTGAAATTAGAATTGATTATAAGGGTAGGCCCACTGATTAGTCTTAAGATCGCGACGTTGAGCTATACGCAGAACATAACGTTCTGCGTATAGCTCTGTCCGTCTCATAATTAAAATTGAAATGCTTGTAATTTACCATAAAAATACAGTCGTAATTCCAATTGCTGAAAACATATCTCTTTTTTTAAATACTTAAGTTGTAATTCTAGTGAATTCTAGGAATTATCAACTAATAATATTTTATTGTCTTCCATTTTCAGATATCTAAGGACCGTGCCTTGATCTTATCGACTTTGGCAGCAACACGGGTATCCAGTTTGCCAATGGTGGGGCGACCATCAGATCTCACATGGCATACAGCCGAGGCAAAGACTGTTGTAACTCCTCAGCTGGAAGCTCTTGAGAGTGGTACCATTCCTCTATGGGTGGTCATACTTGCCGCTGTAGTGGGCGCCCTATTGCTTCTACTGCTCATCTTCGCACTTTATAAAGTAAGAGATTTTCTTCTTTTTTCTTCTCTATTTTTATAGTTGAAGTAAATCATAATGCTCATTATTTTAATTTATGTACGTGCCATTTTGGAGCTCGTGCCTCCTCCACAATAGGTGAGAAATTGACCTCTTATATCACGTTGTCAGACGGCTTGATTTAAATTTTTGTTTCGAGTTTACCATCTCTTACTAGTAGCGTAGCACTAATATTTGCGTCGAAAGTATTCGTAACGCTATCGAAACTCATTTGTATAGATTTGAATTAGTTCCTCTATCGTCCAATAGAGGCGCTGCATCAAATCCCATACAAATTGGTCTCGATAACGATGCGAATACTTTGAGGCAAATATTCCTGCTAAGCTTACTAATTTGACTGCACAGATGGCGTAGTGGTTAAGATAGCGACCTACAGCGCCAGTGTCGGGGGTTCGAATCCCACGCGGGACAACACTTTGTGCGATCCACAATTTGTTGTTCTGAGTCTGGATGTAATTTGTGTCCGTTAATTATATGTTTGTAAAGTCCCCCGCAATACAAGGATTATTTCCTTAGTGCAGGGTGTTGTCTTAAATAAAAAAATAAAAAATTAAAATAATGTTATATGCGTATTATATCTCATAATAGTCTTTCACGATATCCATAGACAAAATAGAGTGTAGTGTAATTCTATTTGTCTCCGTTACTACACGTTTGAGTTTGAGTAATTATAAACCTTTATTTAAGAATATTATATTACTAGTCTATGTCTAACAATATTATTTTCATTTTCAGTGCGGATTCTTCAAACGCAACCGCCCCTCAGACCATGTTGAACGGCAACCACTGAACGGTCGCGACGAACATCTTTGATATCCGACTACGTCTCTCGGCGTGACGTCCGATACGGGCGGCACATCCGATCGGACGTCCGAAACACCTGAAACATCTGACAGCTCGGCTACTAATGCAGCTAGTGATGTCACTAGCCGTGATTCCACCAGCCTTGATAGATATTGACCTCAATAATTGCAAAATTAACAAAATTAATGATTTTGATACAATAAAAATACCTTCGAATGAAATTATTAATTTAAAAAATCAGCGTCATCTATCGCATAAATATAAATCTAATAAATGACACGTGACACGTAAAAAAGTAGTTTATAAACGATTATAGAAAATTAGACTATTTTATTTCTAATGCGCTGAAAAATTATTGAAAAATTATCATACTTTTTCTTATAGCCTCATGAATTGTCGCATTTTCTTCTCTACAAAGGATTTTCTACAAAATGCGACACTAAAATCAAAATTATGTAAGTGAATTAAAATTTATTTAAATACCTAATGGATTTATTTCGAATTCTTATGATTTCAGAAGATTGCATCAGGAATTTGAATTAAATTTATAAATTTAGAAGAGAGGTCGTTGTCGAGGTTTTTAGCTGTTACAATGTTATCTTACGTCATGGTCGGTACATTAATTGAGGTGTTAGCATAAATAACAATGTCGTAATCTCAACTTCTTTACAATTTAATTTAATAGCTAATTGTTTTATATGCAAACAACAGAAGATTTTATTCCCTTATGATTATAAAAATGGCTGTCATATGCTTATCTCGAAATATTTTCACGATAAATTAATAAAGCTAAAGAATTTGTTTTTATGATGTTCAACTCAAACTCTAATAGAGAATGGTTTAAGTGACATTTTAATCATGTGTAACCGCAGACACAGTGAAGGCGGATCCAAAGGTGCTTTGTGCGTTCACCGCTTTCCGGAAGGTCTATTGATAGATTTCCTATTTAGTCACTTATTTTCTCCGTAACCCTTGTCTTGTTGACTAACTTAAGTGAACTTCTATCCCAAACACGCAACCTGACCCGCCTTGGACCACAGCTAAATGATATTATGTAATGTCAATATTCACAAATAATTTTTCATGTCTTTTTTACAAAGAAAATGAAAAGTTATTTTAAATTATCTACACAATATTTACTATTTTATAACTAGTCACGATAAATTATATTCGGACGCCATAATAGAAAATAAATATATATCATAAATTGGTGCGAAATTTGTGTTGCTCTATGATTAGAAAAAAAATAACGCAACACGAATGAAACTTTTATAAATATAAAAAAAAAATGGATGTAAGATTAAATCTTAAAGTGTGATAAGTGTAAAAAGTGTGTATGTTATGTGAATTATTGAGAAATGTGATCTAAGTTAATAATTTGTAATATACTAAATCTCGTAGCTAACCAATATAGGGCGTATCGACATATTGTTTCAAGTTTTTAATTACAAATTCGATTAAAATTATTATTATTATAAAATGTACCTAGAAATGTATGTAGAAAGCACTGACTTAATATCAACTATTTGTAGATCTATAAATTATACAAGCATATAATATAACGGTCTATAGGTTAAACCATAGACAATTAAAAATCATTCATTTATAAGTAAAACGATGGAGAAAAATAAAGTTCAATTGAGTTATTAGCATAATATACGATTTATAGCAGATATTATTGTATAAAATCCTCAATAACCGATACGCCTTCCAATAAATATGGTCGTAATATATATATAATGCTACTAATATGGATGCTTGTCTTGGACCTATTATATTATGGGGAGGTAATATCTCTGGTAATATTTCAGTTCAAGAATACGCATATAAATTATAAAATTCACTTATGTAAAGCAATAAATAAATATTTTCCTATTGAGTGTAAATATTAATTTACATCAAATTAAAGCAATAAATAGCAAAAAAAAATGCAATAATTAATTAATACAAAATAATAGCAATAATTGTCTATGTATTATTATAATATATAAAAGCATTTTTTAAATTAAAGCAGTATTTTTCTTGCTTGCTTTATATTCATTGATTACAAATATGATATTTTTAAAGTAAGCTGTATATTACTATCTTTTTATGATTAGGAAGTTCGATGTCGTATCAAAAATTAATTGAAAATTATACTTGTGTTTGAGATTTAAAATATTTTTGTACTGTTCAACTAAAATTCAAGATTTGGAATTTTATTTGTAATATTAAGGGTCGATTTTTGAACATGCTCTTATATATCATAAACAAACAAACTTACTAGAATGACAGCTCGAGATTTTTTAATCTGTGTAAAAATTAGGATGCTTTTTTATTCCATAAATTTATTATTTTTTTTTTTATAAAATTCAGAATAGTTTTATTAAAATTCCATGTTCCTATTCATATTAAGATAGTTTTATATATTTGATAGTGTGCCTGAGTAAATACATATCGTGTTAGCTTATATAATGCGTAGCGATTCGTAAAAATGTATTATGTGCCTTCTGAAACTGCCAGATACTAATTAATTATATTAATGTAAATACTTTAGATTTTTAATAAATTGTGACATTTTTTCACAGAACTTCGTTTACAAATCCTTTCATATTAATTATCTATTTATTATATTTTTGGAATTAAAAGCTCAACGACAAAATACTGTAAGTCGCGAAGAGGTAATGTACTTAATAACTATGACAGAATAGGCCCTAAGAGAATACATATAATTGCCAAAATGAGCAAAATTTAAACATAAAGAACACAAGTAGTTATAAGGACTTCTGACAGTAGTGAAAACTTAAAATTATGATCAAACAGTTACTTTTGCATAATCAAATTATTTTAATGATCTTAAATTAAAATTTATAAATTTAAACATGAACAAAGTGACATTGACTTGGCTACAGATAATGCTAGAGTTAACACGTCACGCGATCATGTTGATGATGACTTACATGAATTAACTTCATATCCAAACCTGCTTTACAATTCGATAATTATATTTATTTCATAATTTATATTAGTGAAATAAATTCAAATTGTAATTAGACATAGACATGTAATAATAATAAAAGTAATACGCAAAGTTTAATTGCCTATTTACAGCACAGTAGCTAATTTGTCTAACACGCTCTTCTATAATCGAGGGCATAAGCAGTGATCTTCATTATTGCCGTTGTAACTTCTTGATAGAAATTAGAAAACAGTTCTTGATAGAAAATTGTTTTACATTTGTTTTACAATGTGTTTTATTATTCTTATATATTTACTTTGTTATCTGTGAAAAAATGTCACCAATATTAACATGTAAGCCTTTGTTAAATTTTGTAATTATTTTTAATTATTTATTTTACAATTTAACTATTAAGTATACAAGCTTTCTACTCATAGTTAATTATTAACTGAAAATGTTTGGATGAAATAAAAGTGTAATAGTTTATATTTTTGGTTGTTTTATATCTCGGTAATAATTTTTTTCTGCATTTACCAAAAAAAAAAATAAGAACGAACTTATAATAAAATTTTGTTTTTAATTTAAAATGATAATTGTTTTATTTATTTGCTTCTCACCTACCCTTTACTGATATTTGAATTTTTGGCTGCCATTATTTTCAATGTCATTTTTCTTTTCTGATTGCTGAATCGGTTATTGTGACGCAATAAATATATATATATTACAGAAACATCAATAAAAAAGGGAAATATATATTGTATACTAGCTGACTCAACAGACGTTGTTCAAATAAAATAAAAGGAATTCTTCATGAAATCAACAACACCACCTACGGGGTCCAATTGCGAATTTAAACCATCCTCGAATTCCCTTGAACACACGTAAAAAATTTCATCGACATCGGTACAGCCATTTAGGAGGAGTTTAGTGACATACGTACATAAAAAAATCTATATATGTAAAAGAATGTCGTGTTAGTTACTATGTTTATAACTCAAGAACGGCTGTACAGATTTGGATAAAAATTGGTGGGGAGGTAGCTTAAAACCAGGAGACGGACGGACATAGGATACTTTTTATCCCGTTCTTCTTCTTCTTCTTTTTCTTAATGGCAATGAGCTACTTTTTATCCCGTTCGATCGCGTTCCCGTGTGACATGGCACAAAATGTCAAATAGATTTTATTTTGTTCCTGTTTGTCCATTCGGACGGGCAAAGGAATCAAAAACCATACAGCCAATTCTGATACAATTTTCTTCATATTATTTAACATTTCTTTATATAGAATAGCTTATTTATAGTCATGTCCATCAGTAAGTCAAGTCGTTACCATTAATTAGCCGTTGTAAACGTAATTATTTGATTTCTCTGGGAATTACGGTAGAATATGAAAATACACGTAAACCAATCTTATATCACATTCCTTACATATCTTAACTGTATTACATTACATAAAATATCAGCAAAATGATTCAATGTAATACTATAAAACACTAAAAAAATTAATATAATACAAGAGCTAAACATGACATTTCCATATTCGCGCCGAAACTCATGTCAAAGAGAATACAAGTCACTATGAAACGTAGGATAACAAAAACGCATTTGATATGTAATAACAAAATGCAAATGACAGCTAAACGTAATTTTGTTTATAGTTAAGTATGGTTTAAAATTTGATAATTATAATTTTCTCAGAAATCAATAATCAGTAATTTGTATTCTCTTTGAATCATCATTAACAATGGCGAGACCAAGAAGATCGAATCTTTCCCGACAAAGCCGTAATGGTTCCTCCATTAGAGAATACATATTCGGAAATTTAGAAAATGTATTTACGAAAAAAAAATTATGGCGTTACGAAGTTCGCCGGGTCAGCTAGTATCTATATATATAAAAGAAAGTCATGTTAGTTACACTATTTATAACTCAAGAACGGCTGTACAGAGTTACCTGAAAATTGGCGGTGCGGTAGCTTAGAACTAGAAGACGGACATAGGATACTTTTTATCCCGTTCGACCGGGTTCCCGTGGAATTTAACATAAAACGTCAAAGAGATTACAAGAGAATAAAGCGTGATATAATAAAAACGCATATATCATGTAATAACAAAACGCAAATGACAGCTATAGACAGAGTATATTTTCGGAAATTTACAAAATATATGTATTTACGAAAAAAATTATGGCGGTGCGAAGTCCGCCGGGTCGGCTAGTTTATACTGAATATACAATTTTGAGCTTCGATGATTATCTATGACCCAATAAAATCAGTTCGTATTTGAACGGCTATTATCTACAATCTAGATGCCTCATAGACGCACGCCCGACGGCGCGTAACCTCTACATTTTATCACGCATTACAGATCAGTGCTACTCAAACTTTACTTGAAGAAAGAAAATAAATTATTTAATAGATGAAATGCATAAAATTTTAAAGGTGCTAAAGTTAGCATATTGAAATGGCGATGGGCAGGTCACATAGGTCGTCAAACCGACAATCGTTGGGCAGTAAAGGTTCTCAAGAGGCGATCATAAATCAGACGAGGCAGCGTAGGATGACCCCCCACTAGGTCAACTGACGATATCTTGAGAGTTGCAGGCAACCGTTGGATGCAGTGGCACAAGGCCGTTCCGAGCGGTATTCTTGTGAGGGAGCTCATATCTTACAATGGACGTTTATGAGATAATAGATGGATAAATTAATTATATAAAAGAAGACAAAGGTAATTCGTTACACGAATATCTCGACAATTATATCTCCATATACTGTTAACCGTGTGGTGACGGAGTAAGAATACAATTCATCGCCTTCTTTCTTACCTGTGGGTGTCGTAAAAGGCGACTAAGGGATTAATTATGCATACAACATCTATGCAAGGAAAGAAAATTCTAAATAAAACCCAATACCTGTCTGACAAACGTAGTAGTAGTAGTAGGTCAATATCCCTCCCATTATGGAGGAGACTCGAGCCAAGCAGAGGGACATATATGAACTATGATGATGATGCTGAAATACATAGAGCTTACTAATATAATCTTACTACGCACTAAAAATATTCGACTATACGCAGTAGTGTATTGTCGATTTAAACAAAGACGAATGAATGAATGAAATTATGAAGGAATTAATGAATGAATGAAAGGTGCAAGTCCTTGCTTGCTTAAATACGATGTATGTATTACAACCGAACGCCATCTTTCCTTTTGCTTGGACTAGGCGTGTTAGACGGTAACTTCCCTTACTAGTGGGTCTACCTATTTGAGTTCGCTATCTATATGCGTTTTTCGCTGTTAAAACACTCAAGTGTAACGTTTGATAGCTACAAATGTTGCCAGAACACACTGAGTTGTCAAACATACTATTAGATTCTTGGATAAATAACCCTTGGATGACTACCGTGAAGTCGTCCCATCGCAGCGCACATACGTCCCACTGTTGAGCTCGGGCCTTCTCCACAATGGGAGGGAATTTGACCTACTATCCCATGCTGGTCAGACAAGTTGGTATAGGGTTTCATTTCCAGTTTTCATTCTCTTGCACAGATGTTATATGCATATTATATCCCTTAATCGTCTTTTACGACCTCCACGGGCAAGGTAGGGAGGGAGTGGTGAATTGTATTCTTACTCCATCACCACACGGAATTAGAGTCGGAGGAGTAGGATTGATTTATACAACTTCAATAAAACTCTTTCTCCTCCGGCCTCTTCGAAGATCCTACTCTGTGATGAAATGAGAATGTCCTCGTCGGTCTTCCGATTAGTGATTTTACACTGCCCGATAGAACGTTCGAGCACTTTAGAATTGTGGAGTCTTTCTTTATACTCTTTTTAGTAAAAGATAATACCCAACACTATCATTGCATTGCGGGGAATTTGCCAAAATAACAGTTAACAGATCCCAATTATATTCGGACTTGATCGCACAATTTGTGGATCTGCATGAGAGTCGAACCTGAAAAATCTGACATTATTTTTAAGTCTGTATCTTAACCATTACACCATCTATCCATATCACCGTATTATCATATCACCACAATATAATCTCTAAAATTTCTTCGATGCATTCTTAAGGCCGAGGATTGTAAGTACCAAAAACTTTAAGGTTGCAGGTCTGGAATCACTAGATGAAGTGAATGCAGGGCCTCTGGGTGTTGCAGTTAATAGATTCCAAGATAGCATTTGATTATCATGTAGACACCCTCTCTTCATTACATTTCCTTAACCACGTGATCCAACATTTATCACACAACGACTTCGACATCTATTGAATCATTTTCGAATCAAATGACTTTGATTGCAGTTTTTTTTTATCGCCGTTGGTGGCAAACGAGCAAGCAGCACACCTGATGGTAAGTGATACTGCCGCACATGGACCTATGCAATACCAGGGGTACAGCCAGGCCGTTGCCTACCGTGAAGTAAATACTCTTCTTAAACCTCGTTTCAAAAAGGACATGTCATAGCGCTCGGGAAATACAGCAGCAGGTAGTTCATTCCAGAGCCTGCACGTACGTGGGAGAAATGATCGCTGGAAACGTACAGTTGAAGACCATAACGTTTCCAGGTGAAATGGATGAACCTTGCTGCGGTGTCGAGTGGTACGTTGGTAAAACGGTGACGGTGGTACCAAGTCAAACAGTTCTTCAAAGAGCCGGTGGAGTACACAGAGTGACCCAAAGTCTCTCCGCCGCTCTAGTGACTTCAATCTGTCCGTAAGATTGGGATCCCCGACGATTGGAATAGCACGCCTTTGGAGGCAGTCAAGTGGGTCTAGCTGATATTTGGGCGCACCTGCCCAGAGATGTGAGCAGTACTCCATATGAGGACGACCTTGGGCTTTGTATAACACAAGACGCTGTCTCGGTGTGAAGTACCGCCTGGCTCTGTTCAGGACGCCCAGTAAATCTGATTGAAATGTATAAAGTCAGTCATTCTTAATCTGCAACATATTCGTACTTTGTTAAATGTTCATTAGAAATTGAATAAATCAATGATTACGTTCGCATAAGTAAGACAAACTTCGCTTTAAATCAGCTGATCGACCGATGACCGTTGACGAGGCGCCTTTGTACTTACATTACCATTGAAGCGTTTGCGCAATTCATACCTATTTATACTGTCGAAGCTTTACATGCCTACATGTATCCTGCCTTTACATGCCTACATAATATGTAACATTTAAGGCATAGCCTCTTAAACACACATTTTTGAAATCACTATAATTTTTATGTTATATTGTTTTTTTTTGTAATATACATTCTAATTACGATCTATGACCGTTAGACTACAACATACTTGAACAGTTGCCCCCATAACCTGATACAGCCTGTAGATGTCGTAAAAGACGACTAAGAGTTTTATATAGACTTGAGCCAACTCCATCTGATGCCGTCTCATTAATAATTACATTATCGGGGAGGGTTAACACCAAGCAGACGTGCAGGTGATAAAACTGTTTTGAATATTTTTTTCAATATGGACGGTGGAAGCCGAATACATATTACGTCGACCTCAAGTAATTGAGATAAGAACAGGATGATGATAAGTGTAATAAGGCCACGCTACTAACAGTTTTTTCCACGCTACAATGGATAAATCAACTCGTCTTTTTTTTAGGGTGGGCTATGGTTAGCGCACCCGCCTGGTTCCATCCGGGGCGATGGAGGGAGTAACCCACCCGATAGTACGTCGCCTTCGTCGTTGGGCCGACCACCACCTGGCTCCATCCTTGACTTCAGTGGTCAGCCCGACGGAATACCCCGAGGGAGTACCCCCTCCCCTCGACGTCCCATTCCCGGTACGTCGATCACGGTCGCGAGGCTAGCCTCTCCGCGGGTGCCGGACTAAAAGTCAACTCGTTTAGGTTAGCATCAAATTCTCGGAAAAAAATCAACATACGAACAAGCAACACACCTGATGATAAGTAATACTGCCACACATGGACTTTTGCCAGGGCACATACCAGGGCACAGCTAGGCCGTTGCCTACTGTGAAGAAAGTGCTCTTCTTAAGCCTCGTTTTCCGTGTGGTGACGGAGTAAGAATACCACCTTACACACAATTTACCACTCCCTATTTCGTCCGTGGAAGTCGTAAAAGGCGACTAAGGAATATAATATGCATAATAACATCTGTGCCAGAGAAGGAAAACTCGAAATAAAACCCTATACCAACAGGTCTCACGGCGCAGCACACGCTCGAGGAGTGTGCTGCGTGGGAGGGGGAGCGCCGTGAACTCGTCGCGATTATCGGTGCCGACCTGGCGCTGCCGACCATCGCCAGGGAGATGCTCGACAGCGTTAGGAACTGGGACGCGGTCGCCGCCTTCTGTGAGGCCGTAATCTCACGGAAGGAGGCGGCGGATCGTGTGCGAGTAGAGCTCCTATTCGGCGACACGTTCCGCCGCCGGCGACTCGGGCGGCGCAGGCGCGAGTATCTGCGCCTAATGCCGCCCTAGCCGAGGTCGCGGGTGATCGGACCGGGGAATTGTCCGTCATCCGCAGAGAGGCTGACCGCGCGATGGCGACCGACGTCCCAGTACGTCGAGACGTGAGGTTACCCGAAAGGGTATTCCGTCGGGCCGACCACTGATGACAAGTCACATCTGCTCCGGTGGTCGGCCCAACAAACAACGAGGTGACGGGTACGGGTGGGTTATGGGCCCGCGCGCCGTCCTTTCGTCGCCCCGGGCGGGCAGGACCGCCCGTGCGCTTACCATGGCCCACCCAAAAAAAAAAAAAAAACAGCAGGTCTACTTGGTATACTTGGTCCAGTATGGCATACTTGGTCAATTTCCCTCCTATTGGGGAGGAGGCTGGAGCCCAGCAGTGGGACGTGTATGAGCCGAGGCGAAACCTCGTTCAAAGATGGACATGTTATAGCACTCAGGGAATATATAACAGGAAGTAATCCATTTCAGACGCTGCATGTACATGGTAGGAACGATCGCTGCAAATTGATTGATGTTCTTAGTAAAATTTGCGACTCCACTTCGTTGAGCTGACAGCTGGAGGTTGGAACCCTGAGTGTTTCCTTTATTTTCTCATCTCATCTTCTCTAATTGCTTACTTGCTGCCGTAGGCAACAACTTGACCCTGGTATTGCTGAAATTACGAACATCAAAATTTTATTTATTTTTACATTATTTTTTAAACTCTTCTAGTCTGTTTTTTCAGTTAGCTAAAAATGTTTGAGGCCGAGTATGTATTTTTATTTACTATATTGTTTTGATTTAAATAATGAAGCAAACGTAGTTTATATTGATTCTGTTATTCGCCATTGGACACAAGCGCACTCTGGCGGAACAATAAGATAAACGGGTAATTCTCTCACTCACAGATTAAATTAACTAGTACAGATAGCAGTGAACGACAAATTTGTGTACATATTTATTTATGGTAGCTCATAAACTTCCCACTGTTGGGCTAGAGCCTCTTCTGGCGGTGATGATGATGATGACTGGACCTCGCCCAATCCATCCTTCCGAAGTGATGAAAGGCGGCGGTAGAGCCTTATAACGCATATGATGATAAGAGAAAAACCTTGAAGAACGTTCCCTTCACATTTTTGTGCAATCGTTTTTTCAATACAAGTGAATTAAAAAAATCTATGGATTGGATAAACTTAATGACGAACAAAATCGTGGATGTGGTACGTTAGCGGACCTAACATATACATCTTTATTATTTCTTGTGTACGTGTGTATGTCACTGAACTCCTCCTAAACGGCTGGACCGATGTTGATGAATTTTTTTGTGTGTTTCAAGGGGATTCAAGAGTGGTTTAAATTCACAACTGAAATCGGTAGGTGACGCTACTGTCTGAACTATTAAAATTATTTTACATTAAAAAGTTAATCTCTTTTCTTTCACTATTTCTTCGTCACTTTTTTCATTAATAGATACACTTTGTTCAATTTCCATATTTTGAACACTTTATTTATTACACGAATTTTACATGTGTACAGACAGTCAAGCCATCAGCGGTCACCATCCATGGATGCGCGTAGCAGGCTGTAGTACATACACACACACAAACACACACACACACACATTCGTGCAAGCGCCTTGCGCCGTCTTACCAATTTTCGATCAGGTTATGTGTCCTGACGCGAGTTTAACATTTTTACTTATCCCCAAAAAGTACACAACGGCACTAAAGAAGTTTTCACTTCAAAATTTTAAAATGTATTAAATTTCTTCATTATATTCACTTGTTTTGACAGAAAGAAAAACAAACAAAAAACGGCGGGAAACAACATTTTTAACTTAATTGCTTCTTTTTTTAAATGTAATCTTTTTAATGGTATCACAACCAGCCAACCAGCCATTTATTTCAAAAATCTGTAGGAGGCCCAACCAATAGTGTTTTCTTGTCTTTTGTCTTGGCAATCGGCTACTAATACGAGCCATTTTCGCTAGTGTCGAGTTACAATTTTCTTTACAAATTATCAATTTCTTCATGTTAGTCATTGTCCGTCAGTGAGTCAAATTGTCGCCTTCAACAGTGGTATGGCCGCTATGAACAACATCTTTCGAGAATTTTGGTAGAAACAAAAAAGTATGTAAAACATATTTATATCATATTCACCGAGGTGTACACCAGCAGTTCCTCCGCCATATATTACATAAAATTTCATCGAAATTAATTAATGTAACACGTTAAAACACAAATATATTGAATACTAGCAATCCGACCTCGCTTCGCTTCGTTTTCAATCCTACTCGCGTAGTTCCCGTTCCCGTGGGTATACCGAGATAAAATTTAACCTACCTATCCCTGATATTATAGCTTTCCAATGGTGAAAGAATTTTTGAAATTGGTTCAGTGGTTTATGCGTGAAAAAGTAACAAACAAACTTACTTTCGCATTTATAATATTAGAAAGTATAATAAAAGAATATCACATGACACTTCTCCATTCCCGCCAAAACTCCAACTAGTGTGATAATTGTAGGCTACTACTAGTGCTGTAGATATTATGTTAATTTTACATCATAAAGGGGATTTTATCACGTTTACCATCCCCCCCCCCCCCCCTCTCGTGCCCGTGGGTATGGTAAAAGACGAAAAAAGGAATATAACATCTATATAAAGGAAGGTACAACTCGAGATAAAACCCAGTAACAACTCGTCTGACCAGCATGGTATAGTAAGTAATTGGCTACCTATTATGGAGGAGGCTCAAAGCCCAACAGTGGGACGTATATGAGCTGAGATAATATTTAATTCGACAATATTTCGAACAATTTTCATCTTTCATGATCACGGGAGGCCTAAGATATCTCAGATATAGTCATCTTTGTAATAACGAATACAAACGCGATAAAATCCGTAAAATAATTTTATTTCATGAGATCTTTATTTAGATCAAACGATTGTCCATCTAATCAAACTATATAGTTTAGTAGATAATAAAAAGACATATACAACTTCGCCGGTTGTACTATACGAGACGTTTTTGCTGACGTTACAGTACAATGTGGATCGTAAATCTTGCCCGCTGCGGGTTTCTCAGATGTCTGGCTGTTTGATCGGGCGCATCTACGAAATGGAAATGTAATAAGGACCACTTTATTTATTGCAATATACAATGAGTGATAGCTTACTTATTAAAGATTTGTTCACATTGAGTCGAGCTTCAGAGATTGAGAGGCAACTATTGTTGAAACAAAGTCATATTTAAAGTTAAAGCTAATTATTATTGATGTGAAACATCTATAGGCGAGGGTGACCGCGATCGTCGCGTGGCGATTTGACGCCACGCCTTGCGGTCCCCTCTTAATTTACTGTAAATTTTTTTTTTTTTTTTTTTTTTTTTTTTTTTGTTCTGACAAGGAGTGTTACACCCTTACGCGGACTAGTGGTGAGCGCTGAGGGCTCTCAACCCAAGAAATTTAAGCAACGGGGCCCAAGGGCACCCCCTGTGGGGTACGAACCTCGGCTCGGGGCGTTGCTGAGGGCAATGTGGGAGGTCCCACTTTAGATTTATTTATTTTTGCGCGGCACGGTTTCGCACCTCGACGGCGAGGACGGAACCGTGGTCTTTTCTTTGTTGCGGCTTCGCGGGCCGTGTATGCTGTATTCTGAGCTATCGTGATCTCGTCGTCGGGCTCGTCGAGAGAAAGTCTCGGTCGAGTGACCTTCGAGATGCGGGACGGGATATAGTTGGTCGCAGCGACCACTAAGGGATTGGGGTGTGTTGTGGCAGAATCAAAATATCTACGGGCACACTGTTTCATATATTGCCTGATGGTCGGCAAGTGCAAGTCGATGTGGAGATCGGCATTGCGTATGAACCACGGTGCGCCCGTAGCCTTACGCATGAACCTATTCTGAAGTGTTTGTAGCCTATGGATCCTGTGTGGCCTAACGTGAGCGAATACTACACTGGCATACAACATGATGGGGCGTATGCAGGCAGTGTAAAGACGGATTTTGCATTTGAGCGACAGCTTACTCTTTGGGTTGAGTAAGTTGTGTAAACGACCCATAACGAACGCTGCACGCGAGCGCACAGTGGTTATGTGTCGAGTGAAGCTGAGACGATTGTCAAGGGTGACGCCTAGGTACTTGGCATTTGACGCCCAGGGGATGGGCTTGTCAAAAATGCGGACTGGAGTGAAGCTATCGGGGGGGTGCAGGTCGGCACGTCTCCTGTGAAACATGACCGCCTGACTCTTTTCTGGGTTAATGTCTATTCTCCATTTCCGGAACCATTTGCCAAGGGCAGTAGCTGCAGTTTGGAGATTACGAGTGACGGCGTCCGGGTTAAGCCCGGATACGAATATAGCTGTGTCGTCAGCGTAGAGGGCTGACTGCACGAGCTTAGACTTGGGGATGTCGCTAGTATATAGCGAGAATAGAAGGGGTGAGAGGACTGAACCTTGCGGTACGCCAGCTCTGATCGGGTGCGGGGAAGAGAGTGTCCCTTCTACTCTGTAGCGGAAGCTACGATTTGTTAAAAAGTCTCGTATGATAATTACGAGGTAGTGGGGAATTCCTAGTTGGAATAACTTGAAGATAAGGCCATTATGCCATACCTTGTCGAAGGCTTTGGCTACATCGAAGAAGAGTATCCCCGTAAAAAGGTTGCGTTGCAGTTTTACGTTGATGCTTTCCACGATACGATGGACTTGATGGACACACGAGTGTTTGGGTCTAAAGCCAAACTGCTCGTGTGGTATGAGGTGGTTTTCCTCGGCGAAGATTCTAAGTCTTTGGTGGATTACGCGCTCGTACATTTTGCTTAGACCGTTAAGAAGACTTATCGGCCTGTAACTACTGGGTTCGGATCGGTTCTTGCCGGGTTTGTGGATTCCTATTACCACGGCTTCTTTCCACTGAGCGGGAAAGATTTTGTTATTGAGCGCTGCGTTGAAAATGCAGGTCAGAAGGACCAGTAGGGACGTGGGAAAAAGTTTAATAACTCTATTGGTTATGCCGTCCGAACCGGGGGCTTTCCTAGGGCGTAGTCCCTTGACGATCGAAACTACTTCATCTATGGTGACTGCTGGGATAGGCTGACTTGGGGCGTCGTCCCTACCTAATTCTGTATCTAGCGGCGGTTGTGGGAGAGAGGCTCGCCACACCACTTCCCTATCGACGTGGGCGTGCTGTTCGGCATCGGGGTATGTGGTACTTGGCGTACATTGTTGCTCTAGGCTGTCGGCCAGGCATTCGGATTTCTCCTCGTCCTCAAAGGCGGGGGGGAGGTTGGGTCTCTTTAGGGGAGGCATAGTGGAAACTATGTCTTTCTTAAGGGATCGGGCGAGTTGCCAGTAGGCTTGGTGGTTAGGTTCTAGTTCGCTAAGAGTGGTGTTCCATCTCTTTTCGCGGACTTCTGCTACTGCGGATTTGACCGTCCTTTGCAGGAAACGCATACGTATGCGGTTTTCCTCGCAAGGGTAACGGTCGTAGGCACGTATGGCTGCATTCTTCTGTCTCAGAAGGTCGCGGACGTCGTCTGGCAGGCGCCAGCCGTGATCGCTCGCTGCTGGTACTTGCCGCGAACAGTCATTAATTAATGATTGTACATGACTTGTGAGACAGTCGATTGCCGTCATTGTGCCCTCCGGGGATTTTATGTCAGCGGGGATCCTATCTAAGTGACTGGTGGATTTAGACTTGAGTCCGGACTCTAGTCTATTCCAATCAGTTACTGTTTTGGTGGGGGCCTGCCCAGGTCCTGAGGGGACTGGCAGTCTCGGGGCAAGTTCGAGAATGACCGGACGGTGGTCTGAGTCTAGTTGATGTAGCACTTCTATAGACGTTAACCGAAGGTTAATGTTCTTTAGCAGTGCTATATCTAGAATATCGGGTCTGTGCGCTATGTTCCCTGGGAAATGCGTCGGCTCCATAGGAGCGATGACGTCAAACCCCAGCCGTTCGGCAAGGGATTCGAGGGTTTTTCCTCTTGGGTTGGTGGTGTTACAACTCCATGAGGTGTTTTTGGCGTTAAGGTCGCCGCCTATGATGACGGCTCCGCCTAGGTCGAGGAGTGATTTAAGATCACTCTCGAGGAGTTCGATGTTGTTTTCCCTACCGGGGGGGAGATATACTGATATGAGGGTGATGGGTTGGTGCCCCGTGAGGGCTAGCCTGCAGACTGAAGCCTCAATGTACGTCAATTGGGGCGGATCCATAGGTGTGCAGTGCAGTGACCTCTTGTAGTAGATGAGAGTACCTCCCTTAGGCGAGTTTAGCCTGTCGTTGCGAACTATGTTATAGTTCGCAATCTTGGGGTCCCTATTGTACGGTTTAAGGAAGGTCTCCTGAATAAGAAATAGGTCGAGCTGCTCGTCGCTCATTAGAGCGCCTATTTGGTCCCTCTGTTGGGCTAGGCTGTTAGCATTAAAGTACCCTACTCTAATGTGTCTGGGTTTAACTCTGCCTGATGGGTGTCTATCCATTTTAGATTGTAAAAGAGGCGAGGTTCTCGAGGACCGGAGAGAACCTAATGGCTACGTTAAGGAGAGCGTGGCTGTTGCCTACGTTTGCTCTGATTTCAGAGGCGATTTCACGTATCTCATTGAAATTTATTTGAGATGCGAATTTAGCTACTAAGGCGAGATCCGGATCTACGCCTTGTAGGGTTTTAACGGACCTCGGGGCTACGTGCGGGTTCGAGTGTGCGCCCTGTTGGGGCTTGGGTTGGCTCGCGGGGGGTGGGCAAGGCGCCGTGTATGGCGTTGCTGCAGTATGGGGGGGTGGTGGGGTGGTGTTAGGCACCACTCGTTTATTAGGTAGCGGTGGGAATTCCGCCTGGGATACCCGCCATGCGTTAACCTGAGGAGGCTTCGGCACTGGGTTTGCAAGAAGAGGTTGAGGGGGCTGGGGTGGGAAGCCCCAGTTTGGGGGGTTGCGAGGGCGTCTGTACTGCCTGCGGGGAGCCTTGGGGCACCCGCGGTAGTTTGCAGGGTGACCTTCCTCGCGGCACAAGACGCACGATGGCGGTGTGTCGCATTGGATGTGGTCGTTTCTTTTCGGCCGTGGACAATCACTCGTGCCATGGTCTTCAAGGCACTTAACGCACCTGGCGGGGGCATGGCAGTTACGGGCCGAGTGCCCGTACATCTGACAGTTGTGACACTGCGAGATGAGCCCTGTTTTGTGCGGTGGCTCTACATGAATGCCGGACAGGCCACAGATCTCACTAATGCGGAAGATCTGTTTGCCTTTTGGAGATAATTCGAGGTGGACTAGAACCATCTCGAAGGGTTTGCGGGTTTTGCCGCGGATCATGCGGTGCACGGCTAGGACAGGGAGGCTTTGTTCCTCTAAGGACTTATGGATCTCATCTTTTGTGAGTTCCGTGGGAACGTTTTTGATGACGACACGTAATATTCTCTCCTCGGGGAGAGTGTACGTGTGGTACGGGAGTTTTTTCACCGTTAATAAGCTCGACAGCTTACGGTGGTCGGCTGAGGCGCACAAGGAGATTTTTATCCCTTGTGGGGTAGATCGGGCCGAGGTGAAATTTATGTGGTGCTCGGTGCACCACCCAGAGACGGTAGTCCATTTGGACTTGTCCTGTAGATAAATAGGAGGTGGGGTCGGTTCCTTGCGCGGAGGCGCGGCGGTTGGCGTCATTGACTCGGGCTTAGAGGGGCCGGCTTGGGTGGCGGGCTGAGTTGAGGTGCGTGCCACGGAGGCAGCGGGGTGGCTTGACGCGGTAGCGGTTGTTTTAAGGGCCTTAGTGGCGACGTTTTTTGCAGTTTTCTTACTGCGTTTTCGCGAGCGAACGGTAGTGAACTCGCCTTCATCGGGAGAAGAGGAGTCGGAGGAGTCGGAGGAGTTATCCTCCTGGTCCGATGAGCTCTCTGAGAGCCGGGCTACCTCGAATTCCATTGCCGTGGGCGACATTGGTTTCGAGGGTGGTGGTATTGCCGATGTTGTAGCGGTTACCGTGGGATACGCGGAAGAGAACACAGGTTGAGGAACGTTTTCCTCCCCGTGTAGGGCGACTAAAATGTCACGGATGGCGGGAATGTTTAATAAGTACTCTAGTGAGTACTGGATTTTATTGTGGCCCTCCATTGCCATGCTGGGAGCTTTACGACTGTTTCCTAGCAGCCCTAACGCCCTGAGTGGGGAAAAAAACCCAGGGGTGAGTGGTGTGTGTGCCCCTCCCAACCGGGTGTAGGTCGGGAGGATGAGTACTTAATTAGTGTGCCCTAAGCTTGTAATCCTTCGCCAATCTTAATGTGCGATAGGTTCCTAGCTGCTCGGGCCGTTAGGCCTTCGCAGAAAAATGATGAAAAGCCGTAGATTAGGTCCGACTAGGAGATCCCCCAAGGCCGGATGCTCTAACCCCTTCCGATTGTTAGCTCTGCCCTGAAGGGGCTCGGCAGGCAAATCGGGGCCTTGCCTCACCCGGCTTCGTTTACACCGTGAGGTTTCCGCCGGGGACCAAACAATATGGTTTTCTGCCCTGAGGGGGCCAAAATGGGTTGACTTTTTATCTACCAACGGTAGAAATCTGCACTCGACGTCTTGAAAAAGTCGACTCGTGCAGTTGGGATCCGGCAACACCTGCGTCCAAACAGCGAAACTGCCACAGACAACCGTATACACGGCCACCCGGAGCGGGCCACTGAACGGCCACAGACGTTGAACAAGATGGCGGCTTGACGCGACGCGTGGTTCGCTGCGAGAGCGAGCGAGACGGAGCGAGAACGCACGACCGCAGGGGGCGGGTGCGGGGTGAGCGCGGCGAAATGGAGAGCAGCGAGGCGCACGTCCGTGCGCTACGGGTCTCCGACGCGGAATGTCCTTTTCTGTAAAATAAATATCTGCATATACATATCTAAATTTGTAACGAAACCATGATGCGATTTAAAATTTTGTACAACGCCATCTAGTGAACCCAAAGTAAATTGTTACCTATAATGAAAATAAATGTTTATTGAATAAAAAATATCTTTTACTGGAAAAAATCGCCATGTTTTATTAATACTTTATGCCATACTAGTTCCTGACGTAATCTGTTCTTTTATGCATATTTACTTGTTTTATAAATTAATGTATAATAACTTCATAATATAAATATATCAGTAGGTATGGGATTTAGTTTACTTTCAGCTACGAAAAATTGGTAACCGTTTTTATAGGCTTTTATTAGTTTCAGCTGTATTTTTATATATTTATTTCCTTGTATGTCACCGATTTCTTAGGAATTGGATTTTGACTCACTTAAAACAGTCAGATTTCATTTAAAATTTGTAAACTTTGCAATTTGTAAAATTGCACGGACCAATAACGCTAAAATAATTTAAATAGCTTGTCTTATTATCATTACAGGATTAAAGGTTTCTTTATTAAATATTCAATATATTGGTCTGAGAGTTGGTCGTTAGCTCGATAGATGCCACTATTTATGTTACCTAAATCGCGCACTTCGTGCTCGATGCTGCATAGCTCGATAGATGCCGCTATTTCTGGTTTATAAATTGCACCTATCGTGCAAAAGATCGTCTGTGAACGGATGAAAGTACTTCAAGCTACATTTTGGAAGTTTAATTACTTTTGTACTAAATAACATTACCATAAATATAAGCCGTAAAGTCAATTTTAAAATGGATAATTTATTCGATACGATACCTGCTAAAAAGTACTTATTGACTAAAAGTATCGAATGCAATGTATCGGTATTGAAAGAAAAGTACTCGATACCTAAAGATAAAGTAAGTAAAAGTACTAGATACTTTAATCAGTACGTTACTTATCTTTCGATACTACTCATGAGTTCAGTATCGATACTTTATATTCGATACCGTGTCTACTCGTACAAAATAGTTTCGATGTTTCACATCTGCCAGGCGTCCTGAGCGACGGCTTACTTTTTTTACATTGTTTCGTTCTTAGCAGGATACATTAACCCTCTACATATCTCTTTAGTTAAATATTATACGCTCTACATATACGCTTCAGTGGTAGGACCACACTGTTGACACTTGTCTGTCTACAGCCACGGGCCGATCCATCCAGGGTAGTACCACATTGAGCAGAAAATCGACGTCTTAGTAGTAATTTGTTACTGCGCTTCGTTCGGTGAGCGAGAGAGCCGGTAGCCCAACTTTCTGAGGGTGTTTGCGTGTGGTGGGTTTTAGTGATGCCTTTAGTTTCACTTAACCTCATTGCACGCATTCACTCCCTTTACTTTCTTTATGGTAGGCAGCAGCCTAGCCAAGGTCCATGAACGGCAGCAACACTTACCATCAGGCTGGTATGCCACCGTTTGCAATAAAAAAAAAAATCGGATTTATTCTCTCCTATTGTGAAAGGTATATAGATTTATAGATTATTTATATTAAGCTTATCTTTGGCATTGAAATTGTAGTGATTCATTACGTTATCTTCATCGTCCTGTTGTTTTTGTTACCTAGTACTTACGGGGGAATTCCAATAAGATAGATCAAAGTGATTTTTTTTGTGTAGACTGTATTCCGAGTCCGGGTCAGGCAAGTTGCGAAAGACAAGAAATCGATAATAGTGGTTACTCCAATGGCAATGGGAAAAATAGAATAGGTTATGGTATACGCTGCCTTTCCATCGCCCTGGACAAATTAAGGAATAGAAATTTATACTTAAATTAGTCAAAAAAGAAAAGATCTTAATTTGTTTTTACAATAAAAAAAAGCGAAATCAAAATTTAAAAATATTCAACAAGATAGATATGGGTTTATAGCGGGGAATGCGAGCGCTCCCCAACCTTTGATCTTCAGCTCAAGCCAAACCATTCAACAATCAATAATTACGTACGATTTATAAATTTATTTTATCTTCTGTGTGGGAGTTAATTCGTTACAAAATCTATCTGCTTTTTCTTCTTCTCCATCCAACTGTTGAATACGAGCTTCCTCGGCAATAGGAAGGCAACTAAATACATGAATTGTATAATGTTTAATTTTGAGTTGTACTTATTTTGCAGTGATTTGACTTGCTTACATGCAGTACTTTATTACGACAAATTGAAAAAATAAAATAATGGAAATAGGTCTTGCTCTATTACCACCAGGATAAAAGTTATTCCGCCACGTATTAAACAGCCACGGGTGGAATAACCCACCCCGCGCTCGATGCGTGCCGCACATTGTCAGTATGCGCAATTGGGGGCCCCAACGCCAGTTCCTATCAGCAGTAATCGGAACGTACATATCTTTGCTGACCATAATCTCCAAGATGCTCTGTAGCGACAGGCGCTGGTCGTTGAAGACCCCCTTTTTGATGTTGTCATAACAAGAAAGGAAGCCACGGAGCGGGCACACGACGCGCTTGCATCTGCCGACTCACTCTGCTGGGGGCGACCACAGAGGAGGAGGCTTCGTAATGCGCTGCTCTTTCCTCCGCCCTGAATGACGACAGGACGTGGCCAGACCGCCAAGCGTTGGGATTTCGGGGATGTCAGCAGACGATCTCGCTGATACCCCGTAAAACGCGGAAGGGGCCGCTGCGGTTTTTATTTCCACAACGTGAACAAAAAAAAAAGCTGTGCCTTTTCTAATAAGTAAAAACCACAATATTCTTTCATGCTAATTGCAAAAACCGCGTAACCGAATTTAAATCAATTATATTAATACATTTTTATCACCTTAAATATAAGAGTCGTTTTTAAACTCAATAGTTAATTATAGGAAAATAAAAAGAAATGCGGGCGAAATTTACGCATATTATATTAACTCCGTAGAACGTTAAGTTTCTGAAAATAATACGTCGTCGTCTTAACTCATACATATCCCGCTGCTGCTATACCAGTCGAACGTGTTGGTATAGGGTTTTATTTCGAGTGTTCCTTCTCTTGCACAGATGTTATATGCATATTACATCCCTTAGTCGTCTTTTACAACATCCACGGGCAAAATAGGGTGTGGTGAATTGTAGTCTAACTCACACTAAAAATAATTGGTCATACAAAAATAATGCCCGATATGACGAAATGTTCAAAGTTCATTCAATAAAAAACCAACTGCGACAAGCATTTCACTAGACACACATTGAACAAATAAATAATAAAGTCACACTTGAGGTCAAGCTCACAGATAATAAGACAAATACGAGTATACAGCTAATAATACAATTCAATACGAGTCATTTAAATAGACAGTCCATACGGGCAGCTTGTGTAAAACAATTCATTAGAATTGTCGTAACAGTTGTAATATAATAAATTCGAGTTACAAATTGAACTGTAATAAACAAACATGAAGAATTTTTTGGTGTTTATTGTGCTAATAACTGTTTTATCAAATGTAAATTGTAGATTTTTTGACGGAATATTGGGTGCAGTGAAAAATACGACAAATATGATCAACCAGGATATTCTCAATGTGGTAAATTATGGCAAAAATACTGTCTTTGGAGTCAGTGATGCAACGAATAAAACTACAAAAAAGCATAATACAAACACAGGTTTTATAGATAATGTATCTTTGAAATTACACGACGTAGCTGTTGGTGCAAGGGAGCATTTTCGAAAAGCTATTTCAATATTTGACAAAGACGATAATGGTAACGGACCAATTGAAAGAATGTTTGATAAAATGAAGAATAAGGTTACCAATGTGAAAGGATTATTATTTAATGGTAATAAAGAATCGGATATCACAAAAAAGAAAAATTCCAACATAGAGCTTTTATGTGAAAAGTTGAAACATTATATTTTTAATAAAAACACTACGTCATCGAGTCCTGGTGTGCAAAAAACAATACATAGTTTAAAAGAAGTAGTGAATATGGTTCGTAATAATATCACTAAGCACAAGCAACCTAATAGTGAAATTGATGGTACTGGCCTTATTGATATTAGAGGTGCCTTCGGTGATCAAGCAGATAATTTAGAAAACTCTAAGAACAATATTAATAATGCTATTGACGTGGTTTATGATAAAGTTGATGGCGATGATAATGGAATACATCAAACTGTTAACAACTCAACATATTGAAAGAAATTTCTTCTGCTTTCATAGAAGATCAAAAAAATAACCTGCAGAATAATTATAATAAAATAAATAATATATTTAGAAGTAATACTAACGATTCAAACAATAAAATCAAAAACAGTGTTAAAAGTGATATAAATGATACGAAATTATTTCTTTCTAATGCTTACGATGGTGTAAACCAAGCCACGTAAGTTTTGTGTAAGTTTATTATTAAGGGGTTATTTTAATACCATCTCAATATATAAATGATTTATAAAGAGCTAAACATATCATCAAAACACATGTAAAAAATTAATAGAGGAGAATCTTGATATATAAAAACTCCTGCCAAGATGTTGCATCTTATTAATTTCCTTAAACACGCCAATTTTTTAGGGTACCGTATCCAAAGGGTAAAAATGGGACCCGGGACAGGAACAGACGGACGGGCAGACAGCGAACTCTTAGTAATAAGACTTTGCTGCCTGTCCGTCCATCTATCTGTCACCAGGCTGTATCTCAAGTCCCGCGATAGCTGGACAGTTGAAATTTTTACAAATTATGTATTTCTATTGCAGCTATAACAACAAATACTAAAAATAAAATAAATAAGTATTTAAGGGGGGGGCTCCCATACAACACGCGATATTTTTGCCCTTTTTATAGATATTCGTATGGAACCCTTCGAGCGCGATTCCGACTCGCACTTATTATTTCTTACTAGCAACCCGCCCTCGCTTCGCTTCGGTTATAGGTTATAGTCGTTTTACCCGCATAGTTCCCGTTCCCGTGGGAATACCGGGATAAAATATAGCCTAATTTACGCCCTGATATTATAGCTTTCCATTGGTGAAAGAATTTTTGAAATCGGTCCAGCCGTTTTGAAGATTACCCGGAACAAACAGACAGACAGACAGACAAAAAATTTTTAATTGCTATTTTAGGCATAGGTGTCGTGCAAATAACCGTGTGAGCATGAAAAAAGCCTATTATTTTGACATTACAAACAGACACTCCAATTTTATTTATTGGTATAGATGTGCGAAGTCGGGCAGGGTAGTTAAGAGAGAATTTTTAAAGCAGAATTTATAAGAATATTATAGTCGTATTATAATCCTATAATTGTCTTTTACAACACCCACGGGCAGCAGAGGAGGTGGTGAATTGTATTCATACTCCGTCATCACGTGGAAAAGAGGGAGAGGACTTATAATAACTAAAAAAAAAAATTTGTAATTTTCTAGTGTTTGAAGTCCACTTTGAATTAATGAAGTAAGATGATAAATGTATTTTAAAAAGAATAATAAAATACGATTTTCCTTCCATTTTACTGTGCTTTTAATTTTCCAAATAAATCCTGTTCTATATCTGCGTTCTGTTAATTTCAATCATCATCAGCTTGCTCTTATCCCAATTACTTGGGGTCGACGCAATATGTCATTTGTTTTGACATATTGCAAAAAGTTTCGGCAATGACTTTTATGACCGGCCGCCTGCCTGACGTCAACCCTCCTTGAGAATGTAATCGTTGACCCAAATGGTACCAGATGGAGTTGGTCCGGGTCAATCTAGGGCTCTTAGTCGCCTTTTACGACACCCACGAGCAAAGCAAGGGTTGGTAGTATTCGAAGCCGCTACCACACAGCACTGTTTTGAAGATTACCCGGAACAAACAGACAGATAGACAGACTAAAAAAATATAAGGTGTATTTTAGGCATATGTATAGTGCAAATAACCGTGTGAGCATAAAAAAAACCTATTATTATCCTATTTTATTTATTGGTATAGATAAAGGATAAAAGGATAAGAATAGGAACGAATACAATGTAAAGGTCTATCCGCCCGTGACCATGAACGCTGTAAAGTATTCGAAACGTCGGGCAATCAAAACTCAAATACAAACGCAAAAAAATCCGTAACATAGTTTTATTTACATGTCGATAAATTATTTACTCAAAATATCTTAAGTTGATATAACAATCTATACCAATAAATAAAATTGGAGTGTCTGTTTGTAATGTCAAAATAATAGGCTTTTTTCATGCTCACACGGTTATTTGCACGACACCTATGACTAAAATAGCAATTACAAAATTTTTGTCTATCTGTCTGTCTGTTTGTTCCGGGTAATCTTCAAAACGGCTGGACCGATTTTAAAAATTCTTTCACCAATGGAAAGCTATCAGGGCGTAAACTAGGCTATATTTTATCCCGGTATTCCCACGGGAACGGGAACTACGCGGGTAAAACGACTATAACCTATAACCGAAGCGAAGCGAGGGCGGGTTGCTAGTATTATATATAGCACAATACAGCAAGGATTAACTGCCAGAGCTAAGAATAAAACAGGACCGAAACACATAAACTTGGGTCCTTGGGACCTTAAGATTACATTGCGCGACCACAAGCAATGTTAATTATCCCGGCAATGAATACGGAGTATTATATATACCCATTATTCAGGATGCGTGACGTGGCATCATCTATTGAAGGGTTTAACTGTGGACATAAAAAAGCTTGACTGTCTCATTGGAAATATGTGTTTTTGAAGTGAAAGTTTCTTTAGCGGCGTTGTGCACTTTTTTTAGGATGGGTATAAAATGTTAAACTCGCGTCAGGACACGTGACCTGATCGAAAAATTGAAAGACGTTGGATTGCACGTTTCTCTTTGCTTTCAAATCCACAAACATCAAGCGCTAACTTTAAAATGTTGTTTAACTTTTGTTAAAAATGTTGGACTACTCATCATCGTATCATCATCATCGCAGCCCACATACGTCCCACTCTTGGGCTCGGGCCTCTTCCACAATGGGAGGGCATTTGACCTACTATATGCTAGTCAGACATGTTGGTATAGGTTTTCATTTCGAGTTTTCCTTCTCTTGCATAGATGTTATGTGCATATTACAGTCTGCTGTCTGCTGAGTCTACTGATATTCAGTAGCCGATTACAGTACCGCAGAAAACGAAGAGGTAATTCAATAAAGAATGTTCTTTATGACCAACCTCATCAACTTCAAAGAGAAAAATATTTACCAACTATGTCAGCTAAATATTTGTCACGTAGGTCAGGCGGGATTGTATAGGGTTTTATTTGGCGTTTTCCTTCTCTTGCATAGTTATTATATACATATTATTTCCCTTGTAATTCAATCAATTGTATTCTTACTCCATCACCACACAGAAAAAAAAAATATAAAGAATGAGTAAAACTCTACAGATTAAAATAAGAATCGTGCTACAGCCGTATAAAAACTAGGAAATGACATATATTAATAGGCATATCTACATTTTCTTAGTGGATTTCAATATTTATATGATTTATTTGGTACGTGTGTCATATGGCGCGGATCGTGACATTTGTGCTGCTAGCGGTGCCATTGTTTTTGCTATCCGTACCACCCCGGGAAGTCACCAACTTATAACTTATTTTTACTGCCTATTGCACATACTTGGATTGTTTCTAGACAGGCCACTTTTAAAGGCTTATTATGATTAATAGCGCTATAACTAACTCGTTTAAAACACTATTATTATCTTTTTCCGTTTGTTTCATGCATATTTCACGAGGAAATATTTAGGCTTTGGAAAGTTGTAAAATATACGATTAGTAGAAAAATCTATACCAATCAATAAATTTGCACGACACCTATGCCTAAAATACAGATTAAAAAATGTTTGTCTGTCTGTCTGTCTGTTTGTTCCGGGTAATCTTCAAAACGGCTGGACCGATTTCAAAAATTCTTTCACCAATGGAAAGCTATAATATCAGGCCGTAAATTAGGCTATATTTTATCGCGGTATTTCCACGGGAACGGGAACTACGCGGGTAAAACGACTAAAACCGAAGCGAAGCGAGCTAGTATACAATAAAATAGAAAATTATTTAAGACCTATATTATATTAAAATAATTAATTAGTTATTTTATTAATTTAAAATAAAGGGAAAGATTGAGAAAGAGATTTCCGTGTAGTGACGGAGTAAGAATACAATTCACCACTCCCTATCTTGCCCATGGATGTCGTATAAGACGACTATGGGATAATATAAAGAAAGAAAAGAAAGAAAAATAATTTATTACTCCTTCACGGGAGGGCAACATCACAAAAGCTCAAACAGTGAGTAGAATATAGAAAAACAATAAATTATAATAAAAAAAAAATACAAAAAGAAATTGATATCAACACATTGGTTTTCCCTTCGTGAAAGAGAAAAAGGATCGCTGCTCAGCATAATGTTGAGGCATCTATTTTAAGAGAGATACCGCAACACTGTTATTCTGCAGCGTCCTGCGACGTCTGTCAGCAAAGTACAGGTAGCAGCCGAATATAATTAAACTAACAAATTACAGCTGCTTTTGTAAATAATATTCAAATAATAGAAAAATAATAATAATAAACATACGGATTAGGTGCGGTACTAAGTTATCTAATCTTACGCGTATAAGTAAAAATAAAATATAATAAAATAAACAAAAATAACATTTAACAAACAAAAATTACATTCAACAAACAAAACAAAAGGATATGCAATTTACAATAACATAATAACTAATAGGTGGTATTTTATGTGATGTAATAAGAGAAGGCGCTGAAGTGTCATGAATGTGAAGATCAATGATGACATTATAGTGTAATACACACTACTGAACGATAACAAGCATTTTGTTACCAGACATACTTTTAAAAAGAGTATAAAACAAGAAAAAAAATATGGTCTTTGTAACACCGTGATTTAAAATTACATAAGAATACAAAAACAAAAAGAAAAAAAAATATATATGTTATTAATCTGTGGCATAATTAATGTTCAATACTGCTGTGGTAACCCTTACTTACTAGTCTAGTAATATGCACATAACATCTGTGCAAGAGAAGAAAAACTCAAACAAGAAAAGCAAGGAAACCCTATGCCAACATGTCTCATCAGCATGGTATAGTAGGTCAAATTCCCTCTTATTGTGGAGGGGGCCCCGTGCCCAACAGTGGTACTGAATGTCATTAGAGTCGCTGCCATCTGCTGCAGCTGTCACTGTCATTAAACAACTTCAGTAAATTAGCCCTGATCATCGAGGTTTGCGAGGTTTGTTTTATCAAAGTAAGTAACGGCGCAGTTGAGATACAACGTCCAATATGAAACTGATCCTTTCCTATCCAAGGCTGGGAGTAAATTACACTTATTTACATTAGTACACTTATAATAGTAAAGACTGGTAGTATTCGTAGCCACCATCACACGGTGTTAAATTTTCTATATAAATAAGTAAACTACTTCCCACTCGCTGGTAAATTGTCGAAAACAAAATTGTGACAGATGGATAAGTTTAATATGTGTACAATTTGTAAATCGATTGTCTAAACTTGGTAGTATTTCGGGATGCGCTGTAGCTTTTTAGTTAGTTCATCTCAGTCTTCGTCAGCTCATATACGTCTCACTGCTTGGTTCGAGCCCTTCCCCTATAGGAGGGAAAAGCCTCTCTGCAGTTGGTGGACTAATCCCCAATCCATCCACCCGCGACCTCAGCTAGGGCGGCATCAAGTGCTACCCACGCTTGCGAAACAACTGCTCTGTAAAAGGCGGCGGCCGTGTCCCATTTCCTGACGCTGTCAAGCATCGTCTTAGCTGGCAGCGTCAGATCGGTACCATGATTTTACGGCGTTCGTTTTTCATGATTTTGCGGCGAGTTCACAGCACTGCTATTCCCAAGCTACGTCAACCTCGAACCTATGCTGTGCCGTATCATCCTCGTAATTGCATTGGTTTTAGGACGGTGGGTTTACCCTCCTCGTGTGTGCTATGCCGAAGCTACCAAAGACTTAATACATTCTGTTATCAATCCGTTACCATAGGGAAGAGATATACTAGCTTTAAAGTACCAAAAAGAAATAAAAATGTACCTATTACGATCTGTGTGCCTACTCTTGAATCTCGATTCCAATCCTAAATCCAATCGCAGCTCGAATTTGAGCAAATTTAGTACTCTTGAAAGCGACACTAGCGCACGATTGGAATCAAATTTGGTGGATTTTTTAAACTAAATGAATTCGACTCTCATCGATTAACTCAAATATTTGCTACTCCCGATGTGAGTTTGACATAGTTTAAAATCGTTAATGTTGCACAATTTCAAGAAAGCGTCTTTATGGTGATCGAATTCGATAACGTTATTAATTTAAAGTAAGAAAATACGGCACATTTGGTGAAAATAACAGCGGCAAAGGCGAAGAATTCATTATAAGTTTGGTAAGATTGGAATTGAATCGGATTCGAAATTAGAATTGATTTCAAGAGTGGGCCCACTGAAATGCCTTTTCTTTTATTTTAAAAAGCCCCTATATTATATAGGTACCGTTTCATGTATGTAATTTTATGCCAATCAACGTTAAAAATACAACAGACGTTAGCAAACAAAAATTTACATATTTATGGCAATAATATGGTAAATAGACGAATATAAACCTCGATAATAGCACACCTTGACCGTACAACATTTATGTAAGCCATGAAATGGCTTCGAGAAAATTTCTATTTACTATTTTCACGCGAATTTCTCGTTTTCACCTCGTTATAGCATTATAACACATCCGAAATTCAATTCTGACTATAACTACCTCTCTAGAGAGTTTGTATCATTGGAATTCGGCTCTTATAGTATTTAATATAGGGTTCCGAATGTGATGTTTACGTTGTAAATCAGAAATAAGTAAACAACACACTGGTTGAGTCCAGAAACGATATCATAGAGGTATTATTAAGAGCTCGTTTGGGATTCCTCCCGTGTTATGGACGCATTTAGATTTTGTTTCCATTGTATCAACTCGGCTCAGTTACAATATGGATATTGGAGACGCCAGTATTTTACAATTTGAGCCTTCGATAGCTCAGTGGATTTGTAAGCAATGGCTGTCGCATGCAGAGAGTTGTATGGCACTCGCCGCGATAATTCCATGCTTCTTCCTTGGCCGGGCCCGCCAACTTCTCAGCAACTGCGACCAGCAGGACGTCTCCTTTGCGGGTGCTAAGGGTATCTTGTAATTCGCGGATACACACACGGTACTATGCGGATCCGGGCGGTAATAGTTCTCGGATTATTCCGGGAGAATTTAATTGCGGGTGAAATAATTTGCGGTAATAATAATGATTCGATTCACTATCCATACTAATATTATAAATGCGAAAGTAAGGATGTTTGTTTGTTTGTAACGCTTTCACGCTTAAACCACCAAACCGATTTCAAAAATTCTTTCACCAATGGAAAGCTATAATATCAGGGAGTAACATAGGCTATATTTTATCGCGGTATTCCCACAGGAACGGGAACTACGCCGCGGGTAAAGCGACTGAAACCGAAGCGAAGCGAGGGCGGGTTGCTAGTAGCCAATAAGTCGCGACAACCAACTTAATTTATTTACATTGGCGCGTCCAGATATGTTTATGATAAGATGAAATATGACAAAATTTAAGAGAATAACATTTGGAATACACGAGTACTAGTCGTATACTGATTAAGGCCAACAATAATTTGAAAGTATCAGACCTATATATCAAAAAAGGTATTTCCGTGTGGTGACGGAGTAAGAATACAATTTACCACCCTTATTCTTGCTTGTGGGTGCTGTGTGGTAGCGGCTTCGAATACTACCAACTCTTGCTTTGCTTGTGGATGTCGTAAAAGACGACTAAGAGCCCTAGATTGACCCGGACCAACTCCATCTGGTACCATTTGGGTCAACGATTACATTCCCAAGGAGGGTTGACGTCAGGCAGGCGGCCGGTCATAAAAGTCATTGCCGAAACTTTTTGCAATATTTCAAAACAGATGACATATCGGCGATCAAAAATCAAATACAAACACGATGAAATCCGTAAAATAATTTCATTTACAATGTGTAATATCGCGTAATCGCGTGAACATCAGAAATTCTATATATTTTATCGTGTGTTAATGGAAACTCTTCAATATACCCGCACCTATCTAATATTCAAGTATCGTCCGCCACCTAGCGACTGGATCATTCGCACTTTGTGTCAATACGGTTGTATATTGTGTCCCAACATATGCTGCCCAGGGATAGGGAATTAATAAAATACCTCACTTAATCGTACGGAATATTTTATATATTTCTCTTTTCCCTGCCAATGGGATGATACAGATGGTGTTTATTTATTTAATAATTTATTTATTTCATCGTTTAAGCATACAATATCAGGTTGACCGAGCTTCGCTCGGCATATTTTTATAGAATTTATTTAGATATACTAATAAAAACTAAAAATTATATAAAAAAATTACAAAAAGAGTATAATAATAACACCGAGATTCGAACCGACGCTGTTTGGATGCTACAAAACTCAAAATTAAAACCGGCCGTCCCCCAACTGAGCTACCGGAACTCTTGACATTTACAACGAAATTTAAATTCATATTCTTTTAAAATTTAATGTCATTTATTGTTATGCTAAATACACCGACAAAAGAACATTTTCTATAAATAAAACCTAGCTAGATCGATTTTTTGGACCCGAATCCTCTAGTATGCCAAGTTTCAACAAAATCGTTGGAGCCGTTTCCGAGATCCTGAATATATATACAAGAATTGCTAGTTTAAAGATATAAGATATATGAATATGTCCCACTATTGGGTTCGAGCCTCCTCCACTGTGGGATGGAAATTGACAACACGCTGGACAGACATGTTGTTACAGTGTTTTGTTTCAAGTTTTCCATCTCTTGCATAGATTTTATATGCAAATTTAATCCCTTATTCGTCTTTTATGACACCCACGGGCAAGAGAGGGGGTGGTGAATCTATCTTTACTCCGTCACCAAAAAGGTATTTTTTTAAATAAAAATAATATATTTATTTATTACTAGCGGATCCATGAGACTATGCTTTATTCAAATAAGCCCCTCCTACCGGGTCTAATTTTGAATCTAATCCATTTGAACACACATAAAAAATTTCATCAACATCGGTCCAGCCGTTTAAGAGGTGTTCAGTGACATACACACGTACGCAAGGAATTTATATATAAAGATAATAATACCACGAAAACATATGGGAATCTCTGGCTCCTACACTAGTTATTAACTGTGTTGCTAGAGCCAGATAGTTGGGGTTATTTATACCTATATTAGGAATTATACTTATTCAAAACAATGTTCCAAACCATGAGTTTGTAGTTTCAGTAGTACGACATGTGACCATCAAAAACATTATTAATTTGTTTCTTACTAGCAACCCACCCTCGCTTCGCTTCGATTTCACTCGCAAATCTCCAATCTTTATATATTTAAATTTCTTGCGTACGTGTGTGTCACTGAACTCCTACTAAACTACTGAAGCGATGTTGACGAAATTTTTTGTGTGTGTTCAAAGGGATTCGTAAATGGTTTAGATTCACAATTGGACCCGGTAGGTGGCGCTGCTGTCGATATCAAGGAGAATTCCTTTTATTTTATTTGAACCGAACAATGTCTGTTGGCTCAGCTAGTCTTTATATATAAATTTCTTGTGTATGTGTGTATGTCACTAAACTCTTCCTAAACGGCTGGATCGATGTTGATGAAATTTTTTGTGTCTGCCCAAGGGGACTGGAGAATGGTTTAGATTCACAATTGGACCCGGTAGGTGGCGCTTATTTGAACAGATCAACGTCTGTTAGATCAGATAGTATCTTCTAAAATATTACGATATGCGACTGCAGTCCATGAGACCTCTGGTTCCATTCCGGAACCGGGTAAAATTTTGTAGGGGTTTTTGGGAGGAACAATAGCCTAAGTTACTCCTTATATAGTACCTAGTAGTAAAATATTATTAAAATTGCTACAGCCGTTTTGGTGACTATCCGGAACAAACAAATATTAAACTGGTTTTTAGGCATAGATCCATTAGGGATGCAAATATCGAAACCAAAAACATCGATGTATCGATACATCGATGTATCGATACATCGATGTTTTTTAAAAATCTATGCGATGAGCTTATTTTTTTAGCTAAATCAAGCATATTTTTTACATAAAACACCTGACCTTTTTTTGTAGTCTCTGCTAAAAGTACCATACATTAAATCATGCAGGCAAAACATCGAAACATCGATGTTTTACAATAGTGAACATCGATGGCAAACATCGATGTGTGAAAAACATCGATCCCTAAGGTCTAAGGTCGATACGATGCAAATGATCGTGTGAGCATGAAAAAAAGTTTTATTTTATCATTACAAACAGACATTTCAATTTTATTTATTTGTATAAATAAATAAACGTTAAAGTTTTACAATTAAGCCTCATAGGTACAATGGATATAGATCCTTTTACTGTAAGGGTGGAGGACCCTTTGTTGAATTGTATATATTTCAGTTTCACCCACGTTATTAGAACGTGGCACATATTGAGCTAATATTGTTTATTATCTTTATGGTACGTGCTTCAAATATGCTGCTCGACCAAATATTATATTCCAAGTTATCATTGGTCTAACCCTTATAAGCTTTTAGAGACCGAAATAAGATTGCATTTACAGGGTAAATAAGAAGTGGTGACGGAGTAAGACTTCAAATTCAAATCATTTATTATGTATAAACCCCGCGGGGGCACTTACATATTGTCATTTTTTTTACATTTTCTTAAAGTTATAATTACCGCCGGATCGGAACGCGACCGCACTGAGAAGATCCGGCAAGAAACTCAACGGGCTTGTCTATTTTTATTTATTTTTCTAATTTCTTTTAAATAAAATTACATCTTACAACATGCTTATTAATAGTTTCAGTGTAATAATACGGTTAACAACCCCCTCTCTTACCCGTGGGTGTCGTAAAAGACAACTAAGGGATATAGTACGCATATAAAATCTATGTAAGAGAAGGAAAACTCGAAAGAAAACCCTATACCAACCCGCCTGACCAGGGTGGCCCAATATATATGGCCCAATAGTGGGACATATATGGGCTGAGAGGAAGATTATATAGTTTCCGTATGGAGAAGGAGTAAAAATACAATTCATGACCCCTTTTCTTACCAATGGGTGTCTTAGAAGACGAGACATAATATTCATATAATATACGTGCAAGAGAAGGAAAACTCGTCATAAAACCCTCTCCTTAATAATTTGAGGGAAATGCCACTATATCTTCGTGTGGTGACGGAGTAAGAATACAATTTACTACCTCTTTCTTGATCGTAGGTGTCGTAAAAGACAATTAAGGGATACGATGTTGTCTGCATATCCTTAGTTGTCTTTTACGAGCTAGAGAGGGAATGGTGAGTTGCATTCTTATTCAATCACTACATGGCAGTATATAATATTAATGCGGAAGGAGGCGGCGGATTGCCTGCGCGAGGAGCGCAGCCTCGATGGGGAGATCCGCCGCCGGCGACTGGGACGGCGTAGGTGCAACTACCTGCGCCTCATGCCGCCCAAGCCGAGGCCGCGGGTGACGTGACCGGGGATTAGTCCGTCACCCGCCGAGAGGCCGACCGCGTGAGGAAAGACCGACGTCCTCCCCGAGGGGGGGGACGTCGGTCGATGGGAGGGTACCCCAATAGGGGGTATTCCGTCGGGCCGACCACTGATGTCAAGTAACCCTGCTCCGGTGGTCGGCCCAACGACGAAGGCGACGTGGTTTTCGGGTGGGTTGCGGGAGTTGCGTGCTTAAGCCCCTCTGTCGCCCCGGACGGAGTGGTGCGGAGGTGCGCCGACCACAGCCCACCCACAAAAAAAAAAAAAAAAAGTATATAATATTAATAGCATTCCGTGTGGTGACGGAGTAAGAACACAATTCACTAATCGCGATCTTACCCGTGGATGTCATAAAAGACGACTAAAGGATCTGATACGCATATAGCATCTATGCAAGAGAAGGAAAAGTCGAAATAAAAGCCTATACCAACTTATCCGACCAGTATGGTATAGTAAGGTCAATATCCCTTTTATGGTGGAAGAAGCTCGAGCCCAACAGTGAGTCAATCTATTGAACTCAAAAATTCGAGTGAGTGTTCTAAGAGTTGGGTTCTCTGGAGACCATACTGGTTGCAGCATCAGGTCGAACTAATCAATTAACATCATTTTAGAAAAGAGCTTATACTTTTGCACTGCTAGCCCTATATTAACCGAACATAACATAAGCTAAGAACCACACCAAGGAAAGTGGCTTTCAAATGAGAAAAAACCGCATCGAAATCGATCCATCCGTTCGAGAGCTCGATGCCACAGACAGACAGACACAGAGAGATATCGACGTCAAACTTATAATTATAACACCCTGTGGGATTACCGGGATAAAATTTAGCCTATGTTACTCCCTGATATTATAGCTTTCCATTGGTGAAAGAATTTTTGAAATCGGTTCGGTGGTTAAGTTTGAAAGCGTAACAAACAAACGCATTTCTAATATTAGTAAGGATGACAAGCTATAATAACCGAGTTTAGCTTATAATTAAGTTCCAAGTTAAATGATCCTTCAAGAACACAAGTTTGTGCTTAGTTCGATAAGCTACGTCGATGTGTCATGTATTATAATGCACCTTAGTTGAAAGCTAGTTTATTACATTACTTCTACATATTGAAATTCTGTGTGGTGACGGAGTAAGAATACAATTCACCACTCCCCTATCTTACCCGTGAGTGATCGTACGAGACGACTAAGGGATATCAAACGCATATAACATCTATGCGATAGAAGGCAAACTCGAAATAAAACCCTATACCAACACGTCTGGGGGTGCTACGCCAGAAACCTCCGCGTAGTGTACCCTGGGCACGAGCGACAATTCCTTGGACTGCTCTCTGGAATTGTCGCTCGTGGCAAATATCTGGCCCGAGGGGGGGGCCCAGTTTGTGGGATGCCCCAAATTCGCTCCATGCCCTCTAATTGTAGAGGGTATTGGACGCGAAAATTCGACGGGCCCAGTCACTCATTCGTTTGAGGACTGGGCAGGCATTTGCCAACCGCGACAAATCGTAGACCTGATTCTTGCTTCGGGACATTTGTCTTGAGGCCTAGATTCAGGAGCGAGGGTCTTGGCTTAACCGCCTGGACCGCGAGGAAGAAAACCTCTATAAAACAATCACCCAGAATCCTAAGTTCTGGCGCGCGGCGAGAGGATGCATGGCTGATGGGTTGTTCAGTCGTTAGCGCGCCCCCAGCCAGGGTACCTGCGGACCCCCTGTGTTGGGATACAAATTTACGCTTGCCCGGGTATCGGGATCTATGCCCGGGTCGACCGTTTACTTCTCCCATACTCGTGGGAACTAGATGGAAAATTGTTCACGCACACCTGACGTAGAAAGGAGGGGTGAGACGCCCAAAAACACCACGGAGAACGAGAATTCACATTGTTCCCACCCAAAAGCCTTGCCAAGCTACGGCAAAACTGACACAGAAGAAGGAGGGGCCTCGTCCGACTGCAGCTCGGCTGCTAGTCCGGTACTGGAGGCTCCAAAATCAGCCAAGGGCCCGGCGAAAATAGGGGCCCGTAAGAAGAAAAGCAGCAGCAAAATCGCCCCTGAAACGGCGCGCGCAAGACGGCGCGCTGCAAAGCTGCGACAGGCGGCGCAGAAATTACTGGAGGCTGCCGACGTTCCGCCCAGTGATGTTGGCACCTCTGAGGCGGACAGCTCCGCGGCCATGGAGACAGATGCGACCGCGGAGCAGTCGATGGACGAGGGCGGCAGTCCCGCAGGGCCGTCCAAGACAAAGGAGAGCCCGGCTGCTCAGGCCGCCGGGGAGCCTGCGCCATCAATCCTGGCGGCAGCCGAAACAATGAGGGAGGAGGCCCTCCCCCCACAGGTGCGGAAGCGCCCTCTGCACAAGAGTGGCAGCTCCTCATCCGATTCGGAGGGAAGCGGAGACCTATTGCCCCCTCCCAAGGTGGCGACCTCACGCAGAGGGCGCGGAGGGCGTGGAGCTGCGGCAGCGGCGAGAACTGCGACTCCTTCGCCTGTAATGCAGGAGCGAGAGTCTGAGGCTTGCAAGCGGGCCAACGAGGCGGCAGCCGCGAGAATGATGAGGGTGTTGAAAGACATCCCTCCCTCTGGTGCGGCGGCTGCCAAGCCCGCTGCGACAAGCGTCGCCCCTAATGTGGCCACCCTGCAGGCCGAAAACGCCCGCCTTGGTGGCGAAGTTTCAGGCTTGCAGGAGGAGAACAAGGCCTTGGCGAAGGAACTGTCGGCGGTGCAGAAGGCGAACCGCGAGTTGGCCCAGCAAATGGCCGACTTGCGGCGCCAGGTCGCGCAGCTGATGAAGACTGCGCCGCCGGCAAGCGCTGGCCCTGCCGCCGCCCCTGCCGTCCCCGTTGCGCCAACTCGCGCGGCGCCGAGGCCTAAAACGGCCCAGCCGGCCGAAGCGGTCCCGCTGCCCGCAGTGGACGGCGTGTCGGACTTAACCATGCGCGCCATAGTGGAGGTGGTGGGCAAAATGCTCGACGCGCGCATGGCGGCTCTGGAGGAGAGATTGCCTCTGCCTCCGGTGCCCCGTCTCCGGCCACCGCTTGCTGCGGACAGGCCGAAGGTCGTGGCGCCAGCTCCTGCCGCGCTACCCTGCCAGGGCGGGCGCGTAGGGAGCTACGCCGCGGTCGTTGCTGGACCGAAACCGAAGGGGCCCGCCGCCAAGAAGAAGGCGGCACCGGCTCCTGCCAAAACCAGACCCAAGCCGCCGCCGGCAACTGCACCGTCGGCGGCGGCCAACGCAGCCGCGACGGCGACTGCTGC
Source organism: Lymantria dispar (assembly GCA_032191425.1). NCBI lineage: Eukaryota > Metazoa > Arthropoda > Insecta > Lepidoptera > Erebidae > Lymantria > Lymantria dispar. The sequence continues at coordinate 3,377,111 of CM063444.1, read as the reverse complement.
GCCTAGCGACGCGACTGTTGCGCCCGATGACGGCTGGCAGACGGCTGAGCGCAGCCGGAAGAGTCGCGGTCAAAAGAGGAGAGCGGAGGCCAAAAGTGCCGCCAAAGCCTCCGCTCTCAAGGCAGGAGCCGGTAAGAAGAGGTCGCGCAGGAGGCTTCGACCGCCGAAGTCAGCCGCGGTGGTGATCACCGTGCTGCCTGAGGCGGCCGAAAACGGCCTCAGCTATAAGGCCGTCTTACGTCGCGCCCGGCGGGAGCTTGACGTCTCCGATTTAGGAGGCGTCGAAGCCAGGACCCGCAAGGCCCGGACAGGGGCTCGAATTTTAGAGTTCCCTGGGGCCGAGGGCGCCAAGACGGCCGATAGCATGGCCGCCAAGCTGAGGGGTCTGTTTACTGCAGAGGATGGCGTCAAAATCGCCAGACCCGTCAAGTGTGCGGAACTGCGGGTCACGGGTCTGGACGACTCTGTGACGGTGGATGACATCCGGGAGGCCATCGTCTCGAAAACCGGATGTCCCGTGGAAACCGTCCGAATTGGCGCTATCCGCTCTGGTCCGGGCGGCGTCGGTGCTGCCTGGGTGCAGTGCCCGGAGGAGTCGGCCAAGCAATTGGCCGGCTCAGGCAGGCTCCTCGTGGGCTGGAGCTCGGCGCGGGTGACCGTGCTGGAGTCCCGGCCTGCGAGGTGCTACAAGTGCATGGCGGTCGGACACACTCGGCCGACATGCACTAACTGCTTTGACTGCAGCGACCTTTGTTTCCGCTGCGGTCAACCCGGGCATAAGGCGGCATCGTGCGCCGCCACTCCCCACTGCCTCGCGTGTGCGGCGGGCAATAGGCCCGCCAAGCAACGCCTTTGTTGCTCAAGGACAGGGGCGATGGGTATGTTGCGGCGGAATGGGGAGAGGTTACGCTATTTGGTGTCTACTTCTCCCCTAACAGGAGCGCGACGGATTTCAGGGCCTTCCTCACCATCCTGGGGGCCTCGATACGGCGACTGGCACCGCGCCAAGTCTTCGTTCTGGGGGACTACAACGCCAAGTCCACGGCGTGGGGGTCCCCCAGGACGAATGACCGCGGGCGGGCGGTCGAAGAGTGGGCGGCGGCACTGGGCCTCTGTTTGCTGAACAGGGGCTCGGTGCAAACGTGCGTGCGGCAGCAGGGCGGGTCGATAGTGGACTTGTCGTCGGCTAGCCCTAATGTCGCAGCACGTGTGAGGAGCTGGTGCGTTCAGGAGGAGGTTGAGACCCTATCTGACCACCAATACATCCGGATAGAGGTCTCCCGGACCCTCCTGCAGCCCAGCAGGGGTCACACGGCGGACGGAGCTCCCGCGTTTCCGCGGTGGGCTGTGGGTCGATTGGATCGGGACCTGTTGGCGGAGGCAGCCATCGTTCAGTCGTGGCTGTCCTCACCGCCCCAGGTGGACGGGGTTGATGCCGAGGCTGGCCGCATCCGCTGTGCGTTAACGCAGATCTGCGATGCGGCCATACCCCGTGTGAGGCGTCTGCCCCCGAAGAGTGCGGTCCTTTGGTGGTCCCGAGAATTGGCAGAACTTCGGGCCGCGTGCATACGTGCCCGGAGGGCCTACACCCGCAGCCGAGCGCGTCACCGCGACGCTGAGCGGGAGGGCCAGCTGTACGAGGCTTACCGCAGTGCGCGGTCTGCCTTCAGGCTGGCCGTCCGTATCGCCAAGGACGTTAGTCGGCGGGAGATGCTGGACAGTCTCGAGCGTGAACCCTGGGGTCGCCCCTATCTCGCGGCGCTGAGCAAGCTCCGCGGGCGGGGCCCCCCCCTCACCGAGACTCTCCAGCCCAGCCTCCTCACCAGAGTTGTCGAGGACCTCTTTCCACGGCGGGCGGAACACACGCCCCCGGTCATGGCTTCGCCGGACAGCGACCGGGAGGCCGAAGATGAAAGTGCTCCGCCCATCACGGAGCCGGAAATGGGGGCGGCAGTGGCGCGTTTGCGAGTGAAATCCACCGCCCCAGGGCCCGACGGTATTCCGAACCGTGCGCTGGCCCTGGTCCTCGAGCACCTGGGACCACGCCTCAGGGGACTGTTCGACGCCTGTTTGACGTCCGGGCAGTTCCCTGGATGCTGGAAAGAGGGGAGGCTGGTTCTCCTGCCGAAGCCGGGTCGGTCTCCCGAGTCGGCCTCGGCCTACAGGCCCATCGTGCTGCTCGATGATGCGGGCAAGCTGCTGGAGAGGGTGTTGGCTGCCCGCATCGAGCGGCACCTCGTCGGGGTCGGGCCTGATCTGTCGGACGCCCAGTTTGGTTTTCGGAGAGGGCGTTCGACGATCGCGGCCCTGCTTCGCCTGAAGGCCGTGGTAGCGGAGGCCGTCACCGGCGGAGGAGTCCTGTTGGCGGTGTCCCTGGACATCGCCAACGCCTTCAACAGTCTGCCATTCAGCTGCATCAGGGAGGGGCTGAGATATCACGGGGTGCCCGTGTACCTCAGGCGGCTGGTGGCAGACTACTTGGAGGGGCGCAGCGTCCTCTACGTTGACCGAGTAGGGGACGTTGTGCGAACGCCCATGACATGCGGTGTCCCACAGGGGTCGGTTCTGGGTCCGACCCTGTGGAACATCGGCTACGACTGGGCGTTGAGAGGAAGCCTCCCACCCGGGCTGGGCGTAATTTGCTACGCCGACGATACACTCGTCACAGCCCGGGGTGGGACGCTAGAGGAGGCGGCACGCCTGGCAACTCTCGGCACCGAGGAGATTGTCAGGCGGTTCGAAGCGCTGGGCTTGAGGGTAGCCCTGGAAAAGACGGAGGCCCTTTTGTTCCATGGCCTCCGTACCACCGGGCCTCCCGCCGGCGCTTCGATCACCGTGAAGTCGGTCACCATCAGCATCCAGGCCCACATGAAGTACTTGGGCCTGGTGCTCGACGGGCATTTTTGGTTCCGGGAGCATCTCCATCGACTTGTTCCCCGGCTTGTCGGCGCGGCGTCCGCCCTTTCGCGGCTGATACCGAATGTGGGCGGAGCGGTGCGCGGTGTGGGCGGGGTCCCTGACCGTTCGTCTTAGGGCCCTCCTGTGGCGACCACAGAGGGTCATGGCGATCAGGGCCATACGGGGTTACCGCACGGTGGCGACGGTGGCAGCGTGCCTCCTGGCCGGAACTCCCCCGTGGGACCTGGAGGCGGAGATGCTCGCCGAAATTTATCGGCGGGTGTCGGAGACGCGCGCCCGCGGCGGCATGGTCTCCATCAAAGAGATCACCGCCTGGCGGGTCGACGCCCGTCGAGAAGTCATTGCCCATTGGGCAGTCCGGCTGGAGAGTCCTCGAGAGTCGAGAGGTGAGGGTACCCGAAAGGGTATTCCGTCGGCCGGCCACTGACGACAAGTCACATCTGCTCCGGTGGTCGGCCCAACAACGAGGTGACGTGGGTGCGGGTGGGTTGTGGGCCCGCGCGCCGTCCTTTCATCGCCCCGGACGGACTGGACCGCGCGTGCGCTTACCGTAGCCCACCCATAAAAAAAAAAAAAAATACCAACACGTCTGACCAGCGTGGTATAGTAGGTCAATTACCCTTCCATTATGGAGGAGGCCCGAGCTCAACAGTGGGACGTATATAGGCTGAGATGATGATGATGATGATTGGAAGCTGGTATCTTATCGGATCCTATTCTTGCGTATTTATTACCGACTAGTGGTCGCCGCGTGGTCGAAATTCGGCCATAATCAATTTTAATTAATTTTTCTGCTACACAATTTAATTTTATTTATGTAGTATAATTGTAAATTAAGCGAGCTGTATTTCACTAATAACTAATAAATATATAAGCACAAATCTCTATTACACATTCATCATAATTATGATTGTTTGACATTCAGTTCTACCAGAGATTTTAACCGTAAACAAAAGTGTATAAGCGTTGCTACGCAACACACTCACACGAACGTATGTGTGTGTGTGTTGCGATTGTGTTTTAGTGTGCGTAATGCCTTTTTAATGAATTTAATGTGTTTCTAATCCATTATTACATGAAATTTCAGTTTTATGCACTTCTCCTCATTATTATACTTCAACTGTGCCAAATTTCATATTTATCCATTCACGTAATTTTCGTAAAAAGGGGTACAAAGTTTTTGCTTCACGTATTTATATATAGATACGGCGTAATATTTAGTGAATCCTATTCATTTATCATCATTTCACCTCATATACGTAACACTGCCGGGCTTGAACCTCCTCCATAATAGGAAATTGATATTACTATACGATGCTCATCAGAGAGTTTGACATAGACTTTTGTGCCAAATTTTCTTTGTTTTGCGTAAATTTTGTATGCATATCGAGGGTTGGGGTCATGCTGCATCACTACCAATTGCGGTCACACATCGTGATGGCATAAAATAATACTTCGGATGGCTACTTTTAAACTGTATTCAACAATTAGCGCAACACTTTTCTATCATAACCACTAATTACTCGGATGCCGACAGCTAACTTACAAGTTAGGGAAACGCGGTGAATTTGATACAACCTGGCAGCAACAACGGCCGATCGCCCTCGAGTCTCGTTCTAAAGTGAGTATTCAACGGACCGCTCTCAATAACGAAAGCTCGGTAATATTTCAAACGTTAACGGTCAAACGACAAACATCAAAAATCAAACACACCCAAGTATAATATTTGACGTTTCCGTAATCGATTGATTCTTAAAAACTATTAAGATATGGTGCCAGAGGTAGTGACGCTGCGACATGCATATTATATCCCTTAGTCGTCTTTTACAACATCCACAATTAAGATAGGGATTGGTGAATTCTTACTCCGTAACCACACGGACAAACATATATTTAATAGACATAAATTACTCATACTCAAAACGACAATTTGTGATCCATAAAAATAGATCAGAATCGAATTCATGACACTGGTGATGTTCACGCTGATATCATGACGTGTCGTGCGATGTCGGTTAACTCCGCCTAGATTCGGTAGATAGTCGTGCGCTAACGTTTTCACCACCATTCTTGTTTTGACACTCGCGAAAGACTCTTGTGAAGTATCGGTTTCGTGACGCCCGCACTATCTAGTTCCGCTTTAAAGACATGAAATAAAGTACCACGTTGGTCAGCCTAGTGTATATACCGTAATAGTGATCACATATTAAATAGACAATAACTTCAGTGCCCGCATTCAGCCCAACTTAGCTCGTCGTGAACGCCACCTTCAGCCCGGCAAGTCTGCAGCACCACCAAAGCACAGGAAAGACGAGGTAAGGTCTCCTCTTGATTCCCAAATCCCCCGAACAAACCCCATTTTGTGGGAACCAGTCCCACCAGTGGAATTGGCTCCCGCTGGTCCTTCGGCAAGCCCACGTCGTTATGTTGCTGGCATAAACCACCCCATACAGTCCACTAAGCCACAACATAACAGGTGCGGTAGATATTTTAACCACTACACCATCTGTGCATTCAAAATATTAAAAGATAAAAAATGATGCCAACTTTACTCTTTATAGTCACAGTCCACCCTTATTTACAGCAATAGTGTGTATGGGGGCTTATGCGCTATATCTCAATGTATTTACAAAGGATTGTCAGAATCTCGGATAAAAATATTTACTTTACGATATATTATAAGATTATTGACATAGGGCGCTAAGGGATTTACTGACATAACTCTAATAATGCGATGCTTTCTTTAGCTTTACGATATCTCTAGAGGATAGCCGATATGTCTATTGCACGTATGGAGTATATTAAGATACTGATCCAATATCTCAAGTAATGGTTTCGATTCTCACGCTGGACAAATTTTATACAATCTATCATTTTTGTTTGGAGTCTTTTTTTGGGGTGGGCTATGGTAAGTACACCCACCGTCCAGCTCCGTACGGGGTGACCAAGGGGCGGCGTGCAGCTCTATAACCCACCGTAGCTCGTCGACTACCTTGCGGGGTACCCTCTCCTACCGATGTCCAGATCGTCGGTTGCCGTCGCTCCGACGTCCAGAACGTCAGTTGCTGTCTCGCGGTCAGCCTCTCTGTAGGTGACTGACTAATCCTCGGTCCGGTCACCCGCGGCCTCGGCGAGGGAAGTCTGGGTGTAATCTTTGTAAGATGTAAGTATGTCGCCGTATGGTGACGGAGTAAGAATATAATTCACCACTCTTGCTTGGGGGTGTCGTAAAAGACGACTAGGAGATTACAATATTCATGCTGATTGAGTGATTAGATTTTTTTGTATGAGGTTTTTTTGAAGTCTACGTCAACAAGGAAATTAATTACTGCGTCAATGAAATTCAGTTACCAATTACCAATGCATAGGTATATGCCAACAAAGCTGGGGAGGCTATTTGCCCGATGTGTTATTCAATAAATAACTGTATCCTATGTAATTTATGATTCAATAAAGAAATAACAATCTAGAGACTTAAAGCTGTATCTATTTAATTCAAATCTTGCGTGAATTTTGAGACAATCTATACGTAGTATCAAACGATATACAGAAATACATTATTTTATGAGAAGACGACTAAGGGATATAATAGAACAAGATAGGGCAGAAAACAACGTACTACGGGCAGAGATGACTGTTTTGTTCAACTTGGCATCTACAAAGAACTCCAAGGCTGTCCAAGCTAGAAATAAACTTGAGGAAATTTAAAGAAGAAGAAAGATGCGTTAAAGGCTAAAAATAAGCTCAAAAAAGTTTCTATGTAATAAGTGTCCGTCAAAGCTTCAAAGTTGTGGTATATTATTGCAAAAACCGGTTTACTTTCGCCTAGAACTATCAATAGATACCACCATTTACACTTAGTGTTAATAAATTAAACCTACATACAACGGAACATAAAAACAAACAAAATAAATGCAAAACGCTAATACAGTATAAAAGAGATACAAATATCTTACAATTCTCTTAAAATTAGTAAATCCAAACGTCAAAGCAAATAGGATTCTTCTTAAGTATAAGACATGACTTTCCCGTCTTTACGATTGGTCTTTCCCAGAAACAGCGAGATATAAAGGCACAATAAAATAAATTGGAGCACGCTTCGGACGCGACGCTCTGCGACTCTTTGTATAGTGTTATGTTCGTCCGCCATTTAGCTACGACCCACTCCAGATATGATCTCGCTCGTAAAATCTTAAATTAGTTGATATTATTTCATACGGATATAAGAAAATAAATATTGGCGAATTAAATAATAATTAAAAATTAATTGTTGTTATATCCGCGTAGTGAAGGAATAAGAATACATTATTCCATATCCATTCCATTATGGAGGTGACCCGAGCCCAGCAGTGGGACTTATACGAGCTGGGATGAATGAGATGAAAAATAATAGTTTTTTTTTTCTGCAATATATTGCGCAACATTACGTGCTCGGAACTAAGAAGTGTAAATAAAACTAATTTTACAGATTTTATCGCATTTGTATTTGATTTATGAAAAAAAAAAATCTGTAATAACGTTGACTTGTTTGGACATCAGACACCTTGGTCCGCCCGTGACCAAGAATACTGTAAAGTGTTCGAAACGTCGAGAAATCATAAATCAATTACAAACGCGATAAAATCAGTAAAAGTAGTTTTATTTATATTATTTAGTACTCGCGTAAACATTAGAAATCATTAAGAAGTGCTTATATTTTTCTTCATACACATACGTTCCACTACTAGAAAAATGAGAGGTTAAATTGATTTCATGTCGGCTCATAGGTATACGTCCCAATCCTGGGCTCAAGCGTCCTCCATAACAGGAGCGATATTGAGCTACTACAGCACGCTAGTCAGATGGATAGGTATAGGGCTTACAATAATAACGTATAGAAGGATAGTGTCTACTGTCGGTACTTAAGCGATCAAAAACGTGAAGCCAAAAATACTACATGTGCGCAAGCGATTACACACGTACACACGCACAACACTATACAAATTATGAAATCAAATTTTGTTTTTATTAACATAAATCGTTGAAATACTTTTAAAAGTAATGTTAATACACTTTAATGTTTTTCAAATGTATTGTGACACCATTTGAATGCACAAACCGTCATGATTACGTATTTATTTTTTAAGAGTTGTTGTGTACGTACGTGCAACGGTTCCAGCGTAAGCTCCATTAGACTTCAATTTAAATGCGTCATTTTTTGTGCGCGGACTTACCTTCTATACGTTATTATTCTAAGGTATAAGGTTTTATTTCGAATTTTCTTTCCTTTGCATAGACTTTATATGTATATTATATCCCTTAGTCATCTTTTATGACATGCACAGGCAGGCATTGGTGAATTTTATTCTTACCTACTCTGTCATCGAAACACCATATTCTAGTGAAGGCGCTACTTGAAAAAGGAACATTTATTTTTTCAATAATTGTTACACAAAGCTTTGACAATCGACTTCGTTCAGGAACTGAATGTTTTTTCCTTCTGGTAAGTACGTGCTTATACCTCTTTGCTTCGTTCAAATCGTTATTGTTTGTAGTTATTTCGTCTGATTTGTCTTTTTGTGTTTTATTAACGCGCTTACGGCTTTGTAATCTCCCAGAGTGCTGAAGGGATATTAAATATTTTACCACGCATTGCTTACGCTTGAGAATCGTAAAATTCGAATTAGTAATTACCAGGAGAATGGATAAATAGGCTTAAAGCATGCAACTTCGATCTCCTCAAAATAAACTAGAAGAATTATTTCATCATCCAGGTGGGATGATGCAGGCAGGATAGGTGATCCTGCCTGCCCTCATCCCACGCTAAGTGGGGTCGGCACAACATGTTCTTACTTTCCATAGGCTACTTATAAGTCGTCATATCAGTATTCATTACTTTCATACGCATATCCTCGTTTACACAATCCATCCATCTCTTTTTGGGTCTCCCACGCTTCTGACGTCCATCCACTATCATATTGATAACCCTTCTTGTCACATGCCTTTCATTCCTCCTCATTACATTACCACCAAGACAATCTCGCGCTCCTAATCACTGGTGCCACTTTCAGGCTGCCCCTAATATATTTATTTCTTATCTTATCTAACCTTGTATCCATAATCCATCTTAGTAGACGCATCTCTGTAGCATGCACTCTTCTCTCATCCGTTTTTGTAAAGTTAATTAATAGTTTAATTAATAGTAAATAAAGATAATAGAAAATTAAGTAGAAAATATAGTACTTAATAGATTAAAAATGAAAAACATTAGGATTTTTTGTAAAATTGCTGACAAATGATAAACGTTGAATTCTTCATATTATAATGATAAATGTAGTATTTATATGTGTAGTACAATACCAATGTTCAATTTATGTTGGACTCAAAATGCAGCCTCGCTTAGTACGAGTGTACTTCAAACCACAAATAGGATAAGGGAAGATTTGAATGGAGAAAATTTTCCATTTGTATCGATAAGGAAATTCATATATTTATTTAAACTTCTGTAGGCGGGTTGGGGATTTTTATGGGTCAAAAAAATCATGGAACTCGCATCATCGTCACCGAACGCTTTCTACGAACTACATGTATACTGTGTTTATATTTATATAGATATAATTACGTGTATTTTTAGACCATGATATACAAGGTATTATATACTAGCAACCTGCCCTCGCTTCGTTTTCAGTCGTCTTACTCGCGTAGTTCCCGTTCCCGTGGGAATACCTAGATAAAATATAGCCTATGTTACTCCCTGATATTATAGCTTGTATATTATATAAATTTCTACCGTACGTGTGTATGTCACTGAACTCCTCCTAAACGGCTGGACCGATGTTGACGAAATTTTTCGTGTGTGTTCAAGGGGATTCGAGGATAGTTTAGATTCACAATTAGACCCGGTAGGTAGCGCTGTTCGGGCAGGACAATAACATAACTTGAGAACGACTTTACCGTTTTCGTCCATCTTTTTTTTTAAGTTTTCTAATATTTCACAAAAGGCCTTTATAGAAAAAAAAAATAAGAAAATTGCGCAGAAAATTAGAAAATTTAAGGAAACGCTTATATATGCCTTTCTAATGTAACTTATTTTCGACTATATAAACTTTTCTATCTTCATATATATAAATCTTCTGTTCGTGTGTTTTGTAATTGAACTCCTTCTAAACGACTGGACCAATGTTGATGATTTTTTGAGGCCATGCCGATGGATATGAATTCTCATATCCATCGGAATAGCCATTCGAAACATCCAAACTATTCGGTTCAGATTAATAATTGGAAATTTATACGTTTGAACAGAACAATGTCTGTTGGGTCAGCTAGTGTATATATACTTATATATATAGATATATATATATATATATATATATATATATATATATATATATATATATTTACATCTATCAACAGTCCCTAAAGACTACCCCGCATTTTTTTAAATTCATACTGTAAATGGAATTATTCCCGTATAATTACTGAATAAGAATAAAATTCACAACTTAGTACCTTGCCCTTGGGGGTGATGAATTGTATTACTTAGTCACCACACGGCGTAAATATGCGTAAATCAACAAAATATTGTGAACGTGCCTTAAAAATTTTCTCAATACTAAAGGCGGACGTCGATAAATATCGAAGCACAAGCTATTATTATACCATTTTCTAGACTTGCAGATATAATATTGTACGTAGAATTTGAAAATTGTAAACCGCACATATGTATAGAAAAAAATTACCTCTAAATATGGGGTAAGAATACAAGTTGCCACCCCCTCTCTTGCCCGTGGGTGTCGTAAAAGACGACTAAGGGATATAATATGCATATAATATCTATGCAAGAAAAGCAAATCTCGAAATAAAATCCTAGTAGTAGGTCCGTAGGTCGGTAATCCTAGTAGGTTAATTTCTCTTACCATTGTGGCGGAGGCTCGAGGATGTTGTATGCATATTATAAACCCTTAGTCGTCTTTTACGACACCCACGGGCAAAAAAAGGGATGATAAATTGTATTATTACTCCGTCACTAAAATTATTTCTAAGTTTCGCCCAAATTGTTAATAGGACGTTGCTACGCTGTCACGATTGGCTAATGGTTGCCTCAGATTATATACAACTAGCTGACCCAACAGACGTTGTTCTGTTCAAATCTAGAAAAAAGTTAAAGGTATTCACCTTGAAATCGACAACAACGCCACCTACCGGGTCCAATTATGAATCTGAACCATTCTCGAATCCCCTTGAACACACACAAAAAATTTCATCAATATCGGTCCAGCTGTTCAGGAGGAGTTCAGTGACATACACACGTACACACGAAATTTATGTATAAAGATAAGCCTTTTAGAAATCATAGTTTCAGAGATTATCTGCGTCATTCAAACTTACAAAATTTGGTATTGTAGATTACGTTTCCTTTTATGGATTCAGCATTTAACATTAGGTTTTCTATAAAACTCATTTCAAAACGGATTGTTTTGTTTGGTTGAATTTGTCCATTCGAAAAGGCAAAGGGTCCAAAGCCCATACAGCCAAGCCTTATACAATTTTCTTCACATATTACTTAACACTTCTTCATTTTGAGTTGCTTATTAACAGTCATCGTCTGTCAGTAAGTAAAGTCGTTACCAATCATTAGTTGTGAAAACCAAATTAATGTCTTTTCTGGATATTTCGTAAGAATATTCAAACAAAAGTAAATCATTATTTTATCATATTCATCACACTTAACACAGCACGTTAACTGTATTACTACAGTACATAAAATATCAACAAAATTATTCAATATAAATAATATAGAGCGTGACATGACATATTCCCGCCGAAACCTATTTCAAAACTGGAAAAGAAACCACAGATAAAAAAGTATTAGTAGAAAAATATAAAAAGAAATATGCAGGGATTTACTAAGGAGAATATTTTCTTTAGGTTATATTAATTTATTACCATAGCAGCTTCTCGACCAGTTCATATTAAAACGAGACTGTTGTATTTTCTTGAACGTTATTCTTATTACGTGCTTCATTATAAGTCAGACACAAGCCTCTGCCTGAGGTTTCCAGCAACCGTTTACTGCAATTTATAGGTAGTAATTATTTTGTAAATTGTGCTTCATGTTGTTTGTTCAAGGAATATGCTTTTATAATTAAAATAAAAAAATATATTGCCCTATGTCGATGGGATAAGAATACAATTATCGCTAGCCGTGGTCTGGCCGTGGGCGGCGTAAAAAAAAATTTACTAATTGTGCTGGCCATTTATCCATCCGATTGTTCTAACTGTAACACATTAAGACCCTTTTCTGATTTGTCGGCGCGGCATCGGTGCGTCAACACCACGCTCGGTATACGCGGTACCGATTTTTTTTTTGATATGAAACATCTATAGGCGAGGGTGATCCCGATTGTCGCGTGGCGTTAACGCCACGCCTCGAGACACCATTATAGTTAACTATAAGAAAAAATCCGGATACATATGTGTACATTTTTGTAACGAAACCATAGTGCGATTTAAAATTTGTACAACGCCATCTAGTGCGCTTAAAGTAAATTGTTACCTGTAATGAAAATAAATGTTTATTGAATAAAAATCATCATTTTCTTGGAAAAAGAATCGTAATATTATTTTTATTAATGTGCTATTTTAGTTCCTGTCGTAATCTGTTCTTTTATGCACATATACTTCTTCTATAAGTATACCATACCTACTTACAGTACTTTCACGTACGAAAACTGGACAATCGCTTTTTATAGGTGTTTTATTAGTTTCAGATGTTTTGTCATTTCGATTTCGATTTGTTTGTCTGTGTTATTGACTCCTAGGAATTGGATCTTGACCCACTTTCAACAGTCAGATTTCATTTAAAATTTGTTAATTTAACAAGGACCAATGACGATAAAATAATTTAAATAGCTTGTCTCATTATCATCATCATCATTACAGGATTAGAGATTTCTTTATAAAATATATTTTGTAGCTGAGATTTAGTCTTAGCTCGATAGATGTCGTTATTTCTGTTTGCTAGATCATACTTTCTTAACCGATCCTTTTGATTTGAACTACGTAGAAGTGTGTGAGGGAGACGTAGCGACGCTATGTTAGGTCGTAAGCGACTGAGCGGCGAACTAATATCATTTCTTTGTAATATTTTAAATAATAGTAGAAATTGTATTATTTTATTCAATACTTTACGTATTAGTTCCTGTCTTAATCTATTTTCTACAAGTATATATGAATAAATCATATATACTTGTAGAAAATAATTTCGAAGTTTCACATCTGCCAGGCGTCCTGAGCGACGGCTTACTTTTTTTTTTTGTGTGACTTAGTTGTTAGCCTCAGATGGCTGTGACAACTTTACCCGGACTGGTAGGTGAGCGCTGAGGGCTCTCAACCCGTAGCGGTACCGATAGCTTACCGAGCACCTATATATATGAATGGAGCGTTCCTGACTGGCGCGGTAAGCGCGGCAGCGGCACGTCACTCATTCGGCTTACCGCGTATCTGCATGCAAGTCCAGTACCCAGTAACCGCTCTGCTTTTTACCGAGTTGGACTCGTTCACCTCTTGCAAAATGGCGAATATTCATGTTATCTTAGTACTGGACATAGAAAAGTAGCCCGAATTGTACAACTATAACTTAGCTGAATATTCCGGAAAGGATGTGACAGAAACGGTCTGGGCTAAAGTAGCAAGTTATCTAGCCGCAACAAATACACGACAGTTAATATTATTTTCGATATAAGAATGACTCCAAAAACGTTTTATTTTTACGTAAACGAGTATACGCTAAAATATTTTCATCACTCGAACTCGATGACATTATTTCACGACGGCACAAGTGGCTCTGCAGAAATATTTGCAGACATGTGCGAAAGCAGAAGCAGCGCAGTATGCTCTCGGCATACCGACGTGTTGATGTCGCACTGATCAGAAAAGGGCCTAAGAACAATCTGTAGCAACGCTATCTCGAAAAACGTGTCCTTACTAATAATAATATTGTGTAAGAGTTATCACCCAGGGAGCTTCATCTGCCTAAAAACTGTAATACAATTTGGCAGAAGTAATCAATTAATTGTAAATATGTGCATTTTTCCTTTAATAAATTTATTTATATTCTATTCTAATATTATAAATGCGGAAGTAAGTTTATTTGTTTGTTAGTTACGCTTTCACGCTTAAACCACTGAACCGATTTCAAAAATTCTTTCACCAATGGAAAGCTATAATATCAGGGAGTAACATAGGTTATATTTTATCTCGGTATACCCACGGGAACGGGTAATACGCGGGTAAGACAAGTGAAACCGAAGCGAAGCGAGGGCGGGTTGCTAGTAAATTATAACTGCGACCGCCAACCTCCTTGCCCAGCGTGTCGATTACGGTAATAACTCTATTACAGAAGCTACTTCTAGCAGTAGACGAGGAAAGTCGAAAGATGATAATGAAGGATCTGTTTTGCATTTCAGCTTATCGCCGTCCACTGCTGGACGTAGGCCTCCCTCACGTTAGGCCCAAAGTGCGGTTCTGTGCCGCCTGCATCCAACGGCGCCCAACAACTTTCACCAGGTCGTCGGTCCACCTAGTGGGGGGCATCCTACTCTGCGTCGTCCAATACGTGGTCGCCACTCGAGAACCTTTCTTCCCCAGCGGTTGTCGGTTCGTCGAGCGATGTGGCCTGCCACTTCAGCGTTCTGATTCTTCGTGCTATGTCGGTTACACCCGTTCTTCTGCGGATTGCCGTATTTCGGATTCTATCTCGCAGAGAAATCCCTAGCATAGACCGTTCCATAGCACGCTAAGCGACTTAGAGCCTTGTTATGAGGCCTACATTTAGGGACCACGTTTCTGTGCCGTAAGTCATCACTGGTAACACACACTGGTCGTAGACCTGTGTTTTCAGACACTGAGGTATGTTGGACGAGAAGTTCACTTAAGTTTCCTGAACGCTGCCCAACCGAGTTAAATTCTTCAGCTGATCTCTTTCTCGAAATTGGATCTACCTAACTGGACTGTTTGTCCCAGGTAAACATAATGACCGACAACTTCGAGAATCGCATTGCCAACTAGGACCGGTACAGGAATGACATGGGCATTTGACATGACTTTCGTCTTGTCCATGTTCATTCGTAAATCCACTAGTTGGGATACCCTGCTGAGATCATTGAGCATTGTGCATTTGTGCCAAGGTCCTCCATAGATGCTGCCATAACGACGATATCATCTGCAAATCGGAGGTGAGTGATGTATTCTGTTTGGTTTGGTTTAAGTTTTTCCTTATAAAATGGAGTAAAAACAATGGCGCGTGGCCCCATAACCTGCTGTATTCCCTCCCCACTACCATTGGGCCGACCACTAATGCTGAATTCTAGACGTCCGTGGCCAGCTCGGGCTAAAAAAAGCTTTCGCTATAAAAGATCCCACAAGCAGCACCCGATCACGAGTTGACCACTAGATCATCCGTCATTCCCCTCAAATGATTAGTAATTATTCATTTATGTCACTCAATCTATTTCTATATCAATATTATTTCTTCAATCCTTTGAGCAATCATTTTAAACGTTTATTTGTCGACGTTACCCTCTGTAGTTTAACAGAGTTAATGGTAGCAACCGATTTAATTAAATTTGTGACTGATTAGAAAGGGACATTTGTTTGTATCTAGTCCGTTTGACTTTGTCTTGATAAACAGCGATATTGTTGATTGTAGTGTATAAAACAAACAGAACTGTCATCGTTTCTTTTTGATATCTATTTTATTATAATATATAAGCTCCATTAGGCTCCAATTGAAATGCTTCATTTCTTGTGCTAGCTATACGTTATTATTCTAAGACCGACTTCTATAAAACAATAAATACAAGGAAGAACGTGGATAAATATATATTTTTTTAAGGGGAACCAATTTCTTGTGCCATAATACTGGCATGATCCTTTATTACCAGTACAAAAAGAAAATGATTCTATATGAAAAAAATGTATTGATTTTAATCAGTAATTATTAAACATAAAATTTATAATAATTATTATATTATGACAATGTGTCAATTTAAATGTAGAAAATCGAATATAAATATTGGGCAATAAAAAATATAAACTCGATGAAATCCGTAAAAGAAAAATCTAATATCACTGTTAACTTTGCTGACATTAGAGGTAGTTACCCATCTAAAACACTTTCTAAACTAACCAGACGGTAGCCATTAAATATGGCATTAGGTATAATTCCCTAAGATTTAACTCTTTGTAACTTTAACACCGTTGAATATTTTTGATCAATGCAAAAGTATACAAGCTAAAAGTGAGAAAAATCTCTCGTCACTACCACGGCTACTCTTTTAAATAATTGTGATCCTTATTTCATTCACCTAAGGTATGAATTGAAGTGTACAGTTGAATTCACGATAGGGCTATGCTAAAAGTTTCTGAGTAATGAAAAATGTAAGTTAGCAAAGTTATGGTTGGCGGGTACTTGCGGTAGATATCGCGTGCCGAATGACAAATTACTCACTTTGACCCCACTGATCCTTCAGAAACTTTACCTTAAGTACCCCTAAAAGTTGAGAACGAAAAAATTATATTTTCTATTGGAGTTATAATCTAAGATCTTTATTATAATCGACGTGTATATGTATTTACGTATATAGCTAAAAGAAAATGATGACGTAAACGTATTAGCTAAACAAGCTGTGGTTGATGGGATACCTATAAGAATCACTCCCCTATACTCAGATCACATTATTTGCATAAAAGAACTTTGTTTAGAGAATTGGCAGGAGTATTTCGACGCAAGATCAAGAGAAAAAGGCATATGGTATCGTACTATCCAATCCCGTGTCTGTTATTACCCTTGGATAGATAATCTTAAGAGTGGTAGGACCACACTGTCTACAGTTATCTGTCTACAGCCGCGGGCCGGTCCGTCCGGGGCAGTACCACACTCTCGCAGTAAATCGACGTCTGAGTAGTAGCAATTAGTTACTGCGCTTCGTTCGGTGAGCGAGAGAGCCGGGAGCCCAACTTTCTGAGAGTGTTTGCGTGTGGAGGGTTTTGGTGGTGCCCTTGGTGTCACCGAGCCTCGATGCACGCATTCGCACTTCTTTCACTTTCTTCGCGGTAAGCAGCGGCCTTGTAATGGTCCATGAGCGGCAGCAACACTTACCATCAGGTGTACTGTTTGCTCGTTTGCCACCGTTGGCAATAGAAAAAAAAAATAATAATAATATTAATTTAAATAAATCATCCTTGACTGTTAGTCTTAGACTACTTACTGGCCATATTCCATCTAATAAATGCCGATATCTAATGGAAAAAGTTCCTTCTCCCAATTGGATTACGTGTAGTAGTGTTGAAGATGTCTTACACATTATGATGGAATGTTCTCGAAATTCTAGCCTAAAAAATTTATTTTTCGAACAGAAGCCATTTGATGTTGGTTTTTGTAATAGCATTTTAGTTAATCCATCTTCAGCTGAAGCATATTTGTTATATAAATTAGTGAGTAGCATAATCTAGTTGTTAATGGTGTAGTAATAATTGTGTATTTATGTAATAAGGCGGTATTATCGCTGAGCGACAATACCAATAGTCCAGCAGTGGACGGCAATAGGCTGAAATGATTGATGATTGATGAATGACAAAGCCTTTTTTCAATAAATTAAAAAAAAATGTATTTACGTAAAATATCAGGTGGATTTCTTTGTTTTATTCTTAAACTTGCCATCTGGATTTAATTGCCGGGTAGGAAAAATCGTTAGTACTAATTTCAAGATTTGATGATCCTAATTATAAATATTGGCCGTGTGATGACGGGGTAAGAATACAATTTACTACCCTCTTTCTTGCCCATGGGTGTCGTAAAAAACAACTAAGGGATATAATAGCATATAATATCTATGCAGGAGAAAGTAAAGTCGAAATAAAACCCTATACCAACCTGACTGAACAGCATGGTATAGTTGGTCAATTTACCTCCTATTGTGGAGGAGGCTCGAGCCCAACAGTGGCAATTATATAAGTTAATATAATATTGATGATATCACGCTATCACGCTATTCAGACGTGCTGGCATAGGGCTTTGTTTCGAGGTTTTCTTCCCTTGCTTAGCTGTTATATGCATATTATATCCCTTAGTAGTCTTTTACAACACCCACGGGTAAGAGCGGGGGTAGTGAATTGTATTCTTACTCCGCCATCACACTGAAAAAAAAAATACAGTTTCATTATTCATTAAATATATATACATTAAACCAATAATATATTAAAAGCATACAATTGAATTAATTTCAAAGTATGTAATTTACATTTTGAAGATGGTGCGCGTAATTAATCTCGCATCCAAAGATTAAGAGAGACGAGTTAAAATGTATCGTTAATTTTATTCTAAAGCGAGTATGAAGTTTTAATTCGGAGGGTATATAATCGTAAGCCTACGTGTTAAAATGCCATGTATAAATTATATATCCTTACTGATGTTCGATAAATTACGATATGGTATCGATAAGTATTTATTGCCACAAGCCTATACGAAATAATATATGCATTTTTTTTATTTTCTACATAACCATAATTATGACATACATCATGCCTATTATCTGAGCTTATACACGGGCTCGGGCCTTCTACAACAATAGCAGGGCAATTGCCCTACTATACCATGCTAGTAACACAGATTAGTAAAGGATTTTATATCGAGTTTTCCTTTCCTTGCACAGTATATGCGTAGTAACCTTCTCGTTATAGATGTTTCTATGCATATTAAATCCTTTTATCGTTCTTCTCGTTATAGATGTTTCTATGCATATTAAATCCTTTTATCGTTCTTCTCGTTATAGATGTTTCTATGCATATTAAATCCTTTTATCGTTCTTCTCGTTATAGATGTTTCTATGCATATTAAATCCTTTTATCGTTCTTCTCGTTATAGATGTTTCTATGCATATTAAATCCTTTTATCGTTCTTCTCGTTATAGATGTTTCTATGCATATTAAATCCTTTTATCGTTCTTCTCGTTATAGATGTTTCTATGCATATTAAATCCTTTTATCGTCTTTTATAACACCCACGGACAAAAGAGGGGGTGAAAAGCGTATCCTATATTTTGTTAAAATCAAATAGTGCATTTTTATTCAGCCGGTAATCGTAACCGAATCCGTAGCAGTTTCGAATAATTTCGCATAGCAACATCGGCGTCTGCTTGAAGGTTATATATTAATCGGTGAAACCATCAGCTTAAACCAGATTTTTTACATTATTTTTCTTATTTATCAGACTTCCAGTTTAGGACGTAAGTACCTACCATTCCCTATCAACGCTTCTCTAATAGAATGCCGGAACGTCGCCCTCACGGCTTCGATCGGCCTATCTGTGGGTGGCAAACTGATTTCCAATCCATTCACTCGCTACCTCGGATGGGGGATTTTTATGATCCTACCTACGGGAAAGGCAGGTTTAGTGATTATTTGGTTATTCTTACTCCATCGCCATATTCAATCATTGTTGATAAAACATATGACTATGCCTTAAGATAGGTATCTATTTAAATAATTACAAAATAGTATATTCGCGGGCCTAAAAGAAGATATTCTCCACATCATCATGTCAGGTCGTATATGTCCCACTGTTAGGCACGAGCCTCCTCCACAATAGGAGAGAAATGCACCTACTATACTACGCGGTTAAGATGGGTTGGTATACTGTTTTGTTTCGAGTTTGCCTTCTTTTGAATGGATGTTATGCGCATGTTATCTCCCTTTTCCTCTTCTTTTACAATACCCACGAACAAAAAAGGGGATGATCAATTGTATTTTTACTTTCTAAAAAAAAAATAAAGTCCTTTAAATCAATTGAAACGCCACCTTTTGAGTCCAATGGTCAATCTAAAACATTATTTAATCCAGCTGAGCACACAAAATATTTTTGCAACTTTTGTCCCGGTGACATCTACAGTTACAGAAGGCAGTCCGCCCGTGACAGTAAACGTTATAAAGTATTTGAAACGTCGGCCCATCAAAAATCAAAAACAACCGCCATAAAATCCATAAAAATAGTTTTATTTACATTGTGTAATACTCGCGTAAACATCAAATATCATTAGGTACATCACAAAATTTGAGAGAAGGCAAGCTTGACATGATGAAACCCTATACCAACACGTCTGTCGTCGTGATCAGCGTGGTATAGTAGGTCAATTGCCCTCCCATTGTTGACGAAGTCCGAGCCCAAATGTGAGACTTATGTGAGTTGAAATCAATAGTAAACTGAATCATAATTACTCAGAAAGATTTCAATTCTATTATAGTACTTATCTTTTGCGTTATTAGCGCCAGGACTTTGTATATGGCATATGCTGAAATGGACTCCTGGTTGATGCATTTGAAACACACGTTGTATGCCCTTTTATTATATTTTGTATAATTATGTTAACGGAATGTATCAAAATACTATTCTTTCTTTCTTTTGTTATAATATATACAGCAATAGTAACAATAATTCCATAACAACAATTAATGAATGTAGTGGTCAGTTCAATGTCCGCAAGCAGTTCTGTGGGTTTGTGATGCGATTTATACACGAAACTTTATTCATTTGCGTCACTAAGTGGAATGTTCTCAAAGTTAGAAACTATTGTCCAGTATACCATTATTGTTCTACAGAATATTGTGTTCTAACTTCACATTCTTTGTAATAATGTTAAAATAAGTTTACGTTGACACCTGTTGATCTATAATTTCATTATAAGATTAAATTAAGACTACTTATAACGATTTCTGATGTTTACGGAAGTACTACAATTATTACGAAATTTTTTTTTGATTGGCCGAGCGTACACTCTTCATTTCGCCCGTGACTATGAATGCTGAAAAGTGTTCGAACGAAACCTCGAGCAATCAAGTAAAAACGCGATAAAATCCGTAAAGATAATTTTATTTCACATAAAACTATTTTCACGGATCTACGTATTTGTTTTTTTAATTTTCCGACGCCTCGAACATTTTACATATATTTTTATTTCAACTGACTGCTTAAAATAAGGGTGGTTTTTTTTTTGGGGGTGGGTTGCGGTCGGCGCGCTCCTCGCACCACTCTGTCCGGGGCGACAGAGGGGCGTAAGCACGCACAAACGCAACCCAGCCGAGCACCACGTCGCTTTCGTCATTGAGCCGACCACCGGAGGTTACTTGTCATCAGTGGTCGGCCCGACGGAATACCCCCTTCCTTATTTGGGGTACCCTCCCAAAAATAAGGGTGGTAACTGGCCCACGTTATCATTATTAATCATCGTTCGACTTTTGACCGTCTACTACTAAAATTAGGCCTCTGTCGTAGAATATCACATGGGAATGTAATTTATTATGTATTTCCCAGGATAGCGCTTGTGTATGGCCGGTGCTAATGGAGTGGTTAGGTTCCCAACACATGGTCTTTTCCTTCCGACTGTTGCAGGTCTTGTCGAGTCATTATTGTTTCTGCAAGCACAATGTCGCGAGGGAGAGGACGCCGTCCTGTCACCCGCCGTCCAGGTAAAGTTGTCACAGCTATCTGCGGCTAACAACTATAGTCACACAAACAAAAGGTCTACGCGGAGAGTACATGCGCGGGCGCACCAACAAGCCTGCGACGACAAACACTCGCATTGCCATTCGACAAGCATTGTCGTTGATACCTTACACTACCTTACCCTTACACTGTGCTTTAATATTTAATTTTTTGCGACTTTTGTTGCTTAAAGACGCAGATAAATTGGCATTATTCGTGAATTAACTTTCGTGCTCCCGCAAGAATCCCACGCAACTCAATTACACCGCTTTATCCACCACACAGAAGAACGGTTTTAGGTGCTAGTTCTCCGTTTGCTGGGTTTTGTAAAGTTATCAACGGTTGTAGTGATGTTCACTCTGACTCTCTGTTTCGAGTGAAAAGTCAAGTTTCTACCTGTCTGTCTGATGATTTTTTAAATATTTCCTAGTACTAATAAGCTATGAAGTTATGACGCATTTATAAGTTTAAATAAACCGAATGTTATGCGACAGCGTATGTTGGATATGTGTCACTTTGTGTATATCGTCTGTTATGTCGTAAAGGGTGCAGGGTAATCTTATAAGTTTTATGTTTTCTGTCTGCTCAAAAAATCATATTTATTGTGCATGTGGTGTTTACCTTTAATTATATGTTACATTGCCATTTGTATTTTAATATGTATATTGTTAACTATCTATGTAAACAATCTGTTGGTGAACCAAATAAATAAATAAATTATTGAAATAGAGCCAATCATTATTTAACGTTCACCCAGACCCTAACAGGTTTATCTGACTGTAGCGCGTAATAAGAATCGGTGTGGTGAAGGAGTAAGAATACAGTTTAGCACCTCCTCTCTTCCCCGTGGATGTCGTAAAAAACGAATAAGGGATATGTTATGCAGATATTATTAATGCAAGAGAACAAAACTCGACAAAAAGCTCTATACCAACACGTCTGACCAGCGCGGTATCATCATTCATCATCATCATCTCAGCCTATCGCCGTCCACTGCTGGACGTAGGCTTCTCTCATGTTGCACCACAGAGTGCGGTCCTGTGCCACTTGCATCCAACGACGCCCAGCAACCTCACCAGATCGTCGGTCCAACTAGTGGGAGACGTCCTATACTGCGTCGTCCGATACGTGGTCACTACTCGAACCTTTCTTCTACAACAGTTGTTGGTTCGTCAATCGATGTTGCCTACCCATTGCCACTTCAGCGTGCTAATTCTTCGTGCTATGTCGGTTACACCCGTTCTTCTGCGAATTTCCATATTTCGAATTCTATCAGGCAGAGAAATCCCGAGCATAACCCGCTCCATAGCACGCTGGGCCACGTTGAGCTTGGTTATGAGGCCTACATTCAGGGACCACGTTTCCACGTGCCGTAAGTCATCACTGGTAATACACACACAGCGCGGTATAGCAGATCAATTCTCCTTCCATTGTGGAGGAGACCTGAGCCGAACAGTGGGACTTATATGGACTGAGATGCTGATGCTGTAATAAGAATAACATTCAAGAAAATACAAGTATCTTTTTAATATGAACTGATCGTGAAGTTGCTCCACACGGCTCTCGTTTATTAAAATCCTAAGCTAAATATAGTGTTGCCAGATAAAGTTAATCCCCTGATAATTCATAAATCGTCACTTAAATGACAAAGCATTAGACCAAGTATAGCGGGCACCGGCGCAGTTCATTAAGTGGAATGACTTGGCTAAACTGTGGCAAGTCACCCTCCTGAATACATCCATTAGCCAAGACAAGGGGCTGGTTAATTAATGATGTTGTATTGGAAAGTATCTTTGGTAAGAAGTTTATTTTTTAATGGAAATAGATTAAAAAGATTATTTGGTGAAGTTTAAAAGTTTTATTCATTATCTGTGAAATGATAGACGTAGATTAATTGAGGGGTGCACGTACTATGTTTTTAATATGTTTTCTTTTTGTATATTAGTGGTAAGCCCAAGGAATGTTAATGCTAATTTGGACTGTCAAAAATACTATATATAAAAAAAAGGAGAATAGATAGGTACTTATTTGAAAATTGAAACCAGAAAGGGCTTTCTGGAACATCTACTATAAAATAAATCATCATCATCATCATTTCAGCCTATTGCCGTCCACTGCTGGACGTAGGCCTCCCTCATGTTGCGCCACAATGTGCGATCCTGTGCCGCCTGCATCCAATGACGCCCAGCAACTTTCACTAGGTCATCGGTCCACCTAGTGGGGGGTGCCCTACACTGCGTCGTCCGATACGTGGTCGCCACTCGAGAACCTTTCTTCCCCAGCGGTTGTCGGTTCGTCGAGCAATGTGGCCTGCCCATTGCCACTTCAGCGTGCTAATTCTTCGTGCTATGTCGGTTACACCCATTCTTCTGCGGATTTCCGTATTCCGGATTCTATCTCGCAGAGAAATCCCGAGCATAGCCCGCTCCATAGCACGTTGAGCGACTTTGAGCGTTGATATAAGGCCTACATTTAGGGACCACGTTTCCGTGCCGTAAGTCATCACTGGTAACACACACTGGTCGTAGACCTGTGTTTTCAGACACTGAGGTATGTTGGACGAGAAGATCCTCTTAAGGTTCCCGAACATATAAAATAAATATTAATAAATAATTGTTATAGTAGTAACTATTTGATTATTTAATCTTTATGTTAGTAGTTAATTCAGGTCCTTGTTCAATATTCAGTGTGCCTGTAAATTTCTTTCCATCAATCCATGCATCAGACTGTAGACGTCCAATGCTGGACAAAGTCTTTCTAATTTCTTTCCTTCCTACTAAATTTAATATTCATCATTATCATCGCAACCCACATAAGTCCCACTGTAGGGCTCGGGCCTCCTCTATAATAGAGGGGAATTTGACCTACTGGTTAGACATATTGTTATAAGGTTTCATTTCGAGTTTTCCTTCTCTTGCACAGATGTTATATGCGTATTCCTTAGTCATCTTTTACGATATCCACGGGCAAGATAGGGAGTGGTGAATTGTATTTTGCCGTCACCACACGGCAAATTTTAATATTATTATTTTTAATTTCTTCATTTTCTGTCATATTTAATATTTTACTTCGTGACAACACAATCGCGTCATATACCGTTACGAACATGAAATAAACATTGGTTACTTATAATTAACATACCTACTCAGGGTCGGACTTAAAGTTAGTGCTCTCCCTGGGCACTGTCGAAAATACCGCCGCAACACTGAAACTCTACTTAAAGTTATAGTTACAGTTGTAAGTTTGTTTGATTCAAAAATATACTATTTTCTTTTAATATGTTGACTGATACCGATTACGTCGTATATTGCATTCAAATATATTATGATGCTGCTAAAAACACATACGGATGGGAGCCGCACTGCCGTAACAGTTCAACACCATTCATTGTTAGCAGCACGTACTACCACAACGCCATTATCTGGTTTGACAGCGTTAAGCGTGGTAGAGAACATAAGGCGCTTTATAATTAAATTGTATACTTACCAATATTTAAAAATTTATGGAAAGCTACATCCGTAGGATCAGAAAAAGGAATAATTAAGACAATCAATTAATTGTATTGAGCAATTATAAAAACACAAAAAAAATTAACTCTTCAATTTATGCCCCCCTAGAAAAATTGCCTCCCTGAGTACCAGCCTTGACTGCTCCTAGTTTAAATCCAGCGCTGTATCTATACCGAGTTAGGAATAAGTTGTGGCAAAATTAGACCCTATGCATGATTATTTTATCTAAAAATATGATTTATTCAATAAGTATCCTTTTACCATAAAAAAGTATTCTAAAACCCACCACCGGTCCACTATGTCTGGTATCACATCACATAGCATAGCGCACAGGTATGCACATTCTAGAGAGCCAACATTTTAAACTATCAAAATGCTTATAAACTTTCTTACATATACCTATGTATAATCCTCATTATCGTGTTACGAGAATTTAGCGAGGATTAGCTACTTAAACATTCAGGTAACATAATGAAAAGTTGTGCTGTTTATTAGTTTATTAGTTGTAATGTTTATTAATATATCAATAACAATATAAAATTATGAAGTGATAACTCATAACAGTTTCAACTAGGATCTCATTAAATCAAAAGAAAATATTAGTTAGAAAAATTAGTTATTTATTTCTTGTACCTACATCGTCATCATCTCGGCTCTTACACGTCCCATGGCTGGGCTCGGCCCTCCTCCACAATAGGAGGGAAATTGACTTTACTATACCATGTCGTGGGGAGGCCTATGTCCAGCAGTGGACGTCTGCAGGCTGATGGATGGCTACCATGCCGGTCACACAAGTTAGTAAAGGGTTTTGTTTCGAGTTTTCCTTCTCTTGCATAGATGTTATGTGCATATTATATCCCTTAATCGTTTTTACGTCATCCACGGACAAGGGGTGGTGATTTGCACTCTTACTCCGTCACCACACGGAAAATATTTACTTGTACAATACTTTATTACTTGTACAATTACAAAAAAAAAATAGAGTCACTAATCTAATAGCATTTCAGCTTTCCTAACTTACTCTAACTCTACGAATGGTCTAGAAAAATAAGTGCTTACAATAATGACTTCCGCGGCACGCTAACAGTGTTGCCCTCTATAATAGGTAGTACATTCCAGATCCTATATGTAGGTACTTGGGAGAAATTATCGCTAAAAACGTGTAGTTGACGACTGTAAGGTTTCCAGGTGAAATGGATGAACCCTGCTAGGTACTTAGTTTTTTCCTAATCGTTTTATTTGGTACTTTTTGAATCTTTTTCAATTCTAATATACCTACCTCCTTCTTTTCATACTATTTGGTACAATCTAATTTGCTGTTTCGTTCGGTTTTTTTTATTGCCAACTGTGGCAAGCGAGCAAGCAGCACACCTGATGGTAAGTGATGCTGCCGCACATGGACCTTTACAATACCAGGCGCACAGCCAGGCCGTTGCCTACCGTGATGAAAATACTCTTCATAAACCTCGTTTAAAGAAGGACATATCATAGCGCTCGGGAAATATTGCAGCAGGTAGTTCATACCAGAGCTTGCACGTACGTGGGAGAAATGATCGCAGGCAACGTACAGTTGAAGACCATAATGTTTCCAGGTAAAATGGATGACCTTGCTGCGGTATTGAGTGGTACTTTGCTAAAACGGTAACGGTGGTACCAAGTCAAACAGTTCCTCAGAGCACTCCCCATGAAAGAGCCGATAGAGTACACAGAGTGATAGATAGATAGAGTATCCAGTCTCTCCGCCGCTCCAGTGACTCCAATCTGTCCGTAGGATTGGGATCCCCGACGATTCGAACATCACGCCTTTGCAGGAAGTCAAGTGGGTCTAGATGATATTTGGGCGCACCTGTCCAGAGATGTGAGCAGTATTCGTGGAATGAGGACGAACTTGTGCTTTGTATAGCACGAGACGCTGTCTCGGTGTGAAGTACCGCCTAGCTCTGTTCAGAACGCCCAACTTTTTGCTTGCCAATTTGGCTTTGTCCTCCAAATGATTCCCAAACTGGACTTTGCTCGATATTTCGACGCCAAGAATACTCTCAGAAATTGGGAGAATTACTCCTTGGAACTGAGGCGCCATAATAAACGGGTCCTTCTTTGCAGTGAACGCGTAAACTTGTGTCTTTGTGGGATTGACCGGACTAAGCTTCGTTCACCCCATTCCGTGGCCGACCCCAAAGAGCGCTCGATTTCAAACACAAGTTGAACCCTTCTTTCCTGTGTTCTCTGAGGGACATTCCGTTGCTCAATGTACCGCTCGTCACCCGTGCTGTCATCCGCGTAGCAATACATATTTTCGATAGTGAGCATGTCGTTGATATGCAGGATAAACAACGTCGGGGAGAGCACCGAGCCTTGTGGTACA
The DNA here is from genome assembly GCA_032191425.1 of Lymantria dispar. Classification (NCBI taxonomy): domain Eukaryota; kingdom Metazoa; phylum Arthropoda; class Insecta; order Lepidoptera; family Erebidae; genus Lymantria; species Lymantria dispar. Next base: position 3,349,801 of record CM063444.1, on the reverse strand, counting down.
TCAGTATTAATGGTCATGGTATCGGAGCAGGAGCCATCTACAACGACTTTTATATTCCGACCATCCAAAAAGCTGGCGATCCAATTACAGAGACCCTCGGAGATTCCGTATGATGGTAGTTTCGATGTTTATTTGATGTTGTTTTTTTTTTATGTACTTCCAAGTTTAATTGGGGTAAGTTAACAATGGAAGAACAAAGGTATCCATCACTTTTTATTTAATTTAATTGGCATTATCATTATCATAGCTCAATTGCGTCCCACTGTTGGGACCTACTGTACCCACCTAATTAACCTACTTTACCAAGTTAACAAGACGTGTTGGCAAACTCGAAATGCTACCCATATCTTTCTTACTAAATTATATTATATATTTAATATCAATTTGATATTAGTTTTAAAATTGCTATTTATATTTACTAAAATACTTTCATCTACATTTAATCTTAACATTTTTTCATCACTCCACATCACACAATTCGTCATCTCTCGTTTCAGCTCGTACTCGTCCTACTGCTGAGCTTGAGCCTCCTCCCCCTCCCCATTAGGAGGGCAATAGACCTACTATACCATACTGGTGAGACATGTTGGTATAGTTTCATTTCGAGTTTTCCTTCTTTTGCACGGATGTTATTTAGATATTACAAGATGGCGAGTGGTGAATTGTATTCGTATTCCGTTACCACACAGAAAACCGCAAAACACGCAATTCACAAAGACAAATAAAACACATTTTTTTTTACAAAAAATAATCAATTTTATTTCAAGTATACATAATTGATATGTTATTTTATAAAGTTAATAACTAACAATACTGATACAAAATATATAAAATATTACAGCAAAAAAATTGTGACATTTATAAAACAATTTCTTTTATTTATAATAACATGATTTTTATTAATCTATAAACAATCAAATTATTGTGTTTTTAGCATTTGACAGACAAGTCTATTTCAAAATAACTTATTTGCGAGCTAAAAATAATTACTACGCGTAGGATTTCAACTCGCATCTAATTTTTTTTTTTGTGCGGGCTACGGCCTTTTGTTTTTAGGGTGGACTATGGTCAGCGCCACCCACCGCTCAGCTCCGTCCAAAGCGACGAAGGGCCGGCGCGCGGCCCTATAACCTACCGTAGCTCGTCGCCTTCGTCGTTGGGCCGACCAGCGGTACTGAGTGCCTTGTCCTCCGTGGTCGGCCCGACGGAATACCCTGTCCTTCCAGCTGTCTGGGATGACGAAAGGGTGGCGCGCGGCCCCATAACCCACTGTATTCATTACCCTTCGCCCAGTTCCTTGTAGCCAGTTGACACCCGTGGCTAGCCCGGAACCCCGCATCTATTGGCAATACGTTCCAACGTCCTTATCAATTAGACCAATGTGGTAGCTACGTATGATAACTAAATTGTGACTCGCATTATCGTTTTGGTAATGCCGTTACGGATTTCAAATAGCTGTAGGTTTAACGTTCCCGCGCATTGTAATCAATTTTAGCGTCTAAATAACTTTATACTGAAACAATTCTTTACAACTAAGAAATTACGATTTCAAATAGGTAGTTTAAAATAAAAATATAGCAAAATGGGAAATTAAAAAAAAGTGTTGCTATTTATTCATTAGTGGTATTTAATATACCTACTAATGAATAAATAGAACATTTTATTATAATAGAGAAAAAAATGTTATGAAAACCCTTGCGAATTATGTTTCCACTTACTCTATGATGATAGATTTGGCGGGCACGTGGTAATGTCATGGTGGTGCTCTTAAATCATATTCAATGTTTTATGAAATAAATTTGTTAGCATTTTATGTAATACTAGCGAGCCTCCTTCGTAATTATTAACAATTAATAATAAATTTCATAGGATCTTCCTTAAAATTTATGGCTCTGTACATTTGAAAACTCTACAGGGAACTATTAAGTTTACGCGGCGCATACGTTGTAAAAGGAGTGGTTTGGGCCTTCGATTCTCATATTATCGAAGATCCATGTATCAGCAAGCATAAGAATTAACAAAGTTACCAATGTATAACAATCAATATAAACAAGTATCCAAAAATTTAATAAATATTTATTTATTTAACTACTTAATTAAAATTTAGTAATATTTGTGACGTAATTTAGTTCCAGTTGCATTTATATATATATTTAATAATACAATGTGTAGTATAATTACAGTAAAATTGGATTAACCGGACTAATTGTTGTCGGTAGGCATTCGGATAATCGAAAATCTGGATAATCGAATGTATGAAACACCTCCTACAGTTTTGTGCATATGTTGTATTTACATAACTTTATGCATTTATTAAAAGACGAATACATATCCCGCGGGGCATGCTACTAACTAAAACTATAATGAAACGTGTGGGGCAGCGATCCCGCGAGACATTCCATTTCAGTCATGTTCATGCTTTCGCAAATTCGATTTGTAGGTATAATATATGTATTACTAGCAACCCGCCCTCGCTTCGCTTCGGTTATAGGTTATAGTCGTTTTACCCGCGTAGTTCCCGTTCCCGTAGGAATACCGGGATAAAATATAGCCTAGTTTACGCCCTGATATTATAGCTTTCTATTGGTGAGAGAATTTTTGAAATCGGTCCAGCCGTTTTGAAGATTACCCGGAACAAACAGACAGACAGACAAAAATTTTTTAATTGCTATTTTAGGCTTAGGTGTCGTGCAAATAACCGCGTGAGCATGATAAAGCCTATTATTTTGACATTACAAACAGACACTCACACATTGGTATAGATTGGTTGGCACGATAATCGCGAATCTGTATAACCAAGGGCTGGATAATCGAGTTTCTACTATAATAGAATGTTGTATATAATTCCAAAGATACCATTTCTATGTGTTAATTTTGCAAGAAAGGCAACCGTAACATAAATATTTAATATTTTTGAAATCGATTCGCAAATACAACCACTTTTTATTAAATTATTTCTTTATACATTGGACATAAAAAAGGTACCATAGGTATACCATAAGTATATGTTTTATGGGTCTAAGAATCATATTTTTTTTATAATTATATGGATCTCTGTCAAAAGTAAATCAATTATTAAACATTCAAATAAATTTTAAAGATTCAATATTTTTATATATTTGTTAATAAATGGCGGAATTTCAATAAAACATTTTGTAGGCTATAATATACATATAAGTAGGCAATTGAACAATAAACGATCGATTATCTCTTAATATTATAATCTCTTACATAAGTTTATTTATTTCACTACTTTAAGTATCTTAAAATAAAATGTGTTAAACACAAAGAAAACTTAAAAGAAAGCAATAAACTTTATCAGTATTCGATTTGGAATTAAACTATAGTCATCCTTGAAATACAACTATTTTACGAGTTTTATCACGTTTTTTTATTAGTACATATTTGACTTTTACTTTGCCGCGGTTATATACTTCAGCGTTCATAGTCACGGGAGAATAATCCTCCATTCTGTTCAGTTTAGTTGTTCTTAATGGCGATCCTGCTAACTCCGTCAATAAGCAATATTTTGAAGATGACTTTCTGAGGAAGTTTCGTTCCAGATTGAGAAATATATTCAAATAATGTTTAGATAATCCTCCGAATAAAAAAAAAGGAAGAATCAAACACAAGCACGATAAAATTCGTCAAAATAGTTTTATTTCAAATATATTCGCCATGTATGACGATCAAAAATACCACAGTAGATCTTACATTCTTATTGCACTTACGTTACGTTACGTGACGTTCATCTTGTTCTATAGACAGTTATAAACAAAGATGCCGTATTTGCCAACTAGATGTCACTACAAGCGTTTCAAGCGTAATTCACAACTCGTCCTTTCTGGAAAGCTTTAAAGCGAGGTCATCATGCTGGAACCAAGTCGCATAGACCCTGCTAGGTTCTGGTGATGAGTGACGATGGAAGGATATTGGTCTGTCGCGCGCTAGAACTTCGCGAGCGTAGTCTTGTGGGCGAGCCTAGTATTTAAATATTTATAACGATTAAAACCCAGACTAAATAAGTGAAACTTTTGTGTTCATTTCAGCTCATAAACGTCTCACTGTTGGGATCGAGCCTCCTCCGCAATAGGAGGGAAATTGACCTTACTATATTATATCCCTTAGTCGTCCTTTACGATATCCACGGGCAAGATGAGGAGTGGTGATTTATATTCTTACTCCGTCACCACACAGAAACTGTGTGTTACTGGAAAGTATTAATTATTCAAATCACTTTTTATAGCATAGATTGTATGATTTATTTCTTCTTCTTCTCGGCTCTAATACGTCTCCACTACTGGGATAGATCCTATTTCAAAATAGACACGAAACGTGACTTTACTATACCACGCTGACCAGATTGGTAGGTTTATAAGGTTTTATTTCGAATTTACCTTCTCTTGCATAGACGTTATTTGCATATTATTTCCCTAAAGTCGACTTTTACTACATCCATGAGTAAGAAAGGGGTGGTGAATTTTAGTATTTCTCCTTCACCGCACGGAATATCATTCATTCATTACTTCTACTTATAAAATTATGAAAGCGAGAATAGCGAATGCCTTCATCATCATCTTGGTTTATACACGTCCCACTGCTGGATTCGAGCCTCCTCCATGCAGATCAGACAGGTATAGGGTGGTATAGGGGTTTTGATTCGAGTTCTCCTTGTCTTGCATAGGATGTTATATTCAAATCATTTATTATGTATAAAATGTATAAACCTCGCAAGGGCACTTGCCCTTGCGAGGTTTGTACATTTGTTTTTGTTGACATAATAAATGATTTTATACATTTCATATTTCATACAGTCTATACATAATAAATTAAAAATCTTGCAATATGTAAGTACATATTGCAAGATTTTTCCTTAAAATCACCACCGGATCGGAACGCGACAGCACTCAGAAGATCCGGCAAGAAACTTAGCGGGATTGTCTATTTTTCATTCATTTGCAAATTTATGTTTACTTATAGTAAACCTCACTTGTCTTTTATGACATTCAGGGGAACATATAGGATGTGGTGAATTGTATCCTTATTCCGTCACCACACGGATTAATAGCGTATCCCTTACTGTTCTCCAATATCACAAAGCAAGAGAGATACGACTTGCCTCTCTACTCGATAGATTTCCCCCCTCCATTTTTTGCCACACAAAAAAACTTGAGAAGCAGAATTTCAAAAATCTTCCATAAAAAAAAGGTTTCACTTGAATAAAGTTACAAATCAGTTTACCTGATGAAACAGTGGTGAATGCGTCATGGTGATGTTCAGTCTGAAACTGGCACACGCCCCGAGCGTCATGTCATCGGGGGCGGAGTACCCTGCGCATGCGCAACTCGAAAGTAACTTCGCAGCGCGAATACTGAATACAGTACCTCCGCCTCCAGTTATGTAGTCATACCCTGGTAGAAAGTAATACTTTATTTTAGCGAACTTAGCAGAGGATCCCTAAAACTTAAAAATAAAGCAAAAATTCTGTGTGGTGACAGAGTAGGAATACAACCATCCCCTCTCATCTTATAACATATATACAAGAGAAGGAACACTCGAAACAAATCCTTACACTTGTCTGACCAAATGACCAGCATGGTATAGCAAGGTCAATTTCCCTGGCATTGTGGTGGAGGCACGAGCCCAACAGTGGGAGGTATTAAATACTGAAATGATGATGAATTAATGAAAGTAAGGTTGGGATTGATATTTTTTTTTATATAGCGTTCGTAATATAGATGTTAAAGTAATATTAAGTCAAAATAGTGAGTTAATAATTATGATCATCTTGCTTTTATCCCAATTACTTGAAGTCGATACAATAATTCGCTGGTTTGAGACAATAGCGACGCAAATAAAAATTTGCGATTTTAGAAAAGGGCGTTTTTTTAAATGTTTTAATGCATACCATAATATTTAAAGATTTATTCTGAGTGTAACTGTATTGATTAAAGGAAAATTTCAATTTTACATATTTTTAAATTATGTATGTCGATATTTTCGCAAACCAGCGATATGTACTCTTCTTCTTTCAAACATATTGCAAAAATTTAACAATAGTTTCAAGAGAATTTCCTACAGATGGAGTTTCAAATGTGTGTTATAATCATTTTTCGATTAACTTTAGTTTTAACAATCTTAAAAGGTTAAGCGATATGCAGACGCCATATCGTCAAGCATTTTGAAAACTATATTTTTAACAACATTCTTGTTCTATTTTTAACATGGAATTTTATTATTTCATATAGTAAAACTAAATAGAAATGTACCTTTAGAAGCGGTTTCTTTCTTGCCATAGCCGTACCCGTATCTTTCGCCAAGTACCGAGACGTCATCGCCCCCGCGGTAACAGCTTAGTACCTCACACAATCTTTGGACCCTAAAGAAGTTATAAATAGATAAGAAAATAATGTAATTTTTAACTTTTTTTCAATGTTAGTAAATCTAAATTTTAAGATTTATAATTCTTCAAACCCAAGAGCGTAATCAACGAAGACACTTTAGTAGGCCATTAGAAATTAAACACCTCTTTTTGTCCTTTATGACTAAAGCCACTAAACATTCCCACCACTGTAACTTCGGCAAACCATGGTCCACAATAGTGTCCGTATAAAACGCTGAGGCTTGACCCTCCGGCAGTCACGCCAAATCCTTTTAATTGTCTTGGGATCCGCAACATATTTAATTAGAAAAGAAAAACCAGGAGAAGTTGGAAAGTTTCCACTTCCCTTCAATACAGAGCGGGAGATATGAAACAAAATTGGATAATAAACCAGTAGATAAGAGAATGTACAACTACGCAAAGCGCCGTAGTACAGCACCACGGATCTCGTAGAGCTTAAGACACCTGAGCTTACGCAAATTACACTCAGGGTCAGTCAGAACAGTAATAGCTTAAACAATAAACGTAAAGGCGCTTGTCATGTTATCTCCCTAACGACGTTTGCACTGACCATAGATAGTAATCCCTGGACATCGACGTGGGCCACCAGGGCATTACCCTTTTTTTTATTGGGTGGGCTGAGGTCAGCGCACGCACCGTACGTTTCGTCCGGGATGATGAAAGGGAGCGCATACCCGTAACCCATCGCACTCCTTCTCCTTCCTTCTCCTCCGGGCCGACCACTGGTATCAGGTTCCTTGTCGCCCGTGACCAACCCGGCGGGATATACTTTCGGATACCCTCTTTCCCTAACGCACCTCCCGTATCGTCGATCGCCCTTGCGCGGTCAGCCTCTCTGCGGGTGAAGGACTGTTCCCCGGTTCAGTCACCCGCAACCTCGGCTACGCTGTCCAAGTCGCCGGCGGCGGATCGTGTCACTGTAGAGAAGCTCCTCACGCGCACGCTCCGCCGCTCCAGGCAATTAACCTTTCAGCTACTATCCCTAAACCATACTTACACTTTTTATACGCTGGAAAATGCATTTATGCGTTCCCCCTGCTTGTATAGCAAGAGGGTACGTAGGACTCGCCGACATAAGATGACTCGTCGGCATACCTACCAAAAACCAGCAGCGACCCACTTCCTCGTTTATTTTGGGGTAGCCAAAGGGTCGCTAGAAGTTTCTAGCGACCTTTTATAAAACCCTTTATAAGTATAGTTATACTTACCCTAATATTGTGTCGTCATCTGCTAAAAATATCCATTTGATATGAGGGTTGTCTTGCACCCTTTTCAACACTAGTCTCAATATTTTCACAGTCTTAGTGCAGTGTCCTGTCTTGCTGTTAGGTACCCCGGTGTTGACTGACGGTAAATACTTGTCTAAGAGAGGAAAATAGTAATATGGATGATAAAAACATATTTTGAAGTGAACAGCGTGGTAGTTTATTTTTTGGGCATTGAAGAAGACTAAGCCGTCACGCTCGGTTTTGTAACGCTGATCCAGATATTTTTTTTTCTGATTTTGAAAGACAAAACACATTATACATCCTATTTGAAAAGTCATATGTTGTATACACAATTCCACTTAAAAGAAATTATTTAAAAAACAGCCCGCTAAGTCTCTTACCGGATCTTTTCAGCATGTGGCCGCGTTGCGTGGTAAATTACTATTGGATTGTTTCAAACGTTATATAAATTTGACAATATATAAGTGTCCTTTTCCGTGTAGTGAAGGGTAAGAATACAATTCACCGCCCCCTTGCTTGCCCGTGGGTGTCGTAGAAAACGACTAAGGGTATATGCATATAACATCTATGCAAAAAAAGGACCACTCGAAATAAAACCCTATACCACTCACGAGTGTAGCATAGTAGGTCAATTTCCCTCCCACTGTGGAGGAGGCTCGAGCCCAACAGTGGGACGTATAAGAGCTGTGATAATGAATATAGTTGTCGTCACCCCTTACTCACCTATGCCTAAAATCGGTTAAGGTATCATAATGGCAAATAATATGTGAATTCTTTAAACCTAAGTGTGCTGACGAGCTAAATATATACTGAATTAACATTACTTTCCTGGGAAGTTGGCAAATTCATCTGAAGGAATTGCCACGCGAATGGGCAGCTGCAATATCCTAGAACACATATAATATATTACTGCAACCGGCAACCCACTGGCAAAAAGTGGCGATTATGGTAATAATCTTTTTCATGAAACTCTTCGACATACGACATTTTATACTTCACATTCTGTTAAGGTCTGTGAAAGGCTGAATGTTGAAGTATCATTCATCACCCTATTAAGCCGATTTATTCGAAATAGACCTCCCAAAAGGGTGGGCAATCTATTTTATATTTAATCCTTAAACCTGAATATATGTTTGACATAGAAAAACTTACCATCAGTGTCGCTAAAGAAAAGGAGATTTGTGACGTGTCTTCCCCAGGTCTTCTTAACAACTTTCGCCCTAGTCGGGTGAAAACCGCTCCAAGTTTTAACAGCGAAGAATATCGATTGCTCCGGAATTGCACTGCCCTGCCAATAATGTGGTGGTCAGAAAAGAAATTTCTTATGGTACACCATATACGTATTCTTAAGAAAACAATGTAATTAAAAAATAGTCTTTGTCTTCTGTTGAAATGGCAACGAGCACGCCACATTACTCATCATAATCATCATCATCCTCGCTCATATACATCCCACTGTTGGGCTCGGACCTCCTCGACTTTGAGAGAGAAATTAACCTACTATACCACGCTGGTCTGACATGTTGGTATAGAGTTTTATTTCGAGTTTTCCTTCTCTTGCATATTTTATAAATATTTATATCCCATAGTCGTCTTTTATGGCACCTACAGCCAAAACAGAGTATGGTAAATTGTATCCTTACTCCGTCACCACACGGATATAACATTCAATTATTTTATTTACTTATTTTTATTTATTTATACTTTATTGCATACCTAGGTTAATACATTTATAATAATAATTTTAAGTGGAGATAGCTCAATAAGCGGCCTTATCGCTAAAAGCGATTTCTACCAGACAAACTTTGGATAGAAATATATAAGGAAAGAGCGGTAGTTGTAGGTTTTCTGCTAACTATGTATATTTTAATTTTATTTTCACTTTTATTATTGAGTTAAAATTTGTTGTTAACAATAAAACTACCCTACTCATAATCGATTATAATTGTTATAATACTCACACATATATCAAACTGGCGTGGATAAGTGGCGCAATTATCTCCCGACACTATACAGAAGCTCAGATCAGGTGTAAGTATCGGTCCTGGGTCACTGCTATCCCCATACACCAACTGGGCCAATTCGAATGATGGGTCGATTGAGAAATCAGCTTCCAGTTTGCGTTTGCCGCTTTCGATTTGATGTAACAATCTATGATATATTCGATTATTTGATTACGTATCATCATCATCATCTTAGCTCCTTCGAGTTTGAACCTCTTCCGCAGTAAAAGGGAAATTGTCTTACTAGACCATGCTAGCCAGACGGGTTGATTTTAAGATTTTCTCATCTGCATATCATAACCCTTCGTCGTCTTTTACGACACTCAGAGGGAAAATTTCGTGTGGTAGTGGAATTTATTCTTTCTCTTCACCATAAAAGTTCTCAGCAACTCAAAAGCCCCCAAACCACGATTCTTTACACAGCGGCCTGTACGAATATTGACAGAACTATTCGTTAATATATTGTTGATCTGTCTGGGTGATATGAATTAGTTACAGAAAAGTTTACGGGAATAATATAATGTGTCAGCAGCCCTTATTTTCTCCCAGGTCTAACACGTGATAATAAAAAATACGTAAATAGATTATGTTATCGTAAAACAAGGAAAACACGAAATAAAAATTGTTTTGTTTGTGAAATTACTAGTATGGTAATGGCGGATTTTAGTATTTTAATTTTTTTTAGATGTTCTTTTTCAGTTATGTACATTCCATGTTTAAGTACTTTTGGATCTTTACTTAAGAATAATTAAAAATATAATCTCATCTTTTAAGATATTTTGAGTTATGTAAAGTCCACAAGAGCTTTTAAACAAAATTAAAAAGAAACATTCATTAGTCAATAGTTTGTCAATATACTCACTTCTCCATCAATTCTATCCTCATAGCAAACCCGCTAGCGAAATTGGGATACATGAATCCACCTTCATCCTCTAACTCTTCGTAGAACTTGAAATGGTGAATGATTGTGGGTTCCTCGTCGCTTAACGGATAACCTATCCACATCACATCCTGCATAAAAATCTTATTTAAATATACCTCTCTTATTCTATTTTTTATTATTTCAGTGGTAAACGAAGAAGCCTATCTGATTGTAATTAGTAATATATGTTTAATAAAGATATTTAAAAAGTATCCTATCCAAGAACTTCTGCATTACCAGCGGCACTACTGAATTCATGCCTACTATAAGTCTGGGTTGCCGGCGCTTTCGTCCAACAAACAAAGGTTAATAGCTAATTTCTATTATTGAACCGACTTTTGGTGTAGTAGTTACTATCCCAGACGAGTCGATCCATTTTTAGCTGCAGGTAGAAAACTGACAGCGATTTGGCACTTTTTGGGGGAGGGACAGGCTTAGATCTGGCTACACCGCGCGCAATCCGTCCGGGGTTACGAAAGAGACGGCGCGTAGCCCCATAACCTGCAATATTGCATCTCTATCATCATCTGGGCCAACCATTGTCTTCAGTGGTCCACACAGATACTCTGATGTGGAACTCAATAATAGGAGACAAAATCCTAGATTGTCTATTTATCATTATTCATCTTTTCAACTCATATACGTCCCGCTGTTGGGCTTGAGCCTCCTCCACAATAGGAGGAAGATTAACCTACTACACCACACTGGTCAGACTTGTTGCTGGGTTTTATATCGAGTTTCATCTACTACATGGAACCACATTTAATCCCTTAGTATATTTAATTAAATATAAATCATCATTATCATCATCATCATTACAGCTCATATATGTCCCACTGTTGGGCTCGGGCCTCCTCTATAATATCCAGATAGGTTGGTATAGGTTTTGTTTCGAGTTTTCCTTCTCTTGCATAGATGTTATATGCATATTATATTCCTTAGTCGTCTTTAACGACATCCACGCCAAGATAGGGAGTGGTGAATTGTATTCTTACTGATACACAGGGGTAAAATATAAATGAAATAGTATATTTAAAATTATCATATTTAATCCTTTAATCGTCTTTTACAACATTTATGGGCAAGAGAGGACATGGTGAATTGTATTCTTACTCCGTCATCACACGGAAACTTTTTAGTTGCTTATCAATATCGATCAAATTTAAACTTATTGGATTCTTCTTCCCTAATTCTGTTCACTTCTCCTGATGATGAGGACGTGATGCTTGTTTTTTTTAAGATTTTTGTTGGTGTATTGGGTAAATAAAATGTAAATAATATTTAATGACAACGAATAAGAATTTATTTACACACATATCTAAAGACGTGTATTTTTATTTACATTATTTTTAGCCTTATTATTGGCAATTAGGGCAGCGAGGTAGCGGCCCACCTAACAGTAGGTGGTGATTACTATTTATAAATATCTATCGCAAAAAATCAGAGAGGGTGTGCTCACGTGTGTTTGTACACGACAGAGTATTGTCTTAAAATTACAACCAGCACAAAAAAAATGCTTGTGCAGCGAGAAATTTTGTAAACATAATTTTCAAAATAAATTACAATTGTTGGATCTAAATTATAATAATAAATGAGGGCACAATTTATTTTACATGGTAATCAAACCCCTTTTTTGTAATCATATCCTACAGAATTATGTTTATATTTTTTTAGTGTTGCTTTCTCTTTTTATCTAGTTTTACAGCAAACTTTAACGCTATTATCCTCTAAAATAACAACGTTACAATTTACTTAAATAAATCGATCCAGGAGTCAAACTGAAGAGCTTACAGCAAGCATTCGTTTGCTTATCACAGAAATAGTGAATTACCTATTTATTTACAAAAATTGTCGAAGACAAATGACCTTTTTTCTAATAAGAATACACAATTTCAATACTTTTTTAAATTGAGATCCAAAGTCTAAAGTTAATTAAATTAAAAATAGATGACTTTTAAAGTATCCTCTTCCCTTTCAGCAAAAAGAGAATCATCTAAATTGAACCAATAACAAAAAATTTATGCCAGAACGTTCATAAAAAATATATACAGTCAAATTGAGTATCACATTTTTTGTCAAGACCAAATCGCTAAAAATATCAGCCAATTTGGATAAGTACGATATAAAAAGACTTTATGATATGTCTGGATTAAGTATATATACGAAGTTATGGCGGACACGTGAAAAATGTTACTTTTATCTTATATTCGACAATTCAAAGTGCTAACATGTAGAGAATATGAACTAACAGTCCTTAACATGAGCTTTTTATATTTTGCAAGATTCTCAATAATCGCTTTAATAGCTTAGTTATTTATTTCCCTCCTATTGTGTCCTCCAGAATAGGAGGGAAATTGACATTACCTCCGGCTTGGGCCCAGCAATGGGACGTAAACGAGCCGAAGTGAATATCACGTTAGTCAGACATGTTAGTGTAAGGTTTTATTGAGAGTTTTGCTTCTCTTGCACATATGCATATTACATCCCTTGGTTGTCATTTACGACAACCACGGGCCAGATAGAGAGTGGTGAATTGTATTCTTACTCAGTCACCAGAGGGAAAAGATTTTAAGTATGTACATTAATAAAAAAACACGCTGAACTAAGGAATAAATCCATATATCACGGGAACTGTACAAACACACAATACGGACCCAAAGACAAAAAATAAAAAATAACAGTAAATAACCCCATTACAGCTAAACCCGGACCAGTGACATTTGTATAGTACAAATAATTATTACACATAGGAGCCACCACACTACATTATCATTTATCTATAGTCTAGTACTTACTCTTTGTTGATCAGCAGTCCCCAGTGCCTCAAACAGCTTGTCACATCTGACAGCTGTGTGGGTTTCCACGAACAGTATCCATCTGACGTCGCTGTCCTTATACCTGGAGACTAACGGAGACAGTAAAGGCAGGATCGTCCAGCCACCAGGTCCAGCAAAGTCTTCATGGGTTATATGAATTATTGGAGATCGCTAGACAGAAGAAAATGGATTGCATATATACTTAAGTAATGAGTTACATTAAATAACCAGAACTACATACAGAATGTATCAGGTTATGGGGCAACTGTTTTAACGGGAGTTAGGCAATGGCGGTAGGAACCCAAGAAGAAATTGAAGTAACAATATCAATTCGTTAAGGAATTCAAGACAAGTAAAATTTTCAATTTTGCCATCGCTTTATCGTGTGAATCTGATTGAAATGTATAAAGTCAATGATACTTAATCTGCTACATATTCGTACTTTGTTAAATGCTCAATAGAAATTGAATAAATCAATGATTACGTTCGCATAAGCAAGACAAACTTCGTTATAATCTCAGCTGATCGGCCGATGAACGTTGATGGGGCGCCTTCGTACCTACTTTATCATAGTCGCGTTTGCACGATTCATACCTATTTATACTGTCGACGCGTTTCATGCCTACATGTGTCCTTTGTGCACATACCAACATAATATGTCACATTTAAGGCACAGACTCTTAGACACACATTTTTGAAATCACTATAACTATTATGTCTCATTGTTTTCTTGTGTAATATACATTCTAATTATGATCCATGACCGTTAAACTACAACATACTCGAGCAGGTGTTCCATAATCTGAGACACCTGTAGGTATATGTCCCTACATGGAACATGGTTGGGCGTAATTCTCTTCCACAATAACCAATCAAGGTAGAGTAATTGGAAATATTCAGAGAATTATCATAATCCTCATTCATCCTGTCACTAGAACAGTGCTGGGCGTAGGGCTCCCCCATAAATTAAGGGATAATGCGATACTTGATAGATGGGTTGGCGATTGCAGTGAGGTATTATGTTACCCACGAGAGAGAGCTGCTACCCGCTCTCACCTTTGCAACCCCCTAAAGCGATTTTTACGACTTCCACGGGAAAGTAAGGAGTGGCGACAATTGTATTCCTATCTCGTGGCTAAATGGGGAAAAAATAACATTCTTTTTTAAATAAATCATTTCTCTAAGATAAAATTTACATTTTCCAATTGCTGTACTTGTTTGTCTATATCTTCCTTAAGCCGCTTCGCCACACTGGCGTGGTACGGCTCCGGTTGGCTCACAATAGTGAACACTACATTTCTTGAACCTGTAACAAAATATTACAGTAACATTAATATCATACATTTTTTGTACATTTCTATTATTCATTGTCAAAAAGATTTTATATTTGATTCAGCTATTTTCAAGCCTCGTCTCATCCAAACAACCTTTATCTACATGATCGAACTAAAGGTGGTTAATTCTTGTTCGGACTATATTAATATTATATAAGTAATTTCCGTGTGGTGACGGGGTAAGAATACAATTTACCACCCCTATATTAGCCCTAGGTATAGCATGACGATGACTAAGGGATATGATATACAGATAACATCTTTGCAAGAGAAGCAGCAAGGTTCATCCATTTCACCTGGAAACTTCAACTGTACGTTTCCAGCGATCATTTCTCCCACGTACGTGCAGACTCTGGAATGAACTACCTGCTGCTGTGTTTCACGAGCGCTATGACATGTCCTTCTTTAAACGAGGGTTAAGAAGAGCATTTACTTCACGGTAGGCAACGGCCTGGCTGTGCCCCTGGTATTCCAAAGGTCCATGTGCGGCAACGTCACTTACCATCAGGTGTGCTGCCTGCTCGTCTGTCACCATTGGCAATAAAAAAAAATAAAAAAAAGTGGAACAAACTACTATAAAACCCTATATGTCAACATGTCAGACCAAAACTCTTCATGAAATCCTATGCCAACACGCCAAGACCAGCGCGGTATAGTAAGTAAAATTTCCTTCCAATATGAAGAAAGATCGAACCCGGCAGTGGAACTTATATGTGCTGACATAATGATGATTTAGTAAGATCCTTGTGATGACAAAGTAAGAATACAATGTATCACCTACCTCTTTTAGCCCTAGGTATCGCATAAGGTGACTAAAGGATATGATATACGGATAACATTTATACAAGAGTAGGAAAACTCGACATAAAACACTATGCGAACATGACTGACCAGCGCGACATAATTTATCAGAATCTCACTGTGGAGGAGGCTCCGGCCCAGTAGTGCGACGTATATAAACTGTGATAATATACGAATACGTCCTAGAGGCTGAATGAGGAAGAGTTTAATATAATGATTACTGGTGTTTACGCGAGTATTACACATTGTAAATAAAACTACGGATTCTATCGCATTTGTATATGAGCCTTTTAGTAATACAAAGTAAGCCTTGATAAATTAATATTAATTTAGCATTATGTCCCCTGAGTTTTCTTGCCGGATCTTTCTCAGTGTCGCCGTGATCCGATCCGGTGGTATTATACTAGATTTGTTAGGTTTTTTAAATTAATAAATTGTCATAATAATTACTACAAATTTAATGTTTTATAATTACTAACAATAAACAATATATTTTTTTCATATAGAACCATTTTCTTCTTATACTGGCAGTAAATTTGTATCAAAATGTAGGTTAAAAACTAATTTTCTGTAGCCGGTAGATAATTATAAATCTCAGTAATAACAATGACTTGTTGGACGTAAGAAATCTTAGTCCGCCCGTGACCATGAACGCTGCAAAGTGTTCGAAACGTCGGACAATCAAAAACAAACGCGATAAAATCCGTAAAGTAGTTTAATGTAGGCTCAAAATCTGATTAATTCTCCGTAACTCGTCTCATATTAGGTATTATATATGGATTTTATAATGATTGATGAATGCGTAACCATGTGCAGTCGATACGGCGCGGTGCCATTTGTCATAATTTGACGTTAATGCTGTTACGTCGTCATATGACGGCGTAAATCACGTCGTAATTTGGCATCGCGTTATGTGATGGATGTGCGCGTGTGATATTGTCAACATGGCAAATTATAAACGAGTATCTGTGCCAACATTACTTTAAATTACATTATTTACTGTTATTATTTTGTTTGAATAACCGTATCTTTCGACTTTAGTAATAATATCTCTAGTATGTTGATTTTTTTCTATTTATTAAAATAAGGCTTTGTCGCTCAGCGATAATACCGCCTTATTACACAATTAACAACTAGATTATGCTACTTACTAGTTTATATAACAAAAATGCTTCAGCTGAAGATTGATTAATTAAAATACTATTACAAAAACTAACATCAAATGGCTTCTGTTCAAAAAATGAATTTCTTAGGCTAGAATTTCGAGAACACTCCCTCAGAATGTGTAGGACATCTTCAACAACACCACACGTAATGCAATTGGGAGAAGGCACTTTTTTCATTAGATATCGGCATTTATTAGATGGAATATGGCCAAGAACGTAGTCTCAGAGCAACAGTCAAGAACGATTTATTTTATCTATCCAAGAGTACCAACAGACACGGGTAGAATGGTGATCATGTTTTATGTTATCCGAGCAGTTGTTGTGACAACTGTGAATGTTTGATGGACATTGTTGATATATTTTGCCAGATTTGCATACATTAATAAACACTTCCGCTCATATTTGTCATAACCTTGATAACAGGCTATCTATTTCATCATCATCATGCAGTCCATCTCCGTCCACGGCTGGACAGAAATGGAATCGTGGGGAGTTCCCACGTTAGTATTATTGATTCTTACTTGGCACGGTTAACTTCTATAGTCCAGGTCTCAGTCGTATTCTACGACACTTATGGTCAAAAAAGATGGTGGATTGTAATCTTACTCTGTAACCACACGGAGAACGGCTTACAGCAAAATAGTTCCGAAATTGAAATACTTGATAGTCGGCTTGGCGACCATATGTGGCGGGAATATACTGTCCACAATCGTCTGCCTACAGTCGTTGGACTACAGCCAAGAGCTGGTCCACCCAGGGTAGTATCACACTCTCGCAGAAAATCGACGGCCGAGTAGGATCAATTTGTTACTGCACTTCCTTCGGTGAGCGAGAGAGCCGGAACCTAACTATCTGAGGATATTTGCATGTGGTGGGTTTATAACCATGATTTGGTTGTCAGCTCCTAATCTATGGTAATGACGATGACTAAAATACGAAGACTGAAGACGTGAAGAATAAATGTTAAAACTCTACATTGGCACCAAAAGCTCGTGATTGTAGCTTATTGCTATTACATAAGAAGAACTTCGTTATTAAATTCTGAAGAAAAAAAACAGAAGTGTGTAGGTATGTTTTCTTAGAAATAAATATTAGATAAACAATACTTTATTTATTTTGGTGTCACCTACATGTGTACATATTCACTATTTTATTAAGTTGCGTGGATAATTAATATTGATTTGAACAATACATAGGTATTGTTCTAGCTCAGTTAGACAATATAATCGCCGTCACATATAAATCAATAATGTATATTGCTTTTTCATGTTATACTAAGTGCTCTCGATAAAGTTGTGTAACAAAGCCTAAATTAAAAACAAAGTTGTTGTATATTTTTATAATGTGAGAATGAACATATTTTGAATACTGTTTTGTATTTCAATGTAGAGTTTTGATAGGAACGTGAAAATGTCATGTGTCGCCTTTAAAATATATTTATGTTCATTATTTTAATATTTTATTGCCTTTTTTTGATTGATGTAATCTTCCGAGTAGTTCTGTAACTACTCGGAAGGGTGGAGAATTCTATTCTTATTCTAATTTTTTTTAATTTTTAAGACAACACTATGCACTAAGGAAATAATCCTTGTATTGCTGGGAACATTACAAACATATAATTAACGGACACAAATTATATCCAGACTCAGAACAACAAGTTGTGGATCACACAAAGTGTTGTCCCGCGTGGGATTCGAACCCCCGACACTGGCGTTGTAAGTCGCTATCTTAACCACTACGCCATCCGTGCAGTCCAATTCTGTAATCCAGATTCTGTAGTAAGAATAGAATTCTCCACCATTTTTCGTGCCAGTGGATGTCGTGAAAGGCGACTAAGTGATTATTGCAGATAACATCTTTGCAAGAGTAGGCATAAACTAAATAAAACCTTATACCCACCCGTCTGACCAGCGTGATATAGTAGGTCCATTTCCCTGCCATTGTAGAGGGGGCACCAGTCCAGCAGTGGAATGTATATGAGCTGTGATCATGATGAATGCAAAGAAAGTGTTGATGTAATGAATATATGATTTACGTCTGTTTTCATGTTGTGCCAAAGTTCCGAAAGGAACTTTTAACTGGGTAATTAGCACCCGTTTAAAAGTAAGAACAACTCACTGACAGACAAATTTCCGAGTTGAGAGCCCTCAGCGCTCACCCATAGTCCGGGCCAAGCTGTGAAAGCCATCTGCGGCTAACAGATATACACACACACACAAAAAAAAACTGACACAAAGACTATCAAACGAAGTTCAGACAAAAAAGGATTCTCCCAACGCAGCCAAGATAGTCCATTACCAATGTGTGTGCCTACTCTTAAATCCCGATTCCAATCCTAAATCCAATCGCAGCTCGAATTTGAGCAAATTGGGTACTCTTGAAAGCGACAATAGCGCACGATTGGAATCAAATTTGGTGGATTTTTTTTAAACTAAATGAATTCGACTCTCGTCGATTAAATCAAATATTTGCTACACCCGACGTGATTTTGTCGTAGTTAAACATCGTTAATGTTGCACAATTTCAAGAAAGCGTCTTTGTGATGATCGAGTTCGATAACGTTATTAATTTAAAGTAAGAAAATACGGCACATTTGGTGAAAATAACAACGGCAAACGCGAAGAATTCATTCTCGATTTTGTTCAAGAGTACCAAATATAAGTTTGGTGAGATTGGAATTGAATCGGATTCGAAATTAGAATTGATTTCAAGAGTAGGCCAGTGGATGACCAGTGGGTCATCCCGACTAAGGGAAGTAGGGATTCGTCACGCGTGAACGGAGGGAACAATTTCGCTAATTCTTTTTTCGTTGTGGTGTTTATTATCAGGAGAAGGTTCTTATGAAAGAAAAAATAAGAAAGTAGAGCAGAACATTAGAAAATTTAAGAAAACTTTACAATAATATTAATTTTACATGATTGTTAGTTGTTTGACATGACGACCAGTCGTTTGAAATAAATTAATCAGCTATTGACAGAATGCGTGCTGCATATTATCGTTTAATATAAATGGATCGGTTGATATATATGTAGTTAATTTATCATTACGTGTAATTTCATTTCAATTATATAGTAAGTTTTTGAAAAATGTTTATTCATCAAGCTTATATTTAAAGTTCAATTTAACATAGAGATTTTGGTAGGTTTTAATATACTATTTTCATTGATTTGATATAAAAAAGAATTTAATAGCAAATTTTTTAATTTCAATAGATTGTTTATAAAAATGGTAGCAATCAAACATACAAACATAATACGAAGAACTCGTAATGCTGCAAGTTAAAGACACAATTATAAAAGCACGTCAAACGCGGAATGAAAAAAGAATCCGTGGAATTGTAATCAACGAACTAGCAGCACTCCTGATAAGTGATATGGCCGCACATACCTATGGAATACCAGAGGCAAAGCCGGTCCACTGTCTACCCTGAAGAAAGTGTTCCTCTTAAAACTCGTTTAAAGATGGATAAATATAATAAAGTTTATTAGTTATTAGTTTAATTAATAAACTAATAAACATGTAAAGCATGACACGTAAGTTTTGCCGTACAGGGACGGAGTAAGAATACAATTCACCACCCAATATCTTAATATGGGTGTTATACATAACGACAAAGCGATATCGTTTCAGCTCACATACGTCCCACTGTTGGGGTCGAACCTCCTCCACAATAAGAGGGAAAATGACCTTACTACACCATGCTAGTCAGACAGATTGGTATAGAGTTTTATTTCGAGTTTTCCTTTTCTTGCATAGATGTTATACGTGTATTGTAACCCTTAGTCGTCTTTATGACGTCCACGGGCAAGATAGGGAGCGGTGATTTATATTTTTACTCCATCACCACACGGAAAAAGGGATTTAATATGCAGATAACATATTACAAACGATAGTAAACTAAGAAATAAAACCCTATATTAATCCGTTTGACCAGCGGCAGCGTGGTATAGTAAATCAACTTGCCTGCCATTGTAGAGATGCTCTAGGGATGTGAAAAATAATCGATTTTTATAATAATCGATTATTTTTTGTAATAAATAATTTTTATAATCGATTATCAAAATAATAAAAATCGATTTTTTTTATATTAAAATTAATCGATTATATCACTGCTAGATTTCCTAAAAAAAAGGTCACCACAATACTGCGTGCAGTGTTTCATATTATATTAGAAAATAAAAAGCTCACATTTCCTAAAAAAAAATAAGTCATCATAATCCTTTTGGGCGACAAAATCGATTATTTATTTTTAATTAATCGATTATTTTATAATCGATTATTTATTTTTAATTAATCGAATATTTTATAATCGATTTATTTTAAAGAACAAAAAATCGATTATTTAATTAATCGATTATTTTCCCTCCAAGTCACATCCCTAGGATGCTCGAACCCAGCAGTGGGATACGTATGAATTGAAGTAATGATGATGTACAAAAACATAATAAAGTCTTCCTTCCATCTTACGTTAGGGATATTAAAAAGAACAATCAATATCAAACCTTAGTACGCCCAAGGCTTTTTTAAAAGAATTATTTGTAGGAATATCTTACAAAGAAAATGTACTCTGCCTGTGCTCCATGCCCATGAATAATTCAGAAAAGTGATAACGCTCGTGAATTGTCTTATTCGGAAACTTGAGACGTGGGACAGATTAGCTCCAACTGATCGGGTGATTCTAATAAATTATTTAAAATAGTCGTTTAAATTGATCAGAAAATAATTCAAGTTCAATATAATTTATTATGTAACTTCGCGGGGCACTTACATATTGTCAATTTTAATGTTTTGCCTTAAAATAATACGCAAACGCTACTTAATTTTAACAGATTGTCAAAAATGCCAGTACATTGTCCTGTTTCATGCTTAAAGTATATATAAATAAGATATTATTGGTACGATTATATACAATACTAGCAATCCGCCCTCGCTTCGCTTCGGTTATAGGTTATAGTCGTTTTACCCGCGTAGTTCCCGTTCCCGTGTGAATACCGGGATAATATATCGCCTAGTTTACGCCCTGATATTATAGCTTTCCATTGGTGAAAGAATTTTTGAAATCGGTCCAGCCGTTTTGAAGATTACCCGGAACAAACAGACAGACAGACAAAAATTTTTTTAAATGCTATTTTAGGCATAGGTGTCGTGCAAATAACCGTGTGAGCATGAAAAAAGCCTATTATTTTGACATTACAAACAGACACTCTAATTTTATTTATTGGTATAGATCTGGTTGACCGAGCTTCGCTCGGAATATTTTTGTTGTATTTTTGTCGTATTTATTTAAATATAATATATTAATAAAAATTAAAAATTAAATAATGAAAAAAATATAAAAAATTACAAAAAGAGAATAATAATAACACCGAGATTCGATCCGACGCTGTTTGAATCAAAACAAAACAAAAAATTGGACGACTTCCCAACTGAGCTATCGTCACTCATGATGTCAACAGCGAAATTTGAATCCATATTCTATTGACATTTTATGTCATTGTATTGATTAGCTAAAAACACCGACAAAACAACATTTTCTATAAATAAAACCTAGCTAGATCGATTTTTTGGCCCTGAAACCTCTAGTATACCAAGTTTTATTAAAATCGTTGGAGCGGTTTCCGAGATCCTGAAAATCTATACCAATAAATAAAATTGGAGTGTCTGTTTGTAATGTCAAAATAATAGGCTTTTTTCATGCTCACACGGTTATTTGCACGACACCTATGCCTAAAATAGCAATTAAAAAACTTTTGTCTGTCTGTCTGTTTGTTCCGGGTAAACTTCAAAATGGCTGGGCCGATTTCAAAAATTCTTTCACCAATGGAAAGCTATAATATCAGGGCGTAAACTAGGCTATATTTTATCCCAGTATTCCCACGGGAACGAGAACTACGTGGGTAAAACGACTAAAACCGAAGCGAGGGCGGGTTGCTAGTATATATATATATATATATATATATATATACAAGAATTGCTCGTTTAAAGATCTAGAGAATATAAACGGGATAATAGAGGATATAAAGATATTTTTATAACATGATGCAAAAGACCAATTTCCCTTCGGAGGAATGTTTGCAAGTGGCAGTAACTCATCCCTAATAGTTGGATTCATTTGGACTAAAGAAAATATATATACTTTTCACATCTACTTCACTTTACGTCTTTTACTAATTCACATCATTTGGTATTTTTTTTTTTTGAAGATACCATCCCGCACAATGGAATAAATCTCTGTTTTGCGGGGAATTCTGAGTAAATGTCTTGCGTGGGAATCGAACTCATTACACTTAGTACAAAAGGTCACTACTTACGCCGTTATTTGCGCAATCAAAACTTTTGTGCCTTTTGGGCTTCCGGCTGTCGCGCTCACCGAATGAAGCGCAGCAATAAATTGCTACTACTCAGACGTCGATTTTCTGCGACAGTATGGTACTATCCCGGACGGACCGGCCCGCGGCTATAGACAGACAACTGTCAACAGTATGATCCTACCACTAAACAGGGATAACAGCAGGATGATGATTACAAACTACAGTGTAAACTCTTTATAACGTCACTCGATTTAACGACAAACTCCTTAAAACATCGAAATAACTTGATTTTCGTTGGTTTGTCATATAATCCATACAATGATACACTCTATATAGCATCACGTTCACTCGAAATAACGACGACAATACGGCATTTTTAGCATTGAGCAGTACTTTCTTAATTGCCAAAATTAGAAAACTGCAGCTGTGTACGTTCTTTGTTTTGTTATTTTATTATCTAGCACGTGTTTACCTCAACTGACCTACGAAACATTGTAATAAATTCTCTTTTGTTTTTTTGTGTGATAAACTTGCACATGTTTACTTCGGCCACTGAGCTGTCGTTAGGTTGTTAAACGTTATCTTAATCATAGTTGTTTTACGTTTGTAAAAGTCGTACTATAGTAGTAAATAAATATTAGAATAGTAAAATAATATCAATTTTGTTTTTCACTCCAATTAACGACAACTCTCTATAACGTCAAAAAATTCATAGTCCCTTGAATGTCGTTATATAGAGTTTACACTGTATATTAGATTATTATATATATTATGTCAATCTAGTAAATTCTATATTATTAATACATAATATACTTACGTTACACCACATTATCTCATTGGAATGCTACATAGATATATAAGGATGGCACTTAAATATTTAATTTCGTTTCAATCTTAAAGTGTTCAATTTTCACTGAAATCGAAGCGAAAGTCGATCAATTTCGAATGGAGCATCATGAATAATGCAAATCCTGCCATCACTTGAGGTGCGACACATTAAAATCTCATTCGACTTTATGACAACCCTGAGGTCGGCAAGATGTATTACTGAGGTACGCGATAAAGTAAAGGTTATAGAAAAGTAGCGTTAAATATGCCTACATCCAATTTATCGGTAATAGTAAAGAGTTCATGAAAAATAACTGAAGACGTATACAGCACCAATAAACTTAACCAATTCGAAGACAAAATTGTGGTAGTATTTTTTAACGACAACCTAACAATCTTTCCACACACGCATACAGGGATTAGGGACATATTGCAAACGAACGAACAGCACCCCTGTAATTAATTATTAATACTGCCGCTCATGGACTTTTGCTAGAATACCTATCGTGAAGAAAATGAAGGGAGTGTGAATGCGTGCAATGAGGTTCGGTGATACTAAAGGCATCATCAAATCGACCACCACGCAAACACCATCAGAAAGCGGAGCTTCCTCGTTCACCGAACGAAGTGAATTAATGAATTACTCTTAGAATAATAACATATAGAAGGTAAGTCCACGCATAAAAGTGAGGCATTTCAATTGGAGCCTAATGGAGCTTACGCCGGAACAGTCCCGTAATGTACAAGTCATTGCACTGCACGAACGTACGCAACTCTTAAAAAATAAATAGGTAATTATGACGGCTTGTGCATTCAAATGGTGCCACAACACATTTGAAAAACATAAAAAGGTTTTTAACATTACTTTTAAAATTATTTCGACGATTTATGTTAATAAAAACAAAATTTGATTTCGTAATTTGTATAGTGGTTTCCGTGTGTACGTGTGTAATCGTCTGCCCGTCATTAGTATTTTTAGATTCAAATTTTTAAAGTTCGAAGTACTGACACTATCCTTCTATACGTTATTATTCTAAGGAATTACTTCACTTCGTCAGACGTCGATTTTCTGCGAGTGTAGTACTACCCCGGACGGATTGGCTCACGGCTGTAGACAGGCGATTTCGACAGTGTGGTCCTACCACTTAAAAAAAGTAGTAGTAGTAATTTGAATTTGAATTTTTAGTTTCACAAGTAAATTGTATCAGATTAAAGAGCCCAGATCGCCCAAACATACTTTATTATCTAAAAAACGAAATATAGGGTTTCGAGCACTGTTCATATGTACATTGAATGCCAGCGTGGCATTAAGGATGGATGGCGCTTTTACACAAAGGTATTTATATTCTCCGCGTAATGACATACAATTCACCAACAGTCTTGCCCGCGAGTGCCTTAAAAGACGACTAAGGATTATAACATGCAGATAATTTTTATGCAAGAAAAAGAAAACTCTAAATAAAACCCTATACAAACCCGTCTGATAGCGACCCGTCAGCGTGATATAGTAGGTCAATTTGCCTCCCACAGTGTAAGTTACTGGTACGATGAAGCATTACGCCCACAGTCAGGGTTAAATGATTTTGATGTCTAGTGGAATGTTTGACGCTTATGATTTATCAGTCTCAACGAACGTGTTTGAAATAGTCCCCAACGTAAACCTCGCCTAGTATCTTTAAATCCTCGCCTCCTTTTTTGGGCTATGGTCAGCGTACCCACTGTCCAGCTCCGTCCGGGGCGATGAAGGAGCGGCGCGTAGCCCAACTCTATCTCCTCCCCTTCGTCGTTGAGCTGACCAACGGTACCGAGATCTTAACCTCCATGACCGGCCCGGCGTCATACCCTATGGGGTACTCCCTCTAAATCGGCCCTCTATCTAATCAATTTTGCAGGTATACTGGTATTCAACAAACATAAACTTCATATTACGATGAGTTAGATCATAACAACTTAGAAGCATATCATTATGAATTGCAAATTCATAATGATATGCTTCATTATCATCATCATATGATATAATGATATGCTTCATTATGAATTTGCAAAATAAATAAAGATTGTACATCCGAGGTTAAATCATTTCCCGATTCTCTTCATTCAGCATCTGTATTTAGGCACTATGTATCTTTTATATGGTGACTGTATTCAAGAGTTAAATGGCCGCCTCGTTTGCCTAAAGATGGCACTCTATTTTACTGGAACGTTGATGTTGCATGTTGATGCATGAATAAATTGCGCATCTAGAATGGCGACGCCACAAATAAGGACAGTTTTACAACGTTTAGTGCATAAATGGAAGTGGAAGCTAATTGCTGCTAAGTGATAAATTATCCTGCTAAATTACTTAGAAGTATTAACGTTAACTTGAATATTTTTCTAAACTATATGCAACAGTCATTTCAATAATGTTAAGAATATAAAGTACCTACCACCATCTTTTACGTATTCGTGACAGTTGTAAAAAGCGGCTCGGGCATCACCAGGAAAATACGCAGTAGATGTCTTCTGGGAAACTTATAATGGGCAACCTATTACGTGGCGACAATATTATGCCCGCTTCGGTGGTAAGGCCTATGTGCATCAGTGGCCATCAAATCTCATATAAACGCAATAACGTTCGTAAAATAGTTTTATTTATAGTGGTTAAACAAATTCCTCTGGTTCTCTCACTATTACCTTGTTTGATACGGTAGCAAAATGCTAGTCTTCAATCTTCGATTTTCTAAGAGTGGTCTAACCCCAACGAGCCGCATTTATGGCATGTAGAAAATTGTCAGCAACAATATCTCAGCTCATATAAATTTCACTGTTAGACTCGAGTTTCCTCCACAATAGAAAAGAAAATGACCACGAATTTTGTTTGTCAGAAGGTAATTGGTATAGGATTTTAATTTGAGTTTTCCTTCTCTTGCATAGATGTTGTATGCATACGATATCCCTAATCCGTGTTTTGAAATACCCACGGGCAAGGTGGGCGATACTTATGATAATATCGTGGTTTAACACCATTTTTTTAACCCATCGTATTACCCCAATTCCCCATTGCGCCAGCAGCTAAAGGGCTTATTTGTCACCGAACCGTCTTGAGAATGGCTCGCCCCAAGTCGAAACATGTTTCTAATTCATAATTCTGCGTAGCAAACTTATGAATTAGAAACTAAACTAAATATCAAGCTAAAGTTCTAGAAGTTACTCTGTCTGGATCTACCTGGATCCTATTTTCTTTTGTGGTAATTTTTGACAGATCGTAGGTAAATGGTAGGTCTTCTTGACCTCTCTTTCCACTGAAAATAATTAATTGCTCGATCAACTGCATTTTACTTCAGTGATTTAAAGATTCGACTGAGAAATTTATAAATTAGACGTCTTCACTGAGTAGTTCAGTTGTTTGTGCATTTTATTTCTTATAATTAGTTTGAATTTTTTTGTCCCTTTCCGTGGGACAGCAGAATAAGAATACGATTCAACCTATCTTGACTATGGATGTCGAAAAACAACTAAGGGTCGTAATACGCAAATACCATCTATGAAGGAGAAGAAAAACTTGACATAAAAACATATGGCAATCCGTTTGACACGCGTGGCATACATAGTAGGTCAACTTTTGTCCTATTGTGGAGGAGGCCTTACTTCGCTTTCATTAACTGTATTAAGTAAAATTCTGCTGCCGCGTCCATCTTTATATATTCACAATTTGTATACAGACTAAATTGATAGTCGATTAATGGACATTGCTGCCACCCAATTTTCTGGTCTGATATCTCGGCCCATCTTTACAACTGCCACGTGAAAGTGGTGAAACATTGTGCTCTTAACCCACATCATTTATCACCATGATCTTTGACTCTTCTTTCATAGCATATATTTGCAAAAGTTATTGGCAATAGTTTTATGACCGGCCATCTGCCCGACGTCAAGCCTCCTTGGGAACGCATTGTTGCTCAGACTGCACCAGATGAAGTTTGCTTAGGTTTATACTCTTTTGTGGTGCATGTGAAAACGATCGCATGACTACGTCATAACCGAGGGACAGGAACAGCGTGTGGTTTTTAGCTGGTAGTGGCACTGGCGCTGATAATATTTCGACGTTGAGCCCGGCATACCCCATCTATCAAAAGTGGGCGGGCGTATGCGTAAAAATTGCATTTTCCCACGCGAAAAAAAAGCAATGGTTTATGTACTTCTTACTCATATTTATGACATCCACGTGCAATGTGTTGATAGTATAAGTAGCCGCTACGACACAGTACGTCGGTAACTCGTCAACACACGTAGGCTCATAGTATTTCTCCATTATATTTTCGTGTGTACTAGTAAATAGAGCGTAAGTTCATCAATAATTCCTGTACAGTCAGCAAATAAACTGATCTATCCAAACCTATTGGGAGTGACACCGAGACCTGTTTGTTGAGTAGCTACTATACATACCAATACATACATGTAAATACGCCTATATACCTAATCATATATTATTCAAACGCTTTCGAAAGTTACCTTCAATGGCTCAATAGCAATAGCATACGTATGCTGATCGTGTGGTACTACACTCGAATACTAGATCCCGTGTCTCTACAGGTTTCAATTCATCAACATCATCACAGCTTATGTACGACCCACTGGTAGACTTGAGCCTCCTCCACAATGGAAGGGATATTGACCTACTTTACCACGCTGGTCAGACCTGTTGGCATAGGGTTTTATTTCGAGTTTTCATTGTCTTTCATAGGTGTTATATGCATATTTAGTCCCTTAATCGTCTTTTATGACATCCACGGGTAAGAGGGAGGGTGGTGAAACGTATTCTTACTCCGTCATCATCATCATCACTTCAACCTATCGCCGTCCACTGCTGGACGTAGACCTTCCTCATATTGCGCCACAGAGCATGATCCTGTGCCACCTACATCCAACGACGCCCAGTACACCTCACCAAGTCGAAACGGTCACCACACGGAAACATATAAAACCCTTTTCACTTACTGGTAGGGCTGCAGTTTTTTGTAGCTAACATTGGCGACAACTCGTCCAAAGTGGTACAACAATAAAAGTCAACGTCTGAGTACCTACTAACAACTTGCTACTGAGCTTTCGTCGGTAAGCGAGCGCCAAAAGGCTCTACTTCTCCATATATGGCCTTACACCATTCCCTCATCCTACATCTTCCTATGGGAGCTAGCGACTTGATTGTTCGCCTGGTATAAATGATAACCATGGACAAGAAAGAGAGTGGTGATGAATCGTATTCCGATTCCGTCATCACACGGAAGGTCGGTAGCGGAACACTATCATTAAGTGGGCTGTTTGTTTGCCTCTCACCCAAAACTTTTAAGAAAACCAATTATTTAAAATATGGTCTAGAACAATGCCATCGGCCGGCCACTGAGGACAAGTCACATCTGCTCCGGTGGTCGGCCCAAAAACGAGGTGACGTGGGTACGGGTGAGTTATGGGCCCGCGCGCCGTCCTTTCATTGCCCCGGACGGACTGGACCGCGCGTGCGCTTACCGTAGCCCACGCATAAAAAAAAAAAAAAAAAAAAAAAAAGAAAAGAACAATGCCATAACATAAGATTTGAATGTATTTTAAATGTATATGTATATGCTCTCGTCTTTTTTCCGTTCACCAATAATTTTTCATAATACCTTAGGAGTAAATATTATGGGAGGGTACCCCAAGTAGGGGGTATTCCGTCGGGCCGACCACTGATGACAAGTGACCCTGCTCCGGTGGTCGGCCCAACGACGAAGGCGACGTGCATCGTGGGTGGGTTGCGGGTGTGCGTGCTTACGCCCCTCTGTCGTCCCGGACGGAGTGGTGCGAGGAGCGCGCCGACCGCAACCGACCCCAAAAACAAAAAAAAGGAGTAAATATTATTCTGTCGTTTTGTTTTTCATCGTTTGGCTATAAACAATCCTTTAAAACACGAAGTCGTGATTATAAAGCAAATAAGAGAATTGAAATACGATGAAAAGAACTTTTCAATGTTAATTGGAAAACCGTTTGAAACCTTTCAATTTGTCTTCAATTACTCGACGTCAAATTATTCTTAGTGGGGAGTTGTTCGATGTACTTTTGAAAATAAAGAAAGTATTTTTTTATGTCTGCTATAGGAATATACAAAAGGTCTTCGTTATTTATTAAATTGAAATAATACATCCATTCCTCCTGACCTAATAAGATCTACTGTTGGCAATAGTTTTTTTTTTTACCCACAAAGCAGATGTTAAAATAGGGTTGGCGTTCGCAGTTCTTGTTATGTATTTTCACAGAAGATGAAGGTTGACGTCGAGCAGGCGCCCGGTCATAAAACTAAGCCTATTTGAAAGAATAGTATATATTGTGTCAACCCCAAGTAATTTGGATAAGAGCAGGGTGATGACGATGATGATATCATCATTCATCATCGTCATCATTCATCGTCATTGTTACGCAACACAGTGTGCGGTCTGTGCCGCCTGCATGCAACGACGCCCAGCAACTTTCACCAGGTCGCCGGTCCAAATACGGGGTCGTTCTACGCTGCGTCGTCCGATTAGTAATTCGTAGTCGCCACTCGAGAACCTTTCTTCCCCAACGGTTGCCGGTTCGACGAGCGATGTGGCCTACCCATTGCTAATTCAACGTGCTAATTCTGCAGGCTATATCAGTGACCCATTCTTCTACGGATTTCCGTATTCGGATTTTAGTACGTAGAGAAATACCGAGAAAATCCCTCTCCATGGCACGTTGAACGACTTGGAAGGTTCCAAGGCGTTCAACGTGCCATGAAGGTTTATGAGGCCGACGTTTAGATACCAGTTTCGGTTTCATATGTCATCGCTGATAACACACACCTGTAACACACATCACACAACATCGCTGGTAACACACACCGTGTTTTCAGACTCTGAGGTATGTTTGACGAGGGGATCCTCTTAAGTATCCCGATCGCTGCCTAACCGAGTTGGATTCGTCGGCTAACTTGTTCAAGGTAAAATATAATGATATTTCGACGGGATCTTGTATTGCATCACCATCGGATGGGTCATACATCGCAATGGAATCGAAATAATACTTCAGATGGCTTTTAAACTGTATTCTACAATTAGTGTTAACAATGTTCTATTATAACCAGTAATTACACGGATGCCGGCGGATAAACCACAAGTTAAGGAAACGCGGTGATTTCGACGCAACATGGCAACAACTACAACCGTTCGCCCTCGAGTCTCATCCCCATCTGAATATTCATGGGAACGCTTTAAAACAAACTCTCATAATAACATTCCAAATGTAAACGGTCATGTCAAGTGGTTATAAATTATTGCCAATCGCTGTATCGACTCCACCAAAGTGTAGCACTTTTCGTTTCCATAATCAAGTGTTTCTTAAGTGTTACGAATGACGCTGCGACAGATATATATTATTTTTTTTAGAAGATATATATATATTAATTGATTATATTAATAAAATTTAAATTATATATTTTGTAAATATGGTCTTATTTACTCCCAACTTATCGATATAAAAACGGTATCTAGATAGATAGCCCCTTAATGAAATAAATATGCTCAAGAAAACTATCCACGTGTCTTATAATTAACGGTTATTTGAAGGTAGTTTGGCG
Organism: Lymantria dispar; assembly: GCA_032191425.1. Lineage (NCBI taxonomy): Eukaryota > Metazoa > Arthropoda > Insecta > Lepidoptera > Erebidae > Lymantria > Lymantria dispar. The sequence continues at coordinate 3,318,382 of CM063444.1, read as the reverse complement.
AGCTAACATTATATAAATAATTGATTTATTGAAAATTGAAAAGCACATTTAGAACAAAATATCTTCCCATTTTGCCCGAACTATATCGGATGCAATGGAGGCTAACATCAATAATTCCGCATCGCTCGAATTCCACTGCATCTAGGGGATTGAGACCATACTCGAATATCTAAACCCTTCCAGGTCTCAATTTTACTGCACTATTTATCATGGTGCAAGGCAATTTAAGCTTCTATATTCTAGGCAATCTATCTTACAACATCTATGCTATGGGTATAAAGACTTATCTAGATAACATTAACACTTATCTCTATATATATGAATCTTCTATTCGTGTTTGTAATTGAACTCCTAAACGGCTAGACCAATTTTGATGATTGTTTTTATGTGTTCCAGTAAATTTGAGAAGGGTTTAGATTAACAATTGGACCCGGTAGATGACGTTGCTGTCGATTTCAAGGTGAATTCGTTTTATTTTATTTGAATAGTCTATTGGGTCAGCTAGTAGATACGTAAAATATTATCTCCGTGTGAGAGGAAGAATACAATTCACTAACCCCTTTCTTGTCCCTGGTTTTTGTAAAAGACGACTAATGGATTAAAATATGCAGATAACATTTATGCAAGAGAATGAAAACTCGAAATAAAACCCTATGGTAGTAGTTATAGTAGGTCAATTTGCCTCGCATCGTGGAGGAGGCTCGAGTACAACAGCGTTACGTATGAGCTATGAAAATGCTGATGATGAAAATATTACCTTATTTAAAATAATCCCTGTGTGGCGATGAGATAAGTATGAAAATGTCACAACCCCTTTCTGAGTATCGTGGCAGTCGTAAAAATTGACTAATGGTCGTACCAGGAGAGTGGGTAGATGATGCGCGTCACACATTGGAAGTATGCCCCGCCTGGGGGCCTCAGCGCCACGACCTGTCGGCGGTTCTCGGAGCGGACCTGTGGCTGCCGACCGATATCACAAAGATGCTCGGCAGCGACAGGTGCTGGTCGTCGATGGCCTCATTTTGCGAGGCCGTCATATCCAGGAAGGAAGCGACGGAGCGGGAACGCGAGGCAAGCGCCTCTGCTGACTCGCTCCGTCGCCGGCGACCCGGGAGAAGGAGGCGACAATATGCGCACCTACTCCTACCGCCCTGAATAATGACGACAGGACGTGGCCAGACGGCCATGCGTTGGGGTGCCGGGGATTGAATGTCATCAGACGATCTCTCCGGCACCCCGTAAAAGCGCGGAAGGGGCCGCTGTGGTTTTAGTGGGTATTCCGGCTGCGGACATGACCGGTGAGTCCCACACAACCCCCGCCCACTGGCGGGGGACTGTGCGTAAATGCATTTCCACAGCGTGAACAAAAAAAAAGGAGAGTGGGTAGAAGATCTCTTTGAAAAGAGTTTCCCGGAAGTTTCCCGAGACTTCACGAAGGTCAAACCTCGGTGTCTCATACTGAGATCATTGTGGATCCTGGCTTACAGGAGTTTCAGTGGTGGGATTGGTCCCAAATAAAAAAGATTACAACATGAACTCTGTGCACTACGCAAACCCACGATAATAGTATTTTATTTCTAGTGTTTTATTTAACCCATACACGCTTCTTTAGTTTTAAAAATCTCTCAATTTTCAAACAACCTTTAAAGAGCAACAATAGAAATCTTACCAAGCCGCTGCTTTAAGGCTTTAAGCTCAATACTAAGACGAGTTAATGATAATAAATAGGACTACATGTATAATCAAATTAATAAATTTATCAAGAACTACGTAAAATAAGCTTCTTCCTACGAATGCCTACTTTAAGTCCGACTAATAAGACTTTTACTAGCCAGTCAAAATAATCTTTTAATGATATCTTATATCTTTTCTTGTATATAGGTCGTATACTTGTTTATTTTAATGCTAATTTATACGTCGCACAAAGAAGTCACGTCTCAACTGAATACGTTGATCGCAAATACAAGACCGGTTAGGGAATTTCCAAACAACGACATTTTATATCGTTTGAAAAAGTACAACAAAATATAGAGACAAATGAAGCAAAAGTCGTACAATTATTAATTATATATTAATTACTTATACATACCAGCAAAATCTGTTTCACTAGTGTAGGTTCTGCTCCCGTGGGAATACCAAGATCAAATATAGCCTAAGTTATTCCTTATATAAACAGTTATCTGGTAGTATTATTAGTATCGGTCCAGCCGTATTCAAGTTTATCCGGAACAAACAGATAGGCAAAAAAATTAAACTGGTTTTTAGGCATAGGTTTCGTGCATATAACCGCGTGATCAGGAAAGAAAACCTACTATTTCGCCAATTTCAATTATATTTATTTGGTTATTTCTTAAATTTTATTCAGGTTAAGCACAAATACTCTTCAGTAAAATAAATTCCGATTAAAAAATAATCACATTTATTTTTTAACCATATATATTCCAATATTATGGTGCGGTTGTTGGCTTCAACGAAAAGAGACTTGAGATAGAAATGACTGCCAAGTTCTGTAAATATTATACGTTTTTCTAATAAATAAATTTCAGGATAATCTATAGAACTTGGCACCCATTTATATCACAAGTTCTTTGTCAGTGAAGTCGATAACTACACCGTAATTGCCATATTAATCAATTTGACTACCTTTTTTTTTGTTTATACTGGAATACCATTACTTTTTGTAAATAAATTTATTATCTACTAGCAGCCCGCCCTCGCTTCGTTTCGGTTTCAGTGGCATTACTAGCGTAGGTAGTGCCGGTTCCCACGAGAATACCAGGATAAAATATAGCTCATGTTACTCCCTGATATTATAGCTTTCCATTAATGAAAGAATTTTTGAAATCGGATCAGTAGTTTAAGCGTGAAAGCGTAACAAACAAACATACTTTCGCATTTATAATATTGGTAAGGATTATTTAAACGTGGTTTATCTATTTATAATTTGGCCTATTCCACGATGTACCTATAGTTATATTTTAGAACTATCTTCTACATTTTCTTGAATACGAGTATATGTATATTACTTCAGTCGTAACTCAAATTTATTCACTCGAATTACGAAGCATAAAACATTCTTATAGGAAGGCTATCTAGAGACTACCTAACTTATGGGCAAGAGTAACTTACGCGTTTATGCGTTCGCGTTAAAGTTATAGGTACTTAATTTCCAAACATGTAAAGGAAAATTTTATAAATAATTAAAGTAGGGACTTTGCTGCATAGGAAAACTGCATAGGGATGCAAACCAAAAGTAACATTTCATGGTGAAACTTATTTTCCTACGGAGAAGTTTTTGGTGTTATAATTATACAAGGGGTCTAATAAAATCAATTACATGGAATTTTTTCAAATTTTATAAATTTTTGGGTTTTTTTTTTGTATTCACACAAATACTTAGCTGGCTGCCAAATTTGAATTTTCTAGGTAATTTGGAAATAGGCTAGGTTTTTGATCTAAATGTCAGTCGACTGACGTCATAAAATGACGATTTTTAGACACTAAACTATCTAAATAACTATTTAAGCGGTGTTTATAAAACTTAGTAACTTATATAGTGGGTTTTAATATATATGTCAAGGTTGGTGCATTTATATTAAATAGTTTAGAAGGGGTCAAAATTGTACATTTGGTGCGCCTTTTACGTGAACTAGGCTGGACACAATGCTTATTGATGCTTACGCGAGTATTACACATTGTAAATAAAACTATTTTACGGATTTTATCGCGTTTGTATATGATTTTTGATTGCCCTACTTTTCGAACACTTTATTATTACTTTACAGCGTTCATAGTCATTGGCGGACTAGTAGTGCAGATATCTTAACTACGGTGCAAATAGCGTGCTTTTTAATCTGTAAGAAACTTAATCTCTACAATTACTTATTCGAAACTACGTTTTGTCATTCACAGATAACATTTCCAGCACAAATCACAATGTTTCAAGACGCTCATCTAATCGATACGGAGACTTAAATTCCAATCGGTTCAAGGATCTATTCAAAGTGGAAGCAAGTTCAGCGAATGTTTCGTATCTAAAACTATTTTGTTTATCAAAGGTACATTTTATCCCTAGATTTAGTGACAATCGATTTGTCAAGTCAAAGAGTAGAGTCGCTACACTCTTTTTGATACTTTTCTGAATTATCGTCGATTTTATTCTATACTAGCTACCCGCCCTCGCTTCGCTTCGGTTTCGGTCGCCTTACCCCGGCTGTACCCGTTCCCGTGGGGAACGGGTAAATACCGGGATAAAATATATACGGATATACCGGGATAAAATATAGCCTATGTCCCTTATAACCGTTTCCTGATATTATAGGTCATGATATATAAAAATTCTTTTACCAATAGAAATTGGTAAAAGAATTTTTGAAATCTGTTCGGTGGTTTAAGCGTGAAAGCGTAACAAACAAACAAACTTACTTTTGAATTTATAATATTAGTAAGGCTATCCTGTATGAAACTTTCGAAGTTGTAACCAGTGAGAGATATAGTCACTACATTTAACTGCAGAGGTTGCACCAAAAGTTTAAGTAGCTAATTAGAGTGTCGTGGCTTTTATCTACGTCCACTGTTGGACACAGATCTGCCCAATATCATCACCCGATGGTACCATAATCGAAACGCTTGGCAGTCGGTTTATCAATTGCAGTTAGTGTTATAAGTTTCCCAAAATAACGCTGCATCGAGCGACGTAAGCACAAATACTTGTGCCTGATGTCGTCTTAACCAAGGTCGCGGGCAGACCGATAGGAGATTAGTCCGCCGCCCGAAGAGAGCCCGACCGCATGAGGGCAACGCTTTTTCTTTTACGGTGGGTTATGGTAAGCGCACCCACCGCCCGGCTCCGTCCAGGGCGACGTAGGGGAGCCGCGCGGCCCCATAGCCGACCGCCGGTACCGAGTTCCTTGTCCTCCGTGGTCGGCCCAGATGGCAACGCGGTGGCAACACTTTTATTTGCTGTCACAGCGTCATTAGGGACGGTATGATTACCAATAGTCAGTTCAATGGAAGGAATACCAATTTTGTTCAATCCTCAACCGGTTTTTACAACTCCCACGGGAGAATTAAAGAGACAAAATAAATTAATTTCCTAACCCACCGCCACCAGGACGAGTTAAGAATGCAATTTTATTGAAAAATCGCATTACCAAATTGTAGTCATTAATATTTGATTATACCGAGCGTATCAGCGAATGGGCACATTTGGCCGAATAGCCCATTAATTTCAGTTTGATAAATGCGTATAATTTCGTATGAATGCATCCGAATAGCGCAATCTGCATATGCATAGAAATATGACGATAATTGATTAAATTGACAAAGCGAATTGGTTCTATTCATGCACATTAAATGCAGGCATATAATCACGACAGTCTACATGTAGGATAGTCTATATTTTATATATAAATTTCTTGTATACGTGTGTATGTCACAGAACTCCTCCTAAACGGCTGGACCGGTATTGATGAATTTTTTTGTGTGTATTCAGGGGGATTCGAGGATGTTTTAGATTGACAATTGGACCCCGTAGGTGGCGTTTATTTTAACAGAACAGCGTTTGCATATATATATATATAGGAATAAATAAAATTGACGTTTCTGTTCATCATTATTTCAGGTCATATACGTCCCACTGCTGGGCTTGAGTCTCCTCCACAATGAAAGGTAAATTTACCTTACCACGGTTTAGTATATACTTTACTATACAATTCTAAACGGCTGGACCGATTTTGATGATTTTTAGTGGCTGTTTCGATGAATATGAGAATGGTTTAGATTAATAATTGGAACTGATATATGGCGTTGCGATCGATTTCAAGGAGAAAACCTATTGCTATTTTTTTTAGATTTGAACAGAACAACCTCTGAACCTGACAACATCGATTTCAAGGAGAAAACCTATTGCTATTTTTTTTAGATTTGAACAGAACAACCTCTGAACCACTAGCTGACAACGTCAGCTAGTGGTGTTGACATGTTTCAACTCTTAGAAAACAAAACAGTAATTTACAAAACTTAAAGTTAATAATTGTTACAAACTATTTAAATGTTTCGAAATAATTAATTTTAAACTATTATTAAACCAATTAGAATCGTTAAGGGAAACGCTATGTTATTTAAAACAATTCATATTCAATACATATTGGTTTATTCACAAATATAGCTAAAAGTATTATAGTTATTGTTGAATTAATTAAAGACCGCCCAGACGCCCCAGTGGTATGGAATATATCATCATCATTTTCCGTGTGATGATGGATTAAGAATACAATTCACCACTCCCTATCTTGCCCGTGGATGTCGTAAAAGACGATTAAGGGATATAATAGGCACATACCATCTGTGCAAGAGAAGGAAAACTCGAAATGAAACCCTATACCAACATGTTTGACCAGCAAGGTATAGTAGGCTAAATTCCCTCCCATTGTGGAGGAGGTCCGAGGCCAACAGTGAGACGTTTGTGGGCTGCGATGATGATGATGATGATCATCATCATTTTAGCTCATATACGTCCCACTGTTGGGCTCGAGCCTCCTCTGCAACTGGAGGGAATTTAACCTTATTTTACCATGTTAGTCAGGTGGATATAGGGTTTTATTTAGAGTTTTCCTTCTCTTGTATAAAAGTTATATGCTTACTATAATCCTTAGTCGTCTTCTACGACATCCACGGGTAAGATAGGGTATGGTGAATTGTATTCTTATTCTGTCAAGTTTTTGCTCACGCTGTGGAAATGCATTACGCACGAATCCTCGCCAGTGACAGACTTAGCGTGTGTAGGGACACGAAAAAAGTATCGATACTTTTAGGTATCGAGTACTTTTCTTTCGATACCGATACCTACTTGTGTACTCGATACTTTGGATTCGATACTTTTACTCAATGAGTACTTTATGGCAGGTTTCGTATCGAATAAATTGTAGAAATTATTCATGTTAAACTTGACCTCCGACTCATGTTTATGGTGACGCCATCTAGTTCAAACGTAATGAACCTTCTAAAACGTGGCTCGAAATAACAGACGGTCAAATTTAAAAAAAAAAAGCTTATTCCGACATAGATGCTAGGAAAAGTACTCAGTACTCAATACTTTGAAGTATCGATACTTTTGTTTCAATACTTTATTGAGTACAATACTTTTTCTTCGATACTACTCATGAGTACAGTATCGATACTTTCTGTTCGATATCGTGTCCCTAGGCGTGTGGGACTCGCTGACCAGATTCGCGACTGGAATACCCACTAAAACCACAGACGCCTTTTCCGCGCTTTTATGGGGCAGTAGAGATCGTCTGATGACATTCAAACCACGACACCCCAAACTCTATTTCAGGTCTTTGTGGTGACGGAATGGAAATACAATGTTTATATTATAGCGTCCGTGTGGTGACGATTTTCTGTGAGAGTATGGTAGTACCCTGTACGGACCGGCCCGCGGCTGTAGACAAGACTGTAGTCAAGACCATCGACAGTATGCTCCTACCACATATAGAATTATAACCAACACATTTTGCTGACTTACTGGACCAAGTTCTAACAAAAATGTGCTCTATTTACAATTACCTATTTTAGATATATTTTCCGTATGGTGACAAAGTAAAAATACAGTTCACCAACCCTTCTCTTGCTCGTGGGTGTCGTAAGAGACGAGATACAATATGCATATAACATCTATGCAAGAGAAGGGAAACTCGAGATAAAACGCTATGGCAACACATTTGACCAGCGTGATATAGTAAGTCAATTTCCCTTCTATTGTGGAGGAGGCTCGAGTCCAGCAGTGGGACGTATATGAGGTGACATGATGATTTTATTTCGTGTCACCTGACATTTAAAACCTATCTTATATCTTTGAACAAGCAATTCTTGTATATTTCTATACATATTTTCAGAAACTGAAACGTGGTATGCAAGAGGTTTTGGAGGCAATAAATCGATCTAGCTTGATTTTATTTATATAAAATGTCGTTCCGTCGGTATTTTCAGGCATTGAATACAAAATCATTAGAATATGAATACAAATTGAGTCATCGCTGACAAAAACGAAAATAGCTTAGCTAGGAAGTTGATCAGTCGCATTCAAACAGTCCAGCCTAATTTTTAATTTTCCTATTTTTTTTATTACCAAGTTAATCAATTGACGCATAGATGGCATAGTGGTTAAGATACCGACCTACAGTGCCAGTATAGCGGTTTCGAATCACACGCAGGACAACACTATATGCGATTCATAAATTGTTCTGAGTCTGGATGTAATTTGTAACCGTTTATTACATGTTTGTAAAGTCCCCCGTGATACAAGGCTTATTTATATCCTTAGTGAAGTCTTAAAAAAAAAATTTTTTTTTTATTCATTATATCAAAATTATTACTTATTATGTCAATCTAAACAAATAAATAAAACTGAACTCTCTATTTGTAATGTCTAAATAGTGGGCTCTTTTCATGCTTATATGGTTATTTGCCCGATACCTATGCCTAAAAGCCAGTTTAAATTTTGTTTGCTTGTCTGTTTGTTTTAGATAATCCTTCTTAGATAATCGTCTATATAAGTAACTACTATAATATTGATATAATGAATAAAAAAAAATCATATTTCTTGAGTATTTAATTTGTATTTATATATACTTCGAAACAGTACCATATGTAGCGGCGGAATAAGAATACAATAATTGTATTCTTATTCCGCCGCTACATATGGTATTATTGATTAATTAATGTTAGGTAACGCCTCGTCAGGCCAATCACCGCCGCGACGTCACTGTCCGTTAGGTACTCCAGCGGGGCTTTCCAACGGACAATGACGTCATGGAGGGCAGTTTTCTGCCCACGGAGTGTTAAATTTATAATCACAGTAGGATCTATAAGAGTTATAAGGAACTCATAAAATAAAAGAAAGAAAAGTAAAAGAATTCATATTTTCGCTCATAGTAGTACAAGACGACGAAGTACCTAAGTACCTAAGACCGTCAGATCTTTTCAATAGCATACTGTAAGATACCTATCGTGCAAAGTGTCGCGGGTTAGATTCCTATGCAGGACAATATTTCGTTTCAAAAAGGACGCTTTATGCGTTCATCCGTCCGTGACCATGAACGTCAGATCTGCCCGTGACCATGAACGCTGTAAAGAAACAAAAACGATAAAAACCGTAAAGTAGTTCTATCTACAATACCTATTTTTAATCTGACGACTAAGTACTTATAAAGATACAAAAGTAAATAATATTAAAACTTGGACGTCAACTTAATACCATACATGACGTCAGAACGGTCTACAAAACTTTTTACTTTAAAAGTTTATTTCTCACAATACTCTATAAGCTGCTTTTAAGTAGTACAAGAACTTTATCTACGCTTAAGTGAAGCGGTTTACGTAAAACATTTTCTATGCATGGTTAGTTGAGGCAAACATTTTAAAGTTTTGCTATAAAAATATGTCCACATTGATAGCATTATAATTTAGATACTTACTATTCTTTCATAATTATCATCTCAGCCCACACAGGTATCATGTTTGGGCTCGAGCTGCCTCGAAAACTGACCCACAATGCCACGCTGGCATAGGAGACTAATTGACGTACGCGGGTGGCTGGTGTTAGTATAGGGTTTAATTTCAAGTTTGCATTCTCTTGCATAGATGCTATGTGCATATTAATCCCTTAGTCGTCTTTTACGACATACACGAGCAAGAGAGAGAGTGGTGAATTGTATTTTTACTCCGTCACCACACGGAATATTTTTTGTTTTTACTCACTATGACTAAGAGAAACAATATGCAGCCAAACAACAGCTATACAAGAGATGTAGATCTCGAAATAAATCCTATACCAACCCGTCTGACCAGCGTGGTATCAAAATTTCTCCTACAGTAGAACGGCTTAAGTTTGGCACTGGGATGTATATGAGTTGAGATCATGATGATGAAACACGTATTAATTAATTTATATTAGCCCACATAAGTCCCACTGTAGGGCTCAGACCACCACCACATCATTTCAGCCTATCGCCGTCCACTGCTGGAAGTAAGCCTCCCTCATGTTACGCCACAGAGTGCGGTCCTGTACCACCCGCATCCAACGACGCTCAGAAACTTTCACCAGGTTATCCATCCACCTAGTGGGGCGTCCTACACTGCGTCGTCCGATACGTGGTCGCCACTCGAGAACCACTCTTCCCCAGCGGTTGTTGGTTCGTCTAGCGATGTGGCCTGCCTCCACCACAATGGAAGGCAAAATAACTTACTATACTGCAGCCGTGTTGGTATAGTGTGTTACTTCGAGTTTTCCTTCTCTTGCATAGATATTAACGCATCATATCCCTTAGTAGTCTTTTACGACACCCACGGGCAAGATAGGGGGTAATGACTTGTATTCTTACTCCGTCAGTACACTGCCAAACACGTATACTATATAGAGACACTATATATATATATATATATATATGCTGCTGATCCACCTTTGCTTACAGTCAGTCGTTAACATAGATAGTACACTGCCAAACACGTATACTATATAGAGACACTATATATATATATATATATATATATGCTGCTGATCCACCTTTGCTTACAGTCAGTCGTTAACATAGATAGTACACTGCCAAACACGTATACTATATAGAGACACTATATATATATATATGCTGATGATCCACCTTTGCTTACAGTCAGTCGTTAACATAGATAGATAGTCGTTACTATCGACAAGTTGAAAGTAAGTTTCTTGAGAACGCAGCTGTTAAATTATTCAGAATATCCCCAATATAGCTTAAAACTTGAGTCTGCGTGAGAAATGAACATGTGCGAATTGACAGAATTTGACTTCAGGAATGGCTCGCGTTGTTTATAATATAGTCTGTTAATACCCCTATCATCTCAGCTGAGAAACATCCCACTGTGGGCTCGAGCATCCCCTACAACAGGACAAGAATTTTTGGAAACAATTAGTGGGGGAAGAAGAATGTACCGTACCCCAGCTGGTCACGGGCGTCAAGGACTTTCTAGACAAAGGATAATCGACAGTGTAATCCTACCACATGAAAGTTTTTCGTCTTTTACGAAATCTGCCGAAAAGGAAAAGATAGTTTACTGTATACTTACTCCGTCCCCACAGGATAGTGTTAGATATAGGCCTCTAATAGCAAGGGTATATAATGCCATAAACGTTACGCTTGCTATGCGTATATCAAAAATGTTGTTATCAATTGAACTTTAAATATTTATTGCACTTCATATTTTTTTCTTAAGTTACAAAATTTTGTACCTACTATGAGCCCTGTACGCGTGGCCTACATTTCATTTATTAATTCGATCAACCAGCATCTTTTACATATAAAATTAATTAACTATACACATTTGGGTATAAATAAAATTAATTAAAATAAATACAATGTCTTAAAATAAAATCTGGGGGCACGGGAGTGCCCCCGCTAAGTCGAGCAAAAAAAAAACAGTCGGGCAAAACGCAACACTGCCGTAACATACTTTTCTCGAAGCAATTCGGGTCATTTTCGACCCCCTATAACTTCGTTGTGAATAAAACTAGAAGCCTGAATTTTTAGTAACCCAGCAGGCATTGTATACACATTGTGTATTTCAAATTTCATTCAATTTGGACCAATAGTTTAAGAATTATAAATTCTTATAGTGACTATATCAATATTAAATATCTTTTATGTTTTAAATAAATAGATTGACTTGGCAATCGCACTATGTTTAGTACAATTTAATATAATATGTATTACTTGTGAGGTATATTGTGTTTTCATGCGATTGCCAAGTCATTCTGTTTATTTAAGACATAAAAAATCTTTAATATTGATATAGTCACTATAAGAAGTTGTTAGGTTAGCTATTTACGTAACAACTTAAGAAGAAAAGTCCCTTAAGCAGGGTCTGAATGAATTAACCGATTTGGTATAACATGGATCTCACAACTTTTTATGGTAGAAGAACTCAGTTGCGAGGCTTGGCTTTATTTACAAGTTTTGTTTTTGATGGTATACATATTTACACTAGCCCGTACATGAATCGTGCTACAGTAATTCGAGTACTGACAGTCAAAACTTTCTGCGATGCGATGCTGTTGACTGGTCCGAATCTAATAAGAAATACAGTACAAGAGCGGAATCCTTAGTAATGTTATAAATACGAAAGTAGGTTTGTTTGTTTGTTCCGCTTTCACGCTTAAACCACGGAACTGATTTAAAAAATTCTCTCACGAATGGAAAGCTATAATATCAGGGAGTAACAAAGCAAAGGCTCCCTATGTCTGACCAGCATGGTATAGTAGGTCAAATTCCCTCCCATTGTGGAGGAGGCCCGAGCCCAACAGTGGGACGTATGTGGGCAGCAACGATGAACAAAGGCTATATTTTATACCGGTATGCCCACGGGAACGGGAACTACGTGAGTAAGGCAACTGAACCCGAAGGGAAGCGAGGGCGGGCTGCTAGTATTTTTATAAATTGTTATAATTTTATCAAGATTTTTATACGTTTTAAATAAAACTACTTTACGGATGTTATCACATTTGTATTTCATTCTGCAACATACATGGGCACGGCTGGACCATGAATGCTGCAGTGTTCGAAACCTTGAGCAATCAAAAATCAAATACAAACGCGATAAAATCCGTAGTTTTATTTAAAATGTGTAATACTCGCGTAAACATCAGAAATCATTATTTTTATACGTTAATTTTAAAGCTCATACGAAAACCACGAGAAAGTAAGTGAAAATGTTACTTGTATTCATAACTAACAGAGAAATACATAACTCTTATTAAAACTAATAGAAATTGTTACTTAAAACATCAAAATTACATTGTAAAGTTACCAAAACCCGTCTACGAAATGAATAATTAGAACATGTTACAAGTTCAATTAACAACATATGTGCCATCGTTAATAAATAACTTATTGTCCGCGGGATGGCTCAAGTTTTGTATTCAAGTCGCGTACTACGAATACTAAACGACATACCAATTAAACAATTCAAGGATATCATTACAATATGTTGTGATACAAATATAGTGGTAGAAATAATATTGAAATATATAATGATTAGTAACATCATTCAGCCTATTGTCGAACCCTGCTGGACGTAAGCCTCTCTCATGTTTTGCCACAAAGTGCGTTCCTGTGCCGCCTGCATTCAACGACGAACAGCAACTTTAACCCAGTTGTCGGTCCACCTAGGGCGGCGGGAGACATCCTACACTGCGTCGTCCGGTACGTGGTGTCCACTTGAGAACGTTTCTACCGTAGCGGTTGTCGGTTCGTCGAGCGATGTAGGTGGCCTACTTGCCACCTCATCGTGCTAATCCTTCGCGCTATGTCGATTATAGCCGTTCTTCTACGGATTACCGTATTTCGGATTCAATCTCGCAGAGAATCACTGTCTAACGTTGTTCACTGGTTTCATTTAATTTAGTTCTAAATGAGACAAAAACTAAATGTATTAAATTTACTACTCCCAATGTGAGACAAGTGGAAACCAATGTTCAAATGAATGGGGTGGCTCTGGACCTTGTGGAATCAACCACCTTTTTAGGCATCACTATAGATAATAGACTCCAATGGGGGCCTCATATTGAGAAACTGTCAAATAGGGTCAGCTCAGCGGCTTATGCGGTAAAAAAAATTCGCGCGTTAACCGATGTTGAAACAGCCAGAATAGTTTATTTCGCATACTTTCATAGTCTCATGTCATACGGCATTTTACTTTGGGGCTGCTCCGCGGAATTTAATAGAATTTTTATTCTACAAAAAAGGGCGGTCCGCGCGATATATAATTTAGGCCCAAGAGTGTCACTAAGAGAGAAATTTAAAGAGATAAATATTCTGACTGTTATATCTCAATATATATACGAAAATGTATTTTATGTAAAGAAAAATATCGGTAACTTTGAAAAATATAGTGACATTCATCATGTAAATACTCGGAATAAGGATAAATTAGTTGTACACAGTACTCGTCTTCAATGAGTTAACAGATCCTTCATGGGGCAATGTATACGCTTCTACAACAAATTACCTATTAATATTCGAGATATGCCAGTTAATAAGTTTAAAAAAGCAATCAAGAGTAGATTTTGTAGAAAAGGTTATTATAAAATCTCGGATTATCTTGATGATAATACAGACAACCTATGAGCAGCTCCTCATTCAGGCATTTTCTCATTATTTCAAAAGGTGTTACATACATGTTTATTCTGTTGCTGTTAATATAATTGTAAAGCGTAGCGTGTTTTGCCAAACGAATTTGTTATTTAATCTGTGTTTTATGTTTGTGGCACATGGTATTGGTCATGCTCACTGAAGGGTCTGCTTGCGGTAGCTACGAGGAGCGGGTCACTCCCTTCCCTCCATTGTGGTTGAGGGGAGTGATGGCTGCTCTAGTGGTTAACTCGTGATCGGGTGCCGCTTGCGGGATCTGGTCCAGCCATGGGACTTTTTCGTTATATTTAATAACTGTATTATATGAAAGTTCGAAAGGCATCACACTGGAGCTATTAATAGACATGTTGTTGTATATTATCTTATTAAAAAAAAAAATAGTAAATAAATAAAAAAGAAGACAAGCCCACTGAGTTTCTTGCCGGATCTTCTCAGTGCAGTCGCGTTCCGATCCGGTAGTAGTTGTAAGGTAAAATGTAAAAAAGTGACCATATGTAAGTGCCCCCGCGGGGTTTATGCATAATAAAGTATTTTAATTTGAATTTGAATCCCCAAGCAAAGCTCGCTGATAGCACGCTGAGTGACTTTGGGCTTGGTTACGAGGCCCATATTGAAGGAGCACGTTGCCGAGCCGTAAGTCATCACTGGTAACACACACTGGTCGTAGACTTATGTTTTCAGACACTGAGGTATGTTGGACGAGAAGATCTTCTTAAGTTGCCCGAATGAATACATGCATTTTGAATATTATTAGCATGTTGTGTACAAGTCATGCATTGTTGGGGAATACAAAGAAGCAATTCCGCTGTTCGTTCTGGTTATATGAATCCTTATAGAAGTTGAAGGGGCAATCTTGTTTGCACATATATTGTAAGAAAATATGAACAAGATATTGCTTGTTATTCTATTTTGAAATACCAAAACTTTATTCTAATTTAACAGTATCTTTGTAATAGATACATCGAACCACCATATTTTGGTGGTTTCTTTTAATGGCTAATTACAATTACCAGCACTACTACCCCGCTCTTTTATATATAAGGGAGCAACAGGCAAGCAGAGAACAGTGCTGCCTGTGTCATATAAAGACAAAAGAAATTACTTCCCAACCTGCTATTAATCTAAACTTTGTTAGGAAGGCACACATCCAACAGTTAGCGTGGGTAGCCTGATTATTCATCTGTAAGTCATGATCATTCTGCTTTTACCGTCCATTGCTATAAGCAGATCTCCACTATAGAAACTTGTAATGGCTCCCTGTCTCCATGTAGTGACGAAGTAAGGATACAATTCATCATGCCCTATCTTGCCCGTGGAAGTCTTAAAAGACGACTAAAGGATAATATAATATATGAATATGCAGATAATATATATGCAAGAGAAGGAAAACTTGACATAAAACCCTATGCCAACACGTCTGACCACCTCGGTATCATCATGATCATCATCACAGCTCATATACGTCCCACTGTTGGGCTCGAGCTTTCTCCACAATGGGAGGTAAGATGACCTACAATACCACGCTGGTCAGACGTATAGGATCTTATTTCAAGTTTTCCTTATCTTGTATAGAAGTTTTATTCATATTATTTCCTTTAGTCGACTTTTATGATACTCACGGCCAAAAGGGGATGGTGAATTGTATTCTTACTCCGTCACCACACGGAAAAGTGTATCACGGTATCATTGGTAATTTTCTAATGTGGAGGAAGCCCGTGTCCATCAGTGGGACTTATATGGGCTAAGACGATGATGATGTCCTGCAGGGCTCGTGCGTGGTCTGACCGGACTACAACCAAACAAAAAGACAAGAGTTTCTCAATTATCTCAACGCCTCTCAGAGTACGTCACCTGATTTCATTTCCGAACGATTAATCGCGCGTCCTCGAATTAATCCGAATGTTGTGCGAATAAATTTCGCTTTGATATCAAATTTATCACAGGATTTTTACGATTCATTGAATTCCCTTTTAACGTTACACACTGTTTGTATATTAATGTACGTGTACGTATATGATTTTTCGTGATAAAATTCCAACAACGCTGTGAATAATACGGTATATTGTATGAAATGATGTATTATGCTTGTTTATTTTTTGCTCTATGGTAAGCTCGTGTTGGTTTTCGTCTAAATCAAAAATATTATTTCTTAGAATCTTATATCTTTAAACGAGCAATTCTTGTATCCATACTAATATTATAAATGCGAAAGTAAGGATGTTTGTTTGTAACGTTTTCACGTTTAAACCACCGAACCGATTTCAAAAATTCTTTCACCAATGGAAAGCTATAATATCAGGGAGTAACATAGGCTATATTTTATCCCGGTATTCCCACAGGAACGGGAACTACGCCGCGGGTAAAGCGACTGAAACCGAAGCGTAGCGAGGGCGGGTTGCTAGTATTTATATATATTTCTATATTTTCAGAATCTCGCAAACGGCACCAATGATTTTCATGAAATTTAGTATACTCAAGGTTTCGGGGACCAAATAATCGATCTAGCTAGCCTTTATTTATAGAAAATTTCGTCTTGTCGGTGTTTTCAGCTAGTCAATAAAATGTCATTAGAATAGGAATATAAATTTAGCCATCGCCGTCAAGAGTGACAATAGCTCAGTTGGGAAGTTGTCCAGTCGCATTTGAACAACGTGAGATCGATTCTTGGTGTTATTATTATTCTGTTTATTAATTTTTGATATTTTTTTCATTATTTCATCATTTTTATTTTTTTATTAATATATATCAAAGTATGTCCGTCAAAAATTCAATTTGCTAAAAAATGTACCGAGCAAAGCTCGATCAACCAGATATTATTAGCCAACGAAATTATTACAGAACTAGCAACCCGCCCTCGCTTCGCTTCGGTTATAGGTTATAGTCGTTTTACCCGCGTAGTTCCCGTTCCCGTGGAAATACCGGGATAAAATATAGCCTAGTTTACGCCCTGATATTATAGCTTTCCATTGGTGAAAGAATTTTTGAAATCGGTCCAGCTGTTTTGAAGATTACCCGGAACAAACAGACAGACAGACAGACAAAAATTTTTTAATTGCTATTTTAGGCATAGGTGTCGTGCAAATAACCGTGTGAGCATGAAAAAAGCCTATTATTTTGACATTACAAACAGACACTCCAATTTTATTTATTGGTATAGATTATCCGCGTGATGACGGAATAAGAACACAGTTCACCACTCACTCTTACCCGCGGATGTCGTAAAAGACGACGAAGGAGTATGATAGGCATATAACATCTATTCAAGAGAAGGAAAACTCGAAATAAAACCTTATACCAACCCGTCTAGAACAGCATGGTTTGGTAGATCAATTACTTTCCTATTTTAGACGTAGATCCCTATATGATAGCTAAGATGATGATAATAATGATAATAATTAAGCGTTCCACGATGGGATAAGAATACAAGGGTTCACCCATTATCTTTCTGTGGGAGTCGAAAAATCGGTTAAAGATATCACTAAGATAATGGGCAGCAGCGGTTTCTTGGCAAACTTATAATATCGACTACCATCGCCAACTCCCTGCCAAGCATGACGATTACGACTGATGACAAGTAACCCTGCTCCGGTGGTCGACCCAACGACGAAGGCGACGTGGTGTTCGGGTGGGTTGCGGGTGTGCGTGCTTATGCCCCTCTGTCGCCCTGGACGGTGTAGTGCGAGGAGCGCGCCGACCGCGACCCACCCCCCAAAAAAAAAAGCATGACGATTACAGTACTTTTCCTTCAAATAAATGAATTCTTTCTCTGGTAGATGCCTACGTACAGCAGTGGACATTAATAATATGTATATGTAAAAACTAACACATTTTTTTGGACCAGTTATAGTCCGATCATACCGCGCCCGATCATGACAGAGCGACGGAAGGGTGGCGTGGGTCCTCAATGTATTGATCAAACCATCAGGATCACTGCCCTGACTCCAGTGACCGAACGAGATAGTACTCTAAATGTAATGGGTTGTATTCTCAAAGAGCATAATTCATGTAAATATAACGGGCTTCACGTATTTTATCGCGTTTTATTTGATTTTTGATTGCCCGAAGTTTCGAGCAGTTTACAGCGTTCATGGTCACGGCCGGACTGACAGTTCGTCAAAAATCAAATACAAACGCGATAAATACCGTAAAAGTTTTATTTAAATTTGTAATACTCGCGTAAACATCAGAAATTATTAACCATAATTCTTTGCTAAATCCTGTTTTTACATTGAATCCTAAATGTTATAGATTAGATTCTGAAACACCCCAATTCTTGTTGAATAAATAAAATGCCCAGAAAATTGTGTTATGTCTGAATGTAATATATATTAATTAATTAGATGATTTTAAAATATAAATTAATTAAAATGTTTACAACAACAGAATTCATTATTACGCCCAATAGATTAAAAGCTTACGATCTACGAACAAGCAGGTATTAGCAAAAAAGCCCCTTTTTTCGGCGGGCTATGTTCAGCATACTCGCCATCCTTTCCGTACCGGGTGATAAGAAGGCGGCGCGTGGCTCCATAACCCACCTTAATCCTTTCCTCCTCGCCATTGGGCCGGCCACTGGTACCCAATCTTGACGTAGGTGGCCAACCCGGAAAATGACTTGACGTCAGTGGTCGGCCCGACGGAGTACCCCTTGAGGAGTACCCTGTCCTCGACCGACGTCCCCTCGGGGAGGGTGGTAAAAAACCCCTTAAGGAATTATTAATGGGACACCACACACTCTAACACTGTAACTCTTGTAAGCATGAATGCATAATGATTAATAGAAACCTGAAAAAATGAGCCGGGTAACATTTAATTGTCTTGGATCCCATGACAAATTAAAACCGGAGACATAAAACGGGAAACAAGACTCAAAATTGACTAATAAGTCAAAAAGAAGATACACAGTCAAGCACAGCAATACAGCAACATGGTTACAACAGAACGTAATTTTTACGCGAAAATTGTCTGAGGAAGGAGATGATGGACAGCAGGACTTCCTGGGTAACTTTTAAAACCAACTGCGATCATTAACCCACCTGTGAAATATGGAGCTTAGGGCTGAATCCCCCATTAGAGAGGAGGAACATAGGCATATTCACCAGAAAATAGTCTCGATAGATTTATGAGGATAAAAAATATGTAACGAAATGTTGGTGGGTCTATAGATTATTACCACTTCCGGAAAAAGACGTAAGATTATAAAATAAAAAATATTATCATCATAGGTATCAGAAAGAAAGAAAAACATTTATTTCGGTTTCCAAAACATAAGGTAAATAATCAAAATTCTTACAAATTTATACACATCATCATCATCCATCATTTCAGCCTATCGCCGTCCACTGCTGGACGAAGGCCTCCCTCATGTTACGCCACAAAGTGCAGTCCTGTGCCGCCTGCATCCAATGACGCCCAGCAACTTTCACCAGGTCGTTGGTCCACCTAGTTGGGGGGGGGCGTCCTATACTGCGTCGTCCAATATGTGGTCGCCACTCGAGAACCTTTCTTCCCCAGCGGTTGTCGGTTCGTCGAGCGATGTAACCTGCCCATTGCCACTTCAGCGTGCTATGTAGGTTACACCTGTTCTTCTACGGATTTCCATATTTCGGATTCTATCTCGCAGAGAAATCCCGAACATAGCCCGTTCCATAGCACGCTGAGCGACTTTGAGCCTTGTTATAAGGCCTACATTTAGGGACCACGTTTCTGTGCCGTAGATCATCACTGGTAACACACATTGGTCGTAGACGTGTGTTTTCAGACACTGAGGTATATACATATAGGATACAGAAAAAGGTCCCACCTCAGCATAAGCTACATCACAAACGTGTTACAGCGCTGATTTTCAGGTAAAACCTAGATCACGCTATATAAGTCTCACTGTATAAGTCCCATATCACGCTACATAAGTCTCACTATTGGACTCAGGCCTCCTCCACAGTGGGAGCGAAATCGAACTACTATTCCTCGCTGGTCAGTAGACAGACATGTTGGAAAAGGATTTTATATCGAGTTTTCCTTCTCTTGCATCGATGTTATCTCCATATATCACTTAGTCGCTTTTACGAGAGGCACGGGCAATAGATATGATGGTTATTTGTATTCTTACTCCATAACCACACGAAAAAAAATACAGGTGTATTTTTCTGTATATTCCTTTAAAAGTAAATCATGAAGTATATCTATACCAATAAATAAAATTGGAGTGTCTGTTTGTAATGTCAAAATAATAGGCTTTTTTCATGCTCACACGGTTATTTGCACGACACCTATGCCTAAAATAGCAATTAAAAAATTTTTGTCTGTCTGTCTGTTTGTTCCGGGTAATCTTCAAAACGGCTGGACCGATTTCAAAAATTCTTTCACCAATGGAAAGCTATAATATCAGGGCGTAAACTAGGCTATATTTTATCTCGGTATTCCCACGGGAACGGGAACTACGCGGGTAAAACTACTATAACCTAAAACCGAAGCGAAGCGAGGGCGGATTGCTAGTAGATAAATAAAAATTATTTGCGGTATATGGATATTAGTCATTAATTATATTTGTCCGTGTGGTGACGGCGTAACAATACAATTTACCAATTTGCCCGTGGATGTCGTAAAAGATGACTATGGGATATTACACGCATACAATATCTGTGCAAGAGAAGGAAAACTCGAAATGAAACCGTATACCAACATGTCTGACCGGCATGGTATAGTAGGTCAAATTCACTCGCATTGTGGTAGAGGCCCGAGCCCAACCGTGAGACATACGTGGGCTGCGATGATGATGATGACATTTGATAAGTTTAAAACATATTAATAAGTATTTTGGTTCAATAAAATTACACTAAAACTTCTTCAACCCGTAGGTACATGTCCCAATCTTAGGCACTAGCTGCGTCTATAATAAAAAGAAACGAAGAGATGGATATACGAATGTTTTGGACTTGCAATTATGCATAATACAATTACGTCGACTTTTAAACATCCACAGACAATTAACGGGCAATATAGTAAACTTACTATGAACAATTATTAAAAAAAAACTTACCAAAGCACCAAATATAGTCTATGTAAGCGAGAATTAGCACCAACGTTACAACTGAAACCAAAATATATAAAACTGTAAAAAAATTATAGAAAACGACTAAACTAATTAAAATACTGTGTATGTAAAACGTCAGTAATATTCTTTAATACTTTTTAAAGTCACAATTTTAATTGTATTCTAAATTTAATATCTAGAACTTAAAAAATAGACTAAAATACGCGGACGTACCTCTCGCGAACATATTGGCGGGAAACTTGGAAGCAAGGGGCGTGCAGCACCCTCGCCATACAAATCGGTACTGAACAAACCCGAACCGAATAGATCAACGAATCAACGCAACGCGAAACGAGACGATTTTTTATTGAGGCAATGGCACATCGCTGCACAGCCTTCTATGGACTTTTGAGCAGGAATTCATTGCAAATGTTTTATAGCTGTGATACTTAAATTATTATTTGTTCCTTATGTGGAAACTTGGTAGACGTGCTGGTTATGTTAAGAGTATACGTAACCGTAGAGAATGCATGAAGACTAATGAGTGTGAGTGAAGCGATGGAAGTATGTCCGGATCGTGGATTGTGGCAATCCCTAGTCTCTGCCTATCCCTCTGGGAAGCGGATATGAAGCTATGTATGTATGTGGAAACGGGCTAAGATAAGATTACAATGTGTCGTCACTTCTTACTTTGACGCAAAAACCGGCTAAGATCAAATCACCAGAGTAGTGGGCAATAGAACTTGCCTGGGGAACGTACTGCCACCGTCACCTTACTTGACAAATATTATAGTATATAGTATATACCACCTACCCAATTTATTGCATTATCCTGCCTAAAGAATGTCAACGTACAAAAATCAAGGTAGATGGATTAACGAATAATAAGTAATTTGTGCTAAAATGGCCGCTTCTGTAAGATGCAAAGTGGTGGCGACTACGAATATTGCCAACTTTTATACGGTTAGTAGATATCGTAAAGGACAACTACTTTACATCGATATGGACCAAATCCATCCGTTGCCATCTGGTCAAAATTACATTCTCAATAAAAAAAACGGCTAAGTGCGAGTCGGAATCGCGCACGTAGGGTGCCGTACCAATTATACCAATAAATAAAATTAAAGTGTCTGTTTGTAATGTCAAAATAATAGGCTTTTTTCATGCTCACACGGTTATTTGCACTATACACATGCCTAAAAGTCATTTTATATTTTTTTGTCTGTCTGTTTGTTCCGGGTAATCTTCAAAACGGCTGGACCGATTTCAAAAATTCTTTCACCAATGGAAAGCTATAATATCAGCGCGTAAACTATGCTATATTTTATCCTGGTATTCCCACGGGAACAGGAACTGCGCGGGTAAAACGACTAAAACCGAAGCGAGGGCGGGTTGCTAATTATCTATAAAAATCGCGTTCGATATATGGGAGCCACCCTATAGCGGCAACAAAAATACATAATTTGTAAAAATTTCAACTGTCTAGCTATCGCGGTTTTTGAGATACAGCGTGGTGACAGATAGACGGACGGACCGACAGCGAAGTTTTAGTAATAGGGTCCTGTTTTTACACTTTGGGTATGAAATCCTAAAAAGGGTTGACGTCAGGCAAGTCATAGAATTATTGTTAAAACTTTTCACATAATTGCGATGAAAGATGAATACACAGGGCGACGCATTATTTTTGTTTCCTAGTATTGCGGGGGACTTTACAAACATATAAGTATCGGACACAAATTACATCCAGACTCGGAACAATAATTTGTGGATCTCACAGAGTGTTGTCCTGCGTGGGATTCGAATCCCGACACTGGTACTGTATGTCGGTATCTTAACCACTACGCTATCTGTGCCGTCAGAATATAAGTGGAACGATCAAGTGCAATAGTGGTATCATCATCATCAGAATACCACCACTTTAGAAATTGTTCGTCCTCCAGTTCTTTGCCTGAGTATCTATACCAATAAATCAAATTGGAGTGTCTGTTTGTAATGTCAAAATAATAGGCCTTTTCACGCTCAAATGGTTATTTGCACTATGCATATGCCTAAAAATTACTTTATATTTTTTGTCTGTCTGTCTGTCTGTTTGTTCCGGGTAATCTTCAAAACGGCTGGACCGATTTAAAAAAATGGAAATAGAAATTTCCATTTCACCTATGGAAAGCTATAATATCAGGGAGTAAACTAGGCTATATTTTATCCCGGTATTCCCACGGGAACGGGAACTACGGGGATAAGGCGACAAAAACCGAAGCGAGGGCGGGTTGCTAGTTTAAAATAAAACTGGCTCTTTTTCGCTTTTATAAGTTTAATGTTGCCACGTTATGTTATTTACCTGAAATTAATGTGGAATTATATAATTTTAAGCGTCAAATTTTCTTGATGTATTGTCGTATATTATAGTGAACATAGAAAAAACTCATGAGGAATATCTACGCTAATATTATACAGAGGAAAAATTTGAATTTTGGGGTGTATATATGTTTGTAATGAATAAACTCAAAAACTACTGTAGCGATTTCAAAAATTCTTTCACCATTGGAAAGCTACATTATCCCTGAGTAACATAGGCTATATTTTATCCCGGTATTTCCACGGGCACAGGAACTACGCGGGTAAGGCGACTGTAACCGAAGCGAAGCACGTGCGGGTTGTTAGTAGTAAATAAAATTGAACTACTTGTACCCAATAATGACGTATTTTAACGTATTATTATTTAGGCGTTTATGAGCTGAAAAAGAAGAGCGTGTTATGCCACCGCCTAAGTATTTAACAGATAAGTGATATCTGCATATTTCACCCCTTTCTTTAAGTTGATGTGTTGTTTTGTTTTTACGTCAGAAAACACGTAACTATCAGATCGCTAAGATTACAGAGCAGTTTTAAAGTAGAACATATCGTATAGATTATGTCCAAATATAAAAAAAGGAAACATTTAAAAAAAAATCTAAAACAGATACCTCAGCGAATACCACTTACTAATTACTGCTGATGCTTGAAAATCAAATAAATGAAATCCTTGAGGAGAATAATAAACATGAAGGGAGAAAGATCAAGAATGATTCTTAAAAATTGATCATCATTCAGCCTATCTTAAAAATAACCTTTCTTAAAAAATACGCAAACAATTTCAAATATACATACGTACATTGCAAATTAAGTACTACAATATTCCAATTTACGCCGATACAAACGACAAAATCAATCAAGTTGATTGGCCTATTCACAATGTCCTCTTGGCATTGTACAAATTGTGGTTTTTCAGACCTCAACCCCATTGTGCGAGACAAGTAATTGGAGTGCAGTGCACCCCCGCGGTCCTTATCTAACTATTAATTAAATCCAAATGGCTTCGCTGATAACACAACAGCAATAGCTCTTTTGGTATCGAGTTTTCCTTCTCGTAAGAGAAGAGAGCGGTAGTCAATTGTATTTTTACTCCGTCACCACAGAAAAATTACAGACATAAACAGTTAGGTTTGGCAAAAATCATGTGTGACAAGATTGTATTATTTAAAAATATTTTCACCTTCTACGTTATCAAAGTCGCGGGTTAGCCCAAAGTAACTGTTACACGCGGACGAAGTCGCGAGCGTAAGTTAGTGTTATTTAAAATTAAGGGATCGTTGGTAAAAACGCGCAAAAAACTTTTTTACTTCTTCATGAAAAGACACGATTAGGTTTAGGAACTGCTATTGCCAACCCGCTGTCCGTCACCATTAGCGCAATATTCCCCTTAAGGTCCTATTTACAATAATAGATTTTGCTAAGCTGATGGATTGAGACTGATTGGTTAAGGTTTTTATTAAGTGATTTCATTATCTTGCAGTGACGTCATCTGCTTGTATTCATTTACGACAAGCGGTGAAAAGGAATAGTAAATTGTAGTATTACTCCAACAGCATAAAGAAAAACGGCAGTTGAACGATTAAAATCTAGACAAAATATAAACGATATTAATACTAAATGGACATATTGTAAATAAAATAATATAAACTACAACATTGATATAAAAATGTTACGTCTTGCAGTACATAAAATGTTCAAAATGAAATTCTCCAGACACGTCTGCACAATAAAGTGAAGTTGGTTTCAAGAATGTTATATTTCATAGAACGGCTCATAACGACCCCGAGTTTTAAGTTTGCAGTTTGTCTTTTGAACTTACTTAGATTGTACAAACCGAGACATGGAGTATATAGTATTTGCTCCGTGAACTGGAATAGAAAATAATTTCGTAATTTAATAGTTTTATTTTGGAGTGTATTAAAATGAGACTGAAACATCATCATCATTTCAGGCCAAACAAGTCCCACGGTTGGGCTTAGATGTCTTCTATTGTGCGAGGGAAATTGACCTACTATACTACGCTGGTCGCACGTGTTGATATAGAAATCTTCTGTTGCCTCGATGTTTTTTGTATATCATATCCATTTGTCGTCTTTTGCTACACCCACGGGGAAGAGACGGGGTGCTGAATTGTATTCTTACTCCGTCACCACATGGACAGGCTAAATATCAAAATAGAAAACAAATCTCCATGCAAATAAATTCCTTTCCTCTCTTTAATTTTTGGTACAGGAACTTTCTAGAATAAGTATAACAAAAAACTATGAAGAATTTAAAATTTAATCTAATAAATTAATATTATCAATCCCGGATAACATTTTTAGTCATATCCAGAAAGCGCCGCGTCCGGGTATCATTCAACCGTAAAGTCGACTGACCGTTGAGGAACCCATCAGCACGATTGCACGACGCCCAAGTGACTGGCAAAATTCGCCAAAATTCGCCAGCATCAAGTAAAAGAACTATACTTTAGACACAGAGCTATAAGATATGATTCTCTTAATTAAGAATCTTTCTAATTAAGTATCTCTTGTGGAATTCTTTTAGAATATATAAGTTGGGACAGTTTAAGCCTTCTGTTAACTAATTTTGTAGGTGTATCTAAATAGATAGTTTTAAAAACTCATATGTATACCGAAGGATGATTACACAGCGAGTCTTGAAGCCATTAAAAATCTGATAGGTTGGATTTCATACATGAGATTAACTATAAAACAGTGAATGATATAATTATAAATAATGAAATCCAAATAAGTTATTTTTCAAGCTTTTACTTAATTTAGTAACTATCCGTGTGGTGATGGAGTAAGAATACAATTCACCACCCCCACCTTACCCGTGGATGATCGTACGAGACGACTAAGGGATATAAAACGCTTATAACATCTATGCGAGAGAAGGAAAACTCGAAATAAAACCCAATACCAACACGTCTGACCAGCGTGGTATAGTAGGTCAATTACCCTTCCATTATGGAGGAGGCCCGAGCCCAACAGTGGGACGTATATGGGCTGAGATGATGATGATGATGACTTAATTTGGAGGAAGCCTGAGCCCAACAGTAGGATTTATCTTGATTGAGATGATGATGATCATGATGATGATGATGACTTAACATTGGAAGTATGTTCGGGATAACTCATGCAATAGAATTTTAAAAGTAATTACAGCCGATTAAGCTGAAATTATGCATACACAATTAGTTTGAATAACAATGCATGATAAACTAAGTGATGTCATTGTAAATTCAATATGGCGGACGATCCAAGATGGTAGACCAAACAATATTAGAGCATTATTTAAAAATGGTTTTACTGATAATTTAATTCTTTAGTTTTAATGTCTGTCTATAAGTTTGTTAACTCGTCACGTAAAAACGGTTCAACAAATGTCAACAAAATTCCAAACGTACACGTTGCTCTCATCATTGTATAAAATCACGTAGCGTATTTGTTAATTGGCTCGTTAGAGTGACGCGATTCGTATCGCATTAAATGTATACTCAATGTTACTTACTGTATATTTGAATAAATACATATATGATTATAAAATATGTGTGGCGGCTAGGAATACTACCAACCATTAATATCTTGTGGGTGTCGTAAAAGACAACCAAAAACTTTACGTAGATCTGGGCCAACTCCATCTGTGCCGTTGGTCACCAGCTACGTTCCCAAGGACGGTCATAAGACAATTGCCAATAAAATTTGCATGTGAAATAAGAGTACATATTAAGTCGACCCCAAGTTATTAAGATCAGGATGATAATGATTTTATTTCTATGATGATTTAGACTCGAGTCAACGGGTACAAGGGATCGTGTCGAAAACGCGACGCTTGGCGGATGGATGGACGATCGCAGTGAAGTGTCTTACATTTCCCAAGGAGGACAGCTGCTGACCCTCCTGATGAGACCCTTAGATGATTTTTACGACTCCCACGGGGAAGTAAGAGGCAGAGATAATTGTATTCTTATCCCGTCGGCACACAAGGATTGTGTATCGGCTGTCTACATTATTTTGCCATGTTATTGCTGTGCCATATAGGACGAGTCTATAATTGGCTACCAGACATTATTCTAGACTGAAATAATCACTAAGCTTCAAAAACGCTCTGCACAAACTGAAAATGAAATCCGGGACATCACAAATCATGCATATTTTACTAACTTATCCGTGTGCTACTTAAATAAGGAAACTCAAAATAAAACCCTAAACCAACCTGATAACTAATATGATGTAGGTCAATTTCGCTCCTATTACGGAGGAGGTTCGAGCCCAAGAGTGGGACATGTGAGCTGAGATGATATTACTAAAACCTACGAGGCATTAATTTTTAGAGTTTAATTAATAGTAAAAAGGACTCACGTATGGCACCAGCATAAATAAATACTGGGGCGGCGTAGGCGCGACTACCTGCGCCTCATGCCGCCCTAGCCGAGGCCGCGGGTGACGTGATCGGGGAATTAGTCCGTCACCCGCCGAGAGGCCGACCGCGTGAGGAAAGACCAACGTTCTCCCCGAGGAGGGGACGTCGGTCGATGGGAGAGTACCCCAAATAGGTATTCCGTCGGGCCGACCACTGATGACAAGTAACCCTGCTCCGGTGGTCGGCCCAACGACGAAGGCGACATGCACGTGGGTGGGTTGCGGGGTGTGCGTGCTTACGCCCCTCTGTCGCACCGGACGGAGTGATACGAGAAGCGCGGCGACCGCAACCCACCCGCAAAAAAAAAACCAGCATAAATAAATGCACGCGGAAGATTTTATATTACTTGTTTAATAATAATAATAATAATAATAATTTATTCAGTACTCTTACTTATATAGCTAGCTTACGAAACATATTTTACTTGCTATACTAATTAACATTTTTCATAAGATTAGAATACTCTGATCTTAAACTAGACCGAGGCCTGTGCTATAAGTATCAGAGCACCTGCCCCCATATATAACTTAATTAATGTGTTATTAATGTTTATGGAACTCAAGAGTAAGAGTGTGCGATTTATTTTGATTATATGAGAGTGAACAGCATGCAGCAGAATGTAGATATTTATGAAATAAATAGGATGACTGTGAGGTGCGTGAGGATGAGTCAGTGTGCAGGTTATAAGAGTATTGATAGTGTGAGTATGACTGTGTGCTATTTGAGAGTGTGGGTATGAGTGTGCGTTTGCGTGTGTGTGTGTGTGTGTTTGTATGTCAGAGTATGTAATAGGTTCATTACTTTAGAAATTGTAACAACTTTTCTGTTTCAGCGTAGTTTAAGCTATGCAACCAGTCAAATAGTGCTATTTTGCTATTTTTGTAATTCATGATATGCAGTTTTAATTCTTTGTTTACCTTATTAAAAAGAAAACCACCCAAGAAACAAGAGAAATTATTTGAGAATGAAGTTTTAAATTTGGGTATCTGAAATAATTTATGTCTATTGCGCTTATTAAAGGTATTATTTACGGTTACTAGGTCAATACGTTTATGAAATCGTAACACCAATCTCTGTACAAAGAGTTGTCTCACCGTCAGCACACTACTTTCCCGATAGAGATGGTAGGTTGGATATAAGAAAGGACGACATTGACTTATTTTAAGAATAGCCCTTTGGGCTCTCTCAAGTATGATTAAGTGGCTCGCTGCTGCCCCACCCCAAGAGTCAATGCAATAGGTGATCAAAGACTCACATAGAGCTTTGTAGATAGTCTTCATGAGTTTAGGGTTTGCAGCATGGCGTATGTTTTTGAAAACTGCTATTAATTTACGAACACGGGTAGTTATGAGATGAATATGTGGTTCAAATGAGAGCCTATTGTCTATTATAACACCTAAATATTTTGTAGTTTCAGTTCTTTTGATAGATGGGCAACTGCAGGTGCGTGCATTTATGAAGGAGCAAGTATGGGAGTGAATTAGGATTTTGTGGGCACTCACCGATGGTTGGCCATTACTTCTCATGGAAAAAGTTAAATACTCGGTTTTCTCAGAGTTTAGACAGAGTAGGTTGTTTTTTAGCCAATTTAAAATTTTATTGAAACCAACCTGAGCACTAGTGAAAGCTTCCTCCCAATTGTTACCCCAGAAAATACAAGCAGTATCATCAGCGAAAGCGATTAGCCGACCATTTTGCAGTGGTATGTCACATAATTCATTTATGTATGCTAGAAACAGAGTTGGACCAAGAATGCTTCCCTGTGGAACACCACAAGAAACATCTAGAGGGCCACTAGTGTTTTGATTAATACGCACGCACTGAGTTCGTCCATTTAGATAGTCCCGAAATAATGCTAGTGGAAGGCCTCTTACTCCCATGTGTTCAAGTTTGTTTAATAACAAATCAATTGACACGGTGTCGAACGCCTTGGCAAGGTCTATAAAGATTGTTAAAGATTTTTGACCTGCATCTAGTTTTCTTACCAATGTATCTGTCAATTGGAAAACTGCGTCAGAAGTTGATCGCGTATTTCTAAAACCATATTGATTTTCTGAAATCAAGCCGTTAGTTTCAAGGTAGTTCATTAACCTGTTATTAAGAATACGTTCGATAATCTTTGAGAATGTTGGCAATATAGAAATGGGTCTATAATTATGAACTAATGTTTTATCCCCATTCTTATATATAGGTGTTATTACAGATTTCTTGAAGAAGTTTGGGAATATCCCGTTCGATATAGAAATGTTGCAAATATGTAATAAAAGAGGGGCCAGGACTTTCTTGTTTTCTTTTACTGTTTTTGCAGAAATATTGTCCCATCCATTTGAGTTGGTATTTTTGAGGTTGCTAAGTAGGGCCAGAACTTCACCAAGGTCAGTGTTCAGAAGCGCAAACGATGAAGAAGGAGATGGTGAAACATGAGAGTGAGTACCTAAAGACTTAATTTGTTGAAATGCAGTACTTGCTAAGTTTTTGCCTACGTTCACAAAATACTCATTAATTGAATCGACTGCATCCAGTGGAGTGGAAAAGTGAGTTAATAACTCATTAGTAGCGTGAGTCTTTCTTTTATAGTTAGTGTCTATCACTAACGTTTATGATTTCCCAGGTCTTTTTGATGTTAGTTTTAGCAGCAACCTCCAGTTGGGATTTTTCGAATTGGTTTTTTAGTTTCCTAAGCAATGCAGTGCAGTAGTTTCGGTATCTTTTATAGGTTACGCTAAGAATTACGTTTTCAGGATCATTTTTTAGTTTGGCGTGCATTCTATCCCTCGTCCTCAGGCAGCGTAATATACCAGGGGTAAGCCATGGTTTTATGGGGATTTTCTTGCGTGACATAGTTGGTATGCTGGAATATTTATTTATAATCTTAGCCAGGATATCATTTAGTAATTCAACAGCTTCGTTCGGGTCACTTGAATTTAGCACTGGTAAAAAATTTGTATGGTCCAAACTAAACGTTACACGACGATAGTCGATTTTCAAATTATTTGCTAGACTTCTTTTAATTTGATTTGAGCATTGTCTCGGATACATAGACAACAGCACGCCATAATGATCTGTTATACTATGTTTTATTACCAAGGTGGAACATGGGAAAGAGGACTTTATAAGAACGTGATCCAAACAATTTTCGAGTCTTGTAGCTATGGTATGCACTGGAAGCAGTCCATGCATAGCGGTTAGATTTAAATAGCTTTGCGAGCTATGATCTGTGCTCTGTGGTTTAATATCGATATTTATGTCGCCAATAATCACAATGTGTTTAGTGCCGCTTAGGGTTTCTAAGAGATTATTTAGGCTATTTATGAAAACGTCAGGATTGCGAAACGTTGGAGGTCTATATAAGGCTATGATAGTTATGGTGTTCTGTACTTTGGCCACAATACAGTTAGCCTCAGGAAAAGTTGGCTCGAAACAAGTCAACGTTAGGTCCTTTCTAAAGTATAAGATGATGCCATCGTTTTGATTATAGCAAGTTTGAGACGATATTGATGAATAATTGTCTATTTGAGGTATGTTATTATTACAGGAAAGCCAACCTTCCGTTAGCACTATAATATCCGGTGGAATATTGACTCTAACCAAGAGTCCCAAAAAATCAGGCAAATTTTTACCTATGCTTCGTATATTTTGTGTAATTATCGTTAGGTTATTTTGGGATGCTTTGACATACGAGGTGCACTGCTCGGGCTCGCAGATAAACGACTCAAACAAATTCATTTCATCCAGATGTATCACAGTAGATATTGTATCAGCCATTCCTATCGATAATTAAAATTAAAATAGGAACTAAGCATACTGTCTCATAGGATGTTAGTAGTCCGGTGTAACCTTCAGTCGTTTGGAAGTGGAAAGGTTTTAATTTAATTATTTTGCATTTTCTAAGAAATTTAAAGTTATAATTTACGTTTGAAACCATACCAAGTGAATCTATTGTTCTCTTATCAGTTGAATAGTATAAAATAAGAACCTTTTCAGTATGAGTAAAACATGTATAGTTTAGTGTTATGTAGTTTTGTAAGTTATTTGGGTAATTTTTGTTATGTGTAATATAATAATATATGTGTGATGTAAGTATTCTAGATGAAGTAACATAATTAATAAACAAAAAAGGTAACATAATTAACAAATCAGCCAACATAGACAATAAACTGGGCAACATAATCAAAAAACTATGTAACACAATCAACAAATTAGACAACATAATTAACAAAATGGGTAAAAACATTTTAAAGATATATAGTAAAATTAGTCAATAGGTATTTAAATTATATATATCCGTCTCACAATTTACCAATATAGAAGACATACCTTCTTTCTGCCTCAAGTACAGCTTACCAAATGTTATCCAACAACTGGCATTGTGGTGTTTTTTAACATATTCTCTTGCTAGATAGTAGAGGCGCCTTGTTTTGACTGTCAAGTTGTCCATTACGTACACAGGTTTACATTCACCTTGTAATTTCAAATGAGTGGTATTTAGTTTATTTGCATTATTTTTATTGAAATTGGCTATGGATTTCATAAGCTTTTCTTTTAGAATATTTGAGGTGAGATCTACAATTACTGAACCTGGCCGGCTTGATTTAGTTTTTATGCGAAAAATGTCCCTAATTGCAGCCTGTTGAATAGGCTGCCCAACCGTTTCCCCCAAGTTATGAACCAATGTACACAAGCTCTCCTTTGTTTCAGTGTTGGAAGGTGGAATATTACGAATTTCCACTGAAGAGGATTTGATATTTTTCTCAAGCATTTCGACTCTACTTTCTAGATTTTGTATTTGGATTTTGTAGGTCGTA
This sequence comes from Lymantria dispar, assembly GCA_032191425.1. Lineage (NCBI taxonomy): Eukaryota > Metazoa > Arthropoda > Insecta > Lepidoptera > Erebidae > Lymantria > Lymantria dispar. Next base: position 3,285,578 of record CM063444.1, on the reverse strand, counting down.
TTTTCCTTTTCTACTCTACCCAATTTTTGTAAGAGCTCGTCATATTTATTAGAGAGAAAATCAAGAGACTTTTGAGAGTTGTAGTTTTGTTCTTTTATTGTGTTAATATCCTGTTCCATTTTGCTGTACTGCTCGTTTTGTCTTCTTTGCATCTCACACAATAAATCCTTTAGTTCAGCATTGGCCACATCCTCATATTTGCGTTTGATTCTTCTTGGGACGTGAGTTGAGTCCAGCTTGTTAGTGTCACAGTTTGCTGCATCAGAGCCCGTATCAGAATCATTTGAATGGGTTATAGATATTTTAGGCATGCAGTGTTTATCAGCCATTGTGTGTGAAATATATTTTGTTATGCAATAATCAATTGGATGTTTTGCTATGCCTTTTTATATAGGCGTCTTGGTAATATAATGCTGCGTATTGCTGACAAAATTTTTGCAGGCGTTTTAGAAAATAATATTCTTGCAAATGGAGGGTACCTTTCTTGTAGTGCGCCCAAGCAATCCTCTTATTATTGATTACTCACTTTGCATCACTTCTAATATTACAAATATGCACTTATCACGCTTAATATCAATAAATCAGACACGCCAAATACTTTTTATATTGAGAGAATCACTTAAATCGTACTAAGAAATTAAAAACTAGGAGCTAACACAAACACGTCTATTCTGGTTGACAGTTCGAGCGCGTGTTTATTCTATATGTAGGTAGTTACAGCGTTATTTGCACTTACAATTAGTAGCAGTGCACGTCGTACATGGAGGAGTTCGTATAGACGACTGAATCGGAGATGGTTACTCCCGTGCCTCATACTGCACTCCGCGCACTCCTAGTTAACAATTTTTAAAAGTACCTTATATCTAAACATATTAACTTACATTTATAAATATACAATGTGATCGCGTCGCTAACAAATAGGCTATAGCACATGATTTCCGTGTGGTGACGGAGTAAGAATACAAATCACCACACCCTTCCTTGTTATGGGTGTCGTAAAAAACGGTTCAGAGATTTAACATACGCCTAACAAATTGTAAGAGAAAGCAAATTCAAAATAAAACCATATACCAACTCGTCTCACCAGCGTAGGATAGTAGGTCAATTACCCTCCTAATAGTACCTAAAAGTGGGCTGTGTATGAGCTGAAATGATGATGATGAATGCACATGAAAGTTTATCAAATCATTCTATACTTTTATCGCTATAAAATAAACGTTTATTTTTAAACAACAAAATTATTAGTATTGTTGAAAGGCATTAACATGAAGCCACATTTATATAATTTTTGCACGAGCAGTAAAATACTTGGTTTATTGCATTGAGGGGCTGAACAGACTATTATTTCGCCGAGTTTAATAGCTTATGTGCATACTGCATCGAGTTCATTTCGTGGTTTGCTTTTAAGTGTTGAATTTTACACAACTCTTTATACATTTATTAAAATGGATTCATTATTTTTAGTTTTAATAAATTGAAACAATTGTGATAATCATCATCATCATCGCAGCCCCCATACGTCCTACTGTTGGGCTCGGGCCTCCTCCACAATAGGACGAAATTTTACCTACTATACCATGCTGGTCAGACATGTTGATATAAAGTTTTATTACGAGTTGTCCTTCTCTTGCATAGATGTTATGTGCATATTATATCCCATAGTCGTTTTTTACGACATCCACGGGCAAGATAGGGAGTGGTGAATTGTATTCTTACTCCGTCACCACAGTATAATAAGTAGTGTCCGACCAAAATTTCAGTTTCGATTTCGGCCTAGTTTCGGCCAAAAAAACGGGTTTCGCCCTAGTTTCGATTTCGGCTGATAATAAGCCGAAACTACGGACGAAACTGAAACTAAATTCGTGAGTTTTCATGACATGACATGCTCGGTGCACGAGGTGCGAAAGACGAAGTGTCATTTTACCATGCTCATAGTCATCTCACAATCTTAGTTCTTTCGTTTGTATATGCGCGTCGCGAATTTCGCAGTTTAAGGTAATCACTTCATCATCATCATCATCATCATCTCAGCCCATATACGTCCCACTGTTGGGCTCGGGCCTCCTCCATAATGGAAGGGTAATTGACCTACTATACCACGCTGGTCAGACGTGTTGGTATAGGGTTTTATTTCAAGTTTTCCTTCTCTCGCATAGATGTTATATGCGTTTTATTTCCCTTAGTCGTCTCGTACGATCACCCACGGGTAAGATAGGGGGTGGTGAATTGTATTCTTACTCCGTCACCACACGGATAATCACTTCAAAACAGGTATATTTCATTTCGCTATTTAAGTGAGGTAGTTCATAAATTATCGAGAACATTTTTTGTCTTAGCAATTTTTTAGAAACAAGGCAAACAAGAGTGGCTTTTCACATAGGTTTATTAAAAATCGAAATTATTTTGTTCTAGTAGTTAAGTTTTGTAAGTTTCATTTTATGTTTATCCTATCTTTTGCCCGGGATACGCAGCATTAAGTGCAAAAACCGACCCCCTCCTAAGTTAAGATGGAGTATGCTGGAAAGAAAAGAGTATGCAAGTCGATTTAAACAAAATATGATAAAGTGATCGAAATGAATGATATGAAGGATAAATCTGTAAATGATTATTGAAATGAAATAGTTGGTATTATTAGGAGTACGGTAAAGTAATACTAGGAGAAACGAAAGGTAAAGGCATAATTGATAGGAATACATGGTGGTGGAATGAAGATGTGCAAAAGATTTTGAAAGAAAAGAAGAATAAATTTAAAGAGTGGCAGAAAGAATATAATGAAAGGTTGAAGAAAATGAAAAAGTATGAATACAAGGAATGTAAGAAAAAAGCTAAACGGGCAATAGCTACAGCGAGAGTCCAGGCCCAAGACAGAATTTATAACTCGTTAGATGGGCCTCGAGGGCAAAAGGCGCTGTACCGTATCACCAAAGCCCGTGAGGATCGAGCGAGAGATATTAGGCATGCGAAATTCATGAAAGATGGAGCTGGTAAAGTTTTAATAAAAGATGAGGAAATAAAGCAGCGTTGGAAGGAATATTTTGAAAGACTAATGAATGAAGAGAATATATGGAGTAGCGAGTTAAAAGATGTGCCTGAGAACGTCGGCCTAGTAAGAGAAATTACAATAGATGATACAATACAAGAGAAAAGCAGTGACAAGTATGAAAAATGGAAAGTCTGCAGGGCCGGACGATATACCAGTAGAAGTATGGAAAGTTTTGGGTGAGGATGGATATATGTGGCTGACTTTGTTCTTCAATAAGTTGCTGCAGGATGAAGTAATTCCCAGTGAATGGTGCAGTAGTGCGATAGTGCCCATTTTTAAAAATAAGGGTGATGTGCAAGACTACGGCAGTTATCGGGGAATAAAGCTCATATCACATAGTATGAAAGTATGGAAAAAAGTGATTGAGAAGCGATTGCGAGAAGAAAGCGAGATCACCCGAAACCAGTTCGGTTTTATGTCGGGCCGCGGGACAACGGATGCCATATTTGCACTGCGCCAACTTGCACGTGGTATTCGTTGACCTCGAGAAGGCCTATGACAGAATACCGAGAACAGTTTTGTGGTGGGTACTGAAAGAGAAAAGTGTGCTTGTGAAGTATATTAGGTTAATCTGTGCCATGTACCAACAATCTAGGTCGTACGTAAAATCAGCGGCTGGAGACTCCGACGGGTTCAGTGTGGGAGTGGGTCTGCACCAAGGGTCGGCGTTAAGTCCTTACCTCTTCCTGTTGATAATGGACGCATTAACATCGGAGATACAGGAAGAGGCACCCTGGTGCATGCTATTCGCTGATGACATTGTCCTCGTCGGGGAGGAGGGCCTTGAAGTACAGAGCACGCTGGGAAAGTGGCGCTGTAAATTGGAGAATGTTGGCTTGAAAATTAGCAGACCTAAAACAGAATACATGTTCTGCGATTTCAACGGTCTCTCCAATTTTACACCCATATCCTTAGATGGAGTACCTATACCAGTATGCTTGGATTTCAGTTACCTAGGTTCTCTTATCCAAAGCGATGGCGACCTAGATCGTGCGGTGAAGCACAGAATCGATGCGGGATGGATGAAGTGGCGGCAGGTCACGGGTACAACATGCGACCCCAGAGTATCCCTCAAATTAAAGGGTAACATTTATAAAACCCTAATAAGACCTGCCGTACTATATGGATCAGCATGTTGGGCGACAAAAGCGACGGATGAGAGACGACTGCATGCAGCGGAGATGCGAATGTTGAGATGGATGTGTGGTATGACAAGAATGGATAAAGTGAGGAATGAACACATTAGCGGAAGTTTGAAAGTGCGCCAGTGACGGATAAGTTAAAGAGTGAACGGCTGACATGGTATGGACATGTGATGAGGCGGGATGAAAGTAATGTTGTGAGGAAAGTTTTAGGTATGAATGTTGAAGGCTTTAGGGGTAAAGGAAAACCGAGGAAAAGATGGATGGACTGCGTGAAGCATGACATGGATAGCCTGGGAGTGACTGCAGAGATGACGTCTGATAGGACCGTATGGAAGAAGATGACATATTGCGTCGACCCCAAGTAATTGGTATAAGAGCAAGATGATGATGATGACTAACTTTTGCCCGGGACTTTGTCCACGTAGAAATTATGTATGGCAGAGGCAATCACAGATAACTGCGTAGTGTGTTCAGGGTTCTACAGGCTCACCGTATTCTTCTGGATGATGTAGGCAAGATAGTGTAGAGAATCCTGATTGCCTGCCACAGCCAGCACCTCAGAGAGGTCGTCTCGATTAAATCAATTCTTTCTGGCAAACGATCGCGGTTTCGGATCGCGATCGGCTTTCTATGCCTGTGACACATTGTTATCAAGGCGGTTCCTGGCAGAGGGGTACTGTTGGTGGTGTATGCAGATGTCGTCAACTTATTTAATAGTTTGCTAATCTGGTATAGGTATCAGGAGGGCGCTGTTATCAGGGGGGTGCTTCTATAACTAAGGCGGCTGATTCCAGACTATTTGGAGCGGCGCAGTGGTCTTTGCGTGAAGTGCGCAGAGGACTTTGGGTTAACGCCTATATTGTACTACTCCCAGCTAAGGTTGTACTATTCCCAGCTAAGGTCGTACTTGCGGGCGATTGTATGGTATATTAGCTGAGAGTGGACCCTCTCCGGGCTGAACTTAATTTAAACAAGCGGTACGTTTAGCCACACTCGGTATCGAGGTGGTGATTCGATGCCATGTTGCCGCTTAGAGTGACCCTTATACAACGAATGATTTGCTGTTTCATAAACCTCGTAACTAACACCCATGGGCACAGGAATCACCGTTAATTCATGGACACAGCAGACATACTTTTGAGGTCCGTGGCCTAGGTAAGGCAGCGCCACGAATTTATCGCAAGCATCACTGCCGAAGCTGCGGACCCATCACTTAGATCATGGTCAGGAAATGATATGAGGCCGCCATCTTCTGCTTGGCAGTTACCTCGTGTAAGAACTCGGCGGTGCGAGTCAGAAAGAAAATCTTCCAAGCTGACTCGTTCCACTCTGCTATAGCGTCGGGGGGCAGCTAGCCCAAGCGCTTGCGCTTTACTATCTTTACGTGATAGAATCACACTCTCGACAGTCGTCCCTCTAATGTCGCAGGCAAGTCCATGCAGAGCAAGAGAGCCGGAAGTCCAGTTATCTGGGGGTGTTTGCATGTGGTGGGTTTTGGTGATACCAGTATTACCACATCTCATTGCACGCATTTACACTCCTTTCACTTTCTTTACGGTAGACAGTGACCTGGCAAAAGTCCATAAGCAGTATCACTTACCATTTGGTGTGCTGTTTGCTCATTTTCCAACAACAGCAATAAAAAAACTACTCTGGTCGATGTCTCTGCGTGATTAACAATTACATTCCAGGCAAGCGATATTTCATAAACCCATTGTGAAAGCTTTCACAATATGAATGCAGAAGCTTTAGCAATAGTTAGCTAGCCATATGAACTCAAAAATATGTCCTCCATTATTGGCAAAAAGTTAAAATAATGTGTCTACTCAAAATAATTAGGATAAGAAAAAGATAATGATTATTAGATGTCTAAGGGATATAAAATGCATATAATATCTATGCAAGAGAAGTAAAACTCGAAACAAAACATTATACCAACACGTCTGACCATCTGTGGTATAGTAGGTCAATTTCCCTTCCATAGCGGAGGAGACCCGAGGCCAAAAGTGGTATGTGTATGGGCTGAGATGATGATGATTTAATTTTCTTTGATTATTATATTTTAAATACAGTAAAACCCATTTAAGACGGGGGGACCCGACCAAAAACGCGTCTTAGGCGGGAAATCGTATTATGCGGGAAAGGGAAAACGAGCCATTATTATTTATTATATTATTATTTTGAATACTTATTAGTATTAAATTTAACATTTAAAAATTACCTAAATAAAATGTTGTTTATTATTATTACGTCAATTAAAGTAATCACATATTTTAGTTAGACAAAAAGATTTTGAGGCATTAGCAATTATAATATTTTCAACGTAATTTAATTTTCACAGTACGTCTTCGCTTTGATTCTAAGAAATTACATAGCTTCTTAAATCATTAACTGCTGATAATGCCTGGGCGTGTGACAAAATCGGAGTTGACTCATCTTCTTCTTGGTCATTATCACTTAGGGTCTCTCGACAGTCGCTGCCGCAAGGGGTAATATGTGTATTTGAGTGGCACGTGTTGGCGTATTAAACGGGATGACGATCGTATTAAGCGTCAAGAAATGTATGGAAACATGTCTCAAGTTGTTGGGACTGACGCAAAATGGCGTATTATGCGGGAAATCGTATTAAACATAATCGTATTAAATGGGTTCTACTGTAGTTCATAATGATATGAATAATCCATTTGATAAATTCAATTACCTTTAAAAAAATATACACATACACATTTTATGAACCCTTAATGGACTGAACTCAAAAATAGGTTCTTTTAATTATTAACAATGTTTTACTATAAAAAGTAGTACCTTGTCTTACTATAAAGACAATTTTACCTCACATAACATCATTGCCGACTTGGTAGCTAATGCCAATTTATTTGTCCACAAGTAACATTTTCATCATCTTATATCAGCCCCAATGTTGGGCGCAAGCCTCCTCTACAATAGCAGGGAAATTGACCTTACTATATCATGGTGGTCAGACAGGTTGGTATAGGCTTTTATTACCAGTTTTCCTTCCCTCGCATAGGTGTTTATATGCATATTATATCCCTTAGTGGTTTTTTACGACATCCACGGGCAACATAAGGAATGGTGAAATGTGGCGTGAAAGTGGTGAAATGTGGCGTGAAAGTGGTGAAATGAAAAAGGCCTCAGGTCTCCTTACATAAATACAATGGGGGAATTGACCTACTATTCCACTCTGTTCAGACGTGTTGGAATAGGGTTTTATATCGACTTTATCAAGTGTTCCTTCTCTTGAGTTGAATTTTAATGCAAACAAAAAGGAGTTCAACTTAATTCATTTATTGTACATAATTTCATGGTGCTAATGTTGATCGTGAGGGCCAACAATGTACAAAACAAGAATCAAACCTAGAAGTTTACAGTCAATAATAAAACAAAAACGTTAGGTGAATAGAGCTATAGTTTTGGCATTTAGTCATATGGAAAAATAGTGTTTAAAAAAGTAGACAAGCTACTATGTAGTATTTTTCCTTTGTAGATGATACAAGCCCATGTAATTATTCCTTCCACATTTTTCACACCAGTTAGATTCAGAGCGCGGTGACTAGCGATTCATTCTTTACGCCCATCGACCAGATTCAAGATTCAGTGTGTTTGTACAAAATCGCTCAGCTAATATAATTAGGCACTGAGGATAATTTAGTGTTTTGGTTTTAATTTAATGTTTTTTTTTAGTAAATTTATTTTTGGTAAAAAACTTCGCCCCAGACAGAATGTAAACATAAATGTAACAACAACAACAAGCAATTGATTTGAATAAGTTCATTTAAAACTACTGTTTATAACCTTAAAATTACTCACCTTTAAATTCTATATTAATCATTAGTACAAAATAACAATCAGTTCGTGCCTCGACTTTATAATTAAATATTATTATCAAGTTAATTATTTTCTTACGTTGATAAAGTTCATAAAATCTTAATTTATTGGAACATTGATTAATATTCTGGGTTCAAATGTTATTCACGCACATAATGTAACACAATAGATATTTCGGAAATTACGAACACATTCACCAAGCTTTACGTGTAAACTGTAAACAAATTCGTATGACTTTTAGTTTAAAACTATTTTGATTTTCAACGGATTCATTGACAATCCATAGCACCAAAATAAAGTAAACAAACACAAAAAGAGATATATATATATACGTGTTTACAGAGATAAGAAACGTATAAGAGATATTTGAAGTATTAAATACAGTTTCGGATAAACTGGAATGCAATATTAGTGTTGTTCGGCGGACAATGCCCGCTATAAAATGTGTACCTAACAAATACATTTACGTAACGGTATATAAGCATTTCGAGACAGTATGAACTGAGCAATAACTAGAATAAAATCATGCTGGTTCAAAGAGCTTGATTATAATTATGTATAAAATAATAATTTCTAATGTTTATAATGCATACAATGTTTTGAAATTTTCTTGATAAAACCTCTCATGTTTTGGCCCCATCGTAATAATATAATACGATTCGCTCCTTTAGAAAAAGTAAATAGCATCTTGACTGTAAATAGGCTCCTACAGTGAAACGTTCTAAGTAAGTTACAGGCCGTAATGTTTTATCGATGATTTTTTTTTTTTGTGTGTATAGCTGTTAGCCACAGATGGCTTTGCAGTTTAATCCGAAATTATAGGCGCACGCTAAAGGCTCCCAACCTAGAAGAGCCTACGTTTAGGTTATTGACTAATACGTGGTACAGGCCCCGACGGTGGGTACGGTACTGTGAATATTTACATGTATAGTAACGAGTTATGTACGCTCTTAGTTCAGCGTCCGTAATGTGCCTAATCTTAAGTCTAATCCAGTAAATGTCGAGGACATCGAATGCCGATAATTTTTATAGATATACATATATGGCAAACTATCCCAACCACTAGGGGATTGGAATGTATCATAGCAAAATCAAAGCATCTCTTGGAGTACTGTTTCTTATATTGCCTGATGATTGGAAATTCAAGAGCAATGTGAAGATCGATATTGTGAAAGAACTCCGGTACTCTAGTAGTTCTTTATTCTTGCCTTATGTGGGGTGCGAAGATGAATCGATGTCTAAATTCACTCCTAGTTATTATGCTATGTTGCTCCAAGAAACAGGTTTATCTGATAAACTAAAAGGGGGATAATATCTAGAGATTATGAGCGGGTATTTCGTTTAAAGAATATGACCGCCTGCCGTATTTCGTTTAGTAAATATAACCGCCTGCTGTATTTCATTTAGTGAATATGACTGACTTCAAACAACGCAAACCGCCCAGTTTCCGCTGTTTGAAGTGTCTTAACTACAGTTGTCGGAGATATACCTGCAAGAAAAGAGTGGGGTGTCGTCAGCGAAAATCAATGTATATTCTCATCTGCATTTAAACTGTTCGCTGGAGTAAAATATAGAAAAGTACGAGGAGACGTCCAATCCCTGAGAGACGCAGGAGTTGAGTGTGGATAGGTTGAAGGCATGTAGTGGAGCTAATGGAGCTCAAGGATAACGTCACTCCAGACATCGGTTTTCTCTCCGCACTTCTTTACGCTGCACCCCAGCAATATACTTACGTAAATTTAAACATGTATATACAGCGGTCTACGCTGACGACACTGCACTCTTCTGTGTAGGGAGAAACCCCATTAACAGAAGGTAAGATACCCCCAGGCAGGGGTCATCGTCCTTACCAATGGTATAGAAAATGGAGAATAAAGATAAATACTAAGAAGAGTTAGGCGGTCATGTTCACTAAGCGAACTGCCTGTTCATACTTGCTGGGTAGGATTCCCTTCTTTAGATTATTCGACAAACTTGAATTCGACAAATGATTATCGTCATCTCAAACAACATAAGTCCTATTGTTGGGCTCTCGCCTCGTCCACAATGGGAGAGATTACATTTTAATATCGAACTATAGATATATCTTCTAGAAATATTATTATAATAATATCGGTACTTCGATATATCGATATTTTATTGACAGACTTACCCTACTGTAAAACTGTCCTGTAGGGATGGGCGATCTTTCTGAAAAAGATCGATTCTTGAATCGATTTGAATCGTCGTCCAAAGAATCGATTCACAATTATTAATTATTTTTCCTGGCGGGATTGTGATGACCTTTTTTTTTAGGAAATCTGGAGAGAGTAATGTCTTACAATAATAATATAGATATGAATCCATTGAAAACGGAACACTAGTATCGAAGAATCGCTTTTAAAGTATGGGGTACCTTTCTCCTAGTAGGATTGTGATGAGGTTTTTTTTATAGGACATCTGAAAGTGTCTCATATCTTATCTTAGTATCGAATGGACAGAAAAAAAATCGAAGGTCAATTTTCAAGGGAGAAAGATCGATTCAGTACAACATATTGATTTAAAAATCGATCTTTTGGGCCTGATAAATCGATTCTTCGATTAATCGATCTCAGATCGCCATCCCTACTGTCATGATTGTAAAATAAGTCTTGAATTTTTGGCGGGAATCTGAAGTGTCATGTGGTGTTCTTGTATTATATGGAGTGTAGAAGTAAGGAGGACCATCTCAGTGTTGAAAAAGTGTCCGTTGAAAGGAGAAAATTAAGGTGGCGCTATAGTAGCAAGTGGAAGAATTTTAAATAGAGCGCCACAAATTATTAGGGTAGGATACTAAATTAGAAAAGGAAAGAAACATTTCCGCTTTGTTACAGCGCAATTCATATTTCTTAACGACAGAAGTCAAGATAAATATTAAATTTTCAACCCAGCACACTTCACTCTTAAGCTTCATAGGTTATTATTTACTAAATTACAGTTGACTACGTAAATAGTTGAGATTTTAAATACTGCATATTTCTTAACGACAGAAGTCAAGATAAATATTAAATTTTTCAACCCAGCACACTTCACTCTGTTTATAACTGCTAAGTTCATATCATTTCCACTTGCTACACTAGCGCTATTTCTGTCAGTAATTTGCTGTTTACAAGTGGACACTTTTTCGACTAATCCCCCATACGAGACGGTCCTCCTTACTTCTACCCTCCATATGTATTATATTCAATATCTTAGTGTTTTAACGTGTTATGTTAAATAATCTTGATGGCATTTTATGTAATATATAGCGACAGAACTGTTGAGGAGTAGTGAATATGATATAAAACTGCTATACATACCTTTGTATTTCCACCAAAATTCTCAGAAGATACCCTTAACAGTGGCCATTACACTGTCGAGGGCGACACTTTGACTTAGGTACTGACAGACTATTACTGACATGAAGACACTGAGAACTTGAAAAGATAATTATAACTCGACACTGGCAAAAATGGCTCGTATTTGTAGCTGATTGCCAAAAAAAAAAGAAGAACAACAAAAGTCTTTGTATTTTGGCGGCAATCTGGAAGTGTCATGTGGTGTTCTTGTATTATATTCAATATCTTAGTGTTTTAACGTATTATATTAAATAATTTTGATGGCATTTTATGTAATATATAGTGGCAAAACAGCTGAGGTGTAGTGAATATGATATAAAACTGCTATACATACCTTTTTGTTTCCACCAAAATTCTCAGAAGATATCCCTAACAGTGGCCATTACACTGTTGGAGGCGACACTTTGATTTACTGACGGACCATTACTGACATGAAGAAATTGATAATTTGAAAAGAAAATTATAACTCGACACTGGCAAAAATGGCTTGTATTAATAGCTGATTGCCAAGACAAAAAAAGAAGAATAAGAAGAACAAAAGTCTTTGGGGAGTTTTTGGCGGGAATCTGAAGTGTCATGTGGTGTTCTTGTATTATATTCAATATCTTAGTGTTTTAACGTGTTATGTTAAATAATCTTGATGACATTTTATGTAATATATAGCGACAGAACTGCTGAGGTGTAGCGAATATGATACAAAACTGCTATACATACCTTTGTATTTCCACCAAAATTCTCAGAAGATACCCTTAACAGTGGCCATTACACTGTTGAGGGCGACACTTTGACTTACTGACAGACCATTGCTGACATGAAGAAACTGAGAACTTGAAAAGATAATTATAACTCAACACTGGCAAAAATGGCTCGTATTTGTAGCTGATTGCCAAGACAAAAAAGAAGAACAAAAGTCTTTTTAAAATAGTTATCGCCAGTTATCACTTATCAGTTGTCACCGGAGTGTTCTCTCTATTTACGTTTATCATAAAATTATAAATACGTAATCCCCACTGAACATAAACATTATAAGTACACGATAACAGCTGTAGATAGATATATAAGTTCAAACTTCACTGTTCAAAGTGAACTTTGTCCGCAGCAACAATACTTTCCAGTATCTTTGTAACTCTACAGTGTAATTTGTATATAGACAGTCAGACACAGTAGTACGTGTAACTTTGGGTCTTCGTTAGTGTATTAGTATTTTTTTTAAATTATTATGGAAGCGCAAAGTCAACGAGTAACAGATAAGGAACTGAGGGAACATATCCCGGATTTACCGAGTGGTCGATTGGATAAATATAGAGAACAAGCATCGTTCGATTGGCGACGAATGAAACTTATTGCTGATACATTAAAAACAATTAAATTTAGAGTAAGTACTTTTTAGTATTATTAGAACTGTTAGGGACACATTAAACATAATATTAAATGTAATTACATAAAATATAATTTTGAAATAATAATAAGTTTCATCCTGCTCTATCCCAATTACTTGAAGTGTATCACTGCCCATGCAAATGAGCTACTTTGAATTTGATATTGAGTCCTGCAATAGTCTATGTTAGTGGTTCCATATTTGTTGGGTTTGGCCCCACCTGTCAAAAACTGCAAAATTTGGAACCCACCTCTTGATTGTCTTAAAAAAGGGACCCAAAATATTGGTAATACTGAGATTCCCTAGTCTCTGTAGTCAGAAAATATCTGCAAAGCAAGGCCTCACAATGTGGACTGACTGAGAGTTTGTTTCAAAGTACTTTATTTTTGCCGAATTATATTATATTTCAGGGTCCACCCAACATCTGTTGGCACCCCACCTGTAGGTCCCCACATATACTTTGGGAACCTCTGCTCTATTTAATAAATATTCTGTATAATAAAACAAAAATTTAGTATAATAATTGTTTATTTCATTTCTGACCCAAAACTACTTACAAAGTAATTTCTTTAGTTTTACATTTAATTTTATAGACACCTTTTGTGCGAGACCGGAATCTGAACTAAGATAATGATTCAGTCTAACAGATAATCGCATAAGAATATAAATACCTATTTAAAAAAAACATGCATGATTTACAATATAGCTAGTAACATATCAAAAGCCACTTTTAGACATAAGCCTCCCCACAAGAGGATATAACTATAACTGTCAATTTTAGCAAGAGGTTTGACCATTGTTGTACTCAGCCCAGATAAATCCCACTGTTTGGCTTGGTCCTCCTATAAAATGGGAAGGAAGTCAACCTACTATAACACTGATTAAATATGTTAGCATAGGGTTTTATGTCAAGTTTTCTTTCTCTTGCATAGATATTATCTGTATATTATATCCCTTAGTTGTCTTTTATGACACCCATGGGTAAGAGAGGGGATGGTGTATTCTTACTGCATCACTACATGAAGGATTTACAATTACATTTGGTGAAAGAAAAGTTTCCTAGAATAATACTATTGCTCTTCCTACTTATGCTCCTTCGGACAGCATTTCCTGCTCTAAAAACATAGTATAATTTTAATTTTAAAATGGAAGGAAGGGAGACAGCTGTATGACGCCCAATCTAAAGCCTTAAAATCCTATCCCGTACTCTTTCTATTGTGGTGTGCGGTATATTGATTACCGTGGGCAAGTGATGGGTCTCCCTTCCTTCCTTCCTTCCATTTTAAAATAAAGATGGATTGCTGCTATGTATCGCCTAATTCAATCAATTAACACAGCATAATATCTAATGTATCTTTTCTTTCTTCTAGAATGAAATATGGAGCTTTATGGAGAATCATCCATTATTCAAACACACTGAAGCTACTCGTGTTCTGGATGGAGAGAGACATATTGCTATCAAAAGAATGTACACTATATATAATGAAAGATTTCTACCGTTTGAAAAGGTATATACACCAATTAATTTATGTTATAGCATAGGATTCAGTTACATAGCGTGCCTTGTAGGGGCCCTGTATCAAATTTAATTGGGCACCCAAATGACGGGTAAAGATTTCTCACAAAAGAAACAAAAATGCTTGCATGAAATTGATCATAAGATGGAGAAATTTGATCATGAATTTCTAGTAGGAAGTGATGACTCACCACGGGTTGCCTGTATTTTTTGGGTGATGCTTAACTCGGGCAAAAAGGGATAAAGAGATGGCTTTTCTTGACTTTTATAGGCACGTATGACAGACACACATTAGGGGACCCTCTATCATTGATACTGCTGTTACAGTGGTAACTATGAACCTGATTGTATTGTAAGTCTATGTGCTGTTGGATGGCCAAGTCCGACAAATTAACACACGTCATGGGCCCCAGTCTATATAATCAGCTGCCAGCACATAATCTGACAATATTTAAGAATAGATTAAAATCATGGCTTATTGAAAATTCTTTCTATCGCGTTGAGGATTTCGTGCCTAAATTAATATAATTATTATAAACTTTTCAATTAATTTATTATTATAATATTATTAAGTAGTTGAAATCAATTTATTTATTATTATGAGTTATTATTATTATTTTTTTTAACAATTTACCACAATTAGTTTTAATATACTAGATGTTACATGTAATTATCTATTGTAAATGAAATGATTGCCTGTGTACGTTTGACAATATATATATTTGACCTGTAAATAACATTTACCAATAAATTGATTATTCTGATTATTATTCTGATGGAGAAGACACAGCTCCAAATACTTGTAATAGTACTAGCTAGTGCTGGGGTATCCCTAATTATGAACACTACATGCCGCAACTGTCCTATCGCCAGCAAAGTTGTCCGACTCGTAACTTCGAAAGCCGCTGGTTCTACCTGGTGTGTACTGTCTCTTTACATCACTATTCTTAGCTTTTCCCTTAAACAGAACTTACCGAGACTGTCGGATAATTTGAAATAAATTTCATATTCGTCTCCAAAACTATTATAATATCATTCTTAAAATTATTAATATGTAGTTATTATTTAAACAAGCAGCGCCCTGCGGCCCCTATAGTTCCCCACCCCGTGGGAATATCGGGGTAAATTATAATCTATGTGTTATTGTGATATGTAAGCTGTTTTATTGTCAAATTTCGTCAAAATCCATTCAGTAGTTTTTAGTAGTTAGTAGTAGTTAGTTTTCAAAGAGCAACAAACATATTCACTTACATAGTCACAGACTTTCGCCGTTATAATATTAATAGGATTATTTATTAATGATTAATAATATAATCTTTAACTATTATTATTAATAATAGATAAAGATTATTTTATGAACCAAAAACCTTTTAGTAAGATAAAGTGAGCCGCCTTTTATAAATTAATAATAATTTAGCATCATGTTTTTGCCGGATCCTTCTCAGTGAGGCCATGTTCCGATCTGGTGGTAGTATATTAGATTTTTTACGTTTAAATGAATTAATTGTCATAATAATTACTACAAATTTAATGTTTAATAATTACTAAATATAAATAACATATTTTTTTCATATACAATTATTTTCTTCTTGTACGGCAATAAATTTGTACCAATGTGTGTCAAAATTTAATAAATAATTTTCTGTAGCGTGTAGATAATTATAAATATCTGTAATAACAATGACTTGTTGCACATCAGACATCTTAGTCCGTCCGTGAGTATGAACGCTGTATTTGTTCGAAACGTCGAGCCATCAAAAATCAAATACAGACGCGATAAAATCCGTATTTTTATTTACAGTGTGTAATATTTGCATAAACATCAGAAATCACAATATTATTTTTGTATATATATCCACATTACAATCTTTATAACTGCAAAATTTCTATTGCCTATGGAAACATACAGCTTTGCTGTTGAAGAAGCTATTGTTAACCTTGTTCATACGTACTCAGACTTACGTCGATAGAGGACGCGTGCGGCGTAACGCTTTCCGGAGTTTGTCATAGTCATCTTCACCAGGAAGTACTTATGGCAATGCTGTATGTTTCTTCGGCACATAACATTCGTTTTATTTTATGTAAAACCACTATATTTTAATCACTCAGACAGCGATGTTTAAAAATTCAAGGTTTTTTCAATAAATAATAAAATAAACTAGTTTTTTTTTTTTCAAATATTAGTTAGACGGAAAGCTCATAAAATTGTAGCAATTACTAACTGTTAAATTATATAAAAAGGAATATCGTCACGAATTAACTGTGTAAATTAACATTATTTACCGTAAAAGACTTTTATTTTTTATGAATTTATAAATTGTTGATTGTTAATAAATAAGCATTCATTTAAATATTTTCAATGAAATAGAAAACAGCGATTGGTATAACTAATTCCTTACTGTCGGTTTTTACCTTGCCGTGTAGTGACAGAGTAAAAGTACAATACACTACCTCCTTTACTCGTGGGTGTCGTAAAAGACGATTAAGGGATACCGCGCCCATAAGCCGCGAAGCAAGTTGGCTCCCGGCAAAATACTCACGGCACCACCATCGCCTGTCGAATACCAGACCTAGATATTTTATTTGGGCCCGGATGCTGGTGGGAGCCAAATTGACGCTGATCGAGGCGCCGGCGTGTGGACTGTTGCGTGGCCCATGAAATAATAGGGCCCTAAGTAACGAGCATGTCGTCGACTTAGCAAATTACGCCCAGCTCGGGAGGGAAGCTACTTCATAACGCCTAGTTATAGCCAATATCACAGAGTCTGCTCTAAGACCGGCCCCTACGGAACACCCCACACATGGGTGTCCGAAGAACATCCCCCATTCGGTCCATGTACGCCCCTCCAAATAGTCTGCCACTAGCCGTCTCAGGTATAGAGGCACCCCATGATACTGGAGAGCCTCCCTCATACAGCCAAATAGCATTAAATACGTTGGTGATATTCAAACACACCGCCAGCAGCACCCTTTCGTCGGTTACTACCTCCATGACCATGGCCCTTAGGCGCAGCAAGGCCGAGACAGTCAAACGCCCCTTTCGGAAACCGAACTGCAAGACGACGTGAGTCGGGATAAAGGGTCGTAATAAAGGGTTTTTCAACAAGAACTTTGTTTTTAAAACAAAATAAAACAAGAAATTTAGATGAAGATGATTCAAATTTTTATTGTATTCATCATCATCATCTTGCTCTTATCCCAATTACTTGGGGTCGACGCAATATGTCATCTGTTTTGACATATTGCAAAAAGTTTCGGCAATTACTTTTATGACCGGCCGCCTGCCTGACGTCTTCCCTCCTTGGGAATGTAATCGTTGACCCAAATGGTACCAGATGGAGTTGGTCCGGGTCAATCTAGAGCTCTTAGTCGTCTTTTACGACACCCACGAGCAAAGCAAGGGTTGGTAGTATTCGAAGCCGCTACCACACAGCACAAATTTTCAAATTTTTATTGTATTATGAAGAGAAAAGTTCGGCAATTATGAATGAAAAATGATATCTGGCAAATGTCCACCACGACCACGCTGAGAGATGTCGATTCTTTCATCAAAGTTTTTAATCACTTTTTGGCAAAATGGCGGGTCTATTTCGTTAATCACATCACGGATTTTGAGTTTTAAGGCTGCAATCGATTCGATTGGCTCCGTATAGACTCTGTCCTTAACATAGCCCCACAAAAAATAATCCAGTGATGTTAAATCACACGATCTGGCTGGCCACATAACAGCTGATTTTCGTGAAATTATGCGATCGGGCAATCGGTTGGATTAATATAAAATTTCACACACTTATCAAGGCTCAACATCTATACAAATAAATAAAATTAAAGTGTCTTTTTGTAATATCTAAATAGTTGATGTTTTTCATGTTCACACGGTTATTTACATCATACCTATTCTTAAAAATCAGTTTCTGAATTTTTTGTCTGGCTGGACCGATTATAATAATATTTTATCATTAGGTCCCTGTGTATTTAAGGAGTAAATTAGGTTTAACTCTCAAGAAACATCTATAAAATTTTGCCCGGCCCGGGAATCGAACCCAAGGCTTCATGGACTGCAGTCATCATCTTTCCAGCTCCTATACGTCCCACTATTGGACTGGAGCCTCCTCTTCAATAGGAGAGAAATAATAAGGTCACTTATTCAAGCAAGCTGGTGTAGGATTTTATTTTGAGTTTTCCTTTTCTTGCATAGATGTTATATGCATATTGTATCCCTTAGACGTCTTTTGCGACTTCCACGGGCAAGATAGGAGTGGTGAATTATTTCTTATTCCGTCACCACACGGAAAACGTCACTGCACGGACTGCAGTAGCGTATCGTAATTCTTTAGAGTTTAGATAATACCAGCTGACCCAACAGACGTTGATTTGTTCAAATAAAATAAAAGGAATTCGCCATATATCGACAACGTGGAGCTGCTGTCCAATTGTGTATCTAAACCATTCTCGAATCCCCTTCAACACATACAAAAATTGCATCAACATCGGTCCAGCCGATTAGGAGGAGTTCATAGTGATATACACACGTACACAAGAAATATACATATGTATATAAAGATATTGGAGATTTTAAAACGCGGGAGCAAGGCGACTGAAACCGAAGCGAAGCTAGGACGGATTGCTAGTAATACAATAATTTACATTTGTCTTATTCATTACCGGGAACTTTAGAATTAGCGGTTTTTAATATTATTATTTTAATATTGTAGTGTCCTCGAATGAGTTCCATATTGTTATTTATTCGTTGGAAGTGGAATTAAACTGAAAAATGATACAATTCGCTTTAATTATTGCTTGAATATTGAATACCTGTAGGTCATCCAAGTTTTTATTCGTGTTTAAACGAATACAAAAATACCTTTTTAAATGTACATATTTTAATAATAATCATTTATTTCGGAATTATTTTACTCCATACTATGTTAGTATGAATAATAATTTTATTAAAACTTAATTTTTTAGGGCTGTACAATTTAGCCAGTTAAGCTGGCAAAAAATTTAGCTAAGCTAATTAGGTAGCTGACCAATAGACTTAGCTTATTTAATCAGTTGATTATGGACGCATCTGGGGGCTATTGTGTGGCCTTTTTGTTAATTTTACAATACTGAAGATGCATGTATTTTTTTTTCTAATGATTACACATATAATTATTACACATATAAACAAATATATCACTACAATTACTGGGCTATTTAAAACGCGGCGATTTTGACGCACTTATTTTGTGACGTCAGATTACACAAGTTCGATATCAATAACGAAATATAGTTCACAAAGTTACTGAGCATTAAAAAAGGAGTGTAAAATCCGTTTATTACAATGAAAAAGCTTTTTATAAATATTGTTCCTGCGTGAAAATCTCCTATGTCAAAATAACAATAAAACGGCACCTAACAAATATATGTACTTAATTTCTTGTGCCAAGGTGCAAGTGTAAGTAAAAAATGGCGCAAAGCGATGATTGTGTAGATAATTTTAACTTAACATATTCGAAAAGTAATAAAATTCATTAAACAATAATTGGACGTAGTTAAGCAAACTAGAACCAACCCTCAAAAATTCACTTTCGAGTTATTGAAGTTTTTGTTTCAAATATCTGTTGAAAAGAATGGAACAGTAATTTTGAAAAAATTTATAATGATATTCTGTTTTGGGTTAGTTTTTTTGATCAGGATATTTTTTGAGTAGGTGCACAGTACGGTTGAGGGTCTACTTTTATACTTAAGAGCGTTTTCGGTAATCTGGCTCGGCGTTGTTTAGGCATTTCGCTACGTTCCGATATCGACGCACGCTAATGCGTCACACATGCGTAGAGTTGATACAACAACCAGTCTTGAGTCTTTGTGCTTGTAATCTCTAGTATATTCTTTGGAGGAGTAGGAGCTTTTCAAAAATTACAAAATATACTAACATTTTAAAATTATTAATTAAGAATCAAATATCATAACAGTAAAATCGTTAACATTGTATTCTTATTTTGTAAAGTATAAGAACAGAGTAGGTATAACTTAGTAAATAAAACTATTTGCCGGAATTAATCGCTTTTGTATTTGATTGTTGATTGCCCGACCTTTGGAACACTTTAGAGCGTTCATGGTTGGTTTGAAAATTCAAGTCAGAGATTTAAATCTATCCGCTACAGAAATTAGTTACTAAATTTTAATCCATATTTTAATACATATTTATTGCCAGTAGAATAAGAAAATGATATCTCTATGAAAAAAAGGAGCTGTCGCTCGGGACGCCTAGCAAATGAGTAACATCGAAAATATTTTGTACAAGTATATATACATATACTGGGTGTGTCGTAAATAGTGGTCCACCGTTAAGGATTCGATTAACCAGATAATTTACTATAACAAATTCCATTTTTAACCATTTTTAGCCGAGGGTTCCGTAAATATTAATTTTTAGTTATTTATTTACCAAATTTCTACCTCTTGTAACAAATTTGGTTGTAGTTTTATCAAAAACCATTATATTTTCATTTTGATTACTGTTAATTACTGCTGAATACAAGATCTATCGTTTATTAACATGTTATTTAATGTAGATTTAGATCTTCTGCAAAAAAAAATGATTGTACTCGAATTTTAACGGATTTTTTTAACATATCATGCCAATTCAAAAGCGATTTATGTAAAAAAAATGTACTACACTGTCAGTGCCCATTAATTTAATAATATGCCTATTTAATACCAATTTCAAAATGGTATCATAATACCAGATCCCTATAAAAAACAGCAAGATATCTAATTTTAATTGAAGAAAGTAAGATTTTCATTAAAATTAATTTTAAAATTTATTGCTATAATACTTACGATTTTTGTAAAAAAAAAAACTTTACTATCAGTGCCTACTTATTTAATTATATTCCTACTTAATACCGATTCTAAAAGGTTTACTATCCCATTAATAAAACAAGTAATGAAATTTTAGTTAAAAACGACTATAAAAGACAACTTTTTACTATTGTTGCAAAGTGATCTAGACCTAACTTGTAAATTACAACAAGGCATTGAAAAAAAACAAGTCATACATCATCATACATCATTTATTGTTATTCTTTAACATTTAAATTACACCAAGTGCTCGAAATGGCCGAAATCTAAACAGTATAAGTAATTAGCGTTAGGAACTGGGACGTGGTCGCAGCCTTTTGCGAGGCAGTATTCTCGCGGAAGGAGGCGACAGAGCGCACACGGGGGGACGTCGGTCGAGTGTACTCCTCAGGGGTATCCCGTCAGAACGACCACTGACGACAAGTGAGCCTGCACCGGTGGTCGGCCCAACGACGAAGGAGACGTGCCACGAGTGGGTTACGGGGCCGCGCGCCGCCTCTCTGT
This sequence comes from Lymantria dispar, assembly GCA_032191425.1. Lineage (NCBI taxonomy): Eukaryota > Metazoa > Arthropoda > Insecta > Lepidoptera > Erebidae > Lymantria > Lymantria dispar. The sequence goes on along the minus strand of CM063444.1, from coordinate 3,263,941 downwards.
TGTCCCGGACGGAATTGGACAGCGGGTGCGCTGACGGTAGCCCACCACAAAAAAAAAGACAGATATTTCTATCTTCCCCCGTTATTCTCCTCCCGTGTGGCGAAGGGTTTAGAATACATGTGTCGCCACCCCTTACTTGCCCGTGGGAGTCGTAAAAATCGGCTGAGGGTTCACCAGGAGAGTAGGGCAGCAGCTCTCTCCTGGGAAACGTTAAACACCAATACTGCGTACAAGGTTCTATGGACAGATATACAAATCATCCCGAAATCCTGTTGTCGGCTTGGTCCCAAGATCCCAGATCCAAGCTAACTCGGCACTATACCGAAGAAATCCCGGACATCAGCTTGTACGAGATCAGAATGGCTCTCAAACAACTACGTAACGGTAAGGCACCGGGAGATGACGGAATTACGGCAGAGCTTCTAAAGGCGGGCGGCAAGCCAGTCTTAATAGCCCTTCAGAAGCTATTTAATTCCGTTATCCTCGGGGGCGACGTTCCAGAGTCGTGGACCAGGAGTATGGTGGTGCTGTTCTTCAAGAAGGATGACAAAGCTCTTCAGACAAAAGAACTACAGACCCATCTCACTCCTGAGCCATGTTTATAAGTTGTTCTCGAGGGTCATTACCAATCGACTCTCGCGTAAGCTCGATGACTTCCAGCCGCCCGAACAAGCCGGCTTCCAAAAAGGCTATAGCACCATAGACCATATCCTCACGCTTCGGCAGATTATTTAAAAGACCGAGGAGTATAATCGGCCCCTGTGTATATCGAAGTGCTGAAGTGTTTGTATAGGAACGCCACAATGTCAGTCCGTATCCGGGATAGGAGTACGAAACCGATCCAGTTGCAGAAAGGCGTGAGACAGGGAGATGTCATCTCTCCGAAACTGTTCACCACTGCACTGGAAGAGGTCTTCAAGCTCTTAGACCTAGACTCGACATCAACATTAACAGCGAATACATCACTCACCTTCGATTTGCGGACGATATAGTCGTTATGGCAGAATCCATGGAGGACCTTGGCACAATGCTCAATGATCTCAGCAGGGTATCCCAACTAGTGGGTTTACGAATGAACATGGACAAGACGAAAGTCATGTCAAATGCCCATGTCATTCCTGTACCGGTCCTAGTTGGCAATGCGATTCTCGAAGTTGTCGATCACTATGTGTACCTCGGACAAACAGTCCAGTTAGGTAGATCCAATTTCGAGAAAGAGGTCAGCCGACGAATCCAACTCGGTTGGGCAGCGTTCGGAAAACTTAAGAGGATCTTCTCGTCCAACATACCTCAGTGTCTGAAAACACAGGTCTACGACCAGTGTGTGTTACCAGTGATGACTTACGGCACGGAAACGTGGTCCCTAAATGTAGACCTTATATCAAGGCTCAAAGTCGCTCAGCGAGCTATGCTCGGGATTTCTCTGCGAGATAGAATCCGGAATACGGAAATCCGCAGAAGAACGGGTGTAACCGACATAGCACGAAGAATTAGCACGCTGAAGTGGCAATGGGCAGGCCACATCGCTCGACGAACCGACAACCGCTGGGGAAGAAAGGTTCTCGAGTGGCGACTACGTATCGGACGACGCAGTGTTTGACGCCCCCCCACTAGGTGGACCGATGACCTAGTGAAAGTTGCTGGGCGTCGTTGGATGCAGGCGGCACAGGACCGCACATTGTGGCGCAGCATGAGGGAGGCCTACGTCCAGCAGTGGACGGCAATAGGCTGAAATGATGAATGATGATGATGATTAATGATGATGATGATTTCTATCTTGACTATTGCTATAAAATGAGAATGTATTCATTTGCTTACTTTCGAAAATCTTTAAGAACCTTATTTTCGAAATTGCTTTAAAATCGAAAGAACCTCCTTTTTTAAAGTCGGTTTAACCTTAATTTCGAACAGAACTGTTTGCCGTGTGGTGACGGAGTAAGAATACAATCCGCCTTGGCCATGGTTGTCGTAAAAGACGACTAAGGGATATGATATGTATGTGATCTATACAAGCGAAGAAAACTAAATAAAACCCTACCCCAACACGTCTGATCAGCCTAGTATATATAGTAGACTAATTTTCCCTCCCATAGTGGAGAAGGCCCGAGCCCAAACAGTGGGACTTGTATCGGTTGAGATGATGAGATGAGAACTTACATTGCCGAATGTCCATTTTCTGCTGATGTTGGAGTCAGATGGTAATCCTCAGAAGACGAGGCTGCATAATTATTCCGTTCGGATATATTTTTTCGTTTACTCCTTTCAAACATATTTAGTACATGATTATTATCAATGAAAGCCATATTTAATTTATATAAATAGAAACTTTAAGTACCTTACAACTTGCATTTTCTCGTGTATTCTCTTTTTCCTCGCCTTATAACCGACTTTGTCCCCAAAATACAATTTTCTTTTTCGACCCATCACCTAAAAGGATTCTATATTATGTTTGATGGAGATCGCATGTACGTAATCAACAAAATTAGTAATGGACACTTACGACTCAAAACTGGTCAGACGTAGTATACGTTTAAGTTCGTATCGTCGTCGTCTTGCGCTAGCAGCAAGAGCACGATCGACACAGACCCTACCTCATTGAGCGCTAGCGCGCGAGTGGCTCATGGACAATTCTGCCGTTCAATTTATAGTAATATTTAAAATTTAATTACAAGGGTGAATATTCGTATTTCAATTTGGTTTTTTTTTTTGGTGCTTCTACAATAGTCTTACAAATAGTGTATATTTTTTTAAATGTTCCAAGGTTAGTCATATTCGCAAAATTAAATGTTTTACAGGAGCTATTTTCGTCAAATTTATCTTAAGGAAATGAATTTTTATTTAGTTTTTAATGAAAGAAATTTTCAATTTCATTTTGTACAAGCACAAGAACAGTAATTGCCCTAATATCTACAATTTTTTTCGACCTGCCACGACTTATGGTTTATTCGTACCTGAACTTCAAAACTTGGCGTTTTCGTAAAATCTCATGAACTTAAGTTCAAAATACCCTTGACGTTTAATAAAATAGTTACAATATTGCGTTATAATTCTATACAAACACATCATAAAGATGTGTTTAATGTAGTTCTTATATTAGTTTTTAGTAAATTATTATCATTAACGAGTAACCAGTCCTCAAAAAAGCACATTTTTTTGTTTACGGCCGCTGATTACCGATAACGCTCTTAATTCAGTTTCACTCAAGGTGTGGGTTGGTTCTAGTTTGCTTAACTACGTCCAATTTTTCTGATATTTATTTTTTGTTATTACTCTTAGTGACATATTTAAGGGGGGCTCCCATACAAAAAACGCGAGATTTTTGCCCTGTTGTACTCGATATTGATTATGGCAACAGGTAGGCACTTTTTTACCTATTCAATGGTACGGAACCCTTCGTTCATGAGTCCGACTCTCACTTGGGCGATTCTTTACAAACTTCGACGAAAACGTAACCCAGTTTACGAAAAGGGAAAACCTAATTTATAGGTGTTTATCCATAAAAGTATGTATAAAATTTGAATTAGACGCGAAATACATTGTCATTATAAACATATCCATTTTAGGAAGATTATAATCTGATTGTTTTTTTTTTTATAAAACCAGTTTCAGTCATTCTGTTAAGTTTTTCTTCACTAGGGTTAATACTCGAGCACAGAAAATTAATAACTAATTTGAAAATAACCTTGAAATAATAGAGATAACTACTAGCAACCATAGAAACAATTTAATGCCAGAAGAACCGAAACTACATTGACGTCACGTTTTATACCACTAATACCTAGCATTGCGTTTTGGCAATTTGCGAGGGAATTTTAAAACAACCACTTTGTTTATTAAATGTACCTTATATAGATATGACTTTTTCAACATCTTGAAAGTGGCAGAGAAACGTTTGATGAAAGTGGCACAGGACCGTTCCAAGTGGCATTCTCGTGGGGAGACTTATGTCCAGCTGTGGACGTCTACGGGCTGTTGGATTGATAGATAGTTTTTTAACCAATAAATATATTACGAGCGTTATCGGTAATCAGCGGCCGTAAACAAAAAAATGTGCTTTTTTGAGGACTGGTTACTCGTTAATGATAATAATTTACTAAAAACTAATATAAGAACTACATTAAACACATCTTTATGATGTGTTTGTATAGAATTATAACGCAATATTGTAACTATTTTATTAAACGTCAAGGGTATTTTGAACTTAAGTTCATGAGATTTTACGAAAACGCCAAGTTTTGAAGTTCAGGTACGAATAAACCATAAGTCGTGGCAGGTCGAAAAAAATTGTAGATATTAGGGCAATTACTGTTCTTGTGCTTGTACAAAATGAAATTGAAAATTTCTTTCATTAAAAACTAAATAAAAATTCATTTCCTTAAGATAAATTTGACGAAAATAGCTCCTGTAAAACATTTAATTTTGCGAATATGACTAACCTTGGAACATTTAAAAAAATATACACTATTTGTAAGACTATTGTAGAAGCACCAAAAAAAAAAACCAAATTGAAATACGAATATTCACCCTTGTAATTAAATTTTAAATATTACTATAAATTGAACGGCAGAATTGTCCATGAGCCACTCGCGCGCTAGCGCTCAATGAGGTAGGGTCTGTGTCGATCGTGCTCTTGCTGCTAGCGCAAGACGACGACGATACGAACTTAAACGTATACTACGTCTGACCAGTTTTGAGTCGTAAGTGTCCATTACTAATTTTGTTGATTACGTACATGCGATCTCCATCAAACATAATATAGAATCCTTTTAGGTGATGGGTCGAAAAAGAAAATTGTATTTTGGGGACAAAGTCGGTTATAAGGCGAGGAAAAAGAGAATACACGAGAAAATGCAAGTTGTAAGGTACTTAAAGTTTCTATTTATATAAATTAAATATGGCTTTCATTGATAATAATCATGTACTAAATATGTTTGAAAGGAGTAAACGAAAAAATATATCCGAACGGAATAATTATGCAGCCTCGTCTTCTGAGGATTACCATCTGACTCCAACATCAGCAGAAAATGGACATTCGGCAATGTAAGTTCTCATCTCATCATCTCAACCGATACAAGTCCCACTGTTTGGGCTCGGGCCTTCTCCACTATGGGAGGGAAAATTAGTCTACTATATATACTAGGCTGATCAGACGTGTTGGGGTAGGGTTTTATTTAGTTTTCTTCGCTTGTATAGATCACATACATATCATATCCCTTAGTCGTCTTTTACGACAACCATGGCCAAGGCGGATTGTATTCTTACTCCGTCACCACACGGCAAACAGTTCTGTTCGAAATTAAGGTTAAACCGACTTTAAAAAAGGAGGTTCTTTCGATTTTAAAGCAATTTCGAAAATAAGGTTCTTAAAGATTTTCGAAAGTAAGCAAATGAATACATTCTCATTTTATAGCAATAGTCAAGATAGAAATCATCATCATCATTAATCATCATCATCATTCATCATTTCAGCCTATTGCCGTCCACTGCTGGACGTAGGCCTCCCTCATGCTGCGCCACAATGTGCGGTCCTGTGCCGCCTGCATCCAACGACGCCCAGCAACTTTCACTAGGTCATCGGTCCACCTAGTGGGGGGGCGTCAAACACTGCGTCGTCCGATACGTAGTCGCCACTCGAGAACCTTTCTTCCCCAGCGGTTGTCGGTTCGTCGAGCGATGTGGCCTGCCCATTGCCACTTCAGCGTGCTAATTCTTCGTGCTATGTCGGTTACACCCGTTCTTCTGCGGATTTCCGTATTCCGGATTCTATCTCGCAGAGAAATCCCGAGCATAGCTCGCTGAGCGACTTTGAGCCTTGATATAAGGTCTACATTTAGGGACCACGTTTCCGTGCCGTAAGTCATCACTGGTAACACACACTGGTCGTAGACCTGTGTTTTCAGACACTGAGGTATGTTGGACGAGAAGATCCTCTTAAGTTTTCCGAACGCTGCCCAACCGAGTTGGATTCGTCGGCTGACCTCTTTCTCGAAATTGGATCTACCTAACTGGACTGTTTGTCCGAGGTACACATAGTGATCGACAACTTCGAGAATCGCATTGCCAACTAGGACCGGTACAGGAATGACATGGGCATTTGACATGACTTTCGTCTTGTCCATGTTCATTCGTAAACCCACTAGTTGGGATACCCTGCTGAGATCATTGAGCATTGTGCCAAGGTCCTCCATGGATTCTGCCATAACGACTATATCGTCCGCAAATCGAAGGTGAGTGATGTATTCGCTGTTAATGTTGATGTCGAGTCTAGGTCTAAGAGCTTGAAGACCTCTTCCAGTGCAGTGGTGAACAGTTTCGGAGAGATGACATCTCCCTGTCTCACGCCTTTCTGCAACTGGATCGGTTTCGTACTCCTATCCCGGATACGGACTGACATTGTGGCGTTCCTATACAAACACTTCAGCACTTCGATATACACAGGGGCCGATTATACTCCTCGGTCTTTTAAATAATCTGCCGAAGCGTGAGGATATGGTCTATGGTGCTATAGCCTTTTTGGAAGCCGGCTTGTTCGGGCGGCTGGAAGTCATCGAGCTTACGCGAGAGTCGATTGGTAATGACCCTCGAGAACAACTTATAAACATGGCTCAGGAGTGAGATGGGTCTGTAGTTCTTTTGTCTGAAGAGCTTTGTCATCCTTCTTGAAGAACAGCACCACCATACTCCTGGTCCACGACTCTGGAACGTCGCCCCCGAGGATAACGGAATTAAATAGCTTCTGAAGGGCTATTAAGACTGGCTTGCCGCCCGCCTTTAGAAGCTCTGCCGTAATTCCGTCATCTCCCGGTGCCTTACCGTTACGTAGTTGTTTGAGAGCCATTCTGATCTCGTACAAGCTGATGTCCGGGATTTCTTCGGTATAGTGCCGAGTTAGCTTGGATCTGGGATCTTGGGACCAAGCCGACAACAGGATTTCGGGATGATTTGTATATCTGTCCATAGAACCTTGTACGCAGTATTGGTGTTTAACGTTTCCCAGGAGAGAGCTGCTGCCCTACTCTCCTGGTGAACCCTCAGCCGATTTTTACGACTCCCACGGGCAAGTAAGGGGTGGCGACACATGTATTCTAAACCCTTCGCCACACGGGAGGAGAATAACGGGGGAAGATAGAAATATCTGTCTTTTTTTTTGTGGTGGGCTACCGTCAGCGCACCCGCTGTCCAATTCCGTCCGGGACAACAGAGAGGCGGCGCGCGGCCCCGTAACCCACTCGTGGCACGTCTCCTTCGTCGTTGGGCCGACCACCGGTGCAGGCTCACTTGTCGTCAGTGGTCGTTCTGACGGGATACCCCTGAGGAGTACACTCGACCGACGTCCCCCCGTGTGCGCTCTGTCGCCTCCTTCCGCGAGAATACTGCCTCGCAAAAGGCTGCGACCACGTCCCAGTTCCTAACGCTAATTACTTATACTGTTTAGATTTCGGCCATTTCGAGCACTTGGTGTAATTTAAATGTTAAAGAATAACAATAAATGATGTATGATGATGTATGACTTGTTTTTTTTCAATGCCTTGTTGTAATTTACAAGTTAGGTCTAGATCACTTTGCAACAATAGTAAAAAGTTGTCTTTTATAGTCGTTTTTAACTAAAATTTCATTACTTGTTTTATTAATGGGATAGTAAACCTTTTAGAATCGGTATTAAGTAGGAATATAATTAAATAAGTAGGCACTGATAGTAAAGTTTTTTTTTTTACAAAAATCGTAAGTATTATAGCAATAAATTTTAAAATTAATTTTAATGAAAATCTTACTTTCTTCAATTAAAATTAGATATCTTGCTGTTTTTTATAGGGATCTGGTATTATGATACCATTTTGAAATTGGTATTAAATAGGCATATTATTAAATTAATGGGCACTGACAGTGTAGTACATTTTTTTTACATAAATCGCTTTTGAATTGGCATGATATGTTAAAAAAATCCGTTAAAATTCGAGTACAATCATTTTTTTTTGCAGAAGATCTAAATCTACATTAAATAACATGTTAATAAACGATAGATCTTGTATTCAGCAGTAATTAACAGTAATCAAAATGAAAATATAATGGTTTTTGATAAAACTACAACCAAATTTGTTACAAGAGGTAGAAATTTGGTAAATAAATAACTAAAAATTAATATTTACGGAACCCTCGGCTAAAAATGGTTAAAAATGGAATTTGTTATAGTAAATTATCTGGTTAATCGAATCCTTAACGGTGGACCACTATTTACGACACACCCAGTATATGTATATATACTTGTACAAAATATTTTCGATGTTACTCATTTGCTAGGCGTCCCGAGCGACAGCTCCTTTTTTTCATAGAGATATCATTTTCTTATTCTACTGGCAATAAATATGTATTAAAATATGGATTAAAATTTAGTAACTAATTTCTGTAGCGGATAGATTTAAATCTCTGACTTGAATTTTCAAACCAACCATGAACGCTCTAAAGTGTTCCAAAGCTCGGGCAATCAACAATCAAATACAAAAGCGATTAATTCCGGCAAATAGTTTTATTTACTAAGTTATACCTACTCTGTTCTTATACTTTACAAAATAAGAATACAATGTTAACGATTTTACTGTTATGATATTTGATTCTTAATTAATAATTTTAAAATGTTAGTATATTTTGTAATTTTTGAAAAGCTCCTACTCCTCCAAAGAATATACTAGAGATTACAAGCACAAAGACTCAAGACTGGTTGTTGTATCAACTCTACGCATGTGTGACGCATTAGCGTGCGTCGATATCGGAACGTAGCGAAATGCCTAAACAACGCCGAGCCAGATTACCGAAAACGCTCTTACAAATAAAAATATTTTATTCATTTTAGAGTCACGTGCCTATGGGCGCATATCGCCCTCTATCGGCAATATTTGTAAATTGTTGATGTATGTGTTGTCAATTATAGTTATAAACGTGTTTGAAATATTTGCAACTAATATTTAAATAATTATTTGTAGTAACAACACTATTTATCATGCTATGATATTTAAAAGACACTTTTTGAATGTATTTCTAGATATATTTGATTTAGTTTTTTAAATATTTATATAGTTGATTAAATTAAAATCGATTAGAATTAATGTAATTATTTGTAACCATATTTAGTTGTTTTTACACAATAAATATTGCAATTTATTTCTAGTTACAGCGCCGTCTGTTGAACAATATATGAGAACAATATTTCCTTTAAGTACATTAATGTAAATTGTGTAAAATTGACTATTTGGAATTATGTTAAATGCATTAGAATATTTATCATTATTATTTAGCTATATGCCGATAGTTATTTAATAGTTGTTTTATTTGTTTGTTATAAAAAGTAATTGTAGTTGCTAAGACTAGACCGTTTCATTGTAAAGCGGAGGTTATAAAAACATTGTAAGATTAGAATAGAGGACAGTTTTACTTCACTCACTTCTCCGGCAATAACTTGTAATAAATACAGTGATTACATACTCTATATTTTAATATGGACCACCTAATTCCTGGCGTAACGCCGACAGCAGCGGTGGGATCACAGCCCCAAAACTCTTCAAGATCTACGGATGACCTTCACTATGGAGCAAGTGATGGATCTTCTGACCTTCACTACAAAATACTGCTGCAACTACAGCTGCGAGAGCCGCATTTTCTACGGAGGCTACAACATAACGGCGGCACCAAAATTTTTATCTACCGCCGTTCAACCCCGACGTGAGATCGCATCGACATCGAGGACTGGAGCGCAAATGTTAAACGAGACGATCATGGCTTTCAACATATAAGCCGCAAGAAGCAAGAATGGAAGCTATTCTTGAACTCAACGGTACAGCAGACACATGGGCGCTTCAATCAATTACATGGCAACAGGTGGAAGATGACGTCGTTAGAACCTTCGGCAAGGAGTTCCGGTATGCGGTGGTGGCACAGCTGCACCTCTGAACAAGCGGACAGTTACGCAGACTACGCTACGACGCGCGACGGTCCAGGCTCTGTTCAAACGTTTGAGACGAGAAGCTACGGACTCTGAGGTGATCGACACCGTAATAACAGGTACTGGCTAAAATCGGCGAACAATATTGGTACCCGAATATGTTCGAAAATTTGTGAAGAATTGTGTTAGTTAACATTCGTAAAGCTGAAATCGGGCGTAAAACAATCTACTTCCAATCTTATAAAATTGCAATATAATTTTCATACTATGTTCGCTGACATTACAGGCTACATTCATGGCGGACGTCATCAGCCAGAATACGCATTTGTCTTTATAGTAGTTTACACTAAAGACGTCACAATCGGCTATGAGGTCTTTTGTGAAGTTGTAACTATATTTGGAACTCGTCTCTTCTTATAATAATGAATAAATACGGTATGGAATATACCTTGTGGCTAAGGGAACTAGTAGAGCAAATGGTTAAGTGGGACTAGTTGTAAAAATTATCAAAGATATTAACGTCTGTACTTGAGCTTGATAAACCATGCCACAGTGCTATTTGCGATTTCCAGTTGGCTATAAACTGCAATATTACTGGGAGTATTGTTTGGCAAAATATTGACCGCCGCTTATTAAGATTTTGCAGGTAAATTACGACGAACGAACAAAAGATTTAACGTCTGTACGATGAGGATGGACGAGCGGTCTTTTCCGAGTTAATTGATTTGACAAAGATAGAGCCAAAATAAATGTATTTTTTGGCAATTTTGTTCTCGTGCATCGTCACGATCGACGCACTCTCTTCGAGGGTCTCATGGCACTTAAGGAGGTATTGCCTAATGACCGATACATGTTGAAGCATAATTATCTCCGCGGATGTGATGTAAGTATCGCTAGCCATGACTTTTATGACCAGCGCCTGTTGCAGACTGATTTTTTTTTTGATCACAGCAATGCCGTATGGGCGGGTGAATATTAATTTTGAAACAAATGCTTTTTATTTTTCCTATCCAAACCATCCTTCCTAAAGCGCTGGCTGGCCACCATGCGTATCCTTAAACCTGGTCTTGTTGGCTAGATCCCAGGATGGGTGATGCCTTATGGTTGGCTAGATCCCGTATGGGTGATGCCTTATGGTTGGCTAGATCCCGTGGTGGTGATGCCTTATGGTTGGCTAGATCCCAGGATGGGTGATGCCTTATGGTTGGCTAGATCCCGTATAGGTGATGCCTTATGATTGGCTAGATCCCGTGGTGGTGATGCCTTATGGTTGGCTAGATCCCAGGATGGGTGATGCCTTATGGTTGGCTAGATCCCGTATGGGTGATGCCTTATGGTTGGCTAGATCCCGTGGTGGTGATGCCTTATGGTTGGCTAGATCCCAGGATGGGTGATGCCTTATGGTTGGCTAGATCCCGTATGGGTGATGCCTTATGATTGGCTAGATCCCGTGGTGGTGATGCCTTATGGTTGGCTAGATCCCGTGGTGGTGATGCCTTGTGGTTGGCTAGATCCCTTGGTGGGTGACGCCTTAACAGCGCAAGGGACGCGCTGGAGTCAGTATGGCCGTATGGGCGCATATCGCCCTCTATCGGCAATATTTGTAAATTGTTGATGTATGTGTTGTCAATTATAGTTATAAACGTGTTTGAAATATTTGCAACTAATATTTAAATAATTATTTGTAGTAACAACACTATTTATCATGCTATGATATTTAAAAGACACTTTTTGAATGTATTTCTAGATATATTTGATTTAGTTTTTTAAATATTTATATAGTTGATTAAATTAAAATCGATTAGAATTAATGTAATTATTTGTAACCATATTTAGTTGTTTTTACACAATAAACATTGCAATTTATTTCTAGTTACAGCGCCGTCTGTTGAACAATATATGAGAACAATATTTCCTTTAATTACATTAATGTAAATTGTGTAAAATTGACTATTTGGAATTATGTTAAATGCATTAGAATATTTATCATTATTATTTAGCTATATGCCGATAGTTATTTAATAGTTGTTTTATTTGTTTGTTATAAAAAGTAATTGTAGTTGCTAAGACTAGACCGTTTCATTGTAAAGCGGAGGTTATAAAAACATTGTAAGATTAGAATAGAGGACAGTTTTACTTCACTCACTTCTCCGGCAATAACTTGTAATAAATACAGTGATTACATACTCTATATTTTAATATGGACCACCTAATTCCTGGCGTAACGCCGACATGCCCTATTGCCTCTATTTAATTTCTTTTGTATTTATATTTCAATCATGCTATTGTCAAGAAAAATGATTATAATTATTAGACAAAAAGGTTAAGTGTTGCTGTCGCTTATGGACCTTTGCAAGGCCGCTGCCTGGAAGAAGCGAATGGAGTGTGAATGTATGCAATGAGGTTCGGTGAAACTAACGGCGTCACTAAAACACGCTACACGCAAACACCCTCAGAAAGTTGGGCTTATGGCTTTCTCGCTCACCGAACGAAGCGCAGTAACAAATTGCTACTGCTCGGACGTCGATTTTTGGCGAGAGGGTGGTACTAACCCGGACAGACCGGTCCGCGGCTGTAGACAGATAACTGTAAACAGTGTGGTCCTACCGCATTGTTGACAGTTAAACGGAGTAATCCCGCAATAACTAATGTAGGATATTGCCAACTTTTGGGCGCACGCTTAACTCGGTGAAAAAAAGAGAGCTCTCCTAATCCACCTTAATGCTATCCCGTATCCTTCCACTCTATTTTGGTGTGCGGTATTATTGATTGACCGTGGGAAAGTGGCGAGTCCTTTCTTCTATAAAAAAATTGCTACTATAAAGCTAAATTTAGAAAACGCCACTAGCCTGCGCGCGAAGTGGATAGATAGATTTCTCGAAGAATTACCTACTCAAGTTATTGCGACACAAATCCTTACTAATGTTGTAAATGCGAAAGTAAATTTATTTGTTACGCTTTCACGCTTAAACCATAGAACCGATTTCAAAAATTCTTTCACCAATGGAAAGCTATAATATCAGGGAGTAACATAAGCTATATTTTATCCCGGTATTCCCACGGGAATGAGAACTACTCGGGTAAGACGACTGAAACCGAAACGAAGCGAGGGCGGGTTGTTAGTAGCTAATAAGTTATCCTTCAAAGGCATCTTATCGCTGACCTTAAGCCGAGATGATGATGATGGTTTACAGGCAAGAAATAAGTGATGAATTGTATTCTTATTACATTTCCCGACACGTAACTAACATTAGGTTAATCCTTCTTGCAGATGGCAGAAGATCCAACTCTATTTCCAGCAGAAACCGAAGCTTTATTTATGTTCGATAGTTCTTTAGCAGTTAAACTATCCCTTACCTTCCGAATGGCGATCAACGCCATTCACGGCAACGGTCGGGATCACCATTACCATCTTATCGACGATCTAATGAACGCGAAGATAGGTGGTTGCTTTGCGTTGACAGAAGTATCTCATGGCTCAAATGCAAAAGGAATGAGGACAACTGCAACTTATGTGCCTGAGAAAAGGCAATTTGTTTTACATAGTGCTGATTTTGAAGCTGCCAAATGCTGGGTTGGATGCTTGGGTAAGTTATTAGCCCATCTATACCAATATATAAAATTGGAGTGTCTGTTTGTAATGTCAAAATAATAGGCTTTTTTCATGCTCACACGGTTATTTGCACGACACCTATGCCTAAAATAGCAATTAAAAAATTTTTGTCTGTGTCTGTCTGTTTGTTCCGGGTAATCTTCAAAACGGTTGGACCGATTTCAAGAATTCTTTCACCAATGGAAAGTTATAATATCAGGGCGTAAACTAGGCTATATTTTATCCCTGTATTCCCACGGAAACGGGAACTACGCGGGTAAAACGACTATAACCTATAACCGAAGCGAAGCGAGGGCGGGTTGCTAGTCTATACCAATAAATAAAATTGGAGTGTCTGTTTGTAATGTCAAAATAATAGGCTTTTTTCATGCTCACACGGTTATTTGCACGACACCTATGCCTAAAATAGCTATTAAAAAATTTTTGTCTGTCTGTTTGTTCCGGGTAATCTTCAAAACGGCTGGACCGATTTCAAGAATTCTTTCACCAATGGAAAGCTATAATATCAGGGCGTAAACTAGGCTATATTTTATCCCTGTATTCCCACGGGAACGGGAACTACGCGGGTAAAACGACTATAACCTATAACCGAAGCGAAGCGAGGGCGGGTTGCTAGTGTATTATATAACTTAACTATGCCGTATGGTGACGGCGTAAGAATACAATTCATCATATCCTCTCTTATCCGTGGGTGTCGTAAAAGACGACTATGGGATATAATATACATATGACATCTATGGAAAAGAAGAAAACTTCGAAATAAAACACGTATGGTATCCTGCATGTAAAACCTGCATGGTATAGTAGGTAGTAATTTCCCTCCCATTGTGGAGGAGGAGCCCAACAGTGGGACGTATATGAGTTGTGATGATGATTTATGTAATGTATCTTTGTCGTGTGGTGAGTAAGAATTCATCACCCCTTCTCTTGTCCGTGGGTGTCGTAAAAGACGACTATGGGATATAATATACATATGACATCTATGGAAAAGAAGAAAACTTCGAAATAAAACACGTATGGTATCCTGCATGTAAAACCTGCATGGTATAGTAGGTAGTAATTTCCCTCCCATTGTGGAGGAGGAGCCCAACAGTGGGACGTATATGAGTTGTGATGATGATTTATGTAATGTATCTTTGTCGTGTGGTGAGTAAGAATTCATCACCCCTTCTCTTGTCCGTGGGTGTCGTAAAAGATGACTTCAGAATATAATATGAAGAAAACATGTAAATGATAAGACAAACTTGCACTAAAACCTTATACCAACCTGTATGATCAGAATTGTATAGTAGCCTAGCAACCCGCGGACTGTGGGTGAGCGCTGAGGGCTCTCAACCCAGAGAAAGTATGCTAAACGACATCGCCCAAGGGCTCCCCCTGTAGGGAACGGACCTCGGCTTGGGGCGTCGCTGGAGGCAAAGTGGGCGTACCCACGTTTTGGTTCATGACTTTGCGCGGCACGGTTTCGCACCTCGACGGCGAGGGCGGAACTGCGGGTATTTACGCGTTAAGGCCTCGTGGGCCGTGTAGGCTCTATGTTGAGCGAGTGTGATATTGTCGTCCTCTTCGTCGAGGACGTGACGAGGATGTCAGATGAAATACATAGAAGGTCAACTTCTCTTCTATTTAGGGGAAGGCCCAAGCCTGTGGGACGTATGTGTTGAGGCGAAGTTGGTTTTTTGATAAAAAAGGTTTTAATAAAAATAACAGGTAAATGCGCGACTCACGCCATAGTATACGCGATGCTGATATCGAAAGGCAAGAACCATGGTCTACACACTTTTGTGGTGCCTATCAGAGATCCGAAGACACTGAAGCCTTATCCTGGCGTCATAGTTGGCGATTTGGGAGAGAAGATCGGTCTCAATGGAGTTGACAATGGGTATGTCTGGCTGTCATGTTGCATTTTATACTGGCGCTCAAGTATTACGTAATAGGATTTTTTAAAATGCTAAACTTTCCTCTCCTCGATGTAAGGAAACCTAACGTTTTTCTATACACACTTTCCTCCTCCCTAAACGTTATATAACGCCCAAATGCTTTATTATGTTTTAGCTTGTTTATTATATTTAAAATAGCGTAGCCGTGTCCCTGGTATTGCAAAGGTCCATGTGCGGCAGTGTCACTTACCATCAGGTGTGCTGCTTGTTCGTTTGCCACCCTTGGCAATAAAGAAACGGTTTTTCTCAGCAATTTGCTAAATTAGTCAACCAAAGAGCATTTATACCGGCTGGAGAGGCCTCGGTAAGGTGTCAGGACCGTCGAGGCCTTCCGGCCCGTGCTGATGGAGTGGTTGGAGTGGACGCACGGGGTGCTTTCCTTCCAACTGGTGCAGGTATTGACGGGGCACGGTAGCTTCGCCAAGTACCTGCACAAGATCGTTAAGAGGGAGAGTCGTCATCGTCCTGCCACCACTGCGATTGGGGAGAATACGGCGTAGCACACACTCGAGGTGTAGACCCGATACGGCGAATTGCGAATAGATTTAGTGTAGTATAGTAGGTCAATTGCCCTCCATTGAGGAGATTGCTTAAACCCGGAAGTAGGACGTACATGAGTTATGAATTTATGATATGGAAGTAATAATATAATTTACTACTCCTTTCTTTACCACGAGAGCCGTAAAAGCTCATATCGGCGGATATTATCTCTGTAAGAAATCATCATCATCGCAGCCCACATACGTCCCACTGTTGGGCTCGAGCCTCCTCCACAATGGGGAATGTGTGCGTGCTTACGGCCCTCTGTCGCCCCAAACGGAGTGGAGCGAGGAGTGCGACGACCGTAACCCAAACAAAAAAAAAATAAATTACAGATTTTTATAACTATCTATTTTTATTTTATAATAACTAATTTCCTGAAGCGGGTAGTTAAAAAACCCGTAAAAGCTCGATTAAATCCGTAAAAATAGTTTTATTTACAGTGTGTAGTGCTTGCGTAAACATCAGAAATCATTATGTACTAGTGGTCGTGCATTAACCTTTGTAATAATGAATTCATTGTTTCAGTTTTGTGATGTTCAATAATTACCATTTATCCAAAGAGGCGGCTTTGGATAAATTGGGTGGTGTGGATGACAACGGTGACTATAAAACACCATTCAGAGACCCCAGCAAGAGATTTGGAGCAGCGCTCGGCATTTTATCAGGTAAAGACGAAAAAGTACTATAACTAGCCTTTTATTAGCCCGTTGCAAGTGACTGTGATCTAGTCTAGTCTACTTTGATAATTTCTTACCTCCTCCAGGATCTGCGCCTGGGCATTGCCTCATTTACGTCTCCGCTACGAAGGTGGATGCGAATCCAAGGTTCTCCAAAAAGAGTATTGAACACGATTTCTTAGAATATGCTCGGTAGACTGCAATAGCTTCGTCTTCATTAATTTCTTTGAAGTATTTTTTTTAAGTGACTAAGGGGTGACTCAATGCAACGGAAACGCGTTACAATGATAAAAATGATATATAATCATATATATACATACATCCGTTTCATGTTACTTTAAGATGGCACTTACATAAGAAGTAACTTTAGAAGTTTTTCGGACTGAATAGGCATGATGACAATTTTTATTTTTTTTATAATGAAGGTACCGTAGTTAGCGCTGACGGAGTAAGAATACATTTCACCATCTCTTGTATGTAGGTGTCGTAAAAGACGACTAAGGGATTAAATATGCATATAACATCTATGCAACAGAAAGAAAACTCCATACAGAATCCTGTCCCAAGCTGCCTGATAGGTATATTAGGTCAATTGCCCTTCTATGGTGGAGAAAGAAACCTCGAACCTAATGGACATATAGTTAAAATAAAATTAGTAATGATTCGCTTTCTCTTCCCGCGATATTACCACCTTACGTTCATTAATATGTAGTTTCTTCTATAAATTCCGGCCGATTATAGCCGCACGCCATCAATCGTGTGCAAAGCTGATGGAGCAAAAGACGTCGTTTTCGTCATTCGCCACATTATATATTTTTAACTAAGTATAAAATGTAAGAATACAATTCACCACTCCCTATCTTACTCGTGGATGCCGTAAAAGACGACTGAGGGATATAATATGCATATAACATCTTTGCAAAAGAAGAGAAGCTCGAAATAAAACCCTATACTAACATGACTGACCAGCATGGTATAATAGGTCAATTGCCCTCTTATTGAGGAGGAGGCTCGAGCCCCGTAGTGGGGCATGTGTAAGAAAATAATGCAATGTGGGTTTGAAGGTCACTGAATTATGTTTAGGGATGCCAACGATACATCGATGTTTCTAAATTGATGTTTCAATAAAAAACATTGATGCTTGCTATGTAACAGCAAACAGCAAAAACATGTAAGTATATGTGTATTAGGTATGTTGCATGTCGTAATGAGCGACGAAGTATGTGAGACCTCTTTGTGAACCATTAACCACACAATGTAAACCATATTTCTTGCAATAAATTCATTTCATTTCAATGTTCACTATTGTAAAACATCGATGTATCGATATTATTTTATACGATGTTTTGCCTGCATGATAAAGGGTTTTTCAGCAAGAACTTTGTTTTCTAAAACAAAATAAAACAAGAAATTTAGATGAAGATGATTCAAATTTTTATTGTATTACGAAGAGAAAAGTTCGGCAATTATGAATGAAAATGATATGTGGCAAATGTCCACCACGACCACGCTGAGAGATGTCGATTCTTTCATAAACGTTTTTAATCCCTTTTTGGCAAAATGGCGGGTCTATTTCGTTAATCAAATCACGGATTTTGAGTTCTAAGGCTGCAATCGATTTGATTGGCTCCGTATAGACTCTGTTCTTAACATAGCCCCACAAAAAATAATCCAGTGGTGTTAAATCACACGATCTGGCTGGCCACATAACAGCTGATTCGATATCGAAACCAAAAACATCGATATTTGCATCCCTAATTATGTTGACTGCTATCGGTCGCAATGTACGGTTATGAACGTTTATAAAACCTGCAGGAAAGTTCAAGCATTATTGATTAGATATCTTCCGTAATATTTTTTTTCTCTTCTATTAATTTCAGGTGGTCGTGTTCACATAATGGCGATATCAACTATGTATCTAACCAAGGCTATAGTGATAGCAGTACGATACTCGGCTGTCAGAAAACAGTTCGGACCTGAAGATTCCACTGAAGAGACACCAGTCTTGGAGTATCAACAACAGGTAAGATTCCATGGCATAGTTGTTAAGATATAGACGTACCGTACTAAGTCTCAAAATATGATTATAGTCTTATCTAATCTAAGAAGTACATTTTGACAGATGTCAGAGTAAATTGTCTAGGTATGTGAACCAAATAATCGCTCTCGAAAATATCCGATTTTAGTGGCAAATCGACATCTTTTTAATGAATAATCGGTTTATTTTTTTTTCTCAAAAAGGAGATGAATAAATTAAGTGCTAAATTAATACTAAATAAATTTAATTATTTTAGCATAAAATCTATTCATCATACATATTTAGTAGGATTAGGTTAAGTAAAAAGTCCGTTTTGTGACTCGCGTTCAAAATATTCATGTAATTTCACAATCAACTCGCGAGCCTGGGAGTTAAAAGTACAACTACGTCCTTTTGTGTCCATTTTTCTAACAATAAATGAGGTTTGCGTAAACAGAGTCCAGTATGAGTTTAGCCAAGGTCAACGTATAAAGCAAGATCAGTCCAAAGCATAGCCGAGTCAAAGAAAGAAAAGACTATCACCAACACAAAACACTCGCACAGTCCGCTTCCGACATGGTGAGAGACTACACCATAGATAATTCACTATAAAAATAATAGACTGCACCACAGACTAGGTTGTACAGAGCAACTCAAGTCAATAGAGTTTTGCTTTTGGGGTTCTTTTATTTTTTCACAGGTCATGGTCCGGTCACACTCAGCCCGTACCATCCGGGGCGACGATAGAGCAAAGCGCAATCTCCATATTTAACCTGCCGTATTTCCTGCCTTAGCCATTGGGTGAGCCACCGGTAGTGGGTCTTAGCATCAGTGGCTCTCTCAGCGGCTGCTTTTAGGGGTACTGGATTTCTACCATAAAGTCAGTTTAGTTGTTCTTGAATAGTAAATGGTGTCGTTGCTTACAATTCAGCCAATGAAGGACAAAATGGAATCACGGTTTTATTTTAATATGAATATTTTGAGTAAATTCTCAAAAATCTATTCGATTAATTATATTATTCTAATATATTGCCTTTCCGTGTGGAGACAGAGTGAGAATACAATTCACCACTCCCTATCTTGCCTGTGGATGTTGTACAAGACGACTATGGGATATAATAGGCACCTAACATCTGTGCAAGAGAAGGAAAACTCGAAATGAAACCCTATACCAACATGTCTGACCAGCATGGTATAGTAGGTCAAATTCCCTCCCATTATGGAGGAGGCCCTAGCCCAACAGTGGGACGTATATGAGCTGAGATGATGATGATGATGATGAATATATTGCCGATTATTTAGATATTCGTGAATTGAAAGTGGTCAAGCACTATGGCATGGAACGTGATGACGTGACATTGTAACATCGTCAATAACAATTACTGTTTTACGTGTTGTTTCTATTTTAAATTGATTTTGCGAGTTATTGTACAAGAAAGTCATCCGCAACGTTAATTATATAAATAACTTAATATTTCTTTAAAATTTAAGATTTATTGTTTGCAATCATGTGTACACGTTTGACCAAAGTTATTGTATGTTAAAAAATGCGAAACGCCAAAATGCACTCCTTAGATTAGATGAACTATAATAAGTACCTTATTTAATTTTCAGCAAATACGTTTAATACCTTACCTGGCGGCGACATACGCAATGAAGATATTCGCCATTTGGCTCGGCAATAGGCATGTGAAGATGACGATGAACAGTTTGTTAGGTGAGGACATAAAAATGAACATATATAAAATTTAGTACTACAGGTTGTAAGTGCGCGTCAGCGTAACTTAAAAATTTAAATTGGATGTCTGTATAGTTGGTTTACGAACGATAATTTAAAATGATAACGTAATTTTTTTTTGTGGTGGGTTACGGTCGGCGATCTTCTCGCCCGGCTCCGTCCGGGGCGACAGAGGGTCGTAACCACACACACCTGTAACCCACCCGTATAGCACGTCGCCTTCGTCGTTGGGCCGACTACCGGTGCAGAGTTCCTTGACTTCAGTGGTCGAAAAATGATAGTCATAAGAAAACTTTAATAAAAGTAATGAAAACATTGCATACTGTAAATAAAACTACGGATTTTATCATGTTTGTATTTGATTTTTGATTCCCCGACGTTTCTAACACTTTGCAGCGCTCATGGTCGCGGACTAATCAAAAATCAAATACAAACGCGATAAAATCCGTAAATTAGTTTTATTTACAATGTGTAATACTCGCGTAAAGATCAGAAATCATTAATATTGCATAGTTTTATGAATTGATAGTCCGTGTGGTGACGGAGTAAGAATACAATTCACCACTCCCTATCTTGCCCGTGGATGTCGTGAAAGACGACTAGGGAGGGACAACGACAAGGGATATAATATTCACATAACATCTGTACAAGAGAAAGAAAACTCGAAATGAAACCCTATACCAACATGTCTGACCAGCATGGTATAGTAGGGCAAATTCCCTCCCATTGTGTAGGAGGCCCGAGCCCAACAGGGGGACGTATGCGGGCTGTTATAATTATGAATTGAATTATTAAAAGATTAAAGAAAAAATGACTGCCCGCTGAGTTTCTTGCTGGATCTTCTCAGTTTGTGACCGCGTTCCGATCCGGTGGTAGATTGTTGTATTGTGTTCAAACATTGTGTAATTTGACAATATGTAAGTGCCCTTAAGGGGCCTATGCAGAATAAATGATTTGATTTGATCACTGAATTACCATTATTTGGTGTAATACAAAGGAGTTAATTGAAAATTCGATATATTAGTTTCCATTTGCACTCGTTAATTCAAATATGTATTTAAATTAAATTCGAGATAGATGCGTCACAAGCGAATCACTTAGGCCGAACTTGCCTCTCCTCCGCGCTCTCGCTTGCACGTTTGGCTCATTCGGAACGTGACAATGAGTCATGCTTTATCTTGCGTGCAGCCGCCGTGCATCCATTTATATGACGTTGATTTCTGATGTTTACGCGAGTATTATACATTTTAAATAAAACTAACAAAGGATTTTATCGCGTTTGTATTTGATTTTTGATTACCCGACGTTTCGAACACTTTACAGCGTTCATGATCACGGGTGGACTAAGATGTCTCACGTCCAACAAGTCATCGTTACTGCAGAAAATTTATAAATTTATATTTATATAATAAATTATAAATTTATAAATTTATATTTATATAATAAATTATAAATTTATAAATTTTCAATTATAAATTTTCTGCAGTAACGATGACTTGTTGGACGTGAGACATCTTAGTCCACCCGTGATCATGAACGCTGTAAAGTGTTCGAAACGTCGGGTAATCAAAAATCAAATACAAACGCGATAAAATCCGTAAAGTAGTTTTATTTAAAATTATATGACGTTGTCACGTCAAAAATTGTTCAGTTCGCAGAATTTATGAATCGCTACTTTTTCTGATCTAGAATTAGTCTTGATTTACTTTTTATAACATTAGCTATCACTCAGTGAAAATAAATGTATTCAATTTAGAAATATATAAGAAACCAGCTGTCCCAACAGACGTTGTTCTGTTCAAATAAAATAAAAGTAATTCTCTTTGAAATTAATAGCAGTGCGACCTACCGGGTTCAATTGTGAATCTAAACCATTCTCGAATCCCTTTGAACACACACACAAAATTTCATCAACATCGGTCCAGCCGTTTAGGAGTTCAGTGTCATACACACGTACACAATAAATATATATATAAAGAATAAAGATTGAAAGTATTATTAAATGTATGTGTATTGCAGGTGGTGAAGGTAATTCAGCAGAACTCGGTATAGAGATGCATGCAATATCATCAGCTCTGAAGCCGGTCTTCGGCTGGACATCACGGGACGGCATACAAAATTGTAGGGAGTGCTGTGGAGGACATGGATACTTAAAAGGTTAATTCTTTTACCACCTATACTCCACCCCTGGTTATCTAATTCTTTTATCACCCATACTCCACCGCTGGTTACCTTTTATTTGTGAAAAACAATATTTATTTTCATAATTTTTTTATTTAGTTGAAATCAGCTCATTCCTGGGCTTTTTTTTTTTTGGGGTGGGCTGCGGTCGGCGCGCTTCTCGCACCACTCCGTCTGGGGCGACAGAGGGGTGTAAGCACGCACACCCGCAACCCACCCGAACACCACGTCGCCTTCGTCGTTGGGCCGACCACCGAAGCAGGGTTACTTGTCATCAGTGGTCGGCCCGAAGGAATACCTCCTATTTGGGGTACCTTCTCATCGACCGACGTCCCCCCCTCGGGGAGGATTTCGGTCTTTCCTCACGCGCTCATTCCTGGGCTGGAGCCTCCTCCACTATAGGAGGGAAGTTGACCTAATATACCATGCCAGTAAGGCGAATTGGTATACGGTTTAATATCGAGTTTTCATTCCCTTGTACATATATATTTTATGTGTAGATTTGTCACATTTTACGACACCCCCGAGAAAAGAAGGGGTGGTGAATTGTTTGAATTCTTATTCCATCATCACACGACAAATTGATTACATTTTTACAAAGCAACGTATTTTTGTCCGCAGCTGCTGGATTGGGAGATCTTCGCAATGATAACGATGCAAATTGTACCTACGAAGGCGAGAACAGTCTCTTGCTTCAACAAGCAAGCAACTGGTTGCTCAATGTTTGGGCGAGAAGGAGTACCATCACCGAAGCTGACTCTCCGATGGGATCGTTGAACTTCCTAAGCAATGTTGATCAGATGCTCAAAGAAAAGTGCCCTTGGAGTACAGTAGAAGATTTTCTTCAACCAACTAGTGAGTACGAAGTTCAATATTGAAAAGTTGTCGAGTAGGCTTAGCTCAGCGGCTTATGCAGTAAAAAAAATAAGAATGTTAACAGATACTGAAACAGCTAGAATAGTTTATTTCGCTTATTTCCATAGTCTTATGTCTTACGGCATATTACTGTGGGGATGCTCCGCGGACTTTAATAGTATCTTTGTTCTCCAAAAAAGGGCTGTCCATGCAATTTATAATCTAGGCCCAAGAATCTCACTTCGGGAGAAATTCAAAGAAATAAATATTCTAACTGCTGTATCACAATATATATACGAAAATATATGTCAAAAAAAATATCGCTAACTTTAAGAGATATTGTGACATTCATGAAATGAATACTCGTAATAAGGACAGATTAGTTGTACACACTACTCGTCTCCAAAAAGTTAGCAAATCATTCATGGGGCAATGTATACGCTTTTACAATAGATTACCTAAAGATATCCGAGACCTGCCTATGAAAAAGTTTAAAAAAGCCATCAAGAATAGACTTTGTAAAAAAGCTTATTATAAAATCTCGGATTATGTAGATGATAATACAGATTGGTTGTGAGCAGCTCCTCATTCAGCAATTTCCTTGTTATTTCAAATATACTGTTTGTAAATGTACTTTTAACTTTTATTGTAAAGTGTAGCGTGTTTTGCCTAACTAATTTTTGTATTTTCACCGTTTGTAACATATTGTGGTGTTGGTCATGCTCACATAAGGATCTACTTGCGGTAGCTGCGTGGAGCGGGTCTCTCCCTACCCTCCATAGTGGTTGAGGGGAGCGATGGCTGCTCTAGTAGTTAACTCGTGATTGGGTGCCGCTTGTGGGATCTGGTCCAGCCATAATCGTTTAAATTATATTGTCTTGCGGTTCGAAGGGCATCACACTGGAGCTAGTTCTTACAAAACATGTACACAATTGTATAACTAGTAAGAAGAAAAAAAAAAATTAAAAATAATGACAAGCCCGCTGAGTTTCTTGCCGGATCTTCTCAGTAGAGGTCGCGTTCCGATCCGGTGGTAGTATATTTTTTTTGGAAATTGTAAACCTGACAATATGTAAGTGGCCCTCTCGGGGTTTATGCATAATAAATAATTTGAATTTGAATAATCGAAAGGTTATAAAAACCTTTTTACGAGCGATAAACAGATGACTGCATAGATGGTGGTTAAAATACCAACCCACCCTGCTAGTGGCGCGGGTTCGAATCGCACGCAGGACAACACTTGTTCGTCGGCGACTGGGGCGGCGTAGGCGCGACAATCTGCGCCTGACACCGCTCTAGCCGAGGTGACGTGACCGGGGAATTAGTCCGTCACCCGCTAAGAGGCCGACCGCGTGAGGAAAGTCCGACGTCCTCCCCGAGAGGGGGACGTCGGTCGATGGGAGGGTACCCCACAAGGGGGTATTCCGTCGGGCCGACCACTGACGTCAAGTCACCCTGCTCCGATGGTCGGCCCAACGACAAAGGCGACGTGTCGCGCGGGTGGGTTACGGGTGTGCGTGCTTACGCCCCTCTGTCGCCCCGGACGGAGTGGTGCGAGGAGGGCGCCGACGGTAACCAAAAAAAAAAAGGGCAACACTTTGTCTATCCACAAATTGTTGTGTGGGTGTAATTTGTGTTCGTTAATTATATATTTGTAAAATCCCCCGCAATACAAGGATTGTTTCCTTAGTATTGTCCATTAATTAAAAAAAAAATGTTAGAGTAATAAATCGAATAACGTTTATCAGTAGAACGTGTGGAACGTTTCCCGTAAAGACCGATAATTTGGTTGTCATACGTAGATCCACGTTTGCCTAAATCGGTAAGACGATTGGAATATATCGCTATTAGATGTGGAATCAAAGCCCATGTATGGCAATTATTTTCCGCCCATAAAAACAAGTTTTCATACATAGCATGTTATATGCAGAACATATCCCTTAGTCGTCTTTTACCATACCCACGGGCAAGAGAGGGGATTTTTAATTGTATTCTTACTCCGTCATCACACAGAAAAGAGGAAGTTATAAATATACAATTAGCGAATGATTGGACATTGCTATCTCAACCACTGCCCCATATCAGTTATACCAAAGTACCACTGGACACCGCAGCAGGGTTCATTAATTTCACCTGTAAACGTTATAGTCTTCAACTGTACATTTCATCATTTCTCTCACGTACGTACAGGATCTGGAATTAACTACCTTCTGCTATGTTTCCCCTAGCGCTATGACGTGTCCTTCTTTTTACGAGGTTTAGGAAGAGTACTTTGTTTATGGTAGGTAGCCGCCTAGTTGTGCCCTGGTATTGCAGGTCCATATGCGGTAGCAATACTTACCATCAGGTGTATTGCTTGCTTGATTATATAAAACAAAAAACAATACTAAATTTTGAAATGAAACTTCTTTTTGCGCATGAGGCTAATTTTTTTACGGATGAAACGCGTTACGAAGATGTGCAGCGTTTTTGTCGAAGAAGAGGGAGAGAGAGTGAGAAAGGGCGAACATAACACGAAGCACAGCCATGGGGCGAGAGTAGGGAGCAAGCGAGTGAGAAAAATCGAGAGATTTTTTTTTAATATGGATAAAAAACACATGGAACCAAAGATGTTTCACTTCTGACATGCGTACTTAGTACTCACGCAATTTTTTTAATATTTTACTAGATCTACTTGAAATGTACAAATGGTTGACGGCATATGTACTCAAGATGACTGCGGAGAAAGTGAACGCACTGAAAGCAGAAAGCAAGAGTAACTTCTGGGCGAAGAACGAATCGCAAACATTCAATGCTGTCACACTCTCTGTGGTATATGGAGAGGTAAGTGAACTCGAAAGAAAAAAGATTTTTTACAATTTTAATATTTTTAGTTATAAAAGCTGATAGGTATAAAGAAACATTAACCAAATTAACTTTTGAGAAAAAAAATATGTATTTTAATTTTAACTACAGACAAAAAGGCCCGCGGCTGTAGACAGACCACCGTCGACAGTGTGCTTTCTACCCCAAAAATAATATTTCTTTCTCATATAATATTAGTAGAACAATAGAATTACATGTCATTTTTATTTCTCTCTCGTATAATATTAGTAGGATGCTGTAGGATTGTGCTGTGTGGTAGCGGCTTCGAATACTACCAACCCTTGCTTTGCTCGTGGGTGTCGTAAAAAACGACTAAGAGCCCTATATTGACCCGGACCAACTCCATCTGGTACCATTTGGGTCAACGATTACATTCCCAAGGAGGGTTGACGTCAGGCAGGCGGCCGGTCATAAAAGTCATTGCCGAAACTTTTTGCAATATATCATAACAGATGATATATAGCGTCGACCCCAAGTAATTGGGATAAGAGCAAGATGATGATGATAATGTAGGATGGTAGAATTATGTGTCATTTTTATTTCTTACTCATATAATATTAGGAGGATGGTAGAATTATATGTCATTTATATTTCTCTCTCATATAATACTAGTAGAATGGTAGGTTTACATGTGATTTTTATTTTTCTCATTTAATATTACGAGGATGGTAGAATTATATGTCATTTATATTTCTCATATAATATTAGTAGAATGGTAGAATTACATGTAATTTTTATTTCTTTCGCATATAATATTAGGAGGATGGTAGAATTATGTGTCATTTATATTTCTTTCTCATATAATATTAGGAGGATGGTAGAATTATATGTCATTTATATTTCTCTCTCATATAAGGTTAGTAGAATGGTAGAATTACATGTAATTTTATTTCTTTTTCATATAATATTAGAAGGATGGTAGAATTATATATAATTTTTGTTTCAGAATTACATATTCAATCATTTTTACAAGACCGCAATAGAATTCGAAGATGTGAAATGCAGGAATGTTTTAATGAAACTCGTAGCTTTATATGGTGCATTTTTATTGGAAAAACATTTAGCGACTTTGTATATTGTAAGTATTGTTATTAAATATATTATCATCCGCTTGGTGACGGAGTAAGAATGCAACTCACCATCCCATTCTTTTCCGTGGGTGTCGTAAAAGATGACTAAGGGATATATCATATATATAACATCTGTGCAAGAGAAGGAAAGCTCGAAATAAAACCCTATACCAACCCGCCTGCCCAGCATGGTATAGTATATAGTAGGTCAATTTCCCTCCCATTGTGGAGGAGGCTCGAGCCCAACAGTGCGATGATGATGTATTACCACTTGCAGTTATAATAGTAATGATCATCGTACTTCAAAACCTTCCGCCGCCTAGTCTAAAAAATATCATCATCGGGCCAGCTTATAATGCTTATATACGTCGCACTGTTGGGTTCAAGCCCTCACCACAATAGGAACAAAATTCACCTATCATACCAATCTGGTCAGATATATGTATATTTTACCACGGGCGGCATTCCTGAAGACATACTGGCCTTTTAAACTAACTTATAAGCATAAAAACCTTGGCGATGTTCGTTTTTGTTATTATTTTTTACTTTACTGCTCATCATCGGACCGCAAAATTGTCAAACAGTAATAATAAGGTGCTTGTCGTGGCGACGGGATAAGAATACAATTGTCTCCATCCCCTACTTCGTGGTCATTAAAATCGAGTAAAGGCCTCATGAGGAGAATTTGCAACAGTTTTCTCTTAGGCAACGATGGGTGAAGCCCGCCTTCAGCAGTGGACGTCGAAAACCCGAATGATGGTGACGATGAATAATAAGGTTCTTTGTAGACGTTCTGGTTTATCTCATCTATGGTATTCTCAGCTTAAATCGGTCACGAAGTCAATATCCACCTTATAAATGTTCCGAAGTCCAAAGGCGGTGCACGGACCTAGAGAGGATTGTTAAGCTCCATTTGTGCTGCCCTGCTCTTCTTCTGGAAACCAGTTATATCATTATTTCCAAACATACTACTGTCGGGCTCGACCCTCCTCTACAATAGATGGGAAATTAACCTTACTATAACATGCTGGTTAGACAGTTTGCTATAGGGGGTTTTGTTTCGAGTTTTCCTTCTCTTGCATACATGTTATATGCTTACCATATCCCTTAGTCGTCTTTTACGACATCCACGAGCAAAATAGGGAGTGGTGAATTGTATTCTCATTTCGTCATTATACGGATGTCCCATTTATGGGGAAATCCAATTCCAAAATTGGACCTCAATAGTCTGATCGATGGACGATTCCACATCATCACATCCACAAAGTCATGAACCCATTTCCTTATATACTTTGTTCCTACGCATTATATACTTATTTTTTTTTACCAAATGAAATATGAATGATAATTTTTATATTTTCAGGGTGGATATCTGGTTGGTGAGGCTGGAGCCAATTTAAGGTCAGCAATATTACGAGGATGCGCGCTTATTACTCGTGATGCTGTGGCACTGGTGGACACATTAGCACCACCAGACTTTTGCCTTAACTCCGTGCTGGGAATGGCAGATGGCGAGGTAATAAAAATTCTATATTCATAATATTATCATCCTGACTCATATACGCCCCACTGTTGGGCTCGAGCCTCCTCCACAATAGGAGATAAAATTAACCATACTATATCATGCTGGTCAGACAGGTTGCTATAGAGTGTTGCTTTGAAATTTCCTTCATTGATGTTATATGCATATTTCAAATCATTTATTATGCATAAACCCCGAGAGGGCACTTACATATTGTCAGGTTTACAATTTCCAAAAAAAAATATATTACCACCGGATCGAAACGCGACCGCTACTGAGAAGATCCGGCAAGAAACTCAGCCGGCTTGTCTATTGTTTTTAATTCCTTTTTTTTTCTTTTTACTAGATATACAATTGTGTACATGTTTTGTAAGAACTAGCTCCAGTGTGATGCCCTTCGAACCGCAAGATACTTAATATAATTCAAACGATTATGGCTGGACCAGATTCCACAAGCGGCATCGGATAACAAGTTATTATATCCGTTAGTCGTCTTTTACGACATCCACGGGTAAAATAATGAATAGTGAATTGTATTCTTACTCCGTCATCGCACGTTACAATATACAGATAAATGAAATTAAATGTGTATTTTTAGTAGTAAATATCTTTAACCGATTTCAAAAAAGAGGAGGTTCTTAATTCGTTGGAATATTTTTATATGTTCATTGATTACTCGAAAATACTTGAACTGACTTTTGCTAGTCCAATTATAAACGTAATAAGTCCTTTATTAAAGGTGTAAAATATTTGCATGGATCTCTTATTTGCACTGAAGTCAAGGAACTCTTCACCGGTGGTCGGCCCACCGACGAAGGCGACGTGCTATATGGGTGGGTTACAGGTGTGCGTGGTTACGGCCTTACGCCCCTCTATCGCCCCGGACGGAGTCGGCCGAGGAGTGTGCCGCCCGTAACACACCCCAAAAAAAAAAAGGATCTCTTATGAATGGTAAATATTACCTAATGTTAAAATTAAATTAATTACAAACATGGAGAACTTGAAAAAGAGAAGGCAAACTCGAAATAAAACCCTACAGCAACACGTCTGACCAACGCAGGGTAGTAGGTCAATTTTCTACCTATTTCGAGGGAGCTGCGATCCCAATAGTAGGACGTATATGAGCTGAAACGAGACGACGAATTACAAAAATCCTTTTTAATGTTTTTTTTAAATAATTTAATTACAGGCATACAAACACATTCAATCCAGGGTCATGACATACCCTGGCTCCATGACGAGGCCAGAATGGTGGCGTGATGTAGTCTACTGGGAATCGTACGCGCCTTCCAAGCTTTAAACTGTAAAACATACCGCAACACGTGACAGAAATGAAGTTCCAATATTTTTCTTCTTCAGCCCTATTGGGCACAAACGTTCTCTATAATGGCAAGGAAAGGTGTTTACTATATGCTCGCTCGCGCGCATAGGCTATTGATTCCAGTTATCCTTTTCTTGCAGAGATGTTGTATGCTCACAAGTCTCATGTGCATTTTGACCGACGGCCCCTAAATTTTAGGTAGCACCTAACGGAGTATAAATAAAGATTGGTTTTTTAATTATTTATGTATCTTAAATACATAAAATTAATATTTTATGTAATAGGTACCTAAAGCAGTACAAATTATAGAGAACATCTACACTGTGTTATTTATTGCTTTAGGTGCTACTTAAACTTTAGGGGTCAAAGTGATCCAAATGATAAATAATATTTACACTGTATTATTTCTTGCCTTAGGTGCTACTTATACTTTAGGGGTCAAAGTGATCCAAATGATAAATAATATTTATACTGTTATTTCTTGCCTTAGGTGCTACTTAAACTTTAGGGGTCAAAGTGGTCCAAATGATAAATAACATCTACACTATGTTATTTATTGCCTTAGGTGCTATTTAAATTTTAGGGGTCGCTAATGAAAACGGCGATTAGTCGTTTTTTACGACACCTATAGGAACTGAAAGAATTATTTCTTAATCCGTTCTCAAGATAATTAATTAATTTTATTCGAAAAGTACTGACTAGATACCATACCCGAGTATTGAACTGTAGATTACGTATATGTTGTGGGTTCCATCCCCACGCAGGGCACTACAAAAACAAATCACACCCAGACTTGTGTGCATAACACTAAGAATTGTTCTATGTGGGAATAGAAACAATTATTTTCTGTACTTACCTTCTTACCTTAAAACTTGTGTTGTGGGTCTTGCGACAGTATTTTTTTTCGTACATTATCGGCACGGCAGAGTTTGTGTTGAAATACGACGTCTACGGGCGTAGTATGGGTATAAAAGGGGCCATCAAATTGTGAACGAGATATTTTTGTTGAACATTATTTAGTGACATTAGAATGTCTATATTAAATGTTTGGTGATAATACAACATGTTGTTCCATATAATTGCCTAGAAAATTGTATGTCTAGATACGTCCTGATTTTATGTGAGTTAAAACGTGGACGTCGATAGACATACTGTCGTAATAATTTTGGCTATCTTGACGGCCATAGGCGGTACTGTCCCTCAACGTGTTAATCGACCACTACAGTCTGAATATTTAATAGCTTTGCCTCAGAATTTGTTAGCTATCCATCCATCCAGCCAGATATAAGTCCACTACTGAACATAAGACCTTCAAACTATATAACAATAAATAATTTTAACTATAAAAGGTGCAGGTATTTATGTGATGTTTTATAAAAATATATTTTTATACACAATTGTTAATGGTGGTGATATATTTTATTTATATTATTATATTAAATGAATTTTATACAAATAAGCGTTTTCGTTCCTTTTCCAACAGTTTTATCCAACATACAGTATGACTGGTAAAAGATTGTACATATTCAAAGAAACGATAGATAATGGCCACATGTAACTAATAAAAGTGTAAAAAGAAGATAATATTAATTAACTACATAGTAAACATCAACAATATTAGTGTTACAAGACTTCCATAAATATTGTCACCCTACCGGCGCTATCGCCAGTACTCGATTTCGGTATCGGTCTATACCGATACCGAAATCGAGTAACAGTTTTGTTAGCACTGTTGTCAAAATTTTGGATATTTATTACTAGAATTACTTAAACTAGGTGTAAGAATAATGTCATAAAACACAGTTATTTGCAGATTCATAGCTCTTACCAATCCTGAGATAAAGTGATTTGTTTCTAATCAAAACAATAGGTTTGCCAGCGTACGTTGACCTCTGTCTGCGGCCCGCGACGAAAAAAAATACCTACCGAGTCGAGTCGCATAGGTAGAATATTTACCTAAAATGTAACTAGTTCAATGCGCGAACTGTTTAGTACCTACAATTGCTGACGTACGTTGACCTATCCCATGTGTCTATAACTAAATATTTTTATAAGATAATTAGTTCAAAATTTAAGTACCAATTTTTTTTACATATTCGGTATCAGAATCGAGTACTGAATACCCTCCTTCAATATGTACAATCTTTTACCAGTCACCCTGTATAATCCAATAGTTTTATCCTAATCCTATATTATAAATGTGATTTTGTTTATTAAAAGCTTTTATTTAACTTGCCGTGTTAGTATGGGACAAATCTTGCGAGTTAAATTAGAACCACTTCCTGTCGTTAGATTAGGTTGAAATTTGGTTTACTTACGTAACTTTGATGACAATGCAATAATATGGTACCATGAAGCTGGTCTCAAGATGGCGTCGGAAGATAGCCATAGGAACTCCTAAATTAAACGAGATATAACCGTCGAGTTTGGGCTCCCGTCGAGGACTTGACTTTGGACTCGTTTGAATAGTCTTGACAAACAGCATTTGAATAAAAGCTTTTATTATTTTTTTTAAATTTCTATTTTTATTTGTTACGTCTTAATTACTCAACATCATGAAATTTGACGTCAAACTTTAACTATCAGTTGTGCAAAGAAGGATTTTAAAGTTTTAACCCATTACTGTGTGGTGAAGGAGTACGAATACGATTCACCACTCCCTATCTTGCCCGTGGATGTCGTAAAAGACGACTATGGGATATAATATGCTTATAACATCTATGCAAGAGAATGAAAACTCGAAACAAAACCCAATACCAACCTGTCTGACCAGCATGGTATAGTAAGGTCAATTTCCCTCTTATTGTGGAGGAGGCTCGAACCCAACAGTGGCACGCGTATGAGCTGAAACGACACCCCTTAGTCGTCGTTTATGACACCCACGAGCCAGAGAGGGGATGGTTAGTTGTATTCTTACTCCGTCACCACACAGTAAACCAGACAATTATCAAATCAAAATGCGGATGACGTATTTTTAAATGGGGATTAATCCTACCACACATGCGCATTTTTGTAAATTAATCAGGGAACGTTGTGTTATGAATGTTGATGTAGTGACAAGAATTGAGAAAGGTATGTTAAGTTGGTTTGGTCATATAGAGAGAATGAATGAAAGGGGATTAACAAGAAGAATTTATAAGGCGAATCTGAGCGGAAGTGTTAGAAGGGGAAGACCAAGGCGGACGTTCCACGATCAAATCGGGGACGTTCTTAAGAAAGGCCAGGTTAGACCCTAAACCGAAGAATATGCATGAAGAGATTAATGAATGTGGAGGAGGCGAAAGTGGTATGTCAAGATCGTAGCAAGTGGAGGGAAGTGGTCTCTGCCTACCCCTATTGGAAAAAGGCGTGAATATATGTATGTATGTAATTTTGGGTGTGGACCCTCACATTCAGATTGGTTCAAAATTAAAAGTAAGTGATTTAATTGCCGCGCATTACTTAAGAAAAGTACATACTACGCGTTCACTTCGAGATTGCCGTCGTCGACCGTTACGACGTCACAGCTATCAATACCGTTGCCAAAACAATGAAATTATTGTTGATTAATTTTCTTACAGAGACAAGCTGGACAAGTTGATAAAATAAAATATTATGCTTGTTCTTATTAATATTATAAATGCAAATGTGAGTTTGTTTGTTTTTTAGTTGATGACCTAAGTACTCGACCAAATATTACAAAATTTATTATAAGTTATTATCATTATTAGAAATTTTTGGGGGTACAGAAAAGGACTCTGCCAATACTTTTCATTGCAACAATATCTCGAATATTTTAGGCAGTTATCAATTGCTTTTAATTTTTTTCCTTGTTCACAACACAATATATTAGAAAAGCATGGGAGTACATAGAAGCAGATGAATACACACATTAGCGTTGCTTGCGGCATGAGGTAGGGATGTGGGACGGGAGATAGGAGCAATCTTGAAGTGAACGCGTAGTACAAGTCTTGGCCACAATTAGGCATTGATGGACTTACGTATGTGTGTACTTAACACGTTCGTCCATCAATGCCTCTTTTGGTGGCCGCTACAGTAATATAGAAACAAAAAAAGGTGGCAACCCTAGTTCCAACCCACCGCATTAGTCTATTATGATTAACATTGTGAACCCGCCGTAAATGATCAGCCTAACATTTGAACACAATAAATTTATAAGCGTACACAAAATAGAATAGTAATTGATTTTACATATGTAATGTAGACGCCAATCAAAGTGTCGGATTCACTAGATTGTTTTACCTATTGGAATCATTTAGTTCGATTGAAATATTTCGAGTAAAAACCTGTGAAAGTTTAATTTGAATATGTTAAAATTACTATTACTTCTTGCTTTAACTATCACAGTGTAAGTAGGAAAATAGAAGGAATGCGCACTAGTCTTTTATTTAGGCGAGGCCGCGGGTGACTTGATCGGGGAATTAGTCTGTCACCCACCGAGAGGCCGACGTCCTCCCCGAGGGGGGGGGGGACCTTGGTCGAGGAGGGGTTACTCCTCAAGGGGTATTCCGTCGGACCGACCACTGACGTCAAGTCACCCTGTTCCGGTGGTCGGTCCAACGACGAAGGCGACGTGTCACGGGTGGGTTACGGGTGAGCGTGCTTACGCCCCTCTGTCGCCCCGGACGGAGTGGTGCGAGCAGTGCGCCGACCGTAACCCATGCCTCAAAAAAAAAGCTAGACTTTTATTTTTGGCGTTTTATAATTATCTAGTTGACACAACAGACGTTATTCTGTTCAAATAAAATTCAAATCTTGTCTTTTTATGTACAGAGTAAAACCGAATCAATTAGAAATAATAAAAGATATTCGCTACGGTGGTGACTTGGAGTTCTTACTAATCGATATTATGAATGTTTTGACTAAAAACTACGAAGTGACTTGTACTGCTATTGTATGCGACGAAGTGTATCTCAATGTGTTTAATGGAAAATTATTTAAAAGAACAGCCTCTATTCCGTATGTCATGGTAAGATTGTATGAATTACAATATATAAAAAAAAAACTCATCACCTGTTCTCATCTCAACCCATATGCGTCCCCCTGTTGGGAACGGACTAATTAATGGAAATTAACCTACGCTGTCGGTGTGGTGATGGAGTAATAATATTCCCCAGCCCTGTCTTGCCCGTGGGTGTCGTGTAAAAGTTGACTAAGGCATTAAATATGCATATAACCGGCAATGAGATGGAAAACTTTAAGTGAAAACCTATACCAACACGTCTGACCAAGGTAAGGTCAATTTCACTATTATTGTGAGGTAGGCTCGCGCCTAGCAGTAGCATGTTTTTGAGCAGTATTGAGGATAATTACCTATACCACGCTGCTCAGATTGGTTGGCATATGAACTATTATTTATTACAATTAGTTAAATATCAGTAGTGATTAGGATGCTAGACCACTCTGTCCTTGCCACCCACTCCTTATTCTACTTCTTAGAGCCATTAAAATGGGTCAAACTGTAAACAGTAGAAATTTCATTTATACATAATTTTAACAAACATAAAATCGTCTTCGAACTAGATAAAATTGAAATGGGATCACACTGGAAGAACCAGCTGTCAAATAAAAAAGAATCATCAAAATCGGTTCACCCAGTCGAAAGTTCTGGGGTATGATAATGAGTGTTAAACATAAAAAAAATGCAATCGAATTGAGAACCTTTTTTGAAATGGGTTCATCATCATCGTCATTTCAACTCATATACGTCCCACTGTTGGGCTCGAGCCTCCTCCATAATATGAGGGAAATTGTTTATACTATACCATGCTGGTCAGACAGGTTAGTATAAGGTTATATTTCGAGTTTGGTTATATTTCCTTTGCTTGCATAGATGTTATATACGCATATCCCTTAGTCGTCTTTTACGACATCCACGGGCAAGATAGGTAGTGGTGATTTGTATTCTTCCTACGTCACCACACAGAAAATTGAAATGGGTTACAAATATAAAATGTCTGTAACTACTACAAAATTCTAATCACCTATTTAAGACCGTTGTTGAAGATTATGAAGACCTTTTATCACCCAATTTCGACACATTGCAATCACTGAGAGAAGCAAGAAAGGAAAGTTGCAACGTATATATTATTCTGTTAGCTAACGGTCTGCAAGCAGGGAGGCTGTTGAAATTTGGTGACAGGTAATTTTTCTTAATATTTTTATTTTAGTTTACCAAAATTGGTTAATTCTTTCAATTACTGTTATTACATGAATGTTACACCGAATGAAGAATGCAAGATATCATACGAATATTATATCCCTTTTTTTTGAGGATGGGTTACGATCGACGCACTTCTCGCTCCACTCCGTCCGAGGCGACAGAGGGGTGTAAGCACACACACCCGTATAGCAAATCGCCTTCGTCGTTGGGCCGACCACCGGTGCAGAGTTCCTTGACATCTGTAGACGGCGCGACGGAATACCCCGAGAGAGTAGACCGACTCCTCTTCCGTCGACGTCCCCTACCGAGACTCCGATCGCCGTCGCGAATATTATATCCCTTAGTTGAATTTTACAACATTCACGGTCGAGATGGAGGAGTGGAAGTCCATCATCCTCCAAGGATGGAGGAGTCACCACACGACAAATAAGTATTAGGTATGGCCTACATTACACCAACTTAGAGCAATTTTCGTTAAATCTAAATAACTGCAGTATTTTTCGACGTACTCCATGTGGTATAGAGTTGGTCAGATAAATTGTTATTCTTGCGATTGCGACGAATTCTTGCGAGTACACGCTCGAGGTGTTTGCCGCGAGGGCTGAACAGCGCCGTGAACTCGTTGCAATCATCGGTGCCGACCATCGCTAGGGAGATGCTTGGCAGCATCAGGAACTGGAACGCGGTCACCGCCTTCTGCGAGGCAGTCGTCTGCGCGCGCGGGAGGAACGCCTCCACGACAAAGCGGTCCGCCGCCAGCTACTCCGGCGGCGCAGGCGCGAGTACCTACGGACAGAACCGGGCGGCGGGTAGTCTGACCATGGCTCACACAAAAAAAAAGAGGGTTATATTAGTATATGCTTAATAGTCTTAAACGACACCCATAGGTAAGAAATTGATGGTGAATTGTATTCTTAATCCATCACCTCACGGACTGTAATAATAACATACTTACCTTTTTTTTCAGGCACCGTGTTTTAGACACAAGAGCTAAGTATATAATGTTGCATGACTTTCGTCTATTTCATAGCGATTTACATTATCTTTGGCGTAGAATAGTAAACATTGTATTCTTAAAATACCATAAAAAGACTATCGGAATGAGTAGAAGTCAAGATTGGTATGAGCTTTCAACAGTACCTTTCCCGAATCCCATAAAAAATATATTTGTACCGCAGCGTGTTGATATTTGGAAAAATGAACATTTTCATTACAACAGACCTTTATTCGTTGATAAAACAAGTAATTTGTTTGGTAAAATATTGAACGTTGTATATTTAGATCATGTACCTTCAGTGGTGATCGTTCAATCTAATTCTAGTAACAAAATTGGTGGAGTAGAGATTGAAGTAAGTTTATTTTGATATACCTATTATATATTTCAGCAATCCATTGAAGTCAGTCGATTTACATTTATTAAACCCTTTTTGCCAGTGTCTTAAAAGACTACTAAGAAATTATAATATGCCTATAACATCTATACAAGGTAATAAACGTGGAATAAAATCTTGTTCAACCATCTGACTAGCGTGGTATAATAGGTCAATTTCCTTCCCACTGTGGTAGGCTTGAACCCAACAGTTGGACGTGTATATTTTCTTTTTTTTATTGCCGATGGTGGCAAACGAGCAAGCAGCACACCTGATGGTAAGTGATGCTGCCGCATATGGACCTTTGCAATACCAGAGGCACAGCCAAGCCGTTGTCTACCGTGAAGGAAATACTCTTCTTAAACCTCGTTTAAAGAAGGACATGTCATGGCGCTCGGGAAATACAGCAGCAGGTAGTTCATTCCAGAGCTCTCACGTACGTGGGAGAAATGATCGCTGGAAACGTATAGTTGAAGACCATAACGTTTCCAGGTGAAATAGACCGTATATGACCTGTGATGATGATGATGAATACCCACCTTTCTCGAACAAACCCTCATTTTGTGGGAATCAGTCCCACTAGTGGGATTGGCTTCCCGCTAGTCCTTCAGCAAGCCCACATCGTTATGTTGCTGGCATAAGGTGCCCCATACAGTCCACTAAGCCGCAACATAACATACCTAATTATGACGGTTTGTGGATTGAAATGATGTCATAACACATTTGTAAAACTTAAAAAGGTTTTTAACGTCACTTTTAAAAGTATTTCGACGATTTATGTTAATAAAAACAAAATTAGATTTCATAATTTGTATAGTGTTGTGCGTGTGTACGTGTGTAAACGTCTGCGCGCCATTAGTTTTAGATTCAAATTTCGAACCTTCGAAGTATTGTCACTATCCTTCTATACGTTATTATTGTAAGGATGAATACATTATATAATTTTTTCATCCGTTATATATCGGAGTAAGAATACAATTCGTCACCCCCTTTCGTGGATGTCATAAAAGACGACTAAGGGATATGCTATGCAGATAACAAAGACGTAGAAGAAAGAACACTAAAAAAAAACCCAACACCAACCTATCTGTCAATTACCCTTCTATTGCGGAGGAGGCTCAAAGCCAGTGGCACTTTGAGTAACTTCTTTGGATAAGTGGTTCTTAACACCTTAGTTGCCCGTGTCTAAACTTAAAAGGCCATAATCGGAGGACGCAAATATAAAACATCATTGTAAGAGAAAGAACATTGCCAATAAAATCTTATACCAACCCACCTGGCCAATATTGAATAGATCTATTTCCCTACTACAATAAGGAAGACCTGGCGTCTCTCTTCCCCATAGTAGGGCGTTTGCAAGCTGAGATGACAATTTATCCAAAACACGTTGAAAATTATTTACTCCTCATACAGACAGTATACAGAATAATCTGAATATTTCTAGATTCTTCACACATTATCAGAAAAAATGAACTTTAAGCCCAAGCTATATCAAGCTCCAAATGCTGAACTTCATAAATGGGGTCAGAAACAAGCAAACGGTTCCTTCAGTGGACTCTTAGGCGAAATGGTTCATGGTGGAGGCGATGTCGCTTTAGGAAATCTCCAATACACGCCATACCACTTGGAATTAACTGATTTGAGTATACCGTATACTTCGCAATGTTGGACTTTTTTAACACCAGAAGCGCTCACTGATAACTCTTGGAAAACGCTCATATTACCTTTCAAGTAAGGTTTTATTATGATTTCTTTATCCAGGTGTTGTCCACGTTACTAAAATGATAATTAATTGGACATTTTATTAATTTCATTCATCAGCCTCTGTTGGACAACACCTTATCCGTAAGTAGAAAAAATATACCATACTCCACCCTAGGCCGACAATAGCATTTGGTGTCATAAATTGCCCAGGAGAGCACTTCTGCCCACTTTCTTGTTATCCCTCCACAAAGAAATATATTGGAATAAATTGCATGTTTTAAATAAAACTACTTTATGGATTTTATCATGTTTGTATTTGATTTTTGATTGCCCGACGTTTCGAACACTTTGCAACGCCGTAATAAAATCCCTAGAGTAGTTTTATTTAAAATGTGTAATACTCGCGTAAACTAGTGTTGCGTAATTCCAATCATTTAATTCGAATA
Source organism: Lymantria dispar (assembly GCA_032191425.1). Lineage (NCBI taxonomy): Eukaryota > Metazoa > Arthropoda > Insecta > Lepidoptera > Erebidae > Lymantria > Lymantria dispar. Next base: position 3,223,982 of record CM063444.1, on the reverse strand, counting down.
ACTTGAATAAGACTATTGACTCGTTCATTCGAATCGCCGTTGACCAAAACCGAATCAATTCGTTAACTCGTGTCATCCTCGTAGGCACTCTTCGCGGCGGTGCGGCGCGGCGATCAGTCGACTCGGTTTGATAGGACATTCGTTGATTAGTTTTCTATTAGTTAATTCGTTTTCTGTCTCTCGCGCGATTTAATGTTTTCTTGCTTTTGTTGACTGCTCGTTTACGTAATTAAAATTAATAGTTATTAATTATGAGTATACCTGAGACGTATAAAAACGTATTTTTTTTTAAGTTGATTTATCGGGTAATTACTAATTAGAATCAGACTTTACTTAAAAAAAAAGTATTTTTTGTATATGATTTTATTATTATTTTTTTATTATTTAGTATGCCGACTTTAATCATAATAACAAAGGGGTATTGTCATTATCTACGTGTTTAAAAGCCAATATACCTATAAGTCCCCTTTCCTTAACCAAATAGCACACTGCTTTAACTCGAAATCTCGACTCATTCGTAATGCAAACCGATCCGCAAAAAAAAACTCGCTCGAATAATAATGTAAACGAATTATAACTCGCCAACTCGGCTTCACAGGCGGATGACTTGACATACGAATACGAATTTGACTATAATGCTGCGTGACGAATGTGACGATTCGAATCAATTCGAATTGCGATTCGAATCAATAGTAATTTTAATTCGATTGATTCGAATTGAAAAAAAAGCAATTGGTCTCATCGCTAGCGTAAACATCAGAAATCGTTAAATTGCATGTTATTATAAAACGTTAAATGTTTTTATAAAACTTTAAAAGCAGCACATAAATCGTATCTAAATCTCTTTCAGGCTATACATGTGGATCGCTGTTCTTTTAGTGTTATTAATAACAGGAACTATCTTCTACGGCTTAGCAAGATATTATATGAACCTACAACAGTATAAAGTAGATCACAGAGCATCTAAGCTAGTTCCAATTTATGGTATGTTGTTTCGCTATCATGCATGGCATCCGTCATGCATTGAATACAAAACTTTGTCACCTATTTGATTCAGTGAATCATGACACATACGTGAGAGACTTTCACGTATGTGTCTTAAGGGTTCTAGTCAGACCTTAAATCTGACACTGCTCTACATAAGGCAGACAATACTTCGCTAGCCAGTTGGTTGGGCAGATATAGTGATGAGAATGGCAGGTTAAGGTCTTCGCGGACTCAAGGCTGGACATGTGGATCAAACAATATGTAAGAAAATGAGTTGTGAATGACAAGAGGACAATGAGATTTGACGACAAGGTTTTAATATCGTCATAAAGAGATTACCTCAGATTTCAGAAATCATCATCATTCATTAATGTCAAAGTGTAGGGCCTTAGAACTCCAAACTAACTCTGTAGGTATATATTTAGATTGTGTTGGGCAATAGGTTACAGTCCGATCTTAACGGCAGAAACCCGGTACGGACGACCCGTGCTGCTCTCACCTTAGTCCACTATATGTTTACGTCCCTTGGTCGTAAGTTACTACTCTGAAAACACTCACGTGAAACGAAGTTCTTTCATCAATCACACATATAGCTGAAAAACTAATGCCCTACGATAGGGCATTAGTTTTTCGAATTGCCATCCTGTATGTGAGTAATGGAATATTTACTACGCTTGAGTGAGTTAGCATGTAGGTACTTTTATTTAATACATTGTGGTTAGCAGTGGCGGATTTACCACCAGGCTGAGTAGGCTGGAGCATAGGGCGGCAGATTTTAGGGGCGATAAATTTGCCCCAAAACTTTTTTATCTTACAGAAATAAATAATAGGGTCCCGTTTTTACCCATTGGGTATGGAACCCTAAAAACAAATAAACGTTATTAGATTTCACTAACCTTTAACTTTTGAATTTGACGTTTTTCAATCTGCTAATACTTTTTTTATACTATGTATTTGCGTAGGCAGTTATTTGAATAATTATTCAGCCCCATATGAAGTATTTGGAGCTGGTGCTCAACGGATATTGATGGTTTCGGGAGCATCTACTTGCTCCTTGACTTGTCGGCAAAGCGTCCGCCCTCTCACCGTTAATGCCGAATGTGGGCGGACCTAGCGCAGAGTGTCGGCGGCTATAGATATGCGTGAGGGTGATTTGTTCAATTGCGTTATACGATGCACCCGTGTGAGCAAGGCATCTGACCGTCCGGCTTAGGGCACTTCTGCGGCGTTCAGAGATCCATGGCAGTTAGGGTCATTTGCGGTTACCGCACGGTGGCGACTGAGGCGGCGTATGCATTAGCTAGAACGCCCGCTGGGATCTGGAGTCGGAGATTCTCGTCAAGATCTACGTGCGGGTGACAGAGGCGCATGAACAGGGCGTCGATGTGTTGCCCAGTGAGGCGGCCACTTAGCACGAGGACGCTTGCTGGGACATCATTGCCCTCCTCTCCGGCCGGTGCTGATTGAGTGGATGAAGCTGCGGCACGGAGTCGAAGGAAGCGGCAGAGCGTGAGCGGGTCAAATTCCTCTACGGAGACACGCTGCGCTGCCGGCGGTTTGGGCGGCTGGTGGCACCCTAGCAATGGCGGTGGGTAACTGGACCGTGGAGTAGTCGGGTCGCCCGCGGAAAGGCCCTTTGCGTGAGGGAGACGCCCCAATGGCGCTCACAGTGGTAATGCTAGGGCGTCGGCTGTAGATGGTACCCGAAGAGGTAACCCGCCTGGATAGGCCATTGATGACAAGGTTAAGCACCGGTGGCCTGCCCTCTTGGCGCCCGGCAGGTTATGAGCTCATTCGCCGGCCTGGACAGATCGAACGGGAAATCGGTGAGCAACGCATCACGGTCTGCCGTTAGGGCTGCCAACTTTTTTTGACAAAAATATTATAAAATTATTTGGATAGGGAAAAAATTAAGTACCTATTTGGAAGAAAAAAGTATTTTTCAAATTTAATGTTTTTATTGTCTTACGTATATACGTATTTTTGCGTGTAACATATAAAGTCTGATTCACACCACATCTGACATCTAATATTTCGCTTAGCAATTACAAATAGTTTCCATCCTCCGTTTTTATTTATGTGTACCGTCAAATAGCTAAGTACCCATAACGAGTGTATTGTTTACGCATCACAGTCGAAAGATAAAGTATTTTCATATATTTTATTGGTAGGTATATAAAAGTATAATGAGCAAAAATAAAATAGAATACTTTATTATAAAGCATGGTTGCCAACCCTGCCGCCCAAAAAAAGAGTATTGCAGAGGTCAGAAGGGGCGGCAAAATTTGCATAGCCTACTGGCGGCAAATGTGTTAATCCGCCACTGGTGCTTAGATGTGGCTAGTCTCAATACGATTACGCCAAGTCCTTATTTGTCCCATTCTAATATTATAAATGCAATTTCCGTGTGGTGATGGAGTACCTAAGTATACAATTCAGTACCCCATGTCTTGCCCGTGGGTTTCGTAAAAAAACGACTAACCAATTAAATATGCAAATAACATCTATGCAAAGGAAGGAGAGCTCGAAATAAAACCCTATAGCACTTCTGACTAGCGTAGTATAGAGGTCGATTTTCCTTTTATTCTGGAGCAGCTCAGTGAGGGCCTATAGTGGAGCGTATATGAACTGAAATGATGCTAATGGTACGCTTTTGAAATTTAACTAAGTACTCCTCCGATCGTCTTGAAATTTCGATGTACCTTGTCCTGTATATACAAAAAAGGCTTAAGGGTAGGTAGATTTTATCGTAGGTACATATTCCTAATAGAAAAGTGTTGAATGACAAAATTTACATTTATGCGTCCGAAATCGAAGGCTACCAATTTGCACGACCTCGCATTGATGCAATGAATGTTTATTGAATATATCAACAACGGCTACAGTCCCTTTATTTACTTTACAGAGGCAAAACCGGGTCTTTACTTGTTCGGAGAAATAATAAATAGCATTCTTTACACATACGGAATGTTGGTCGTGGTATCTTTACCTAAATTACCAAGTGGGTGGTCCATCAGGCTCCTGACCGGATGGTATTGGCTATATTGTATACTCCTCGTGGTCTCCTATCGAGCAAGTATGACCGCAATACTTGCCAACCCCACTCCGAGAGTAACTATCGACACGCTTCAAGAATTGGTCTATAGCAAAATAACTTGCGGCGGCTGGGGTGTCGAGACTAAGAAGTTATTTGAAGAATCGTTGGATGAGTTTGGACAGAAAATAGGTGAAAAGTTTGAAATTATTGATGATCCCGCACAGGCTGCTGACAAAGTGGCACAAGGCTTGTATGCCTATTACGATAACGCTGATTTCCTTAAATACATTAGCATTAAAAGAAAGAATGTATTCATGGATTTGAAAGAAGATAACTCAACAAATACAACGGAAGTAGTCGCCAAAAGAGATACAGAAAGAAATTTGCATATTATGTCAGACTGTGTAGTGAATATACCTATTTCTATAGGTTTTCATAAGAACTCACCGTTGAAGCCATTAGCCGATGTTTATTTGAGAAGAGTAGTAGAAGTAGGTCTTGTACAGAAATGGCTTAACGATGCAATGCATCCAATACGAGTTTTAGACACCAATGAGGAAGAAGTAAAAGCTCTTATGAATTTAAAAAAGCTTTATGGCGCTTTTGTTGCATTAGGGATTGGGTACTTTCTAAGTTTGGTATCCCTTTTAGGAGAAATAATACATTGGCAGTTTGTGGTGAAGAGAGATCCACATTTCGATAAATATGCCATAAACAACTATTACAAAATGAAAAATAAAAAACATTAATTATTAAACTATTAATATTTAATTTGAATTATATACAACAGTAATAAAACTGTCTAAAAGTTAATAAATACTTGATCAATCGCATTAAATTTTTATTTTCCCACTATTTTTATAATATACTTAATTTAATTTACAAAGAAATGTACATAATTAAAATATTAAGCACAATTAGAGGAAAATTAAAACTGGAATATAAAAATTATACTAATAACAATTTCAGTCAAATTAATTACGATTATATAACAAGACTTTCAAATACAGAACTCATTCAAATAGAAAAAAGAGGTAAGAAAATAATTTAAATTGCTTATTGCTATGGAAAAAAAGGAGGCAAAACATTCCTATAACTGGAAAAAAAATAAAATTACACTATACTGGCAAGCCAGAATTGGAGGTAAAGTTCACTAAGAAAAATTCAATTTTACAAATCATACAGCTATACTATATTCCACTAAGTAATCACAAGAAATATGATAACAACCAAGTGTTTCCTTCCACTTGCTAAGAGCTTTACAACTGTTATTGAAATTGGCCTGCCCTTGTAGATGGGTTGTTGTAAGCATGGCATGAGCAAAAACAATGACATCATTAATGACGTTATCATAACTGCAATATACAGTGGCGGCCTTACCCATTGCGAGGCTCCGGGCGGCAGGTCTTTGCGAGGCCCTTTGTCCTTCGTGAAAAGTATGAGATACAAAAGTAGGTCTGGTTGTTTGGTTTAGGGATTTGTCATGTTTGATGAAAAATACTAAAGTTGTACAAATAAATAAAATTTAAGTTTTATAATATTGAAAACAAAGTGAAAAATATACCTAATTAATAAGTAAAAATATAATTTAAAATCTATATTTTTTTAAATTTGCTTGGGTTGTTGCGTGAGGCCGCTGTAAGCGCGAGGCCCCGGGCGATTGCCCTGTTCGCCACCCCCTAAGGCCGCCACTGGCAATATAGTCATGTGGAATAGGTGTAGTGCTATTTTGGGTATTGTCAACAATTAATAGAATATAGCAAAAGGGTAAGTACAATATCATTAAATTCAAAGATGTTCAACATTCTTATATTATACAATGATTTTAGCTATCAAGTTATGTAAAGATGCTTGGTCTTCAAAATTACAGATCACAGAAGTCTATAATTAGTCAACGATATTAGTATTAAAATTTGTGTTTGAAACATAGAATATCTATAACGGCAAAATACTAGTACTACTACTACTACAATTTTAGCATAGGGTAAAATTGATTATTGATCTGATTTCCAAACATATCTAATGCTCATTATGTACAAGCCAGTCTTGGCCTCGTGGACAGCACTGCTCACTCACCCTGATGATGTGCATTAGATATGTTCCAAATCTAGGTCGACATGATCAATTTTAGCATGGGTTTTGTCATTATAGATATTTTAAGTTAACAATATTCAGCTTTTCATTAACTATCAAAGTATTTTTAAGAGTTAAAGTAGACACCCAAGACTTGCTTAAGTAACTAATTATTAAATGTGCTTGGGATTTTTATTATAAAGAAATTGTATCAAAGTAATTGGCAGAAATGTTCATATTAACTACTTCTGCGGTTGTTTTTGTTCAGTCACAACAAGGGGTGATTGGGCACTTTCAGGTGCATTTTCCTTAATCCAAGGGTGTTGTAGGACATTTGAAAGTGGCAGTCTCATCTCCGGATTGATTACTAATAACTTTCCCATTAAATCTTTAGCTTTATCTGATATAAAATCTGGATACTTAATTATGACATATTTTATTTTTCTATAAGTTTGATGCGAGTCTTTAGCATCAAATGGTGGTAGGCCAACTAGTAGCTCATAGCAAAGGACACCGAGACTCCAAATATCTATAGCATAGCTGTGAGGTTTTCCTTCTACCATTTCTGGGGATAAGTAATCTAGAGTGCCACACAAAGTCATTCTTCGAGAAGAAGGTGAATGTACAGACCAACCAAAGTCTGCAATCTTCAGTTCTCCATTGTGTCCAATAAGTAAGTTCTCAGGTTTGATATCTCGATGTATAACTTTCTTAGTGTGGCAATAAGCTAAAGCTTTAGTCAAATCTCTAATATAAATAGCTACTGTTTTTTCGTCGAATCGCTCTCGCTCTTTGAGCAATTTATAAAGTGAGCCGTGCTTGGCATACTCCAAAATTAAATAAATACGTTTCTCATCGTGAAAGTATCCGTACATACGTAAAATATTAGGATGCCTGAGGCGACATTGGATCTCAACCTCGCGACGGACTTGGTGTTCAATTTCAGAATCTAAAATTTGACTCTTGAAAAGTACTTTCAGCGCTACAACGTATAGCGATTTTTTTTCACGGGCCAAGTAAACATTTCCAAATTTACCTTTACCGAGCTGGCGGCCTAAATCAAAATCTGATAGCGACCACGACTTCTTTTTATCATCACTTTTACTTTGAACTTCAATTGAAGCTGTCGTTACAGTATGTTTGTTTTCAACTACATTCACTTTAGCACCTAAGGTCCGACTCACAGGTGCAGCTGGCACTTTAAAACTATCGCCATCCATTTTTTGAGTAGTCTTATTACAGTTGCAGGCAGATTTGCCAGCAATCGGTAAATGGTTTTCTTTACAACTACACCTAGCAACGTTCATTATCACTTTTAGAACTTTCTTAGAGGCTATTGCTTTCTGATATTATAATTTTTATTTTCCTTTCTTTTTCACAAATTCAAAGTTTAAAAATTCAAATTAAATAACGTCGATAAGCCCATTGTGTTTTTTTTTGGTTCTGTTTGTCCATTCGGACAGGCAAAGGGATCAAACCCTATATAGCCAAGTCTGATACCATTTTCTTCATATTATTTAACATTTCTTTATATATAATAGCTTATTTATAGTCATTGTCCGTCAGTAAGTCAAGTCGTTATCATTAATTAAGCGCTGAAAACCTCTCTCTCTCTCTCTATAGTCGATCCCTCATATCTGAGGATCGTGGTTAGCATCGGAGCTACATCTGGAGCGGATGAGCTGAAGACCTAATTAAATGATTTTTCTGGGAATTTCAGTAGAATATGAAAATACACGTAAACCACTCTTATATCACATTCACCACACTTCAGCACCTTATCTGTATTATATTACATAAAATATCAGCAAAATTATTCAATATAACACTATAAAACACTAAAAAATGAATATATTACAAGAGCTTAACATTACATTTTTATATTCGCGCCGAAACTCCAATCCCCTAAAGTTTGTTTTTGGTTGAATTCATTCCTTACTCCCTTTCGATCAGACAAAAGGATCAAAGCCATGGCTTCTTAGCCATGTTTTATCCAATTTTTCTTCACAATAAACATCTTTACATTGTCTTCATTATCTTTGTACATCTTATTACAGCCAATCAAATGCTTTTACTGAAAGTGGGAAAACTACTAACCTATAAATTAAAAAGAACGTAAATGTGTTAGATAGAGGTTTATGGGCATATAGAACGAATACATTAGAATATGGCTTTTCTCCAGCTAGACTTTTAATGGGAAGAAAGTTAAGATTGCAAGTACAGTTAATTACAACTAAACTAATAACACATGATGCAGAAGTAGTATTAAGGAAAGACTCTATAATTAAAAAGAAATAAGCAAACTATTATAATTAACGCTATTGTGCTAGATCACTGTCTGACATAAATGTGGGAAATAAAGTTTGGATAATAGATAAAAGGGTTTATAGAAGTATAATTAAGGTACTACCATATTTGGGAAACTTAAGAGGATCTTCTCATCCAACATACCTCAGTGTCTGAAATCACAGGTCTACGACTAGTGTGTTTTACCACTGATAACTTACGGCACGGCAACGTGGTCCCTAAATGTAAGCCTCATAACAAGGCTATAAGTCGCTCAGCGTGCTATGGAGCGGGCTATGCTCGGAATTTCTCTGCGAGATAGAATCCAAAATACGGAAATCCGCAGAAGAACGGGTGTAACAGACATAGCACGAAGAATTAGCACGCTGAAGTGGCAATAGGCAGGCCACATCGCTCGACGAATCGACAACCGCTGGGGAAGAAAGGTTCTCGAGTGGCGACCACGTACCGGATGACGCAGTGTAGGACGCCCCCCACTAGATGGACCGATGACCTAGTGAAAGTTGCTGGGCGTCGTGCAGGCGGCACAGGACCGCACATTGTGGCGTAACATAAGGGAGGCCTACGTCCAGCAGTAGACGGCAATAGGCTGAAATGATGATGATGATGATTACCATATAGATCATATTTAATAAAGACAAATCAGGGTTAGTATAGAGGGAGCAGGTGGTATTTAGTTCCAGCTCCATATAATAAACAGATGCATGGCTCTAGTCTTCCGTGTGGTGAAGGAGTAAGAATACAATGAATTGTATTCTTGTACACCCCCTCTCATACACGTGGGTGTCGTAAAAGACGACTAAGAGATATATCACGCATTTAACATCTATGCAAGAGATGGAAAGCTCGAAACAAAACCCTGTATCATTACCACACATTATTAGTTTGACAGTTTCAGCCTTATATTCAATTTAATGCATTTCCGTATGGTGACGGAGTAAGAATACAATTGATTACTCCCTATTAAGCCCATGAATGTCGTAAAAGAGGACCAAGGGATATAATGTCCACATAATATCTATGTAAGAGAAGGAAAACTCGAAATGAAACCCTATATCATCACGTCTGCCCGGTATGGTATAGTGAGGTCAATATTCCTTTTATTATGGAGGAGGCTCGAGCCGAGTAGTGGGAAAAATACTGTGCAATATATAAAGAAAATTGGCTGTTGAAGCATTATTTCTTTTGCCTTTCTTTCACATTGAATAAATTGCGGACGACTCACTGACAACTGTCATTATTGTCAATTTATAGCATTTCGGATTTTTTATTATATAAACTGGCTAAATTGAATAGGTACTCTACCACTATACTCTAATTATAAAATTGCTATAACAGAAATTAGCCGATTTGCGCAAAGTCAAACTGCATAGGCATAAATGAAAAGTGAAGTAGTGGTTTGAAATTTGGCTTGTTTATTGTGACGTCAACTACAGAAATATTAAATTAAACTTATTTTTCACAGGTACATATTATTAGAATTTAAAAGTACTTTAAAACTTTACTGACCAACCCTTGCAATTTTTTTAGAGGTTATGTTTTCTTAAGATGTTACGAATCGTTGAACATTCAGCTGTTAAATGTGTGTAACTAGTAGGCCCTTCCATTTATTGCACTTACAAATTGTAGTTTAACATAAAGGGTAAAAGGTAAAAACATGCTAAAACTTTCGTATTAATTTAAATTCGTATCCTTTTAAATCGTAGGCCTTAATCAATTATTTCTTGTCGTAACAGAGTTAGAATACGATTTACCTCTCCCTATCTTGCTTGAGATTTTTGTGTTTGAACTATACCGAATTGGAATACCTACCTATCTTAATATAAGATTAAAATAGTCTTTAAATTAATATAATACAGATGTTGATACATTAAAATTGTTGATGTTTCAGAACAACTTATTATTAACAACTTATTTTTGTACTATGTCGGACGATGCTGAGCAGCAAGCTGAGGAGATAGAGGTACTCAAATCAATCTATGAAGGAGATGATAATTTCAAACAGGTGGATGCCAAAACTTATCAATATAAGGTAAGCATTTGTTTCTATAAGTTTACAGATTTTAAGTATAATTACCATTACTTATCACATAAGGGAAAGTCTTAAATTGGATGAGAATTGTAAAAAATGCATTATGTGGTATGAATATGTTTTTTAATTACAGGCAGTCCTCGTACTTACGGCATGTTAGGTTCTCGAAATACGCGACGTAAATCGAAACGACGTAAGTCGAGACATATTTTTTCATATGTTTACATACATGTAAAACTCAAGGCTTAGGATCCACACAGACACAAAGTTAAAAAAAGAACTGCATTTATAACAAAGGATAATAATAATAATAAAACTTTAATATGTAATCAAATCCCAAACCCCCCCTCACGGACATTGACCTCGCGAAAAGTGAATTGTCCTATGCCGGAAATTGAAATAATTGACGTATGTTTGAGGAATAGTGTCAAAACATTGTTTGACGTAACTTGAAACGACGTAAATCAAATCAACGTAAGTCGAGGACTGCTTGTACTATGAAATTATACTATGGAAGACCAAGGCAGACATTCCACATTCAGATTAGGGACGTTCTTAGGAAAGGCCAAGTTAGAAGTACCCTAAATCAAAGAACATGCATGAGGAGATTAATTAATGTGGAAGAGGCAAAAGTGGTAGGTCAAGATCGTAGCAAATGGAGGAAAGTGGTTTCTGCCTACTCCTATGGGCCAGAAGCGTGAATCTATTTATGAAATTCTAAGAAATAAAATTTGGTTCCTTCGCTAAAGCAGAAATACATGATTCATCCCTTTCCATGACATATTTGCCCAGGTTAAGAGGTAGTCTATAACTGTCAAGCCTGGTCCCTAGAGACAGGTCATGGGAATAAAAAAATACTCTACTAAATAACCCAACAGATATTATTCTGCACAAAAAAAAATAGAATCCCTTTAATTCAATTGCAGCAGCATTGGGTTTAATTGAGAATCTTAATAATTTTTAAATTTATGTTAAGAATCAACACATCAATTTCTTCAAATGTAGTTCAGCTGTTTAAGAGGATTTTAGTCACATTCACATACAGAAGAACTATATAATGACTAGCTGACCCAACCGACGTTGTTCTGTTCAAATAAGCGCCACCTACCGGCTCCAGTTGTGAATATAAACCATTCTGAAATCCCCTTGAACGTACACAAAAAATTTCATCAACATCGGTTCAGCCGTTTAGGAGAGGTTCAGTGACATATACATGTACATAAGAAATTTATATATAAAAAATATTTACTAGCTTTAATATTAATTTCAGTATATTGAAGGTGAAAAATCATTTATACTAGAAGTACAATGGGGACCTTCGTATCCATCAGAGAAACCTAGTTTTAATTTGGACATATTTTATAATCAATGTTTGTAAGTATATTTTTATTGCTTTTTGTATATACAGGTGTATCAGGTTATGGAGCAACTGTTCGAGTATGTTGTAGTTTAACGATCACAGATCGTAATTAGAATGTATATTTCACAAAAAACTATAAAACATAATAGTTACAGTGATTTCAAAAATATGTGTCAAAGAGTCTACGCCTTAAATGTGATGTGTTGATGTTACGTTAATTTTAATTTACGTTAATTCCTAACATATCATACATTTTTAATACCGCACATCGCACCAACACACCGAACCGGGAAAAAGCCATATTTCAAATCACTTTAAATAGCGGACTTTTAATACGCGAAAAAGTTGTAAGGAGATAATAATGCTAACCGTCCATCTAGACCGGAGATCTCAGTCAAACAAACTAAAGTAATTAAATAAAAACGAATAATTCAATTTTAAAAACCTATACTTTTATAGGCACTAAGGGCCTATCCGCACTGCGATATTTCTTTATTTTTTTTTGCGCGTTGGGTTGCGGTCGGCTTGCTCCTCGTACCAATCCTCGCGAGGCGACAGAAGGGCGTAAGCACGCACACCCACAACCCACCAACGATGCATGTCGCCTTCGTCGTTGGGCCGACCACCGGAGCAGGGTGACTTGACGTCAGTGGTCGACCCGACAGAATACAGGGAATATTCAGAATACCCCCTTTTTGGGGTATCCTCCTATCGACCGACATCTCCCCTCGGGGAGGACGTCGGTCTTTCCTCACGCGGTCGGCCTCTCAGCGGGTGACGTACTATCCCCGGTCAGGTCACCTGCGACCTCGTGCGGTATCCGCGTATGGCCCTGACCGCCATGACCCTCTGTGGTTGCCCCAGAAGTGCCCTGAGTCGGACGGTCCTGGACCATGAACGTGGTGCAATACGATTTATTTTCGCGCGAATATTCTGAGTAGTATGTATTAAGCATGGCTATGTCCGCACTGCGGAATAAATTTCACGCGTTTCACTTAGTCGTGCCACAAATAATCCTTTCATGGGTCTCAATGCTATAAGTGAGTAATCCAATGTTCATGACATCTTTTAATACGTCTTTTACGCCGCCTTAGTATTGGATTAATTAAAATTTTAGTTGGGTTGTCCATCCTGTTTCCGTGTGGTGACGGAGTAAAAATACAATTCACCAGTCCCTATCTCGTCTGTGGATGTCGTAAAAGACGACTATGGGATATAATATGCGCATAACATCAGTGCAAGAGAAGGAAAACTCGAAATGAAACCCTATACCAACATGTCTGACCAGCATGGTATAGTAGGTCAAATTCCCTCCCAGTATGGAGGAGGGCCGAGACCAACAGTGGGACGTATATGGGCTGCGATGATGATGATGTCCATCTTGCGTCTCAGCTGAGAACCGAATTAAACTATCAAAAATCGTACGAAATTTTATTCACAGTGCATACTAAGTGCAATTTCGATCGCGGAATATAAAACGCGAGAATAAAAAAAAAATACCTCATTGTGAAGTGTCGCAGTGCGCACAGGCCCTAAGCGAGCGAACGTCGTCGGGCGGCTCTTTTGACCTTGTTCGTGGGCTTGCCCACATGCCTACATGTATACAGAGACGAAATTCATTTTCGTTAAAAAATTACAGTTTCGGTTTTATTGTTTTATTTTGCCTACAAGATATAGGTAATTATTTAATTTATTTCCCTTTTTCTTAATACACCTCTGTGTCGGTATTTCTTTCTATAGTTGTGGCCACGCCTCCTGGTCATTGCCACAGAAACAGCTGATGTTAAGGCGAAGTTTGTCTTGCTTATGCGAACGTAATCATTGATTTATTCAATTTCTAATGAACATTTAACAAAGTACGAATGTGTTGCACATTAAGTATCGCTGACTTTATACATTTCAATCAGATTTACACGAAAAAGCGATGATAAAATTGGAAACTTTACATAGGTATCTCTAATTCCTTAACAAATCATTATTTTTCCTTCAAATTTTTTTTATGGGGTCCTACCACCATTGCCTAACTCCCATTTGACCAGTTGCCCCATAACCTGATACACCCTGTATACTTAACTAAATGGGTCACCTAGCCACACTACCAAGAAAGATTTGTTGCATGATATCTATACCAATAAATAAAATTGGAGTGTCTGTATGTAATGTCAAAATAATGGGCTTTTTTCATGCTCACATGCTTAGAATAATAACGTATAGAAGGTAAGTTCACGTTCAAAAAGTGAGGCATTCCAATTGGAGCCTAATGGAGCTTACGCCGGAACCGTTCCGTAATGTACAAGTCATTGTACTGCACGTACGTACGCGACTCTTAAAAAATAAATAGATAATTATGACGGTTTGTACATTCAAATGCTGTCATAACACATTTGAAAAATTTAAAAAGGTTTTTAATATAACTTTTAAAATTATTTTGATGATTTATGTTAATAAAAACAAAATTTGATTTCATAATTTGTATAGTGGTGTGTATGTGTACGTGTGTAATCGTTTGCGAGCCATTAGTATTTTGAGATTCATGTTTCGAACATTCGAAGCACTGACACTATCCTTCTATACGTTATTATTCTAAGACTAAGGAATATAATATGTATATAATATCTGTGCAAGAGAAGTGCCCAACAGTAGGATGTACATGAGCCATGAGGAGGAGGAATATCATCATCACCATCATTTCAGCTCATATACATCCCACTGTTGGACTCGAATGTCCTCCACAATAGGAGGGAAATTGACCTTACTATACCAAGCTGATCAGGCAGGTTGGTATAGGGTTTTTCTTTTCGAGTTTTCCTTCTCTTGCATAAGTGTTATATGGGTATTATATCCTTTAGTTGTCTTTTACGACATCCAGGAGTAAGATAGGGAGTGGTGAATTGTATTCTTAATCTGTCACCACATGGACAAAGAGGAATATATTCAGTTTGAATTTATTAATTCAATCATTTTCTTATTAATATTTTTTCCTGAATTTTATTTTTGTTATTACTTTTGGTGGCAAATGAGCAAGCAGTACACTTGATGGTAAGTGATACTTACCGCACATGGACATTTGCAATACCAGGGACACAGATTTTTTTAAACCTTGTTTAAAGAAGGACATGTCCAAGCACTCAGTGGTTATGGCCTAAACACTCTTTGTGATTATATTTGCCTATATGGGATGGTCTTATGTTTAAATCATCTGCTTCTTCCTCAATTGCCTTCTATGGTATCTCTGATAAAATAATGGATAGTGACATACTTTAAATTTTTAATATTTTACAGATTACCAGGAGTAAAACAAAAGATATTGTCTATAGTTGATGCTGAGGCAGAACAATGGATTGGTTGTGCTATGACATATACTTTGTTTGAGTGTTTGAAGGAGAAAGTAACAGAAATACTTGCAGAACAAACTGAGGAAGTAATAGTATCAAATAGAATAGAGAAAATTGTCATAGATGACCAGGTGAGATATTTAATTATTTTTTATATTACATACGTTTTAATTTTCGTGTGGTGACAGAATACAAATACAATTCACCACTTCTTATCTTGCCCGTGAATGTCGTAAAAGACGACTAAGGGATATAATGTGCACATAACATTTGTGCAAGAGAAGGAAAACTCGAAATGATACCCTATACCAACATGTCTGACCAGCATGGTATAGTAGATCAAATTCACTCCCATTGTGGAGGAGGCCTGAGCCCAACAGTAGGACGTATGTGGGCTGCGATGATGGTGATGAGATTAACATAAAATTCAACTTTTAGTTAATTATGATGCTTATGTAACGAAGTAAGAATACAATTCACCACCAATTTTCGTACCCGTGGGTGTCGTAAAAGACGACTAAGGCATTATAATCGAAATTGAACCCTAAACCAACTCATCTGATCAGCTTGGTCAGATGGGTTGGTTTAGCAGGTTAATTTCCCTCTCATTCTGAAGGAGGCTCGATCCCAGCAGTGGAATGTCTATGAACTAAAATGATGATGATATATAAATTTAATACACATATAACTAAATATCTATCAATATGGAATGTATACTATCCGTGTGGCGACGGAATAAGAATACAGTTCATCACCCCCTATCTTGCCCGTGGGTGTCGTAAAAGACGACTAAGACTATGCGTAATTGATTACGCATATAAAATCTATACAAGGCAAGCAATAAGGCAATTGCGGCGGGTCGCTCCCTTCCCTCTAATTTGGTTGAGGAGAGTGATGGCTGCTCTAGTAGTTAACTCGTGATCGGGTGCTGCTTGTGGGATCTGGTCCAGCCATATTTTCTTCCTTTCTTAAATTTTTTTTGTATTGTATTAAATTTTAAAAAATTTATACATATATACAATTTCGAAGGGCATCACACTGGAGCTAATACCATATATGTTGTACGAAGTATAAAATTATGTATATTTAAAAGATTAAAGAAAAAATGACTGCCCGCTGAGTTTCTTGCCGGATCTTCTCAGTTTGTGGCCGCGTTCTGATCCGGTGGTAGATTATTGTGTTCAAACGTTGTGAAATTTGACAATATGTAAGTGCCCTTAAGGGGCCTATGCAGAATAAATGATTTGACTTTGACATTGGTGTAATAGGGCAATTTGGCTCCTATTATGGAGGAGGTTCGACCCCAATAGTGGAACGTATATGAGCTAAGATGATGATGATGACTGAATATATTCCAATTGGTAATCTGAACATTTCAGAGCGAATCTGTCAAGAAACCAGAGAAGAAGGAGCAACTAACAAAAGCGCAAAAACGTAGAGCGTGGGACAAAGCAGAGATAGGCAGAGCCGGAGAGAAGCCACGGGGTTGGGACTGGGTAGATATTGTAAAGCATCTATCCCATGTGCCCTATCAACCCCCATCATGACACACAAACCTCTAACCTCATAATCTTCGTACTGACACTTACAGCATTTATGAACTTACTGCCAATATACTATGAGCCTATAATGGACATAATTATAATATTTAAATCGATCTGTAAGTAAATAGTCAAAACTTTTAACGAATATTTCTGAATTATGATATTGACAACATCGGTGTTCATAATTTTGATGTCTTTATAGATGTTATTAAATTCAAAATTAAATTTCCTTACCATCTATAACTAAATTGCCATTTGGTATGTGGTGAACTTTAGAATATGGTTACATTAGCATGGTATTAGTAAAAAAAATTATAACCTTAAAATTTTATGTAGACAAAAAATAACCTTATTCTAGTACAGATTAAGCTTATCCGATTTATAATATAGGAGTTTTATATGTATATATGTACAGAAACTGGCAATAAATTTTGCACATCGATCTTTAGAAAGAGATAATTGGTTAATTTCGGCTTCGTATAATGTTGTCTCTGTCGCACACTACATGTGTGACGTTTGTCAGTTGTAAAAGTGCGAGAGAAGGCAGTTGTGTACAGTCAAAAAAAAATATCTATATAAAGTTGAAACCCAACAAGCTTGTAACATATTAATGGATACGGTATCTAGAATAAATTCTAAATTATTTTAGTGTTATTTTGTTTTTTTTTTATTTGGAAAGTTGTGTTTTTTTACCTTATTACTTACTATAGTTGTCACAAAATAAGAGGCCCGTTTTGACATTTGGTCTTACCGATGTATTTAGTGATGGACCATACGACTCAGTACTCGATACTCACGATAAATCGAATCAAGTTTATATGAGTATATAATCGATTCAAAAAGTGCATTGGATTAAAGTTCGGCTTTGAAAATTTTACTTAAACTGTGATATTGTAGATATTTTGAAATAACATAATGTTATACGAATGGTCATTTTTCTATCATTTAATATTTTTGTTACAATAACATTCACTCAATCACAAAAATATCGAGAAAAAGTGAATCTTCGATCAACCGTTTTCTTAAGATGATGAGCCAAATTTGTCAGTTGAGCTATGATGTCTCGAATTTTCAGTAAAAATCACTATACAGCTGTTGAAATTCTGTAATTAATTGGTTAGACCAACTACTACAATACTAATATTCAAATGAATAACACCGGCCAAGTACGAATCCGTCTTAAAAAATATATCTTGATCGATTATTTTTTCTTAACCGATTATTAATAGTCTGTGGACAATATGAAAAAAATCGTTATGCCACAGCACTAAGTCCAGTGGGCGGTACCCGTCAATGAAAAATATAATTACCTTCAAAACATTTCAATCGGTAAAAAATAGAAAACTTCTTGCGCGTGAAGTGTCAAAACGGGCCTTTTATTTTGTGAAAACTATAAGATGTGCAATTTGATCACAGAGTGATCATGACTTTGATAAACAAACAACTTTCATTAGTTATAATTAAAATTTAATTATTTTTACGTATTTCTTAACACTTTATTTACAATAATATATAATGGTTAATTATCTAGATCAGGGATCGGCAAGAATAAATAAAATAGCTGGGGACCGGTTACTGTGGGAATTTTGAACGAGGTCCAGAAAAATAACTGATAACAATTAAGTACTAGCTATTTATTGAATGGTTTCAAATAAAAATCTAAATTTATAAAACACCACACCTAAAATTAATATGAGAAACTTCATCGACGGTCGGTTGAGCTGGTTTTTTTTTTTATATTTCTGTACTCAAGAAGAACAGCAAAGTCGAAAAATGTATCAAATTACATTATTTGGCGGTCCAAGGTTCAACTTTTTGCGGTCCGCCTGTTGCCGAGCTATGATCTAGATTATAGAGATTAAAAGAAAGTTTCAATCATTCTTAAACCAACTTATGTGTGGCATTGAAACTGTTTTGTGTCGGTTTTAATTTGCAAATCGTACAGTCAAACTGTGTCTCTATTCCTTTTTTAAATGTGGATAAAACTATAAAGCCTCTGCTAGGCGGACGGAGTCTCAAGTTTACCTATAGTTACTACATTTTCAGGTGGATTAGAGTCAGTTAACCATAGACAGTTGGAGGAATATGGTTTGTAAAATTTTACACCCCATCACTACAATGCTGCCCGCCATCTTTAATTAAAATGCTACTAAAATCATACACAAATTTTAAAATTTTTTTTTACTACACAAAGTAAGAAGTAGATCCTCGTAGCGGGGACTTCATAGTAGATAAATAATGGAGATTCGCAACAATCGTTTGTGGATCGTACAAAGAATTGTCGTGCGGGGAGATTGTATGGATGGTATTCGCCACTTAACCATTTATGCACCTTCGAAATATCTGACTTTTTTGGTTATACATGTGTATGGAGGGTAGAAGTAAGGAGGACAGTCTTGTATGGAGGATTAGTCGAAAAGGTGTCCATTTGTAAACAGCAAATTATTGTTCGAGCACTCACCGAAGTAGCGCTAGTGTAGGAAGTGGCAACGCTATGAATGTAGCAATTATAAACAGAGTGAATTTAAGTGTGCCGAGTTGAAAAGTTTAATATTTCTCTTGACTTATGTAGTTGAGAACTATGCAGTATTTAAAATCTCAGTTATTTACGTATTTCAAAATGGGGCAAATCTTGAAAAAAATATACCCGTGTCAAAAAGTACTTCAATTGGTTTGAAAGTAACGTTACGAGGTACTTTAAAATTCTCCCACTTGTTACTATAGCGCCACCTTAATTTGCTCCCTTTCAACAGACACTTTAATATACTGAGATGGTTCTCCTTACTTCTACCTCCATATACACGTGGAATTTTTTTTTGGCATAGACGAGTTGCCAAAAAAAAATATACGTCAAAATAATCCTATGTTGACATGATATAGACATATTCTCTCCACCTCATGTTTATGACTCTAACGTGAACCGGACATTAGCAGAATTGTATTAAGCACAACTATTCGTGTCATTGAATACAAGAAATCAAGCGAAGGCTATCACAACTATTAAAGCACGGATCATATTATTATTCAACTGACATTAGCAGAATGGTAGCTCACTTATGCTGCTAAGGCCATTAAAAGAAGAAGAATTATATAGACAATGTGACTAAGCATTTTTAAATTTTTTTTTTCCGAAAGCTATTGAGTGCAATATTGGTCGACCTTGCGTAATTAGAATGAAAGCAGAATGACCTAGACGTATGAAAATATACTTTTTATCTCCATTCCTAAATGTAAAATTATATATCTAAATACTCACTAAAATTAATATTTTAAAATACTAGATGATATTTTCGAAATTGAACAATAATAAATTTAGGTAATTTGTATATTTATCAATGAAAATTATACTTATAACTATAACCATACACAAAACTGTCTAATATGTAAATAGTGTGTGTATATTTATACAATAAAAAAAATAGATAAATTAATCATTGAAAATCAAATACTAATATGGTCACTGCTTTGCGCCTGTGGGTTCTAGGGTTATATTTGACCTAAAAATACATCGTTTCTTGAGAAAACGCTTTTAAGCAGACGCATAAATCTGGAGATTATGATAAGTAACAATTATGACTTTGAAAACTTACGTAATTTAATTTTGTCTCTATACCTTAGAATAATAACGTATAGAAGTATAGTGTCGGTACTTCGAAGCGAGCGTTCAAAAACATGAAGCCAAAAATACTACAAGCGCGCAGGCGATTACGCACGTACACACGCACACCACTATACAAATTAAGAAATCAAAATTTGTTTTTATTAACACAAATCGTCGAATTACTTTTAAAAGTAATGTTAAAAACCTTTTTATGTTTTTCAAATGTGTTGTCACACCATTTGAATGCACAAACCGTCAAAATTACCTATTTATTTTTTAAGAGTTGCGTACGTACGTGCAGTACAGTGACCTTTTACACTACGGAACCGTCCGGCGTAAGCTCCAATTTAAATGCTTCATTTTTTTGTAAGCGGACTTACCTTCTATACGTTATTATTCTAAGTTCTATACCGTAATCCAGTGGTTCTTAACTTTTTGAAAATTGTTACCCCCTTGTGACCTATCAGAAAAGGTGATTTTACTCCGATTTCAAAATGTTATTAATGCAAATAATTCAACCAAATAAAAATATCTTTGTCACAAATTGCACATTAATAAACAATTAAGTGATTGGTATTACAGCGGACCCGCGGTAATCCGGCCCCTGTCTAATCCGGTGCCCCTGGTAATCCGACATATCTATTAATATTGAAAATTTTTCGTCAATCTTTGTTTATGCAAGTAATGTATGATTGAACAGGTTACAACCTATACGCGCCATCACTATTGTGCTTTTGTTTTGAATCTGATTGTTTAGTTTGAATTTGACTACATGTTACATTGGTACGACCTAGCGTACGTTGATAGTTTAGTTTATTCATTGTATATTAGGTATACATATCTGTCGGATTACAAGGTACTCTTCTGTAAAAAAGTCAGACTATAAAGGGTCTTAAGCAGTATTCTATAATCCGACAAATTCGATAGTCCGACAGTGCCGTGCAAAACGTTTGTCAGACTACCGAGGGTCCATTGTATTTGCATTTACAAGCCTTTTTATGTTAGCTTTAGTTTTGCTCGAAGTGCAACTTATGTCGCTGCGCGGAGATGTCACGCGCGTGTATTTACTGCGCGGCAATCTCTCAACAAAAATCAAATACAAACGCGATAAAATCCGTAAAGTAGTTTTATTTAAAATGTATAATACTCGCGTAAACATCAGAAATCATTATCCGTAAAGTAGTTTTGTTTATTTATTTAATAATCGCGTAAACATCAGAAATCATAATCTTTCAACTTTTATTTTTACATTCTTTTTAAGTATTTTATTAGATTACGTCCCAATTTAATAGGTTCATTGTTGTTTTAGTAGAATTGCTGAACACACTTGTAATTCCTAATTTCGATACCACTGGTCATCAAATCAATAGTATAATGGATAACGAGTTATAATACATGTTTCTATACGAATAAATTTTAGCTCACTTTAGTTTGTCTAAACTGTTTATATTTAAAACTAGCAACCCGCCCTCGCTTCGCTTCGGTTTCAGTCGTCTTTCCTGCGTAGTGCCCGTTCCCGTGGGAATACCGGGATAAAATATAGCCTAGGTTACGCCCTGATATTATAGCTTTCCATTGGTGAAAGAATTTTTAAAATCAGTCCAGCCGTTTTGCAGATTACCCGGAACAAACAAATAGACAAAAGAATATAAAGTGTATTTTAGGCATATGTATAGTGCAAATAACCGTGTGAGCACGAAAAAAGCCTATTATTTTGATATTACAAACAGACACTCCAATTTTATTTATTGACTAGCAACCCGCCCTCGCTTCGCTTCGGTTATAGGTTATAGTCGTTTTGCCCGCGTATTTCCCGTTCCCGTGGGAATACCGGGATAAAATATAGCCTAGTTTACGTCCTGATATTATAGTTTTCCATTGGTGAAAGAATTTTTGAAATCGGTCCAGCCGTTTTGAAGATTACCCGGAACAAACAGACAGACAGACAAAAATTTTTTAATTGCTATTTTAGGCATAGGTGTCGTGCAAATAACAGTGTGAGCATGAAAAAAGCCTATTATTTTGACATTACAAACAGACACTCCAATTTTATTTATTGGTATAGATATAGATAATATTATTCCTTTATCTCCAAGAAAAAACATCAATGAAAATGATCTTAAAAAGAAAAGTAAATGAAAATAATAAAAAAATGCATTATCGTCAATTTTAAGTTAAAATTGTTTTTATTCTAGTCTTATTTAAATTATTAGATATGGTTAACGGGTTTTATATTATGTACTTTATTATTTACAAGTTGACGATATTTCGAATTTTCGATATTAGACGGATATTTCTGACCGCGTAGGTACTAACCACCCGTAACTACTTCAGTAGACTTAGCTAGCTCAAAGTATTCGTACCTATAGTTATTGAGACAAATTTGTATGGGATTTGGAGCATCAATCCAGCCACAGGGCTGCCATGAACGTAGCATTTGTAACAGTGTTGAAATATCGACAACTCGTAGGCAATAAAATGGTACAAATCTCTTTAACGATAATCGATAAGTGAGTATTGGCGACCACGATAATTCGAAATCTTTGTTAGAAAATATTCTGTAAAGGAAACATTTTGTAAAAGAAGTTTTCTGTAAAGGAAACTTTATGTAAAGGAAACTCTCGGTAAAGGAAACTCTCTGTAAAGGAAACAATATACTGTGAAGGATTTGATTTTTGATACCTGCAAGTGACAGACTAAGTTTAAATCTTGTTTTTTTTTTAGGTACGATCGAATCCCCTTTTATGTGTTACAATAGCCGATATAATTAACTAAGTTATTTTTTTTGCTCAAGATGCATCAAGATTATATGTATGTATATTGTGTAATAATATATATGAGACATGTCCGTAGTTTTGTGTCAACAATTGATTTTGTTAAAAAAGTAATTACTGTTATCAATATAAAATTTTGGTTCTACGTTATAAAGCAAGATAAAATTATAGTTCTGCGTTCCTTGTTTCATTTTTATCCCCATTTAAAGCAATGATAGAATTATAATTTAAAAATTAATTAAACCTTATAGTTGTAAAACACCTGTTAGATACCATCATATAACTCAATTTTTGATTAACTACCCACAAAAGGTTAATTATCAAACTGCGACCTATAGAGATAGAGATATTTGTGTTTTTTAAATCAAAGTCTTAGAATAATAACGTATAGAAGGATAGTGTCAGTACTTCGAACGTTCGAAACTTGAATCTAAAAATACTAATGGCGCGCAGACGATTGCACACGTACACACGCACCCCACTATACATATTATGAAATCAAATTTTGTTTTTATTAACATAAATCGTCGAAATACTTTTAAAAGTAATGTTGAAAACCTTTTTAAGTTTTTCAAATGTGTTATGACACCATTTGAATGCACAAATCGTCATAATTACCTATTTATTTTTTAAGAGTTGCATACGTATGTGCAGTACAGTGACCTTGTACATTACGGAACGGTTCCGGCGTAAGCTCCATTAGGCTCCAATTGAAATGCTTCACTTTTTGTGCGCGAACTTACCTTCTATATGTTATTATTCTAAGGTCAAAGTATTATAATATTTGTAATTCAAATTAATGATTAAATCCCTGATAAATACTATACATCTATAATATTGATACCAATTTACAGAGATTTTTGAAGTGAAACTTCTTTGCGAGCATGAGGGTAAATTTTTTACGGATGAATCGCGTCACGAAGATGTGCAGCGTTTTTGTCGAAGATGAGGGAGAGAGCGATTGAGAGAGAGTGAGAAAGGGCGAACATAGCACGAAGCACAGCCATGGGGCGAAAGTAGGGAGCAAGCGAGTGAGAAAGATAGATTTTTTTTAATATTGATAAAAAACACATGGAACCAAAGAAGTTTCACTTCTGACATACGTACCTACTTAGTACTCACACTATTTTTTCGATAGACTTGCAGTTCACCGTACAATTTACTACTACTTTCAAAAACTACCTAGAAACGCAATTTTGGTTAAAATCAATAACTAACTCCGCATCTAACCTTCCTTGTATGATGACTTGTCGCATCGATGCGATAGGCCTGACTGCTCCCATTGGTGGGTGGCTGACTGTTCCTAGGTCAGACCATCCGTGCTCATGCATTATACCTATGGGCCCTAAAGAGAGCCAAAATTAATATTTCTTGGGTTGTAACAATGCCCGTGGATGTCGACTAAGTATTATTATATACGGAAAATATCTACCTATGCGAGAGAGGGAAAACTTGAAATAAAACGTTGGACCTACCCATTTGAACAGCGTATAGTACGTCAATTTCTCTTCCTTTGATAAGGAGTCTTAGCCTAGCAGTGGGATATGCATGAGCTGAAATGGTGATGGGGTGTTAATTGTCCAAATAAACGTACTTGTATCTAATTTTTAACAGTGAAGTATGGGTGGCAACTGTATTTAATGTATGCGAATAGGTCAGTCGCAGAGTATTGTCTAACATTTAACTACAAGCACATGACGTCATGAAGCCTTTGGGCGTCTTTTTCATTAAATTAAATTATGATAGGAATCTTCATAATAAATAGAAAATTTCATAAGGAATGAAAAAAAAAACAACTTGAGGTATTTTACTAAAACTTAATTGACTTTAAAGAAAGTAAATGCCGCCGTAGTGCTGAAAACAGTAAAGGGCACATATTGTAGGTGTAGTAGAGGTTTTCTATAACAACTTTACACTACTGGTCATAAAAAATATAGTTAAAATGATAGATATAGCAAAAAAACAAACGTATCCAAAGAAATATCTACAATGACATCTTGACAACATATCGACATAAAATTTGTAATTATATTATAATTATATAAATTTACATTTTATACATTACTACATATTTTATATATAATGAAATATACAAAACAGCAATGGTATACTCCTGCTGAAGTTGCCATTCACAATAAGCCTTCAGACTGTTGGGTTTCGTTGAACGGAAAAGTGTACAATCTTACATCCTGGCTTCAGAATCAAACGCGTTTCTGTAAATGTACAAAGACGTGCTCCTGTAAAATCAAAAATTGGTTCTGCGAAGAAACTTGCCTCGAGTCCTGCCCTTGTTTTAAAAGAGGTTTTATGTATTGTGATGCAAAACGGGTAAGTTAATTATATATGTATTTTGGACTTTATTTGGAATCGAATTTCTTGTGAGGTCATCATTCTGCTCTTATACTAATTACTTAGGCTCGAAGCAACATTTACATCTCTTCCATCGTGAAAATATTTGGCAAAAAATCATGATTGGGTGCCGCTTGCGGGATCTGGTCCAGCCATAATCTTTTCATTATATTTGTGAATTGTATCATATCATTTGTCGAAAGGCATAGCATTGGAGCTATTAATAGGCATGTTGTTGTATGCAATTTTATTCAATTGAAATTAGTAGATAAATAAATTAAAAATAGATAATCCAGCCGAGTTTCTTACCGGATCTTCTCAGTGTGGTCGCTTGCCGAGCCGGTAGGTAAGGAAAAATGTAAAAAAATGACAATATGTAAGTGCCTCCGCGGGGTTTATACATAATAAATGATTTGAATTTGAATAGCTTTATGATTAGCCGGCTATTTGACTTCAAATCTCCTTGGCAATGTAATTGTTGGTCAGATCGGGTAGGTACAAGTTAATGTATTCTATTAAGCCACCTACGAGCAGTGTTGGTGGCATTTGTATCTGCCGCCACACAGCAATCGTCTTCGTCGTCGCCGTAGTAATGTTGGAAAACAATCCTTATTTACTTGTGATAGTGGTAAAATCGTCTAAGAAATCACTTGAAAAATTGATATACCTACCTCTACTGAGAAACAATTCCATTTACGCCCGCACTCTTGGCGATTCGGACATTATCTCGTTTGGACATTATCATATTTAAGGAAACTATTTTGTTCAGGCATATGGTTGTAATTTTTTAGGAGCAAAGAGCGGAGTACATCGTCATTGTCGTCTTCTGATTATCACACAGTCGTTAGTTACTTAGCTAAGTGCCAGATATAGGTGATTATTATCTTACCAGTAGAGGAGCCCACCGCCAGTTTGTCATCATTTCAGCTCATATATTTCTCACTGTAGACCTCAAGCCTCCTCCATAATAGAAGATAAATTGACCTGTTCTACCACGCTGCGGTCAGACGGGTTGGCATATCATGTTTTATTTCCTGCATAGATGTTATATGTACCTATATGTTATCCCCTAGTCGTCTTTTACAACGCCCACGGACAAGTTAGGGGGTGGTGAATTGTATTCTTACTCCGTCGCCACACGGATAAGTCTACAAAAATGAATATATCTCTAAGAATTGACTGCTATTATAATTAAATTAAAATTCTTACTCCGTATCCGTCATTAACAGCAAGCAATGACCATCGTCGCATACGCTGGTAAGGATTTAAGCCATTGGTTCAAAGGTGATGAGTGGAAACGCTACGTTCATCCTATTGTCGGTTCTTCCACTACTTATAAGAGACACGGTCATGACCTCCGTCAACCAGTGGTGCCATCTACTAAATGGCGACCGGTAGAGAAGCCTTGGTGGCGAAATGAAGAGTATATAATCGGCAAAGTTTCGGCTAAAACGCGACCAATACGTATAACTAACAGTTTAACTGGTAAGTAATGTTTTTTTCTATCCATCCATCAGCCTATAGACGTCCTGACTGCTGGACATAGGCCTCCCCACAAGAGTGCTACTCGGAAAGGTCCTGGTGTCACTTGCATCCAATGGTTCCCTGCGACTTTTAAGATGTCGTTAGTCCACTTAGTATGGGGGTCCTACGCTGCGTCATCCGATTCGTGGTCGCCACTCGAGAACCTTTCTTTCAGAACGGTTGTCAGTTCGATGAGCGATGTGGCCTGACCATTGCCATTTCAACGAGCTAATTCTGCAGGCTATGTCAGTTACACCCGTTCTTCTACGGATTTCCGTATTTCGGATTTTATCACATAGAAAAATATCGAGCATAGCCCTCTCCATAGTACGTTGAGCGACTGTGAGCATTTATATGAGCCCGACATTTAGAGACCACGTTTCAGTGCCGTATGTTATCGCTGGTAACACACACTGGTTATAAAACTTTGTTTTAAGACACTGCTAATGTTATGTAATTAATGTTTTACGCTAAAGTTTTTTCCGCTAGCAGTATTAGTAAATCAATACAATTTACGATTTGTTTGTTTGCGACAAAAAGTGCATTTATGTATAATTGGGAAGTGGATATTTTTGAACGCCTGCTTTTCTTTTCTAATTAACTTTATCGTGGGTCCCAAGATAATTAAACACATTTCCAGGACTTCTTGAGGGTTAAACCTGTTTCCATTTATGAAAACCATTATTGAAGCCGGCTGAAAAGGCCGGCGGAAAAATTACTGTTTATCCCACCACAAACTCCTGTAGAGTTTGTGGTGGGATAAACAGTAATTTTTCCATGGAGCAATTGCCACCTTACCTCAGTAACCCAAAAACTGGTACCGATATCACCAGTGGCGTAACTTAGACGGGCCCAGTATCAAAATTTGTGTGGACAAGTTACAATTTAAAAAAAATAAAAAAAAGCAAATGATAATAAGTTTTTAAATAAAATGGTTGACCTTTTATTTAAGGGTAGTGCGCGGCCACAATACCCACCAAATTCCCTTTCCTTCGGTATTAGACTGACCACCGGTACCGAGTTTCTTGTCATCCGGGGCCAGCCCGGCGGGAAAGTGGTTGTCCTAGCAGTATTATAAACTTTAGGAACTTTTTCTTGCACATAAATGATTCAGGGCACCTTCAGTCCAGGGGCCCGGTATCATTAATACAGCTGATACGGCTTTAGCTACGCCCCTGATGGGTACCTATTTCTATTTGTGATTATATCTACAGGTTCAACAATAACCCTTGAAGTGTGTTCTGAGGAGACACTTTATGAGATTATGATGAGGTACTACCCCCATAATAGTCACCTATCCTCATACACATGGCGGTATCTCGGCAGACCTTTGGATTATAACAAGACGCTGGCTTGTAATGGCATTCCTGATGAGAGGGATAGGTTCAGTGAGGTTGCTCTACCCGAAAACATACATATACCAGCTATTCTAATTTACTATAATGACGATTTGACTGAGGGTAAGGTACTTTTCCAATTTCTCCTATTTAACATTGTTAATTAAATTTGTTGCGGGTCCCAAGACAACTAAAAGCTTTAGACCCTCAGCCAGTCCTGCCTTTTTCTCATCTATGGAGTGCTCGTGGGTTTTGATTTGTAGGCATTCTAATCGTGGGAATGTCTGTTGGGATTAACCCCTAAAAAATGTTTTTAATTACCGAGGTAAAGAATTTGCCGTCGGGATCGTAAAATACGACTTAGAGTAAGAAAAGGGAGTGAAGAATTGTATTCTTATTCCCTACAAGTTTAGACTGATCCAAATTTCGAACTCAGGAGCTAATCACATAAGCAATTGCATGTTTACTAATGTACCATTTGATAGCACAGAGTCATTGCCATATCTACAGTGCCATTGTCGAGGTTCGAATCCTATGCAGGACAACAGTTTGTGCGATTCACAAATTGTTGTTCTGAGTTTGGATTTAATTTGTGTCCGTTAGTTAAATGTTTGTAAAGTCCCCCGTAACACAAGGATCCTTAACACAGGTGTTATCTTTATATTCAAAAAATATATATTATTAATTACGAATACGGCTGATATTATATAAATTTTATAATATCTTGATTTGTAATAAATTAATGGTGCTGCTAAGTTTCTTGTGTAGTAATATCAATTATTTATAAAGCACCACAGCTATACGGTCACCATAACTCGTGCACCATGCTTCGTCAAGCGTGATTCCTGCCGACCTAACATGCCACAATACGTATAAGTAATTTAAAAAGAAAAAGTTCTCTTAATTGATGTTGCCGTGCGTTGGAAGCATTCGGAATCTCAGTAGGAATCTATATATCGCAGTCCCCGATGAACAAAATCGTAATAGGAAAATGACAATTTTACAGGAGCAAATAAAAACTGAATATCTTGAAAACTATCAAGACTAAAAAGAAGATTCTTTTATCAAAAATAGCAAATATTTTTTTTTGCACTAGATTTTTACTAAATTTTTATTATAAATTTTCTTTATCAGTAAGAAAATTGTGAAAATGTCCATTACTGAAATAAGCTATGGAAAAAATTAACGCAAACTAACTTTACGATAGTGTTCGACTGTAATAACAAAACGGTGTTGCTATAAGTAGTAATCGTTCATAGTGATATTATTCCATGGTAAATATAAATATGCTTTCTATTCGTAAAATGACATTGCAATCGTATTCGATGATATAACTGACTTTAATATTACGGTAAACATAAATTACATGCTTATTCAATGATCATTTTTTAAGTGCTATGAAAGGTAAGCAGCAAAATCACCCGAACGATATTGTGTTGGCGCTTCCCGGGAATGGCTCTGTCATTTTTCCCTCGAACAATATGGTAATAGCCGCTTACTCTAAAATGTTGACTTTTGAGATTCGGTAATAGGTTTTTGCGTTATTGATCGTGTAAAATTTCACTTATGTTATCCATTGAACAAAAACATAAAGATCATTATTGAATGGATAAATCCAAAAGTATTCATCGCCCGATCATAAAAAAAACTCAATGATTGTAATAGGGTGTGTAAATAACGAATCTTTAATAAACCCGATAACTCGTAATAGCGATTACCATAGTGGTCGTCGGGGACGGCGATACACATAAAGTTTTTTGTATGGTGACGGATTAAGACTATAATTCACCACTTCAATCTTGCCCGTGGATGTCTCAAAAGACGACTAAGCGATCATGCATATAATATCTATGCAACAGAAGGACAATTCGACATTAAACCATATCCATCAGCGGTCTAATCAGCAGGGTACAGTAGGTCGATTTCCCTCCCATTGTGAAGGAGGCTTCAGCCCAGTAGTGGGACGTGTATTAGCTGAAATAGAGATGGATACAGAGATAAGTTTGGAAAAACAGGACATTTTTGTCTGGGGATAAAGGAAAAAGTAGCCTGAAGACGGGACTGCCCCATCAAGAACGGGATGTATGGTCACGTTATATGCAACACACATTATCGAAATATTTGCGGGTGATTGGACCCGGGATCTAGTCCGGCACCCGCGTAGAGGTTAGCCTCGCGACGCCGATTAGCGTCCCGGGTAGGGACGTCGATGGGAGGGTGTAATCCCTTGGGGTATTCAGTCGGGTGGACTACTGAAGTCGAGGAACTCTGCACCGGTGGTTGACCCAACGACGAAGGTGACGTGCTATATGGGTGAGTTATTGACCATAGCCCACCCAAAAAAAAAAATCAAATTATTTATGATAATTATCTGTCATTCAACATGAAACATTTTCTTACGTGTCATATAAATTTTATATATCGTCGTTGTTGAAAATTGGCATTATTTTTTATGTGTTCTGTTTTAACTAGCCAGCGCGATATAGTAGCCCAATTTTCTTCTCATTTACATGGATCTTGAGGCCACATTGAGACTAAAAAAGATTACAATTGAAAGTATATTAAAAATCTATTTATAATTGTTTCTTATCTATGCTAAATAGTGTTAATGACTTTCTTAATTTGCATATGAAATCATACAAGTGTCTTGGACCCCACGCGATTTCTCGCCAATAATATAATTAATCACTTATTTGCGTACTTACACAGCGCGACCACCACGCATGCGCGGATACGATAATTTCATTTACTTGTTGCCCCAAATAAAAGTCACCACAACCCCATGCAAAGTTTCCATAAAAATAAACTGCCCGCCTTTTCTGTCCATAGATTAGTAGAACGCGTGACGCGCGCTTGTGTGACGTATCGGTTTGTCGCTTTTTTGTATTTTTTTTTCAGCGAACTTATTATCATGTACTATGGCAAGGGTATTTATTAGTGGGCATTCAGCCAGTGTTATATTTATACTTTTAGAATAGTGGTAGTGTTGTGAAGTGCATTTTTAATAATGCGATAATTACTTTTGAAGTAAGTTATAATATGAAGCATTTTTTGTTTGATTTGCATGTAAAAATTTTATCTAAATAAAGTAATTCTTTTTTATAAAATAAGAAATACTTTTAAAAAGTTTTATAAGTATATTAACGAATACAAATAACACGCTGATTTAGAAAATAATGTGAATGGAATAAAAATTTTTCCGTGAGGAAATCAAACTATTGACGCACGTATGGATCGCTAACTGAACCACTAAACTGTCAGTATTGTATACATATGAGTGATATTAAGCAAACCTAAATTAATAAACATCTTTGGCGAACATTCTTCATAACTCCTTCCGGAGAAATAGTTGTTGATTCTTGATAGCAAAATTATTAAATATTTATAAGCGTAATTAAATTATCATTTTTGGATTGGATTTTTTTCACACATAAAGAACTTGGTTGAATAAGAAAATTTGTTAACTGGCAAAGCTTGAAGTAAGATCTTTTTCATTTCTGCATTTTAGATTTTCTTTCGTAAACTATGAGTCATCTGGGTAGGACCAAGTAAACAGAGGGTGAGTTGAAGAATTGCTCGCAGGTTATTGCTTAGTTCATATTGATTTTGGCGCCCCCTGGCATCCCTATTATTTTGAAGATATTTGACGGACGAGTTATAAAAACTATTCGACTACTGTAATCGTTTTTATAATGCTGAGAATTTATAATGTTAATATAGAACAAACTATAATTTAAATAATGATCTATAAAGAAAAACAAATTAAAAATACTAAAAAAACTTTGAAACAGCAGGTAAAATACAAAAGTAATAGAGAGACTTTCTAGCAAGAAAAGAACAAGAAACATTTGGCGTTTCATTAATAGCTAAGAATAATTAACTTGACTAAATACTAACTATAGTGCGACCACACAGATTGCACATTTTAAACTTAATCTCGTGAGTCGTGATGTTAACCAGACCCCACTCATTATTATGTAAGCTATCAAATAGCTCATAATCACCGAGCGAAACAAAGACATCAAAAAACAAACCATTGTGATAGCTCAATCGGAACAAAAGATAAGGTGCTTATCGAATTGCTCTATTGTCTATGCCTGTCATAGACTACGCATCCGGTAACCAAAACGGTTGACAGGTTTAAAAAAAGCGGTACAATGAATTCAACTTAAAGTAAAATAATTGTATTTTTTTGTTATGATGATATGCTAAAATCGACTTCTGTAGCATTTTCTAAAGGGTGTTATTTGAGTAAACCATTGTGTCGTAGAATCGCTTAAATAGCTTACAAATAAGTGTCAATGACATTCGCGAATGATCCTTTAGTGATGGTTCCGGGGATATCACTTCTAGTTCTCGAGTGATAAGTGACTTATAAGGAGGAGACACTCTCTAGGCTGCTCTTTTCGTGTGGTGACGGAGTAAGGATACAAATTACTACTCCCTATCTTGCCCGTAGCTATGGTAAAAGATGACTAAGGGATATAATTCGCATATAACATCTATGCAAGAGAAGGAAAACTCGAAATAAAACTCTATACCAACCTGTTTGACCAGCATGGTATAGTAAGGTCAATTTCCCTCCTATTGTGGGGGAGGCTCGAGCCCAACAGTGGGACGTATATGAGCTGAAATGGTGACGATGATAATGACTCTCTTAGACCCAGTAATATTCTCCTAGTATCCTAATTCCCGCCACCTTTTGCGAGCTTTGTATTTTGTTATAAGCCGTTAGGAATTTCATCTAAATCGGAATACCTCTATCCCATTGGAATCCATGCACACTACGACTATGTAGAGTCTTTGACTTAAGATCTTATTTCTATAAATTGGCATCAGTGTAGGAACTAACACTCAAAACAAGATCCGTGCTGATTTTTGAGGTTACATTGACAACTCAGTTTGCCGCGTCGAAACACTGAACATAGTAATTGGGCAACTTTAGGTCTTTTGATGAGTCCTTTAGAGCCATTAGAGAAAAATTATGTCGTATATGTATTTTATTTTTTATGTCATCGGTTTGCATAAAATTACTGCTGTAAAAGATTCAATTAAGAATATGAAACGGGACTACTACGGGCAAGATTGCAATCTACATTTGTAAAACAAAACAATCGGCTTCTTTTCGCATTGCAGGTTTTTGTAAATATTATCAGAGCATAAAGGCACTATTCATCATCACCATCATCGTAGCCCACACACGTCCCACTGTTGGGCACGAGCCTCCTCCGCAATGGGAGGGAATTTGACCTACTATACCATGCTGGTCAGATATGTTGGTATAGGGTTTCATTTCAAGTTTTACTTCTCTTGCACAGATGTTATTTACATATTATATCCCATAGTCGTCTTTTACGACATCCACGGACAAGATAGGGAGTGGTGAATTGTATTCTTACTCTGTCACCACACGGGTGTTGATGATAGAGGCGCTATTAAAATAATGAAATCATTTATTCTGTTATTTTGAATTATAATATACTAGCAGACCCGGCCACGCGTTGCTGTGGCTAAGGTTTTTGTTAGATTTCATTTTAGTAAACTATTTATGCTATTGAATTATAGCTTTTATGACACGTTTGTAGGTTTGACATAGCAGCGCCATCTATTAATTACTTACTCAATCCAGTCAACAGATATTGCCATCTGTTAAAATCGTTTGGAGTTAACAGATAATTGTGAATGTCAAATAATAGGCAATAAAATAATATTGCGACTATAAATTAAGATGTAAGCTATCCTATCTTTCAAGTTGGATCAAGCTGCACATGGTGTGCAAATTTGATTAAAATCGGTTAAGTAGTTTAGGAGTCCATCGCGGACAAACAACGTGACACATAATTTATATATATTAAGATATTAATATTTTTATAGTTTCTCTATTCAAAATTCATAATTTCTGTTTTCAGGTTATTGAAATGGCCACATTGCCGATTTTCGTATCACTTAGCAGGTAAACTCTTGTCACATGTTTTGCTATTTTCACTTTTGTAAATTTATTATAGAGTTTATAAATTTACATTAGTGTCTCTTATGTGTTTAAAAGTTGCGCCAGTGACCGAAAAGTTAAGGAGTTAACGCTTGAGGTCGTATGGGTGTACACGTGCCGAGATGTGATGAAATTAATGTTATGGGGAACCCTTTAAGTATGAATGTTGAAGATATACTCGCGGGGTAGGTAGAGACCACTTCTTTCCACTTGCTAGGATCCTGACATACCATTTTCTTCTCCTCCACATTCATTAATCTCCTCATATACTTTCTTCGGTTCAGGGTACTTCTAACCTAGCCTTTCTTGAGAACGTCCCCGATTTGATCGTGAAACTTCCTCCTTGGTCTTCCCCTTCCAACACTTCCATTCACATTCACCCTATAAATTCTGCTTATTAGTCTCCTTTCATTTGCTTAGTGTCAGGATGGTTGCACAGCTTAGTACAGGCCAAGTCCAAACTATCTCTTTGTAATAAAATTAGATTATACACCGCTTGTATACATCCAATCATGACGTACGCCAGTATAGTGTTCACTCAAGCGAAGCCCTTCAGGCTACACAGGCTATAAACACTACAGAATAGGTTCATGCGCCGAGCGATGGGAGTACCGTGGTTCGTGCGCAATGTGGATCTTCACATAGATCTAGGCTTGCCGACCATCAGGCGAATTTCCGCGATTAAACAACCGCCTTTAATACTATACGAACCGGACGATAGCATCACACTCGTCCAGACGGAGGCGTACACAGCCCGCGAGGCCCTGACAAACAAATATCCACGATTCCGCCCGCGCGCGGTAAAGTCATAAACGTGGGAATGCCCATTTTGCCAGTGACCCCTCGAGACGAGGTCCGTACCCCACAGGGGTGCCCTCGGGATCGGTCGCTTAACTTTAAACGGGTTGAGAGCCCTCGGCGCTCACCCAACAGGCCAGGTAAAGTTGTCACAGCCATCTGAGGCTAACAACTAAGTCACACACAAAAAAAAATCATCGAAGACCAAAGAGAATATGGATATACTGCGTGAAGTATGACATGAATAGACAGCGAGTGATCACTGAGATGAAAATTAGATAGGTCTGTATGGAAGAAGGGGACATATTGCGTCGACCTCATGTTATTGGAATACGAGCAGGATGGCGATGATAGTGTTTTTTATGCTGTTATAGTTTTATGAATACGCCGTGTTCAGGCAAAAGTTGCTCACGAATTTGAATAAGGAATACATTATTAAAACGATATATTTAATTTAAATCTTTTGTACCATAGATAATAATCAATTACTATAATCTATTACTATAATCTACGAGTATATATACATTGACTAGCAGCGCCCTGCGGTTTTACCCGCATAGTTCCCCTTCCCGTGGGAATATCGGGATAAATTACAGCCTATGTGTTATTCTGCTATGTAAGCTATATTATTGTGAAGTTCCATCAAAATCCATTCATTAGTTTTTGCGTGAAAGAGCAACAAACATACATACAAACTTTCGCGTTTATAATATTAGTAGAGAAGGAAATCTATACCAATAAATAAAATTGGAGTATTTTATTTATTGGTATAGATTTCCTTCTCTTGCACAAATGTTACCTGCAAAATTCCTTAGTCGTCTTTTACAACACCCACGAGGAAGAAAGGGAGTGGTGAATTGTATTTTTACACCGTAATCGCACGGGAAATTTAATGATGCGTAATATTCGTATTTAAAATCAATATTAACTTACTAATCTAAATTATTTACTGTACTGTTAAAATAACGTGTAATAATAATAACACTTAAACTATTATTATTCTAAATTAATTTATATAAGTAAAGATTAATATTAGTATAATTATTAATTTATATAAATAAATATTAGTATTAGTACATATTAGTATAGTCTAAATTATTTAGGATTAGTATAAAGATTATATTAAATTTTATGTATGTTTTTATAAATTTGTGGTAAATTTACAGTCACATTTCAGTAATTAAGTATCTCAATTTATAGCATAGTTTTAGAAATATATATATCAATGAAGACGAGCTGTTTTACTACAGTTTTATGTGTTTTTAACGACTATCTCTGGAACTCTGCCCCCTAATTGAACAAAGTTCTCCCTTAGGACCAAGGAAGTATATTGTAAATACAGATGACGGTAGTTTGTTAAAAATTAACTTTAGAAGTTATTAAAGACTTTACTACATTTTTTGTTAATGGTTATGCCTGTTTCATGTAAATGCATTTTAAAATAGTGGTCGGTTATCAGATAATAATATTGGTTCTCAAAGGCTGAAGTAAACTTGAGTTACTCTTTTCTTAGTTTTGTAAGAAAAAATAAAATATTGTATTGTTTATCGCTATGGATTCCATAGACTATCATGTAGCGTTTACATTACGGGTGACGTGACCGGGGATTAGTCCGTCACCCGCTGAGAGGCCGACCGCGTGAGGAAAGACCGACGTCCTCCCCGAGGGGGACGTCGGTCGATGGGAGGGTACCCCAATTAGGGGTATTCCGTCGGGCCGACCACTGACGACAAGTTAACGCTGCCCCAGTGGTCGGTCCAACGACGAAGGCGACGTGGTTTTTGGGTGGGTCGCGGGAGTTGCGTGCTTAAGCCCCTCTGTCGCCCCGGACGGAGTGGTGCGGAGGCGCGCGGACCGCGACCCACCCACAAAAAAAAAAAAAAGCTTTTACATTATGCTATAAAAAATATCACTAAACATAGTTCTCGACACCAATCACGCAGCGTTCAACTAAAGAAAGAAAAAACATAGAGAAACCAACCAACCATAATTCTAGCATAAACATACATAGTAAAACAATGGACTTAATACGGACGGAGTAAGGATACAATTCACCACTCTCTCTCTTGGCGTGGGTGTCGTAAAAGCTTACTAAGGAATATTGTATGGTATTATATGACATTGATGTAAGATGAGGACAACTTGAGATAAAACCTATACCGCTATACACGTTTGACCAACATCTTATTTCAGCCTTCTCCATAATGGGAGGAAAATTGACCTACTGTTCTACGGTGGTCAGACCTTTTAGATTTTTTTTTTTTTATGGGTGGGCTATGGTAAGCGCACGCGCGGTCCAATCCGTCCGGGGCGATGAAAGGACGGCGCGCGGGCCCATAACCCACCCGTACCCACGTCACCTCGTTGTTGGGCCGACCACCGGAGCAGATGTGACTTGTCGTCAGTGGTCGGTCCGACGGAATACCCTTTCGGGTAACGTCACCTCTCGACGTCCTGGGACGTCGGTCGCCGTCGCGCGGTCAGCCTCTCTGCGGGTGACGGACAATTCCCCGGTCCGATCACCCGCGGCCTCGGCTAGGGCGGCATTAGGCGCAGATACTCGCGCCTACGCCGCCCGAGTCGCCGGCGGCGGAACGTGTCGCCGAATAGGAGCTCTACTCGCACACGATCCGTCGCCTCCTTCCGTGAGATTACGGTCTCACAGAAGACGGCGACCGCGTCCCAGTTCCTGACGCTGTCGAGCATCTCCCTGGCGATGGTGGGCAGCGTCAGGTCAGCATCGATAATCGCGACGAGTTCATGGCGATCCCCCTCCCACGCAGCACACACCTCGAGTGCTGCGTGTGCTGCGCCGTGTCCTCGTCGCAATTGCAGTGGTGGCAGGACGGTGTGCTCTCCCTCCTGACAATCTTGTGCAGGTACTTCGCGAAGCAACCGTGCCCCGTAAGCACCTGCACCAGTCGGAAGGAAAGCACCCCGTGCGTCCGCTCCAACCACTCCATCAGCACCGGCTGGAAGGCCTCGACGGTCCTGACACCGTACCGAGGACTCTCCAGCCGGACTGCCCAACGGGCAATGACTTCCCGGCGGGCGTCGACCCGCCAGGCGGTGATTTCTTTGATGGAGACCATACCGCCGCGGGCGCGCGTCGCCGACCCCCGCCGATAAATGTCGGCGAGCATCTCCGCCTCCAGGTCCCACGGGGGGGTTCCGGCCAAGAGGCACGCTGCCTCCGTCGCCACCGTGCGGTAACCACGTATGGCCCTGATCGCCATGACCCTCTGTGGTCGCCTCAAGAGGGCCCTCAGCCGGACGGTCAGGGACCCCGCCCACACCGGTGCGCTGTACAGGGCCATCGACCGGATCACCCCCACGTACAGCTGTCGGCACGTAGCGTTGGGTCCGCCCACGTTCGGCATCAGCCGCGAAAGGGCGAACTCGGCGCCGACAAGCCGAGGAACAAGTCGATGGAGATGCTCCCGGAACCAAAAATGCCCGTCGAGCACCAGGCCCAAGTACTTCATGTGGACCTGGATGCTGATGGTAACCGACTTCACGGTAATCGAAGCACCGGCGGGTGGCCCGGCGGTACGGAGGCCATGGAACAAAAGGGCCTCCGTCTTTTCCAGGGCCACCCTCAACCCCAACGCTTCGATCCGCCTGACAATCTCCTCGGTGCCGAGAGTTGCCAGGCGTGCCGCCTCCTCTAGCGTCCCACCCCGGGCTGTGACGAGTGTATCGTCGGCGTAGCAAATTACGCCCAGCCCGGGTGGGAGGCTTCCTCTCAACGCCCAGTCGTAGCCGATGTTCCACAGGGTCGGACCCAGAACCGACTCCTGTGGGACACCGCACGTCATGGGCGTTCCCACAACGTCCCCTACTCGGTTAACGTAGAGGACGCTGCGCCCCTCCAAGTAGTCTGCCACCAGCTGCCTGAGGTACACGGGCACCCCGTGATACCTCAACCCCTCCCTGATGCAGCTGAATGGCAGACTGTTGAAGGCGTTGGCGATGACCAGGGACACCGCCAACAGGACTCCTCCGCCGGTGACGGCCTCCGTCACCACGGCCTTCAGGCACAGCAGGGCCGCGATCGTCGTAGGGCCTCTGGGCACGTATGCACGCGGCCTGGAGATCCACCAATTCTCGGGACCACCAGGGGACCGCACTCTTCGGGGGCAGACGCCGCACGCGGGGCATGGCCGCACCGCAGATCTGCGTTAACGCACAGCGGATGCGGCCAGCCTCGGCATCCACCCCGTCCGCCTGGGGCGGTGAGGACAGCCACGACTGAACAATGGCTGCCTCCGCCAACAGGTCCCGATCCAGTCGACCCACAGCCCACCGCGGAAATGCGGGAGCCCCGTCCACCGTGTGACCCCTGCTGGGCTGCAGGAGGGTCCGGGAGACCTCTATCCGGATGTATCTGTGGTCGGATAGGGTCTCGACCTCCTCCTGGACGCACCAGCTCCTCACACATGCTGCGACATTAGGGCTAGCGAACGACAGGTCCACTATCGACCCGCCCTGCTGCCGCACGTACGTTTGCACCGAGCCCCTGTTCAGCAAACAGAGGCCCAGTGCCGCCGCCCACTCTTCGACCGCCCGCCCGCGCTCATTCGTCCTGGGGGACTTCCACGCCGTGGACTTGGCGTTGTAGTCCCCCAAAACGAAGACCTGGCGCGGTGCCAGTCGCCATATCGAGGCTCTCAAGATGGTGAGGAAGGCCCCGAAATCCGTCGTGCTCCTGTTAGGGGAGAAGTAAACACCAAATAGCGTAACCTCTCCCCATTCCGCCGCGACATACCCATCGCCCCTGTCCTTGAGCAACAAGGGTGGGGAATGTCACGACGTGGAGGTGACGATTGCCACAGAGCCGTCACTGCTGCCCAGCCAATTGGGCCGGTAAGGCACCACGTACGGCTCCGCGGCTACGGCTGCACCGATCAACCACTCCGCCATGGCTTGTAGGAAAACGTGCTGTGCCTCGGCGGAGTGGTTGAGGTTGACCTTTTAGAATAGGGTTTTATATCGTCTCCTTCACTTGCATGGGTGACATCTAAGTTTCGTCATCTAGTTGTAATCCTTTAGTAGTCTTACTACACTTACGGGTAAGAGAGGGGGTGATTAATTAAATTATTACTCCGCAACCACACGGAGAAGTGACATATTTTTAAGGACATAAAAGTATGCTTGTTATTATTATTATTATTATGTATCTCCGATTCACGGCTATCTCCCAAGGGAAGATATCCGGTCCTTTGAAAGGCTTACATGGGGATATGGATCCAACACGCAGAGGCCTTTGGAGAAATTTAATGTAGAAATGGGACGGGACGTCTACCGATGACACTCCATGTCTGCACATAACACACGTGGACTTTTTTTTTTTTTTTTTTTGATCACGCTGTGGAAATGTATTTACGCACTGTCCCCCGCCAGTGACGGACGGGGGGGGCCGTGTGGGACTCACCGACCACATCCGCGGCCGGAATAACCACTAAAACCACAGCGGCCCCTTCCGCGCTTTTACGGGGTGCCGGAGAGGTCGTCTGATGACATTCAATCCCCGACACCCCAACGCATGGCCGTCTGGCCACGTCCTGTCATTACTGTTCAGGGCGGTGGGAGTAGGTGGGCATATTGTCGCCTCCTCCTCCCGGGTCGCCGGCGACGAAGCGAGTCAGCAGACGCAAGCGCCTCGCGTTCCCGCTCCGCCACTTCCTTCCTTGATATGATGGCCTCACAAAATGAGGCCATCGACGACCAGCACCTGTCGCTGCCAAGCATCTTTGCGATAACGGTCGGCAGCGACAGGTCCGCTCCAAGTACCGCCGACAGGTCGTGGCACTGAGACCCCCAGGCGGGGCATATCTCTAATGTGTGACGCGCATCATCAGTTGGCGCGCCATACTCATGACATCCGGGGGTCTCTTCTCTTCTAATCATATGCAGGTACTTACCGAAGACCCCGTGTCCGGTAAGCACCTGCACCATCCTAAATGTTAGGTTGCCGTGCTTCCTTGTGAGCCAGCGGTGGAGATGCGGCGCAACCGCTTCCACAGTCCCCCGCCCTGCTACGGGGGACTCCAGGTCTTCCCTCCACCGCCGGATAACCTCCTTTCGGGCCACTTCTTATGCTCTGCCCAGTCTCCTTGCAGAGACTTGCTCGCCGTTGGCCCGCACTGTTGCACGGAGCTGGTAGACCTCCGCCAACGCCTTAGCCACAATTGGCTAAGGCGGATCGCCTGCCAGTAGCGTCGCCGCAGTCCAAGACACTGTACGATAACCCCTGATAGTTCTCACCGCCATGACTCTCTGCGGTCGACGCAGGAGGGCCTTGTTGCGGGCGGTGAGGGACTCCGACCAGATAGGGGCACCATACAGCGCCATGGACCGCAGGATTCCAGCGTAGAGACGCCGACAGGACGACCCAGGACCGCCAGTATTTGGCAGAAGCCTTCCCAACGCCGCGGCTGACTTGGTGAGCCTAGGGACGAGCTATTTCATCTGGGCCCGCACCGGCACGGCAACCCCAGACACACTGATATGTGCTCCTCGGGGGGGACCTCGACGTGGGCCATGAAATAGGAGGGCCTCAGTTTTGTTTAGCGAGACCCTCGGACCCAGCATGCCAATCCGATCTACGACGAGTGCTACTCCCTCCTGTGCCAATCGGGCAGCACCCTCGAAGTCAGCCCTCCTCATCGTGATGAGGGTGTCGTCTGCGTAGCAGATAACCCCCATCCCGGGAAGGAGCCGACCCCGCAGAAGCCAGTCGAACCCAACGTTCCACAGGACTGGACCCAGCACCGAGCCCTGTGGAACGCCGCACTCTACCCGATGGCGATGAATGCACCCGTCGCCCCCCTCCCAGAGCACGTGCCTTCCCTCAAGGTACGCCACCAACAGCCTCCGGAGGTACAAAGGCACTCCATGATACCGGAGCGCCTCCCTCAACGTCTCGTGTGGGAGGCTGTTGAAGGCGTTCTTTATGTCGAGTGAAACTGCCAGGAGAACTTCCTTTTTGGCCACTACTTCGGTGGCCAAGGACTTCAGGGCGGCCAGCGCATCAATTGTTGAACGGCCGCCTCTGAATCCGTATTGCCTCTCTGACAGCCCCGGCCCGACTTCCTCGAGGTGCTGGACGAGACGATCCGCCAATACTTTTTCGAACAATTTAGCCGTCTCATCCAGCAACACCAGTGGCCTGTATGCGGATGGCGAGTCAACTGGGCGACCCTCCTTCGGCAGCAGACATAATTTTCCGCACTTCCATTGCTCCGGGAACTGCCCGGACCTCAAACACGCGTTGAGCAGCTCCCGTAGCTGATCCTCAAGATACTCTGCGGCGACACCGAGGACGACGCCCGGGACGCCGTCTGGACCAGGCGCCTTCCTCTTCCCGCGAAGACGGGAGAGAGCCGCTGTCATTTCAGAGTCAGTGATGGGTGGGATTGGAGAGTCCATTTCCAGCACCGACTGAGGAGCCATTCTAGGGGGAACGTGTCCCACTGAACGGGGGAACAGCTCCCCCATTAGCCCCGACAAGAAACCCGGTTCCATCGATTCGATGATGGGGGCGCCACAAGCGCGGAGCTTGTTCCACGCTCGCTGATATGTGCGCCCCCATGGATCTCTGTCGAGGCCTGCAAGCAGCTCCTCTCGAGCCCTCTCCTTCGCCTGGCTGATGGCCAGCTGCAGAGTCTTCTTCTTTGTCTTGTACTCAGTCCGCAGCTGACCCTCTAGGATGTCGTCCCGGTTGCCCCTTTGACGGTGTCGGATGTAGGCACGCCGCGCCCGGTTAGAGGCCACCCGGAGATTCGCAATCTCGAGTGACCACCAGTATACCTGTCGACGCGGCGGCCTCCGCCGAGCTCTCGGCATCGTCGCATCGCATACTGCCTCAAGGGCACTTCTTATTTGACCAGCGAGTCCTTCCACACCAGTGGCCAGCTGTCCTGCCGCGCCCCAGCGCTGTACTATAGCAGACTCCCGGGCCATTTCCAAGTTTAATTGGCCAATGGCCCATTTTGGGAGTCTACCTCTTGATCTGCGCCGGGGCTCTTGTGGTCCCCGGGGGGCGGCGATCTCGAACCGTATGTAACGGTGGTCCGAGAGAGTCTCCACCCCTTCTTCTACTCTCCAGTCACT
This sequence comes from Lymantria dispar, assembly GCA_032191425.1. Taxonomy (NCBI): domain Eukaryota; kingdom Metazoa; phylum Arthropoda; class Insecta; order Lepidoptera; family Erebidae; genus Lymantria; species Lymantria dispar. The sequence continues at coordinate 3,180,820 of CM063444.1, read as the reverse complement.
CACTGCGCGAGCGACGCCAGGGGTGGCAAACGATAAATCCACCACAGACCCACCCCGATACCGCACGCAGGTATGGATGGTCCCTCTATTAAGGAGGGATAGACCGGAGAGCAAGGACCACTGCTCAACGGCTGCGCCTTTGGCGTTTGTGGTGGGGTTCCCCCACGTGCGAGACTTCGCGTTGAAGTCGCCGAGGGCAACAATTCTCTTCGGCGACTGACGACGAACCGCGGCACTGACAGAGTCCAAGAATAATTCAAACTCTGCCAGATCGCGGTTGGGGGAGAAATAGATGCCAATAATGGCAAGATCTCGCCACCCCACCACAACATAACCATTGCCCCTCTCAAGAGGAGTGAGGGGAGGGCCAACACGTCCTCTGGACAGGACAGCTACATCTTCTCTGAGGTCCCCCACCCAATTTGGTGAGTGGGGGACATAGTATGGATCGCTGGCCACAGCCAAATCCATTTCCCACTCCGCCATGGACTGCAGTAGCAGGTCCTGAGCCCCGGCAGAGTGGTTCAAATTCGCCTGGAGGAAGCGTACTCTGTCTCCCATTAATTGGACATTTCGGCTTCTTCCTGGGGTCTGTTACTACTAGTTGCTGTAGTAGCCCGAGGTCCTTGGGGCACTTTGCCTTTGGTTGAGGGGGCTTTGCAATACCTGCCCCCCATCGTGTGTTCTGCTGGGCGACCAGCGGCGGTGCATGCCGCACAGCGCGGCACAGCCACACATGCAGCCGACTTATGTCCATTACTGCCGCATCGGAAGCAAAGTTCGGAGCGGTCAATAATGGACGGACACAAAGGTGCCGTGTGCCCCAATTCCAGGCACCGGAAGCACCTCAAAGGGAGGTTCTCCAATACCTGGATGCCAGCCGAGCTCCAGCCGACGAGGAGCCTTCCTGCATCCATGAGTATTTTAGCAGCAGCGACAGGACAGCGCACCTTCACCATGCCCATGCCGCGAGGTCCACGCTGGATTTGTCCAACTTGGACCTCTGCGCCATCACAACCACATGTGCGGACTACTACCGCACGCACCTTCTCTTCGGTGGCGGAGTCATCCATCCTGGTCACCCGGATGTCAGCACGTTTGACGGGGCGGACAACATCAGCCATACCCGCCAGTGCTGTGCGCAAATTAGTCGCTAACTGATCAGCAACTTCCATCGTCTGGGACTTGGGTAATTGCAGGACCCTAGCCCCAGTAACAGAGCGCCTAACTTTAAGGCCCTCCTTAATCCCCATCTCTTGGAGATTGACTGCCTGTTCGGCGCGAATCATCGCATCAGCGTAGGTGACCCCCTTTTGTTCAGCTTCCGGCTGTAATTTCAAGATTACAGCCGGGGAGCGCGGGACAGCAAGCGCCGACTTTAATTTTTTTGGCGCTAAGACAGTTGGGACGATGGCCGTGAAGGGCGCAACAGCTGCGGAGGCTGTCGGAGAGGCAGACTTTTTCTTCCCTTTCCTCACAACAGTTGCCCAGCTGTTCGTAACTGTGGACTGAATAGGAGGGTTGACTGCCGAAGTGCTAGGCGTTGGCTGGACAGGAGGTACCAATGTGGCCGTACCAACCGTTGCTAAGGCTACTGCAGACCCTGTGGTCTTCCTTTTGTCGGCAGCTAAAGGCGGACGGTTTACCTTAGCAGGCAGAAGACGATCTTCTAATCCCGCCAGCCGAGCATTTACCATCTCGCCGACCGACCTCACAATAGAGGATCTCAGTTCCTCTATTGTGTCCACTCCTATCGCAGACGAAGAAGCCCTCATTTCTGAAAATTCACGGCGGTATGCCTTCAGCTCCGCCTTGAGGGATTCTATCTCCTGGCGCTGCCTGCTATTTTCCGTTCTCAATCGGCGTGTATCTTCCGCTTCCGACTTCGAACACAAAGCTTCAATGATACCTTGCATTTCTGCTGCTGAGTCTCTAAGCTTCTTAATAAAAGGACCCTGGAGGTGACCGGATTTCCTTGTAACCTCCAGGATTATTGCCGCGTTGCGGCCCCCACGAGCACGCATCTCCTCCGGCCCTATGGTAGAGAGATTCTCTATGAGAGGGCACTCCGAAGCCGAGGTATCCGCTGAGTCCAATCCTGGCGCTGTAACATCTTTGCGGAAGGCACGACTTCGAAGCACACGCTCATATTCAACTTCATAGGCCTCAGTGTCTCTATTTTTGAGATCCACCTTGGCACGTGTGAGTCCCACATTGTGGCCCCTTGGTACTGCCTTACCCTTACGCGAGGTATTAATTTTGGATATAGGTTCGATCTCGGTATCGGAACCCAAATCCTGCCGTCCAGAGTGAGAAGTCTTCATATAAAGACGCTTCCTCCCCGTGGGGGTGATATCCGTTTCCCCCGTGTCACATTCGACAGCCGAGGGTGTATCCGTTTCTCCTTCAGAGTCGCCGTCCATTTTTAAATCTCAATGATTTAATAAAGTGGCTAAAACGCGATATGAGAGTTTTCCAATAATATTAGAGCGTCTGAATCGCGATATTAGAGTTTTCCAATACTATTAGAGCTTCTGAATCGCGATATTAAAGTTTTTTGATGCTGTTACATATACAGCCCGGCCACGACCAAAAATCATATCCACAGATAAAGATGTTCGACCAACCCATCCCCTGGACAAGGGAGGTCAAATATCTGGGTGTGACCTTGGACAGACGACTGACCTTCGGTCCTCACATAGGGCGAGTCCGCGCGCGCGCAGCCCTAGTGCTAGGATGGTTACACAGCTTAGTACACGCAAAGTCTAAGCTATCTCTCCGTAATAAAGTTAGATTATACACCGCTTGTATACGTCCTATCATGACGTATGCAAGTGTAGTGTTTACACAAGCGAAGCCACGCAGGCTACATCGGCTACAGGCATTACAGAATAGGTTCATGCGCCGAGCGACGGGAGCACCGTGGTTCATGCGCAATGTGGATCTTCACATAGATCTTGGCTTGCCGACCATCAGGCAATACATGAAACAGTGCTCCCGCCGCTACTTCGACTCTGCCGCGACACACCCGAACCCATTAGTGGTAAGGGCGGCTTCTTACATCCCCTCTACATTGTCCGCGATTAAACAACCGCGACTAATACTCAACGAACCCGACGACACTATAACGCTCGCCCAGACTGAGGCATACACAGCCCGCGCGGCCTTGACAAATAGTAGTAAATATCCACGTTACCGCCCCCGCCGACGGGGAAGGAAGACGTGTCGCGTTAAAATCATAAACGTGGGAGTGCCCACTTTGCCAGCGACCGCCCGAGCCGAGGTCCGTACCCCACAGGGGGTGCCCTCGGGATGGGTCGCTTAACTTTAAGCGGGTTGAGAGCCCTCAGCGCTCACCCACCAGTCCGGGTAAAGTTGTCACAGCCATCTGAGGCTAACAACTAAGTCACACAAAAAAAAAAAAAAAAAAAAAAAAAAAAAAAAACCAAAAATCTGGTCGCAACTTTTTGAACACCGGTTGAATGCCTCCACCAACACACGTGGACTGCCAACGATAGGTGTAAAACTATTGTGTGATGATGGTATCTAATAACTGTTTATGGGGTTGGAGGTTTGATGGACTGGCTAAACTAAAAACTATTGATTAAAAACTGTCGTCTGCCTTCAATACCTTTTTCGTCTTGAACTTTGGCAGACGGTGACTCGCCAACTCACTGAATGGGGCCCCCAAACGGTCGCCACAGACACTCAGACCATACGGGCAACATTGGTGCAAGTGGCTTGGGGTGTCGAGCGGTGCGGCGCCGGTTTCACCATCGCAGTGGTTTCCCCGTAGTTATGCCCTTGAAAATGACACTTCCACCCTCGAGCATATAGCTCTGGCGACCCCTCTCTGACCAGCCATTTAAGGCAAGCCAGAGTTGAGAATCCTGCGGGCACTCTTCGGTCTCCACTCCAGCCAGCCAATAAAGGCGAGCTGGATACGAGGCCCTGACCGACTCTCTGGGGCACTCAGGACCGCAGTGTCGCCAATCACATTCAGCACGCCACAAGCTGCCCTGCGGTTAATATTATATTATTATTTATTATTATCATTATTTAATTATCTTACTACCTAATATAGTTTCAAGTCTTTATCTTTATATATATATATACTAAAGAAAGGTATGTTAAGTTGGTTCGGCCATGTAGAGAGAATGAATGAAAGGAGACTAACAAGGAGAATTTATAAGGCGAATGTGAACGGAAGTGTTGGAAGGGGAAGACCGAGGCGGACGTTCCACAATCAAATCGGGGACGTTCTTAAGAAAGGCCAGGTTAGGAGTACCATGAACCGAAGAACATGTATGAGGAGATTAATGAATGTGGAGGAGGCGAAAGTGGAATGTCAAGATCGTAGCAAGTGGAAGGAAGTGGTCTCTGCCTACCCCTATGGGAAAGAGGCGTGATTATATGTATGTATGTATGTATATATACTAGCTGACCCAACAGACGTTGTTCCAGCGCCACCTACGGGGTCCAATTGTGAATCTAAATCATTCTCGAATCCCCTTGAACACGCACAAAAAGTTTCATCAACATCGGCCCAGCCGTTTAGAAGAAGTTTTATTTTTTTTTTATTGCAAACGGTGGCAAACGAGCAAACAGTACACCTGATGGTAAGTGTTGCTGCCGCTCATGGACCTTTACAAGACCGTTGCCTACCGCGAAGAAAGCGAAGGGAGTGTGAATGCGTGCATTGAGGCTCGGTGATACCAAGGGCACCACCAAAACCCTCCACACGCAATCACCCTCAGAAAGCAGGGCAAAGAGTTCAGTGACATACACACGTACACAAGAAATCTTGTGTTAAAGGGGATTCGAGAATAGTTTAGATTCACAATTGGACGCGGTAGGTGGCGCTGCTGTCGATTTCAAGGAGAATACCTTTACTATTTTTTTGTTTAGATTTAAGCAACAACGTCTGTTGGGTCAGCTAGTATAATATAAAAAGTAAAATATTGAATAATATAAAAAACCGGCTAAGTGCGAGTAAGAGTTGCGCACGATGGGTTCCGTACCATTATCTATAAAAAGGGCAAAAAATCGCGTCTGTTGTATGGGAGCCCCCCTTAAATATTTATTTTATTTTATTTTTAGTATTTGTTGTTATAGCGGCAATAGAAATGCATCATCTGTGAAAATTTCAACTGTCTAGCTATCAGCGTTCTTGAGATATAGCCTGGTGACAGACGGGTGGACGGACGGACAGCGAAGTATCATAGGGTCCCGTTTTTATCCTAAAAACGTGTTGACCAACCGTCTGGTTAAGGATTAAGAATAGAATTAACCACCCCTTCTCTTGCCCGTGGGTGTCGTAAAAGACGAATATAGGCAGGTACCGTCGATGCAAGTGAAGGCAAATTCAATACAAAACTATTCCAAAACGTCTGCTTAGCGAGGAATAGTAGGCCAATACTCTTCCCACTGTGGAGGAAGCCCGAGTCCAACAATGAGATTTATATAGGCTGAGATGAATGAATGATGAATGAATCTTAATCCAACGGCAGAGAATACAAGGTTGGTCCTTGTTAGGGCTGCCGGTAGTTAGGGCTACAAAGAGAGGAATTTTTGACAATATGTGCCGTGAACAGTAACATCGCCTCCTGCATCAGACCCTCAATCGAACTACCTTATTATATGTATCTCCTTTTAGTTTACAGGATCTTCCCCAGAGAAGATACCCGGTCCTTTGAAAGGCTTACATGGGGATGTGGAACACGCACAGACTTAGGAGAAATTTAATGTTAGAATGGGATGGGACATCTACCGATAACACTCCTCATTTGCACCTAACACTCGTGGACTGCCAATGGTAGGTGTAAAACTACTTTGTAAAGATGATATCTAAAACCTGATTATGAGGTTGCAAGGTTTGATGGATTATTTTACTTAAACTATTGATTTTTAAACTGTCGTCTGCCTTGCAATTCTGTATTCTATTGAACGGTGACAGACGGTGACTCGCTAGCTCACTGAATCAACTCCTCCTAAACGGCCGACACGCAGGCCATACAGGCAACAGGGGGTTAATATTGGTGGCTAAGGGTGTCGAGCGGTGCGGCGCCGGTTTCACCATTGCAAGTCGATAACCGACGATAAACGGAGACCCGAAGTGGTTTCCCCGTAGTTATTTATGTCCTTCAACCTGGCGAACCCACTTAAGCCGTTTAAGGCAAGCCAGAGTTGAGAGTCTTGCGAGCACTCTTCAGTTCCCACTCCAGCCAGCCAATAAACGCGAGCTGGATACGAGGCTCTGACCGATTTTCTTGGATATTCGGGACCGCAGTGTCGCCACTCACATTCAGCACGCCACAAGCTGCCCTGCGGTTTTTTGCCTTTCCTATAAATCTTATGATATATTTTTTCTTTTATATCAAAAGAACTTAGGTCACTGAAAGGTCTGCTTGTGGTAGCTACGAGGAGCGGGTCACTCCCTTCCCTCCATTATGTTTAAGGGGAGTGATGGCTGCTATAGTAGTTAACTCGTGATCGGGTGCCGCTTACGAGATCTGGTCCAGCCATAATCTTTTCATTATATTTGTTTTTTATCATATCATATTTCAAAATGCATCACACTGAAACTATTAAGCATGTTGCATGTAATTTTATTTAAATGAAATTTGCAATTATAAAGTACACAATCCCGCTGGTTTCTTGCCGAATCTTCTCTGTGCAGTCGCGTTCCATCCAGTGGTAATTTTTAGGAAAAATGTAAAAGAATGACAACATGTAAGTGCCCTCCGCGGGGTTTATACATAATAAACGATTGGAATTTAAATTTAGAGAGTCATATAATGTTCCTCGGAGGTTATTATTATTAGTTTAAACAATAAAAGCTCGATAATGTATCGTGTACACATGAAATGAACGAGTGTTGTAATATGATATTTGGCGCGGATCGCGTCCGGCTGCCGAAGCACGCTTCCTGTCTCCCAATTAGGAAGTAAATACCAAGACGTGCGCCTGGACAGGGCTGACGGTCTACCATATATAATTATTTTAATACCGCTAACAGCAATAGAAGATTTTCCGTGTGGTGACGGAGTAATAATACAGTTCACCTCTCCCTATCTTGCCCGTGGATGTCGTAAAAGACGACTAAGGGATATATTCTGCATATGACATCTATGCAAGAAAAGGAAAACTCTTAATGAAACCATATACCAACCTGTCTGACTAGCATGGTATAATGACTATTTCCCTTCTATTATTGAGGAGGCTCGAGGCCAGTAGTGGGTCGTATATGAGCTGAAATGCAACGGCTAAACACGAATTGGTAGAGATCGACGCTCATCATCAGGGAGGGTGTGCAGCGGCAGAATCGATCTCCCCGATCTCCCCGAGGGGGGGACGTCGGTCGATGGGTGGGTACCCCAAATAGGGGATATTCCGTCGGGCCGACCAATCACGTTAAGTCACCCTGCTCCGGTGGTCGGCCCAACGACGAAGACGACGTGCATCGTGGGTGGGTTGTGGGTGTGCGTGCTTACACCCCTCTGTCGCCCCGGACGGAGTGGTGCGAGGAGCGCGCCGACCCCAATCCACCCTAAAAAAAGGGGTCTTATTTTGAGTTTTCTTTCTCTTGCTATCTATTATTTGAGTATTATAATCCCTTAGTCGTCGTTTACGACACCCGCGGATAAGACAGGGGGTGGTGAATTGTATTCTTACCACGTTACCGCATGGAAAAAAAATATAATTCACCAACCCTCTTATAGTAAAATACGATTAAAGGATATAATAGGCAGATTACATCCAAAGAAAAACTTAACATAAATAAAGCAAATTCCTTCGTATTTCGTTTGATGAATACATTCCATAAGAAAGAGTGATAGGACCACACTGTCGGCAGTTATCTGTCTACAGCCGCGGGCCGGTCCGTCCGGGGTAGTACCATGCTCTCGCAGAAAATCGACGTCTGAGTAGTAGCAATTTGTTACTGCGCTTCGTTCGGTGAGCGAGAGAGCCGGAAGCCCAACTTTCTGAGGGTGTTTGCGTGTGGAGGGTTTTGGTGGTGGCCTTGGTATCACCGAGCCTCAATGCACTCATTCACACTTCCTTCACTTTCCTCGCGGTAGGCAGCGGCCTTGTAAAGGTCCATGACCGGCAGCAATACTTACCATCAGATGTACTGTTTGCTCGTTTGCAATAAAAAAAAATCCCACTGTTGGGCACAGTGGGACGTATTTAACTTAAATAATAATGACAATGAATAAATAAGGCAGTGTAAAAATAATGTGTAAATATCGTATTCTTATCTCGAGACCATCAGTCCATATGTATCGCATTATTTGACCCGGGTCTCCTCCTTTATGAGCGGGAATTTGACCTATTATTCCACACTGGTCAGACGTGTTGGTATAGGATTTCATTTCAAGTTTTCCTTCATTTGCCTTAATGTTATTTACATATTATATCCCCTTTTTTATTTTTGGGGTGGGTCGCGGTCGGCGCGCTCCTTGCACCACTCCGTCCGGGGCGACAGAGGGGCATAAGCACGCACACCCGCAATCCACCCACGTGCACGTCGCCTTCGTCGTTGGGCCGACCACCGGAACAGGGTTACTTATCATCAGTGGTCGGCCTCCCTCTCGGGGAGGACGTCGGTCTTTCCTCACGCGGTCGGCCTCTCGGCGGGTGACGGACTAATTCCCCGATCACGTCACCCGCGGCCTCGGCTAGGACGGCATGAGGCGCAAGTACTCGCGCCTACGTCGCACATATTATATCCCTTAGTCATATTTTACGACACCCACGGGCAAGAGAGAGGGTGGTGAATTGTATTCTTACTCCGTCACCACAGAGATATCTTACACATTAGACAATCACCATTTCGTTACCACAGGTGATAAAATAGGTTTATTTTTAACCAACTCGTTCGCCAACCCTAACTTGCACTTGATATTAATTCACATCGTGTTTATATCATCGTTGGCTTCTCACATACAAATGGACATACATATGCTCGCACGTGTCGCCGTCTACTTCCGAATAAGGATGTCTGTCCTTCTAATGTTATTCTCTAGTCGCACAATGAAAACTTACAATGTAGAATATATATGATTTATAATTTTCATATTGGTATGACCAATTTCTTTGGTTATAAAAAAGTTTGTGTGCATACGTACTTAACTATTTTTAATGATGTAAGGGCTGGAAGTTTGACCTCTAGAAATTTCCAAACTTCTTCTCTATCCATATAATTTGAGAGTATTCGAGAGCATTCTATGCCATTTTAAAACATTCTGGAATATTTTAAAATGCTGTGGAATGTTCGAAAACCTTCAGAAAACTCCTAGATCATTGTGGCAAATTCCAGAACCCTCGAATCTTGTAGAATTTTCTGGAACATTTCAATAAAAATATATAGTTCATATTTTAAAGTCTATCCTTTTATTCACAACTACCTCTTACTTGCAAATCAACTGCTTTATGAAGCTGGATATTTCAGCTAGGTTATAAAATAAACAAGTAAGCAAATACGTCAGTTAAACAGCTTCGTCTACACTTGATCCAAAACGGTATCTCTTTAGCGAAAATCCAGTTTTGCGCGCATACGTCCGGTAAAGGCTGTTATTACCGAGTTCCGCTTTGGACTGGTTCTGCCCTTCGTAAGTTCACATGATACAGTTAATGTACATCCTTCATTTTATGTCCTTCTAAATGATCAAACTGGAGAGCTTAATGACAGGAATCGTGTTATGTAACGATTGCAAATATTACTTAAATCACTGATAATAAATTAAATTGAAAGTGTTATTTGTTTTAGTTATGCCTGGCCGCGTGGTGTGGTGACAGGTTAAGAATAATGTGTCTTCAGGTCCTCACTCATTACTTTCCCATTCGATAAAAACTGACTGATCATCGGAAGAATGACTTCTGAGGAACTTCTACCTAAAAAAAGTTTTGGCAAATCTGATATTTTTTTTATTGTAAGGCAGCAAACCCTTTCACATACGTCTTCTGAGAAGAGTAGTAGATTTTAGATGCAGTAGATACACTATAACTTTTCAATAATTATGTATTATATTCTTAATGTGGTGACGGTTTAAAAATATTTAAGAATACCTCTTAATTTCTCGTGGGCGCCGTAAAACCCTCTTATTTTTTTCTACGCTCAGCGTACCGACTGCCTGGCTCCGTCTGGGGTGACAGAGGGGCGGCGCGAGGCCCCGTAACCCACCCGTGGTACGTCGCCTTCGTCGTTGCAACCGTTGCAAATAAAGCAATTTATAGGCAGCTGGATAGGTGGAAGAAAGCTCGAGTTAGAATGGAGTGATCTAAGTACCTATATGTCATGCCGATTGTCGGCTCCATCTCCTCCCAAAACAATTTTTTATTCGATCCATAATTGATTGTTCCAAGTCTGGGTGTGATTTGTGTCCACTAAGCCCAACTTTCTGAGGATTTTGATGTGACGTGTGTGAGTTTCAGTGATGCCTTTATCACCGAACCTCGTTGCACTCATTCACACTTCCTTCACTTTCTTCACTATCGTATCATGGCCCATGGTCCATGAGCGGCAGCACCACTTACCATCAGGTATACTGTTTGCTCGTTTGGCACCGATTGGAATAAAAACGAAAACTAAGTAGGTGTTCATGTGGTGACGAAGTAAGAATAGGTGATTATTGACCACAACAATTTGCCGTGTGGTGAAGGAGTAAGAAAACTATGCAGCAAGAAATTATTTTGCCCGTGGAAAAACGACTCACGGATTATGATATGCAAATATAATTGTTTTTAATTAAAAATGTTTTTAATAACAAAATTGGTGACACAAAATTATTAATTTTGTTTTACCCTTTTAAAAGTGAACCACCTAATCCATCAAGATTTTAATCTGCTGCAAGTGATAATTATCTGTCGGTAGGAGTCAATGCGCCTCCCCTGTCAGTTACACCTACATATTTTGTATGTTAAATTTATTATTATTGAATACTAAACTAAATTATCGAGGGAACGTACATGGCTTATGTTATAATGGATATGATAATATTTTCCGTGTGGTGACGGATTAAGATTACGATTCACCACTCCCTATCTTGCCCGTGGATGTCGTAAAAGACGACTAAAGGATATAATATGCACATAAGATCAGTGCAAGAGAAAGGAAACTCGAAATGAAACCCTATACCTAACCAACATGTCTGACCAGCATGGTGTAGTAGGAGATAGGTGTTGGCACTCGTACAGGTCGGACGTGTGCACTGGGATGAATTGTTGGTTTAGGTCTGTCTTTAGCATCGGATTTCATTGGCGGGTTGTTGTCGTTGTCTTGTCGTGTCTGGGGAAGGGAGAGGAGGGGTCGCTTAGGTACCGGGATTGCCACCACATTGTGGAGGCGCTCAACCGGTGTTAAAAAATTTGCGACCAGCCTGCTGGTCGTGGCCGGCTTGTATATATAAAATCTAAAAATAACTTTAATATCGCGATTCAGCCGTACTAACATTGTTAACAAAACTTAATATCGCGATTTAGCCGTTCTCTTAGGTTAGTGAATCCACACTTTTAGTATCTGACTTAGCTACTAAATGGAGGACGAGTCGGAATTAGAGTCGGATACAGCATCAGCTGTTGAATGTGACACATGTGAAACGGATGTCACCCCCACTGGGAGGAAGAGGCACTTTTTAAAAATCACCAACATTGAACGGAAGGATTTGGGCTCCGATACTGAAGCGGAACCCATATCAAAGGTGAATACCTCACGGCGGGGTAAGGCAGTGCAGAGAGGCCATAACGTAGGGCTCACACGTGCCAAGGCAGATCTCAAACGCAGAGACGCCGAAGCCGAAGAAGTTGAGTATGAGCGTGTACTTAGATCTCGTGCTTTCCGTAAAGAAGTCGTAGCATCACAAATGGATTCAGCGGAAACTTCAGCATCAGAGTGCCCTATAACAGAGAACCTCTCCAGCATAGGGCCTGAGGAGATACGCGCCCGCGGGGGCCGCAACGCGGCAGTAATCATGGAGGTAACCCGAAAATCTGGCCATGTTCAGGGTCCTTTTATAAAAAAATTAAGGGATGCAGCAGCGGATATGCAAGCCCTGATCGAAGCTTTATGTACCTCTAAATCGGAGGGAGAGGAAACCCGCCGACTGAGAGCGGAAAACAAAAGGCAGCGCCAGGAAGTAGAAGCCCTCAGGGCGGAACTCAAAACATACCGCCGAGAGTTCTCAGAAATGAGGGCCTCTTCGTCCTCAATAGGGACAGACACAATAGAGGAAATAAAATCCTCTATCGTTAGGTCAGTTGGGGAGATGATGAACGCCCGGTTTGCGGGATTAGAGGATCGTCTTCTTCCCGCTAAGATGAACCGTCCACCTTTAGCTGCAGATAAAAAAAGAAATGCAGCAGCTGCCGTGGCCAAAACCGCCGTTCGTACGACTGCATCGGTGCCTGCATCTGGTCAGGCAGTCCCCAGTACCTCAGCAGTTATTCCTACAGCGGACGTTCCTTCCGCAGTCATTCCTCCGGCAGTCGCCCCTTCGGTCCAGCCCACGATTGCGGATACCTGGGCAACCGTTGTTAGGAAGGGTAAGAAAAAACCTTCTCCCTCTGCACCACCCTCTGCGGCTGTTGCGCTCCCCACGCCTCCCAACCCAGCTGTTCTGGCGCAGAGGAAATTGAAGGCGGCGCTTGCAGCCCCACGCTCCCCGGCTGTAATACTGAAATTGCAGCCGGAGGCTGAAAAAAATGGGGTCACATACGCCGATGCAATGCTTCGCGCCGAGCAGGAAGTTAATCTCCAAGAGATGGGGATTAAGGAGGGTCTTAAAGTTAGGCGCTCCGTGACTGGGGCTAGGGTCCTACAATTGCCCAAGTCTCAGTCAAAGGAAGTTGCTGATCAGCTGGCGATCAATTTGCGTACGGCATTGACGGGTATGGCGGATGTCATCCGACCTGTTAAACGTGCTGATATTCGGGTAACCGGGATGGATGACTCCGCTACCGAAGAGAAAGTGCGAGCGGCTGTAGTCCGTACATGTAGCTGTGACGCCGCGGATGTTCAAGTTGGACAAATCCAACGCGGACCGCGTGGTATGGGCATGGTGAAGGTGCGTTGCCCCGTCGCCGCCGCTAAAATGCTCGCTGATGCAGGAAGGCTTCTGGTTGGCTGGAGCTCGGCTGGCATTCAGGTGCTGGAGAACCTTCCACTGAGGTGCTACCGGTGCCTGGAACTAGGGCATACGGCTCCGCTATGCCCGTCTACTGTAGACCGCTCCGAACTTTGTTTTCGGTGCGGCAGCAGTGGACACAAGTCGGCTGCATGTATGGCCATGCCGCACTGTGCGGTTTGCGCCGCTGCTGGCCGCCCAGCAGAGCACACAATGGGGGGTAGGCTTTGCAAAGCCCCCTCATCGAAAGGCAAGGTGGCCCAAGGACCTCAGGCCACTACATTAAGCAGTAGCCGCAGAGCCCAGGAGGAGCTCGAAATGTCCACCTAATGGGAGACACATTTCGCATCCTCCAGGCGGATTTGAACCACTCCGCCGGGGCTCAGGACCTGCTGCTGCAGTCCATGGCGGAGTGGAATACCGATGTTGCTGTGGCCAGCGAGCCCTACTTTATTCCCCAATCATCCAATTGGGTGGGGGATCTTAGGGACGATGTAGCTGTCCTGACAAGAGGATGTGCCGGCCCTCCCCTCTCTTCTCTCGAGAGGGGCAATGGATATATTGTAGTGGGGTGGCGTGATTTCGCCATTATTGGCGTTTATTTCTCTCCCAACCGCGGCCTGGCAGAGTTTAAATTATTTTTGGACTCTGTCAGTGCCGCGGTTCGTCGTCAGTCGCCGAGAAGAATTGTAGTTCTCGGCGACTTTAATGCGAAGTCTCGCGCTTGGGGGAACCCTACCACAAACGCCAGGGGTACGGCTGTTGAGCAGTGGTCCTTGCTCTCCGGTCTGTCCCTTCTTAATAAAGGGAGGGTCCACACTTGCGTGCGACATTGGGGTGGGTCCGCGGTGGACCTATCGTTTGCCAGCCCCGGTGTCGCCCGTGAGGTGAATGACTGGAGAGTTGAAGAAGGAGTGGAGACTCTTTCGGACCACCGATATATACGGTTCGAGATCTCCACCCCTCGAGGACCACTAGGGCCCCGGCGCGGAAGAAGAGGTGGACTTCTGAAATGGGCCATTGGCCAACTTGATCTGGAAATGGTCCGGGAGTCCGCCATAGTACAGCGCTGGGGTATAGCAGGACAGCTACCCACAGATGTGGAGGGGCTCGCAGGTCGAATAAGGAACGCCCTTGAGGCAGTATGTGATGCGGCGATGCCCAGAGCTCGGCGGATGCCGCCGCGTCGCCAGGTGTACTGGTGGTCACCCGAGATTGCTAATCTGCGGGTGGCCTCCAACAGGTCGCGGCGTGCCTACGTCCGATGCCGTCAGAGGATCAAGCGGGATGACGTCCTTGAGGGTCAGCTGCGAACAGAATACAAGACAAGGAAGAAGATACTGCAGCTGGCCATCAGCCAGGCGAAGGAGAGGGCCCGTGAAGAACTCCTTGCGGGCCTTGACAGGGATCCGTGGGGGCGCCCATACCAACGGGCGCGGAACAAGCTCCGTGCCTGTGGCGCCCCCATCATTGAATCAATGGACCCGGGTCTCCTGTCGAGGCTAATGGGGGAACTGTTTCCGCGTTCTGTAGGGCACGTACCCCCCAGCATGGCTTCTTGGTCGGCGGTGGAGGTGGAAACCCCTATTTCACCCATTACCGACCAAGAAATGGAAGTGGCTCTCTCCCGACTTCGTGGTAAAAGGAAGGCGCCTGGTCCGGACGGGGTCCCGGGACTCGTACTCGGCATCGCCGCGGAATACCTCAAGGGTGAACTCCGGGAACTGCTCAATACGTGTTTGAGGTCCGGGCAGTTTCCGGAGCAATGGAAGTGTGGACGGTTGTGTCTACTGCGGAAGGAGGGTCGCCCAGCTGACTCCTCTTCCGCATATAGACCACTGGTGCTGCTGGATGAGATGGCTAAATCATTCGAGAAGGTGCTCGCAGACCGTCTCGTCCAGCACCTCGAGGAAATTGGGCCGGGACTGTCAGAGAGACAATACGGATTCAGGAGCGGTCGGTCAACAATTGACGCGCTGGCCGTTCTGAAGTCCCTGGCCACCGAAGCAGTGGCCAAAAAGGAAGTCCTCCTGGCAGTCTCGCTCGATATTAAAAACGCTTTCAACAGTCTTCCTCACGAGACGTTAAAAGAGGCGCTCCGGTACCATGGAGTGCCTCCGTATCTTGGCAGGCTGTTGGAAGCGTACCTCGAGGAAAGGCACGTGCTCTGGGAGGGGGGCGACGGGCGTATACATCGCCATCGGGTGGAGTGCGGCGTCCCACAGGGCTCGGTTCTCGGTCCGATGCTGTGGAACGTCGGGTTCGACTGGCTCCTACGGGGTCAGCTCCTTCCTGGGATGGGGATCATCTGCTACGCGGATGACACCCTCGTCACGGTGAAGAGGGCGGACTTCCGGGGGGCTGTCCGATTGGCAGAGGAAGGAGTAGCGCTCGTCGTAGACCGGATTGGGATGTTGGGTCTGAGGGTCTCGCTGGACAAAACCGAGGCCCTCCTTTTTCATGGCCCACGTCGAGGTCCCCCCCGAGGAGCACACATCAGTGTATCTGGGGTTGCCGTGCCGGTGCAGGCCCATATAAAATATTTGGGTCTGCACCTAGATTCAAACTGGAATTTCGGGCCACACTTTGCCCAGCTCGTCCCTAGGCTCGTCAAGTCGGCCGCGGCACTGGGAAGACTTCTGCCAAACACTGGCGGTCCCGGGTCGACATGCCGACGTCTCTACGTCGGCATCCTGCGTTCCATGGCACTGTATGGTGCTCCTATCTGGTCGGAGTCCTTCACCGTCCGCAACAGAGCCCTTTTGCGACGACCGCAGAGGGCTATGGCGGTGAGGGCCATTAGGGGCTACCGTACTGTGTCATGGACTGCAGCGACACTGCTGGCAGGCGACCCGCCTTGGCCACTG
This sequence comes from Lymantria dispar, assembly GCA_032191425.1. Taxonomy (NCBI): domain Eukaryota; kingdom Metazoa; phylum Arthropoda; class Insecta; order Lepidoptera; family Erebidae; genus Lymantria; species Lymantria dispar. The sequence goes on along the minus strand of CM063444.1, from coordinate 3,164,829 downwards.
GTGGCGGAGGCGTTGGCGGAAATGTACCGGTTCCGCGCCACAGCACGAGCCAACGGAGAGCAAGTGTCCATAAGGGGACTGGGCAGAGCCCAGGAAGTGGCCCGAAGGGAAGTAATCCGGCGGTGGAGGGAAGAGCTGGAGTCCCCCGTAGCAGGGCGGGGGACTGTGGAGGCGGTCGCGCCACATCTCCACCGCTGGCTCAGGAGAAGGCACGGCAGCCTTACATTTAGAATGGTGCAGGTGCTTACCGGACATGGGGTCTTCGGTAAGTACCTGCACAAAATTGGAAGGGAAGAGGCCCCAGGATGTCATGAGTGTGGCGCGGCAATTGACGATGCGCGCCACACACTGGAAGTATGCCCCGCCTGGGGGCCTCAGCGCCACGTCCTGTCAACGGACATGGCAACAACAGACCTGTCGTTGCCGACCGTCATCTCCAAGATGCTCGGCAGCGACAGCTGTTGGTCGTCGATGGCCTCCTTCTGTGAGGCTGTCATGACAAGGAAGGAGGCCGCGGAGCGGGCACGCGAGGCGCTTGCGTCCGCTGACTCGCTCCGCCGGCGACGACCAGGGAGGAGGAGACGCCGCTATGCGCTCCTCCACCCACCACTCTGAATGACGACAGGACGTGGCCAGACGGCCAAGCGTTGGGGTGTCGGGGATAGAATGTTATCAGACGATCTCTCCGGCACCCCGTAAAAGCGCGGAAGGGGCCGCTGTGGTTTTAGTGGATATTTCGGTCACTTCAGTGGCCGGCGAGTCCCACACACACTCCCCTGTCTGTAACCGGCGGGGGAATAGTGCGTAAATGCATTTCCACAGCGTGAAAAAAAAAAAAAAAAAAAAAAGCATGGTGTAGTAGGTCAAATTTCCTCCCATTGTGGAGGAGGCCCGAGCCCAACAGTGGGACGTATGTGGGCTGTGATGATGATGATGATAATATTGTAATATTGTTAAGTTGCTCCCTGTGGTAACTGAGTAAGAATAATTGTATTCTTATCACCCCCCCTCTTTCCCGTGGGTTTTGTAAAAGGCAACAAAGGTATATCTTGTGCATATAACAACTATGCAAGAGAAGAAAACTCGAAATAAACCATATACCAGCTCGCCTGACCAGCGTGGTCATGTACTAACACATCTTGTACTAACACTTTCGAGCCACGGTTTCGCTCTATCGATTTTAATACGGAGTTTATCAAATCGGCGAATATTTTTATAGTTATTTGTTCTATATTGACGCACATATAAAGTTTTAAAAGTATGAATAACAACAAAAATGGTTCATTTATCTCCTTAGTGATTCAATCAAGCAGTCTTTATACAGAATATATCAGGTTATGGGGCAACTGGTCAAACGGGAGATAGGCAATGATGGTAGGAACCCATGAAAAAAATTTGAAGGAAAATATATATTCGTATTAACGATCTCTAATTCATTAGAATTAGAGACATGTAAAGTTTTCAATTCTGTCATCGTCATTAAGTATATATGTACTAATATGTGTAGTGGAACTAATATGTCAGTATAATGAATGTTTCAAGAAAATCATTATTTTTAATTATCGGTAGATATACGACAATTATGTTCGCGCTCTGATCTCGGATGTGTTTGATTGTAACCTACATGCTACATTTAATACTAGCACGCCAGTTTTAAAAGTTTTATACCTGAAACTATGAATATTGATAAATATATAATTACAGGATATGGTCATATAAATAGTGCCTTGGACTTTTGACGGGAATGTCATGTAGTGATTTTAAATTTTATTCATTATATAATGCAGATAAAATACTGAAGTGTAGTGAATATAATTTAATAGTGAATAACGTGCATTTTCATGTTTCGCAAAATTCTCAGAAAAATCATTGATTTCGTTGTCATATACTTTCCACTCTGGACTCGAGCTTCCTCCGTAATATCCTAATATCCCTGCCCTGGGGAATTGACCTTACTATACCGTGCTGGTCAGACAGGTTGGTATAGGGTTATGTTTCAAGTTTTCCTTCTCCTTCATAGATGTCATATGCGTAATATAATATCTTAGTCGTCTTTTACGATACCGACGAATAAGAGAGGGGTGGTGAATTCTGTTCTTACTCCGTCACCACACGGAACACCTAAATATTGGTAACGCCTATAAATTAAATACAGGGACTAAAGACGTGAAGAATATTATAACTTGACATTGGCACCAGTAGCTAATAATTGTGCTTACTGCCAATACAAAAAAAGAAGAGGAAGAAAGGTCAAATAAGTTTTTTTTTATTGCAAACGGTGACAAACGGGCAGACAGTACACCTAATGGTAAGTGTTGCTGCCGCTCACGGACCTTTGCAAGGCCGCTGCCTACCGCGAAGAAAGTGAAGGGAGTGTGAATGCATGCAATGAGGTTCGGTGACACAAAAGACATCACTAAAACCCACCACAAGCAAACACCCTCAGAAAGTTGGGCTGCTGGCTCTCTCGCTCACCGAACGAAGCGCAGTAACTAATTGCTACTGCTCGGACGTCGATTTTCTGCTCAATGTGGTACCCCGGACGGACAGGCCCGCGACTGTTGGTAGATATCTGTCAACAGTGTGGTCCTACCACTTCTAAATAATATTCTATGATATTCTGAATTCTAAATTACTGAGGTTTAGCATTTAATATGTTAGGTTAATTATAATAAGTTGTTTTGAGAGCGACAAATGATTGCCACACGTGAAATTTAAACCCACTATACTTTACTTTAAAACGTGTGCAATTTTAATCTCAAACTTTAATTATATAAATTACATATCCAATATAATGATTTCTGATGTTTACGCGAGTATATATTTAATAACTAATTTCTGTATCGGGTAGATAATTATAAATTTTCTGCAGTAACGATGACTTGTTGGACGTGAGATATCTTAGTCCACCCGTGACCATGAACGCTGTAAAGTGTTCGAAACGTCGGGTAATCAAAAATCAAATACAAACGCGATAAAATCCGTAAAGTAGTTTTATTTAATACATATCCAATATTTCGTATATCGTATTAAATATAAAATTTGATGATCAGAAATCCTTTAGTTCCAAAAATCGCGCCTACACGCCGTGAAACCCCAGCGCATTAGGCTCTAACCAAATAAAGCAAGAGGTATTTTCTGCATCGATGTATATTGCTGTAATTATTTGATACTAAATATATCTGTGTCTCGACCTGTTTAATACAAATTTATACTGTTTTGGATGTTAATTGATAATAATAAATGTTTTTTGGAATAGATTACTGTTTTAGAAATGTAAATTTTAAAAAATGTCGTTTAATATTTATGATATGATAAAATTTTAATAGGATAGCAACATTTTGGTAATTTTGGCTGATGCTATTAACAAAAATCTCTGTAGTGACGTATATAAATACACAGTCTATGGTGGAAATGGTTAAAACGATTGCCCGCCAAAAAAAAATCCTTTCTTCTTTTGGCGGGCAATGGTTAGCACACACCGTCCATTCCGCCCGGGGCGTGCAGTCCCATAACCCACTGTATTCCCTTTCACCATTGGGCCGACCACTGTTACCGAGTTCCTTATAGTCCGTGGCCAAGCTGGCGGGTATTGTCCTGCGGCGTCGCCCTCACGCGATCAGCCTCTCTACTGGTGGCTGAATATTCCCCAGTCCAGTCATTTGCGGACTCGGCTAGGGGTCTAAAGGATCTTTAGAACAGACAGAAGCATTCACTTTAGATGTTTTTTTATAAACAAATGCTATGGCCCATTCGTATACCATTCACGGTGATTACTCCATTATCTTCGTATATTTTCACACTCCGCCAAAACTGCCTGAAGGGAAAAGGTCGACGTGCAAATCCATAACCTCTCATAACGTATGTCCTCTTTTTTAAGACAACACCCTGCAATAAGGAAATAATCCTTGTGTTGCGGGGGATGTTACAAACATATAATTAATAGACACAAATTACATCCAGACTTAGAACAACAATTTGTGGATCGCACAAAGTGTTGTCCTGCGTGGGATTCGAAACCCTGACACTGGAACGGTAGGTCGGTATCTTAACCACTACGCTATCTGTGCAGTCAATTGATTTATTGATTACCATTTAGGCGGGCAATCAGTACCGAAACCTTTGCTTTGAAGACCTATCCGGCTCTATTATCTGTCCATTGCGAATCCAATAGTTAACTTCGAGGAGCTGATGTGTGAGCAGATGCATAATGTTTTTAAGTAATGATTCCACATTACATTCTAAGCCTCACTACCTCACGTACAAGTAAATATTAGAAAAAACCAACGTAAATTACTTCTCAATAAATGATCTACGTAGCGTTTTCTCACGGTTTCCTTTTTAACAATGTCAACTGTCATTGTCTATGGCGAATTTCACCGTTAACTTAACAATATGTTGTCGCATTGTATACATTGTATGGGATTTTAACTATTAACCACTCTCTAGCAAATATGTTTATAACAAAGATATCTTTTGTAATTACATGTCAGTAGTGTCTAAATCATTAAGATTTCGTTTCGGTAGTTTTTTTTAATGAGAAATCTCGCTGAAGTTTCTTTGTTGCGCCAAAGTAATCAGCCTTTCTACTTTTGAATGCAGGGCGCCTCCAAAACTGTGGAGATAATGCCGTAATTGCCAAGTTTGGCAGACAAATTGGCGATCGCAATGAGGTAACACCTCTCTACACTCACAATCATTCCCAAGAGAGAGCTGCTATCCAGTATTAAGATGGTACTCTTAGCTTATTTTTACTACTTCCACGGGTAAGACGGTGGCAGGTCTATATAGTTTAAAAGTATTACGCTATATATAATTACAACAGTAAGGCAGTATTTACTGCAGTAAAGGCTTTTCCGTGTAAGAATATTATTCACCACCCCCTCTCTTGCCTATGGGTGTCGTAAGAGATGATTAAATGATTATAATTTAGAAACAAAATCTATGCAAGAGAAAAGAAAATCCCTGTACCAATCCGTCTACCCGAAGTGGTATCATCATCATCACAGCTCATGTAAGTCCCACTGTTGGGCTCGAGCCTCATCCACAATAGGAGGGAAATCGACCTTATTGTACCATGCTAGTCAGACAGGTTGGTATAGGGTTTTATTTCGAGATTTCCTTCTCTTGCGGATGTTATCATCATCATTGCAGCCCATATACACCCCACTGTTGGGCTCAAACCTCATCCACAATAGGAGGGAAATTGACCTTACTGTACCATGCCGGTCAGACAGGTTGGTATAGGGTTTTATTACAGACTAGAAACCCGCCCTCGCTTCGCTTCGGTTTCAGTCGCTTTCCCCGCGACGTAGTTCCCGTTCCTGTGGGAATACCGGGATAAAATAGCCTATGTTACTCCCTGATATTATAGCTTTCCATTAGTGAAAGAATTTTTGAAATCGGTTCGGTGGTTAAAGCGTGAAAGCGTTACAAACAAACAAACAAACAAACATCCTTACTTTCGCATTTATAATATTAGTATGGAAGTATGGATGTTATATGCGTATTATATTCCATAGTCGTCTTGTACGACATCCACGGGCAAGATAGGAAGTGGTGAATTGTATTCTAACTCCGTCACCACACGGAAAAAAGAGATATAGTAATTCAATTTGTCTCCTATTGTAAAGGAGGCTCGAACCCAACAGGCCCAACAGTGGGACGTGTATGACCTACTGATGATATGCACTCTGTCCAGGTAGACTATTTTCTATATATCTTCCCACACGTTTCTAACAATGTTCTCAGGTCTCATTTTAATGTTAGGTTGATACTTATTTATTACGAAGCCATGGTCAATTGCCACAGCGGACGGGTTTCTTGGGAAATATGCATTCTTGCGCGCTGATGGTCACGGTTCGGTGAGTATAACCATAATAGATGGGTGACATCAAAGTTAATATTAGTGATGAAAGAAATATGTCTTTTCTATCAAGCTTTCCGTGTAGTGACAGAATAAGAATACAACTGCATCTTATATCTTGCCCGTAGGTTGTAAAAGATTAAAGGATATAAATACTGTGTGTGTACTTATGTACGTACGTAAGAAATTCTTTTTCTTTCTTTCGCGTAAAAGATAAAAATCTTTCTAAATATCTTTTCCTTCGCGTTATTCAAAGTTTGTAGAAAAAACGACATTAATTATAGAAAAAAAGATATTTAATACGTTCAAAATTTTATTATAACGCATTATCTAGTTGACATTTGTGACGGTGTAGTAGTGTAGTAAGTGTAGGAAAACGGAAAATAAAACACCATTTTTTTTTAGGGTGGGCTATGGTAAACACACACGTCGTCTATTCTTCCGGGGCGACGAAAGGAAGGCGTGCGGGCCCATAACCCACCCGTACCCACGTCGCCTTTATCGTTGGGCCGACCACTAGTGCCAAGTTCCTTGTGGCCGGCCCGACGGAATACCCTTTCGGATACCCTCACCTCTCGAGTCCCTGTCCCGGGACGTCGGTCGTCGTGGCACAGTTCGCCTCACTGCGGGTGACGGACTGACGGACTCAGCGGAACTTTATCCCTGGTCCGGTCACCCGTGGCCTCGGCTAGGGCGGCATCAGGCACAGGTACTCACGCCTGCACCGCCCCTGTCACCGGCTGCGGACCCTGTCGCCGAAAAGGAGTTCCTCTTGCGCATGATCCGCTGTCTCCTTCCGTGAGATGATGGCCTCACAGACGGCGGCGACCACGTCCCAATTCCTGGCGTCGTCACGTCGGATAAGCTTGATACAGTAGGTCAACATCCCTCCTATTTTGGAGGCGGCTCGAGTCTAGTAAGAGATAGGAATGCAATTATTGAAACATCGATGTTTTTTTTTTGCTCTATTAAGTTGCGATACTTGCGTGATAAGCTTTTTTTAAGTTATTTATAAATAGAGTAACTAAACTGTCACGCAAGCTCTGCTAAGAATACCATACATACATTTTAAATAGATGGCAGGCAAAACATCGATGTAAAAACATCGTATAAAATAACATTTATGCATCGATGTTTTACAATAGTGAAGATCGATGACAAGTGTCGATGTTTTTTTATTGAAACATCGATGTTTCAGAAATATCAATGTATCGTTTGCATCCCTACTAAGAGAACGTACGAGTATATGAGCTGAGATAATGATCAAGATCAATTATCTTTCAATATTTTTCTTTTATCATCATTAATATCAGAGCTCATTTACGTCTCACTCTTTGGCTCGAGCCTCCTTCACAATGGAAAGAAAATTGACCTACATAACACGCTGGTCACGCGGATTAGCGTAGGTTTTCATTTCGAGCTTTCCTTTTCTTGCATAGATATTAAATATCTGGTTGACCGAGCTTCGCTCGGAATATTTTTGTCGAATTTATTTAGATATATATTAATAAAAAATAAATAATAAATAATCAAAATTATATAAATAATTACAAAAAGAGAATAATAATAACACCGCGATTCGAACCGACGCTGTTTGAATGCCACAAAACCCAAAATTAAAACCGGCCGTCTCCCCAACTAAGGTATCGTAACTCATGACGTTGACAACGAAATTTGAATTCATATTCTTTTAAAATTTAATGTTATTATATTGTTTTACTAAAAACACGGACAAAACAACATTTTCTATAAATAAAACCTAGCTAGATCGATTTTTTGGACCCTAAACCTCTAGTATGCCAAGTTTCAACAAAATCGTTGGAGCCGTTGCCGAGATCCTGAATATATATATATTCAGGATCTCAGGATATTCAGTATATATATATATATATATATATATATATATATATGAATATATATATATATTTTTTTTTTTTTTTCGATTTTGTTGAAACTTGGCATACTAGAGGATTCGGGTCCAAAAAATCGATCTAGCTAGGTTTTATTTATAGAAAATGTTCTTTTGTCGGTGTTTTTAGCATAACAATAAATGACATTAAATTTTAAAAGAATATGAATTCAAATTTCATTGTCAACGTCATGAGTTACGATAGCTCAGTTGGGGGGACGGCCGGTTTTAATTTTGAGTTTTGTAGCATCCAAACAGCGTCGGTTCGAATCTCGGTGTTATTATTATTTTCTTTTTGTAATTTTTTAAATATTTTTTTTTATTTATTTTTTATTTTTTATTAATATATATCTAAATAAATCCGACAAAAATGTTACGAGTGAAGCTCGGTCAACCAGATTTTATATATATATATACAAGAATTGCTCGTTTAAAGATATAAGACAATAACATTTATGCAAGAGTGTAAAGCACTCTTTTAGCAGCACGTGGTAGGTCAATTTTGCCTCCCATATTGTAGGAGGTCCGAGCCCAGAGTTGGAGCATATATGATCCGACAGTACGGCTGAATCATAGTCGAACAAAAAAGCAACGGCTATTATTAATTAATAACAATTCATACTACATATGTACATGACAAGGTTGTCCATAACGATTATTGACTTATACCAATATTGGTATAAGTATTTAATATTGCTATATAGCACTATAAGCAGCTGGACATACCAAACGGCCAGTAACACTGGTTTCACAAGATCTCGTCATATTTATTAATTAAACTGGCTGATTAAAAAATTTACTGATCTTTTGATATATAAATCTTCTGTTTGTATATTTGCAATTGATCTCCTTCTAAACAGCAGGACCGATGGATTTTTTTTTGTGGCTGTTGCGATGGAAAATTGGAACTGGTAAGTGGTGCTGCGATCCATTTCAAGGAGAATTCCTTTTACTATTTTTTTAGATTTTAACAGAACAACATCTGTTGAGTCAGCTATTACACTGAAAAATCTAATTAGCCATATGGTGATCAGGGATGCTTTGAATATGAAGCTTTCTGATCTAGATATTTGAATAAAAACTACCGTTCATGCCCGTGGGTATCGTAAACGAACATTAAAGGATTACAATATGCAGATAACATATATACAAGAGGAAGAAAAGTCGAAATAAGGCTCTGTTCAAACTCGCTTAATTAGCACGATATAAGTAGGTGGATTTCCCTCCTATTATGGAGGTTTCAGCCTAGTAGTGGAACGTATATGAGCCAAAATGATGATGAGATGATGAAGTTGGGCTCGAGCCTCCTCCATGGAAGAGGTGGATTTGACCTACCTTTTCCCGTTGATTAGTTGAGAGTAAATATTTTATTCCAGGTTTTTTACGATACCGCGCAAATAGAGTGGTGAATTGTGTTGTTACTCTGTCAGCACACAGAGATAATATGGACTGATGTCCATACAACATTCATTCAACCCATCGCCGTCCACTGTTGGGCGTAGGCCTCCTCTTGCTACGCTACATAGTGCTGTCCTAAGCCGCTTGCATCCAACAACACCCAGCAACTTTCACCAGGTGGTCGGTCTACCTAGTGGAAGTGCGACCTACACTGCATCGTTTGACACATGATCGCCACTGGAGAACCTTTCTTCCCCAGCGGTTATCGGTTCATCGAACGACAGGACCTGCCCATTGCGATATCAGCGTGCTAATTCTTCGTGCCATGTCGTTTACACCCGTTCTTCTATTTTGATTCCGTATTTCGATTTATATCTCGCAGAGTAATCCCGAGCATAGCCCGCTCCAAAGCACGCTGATTGACTTTAAGCTTGGTTATGAGGCCCACATTTAACGACCAGCTTTACGTGTCATAAGTTATTACTGGTGACACACACTGGTCGTAGACCTGCTCTTTCAGACACTGAAGTATGTTGGATGAGAAGATTACTCAAACGCTGGCCAACCGAGTTGCATTCGTCCACTGAACCTCTTTCACGAAATTGGATTTAGGTAGATCTATTGAAGAAGGTATACTGGGTCAATTTCCCTGCCATTACTTTATTTCCTACTCCATGTAAGTGCTGAAAAACCGTCTCCAATACAATTAGAAATAATTAAAACTAGTTTCATAATGTGTTATGAGAAATACCCAAAATAAAACTAATATTAACAACAGTTCCTACTATTTCTTAATAAAAATATATTTATGTAATTAATAAAGTAAGTGGGACGAGTTGTGAGAAAAATATGTAGCCCGAGTTTTGAACAAAGGATGTTCTGCGTATCGACTTATGTTACGACCAAGTGAATGCGGATAATTATTAGGGTTGACTACTAATGGCTGTTCTAGTAGTTAACTCGTGATCGGGTGCAGCTTTTAGGATTTGGTCCAGCCATAATTTTGGTTATAACTGCCGATAGTGTGGTCCTTCCATTTATGCATATCATATTTCTTATTAGACTTTTATGGTACCCACGGGCAAGATAGGAAATTATTTTCTTAATCCATTACTACACAGGATACTTATATTACCTATATTATTATTAATTTGGTAATAGATTTTTTTATTGCCAATGGTGGCTAATCAGTAAGCAACATACCTGAATGTAAGTGAAACTGCCGCACATTGACCTTTGCAATACCAAGGGCCGTTGCCTACCTTGAAAAAATGTTCTTCTTAAACCTTGTTTAAAGAAGGACATGGCATAGCGTTCGGAAAACAGCAATAGGTAGTTCATTCTACAGCCTGCACGTACGTGGGAGAAATTATCGCTGGAAAAGCTCGTTATTTATTATTAGACAAAAATGAAAGTTGGTAACCCTAAGGTAGCAGGTTCAATGTTAAGTTAATTAATATAATGGGTTTTATCCTGCCATAAATATGCTATGTTTTAAAATTCACACATTATTTACAGGATATTAGCGGAAATACATCGAGAGCTGACATACCTGTTTAAATGTATACACATCTTACAGTGGCCCAAATAGCGCCATTCCATACAGGGTGTAAATTCTAAAATTATGTGTTCAATTCTAAAATATTGAAGCACAATTATTAATCTTTTATATGGTAGTACCAAAGTGTCGACAGTCGTTTCGGAAAAAATCCGAAAAGCCGAAAAACGATATCTGAGTAATATCAATTTGTTACTCATTGATCTTTGTAAGACCGCTGCCTACTATAAAGAAAGTAAAGGGAGTGTGAATGCATGCAATGAGTTTCGGTGTTACTAAAGGCATCAACAAAATCCACCACAAACAAACATGATCAGAAAGTCTCGATCACCGAATGAAATGCAATAATAAATTGCTACTACTCAGCGTCAATTTCCTGCGAGTGTGTGCAGGTTATGGAATTGCACGCTATCGCCTCCGTCACCCCATATGTATTGGGCGAGGTGTGACTATACCCATAACCTGTTCCCCCAAAATAATGGTATTATTTCTAAAAACAAATACACTAAACTCTTCGTCTCAGGAATGTAAGCTTCGTCTCAGCCCACTGCTCGGCTCGAGAATCCAAATAAGAGGGAAATTGACCTATTATACTATGCTGGTCGGACATGTTAGCACACCGTTTAATGTCGAATTTTCTATCTCTTGCATAAATGTTATATGCACAGTTAATTCCTTAGTCGTCTTGTACGACACCCATGGCTACGAGAATGGGTGGTGAATTGTATTCTTATTCCGTCACAACACGGAACATAATATTGTACTTGCATAATAATACTGAGTTATAAATAGTGTAACTAACACGACTTTCTTTTATACATATAAGGTATCTGTTTATAAAGAAAAGTTATGGGTTATAATATTTTATATACACTGCTACAAATAGGAGCGAAGCGTTAAATGTTATCAAATCAGGCCAAATATATTATAAATGGACGTAATAACGCCAAGAGTTCTGGCGCCATCACTCTTTTCAAAACAACCGTTGAGAATGTTGAGATAACAAAACTTGTCATTCATGTATTGTAGATACTATTAATAATGTTATTTTATTTTATTTATTTATTTTCCTGTTTCATCATCATCATCATCACAGCTCATACAAGTCCGACTGCTGGGCTCGAGCCTCCTCCACAAAAAGAAGGAAATTGACCTACCATACGACTGGTCAGACAGGCTGGTACAGGGTTTAATTTCGAATTTTCCTTCTCTTGCATAGGTGTTGTATACATATTGTAATCCTTTAGTCGTTTTTTACGACATCCGCGGGCAAGGAAGGGGATAGTGAATTGTATTCTTACTCCGTCACCACACGGAGAATTGTCCTTTGGTGCCTTTTATGTAATAATATTGCTCTACTCAAGCTAGATTTTCTAGAGACAGTTCAAGGATAAAATCCTTTATCACTCTCAAATCAATTTGTGTTAGAGAAAACACCGACCACCTTAAAAGTTACACCGTTGACCATACCAACTAACAAGATTTCGAAGCACCGCAAAGCAGATTTACTAATCATTAAGATACTTTTAATTTATAATATTCTGAAGACTTCGTTGAAGATATTACTTGGACATTAGTGACACATTTTTTAAATTTCCGTTATTAATTTCTTCGTGTGATGACATCATTACGTTCAAACATGTTCTTACTCCATAGTAACCATAGTTCACCATCTTGTGTTCGGGCACGTGGGTGTCGTAAAAGATGACTAATGGATATGATATGCAGATAACATCTGCGCAGGAGAAGGGAAACTCGTCATAATCATCATCGTCTCAGCCCTTACACGTCCCACTGTTGGGCTCGGCCCTCCTCCACTATGGGAGTGAAATCGACCTACTATACCACGCTGGTCAGACGTGTTGGTATAGGGTTTGTTTCGAGTTTTCCTTCTTTTTCATAGATATTATATCCCTTTTTTTTTGGGGGTGGGTTGCGGTCGGCGCGCTCCTCGCACCACTCCGTCCGGGGCGACAGAGAGGCGTAAGCACGCACACCCGCAACCCACCCCACGTGCACGTCGCCTTCGTCGTTGGGCCGACCACCGGAGCAGGGTTACTTGTCATCAGTGGTCGGCCCGACGGAATACCCCCTATTTGGGGTATCCTCCCATCGACCGACGTCCCCCTCTCGGGGAGGACGTCGGTCTTTCCTCACGCGGTCGGCCTCTCGGCGGGTGACGGATTAATTCCCCGATCACGTCACCCGCGGCCTCGGCTAGGGCGGCATGAGGCACAAATACTCGCGCCTACGCCGCCCCAGTCGCCGGCGGCGGATCGCCCCATCGAGGCTGCGCTCCTCGCGCAGGCGATCCGCCGCCTCCTTCTGCGAGATCACTACCTCGCAGAAGGCTGCGACCGCGTCCCAGTTCCCGACGCTACCGACCATCGCCCTGGCGATAGTCGGTAGCGTCAGGTCGGCACCGATGATTGCGACGAGTTCACGGCGCTGAGCTGCCCAAGCGGCGCAGGCCTCGAGCGTATGCTGCGCCGTGTCCTCGTCGCAATCGCAAGATATTATATCCTTAAGTCGGTTTTTATGACGCCCACGAGCAAGAGAGACGGTGGTGAATTGTATTCATACTCTGTCACCACACGGATAATACCGTCATAATACCGTATGACAATACGTCTGACCAGTGATAGTAGGTGAATTTCCCTCCCATTGTAGAGGAGACCTGAACCCAAATTATGATGAAGAAATATTATAATCAACTAGCAACCCCGCTTCGCTTCGGTTTCAGTTGTCCTACACGCATAGTTTCCCTTCCCGAAGGAATACCGGGATAAAATATAGCCTAAGTTATTCCTTATATAGACAGCTAACTGGTAGTAAAATATTATCAAAATCAGTCCAACCGTTTTGAACATTTCCTCAAACAAACAGACAGACAGACAAACATTATTTAAACTGTATTTTAGGCATATGTGTCATGAAAATAACCGTGTAAGCATGAAAAAAACCCAATATTTTGACATTGGAAACGGACTTCAATTTTATTTTTTGTATAGATATGTAATCTATTTGTATAGATTATATGGGTTTTCAAATAAAATAATAGCATCATATACGTAGTCTATGATCTCGAAGCTTCTCGCACAACTTGTAAAAAAATTAATAATTCAGACTCCAATCAAGCAATAGCTGAATGATAAGCGGTCATTAACCCATTTTACGGACATTACGACCTTGCAGTACTGCACTAGTTATATGCTGTTTTATTTATTAACAGCAAATAGAGGTGGGCGAGCCGAAATTAAATCAATAGTATCGATTAGAAAACATTTTGATGCGTATCGATGATTTTTTTAAACAGACATAGGGTTTTTAGGCCGACTATTTAGCGGCCATTTCCCACTCAGCCGTTCGGAACAACGAAATGGGGATGTTAAGGCCTCTAACGTATGCGTTTCTTCGCCTATTAAGTGGGTCACTAGTGCTGCTACTTCAATTTCTGTAAAGCCTAACATACAATACTGCTTTAAGCATTCTAGAATGTGTGTGGCTCCTTTTCAAATCTTATTATTTATAAATTACGTATCACGTTGTTTGTCCGCGATAGACTCCTAAACTACCGAACCGATTTTAATCAAATTTGCATACCGTGTGCAGTTTGATCCAACTTGAAAGATAGGATAGCTTACATCTTAATTTATAGTCGCAATATTGTTTTATTGCAAATTATTTGTCTATTATTTGACATTCACAATTATCTGTTAACTCCAAACGATTTTAACAGATGGCGATATCTGTTGACTGGATTGAGTAATTAATTAATAGATGGCGCTGCTATGTCAAACCTACAAACGTGACATATACGATTTTAACTTGCTGTTTTACATAGATGCCATTTGTAAAAAAATATGACGACCTCCATGACAGATGTTCTCCTACAGTTCCACTTAAATAGTTTAATAAAATGTAATATAACAAAAACATTAGCCACAGCAACGTGTGGCCGGGTCTGCTAGTATTCTTATATAGCATAGAATAGCATTTATTGACAACTACCACCGCCCTGCGGTTTTACCCGCACAGTTCCCCTTCCCATGGGAATATCGAGATAAATTATAGTATGTATTATTCTGATAGGTAAGCTATATTATTGTGAACGTTCATCAAAATCCATTGAGTAGTTTTTGCGTGAAAGAGCAACAAACATCCTCATATACATACAAACTTTCGCGTTTGTAATATTAGTAGGAAATAACAACAAGAATGTAAGAATAATTTTAATTTTTATATAGTAAAATTGACCACAGGGGAATGTTTAGCGCTGTGCTGTATAAAAACAATGCAGGGCAGGTTTTCAGCAAACCCCTTTCGTTCGAAATGTTCAAGGAAGGAAAAAAGAACATATAAAATAACAATATAATAATCTATACCAATAAATAAAATTGGAGTGTCTGTTTGTAATGTCAAAATAATAGGCTTTTTTCATGCTCACACGGTTATTTGCACGGCACCTATGCCTAAAATAGCAATTAAAAAATTTTTGTCTGTCTGTCTGTTTGTTCCGGGTAATCTTCAAAACGGCTGGACCGATTTTAAAAATTCCTTCACCAATGGAAAGCTATAATATCAGGGCGTAAACTAGGCTATATTTTATCCCGGTATTCCCACGGGAACGGGAACTACGCGGGTAAAACGACTATAACCTATAACCGAAGCGAAGCGAGGGCGGGTTGCTAGTTAATTATAAGAATGATGAATAACAAGTAATATTAAGCTGATAAATTTTTTGTATTTTTTTATTACAAACGATGGCAAATGAGCAAATAGTACACCTGACACGTGGTGTAAGTGATTCTGCCGCTCATAAACCTTTAATAGACTACTGCCTACAGTGTATCTAGTGAAGGGAGTGCGAATGTGTGCAATGAGATTCGATGTTACTAAAGGCGTCACTCCCAAACCTACCACAGCAAACACCCTCAGAAAGCTGGGCTGCCGGCTTTCTCGCTCACCGTACGAAGTGCAGTAATAAATAGCTTTTTTTTAGGGTGGGCTGCGGTCGGCGCGCTCCTCGCACCACTGCATCCGGGGCGACAGAGGGGCGTAAGCACGCACACCCGCAACCCACCCCACGTGCACGTCGCCTTCGTCGTTGGGCCGACCACTGGAGCAGGATTATTTGTCATCAGTGGTCGGCCCGACGGAATATCCTCTATTAGGGGTACCCTCCCATTGACCGACGTTCCCCCCTCGGGGCGGACGTCGGTCATTCCTCACGCGGTCGGCCTCTCTGCGGATGACGGTCTAACCCCCGGTCACGTCACCCGCGGCCTCGGCTAGGGCGGCATGGCGCGCAGGTAGTCGCGCCTGCCAGTAACAAATTGCTAGTCAGACGTCGAATTTTTGCGAAAGTTTAGTACTGCCCCGGACGGACCGGCCCGCGACTGTAGACAGTGTGGTCCTGCCAAATGAAGACCTTGGGAATGTAATTGTAGCGCAGATGGCATCAGATGGATCTCCAGGTTGATTTAGAGCTCTCAGTCACCTTTCACGACACCCACGACCAATGTAAGCGTTAGTAATATATGTAGCAGTTACCACACAGTAATACATTCAACCGTTTGGTGACGGAGTAAGAATACAATTCACCACTCCCTATCTTACCCGTGGGTGTCGTAATAGATGACTAAGGGATATGAATGCAGATAACATCAATGCCAGTGAAAGAAAACTCGACATAAAACCTTATACCAATACGTCCTACTAGCGAGGTAGGTCAATTTACTTCCCAATGCGGAGGACGCCCGAGCCCAACAAATCCCTCCAACCACCCATGGCCTTTTCGACATCTTGGTCATACAGGCCGAATCATCGAGATACATGTGCACACCATGCTCTTTGCGTAAGTATACACATGCTTCTTGAATCTCTACAAGTTATTTAACTTCCTTCATCCTTTGCCCTGTGTCCTTCTCCCTGTATAACTAGGGCGGACAGCACACGGTACGAACTTCGTCGCCCGCGATATTGCTGCTAGCTAGCCACATTTACCCGCTACTCTGGCTGCCATCTGCCCGAGCCCAACAGACCCCTCCACCTGCCCATGGTCCCTCCAGCCATCCTGGTTATATGGACCGAATCACGGGAGATGCACGCCTTACTTGCCCGAGCCCAACAGTGGGACTTATGTGGGCTGAGATAATGAATACATATAACTCATCATCATCATTATTGCAGCCCATATACGTCCTGTTGGGTACGGGCCGCCTCCACAATGGGAGGGAATTCGACCTACTGTACCATGCTGGTCAGACATTTTGGTATAGAGTTTTATTTCGAGTTTTCTTCTCTTACACAGGTGTTATGTACATACTATATCCCTTAGTCGTCTTTTACGACATCCTCGGGTAAGATAAGGAGTGGTGAATTGTATTCTTACTCCGTCACCACACATATAACTAACGTAGTCTAATATTATACTCACAATAACAACTGAAGAATTCAAATGACCACTTACCGAAGCCATCAATAAGCTTCCAATCAAACAATCCATTGTTTTCAGTTTACGAGCGGCGTCGGAATGCAAACAGGTATCGAACTTGCGCCGGTGTGTTGCGATAACAAACAAAACTTCCTGGTTCCTTAACGCGGCTCGTAATGAAACACTTGCGGTTATTGAATGCAAATATTGAAGATGTTATCATACTGTATTAGCCACTGATTTCTGGTTTGAAACTTTATTTTGACTACTAGCAACCCGCCTTCGCTTCGCTTCAGTTTCAATCGCCTTACCCGCATAGTTGCCGTTCTCGTCTGATTACCGCGATAAAATACAAGCTAAGTTACTCCTTATATAGACAGCTACCTGGTATTAAATTATTATCAAAATTGGCCCAGCCGTTTTAAAGATTACCTCAAACAAACAAACAGACAAAAATTGTTTAACTAAAACTGTTCAGGTATAGGTGCCGTACAAATAACCGTGTGAGCGTGAGCCCAGTATTTTGACATTACAAACAGACACTTCAATTTTATTTATTTGTATAGAGTATAAATAAAAAAATGTACAAAATTAAATACAAGTATTTTTATTGATTTCATTGCGTTTGTATTTATTTTCATATAGTACAGTGTTGACAGATGTCTAGACAGACCGAATACTCCGCCATTACCATACTCTTTTTTTTTTGCGTGGGCTGCGGTCGGCGCGCTCCTCGCACCACTCCGTCCGGGGCGACAGAGGGGCGTAAGCACGCACACCCGCAACCCGAACACCACGTCACCTTCGTCGTTGGGCCGACCACCAGAGCAGGGTTACTTGTCATCAGTGCTATTACCATACTCTCGCAGAAAATCGACGTCTGAGTAGTAGCAATTTTTTACTGCACTTCGTTCGGTGAGCGAGGGGGCCCAACTTTCTGAAGAAATTTGTGAGTATTGATGAGATTTGTATCACCATACTTCGCACCTTACACGCCTAAGAGTATGTCAGCGTGCATGACTACCTTTCACGCTTACACGCTCCCTTTCTTTCCACCGACCGAAGCCACCGATGACAAACAGTCTGTACCAGTGTCCAGCCTAAATAGCAATTGAGACGTGATGAAGAAGTCTATGGAACCGCATGCTGCCCATTCGTCGTCCTGTTTTGGGCAAGGTGTGGCTTTATAAAAAAAAGGAACCTTAACATTCATACACTTCGGCTGCACAAATGGCGTAGAGATTAAGATACCGATCTACCGTACAAGTGTCACGGGTTTCGAATTCCACGCAGGACAACACTGCGCTATCGACAAATTGTTGTCCTGAGTCCGGATGTAATTTGTGTCCGTTAATTCATCATTATCATCATCATCGCAGCCCACATACGTCCCACTGTTGGGCTCGGGCCTCCTCCACAATGGGAGGGCATTTGACCTACTATATCATGCTAGTCAGAGATATTAGTATAGGGTTTCATTTCGTGTTTTTCTTCTCTTGCACAGATGTTATGTGCATTTTATACCCCATAGTCGTCTCTTACGACATCCACGGGCAAGATAGGGAGTGGTGAATTGTATTCTTACTCCGTCACCACACGAAAAAACGTCCGTTAATTATGTCTATAAAGTCCCACCGCAATACAAGGATTATTCCTTAATGTAGAATGAATGTCTTTAAAAAAAAATTTTTTTCTTTTTTTTTATTGCTAACGGTGGCAAACGAGCAAACAGTACACCTGATGGTAAGTGTTGCTGCCGCTCATGGACCTTTACAAGGCCGCTGCCTACCGCGAAGAAAGTGAAGGGAGTGTGACTGCTTGCAATGAGGTTCGGTGACACAAAAGACATCACCAAAACCCACCACAAGCATACACCCTCAGTAAGTTGTTTTTGTGGATTTTATCGCATTTGTATTTGATTTTTGATTTGCCAACGTTATGAACACTTTTCAGCGTACATGGTCACGGAAGGACAAAAAAAAAAGTTTTACTTATGTAATAGTATGAAATTATATGTAATACTTGCGCTACTTAAATATGTAAACATCAGAAACCATTCATGCCTCCTGACAAACTTTTGC
Source organism: Lymantria dispar (assembly GCA_032191425.1). NCBI lineage: Eukaryota > Metazoa > Arthropoda > Insecta > Lepidoptera > Erebidae > Lymantria > Lymantria dispar. The sequence continues at coordinate 3,145,581 of CM063444.1, read as the reverse complement.
ATTTATCTATACCAATAAATAAAATTGGAGTGTCTGTTTGTAATGTCAAAATAATAGGCTTTTTTCATGCGCACACGGTTATTTGCACGACACCTATGCCTAAAATAGCGATTAAAAAATTTTTGTCTGTCTGTCTGTTTGTTCCGGGTAATCTTCACAACGGCTGGACCGATTTCAAAAATTCTTTCACCAATGGAAAGCTATAATATCAGGGCGTAAACTAGGCTATATTTTATCCCGGTATTCCCACGGGAATGGGAACTACGCGGGTAAAACGACTATAACCGAAGCGAAGCGAGGGCGGGTTGCTAGTAGATAAATAAGGATAAATAGGAATAGAACAGGATATCCTACGTATAAAATAATCAACCATAACCTTGAACTTTATATTTTATTACTCTAAAATATTATTAAAACAATAATATTACTTTTATAACACGGAAACATTCGACCATGACATCATGAAGGGACATCTAGACAAAGTTAACACATCAATCAGTTATCTGAAATCAAACCTTAAACCTTGGCGATAATGGATATAAGGGCGAGCTGGTTAAGTTGGTGTTTCAAACATCCTGTGGTGTACGCATGCACGGATGTGGTGGAGTCAGCCATGGCAGTAATAAAGCCATACTTAGAGTCGATAGCCTCAAAGTTACGTGGGCAATAAGCTTGAATATTTTCAAAACTAAAAACCCTTTTTTATTGTTAAATTTATTCGAATTTGTCTTTTAGTTTTTGGTTAGGTTAAAATATGTAGATTGTAGATTGTTTGAAACACTTTTGTTGTTAGGGTTTTCTTTTTATTTTAAACATAAAAATATGTTGACATTTTATTTTTTATAAGCAGTTAACAACATTGTAGTGCGGTTAATATTTTAAACAAAAAATCAAGTTGCACCTTTTTTTGTAAAACTTTTTTTATTTCTTGATAATTCATCATCATCATCATCTCAGCCCATATACGTCCCAATGTTGGACTTGAGTCTCCTCCACTATGAGAAGGAAATTGACCTACTATACCACGCTGGTCAGACGTGCTGGCATAGGGATTTTTTATGAGTTTGCCTTCTCTTGAATAGATGTTATATGAATATTATCCCTTACGCATATTTTAAGACACCCACGGGCAAAAAATAGGGTAGTGAATTGTATTCTTACTCCGTCACCACACGATAATAATAATTTACATTATTCTCAAAAAATTAAATCCTTATATACGTCCCACTGCTGAACTCAAGGTTCCTCGATAGCGAACGGACATTTGAAATATTAGTCCTCGTCATGATTCCATTTAGTGACGAAATAAGTATCCAAGGTCACCACCTTCCTTGCCCGTAGGTCATGGTAAAAGATGACAAAGAACGAATCCAGATCAGTGCAAGGAAAGGAAAATTCCAAACAAAACCCCATACTAATCTGTCTGACAAGAACTTAATTGATTAAAAGTGACAATTAACTTCTAAGTGGTCATCATCATCGCAGCCCACATACGTCCTACAATTGGGCTCGGACCTCCTCCAGAATGAGAGAGAATTTGACCTACTATACCATGCTGGCTAGACATGTTGGTATAGCGTTTCATATCGAGTTTTCCTTCTCTTGCACAGATGTTATGTGCATATTATATCCCATAGTTGTCTTTTACGACATCCACTGGCAAGATAGGGAGTGGTGAATTGTATTCTTACTTCGTCACCACACGAACAGTTTTTATTTATTTTTAATCTACAATTATATCAAACTTAATGAAATATTTTCTAACATAGGTAATGTAATCTACATTATGTAAAATCAAGAAATACCTAATAAAAACGTCCGGTAATTAATAAATAAAAATATATTACAAACTATGGCAAACGTCCGCTTTGGTAATCTTTTAAATATTAATAGCCCAGTTTTCATTAACATACATCTATAAATATATCTATAAATATATCAACGCAATTCTAATTCAACAGCAAAGACAAAATAAATCTTATTAACATCTATTGAATAGTCAATATAACAATTCCTATTGTTTATTTAACTATTGCATTCCGCGTCTCTATGCTACCTAACTACTTGAATTCTGACGCTGACATCTTGAAACTGTTGCCATGTTAAAAGTCCAGCAACATTGTTGGAAGGGTTCCCACCTGTTGTCTCAACTAATAAATACGACCTGTGTAATTAGTCTTCAAACTGAGGTACCGAACTATTGTTTGTCATTCGCGCAGAACTGACGCGAACGCCAGCCGATGAGCACGCTTGCGATCGATCTTACGCTCTAATCAAAGAGTACCGATATATGAATCGAAAACGCTTAGTTAAAAAAAAATAAAAAAGTGAATACGTAATTTGAAAAATTTAATAACGTAATTTGAAAGTTTGTTGTGCATTTAATTCTTTTTAAATAATAAGTACTCGTATTCGAATTTTAGAAATTTAATTAGATATAATCAATAAAAAGGGAATTCGTAATTTGAAAAATTGAATAACGTAATTTGAAAATTTATATGTGCATTCCAATTTTTAAAATAATAAGTACTCGTATTCAAATTTTTGAATTTTAATTGGAAAAATTGCAATTGTTTTTGTGACGGATTTGGAAAAATTGGAAGTGTTGTGTTTTTTAGTTCCTATTTGTCCCGAAATGACCCCGGTCGGACTTCTGTTCAAAGTGAACAGGTAGGTTCGTTTGCATGTAACAAGAGAGTGTTAAATATTGAACACGAGATGTTAATGCATGTCGTGATGGTTATTCTTTAAACATTGTTATTCAACAGGCGTCTCTGTTGCAATGCTTTCGAGACGCTTAACATGGGGATACTTCGAGATTATATTGTTGATATGTTCTTTTAGCGGGTGTGAAATATATTTTACGCTTGTAAAAGTGTCGAACTAATCTAAATACCTACATAATACAGTAGGAATTCTGTGTGGGGATGGAGTAAGCATACAATTCACAACCCCCTTGCCCGTGGGGATCGTAAAAGACGACTCAACGTCATCTCAGCTCATATGTACTACTACTGGGTTAGCCCCTTCTACATTAGGAAGGCAATTCACCTGCTTTCATTTCGAGTTCTCCTCCCCTTGCATAGATGTTTTATGCATATTATATACCTTAGTCGTCTTTTGCAACTTACTATTACGATAGCAGCTTCCTCGTGGGTCTCGTACAAACTAGTTGAAGATCATCATCATCATTATCGCAGCCCACATGTGTCCCACTGTTGGGCTTGGGCCTCCTCCAAAAAGGAGAGAATTTGACCTACTATGCCGGTAAGACATGTTGGTATAGGGGTTGAAGATCATCAACAGTATAAGCAGGGCCGGTCCGCCCATACGGCGAACAGAGCAGTCGCTCCAGGCACCAAATCCTAGGGGGCGCCTAAATGGTAAAGAAAAATAAAAGAAATTTCTTTATTTTTCGATTGTCTATATGTATTTTAGGCGAAGAGATGAACGAGACGCGCGCGGATAGTGGTTGAGATCTTCGCGTTCCATACTTACTTTACACTCACAATTGGTATAGGTATATATTATTAGGGGCAAACGAGAGAGGCGCCATAATTGGATCTTACTCCATTCTAAAATTTACTTCGGGCCGGCGCTGAGTATAAGCAGTAGCATTCTCCGGGGAAACTTATTAAATCAATACTGAGCGCCTGCTAAGCGTGGCGATTATAGCGTTATCCTGAGGAGGCCTATATCCAGCGGTAGACAGTGAACGTGTCTAGGATGATTTGAGCCGAGGCCGTGGGTGACGTGACCGGGGATTAGTCCGTTACCCGCCGAGAGGCTGACCGCGTGAGAAAAGACCGACGTCCTCCCCGAGGGTACCCCAAGTAGGGGGTATTCCGTCGGGCCGACCACTGATGACAAGTAATCCTGCTCCGGTGGTCGGCCCAACGACGAAGGCGATGTGGTGTTCGCGTGGGTTGCGGGTGTGCGTGCTATACGCCCCTCTGTCGCCCCGGACGGAGTGGTGTGAGGAGCGCGTCGACCGCAACCTAGCCAAAAAAAAAAAGGATGATGTGAGGCTAGATATTGGGATGCATTATTTTAGTTCATATACGTCCCACTGCTGGTGTCGGGCCTCCTCTACAAGAAGGAGAGAAATTGACCTGCTATACCATGCTGATCAGACAGGTTGGTATAGAATTTTATAAATATATTATTACAGACATTTCACAATCGTTATTACAGACATTTATAATAAATATTATAAATGTCTGTAATAACGATTACTTGTTGGACGTGAGACACCTTAGTCCGCCCGTGACCATGAATGCTGCAAAGTGTTCGAAACGTCGGGCAATCATAAATCAAATACAAACGCGATATAATCCGTAAAAGTAGTTTTATTTACAATGTGTAGTGCTCGCGTAAACATCAGATATCATTATAGAATTTTATTTCGAGTTTTCCTGCTCTTGCATAGATGTTTTATGCATACGGTTGTCTTTTCAAATCACAGGCTAGATAGTGTATGGTGATTTGAAATTTTATACTGCCACCACACGAATAAGGGTGGATGAAATAATTATATTCAGAATACACTTGACGTTGTACAGGTCGCCAAAGTAGAATGCCGTAAGGGCGACGCTTTCGTGCTCCACAATGTACGATTGATTGATTTTTGATAGTTATTCCGATACTCTCCTGCGTAGGCAAAGCGTGGGTTCCATAACGTGCAGGGGATATGTATATAGGCATACATATTTCTACAGGTGAAAGCAAGTTGACCTTATGCAATATGATCGTAATTTGACTGTCGTCATAACAATAATGGATTGGGTTGCATCCAATCCTTCGTTAACAAATGTAATTGGTGATTAGGTAGGTATTTTTTTTAAATAAAGTAACAAAAGGAATGTGAATTAGTCAAATTAATTACCGTCAAGAAAAGCTGTTTTTTTTTAAACGGCTAAGTACGGACTTACTTATTCTCCGCTTTAGTAATAAGCTAGGTAAAATTCGGTGAATCAACAAAGAGAAATTGTAGGAGTGGATTTTTCTCTTACCATTAAATTGAGAACACAAGAAAACAAGTGATATCTTTAATATAGAGTGTGGGTGCTTCTTACATATATTTCGAAGTTTTATTGAAATATATTGTTAAATGCCGTGTGTTGACGGAGTAAGAATACAATACACCTCTTTTGCTTCTGGGTGTCATAAAATGTGACTAAGGCATATCTTGTGTATACCTATAATAACTATGCAAGACAAGGAAAACTCGAAATAAAACGCTATACCAACCTGTCTGACCAGCATGGCATAGTAAGGTCAATTTCTGGGACGTATATAAGCTGAAATGATGAATGATGCTACGTAATTCATCACCTGAGAGATAAAACTATGAACAAAAAAATATATATTATATGAGGATAACCTGTCCATCGCCTTTTCAACTCGCTAACTGTACAAGTGAATAAATTATACACATAAATTAGTTACCTCCGTAAGTTTTAAACAATTATGTATGTTCCCACGTAAACATGAAATGAATATAACTTAATAGTTTTTGATATCTAACGCGTGAGCAATTCGTCATGTCCGTGAACATTCCCTCTTAAAAATAACAGCTATGGAATATTTTTATTAACTTACTAGCTATGGCAACAGGTTTCCATGTGGTGACGGAATAAGAATACAATTCAACACTCCTTACACGAATAAGGGATATAATTTATAACATCTATATAAGATTAAATTCGAAATAAAACCTTATACCAACCCGTCTGACCAGCGTGGTATGGTAGGTAAATTTTCCTTCCTATTGTGGAGGAGGTTCGAGCCCAACAGTGGGGCATATAGGAGCTGAGGTGATGATGATGTGACAACAGATTCGTTTGCATAAATTACACGTGGTATTCATAATTGACTGAACAATATTTGAGTGCTCTGATGGTTAATATAATAAGGTCCTGCGTCACAGATTCGAAACTACACTTAGTTTAATTCACAAATCGTTGTACTAAGTCTGAATGTAATTTGTGTCTATTAATTATATGTTTGTGAAGTCTCCCACAGTACCTACAAGCGTTATTCCCTTAGCATAGGGTCTTTACATCCTTACTAATATTATAAAAGCGAAAGTAAGTTTGTTACGTTTTCACGTTTAAACCACTGAACCGATTTCAAAAATTCTTTCATCAATGGAAAGCTATAATATCAGGGAGTAACATAGGCTATTTTAATCCGATATTCCTACAGGAACGGGAAATACGCGGGTAGGGTGACTGAAACCGAAGCAAAGTGAGGGTGGGTTGTTAGTCTTTTATATATTGAAGAATCTTAAGAGTATTCGTAAAAATAATATTGATTTATTTTCAAACAGCTTAACATGAACGAGTTGTGGAAAGTACAAGTTTTTATCAATTCTATACTTAACCTTAACTAGGGCTATCACAAATGAGTTAATTGAAGTTTTTTCATCATCTTGGCAGCTCATAGGGCATATAGATTTGATTTGATTTGATTAGACTGGTTGGAACAAGGTGTTGTTTCGAGTTTTCCTTCTCTTTCATTAATGTTGTATGTATATTGTAACCCCTTAGTCGTCTTTTATGATACTACGTGCAAGAAAGGGTTAGTGGTAAAATTGTATTCTTACTCCGTCACCACACGGCAAAGTTTATAATAATTATGGAGTTTTATAGAAAACCTTAAACCCTTTTTTTATAATCTCAGTATCCTTACTAATAATATAAATGCGAAAGTAAGTTTGTTTGTTTGTTACGTTTTCACGCTTAAATCATCAAGCCGGTTTCAAAAATTCCTTTACCAATGGAAAGCTGTAATATCAGGGAGTAACATAGACTATATTTTATACCGGTATGCCCACGGGAACTGCGCGGGTAAGATGACTGAAACCGAAGCGAAGCGAGGGCGGGTAGCTAGTTATCCTATAAAAATGTAAGAAATAAAAATATTTTTACTGATGCTATGACATTTAAATTTTTTTTATTTTCATAAAATTTGGTACACTTTCCAGCGGACTATCCTCCCGTGACCATGAACGCGACAAAAGCCGTAAAAATTTTTTTAATTCATTTGTCAAAATATTTGAAATTATTAAATTTTGAATTAAATTGTTTAATGATTGCTGATGTTTACGGGAGGGAGTATCACACATTGTAAACAAAATTACGGATTTTATCGCGTTTGTATTTGATTTTTGATTTGGATTGTTTAATTGGAACGAAGTTCCTTACGGCAGGCTTGGAGGAGATAGGGATTTTGCTGCGCGACCGAACTGAAAAAAATGTGATAGTAAAACCGTAAGAATAAAACCGTAAGAACAAGTGCGTGGAATAAAACCGTTAAATGAGACGAAATTGTTTTGACCGCCGTATCTCAAAAACTATAAGTGCTAGACCATTTTTGATAGAAATTTTGACCCCCCTTGCACCGCACATTGCCGCCCGGACTACCGCTACCCCCCATTAGAAACTTCCCTCTGCCCCTTTTTTGATGTGAAACATCGTTCAAACCCCCAAACTGCCATAAATCAGTCATCTTTGACCGCAGGAACTCCGGATTTTTGACAAACCTCATAGAATTTCCAGTAGAACCAATTTAATACTAAAAACCTAAATTTCAAGAGCCTACACCCAATAGTTTAGTCACAATAAATTTTATAATTAGAAACTAACAATGTTCGGAACAAGGACACCAACTAAAAGAGCCCTGAATTGTGATTTTTTTTGCAAATTGTGTCGATTCTACATTAGCCGAAGGAACTTCGTTCCTACCTGGTGTCCCACGACATCACATTTTTTAATTTTAATAAGTCAACTCTTTTTATGCAAGCATTTTTTCTGTGGTTTAATCGTAGAAATTTATCCAATAGCAGGACAATATTGAAATCTATAATAAGTCAAATTACCTTTTTCTATCTTTTGAAAGGCACATTGTCACAGTAAGGATTTGCTTACGATAGCTCGTTGAGCGTCATCGCGAGGCCTGCACCCCACCTTTTTAATAATCGGTACGTCTAGTATTTAGATATGTAAAAAAATTAGTAACAACCCACCTTAATTTCATTGAATAAATAGCGAGACAGAACAATCGTCATTTCATTCACAATATGTGTTATTAACATTTATTTTAAGTGACAAGTTGACAGCCCTAAGTCAAATAAGGTTAGTCTGCGTGTTTGCTTCTTCGTTTAAGACTGAGGAAGGTCTAATTACTTGTCAACTAACGGTTATATGGTGTCACTTAACTTGATACTTGACTATCTTACGCGACTTGATTGTGAACTTACAACTAAAATATTTATTCAATAGATGTGACCGAAGCTTTGCTAATGTAACTTATATTTTTTATTGTTGTTATTCCACATTTTATTTTAGACTAGCAACCCGCCCTCGCTTCGCTTCGGTTTCATTCGTCTTTCCTGCGTAGTTCCCGTTCCCGTGGGAATACCGGGTTAAAATATAGCCTAGGTTACGCCCTGATATTATAGCTTTCCATTGGTGAAAGAATTTTTGAAATCGGTCCAGCCGTTTTGAAGATTACCCGGAACAAACAGACAGATAGACAAAAAAAATATAAAGTGTATTTTAGGCATATGTATAGTGCAAATAACCGTGTGAGCATGAAAAAAGTCTATTAATTTGACATTACAAACAGACACTCCAATTTTATTTATTGGTATAGTATAGACCAGCTATACTCTAAGTGTGTTCCGCGGAACCCTAGGGTTCCGTGATACCTCTGTCGGGGTTCCGCAAGAATTTAGAAATAAAAAAATCAAAACACCTCTCTCTGGTCGCTCCGCGGCTGTGCGGACTCCGCGGCCGCGCGGAGACAAAACGCTATGAATGTTATTTATTTATTTATTTGTATTTGTATAAGCTTGTGTTACATTAGCTGGTACAATATCTCATAAGTTTGGTCTCAACAATTTTATACTTGTACAACGCGTTCGCTCTAAGTTTGCCGGTCTGTGGAATGCGCGTACCCTCCCCCACGTGACAACAAAACTTATAATGTGTCATAGTTTTACCCAAATATCTAACGTACACAATTTTTATTGTTACAATTAAATAAAAAATTTCGAACGTCATACACTCATACCTATCGCCAGCGGCAAACTTAAAACGAGCGGGTAGTATACTTGTAAGCGCTCAGTCTCTTTGATAAAAGCCGCCTCTGAATTAGACGCTATAGTTGTCAACTAGCGACTTTCGTCTCTAACTTCAAAGGATAAAGTCGATATTGTTTACAACGCTATTTTTAAATTTCTGTTTTTATTTTTGCTTTTTGTTTATCAAAGGTGCCGACTCGAGTATTTTCGAGAATATTTGAGATCGAGTCTAGGACTAAGTATAAAAGCGGCGATCGCGCGTTGGCGTCGTCATCTATCCGACGTCCTCGTCACGTCCTCGACGAAGAGGACGACATTATCACACTCGCTCAACAAAGAGCCTACACGGCCCGCGAGGCCTTAACAAATAAATATCCGCGGTTCCGCCCTCGCCGTCGAGGTGCGAAACCGCGCCGCGCAAAAGTCACTATTAAAAACGTGGGCACGCCCACTTTGCCTCCAGCGACGCCCCAAGCCGAGGTCCGTTCCCCACAGGGGGAGCCCTTGGGCGATGTCGCTTAGCATACTTTTCTCCGGGTTGAGAGCACTCAGCGCTAACCCATAGTCCGCGTCAAGCTGTCAAGGCCATCTGCGGCCAACAGCTGTACACACACAAAAAAAAAAAAAAAAAAAAGTTGGCGTCGTCAGTTGATGATTAGCGTTCGGAGCGATAAGTTACTACCTACTTACAAGCTCGCTAGCGAGAAACTAGTGTTCATTGTTTTACTGCCTGCTGTATTCTGTTGTCTCAGTTTTATACATTTCTTCCCTGTAGGTTCTAAATTTAGTCTCTTATACGCAGTAACGATTGTGCATTATTTAAACCCCACTATCCTGACTTGTAACATTATAAATAAAGAAGAATGGAACGTTGGCTTAAAGGTGTTAAACGTGTTCCAACAACATCTTCTAATGACGCTGAATGTTCAAAAGCAATGCGCGCGGAGAATTTAGCAATCACCGATCCAGAAGATGATGCCACGAGTGCCACGACGTCAAGCTCGACGGTTTCAAAGACGAAAAAAAGGAAGTATGATGAATCTTATATCAGTTTCGGATTTGTTGATTCCAACGGCTCACCTCTCTGCATGCTCTGTAGTAAACTGCTTCCTAATAGTTCCATGGCATCTGCCAAATTGCGTCGACATTTAGAAACCGTACACCCCGAGACTAAAGACAAGAATAAAGAATTTTTTGTTCGCAAAAAAGATCAGTTATTAGAAAGTCAAAAAAATATGATGCATGTAACACAAACTACCAACGAAAAGGCCACGGAGGCATCATACTTAGTTAGCTATCGCATTGCACAAGCAGGTGAAGCGCACACTATCGCTGAGAAATTAATAAAACCATGTGTATTAGACATAACAAAATGTATGCTTGATGAAAAATCTGCAAAGCATCTTTCTACTGTTCCGCTATCAAACGATACTGTTTCACGACGAATCCATGATCTGGCAAGCTACGTCAAACAAGAACTAGTTACACGTCTACAAAATACACGATTCGCTTTGCAAATGGACGAGTCGACTGATGTCGCTGGTTTGGCTATCCTGCTGGTTATTGTGAGATATCCATATAAAAGTTCTTTTGAAGAAGACATGCTTATGTGTTCATCGCTGCTTACAAACACTACCGGGGAAGAAATTTTTAATAAAATAAATATATTTTTTGAAGAACATAATCTCAGTTGGAACAATTGCATTGACATTTGTACAGATGGGGCCAAGGCGATGACAGGTAAAACAGCAGGAGCAGTGTCACGAATGAAAAATAAAGCGCCTAATTGTAGTTCCAGTCATTGTATTCTGCATAGACAAGCACTTGCGATGAAGCAAATGCCGTCTAATCTAAAATTAGTTATGGATGAAGCGGTAAAAATAATTAATTTTATCAAATCACGACCACTACAATCCCGATTGTTCTCATTATTGTGTGAAGATTATGGCAGCAAACATAAAACACTGCTGCTCCATACAGAAGTGCGATGGCTGTCTTGGGAAAAACCTTAAAAAAGGCTATTTGAACTTAGAGCCGAGTTACAAATGTTTCTTTCAGCAGATACTTCTTTTAATTTGAAGGACCGTTTGTATGATAAAACTTGGTTGTTCCGATTGTCTTTTATGGCGGATATCTTTCAAAAACTTAACGAATTAAATTTATCGTTGCAAGGTAAACAGACAACAGTGTTTCAGGCCTATAATAAAATAACTGCTTTTAAAAGAAAATTAGATTTTTGGATCATTTGCATTGGTAAGAAAGAAATAGAAAGTTTTACGTTACTCAGTGAGTTTGTTAGCGAAAACGACTCAGAAATGTTTGAAGATAATGTGTTTGAAGAATTGGTCCAATATCTCAGTTCGATGCGCGCATCTTTTGAAAAGTATTTTCCCGAAGAACACAATACAAAAATTAAAGTGAACTCCTGGATTCATAATCCTTTTTTACCCAACTTGGAAAAGCCTGAAAACATGTCAAATGAGATATATGAATCTCTTTTAGAAATGTCATCAGACACAAGTATGGAGTCATTGTTCAAAACGACGCCTCTTAATGATTTTTGGTGCAGAATCCAAGATGAATATGCAATGCTTGGCCAAATGGCTCTGGATATTCTTCTCCCGTTCCCAACTACATATTTGTGCGAAACAGGATTCTCTACCTACGCAGCCACGAAAACAAAATCGCAATAGACTGGACGCCGAAGCTGATATGAGACTCCAACTTTCTTCCATCAAACCTGATATCAAGCAATTGATGAAAAATAAAAAACAGTTTCATACCTCCCACTAGTTAGATTTTTTCTTTTTTAATGTTTTCTATTATTGTCCTTACCAAGTGGTGAAGTAAATAATAATTAGTAACTGATACATTGTACTTTTATTATGCTGATTAATATAGAATACACTTATAAAAATAATTGTTTTATTGTAGGGTTCCATCAAGTATTTTGCTTCCCAAAAGGGTTCCGTCATTTAAAAAGTTTGAGAACCACTGGTATAGACTATACTTAGAGTATAGACTAGTGGGCGGTACCTTCACCTCGCTTCAGTTTTCAGTCGTCTTACCCGCGTAGTACCCGTTCCCGTGGGAATACTTCCTGATATTATAGCTTTCCATTGGTGAAAGAATTTTTGAAATCGGTACAGTAATTTTTGAGTTTATTCATTACAAACATACACACATACAAATTTTTCCTCTTTATAATATTAGTATAGATTAGCGAACCACCCTCGTTTCGCTTCGGTTTCAGACGCCTTACCCCCGCATTTTGTATTCCCAATATCTTTTAAAATATTACGATACGCGACTGCAGTCTATGAGACTTCGGATTCGATTCAGGGGCTAGGCAAAATTTTATAGAAATTTCTTGAGAGATAAATAGCCCGAGTTACTCTTTATATAGACAGGTATTTGGTAGTAAAATATTATTAAAATCGCATCTGCCGTTTTGAAGATTACCCGGAACCAACGGACAGACAGGCAAAGGAAAATATTTTAAAGTGGTGTATAGACATAAGTATTGTGTAAATAACCGAGTGAGTATAAAAAAAACGTATTATTTTATCATTATATACATTGTTTAATTATATAAGTACATTAATATAATCCGTGTGGTGAAGGAGTAAGAATACAATTCACCACTCCCTATCTTGTCGGTGGATGTCGTAAAAGACGACTAAGGGATATAATACGCACATGACATCTGTGCAAGAGAAGGTAAACTCGAAATGAAACCCTATACCAACATGTCTTACGGGTGGGTTGTGGGTACGGGTAGGTGACGTGGGTACGGGTGGGTTATGGGCCCGCGCGCCGTCCTTTCATCGCCCCGGACGGAGTGGACCGCGCGTGTGCTTACCATAGCCCAACCATAAAAAAAAAATACCAACATGTCTGAGCAGCATGGTATAAGTAGGTCTATTTCCCTCCAATTGTGGAGGAGGCCCGAGCCCAACAGTGGGACGTATGTGGGCTGCGATGATGATGATGATACTTTAAAAATACAAATTAAATAAAATTCACCACCTCCTCCCTTTTCTGTGGGTGTCGTAAAAGACAACTGATTTACTATAAGTATATGCTAATATTACTACTGAAGGATTTTTTTTTTTTTGTGTGTGTACAGCTGTTGGCCGCAGATGGCCTTGACAGCTTGACGCGGACTATGGGTGAGCGCTGAGGGCTCTCAACCCGGGAAAAGTATGCTAAGCGACATCGGCCAAGGGCTCCCCCTGTGGGGAACGGACCTCGGCTTGGGGCGTCGCTGGAGGCAAAGTGGGCGTGCCCACGTTTTTAGTCGTGACTTTTGCGCGGCGCGGTTTCGCACCTCGACGGCGAGGGCGGAACCGCGGATATTTATTTATTAAGGCCTCGCGGGCCGTGTAGGCTCTTTGTTGAGCGAGTGTGATATTGTCGTCCTCTTCGTCGAGGACGTGACGAGGACGTCGGATGGAACTACTGAAGGAAATCTCGAATCTCCCTTTTATACCATATCCAAGAAGAGTCAACATCAGACAGGCGCGGCGGTCATAAAAATAATGCTAATAACTTTTACAATATGCACTATAAAAATGAAATACATTTTAAGTCCTTGTAAAGTTGACTGATACTTCTAATATGTATTCTTGAGATTATGGCCATCAAACGAATAAAACGTAATTCTTCAACTATATAATAGTAATATAATAATACAAACATTAACACATCTTTCTCCTGTCGTATTAAGTGAACGCCACTGAACCATCACTGCCATTAACGACACGCTTGACTTCCTACTTTTAAAGCTGGTTGTGATACAATTTTATTTTAATTATTTCTGATGTGTATTGACGGGAGTAAGAATACAATTCGTCACCCTCTTTATTACCCGTGGGAGTCGTAAAACACTACTAACTATGCGAGAGATAGAAAACTCGACATAAGAACCTGTGCCAACACGTCTGACTAGCGGGGTATAGTTGGTCTATTTCCCTCCCATTGTGAAGGGTTTAAGCCCAAAAAGAACTAGGCTGAGATGATAATAGTGATGGTGATTTCTGATGTTTACGCGAGTATTACACAGTATAAATAAAAGTATTTTTAAGGATTGTATCACGTTTGTTTTTTCAGCGGTTATGGGCGAACTGTCCTCCAGTGACCATGAACGCTGAAAAGTGTTCGAAATGTCGTGCAATCAAAAATCAAATACAAATTCAATGAAATCCGTATAAACAGTCATTATCATCATCATCTTGCTCTTATCCCAATTACTTGGGGTCGACGCAATATGTCATCTGTTTTGACATATTGCAAAAAGTTTCGGCAATGACTTTTATGACCGGCCGCCTGCCTGACGTCAACCCTCCTTGGGAATGTATTCGTTGACCCAAATGGTACCAGATGGAGTTGGTCCGGATCAATCTAGGGCTCTTAGTCGTCTTTTACGACACCCACGAGCAAAGCAAGAGTTGGTAGTATTCGAAGCCACTACCACACAGCACCAAACAGTATTGTTTATAATTTTATTTTATTTCAATATAGATTTTTATGTAGTGACAGACTAAGGACATAAGTATTACATAGATATCGTAAGAGATGTCCTGTAGATGCCACAAGAGAGTGTATAAGAATATAGGGTTTTATTTCAAATTCTCTTTCTCTTACATAAATGTTATATGCATATTATTTCCCTCAGTCGTCTTTTACGACACCCACTAACAAGAGGACGGTGATTTATATTCCTATACCGTCACCGCACGGGTAAGTAGTGCGGTAGCTACATCGACTCGTAATAGCAAGGAGTTAAATTGCTTTATAAATATTCACGTATTGATCGTTGAACATGATAATAACAGTTTGTTAAGTGAATCGCTAACAAAGCGGTGAGATTACATGTGTAAGTTACAGAACAATATTTCTTTATCGAGTGAAAACAGTACATTATCTCTACCAATAAATAAAATTGGAGTGTCTGTTTGTAATGTCAAAATAATAGGCTTTTTTCATGCTCACACGGTTATTTGCACGACACCTATGCCTAAAATAGCAATTAAAAAATTTTTGTCTGTCTGTCTGTTTGTTCCGGGTAATCTTCAAAACGGCTGGACCGATTTCAAAAATTCTTTCACCAATGGAAAGCTATAATATCAGGGCGTAAACTAGGCTATATTTTATCCCGGTATTCCCACGGGAACGGGAACTACGCGGGTAAAACTACTATAACCTATAACCGAAGCGAAGCGAGGGCGGATTGCTAGTATATTATATAGAACTATTTTTACGGACTTTATTGCGTTTGTATTTGATTTTTGAAATCACTAATAACGATGACTCGTTGGAATCGAGACATCTTATTCCGCCCGTGACCAAGAACGCTGAAAAGTGTTCGAAACCTCAAGCAACGAAAAATCAAATATAAACGCGATAAAAGCCATAAAATAGTTATATTGATAACTAGCAACCCGCGCTCGCTTCGCTTCAGTTATAGGTTATAGTCGTTTTACCCGCGTAGTTCCCGTGGGAATACCGGGATAAAATATAGCCTAGTTTACGCCCTGATATTATAGCTTCCCATCGGTGAAAGAATTTTTGAAATCGGTCCAGCCGTTTTGAAGATTACCCGGAACAAACAGACAGACAGACAGACAGACAAAAATTTTTTAACTGCTATTTTAGGCATAGGTGTCGTGCATATAACCGTGTGAGCATGAAAAAAGCCTATTATTTTGACATTACAAACAGACACTCCAATTTTATTTATTGGTATAGATGTGTAATATTCGCGTAGACATCAGAATTTATTGTGAAAACAGTACATTTAAATAACGGTCACCAGTCACATAAAAGAGATGGGTTTAGAGAGCGTGGATTGCAGGGACCTATAACGTACTATGCATGCAACAGAAGCGCTCAAGAGTATTTTTTTTGTGGAATTTATAGCTGTTAGCCGTACATGGCTTTGACAGCTTGACGCGTGGACTATGGGTGAACGCTGAGAGCTCTCAACACAGTGAAACCATTTGATGACTTTTACGTGACGCGGTTTGTTTTGCACCTCAAAGGTGAGGAAGGAACCGCGGGTATTTACGTGTAATGGCCTCACGGGCCGTGTACGCTCTACGTTGAGAGAGTGTAATGATGTCGTCCTCCTCGTCGAGAAGCAACCTGGTGAGGGCGTCTTACACGGCGTCGTCCGATACGTGATCGCCGTTTGAGAACCTTTCTGCCCCAGCGGATGGCAGTTCGTCGGGTGATGTTACCTGCCCATTGCCACTTCAGCGTGCCAATTTTTTTATTATTAATTACACCGATACTTTTACGGATTGTGAACTACAATGGTATCGAACTTAAATGATCAAACAATTTAATTCTAAAGGTTATTATAAATAAAACTATTTTACGCATTTGATTGCGTTTGTATTTGATTTTTGATTGCCCGACGTTTCGAACATTTTACAGCGTTCATGGTCACGGGCGGACAGTCCACCAGAGAGTCCGCCCGTAACCATGAACGCTTAAACATTGCTCGCGTAAACATTAGAAATTATTAGGTCATTATAATCTAATGGAGTTTCGGCGCGAATTTGGAGATGTCACGTTAAACTCTTGTATTATATTCATTTTTTTAGTGTTTTATAGTGTTATATTGAATAATTTTGCTGATATTTTATGTAATATAATATAATTAAGGTGCTGAAGTGTGGTGAATGTGATATAAGAGTGGTTTATGTGTATTTTCATATTCAACCGGAATTCCCAGAGAAATCATCTAATTAGGCTTTCAGCGCCTAATTAATGGTAACGACTTGACTTACTGACGGACAATGACTATAAATAAGTTATACAATATGAAGAAGTAAATAATATGTAAAGAAAAATTGTATCAGACTTGGCTGTATGGGCTTTGATCCCTTTGCCTGTCCGTATGGACAAACAGAACAAAAAAAAATCATTATAATCTAACCTACAATCGCGTCAATCAAATTGTTTAAATATACTTATACGTCCATTACTATAACCCTCTCGATATTACTGTTAATACGCGCTGTAACTCGATAGGTTCATTCCGTTGGTCGCTGCATTGGTTTCCCATCAATATCTGTTACAGCTGGCTCCTATGCTGTCAAAGTTCTATTTGTTTTTGTTTTACTTGAATTTGTAATACTCGTTCTGCGTATTATTATCTCCAATAATATAATAAAGATTTTATCTAATATTGTAATAGAAATTTAAGGGAATCTTTTATCTTTTATTCTTATTGTGGAGAAGGCTCGAGCCCAGCAGTGTAGGTAAGTATATGAGCTGAGATGAATTATTTAATATTTCTTCATATTGAGTAACTTATTAATAGCCATCATCCGACAGTAAGTCGAGTAGTTACGATTAATTGGGCGTTAAAAACCAAATTAATTATTTCTGTGGAATTTTGGTAGAATATGAAAATATTGGTGAACCACTATTACATCACATTCATTACACTTCAGCACTTTAACCGTATTACATAAAATATCAGACAAATTATTCAACATACATAACATTATAAAACGCCAAAAAATAATATATTTCAAGAGCGTGACATGATATTTCCATGTTCCCGCTGAAACTCCTCCCCCATAGACGTTCTTTTTTTTTGTTCTGTTTGTCCATTCGGACAGGCAAAGGAATCAAAGCCGATACAGCCAAGTCTGATACAATTTTCTTCTTTAACATTTCTTTATATAGAATAGAGAATAGCTTATTTATAGTCATTGTCCGTCAGTAAGTCAAGTCGTTATCATTAATTAGGCGCTGAAAACCTAATTAGATGCTTTCTCTGGGAATTCCGGTTGAATATGAAAATACACATAAACCACTCTTATATCACATTCACCACACTTCAGCACCTTAATTATATTATATTACATAAAATATCAGCAAAATTATTCAATATAACACTATAAAACACTAAAAAAATGAATATAATACAAGAGCTTAACATGACATCTCCATATTCGCGCCGAAACTCCTCCCCCATAGACAAGAAAATCTTGAGTTTACATTTTTACAATATTATACCATGCTAATTGTCAAATGCAATATGTTTCTAAAGATAGTCTTGTTAATAACATTATTTATTATCAATTAGCGGTACAGATAATAATAAAGCAAATTATCTTTATATAATATCTGCCGTTTATTTCCCCGAGACAAAATAATCTTCAACATGGTATATACAATTTTGCAACTAAGCATATCAGATTTAGCGGCAAATTGCTAAAATGGATATACATAGAATATCATTTTCGCATTGATTGGTAAACATTTCATATTATGTAAATGTAGAAATGTGATTTCGTAGGCTGATAGAGAAGGGTTCACTCTAAACGTGTAAGAATCGTTTTAAATTTGAATTTAAATTACTACATTTGAAGACGTTATCATCATCTCAGCCTATATTATCCCACTGTTAGCCTCAGACTTCCTCCATAATGGGAAGGGAATTGACCTACTATTCCATGCTGGTCAGCCGTGTTGGAATAGGGGTTTTCTCGCGTTTCCCTTCTCTTGCACAGATGTTATATGTTTATTACATCCCTTAGTCGTCTTTTACGACATCCACGGGTAAGATACGGAGTGGTGAATTGTATTCTTATTCCGTCACCAAACGAAGAGGTTATTATCATTCAATATTATTATTTTTATAATCCTTGTAGTGACGGAGTAAGAATACAATTCATCACCGCCGTCCACTGCTGGACGTTACGCCACAAAGTGCGGTCCTGTGCCGCCTGCATTCAACGACGCCCAGCAACCTTCATCAGGTCGTCGGTCCACCTAGTACGTCCTACACTGCGTCGTCCGATACGAGATCGCCATTCGAGAACCTTTCTTCCCCAGCAGTTGTCGGTTCTTCGAGCGATGTGGCCTGCCCATTGCCACTTCAGCGTGCTAATTCTTCGTGCTATGTCGGTTACACTCGTTCTTCTACAGATTTCCGTAATTCGAATTCTATCTAGCAGAGAAATCCCGAGCATAGCCCGCTTCATAGCACGCTAAGCGACTCTGAGCCTTGTTTATGAGGCTTACATTTAGGGAGGGACGATGTTTCTGTGCCGTAAGTCATCGCTGGTAACACACACTGGTCGTGGACCTGTGTTTTCAGACACTGAGGTATGTTGGACGAAAAGATCCTCTTAAGTTTCCTGAACGCTGCCCAACCGAGTTCGATTCGTCGGTTGATCTCTTTCTCGATACTGGATCTACCTAACTGAACTGTTTGTCCTAGGTAAACATAATGATCGACAACTTCGAGAATCGCATTGCCAACTAGGACCGGTATAGGAATGACATGGGCATTTGACATGACTTTCGTCTTGTCTATGTTTAGGGATATAATATGCATATAACATCTATGCAAGAGAAAGAAAGTTCGAAATAAAACCCTATGTCAACCCGTTTAATCGCGTGGTAGAGTCGTGGTAGGCCATTTTCTACCCATAATGAAGCATACCCGAGGCCAACAGTAGGACGCATTTGTCAAAAAGGTCGCCTTTAACAATACGATGACCACACTAATATCCTCTGGGAATGTTAATGGAAAACAAAATCATATGCAGCACTATTTTATCATATTCACAATCCTTTAGCATTTCCTCTGCATAACAATACATAAAATTCTATCAAAATTATTTAATACAATATATTAATCTCAGCTTATATACGTCCTTCAGGCTCGAGCCTCCTTTAAAATAGGAGGGATTTTGAAGGTACAATATCATGCTGATCAAACGAGTTAGTAGGTATTTTTTTTTTTTATGGGCGGGCTATGGTAAGCGCACGCGCGGTCCAGTCCGTCCGGGGCGATGAAAGGACGGCGCGCGGGCCCATAACCCACCCGTACCCACGTCACCTCGTTGTTGGGCCGACCACCGGAGCAGATATGACTTGTCGTCAGTGGTCGGCCCGACGCAATACCCTTTCGGGTAACCTCACCTCTCGACGTCCTGGAACGTCGGTCACCGTCGCGCGGTCAGCCTCTCTGCGGGTGACGGACAATTCCCCGGTCCGATCACCCGCGGCCTCGGCTAGGGTGGCATTAGGCGCAAATACTCGCGCCTGCGCCGCCCGAGTCGCCGGCGGCGGAACGTGTCGCCGAATAGGAGCTCTACTCGCACACGATCCGCCGCCTCCTTCCGTGAGATTATGGCCTCACAGAAGGCGGCGACCGCGTCCCAGTTCCTGACGCTGACGAGCATCTCCCAGGCGATGGTCGGCAGCGCCAGGTCGGCACCGATAATTGCGACGAGTTCACGACGATCCCCCTCCCATGCAGCACACTCCTCGAGCGTGTGCTGCGCCGTGTCCTCGTCACAACTGCAGTGGTGGCAGGACGGTGTGCTCTCCCTCCTGACAATCTTGTGCAGGTACTTCCCGAAGCAACCGTGCCCCGTCAGCACCTGCACCAGTCGGAAGGAAAGCACGCCGTGCGTCCGCTCCAACCACTCCATCGGCACTGGCCGGAGGGCCTCGACGGACCTGACACCGTACCGAGGACTCTCCAGCCGGACTGCCCAACGGGCAATGACTTCTCGGCGGGCGTCGACCCGCCAGGCGGTGATCTCTTTGATGGAGACCATGCCGCCGCGGGCGCGCGTCTCCGACACCCGCCGATAAATGTCGGCGAGCATCTCCGCCTCCAGGTCCCACGGAGGAGTTCTGGCCAAGAGGCACGCTGCCTCCGTCGCCACCGTGCGGTAACCCCGTATGGCCCTGATCTCCATGACCCTCTGTGGTCGCCACAGAAGGGCCCTAAGACGGAAGGTCAGGGACCCCGCCCACACCGGTGCGCCATACAGGGCCATCGACCGGATCACCCCCACGTACAGCTGTCGGCACGTAGCACTGGGTCCGCCCACATTCGGCATCAGCCGCGAAAGGGCGGACGCCGCGCCGACAAGCCGGGGAACAAGTCGATGGAGATGCTCCCGGAACCAAAAATGCCCGTCGAGCACCAGGCCCAAGTACTTCATGTGGGCCTGGGATGCTGGTGACCGACTTCACTGTGATCGAAGCGCCGGCGGGAGGCCCGGCGGTACGGAGGCCGTGGAACAAAAGGGCCTCCGTCTTTTCCAGGGCTACCCTCAACCCCAGCGCTTCGATCCGCCTGACAATCTCCTCGGTGCCGAGAGTTGCCAGGCGTGCCGCCTCCTCTAGCGTCCCACCGCGGGCTGTGACGAGTGTATCGTCGGCGTAGCAAATTACGCCCAGCCCGGGTGGGAGGCTTCCTCTCAACGCCCAGTCGTAGCCGATGTTCCACAGGGTCGGACCCAGAACCGACCCCTGCGGGACACCGCACGTCATGTATGAGTTAGTAGGTATAGGATATTATTTCAAGTTTACCCTTTTCACAGATATTATATGGTACCCACGGACAAGATATGGAGTGATGAATGTATTCTTACTCTATCACACAGAAAATATAATACATAATTATACATTAAAATAGTTAAATATTCAACTTGCCCGCCTAAACTCGGGTCATGTTTTTAATACTTCCCCCAACGGTGCAATAATGAGGCGGCGGATCGCCTGCGCGAGGAGCGCAGCCTCGATGAGGCGATCCGCCACCGGCGACTGGGGTGGCGTAGGCGCGAATACCTGCGCCTCATGCCGCCCTAGCCGAGGCCACGGGTGATGTGACCGGGGATTAGCCCGTCACCCGCCGAGAGCCCGACCGCGTGAGGAAAGACTGACGTCCTCCCCGAGGGGGGGACGTCGGTCGATGGGAGGGTACCCCACGTAGGGGGTATTCCGTCGGGCCGACTACTGATGTCAAGTAATCCTGCTCCGGTGGTCGGCCCAACGACGAAGGCGACGTGGTTTTCGGGTGGGTTGCGGGAGTTGCGTGCTTAAGCCCCTCTTCTTCTTCTTCTTTTTTGTCTTGGCAATCAGCTATTAATACAAGCCAATTTTGCGAGTGTCAAGTTATAATTTTCTTTTCAAATTATCAATTTCTTCATGTCAGTAATGGTCCGTCAGTAAGTCAGTGTCGCCTCCAACAGTGTATTGGCCACTGTTAGGGGTATCTTCTGAGAATTTTGGTGGAAACAAAAAAGTATGTATAGCAGTTTTATATCATATTCACTACACCTCAGCAGTTTTGCCACTATATATTACATAAAATGCCATCAAAATTATTTAATATAACACGTTAAAACACTAAGATAATGAATACAATACAAGAACACCACATGACACTTCAGATACCCGCCAAAAACTCCCTTAAGCCCCTCTGTCGCCCCGGACGGAGTGGTGCGGAGGCGCGCCGACCACAGCTCACCCACAAAAAAAAAAACGGTGCAATAATAGTTAAAATAGTCGATTAAAACAATCGATTACAAACTACATCACTACGTGTCCCACACGCTGTGGGTCAAAGTGTGTCAACTAGATGCGCCTACATTATGTATTAAACTTCGTTTGGGAAAGAACGCATACATAGTTACAATGTTATTTACAACTTGTATACGGTTTGCTTTGGTTTCTCCTAAGATATTGCCGCACGCAGCTGTAGTCCATGAGGTCTCAGGATCGATTTCCGGCCCATGCAAAATGTTATAAGGTTTTTTGAGTGAAAAATAACCTAAGTTACTCCTTATATAGTCGGCTACCAAGTAGTAAAATATTATCAAAATCGGTCCAGCCGTTTTGAAGACTACTCAGGATAAACAGATAAACAGACAGACAGTCAAAAAAAAACTTAAATTGGTTTTCAGACATAGTTATCATGTAAATAACCATGTGAGCACGAAAAAACCTACTATTCTGACATTAGAAACAGACAATGCAGTTTTATTTATTTTTATAGAGTAGCAACCCGCCCTCACTTCGCTTCGGTTTTAGTCGCCTTACTCTCATAGTTCCCATTCCCGTGGGAATACTGGATAAAATATAGCCTAGGTTACTCCCTGATATTATAGCTTTCCATTGGTGAAAGAATTTTTGAAATCGGTCCAGCCGTTTTGAAGATTACCCGGAACAAACAGACAGACAGAGAAAAATTTTTTAATCTGTATTTTAGGCATAGGTGTCGTGAAAATATCCGTGTGAGCATGAAAAAAGCCTATTATTTTGACATTACAAACAGACACTCCAATTTTATTTATCGGTGTAGACTAACAACCTGCCCTCACTTCGCTTCGGTTTTAGTTGCCTTACTCTCGTAGTTCCCGTTCCCGCGGGAATACTGAATAAAATATAGCCTAAGTTCCTCCCTGATATTATAGCTATCCATTGGTGAGGCAATTTTTGAAATCGGTTCGGTGGTTTAAGCGTGAAAGCGTAACAAACAAACACACAAACTTACTTTCGCATTTATAATATTAGTAAGGACTAGCAATCCGCCCTCGCTTCGCTTCGGTTATAGGTTATAGTCGTTCTACCCGCGTAGTTCCCGTTCCCGTGGGAATATCGGGATAAAATATAGCCTAGTTTACGCCCTGATATTATAACTTCCCATTGGTAAAAGAATTTTTGAAATCGGTCCAGCCGTTTTGAAGAGTACCCGGAACAAACAGACAGACAGACAAAAATTTTTTAATTGCTATTTTAGGCATAGGTGTCGTGCAAATAACCGTGTGAGCATGAAAAAAGCCTATTATTTTGACATTACAAACAGACACTCCAATTTTATTTATTGGTATAGATTACTAAAAATTCGCCCTCGTTTCGCTTCGATTTTAGTCGCCTTATCCGCGTAGCTCTCGTTTCTGTGGGAATACTGGTATAAAATATAGCCTATGTTACTCTCTGATATTATAGCTTTCTATTGGTGAAGGAATTTTTCAATTCAGTTCGGTATATGGTACTAGCCCCGACGGATCGGCTAGCGGCTGTACAACGGCAGACAACTGTCGACAGTGTGGTCCTACCACTTAGGCTGAGGCCGCACTATGGTGAAACCGCGGCGGTTTTTAACCGCGTGACTTTGTGGAACAGGAAAACGAATGCAAGCGGCCGGACCTGCGGTTTTTATCCGCAACTGATTTAAAAACCGCGAAATATTACAAAATTGTTGCGGTAAAAAACCGCAGCAAAATTTGTAATCTATAGAACTATATGGGCGCACACGTATTATGCGTTAACCGCGGGCAGTTTTATGGCTAGTTTTCGGCCTACCGCCGCAAAGAATAGTCGTATTGTCGTTTCGTTGCAATTGAATTAATTATATTTTGTATTTATGTGGTGATGTCTGAACGCACATTATGCAATTTTTTTATGGAAGCTGGCTACTGAATGAATTCGACAATAGTTTAGTAAAAATTTCTCTAAATATTCTCTTGAAATTTTACATTTTTTCTGAAAAAGAAACCTTTCTGAGATCTACGGCTATTGAATGAATGGACACAATATTTGCGAATTTTTTGTTGACTTTTTTTTTTTATTTCTTAGTACCCGACGAGCGACAATACATACTGCTCGTTTGAAATCTATCTTTAAACTGTGCAAATCGTGGGCGGTTTTGCGGTTTAAAATCGTAGTGCGTGCGTCTCGAGCGGTTTTGCGGTTACAGCGGTTAACCGTTCGCGGATAAAAACCGTAGTGCGGCCCCAGCCTTAAAACCAACCATATTTGTTTGTTATATTTCTTAGTAGTTTTTAACTACAACCAAGGGTGTGAGATAGTGAATTGTATTCTTACTCCGTAACCATATGTAAATATAAATAGGTATAATAACCTTTAGAATATAATAAACTTTATTTATACCTAAATTTAAGAAGAAATCTGTTAAACTTTGGCAAATGTTGAAACATATCCTTATTTATTTTCACTGAAGATTATTCGCACTTAATCTGAAGACGTTGGATATTTTTTTTCTGCCCATATAAACCTTGCCACTACATTTCACCCCCTTTGAGGTTGCATTTTATAAAATACTAGCCACCCGCCTTCGCTTCGCGTCGGTTTCAGTCGCCTACACGCATAGTTCCCGTGGGAATACCAAGATAAAATATAGCCTATGTTACTCCCTGATATTATAGCTTTCCATTGGTGAAAGAATTTTTGAAATCGGTCCGGCGGTTTAAGTCGGTTAATTGTGAAAGCGTAACAAACAAATAAACTTACTTTCGCATTTATAATATTACTAAGGATTGTATTATAATAAAGTATGTTTTATCTTAACTCGCATTATTTCTCCCTAATGCGGGATCTCTGTAATATTTCTAATTTCTCCCTAATAGGAATAAGGGGATAAAATATAGCCTAAGTTACTCCTTAAATAGGCAGCTGCCTCTTAGTAAAATATAATAAAAATCGGTCCAACCGTTTTGAAGGTTACCTCAAATAAACAGACAGATAAAAAATTTAAACTGACTTTTAGGCATAGGTGTCGTGCAAATAACCGTGTGAGCATGAAAAAAACTCCAATATTTTGACATTACAAACAGACACTCCAATTTTATTTATTTGTAATATATAGATTTTCTTAACGAGTCTCCGCACCATGAAAACCTACTGCCAAATTTTCATGTTTCTAGTGTCAGTATTTTCGGCATTGCTGAGTTGTTCAATTAGATAGATAGATATCGTGTTTGTAATTACCCTTATAAATATGGCGAATAATTCAATTACACATAACGTACAAACTTTATCGTAATATTATGTAAATCATTATGAAAGCGATGGTTTTGCTCATGATATAACTTTTAAATAGCGTAATGTCTATTAAACACGCTGTTAAACATCTCTTATAGGAGTGAACATGATTAATTATGAACTATTTACATCGAAGCAAACATTATATATGAGTTTGCAATCAGCTGTGTAGAAGCAACTACGTATACTGACTACCCTTACATTGTTCGTGGGCTAGTAAAAGACGAGTAAGACTTTCCATTGCCCTGGACCAACTGCATCTGAAGCCGTCGGATCAACAATTAAATTGCCAAGAAAATTTGAGGTCAGGCAGGCGGTCGACCGTACAGTCTGCCATTCAGCTGCATCAGGAAGGCGCTCCGGTACCGCGGGGTGCCCGTATACCTGAGACGGCTGGTGACCGACTACTTGGAAGGGCGTCCTCTACACCAACCGAGTAGGGGACGTTGTGCGAACGCCCATGACGTGCGGTGTCCCACAGGGGTCGTTTCTGGGGAACATCGGCTACGATTGCTGATGATAATGTTAATTACACTTAGATATATTAATAACTAGCAACCCGGCCCCGCTTCGCTTTGGTTTCAGTCGTCTTACCCGCATAGTTCCCGTGGGAATACCTGGATAAAATATAGCCTATGTTACTCCCTGATATTATAGCTTTCCATTGGTGAAAGAATTTTTGAAATCGGTTCGGTGGTTTAAGCGTGAAAGCGTAACAAACAAACAAACAAAGAGACTTACTTTCGCATTTATAATATTAGTAAACATTGTATTATAATGGACTATCTTACCTTTACTCTCATAGTTTTCCCTAACGCGATAAAAGAAGTTTGACTTCAAAACTTTTTATCAATGCGACTCAAGCCCAACAGTGGGATGCATATGAGCTCAAGTGGTAGCCATTTAATATGCTAATAAATAATTATTATTATAAGCATCCTTGCAGCCTTAAAACTCAAAATCCGTGATGTGATTAACGAAATAGACCCGCCATTTTGCCAAAAAGTGATTAAAACTTTGATGAAAGAATCGACATCTCTCAGTTTTCATTCATAATTGCCGAACTTTTCTCTTCGTAATACAATAAAAATTTGAATCATCTTCATCTAAATTTCTTGTTTTATTTTGTTTTAGAAAACAAAGTTCTTGTTGAAAAACCCTTTATATCTATACTAATCTATATCGATACTAATATATAAAGCTGAAGAATATGTTTGTTTGAACTCGCTAATATCAGGAAGTACTGATCCTATTTGAAAAATTATTTACCTGTTTGATAGCCCATATATCGAGGAAGGCTATAGGCTATATATCATTACGCGAAGACCAATAGGAGCGGAGCACCAATGAAGAATGTTTCAACATTGTTTTTTCTTTTCCTTTTGAGGGCATCCGCTGCGTGCGCTGCGTAGATGGTTAAAATTTTGCAAAAATCATGTGTGACAGAATCGTATTATTTACAAATAATTTCACCTACGTGAACAAAGTTGCGGTATAATGTTAGCGTAAGCCCAAAAGTAATTATTCCACGCAGACAAAGTCGCGGGCTTCTGCCCGCTAGTAGTTAATATACACACAACGTCACGATCCATTGCATCAATTATACTGATTATTAAGTAAAACGCTGCAGACCGTACCGTAGAGATCATAGATACATAAAAAGAGCCGTATCTCATGCGTATACAAAACAACATACATATACTACATCATTTTCTTCGTTAACAAGTAATTACAACCGTCAATTTAAAAAAAAAAGCTATCAAACTATCCTATATACGTATCATTGAAATATCAAGCTTAATACAATGAGTTATGGTTTATATTGATTTTTCCATTATGTACGGATAGAAAATTAAAGTGTTAAGCTAATTAGAATCGGACATATTAGTATTACAATGTTCTGTATTGAAATTGGTTTGTATGTTTGCATGTTTCAGATAGACATGAAGAAAGTAGCACTTTGATAACATATTTATAATTCATATTCATGCGTTTGTATTTCTTTTAAAAAGAAAAATCGCATAAATAATAATAATTTACTTCAACAAGAAATGTTACTTTACAGAACAAGTTTACATTTGTCCCTTAACTAGGCTCAAGCCTGTATCTCTTGCAGCGCCGTGATCTCTTCGCAATCATCGCTGCCGACTTGACGCTGCCGACCATCGCTAGGGAGATGCTCGGCAGCATCAGGAACTGGGACGCGGTCGCCGCCTTCTGCGAGGCAGTCCTCTCGCGGAAGGAGGCAGCGGAGCGCGCGCGGGAGGAACGCCTCCGCGACTACGCAATCCGCCGCCGGCGATTAGGGCGGCGCAGGCGCGAGTATCTGCGCCTAATGCCGCCCTAGCCAAGGCCGCACCTGCGATTGCGACGAGGATACGGCGCAACACAGGCTCGAGTTGTGTGCCGCGTGGGCAGAGCAGCGCCGTGAACTCGGCGCAATCATCGGTGCCGACCTGACGCTGCCGATCATCGCTAGGAAGATGTTCGGCAGAGTCAGGAACTGTGACGCGATCGTCGCCTTCTGTGGGGCGGTCATCTCACGGAAGGAGGCGGCGGATCGTGCGTGAGAGGAAATCCTCGTCGGTGACACGTCCCGCCGTCAGCGACTCGGGCGGCGCAGGTGCGAGTACCTGCGCCTGATGCCACCCTGGCCGAGGCCGCGGGTGATCGGATCGGGGACTTTAATCCGTCACCCGCAGAGAGGCTGACCGTGCGACAACGACCGACGTCCCGGGACAGGGACGTCGAGAGGTGAGGGTACCCAAAAGGGTATTCCGTCGGGCGGACCACTGAGAACAAGGAACTCGGCACTGGTGGTTGGCCCAAAGACAAAGGCGACGTGGGTACGGGTGTGTTATGGGCCCGCCCCTTTGTCGCCCCAGACGGAATGGAGGGTGTGTGCGCTTACCATAGTCCACCCATGAAAAAAAACCGTCTGGTGACGGAGTTAGAATACAATTCACCACTACCTATCTTGCCCGTGGATGTCGTAAAAGACGACTAAGGGATATAATACCTAGGCATATACCATCTTTGCAAGAAAAGGAAACTCGAAACAAAACCTTATTCCAACAAATCTAATTAGCGTGGAATAGTAGGAGGCCTGAGCCCAATAAATTTGGGACATGGGACATTATAGGGTGAGATGATGAATAAATGTAACAAAAAATAGTATTAAGGTTATATGTTAAAGTTTCTGACCAGGCTGTGCCTGTGTTGCTTCGCTAAGTACCTGCACATGGTCGTGAGGAGGGAAAGCACACCATCGTGCTACCATTGCGATTGCTCATCTACGGCGACACGATCCGCCGCGGGCGACTTGACTTGCTTACCGCGGCACAGGCGCGAGTATCCACACCTAATGTCGCCCCAGCCGAGGCTACAGGGTACTGGACTGGGCAATAGTCCATCACCAGAAGAGAGACTAACCGCGTGAGGGCGAATGACATCCCTTGAGGGACGTTAGGTGGGGAGGGTACCCGAAAGTGTATCCTTCCAGGCTGACCACGGATGACAAGGGACTCGATACAGGTGGTCGCCCCAATGGTGTAGGGGAGTAACGTCATGCACACAGGCACAGCCGTTACTTACCAACATTGATGATCTTTTCAGTTGTATCATAGGACAGGGAAAGCTTCTTCATCTCATCTCAGACCGTATTAGTCTCACTATTGGACTCGGAACTCTGTGCTGATAGGGAATTTGACCTATTTTATCTGACCAGCGTATGTCAATAATACTCTTATTATAGGAGACTAGAACTCAGCAGCGGGGAGATAATGATGACTCTATCTAGTTTAGGACTGCACAGATGGCGTAGTGGTTAATTATAGCGACTTACAACGCCAGTGTCGGGGGTTCGAATCCCACGCGAGACAACACTTTGTGTGTGCCACAAATTGTTATTCTGAGTCTGGATGTAATTTGTGACCGTTAGTTATATGTTTGTAAAGTCCCCGCAATACAAGGATTATTTCCTTAGTGAGTGGGGTGTTGTCTAAAAATAAAAAAAGAAAATAAAAAATGATGAGTCTATGTTAATATTATATTTTATTGTTCCAGTGAGGGCTTGTTTACTTGTCCTGTCAACGCTTCTCCTGTGGATTACGCTAAGGTAAGTCCTAATACAACTAATTAGAACTAAATACATGCTTTCAAAGGGAAACATCACTACGTAAGCTTACTGAAACTTCAGTTCTGCCTGAACTGTTCAGCATTAATAATTTATATACGGTACTAGCTGACCCAACAGACGTTGTTCTGTTTAAATCTAAAAAAATAGTAAAAGGAATTCTCCTTGAAATCGATCGCAGCGCCACCTATCAGTTCCAATTATTAATCTAAACCATTCTCATATCCATCGGAACTACAAGAAATAAAAATATGAAGATTGGTCCCACCGTTTAGAAGGAGTCCAATTACAAACACACAAATAGAAGATTTATATGTATAAAGATATGCTTTATTGTGAAAAGCCTTTATTTTATGAAAAAGAAATCTTAGTCTACGAAATAAATTTCAGAGGCAGGCTTGGCATTTTGTACACTATAATAAATGCCCCTCAATAAATGACCCTCTATTGCGTAAGATCAAAAGCGGGAATAAATAGACAATATTTTATTTCTCTGCTTAGTTCTACAGGGATAAAAAGCATGACTGGAATAATTATGTTATTCTTTACTATTAATTGTTATTTAATGTAAGTGGAGATAATTATTATATTAATTTAATAAACAAAGCATGTGCCACCACGCGGGTGGTCAAATTACCAAATAGTTCAAGCAGCTGCGGTTAGATGGCGCTATTTACAACTTCTACTCGTTACTTGCTCCCTAGTGTTATACCAACTCTAACGCATTTTATAGCATAATAAAACTACCAAAACTCTTAGAATTTCTTGTGTAAACTATTTTAATTGTTAGAGAAACATACGTTGTGTAAAAGTTTAAGTTTTCTTAGTGGCCGCTTTTTAATGTATGTATATAGTTGTTAAGGCCGCACGAACTTTATGATGTTGAAGGTTTTGAATTCAACAATTTTAATGTTTGTATATTACTGCATGACACTGGGTATTTATTTTATATTTAATTAGACCAAAAATATTTAAAATTCATGATTATTATCATCTCAGCTCATATACCTAC
The DNA here is from genome assembly GCA_032191425.1 of Lymantria dispar. Classification (NCBI taxonomy): domain Eukaryota; kingdom Metazoa; phylum Arthropoda; class Insecta; order Lepidoptera; family Erebidae; genus Lymantria; species Lymantria dispar. The sequence goes on along the minus strand of CM063444.1, from coordinate 3,114,729 downwards.
GTTCCGCTGCAGAGTTCCAACCTCCTCCACAGTAGAAAATTTAACTACTACTGATAGCTAGACAGGTATGTGTCACACGGTGATGTGTCAGGCCAAGTTCAAGTATCGAAATGGCGAGTTAAAGTTTTATTTCGAGTTTTCGTTTCTTACAGTGATGTTATCTGCTTGCCTCTTTTATAGCAAGAACGGTGGGAGTCGGTGAATTGTAATGTATGCCATCAACACACAGATGTTTGTAATAATATTTACGTATTTTTATTTCGAGGTTTCGTTCCTTTGCAGTAGAGTTTTATCCATCCATTCCATCCATTCCGTGTGGTGACGGAGTAAAAGGTGTCGTAAAAGACGACTAAGGGATATGATATGCGAATAACATCTATGCAAAAGGGAAGGAAAACTAACATAAAACCCTATGCCAACATGTCTGACCAGCACGGTATAGTAGGTCAATTTCCCTCCTGTTGTGAAGGAGGCCCGAGCCCAACAGTGGGACTTAGGTGGGCTGAGGTGACGATGATGATTCATCAATAAAAAAAGCATGGATATTATCATAGTATTCCTATCATTCATCATTACAGCTGATATAGGTCCAATGTCTGCAGTCTCCTAATAGGAGGAAAATTGACCAACTTTACCAGGCTAGTCAAACGGATCGGTATAGGGCTTTATTTAGGCCTAGCAGTATGAGGGGGCAGTATCACTTACCATTAGGTGTGCTGTTTGTTTTCCACAAAAAGCAATAAAAAAAAAGAAAACATACTAGCTAAAAAAGGGAGCCGTTGCTCAGGACGCCTGCCAGATGTGAAACATCGATTTTTTTTTACATTTATATATTTTTTTGCATAGTGCAATAATCACGTCCTCTTTTACGATAATCACGGAGAAGAAGGGAGGTGGTGTATTACATTCTACGTCACCACACAGAAGATAATAATTTATCATAATGTAAATAATTTACAGTCCGATATGAAAATACCTTGAATAAATATTATAGACCAGCGTTCCGCTTCCTCTTCGCTTGGGTTTGTCGCCTTGCCCTCGCATTTTAAATCTCCAATATCTTCTAAAGTATTACGATACACGACTGCAGTCTATGAGGTGGGATTCGGTTCCCGGAACGGGCATAATTTTATGGGGGAAACTTGAGAGGTAAAACAACCAAATTAGTCTTTATATAGACAGGTATGGGGGCGTCCATAAATTACGTGAGGTGTTTTTTTTAATTTTCTGCACCTCCCTCCCCCCCCTGGTGAGATGTCGTGAGATTTTATTCAACCCCCTCCCCCATCCCCCAATCTCACGTGAGATTTTTCAAAATGTGGGTTTCTAACGTAAATGCGTTGGATTGTTATTGTAAAAAGAAAAAAAAAATTGCTTCGTACTTTTATTTACGACTAGTTAAGACTAGTAATCAATATTGCTGAGAGTTTAATTATAAGTGTAATAAAAATTTAACTTTTTTTTTGTTTCAATAAAAAAAAAATTGCGTGATATTTGCCGAGACCCCCCTCTCTCCAACGTAAGATTAGATGAGATTTGACTCGACCCCCTCCCTCCCTCAAACATCTCACGTATTTTATGAACGCCCCCTATCTAATAGTAAAATATTAAAATCAGTACAGCCGTTCGAAAGGTTACCCGGAACAAACAGATGGGTAAAAAAAATTAAGTATTTTTAAGCATAGGTATCGTGTTAATAATTGTGTTACGATAATAAAATTCTACTATGTATTTTGACATTACAAAAAATACTTCAATTTGTTTAGATGACACGTTAAAATACTACGATATTGATTATAATTCAAGATCACCACGTGACGCTTTCACGTCCCCGCCAGGGCTCCAATTACCCCTAGCCGAGGCCGCGGATGACGTGATCGGGGAGTTAGTCCGTTACCCGCTGAGAGGCCGACCGCGTGAGGAAAGACCGACGTTCTCCCCGAGGGGGGGACGTCGGTTGATGGGAGGGTACCCCAAATAGGGGGTATTCCGTCAGGCCGACCACTGATGACAAGTAACCCTGCTCCGGTGGTCGGCCTAACGACGAAGGCGACGTGCACGTTGGGTGGGTTGCGGGTGTGCGTGCTTACGCCCCTCTGTCGCTCCGGACGGAGTGGTGCGAGGAGCGCGCCGACCGCAACCCACCCACCAAAAAAAAAGAAAGGGGCTCCAATTATATAAGGCTACAAATATTTGCTCTTACTGGAAACCTTCTGTCTGTATTAAATAAAGATTGTATATAGTTTTACACATAGATATCTAAATTGGGATATGTATAACAGTAATAATTATAACTCAATATCTGGTTCTTTTCTTGTGGTGATGGAGTAAGAATACAATTCACCACCAATCTTCCCGTGGGTGTCGTAAAAGACGACTAAGGGACTATAATATGGATATAACATCTACGCAAGACAAGAAAAGCTCGATACAAAATCCTATACCAACACGTTTGACCAGCGTGGTATAGTAGGTCAATCTCCCTCCCATAGTGGAGGAGGCCCGAGCCCAATAGTGGTACCGATATGCGCTGAGTTAATGATAATGATGATCTGGTTCTTGCTTTTCTAAATTATGTGGCTTTCATCTTGCTTCCTATCTGTAGATAGGCATAATATTCTTAACTAGTACACGTATCCTCAATACCAAATTAGAGTCACGCAACTAAACTTCAGAAAAAAAACACAATACTCACAATACCGAGTCCTTTCGGCCAAGGAATTATCTAATTCGGCACAGCAGCCGAATATGACACGGTGAATCGATTAAACGATCGATTAAACACCAATTGCGCCTTCAAAATCAAAACACAATGATTTGGCACGCGAAATGCGCCGATACATACATTGTAAAAATATGATTTACAATTTTATTTCAATGTGGCAAAGTTTAAATTACTTTGGCTGCGTATTTTATAGATTGGTGTCACTCACCTCTAGTGACGACCTTGCAATGCTAACCAGTCACGCGACAACATTTCCATTTCTTTCTCGCTCATTCGCTTTGGTGTTATAGTGACGTTGTTGTCTCTTTCTAGCACTGCAAAGGCGTACGGTTGTTTTGCCTACGCGTTTCTACTAAGGAGTTTTGTGGACGTCTTCTGATTAGTTTGTAGTATTTAAACTAGATGGCACTGTAACATTTAAATACATTTCACTGTGATCTTAAATAAAACTAATTATTGATAAAATCCTAACTATTATTCTAAATGCGATTGTTATTATTATTTTTGGTTACACATTTACGCTTTAAATTACGTGATCAATCATCATTAAATTCTGCATACTCGTTATAGAATAAACAAGAACGTAGGTATTTTTTGCTATAACAGGGTATACAGATATATTTTTGTAATAACTTGTCTTTTAAATATTCTAGCGATCATCATCATCATCATCATCTTGCTCTTATCCCAATTACTTGGGGTCGACGCAATATGTCATCTGTTTTGACATATTGCAAAAAGTTTCGGCAATGACTTTTATGACCGGCCGCCTGCCTGACGTCAACCCTTGGGAATGTAATCGTTGACCCAAATGGTACCAGATGGAGTTGGTCCGGGTCAATCTAGGGCTCTTAGTCGTCTTTTACGACACCCACGAGCAAAGCAAGGGTTGGTAGTATTCGAAGCCGCTACCACACAGCACAAATATTCTAGCGATAAAACAAGCGAAAAACGGCTCTTTAGCACATAACCTAACTTTATAGTTTACTAGAAACCCGCCCTCGCTTCGCTTCGGGTTCAGTCGCTTTACCGCGTAGCTCCCGATCCCGTGGGAATAGCGGGATAAAATATAGCCTATGTCACTCCCTGATATTATAGCTTTCCATTGGTGAAAAAATTTTTGAAATCGGTTTAGTGGTTTAAGAGTGAAAGCGTAACAAACAAACAAACATCCTTACTTTCGCATTTATAATATTAGTAAGGATATGCCAACTTGTAGCGAAAGACTATTCCCTCTATTTGAAAGAAGAATAAGGCGTATATTTTACGTTACGTAAAACTTAAATTTTACGTTTTACTTTGCTTCGAAAGAGATACTAGAATTTTTATTAAATTTTATTTTCAACCTTATGCCGAATGATAATTATCATTGAGCAATGAGCATGGATTAGTTTGAGTATGCAACACAGTATATGTATACCACTTTCTCTTGATATAATAGCTCATAGTTTGATAAGAACAGTCAAATGGGAACTTCAAAACATTTACGCACGATATATTCTGAAATAAAATTTCATCAGAAATCTGTGTTGAACGTAGGCCTATCTAATGGGAGATAATGTCTTAAGCACCACTCAAGCTATGGGGATTAGCGACAAGGCTGTTGTTATATATTTTTCAGGAGTACAGGTGTATGTAGCGGAGATGCGAATGTTGAGATGGATGTGTGGTGTGACAAGAATGGATAAAGTGAGAAATGAACACATTAAAGGAAGTTTGAAAGTTGCGCCAGTGACGGCAAAGTTAGAGTGAATGGTTGACAGGTATGGACATGTGATAAAGCGGGATGAAAGTAATGTTGTGAGAAAAGTTTTGGATATGAATGTTGAAGGCTTTAGGGATAAAGGAAGACCGAGGAAAAGATGGATGGACTGCGTGAGGTATGACATGGATAGCCTGGGAGTGACTGCAGAGATGACATCTGATAGGACCGTATGGAAGAAGATGACATATTGCGTCGACCCCAAGTAATTGGGATAAGAGCAAGATGATGATGAGGAGTAAGGGTTTAAGTAAGGAATGGCAATAATATATATTACAATTCAACATTCTGTACAAAGAAAATGATCTTGGTATTACCAAAGACTATAGACATATAATAAACGGACGCAAAATATGGAGCCATATGAGAATCAAATCCACTACGGTAAGTCTATTACTACTGTGCAGTCAAATTTTATTATTTACTAGCAACCCGCCCTCGCTTCGCTTCGGTTATAGGTTGTAGTCGTTTTACCCCCATAGTTCCCGTTCCCGTGCGAATACCAGGATAAAATATAACCTAGTTTACGCCCTGATATTATAGCTTTCCATTGGTGAAAGAGTTTTTGAAATCGGTCCAGCCGTTTTGAAGATTACCCGGAACAAACAGACAGACAGACAACAATTTTTTAATTGCTATTTTAGGCATAGGTGTCGTGCAAATAACCGTGTGAGCATGAAAAAAGCCTATTATTTTGACATTACAAGCAGACACTCCAATTTTATTTATTGGAATAGATATTTAAGAAACATCATGTCCTCTTTACTATAGTGTAAATAACCATTTAAATCTGACGGGTGCGCAAACGCAGGTCGTGAGAACCGCAGCGAGTGCGGAACAATGACTTTTAATGCGACGATCTTCCATAACAAGATGAAGCGATAATACTTTAGATGTTAATACATATTTTGATATCGATAAATCTGTAAGAAGTAACAATACAAATACCTTTTAATATAAACCTTTCTTTTGTCCGTATGGTGACGGAGTAAGAATACAATTCACCACTCTCTATCTGACCCGTGGGTGTCGTATAAGACGACTAAGGCATAGGGCCGAATTATCCATAAGGCGGATTAGGCAACTGCATAGGGACCCCGCTACGACTACGCGCCCCGAGCAAGCCCCATAAAAAAATTCAATTTATTCCATCGAACAATTTGTTTTGATAATTCTCATTTCTTTTGCCTACTCCATCATGAGACCTGGATCATCATTTAACTACAACTATATGTTGCAATAAGCGATTGGAGTAACAGGATACTAAAGAAGTCAATCTGATGGACTGGACCTTTGTAATAGAAAATATATATTTTAAAAAGTAAGAAAAGGGTAAAGGGGCCACGAGAATTGAATTGCCTAGGGGCCCCGAGAATTGAATTGCTTAGGGGCCCCGAGAATTGAATTGCTTAGGGGCCCCGAGAATGGAATTGCCAAGGGTCCCGAGAATTGAATTGCCTAGGGGCCCCGAGAATTGAATTGCCTAGGGGCCCCGAGAATTGCATTGCCTAGGGACCCTACAAATGCATTGCCTAGGGGCTAGGGTTAATCCGGCCCTGCTAAGGCATATAATATACATATAACTGACTGAAGAATATGACTGCACAGATGGCGTAGTGGTTAAGATAGCGACCTACAGCGCCAGTGTCGGGGGTTCGAATCCCACGCGGGACAACACTTTGTGCGATCCACAATTTGTTGTTCTGAGTCTGGATGTAATTTGTGTCCGTTAATTATATGTTTGTAAAGTCCCCCGCAATACAAGGATTATTTCCTTAGTGCAGAGTGTTGTCTTAAATAAATAAATAAATAAATAAAAATAAAATAAATAAGATCTATGCAAGAGAAACAAAACTTGTAATGAAATCCTATACCAACGGTGACCAGCGTAGTATACTAGGTCAATTTCACTCCTATTGTAGAATAGGCTCGTGAAACAGTGGAACGTGAATGAGCTGAGACGATGATGATAAACCTTTTTCTTGGACATTAGCTTTTTCACCATAAGGGCATGCGGCAATGTAGGCTTTGGTCACGGTGACCAAAGCCTACATTCCAATGAGATCTCCAAAAGTCTAAGGCCACAAAGGTCTTGTATGTGTCTGTGTTGGCTTATACATATAAACCCTATTCCAACATGTCTGACCAGGTTGGAATAGTAGGTCAGTTCCCTCTCTCATTTTATGGAGGAGGCCTGAACTTAACAGCGGTACTTATATATGCTGAGAGCTGAGATTAATGATGAATGAATGATTATAAATAGGTGGGAAATTGATCTACTATTCTAAGCTGATCAGACATGTTGCTATAGACTTTGATTTCGAGTTTTTCTTCTCTTGCACAGATCTTATATGCGTATTAAATCGTATATTTACGATATCCATTGGCAAGATACGGATTACGGAGTGGTCAATTGTATTCTAACTCCGTCACCACACGGAAAATAATATGACTTATCGGCAGAAAATACTACCTAATAGGCTGAAATGAGATAGTTGATAACATTTTATGAATTTTTATATTCCTATATATATTACGGAGACTTCTATAGTACGGGGGATACAACTGATACGGTGATGATAGTTATGCCCTGTTCTATCCAGGTCCAATATAAAATAATATTTTATCCACAACAGCTAGACTCGAAAATTGAAGACGAAAAGAAATTATTCTCGAAGGTCATTTTTGATGATTGGTATTTTTTTTAGAGACAATACCCTGCACTAAGGTAATTAATTCTTGTACTGCGGGGGACTTTACAAATATATAACTAACTAGCAACCCGTCCTCGCTTCGCTTCAGTTTCAGTCGCCTTACGTGCATAATTCAAGTTCCCTTTTTTTTTGGGGGGTGGGTTGCGTTCGTCGCTCTCCTTGCACCACTCCGTCCGGGGCGATAAAGCACGCATACCCGCGATGCACGGTGAGTTGACGACTTCACATTCCCTTAGGAATACCTGGATAAAATATGGCCTAAGTTACTCCTTATATAGACAGCTAACTGGTAGTAAATATATCAATATATCAAAATTAGATATTATCAAAATCGGTCCAACTGTTTTGAAGATTCCTTCAAACAAACAGACTGAGTGAGAAACATTTTTAAACTGGTTTTTAGGTATAGGTGTCGTGCAAATAACTGTGTGAGCATGAAAAAAGCCCAGTATTTTGAAGTCTCAAAATTGAATTGAAGTGTCTATTTGTAATGACAAATAGACACTTCAATTTTGTTTATTTATAACTAGCAACCCGCCCTCGCTTCGCTTCGGTTTTAGTCGTTTTACCTGCGTAGTTCCCGTTCCCATGGGAATACCGGGATAAAATATAGCCTAGTTTACTCCCTTTATAGCTTTCCATTGGTGAAAGAATTTTTGAAATCGGTCCAGCCCTTTTGAAGATTACCCGGAACAAACAGACAGACAAAATTTTTTTAATCTGTATTTTAGGCATAGGTGTCGTACAAATAACCGTGTGAGCATAAAAAAGCCTATTATTTTGACATTACAAACAGACCCTCCAATTTTATTTATTGGTATAGAATAGATTTGTATAGCACAAATCCAGGCTCAGAACAAAAATTTGTGTATCGCACAAAGTGTACTCCTGTGTGGGATTCGAACCCCCGACACTGGCACCGTAGGTGTATCTTACCACTGCGCCATCAGTGGATAGTTATACGAAACATTCTCAAATATAAATTGCATCTGTAAACTAAGCAATGGCGGTGATTGTTAAGTTAAAAATAGATAACATTAGACAATAACGAGGTAAAAACTAGTTTGGCCTAGGCAAATCTAAAACCGGTTTGGCCTCTATCGAAAACCGGTCGAGTCACTATATTACACATATTTAATCTATCATCAAATAGCCTAGAATTCAGTGCTTGGAAAAACAATAAGAGCTAGCACTGATTTTTCATCGTCTCAGCCCACGTACATCCCACTGTTGGGCTTCGGCTTTTACCACTTTGTTGTTCTTCTTCTTCTTTTTTGTCTTGGCAATCAGCTACAAATACGAGCCATTTTTGCCAGTGTTGAGTTATAATTATCTTTTCAAGTTCTCAGTTTCTTCATGTCAGTAATGGTCTGTCAGTAAATCAAAGTGTCGCCCTCAACAGTGTAATGGCCACTGTTAATGGTATCTTCTGAGAATTTTGGTGGAAACAAAAAGGTATGTATAGCAATTTTATATCATATTCACTACATCTCAGCAGTTTTGCCACTATTACATAAAATGCCATCAAAATTATTTAACATAACACGTTAAAACACTAAGATATTGAATATAATACAAGAACACCACATGACACTTCAGATTCCCGCCAAAAACTCTACCACTTTGTTAGTGGTAGGACCACATTAGGGATGTGACCTGGAGGGAAAATAATCGATTTTTGAATAATCGATTATAAAAGAATCGATTATTTAAAAAAAAATCGATTTTAAAATAATCGAATTTTTCTGCCAACAGGATTGTGATGACCTTTTTTTTGTAGGAAATGTAAGCTTTATTTTCTAATATAGTATGAAAACGATTCTGATGACCGACCTTTTTTTTTTTTAGGAAATCTGGCCAGGAATAATCGCTTGATTTCGAATAGTAAAAAATCGATTAATAATCGATTTTTATAAGAATCCATTATTTTTTCACATGCCTAGACCACATTCTTGACAGTTGTCTGTCTACAACCACGGGCTGGTTGGTTCATCGGGATTAGTACCACACTGAGCAGAAAATCGATGTCTGAGTAGTAGCAATTTGTTACTGCGCTTCGTTCGGTGAGCGAGAGAGCCTGCAGCCCAATTTTCTGAGGGTATTTGCATGTGGTTGGTTTTGGTGATGCTTTTAGTTTCACCGAACCTCAATGCATGCATTCACACTCCCTTCACTTTCTTCACAGAAGGCAGCAGCCTAGCAAACCCCATGAGAGCAGCAGCAACACTTAACATTTTTTTTTTATTGCCAACGGTGGCAAACGAGCAAGCAGCACACCTGATGGTAAGTGACGCTGCCGCACATGGACCTTTGCAATGCCAGGGGCACAGCCAGGCGGTTGCCTACCGTGAAGGAAATACTCTTCTTAAACCTCGTTTAATGAAGGACATGTCATAGCGCTCGGGAAACACAGCAGCAGGTAGTTCATTCCAGAGCTTGCACGTATGTGGGAGAAATGATCGCTGGAAACGTACAGTTGAAGACCATAACGTTTCCAGGTGAAATGGATGAACCCTACTACGATGTACTGTTGGCTCGTTTGCCACCGTTTACAATAAAGAACAAAAAAAGGAAAAATAATGACGTGTGATACTACGCTTCTCATATTTGTTGACATATGATTTTATTTCAAGCTTCACTTCCAATTGCATAGATGTTCTAGGTATATAGGTATTATTATATCACTTATAGTCCATAAAATATAGCTTGATCTCTGTGACAGTTGTCCCTAGTTCTGTCACGCTTACGATAAAGTCCGTAGTTTTTTATCGATAAAACTCTTTATTTTTATAATTGTGATTTTCTATTATAATTAAAATACAATCAATGAAAATCATATTGAATTTATTTCAAATAAAAAGTGTTTTTTGACTGTTTTAATTATTCGAAAGGAGTACAATCAAGGTCTAAGTCACTATTATCGTCATCACTGGAGCGTTCCTGCTAGAATATTTATCATTTTTTGCCAAATGGGGCCAGTCGTTAGATCAATCAATCAATTACGACTGTTTTATAAATAAATATGTCTAGTTTATTGATAATAATGCGCACATAATATTATTATCTACTTTGAGACGAAAAGTAGTTTTTTAATGTTTAATTAATTCAATTTATGTATTTTATAATGTAACTGTCTGTTTTAATTGTAAAAAATATGTTGAAAGTTTTATATAGGTACTGTATTGGGTTTATTTCTTTTATGAATAATTTAATACAGATCGGTTATCGATTTACGTATATCGACTGTCCCATTTCTTTTTTATTTTCAGTCCAGTAAGACCTTGTACGTGTGTAAGCGTCATTTATGTATAAAATGATTACTAGGTATTTCAGTACTTATGACGTACATTTTAGGCATGAATATGAATATTTTTATATTTATAATATATTGCAATTTAGTTGCAATAAAACTGGCACGAGAAGAATGAAAATATATTTGAGACAAAATGAAATTGTAAACATGTCGCTCGTTCAAACTTACTTCGTTGGTTTCGTTGACATCTGTCACAGAGATCAAGCTATATTTTATGGACTATAGTCATCATCTACGACAACTAGGGGAATGACAGGCTATCATGAATTGTATTCTTACTCCGTCATCACATAGAAAACTGATTATTATTTCACACTAGCAACCCGCCCTCGCTTCGCTTCGGTTTTAGTCGTCTTTCCTGAATAGTTCCCGTTCCCGTGGGAATACCGGGATAAAATATAGCCTAATTTACGCCCTGATATTATAGCTTTCCATTGGTGAAAGAATTTTTGGAATCGGTGCAGCCGTTTTGAAGATTACCCGGAACAAACAGACAGACAAAAAAATTATAAAGTGTATTTTAGGCATATGTATAGTGCAAATAACCGTGTGAGCATGAAAAACGTCTATTATTTAGACATTACAAACAGACACTCCAATTTTATTTATTGGTATAGATAAATAGCTACGTATCGTATATGGCATAGACCTAGTGCCAAAATCGCCATGCTTCATAAGCAGATTGGCGGTTGTAATTAGTGTTACAGTTTTCAAAGTAAAATGCTAATTATTTTCTTAATATTCATGACTCAGCACATCGAAAAACTTAATTATCATCTATGTTGTGTCATTCATGTCATTTATATCGACTTAGGTATTACTTAGAATTTAGGGGTCGTTAGTGAAAAAACGTGCATTAATTTACTATTATCTTCAGTGCTAGGAAACGTGATCTCACCAAGAGGCGTGACTAATTAAAAAGAAGAATATACATTGATTAAATTGTTGTGCTGTGTGGTAGCGGCTACGAATACTACCAACCCTTGCTTTGCTCGTGGGTGTCGTAAAAGACGACTAAGAGCCCTAGATTGACCCGAACCAACTCCATCTGGTACCATTTGGGTCAACGATTACATTCCCAAGGAGGCTTGACGTCAGGCAGGCGGCCGGTCATAAAAGTCATTGCCGAAACTTTTTGCAATATGTCAAAACAGATGACATATTGCGTCGACCCCAAGTAATTGGGATAAGAGCAAGATGATGATGATGATGACATTGATTAAATTGTTCTACGACAGAGTAAGAATATAATTCACCACCCTCTCTCATATCCGTGGGTGTCGTAAAAGAGGACTAAGGGATATATTACGCATAATAATGTGACGTCTATTCAAGAGATGGCAAACTAAACAGATTCCTATACCAACCTGTTTCACCAGCATTGTATAGTAAGGTCAATTTCCCTCCTATTATGAAGGAGGTCCGAGCCCAACAGTGGGATGTATGTGGGCTGCGATAATGATGATTAAGTACACTGTTAAAGAAATGTATCAATAAACAATTCTTTCTTCTGATAATAATAATTACTAGTATTATCTATATATATAAAAGAAAGTCGTGTTAGTTACACTATTTATAACTCGAGAACGGCTGTACCGATTTGGCTGAAAATTGGTGGGAAGGTAGCGTAGAACCAGGAGACGGACATAGGATTTTTATCCCGTTAGATCGTGTTCCCGTGTGACGTGACATAAAACGTCAAAGAATACAAGACATTATGAAACGTGGTATAACAAAAACGCATTTGATATGTAATAACAAAACGCAAATGACAGCTAAACGTAATTTTGTCTATGATTAAGTATGGTTGAAAATTTGATAATTATAATTTTGTCAGAAATAATAATCAGTAATTTGTAATATCTTTGAATCATCATTAACAATGCTGCGACCAAGACGATCGAATCTTTCCGGACAAAGCCTTAATGGTTCTTCCATTAGAGACTATATTTTTGGAAATTTAGAAAATATATTTACGAAAAAAATTATGACGGCACGAAGTTCACCGTGTCAGCTAGTTATAAATAATGGAAGCGTCTTGAAAGTATTAAATCACCAACAGTTACAGTTCCCTACAATCTGCTCGCCATATGTGACATTCAACGAGCCATAGACCATAACTATTTTTACACTTTTGTCATCTCTCACAGTGTGATTATTGTTTTATAACTTTATACAACGAATAATAAATGTCACAAATACATCACGATGTTAAATTGTTTAAGTTCGCTCTTGAATTTCTGTATTAGGGATGCGCGATCTTTCTGAAAAAGATCGATTCGAATTGTCCTCCAAAGAATCGATTCACAAGAAAATTGATGTTTTAAGGATCGATTCCCGTTTAATCGATCTATCAATCTTCTCTTTTAGGAAATCTGGAGAGTAAATATGTGATGAGCTTTTTTTTTAAGCAATTTGAAAGTGTTATTAGTCTTATAATATAGTATAAAACATTAACATACTTAGAATCGAGTGGGCAGAAAAAAAATCGAACAACAATTCTCTAGGGTAAAGTATCGATTCACCGAATCGATTCAGTGCTTCGTATCGATTTATAAAATCGATCTTTTGGGCCTAAAAAATCGATTCTTCGATTAATCGATCTCAGATTGCCATCCCTGTTCTGTATATATTGTTTTACACACGCTCAGTGCAGTTAAACTCTTTTAATAGTTCTATGTAATTGTAAATTGTATGTAAACAATGAATTTTATTAATAATCTTACATATTCATCAACTAAATCAACTTATGCTCTGTATCCCAAGCCTTTGCGTCTAGTTTGGGGATCACTGTTCTATGTAAATTAATAAGTCCAGTGACGTCAAGTCCGGACATCTGCTCCGGTGGTCGGCCCAACGACGAAGACAAAGAGTCGCGCGGGAGGGTTACGGGTGTGTGCTTACGTCCCTCTGTCGTCCCGGACGGAGCGGGCGAGGAGTGCGCCGACCGTAGCACACTCCAAAAAAAAATGTATATAATATGCGCATAACGTCTGTGCAAGAGAAGGAAAATTCGAAATAAAACCCAGTATCAACACTTCAATAAGTAAATCAATTTCCTTCACATAGTGGAGAAGGTCCAGCCCAACGGTGGGACATATATGAGCTGTGATGATGATAATAATGATGAATGGTATATATATATTGATTCTAATATAAAAAAGAATAAATATCTTTTACTAACCTACCTTCGTCCGGTACCTCCGTCACCATTCTACCAACGTACCACTCGACATCGTAGCAGGGTTCATCCATTTCACCTGGAAACGTTATGGTCTTCAACTGTACGTTTCCAGCGATCATTTCTCCCACGTACCTGCAAGCTCTGGAATGAACTACCTGCTGCTGTGTTTCCCGAGCGCTATGACATGTCCTTCATTAAACGAGGTTTAAGAAGAGTATTTCCTTCACGGTAGGCAACGGCCTGGCTGTGCCCCTGGTATTGCAAAGGTCCATGTGCGGCAGCATCACTTACCATCAGGTGTGCTACTTGCTAGTTTGCCACCGTTGGCAATAAAAAAAAATTAAAAAAAAAACTAACATAAAGATAGGTAATTGAAAGGTTAAAAATAGAAAAAAATATATGTAGATGAAGATTCCATTCATCATTGCAGCCCACATACGTCCCACTGTTGGGCTCGGGCCTACTCCACAATGGAATTTGCCCTACTATACCATGCTGGTCAGACATGTTGGTATAGGGTTTCATTTCGAGCTTTCCTTCTCTTGCACAGATGTTATGTGGATATTATGTCTCTTAGTCGTCTTTTACGACACCCACGGGTTAAGGGGTGGTGATCACCACAATAGAGGGGGTGGTGAAATGTATTCTTACTCCGTCACCACACAGAAAATCTTTATATAAATAAATCTTCTGTTCGTGTGTTTGTAATTGAAGCCCTCCTAAACGACTGGACCGATTATGATGGATTTTTTTTTATGTGCTCCAGTGGATTCGAGAATGGTTTAGATTAATAATTGGACCCGGTAGATGGCGCTACTATCGATTTCAAGGAGAATTCTTTTTATTTTTTTAACAGAACAACGTCTGTTGGATTTACTAGTTATTTACATTAACCAACATCCAATTATTACATTTCATAATAATGGCTGCAACTAAAAACTCGATCTATTCTAAGATATACAATCTAATGCAGGAAATTAAATATATACTGCATGAGAAATGGGTTTCTTAGTCCAAATTCCCATAAAAAATCTTTACATCTACATATCTGGTATTTAGATCACACGGTTATTATAATTAAAAGCCGAACACAAGCATTACAAAGGACATTTGATCTACAATAGTAAGGCGGGAAGAAAGATGGACATTGTACAAAGGGACATCAAATACCTGCCTGTTTCACCCCTTTCACGTGATGAGAAGCAATGATCTACAATCGTCGTATTAATTACGTGTTTTTAAAATCAACGGTTCGTATTTATCATATAGCAATAGCCTACTAGCAATCCGCCCTCGCTTCGCTTCGGTTATAGGTTATAGTCGTTTTACCCGCGTAGTTCCCGTTCCCGTGGGAATACCGGGATAAAATATAGCCTAGTTTACGCCTTGATATTATAGCTTTCCATTGGTGAAAGAATTTTTGAAATCGGTCCAGCCGTTTTGAAGATTACCCGGAACAAACAGACAGACAAAAATTTTTTAATTGCTATTTTAGGCATAGGTGTCGTGCAAATAACCGTGTGCGCATGAAAAAAGCCTATTATTTTGACATTACAAACAGACACTCCAATTTTATTTATTGGTATGGTTGGTATAGAAAAGGTAGTAATGCCTTTTTGATGTGAAACTTCTATAGGCGAGGGTAATCCTGATCGTTGGCGTGGCGTAAAGCGACGCATGCCGTGGCGAGGTCTTGCCTCGCTCTATGATAGTAAGTGTAGTTCCGACCGTAATATCGTCACAAGGTATCGAATATAACTATTATATTATTACAAAAATCACTGATTAAAATAATTGAGTTGTCACAATTATTATTCACAGTTATAATTAATTCTTGTATTTAATAAAAATAAATGTTTATTGAATAAAAGTCATAATTTTCTGGAAAAATACCGTAATATTTTATTTATACACTAGCAGCGCCCTGCGGTTTTACCCGCATAGTTCCCCTTCCGGTGGTAATATCGTGATAAATTATAGCCTATGTGTTATTCTGATATGTAAGCTGTATTATTGTGCAATTTCATCAAAATCCATTCAGTAGTTTTTGCGTGAAAGAGCACCAAACGCATATTCACCAACTTTCGGTTTTATAATATTAGGATAATAACGTGTTTTTGTGCGACCATCCTGACCAATAGATAAATTTTGACCCCTAGTTTCATTACCCCGTATCTGAAATAAAAAAATTAAAAAAAAAATCATCTACATACATCACAGATACCAAACAAAGTCACACAGACATTATTTTTATTCAATCCAACGATCCAAAAGATCGATTGATGCATATCTAAAGGACTAACGTACAATATTTTAGGAGCCATATATTTCTATACAAAAAACGTTTAGCTCTTTTGTATGCCAGCATTTAAATTAAACATTAATCTGTGTATGAGATAATAATGTGTGTCACTGACCTCGTTTTGTAAAGAGCTAATTTGAACATATTATTCGAGATTGGTTAGGGTTGATTCACATCGATGTGGTGTACATTAAGCTCTTATATTCATCATCTCCTTATTATGATCTCAGTCTACAAAAGTCCCACTATTGGGCTTGGGTTTCCTCCTTAATGGGTGGGCAATTGACCTCTTATACCAAGCTGGTCAAACGTGCTAGCATAGGTTTTCTGTTGAGATTTCCTTCTTGCATCTATGTTATCTGTATAATATATTATTTAGTCCTTTGATATTATAAGTCAAAGCTGCATATTTTGGAATCAAACTCCATAGTTTTAATTAGTCACAGCTTTTGTTAAACTTCTAGATTTTTTTTTATATACATAATATTTGCGAAGCTAAGAACCGTATAACAGTAACTCGATAATAAATGAGATATCTATAAAATATAATGAATTATATTTTATAGAGAACATCTCATTTATTATCGAGTTTCAACTTTGGATACATTATACGATTTAGTACTTTAGATTCACGTGAGGACTGCCCACCTCTATGATTCTTGCCTCCTCCTTTTCAAAATCGGGATTCTGTATTTTTTTTTCATAATCTACGTTATATACAAATACCAATATATTAGTACTGGTAAATTAGCGATTATTATCATTTGTCAATGGCCTAAAAAAAGAAGGTATGCATTTACAACCAATGGAATATATTCCATTTGAGCAGGATGCTTTCATTATTAGTCATCCTTATATGCTAACGAAACTATAGGGAGTTTTTACAATGAGTTGAACATTTGAGATTTATTTAAACAGAGAACCCCTCTGTAATGAAACATATTTACATGCAATAAAATATCATATTACATTAACGATTTTCAATCAAAAATTACACCCTAATGAAACACGACCCTTATCGTTGTTATTAAATAAAAGGTGAACTAGTATAAAAAGATTCTCGGGACATTATGATGTAAAATAGGTGCAAACAATACAGATAAGATGTACGTGAGGGAACGTATGGTCACCCCATTGAGGCGAAGACGTCGTCTATGGACATTATTATTTTATTAATATGAGGAATGACTCACAGTGTTTTGGTATAGTGAGTATTGTGGTAAAGATCCTTCATAATTAAGCCTTTCGTCGTATACTCTTGAAGGTAGACCTCACCTAGAATGGATTTTGATGAAACTTCACAATAATTATAGCTTACATATCAGAATAACACATAGGCTATAATTTATCCCGATATTTCCACGGGAAGAGGAACTGCGGGTGAAATCGCAAGACACTGCTAGTTACCTATAATGTGAGTATGGCCGCTTGTCACTTAGTCCTGCTTGATATACACTGCCGGTCAAAAGTTTGAGACCACTTGGTACACAGCTTATTAAATCATCATCATCTTGCTCTTATCCCAATTACTTGGGGTCGACGCGATATGTCATCTGTTTTGACATATTGCAAAAAGTTTGGCAATGACTTTTATGACCGGCCGCCTGCCTGACGTCAACCTTCCTTAGGAATGTAATCGTTGATCCAAATGGTACCAGATGGAGTTGGTCCGGGTCAATTTAGGGCTCTTAGTCGTCTTTTACGACACCCACGAGCAAAGCAAGGGTTGGTAGTATTCGAAGCCGCTACCACACAGCTTATTAAATGTAAAATATTTTAAAATCGTGTATGATATCGAAACAATTTATGTGTATATAAGACTTAAGAGGTAGCGGAAAAGAATGCACGATTGCCTCACCATGACTCGCCTCTGGACGTATCGCTGGAGTATAAGTCGTAAGCAGTAAACATCACCGTCATAGAAGGAGGACTAGAAATACAACCAAATCCTATAAAATTACGGCCGGGAAGCGAACCCCAGGTCTCATTAACTGCAGTCACAGCGAAGCAAGGATGGGGAACACTAGCTTTTAATGATGCATTTTAATGCGTTTAAAAATCCAAGTTAAGTAGTTACGCAACACTTAATAACTGGAGTTCACAGAAGTGAAACAATAAAGTTTATCTAAACATAACATTAACGGACACACGAGCTTTATCTAAAACTTTCTCACGTTTAAAATATACTGTATCTTGTGCGTACGCACTTATGGGCACTCTATTTCAAATGTAAAGGCATTATGAATTTTAATGTAATGAATTTTCATCATTTTTTAATTGTAACTTGCAAATTGAACGTAGTTTAGCAAACTATAACCAACCCTCAAAAATTCACTTTCGAGTTATTGAGGTTTTTGTTTCAAATATCTGTTGAAAAGAATGGAACAGTTATTTTGAAAAAACAAATTTATAATGATATTCTGTTTTGGGTTAGTTATTTTGACCAGGATATTTTTTGAGTAGGTGCACAGCACGGTTGAGGGTCTACTTATATACTTAAATCAGTTTCACTCAAGGTGTGGGTTGGTTCTAGTTTGCTTAACTACGTCCAATTTTCAACTTCACCCGCGTAGTTCCCGTTCCCATGAGAATACCGAGATAAAATATAACTTAAGGAGGGTAGAAAGTGAAGGTGTATGAATGTGTATCATCAATTTATTATTATCATTTCGGCTCGAGCCTCCTCCACAATAGAAAAGAAATTGATCCATTATATCACGCTGGTCAGACGTATTAGTATTTTTTTTATGAGCGGGCTATGATAAATGCACATGCCATCCATTCCATCCGGGGCGACGAAAGGACAGCGCGCGGGCCCATAACCCATCCGTACCCATGTCGCCTTCGTCGTTGGGCCGACCACCAGTGCCGAGTTCCTTGTCCTCAGTGGTCGGTCTGACGGAATACTCTTTTGGGTACCCTCACCTTTCGACGTCCCTGTCCTGGGACGTCGGTCGCCGTCGCGCGGTCAGCCTCCTTATGGGTGACGGACTAAAGTCCCCGGTCCGATCCCCGCGGCCTCGGCTAGGGAGACGTTTTAGTATACGGTTAAATTTCAAATTTTTCTTCTCTTGCATGAGTGTTATATGCATATTAATATCTTAGTCGTCTTTTAGGTCACGAAACCCACGGGCAGAAGAGAGGGGGGTGATGAATGGTATTCTTATGCCGTCACCATACGGAAATTGTATACAATGTTAAATAATTCTAAATTAATATATCAGCTCGTAGATGTCCATAGGTTAGACATAAGACATGGTCTTTAATACGAGACTGTTACTGAGAACAGTCCTGTACCACCTACAAACAACGGTTTACAGCGATTGTTACGATGTCACTAGTCTCGTAGGGGTTGTTTTAAGTCTCCGTCGGGCCGACCACTGACGACAAGTGGTCGTCAGTGGTTTAGGAGTGGTAGGACCACACTGTCGACAGTTATCTGTCTACAGCCGCGGGCCGGTCCGTCCGGGGTAGTACCACACTCTCGCAGAAAATCGACGTCTGAGTAGTAGCAATTTGTTACTGCGCTTCGTTCGGTGAGCGAGAGAGCCGGAAGCCCAACTTTCTGAGGGTGATTGCGTGTGGAGGGTTTTGGTGGTGCCCTTGGTATCACCGAGCCTCAATGCACGCATTCACACTCCCTTCGCCTTCTTCGCGGTAGGCAACGGCCTTGTAAAGGTCCATGAGCGGCAGCAACACTTACCATCAGGTATACTGTTTGCTCGTTTGCCACCGTTTGCAATAAAATAAAAAAAAAGTCACCCTGCTCTGGTGGTCGACCCAACGACAAAGGCGACGTGTCAAAGGTGGGTTACAGGTGTGCGTGCTTACGCCCTTCTGTCGCCCCGAACGGAACGGAGCGAGGAGTGTGCCGACCGTAACCCACCCCCAAAAAAAGGGGTTGTTATAAGTCGCATAATTCGGTACATGATAGCGACTAAAGAAGCTTTCTTTCCTATCTGTTGTCGTTTCGTCGAGCAATGTTGCCAGTTCCAGGCATTAATTCTACGAGCTATGTCGGTCACGCTTGTTCTTCTACGAATTGCCGTAATGCACATTTTATTGCATAGAGAAATTCCGAGCATCTTTTCATAGCAGACTGAGCAAATGTGTCTTCTTATGGGACCAAATTTTAGGGAATAAATACTTATTATATACATCTATACAAATTAAGGCCTTTTTTCATGCTCACACGGTTATTTGCATGAGATCTATGCCTAAAATAAAGTTTAAAACATTTTTGGCTGTCTGTCTGTCTGTTTGTTTGAGGCAATCTTCAAAACTTCTGAACCGTTTTTGATAATATTTAACTATCAGATAGCTGTCTATATAAGAAGTAACTTAGGTTATATTTTATCCCGATATACCCACGAGAACGGGAACTACACGGGAAAAGCAACTGAAACCGAAGCGAAGCGAGGGCGGGTTGCTAGTTAATAAATAAATATTTCTATGAAACTCAATACTTGTTTGTTTTGGCAATGAATGAAGTTAATTGTTTTTAAACTCGGACTTTTTATTCAATAAAATACTTTTAAAGTTATACTTTTGGCGCGTTCGATAAAAATGATGAGAGTAAATTTTTATGATACACGCGCACACCTCCATGAAAAAGCACCCTAAAGTAATCTATTCAAAATTTTGAAGATATGCGCGCAAGCCTTCACAAATGTCAACTAGATAATGCGTTATAATAAAACTTTCAATGTATTAAATGCCTTTTTTTTCTATTATTAGTGTCGTTTTTCCTATAAACGTAGGACAACGCGAAGGACAACATTATTAAAAAGATTTTTATGTTTTAACACTTTTTTTTAATTAGTTTTATATTTTTGTTTTTCATGTGTTGTGTCTGTCATAAATAAATAAATCATTAAATCAATCATTACACCAAAAAAGTGTAACTTCTTACGTGCGTACATATGCAGTTATGAACACACAGTTTTTTTTTTTTTTCAAAAATGTGGTACCCCTTTTCACAAAATAAGGATGGGTAAACCCATGTCTTCCTCCATGGGAATAACAAAGTATGATTATAAAACATACTCAGATAAACGAGCTTCTATTAACAATACTTTGCGTAGAATTCTTTTTATTGTTATTTCATTTCTTTATGAGTATATGTATTAGATTCGGTGTACCGTGCATTCCATAACTATTACTTAGGGTTGTCAAATTTTAATAAAATTCAAAAGGAATGATTAAACTAGTAAAACTACCCCTTGGGCAAGACCCCGTGACGCAAAAGGCGACTAAGAGCAAGAAAAGGAAATCTGGAAACTAAACCCTATACCAATACGCCTAACCAGTAGCGTGGTATTATAGTAGGTTAATTGCCCTTCTATTCTGGTGGAGCCCAATAGAAGGACGTATATTAGCCGAAATGAAATAATGAATGATGATAGGAGGAGAGAATAAACTATTTATACTTTTATAATTATACTAATCTTGTGTTAAAATTTTTAAATTTTATGACTGAAAAAAGAACTTCTACCACTGAAAAATCTCATATTTTTCTATAAGCGGTTGTATTTTGATTACTAATTTTATTTGTGATTATAATTGAAAATTCTTAGGTAGTCATAGATTTTTATATTTTATTAAGAGTGGTAGGACCACACTGTCGACAGTTATCTGTCTACAGCCGCGGGCCGGTCCGTCCGGGGTAGTACCACACTCTCGCAGAAAATCGACGTCTGAGTAGTAGCAATTAGTTACTGCGCTTCGTTCGGTGAGCCAGAGAGCCGGGAGCCCAACTTTCTGAGAGTGTTTGCGTGTGGAGGGTTTTGGTGGTGCCCTTGGTGTCACCGAGCCTCGATGCACGCATTCGCACTCCCTTCACTTTCTTCGCGGTGGGCAGCGGCCTTGTAAGGGTCCATGAGCGGCAGCAACACTTACCATCAGGTGTACTGTTTGCTCGTTTGCCACCGTTGGCAATAAAAAAAATAAAAAAAAAGATGGCAATTGAAAATAAAATATCAAGGCCAATAAATATTGCAGCAAGAGTGGAAAAATATAAATGACGTAAAGAGAAGGACTGAGATAGCCATATACATACGTGTAGTTTAATTTTATGACTTACTAGCAATCCGCCCTCGCTTCGGTTTTAGTCGCTTTACCCGCGTAGTTCCCATTCCCGTGGGAATACTGGGATAAAATATAGCCTATATTACTCCCTGATATTATAGCTTTCCATTGGTGATTGAATTTTTGAAATTGGTCTGGTGGTTTAAGCGTGAAAGCGTAACAAACAAACTTACTTTTGCATTTATAATATTAGTAAGGATCTTTAAATTAATTGTCATCTGATAAGATGTTAAAGAAGCGATACTCGTACTTCGACCGCGCTATATTTTTATGAACTACACAGAAACAAAACTATTTAAGCTTCGTTGGCAACCCTGGCGAGGCATACTCGTAGGAATCATATTTATTGGCTATAAATCATGGCAGTCATAGGTCACACATCTATGAATGTCTTACACCTCTTAGCTAGACAAAATATTATGGGCCATTCAGTAAAATAGTTGCGAGTCCATACCTGGATATTATAGTAACAAATTGTGAAATTATCATGGGTAACAAACAAAAAAAAAAAGATAAGCACTTGTAGTTAGAAAATGCCGCCTTTATAACACAAATCCACAAAAAAATACTGTGTGCTGATTGTTAGACTATAATTATTTGGCGTATTTTTTTTCAGCTGAACACAATTCTGAAGTTAGATTTAAGGGTCAAACAGTAAATAATCCAGAAAAAACTTCAAAAACCCGATAAACATTGCGATCTAGTCTAAAAAAGTGATGTGTGCCGGTCAAATTATGACTTTTTAGCATATTTTTTCCGTTGAATAAGAAACTGAAATCAAAATTGAGATTCAAAGAGCAAATAATCAAGAAAACCCAAATGATATATTGAACATATGTAAGTGCCACTGCAGGGTTTTAATGGTAATAATGGTTTTCCTTGTGCTAACGGAGTAAGAATACAATTCACCAACTCATTTTTTGCGCTTGGATATCGTAAAAGCCGATTAAGGGATATAATATGCATATAATATCTATGCAAGAGTAGGAAAACTCGAAATAAAACCCTATACCAACACGTTTCACCAGCGTATATATGTATATTAATGGTATAGTAAATCAATTTCTCTTCGATAGTGGAGGAGGCCCGAGCCCAACAATAGGACGTGTATGGGCTGAGATGATGATGAAATGATTTTAAATCAATGTTCTTAGAATTATATTAAATTACTAGCAACCCGCCCTCGCTTCGCTTCGGTTATAGTCATTTTACCCGCGTAGTTCCCGTTCCCGTGGGAATACCGAGATAAAATATAGCCTAGTTTAGGCCCTGATATTATAGCTTTCCATTGGTGAAAGAGTTTTTGAAATCGGTCCAGCCGTTTTGAAGATTACCTGGTACAAACA
This sequence comes from Lymantria dispar, assembly GCA_032191425.1. Taxonomy (NCBI): domain Eukaryota; kingdom Metazoa; phylum Arthropoda; class Insecta; order Lepidoptera; family Erebidae; genus Lymantria; species Lymantria dispar. Next base: position 3,091,296 of record CM063444.1, on the reverse strand, counting down.
GACAGACAGACAGAGACAAAAAATTTTTAATTGCAATTTTAGGCATAGGTGTCGTGCAAATAACCGTGTGAGCATGAAAAAAGCCTATTATTTTGACATTACAAACAGACACTCCAATTTTATTTATTGGTATAGATTATCTGTATTAAATTCTTAAATTTACTGAGAATAGCCCTAATCCCCAGTCGCCGTACACACCGTATGACATTGCTCTTATTTTTTAACGGTCCAAATGACGTATGATTGATAATGATTACGAACGAGAAATGTACCGGTCACCCAATAAAGTGACAATGCAATATATTTATATCATCGTCTCGGCTTATAAACGTCCCACTGCTGGGCTAGAGCCTCCTCCACAATAGAAGGGAAATTGTCCTTACTATACCACGCTGCACCATGCATTTTCCTGTGTGGTGACGGTTTAAGAATACAATTCACCAATCCCTATCTTTCCCGTGGATGCCGTAAAAGACGACTGAGGTATATAATATGCAGATAAGATCTGTGCAAAAAAAGGAAAACTCGAAATGAAACCCTATAAGAACATGTCTGACCAGCACGATATTGAAGGTTAAATTCACTCACATTGTGGAAGAAGCCCGAGCTCAACAGTGGGATGTATGTGGACTGCGATGACGACACCATGCTGGTCAGACAGGTTGGTTCGGGTTTGTTTCGAATTTTCCTTTTCTTGCATAGATGTTATATGCTTACTATATCAATTATGTATATGCCTTAATCGTCTTTTACGACCTCCACAGAAATTTTATATTTCTATACCAATAAATAAAATTGGAGTGTCTGTTTGTAATGTCAAAATAATAGGCTTTTTTCATGCTCACACGGTTATTTGCACGACACCTATGCCTAAAATAGCAATTATAAATTTTTTGTCTGTCTGTCTGTCTGTCTGTTTGTTCCGGGTAATCTTCAAAATTCCATCCTTCCCTTCTTTAAGAATCCTTCAAGAATCCCACGCGGGACAACACTTTGTGTGATCCACAACTTGTTGTTCTGAGTCTGGATGTAATTTGTGTCCGTTAATTATATGTTTGTAAAGTTCCCAGCAATACAAGGATTATTTCCTTAGTGCATGGTGTTGTCTTAAAATTATAAAAATAAAATTATAAAAAAAAAACGACTGGACCGATTTCAAAAATTCTTTCACCAATGAAAAGCTATAATATCAGGCCGTGATCTAGGCTATATTTTATCCCGGTATTCCCACGGGAACTACGCGGGTAAAACGACTATGACCTATAACCGAAGCGAAGCGAGGGCGGATTGCTAGTTTATCCCTAAATATTGATTACGTTTAGTATTCTATAGCTAGTTAATTTTCTCATGAAAAACTAAACGAGTGGAACGCTATTTAGAAATGAAATAAATTCAAGATATTTCTTTTTCTTTGAACTGGTTAGCCTCAGATGATTGTTATACCCTTACGCGAACTAGTGGTAAACGCAGAGGGCTTTCAAATCAAAATATTTAATTAAGGGGCAAAAGGAGGCTGGAAGAAGCTTTGCCCTGTGGGATACGAAGCTCGGTTTGGGGCGTTGTTGAGGGCAATACGATAGTCACATTAGATTCATTGTTTAATATGCGGCATGTTTTCGTGTAGTGACGGAATAAGAATACAATTCACCGCCCCCTATCATACCCGTAGATGTCGTAAAAGACGACTGAGGGATACAATATGCATATGACATCTCTGCAAGAGAAGAAAACCTAAAAAAACTATAGTATAGTATATTAAAAATTATTTAGTAGTACTTTAACAAGCCCGCGATTCATCTGTACGTATGATGAGGGAAAAGAAACGGGCTTGTTAAATTGTTCTTAAAAGTGTATCCTATATCATCATAATCTTATTCCACAGTGATAGAATTAAAAACAGAGTGATTAGGAAACGTTGTGGTATGAATGTAGATGTAGTGACAAGGATTGAGAAAGGAATGCTAAGTTAGTTCGGCCATGTAGAGAGAATGAATGAAAGGAGACTAACAAGGAGAATTTATAAGGCGAATGTGAACGGAAGCATTGGAAGGGGAAGACCGAGGCGGACGTTCCGCAATCAAATCGGGGACGTTCTTAAGAAAGACCAGGTTAGGAGTACCCTGAACCGAAGAACATGTATGAGGAGATTAATGAATGTGGAGGAGGCGAAAGTGGTATGTCAAGATCGTAGCAAGTGGAAGGAAATGGTCTCTGCCTACCCCTATGGGAAAGAGGCGTGATTATATGTATGTACTAGCAACCCGCCCTCGCTTCGCTTCGGTTTTAGTCGTTTTACCCGCATAGTTCCTGTTCCCGTGAGAATATCGGGATAAAATAGTTTACTCCCTGATATTATAGCTTTCCATTGGTGAAAGAATTTTTGAAATCGGTCCAGCCGTTTTGAAGATTACCCGGTACAAACAGACAGACAGACAGACAGACGGACAGACAGACAGACAGACAGACAGACAGACAGACAGACAGACAGACAGACAGACAGACAGACAGACAGACAGACGGACAGACAGACAAAAAAATATATAAAGTGTATTTTAGGCATATGTATAGTGCAAATAACCGTGTGAGCATGAAAAAAAAAGTGAGCCGTCGCTCAGGACGCCTGACAGATGTGAAACATCGAAACTATTTTTATACGAGTAGCGACATGGTATCGAATATAAAGTATCGATACTGAACTCGTGAATAGTATCGAAAGATAAGTAACGTACTGTTTAAAGTATCGAGTACTTTTATTTACTTTATCTTTATGTATCGAGTACTTTTCTTTCGATAACGATACTTTTATATTCGATATTTTAGTCAATAAGTACTTTTTGGTAGGTATCGTATCGAATAAATTATCCATTTTAAAATTGACTTTACGACTCATATTTATGGTAACGTCATTTAGTACAAACGAAATGAACCTTCTAAAACGTAGCTTGAAATAATTTGCGATTTATAAACCAGAAATAGCGGCATCTATCGAGCAAACGACTAACTCTAAGCTACAAGATATTTTTTAAAAACTCTCTAATTCTGTAATGATAATAAGACAAGCTGTTTAAAGTGAGTCAAAATCCAATTCTTAAGGACTTGGTGATATACAAACATATAAATACACAGCTGAAACTAATAAAAGCCTATAAAAAATTAAATGCTTTCATCCGTTCGCAGACATTCTTTCCGCACGAAGAGTGTGATTTAGGAAACAGAAATGGCGGCATTTATCGAGCTAACGACCAACTCTCAGCTTCAATATATTTAATAAAAAAAATTTTAATCCTGTAATGATAATAAGACAAGCTATCTAAATAATTTTAACGTCATTGGTCCTCCTTAAATTTTCAACTTTTAAATGAAATTTGACTGTTTAAAGTGAGTCAAAATCCAATTCCTATGAAGTCGGTAATATACAAAGAAATAAATATATATACACCTGAAACTAATAAAAGCCTATAAAAAAACGGTTCTCCAGTTTTCGTAGCTGAAAGTAAACTAAATACCATACCTACTGGTATATTTATATTACTAAGTTAGAGAATTTTACATTAATTTATAAAACAAGTATTTATGCATAAAAGAACATTAGATTACGACAGGAACTAATACGATAAAACTAAGGCATAAAGTATTAATAAAATATCGCGATTTGTTTCCAAAAAATGATGATTTTTATTCAATAAACATTTATTTTCATTAATATACATTATAAGTAACAATTTACTTTGAGTTCACTAGATGGCGCTGTACAAAATTTTAAATGGCACCATGGTTTCATTACAAAAATGTAGGTATATGCATCCAAATATTTATTTAATATATAATTATTAGGGGACCGCGAGGCGTGGCGTTAAACGCCACGCGACAATCACGGCTCCAATTTTATTTATTGGTATAGATTCCACAGAAATCCTACTATAAGGCTCAGGCCGCCTTCGCAATAGGAGGGAAATTAACCTGCTTAGCCGCGCTAGTCAGAAATGTTGGGTTTCATGTGAAGTAATCCTTTCCTTGTTAAGATATTATGTGCATATTATAATCCTTAATCGTTTCTTACGATACTTACAAGCAATCGAGGGGCTGGTAAATCTTATTCTTACTCCGTTACCATACGGAGAAAATATTATCATATTCTTGTTTATTTGTAATCCATATTTCATATTTCTTTTTTTTTATAATAGAAAAGAGAAAGTCATCTGCTAAATCAGGTTGTTTGCATATAGCATTATTTTTCTTTCACACTACTACTGCTTACATACTTTAGTCACTAATAATAACGTTCAAATGAAAAGAAAGAATTGCACACCCTTTTCTTTTCCCTTCACAGGATATTTTTAGTTCGACGTTATAAACCGAATCAACATCGTTATTGTGTTTAAAAAGGGCTCTTAAATATTTATTCACGGTCTTTTAACTTACTCATAATGGGTTATAGTGATAAATATTGTTTTTGATGACAAGAATTGTATAGGGTGAAATTAGGGAAGATATTCGATTACGGATAAATGGTGTCGACACCCTTTTATACATTAGGGTTGCATGCTATAGACGAATGTATGTCGACTAACCCTAAATTTTAGGACACCTTTGTTATGTTATCGGAGTCAGAATACAATTCACCAACCCCTTTTTTGCCCGTGTGATTTTTCTTGTCTTATTTTAATTGCAAACGCTGGCAAACTAGCATACAGTACCTGATGGTAAGTGTTGCTTATGAACCATTGTAAAGCCGCTGCCTACCGTGAAGAAAGTGAAGGTAGTGTGAATGCGTGTATTGAGGTTCGATGATACTAAAGGCATCACTAAAACCCACTACACGCAAACACCCTCAGAGAGCTTGGCTGCTGGCTCTCTCCCTCACCGAACGAAGCGCAGTAACAAATTGCTACTACTCGGAGTGAGGTACTACTCCGGACGTACCGGCCCGCGGCTGTAGACAGATAACTATCAACAGTGTGGTCCTATCACTAGTGTTTCGTGAAATATATGATATGCAGAGACCATCTCAATCTCATGCAGGAGAAGGAACATGCGATATAAAACTCTTAATCCAATCTGTTTGACCAACGTTGTATAGTAGATTGCCCTCTTTTTGAGTAGGAAGCCCGAGCTCAACAACGTAATGAGCTGAGAAGAAGAAGACGACAATATGAATGACATATCCATAACATATTCCGTGTGGTGACGGAGTAAGAATACAATTCACCACTCCCTATCTTGCCCGTGGATGTCGTAAAAGACGACTATGGGATATAATATGCACATAACATCTGTGCAAGAGAAGGAAAACTCGAAATGAAAGGCAACATGTCTGACCAGCATGGTAGGTCAAATTCTCTCTTATTGTGGAGGAAGCCCGAGCCCAACAGTGGGACGTATGTGGGCTGCGATGATAATGATCACATTCATGTTAATTTAATTTATGAGTACGGTTTGAAATGAAATTTTATGTGATGGACCACAATGGCGACAGTCGTCTGTCTACAGCTACGAGCTGGTCTGTCCGGGGTAGTACCACACTCTTGCAGAAAATCGATGACTGAGTAATAGCAATTTATTACTGCACTTCGTTCGGTGAGCGAGAGAGCCGGGAACAGCATTTTGAGGGTGTTTACATATGCAAATATATGAGCTGGTCATCAGCACCTGATCCTCAGTAACACCAGGGGTACGGCCGCCTAATTGCTTACCGTGAAGAAACTGCACTTCTTAAACCATATTTAAAGGGAAGTAAGTGCCATGTTGCCTATTTTTTTTATTGTTATTGGTGGCAAAGATCAAATAGCACACTTGATGATAAGTGATACTACTGCTCATAGATCTTTGCTAGACCGCTACCTACCGTGAAGAAAGTGAAGGGAGTGGAAATACGGTTCGGTGACACTAAAGACATCACCAATACCCACCACACGCGAACACCCTCAGAAAGTTGAGCTGCCGGCTGTCTCACTCACCGAACGCAGTTCAGTAGCAAATTGCTACTATTCATACATCGATTTTCTGCGAGCGTGGCGACTACTGCGGATGGACTGGCGGCAGTGTGCACATAGAAATTTTTATTCTATTTTCCACCTATTGTGAAGTAGGTACCAGCCCATAAGAGTTGAGAGGATGACTTAGTATCCAATTCTCCTCGTCTTCTAAGTTAATATAATTTTCTCTCTTCCCTGCTAAGGTAGAATGATTAAGGTAGCTCTCTTACAAAACAAAACATCAGTATCCTACACCACGTGGTACAATAATTTGAAACGTTTACACACAACGAGACGAATTTAACATTCACCTGCATTATTCATTAGGGACCATACATAGGTTGAAGCATCAGCTGAACAACTGTTACTCAAAGTTCTTGAATCCCTTCACAATGTGCTGGATCACAATCGCGTACTGGAAATTAGCTTTGCTTCTACAATAGACGAGATGGTTACAATATCAGCATTGTCCTGCTTTTATCTCAATCATTTGAGTTCTACTTAATTTGTGTTCTTCTTTCATAGGTTATATTGCACAAGTTATTGGCAATAATATTATGATCTATGACATCGAGCCTCCCGGGGAATGTAATTGTTGACGAACTGGAGTGGGTCCAGCGGCCCAGGCATATGTAAAGTCTTTATTCGTCTTTTACGACATTCACAAGCAGCGGTTGTAAATATTCGTAGGCGTTACCACAGAACATATTAATGAATATACAAGATCATGATAATGATGACTACAGATAGAGCGGGGGATCGGCTGAAAGACTGCTTCAAAATTTATGAAGCCCGTCAAAAGGTGATTGGTGCTTGATGTCTAATTACCTCTAAAATATACAATGAAAAGTAATATTAAGTATTATTGCTGATTACTTTTTTAAAACTTTTATAATATTTGGCTAATTAGCACGTTGAAGTGTTTATGGGCAAGCCACATCCCTCAACGAATTGGCAACCGCCGGAGAAGAAAACTTTTCGAGTGACGACCACATATAGAACGATGCAGCGTAGGACGAGAGCCTTTATTTATCCATTTATTATCTCATAAACGTCCACTGTTATATATAAGCTGCCTCACAAGAATATCGCTTGGAACGGTCTTGTGCCACTTGGCATCCAACGATTGCCTGCACCTTTCAAGATATCGTCAGTTCATTTAGTGGAGGGTCATCCTACGCTGCCTCGTTTGATTCATGGTTGGCACTTGAGAACGTTTACTTCCCAACGGTTGTTGGTTTAACGACGCAGGTGGCCTGCTCATTGCCATTTCAACGTGCTAATTCTTTGGGCTATGTCGATCACTGCTGTTATACTACGGATTTCCTTATTCCGGATTTTACCACGTAGAGAAATACCGAGCGTAGCTCCTTATAGCGTATTTGAGTCTTTCTACGAGGCCGGAATTTAGAGACCATATTTCAATGTATCTCATCGCTGGTAGCTCATTTAAAGTATACTTTTCAATTATAATATAATTTATTTTCTTTCTTCAAGTAAAGTTTGAGTAGCACTGATCTGTAATGCGTGGTAAAATGTAGAGGTCACGCGCCGTCGGGCGTGCGTCTATGAGGCATCTAGATTGTAGATAATAGCCGTTCAAATACGAACTGATTTTATTATTTTTATGGATGGGTCATAGATAATCATCGAAGCTCAAAATTGTATATTTAGTATAAACTAGCCGACCCGGCGGACTTCGCGCCGCCATATTTTTTTTTCGTAAATACATATATTTTGTAAATTTCCAAAAATATACTCTGTGCAAATAACGCAAATGACTATAGCTGTCATTTGCGTTTTGTTATTACATGATATTTGCGTTTTTATTATATCACGCTTTATTCTCTTGTAATCTCTTTGACGTTTTATGTTAAATCCTACGGGAACCCGGTCGAACGGGTTAAAAAGTATCTTATGTCCGTCTCCTAGTTCTAAGCTACCGCACCGCCAATTTTTAGGTAACTCAGTACAGCCGTTCTTGAGTTATAAATAGTGTAACTAACACGACTTTCTTTTATCTATACCAATAAATAAAATTGGAGTGTCTGTTTGTAATGTCAAAATAATAGGCTTTTTTCATGCTCACACGGTTATTTGCACGACACCTATGCCTAAAATAGCAATTAAAAAATTTTTATCTGTCTGTCTGTCTGTCTGTCTGTTTGTTCCGGGTAATCTTCAAAATGGCTAGACCGATTTCAAAAATTCTTTCACCAATGGAAAGCTATAATATCAGGGCGTAAACTAGGCTTTATTTTATCCCGGTATTCCCACGGGAACGGGAACTACGCAGGTAAAACGACTATAACCTATAACCGAAGCGAAGCGAGGGCGGGTTGCTAGTATATAATATACGTGTGACGATGTTATGAATACAATTCACCACCCCGATGTACGTGGGTGTTGTAAAAGATGACATATAAATAATATCTATGCAAGGGAAGGAAAACTAGATAAAAAGCTATATGTCAACAACTCTGATGAGCGTGGTATAGTAGGTCAATTATGCTCCCAATATTATACAATTCACTACCCCCACCCACCGCAAAAGACGATTAAGGGATTAAATATGCGTATAACATCTATTAAAGAGAAGGAAAACTTGAAATTAAACCCTATACCCTAACATCTGACCACCGTGGTACCGTATGTAATATCCTATTTTAGCTCAATAGTAGTATATGAGCTGAAATAATGATGATGATGATCTATGCAACAGAAGGGAAACTTAACATAAAACCCTGTACCAACACGTCTGACCAGCGTGGCATATTAGGTCCATTTCCCTCCTATTGTGGCGGAGGTCCGAGCCCAATAGTGGGACTTTTGTGTGATGTGATATGAGAGTAAAAAGTATGTGAAAAGAAAATACAATTTTTATAAAATAATTACGAAAGCAAAGGAATATTTACACTATTTCTTTTACACCATTCTTAAACACTAGTTATCTATTACTTTTAAAAGTTTTCGTAAACATACAGGTTTCCTAAGTAATATTAAGATATTGAGCGGTATTAAAAAAATATATATATATTATTGCTTAAATTTAATTTTGTTTTTAACCCTTCAACACTTTAAAATACTATAACAATAAATGCGTTTCGATAAACGTTACAAAACCATTGCAATGCAATAATTTTTTTTTTCACCTCCTTATGACCATTGAATCGATAAAAAATATTACAAATTTAATTATTCGACTGCACAGATGGCGTAGTGGTTAATATACGACCTATAATGACGGTGTCGTGGGTTCATATCCCACGCAGGACAACACTTTTTCTGATCCACACATTGTTATTCTGAGTCGATGTAATTTGTGTCTGTTAATTATGTTTTTAAAGTCCGCCGCAATACAAGGATTATTTTCGTAGTGCAGTGTGTTGTTTTTAAAAAAAATGAGGAAAGAATGAAGCGTAAATTTGAAATAGAGATTATAAGCACAGTTTTATTCTTAAATTACCGTCATTTGGCTAGACTTGGTAGTGGTAGGACCACACTGTTGATAGTTATCTGTCCAAAGCCTCGGGCCGGTCCGTCCAGGGTAGTACCACACTCTCGCAGAAAATCGACGTCCGAGTAATAGCAATTTGTTACTGCGCTTCGTTCAGTGAGCGAAAGAGACGGAAGCCCAACTTTCTGAGGGTGTTAGCGTGAGGTGGGTTTTAGTGATACCTTTAGCACGGTAATATAATCTACCAGTAATCCAACTTCATACAAACGGACCAAACGCGAGCTATACCTACGCGCCTCGATCTCGGCATGCGCTCGGCATGTAGACAGTCGCGACTGTGCTGCAGTGACGAACGAACGGTGTGTTGTTTTTTTAACAATAACTGCGCGAATTTTCACTAAAATACATAATTATACACATATTTAATATGACAAGTAGGGTATATTGTGCTGTTTTTGGTTGCATGAATTCGTCCATAACGAATCCAGAGATACCTTTTTTTAGATTACCTGGAAACTCTGAAAGGTAAGATTATAAAATAATTTTACTTACCAGTAGGTAGGTACATAATGTGTGTCGTTTTAATTTCCTTTTATCTCCCGAAAAAAAGTTGTCTGGATTAATAAATAAAGTGAATAAAGTGATTGACACGAGTGAAATAGGTAGTTATAGGCGGTTCATGAATCATGTTACGGTAGGTACGCTTGTGTTAAAACTCATAATGTGTTTTGTTTTGTTAGTTTATATAATTCAAAGTAAAGACGTGGTATTTTATTATTAACAATATATCTTTATTGTACTATGTGTATGAATAGTACTAGGAAAAAATAATTTGACCGTCTGTCTGTCACTAGATAATTTAAATTTATAGACCGATTTGTTATTTAAACATAAACATAAACATGCTTTTTTTTAATTAAAACTACCAATCAAAAATCAACACGCATTTTTATTGAACATTTCCTATTCAATTCACAAAGTATTTTATTTGTTTATATAAGAAAAGTATATACAAAACTAAATGGAAACACAAAGTAGACAAATGTAATTAAAATGCTGGAGGCGGGCAGCCCTATCACATGTTTACGTTTAGGCATTTAATTCAAGGTTACGGCCGAGATACATTACTGGATAGATGACTATACTGTGCCTTTAGTATCACCGAACCTCATTGCACGTATTCATACTCCCTTCACTTTCTTTGCGATAGACTACGGCCTTGCAAAGGTCCATGAGCGGCAGTAAAACACTATCAGGTGTTCTGTTTTCTCGTTTGCCACCGTTTGCAATAAAAAAAATGACTACCGATACCAACTTCTTTGTCTCCGGTGGCCGTATGGTATGTCATTATCTGTCTTCTCTCTTTGGAAATGATGTAATTCTATAAATAAAAACCTTTTCTTTGTTTCAGGTAAGAATATCAATGAAATCCTGTAGTATTATTCAGAGTAAGCCCAATGGCATGTCGTGAGTAAAATCAAGAAGGTAATCCTCAAAACAAAGTTCTCTTGGTAGATTTTAAAACCTTTAAAAAGGCATTTCATCATCATCATCATCATCATGATGATGAAATGCCTTTACTTTAATGCCAAAAAGGCATTTACTCCGCAATAAATTGATCCAGTGTCTGAAATCACAGGTCTACGACCAGTATGTGTTGCCAGTGATGACTTATGGCACGGAAACGTGGTCCCTAAATGTAGACCCCATAACCAAGCTCAAAGTCGCTCAGCGTGCTATGGAGCAGGCTATGCTCGGGATTTCTCTGCGAGATAGAATCCGGAATACGGACATTCCCAGAAGAACGGGTGTAACCAACATAGCACAAAGAATTAGCACGCTGAAGTGGCAATGGGCAGGCCAATTCAACGATGCAGTGTAGGACTATCTTAGTCTCACGTCTAACAAGCTATTGTTATTATAGAGATTTATATCTAGCCTCTACAGAATTAGTTATTAAACATTTTGATACAAATTTATTGCCAGTAATAAGTATAGGATCCCGCTATAGAACGACCTTCACCGAGATGTTTATTTGATGAAACTTATTTTTTATTTAATTTAATATGTCAATAAATATATTGCATATGGGTTGCATAACAAATTTTGGTCCAGAGTATGATTAATTAATAATTAAAAAAAAAAATTTTTTTTTGAACATTGCCCCGGTTTGATTATTAGACAAATTCTATACCAATCGAAAGTATGAAGCCCATCTTCATACTTTCGATTGGTATAGAATTTGTCTAATAATCAAACCGGTGCAATGTATAAAAAAAAATATAAAAATAAGTTTCATCAAATAAACATCTCGGTGAAGGTCGTTTTATAGCGGGATCTTAGACCATAAGTAAATTATTCTATACTAGCGACCCGCCCTCGCTTCGCTTCGGTTTCAGTCGCCTTATCCGTGTAGTTCCCGTGGGAATAACGGGATGAAATATAGCCTATGTTACTCCCTTATATTATAGCTGTCCATAGGTGAAAGAATTTTTGAAATCGGTTCGCTGGTTCAGTCGTGAAAGCGACACAAACAAACTTACTTTCGCATTTATAATATTAGTAAGGCTAAAAATTCTTAAATATTTTTAGTATAACACTCACGTAAATATCCGAAATCATTATTTATTAAAGTAAATACAGAAAAAAGAGACTTTTGAAATATTGTCAATGTATTAATAATGACTTTTAAACCTGACTTCAATGTGTTTAAAGAGATTTGCTCAAAAGGTGCAGCGCTTGTGGCGAGATTTTTATGAGTTGTTAGAAGGCAGCTGCGCGCACGCACCTTGTGCAGATGTAAGGGACACGTGTAGACGATAACTGTTTTGTTTTAAACTTGAAAAGTGTAACAAGATTGATTCCTTCATGATTTTATATAAACAGGAAGAAACAGCACAGCAGCTCATATAACGCCCACTACTGGGCTCGAGCCTCCTCCATAATAGGAGGGAAATTGACCTACTAAACCACGTTGGTCAGACGTTGGTTTAGGGTTTTATTTGTGTTTTCCCTTCTCTGGCATAAATGTTATATGCATATTATATCCCTTAGTCGTCTTTTACGACACCCACGAATAGGAGTGGGGGTGATGAATTGTATTCTTACTCCGTCACCACACGAGACAGAACCGGGCAACTTAAACAGTAATTTCACCGATCGTGCCGACTACTATATGATATGCTCGTTTTTATACGAGGTTTAAGAAGAGCAACCTCTTCAAGCTTGATGAGCGGCAGTATCATTTACCATCAGGTGTGCTGCTTGCTCACTTGCCACAAATTAGACAATAAAAAATATCATCACAGGTGGTAAGGTAATCGACCTCTCAGACTTTATTTATTTATTGTATGTAAATAAAGATATAGTTCTTTGATTCAAGCTGTGTTCGAGCTTCCTCCGTAAAGGGAGGGATATGGAGCTACTGTTATTAGTCAGACGGGTGGGCATAGAGTTTTACTTCAAGTTTTCCTTTTGTTGCATAGATGTAAAATGCATATACCTAATGTTGTTTAGCTGTCTTTTAAGATACTCATGGGCATGATAGGCTGCGACCAATCGTATTCACACACCGAAAACATGCAATATTAAAATATAATTTACAAAAAAAAAAATATTAAAACAGTCACTAACAAAATTAGAAACAGACATTGAAATTGTATTAATTTGTATAGATTAGCCGGACGACTCTTACGTACATATTCTCAATTTTACATATTATTTGAAATTAATCTAATATCTACACTACTGAGTCGACATAGCCAAGTGCTAAGAAGATCCTGCAAGAAGCTCAGTTATTTTAATCTCTCATGAGTGTCTAGCGCGCGCTATTCGTCAACCTGGACGAAATGGACGGCGGGTGTCCATGTCATAGCTCGCCCAAAAATATGTCTATAAAGTCCATATGTGATGGCGAACAAAGAAAGCAATATATCATCACTCATTGACAAAAAAAAAATGACAGCGCGCTGAGCTTCTTGCCGAATCTTCCCAGCTTGTAACCGCGTTCTGTCTGATCCGGTGGCAGCTTATTTTATTATTTCAAATGATGTGTAAATTTGACAATATGTACGTGCTTGTAAAGATTCTATACGGAGTATATGATGTCATTTTGAACAATTTTCCAACAGTTCTTCAGAGCAGTCCCTATGAAAGAGCCGGTAGAGTACAAAGAGTTACCCAAAATCTCTCCGCGCCGTTTCAGTGGCTCCAACCTGTCTGTAAGATTCAGAGCACGTCTTTGCAGAGTCAAGAGGCGCCCCTGCTCAGAGATGTGAACTCCACATGAAGAAGTCTGAACGTGTTATTTGTATAGCACAAGACGCTATCTTGATTTTCCTGGCTCTATTCAGGATATTTAGCTTTTTGCTTGCTAATTTTGCTTTATTAGGAGGACTAATGACTTAAAAATGGACTTTGCTTGATATTCCGACACCGAGTATCCCAAAACTCTCCGAAATTTGGAGAGTTACTCTTTGGAACAGAGACGCCATGATAAACGGGTCCTTCTTTGCAGTGAAAGTACAAACTTGGGTCTTGTATGAGTATTCCACAATACTCGGGACGGAAACGCGCTACACGTGGATCCTAGATCATAAATATGTGCAGACCAATTGTTAAATAAGCAAACAAGTAGTGTGATAACTTTTTTTTAATAATATGTAAATTTTGTAGTTAAAAATGTCACGGAAATATGGTATCCTAATTTTATGTTAATTATCATGTACAATAAAACAATTTCTGTAGCAGCTGTCTTATAAGTACGGAAATATTAACATCTGGTCTTGCTGTTAAGTCAAAACACAAAAACCAGAGTAGCGCACACCTTTTTAACTTACCACAGAAGGTATACTTGGGAGTTTTGATGTTATCTGTAGTATTTTAAGTGCTTGTAATAACAAAATGAAAATCGTTTAAAATTACACACAAATATTAAATAATTTTGATTACAAGACGCAGACATTTTAAAACACCTGGTCTGGTCCAGCAACGTATCAATATTTTATTCATTATTTGACTGATTTTTTTTATTGCAAAAGGTGGCAAACGAGCAAAGAGTACACCTGATGGTAAGTGTTACCTTTGCAAGGCCGCTGTCTTTGAAGAAAGTGAAGGGAGTGAGAATGCGTGCCATTGCAGGTTTAGTGATACTAAAGGCATCACTAAATCCTATCACGCGTAAACGCTTCCAGAAACTTGGGCTTTCGGCTCTCTCACTCACCGAACGAAGAACTTTCTGAGGATGTTTGCGTGAGGTGGGTTTTAGTGATGCCTTTAGTATCACCGAACCGCATTGCACGCATTCACACTACCTTTTCTTTCTTCGCGGTAGGCAGCGGCCTTGCTAAGTTCCATGAGCGGCAACAACACTTATTATCAGGTGTAGGTACCTACTGTTTGCTCGTTTGCTACCGTTTCCAATAGAAAAATTAAAAATAAGGTGTCCTTGAATCAGTCAAGACATAAGCTTATCTGCCATCTTAGAATTTAAAAAACTATTTAGCATAGCGGTCTCTGAAACTAGTCAGATTTTTAATAGGTATACGCGTATAGGAAGCCATATAAATCTTAAGGAAATTATAAGCACCATTAGAGGATGTATCAATGACCGTCCGCTCCATAAAATGATAAATAAAAACCTATTCTCACCTTAATCCTTAGCAAAAAAAAAACGGTAATAAATTGAGGCTCCAAACAGCCTTGATTTGGCTCAGGGTTGACAAGATTTTTTTATCAATCAAAACAATTTAAAACAAATCATAATGCTTAGTAATCGGTAAAAAATTATAAAATTTTGAAAAACTCCCAAAACAAACTAAAATAATATTACGTTCTCTTTCAACAGGAATAATCAATTTATTGGCATTTAATGATTGTACTGACACACGTATCGAGTAATCATACGCCATTACATCATTTTGGAAAAGAGCTGATACTCTTGCATTTCGGGGCGGATATTAACCTAACATAGCTATGAACTAGAGATGTGAAAAAATAATCGATTTTAATAAAAATCGATTATCAATCGACTATTTTTTTGTAATAATCGATTTTTATATTCGATTTTCAAAATAATAAATAATCGATTATTTTTATATTAAAATTAATCGTTTATATCACTGCCAGATTTCCTAAAAAAACTGTCATTACAATACTACGTGCAGTGTTTCATACTATATTAGAAAATAAAGCTCATATTTCCTAAAATAAAAGGTCATCATAATCCTGTTGGGAGAAAAAAAAAACGGTTATTTTGTAATCGATTATTTATTTTTATTTAATCGATTATTTTATAATCGATTTTTTTAAGAACAAAAAATCAATTATTTAATTAACCTCCAAGTCACATCCCTACTATGAACTAGCTATTCATCGTTTGAGAGCTACGATGCTACACACACACACACACACACAGGCAGACAGACATCGACATAAAACTTATAACATCCCTATGTTTCGTCGAGGGTTTTCTTTTTTAATTAGTCGATTTTTGTAGTGAAAACTTCTATAGGTAGGTTTGGATCAGGAGAAAACTTATGAAAGGCGTCATCGACATGATCACGTAATGCAACACTATATCTGTAGTTATGTCAATGTCACTATATCCATGCCGATAGATATCAAAACCAAATAAATGTAAAAAGTTTTATAGATATTAATTTAAGATAAAACAATTAATTTGAATAACAACAAAAATAACAACTGTTTCGTTTATAATTTTAAGTTTTCATTTCTGTCGGCAGTCCGCATGACTGCTTTGTGTTCTTGTTTATTTATTTGAAAAGTTATCTGTATAGAGACAGGGTAATGTTATAATGCAGTTATATTATAAAGGAAAGTGCTCATTATGCCATGAAGGTCATAAACCCAACTGATAGAAAACGAGAATGAAAACCAGTGTTCTACCTCTCCACAGCGTTTCTCCTGACGTTTGCAATACCAGGGGCACAACCGGGTTACTTCCTATTTTAAAGGTATGTGGCTCACCCGCTGACCGAATAAAATGTTGCAAATTGATTTATTCAAATGTCCATTTTCATCCGGAGTGTGCTACTACCCTGGTCGAGCCAGCCATTGATGGCTGCAGACAAGAAACTGTCAGGAGCGCAAACGTATAATGTATTTGTTCCACATAATTATATTTTTCTTTCATTGTCTTGAAACTGTTAACCTCGAGCAAAGAGAAGAAAATTGATTTATATCATACTGGCCGGCTATAACTGTAATTATTTAAAAAAAAATAGTCAACCCTAATTTTAGTGCTTATATCTCAGACTAATATCTAGACCCAGACGGATGGTTCGTTGACCCTGTTTAGTCCTGTTTGGACTAGGTCGATGCAAGGTCGTATAAAACAGGTATTTATTTAGATTTCCATGAACATGTTACGACTTGTTAGGCCATCTATTGAAGATTGTAGATAAGGTTTATCTATTCATATTAGTACGCGCCTGGGTGACACACACTAAAAAAATGGATAATTGAACTCAGACTTATGACTTGATATAGGGTTTTATTTCGGGTTTGCCTCCTCTTGCATAATTGTTAAATGCACATTATATCCCTTAGTTATCTTTTGCTTCACCCACGGGCAAGACAAAGGCTGGTGAATTGTATTCTAACGCCGTCACCATAAAGAAAGTAGTAGTATTGATATATATATAAAAGAATAAATAAAATTGATATTTAAATCAAAGAAATAAATATTCTAACTGTTATATCACAATATATATACGAAAATATATTATATGTCAAAAAAAATATCGCTAACTTCAAAAGATATTGTGACATTCATGAAATGAATACTCGGAATAAGGACAAACTAGTTGTACATACTACTCGTCTCCAAAAAATTAGCAAATCATTCATGGGGCAATGTATACGTTCCTACAATAGATTACCTAAAGATATCCGAGACCTGCCAACAAAAAAGTTTAAAAAAGCTATCAAGAATAGACTTTGTAAGAAAACTTATTATAAAATCTCGGATTATGTAGATGATAATATAATAATATTACAGTAATTTAATATAATAATACAGATTGGTTGTGAGCAGCTCCTCATTACACAATTTCCTTGTTATTTTAAATAAACTCTTTTTTAATAACTCTAATATTGTAAAGCGTAGCGTGTTTTGCCTAACGAAATTTTGCATTTTCGTCGTTTGTAACATGTTTGTAACATATGGTCTTGGTTATGCTCACTGAAGGATCTACTTGCGGTAGCTGCGTGGAGCGGGTCTCTCCCTTCCCTCCATAGTGGTTGAGGGGTGTGATGGCTGCTCTAGTAGTTAACTCGTGATCGGGTGCCGCTTGTGGGGTCTGGTCCAGCTATAATCATTTGAATTTTATTAAGTATCTTGTAGTTCGAAGGGCATCACACTGGAGCTAGGTCTTACAAAACATGTACACAAATTTATATCTAGTAAGAAGAAAAAAAAATTAAAATAATAGACAAGCCCGCTCAGTTTCTTGCCGGATCTTCTCAGTAGCGGTCGCGTTCCGATCCGTTTATTTTTATTGGATAATTTAATTTTATTTTGTAAAATTGACAATATGTAAGTGCCCTCTCGGGGTCTATGCATAATAAATTATTTGAATTTGATTTTGAATAAAGAGAAAAAAGAATCGATCAATTACTAATCGTATCGAAAAGTAAAGAATACTGTGAGCTTCATAACATGTTCATTCATTCTCATAAAATCAATATGTAATACGTTGCACATCGATGCCCTCCAAATAAGGCTGCGAGAGGGTGCCGAGCCAGTTTTAAATCCCGTCTCGAGACATGTTACGACATGTTTAAGAGGCTGTATTAACGCTTAAGAGGTGCACGCCAATTTCATAATGTTAAGAAATTGTTGATTTTGTCATTTCTATTAGAGCGCTAACGATTCTAACTTACTAAATAATACATTTTACATTAGAATAATAACGTATAGAAGGTTTTTTTTTTTATTTTTTTTTATTGCAAACGGTGGCAAACGAGCAAACAGTACACCTTATGGTAAGTGTTGCTGCCGCTCATGGACCTTTACAGGCTCGCTGCCTACCGCGAAGAAAGCGAAGGGAGTGTGAATGCGTGCATTGAGGCTTGGTGATACCAAGGACACCACCAAAACCCTCCACACGCAATCTCCCTCAGAAAGTTGGGCTTCCGGCTCTCTCGCTCACCGAACGAAGCGCAGTAACAGTAATTGCTACTACTCAGACGTCGATTTTCTGTGAGAGTGTGGTACTGCCCCGGACGGACCGGCCCGCGGCTGTAGACAGATAACTGTCGACAGTGTGGTCCTACCACTCCTAAGTAAGTCTGCGCACAAAAAATGAAGCATTTAAATTAGAGCCTAATGCAGCTTACGCTGGAACCGTTCCGTAGTGTACAAGGTCACTGTACTGCACGTACGTACGCAATTCTTAAAAAATAAATAGGTAATTATGACGGTTTGCGCATTCAAATGGTGTCTCAACTCACAACACATTTGAAAAAAATAAAAAGTGTATTAACATTTCTTTTAATAGTATTTCGACGATTTATGATAATAACAAAATTTGATTTCTTAATTTGTATAGTGGTGTGCGTGTACGTGTGTGTATGTGTGTGTGTACGTGTGTAATCGCTTGCGCGCATGTAGTATTTTTGGCTTCATGTTTTTGATTGCTTAAGTACCGACACTATCCTTCTATACGTTATTATTCTAAAGACATTTTACTTTATTTAAGGCTGCTGTGTTTTGGCAGCTACGAATGCTTTTTCTTTCTCAGCTTATACGTCCCACTGCTGGCCTTGAACCTCCAATTGACCTACTATACAACGCTAGCCAGACGTGTTGGTATAAGATTTTATTTCGAGTGTTCCTTGTTTTACATAGATGTTATATGCATATCCCTTAGTCGAATTTTACGACATCCGCGGGCAAGATAGGGTGGTGAATTGTATTCTTACTCCGTCACTACTCGCAAAATGACTACGAATACTACCTTATAGTTCATTGCTCGTGGATGACGTAAAGGCGACTAAGAGCTTTGAATCAACTTAGGGAACTGCAACTGATGCAATCTCGTCAATAATTATATTCCCAAGAAGGGTTGATGTTAAGCAGGCGGCCGGTTATAAAACTATTGCCAATACTTTTACAATGTGTACTTTACCTACTAATCCGTGTGATGACGGAGTAAGTACCTATACAATTCAATACTCCCTATCTTGCCCGTGGATGTAGTAAAAACAACTAAGAGATATAATGCGCATATAACATCTGACGTGGGTACGGGTGGGTTATGGGCCCGCGCGCCGTCCTTTCGTCGCCCCAGACGAAATTAACCGCGTGTGCGCTTACCATAGCCCACCCACAAAAAAAAAAGAAAAAAACACCAACATGTTTACCCTGCATGGTGTAGTAGGTTAAATTTCCTCTCATTGTGGAGGAGGCTCGAGCCCAACAATAGGACGTATATGAGCTGAAATGATGAATTCTGTTTCATTACACAGCTCTGAAGGTCGTCCGATCGCTTCATATGACCACTTATGAAGACCTATTTTTATTTAACCGTTACCTCTTTCCACGTACTGCATTCAAAGGTAGAGGGCGGACAATTAGTTTTGATTTAATTGGATGTTAGCCCATCAATACCGGTTACATAGATCGGTATTGCAAAAGGAAATGGTATTATGTTACTGCAATGGTATCTTTTGAATAGGACAAAAATGTATGTGGTAATTTTTCGTGTGCTTAAAAATCCTATTTAGATTAGATGTCATAAAAAGACGACTATTGCATATCATCATTTCAGCCCATAGCCCCATACACGTTCCACTTCTGGGCTCGGGTCGCTTCCATTATGAGAGGGAATTTCACTTACTATAACCACACTGGTCAGACGGGCATAGAGTTTCACTTCGAGTTTCACCATTCTCCTTCATTTTCTCCATTATTACAAAAAAATGATTAATTCAATCATTCATCTCAGCTCATATATGTCCCACTGCTAACCTCAATCCTTCTCCACAATGGAAGGGAAATTGACCTACTTTATCATGCTGGTCAGACAGGTTAGTATAAAGTCTTATTACGAGTATTCCTTCTCTTCTGTAGATGTTATCTGCATATTGTATCGCTTAGTCGATTTGTACGATACCCACGGGCGAGAAATGGTCTGATGAACAGTATTCTTACTCCGTTAGCACACACCTCGGAAATACTCGATGAAAATAAAAAATAACAAAACTATTCCTACCTATTTAGTGATCAAATGATTAAAGAATTCGTGGATATAAAAACAAAATGTTAAAGGTAGGTCAATTAAAGAAAAGACTAAGGAACCCGCACTGTTCAGGGGGTTGTAAATAATTTAATCAACTTGTTCCAACGTGTTCTGACTTGTACTATAAGGATCTGTAATAACTCTATATATATTTTGTGAGTATTCGTGTGGTGACGGAGTAAGAATACAATTCACCACCCCCTATCTTACCCGTGGGTGATCGTACGAGACGACTAAGGGATATAAAACGCATATAACATCTATGCGAGAGAAGGAAAACTCGAAATAAAACTCTATACTATGGAGGAGGCCCGAGCCCAACAGTGAAACGTATATGGGCTGAGATGATGTATTGTGAGTATAATAATATTGAGAAAGTGTTGACAAGCAGGTGTCGTTCAACGGGTTCTTGACGTCATTTGCCTGTATTATCTATCTATCTATCTATCTCAACTTATATAACTCTCACTATTGGGCTCGTGCTTCCAAAAAAGTTGGAATGTAATTGACCTATATTTTCCGGGTGGTGATGGAGTAAGAATACAATTCACTACCCCCTATACTGCTCGTGGGTGGTTAAGGAATACGTTCAGATAACATTTATATAAGAGAAGTTTTTGTTCAGCATATCGCTATCTACTGCTGGAGGTAGGTCGCCCTCATATTTTGCCACAAATGGCGATCCTGTGCCGCTTGTAGCCAATAACGCCAAATCAAAATTGGTCCCGCCGTTTAGGAGTTCAATCACATACACGACTGTTCGTGTCTATCGGTATCTTTATTCACATTTAGTATCTTCCTGATAATCGAACCCGCTTGCCACAGTAGCTCCGTATTCCACTACGCCATAAGTGCCATAATTAATTTACAATCAGGTCGTACATCGCAACCAGTTATTGTCCAAATATAACTATTGCACAGAATTTTACAACAATGGCTGTTATTGCGTTTTGTTTATTGTAAATAATCACCAAGTTATAAATAGTTATATAACAAGTCAGGTAGGTAATTTACCGTAAAGTGGTAGACAAAGTACTTCTATATTTACAAGTAACCTTTTTTTGTTTTGTATTAGTTGTTACAAAAGACTGGCACAAAACGCCTCTCAAATGTGGGTAAGCTTTTGAAGTGTCCTTATAAAATAGTATTACGGTATTTAGTTTGAATTTTAAATTATTATTTTTAATAGTCAAAACTCAAAAACCAAAATGTACTTATATGTATAATTATTTAGTCTTCTAATTCCTCCACTATATTGAAGACTAGCTGCTATCGAGAAAGGGTTAAATTTTTGCCACCGAATGCGAAACTTGAAGGGCATTGTCAGGCCCCAGAACCTAACGTTTTACTTCTCCATTGACATTGGACTGACTATCAATAACAATTTTTAGACCTAAGTAAACTGCAGAGTATGCTTCCTTTTCAGATACCTTCTTCGTTCGATGCCTCAGCAAGTAACAAGTATTGCCAGAGCATCGGTCGATCCCTCTGACTAATCCCCCTCTACTTTCCCCTTCAGTGTTAAAAGAAATTTAAAATAAAAAATCCAGCGTGAGATGTAATGTGTAAATTTTTTAACAGTAAAAAACCGTAACTAATTAAAATGAATCAGCATCATCATCTTGGCTCATATATGTCCCACTGCTGGGCTTGAGCCTCCTCCTTAATAGGAGGGCAATTGACCTCACAGGGCAATTGGTTTAATTTCGAGTTTGCCTTCTTTTGCATAATTGTTATATGCATATCCTTCAGTCGTCTTTTACGATATCCACGAGCATGATAGGGAGTGCTGAATTGTATTCTCACAGAAATACGTCCTCATACAGAAAATTAAAAAAGAAATGTTTTTAAATGAATGTGTATATTTTCAATATTACTTGTATACCTTCAATATAATTTGTGTATATTTTAAGTCTTATATGGTAGGAGCACAATATCGATAGTTGTCTGTACAGCTCTGGCTGATCCGTCCGGGGTAGTACCACACTGTCGCAGAAAATCGATGTCTGCGTAGTAGCAATTTGTTACTGAACTTCGTTGGGTGAGCGAGAGAGCCGGTAGTTCAACTTTCTGAGGGTGTTTGGATGCGATGAGTTTTGGTGATGCCTTATTCTTGCACGTATTCACACTTCCTTCACTTTCTTCACAGTAGGCAGAGGTCTAGCAACGGTCCTTCAGCGGCAGTATCATTTACCATCAGGTGCGCTGTTTTGCTCGTTTCTATCACCAGCAACAAACAAGTAGTATTTACAGCTGTCGTTATGCTTCAATATTTAACTGATTTTCGTAAAGAATAGATATTGATGGCTATATTGCTTGTTGGCTGTTTGTTGCCTGAATAGGGAGCTTGACGAATTCATACTTGAGTTTGGTGTATACATATTATTATTTTATGTGTCGAAAGTATTCATTGTAGGGCTAAATGGTTATTATAAATTGCATACTTTGGGCGGTGAATTGTATTCCAGCGGAAAGGAACAACGGATAATTATAAATACAAAAAAAATCTAAAACCAAAAAGTAGGTGTATTAAGTTTTAAATTTTAAAAAATTACAATATTTTTTTTAATTTGTTACTATAATAAGGTATAAAGGTGTAAGAATTATTGTTTTCTTATCTTGTGTGTTAAGTGTTGTGTTAAGTGAGCACTAGGTATAATATCCTTCGGCAAGTGGATATCCCTTTATGGGCTCCATTTAAATATAAAACTGTAATAAGCATTCAACGAGAAAACTGTTGAAAGAGTAACCATGAATTTCGAAATACAATACTGTTTACTTTCACCATTTATAGCGTTAGTGTAGTGTGCATAAATCCTTTTTGTCGATGGTCTGTCAATTGTTAATACTTACTATCCGTGAAAAAATGTGGTTATGCCTACTTAACCTCCAGTTCGTTATTTCGCAACGAAAACGCTTAATGCATTTATACCCTAAGATAGATATGACTATTCGTCAATATAAACCATAATCTATAAGAGTAGGTATCTATAAAAGGAATCAAATACCTTAATAAAAACTTCTACCGCATACCGGCCTGTAGGTGTAATTTGTTGTTTCAACCTTCTAAATCTAAATTTGTCAAAGTATAAAGTGCCGACTATTTATCGGGATGTAAAGAGAGTCACATATAACTTCATTACTAAGAAACAGACCTCCCATAATTGTCGGTGACAAACAAACAAACATACTATCTATCGCTTTAGAAGAAATATCCCAATGAAGCCGCCTGCCCACCCGTTGTTAGCGCTTCAAGATACTAATAAATGCCACCTTTGATGACGGTGAAAATTTTACCGACTTTAATAAACTATCAACCTTAGTGATAAGGTAATAAAATTAAAAATAGATTGCTCTAAATTACAAAAAAAAATACAATTAACTTTGAGTTTTAAATTTAATTACAAAAGGTACAATTTCTTTTGGCGTCGGTATTAATAGTACTAAAGTGTCAAGCTGTGATACACAGGTTAATGGTAGAACACCATAGCTACACCATACTACAATAAAAATAGTTGTAAAATCAACTCTATGTAGAAGAAAATAAAGGTGTATGTTATTAAGGGTTGACAAATTATTGGTCGCGAGTAAAGAATCAATCAATCGTACGTTGACAAGGGAGTAAATTATGGCGATTGTCGGCCGATTTGCTTTTAGCGACAATATTTTGCCCTTAAAAAGGCCACACATACACTATTACTGAGAAATATATATATGAATCAGTATTAATATTATTTCGGACATATTTAATTTAGAAAAACACTTTTATTGTTTATTTTCAATATATTTTAAACTTCATCTTGACGAATGAAATAAAAATGTTCATACGACTTTTATTACGTTTTAAAATAATTTAATTCCCTAATTTGAATATTTCACAGAAAATTTTTTTAATCAGCAAAAAATATGAAGTGCTTTTAAATACTACAAAAAATACAATCGCCACATCGCTCATCGCATCTACAACCGTTGGGCAAGGATGATCTCCTACTTGGTGGACTGGCGATATCATGAAAGTCGCAGGGAACTGTTGGATGCTAGAGGCACAGGAACGTTCCGAATGGCATTCTCGTGGGAAGGCCTATGTCCAAAAGTGGTGGCATATGGATGGATGGATGTTAATGTATAAATGAATACCGCGTGAGGAAAGACTGACGTCCTCCTCGAGGGGGGGACCTCAGTCGATGGGAGGGTACCCCAAATAGGGGGTATTCTGTCGGGCCGACCACTGACGTCAAGTCACCCTGCTCCGGTGGTCGGCCCAACGACGAAGGCGACGTGCATCGTGGATGGGTTGTGGGTGTGCGTGCTTACGCCCTTCTGTCGCCCCGGACGGAGTGGTGCGAGGAGCACGCCGACCGCAATCCAACCCCAAAAAAAAATGTATAAATAAATCAAAAACTACTCATCAGATCTCTCGCAGCTTCTTGTAGAGTGTATCTAGCTCATCATCATCTCAGCCCATACACGTTCCACTATTGGCTCCGGGCCTTCTTTATTTTAAGAGGGCATTCGACCTATTATACCATGGTGGTATAGGCTTCATTTCGAGTTTTCCTTTTCTTGCATCGATATTATCTGTATTCTATATCCCTTAAATTCACTCTCATTGTGGAGGAGGCCCGAGCCCAAGAGTGGGACGTATTTGGGCTGCGATGGTGTAGGCCGTTGTTAGTTTTATGCAGTATTATAAATAAAACTATTTTTGCGGATTTTATGGCGTTTGTATTTGATTTTTGATTGCCCGACGTTTCGAAAACTCTATTGCGTTCATGATCATGGGCAGATGAGACATATCGCGTCCAATAAGTCATCGTTATTTTGTAGATTCATATCTACTAAATTTTGATCCACATTTTGACATATTTATACATTATTCGCAGAATTAATTATCTTCGCCGATAAGTTTCACATATTCCTTACTATTAAATACAGAGGACGCGTAATTTTTTTTTAAGAATGATAAAGAATGTCACACTATTGGCGGTTTAGACGCCTTCAAAGGCACGTGTATTCTACTACAGTATTTTTTCGTTCAAACAAATTTAAAACCGGTGACTCAAATGGTATTTAACGGTCAACGTTCTTTATAAAATAAATACGTTATAAATAATTCCTAGCCTGTGTAGTATACATATGAAGTATTGAAAATATTATCACGACCGGTAGAACTGGCGTGTAGGAGCGGCCGGCCACAGCTGATCGGTCGTCAT
Organism: Lymantria dispar; assembly: GCA_032191425.1. NCBI lineage: Eukaryota > Metazoa > Arthropoda > Insecta > Lepidoptera > Erebidae > Lymantria > Lymantria dispar. Next base: position 3,065,387 of record CM063444.1, on the reverse strand, counting down.
TAACGGACAATATCTTCATTAAACCGGTACTGATGACCTTTACAGGCATTTTAATGGTTATACGAGAAATTGAATTTAGGTTTTTGGAGACAAAGGTTTTGAGGAGTTTAATTTTTTTAAGCAATAATTGCTATCTATTTGCTATTCCGTGTGGTGACGGAGTAAGAATACAATACCCTAAGTCGTCTTTTACCCATCCCCGTGGATGTCGTAAAAGACGACTTAGGGATAGAATATGCACATAAGGTCTGTGCAAGAGAAGGAAAACTAGAAATAAAACCCTATACCAACCTGTCTGACCAGCATGGTATAGTAAGGTTAATTTCCCTCCTATTGTGGTGGAGGCTCAAGCCCAGCAGTGGGTTTATGAGCTGAAGTGATGCATTGCTATCGGGTTAAGAATGGGATATTTTAATTGCGATATATCCCATCAAGCATTCTCATCAAGCCGAAACTATTGAAGTTAAAACATGCAATTCTGACATTAGTTTCTTTTTATGACCTAGAGACACGCTAAGGAAGGCGCTTAAATGAAAATCATCTCCGAAAAGAATAAAACGTAGCAGGAAAGTTTGTAAGTGAAGACTAAAAATCTTTATCGATTGTCTTCAAATTAGGCACAAACGCTTTTAGTAAAAATAAATAAACACGTGAACTTGTAGTTCGACATTTGTGAATTTCACTCCCAAGGTTGTAAAATAGGGTATTAAAATATTCTCGGACATTTTTACTTGATCTATTTTTGAATTAAAAATTGCTCAAATAAGTTCCAAACAATGCTTTATTTTTTGATGTCGAAATTAGTCGAAGAGGAATATTCTAAAATTAACCCCCTTTTTTTTGGGGTAGGTTGCGGTCGGCGCGCTCCTCGCACCACTCCATCCGGGGCGACAGAGGAGCGTAAGCACGCACACCCACAACCCACCCACGATGCACGTCGCCTTCGTCGTTGGGCCGACCACCGGAGCAGGGTTACTTGTCATCAGTGGTCGGCCCGACGGAATACCCCCTATTTGGGGTACCCTCCCATCGACCGTCTTTCCTCACGCGGTCGGCCTCTCGGCGGGTGACGGACTAATCCCCGGTCACGTCACCCGCGGCCTCGGCAAGGGTGGCATAAAATTAACCCCTTAAAGGATTATATTTTTCCTAAGATGTAAATTATCATCATCATTGAGCCTATCGCTGTCTACTGCTGAACGTAGGCCTCCCTCATGTTTCGCCACCAAGTCGTCGGTCCATTACCACTTGCCTTGTACTTTATTTATTACTTGTAACATTTACCACTTGCCACTTAAATAGTGAAAATGATATACATACTCATATAATGGGGACCTCACATTTTTACGCATACGAAGTCCGCAGTATCATCATCATAACCCATTTACGTCCCACTGTTGGACTCGGGGCCTCTTCGACAATGGGAGTGAAATGGATCTACTATTCCAAGCTGATCAGACATATTGGAATAGGGTTTTATTTCGAGTTACCTTTTCCTGCATAGATGTTATCTGTATATATCCCTTAGTCGTCTTTTACGATATCCACGGGCCAGATTGGGGGGTGAATTGTATTCTTACTCCATCGCCACACAGATAATTTATGATTGCAAATTAAATACACGTATTATAGATAGAGCAACTATTGCAATAATAATATCTATTATAAACATTATTATCATTTTTTATCAATTTTTCTTGACGAGTTTACATTCAAACATTGTGTAATTTTTATTTATAACGATGAATAAATAATTTATTACATGTTTTAGTTTAGATAAAATTATCATAACGCAAATATTTTTACATTACGATAAAAATATGATTAAAATGTAATAATAAGTCATTATTGAAGTTAGGTATTGATTAAATAGATTGGCAAATATCGTATTTGCCGAGTAATGGCGAAATAAGAATACATGCCGCCAACTCCTATCTTTCGTAAAAGATTACTAAGAGATATGACATGCCAACATAGACACAGTAGAAGAAAACCTCAAAATAACATCGTATACTAACCCGTATAACCTAACCGAACCAACATAGTATATTGGTCAATTACTATATCGTTTTGCAGCAGACTCGAGGCTATCAGTGGGACCTATAAGAGCTGAGAGGATGCGGATAATGATGATGATAAAACATTTTATCACCTTGTCCGTGGGCTTTTTGAAGTGAAACTTCTTTAGAATCGTTGTGATTTCAAACTCAATGAAACGAAAAAGCGAGTCATTAGAGACACAAACACGTATATATACAGGATTCAGCCGACGAGAGGATAGAAGATGGAGGATGAAGGATAATGGATAAAGGAGTTTCACTTCTGATATGCGTCCTTTGTACACACACTCTTTTTTTTGTGTCAAACGAGCAAACAACACGCCTGCTGATAAAAGATGCTGCCGTCCATGGAGCTTTGCTAGGCCGCTGCTCACCGTGAGGAAAGTCGAAGGAGTGTGAATGCGTGCAATGAAGCTCGGTATTAAAGGCATCAACCAAACTCAACTATCTGAAAATGTTTGCGTAGCCACCACACACAAACACCTTCAGAAAGATGAGCTTTTGTGGTATTTACAGGCCGTGTGACTGAATGAAGAAGTGAGTAAGAATACAATTCACCACTCCCTATCCTGCCCGTCGATGTTGTAAAAGACGACTAAGGGATATAAAACGCATATAACATCTATGCGAGAGAAGGAAAACTCGAAGCGAAACCCTATACCAACCCGTCTGACTAGCGTGGTATAATAGATCAATTTGCCTCCTATTGTGGAGGAGGCTCGAGCCCAGCAGTGGGATGTACATGAACTGTAATCAATATTGATGGATGATGATGAGTAGTCTTTTACAACACCCACGGGTAGGCTCGTGAATTATATTTTTACTCCAATATCGTAAATAATATATTTTCTTAGGCTTACGTACTCGTAATGTAAGCGCAGTAAATTCTTGTACATTCTCACCGCAGTCAGCATTTCCTGTTACACCTAATTACAAAATATCTTGCATTCTTTCCCAGGGCAGGTAAAATGATGAGTTATCATTTTATTCATATAAAGTTATGAAAATTTAATAAGCATTTGCTTGCAAAAATAATAGTTGTGTTTCATCAGCTTTTTATCGGTTAAAGAGGCCAAGTTGAGAGTCCATATTTCATCTATACATATAAATAAAATTGTAGTGTCTGTTTGTAATGTCAACATAATAGGTTTTTACCCTTACACGGTTATTTACACGATACCTATGCTTTAAACATTTGAAACTTTTTTATCTGTCTATCTGTTTGTTTGTGCCAAGTAATTCAAACGGTTGAACCGATTTTAATAATATTGTACGACTAGACATCTGTCTATATGTATATATACAGGGTGTATCAGGTTATGGGGCAACTGGTCAAAAGGGAGCTAGGCAATGGTGGTAGAAACCCATGAAAAAAAATTTAACGAAAAATATCGATTCGTTAATGAATTAGAGAAATGTAAAGTTTTCAATTTTTGTAATATTTTTTGTATAACCACACCAGGTCCAGGACTCGAATCCGAGGCCTCATAGACTGCAGTCGTGTGTCGTATTTATTTGAGAAGGTATTACAGATTTTAATGCGGGGCATGATGACTGATGCTTACCTGTGCCTGATGGCGTCCTAGCCGAGGCTGCGGTTGACTGAACCGGGGATTTTGGTCCGTCACTCGCAGAGAGGATGACCGCGCGACGGTGAAATACATCCTAGACGTACAGAAGAGATGGTGGATATGAATGGTGGATGGATGATGACGGAATACCTTGCTAGGTGCAAGGTATTCCGTCGGGGCGATCACTGAGAACAAGGAACTCGACACCGGTGGTCGGTTCAACGACGAAGGTGACGAGTTTCGGGTGGGTTATGGGCCCGCGTGCCGTCCTTTCATCACCCCGGACGGAATGGGCGGCGTGTGCCCTGATCATAGCCCACACAACAAAAAGGACGACTGAAACCGAACCGAGGCGAGGGCGGATTACTAGTTTATTAAAAACCTTGAAATGAATAGGTATAACTTTATTAGTTATAAGAGAACTTTGGACTGAAGCATAAATTGAATATTATAAGAATTATAAATATACTTATTGTAGGCATATTTGTGTGATGATGGATTAAGAATACAATTGACCACTCCCTACTTTGCCCGTGGATGTCGTAAAAGACGACTGAGGGATATAATATGCACATAACATTAGTACAAGAGAAGGAAAACTCGAAATAAAACCCTTTACCAACATGTCTGACAAGCATAATATAGTAGGTCAAATTCCCTCCCGTTGTGGCGGAGGCCTGAGTCCAACAGTGGGACGTATGTGGGCTACGATGACAATGATAAAATTCGTCAAGCAAAAAACACAAAATAAAATTCTATACCAATTTGTTTGAGCAGCGTGGATTAGTAAGGTCAATTTCCCTCCTATTGTGGAGGAGGCTCGAGCCCGGGACGTATATGAGCCGAAATGATGATAGAGCTTTGTTTCGAATTTTCCTTCTCTCGCATACACGTATATTATTTATATTCAGCAGTTTGCTCTTAGGCTCATGTCCGTGTGTTTTGTAAAAAAGAGAGAGAGGGTGGTGAATTGTATTCTTACTCACTTCTTCATCACTCTATCACCACATCATCATTCATCATTTCAGCCTATCGCCGTCTACTGCTGGACGTAGGCCGCTCTCATGTTACGCCACAAAGAGCGGTCCTGTGCCGCCTGCATCCAACGACGCTCAGCAACTTCCACCAGGTCGTCAGTCCTCCTAGTGGGAGGGGCGTCCTACACTGCGTAGTCCGATACGTGGTCGCCACTCGAGAACCTTTCTTCCCCAGCGGTTGTCGGTTCATCGAGCGATGTGGCCTGCCCATTGCCAGTTCAGCGTGCTAATTCTTCGTGCTATGTCGGTTACACCAGTTCTTCTGGGGATTTATGTATTCCGGATTCTATCTCGCAGTGAAGTCCCGAGCATAGCCCGTTCCATAGCACGCTGAGCGACTTTGAGCCTTGTTATGAGGCCTATACGAACATTTAGGGACCACGTTTCTCTATCACCACACGGAATGTAAATAACATAGAAGCCTAATTTTATTTCAATGTATGAAAGAAGAGAAATCGTGTTTGCATATTACAAAAACGCGATTTATTTAGTTTGCCAAATACACCTATAGCCCATAGGCCAATAGACCATTACCCGCCAAATAAAAAAAATACACCGATGACGTATCGATTGATATCGTTACAATATTTTTTTTTTTTATTTAATGAAGCTTTGGCAACGAAGCCATCAGCTTAAACCAAATTACAAAATTAATTATAAGTCCTTAAATTATTTACTTCTTCATATTGTATAACTTATTTATAGTCATTGTCCGCCAGTTAATCAAGTCGTTATCATTAATTAGGCGCTGAAAACCTAGTTAGATAATTTCTCTGGGAATTCCGGTTGAATATGAAAATACACGTAAACCACTCTTATATCACATTCACCACACTTCAGCACCTTAATTATTTTTCGGGTGGGTTGCGAGAGTTGCGTGCTTAAGCCCCTCTGTCGCCCCGGACGGAGTGGTGCGGAGGCGCGCTGACCGCAGCCCACCCACAAAAAAAAAAAGCACCTTAATTATATTATATTACATAAAATATCAGCAAAATTATTCAATATAACACTATAAAATACTAAAAAAATGAATATAATACAAGAGCTTAACATGACATTTCCAAATTCGCGCCGAAAAACCTCGTTACAATAACAAACTTACCACAGATTTAATTTCAAATATGTAGTTGTCTGTTGATCCATAGAGACTACTTTTTTACGTATTAACAGTTTCTAACGTTCGAATATACCATAAACACGATAGAACACGTTGGAACAAAAAATCGTTATATTTTTTTTTGTGAGCGCGCGTCGGCTGTTTCCGAACATTGTTGACATTATAAATATTTTGTACGACAACTCTGTATTACTGATTTATTGGAATTAATGAATTCTGACATTCCTTTAAAGGTTCTACGTTCTGGTAGGGACAAGACGAATTGTGTTTTAGCTGTATTTGATATGCATTTCATGTTTTTTTTTGAAGTTATAACGTCTTATGGGAGGCTAAACCGCTTTGTTACGTAACGCGTTACGGCGTATATGACATACAATGTAAAAATTTCGTGGCTTATTATAGTTATCATAAGCCAATCGTTACTTATATAGGATTAAATGATACTAATAATGCACATATACAAAATTCTAATGTACATATTCAAGAATTGTAACTAAGAATAGGTGAAACATATTTTAAAATCAATATAAGATTTTATTAGTAAATAGCCCTGACTTACATTATCATATAAATATACATAAAATTTAAGTAATAACCTAAACTTTGCTCAAGTTAAATAATTTCAATATTAAATAGTTCAACTTAGATTATAGTCCATAAAATATAGCTTGATCTCTGTGACAGATGTCAACGAAACCAACGAAGTAAGTTTGAACGAGCGACATATTTACAATTTCATTTTGTATCAAATATATTTTCGTTCTTTTCGTGCCAGTTTTATTCCAACTGAATTACAATATATTATAAATATAAAAATATTAATATTCATGCCTAAAATGTACCTCGTAAGTACTGAAATGCCTAGTAAATATTTAATACATAAATGACGCTTATGCACGTACAAGTTCATACTGGCCTGAAAATAAAAACGAGATGGGACAGTCGATATACGTAAATCGATAACCGATCTTTATTAAATTATTCATAAAAGAAATAAACCCAATACAGTACCTATATAAAACTTTCAACATATTTTTTACAATTAAAACAGACAGTTACATAATAAAATACATAAATTGAATTAATTTAACATTAAAAAACTTTCGTCTCAGAGTAAATGATAATATTATGTACCCATTATTGTGAATAAACTAGACATATTTATTTATAAAACAGTCGTAATTGATTGATTGATCTAACGACTGTCCCTATTTGGCAAAAAATGATAAATGTGCTAGCAGGAACGCTCCAGTGATGACGATAATAGTGACCTAGACCTTGATTGTACTCCTTCTGAATAATTAAAACAGTCAAAAAAACAGTTTTTGTTTGAAATAAATTCAAAAAGATTTTCATTAATTGTTATTTAATTATAACAGAAAATCACAATTATAATAGTAAAGAGTTTTATCGATAAAAAACTACGGACTTTATCGTAAGTGTGACAGCACTAGGGACAACTGTCACAGAGATCATCCTATATTTTACGGACTATAGTTTAAGTTATCACTTCTATCGGGCGTGCCGTGACCCACACGTTTTTTAAACACAACTTCTATGCAAACGTCATCATTTTTCTATATACTTTCATGCTTATAAAGTTGTTACAACTAGTTGTTCAAATAAATAGATTAAGTTCAAATCGTCTAGAAAATATATTGCATGTATCAAATAGGCTCCTATACAGAAAATAAGTAGGCCGCCTGTGGTACAATAGATGCTTCCGAGCGTAAAGTTCTATGGTGTAAGGAATGCGATCGTACGTCACGTGTGTACGACATAGCGACGAGATGCTCTGAGTCATATTAATGTCGTTGTATTTGCTACTATTTAAAAAATAAAACTCTGTATTTAGAAAATTGTACTTGTATTGCGGGGGACTTTACAATTTAAGGACACAAATTAACCCCAGACTCAGAATTTTGTTTTTATCGTGCAAAGTAATGTACTTAGTGGGAATCAAACCCATATAACTTGGCATTGTAGGCCGGTACTTAATCACTGCGCCATCTGTGTAGTTTATTTTTGGGAGCTTAGTACTGTTTATCTTCTGAAATTGTAGAGATAGCCTCATTGGTCAACAAGAGGCATTTTGAACGCTAAAAATAATAATCTTTAATAGATTAGCTTAGGGATTGTCGAGCAAAGTACTCATTAAACTTATCGTACATACCGATATGATTCTTATGTGCGTCATTTACGCATGTAGTTATCTATACAAATAAACACAATTGAAGTGTTCATAATGTCATATTAGTAACTTTTTTATGCTTATTTACACGATACCTATACCGAAAAACCAGTTTAAATTATTTTTGTTTGTCTGTCTATTTCTTTGTTTCGGGTAATATTCAAAACGATTGGACTAATATTGATAATATTTTACTACCAAGTAGCAGTTTATATAAGGAATGATTTGGGCTGTATTCCCACAGCAACTACGCGGGTGAAACCACGACAATTTGCACAAGTAAATTCCTAATAATATATAACTAGGAAGGTTAAAGATTTTCGTAATTTTAAGTCTAAATGTAAGCATTATCATCTCAGCTCATATACGTTTCACAACTGTGCTTGAACCTCCTGCACAATAGGAGGTGAGTTCATCTGTTATACGACGTTGGTCAGGCGGTCATGCTATGGGGCTATATCTATACCAATAAATAAAATTTTAGTGTTTGTTTGTAATGTCAAAATAATAGGCTTTTTTCATGCTCACACGGTTATTTGCACGACATCTATGCCTAAAATATAGATTAAAAAATTTTGTTTGTCTGTCTGTTTGTTCGGGGTAATCTTCAAAACGGCTGGACCGATTTCAAAAATTCTTTCACCAGTGGAAAGCTATAATATCAGGGCGTAAACTAGACTATATTTTATCCCGGTATTCCCACGGGAACGGGAACTACGCGGGTAAAACCACTAAAACCGAAGCGAAGCGAGGGCGGGTTGCTAGTATTTTATAAGGATACTAGTATGTACAATGTACATATTATATACATACTAATCCTTTACTCGTCTTTTAATATATCGACGGCCAATAAATGTGGTAAATTGTATTTTTACTACGTCACGCCAAAAAATGTAGCTCTATCCTGAAAAAAAAAACATATTAGCTTTCTTTTATGATATTATTTTAAGGTCTCTGCGACTAAACTCGTGAACATTTTCATATACATTATATATCAACGACTAATATTTTTATAATACAAGTGTTAAACTATACTGACGACATTTTTCTTCCTGTAATTATGAATGTGTCACCTCGTTCGTAATATCACACTCTCGCAAAAAATTTACACCTGAGTAGTTGTCTCTTTCCTTTCCCTCCAATGCTTATGATATGGAGCGCTTTAGCTGTCCCCCTAATATTGCTGCTGTCCATAAGCGGCACTTATCATTTCTTAGCTCATATGCCTCTCACTGATCGGCTCTAGACTCCTCCATAATGGGAAGGATATTAATCTACTATACCACCCTAACCAAACGGGTTGGCATAGGGATTATTATAAGTTTCTTTTTTTTTTAAATTCTTTTGCATAAATGTTATATGCATATTTAATCCCTTAGTTGTGTAATCCGTTAAAATAGTTTTAATTCGTATGTGTAATACTCTGGTAATGATTAAATATTATTATTATCTCGATGAATTGCAGCTTACACAGCTTAAACATACTATTTTTATCTCACCCAATCATAAATCTATTCAAATATTTATGATCTAATCTATTGACATTTACGAGATTGAGGCTCCCCGTCATAATACAGTAACGGACATATTCTAATTGACGGAGGTCGTGTCACAGACAAAATATAAAATATTCCGACTTATTCCCTTTCAGACCACCCCGGGTAACACAAATAGGACTTAATTGGACCAGAGATTAGTCCGAGATAAAGTGCCGTGTTTAATATGTTATGAAGTTGTTGACAAAGGAATCGGTTTTGGTCTTATTTTGGACATAAATTCAGATGATTGTGTTGAGATTTTGGAATGATTAAACCACGCTTTGTGGACTTATTGCTGTCAATCGAAAGGCACATTATATTTTATTAAGGTTTTGAGAAATCGACTCAATAATTTTAATTAAGTTGTCTTAATAAATATAATATCCAGCTACATAGATTATAAACCTATTTACCTGCATCAATCTGTGGTATGTTATTGCAAAAACAGGAAGCTTTTGGCGGGAATGTGGAATAAAATATAAGGCAATTTTAAATTATATTGAATGTTTTGCTTGTTTTATGGCGTTATATTAAACAATTTAAAAGTGTTAAAGTTAATAAACTTTAACACTTTTAAATTGTTTATATACGATGTAATAGATACAATACGATGTAACAGTATTTTAGTGTGAAATCCCTCGAAAAATCTTGAATTGGTTCAGGTTGTTACTTGTCATGCACGCAAATAAAGACATTAATTTGACGTATTGATCGATAGTGACTTTAAATGAAGCGATTTTATGTTAAATAAAGTCTTTACATTAAAAACATTGCCATTAAATTCTTTAAAAAATGTAAGAACGGCCAAAATCATAGATAGCGTACGGACTATCGAACAGCTGATACTCGTAGTTGACAGTTGACATTGTTCCCGCGCATCTGCCGCTACCATTGTACACGGGAATCGCTTTGTGATGTTCTAGCGATATTACCAGCTATGGACGAATTGTTGAGAGGATTATATATCTATAGAATTAAGAACATTCCTAGAATCTTTTGTAATTTATGTATGTGTGAAATGACGGCCTTGATAACCATGTTATGAACACAATAGGGCAGAAATATCTTTATTTGTGCTCGTTGTCTTTGCCTCGTTGAAATCGTTAAACATTATGATTTCTAGATTTGAATATTAGGTCATACAAAAATTATGGAGCTTTTATTACTAAGATGTATCTAAGAAGATTTTAGGTACTGTGCTTGCTAGTCGACAGTAAACTTTCGTCCTAAAAATTAGGAGAACAATTTATAGGGTCAAATCTCAAGCATCTTGTCTTTATTAGGTCAAGGAATGTTGATAAACACTTGTTTTTATGATCTAATATTGATAATTTTTTTAGGCTGGGCTGCGGTCCGCGCACCCGTCACCCGGCTGCGTCCGGGGCGACAGAGGGGCGGCGCGCGGCTCTGTAACCCACCCAGGTAGCACTTCGCCTTCGTCGTTGGGCCGACCACCGCAGAGTAGTTCCTTGACTTCGGTGGTCGGCCCGACGGAATACCCCGAGGAAGTACCCTCTCCCATCGACGTCTCCGCGGGTGCTGGACTAAATCCCCGGTCCGGTCACCCGTAGCCTCTGTTAGGGCGGCATCAGGCGCAATCTAATTTTGATACTAGATAGTTGATAAGGTCGAATTCTGTATTTTCTATTGAATGTCCTGATGTGAAGCCATGTTGGCTATTAGAAAATAATTTATAATATGACTTGTATTTAATAACTACTCATATAATCATGCCAAAATAAAATGATTGATAATTACATAAAAACTATAATCTATATTCGTATTAGATATAAGTTGATTAAAACATTAATATACTTTAATCTACTTGCCCACTTATAGCTTAATGACTATTTATTGAATGTACCACCGGACATTGGTCCGCTCCAATAGCTTCTTCCGTCTAATTTAACTGTAACTGATTGATTCACGTCCGCAATAGTAAAACACTGCTGTGTATATAGTGGGTCTAAGTGCCAATCTATCGTGTCAAGTAGCTTCCCACGCAAGGCAATTTTTTTGATCTATACAAAATATTGCCGATTGACGTATCTATACTTCTTATACTATAAAACTGAAGAGTTTGTTTGTTTGAACGCGCTAATCTCAGGCACTAGTGGTCCGATTTGGCAATTTTTTTCAGTGTTAGATAGCCCATTTATTGAGGAAGGCTATAAGTTATATATCATCACGCTAAGACCAACAGGAGCGGAGCAACTATGAAGAATGTTGCAAAATCAGGGTTTTTTTCCTTTTAAACGTATACGGTTAAATTTTCGCAAAAATCATGTGTGATAGAATCGTATTATTAAAAAATATTTTCACCTTCTACGTAAATAAAAACTTGAGTTAAAGTTATTATACCAAAGTATTTATACCACGCGGACGAAGTCGCGAGCAAAATCGAGTTACTCTATACGAGAAGTTGTTTTGAAACAAAAATTAATCAACAATTACTCTAACAACTAAATGTTTACACTTTTATTTTTCTCAATATAAGTCCGAATGTTAGACCTGGAACCCCTCCAAATTATGTGAAATGGTGTACCCTATGCTAGCGATACGAATTCTGAGTTTTATTTTAACTTTTGCACTAATATTATTTAGTTACATGCCTTAAAGTAAATAATATTATCGCAAGAATTTTTCGTGTGGAAACGAATTAAGAATACAATTTACGCCAAATCTTGCCCGTGGATGTCGTAAAAGACGACTAAGGGATACAAAATGAATGAAACATCTATACAAGACAAATAACTCTTGTAAAAACCTTATCAAACCGTCTGACCACTGACCAGCATGGTGTTACTTTCATTTCTATTGTGGAGAAGGCTCGAGCTCAGCAGTAGGACGTATAAACGAGGATGATAATATGCCTTAAGGGATTTTTAACTTGCCCACAGCAAAACAAGAGCGGGGAGCATTGTTTTATCACTGCACGGATACTCTAAGCAAACTTGTTAAGAACTAAATCTAGAATCAGAAGTTTGTATTAACGTTTCTCAAATTAGCACATCTTTTACGTGGTATGGCATTTCCTGTTTTTAAACTCGAACATGCAGAGTATAGTCTATTTAAATAGCCATTATTCATTTTTAGCCTTCAACTTAGGCTATTTGCATATTTACGGTTAAAGATATTATTAAAAAAGACTAAATTAGTTTTTTTGTTTGGTTTTGTAATATATTCTGATTTTGACAAGCACGATTGGACAACTTAATTTATTTGGAGTTTCAGACCGCTCAGTATAAATAAGTATCCCCTTCAACTTCACGCTTAAATATTTCTGCTAACTAAGCACTCAAATAATGTTAGCTATAAAGATTTCTAGGCACAATATTCATCACAATATTACTAGCCCTGTGGTGACGGATTAAGAATACAATTCACCACCTTTTAACTTATCTGTGTGTCTGAAATGATGACTGGATGTGATATCTAACATTTATTCAATAGAAAGATAATTCAAATTTACACCTTATATAAAATCGTCGGACCTGCTTGGTATAGTTAATTTCTCTGCTGTTCTGGAGGGTCCAACAGTGTTGAGATAGTGATAATAATCCTTACTAATATTATAAATGCGAAAGTAACTCTGTCTGTCTGTCTGTCTGTCTGTCTGTCTGTCTGCTACGCTTTCACGTCTAAACCACTGGACCGATTTTGATGAAATTTGGTACAGAGATGGACTAAAGCTTGAGAAAGGACATAGGCTACTTTTTATCGCGAAAAAATGGGTATAAAGGGGTGAAATAGGGGATGACATTTTGTATGGAAATTCGTCATTTTCGATGATAGAACCACGAATCTTTGTATTAAGACACCTAATAATAAATAAATAAATATTTGTTCAAGCGTTTTGGAAATTTCATTTACATGGGGATGAAATTCAACCCCTAAAATACCAAAAAGCATACAGCCGAAACCACTGGACCTAGAAACGTATTTTTTTTTTACACCATCGTATTTCTTGGGGTGCACGAGCACTAGCAAAGGATTTTTGGAAATTCACCCCCTTAAGGGGGTGACAAACATATAGTCTTTCGCGTCTAAACCGATTTTGATGAAATTTGGTACAGAGATGGACTAAAGCTTGAAAAAGGATATAGGCTACTTTTTATTGCGAAAAAATGGGTATAAGGGGTTGAAATAGGGGATGACATTTTGTATGGAAATTCGTCATTTTCGATGATCGAACCACGAATCTTTGTATTGAGGCACCTAATAATAAATAAATAAATATTCGCTCAAGCGTTTTGGAAATTCCATTTACATGGGGATGAAATTCAACCCCTAAAATACCAAAAAGCATACAGCCGAAACCACTGGGCCTAGATACGTATTTTTTTTTACACCATCGTATTTCTTGGGGTGCACGAGCACTAGCAAAGGATTTTTGGGCATTCAACCGCATAAGGAGGTGAAAAACATATAGTCTTTCACGTCTAAACCGATTTTGATGAAATTTGGTACAGAGATGAACTAAAGCTTGAGAAAGGATATAAGGCTACTTTTTATCGCGAAAAAATAGGTATAAGGGGTTGAAATAGGGGAAAGTATTTTCTTTTTACGTCGTCTTATTTCTTGGGGTACACGAGCACTAGCAAAGGCTTTTTGGATAATCACCCCCTTAAGTGGGTGAAAAGCGTATAGACGAAACTCTTGGAGCTAGGAACGTAAAACTTTCTATGCAATTCTCTTTCTTTTGTTGTAAGTGAGCTCTAAGAAATTATTTTATTAAAATCAACTCCTAAAGGGGTGCGAAATATATAGCCGAAATCATTAGGCCTAGAAACATGGAGTTTTTTATAAAGTTTCCTTTCTTGGGGAAAGAGAGATTTTTGCAATTTTAGCCCTAAGGGGGTGAAAAGTGTTTAACCGAAATCACTGAGCCTAGGAAGGATCATTTTAGTACACGGTCGGCTTTCTTGGATTACCCCCAGATTTTCTTAGTGCTCACTTACTAAGAACTATGAAACAATTTTTGGCAAGGATAAGTGAGCTCTAACAAAGAATTTTTGGCAATTCAACCCCTAAGAGGGTGAAAGTGTATAGCCAAAGATACCGGGCCTAAGAATGTGAAATTTTGTATACCGATCGGTTATTTGGGGTAAGCACTCACTAAGAAACAATTTTGGGCTGCCCCAAAAGGATAAAACACATATAGTCGAAGACACCCAGCCAATGATATATCATCATTATCTTGCTCTTATCCTAATTACTTTGGATCGACGCGATATGTAGGTACTCTTCTACCATCGTAGATATATTGCAAAGGTTCTAACAACATTTTATGACCTGGCGCACGACATTGTTGGCCAGACGGCTTCACCGGTCCAGGTCGATGTAAATCTTTGTCTTAGTAGTATTTTGCGATACCCACGAACAATGAAAGCGTGGTAATATTTCTAGCAGCTACCAGACAGTAAGTTACAATCAAGATATTATTCCAATTTTCTATCTCTACAAATAAATAAATTTGAAGCGTCTGTTTGTCTATCAAAATAATAGGTTTTATAAATAAAACACTCGCTCACACAATACGGTCCAAATTTTTTTGTCTGTCTGTCTATTCGTTACAGGTAATCTTCAAAATGGCTGGACCGATATTGATTATATTTTACCATCAGGTCTACCAGTCGTACATAAGGAATAACTTAGACTATATTTTATCCCAGGTTATATTTTATCCCGGTGTGGCTGAATTATTAAGTCGATTTTAAAATTATTTCACTAATGGAAAGCTATTTTTAAGCGAGTAACATATTTAAGCTATTTTTATCCCGATATTCCTACGGGATCGGGTACAATGTCGGTGAAATCACGGGAATTTAATGGTTTTAAAAATTAATTCACTAATGAAAAGCTATATTATCAGTGAAAGGCTATTTTCATCCCGGTATTTGCCCAGGAACGAGAACTATACCAGGGGATGTCGAGCAATTTTTAAAATTCTTTCACCAATGGAAAGCTACCTATGTTGTCAGCGAGTAACATAGGCAATTTATATCTCTGATATTTCTGGGATTTATATTATTTTTTTTTTTGGTATGTGTGTAAATTTATAATATCAGCGAGTAACATAGGCATTTTTTATCTCGGTATTGGCATGGGAATTTCTACGTGAATGAAACTGCGGGTGTTTGATTGATATAATTTTTTTTCACCAATGGAAAAGTACGTTATCAGAGACTAAAGAAAGGCATATTTACCATCGTATTTGCACGGCAATCTGAACTACAAGGCTGGAAGTAATATTCAAATGTGAAAGTTTGTGAAGATATTTGGATGTTTGTTACTCACGCATAAACTGTTGAGCAGATTTGGATGAAAATTGACACGTAGATAGAGTATTTCTTAAATTAAGAAATGTAATACTCTTTATGCCGATAATATTCTTTGCGATAATAGTTCAATATGCAAGTAAATTTTTACGCGGGCGAAGCCGCGGGCAAAAGCTAGTAATGAATAATTTTATAAAATATGGCAAGTAAAGTTCATTATATTAAAATGCGAATTTACCATAGATGAATCTAGAAGCATAGTGACATGACATTATAATTTAGAATAATAACGTGTAGAAGGTAAGTCCGCGCACAAAAAATGAAGCATTTTAATTGGAGCCTAATGGAGCTTACGCCGGAAACGTGCCGTAATGTACACAGGTCACAGTACTGCACGCACGTATGCAACTCTTAAAAAATAAATAGGTAATTATGACGGTTTGTGCATTCAAATGGTGTCACAAGACATTTGAAAAACATGAAAAGTATTTTAAGATTACTTTTAAAGGTATCTCGACGATTTATGTTAATAAAAACAAAATTTAATTTCATAATTTGTATAGTGGTATGCGTGTGTACGTGTGTAATCGCCTGCGCGCATGTAGTATGTTTTCCTTCACGTTTTTGACTGCTCGAAGTACCGACATTATCCTTCTATACGTTATTATTCTAAGCATTATAATAATATCTAGCCTTAGAATAATAACGTATAGAACGATAGTGTCAGTACTTCCAACTTTCGAAATTTGAATCTAAAAATATGTACTAATGGCGCGCAGACGATTACACACGTACACACGCAAACCACTATACAAATTATGAAATCAAATTTTGTTTTTATTAACATAAATTGTTGAAATACTTTTAAAAGTAATGTTAAAAACATTTTTAAGTTTTTCAAATGTGTTGTGACACCATTTGAATGCACAAACCGTCATAATTACCGATTTATTTTTTAAGAGTTGCGTACGTTCGTGCAGTACAATGACTTGTACATTACGGAACGGTTCCGGCGTAAGCTCCATTAGGCTCCAATTGAAATACCTCACTTTTTGTGTGTGAACTTACCTTCTATACGTTATTATTCTAAGTATCTAGCATTCTTTATAAATGCTACAGTAGCCCAATTAGTTATAAGTTTTGAAAGGAATTACTTAAGACCTCAATAGGATTCCTAGTCACTATTGTGATAATCTTATTTTCTAGATTAAATAACAGATTAGAATGGCAACTGTTTAAAGGAAAGGAAGTTTATTTTGTTAGTCAACATACAAATCTATTTGAATCCAGTTACTGTCAACACAATTCTTCTTGTTCTTTTTTTGTCTTGGCAATCAGCTAATAATACAAGCCATTTTTGCCAGTGTCGAGTTATAATTTTCTTTTCAAATTATCAATTATTACTTATTCATGTCAGTAATGGTCCGTCAGTAAGTCAAAGTGTCGCCTCCAACAGTGTAATGGCCACTGTTAGGGGTATCTTCTGAGAATTTTGGTGGAAACAAAAAGGTATGTATAGCAGTTTTATATCATATTCACTACACCTCAGCAGTTTTGCCACTATATATTACATAAAATTCCATCAAAATTATTTAATATAACACGTTAAAACACTAAGATATTGAATATAATACAAGAACACCACATGACACTTCCAGATTCCCGCCAAAAAAATCCGTCAACACAATTGTCTACTTAAAGACTGTTAAAAAAAACAAAATAATCTTTAAGTCATTTTTAATGTGAACGTAACCAGTGTCAACTTTAAAAAAGTAAAATAAAAATTATCTTGGCGCCATAAGTTATATTGTCGATGCCACGCTAGTGACGAGCGTTACCTCGATTATGATTATGTCTCGGTCTGGACTGACGGACGAATTAGTTGACTATACTACGAAACACATTGTCACCGTCTGTAATTAGTAGAGTTAAGCTAATAAATGTAACTAAAAATAAATGTGGTCGTGTTCAGTCATTTATTTTGTGTTTGTTTTCACCGTTAGTGCTGTTTAATTTTGTTCTAAATTTATAGGGTGCGTGCTCTTTGTTTCAAACACATTATTTTTAATATATCATCTTATGACTTTTTTCTCAATTATGAAATAGCAAAGAATTTGATGGAATTTCCAACCACGACATCCTAGATTTTAATTTCGGCAGTTAATTATTATTGATTATTATGGAAATTGATTTCTTATCCATTTAATAAAAAAATGCGGTCTGACATTAAATAGTAAACAGGTTATTTATAAATACAGATTGATTATGACATAACTTTGCTTATCGTGGAATGTGAATATACATATCCTTATACAACCGAAAATTTAATTTTATGCCTGCTACTAGCCTTACTCAAGAACTTATCGTAATCATTATGAAATAACCAACACATTGTCATATGAAAAAGCATGTTGTAACCATAAAATTATCTATACAAAGACACTAAAAGACCCAGTTTAAATAACCGATAAATTGAACAAAGAAGAAAATGTGAAAGTTACAATCCGGTAGCTTCCATCTATACACACGTTTAGCTTATCACAGAATTAAAGTTCGGACTTATGACTTGTCAGAATTAAGTACCGACGAATGACAGGCCTAATAAATGTGTCACCGCCTTTTTTTTTCATATCTGTCAATGTCGCCTCACTATTCCATGATTTAAAAGTTCCATGCCCTTTCTTTGTTTGAATTTGGAATTACCGCGTAATGGGATTGTGCGCTTAGAAACGTTGGTTAATTTAGGCGTATGATTGATGAAGCTATGTATGGATGTGAGGTGAAGTTTTATAGGGATACTAAAATTGAAGACGGTCGATTAAAATTAAAAAAGAATCATGCCCACCCTTCGTCATTGGGTCGACGACGGGTACCATCGACGTCCATAGCCAGCCCGGTGGTTTACACTTTCCTTTTAACCTTTCAGGTACTCTTTCTCCCCGATGCCCCTGGGACGACGCCGTTACTCGGTCAGCCTTTCTGCGGGTGATGGACTTTTGTCTGGTCCAGTCATCCGAGGCCGCGGTCCAGGGTGGCCTCAGGCGCAGCTACTCACGCCTGCCTCGCTTAATCTATAGTACATATTGCAAAAGTTTTGGCAACAGTTTTATGACCGCCCGCCAGCCTGACGTTAACCTTCCTTGGGATTGTAATTGTTGACCAGATGGCTTCAGATGTAGGCCCAGGTTGATATAAAACTCTCCTCAGTCGTCTTACGACACCCACGAGCAATGTACTCACAATGTCATTTTCATCACCGGACCATACCTAGGCCTTAGTAACATTTCTAGAACAGGTTTGTATCCGGTAACTATAGCCTGTCTTGTGCAATTAAGTAATACCAGAATAGTACCCGACTGTACAAACAGTAACGGTTAAATGCCAAGTATTAAAAGTTCGATTCCTGCGTAGGACTACATTTGGTGCGATCCACGAATTGTTGTTTTGAGTCTGTGTGTAATTTATTTACGTGTTTGTAAAGTCCATCGCAATCGAAAGATTTCTGCCAAAGTTAGAAAAGGTTCCTTAGTGCAAGGTGTTGTCTTAAAAAATATAGGTATATATATGTAAATATAGGTATCAGAAGTAGTATTAAAAAAAAACAATGCGGCTTATATCTGTCATTTCAGTTTTAATTTAACAGAAAAATCTTTGAATACAGTTCGAAATTCAAATTACAAAAAATAATAAAGAAATTCATGATATAAGTCAGTCACGTACAATCATTCGACGCGTGAGCACGTCCAATAGTTTGTTAGACAATCAAAAATAAAATGGCGTCAATGAGGTTACATTGTCACTGTTATTAATAATTTCTTAGTAAGCTCGTGCTGTTGACACACGACTATTCCTATTATGTATTATTATAATAATGTTAATTGTTGACGAGTTCTTGAACTAACAGCTATGTTTTATTGAAATTATAAAGATGAATGGAGGTATTGCATTAATTAATTTGCGTTAATTCATGGAGCCATTCATAATGAGAATACGTATAATATGTCAATGTAGGTATAATAATCAGGAATCTGTAATACCTATATATTATCTCTTTTTTAAATTTTGATATTAAATTACATTTATGAATCTTATTCATATTAATATAATATATATTTTTAAAGATATATTTTTTCATAACGTTTTTTGATGTTTACGCGAGTATTACCCACACACATTGTATAAATAAAACTATTTTTACGAGTTTTATAGTGTTTATATTTGATTTGATTGTCCGAATACCATAGAGCCGAACACGTTTCGAACACTTTACAGCGTTCACGGTCGCGGGCGGACTAAGATGTCTCACGTCCAACAAGTCATCGTTATTACAAAGATTTATATCTACCCGCTACAGAAATTTTTTAATAGATCCTTTTTTGACTGGTCAGTTCAGGTCAGGCAGGTCACACTCCGCCCAAACCGTAATATGAGCGGGCCACCGCTATTTGCCCTCGATGTGAATGAACGGACCAATGTTACCGCGTCTTTGTCCGATGACAAAGACAACACCCTGCAATAAGGAATAATCTAATCAAAACACTTAGGTATTTGTACGCTCTAAAAATTGTTGTTCATCATAATCATCATCGCAGCCCACACTCGTCCCACTGTTGGGCTCGGGCCTCGTTCGCATAATGGGAGGGAATTTGACCTACTATACCATGTTGGTCAGACATTTTGGTATAGGGTTTCATTTCGAGTTTTCCTTCTCTTGCTATGCAACCTCGTAACATCTGTATGTTATGTGCATATTATATCCCATAGACGTCTTGTACGACATCCACGGGCAAGATAGGGAGTGATGAATTGTATTCTTACTCCGTCGCCACACGGAGGCTGTCATCATCATCATTCAATTTTTGTTTGAGTATAATTGGTATCCCTTAATTGCAGAAATTTCTGCGTGGAAATAAACCCGCGGGCCTTGCAACGATAAGTCGATATCTTAACTGAAAATAATATATGCCAGCCCTTTATTTTACCTTGGAATTCGTAAAAGCTAGCTGTGGGAGAACTGGACACTATTAATCTTCTGTATATAGAGTATCTGTATAGGGTTTTATTTCGAGTTTTCCATCTTTTGCATAGATGTTATTATAGGCATATTATATCCCTTAGTCCACTTTTCCGAGACAGTCAAGAAAGACGTGGGCAACTGTATTCCCATTCCGTCACCACAGATTTTATTATGTTTTATAAAAATTTTACTACTAGTATTCTGTAGTTTCAGATATTTATATAGGTATTTTAGGTAGGTATTTTATGCATAATAATTGTAAGTCTTGATGATGTGACAAATATTACGTATTAGATTCGATGAAGGTTGAATACTGACAGTATGATCTTACAGCTCCCACGCTTGCCGGAACCATGTTTTGCTAAACTAGAAATTAATGATTGATTAGGTACATTCCATTTATTCGACAGTAACTAGCAATGCTTTCAAAGAATTCTATCGATGCATTCAAACCTTTCGTAGGTTTGAATTCTGGATTACACCTAAATTTCGCACTCCAAGAATAATTTGCTGTAGCTTAATATGGGGCAGGTAGCCCACTGAGGATACGGAGATGGAAAACACATACATATTCTTCATTGCCCTGGACAAATGGACAGGGTATGACTAATTCAAGGCTTGGCAAAAAAGGAAAAGGAGCACTAATAAAGAACTTAAAATCGTAATCCTTCCCAGGTATTGTGAAACGGTAAAAAAACGTCTAAGTATAAAAAAGTATGAAATAATGTATAAAATATAAAATAAAAGTATACTCTACCAATTTGGGTCACAAAAATAGCCCAAATGAGCCACGTGCATCAAAAAAAAAAAATGGAACACAATACATTAAGAACCAAAACGATTGTTTGTTCATATGTTCGATGGCCACACCATATGGGGTGGGTCATTTTGCTTCAGTTTAAACTATTTTCGTTTTTGCCCGATTCGTGACACACATGGTGTCTCGATCTTTGGCTGAGTGCTATGGATATAAAAAAAACCCTCTTTTGAAACGGTTGCTGCTATGTTTTAATGGGTTATTTTTTTTAGTTGACTATGATTAGAATTAGGACAGCACTAAAATTATTCTGACATTTTTGGCGGGAATAAAGCTATCTGCTACTTCTCACGATTTGAGGAGATTTGAATCTCTACATTATTAATAGATTTTAAGCTTTACTTAAGCGTCTTTTATGGTCTAGTATGATAACTTTGCGACTGTTAATAGTGATTGTACTTAAACTAATTTGAATGTTTGTAACCTTTAACATACTGTTAGTCTTCAGGAGAGTAATAAAGGCCGCCATTACACGGGATATTTCCGTAATATCAAAAAATAAATACATAGTAAAACTAAAAGAGGGTTTAAATTAAAAATACTGACAACTTCGTATTAGCTTTTCCCATAGCAATATTGTTTAATGGATACTTAAAAAATGTTATTGCTTTTTATAAAACATTCTTTTATTACATGAGTGGATTAAATGGTAAATGCCACACGTGTACTTGGATAATAAAGAAAATATTTTTTATTTATTGTTTTTAAACAAAGCCGTAATAATAGGATTGTGAACTCGTTATTGATAGAATCAAATTATTAGTTTTTAACGCGTTGAGAATCCTAAGGACGACGGCAGCATGAAATGCTGTATGCGTCTCAGCTTATACACGCCACGTGGGCTCGAGCCTTCTCCCCAATAGGAGGGCAGTTAACCTACTTGCACCATGCTAGTCATGATTGACATGTTGGTATAAGGTTTTATTTCGAATATTACTTTTTTTGCTTGAATATTATATGCAATAATCCCTTGGTCATCTTTTACGACATCCACTATGCTATATACATATATACACAGTAAGATATGGAGTGTTGAATTGTATTCTTACTCCGTCACCACACGGAAAAATGTTGCATTTATCATTTAATTTTATTGAAATGAAAGAATTTATTTAAAATGAAGATGAATTCTAAGCCCCTTATCACCCTCATTAACTAATTTTTAACGATATAAGGGTGAATAAGCACTTCCGTGTACAACGGATATTTATCAATTAACAACAATAGAACGTAATCGATTTGGCCCGCACAGTAATTAGTTGTTAAGGATAATAGAAAAATATTAATTATCAAGTTTTTAGGGGTAAAATCGTTATCTATTCTCTATATTATTGAGCGTGGAAGAAAAAAGAACATGCGGAATAGTTCTCATTATGGAAGGAAAGTCATGTTCTATAAATTATAGACATTTATGATGATGATCGTAAAATATCATCATTATCACAGCTAATTAATGTCCCACTGCTGGGTTCGAGCTTAATCCACAATAGGAGTGACGTTAAACTACTATACCGCTGGTCAGACGTTTGGGTAAATGGTTTCATTTCATAAAAACCTATGCTAACCCGTGCGACCAGCGTGGAGAAGGCTCGAGCCCAGCAGTGGGACGTTTGATGATGATGATGAATCACAAAATTTGGTCTAATGACATGCCTAGAATTAAAGAATTCATGCAATTGCTGAGAATGAGGTAAAGTATACGGGTTGAGAACCCTCAACGCTCAGCCAACAGTCTGGGTAAAGTTGTCACAGCTATCTGAGGTTAACAACTAAATCACGCAAAAAAAAGAAGAGGTATTTCATTCTCGTGTCAGGTTTTATGAAATTCTATTAAGGAGTTTTTTGTAGTAATAGGGAGTCTGGAACTGAGTCCAGTAGATGTTAATAAGCTAACTGCTTATAACTTGCAATTAATTAATTATAACTTGCTATTTTAAGTATAAAAGTAGACCTTCAACCGTGCTGTGCACCTACTCAAAAAATATCCTGGTCAAAAAACTAACCCTAAAAAGAATATCATTATAAATATCTTTTTCAAAATAACTATTCCATTCTTTTCAACAGATATTTGAAACAAAAACCTCAATAACTCGAAAGTGAATTTTTGAGGGTTGGTTCTGGTTTGCTAAACTACGTCCAATTAAAAGTTGACGAATCATAGCAACATTTTAGTTAGACTATTAAAATTATGACGATCATGTGATGATGATATTGATGATGATAATTTTAGTTAAATTTCCGTGTGGTAAGGGAATAAGGATACAATTTATAACCATCTCTCTGGTACAGTGGGTGTCGTAAAATACGACTAATTGATATCACTTTGCACTAAGCATATAACATAGGTAAGGGAAAGAGAATCTATACCAATAAATAAAATTGGAGTGTCTGTTTGTAATGTCAATATAATAGGCCTTTTTCATGCTCACAAGGTTATTTGCACTAAACACATGCCTAAAAATCACTTTATATTTTTTTTGTCTGTCTGTCTGCCAGTCTGTTTGTTCCGAGTAATCTTCAAAACGGCTGGACCGATTTAAAAAAAAGCTATAATATCAGGGAGTAACATAGGCTATATTTAATCCCGCTCTTCCCGCGGGATTGGGAACTACGCGGTTAAAGCGACTAAAACCGAAGCGAAGCGAGGGCGGGTTGCTAGTTTGAAATAAAATTCTATACTTCTCCGTCTGACTCCGTGGTATAGTAGATCAATTTCCATCCTATTGTGGAGAAGGCCCGAGACCTGCTGTGGGACAAATAGGAGCTAAGATGAGAGATGATTCTTGCCCTTATTTGAATCTAATTTGTGCTTCGATTAGCATGTTTTCTTTGTTCAAAGTACATGAACGGAAACCAATACAAGATACCTACAGAGATAGTATTTCTGTATCTATTAAACTCTGGTTTAGACTCCATGCTACCATATTTTTTTAAATAGAATTTCGCACGATGTAACAAATTCTTAGGTCACATCATCACAGCTCATGTGTCCCATTATTGCTACAGGCCTTCTCCGTAATGGAAGAGAAATTGACCTACTATACCACTCTGGTCAGACGGGTTGGTATAGGAACTTATTTCGAGTTTTTTTGCATAGATATTGTATGCATAAATCCCATCGTCGTCACGATACCCACGAGCAAGTGAGACGGTGTTGAATTGTATTTTCACTCCGTCACCACATGTAAAGCAAATTCTTGTCATATAAAACATCCATCTAACGGACTCAGAAACACTGTGTATCAATAAAGAATGCCTGGGAATGAAAGCTGAATTAGAAATTTAATTGACAATAACCAAGTAAATAAAACCATTAACGATCGCTCCAAAGTTCGTAATCCTCATTATCAGGGAGTTTCATAATTACAGCGCAAAAGTAAACAAGAAAATAGGTATAATTAACAAAATTTAGTCACGGTATTTGCTTCTACCGCCATATGACAAAATCTCCCTAAATATTTGTCTAAAAACGAACTCGTAACAAAGGTTAGTATATTAATTAACATAACGATACCTTCACTAAAGTATTTTACGGTTTAAGCACATAATTTACGAGGATCTAAAATGGAGTATAGATTGACGTAAAACTAATTTCGTACAAGCGTTTACTAGTTTTTAATAATAACTTGGGGTAACTGCATGTAATGCATAGGGTAACTGTAATTTGAGATATAAACGGGATTGCCTTTGTTTTTTTTTCTATTTCTTTGTTATACTATGCACAGATAACGCAATGGTTAAGATACGACCTGCCCGTGCTAAATATCGCAGCTTCGATCTCCACGTTCGTTCGTTCCAGAACTTTAAGGCTACTGTTGTACATTGAAATATTGTACTTCTATATTTTTATTAATATGAATAGTTAATTACTTACTGAAAC
Source organism: Lymantria dispar (assembly GCA_032191425.1). Classification (NCBI taxonomy): domain Eukaryota; kingdom Metazoa; phylum Arthropoda; class Insecta; order Lepidoptera; family Erebidae; genus Lymantria; species Lymantria dispar. The sequence continues at coordinate 3,039,878 of CM063444.1, read as the reverse complement.
TGAAAACAGAGAAACCGAATTTGCTGTAAGTGAGAACAAAGTTTCCGTGTGCTGACGGAGTAAGAATACAATTCACCACTTCCACTCGAAATGAAAACCTTTACCAACATGCTTGACCAGTATGGTATACTAGGTCAAATTCCCTCCCATTGTGGAGGAGGCCCGTGCCCAACAGTGGGACGTACATATGCGGGCTGCGATGATGACGATAAGAACAAAATACGTGCTAAAACATAATTGAGCTTTTCTAAAATCCCAAAAGGTTAATGGTGCCATTATTATTTTAGTATTTAGTTGTTTGTAATCGAATCCTATGAATTTTGATACTGCTTATATGCGATGACAATTCTATTCATATCGCAAATTGAATTCAGCTTCCTTCAATCTTATTATGTTAAACAGAGAAAATATTGTTTTGTATGCTATAAATTATGGCACGAATGAGACTCATAACATTGAGAAGACTCCAGTTGTTCATTAAGAACAGAAAAAATCTTTTCATTCAATCGGCATAATTCGTTTCCTTCATCTATACACCAATCAAAATAAAAAAAAAACAATATATAAAGATATCAGTCAGTTATTTTATTTATGACCGCCTGGCTTGGCACCAATTCATTTTAGGAATAATTTCATTTTATGTGAATAAATAATATGAAATCAATACACGCCCAATAAGCATAGTTAACCGCTATGGCGACCATAATAACTCGCTAGTAAATGTCGATGTTCATAAAACAGGAAATACAAATTAAATTTAGATTTATTTTGATTTGCGTAATTTGTTCTTCGTTACGTTTTCAATACACGTATTCGAACATCCGGCTGTGAATGTTGTGCTGCGCGAACTTCTAAGTCTTTTAAATTATATGACTCAGTTTAGATATATTTCTTGATCTCATAATACGGTTAATATTCAACCTGTTATCAGAATTGATTGGGCCATTCAAGGTATTCTATTTCGTTTCATCATTGTATAATAACTTGGCCTGACCGTTTTTGTAGTTGTGCTCTAAATTCCTTTTCTTAAAGGCACTAAGGAAATAATCCTTGTATTGCTGGAGACTTTACAACCATATAAATTAACGGACAGAAATAACATCCAGACTCAGAGCATAAATTTTTGGATCGCACATAGTGTCCTGCGTAGGATTCGAACCCATGACACTGGCACGGTAGGTCGTTCTTAACAACTATGCTATCTTTACAGGCATTAGTGGTATAATATTTTGGTTTTTACCACCTCTTACTCGTGACCTTCGTGAGAGATGATTAAGGACTATTAAATGCATATAACAGGTATGCAAGAGAAGGTGAACTCTAACATAAAATTAAATACATGATAATCAGCATGGTAAAGTTTGCCATTTTTCTTTCCAGAATGCAAGAGGCTCAAGCCTGGACTTTTATGGGCTAAGATGAATTTGGGTAGAAGGCAAAAAAGGGAGTACCTAGACTCCTGCGTGGCAATAGATGAAGAATGTCTTAGAAGTCTTACTTTCCCGTAGGACTCGAAAAAACTGGCTAAGGATAGATTAGCTATTAGGTTAGGTAATCTTAGTAATTTCTATAAGCATGAGTTTGATATATAATAGTTGGGAAGGCACGTAATTGATTTAGCTTAGATAGTTTGTAGTTTTTAAAGCCAATATTTTAATTTAATTTCAAAATAAAACTTCAAAAGTTTTATTTATTTTATATTCTACCTCACTAAAAATACTTTAAAGAATCTAAAGGATAGATGAAATTGAAATAAGATTAAAAGAGCTTAACGCAAAAATAAACGAGCAAATACAGTGAATGCATAAATCGATAAACTGCATTTCTAATTATTGGACCCCTCATATCTCACCGTCAATAGTGAATACTCTAACCCAAGGGCTCTCCACGTGCATTCCCCAACCCTCTCGCGAGAACAATAGATTTGTAGGGTATGTTTTATACCCTTGCATGTAAGGGGGCATTAATGACTGCTTTTTGTTCAACACCATACTTGGAGACCGGAACTCCGCAGCATTATTTGAGAACTTGATATTAAAGCATTAGGTTATGTTAGATCTTATGCTAAATCTTTCCGTGTGGTGACGGAGTAAGAACACAATTCACCATCCCCTCTCTTACCTGTGGGTGTCGTAAGAGACGACTAAGAGGTATGTTACGCATATGACATCTATGCAAGAGATGGAAAACTTGAAACAACACCCTATACCAACCTGTCTGACCAGCATGGTATAGTAAGGTCAATTTCCCTCCTATTATGGAGGAGGCGCGAGCCCAGCAGTGGGACATATATGAGCCGAAATGATGATGATGATGATGAAATCTTAAAATTATGTCTATCTTTAGATAATTCTTCTGGGCATATCATCTTAGTGGTAGAGCCCATACTGTTGACAGTTAACAGTCTACAGGTACTGCCGGTCCATCCGGAGTAGTTTTATACTCATTTTTTTTTGCGGTGTGCTGCGGTCGGCGTGCTCCTCGCACCATTCTGTCCGGGGCGACAGAGGGGCGTAAGCACGCACAGCCGCAACCCACCCGAACACCATGTCGCCTTCGTCGTTGGGCCGACCACCGGAGCAGGGTTACTTGTCATCAGTGGTTGGCCCGACGGAATACCCCCCTACTTGGGGTACCCTCTCATCGACCGACGTCCCCTAGTTTTATACTCTCACAGAAAATCGACGTCTGAGTAGTAGCAATTTGTTACTGCGCTTCATTCGGTGAGCGAGAGAGCCAGCAGCCCAACTTTCTGAGGGTGTTTGCTTGTGGTGGGTTTTGGTGATGTCTTTAGTATCACACACATTACACGCATTCAAACTGGCTTCACGGTAGGCAGCGGCCTAGCATAGATCCACAAGCGGCAGCATCGCTTATCATCAGGTGTACTGTTTGCTGGGTCGGTCGATGGGAGAGTACCCCAAATAGGGGGTATACCGTCAGGCCGACCACTGATGACAAGTAACCCTGCTCCGGTGGTCGGCGAAACGACGAAGGCGACGTGGTGTTCGGGTGGGTTGCGTGTCTGCGTACTTACGCCCCTCTGTCACCTCGGACGGAGTGGTGCGAGGAGTGCGCTGACCGCAGACCAAACAAAAAAAAAGTTGTACTGTTTGCTCGTTTACCACCAACAGCAATAAAAAAGTCATCATTTCAGCTTATATACTTCCCACTGCTGGGCTGGAGTCTCCTCCTAGATAGGAGTGAAATTCACCTACTATAACACGCTGGTTAGGCGAGCTAGTAGTTATAGTTTCATTTCGAGCTTTCCTTCTCTAGAAAATAAATGCAATGTTAGTTTATTAAATTAATTTAGGTTAAAATATTGACAATTTGTAAGTGGGGTTTATACAATCACTAGCACCCCCGCCCTCGCTTCGCTTCTGTTTCTGTCGCCCTATCCACGTAGTTCCCGTTCCCATGGGAATACCGGGATAAAATATAGCCTATGTTACTTCCTGTTATTATAGTTTTCCATTGGTGAAAGAATTTTTGGAATTTAGCGTAAAAGTATAACAAACAAACAAACATCCTTACTTTCGCATTTATAATATTAGTAAGTATTTATTTATTTTGAATTTGAATTCATTTTAATTTATTAACTTATACATCATTATACATAAGAATATAATTTTATATCACGTTTTTAGATTTTTATTTGGCGATTTATATTCGGATATTAGTCGGGACAAAACAGTATATCTACCGTTTTGCTATTCAACAGCTAACCAGCGAAGTCCTATAATGATTCAAAGTCACCCGCTGAAAGAAGTCGCCCATTTCAAATATTTAGGCTCTGTTATCTCTAACGATTACACGATCGATGCTGACGTTACTCATCGCATTAACACGGGCTGGATGAAGTGGCGTCAGCTGTCAGGCGTACTATGCGATAACAGAATGCCAGTACGCGTTAAAGGTAAAGTATACAAAACCGCCGTACGTCCAGCTCTGACCTACGGTGCCGAATGCTGGCCTATGAAAAAATCTCATGGCACAAGAATGCACACGGCTGAAATGAGGATGCTAAGATGGGCAGCGGGTGTCACTCTATATGACAGAATTAGGAATGAGCATGTCCGTGTAAGTTTTAAAATCTGCCCAATCATAGACAAACTTAGCAAAATACGTCTCAGGTGGTATGGGCATGTAATGAGAAGACCCGAAGAGGACATGACCAGAAAAGTCCTACATATGACTACTGGACCAAAAAAGCGTAGTAGACCCCTCCTAACTTGGATGTCCGTAGTACGCAACGACATAAAGAAAGCCCAAGTTAGTGATTCTCGACCCAGAACCGAAAACTCTGGCGAAAAATGACGAGGAGAGCCGACCCCAAATAAAATGGGATAAGGCTAGGCAAAGAGAGAGATTTATATTTGGATATACTTGGCCTCGGGTTCGACTCTCGGACCGGGCACATTTCATAGGGCTTTTCTGAGAGGAAAAATAGCCCAAGCTACTCCCTTGTAAAAACAGCTACCTGATAGTAACAGATAGACAGACAAAATTTTTTTAAACTGATTTGAACATGAAAACATACTGCGACATTACAAACAGATACTTGAATTTTATTTATTTGTATTCATTAAATTAAATTAATAGCTGTTAAGAACATATTTTTTGTAAAAGATATAACACAAAGCAGAAAGCCATCTTATGTTTCCACTTTCCTCAAAGACCCCCTTCAGTTCGCCCTTGAGTGCGCATGCGCTGCGGGTGTCAGCTGCGCGCGCACGTGGCTTCGGGAAGTAACATGCGATCCTGTGCAACCATTGTTTCGGATTTGCGTCTTCGCACCCCAAATAATACATTTTTTAATTCATATGTCTACTCGCCACCCAAGGATTCGATATTATAAATTTACACTTAAACTTAGTCTAATATCTTTAAAGGAGTTATTCTTGTATCCTAATATTATGATCACGAAAATAAGTTTGTTACCCTTTTCACGACAAAGTTACTGAAACGATTTTAAAAATTCTTTCACCAATAGGAAGTATATTATCAGTGAATAACGTAGTCTACATTTTATCACCGGATTCCTTAGTTTGTTAGTATTTCTATATACATATTCAGAATCTCTGAAACTGCTGCAACGATCTCCATGACATTTGGTAAGCAGGAGGTTTATTGAAAATCTCGTCTTGTTAATGTTTTCGGGCTAGCAGGAATATGATGGCTTTAACTATTGTCATCAGATATAAAAGTATTTCATTAAAATCTAGCAGTCGCTGAATTCAGACAGCCCCGGTTCGATCCTCAATTTTCCCTTTTTATTACAATTCTCGTTTTTAATTTAATTGTTCCTCTGTATTTCATTTTTTTTATTATCTTCATTGTTTCGGCTCCTACACGTATCACTGTTGGCCCGAACCTCTTTAGCAACAGGAGGAAAATTGACCTACTATACCAGTTAGCTAGTCAGACGTAACTGGTATAGGGTTTTATTTCGACATTCCATCTTTTGCATAAATGTTATATGAATATTTAATCCCTTAGCCTTAGAATAATAACGTATAGAATGATAGTGTTCCTACTTCGAACATTCGAAACATGAATCTAAAAATACTACATGCGCGCAGACGATTACACACGTACACACGCACACCACTATACAAATTATAAAATCAAATTTTGTTTTTATTAACATAAATCGTCGAAATAATTTTAAAAGTAATGTTAAAAACTTTTTAAGTTTCTCAAATGTGTTGTGGCACCATTTGAATGCACAAACTGTCATAATTACCTATTTATTATTTAAGAGTTGCGTACGTACGTGCAGTACAATGACCTTGTACATTACGGAACGGTTCCGGCGTAAGCTCCATTAGGCTCCAATTGAAAAAATTTTTTTGTGCGCGAACTTACCTTCTATACGTTATTATTCTAAGCCCTTAGCCCTATTTTACGACACTTATGGACAAGAGGTAGTGAATTTCTCACGTCATTTCCACGTAGAAATTGACGTTTTTAGTATAAATTACCAAAAAATTAAATATCGAGCTACTATCATCTACTTATCATCATCTCGGCTCATATAAGTCCCACTGCTGGGCTCGAGCCTCCTCCACAGGGGGAGGGAAAACGACCTTACCATGCTGGGCAAACAGGTTGGTACAGGGTTTTGTTTCGAGTTTTCTTTCTCTTGTACACTTAAGCTTTAAAATTTCTAAGTTTGAATGAATAATTTGTAGATTGATGACTATTCACTATAGTTTAATAATGACTTCATCTGTGTTTCACACAATCATAGCTTTTGTATTAAATCATTGTTTCAACCTCACCATGCTCAATCTCGCTAACATTCTTGATCATCAAAGTACCATTTTATTTAAAACTAGCAACCCGTCCCCGCTTCGCTTCGGTTTTAGTCGTTTTACCTGCGTAGTTCCCGTTCCCGTGGGAATACCGAGATAAAATATAGCCTAGTTTACGCCCTGATGTTATAGCTTTCCATTGGTGAAAGAATTTTTGAAATCGGTCCAGCCGCTTTGAAGATTACCCGGAACAAACAGACAGACAGACAGACAAAAAATTTTTAATCTGTATTTTAGGCATAGGTGTCGTGCAAATAACCGCGTGAGCATGAAAAAAGCCTATTATTTTGACATTACAAACAGACACTCCAATTTTATTTATTGGTATAGATATAGATGTGTAATACTCGCGTAAACATCAGAAATCATTATCAAAGTACTAATCAATGCTATTTCTTTTAATGGTTAATGGCTTAAACCTACATCATTTTTCTATTCTTTTTTAGTTTCATTATTTCAATGCAGAATTTCGTGTGGTGACCGAGTAAGAATATAATTGTATGTTGCGCGTGGCTGTCGTAATAGACGACTTAGGGATACTCGGAAGAAAACCAATCAACCTGTCTGACCAGGGTTATAGCACCCTCAATTCCTCAAGTAGGTCAATTTCCCTCTTACGGGGCCACCCCAATAAGAAAGCCTCCTCAGGTTCGAACGCATCAGAAAACGTATATGGGCTGAAATGATGATGACGATGAAATTAAAAAATATAAACTACTAGCTGTCCCAACAGACGTTGTTCTGTTCAAATAAGCGCCATTTACCGGGTCCAATTGTGAATCTAAACCATTCCCGAATCCCCTTAAACACATACAAAAAATTTCATCAACATCGGTCCAGCCGCTTAGGAGGAGTTCAGTGACATACACACGTATATAAAGATTAGTGACTTTATAGATTCCAATTTTAAATTAATTCGTAGGGCAAATATGGCAGCTCGGCAACACTGCCTACTTGCAACTTCAAAATAAATTTTCTCTTATTATTTTTGACACCCTAGCTTTATAAGAACTTGAATAAAAGAAGTCCATATTTCTGATTATACGAAATGCCCTTTCAGCCTTTGAATTGTGAAGGGTGCCACCCTCAAGAACAGTTATTTTTTTCATCTATAGTGTTGCTAATTTCAAATTTATTTCGCGATATACGGTTTAGCTTTACATACATATAATAATCATGTGGTGACGGAGTAAGAATACAATTGACCACCCTCTCTCTTCCCCGTCGGTGTCGCAAAAGACGGGGCTAAGATGATGATGATGAACTCACTTTCTGGCAGGAGTTCATAAACAGGTTGAAGGTTCAAAGGGGCAGGCAATATCTCTCCTTGGTGCCTATGCCTCAAAATATAGCCCAAGTTACTTTTAATACGGACAGCTGCAGTATAAAAATATTATCCAATTCGGTCCAGCCGTTTTGAAGATTAGCAGGAACAAACAAACAGACAGGCCAAAATACTTAATCTGGTTTTAAGGCATAGGTACCTATCGAATAAATAAACGTCCCCCACGTTTATTTAATGAAATGAAAAACCCTATTATTTTGACATTAAAACCAAGAACTTCAAATTTTCAATTTCATTTACTTATTTGTATAGATTATATTATTCACCAGCGATCCGTCTTCGCTTGCTTTTGCTTTTACTGTCCTCACTTTTCAAATATCCAATATATTAAGATATTACCCTAGGCGACTGTGATCTGCAATCCCTGAGGTCTCGAGTTCGATGCCAGACCGGTCAACATTTATACGGTTTTACTGAAAGAAAAATAGCTTCAAGTTATTCTTTATACATATAAACAGCTACATACATTAAAATACATTTAAAAACAAAATAAGCTATAATATCGGTAAAAACAGTTTTATTTATAACGTGCAATACTCGCGTAAACATCAGCAAATCATTACGCCAATACTTAGTTAATTAAGTTTTTAAAAGCAAGCATAAAGTAACACTTTATGCTTGCTTTTAAAAACTTTTTGCTAACAAGGGGCAACCAGCCGATAAACAAAAGAAAATCCAACCCATGTGGCCCGCTTGCAGACGCAGCGCAACGTTATTCCACTCAACTCCCCGCCACCCGGTCAAGTCGCAACTTGCACAGGCTGTATGTTGCCTTGCCCTCGTCATTCGTCCGCGGATCGTCGTCGTGTGTGCGTGTATCGCTCGATTACAAAGTTTAAGTGAACGAGTGTTGTGCTTATGAACAATCAAAATGGTACGGAGCTTATCGCAATGGACGAAGACGCTCAGCTTTCCGGCAAGATTGTCACCAAACCGTACTTCCAAGGAAAGTGTTGGTAACGGACAGTCCAGCCCTGGTGTGTCGCCGACCCCCAGTGCTGTCTCACTCCCCCAGAGCTCGGATAAAACTATCACACCGATTCCAATCACGGAGATCAGCCAAATAGTAAGTCACCCTTTGTCAATTAGAGCAGGTCTCTATTTAATTATTTCTTAGATCATAGGGTCGGTTTGTGAATGCAGCTGCAATATAAGTCTGCTTTTTGAATGCAAAGTGCTTCATTACATGCGGGCATTTACGGTCCACTATTTCGCGGAAACGTTAATTCGTGTAACATATAAACAATTGTATTAGGAATAAGAATTACTACGACAATTAATATTGTATGTACAATTTATTTTTGTTATAAACTTGCGCGTGTTTTACGCTAATTATAATAAGTTTGAAGTTATAAAAAATTAATTGGCGTATCCTTCAATGAACGGTTATTTTGGCGACCTTATTTATTAGAGCGTTTAACTTAGCGATGAAAAATACGTATTTATACCGTAATTGTTACTCAAGTTTGAAAACAATGAGATTTTACAGTTTTATTGCGTGATGATAGTTATGGTTACAATTTATGATGTAATTGTGTAACAATTATCTTATGAAACATTCATTTTGGTGGCAAGATTTTCTGTTTTAACTCATTTGTTTACAAAACAAATACAGTGCATAAACTAATTCTTAAATAAATATGGATGTCGACCGTTATTCCTGGCGTTCCCATAAGCGATAACTACGTGCATGAAATTTGAACTGTATTTTATGGGACGAGTTACCATATTAGCTGGTCATTAAGTACAAACAGTATTTCAAAGAGGAAGTGTATCAAAAAATATATTCATTCCCAATGTTGAATGTGTTAGGAAATCGTACATTACGTGTTAAGCTTACAGAGACATGTTATTGGTGCTGTGGGAACGATCGCTGTATAGTGAACTGTGCGATCGCGTATGAAAATTAATGTTTGAAGGTGGGCAGGGGCCGGTGTACCCGCGCACCGTTATGTCCCCCTTGCACTTACCTTGGCAAGGCCGCGTCGAGATGCCAGTTTTTGCGAAGCATGAAAGCATGACTTTCACCTTTTAAGACGCCTTTCTAAATGCTGAAGTCTTTGATTCAGATCTTAGGTTTTAAACACCTACATGTTAATAATCGAAGTGGCACATATATGTACACCTCTGTATAGCAATCTATGAGAAATGCTAAATGGGTATTTGAGACACGTATTTTGCTTACCAAATAAGGATGAATGCCATTGCTTACCGTGAGACAGTAATTTAACATTCAAGTAACGATCTTATTACCTTTAATGTTATTTTTAAACTTATCATCTTGTATACTTACCCATGCTGGATTCGAGCCTCCTCCATAATGGAAGGGAAATTGATCTTACTATACAATGCTGGTGAAACACAGCCACATTGATTAGTATAGGGTTCTATTTCGAGTTTACCTTCTCTTGCATAGATGTTATATGCGCATTATATCCTTTAGTCGTCTTTTACGACATCCACGGGCAAGATAGGGAGTGGTGAATTGCATTCTTATTCCGTCGCCATACGGAAGGATATATATTATCTGTAAATAATATATCGTCTTTTGAAATTTATATTATCTGTAAATATGGTATTATAAATATATCGTCGTGAATTGTACCATTATTCCGCCACCACACGGCAATTTTTTATACTAGGTTGGTATATTTTCAACTTTACTAATTCTTTGAGTTTTGATTGTAACGGTTTTAAAAAGTTAAACAGCCTTGCGTTTATTGCGATGTACAAACGTAACCTAAATAATGTTATCAAGAAAATCAAATATTATGTAAAAATGGCAAATGTATGCGAATATTTACGTATCGAGGCATATTTAACGGTTGCCATGTGTTGAGTATGCGAAGAATGTCGTCGATATCTTTCATATTGCAGGCTGTGGATTACACAACTGTCTAAATGTAGGCAGGGATATTCTATCGAGTCTAAATGTCAACACCGAGATGGGTAAAGTTTAATTAGTAACAAGATTAAAACTCAAACTTTATATTTAGTTTACGTTTTATTTTAACTAAATCGCTTTTAGAAATTGTTACATATTATCTGGGGGCACGGCAGTGCCCTTGCCAAGTCGAGCAAAAAAAAAGTCGGGCAAAACGTAAAACTGCCGTAACATACTTTTCTCGAAGCCATTCAGGCCATTTTCGACCCCCTATAACTTCGTTGTTAATAAAGCTACAAACCTGAATTTTTAGTATCCCAGTAGGCATTGTATACACATTGTGTATCTCAAATTTCATTCAATTTGAACTAATACTTTAAGAATTATAAATAGTCAAAATTTCGTAATTTTGTCACTCACTGACTGACTGACCGATCATCAATATTAAAGAAGCACTTCTAGCAGACATAGAAGCTTCAAATTTAGAATACAATTAGTGTTTAGTGTATAAATGAAGGAAAAATTATGAAACATTGTAATTTTCATCCAGGTTCCGAGATACACTAACTGCATAAATAATTTTGTAAACTCATATAAATATATAAGATTACAAAGTTACATTTGCAGTTAATGAAATGTAACTTTGTAAAAAATAAGAATACATTTGTCACCATCATTGCTTTTCTATGGGAATCGTAACAACCGGCTAAAGACTGCACAGATGACGTAGTGATTAAGATACCAACGTACCGTGCTAGTGTCGCGGGTTCGAATCCCATGCAAGATAACAACACCTTGTCATCATCATCATCATCATCTCAGCCCATATACGTCCCACTGTTGGGCTCGGGCCTCCTTCATAATGGAAGGGTAATTGAACTACTATACCACGCTGGTCAGACGTGTTGGTATAGGGTTTTATTTCGAGGTTTCCTTCTCTCACAACACAACACCTTGTACGATCCACAAATGGTTGTTCTGAGTCTGAATATAATTTGTGTCGGTTATTTAAATGTTCTTTCCGTATAATGACGAAGTAAGAATACAATTCACGACTCTCTATCTTGCCCGTGGATATCGTATAAGACGACTATGGTATATAATATACACATACCATCTGTGCAAGAGAAAGAAAACTGGAGGAGACCCGAGCCCAACAGTGGGACATATGAGGGCTGCGATGATGATGCGATGTTGAATTATATGTTGTTGTCCCCCACAATATAAGGGTTATTATTTCCTTAGTGCAAGGCACTATGTTTAGTATAATTTAATATAATATGTATTACTTGTGAAGTACATTGTGTTTTGATGCGATTGCCAAGTCATTCTGTTTATTTAAAACATAAAAGATCTTTAATATTGATAAAGTCACTATAAGAAGTTGTTAGGTTAGGTATTTACGTAATAACTTAAGAAGAAAGGTGCCTTAAGCAGGGACTGAATGAGTTAAACGACTTGGAATAACATAGATCTCACCACTTTTTATGATAGAAGAACTCAGTTGCGAGGCTTGGCTTTCTTTTACAAGGTTTGTTTTTGATGGTATTCATTATTTTAGCTCATTTAGGCCCCACTGTTGGGCTCGAACCTCCTCCACAATAGGAGAGAACTTGACCTTACTATAACCATGCTGGTTAGAGAGGTTGGTTGGTTTTATTTTCAGGTTTCCTACTCTTGCATAGATGTTATATGCATATTTTATCCCTTAGTCGTCTTTTACGTCATCCACAGGCAAGATGAATTGTATGAGTGTCAGGGTGATGAATTGTATTCTGACTCCGTCACCACACGGAAGAGTTACTTATCCTTACTAATATTATAAATGCGAAAGTAAGTTTGTTTGTTTGGTTGTTTATTTGTTTGTTACGCTTTTACGGTTAAACCACACAATCGATTTCAAAAATTCTTTCACCAATGGAGAGCTATAATAAATATCAGGGAGTAACAGGCTATATTTGATATAGGTATTCCCACGGGAACGGGAACTACGCGGGTAACGCGATTGAAACCGAAGCGAAGCGAGGGCGGGTTGGTACTCATTACTAATGTGAATGTAAAATACTTAAAGAAAGATATTTTATGATGACACCCATTATTATCATCTCGCTCATATCCCAATGAGAAAATAGTTTTTTTTTATTAATATTATATGTTACTTGTGTACATTTTATTTACAAGGAATACAAAAATATTATTTATATATTATGCGAACTGCACAAACAATTTATTTTTTAATTACATTCAGACGAAAACAAGGGCTACGGTTAGGATGTGTACCTAAGATTATAATCCTAGATAAAACCCCTATCTTTAGACATACGACAAAAGGAATATTAATAAATATTAACAAAATCCGTTGTTAGACGTTTATATTAAACAATATAGATTTAATTTAATTTTACTATCATTAAACAGATAATTTACATTTTAAAAATGCTTCTTTTGTCTAATTTACAGTATCACTAATAACGGGGGAGATTAACTAAATTAACAATGTTATGTTTTTAAACTAGGCTTAGGAAACAAATTATCTTCTTTAATTATTATGTAGCTTGTATTACGATCGCGTTAAATTTAACTTGTAGTTTGTATAAATAAACAAACCTTGACTATTAATCTGTTACATTAAAATTGATTTACATTTAATTGCGAAACGTAATATGTACTTGTTAGGCGTAAATCATTGATTGTTATAGGCAGCCATTAAAAAAAAAGCTGTTTTTTTTTATTTCTGTTTTTATAGGATTTACTGAAGTTTGGCTTTCAAACTTGTATTAAAAACTTGATTTTAATGCTTTTCAATAATAAATATGGATTATTGGAAGTTTAAAATATAGTGATACTTTTATTATATAAATCAGTATATCAGTGTTGCCAGTAGCTATAAATTAATAACGAGTATAGTTAGCCTCGTAAAATTTTGAAACAGAATTTGTGGTTTTGAAAATGTATTATTCACTATTTATTCTATGTTTATTAAATTGCCCTTATTATTATAAAATAGCAGTTAAAAGTTACTTTGCGTACACATTCACGTTTCAGCATTATAAAAGCGTATTGCTTTGCATTAAAAGTAATAAACGCAAATTTAAAAATCGTTATTCAATCAGGCTTATATTTTTTATACGACCTCCCAATGTATTACCGAGTCATTATTAACATCGTGACGACAATTTGCAATAAAACTTTTTCGCTGTTAATCATTCAGCGACAAAAAAAAAACACATTGGTGGGTCTGCTTTTTTAAAAAATTCTCGCTATAAAATTCATCGTAAAATGATTTGATGGCATTCTTTGTCGTTATTTTTCGATTTATGATGCGCTTTTTAACGCGTTCCAAATTTAAAAACCTATTTGACAGATGGCAAATAAAAAATATGTTCCTCATTACAAAGTAAGCGGTCATTCGCAGACAAAATAAGATTATTGTAACGGAAAACGTAAAAGCAATTCAAATTACTTTTAGTTTAATGTTTGTAGATATTCATTCATTGTTTTGTGTTTAAGGTAAAAATAAGTCGTTACTGGTGCAGCCATTTAAGTTCATAGTAGTAGAAAATATATGTAATTAAATTCTTTACCTTCATATTTAGCTAACGAAAAATCTTGGATTGGAGATGAGAACGATCGATAAAAAATTTTGGTCTACATGTCCTAGTCCTAGTAGCATTATAATCTAGGTATTTTAAATAAAATTAAAACGGATTTTGTTTATGATATGCATTTCTAATTCACATACTGGTTTCATTATTTTAAGTTATATTTTAATACTAGCAAATACCTCGCGTAGTTCCCGTTCCCGTGGGAGTACCGAGATAAAATATACCTAGCCTAAGTTACTCCTTATATAGGCAGCTACAAAATATTAACAAAATCGGTCCAGGCGTTTTGAAGATTACCCGACACAAAAAAAATTTAACTGTTTTTTTAATATAGATATTGTGCAAATAACTGCGTGAGCGTGAAAAAAAACACGTTTATTTTGACATTTCAAACAGATACTACAATTTTATTTATTGATATAGATAATGTCTTAATTTAACTGAATAGTTTCCACGTGTGTATAAATACAGAATTTACTTGGTGGCATGCGAACGAATTTATCGGCACGGTGAATAACGAAATAACTAATTTAGTGCAATTTGACGATTGGAATGCGGACTGTATCGGATTACTTACATTGTAGGTTTAACGAGACAGACCTTACACACTTAGGTTTATTACTTTTTAATTTATAACTGTAGTGGTTGATTTTTCCAGAAATTATATATACGAGTACGTATGTACGTCCTACTGTTGGGTTACCACTTCTTCTTTTTTTGTCTTGGCAATCCGCTATTAATACAAGCCATTTTTGCCAGTGTCGAGTTATAATTTTCTTTTCAAATTATCAATTTCTTCATGTCAGTAATGGTCCGTCAGTAGGTCAAAGTGTCGCCTCCAACAGTGTAATGGCCACTGTTAGAGGTATCTTCTGAGAATTTTGGTGGAAACAAAAAGGTATGTATAGCAATTTTATATCATATTCACTACACCTCAGCAGTTTTGTCACTATATATTACATAAAAAGCCATCAAAATTATTTAATATACTTAATACGTTAAAACACTAAGATATTGAATGTAATACAAGAACACCACATGACACTTTCAGATTCACGCCAAAATCCGGGTTACCACTTAATCATCATTCATAATTTCGGCCCATATACGTCCCACTGCTGCTTTTCCTTCTCCTATTTTTTTTTATTTAAAAACCGGGCAATAATTAATTCATTTTTATGCTATTCATTGTAAATGAAATTTATTTTATTGTTAAAATTAACAATAAAAAAGTATTTGTATTACCAGACTGCATTATTTGTATATGTGATTGTTTTCTTTAAATTAACTTTATATTAAATGTAGTAATGTCGAGAATGTGACAAAGCGAAAGACGGGGCTTAGTTTAGTGCATGTGGGCAATTTTTATTAGGTATTTTATTGTGTTGGAGTCGGAACGCACATCTGCGTGTCAAATTCCTGTGTGCCATGTGCAGGCTTGGGAAACGAACCGTGCACATGAATAGCGAAAAAAAGTTATTTTATAATATTTGAGTATTGACGAGAATGTAGAACTGTGATAATAAACTTCATGCTAGGCATCACAATTCTTTTAATACCATATTATATTACATATGTACCTAATACATAAGTAGGAAAGTAATACAATAGTATGTAATGTGTAAACCGTTATAGGTAATATCTAACTAAAATGTCTGTATGATAAAAATACCGTTGCCTCAGTTTCAATAATAATAAAAAAAAGTTTTTTTTATGGAACGAAATTCAAAATTAAGAACGTCACGTTATAATAATAAGTTTTTTTTTAATAGAATAGGATTCGTAAATAAGAACGTTACGTTTTCCATATTTTTAATCGTTATTAAAATTAATTTTGAATTTTGATTATAAATCAACATTAATTAAAAAATTATATCTAACATTAATTGTGTACATTTGCTCGGTTAGTCATTCATATGAATGAGATTCAAAATATATCTCAGTTTAAAACAATTAGGTATAAAAATATCCTACGTTTATTTAATCTGCGTGGATATTAAAAACATCATAGTTTGGCTCACAAGTTGTTACGTAAAGACTTACGCCGTTAGTGCAATGCCTTTTAAGAGGAGGATCGGATTTTTTGTATCGTCAGCTGTTTCCGAACTACTTAAGGGGACTGGTAGAAAAACATAAATAATTGACATTTTAATAGCGTCCTTACTTTTTTAGGTTATCTTCGTTAGTTCATATTTCAATACAATTATTACTCAAATTAATTAATTATATTTTTCGTATGGTGATGGAGTAGGAATACAATTCATCAGCCCTCATCATGCTTGTGGGTCGTAAAATACGACTAAAAGATTAAATATGCATATAACATCTATGCAAGAGAAGAAAAACTTGAAAGTACACCATATAACACGTCTGACCAGCGTAGTATAGTGTCCAATAATGATGAGTTCGATATATCAAAAGGTAACTTATATCGGATATAACACATATCTAACACATATCATATATAACAGATATCATACCATATCGATCGATATCTATATCAATGTAGCCGATATCACAAAAACCGTATCGAGTCAAAACTTCTACTAACATGCGAGAACTATTAAGTCAAACTTAAAACTATATCGATACGAACAAAACACAAACTACACAAACGATATTGAGATATGAACCATATTCGTTCCTCTCGTTCCAAGTATATATTCTTTTA
The DNA here is from genome assembly GCA_032191425.1 of Lymantria dispar. Classification (NCBI taxonomy): domain Eukaryota; kingdom Metazoa; phylum Arthropoda; class Insecta; order Lepidoptera; family Erebidae; genus Lymantria; species Lymantria dispar. The sequence goes on along the minus strand of CM063444.1, from coordinate 3,023,053 downwards.
TTAGTGTAAAAGAGATAAAGAGAATATGAAATAACTTTAGCCATGTTTGCGTGGTTAATATATCTTACTATACTAGCAATAAGGTTTAGTTTCCATTGTATAGTTATGATAACGTTTCTGGCGGCTACGGCTACTCGATATTAGTGAGACACTTACTCTACAAAATGGAACTAAATTTCGAAGTTATAAAGTTGAATTTGAGTTGTTACAATATAGACACAGTACTGTAGGTAATAATAATAATTGTTGTTGTTTCGTGCATTATTTTGATTTGAAAAACAAATTTTGTGTTGTTTGTGATAGTTTTTAATTGCACTATATATAATCATTGTAAATATGTCAATTTTTAAATGCGTCAGAGAAGTAATCTCAGTTAACAATTTTTAACATTTACTAGTCAAAAACTTTTCTGCTAGTCCTAAGCCTAATAAAGCATGAAGGGAAATCGCCGTAGTTACAATTAGCTAGTTGTTAAATAACTTTAGGTAAATACCTACACCTAAGAACTGCATCGATGTATCGCTGACAGCTTAACTGTAAATGTGAGAGTTTGGGTTAGTTCGCATTCAGAGTTAGTTTGCTCATTTTAATATCAATGTTAACGTTTCAAAACTGTACTACTGATATCGATATCAGAAAACAGTTTTTGATATCGATATGCAAACTGTATATCGGATACATAACCGTTTGTGGCACAAACCGAAAACGCCCATATCTAGTGTCCAACAAAGGGACGTGTATGAGCTGAAATGATGATGATTAATAACCAATAATATATGTATATTGATCGCGGGTGTCGTAAAAGATCTCGCTAGAAGTTTTAAGCGTGAAATCTATTGCTCATTTCCTGGATGCCATGAGAATCCGCGGTACCACAATATTTTTTATTGTTATCCACAACATTTTTTATTCAATCCGAGATCGAGATCCGAATCCAAGAACTAATTACATATGTCACATAATCCACAAGGCACGGATTTAGGTATACTATACGATTTATTTTTCAATTTCAGTCCTTCTAAGCCTTTACTTTTATGAATAATGTATTTGCTTCAAAGAAACCTTGAACAAATCTTGAACATTTACAACACAAAAATAAGCTTATCTGTGCTGAGCTAAAAGTATCAGTATTAAATATCGCGAACGGATACGATATTTGATATTTCAGTACTCTTTTATCGATATGAATCGACTAAGGGATGCGGATGTTAAAAAAGTAACTACTGATAAAATTATGTTTCCCGCTTAAAACAAAATATAAAAAAGTTGGTTGCAGCTTTTTCCATTGACATATTCAAAATCTTATTGGCAATATCTTTATGACTGCCTGCCTGACGTTAACCCACCTTGACCAGATGGCATTAGATGGGAGTTGGTCCAGGTCGATGTAAAAGCTCTTAGGCATTATATTTCTTTTTTTTACGACACTTACGAGCGATGTAAAGGTTGGTAGTATTCGTTACCGCTACCAGAAAGCATCATCTCAAATCTCAATTTTTAATAACTTCAGTTTAAAAAAAACAATCCAAAGCATTCGTAAGTTAAATTGGTTTATAACCCAAAACGTTATCCTCGAAAATCTACTAGTAGAATTCATAAAACTCTAAAACAGCGAGACGTTAACTTATTTAAATTTACTACCAACCTAATAAAAAGAGCTAATGAATTAATGTTTAAATTATTGCTAGCAATTCTTTCCACCTTGGGAATTAAAACTCCGCCAGATGAAAAGAAAGAGTAAGAAAGTTATATGTATTTAAAAAGTATAATTTTAAGACAGGTGCGCAGTTAGTGATGTAGAATTTAAGCATTTTGTAATCTTACCTTCGGATAATTTAAAAATAATATAATATATTTAAATTTTATCTTGTAAATGTAATTTAATTTGTAATAATAAACACTCAATTTAGTCGGCAAATGATGTTTGTATAAAATTAGCAATAATATTTAATGCTAAATGAACTAATAAAACGCACGGTTTTAAATAAAGCGTGCCTGCATCCGCCTACTGCTAAGCCAAGCCAATAATTGAACGCATACAAAATTCAAAAATTCCATGGCATCACCTGCTGAAGCAGATGTTCGGATACATTAACTAAAGTTGAATAAAAATTTTGGGAGATTTCGAATGCAAGCACGCACTACCGTACAGCTGTTTCGAAAGTTGCCCACAGAAAAAAAGACTTTACCTGTATTGAAATGAATTGGTATGTGATCGATCAGCTGATGCCGACATATGGCCAGTATTTTTCAGTATAGGTACGAATTTTGTGCAGCCAACTTTTTGATTTGTGTTCAGATATAAAATCTTATTTTATTTGAAGTTTAATTGGTATTATTTTCTTAAATATTAGGGAACGAGGACTGTTTTTATTAACAGACGAAAGGCTCCCACTTAAAAAGGTTTATTTATAATGGTTTCTAAACAGAGAGCCCTTTTCGGAGGCCGTCTGTTTTCTGTCTGGAGTCCTAATGTTTATTGCTACATGTCCATTGGGAGTAGTTTTGCTTCCCCTCGCAGTCTTTGATAGAGATCCTTTGATATTTCTGAATCAAGTGTTTTATTTAGTAAAGTTCCCCTAATCCATTTTGATTACATTAAATTACGTTAAATGCTTTAAGAAACTCTGAATTTTATTTATTATTTAACATATTACAAATGCTTGTTTTATGTTTTGTTAACTGTAATATTGTACTGTCATACTGTCATGTCAAATACCCATGTCATTCCTGTACCGGTCCTAGTTGGCAATGCGATTCTCGAAGTTGTCAATCACTATGTTTACCTAGGACAAACAGTCCAGTTAGGTAGATCCAATTTCGAGAAAGAGATCAGCCGACGAATCCAACTCGGTTGGGCAGCGTTCGGGAAACTTAAGAGGATCTTCTCGTCCAACATACCTCAGTGTCTGAAAACACAGGTCTACGACCAGTGTGTGTTACCAGTGATGACTTACGGCACGGAAACGTGGTCCCTAAATGTAGGTCTCATATCAAGACTCAAAGTCGCTCAGCGTGCTATGGAACGGGCTATGCTCGGGATTTTTCTGCGAGATAGAATCCGGAATACGGAAATCCGCAGAAGAACGGGTGTAACCGACATAGCACGAAGAATTAGCACGCTGAAGTGGCAATGGGCAGGCCACATCACTCGATGAACCGACAACCGCTGGGGAAGAAAGGTTCTCGAGTGGCGACCACGCATCGGGCGACGCAGTGTAGGACGCCCACCCCACTAGGTGGACCGACGACCTAGTGAAAGTTGCTGGGCGTCGTTGGATGCAGGCGGCACAGGACCGCACATTGTGGCGCAACATGAGGGAGGCCTACGTCCAGCAGTGGACGGCAATAGGATGAAATGATGATGATGATGATGAATATTGTACTAGCTTAAAATAGAGTTAAAATAAATATTTTTTAATAAAGTAAAATAAAGTTTTTAATAAAATGTTTATATGAAACAGTTTCTAAATCGTTAATTATATTTATATCCGGGTAAAATACTTTGCTGCGCCATTTTCACAGGGCGGTATAGGTTTCTTTATTAATACGGAATCTATCTACAGTTTGTAATAAGTTGCCTGTAATGAATATATTTTGATGATGATTCATGATTTTATTTGAATGCTTCATGATTTTCGTGTGGTGATGGAGTACGAATATAATTCTCTACTAACTATCTTCCTTATGAGTGTTGTAAGAGTCGACTGAGGGATATGCAAATAACATATCTTTTTTTTTTTGGGGGTGGGTTGCGGTCGGCGCGCTCCTCGCACCACTCCGTCCGGGGCGACAGAGGGGTGTAAGCACGCACACCCGCAACCTACCCACGTGCATATCGCCTCCGTCGTTGAGCCGACCACCGGAGCAGGGTTACTTGACATCAGTGGTCGGCCCGACGGAATACCCCCTATTTGGGGTACCCTCCCATCGACCGACGTCCCCCCCTCGGGCAGGACGTCGGTCTTTCCTCACGAAATAACATCTATGAAAGAGACTACTCTAAGTAACACCCTAACAATAACATCTATGCAAAGAAAACTCTCAGTAAAACCCTAGCAACCCGTCTTACTAACATGGTATAGGAGGTTAAGTTCCCTCCTATTTTGTAGGCAGCTCGACCCTAGTAGTGGACTGTAGGTATATGAGTTAGAAGATGATGAAGAATTTAATATAACAAGAAATACATAGCCGAGTCTCTTAACGACTATAACAATTACTTAATAACATGATGCTTTGTAATCATATTCAAAATTAGTGATGATAAATAATGTTATTAATTTCGATAATTAAGTATATTAGATAGTTAATAAAGATTGTTAGATGATGCCCTTTCAACTGCCAATCATTCAAATATTATAAGTAATGACGTAGGTAATCATACGAAGAGATCAAATTTACAATTAAATAAAAAAAACCAAACGCATTCAAATTCGTCATTTTTTAAAAATGGAACGCTTCAATTTTATTATAGTTTATCAGTGTTGCTATAATTGTAATTATACGTTTCTGATGGATGTATTTCATGAGAACCTTTTTTGATTACAGTTTAGTCGGGTAAAATTAGCATTTGGGATGTCGTAAATTTAGTTTATTTAAAAAAACATTCTGGAAATAACAAACGGTTGTGAATATACATGTATGAAATTCTGAACAACTTCTTGTAATTTTACAAATTCTATAATTATTCCAAATTTAAATCAAATCTGCCGCATATTTGAATTTGTTCATTATTTTTTAATATTTTTAGCGTGAAAAAATACCATTGACGAAGTTATAAAGCCGTGCAATACTAGCACGATTTTGTAAGTTTTACAATTACATCTATTTTTCAATTCTTAGGACGAGTATTGTATTTTTAAATCATAACCCGGTACTCCAATGTCACCCTATTATTAATTAAAACGAACTAGCCCATCAAATGTTATCTAAAATCTTAATAACTTTTATTTACATCATGGAAGTTTTTAATTCAGTTTAATACATTATCAGATGTATTATCCTATTACGGTTGCATGTCTGTAGTACTTAACGTAGTATTTTAAGATAATGAGAACAGAGCCTGCGCATTCACACAATAACATTAAATGATGGTAATATTTTTTTTATTAACCGCCTGTCCTATAAAGGCTTTGCATTAGATATTGTAGTGGCTACATAGGTTTTATGTATATGTAAAAGATTTTTTTGGCGGGAATGTGGAAGTGTAATGTGGTGGTCTTGTATTTGTAATTTTATCCAATATGTTAGTGGTTTAACGTGTTAAATTAAATAATTTTGATGGCATTTTACGCAATATGTGACGGAGGAATTACCGGGATATAGTGAATATGATATTAAAGTGCTTTACATAACTTTTCGTTTCTACCAAAAATCTCAGAAGATACCGTTGACAGTGGCCATAACACTGTTGAAGGTGACAGTCTGACTTACTGACGGACAGTGACTAAATAAAACCAATTGATAATTTGTAAAGAAAACTATAACTCGACACTGGCAAAAAATGAGCCATTTTTATTAGTATTAGTAGCTGAATGCCAAGACCAAAACATGAAAATATTGTTAAAAAAATGTTTTAATGCAACATACGTATACCGTTGATTTAACTTTGTTATAATATATTTTTTTATTTTTCTTCCATTTCTGTGGCTCATCAGCTCAGGCAGACTCTTATCAAATACGACTAAACACGTAAATATATGAACAAATCAATCACTCTAGACATCGTAGTTATAATAACCTAATTTTCAAAGAATGAGTACTTTCGTGCCCTCTAGTGAATTGTACTGGTGATATTATTAAAACAAGGATAATTCCTTCCTTATTAATGATAAACTCTAATCAGTTACCTGGTTTATCTATAGGCTATTGAGTGAACTCATTATTAAGTACTTCTTAAGATTAAATCAAACAAATTCAAATACGTGATGAATATGTTGAGGAAATCGGAGAAATTCTACAGCAATCTCGTGATCTTCGTTATGATGATTATCTACTTCGCTTTATCGGGACTATATGATCACAGGAATTACACGTGTATTAAAGAAACTTAGTTACCAATGTACATATTTACAATATTCGCGTAGACATATTTGATCAGATTTAAAAGTACTTTTAATACAGTCAAGGAACTCGTGGTGCGGCTTCTTAATTAGTAAAATTGACATTCAATTGACCGGATGCGTGGCCATATTTAAACTCTGATCGCGATCCCAATAATCCAACCATACTTGATTTCCGCTGGCCTTCAACCCTCTACGTAATTTATTGTAATCTTTATTTCATACTGATAAGGCTAAATTTTGAATGTGATTTTTGAAGACGACGACAGGCTTACGTATGTACTACTTTATTCCGTGGGAGAATTTTTGAACCGTACATTTACGGAACTAATACAGAATTGAATACTTGACAATTTCTATAGAGCTGTTATTAGGTATATCTTCGTACCAACTTAACCAGTATTTTTGGTATAATTGGACAATTTAAGGGCAAATTCTTTACGTGATTTCACAGGTGACTGAGTAAGAATGTCTACAGATAACGGGTTGTGGTATTAAGTATATAAATTTTGTCATTTTTTAAATGAGTAAAAATCGCCCAGTGCTACTAAAACTTACTAGATGTGTATTTTGCATTAGTCATTATAAAAATCAGGTTGTCCGTAAATGTTTGGTCAATGTAAAGTTTAGTCATCGTTTTGTAATGCACACTGGTTCTTTGCATCTTAATTTATTAGACCTACGTATACGGCTACACCGGCTTGAATCCGAAATTCTTAGTGCGATTTCGATCGTATTATCGATTCTTTGAACGAAAATATTCAATGTTCTCGGCAAATGCAAATGAACTGTGTTATTGAACTTTTTATTCGGATTGTTAGAGATTATACAATGATCTTTTTTCATTTTGTATTTTAAGTAGAGCTTTATGCTTTATTATTAGTATTAAATAGCAATTAACAGCGGTTAACAATACAATATCGTTATAACAATTATCGTTATCAGTTGGTGTACTTCTGTTTCTTGTCATACCTCAGCCGGTTTTTCGACTCTCATGAGAAAGGAGTGGTAACTGGAAAAGAGTAGTACTTAGCATTTTAAAATCTATTTTGTTTTTTTTCCGACTGCCAGATATTATAAATATTCATAGATAATTTAAGTTGTCATAATCTTGATTATTTTGTAACCAGAAATTAGATACATCAGTATGGAGTGGTCTTCAAAATTTAACAAAATTTTAAAGAAATATTGATCATTGTTAAACCCAAACATTGTAACAGAATGATCTTCATTATATTTTGATAACAAAGGAATGAATAGTTCGCCACTATGCTTATTAAAAAATTTCTGCGTGGTAGTGGTTCATTTGTCGCTAGCAAATAAGGTTATTTTTGCTTCATTCTACTTCATTACTATTCATTCATGTTGTTGTGTGCGACAACCCTTACATCGCTCGTGGGTGTAGTACAAGACGACTAAGAGCTCTACATCGACCTAGGCCAACTCAATCAACTGTTATCTGGTCAACAATTACATTCCCAAGGAGGGTTGGCGTGAGGTCATGAAATTATTGCTAAAACTTTTTATACCGTGTACGACCGAACAAAAGTACATATTGCGTCCATCTCCAAGTAATTAGGATCAGAGCAGGATGAACAATAATGATTGTTAAAGTAGAATTTTGCTCCGCTTATCGAAAACACTTTGAAATTTCAAACTTGCTACCAATAATTGCCTGAAAAATTCATCATTATGAATGATGAGTAGTTATTAAAATTCTTTTTACATTATTTATTACGTTCAAAATTTTCGCATATAGCAACAGGATAATCTTTTAAACTGACGATTAAATACTTTTATTGTTTCGACGTTCCCACGGTTGGTGCACGCAGACGCGACGTAATTTTTGTTTCTTTTTTTATTATAACGCATGGATCCGCGCCTCAGGCTCGGCTCTTGAAGAAGCCAAACTGCTTTCATTTGAATCTTATTTGATTGTCGGTTGAGGTATCACAACACTACCATTAGTGCATATTATCTATGGTTTAATGCGTAAGCGTACTTTGACGTGTGTAAGTAGCATGATTTATTACATTTACGTATATTTGTCTTCAATTGGAGCCATATCATTTTAATTTTTCCGGGCTCCAATTTAGCGATAATGATCGGTTGGTTTTAATGAACTGTGGCGTTTATATTTTAAATTCAACTAGGTTATGTCGAGATCACAGTATCGCCTGTTAACTAACACTAGCTGTATTTCGCAAGCCTACTTTTCGGACCGGTTTTGACGATGATTCGCAAGTTTCTGCTGCCGATTCTCACGTTTTAGGTGTAGTATACTTTGTATGTAAAGACATTACATAGATTAAAATAGTTATTATACCGGTATGCAATCAATAATTTTTTAGATACTGCAATTTTCCAAGGTGTCAATGACACAATGTTTAAAATAGATAAAAAAGAAAAACAAACGGGTGATATTTATAATAAATCTGTTGATTGGTGTCCATATATAGTTGAACAGGTGTCTAAAAAAATCGTGTAGGTGCTTTAAGGTGTGGTAGTCTAATAAACATTTTAATTTTGCAGTTGCCACTTTAGTAACAACCACAGTGCAGTGAGGTCTATATATTTAGTGTTTTTTTATATTTTTTTTAATATAATGAGTTATGTGGAGTTTTTGTATGATTTACTAGAGGTGAGTGATTTTTGTTGCTAATGTTGCCTACATGTTTCGTTAGTTAATTATGTAAGGCATGCAATGTGTGTCATTGAACTGTAGACTTAATGAATGAAAATAAAATCATTCATTCACTGTTAGTTATCATAGAGTAATTAATTTACAATTTTATATATTATTACACAAGCTATTAAAATCAAAAAGTACATTTTAAACCTTTCTTTGTCTTTTTTTAGTATTTGGTTCCTAAGTTAAACTATTTGCTAAATTTGTTGAATCTTTCGACCAAATGTTTACTTTTTTGTTACTTTAGCAAAGTTTTTAGTCATCGGAGTGACGTGTATGAAATTAACACTTAATTTTGAGGTCTTTATTCCCCTAACCATCACAATTCATATACATCCCACCGCTGGGCTCACGCCTCCTCCACAATAGGAGACGGATGGTCAGAGGTGTTGGTAATTGATATAGGGTTTCATTTCGAGTTTTCCATCTTTGCATAGATGTTATATGTATATTATAATCCCTTAGTCGTCTTTTAAGACACCCACGGGTAAGATAAGGAGTGGTGAATTGTTTTCTAATTCCGTCACCACACACGGAATCGCCTAGCAATAAAATGACTAAAACTAAAATATTAAAATTGTCAAGTCCTACTTCTTAATTTTTGTCTTTGGGTTCTTAGTAACAGCTATGAACAAACTTGTCGAGACATGTTCATAACGGCTCACCTGCCTAGAATGGTAAATGAGTTACAATACTTGCTACTTCCTAATGTAGATATTTAAAATATACTTCTTGTGATGTTATAAATATTTTTTAAACAAATGTCTTATTGTTAGAATAATAACGTATAGAAAGATAAGGTCGGTATTTAAGCGATCAAAAACGTGAAGCCAAAAATACTACATGCACACTATACCCTACAATAGAGTTGCCTTGCGTACGCAGTGCCCTTGTAGGGCGTAGGGCTCCAATTGGCTCCAATTTAAATGCTTTATTTTATGTACGCAGAATTACATTCTACGAGTTTATTATTCTAACCATAGATGTGTTCTTTGTAATTTGATGATGAATATTGTGTATAGAGAAATATCTACTAACCTCATAATTATCCTATCCTTACCTCAATTACTTGGGGTCGACACAATATCTACTCTTCTCCCATCATACCCACATACTGCAAAAGTTGGCACAGTTTATTACCGGCTGCCTGCCTAGGGTTGCCAATCATACTTTTTAATAAACTATCCTACTTTATTCCGTGTAGTGACGAAGTAAGAATACAATGCAACACTCCCTATCTTGCCCGTGGATATCGTAAAAGACGACTAAGGCATATAATATGCACATAATATCTGTGCAAAAGAAGCAAAACTCGAAATGAAACCCTATACCAATATGTCTGACCAGCATGGTATAGTAGGTCAAATTCCCTCCAAATTGTGGAGGAGGCCCGATCCCAACAATGTGACGTATGTGGGCTGCAATGATGATGATGATTCTACTTTATTTTTGGTAATTATACTTTATACTTTTAAAGTATGTGAAAATACTTTATTTTCCAACTTTTATGTAAAACAAAACACTCATTATGTGTAAAAGAAAACGCTAATTATAAGTACTTAACCATTTAACGGTACACAAGTGAAAAGGGACGATGGAAAGGATTTATAATTACTAAACGAAATTTTAGATGTCAGATGTGGTGTGAATCAGACTTTATATGTGCTAAAAGCACACAAAAATACGTTTTTGAGGCAATAAAAACATAAAATTTTAATATATTTTTTTCTTCCATATACTTAATTTTTTCTATCCACATTATTTTTTTTTTTGTCAAAAGAAGTTGGCAACCCTATGTCTGCCTGACATTTGGAATTCAACAAACTTCTTTGGGAATGTAATTGTTGACCAAGCAACATCAAATGGAATTGACCCAGGTCAATGTTAAACTCTTAGTTGGCTTTTACGACACCCACGAGCATTGTAAGGGTAGTATTCGTATCTGCGACTACACAGTAACGCTAGTAGCAGACAATTACACTCAGCTTATTTAAATGCTTTATTTACGCAATATATTCAAATATGTACTAGATAATCTATAAAAGGATTGAAAGTTTATTCAAGCTACAGGTCTGGCCTCCGATTTGACAAATACAATTTATTTAAATTAAGCGAATTTAACCGCTTACGTAGACGGTTATACTGTCTAACTAGAAACAAGATTTATTTATCCTTACTAATATTATAAATGCGAAAGTAAGATTGTTTGTTACGCTTTCACGCTTAAACCATGGAACCGATTTAAAAAATTCATTCACCAATGGCAAGGTATAATATCAGGGAGTAACATAGGCTACATTTTATCCCGGTATACCCACGAGAACGCGCACTACGCGGGTAACGCGACTGAAACCGAAGCGAAGATGGGTTTCTAGGATTATAATCGAGTGGTGAAGGAGTAAATATATAATTCACAACCCCCAATTTAGTGTGCCATCGAAGTCAAGATATCGGTGTTCAGCTCCATCGCGATACGTGGTAGTATTGACCTGTACGACGTCCTTCCATAGTCAAGGACAAATCAGGAGGGGTGTGGCCCGATCTTAGACGGCTACAAAAACCTTTCTAGGCACGCCCCGTTGCTAGTCTCCAATAATAAATGAATGGCTATTTAGCTAAATAACTGTTTTGTTTTCACAAAATTCTATGTAACATTATTGTTCAGCTTATCTTGTCCAAGAAATTTAGATCAAACGGTTATCTTCGCTAACAATTTGTAAAATTTAACAGTAGATTTTGTATAGAGGGCACTTGAAAAGATTGCGTAGTAAGTTGTGTTTATAGGTTTGCCTTTCAGTGATTACCTAAAAAATATCATCATCTCAGTTTTTATATGTTCCAATATTGGGCTCGAGCCTCGTCTACAATAAGATGGCACTTGACTAGGGATGCGAAAAATAATCGATTTTTATAATATTCGATTGTTTTTTTGGAATAATCGATTTTTACAATCGATTATCAAAATAAAATCTAATATAATAAAAATCGATTATTAATCGATTTTTTATTATTCCAAATTCGATCGAAATTAATCGATTATTTCACTGCCAGATTTCCTAAAAAAAAGGTCACAATACTGCGTGCAGTGTATCATACTATAGAAATAGAACATATTAGAAAATAAAGCTCACATTTCCTAAAAAAAAAGGTCATCATAATCCTGTTGGGAGAAAAATCGATTAGTTTATAATCGATTATTTATTTTTAATTAATCGATTTATTTTAAAAAATAAAAAATCGATTATTTAAAAAAAATATTATTTTCCCTCTAAGTCACACCCCTAAAATTGACATACCTACTATCGGCGTCAGTCGAAGTTAGCCTAGATCGATGTAAAAACTCTTAACACGTTGAACGCCATGGAGACACATGTTGGGCGACATTTATACCTAGTATTTTGATCCCCTCGGCGTTCAATGTGTTAATCGTATTAATCACCTAGAATGGAAGGGTTAGTAGGATTCATAGCAACTGTAAAATTTAAATAATAACTCGTATGTTAACTACTATTATTAATATCCGGAGAAACAAAAATTCTTCCAAACATTATCTGTCATAATCGTTATGTGACATTACATAATGCGATTGTTGACTTTTGTGTCGTGTGGGACGTTATGACCGGTGATTAGATATGAGGAATACTTTAAGAGATACTTAACTACTTTTATTATGTTTGATCTAAGGCGAGAGAATTTTAACTTAACCTTTAATTATGGTTAGCTGTAGGTACACCGTGTTAAATATTATGGTTGATTAAAACTTCTTCTTATTATCGTATTTATTCGTGTTTTATTTGTAAAATGTGTTTAAATTTAAGAATTAGACCAGCCCTCGATTCAGTTTAGTATAAATTTATAAAATGAAATCGTTTAAACTGTACTATAAATAATGTGTCTCGTAGTTTTGTTAGTGATAGCAAAGAAAGTAGGTACTTACTTAAAATTATTATCTACTCAAAATTCGTTCTATAGTTTAATAAAATCTAAGAGTGTATATGAACAGACAACGGCATGAGGCTTTGCTTTGTGCTGTAAAATGTAATAGCCAGTCCCATATTGTTAACACAATAAACTAAAATAGGAAACCTTTTTCTGAAGTGAAAAGTGTAATAAGAAAAAACGAGGAGGGCTCCGATTCAAAGGGAATGCTATAAATTAGTCCTTTTCAGCGTTAGGGTCTGCCCACGTTGAGATCCCTTTAATATGTCAGGACCGTTCCGAAAATATATCAAGAATTTCATTTTATGGTAGCAAATCTGTTGAAATTATTTATTATAATAACGACATTAAGATGATCTTTGAGTATTTTAACGATTAAAAACAAGTCTTAATGATAAAAATAGTACTTATACAATCAGATTTTTTTTCTTCAAATGATTGTAAAACACAGAACTCCGTGTTCTTTGTGTTATTTAGGACCTTCCGGTAGGCTGTCGCTTTGCAATATATGTTCCTGACTCGAGTGGCAACTGGCCACCAGACAACTGCAACACCGTCATCATTGCAAAATAAAACCCAACGAATCTTTATCTAGAATAAAATAAACTTTTAGGAAAATATTCTTCAGCCTTACTATTTGTAGGTACATATATTCTTCTTCTTCTTTTTTTTTATCTTGGCAATCAGCTACAAATAAGAGCCATTTTTGCCAGTGTCGAGTTATAATTATCTTTTCAAGTTATCAGTTTCTTCATGTCAGTAATGGTCTGTTAGTAAGTCAAAGTGTCGCCCTCAACAGTGTAATGGTCACTGTTAAGGGTATCTTCTGAGAATTTTGGTGGAAACAAAAAGGTATGTATAGCAGTTTTATATCATATTCGCTACACCTCAGCAGTTCTGTCGCTATATATTACATAAAATGCCATCAAAATTATTTAATATAACACGTTAAAACACTAAGATAATGAATATAATACAAGAACACTATATGACACTTCCAGATTCCCGCCAAAAATCCGGTACATATATTGTGCCAGTCTAATAAGTAGAGATTCTTCCTCTTATTCCATTTTTACTCTGTGGCATGTGGCTCTCCGCGATAAAACTTACACTTTTAAATTTTAATAATAGAGGTATAAAATAATATATAAAAATTGTCAATTGATATAAAGATATTGTATAGGAAATTACATTTAATACATTATATAGGAAATTACATTTAATACATTATATTAACAATTGCAATTCGTATTTATATTATTACTAATAAATACTCTGAATATCAATTACATATCTACAACTTTTTGATGGCTACAATTAGGTAGGTACAGGCTGTTTTGAATTAACATAAAGGCCACTTTCGGTCAACAAGTCAAGACTAAGGTAGGTACCTATTTTCTAACCAATATTGAAAAAATATATATTTATTTGAACAATTGATATTTCACAATAAATTTATATCTTTCGAGTATCGTTATGTTCATACCTAACCTATCCTAGTAGAGTTCGATGACATATTTTGCATAATAATTTTAATATATACGGTTAATATAACGGCAACATTTTAAATAGTTACGCAATCTTTAACAATATTTTATTTTGTACAGTAAAATATTTAAATAATAAGATATTAATTAAGTAGTACACATTGTATTAATTCAATCCATAGTAATCGGTAATGCATATTATTTTCTTGACATTCTATCTCGTTGTTACTACGATACAACAATGATATGTATTTAATAGTCTCACAAGATACTATGCCTCTATATGTAATATTAAACACTTCTATAATCACAAAATTAGACATGGATCTTATTGTAAACAAAATCGACACCAGAGATAATATAAAGTATCAGAATAGGCGCCAAGATGATCTTCATTGTGAGTTGCGTGCACATATCATAAGCGATAACGTGTCATCATTTCCGGCAGTGAAGGCCATGATATCCGGCCGATAAACCCGCCAAATCATATTTATTCATTGCTGTAATTATTTTTATTATTACTATGATTTGTAATTTGTTGTGGACAATTAATTTCATAATCTTTTCAATGTCATTTTGTTTTTTTTTTAAATTTAGTATTGTAAACGTAAATTTAGTATTCTAAAATGTGGTGACTGAGTAATACAAATCACCATTTTGCCCGTGGACGTCATAAAAGACGACTAAGATAGGGGGTAGTTTTATAATAAAATAGTTTGTGTTGTATTTGTTTAAGCATACGAGATTTTCATCTCATTTCCAGATTCATATACCATATATTGAAAAGCGTTTGGTTTATTTCTGAAAACTCTTATTGCGCATCTATAACAATAAATAAATAATAATAGCATTGGAAAGCAATATAAAATATGGTGTATGGATGTGCATTATTTTTTTTCTTTATAAACCTATACAGATCCTATTAGACATTTTTTTTTTTTTTTTTTTTTTTTTTTTTTTTTTTTTTTTTTTTTTTTGGGTGGGCTATGGTAAGCGCACGCGCGGTCCTGTCCGTCCGGGGCGATGAAAGGACGGCGCGCGGGCCCATAACCCACCCGTACCCACGTCACCTCGTTGTTGGGCCGACCACCGGAGCAGATGTCACTTGTCGTCAGTGGTCGGCCCGACGGAATACCCTTTCGGGTAACCTCTCGACCTGGGACGTCGGTCGCCGTCACGCGGTTAGCCTCTCTGCGGGTGATGGACAATTCCCCGGTCCGATCACCCGCGGCCTCGGCTAGGGCGGCATTAGGCGCAGATACTCGCGCCTGCGCCGCCCGAGTCGCCGGCGGCGGAACGTGTCGCCGAATAGAAGCTCTACTCGCACACGATCCGCCGCCTCCTTCCGTGAGATAACGGCCTCACAGAAGGCGGCGACCGCGTCCCAGTTCCTGACGCTGACGAGCATCTCCCTGGCGATGGTCGGCAGCGCCAGGTCGGCACCGATAATTGCGACGAGTTCACGGCGATCCTCCTCCCATGCAGCACACTCCTCGAGCGTGTGCTGCGCCGTGTCCTCGTCGCAACTGCAGTGGTGGCAGGACGGTGTGCTCTCCCTCCTGACAATCTTGTGCAGGTACTTCCCGAAGCAACCGTGCCCCGTCAGCACCTGCACCAGTCGGAAGGAAAGCACCCCGTGCGTCCGCTCCAACCACTCCATCAGCACCGGCTGGAGGGCCTCGACGGTCCTAACACCATACCGAGGACTCTCCAGCCGGACTGCCCAACGGGCAATGACTTCTCGGCGGGCGTCGACCCGCCAGGCGGTGATCTCTGTGATGGAGACCATGCCGCCGCGGGCGCGCTTCTCCGACACCCGCCGATAAATGTCGGCGAGCATCTCCGCCTCCAGGTCCCACGGGGGGGTTCCGGCCAGGAGGCACGCTGCCTCCGTCGCCACCGTGCGGTAACCGCGTACGGCCCTGATCGCCATGACCCTCTGTGGTCGCCACAGGAGGGCCCTAAGACGGACGGTCAGGGACCCCGCCCACACCGGTGCGCCGTACAGGGCCATCGACCGGATCACCCCCACGTACAGCTGTCGGCACGTAGCACTGGGTCCGCCCACATTCGGCATCAGCCGCGAAAGGGCGGACGCCGCGCCGACAAGCCGGGGAACTAGTCGATGGAGATGCTCCCGGAACCAAAAATGCCCGTCGAGCACCAGGCCCAAGTACTTCATGTGGGCCTGGATGCTGATGGAGATCCTATTAGACATAAGCTTCTTTTACATCGAAGGCTAAAGCCACGTATACATATACTTTATTTTCATTAAATTAAAGAACGCAAATAAGGAAGACCTCATTCAATTCCAAAATATATCGAAGGATTCGAAGGCAGGTACAGTTAAATTTGTTTAAAATAAATATAAAAAAAAAGAATATTACAAATCGGAACGGACATGAATGTTAAGATATTAAAAATGCCTACGAGTCAATAAACGGCTAGAGCACACGTTACATATCTAGACATGCTTTTGTTTTTCTAATGATTCATTCATTCCCATTCACAAAATGACGGCTGAGTCATTTTATAGTTTATCAGTTTTACGTCAAGTGTGGTTTCGTTTATTCTTTGAACTAATACTATCATAATTGTATTTAGACTGTGACTGCTGACTTTACTAGAGAACACATATTTATTAGGTAAATAAATTACAAAAAGTATTTATTAACGGTAATTATGACTGCTGAATCTGTTGTGTCAGTGTGGTAGTGAGTTTGTTTTTTTTATTGCTGTCGGTCGCGAATGAGCAAATAGCACACCTAATGATTAGTAACCGCTTATGGACCTTTGCTCAGCCGCTGCCTACCGTGAAGTGAAG
Organism: Lymantria dispar; assembly: GCA_032191425.1. Classification (NCBI taxonomy): domain Eukaryota; kingdom Metazoa; phylum Arthropoda; class Insecta; order Lepidoptera; family Erebidae; genus Lymantria; species Lymantria dispar. Next base: position 3,006,052 of record CM063444.1, on the reverse strand, counting down.
TGATTGTGAATGCGATTAGGTGATACTAAAGAGAAGTTGAGAAGTGCAAGAAGCAGAATAACTACAATATAATAAAAAAGTGTGTGTGTGTGTGCTTATGTACGTAAGTAAGAAGTTATATTCTTTTTTGGCGTAACAAGAGTAAAATCTAAAAAAAAATATCTTTCGCGTTGTCCTACGTTTGTAAAAAACCAACCAAATAATAGAAAAAAGATATTTAATACATTTAAAGTTTTATTATAACGCATTATCTAGTTAACATTTGTGACGGCGTATCGTAAAAAATGTTGACTAGTTAACTTCATTTTACCACTGAAGTCAAGGAACTCTGCACTAGTGGTCGGCCCAACGATGAAGGCGACGTGCTACATAGTGGGTTACAGGGCCGCGCGTCGCCCCTCTGTCGTCCCGGACGGAGCCGGGCGGCGGGATCCCTGACCGTAGCCCACCCCAAAAAAAAGGGTGTCGGTTTTTCGTAACGGTGCGCATCGTAATACTCTCATATTTTTTTCCTAATGCGCTAAAAGAGACTTTAACAATTATTCATCAAATTCTCCACATGTTGAACAAACATGAACACAGTTAAGTAATAAATAATATTAATGGCCGAAATCGTTTTAACCTCAATGAATTGAAGCGTCACTTTATACTCCATCTTTCTAATGTTGTTATCTGAAGCATGCCGTAAAAATATACCCCGTTAACTATTCCAAATGAGTTATCCGCTTCGTAACTGAACCATTAAGTCTTTTAACGCGTTCTATTACTAGATTGTTACCGAGAGACATCATCGCCTTCATTTTTCATATCGCCTCTCTGTTTAACATATGAAATTGGAAAGAGTGAACGATATTATGGGTGAAAGAATTAATTTAATGTTTATTTACGTGTGCCTGCTTATAGTTTGACAATTAAAATGTTCTGTTCTTATAAACTTTCATTATAAAGATAAATTAAGGGTTCAAGGAATAACTCGCTCGTCTCAATATGTGTTAAAGTAATTGCTAGGTCGAGCCTCCTCCACAATAGAAAGGATATTAACCTTACAACCCTATGGTGGTCAGACAGGTTGGTTGGTTGGTTCTGTTGCGAGTTTTCTTCTCTTGTATATGCTTCTTATATCCCTTAGTCGTCTTTAACGACATCCAAGGGCGAGTTAGGGAGTGGTGAATTGTATTCTTATTCCGTCACCACACGGCAAATTGAAATTTATACATGACCTAAATTTTGTAATTCGTAAGTTAAATTTTCAATTTTTCTTGATCCCATATTGGCCAGTCACATTAGTTAGTATGAGAGGTTTCATTTTGTTTTTCCTTCTTTTCCTTATTAGTCTTATTCTAATAATAAAACAATGTCGTGGTTACCTTCATTCGATTTAAGAAAACTAGTTTATTGTATTTAAGAAATATATAAGCGTATTTATTTTTTTTTTGTGGGTGGGTCACGGTCGGCGCGCCTACGCACCACTCCGTCCGGGGCGACAGAGAGGCTTAAGCACACAACTCCCGCGACCCACCCAAAAACCATGTCGCCTTCGTCGTTGGGCCGACCACTGGAGCAGCGTTAACTTGTCGTCAGTGGTCGGCCCGACGGAATACCCCTAATTGGGGTACCCTCCCATCGACCGACGTCCCCCCCTCGGGGAGGACGTCGGTCTTTCCTCGCGCGGTCGGCCTCTCGGCGGGTGACGGACTAATCCCCGGTCACGTCACCCGCGGCCATATAAGCGTATTTAAGAAAACTATAGGTTGAGTGACATTAGGGTTGCAAAGATAGACAGACAAATAATGTTTTTCTATCTTTGCAAATCATCCTCGTCTCAATGTTGGGTGTAAACTTTATACAGAATAAAAAGGAAATTGCCCGCTACGATAAGAAATTTATTTAGACTATATAGCAGTGCTTTACATGCTTTCATTTTTTTTTACCAAAATTCCAAGTTGATACCAGCAATATTGTAGCAATGACACTATTGAATGCGACAATTTAACTTAGGGACTGACAATATAAAGTGATAAATCAAAACTTAGCAAAAGGCTTTCGTGTGGTGACAGAGTAAGAATACAATTCACCAATCCCTATCTTGCCCGTGGATGTCGTAAAAGACAACTAAGGGATATAATATGCACATAACATCTGTTAAAGAAAAGGAAAACTCGAAATGAAACTATACCAACATGTCTGACCAGCGTGGTATAGTAGTTCAAATTCCCTCCCATTGTGAAGGAGGCCCGAGCCCAACAGTGGGACGTATGTGGGCCATGATGATGATGACGATGATGATAAGGCTTTTAGTAAGTAATAAAGCTTTTAGTAAATAAGTAAGTAGTATGTAGTTGGACTGCACACATGGCGTAGTCATTAAGATACTGAACCGCACCAGTGTCGTGGGTTCGATTCCCATGCGGGGCAATAGTTTGTGCGATCCACAAATTGTTGTTTAAAGTCTGGGTGTAAATTGTATCTGTTAAATTATATGTTTGTAAAGTCCTCTGCGATACAAGGATTATTTCCTTAGTGCAGGGTGTAAGTCTTTAAAAAATAAAATAAAAAGCATGTAATTAAATTCCCTAAAAAACAAAACAACTCGTCACTTAATTCGTTCGTTAATAATTTTAATCAACACTATTATATTAATATTTATTTTAATATAGGCCCTAAAATGTAGGTCAAGGAACACTATGTCGTTATTCCCAATGTTGGAAAGACTACATCAAACATTTTTATCACGGCCTAGTTGTATACGAGATAATTTTCAAAGGATTATCGCTCTTTTAATAATGAACGACAGAAAAGAATGAAATAAAATCGAGTCAACTATTTAATTTATTTATATCTATGTAAAATAAATACTATAATAATACAAAATCCGTGTGGTGACGGAGTAAGAATACAATTCACCGTCACCTATCTTGCTCGTGGATGTCGTAAAATACGACTAAGGGATATAAAATGCTATATGTATATATGTCAGGGGAGGAAAATTCGATTGAGAACCCTATGTCAACACGTCTGATCAGCGTGGTATATTAAGGTCAATTTCCCTCCTATAGTTTAGGAGAGCCTAATCCAACAGGAAGTATATAGGCTGAGATTTTATAATGATATTTAGGCTTAATTGTGTCTTTATTTGAAGGTTTTCTATCACCCATGGGAGTCATAAAACGGTTTTAAAATCGTTCAGGGTAATAAAAAGTGTATAATGACATACTTGACACGTCTTCCAAACGTATCAAATATTCGGTTATTCCCTTTTGGAGGCTTATGTCCAGCAGTGACGGCTAATGTATTATTCAATGTTGAGTGGCTGCGAATACTACCAACCGTTACATTGTTCGTGGATATCGTAAAAGACGACTAAAACCTCGAAAACAGACCAACTTATCTGATACCGTCAGTTCGACGGCCGGTCATATAACTATTGCTAATAACTTTTACAATGTGTACTATTAAAGAATAGTAAATATTGAGTCGACCCTAAGTAATTGGAATATCCATGTGATGACGGAGTAAGAATACATTTCACTATCCCTTCTCTTGCCCGTGGATATCGTAAAAGACGACTGAGGGGTATGATGTGCCAATAACATCAATGCAATAGAGGAGGAAACCTCCATATAAAACCCTGTGCCAACAAGTCTAACCAGCGTGGTATAGGTCACATGGCTGAGATGATGAAATAATTGGGATTAGAGTAGAGTGATGATGATGGTGGATGAATAGGTTATACAGAGTTTAAACAGATTTCGCAATATGTTTCGCAATGTCCCCGTCTGGTGTGATTGCCCGCAGTTCCTAATGGCGGTTTCCGGCGATCGATCAATCTGCGAGTCACGACGCATTACCCTTTAGAACATTATCCAATTGAGCTAAACGGTTAGTGAATACCGAGTTCAATTGTTAGGTCGCACTTGTCGGGGTGAATTCAACTTGTAAATGATTTGTCTGACGAGTGTAAAGAACCGCCATATTCGTTAATATTGTTATTACTTCCTAGTTTGTTAACATGCCCTTTTTTTCAAACTTTCGTTATGTACAAGTATTTTCTATAAGTTATTTAATGTTTTTGAATTTAAGGAATAAGATTTAGGTTTTTAGGGAAAGGGTTTTGGATATAATTTCTTTTTGTATTGGCAATAAATTTGTCTCAATACGTGCGTCAAAATTTAAAAACTAATTTCGTAGCGGGTAGATATAAATATCTGTAATAACGATGATTTGTTAGACGCGAGACATTTTAGTCCATTCGTGACCATGAATGCTGAAAATTGTTCGACACGTCGGGCAAACAAAAAATAAATACAATCGCGATAAAATCTGTAAAAATTGTTTTATTTATAATACTCTCGTAAACACTGGCAATAATTATTTAGGGAAACTGTAAATGTAGTTGAAAATAAGAGTACCGTTGCTATAAAGGAAGTTATATGAAAAAAAAAATACTATTCGTGATTTTAATATTTATTTTTAATCATGCATGGGTTTATTAAGAGCTACCCTCTCATTTGTAACAGTACAACAGTAGGTAATGTTCCGATTTTTATTAACAACGGTTTTCATCTCTTAATTTTTCTTCTGGTATTTTTTTTTCTTTTTGTTGATGGTCCACAGACTTATTGTCCGTGCCTTTGTTACATTTTTTGAGTTTAATTGTTAAGGTAAGTTTATATAATTCAAGTTATTCTTCAAGTTGTTCTTCTGTTATATGGTTGGGTAAAACCAAGACCTTTAAGCCACATAGCGATACATTAGCCATACTTATCATTAACTATTTACCCTACAGCTGTTAGAAATTCTAAGTTTATGCGATTACGGTCACAACGTATTCTTCAGATAAAGCTTTCACTCGTTCGCCAATGTGTTTTACGTATGTATAAAAAAATATCTTTTAAAATAAGCTTTTATTTTCGACGCATATGAACATGTTTTATTAAATTTGTATATTAATATACTATTAATACAATTCTTCATGTTTTGGTACAGTGTTTTTTTAAATATTAGATCAATTTCTCATCACGATTACACAATAGCGGTAAATTACAAAAAGCTATCAATGTGTACGCGCTTGCTTGACACACAAACGACCTCTGTCGCTTCCTGTGTTTCTGCCCATGATTTATTGTCACTGGAATCTTAAAGATAAGTTCTAGATAATTAAAGGATAAGTAGTATTGCTCTGTGGCGAAAACTACGAAAACTATCAACTCTTACATTGGTCCTGGGTATCGTAAAGGCGATTAAGATCTTTACTTAGACCTGGGCGAACTCCATCTGATGTCGTATGGTTAACAATCACATTAGTAAGTACACTTCAGGTAGGCAGCCGATTGTCGGGTCGACTACGGAGGACAAGGAACTCGGTATCAGTGGTTGGGCCAACGACGAAGGCGACGAGTTACGGTGGGTTAAGAGGACGCGCGCTGCCCCTTCGTCGCCCCTGTTGGATCTCGACGGCGTGTGCCGTGACCGTAGCCCACACCAAAAAAAGGCAGGCAGCCGATCATAAAACTAATAACTTTGGCAATGTTGAAAGAAGTCGCCTTTTACAACACTCACGGGCAAGAATGGTGGTGAATCGTGTTTTTCATCACCACGCAAAATGGTATGGCAGTTTTAAAATAAAAAGTAAGGACACTTTATAGGAAATAACATTTCGTTTTGAGTTTCCTTCTCTAATATTTTCTGTTTTTGTTCCTGTTTTAGCAGACAATCCCTTAATTTTGGTGAACACGTAACATAGACAAAATTCGCAGCTAAAATATTATTTCATTTAAAAATTTTGTGTTTTATAAATTAGTTAAAAAAGTCACGCGGTGTGCAAATTAACATTTCATATAACTGCAAATGATAATCCGTACAACTCATGTGAACGCACCCATTTTGAGATAGTGATCGTTGTACGAAAGTGGCAACAATACAATTTACGCGGCATTGTCTCGTAGAGGCTACTTTACGATATCTTCCTACATTCTACACACGTAATTTAATGATTTCTGATGTTTACGCGAGTAGTACACATCCTTACTAATATTATAAATGCGAAAGTAACTCTGTCTGTCTGTCTGTCTGTCTGTCTGTCTGTCTGTCTGTCTGCTACGCTTTCACGTCTAAACCACTGGACCGATTTTGATGAAATTTGGTACAGAGATGGACTAAAGCTTGAGAAAGGACATAGGCTACTTTTTATCGCGGAAAAATGGGTATAAGGGGTTGAAATAGGGGATGACATTTTGTATGGTAATTCGTCATTTTTGATGATAGAACCACGAATCTTTGTATTAAGACACCTAATAATAAATAAATAAATATTTGTTCAAGCGTTTTGGAAATTTCATTTACATGGGGATGAAATTCAACCCCTAAAATACCAAAAAGCATACAGCCGAAACCACTGGGCCTAGAAACGTATTTTTTTTTTACACCGTCGTATTTCTTGGGGTGCACGAGCACTAGCAAAGGATTTTTGGAAATTCACCCCCTTAAGGGGGTGAAAAACATATAGTCTTTCACGTCTAAACCAATTTTGATGAAATTTGGTACAGAAATGGACTAAAGCTTGAGAAAGGATATAGGCTACTTTTTATCGCAAGAAAATGGGTATAAGGGGTTGAAATAGGGGATGACATTTTGTATGGAAATTCGTCATTTTCGATGATAGAACCACGAATCTTTGTATTAAGACACCTAATAATAAATAAATAAATATTTGTTCAAGCGTTTTGGAAATTTCATTTACATGGGGATGAAATTCAACCCCTAAAATACCAAAAAGCATACAGCCGAAACCACTGGGCCTAGAAACGTATTTTTTTTTTACACCGTCGTATTTCTTGGGGTGCACGAGCACTAGCAAAGGATTTTTGGAAATTCCCCCCCTTAAGGGGGTGAAAAACATATAGTCTTTCACGTCTAAACCAATTTTGATGAAATTTGGTACAGAGATGGACTAAAGCTTGAGAAAGGATATAGGCTACTTTTTATCGCAAGAAAATTGGTATAAGGGGTTGAAATAGGGGATGACATTTTGTATGGAAATTCGTCATTTTCGATGATAGAACCACGAATATTTGTATTAAGACACCTAATAATAAATAAATAAATATTTGTTCAAGCGTTTTGGAAATTTCATTTACATGGGGATGAAATTCAACCCCTAAAATACCAAAAAGCATACAGCCGAAACCACTGGGCCTAGAAACGTATTTTTTTTTTACACCGTCGTATTTCTTGGGGTGCACGAGCACTAGCAAAGGATTTTTGGGCATTCACCCCCTTAAGGGGGTGAAAAACATATAGTCTTTCACGTCTAAACCGATTTTGATGAAATTTGGTACAGAGATGGACTAAAGCTTGAGAAAGGATATAGGCTACTTTTTATCGCAAAAAAATGTGTATAAGGGGTTGAAATAGGGGATGACATTTTGTATGGAAATTCGTCATTTTCGATGATCGAACCACGAATCTTTGTATTGAGGCACCTAATAATAAATAAATAAATATTCGCTCAAGCGTTTTGGAAATTCCATTTACATGGGGATGAAATTCAACCCCTAAAATACCAAAAAGCAAACAGCCGAAACCACTGGACCTAGAAACGTATTTTTTTTACACCATCGTATTTCTTGGGGTGCACGAGCACTAGCAAAGGATTTTTGGAAATTCACCCGCTTAAGGGGGAGAAAAACATATAGTCTTTCGCGTCTAAACCGATTTTGATGAAATTTGGTACAGAGATGGACTAAAGTTTGAAAAAGGATATAGGCTACTTTTTATTGCGAAAAAATAGGTATAAGGGGTTGAAAAAGGGGATGATATTTTGTATGGAAATTCGTAATTTTTGATGATAGAACCGTGAATCTTTGTATTAAGGCACCTGATAATAAATAAATAAATATTCTTTCAAGCGTTTTGGTAGTCTCACTTACATAGGGATGAAATTCAACCCCTAAAATACCAAAAAGCATACAGCCGAAACCACTGGGCCTAGAAACGTATTTCTTTTTAGACCGTCGTATTTCTTGGGGTACACGAGCACTAGCAAAGGATTTTTGGGCATTCACCCCCTTAAGGAGGTGAAAAACATATAGTCTTTCACGTCTAAACCGATTTTGATGAAATTTGGTACAGAGATGGACTAAACCTTGAGAAAGGACATAGGCTACTTTTTATCGCGACAAAATGGGTATAAGAGGTTGAAATAGGGGATGACATTTTGTATGGAAATTCGTCATTTTCGATGATAGAACCACGAATCTTTGTATTAGGACACCTAATAATAAATAAATAAATATTTGTTCAAGCGTTTTGGAAATTTCATTTACATGGGGATGAAATTCAACCCCTAAAATACCAAAAAGCATACAGCCGAAACCACTGGGCCTAGAAACGTATTTTTTTTTTACACCGTCGTATTTCTTGGGGTGCACGAGCACTAGCAAAGGATTTTTGGGCATTCACCCCCTTAAGGGGGTGAAAAACATATAGTCTTTCACGTCTAAACCGATTTTGATGAAATTTGGTACAGAGATGGACTAAAGCTTGAGAAAGGATATAGGCTACTTTTTATCGCAAAAAAATGTGTATAAGGGGTTGAAATAGGGGATGACATTTTGTATGGAAATTCGTCATTTTCGATGATCGAACCACGAATCTTTGTATTGAGGCACCTAATAATAAATAAATAAATATTCGCTCAAGCGTTTTGGAAATTCCATTTACATGGGGATGAAATTCAACCCCTAAAATACCAAAAAGCAAACAGCCGAAACCACTGGACCTAGAAACGTATTTTTTTTACACCATCGTATTTCTTGGGGTGCACGAGCACTAGCAAAGGATTTTTGGAAATTCACCCGCTTAAGGGGGAGAAAAACATATAGTCTTTCGCGTCTAAACCGATTTTGATGAAATTTGGTACAGAGATGGACTAAAGTTTGAAAAAGGATATAGGCTACTTTTTATTGCGAAAAAATAGGTATAAGGGGTTGAAAAAGGGGATGATATTTTGTATGGAAATTCGTAATTTTTGATGATAGAACCGTGAATCTTTGTATTAAGGCACCTGATAATAAATAAATAAATATTCTTTCAAGCGTTTTGGTAGTCTCACTTACATAGGGATGAAATTCAACCCCTAAAATACCAAAAAGCATACAGCCGAAACCACTGGGCCTAGAAACGTATTTCTTTTTAGACCGTCGTATTTCTTGGGGTACACGAGCACTAGCAAAGGATTTTTGGGCATTCACCCCCTTAAGGAGGTGAAAAACATATAGTCTTTCACGTCTAAACCGATTTTGATGAAATTTGGTACAGAGATGGACTAAACCTTGAGAAAGGACATAGGCTACTTTTTATCGCGACAAAATGGGTATAAGAGGTTGAAATAGGGGATGACATTTTGTATGGAAATTCGTCATTTTCGATGATAGAACCACGAATCTTTGTATTAGGACACCTAATAATAAATAAATAAATATTTGTTCAAGCGTTTTGGAAATTTCATTTACATGGGGATGAAATTCAACCCCTAAAATACCAAAAAGCATACAGCCGAAACCACTGGGCCTAGAAACGTATTTTTTTTTACACCGTCGTATTTCTTGGGGTGAACGAGCACTAGCAAAGGATTTTTGGAGATTCACCCCCTTAAGGGGGTGAAAAACATATAGTCTTTCACGTCTAAACCGATTTTGATGAAATTTGGTACAGAGATGGAGTAAAGCTTGAGAAAGGATATAGGCTACTTTTTGTCGCAAAAAAATGTGTATAAGGGGTTGAAATAGGGGATGACATTTTGTATGGAAATTCGTCATTTTCGATGATCGAACCACCAATCTTTGTATTGAGGCACCTAATAATCCTTACTAATATTATAAATGCGAAAGTAACTCTGTCTGTCTGTCTGTCTGTTACGCTTTCACGTCTAAACCACTGAACCGATTTTCATGAAATTTGGTACAGAGATGCACTAAAGCTTGAGAAAGGACATAGGCTACTTTTTATCGCAAAAAAATGGGTATAAGGGGTTGAAATAGGGGATGACATTTTGTATGGAAATTCGTCATTTTCGATGATAGAACCATGAATCTTTGTATTAAGGTACTTGATATTAAAAAAATAAATATTCCTTCTAGCGTTTTGGAAATTTCATTTATATGGGCATGAAAATCAACCCCTAAAAGATAAAAAAGCATACAGCCGAAACTACTGAGCCTAGAAACGTATTTTTTTTTACACTGTAGTATTTCTTGGGGTATACGAGCACTTACAAAGGATTTTTGGAAAATCAACCCCTTAAGAGGGTGAAAAGCGTATAGCCTTTAACACCTAAACCACTGAACCGATATTGATGAAATCTGGTACAGAGATGGATTAAAACTTGAGAAAGGACATGGGCTACTTTTTATTGTGAAAAATGGGTATAAGGGGTTGAAATAGGGGATGACATTTTGTATGGAAATTCGTCATTTTCGATGATAGAACCATGAATCTCTGTATTAAGACACTTGATAATAAGCAAATATTCGTTCTAACGTTTTGGAAATTTCATTTATATGGGGATGAAATTCAACCCCCAAAAGATAAAAAAGCATACAGCCGAAACCACTGGGCCTAGAAACGTAATCTTTTTTTACACCGTAGTATTACTTGGGATACACGTGCACTAGCAAAGGATTTTTGGAAAATCACCCGCTTAAGGGGGTGATAAGGGTAATAAGCCTTTAACGCCTAAACCACTGAACCGATTTTGATGAAATCGGGTACAGGGATGAACTAAAGCTTGAGAAAGTACATAGGCTACTTTTTATCGCGAAAAAATTGGTATAACGGGTTGAAATACGGGATGACATTTTGTATAGAAATTCGTCATTTTCGATGATAGAACCATGAATCTTTGTATTAAGGCATTTCATAATAAATAAATATATATTCGTTCTAGCATTTTGAAAATTTCACTATCATGGGGATGAAATTCAATCCCTAAAAGACCAAAAAGCATACAGCGGAAACCACTGGGCCTAGAAACGTATTTTTTTTTTTATTCCGTCGTATTTTTTGGGGTATACAAGCACAAAGGAATTTTGGAAAATGGGATGAAAAGCGTATAGCCGAAACTATTGGAGCTAGGAACGTGAAACTGTGTATGCGATTCTCTTTCTTTAGTTGTAAATAAGCTCTAAGAAATTAGTTTTTGAAATTCAAAAATGTATAGCCGAAATCATTAGGCCTAGAAACGTGAAATTTTGTATAAAGTTGTCTTTCTTGGGGAAAGTGCTCACTAAAAAAGAGATTTTTGCAATATTACCGCTGAACGATAGGAACGATCATTTTAGTACACGGTCAGCTTTCTTGGGTTACCCCAATATTTTTTCTTAGTGCTCGCTTAACAAGATTACTTTGGATCGATGCGATATGTAGGAACTCCTCTGCCATTGTAGATATATTGCAAAGGTTCTTCTAGCAATATTTTATGACCAGCTGCCTGCCAGACGACATTGCTGACTAGACGGCATCACCAATAGGTCCAGGTCGATGTAAATCTTTGTCTTAATAGTATTTTTCAACACCCACGAACAATGAAAGCGTGATAATATTCCTAGCCGCTACCAGACAGTAAGTTAAAATCAAGATATTAATCCAATTTTCTATCTCTAGAAGTAAACAAATTTGAAGCGTCTATTTGTCTGTTTAAATAATAGGTTTTATTTATGCTCACACAATTATTTGCACGATACCTATGTCTAAAAACCGGCCAAGTGCGAGTCGAGGTCGCGCACAAAGGGTTCCGTACCATTATCTATAAATAGGGGGAAAAATTGCGTTTGTTGTTTAGGAGCCCCCCTTAAATATTTATTTTATTTGGTTTTTAATATTTATTGTTATAGCGGCAACAGATATACATAATTTGTAAAAAAAAACAATTGTCTAGCTATCGCGGTCGTTGAGATACAGCTTGGTGATAGACAGACAGCGAAGTTTTGGTAATAGGGTCGTTTTTGGGTACGGAACCCTAAAAACGGTTCTTTTTATTGTCTGTCTATTCGTTACGGATAATCTTCAAAACGGCTGGACCGATACTGATAATACTTTACTACCAGGTCTACCAACCTTACATAAGGAATAACTTAGCCTATAATTATTTTATCCCGGTGTGGCTGGGAGCAACTGTGAGAATATAGTCGATTTTAAAAATTTCATAATGGAAAGCTATTTTTAAGCGAGTAAGATATTTAGGCTATTTTTTATCCCGATATTCCTACGGGACCGGCCACAATGTCGGTGAAATCGCAGGAATTTAATGGATATAAAAATTAATTTACGAATGAAAATCTATATTATCAGTGAATAACAAATAAAGGAAGGAAGGAAGGGGGGGGGGGGGGAGAGTGGTAGACCCACCCATCCTTCCATTTTAAAATAAAATAAAAATGGATTTATACTATGTATCGCCTAATTCAATCAATTATTCAATCAATTGACAAATAAAGGCTATTCTCATCCCAGTGTTTGCCCAGGAACAAGAACTCCGCAAGTGAAACCGGTAGATGTTGACCAATTTTTAAAATTCTTTCACCAATAGGAAGCTACGTTATCAGCGAGTAATATTGCCTATGTTTTTATCTCGGATATTTCTATGGGATTTGATTAGAATATTTTTTTTTTCACCCATGTATGTAACTTATAATATCAGCGAGTAACATTGGTAATTTTTATCTCGGCATTCGCATGGGAATGGGGTCTACGTGGGTGAAACTACGGGAGTTTGAACGATATTTTTTTTTCACCAATGGGTAACTATCATGGATAATGTATTATCAGTGACTAAGGAAGGCCATATTTAACAAAATTTGTGAAGATATTCGGATGTTTGTTACTCAATCACGCGTAAACTGTTGAGCAGATTTGGATGAAAATAGATACATAGGTATTTATTAAATTAAGAAAAATAACTTTTACGTTACTTTAACTTTTAAAGACTATTTTTTAAATTAAGAAATATGCAAGTTAACTTTTACGCGGGCGAAGCCGCGGGCAAAAGCTAGTTGTAAATAAAACTACGAATTTTATCGCGTTTGTATTTGATTTTTGATTGCTCGACGTTTCGAACACTGTAGCATTCATGGTCACGGGCGGACTGAATAAAATCAAATACAAACGCGATAAAAACCATAGTTTTATTTACAACACGTAATTTATTCCTCGATAAAATTCATAACGAACACATTTTTAAATTTAGTGAAATGGTTGTCATGATTATTTTATTGTAACACTGAATTGATAGAATGTATGTTTGAAAGATGGGTTTTACGGTGGCAACACCGCTGCTTTTTTTCACTTTACGGTAGCACCAGGATCGTTTTACAGAATGCCAAGACCTTGAAGAGGGTACAAGGGGAAAAAGTTAAATAAAATAGAATCATTTTTCTGATTTATTTATTTTGATTCATCATCATCATAATCAGTTCATATACGTTCCACTCCTGGGCTTGAGCTTCCTCCCCAATAGAAGGGCAATTGACTACTACACCCTTCTGGTCAGACATGTTGGTATTGAGTTTTATTTCGAGATTTGCTTCTCTTGCACAGATGTTATATGCATATTATATTTCATAGTCTTCTTTTACGACATCCACGGCCAAGACGAGTCGGAAAAACATTAATATTATATTGTATATAGTGGATGTTGCTGCATTAATAAACTTCATTATTTAATAAACAAATCATTTCACCAATAGAACGACCCCGTTCGATCAATCATATAGCTAATGCACCATTGTTATTGTGCATTCATTAACACATTTACCATTTTTCCCGACAGTTTTGGCGGGAACGTGAAATCTTTACGTGGTTTTGTATTATGTTTTTACATTCAATATCTCGGTATTTTAACGTGTTATATTAAATAATTTGGATAGTATTTTTTTGTGATGTCATTCAGAGAAAGTGCCGTTGTGTAGTGAATATGATATAACAGTGATTTACAAATGTTTTCGTTTTCCACAAAAATTCGCAGAAGATACCATTAATAGTGTTGCCATTTCATAGTTGAAGGCTTTTGACTTACTGATAGATGATGACTATAAATTAAGTAATAATTTATAAATGAAGATTTGGAACAAAGATTTTTAATAAAACTAATGTCCACTCTATTTTAGGGGAAATTGATTCCCAGCAGTGGCAACAAGCACCTAATTCAAAACGACGCCTTAGAGTCTCTCGTAAATGAATCATTTTTATTCTTTGTAGCATTTACCTAAACTACGAGAAAGAATCAAGCTTCAAACTAATATTGCGTTTGGTAGAAGAGAATTTCCTTAAGCCTAATCTCTTAGATTTATACTGATTCTATGCTAATTATTTGAATTCATCTAAGACAAAATGTAAAAATTGACAATTGTAAGTACCTCGGCTGAGTTTATTATGCATAAACTATAACTTATTTGAATTTGTTTTTTTTATAATACATTATAAATAATCATGAAAATAATGTTTATATAGTATACATCACATTGTTTTAACTCGTAAGTAGTGTTGTGTCTTTCAAAATAGACCACTTCGTTAGAAATAAGGAACGCGATATCAATTAGGTTGTCTGTCATCGGGCCCGCGTCTCGGGTTGCCGACTTATTTCGTTTCTAAAACGTGCTCCAACATTTGGGTTACATTAATTCATAGTTTGTTTGTATAGGACGTTAAAATTAATTGTGAAATAGTAGTGTTTAAGTTATCTTTGAACAAAATAATTAATATATTTTTATAACTGCTCCAAGTCCATTATTGTTGTTGGTAGTCATCATCATCTCGGTTCATATACGTCCCACTGTTGGTTTCGAGCTTCTTCCACTAGGAGGGAAATTGGCCTTACTATACCATGCTGGTCAGACAGGTTGGTATAGGGTATTGTTTCGAGTTTTCCTTCTCTTGCATAGTTATACCGCTGTTAATTAATCAACTACCACATACAATAAAGACAGAAATAAATGGCAATAATTATAAAAATAAATTAAAACAACATTTTCATTAACACACTGATTACATAATTAAATTATATTCTAACTTAAATAAAAATCCATTATTATGCGAAACATTCTGTATATGTATAAACTATTAAACTACACAAGGAACATTATTTCTACTTAGCCCCACATAAGAGATGTGTTATGTATTTTGTTTGCCATTTTTATGCGGGCACCATCATTTTATTATTGTAAACTATTTCTTTTTCTTCTTTCTTTCATTTAAATTTTTACTGTTTGCTTGATTAACTTCATTAGAATACTAAGACGAATCAAATACGCGTTTAAGCCAATATATAGGCTTCTGTCGTATTTGTAAGTTAGTTGTCAAAATAATTGTAAAACATTGTTATTAAATAAATAAATAAATAAAATTATATACGTATATCCTTTATGCGTGTATCCTTTAGTCGTCTTTTACGACATCCACGGGTAAGATAGGTGGTGAATTGTATTCATACTCCGTCGCCACACGGAGAATGGTATAGTAAGGTCAATTGCCCTCCTATTGTGAAGGATGCTCGAGCCCAGCAGTGGGACATCTATGAGCCGAAATGATGAATGATGGGTGATAACAGAAGTTTATCATTAAGCGCTTGGAAGCTAGTAAATAGCTACTGTTAAAACAATTAACTACATTACACTAATTGTTTGAGAAATAATTTTATACGTTGTTGTAGACAAAGTTTAATCTTAACCACGCTGTAATTGTTGTTTAAACTATTGTAAAGACAAAAATCACATAACCTAACATAATTTAAACATGATTACATATTCCACGGTAATGTGCCGCTAGCGGACGTCGAACCCGCTTCCGCTGCGTACGCGCAACCGTGCTAACACATTTCTTTATTATATATTTATATTTCATAATTATTATGATTAATGATTTGCTCAATATCAAATTTTGGATTAATAAAGCTAAGATTTCCGTGTGGTGACAGAGTAAGAATACAATTCACCACTTATTTTACTCGTGGCTGCCGCAAAGGGTGACTGAGGATATCCCTCAGTCGTCCTTGTATATAACATCTGTGCAAGAGATGAAAACCTTGAAATGAAAGCCTACATCAACACGTCAAATCAGCGTGGTATAGTAGGTTAATTTCCCTCCTGTTGTGGAGAAGCTTTTTTGGTTATTTCATTCCTAAGAAAGTAAAATTTGAACGACTTTAAATTGGACCAAATTGAAATGGGATTATACGGGAAGCAACAGCTTTCAAGTAAAAAAGAAGCATCAAAATCTGTTCACCTAGTTGAAAGTTCTGGGGAAACAAACAAAAAAAAAACCTTCTGGTCAAATTGAGAACCTCCTCATTTAAACCGACTTCAAAAAAGGAAGAAGTTAACAATTCGACTGTTTCTTTTTTTATGTTTGTTAGCTCAAAAATTTTGACTGCGCGAACCAATTTTGATGATTCTTTTTTGAATTGAAAGCTGATGCTTCCCGTTGATCCAGTTCTGGCAATGGTATCCATGAGAAAACGGTATTTAAAATTGGTTCTTTCATCCTGGCTCATATACCTATGTCCCAGTGCTGGGCTCGAACCTCCTCCACAATAGGAGGGAAATAGACCATATTGGTCAGATAGGTTGGTGTAGTATTTTGTTTCAAGTTTTCCTTCTCTTGTATAGGTGTTAGTTGCGTTTTATATCCCTTAGTCGTCTTTTACGACATCCACGGACAAGATTGGGAAAAAGTTGAAGTCAGTTAATAAAATAAATTACTTATCTGAATATTAAAGGCACACCGACATTGGAGGTCCTAACAAAATTGATTAATGTTTGTCATGCTGATTTCATGGGCAAAATTAATTCGTTTTATAACTATCTCATACAAAACAAATATTAGCGTGAAGGCCAAATTAATTCAATTATTCCAATTCGTTTATAAATTTAATACAATTATATTTATTAATTTTCCGTATGGTGACGGAGTAAGAATACAATTCACAGTAAGAGTGGTGATTTTTTTTTATTTTTTTTATTGCCAACGGTGGCAAATGAGCAAGCAGCACACCTGATGGTAAGTGATACTGCCGCACATGGAACTTTGCAATACCAGGGGCACAGCCAGGTTTTGTATTGATTTGTATTCTTACTCCGCCATCACTCGAAAAAGCCACGTGGTGGGATAATGATCATCATCACACCCACATACGTCCCACTGTTAGGCTCGGGCCTTCTCCACAATGGGAGGGAATATGACCTACTATACCATGCTGCTCAGATATGTTGGTATAAGGTTACATTTCGAGTTTTCCTTCTCTCGCACAGATGCTATATGCATATTGTATCCCATAGTCGTCTTTTACGACAACCATGGGCAAGATAGGGAATAGTGAATTGTATTTTTACTCTGTCACCACACAGAATATACATATAAGCAAGAATGATATATAAACTCATTTGCAAAAAAAACGGGCGGTTTTGATTTTCATTCATATTTAAAAAGATACAATACCAAAAAGGTTTCAATCGTTTGTACACGTTACTGGCCGGTTTTAAAAATGCTGTGGTATTTAAAAAAGTACGTTCTAAATTCAATTTTTCATTTGATGTTCATTTTTACAGAAAACCCCTTTTTATCCTACATTTTTGGCGCGAAGTTCCAGAAGTTAACATCGACTTTCATAACTTTTATTCAATTTTTATCGATTAATTTCATATCCTTGTCTGTCAAAGCTTTATTTAATGCTGTTTGGCTGTATCAAAAATGGTAGATAAAGTGGTAAAAGCTACCAAAATTATCGCGCTGCTTGAAAAGGGTTGCAGCCAATGTTTCGTGGCTAGGAGGCTAAATGTTAGTCGCTCGACAGTCCAAAGGACCTGGCAGCGATATCAGGAGACTGGTTCCGTCGAGAGAAGGCCTGGTTCTGGAAGAAAACCATGTACCCAACCACGGGATGATCGTTTTCTTGTGAGTCGCGCATTGAGAAATCGCAAATCTTCGTATGTGGATCTTAAGAACAACCTCCAAGAAGTAAGAAATGTGCATATTAGTCTATGGACGGTCAGGAGGAGGCTTCTCGCTGCCAATATACGCAGTCACCGCCCGGCCCGCGGCCCCAAATTACTCCGTGAGCACAGAGTTCACAGGCTTAGGTTCGCTAGAAATTGTGAATCATGGACTCGAGACGATTGGAATAGGGTTTTGTTCTCTGATGAAGCCAGGATATCTCTGTTCGTTGAAGATCGACGTTGGCGAGTGCTAAGAAGACAAGGAGAACTCTTTGCAGAGGCATGTTTCGAAGAAATCACACCTTATGGTGGGGGCTCTGTTATGTTTTGGGCAGGAATAAATTCAATGGATCGTACAGAGTTAGTCTTCATTGAAAACGGCTCACTGACTGGGCATCGATACATAACGGAAGTTCTAATTTCTCATGCACAACCCGCATTGGCCGCTCTAGGTGAAGACTCGATTTTTATGGACGACAATGCTCGCGCCCACCGATCCCGCGATGTTAATGCGTATGTGCAAGAGGTCGGCATTCGTCGTTTGGATTGGCCAGCTCGAAGTCCCGACCTCAATCCCATAGAGCATGTCTGGGACGTTCTGAAACGGCGTGTGAGATCAGTACACCCGGCTCCGCAGACCATCAGAGAGCTGAAGAATGTGATTACTGCGGAGTGGGAACGTATTCCGCAAGCAAGTATCCGGGATATACTCGCTAGCATGCCCAGACGAATTCAAGCTGTGATTTTAGCTAGAGGGGGTCACACTCGATACTAAACATTTATCTGCTTTTACTTTATTAAAGAAAAACAAACAAAAAAACTTTTTTATTTTTACTTCATGAGCATATGCACTACTAGCGAATATACACTACTAGCGAGGTTTAGCATTATTTCCCATAAATTGTATCTAAATTTTATGAAATACTGATGAAAACGATTATTTTCTTATTAATTTAGCAAATTGTGTGGATAAAACTACCTATAATTATCAAACAAAGAAATATTAACATTTGAAATGGTTCATTGCTTAGGTGCCCGTTTTTTTTGCAAATGAGTGTATATTTATTGAATTTGTAACTAACTACTAGTTAAAATATAGACGTTATGCACGCGACGCGGGTGAGAACTGAGAATAACCTTAAGTTGCAATAAAATCCCACTTAAAACCAAACTTAAAACTTTTAATACATGCTCTTGTTTACTACGAATACACTTGAAAATAATCCCTAGATATATTTTCGGTGTTTTGTTTACATTCTCACGTCAACGTATATCGATAGTTGTAACTGTAGCAAGACGAATATCAACTTGTAACAAACAAAATTGAACCTTATTATTTAAAAGATAAAGATATTCGAAGGATATGGATAAATTTGTAGACACATAACAGTCAGTTGTCAATCAACCGGTAGTGTTACAGAAGTGTAGAAACAATCTGCCTTCATCAGCTACGTTTTTTTGGATTTCTCTGCCGTTTCTGCATCAGTAAGATACGAGATAGAGTGGCGAACAGTATGATGCAGTATCGAAACTCAATTCATAAATTTCAAAATTAAAACAAACCGTCAATCAATTTCGCGCCAATTTATAGGCTGCGTTCAGTTTAAAATTTTCGTCTGTTCAAAAAGTAAGAATACAATTCATTGCTCGTTTTCTTTGCTTTGGGTGTCGTAAAAGACGATTAAAGGATATTTCCTTTGTATAATCACCACTTTGCTCTCAATATATACTATTATCTATTATAGTACATATTGCAGAAGTTATTGCCAATAGTTTTACAATCAGCCGCCTCCCTGATGTCAACTCTTCTTGGGTACATTCCCAATTTGTTGACGTCACAGCACCAGATGGAGTTGGCCTAGGTCCATGTTTCTTAACATGAACTCATATACGTTCTTTGAAGGTATTTAATATAAAAAATCACATCATAGACAAATGTAAATTTATCAGGGTCTTATTAAATGTATCTATCTACACAATGGTGAACGATGTCTTACAGCGTGGGTGATGTGATGCAACCCTGCTTAGGCTGTAGGCGTTTAGTTTACCTTGTAATTAGTTAACTTTTTTATGCCATAAATGATTTGAAACACCGTTAGCTATATAAGTCGAATGCCTATTTAAGAATTAAAAACTTGATTATCTTTTATTTATGTAATTCTTCTGGCGGTGTTTATGTGGCTAAACTCCTATACGCCTGCAACGATTTTGATGAATTTTTGTGTTTGCGCTGTGCCTTTTATGTATTTTATCTAATATCGTCATATTGATATGTGGTGGCAGCAACGAATACTACCAACATTTACAATGTTGGTGTCTTAAAAGACAGCTAAGTTTTTGATCAATTTGGTCCAATTAGAATTAAATGCCGTCAGGTCAACAATTAAATTCCCAAGGAGGGCTGACGTCAGGCATGCGGCCGGTCTTAAAACTATGTCTTTTGCAAAATGTAATAACGAAAGTACTCTGTGCGATACACAAATTGTTATTCCAAGTCTGTGTGTCATTTGTGTCTGTTAATTACATACAATTAACTGACATAAAAATTTGTGGATCCCACCAAAAAATTGTTCTGCGTAGAAATCGAATCCACGATATTCGGCAAGGCAGTTCGATAAACCACGCCATCTTGCAATATAATAAATTGTACTATTTTCATCCTTGTCTATGGGAAGTTCTAAGTATTATTTATATTTCCCAACGCCACACATGAAGGGATATAAACTACTGCATTTAAAAAATTATATGTTTAATTTATTTTTATGACTGACCGCCCTTGAGTTTTGTGTGAATTTAATTAATCACCTATTAAATTGTTTTAATATAACATTTTTGTGTAGGAGGATAAGTTCTTGTTGCCTATTATGGGCCCTTGTTATCTATACATGCGTTTCGTAATTTATTTGTCGGCACACTGCAAGTATTATATCGAATAAGTTATCGAAAATGTATTTAATATTATCGTTAATAACAAGGAAGTATGTGTATACGGATAAACTAATTAACTATATCAGTAACGAAACTACTAAAATAACAATATTTATTTTAGTCAAATGAATGAAATATGCCGTGTGTTATTATACGATTATGTTTAAATATATTATCAAGATGTATAATGTCAATTTTAGAAGCGATATTTTACAAATGGCCGCGTAATATCCTCGTTTTCTAGCGATCCTTTTGCTTGTAGCGTGGTTTCCGCGCCAAAACGTAACAACAGCCGCGTCACATCGGCAACCTGTTACGTTTTGATGCTGCTATATTTACGATACAACGAGTTCTATAATTGAGCGATGCGGGAGAACTACACATCGCGGTCCATCTTTTTAGAATACGACACAAATAACATTCTATATTTGAAAATTTATACACCACCAGCTTTGAGAGCATAGAGTCCTCTATCACACTTGACACGAATCTCATCTTTATCTTCAATCACATAGAGCTCATAGTTAAGTGTACGTAATTGATTGAATAAGGTGCTTCGTTTTGCTTGAATAGTTATGCTAAGGTGGTACGGTTACGCAGCAGCTATGCCGATGACCACATGCATCAATGTTTGTAAATAGAAACAGCGTACTATAAAACAACTTTGATCTTTCTGTTTCGAAATACATATAATACATTGCTGGTTAGAATCAACAACAAATTTAGTTAAACGAGTGTAACTGCAATGTATAAAGAAATGTAATGTCAACTTGAGTTATCAGTTCGCAGTTCCAAGCAGAGACCAGACGCATCTCCTGAGCAAATATATTAACCAAACATTGTTTACTAACAACTTTTAGCGTTTAAAGTCAGCTTTTTATTTTTGTAGTAACTATAACTTTGAGTAATTTACGAAGCGGATTCATTGAAAAATTAGCTGCTATATGTGAAATTGGGCCGCTCAAAGGAAACTAACCAGTGTGTTTGCACATGACATTACCCTGCTGCTTTGGGAAGTGAAAAATCACGCTTATCTCGACACAAACACAAGGGAACTGTGGTCCGTGGCTCAAGCCATCTGTTCGTTGCACCCATAAAGATAACGAAAATGTACAAACGGGAACGCATTCACTACGTATCAGGCGTTTACGGTGAACGCACCCGCGTATATACTTTGAATTAAAATTACGCGCGAAAAACAGTCGGCCATTTTGCATATTTCCGTGCGATGTGTTCCATATTCGAAAGTACGGTGTGTATACAGAGCGCTCGTTTGATATTCTCTTTGAAATGTGGTTTATTTTTAATCACGTTGTCCTATTTAATCCGTTATGCGAGTGTGGCCAGCGCCTCAATCAGTCTTAGCGGCAACGGTTGCTATTGACGTCGTGTATTCTGTTATATCCAAAAAAAAAAAAATTGATCAAAATGCTTAAATATATTATAACTAAGATAAAAAAGGTTTCTCATTTTCAAAATAGATACATACATCTATATACGGAATACGATTTTTATGAATGTTTTTTGTTTTGTTACAGATTTATCCCGATCCAGAGTCGGAGAAGGCTATTATGGGATCTGTGGTTTACTGTATTCATCATAAAGAGGGATGCCAATGGTCGGACGAACTGCGCAAATTGAAGGTGAGTATTTAATATTTAAGATAAAGATAAGTAGGTAAATAGATCGATCTATCCTATCTATCATTTTGTATGCGCTTGTCACGTCGCGACACATTTATTTATCTGTATACACAAGTATTAAAGTTTGATTTACAACCACATACGTGGTGCCGGTTTACTAAATTAATGATTCTGAAGATTTGTTTGGCACGTGTTTGTTATTTAATGTTCGTTAAAATCAAAATAGACATAAAACTTTTGGGTTATATTTTACGTATATTTCTAATTGATTAACATCGTAGTACTTGCTAATTAAAAAAGTTGTTATTCATACTTATTCGATATAATTAACGTCAATTTAAAAATTACGTTGTTAACGAAATTAGGTGGATTCTTAATTTTTGATTCTAATTTTTTAGATGACTCGTCTTTGTCTGCTAGTCATTAAACAATTTTTTTTGTAGAATTAGGTAAAATGTAGGTACACAAAGACTATTAAGAATGATAAAAATTTGTTATGGAGGACTTTACAAACATTCAAATAACGGACCCAACTTACAATGCCTCTTTGTGGATCACTCAAATATTTGTTCTGGAAAAAAACTTGTTTTTTAATTATTCCTAGAGGATAGACATCCTCTAAGAACGAAATGGCTAATTTTGAAGATAATAGTTAAGACGATAATTTAGAGCAATTTCTACCGGTTCTAAAAGGGTCAAAGAGTATTACTTCAGTTTTCATTTTTTTAACTAAACTCTGGACTAAGAACACAGGGTATGTCAAAAATGAGGGTACTTCATAAATATACAGTTAACAAATATAATAACTGGATACGGCACTTTATGGGGTCGTCCCTCTCGCAACCCCAAGCCATTTGAGCTGGATATGACTAGAGCTAATCCAGAAAAGGCTCAAAACAATCTTGTAGAATCATAGGATGCACCTTTATTTTATGGAATCCAGGAGAAGTGATAAAGCAGAGTTAAAACAATCCGCTCTCTATGTAGTAAGTTTTAAAAGGGGATCATCATTTCAGGCTCACCTGAACACATGCAAGCATGATGCAGTGCTATGCGCGGCGCAATGCGGCGCCATGATACCTCGAGTGTTGATGCAGGATCATCTGAGGTATACGTGCGCCCGCCGCCGCGCTAACTGCGAACACTGCCATAAGGAGTTTTCGGGGAGCGCTTTAGAGGTAAACCAATTTATTCTTCTATCTATAACTGTTGATGACTGATCTTTAGTGTAGTAACGGAGTAAAGAATACAATTCATCACTCCCATAACCTTTTACGACGGTAAGATATTACCCGTGGACGTCGTAAAAGATGACTATAAATATGCATATAACATCTATGCAAAAGAAGGAGAACTCGAAATAAAACTATACTAACAGGTCTGACCAGCATGGTATAGTAGGTCAATTTCCCTCCTATTGGGAGAAGGTTCGAGCCCAGCAGTGGGTTATGTATGAGCTAAGACGACAAGTGATAGAAAATATAGTCAAAATAATAATTACTTCAATAAAGTCAAAGTCTGTAGCGGCAGAACCAAGATGCTGACTGTTTTCTGTAGGTACTCATAAATGGATCGAATCATCCAGGGTACTAACCCTCACATTCTCTCTGAAAATCGACGTCTGAGTAAGTTGTTATTACGCTTCGTTCTGGGACTGACAGCCGGAGGCCGAAAGCTTAAGTTTTATTAATGTCTACATGTAGGTGTTTAATAGGTATAGGTATAGGCCTACATTAGGCTTTTATGTACCCGATCAACGACTCTCAAACTTTAGGTACTACCTAACATCACGTAGTTATGGCATTTTGAATTATATCGCCTTAAGTGTTGCATATTTTTTTTATTTAACCTCAATTTATTAAAAGGTAATATAAATTAATCTGCATTTTATATCTTAATATTGCCTTAGGTGTTACCTAAAATTTAGGATTCCTTGGTGAAAATGAGTGTGTAAATTAGATCACAACCTGAATATGCTACTCCTGTTAGGAATCTCCTTTATGAAAAATATAGTTTAGCCAGTTCAATGTGAATTAATTTTCTAATGGTTTATATTCCAGGAACATCAAGGCAATTGTGGACACGAGCCGGTGTACTGCGAGAATAAGTGCGGTGCCAAGGTGCAGCGCAGACATACTCAACAACATATCCAACAACATTGCAGCAAACGGCTCGTGCCTTGCAAACATTGTGGACAAAGTTATACACAGGTGAGAATTACCCATGTGCGGTATTAAGAAATATCATAACTGTACTTATACAAGACCCGGGGCAAACTTATGGCTTTCATCTAGAAGATACCTTCGAAAAAAAAAAAATTAAATCTAAAATATTTTTTAGACGGTAGTTACGAAATTAATTAATAAAAACGTTCACTCAAAATTGCATAACGAATGGAGATTTTTACTTCAAAAGGTTCATTCGAAATGTTTGTTGCAGGTAATAGGCACCCTTGAATTTGATCCATTTAAAATATTTTGTTATATATTTTTTATGCCAGATTATTTTGAACTACATTGTGTATTTAAAATATAATATAATGTTTTGACCCACCAAAACCTGCAGTGATTCAGAACCACCTCTAGACGCATCTGGCAAATTGTTAAAGCCATTCGGGCGTACTGTATGGATGAAGAAATGTGCGTCACAAAGACGAACAGTTTGTCTGTTTTTGAAATGAAAACCCGTTCAATTTTTTTTGTTCCGAGTAATCCTCAAAACGGCTGGACCGATTTCGATAATATTTCACTAGCAGGTAGGTCTATATTAGGAATACCAAAATCTATATTTGATCCTGATATTCCCAGGGGAACAGAAACTTTAAGGGGCTGCACGCCGCTCATTCGTCGCCCCGAACAGATTGGGCGGGGCCAGAGTATAGCCTATCCCATAAAAAAGAGAGCAGGAATCACGCGGGTGAAACCGTGGGAATATGCTAGTAATAAATAAAGTTAAATAGGCTAACAATACTATGGTCTACAGGACACAGTGTCAGCTCATGGGGCGTCTTGTGCACGTGCTCCGGTCGCTTGCCCGCAACGTTGTGGTGCTGGGGGCGTGGCCCGCGCAGACCTTGCCGCCCACCTCCGTGACCACGCGGCAGCAGCCGCAGCCGCTGCACTACCATGCTCCTTCAGAGACGCTGGATGTAGATTTAAAGTGAGTATAATTAGTATTTTCTGTATAGCGATGTTCATGAACGTGACAGGCTGTATGACGATTATTAGTATTTTAGCTAATAATATGTTAAGACTGTTATCCAGACTGATTTGCCCGTGGGAGTCCTAAAAACTAGATGAGGGAACATCAGATGAGCAACAGTGCTCTTCTGGATAATTAACTTATTACCTATTAGTTAAAAAAATAAACGAAGTGCTCTTCTGGATAATTAACTTATTACCTACTAGTTAAAAAAATAAATGAATGAAATGAACCTAGTAAGCGCGTGGAAAAATATTTTGAAAGAATCTCTGTAATAACATGTAAAACGTGAAATACATTAATTCTCCCGTGACAATAAACGCTAAAAGTGTTCAAAACGTTGAGCAAACAAAAATCAAATGGAACGGCGATAAAACGATTAAACTTTAAAATTAATTTTATTCTACTTCTCAATCCATTAAGTCACTGATGTTTCTTTCTTTCTTTTTCTTTCATCATCTTGGTTCATATACGTCCCACTGTTGGGCTCGAGCCACCACCACAATAGGAGAGAAATTGACCTATACCATGCTGGTCAAATATGTAGGCATAAGGTTTCATTTCCAGTTTTCTTCTCTTGCATAAATATTATATGCGTTAATACGACTGAAGGGTAAAAGGCCCTTCAGTCGTCTCTTACGACACCTCCGATTAAGATAGGGAAGTGATGAACGGTAGATTAATATATAGTGTTTAAATTAATTGTTGTATTTTCTAGGGTACAAGACAAGCTCTCGATAAACATACAGAGGAGAACTGCCAACAACACCTTGCCTTAGTCTCCGCCCTGGCCAGCCGTCAGGCGCGACAGCTGGATTCACTAAGGGCTGCGGTCGCGCGACTGTCGGTCAATTGTTCCGGTGCACTAGTATGGCGTATATCGGATTGGGCAGCCAAAATGGCGGAGGCAAAATGCAAAGATGGCGTCGAACTTGTGTCTCCCGCGTTTTATACAAGTCAATACGGATATAAGTTGCAGGTGAGTCGATATTATATTTTTTTAAACTAAAATTAATCTCTTAATATTTGTCGGGGAGGACTGCACAAATATACAAAAAAATGGTCTCAAATATCCCCTCAGAAGAATTATTGTTCCAGATTACAGTTCCCAGTGTTACACTCGAATTCCCTCTAGTGAAATAATTACCCTTAGTCAGAGTGTAGGGTTTCAGTTTAATTTTATGTCTTTTATTTTTGAAAAGCTATACGGTTCAGTTTGGCGGAAACCGATCGAGGCGACGAAAGAGAGTACTTTACGATCCTTACTAAAGAGAAGGCAGTGGTTGTTGCCATTGCTTTTTACGCCATCACCGTATGTTTAGAACAAAAATATATAATATGATTTAAATTAGGGATGATCGATGAACATCGATGTTGCTGTAGGCAAAACATCGTAACATCGATGTTAACGGAATTGGTAGGATCACACTGTCGACAGTTATCTATCTACAGCCGCGGGCCGGTCCGTCCGGGGTAGTACCATGCTCTCGCAGAAAATCGACGTCTGAGTAGTAGCAATTTGTTACTGCGCTTCGTTCGGTGAGCGAGAGAGCCGGAAGCCCAACTTTCTGAGGATGTTTGCGTGTGGAGGGTTTTCATGGTGCCTTTAGTATCACCGAGCCTCAATGCACGCATTCACATTCCCTTCACTTTCTTCGCGGTAGGCAGCGGCCTTGTAAAGGTCCATGAGCGGCAGCAACACTTATCATCAGGTGTACTGTTTGCTCGTTTGCCACTGCTTGCAATAAAAAAAAAAATTGATCATCGATGATAGCTCACGCAATAAAATATTGAGCACTCGTCGACGTTCTAAAAAAAGCTCATCACTGTTCAGCCCGTAGAAAAGTATGTACCTTATTACTACCGGGAATCACCCTACATAATAAGATCCCACTAAGATTTCCTAAAAAAAAACTCATCCTAATCCTGCGCCGAGAAAAGCACTCACTACTACCGGGATGTACCAACATCGATGTTGAGCTTTCGATTATGACATCGATGTTTTACTAACATCGACCATCCCTAATTTAAATAAAACCGTTGACGTATTTTTTAAATCGTACAAATAATATTGCCACACAAAATATTCATCAAAAAGTCGCGTGGATACTGTTTGTAAACAAAACCACGCTGTTTTATTTATACTACATGTGAATAATACACGAACGATGACTAACATGTCGTGTTCTCGTCGACGATACGATTAAAATTAGACTCTTACTCATACGTCTAAACGATATTAGTTTGAGGGTATGCTAATATATTATGTGGAGTTTGTCGTTTTGGGAATGACTCGTATTGATGATTTAATTTATTATGTTAACTTGCAATGTTTAATTAATGTTCTTTGAGGGCATAGGTGCATGTTAAAAGAAACTGAAACTTACATGTACTTATAGTTTTCACAAAACAAAAGGCCCGTTTTGACAGTTCACGCGCAAGAAGTTTCCTATTTTTTACCGATTGAAATGTTTTGAAGGTAATTATATTTTTCATTGACGGGTACCGCCCACTGGACTTAGTGCTGTGGCATAACGATTTTTTTCATA
This sequence comes from Lymantria dispar, assembly GCA_032191425.1. NCBI lineage: Eukaryota > Metazoa > Arthropoda > Insecta > Lepidoptera > Erebidae > Lymantria > Lymantria dispar. Next base: position 2,977,747 of record CM063444.1, on the reverse strand, counting down.
TTGTCCACAGACTATTAATAATCGGTTAAGAAAAATTAATCCATCAAGATATATTTCTTAAGACGGATTCGCACTTGGCCGGTGTTATTAATTTGAATTACTAGTATTGTAGTAGTTGGTCTAACCAATTAATTACAGAATTTCAACAGCTGTATAGTGATTTTTACTGAAAATTCGAGACGTCATAGCTCAACTGACAATTTTGCCTCATCATCTTAAGAAAATGGTTGACTGAAGATTCACTTTTTCTCGATATTTTTGTGATTGAGTGAATGTTATTGTAACAAAAATATTAAATGATAGAAAAATGACCATTCGAAACATTGTCATTTCAAAATATCTACAATATCACAGTTTAAGTAAAATTTCAAATCCGAACTTTAATCCAATGCACTTTTTGAATCGATTATATACTCATATAAACTTGATTCGATTTATCGTGAGTATCGAGTACTGAGTCGTATGGTCCATCTAAATACATCGGTAAGACCAAGTGTCAAAACGGGCCTCTTATTTTGTGACAACTATAGAACACATGTGCTTAGTGAAAATTTTGATGAAGGACTATGCTAATATTTGGGCAGTACAAAGATTATGTGCTGTAACAGGTCCAAAATACAGTGTGACTATTTATTATTTTTGTGAATGCGTGCAATGATGTTCGGGGATGTTAAATACATTACTAAAACCCACGTAAACACTCTCAGACAGTTGGGCTGCCGGCTCACCGATCGAAGCGCAGTAACAAATTGCTACTACTCGGACGTCAATTTTCTGCGAGATTGTGGTATTACCCGAACGGACCTACCCGCAGCTGTAGACGGACAACTGTGTTAGGTTTAAACATTTTAGAAAAGTACTTGATTCGCGCATTCGCAGGACTTTAACTAGCATTAGGCTTTATAACTTAATTTACTTTTTATTATCAAACAACAATGGTCTATATTAAAAAAAAAATATTACCTAACCGGCAATCCTGTTTTGCTGACAGTCCAACCTGTCATTACAAGTCGTAACCGCCATTTTAGATTCGTTTTAATTGGCCCGAATTATACTGGTTGTATGAAAACCTACAAAAGTTCAAAAAATAATTTGATTGATTCAAAAATTAATCGCTTTTTTGTTGTAAATAAAATTACATTTTTTTTTCTTTTGGGGGTGGGTTACGGTCGGCGCACTCCTCGCCCGTCTCCGTCCGGGGCGACAGAGGGATGTAAGCACGCACACCCACCCGTATAGCACGTCGCCTTCGTCGTTGGGTCGACCACCGGTGCAGAGTTCCTTGACTTCAGTGTCCGACCCGTCAAATAAAAAAAAAATTGCAATACGGATTTTATCGCGTGTGTATTTGATTTTTGATTACAAATCAAATACGTCCGTAAATTAGTTTTATTTACAACTAGCAACCCGCCCTCGCTTCGCTTCGGTTTTAGTCGTTTTACCCGCGTAGTGCCCGTTCCCGTGGGAATACCGGGATAAAATATACCCTAGTTTACTCCCTGATATTATAGCTTTCCATTGGTGAAAGAATTTTTGAAATCGGTCCAGTAGTTTTGAAGATTACCCGGAACAAACAGACAGACAAATTTTTTTTAATCTGAATTTTAGGCATAGGTGTCGTGCAAATATCCGTGTGAGCATGTAAAAAGCCTATTATTTTGACATTACAAACAGACACTTCAATTTTATTTATTGGTATAGATGTGTAATACTCGCGTAAACATCAGAATTCATTATGATTTTTTTGTTATTTCAGGCTTCACTTTTTCTGAACGGCAATGGCGCTGGCGAAGCTACCCACATGTCCGTCTACATAAAGATCTTACCTGGAGAATATGATGCCCTCCTTCGTTGGCCATTTGCTCACACAGTTTCATTCACACTCTTCGATCAAAGCTCAAGTCCAGATCGCGCCTGCAACATCGTAGAAAGTTTTGTACCAGATCCAACATGGAAGAACTTCCAAAGACCTTCAAAAGAACCTGACGCATTGGGATTTGGTTTCCCCAGGTTTGTTTCCCATGAGATGCTGAAGAAAAGGAACTTCATCAAGGATGACGTTATGTTCTTAAGGGTAAAAGTAGATCCAAGTAAGATTGTAGCTGTTTAGTTTAAGGTACCTACGCCATAGCTGTTCCGTGACCTGATGAAGGAAGTAATACTCATGAGTGTTCTATTTTTGTAAAAGTATTGGTTTAATTCGTGAATTCTTCTTTAATTATGCAATGTCTCTAAACTAATGATATATCTAATTAATGGTATAGTGTGTCTGTATTTGTATAATAGATTTTCCTCCTTTATAAATAAATTTCATTTTTAATCATATAGGGGTCTGAGTAACAGATTCTATAATTCTAGAGTTAAATCGAGAGAATAAACCATATTAAAAACAAGATAAGCCTATTCCTATACTTTAATAAAACAGAGTTCCCAGTAACAGGCTGTATAATTCAAACCAATAGAACTCTATTCTTATACTTTAATAAAATAGAGTTCTCAGTAACAAGCTGTATAATTCAAAACAATAAAACTCTATTCTTATACTTTAATAAAATAGAGTTCTCATTAACAGGCTGTGTAATTCAAAATAATAGAACTCCATTCTTATAATTTAATAAAATAGAGCTCTCAGTAACAGGCTCTATAATTAAAAACAATAGAACTCTATTCTTATACTTTAATAAAATAGAGTTCTTAGCAAAAGGCGGTATAATACAAAATAATAAAACATTATTCTTATAATTTAATAAAATAGAGCTCTTAGTAACAGGCTCTATAATTAAAAACAATAGAACTCTATTCTTATACTTTAAAAAAATAGAGCTTTAACTAACAGACTCTATAATTCATTACAAGAGTACTCTTAAGTAACAGATGACATAGTTAAAGGAAAATATACAAATCAATCCGTTTACAGAGATTACACATGACTGACTTGCCAGTATTGCTCCACTTTATTAACATGCAATCATTTAAACATTGTCTCGAGTAGTATTTTAACTATTTAAGATGTAACTATAGTCTTTTACAATGGTGTAACTTTATTATCTGGAACCCGTGCCTACATTGGATAGGACCTTTCCAGTGAAAATCATCTTTTTTTTTTGGGGTGGGCCGCGGTCGGTGCGCTCCTCGCACCACTCCGTCCAGGGCGACAGAGGGGCGTAAGCACGCAACACCCGCAATCCACCCGAAAACCACGTCGCCTTCGTCGTTGGGCCGACCACCGGCAAATCATCACTTAATAAATCATAGTTTGTTTTGTCGCCACCTTTTTTTTTAAATAGGTTCAATGGATGCGTTCCAAAATTTTCAATCAATTTATTTGAATTTGTAGTCATGGTCGTAGTTGTGTCTAATTTAAATTGATTTTTAGAGCTTGTATCATTTGGATTTTGGCACCAAGCTTTTTGCCGGCTGGCCACTCTATAGTTACGCCACTATCCTCACATCGTATAACCGCTTTTTTAAAATTATTTAATGGTTGAGATGAAAAATCGTTTACTTGTGAATTATTAAATTTTTTTCTTTTTGTTATAATTGATCTGTCAACAATTAGTATGAATAACATTGATTTTATTATGAAAAATAAAAAAATTATGAGTTGTCTTCGTGTAAATGTGTTCTTAATTAGTTTTAAAGACTTAATGAATAGTTATAATGTTCAAATTTTGTGTCAGTTAAGCTCATAATTAAGTATAAATAAGTTATTAACGTGAACCTTTTAGTCATTATCATTAGTTATAAGTTATCTTGCAGTCATAGTTTAATGTGTAAATAGTAATTTTAAGTTATTTTTGTACATATTTGTATACAATATATTAAGTAGTGTGCGAATACGCAGTTGTTATCCTTTCACTAAAGATCTCTTGAGTTTCATTGCCGTCAGACGAACGTAACAAGCTCAACATGTATTCAGAGTAATTTGTGTCTTAATTAACTGTAGAAAAATTATAAGTACATTTATCGATTGAGATATGCCTGTGCCATATATTATAACTCGAATTAAGTATTAATAATTAATTCAGTTCATAAAGAATAAAAATTCAAAACATAAAATCATTATCATCATTAATTTTAAAAGCATTAATAAATCATCACTGCAGATTTTTTTACCTTCTCCGCAATCAACAAATGCTTAATTGCCCGGATAATTTATGACTATTGTTCCTTCTTGCATCACATGCTTGGTATGTTGCTTTAAATGCAGTAGATCACCCATTTTTGCCACTTCCATATCTTTAACCACCAAACTTCATCTTTTAAAGAGAGACATTTTTGATGCCATTTGATTTCAACAGTGTAAAATACACACATTTTTATAGTGAACTGCAAAGATAGTGTGTAATAAAACCTCTGTCAAAACGTTCAGTATGCATTTTTGTCAGCCTTGTGTGAAATTAATTAAAGGCTTTTTGAAAAATGCTTTGGACTTACGCTAATAAATAGGTAGATAATTACCTGTTGGGAGCTTGGTATAATTAAAAATATATTCACTGTAAAATAATTATTCTCTGCCATCTACTTACGAATTGCAAAACAAATCAATCTTTGAAACATGTGGCTTCGTTATATCGGCAGATCTTTGTATATATTAACTTTTTATGAAAATAAAAAAAATAATTTATCTCTTTTTGTTAATTCTGTACATATACAAAAAATACTATTCAATTAAAAGTATTTAATCTAATTATTTCTTTTATATTAAGCTGGAGTTAAACCAAAGTGTCACGATTACTTTGCGTTTTTAAACAATAATGATTTATGTACATTTCCATTTTGCAAAGTGAATCATATTAAAAACACGGCTAAAGCTGTTTGTAATATATGTCTTTATAAAAAAACTAACATATAAGTGTTTATATTTTGGTTTTGTGTGCTTTTTAAATATTAGCAGTCCGTGTAGAAAGAATATATTTTTTTATTATCTATGGTTTTGTCTAAAAGATTTTTAATCTATATCTGTTTGTAACAATAACTGCTAGAATGGCGTAAGTATATGTAGATTTTTCGCTAGGATGTTTCTAAGATCAGATTCTTGCATTGAAAATAAATTTTTACTTGGAGTCTGTAGAGAAAAATACACTCATTTGCAAAAAAAACGGGCACCTAAGCAATGAACCATTTCAAATGTTAATATTTCTTTGTTTGATAATTATAGGTAGTTTTATCCACACAATTTGCTAAATTAATAAGAAAATAATCGTTTTCATCAGTATTTCATAAAATTTAGATACAATTTATGGGAAATAATGCTAAACCTCGCTAGTAGTGTATATTCGCTAGTAGTGCATATGCTCATGAAGTAAAAATAAAAAAGTTTTTTTGTTTGTTTTTCTTTAATAAAGTAAAAGCAGATAAATGTTTAGTATCGAGTGTGACCCCCTCTAGCTAAAATCACAGCTTGAATTCGTCTGGGCATGCTAGCGAGTATATCCCGGATACTTGCTTGCGGAATACGTTCCCACTCCGCAGTAATCACATTCTTCAGCTCTCTGATGGTCTGCGGAGCTGGGTGTACTGATCTCACACGCCGTTTCAGAACGTCCCAGACATGCTCTATGGGATTGAGGTCGGGACTTCGAGCTGGCCAATCCAAACGACGAATGCCGACCTCTTGCACATACGCATTAACATCGCGGGATCGGTGGGCGCGAGCATTGTCGTCCATAAAAATCGAGTCTTCACCTAGAGCGGCCAGTGCGGGTTGTGCATGAGAAATTAGAACTTCCGTTATGTATCGATGCCCAGTCAGTGAGCCGTTTTCAATGAAGACTAACTCTGTACGATCCATTGAATTTATTCCTGCCCAAAACATAACAGAGCCCCCACCATAAGGTGTGATTTCTTCGAAACATGCCTCTGCAAAGCGTTCTCCTTGTCTTCTTAGCACTCGCCGACGTCGATCTTCACCGAACAGAGATATCCTGGCTTCATCAGAGAACAAAACCCTATTCCAATCGTCTTGAGTCCATGATTCACAATTTCTAGCGAACCTAAGCCTGTGAACTCTGTGCTCACGGAGTAATTTGGGGCCGCGGGCCGGGCGGTGACTGCGTATATTGGCAGCGAGAAGCCTCCTCCTGACCGTCCATAGACTAATATGCACATTTCTTACTTCTTGGAGGTTGTTCTTAAGATCCACATACGAAGATTTGCGATTTCTCAATGCGCGACTCACAAGAAAACGATCATCCCGTGGTTGGGTATATGGTTTTCTTCCAGAACCAGGCCTTCTCTCGACGGAACCAGTCTCCTGATATCGCTGCCAGGTCCTTTGGACTGTCGAGCGACTAACATTTAGCCTCCTAGCCACGAAACATTGGCTGCAACCCTCTTCAAGCAGCGCGATAATTTTGGTAGCTTTTACCACTTTATCTACCATTTTTGATACAGCCAAACAGCATTAAATAAAGCTTTGACAGTCAAGGATATGAAATTAATCGATAAAAATTGAATAAAAGTTATGAAAGTCGATGTTAACTTCTGGAACTTCGCGCCAAAAATGTAGGATAAAAAGGGGTTTTCTGTAAAAATGAACATCCAATGAAAAATTGAATTTAGAACGTACTTTTTTAAATACCACAGCATTTTTAAAACCGGCCAGTAACGTGTACAAACGATTGAAACCTTTTTGGTATTGTATCTTTTTAAATATGAATGAAAATCAAAACCGCCCGTTTTTTTTGCAAATGAGTTTATATGTAACTCCAATGCCATATAACTCTTTGTAAAAATTGCCTATATTATTTTGTCTTTATCAAAAATAACCAGCCTAGCTTAGAATAATAACGTATAGAAGGATAGTGTCAGTACTTCGAACTTTAAAAATTTGAATCTAAAAATACTAATGGCGGGCAGACGATTACACACGTACACACGGAAACCACTATACAAATTATGAAATCAAATTTTGTTTTTATTAACATAAATCGTCGAAATACTTTTAAAAGTAATGTTAAAACCTTTTATGTTTTTCAAATGTGTTGTGGCACCATTTAAATGCACAAGCCGTCATAATTACCTATTTATTTTTTAAGAGTTGCGTACGTTCGTGCAGTGCAATGACTTGTACATTACGGGACTGTTCCGGCGTAGGCTCCATTAGGCTCCAATTGAAATGCCTCACTTTTTGTGCGTGGACTTACCTTCTATATGTTATTATTCTAAGCAGCCTAGTTTATTTTTAAATTATTTCTTTTAATGAGATCTCTTTCAAAACGCTTTTTTTTTGTAATGATATCTCAACTGTAATATAACATTCCAGTAAAAAACATTATTATAAGTCTGGAAGCCATTCAGTAATAACTTCCTTAATATGAATATCTGGGTTTTACTGTGAAAAAAAAATACCTTTCGGTGGACAATTTCAATATATTATTGTAACACATATATATCATAGAAAATTGCATATTTGTCAGTAATTTTTATTAAGAATACTACCGCCTATAAACTATTTTAAGATACTAAATAGAGATATTAGTTATTTATTATAGATTTCTTTTGAACAAGTTTGATACTTTTAGTTCGATAAGACTATTAATAACATTCTCTATAATCGCATTCTCCGTGTGGTGACGGAGTAAGAATACAATTCACCACTCCCTATCTTACCCGTGGGTGTCGTAGACGATTATGAGATATAATATGCATATAACATCTGTGCAAGAGAAAGAAAACTCGAAGTGAAACCCTATATCAACATGTCTGACTAGCATGGTGTTAATGCTAACACTATATCAGTAGCTATGTCACTGCCACTAGATATATCTGTGCCGATAGATGTCTAAATCAGATAAAATTATTATTTAAGATTGAAGAAACAATTTAAATATTCTAAAGTAACAACTGTTTATTAATAGTTTTAAGTTTTCACTTCTGTCGGCAGCCCTCGTGACTGTTTTTTTGCTATACACATTTTCACAGTAAATCTCAGCTTTCAATATTTTTCTATTAGTTTACGGCTAGGCGTATTAATTTTGATACTTTAACAGTACTATCTAAATTAAGACTAATTAAAGTAAGCGTTTTGCTTAAGTACTGTAATAAGCTTAGCTGTAAGCATAGTATTAAGAATACGGCAAGAACGGACTTTTTAGCTATAACATTGTAAGACAAGAATAAATATTATTTTTAGATGAAAATGGCCACTTAATTAACAATACGGCCAAGTTTAGATGATAAGAGGAAATATATTTTTTTTCTTATAAAAACTTGTTTTATTCATAAACTTATTAACTTCAATTCTCACATTGTCTGGTGACGATATACATAAATGCTCAATTCAAGACTATTTTGGGTGCCGACAAACATGACTAATTTACATGCGGAATGTCTCAAGTTATGGTACTGTTCGAGTATGTTGTAGTTTAACGATCAGGGATCGTAATTAGAATTTATATTACAAGAAAAATAATAAAACATAATAGTTAGTGATTTCAAAAATGTTATCTGTATATAAGATTTATTAAATTTCTAATGATTATTGAACAAAATACGAATATGTTGCAGATTAAGTATCACTGACTTTATACATTTGAGTTCAATTCACAAGAAAAAGCGATTAAAATAGAAAATTTTACATGTCCTTCATTCATTAACGAATCGATATTAAACTTAAAGGCTTTAAGTGCAAGCGAGAGCGCGGAACGAGCGACAAAGAGGCACAATCGGCCTCCGCGTTCGACAACTGTCTCTCTCCTACTTGAGTGAGCGATGCGTCCGCGTGAACAGCTGCTATACAATAATACATTTACAGTCAAACCTGGGTGAGAACTGGATAAGTGAGAAAACTCTATTAGCAAGAAACAGAAACCTCTGTAAGAGAGAGTCGTTTTTCTCTCATGGACCTCCGCAAGTGAGACTGCTACTTATCTATACCTCTATAAGCGACAGTCGAGCTCTATTTATTTATATTATTTAGTTATTTAGACTATATCGTTAAGAATTGTGTGAACATCTGTATTGCTGGAAATGACAGTGAAGACGAGGCACAGATTCCGGAAACAGAAATAAAGATTATTCCAATGAAGCTAGCTTTAAATGCGTTGGAGACGGTCCAGCAGTACTTTGAATACGCGGTGGTTGTTGATCAAGCAATATTCGACAAAATTTATGAGTTAAAGAAAAACATTCAAAATACAAAAACAGAAACCCAAACGAAATTGACGGACTTTTTTAAGTGTAAATAAGTTCTAAATAAAATAAAATTACATAGTGCATGAATTTTTGTTTTGTTTTCGTAAGCATCTTGATACCTACCCTTATAAAGTACTTATATATCGAAATCTAATGAACGTAACATATACACACTATTAAAAATATATGTGTACATAATATATGTTGTGCATATTATGCACATAATTTAATCATATTACATATTTACTACATTTATACTTGCTGTGACTTGTTATTGCTGCGTACCTCTATAAGAGAGAAACGCTACCCATGTACCTGCATTAGCGAGAAACTCAGGTTAGTGAGAAACCTCTATAAGCGAGAATGAGATTGTGCTCCCTTGAACTCTCGCTTATCCAGGTTTGACTGTACATGTTTTCGTCAAGTATGAAGTACAGTGAAAAGTGAACGTGGTGTCAATTGTTGATAACAACGATAATTGCAGCGATAAAGGTAATAATTCTTTCGATATTAAATATATGTTCAGTAATATATTGTCGAATATTCGACGACGTTGACGTTGTCACGTTCAACTATCGTCAGTAAACCGACTTTACAGACAACCGATTTTTTTGTTTTCATGGCTTCCTAACTTCCTACCACTATTGCCTAGCTCCCTTTTGACCAGTTGTTCCATAATCTGAAACCCCGTAAACTTCTCTGTCTTACAGGAAATGGTGCTGTTCCTTTCCTAATTGAACTGCTATCTGCACAGATGGCGTAGTGATTAAGTTACCGCTTTGACTGTTGTCATATATCGTATACAGGTATATTACGATGCAGCGAGCCGCCACAGGCAAGCGTGTGCAGCCGTATACACGCCTGGCGTGTAATCGACGCACACGAGTGTTATCAAAAACACGCTTGTGTTTTCCCGCAGCAAACGTGTTACCGACCTACTGCACCAGTGTCGTGGGTTCGAATCCCACGCACGACATCACTTTGTGCGAGGATGTAATTGGTGTTCGTTAATTATGTTTGTAAAGTCCCCTGCAATACGAGGATTATTTACTTAGTGTGGGATATTGTCTTTAAAAAAATTTACTTCCTTATCTTGGTATATTTAGAAGCCTACATAATAATATATACAAGTTTTTCGTATCAGCAGGATCGCCATGCCTCCTGCTAGCCGTAAAAGCAGCTAAGAAACTACCAGGTTAGGTCAATTTACGGCCTGCGATGACTGTGTGAATAAATTCCATGCGTGACGAAGAATACAAATTGTTACGTCATTTGTGTTCACGTCAGTCCTAAAAGCTGCCTAATGACTAGACGTATGAGTAACAATAATAATTGGACAACTCAAACAAAAATTCAAAAGGTGCAGAATACATGTATGCGGAATATACGAGTATACAGGTGTCCCGTAAGTAATAGACCAACGGGCTATGAGGGGTAGCGAGACTTATTATCTAACAAAAATACTCAAATTTATTGTCCTAGGTCATGTAGTTATGAAATTAGGATTTTTTTATTAAATGTGATGAAAATGTCATCCATGTATGCTTAATATTGGACTGAATAGGACCGGGTAATTGTCCGTCACTCGCAGAGAGGCTGATCGCGCGATGGCGACCGACGTCCCAGTACGTCGAGACGTGAGGTTACCCGAAAGGGTATTCCGTCGGGCCGACCACTGATGACAAGTCACATCTGCTCCGGTGGTCGGCCCAACAAACAACGAGGTGACGTGGGTACGGGTGGGTTATGGGCCCGCGCGCCGTCCTTTCATCGCCCCGGACGGACAGGACCGCGCGTGCGCTTACCATAGCCCACCCAAAAAAAAAAATGTAAGTATGCTTAATATTCAATTTTACAACCATTAAAACACAAGATAAAATTTTAAATTTAAAAATTTTTTGATTTAATTTTGAACCAAGCTGGTGTAAAAAAAATGTATTACGGCCTTCTGGGACTGTATTTTAAAAACATCTACATCTAACATAAAGGTATAATACAGTAGTTTAAAGTATTTAAAAATGGTTAAATTAGCACAGGACGCTAAATTCTAGCAGTTTTCAGGTAGTCAACCCATTATGCAATTCCGAGAATTATTGCACAAAATGACGGTAGAATTCTTTTTCGGGCTAATAATAGGCGACACTCGTACCCCCTCTCCCTATCTTCAACTCACGCTTCCTTCAGTAAGTTACTCATAGCTCGGAACTACACCTGTGTTTTACTCGATCCCGTTACTATTGTTTGTTGAAGTATGCTTGAATTGGACTTTGATTTTGCTTGTGATTTAGATATTGTTCGGCATGATTGCCCCATTCATCCATCGTTGCCCACTGTCGGACACAAGCCTCCTCACGAGAATGCCACTGGGAACGGTCCTGCGCCATTTGCATTTAACGCTTCCCTGTAACTTTCAAGATGTCCCCAGTCCACCTAGTGGGGGGTCATCTTACGCGGCGTCGTTTGATTTGTGATCGCCACTTAAGAACCTTTCTCCAACGGTTATCGGTTCGACGAGCGACCTGCCCATTGCCATTTCATTGTCCTAATTCTGGGAGCTATGTCATTTACATCCGTTCTTCTACGGATTTCCGTATTTCGGATTCTTTATCCAGTCATTATTTAAAACAAAAAAACAAACTATCTAAATAATAAACTGCAATAGTCGTAAGATGCACACACTTACGCGACAAGATCACATAATCGCCGGCTAGTTATGCTCCGGTACTCCCTGGCCAGAACCACCGGCCTTTTCAGAATTGTCGCTTCTAAATGTCGGAATGTAATATTACTAACAACGTAAGGGGGCGTCCATAAATTACGTGAGGTGTTTTTTAAATTTTCTGTAACTCCCTCCCCCCCTAGTGAGATGTCGTGAGATTTTATTCAATCCCCTCCCCCATCCTCACGTGAGATTTTTCAAAATGTGGGTTTCTTACGTAAACGCGTTGGATTGTTATTGTAAAAAGAAAAAAAATTGCTTCGTACTTTTATTTAGGACTAGTTAAGACTAGTAATCAATATTGCTGAGAGTTTAATTATAAATGTAATAAAAAATTAACAATAGAATACTTAAATCGTAACTAATGTGATTAAGAAAAGAATATCTACTCTAATTCAGTCCATGGAGAATCATGCGCGGTCTCAAGAGAGACTATTGGAACCAACATGTCCATATGATTTTCAGTAAAATCATCTGCTCCTTCAACTTCGTTCTGATCTAGCCACTCTAAGCCGTTGGCGCTTGCGTTACACACGTAATTCATTAGCTCGTCTTGTGATTATCCGTGAGGGTCACACTTTGCGGAACATACGCGCTTGCTTAGCTGGTGCAATGTAGGCTGCTCGCCTGTGCTCTGCAGCTTTTGTGCTAGATGCAAAGTAAATACCGCATGTACTGCAGCATATTTTCTCTAAATCATCACGTACACTTGGGCAATAGAGATCATAAGGCGTGCTGATGAAGGCATTCAGCGGTTGAATCGGTAGGCAGTGGCGTATTAGAAATGGAGCAAATGACTTTCCGTCATGCTCTTTAAAGTCCGGAATTGTCAAATGTCCATCAACCTGAGTGATAGGGTATGGAGGTGGAAGAAAACGGTCGTGAAGAATCATATGCAGATCACTCCGGCGTGGGCTGCAGCACTTCTGGTCATCGCATTTCACAACGAATTAGTGAATGATCTTATTACGATTACGCTTAAGATTAAATCTTAAGCATGTACAATCTGGATTAAATGGACCAAAATAGTATAATTTTTTTTTGTTTCAATAAAAAAAAAAATTGCGTGATATTTGCCGAGACCCCCCCTCTCTCCAATGTAAGATTAGATGAGATTTGACTCGACCCCCTCCCCCCCTTAAACATCTCACGTATTTTATGAACGCCCCCTAAGACATTACCAACAACGTATGCAAGACTAAGCATTTTATTTTCAAAAACTATTGCTATCGACAGTTAATTCTGAAACGATCTCTGATTCTGGCTACAATATAATATGAAAGTAGGTATTAGATAAAATAAATAGACAACATTCAGACTAGTTTTATAGGGCAGTAATCGGTGTAAGAGGTAGTGAAACAATTATTATTAAATCCAAGTTAGTTTAATTAAAATAGTAATCACAGATATTTCCTTAAAATATTTTTAACATTACTAAAAAACTAATTTCTTTTTAATAAAATTCCTCAAAAAACCTTGACACAGTTACAAAAGTTGTAAAAAACCCTGTTTTTCTATGACAAAAAGCTATTTAATAAATTTTAGTACTGCTGCATACTTTTATGTTGTGTAAATATTCAAAAAATATTAAAACTTCAATTAGGCATAAAACTGTACTTAAGGATTGCATTTTCTGTTTGTTTTTAATTTAATTTCATCTCATTTGATATATTTCCCACTGCTGGGCTCGAGCCTCCTCCATTAGGAGGGAAATTGACCTTGCTATAACATGCTGGTCAGGCAGGTTGGTATAGGATTTTGATTTGAGTTTTCCTTCTCTTGCATAGATGTCATATGCGTATTGTATCCCTTAGTCGCCTTTTACGACATTGACAGGCAAGAGGGGGTGGTGAATTGTATTCTTACTCCTTCACTACACGGATTTGAATTTCCATGACTAATTTTTATTGTTCATGGTCACACAAGGACTAAGTTTCCTCCAACTGGGCATAGTTATTACAGAGAAAAATATCTGCAGAGAAAGTAAAAATTCAATACAAATGCAATCCATATACATAGTTTAATTTCATATGTATAATACTAGTATGAAAATGAAAAAACTTCAATAACAAAAAATTGCATTAAACACAGTCATATTGAATCTAACTGTTTATGAAAAGTAATAATTTGTGTCCTATTATAATGAAATATACATATATTCTTTCATTTTTAATCATCAATGACTGAGGAGTCACGTATGGCTATGTAACACTTGTTCAAGTAAAGTTGGCTCTCGTCGACCAAGATCAAAAGACAGATACCTACTTTATGTGGGTTAGTAATAGCCAGAAATATTTCATGGTCTGGTGATGTCTAGAATTGCCTTTTCAGATTTTTTTATAATTCATAATTTATAATAACTATCGATAATTACCTTGGTCGGATAACAGGCACTTTTTCATGCTTTAGATATTTAGCAAATCTTCAAACAAAAGCATTCATTTCATATCTTAGTATACATTATAGTTACAGAACCCCATAACTTCTTCAACTTAGTCCAATAATTATGTCTTTTGAAACAGTGCCTATTTATTAGTAGAAATAGCATGAAATGAAATTGTATAAACTACGGTCCTTAGAAGACGTCTAACTACTTAATTTAACTTAATCTTACTGCAGGCACTTGAAGTTTTAATTTAGATCATGAAGTATTTTGAGAACTGCCAGATTGGCTGAATGTAGATATGTTTAATCCAGACGGCTGTGACGCTTTTTTCTGTGCTTTCTGTAATGTGGAAAGAAAATCTATTAGTGTTTAGTTATTGTTTTATCTATTCATCAGGTAATCACTGTAACCTATGCTACTCCCTAATATTATAGCTTTTTATTGATGAAGGAATTTTTGAAATTGGTTCGGTGGTTTAAGCGTAACAAACAAACTTACTTTTGCATTTATAATATTAGTAAAGATTATATGCCTTATCTTTTATGAATTTGACAGGCTAAGAGAAGTGAGTGGTTAATTTTATTCTTACTCTGTTAGTACAGGGGCACATACTTCAATAAGTAAAAACTTCTTACTGTGAAATCTATATTTCAGCAAATATCAGAAAATTCAGTAGCTTTGGATATTGTTTTATCTGATCTGATCCATAGGATATTGTAATCACCTTGCATTGTAGAAGTTGGTAATTATTTCATAAGAAAATGATATTTTGTTGGCTAGATAAAAAACTCATATAAATAACACTGGGAATAAATACTGATGAATATCATTATTTAAACATGACTTCGATATAAGGAAAACTCACAATCAAACACTATTCCAAAGCCAAACTCATAATGAGGTTTTCAGTCTACATTTTCATTTCAATAAATTTCAGATCAATATCAGTGTATTTGATGTAGTAACAGACTAAGAATACAATTCACCACCCCCTCTCATCCCCCATGGGTGCATAAAAGATGACAAAAGGATATAATATGTATATAACATCTATGCAAGACATGGAAAAATCGAAATAAAACCTTATACTAACACTTTGACCAGCATGGTACAGTAGGTCAATTTTCCTCCTATTTTAGAGGATGCTCGAACTCAGCAGGTAGACATCCATGGGCTGAAATTAATGAAAAAGAGGGTGCGTACCAAGTCATGTCAGAAGCGAAACTTCTTTATCCTTTATCTCATTCTCTCGCCGGCTGAATCCTATACATTTACATGTTTGTGTCTCTATGGACTCGCTTTTCCGTTTCATTGAGTTTGAAATCACAACGATTCTAAAGAAGTTTCACTTCATAAAATCTGTGTATTATGGTATTTAAAAATCCTACCATTTGTATTTGAAGTAGATAATCCATAGCTGACGGCAGCAGTGGCTTTGCCGAGTTAATCTCCATCATCGTCAAATGATCCAGTCTACCATAACCCCCTCCAGATTTCATGAGTGCATCCATTGATGTTCTCAGTTTTGACATGCGGATATCCCAAATATCTTTGATGATCGTTTTGATTTCAGCTGCATTTGGTACATCTTCAGAGGCAGCGCCTAAAATTAACTTAGCTTCCACCATGTAGTGTTCATTCGGCATCTTAGTGAAGAATCTAAAGAGATATTATTCATTAATAACAGAAATATTAAAAAATACATTTTGGATTTTTTGAGGTTGCTTATTAAAGAGAATGATCATTTAGTAAATTAAAGTACTTTACATATTTTATCGCGTTTGTATTTGATTATTGATTGCCCGACATTTAGAACACTTTGCAGTGTTCATGGGCACAGGCGGACTAAGATGTCTCACATCCAACCAGTCATCATTATTACAGAAATTTATAATTATCTACCCGATACAGAAAGTTAGTTATTAAATTAACATTGGCTAATCAAAAGTCAAATACGGAAGCAATAAAATCCATAAAGTATTTTATTTACAAGGTGTAATACTCACATAAACATCAGAAACTAGAATAATCATATTCAGTGTAGTTACAGACTAAAAATAAAGTTAACCACCTTCTCTCTCACTATGGGTGTCGTAAAAGATGACTAAGGGATATATGCAGGTAACATTGATGCAAAAGAAAGAAATCAATACAAAACTCTAATTCAACACTGACTAGTGTGGAATAGTATATCACTCCCATTGTGGAGGAGCCTCAGGCCCAGCAGCGGGACTTATATAGGCTGAGATGATGATGATAATCATTCAGAGACTGAATCCCAAGACAGGCCTTTTCGCCTAGTTTGGGGATCACAGTTTAATTTAAATTAATATGTAATGACTTCTTTGATAATAAACTTTAATATTGTTATATCCATTGGTAAGAGGGAGTGGTGAATTGTATTCTTAATCCATCACCACACGGCAAAAGGCAAGGTATTCTACGTGTAAGTGTAATAGGTCTGATATAATCAGAGGCAGTTTCATCAGTATACTGTCTGGTGACAGAGTAAGAATACAATTCACCACTCTGTATCTTGCTCATGGATGTCGTAAAAGACGACTAAGGGATATAATGTGCATATTACATCTATGTAAGAGAAGGAAAACTCGAAGTGAAACCCTATACCAACCTGCCTGACCAGCGTAGTATAGTAGGTCAGTTTCCCTCCCGGTGTGGAGGAGGCTCGAGCCCAGTAGTGGGACGTATTTGAGCTGAAATAATAAATCAGAGACAGCATAAAAATCAAAACAACTGAACCTGAGCCATATTTTGGGTAATAGTGATACTAACCTAGAGCGTTTTTCCTCTTCCTTTATATTTTCCAAGACATCAAGATCCATCCAGTCGGGAGGAACCACTCGGCACTTTTGTTTTTGTTTGAGCATCATAGCGAGCCACAATGGTACATTCATAGGTAAACCGGCACGAAAAGGTCCAAATTCACCGCATATTAAATATATTTTGTCGTAAGAAAAGTTTGGTATGATACTAACAATTCTATCCTCGCCAATGAATTCTATTTCATATGGATCCATTTGGTGCAAGCAAATTTATAACTCTCATGAAGTAAAAATTCTGTTATTTATCCACAATTTCACGGCTACTTACTTTCATAATGAAGTAAAATAAAATGTTAAAAAAGTAAATAACAACAAAATTTTTTCGCTATCTTTGACGTAAAAAAATGCGGGAACGGGCAATCGGTGTGACATTCCGCTTTGGTCGGTAAAGCAATTCGCAACGCAATACAGGATAATGATCAGATTTTTTATACCTAGTTGAAAACAGCAATAATTACTTTAAGTATGTACCTACATAAGCACTGAAACTACAAAAATAATGATTAATTTAAAGTAGCATATCCTAATTTACTTAAATAATATTTCACGAATCAGACTGCCATCTCGTGATACTACTACGAAACATATACGAAACCACAGTAGTTCATCGTTAGTCCATAAATACAAAGATAGCGCTACTAGTTTCGTTTTATTTGTAATAAAATAGGTTAAAGTAAACTTTATAGGTAAAAAAAATATATTAAACACGCTTAGAATAATAATTAATATTTGAAAACGTTCATATTAATTAGCTCAGATCTTGATACTGGTATATTTCAGAATATATAATAATAATAAATAAATTAATAACGTAGCGATCGATGCAAATCGTTTTGGCAAAGTGCAAACTCCTAATTACTAGCCGTAAATTAGGGTGGCCGGTTGACAATGTCTCAGACGGTTGATATTTATGGGAGGCCTCTTTGGCGTAGCCCGGACTTTTGCCACCCTCCACGTCTGTCATAGTACTAGCATTTTATGTGACTTTAGAACTGAGTTGACGGTCTTATTCAAAATGAATTATTTGAAATTTTGTTTTAACTAGATGGTATTCTGTCACATCAAAAGCGTTTCGACGAGGAACAAAGATCCTTTATAAAATAAACAATGAAAAGTATTTTATTAGGTACGTATCATAAATAAGTATAAATTAATTTTTTAAAGGCAACCCTCTGCACTGTAGAAATTATCCTTGTATGGACTTAACAAACATACAATTAATGGACACAAATTCTATTATATCTAGAATCAGTACAATAATTTGTAGAGCGCACAATGTATGGTCTTGTGTGGTGTTGAACATGTGACACTGGCTTGGTGGGACATAACGCGCCATCTATGCAGTCAAACAATTAAATACATGAAATACCGGCGACATAACGCCACGCTATATGAAGGAATATATGTACTATACGTAGTAGTGTATGAGTGAGACGGAGCGACGCGATGTTGTGTGTAAGCAACTGTGCGATGATTTAATTATGATTGTTGTGTAATATTTTAAATAATAATATAACTATAAATCGTAATACATATTTTATTTATATAAATGCCATATTAGTTTCTGTCGTAATCTGTTCTTTTACGCATATATACTTGTACAAAATAATTTCGATATTTCACATCTGCCAGGAGTCCTGAGCGACGGCTCACTTTTATTTATAATTTTGCTGATTCTTCATATCTATTACCAAGTAGAATTTGTTGTAAAAGGCCATGATCGAATAAGAATACAATTCATTACCCCCTATTTTGCCCTTGAATGTCGTGAAAGCTGAGGGCCTCAGTCGTCTTTCATTTCATTCCTCATGTCCTTTTACAACAAATTCTAATATGCATATAAATTATTTTTTTAAATATTAATTTTAATATGCATATAAATATCTTTTTTTATTATTAATTCTAATATGCATATAAAATCAATGCAAGGGAAGGAAAAACTTGAAATAAAACCTTATACCAACCCATATGAGCAGCGTGGTATAGTAGGTCAATTTGCCTACCGATGTGGAGGAGGCTGGTGCCCAGCAGTGGAAAGTATATGAGCTATGATGATTACAATATTATCTAAATAAAATGGCTCGGCAATTTATAATAAGTTTTATAAATATGGCTCATTAAGGGAGATAGAGATATCTATCTTACCTATCTATTCAAGTTTTATTTTCTTTAATGATCTAATCCTTAGATAATGAGGCATTTCAACATTTTAGTTTAATACTAATATAGCGTCCATTGATTATCTTGATTAGACAGAGATCTATTTGCCTCACCAGTATTTTTTTTAAGTTATTCTTATTTCTCGAGTACAATTATATACATCAAGGTTGCCAACCCCAGATTAAAAAAAAACTAGAATTTGAAGTTTGTAAAAACAGGATAATTCAGTTTAAAAGTAAGTCGAGGTAATAGTGCGACAATAGTGGCAAGCTAAACATTTGTTTTAAATCAGAACGTCAGTGCGAACACTTGGAAGCCGTGAAATCGCCTTCAACATAAGAATTGAAAGATCAGAATCGCGAATTTTAAAGTACATGATTTCTTTAGGGCGTTTTAAAAACAGCACGCTGCTTAAAACTATCCAGGACCATGGACCATGTCCTGGGAAAACAGAACGGTTGGTAACTCTAATACACATAGTTGTCAACATATAACCATATAGGTACATATCTAAATAAAACTATACTACTTAAAATTTTACCATAGATAAACTTCAATACTTACATCAGCGAAATAAATTTCCGAGGCAAATAAATAACGAAATCGGTCTGCACGAATGGAAAACATATCAGACATCTTTCTTCTTAAATCTGCATACAAATTCGTGAGATCGCTCGCAAATTCACCTAGTCATTTAAAAACGATTCTGTTTCAAGCGGGAATGTACCTAGCTTTTTTTGGCCATAAATATGTCGCAGGTGACATCTAGCGATGTGCTGCCATCTTGTAGGAGCCATTTGTATTTTGGTTGCATAATTTTATGTATAGATGTCACTACCTGTCTGCACAAAGCTGTTTTATGAAACTAGCAATTTATTTTCCTCGTAACTTTGTACTGTTAACTTATCTTAAAAACCAATTAGTCAAACAACTTGTTTGAACTTTGAAGTTAAAGCCTAGTTTTTTAAATTGCAGTATTCTTATTTCCTATGATTAAAGTTGAAAGTGTGCTATGGCACACATTCATAAAAAGTTGCTCTTTTCTTTTTTATGTAAAACGCTATCTGAGTTATTTCGTAGATTATCTACAAAAATGTAAGCCTGAAAAGTAAATAATAAATTTAATAAAAGTTTCATGCCATCTGCTGCATAAAACTTTTTAAACACAGACAGACAGCTTTTTGATAGTTGGTTGTAGTCAATGATAAATTAGTGTATATTATTTTAGATCTACATAGTTAGTTTTTTAAGTTTTTTCGTATTTACGTACCTATAATTTGACAAAATAACGAACAAACAATCCATCAACACATCAGCAGCAGAATAGGTAGTAGCAATCTATTCTGGGAAACCTAGATACCACATGCAATCAGTAACCCGGTTGCCGAGCTTGACGATTATAGAACTATTCCTCCTTCGTGGAGAAGCTTATGTCTCATAATGGCAGTAAATAGGTAAATGGTTGAAATGGATTGCACTGGATATACGGGTCAGCCGTAAATTAGCGACTTCTTAAGCATGAATTGTTTAATCAAGTGAAATTTCATATACCTACATATACTTTTTTTAAGTACGGTCAAAAGTTTTAATAACATAAAAAATAAACTTAATCCGTTGACTGCCGAAAATACTTTTCAGGAAACCTTCTACGTTGAAGTCACTTTGTTACTAAAATGACGTATATGTAAATAGTATTTATATCACATTCACTACACTTTAGCATTTTCTCTGCTTTGTATCTCTTATAATACTAACAAAATTATTCAACCTAAATATTAAATAAGATACCAATGTAAAATTTTTACGTTCCGTTCGATATTACTGCATCCAAAATCGCTTTCTTCTAAAAAAAATAGTATAAAAGTTATCAAAATCTCTCATTAAGCACTTAAGATAACTTACATACAAAGTTACATAACACCGTGGTTTCACAGTCGGTTATTAAGTGAATTATTATAATTACCCTTAGCCTCTGCCAGTTGCACATAAACTTTGTACACTTATCTCTTTCTTGCGGTGCTAAAGTTTCGCTAGCAAATAACTGTTTTGTTTTTAAATAAAAATGTTTACGGCCGTTGAATCGGTTTAAAACTAAAACTGCATTTCTTTTTAATTGTATTTTTTTTGCATCTGTATATATTATTTCTGTATATATTATTACTCAACGATGTTTTTTTTAGCTTAAAGGTCTTAGTGACCCAGCCATAAACTCCAAAAAAAAAACGATGTTTTTTGTGTGTGAATATAATACTTGAGAGAGTAAATGTCATGTTAAGCTCTTGTATTATATTAATTTTTTTAGTGTTTTATAGTGTTATATTGAATAATTTTGCTGAAGTTTTATGTAATATAATACAATTAAGGTGCTGAAGTGTGGTGAATGTGATATAAGAGTGGTTTACGTGTATTTGCACATTCTACCGGAATTCCCAGAGAAATCATTCAATTAGGTTTTCAGCGCCTAATTAATGATAACAACTTGACTTACTGGCTGACAATGACTAATGATAAGTTATACAATATGAAGAAGTAAATAATATGTAAAAAAAATTATTTGTAAGCTACGTAAGACAAGGCAGTATGGTCGAAAAGACTTTAGCCTGCCCGTAAGGGCGATCCAAACAAAAAAAAAGAATATAATACTTTATCAACATTATTATAATGTTTGTTTAACCGCTGTAAAGATTATTTTGCCATTTAATGACAAGAGCTTAGAATAATAACGTATAGAAGGATAGTGTCAATACTTCGAACTTTAAAAATTTGAATCTAAAAATATCAATGGCGCGCAGACGATTACACACGTACACACGCAAACTATATAAATTATGAAATCAAATTTTGTTTTTATTAACATAAATCGTCGAAATACTTTTAAAAGTAATGTTAAAAACCTTTTTAAGTTTTTCAAATGTGTTGTGACACCATTTGAATGCACAAACCGTCATAATTATCAATTTATTTTATAAGAGTTGCGCACGTACGTGCAGTACAATGACTTGTACATTACGGACCGGTTTCGGCGTAAGCTCGATTAGGCTCCAATTGAAATGCCTCACTTTTTGAGCGTGAATTTACCTTCTATACGTTATTATTCTACGTCCGGCAGTCGATGGCAAAAGACTGAATGATAAGAAAGAAGGAAAAGATCTTTATTTATCTTTACAATTCACGAAAAAAACAAAAACATAAAAAGAAAATAAAGTAAATGTAAAAATAAAATGGAATTGGGCTCAACTTATGGCTGGCAGCCGTTGATTTTCAGCCCAAGCCAAACTTACAAATTAATAACCGATAATACTACCCTCTTGAACACAAAACAAAAATAGTGATAATGATGAATATTATATACCTAATAAGGGAAAACTAAAAAAGTTAGCTGATTATAACACTGCAAAAAAAATAATATTAAAGTCTTATACCAAAGTTCGTTCGTTCTTACCAGCATACTATAGTGAAACAATTTTCTTTTCATTCCACAATTCTGTAGCCAGTAGAGTCTACTCGCCGCATACAAAACTGTTCGAAATGTAGGGAAATCAAAAATCAAACACAAACGCAATAAAACTTGTAGAGATAGTTTTATTTAAAATTGATTTCATTGCGTTTGTATTTGATTTTATTTCATTGGCATTAGATGTCTCAGTGACTCAAGGTCTTTCGGTTATAATTGGATTTGGTAGGACCACACTGTTGACTGTTATTTATCTAAAGCCACGGGCCGGTCCGTCCAGGGTAGTACCACACTCGCAGAAAATCGACATCTGGGTAGTAGCAATTTGTTACTGCGCTTCGTTCGGTGAGCGAGAGAGCCAGAAGCCCAACTTTCTGAGGGTATTTGGGTGTGGTGGATTTTAGTGATACCTTTAGTATCATCGAATCTCATTGCACACATTCACACTCCTTTCACTTTCTTCGCGGTTGGCAGCAGCCTTACAAAGGTCCATGAGCGGCAGCAACACTTACCATCAAGTATACTGTTCGCTCGTTTGCCACCGTTAGCAATAAAAATATCACAATTTACATCTTGGTACAATTTTTTTTTTTTGACACATGGAAAATGCTTTTATGCATGTCCCCCTTTGGTGGTATCGGGGGGGTATGTAGGACTCACCGGATGGCGTAACCTCCCGGAATACCCACTAAAATCCATCAGCGGCTCCACTACCCCGTCATTCAGGGGACGTCAGAGGGTCGCCTTTCGGCATTCAACTCGGACGCCCCGAACTCGGACGCCCCGAACATCTTGGTACATGCAAATTTGATATGATCAGCATCGTTTACACGTACTACAAAATGAAATGCGACAGTTTCAAGTAAACATGTAAACATAATTATAGGTCCATTGCTTGCTACCGTGTTATTTTTAGCGCAAGTGAATGTCAATCTGACTAAGATTTACAGGCACTCGCGCTGGCATGTCGCGCAAAAACTATCATTTCGTGTACCCCAGCTTGTCGCTCATCATTAGCCCTGAATGATAATTATAATTTACATATTTTTAATCTAATTTACATGATGACGCAGTTTCCATTTAAAGTGTAATCTTATAAAATGGAGCGTTTGGTTCAGTTCAGATTTTCAAATACTATAAATATTTAAGTATCTAGAATTTTCTAATCTAAAAACGATCCAAATGTTTACTATTCCTTGTTACCTATCAGAAGATATAAAAATAGATTCTGGCTAAAAGTTTCCATGCGACGAAAATCTTCGGCGTCATTAAGTCCTGCCTGAGGGTGTAATTAGGTTTTAAGATAATAACTTAAAACTGACATGAGTAATACGCGTAACGGAATAGTCTTGAGACAATAAATATTAGGTTTTTTTATTAGTTTATTATTCATTCATTTCAGCTCATATACGTCTCAATGCTGGGCTCGAACCTACTCCCGGATAGGAGTGAAATTGTCCTACTTTTCTACGCTGGTCAGACGGGTTGGTATAGGGCTTTATTTTGAGTTTTCCTTATCTTGCATAGATATTAAATGCGTGTTATATCCCTTAGTCATCTTTTACGACACTCCCGGGCAAGAAAGGGGGTGGCGAATAGTATTCCTATTCTGTCACCACACGGAATTTTATTATTATTGGGGCCATTACAAGGCCATTACATTATTTATTTCATACATATATTTTATAAAAATATAAAATGCATAATATACTTTGTTTTTTAAAGTCAAGATCATTATTAATATGCTTCCATATACACAGAATTATTCGAATTATAAGTGTATATTAATAAATCTCAAAATAGAAATAATGATTGGATTTTAATAATAATAGGATTATTCTACGGAGTCGTGTTTTAACGTAATAATTAGAACAAAATACGGTTGTTGATGTCCTACTAGTCAGACATAGACTCGTACGTTTTCGTAGGTAAATAAGAATTGAGCTTTATGCCGCCCTAGCAGAGGCCGCGGGTGAGTGGACCGGTGATTTTAGTCTGTCATCCGCAGAGAGGCTGACCGCGGACGGCGATAGGAGAGGCTACCCTCTTAGGGTATTCCGTTGGGCAGACCACTGAAGACAAAGCACCGGCACTCGGCACCGGTGATCGGCTCAACGGCGAAGGCGACGTGCTAACTGTCGCCCCGGACGGAGCCGGGCGGCGGGTACACTGACCATAGACCACCAAGAAAAGGTAATATACAGGCTGTATCAGGTTATGGGGCAACTGTTCAAAATGGGGCTAGGCAATGGTGGTAGGAACCCATAAAAAAAAATTGAACGAAAAATATTGATTCGTTTAGAAATTAGAGACATGTAAAGTTTTCAATTTTGTCATCGCTTTTTCGTGTAAATCTGATTAAAATGTATAAAGTCAATGATACTTAATACGCAACATATTCATACTTTGTTAAATATTCATTAGAAATTGAAGAAATCAATGATTACGTTCACATAAGCAAAACAAACTTCGCTTTAAAACAGCTGATCGGCCTATGAGCGTTGACCGCTTGCCGTTGTACCTACATGTCATTGAAGCGTTTGCGCAATTCTAGGTATAAAAGAATGAAATTATACTGTCGAAGCTTTACATGCCTACATGTATTCTGCCTGTACATGCCTACATAATACGTAACATTTAAGGCATAGACTCTTAGACACATTTTTTTGAAATCACTATAACTTTTATGTTATATTGTTTTTTGTGTAATGTACATTCTAATTATGATCTATGACCGTTAAACTACAACATACTCGAACAGTTGTCCCATAACCTGATACATTCTGTATATATCACATTTTATGTATTATTAATACTTTATTTGCCCTGTAATGACGGAGAAAGAATACAATGCATCATCACCTCTCTTGCTCGTGGGTGTCGTAAAAGACGACTAAGGAATTATAATATGCACACAACATAGGCAAGAGAAAGAGAAACTCGAAATAAAATCCTGTGCCAACCCGTTTGACCTGGTGGTATAGTAGGTCAATTACCTTCCCATTATGGAGTAGGCTCGAGCTCAGCAATGGTACGTATATGAGCTATAATGATAATGAGAACCAGAAAGCAACATTCCCATGCACCATATCAGTATTTTCAAGAAAAAATCTTTGATGCGTCCTTAAAATTCTTATTCGCACTTGCCATCTGTGTAGTTAGATGACGTAGGAAACAAATACGCGAAGAGCGAAGGGTGTGCAAAAGAATTATGTTATGTTCCGCTGTCTTGGGAGCAAGGTATTACGTTATATAGATATTATTTTATTCATACGAATATTTTAAATGTCCGTAGTTACAAACCGAATAAGTAGACATATCAATAACCTTTATGAAATGTATTTGACTTCCGATACATCCACTAATAAGCTCCTTCGTTTGGCGACAGGCAATAGTTACGTTACTTCTCGTTCAAACTATCCTAGGCGGCGAAATGGAACCTGCGCCTAATGCCGTCCCAGCCAAGGCCGCGGGAGACTAGACCGTGTATTAGTACTTGCAGAGAAGCTGATTGCACGAGGGCAACCGATGTCTCGGGTGGGCCGTTAGAAAGGGAGGGTATCACGCCAGGCTGGCCACGGACGGAAGGAACTCGGTACCGGTGGTCGGACCAATGGCGAAGGAGAATACAGTTGGTTATGGGCCGCGTGCCGCTCGTTCTTCACCCCGGACAACCAAAAAAATGGATGGCGTGCAACCCCTAACCTGCTGTTTTTTTTATGATCACTTGGGCAATCGGTTCAGAATCCTTGTCTTCGACGGCCATGTTGCCATCAGTTCTATTTGTTCTGTCTGTACTGTTCGATTTGGGCCTCTATACGAATGAAGGTTAATGAGATAATCTCGCCAGATGGTCACAGTGATGATTATCCAATATCTTGGTAGGGAAAGGCTTATGCCTTACAGTGGACTTCAATATACTAATGAATGGATGGAGAGATGAAATCAAGTGTAGCCAGTATAATAGTTTGTTTAATTTCATTTTTAGTTGGAAGCTGACTTTTACGCGAAGTTGGGAGTTTCCCGCTAGTTATGCTGTAGATCTATATACCGCATGAGTGGCAGAACCTCGCTTTTGACAGTTTTCTTTCTACAACCTAAATGGGTCGCCTCATCTGGGAGTAGTCTTGCAGAAAATTGACGTTTGAGCTCTAGTAATTTGTTACTACGCTTCGTTTGGTGAGTGAGAAAGCTAGACGCGCAAACCCTTCCTTCTTGTCATATTTCCATTCCCCCACTCTCTGTATATAGCCAAGTGCCTGTACTTCTGGTATTGCATTAATTACAATTAAATGTCAAGTTGGCTGCTTGCTCGTCTGCTTCTGAAGTCCAAAAAAATGTAAGTCAAAAGAATTTTAGTCAACTTGTATGAAAAAAAAGTGAAATCAGAAGTTGTACAGCAGGTATTTTAATTGGTTCTTTTAGCCCTAGTTCACTATTCACCGTAACTTTGAGATGATATATCTCTTAGGTTAAAATATAATAATAGGTCTTTACCTATGTAATTGCCGTTCTGCAGAACTGGCCATTTCAAATCAAAATAATTTTTGTTTGGCTAAGAATTCTAATTTCAAATGAATTTTATTTTAAAACATGGAATTCATTTTCCAAAAGTAGTCATTTGTTTATTGATTAGTGTTATGTTTTCATCGCATTTCAATCTTTTTCGTCATCATGGATACGTTAAAAATTCGAGTAATTATGGAATATGAGTATCGTCGTGGCAGCAACGCGGCACAAGCGGCACGCAACTTTAACGACGTTTACGGAGCTAACACTACAAACCAACGCACCGCCTGTTATTGGTTTGCTCGCTTCCGTTCTGGAAATTTCGACCTGAAAAATTAACCTCGCGGTCGTTCGAAGACTTTGGTCGACAATGACGAATTAAAGGCGATTGTGGAAGCCGATGATACATAATCTACGGCTGAATTAGCAGCAGCTTTTGACGTTAGCGTCAAAACAATATTAGTCCATTTGCGTCAAATTGGCAATGTAAGAAAGCTTGACAAATGGGTGCCCCACGAACTCAATGATCGCCAGCGCGAAGTACGCGTCGAGACATACCTTGCATTGCTCAACAGACACACAAATGAAGGAATTTTGAAACGCATTGTTACTTGCGATGAAAAATGGATTCTGTTTGATAACCGCAAGCGCTCAGCAAGTTGGTTGGATCCTGGTTCAGCACTTAAACAATGGCCTAAACGAAAACTTACCCCTAGAAAAGTGATGGTCACTGTTTGGTGGTCTAGCGCCGGTGTGATTCATCACAGCTAGTTACCAAACGGGGTGAGCATTACTGCAGATGTGTACTGTGAAGAACTGAACACAATGATGGAGAAGCTGGCACATCTCCAACCAGCATTGGTCAATCGCTCGTCTCCGCTGCTCCTGCATGACAATGCGCGACCTCATACTGCATAGCAGACGGTCTCCAAGTTGCAAGAACTGGGGTTGGAAGCTCTCCGTCATCCGCCATACTCACCAGACCTTGCGCCTACAGACTACTTCTTTTTCCAGAATTTGGATAACTTTTTGGCGGGAAAGAAATTCAATACCCGAGAGGCAGTTCAAAATGCCTTTGAAGAATTTGTTGCCTCCCGTTCTTTAAGAAGGGCATCAATAAACTGCCGCTGCGTTGGCAAAGATGCATTGATTGCATGGGTGATTACTTCGATTAATACAAATAAAAAATACATGAAAAAAATCGTTGTATTTTTTTCATACATAACGGCAATAGGCGTGACGAAAGATTTTGAAATCCTTTTCCGTAATGTGGGCACACACTTACTATTTACGAAAAAACCTATATTTCGGTAATACATTTATGTTTAAAGAAGTTTAAAACAATTTTTCCAATATTTTTTAAATATAGCGCGAAAACAGCTCGCCGGTGTCATGGCGTCGGCTGTTACGTCACGTTAAGGTAACCACGTCCTTGTGTCTATGTGTAGCGAAGAAAGTAAGCAAAACATTAAATTAATTCTTGTGATAAAAATGAATTCCAAAGTTTATAAGTGGTGTGCAGTACCTCAGTGCAAAAATACATCAATAAAAACCCCCAACAAAGTATTTTTACATGTTCCTAATAAGAAAATAATAAGAGTTAAGTGGTTAAAGCTCGCAAAGCTGTGAGGGAAATAACCTCAAGAATAAACAATGACAAGTTTAATGTAAAAATAAGCTATGAAAATAAAATAAACTCACATCAGTTCAAAACGAGTTAGATTATATCTAAGTTGGTACTAGAGATTAGGTTACTAGAAACATGGTAGTAAAGATAAACAAAAATTTACTTACAAAGAAGTTTTTACGATTCTAAACTCAGGCGAGCAAAATTCTTTATTTGTAGCGAGGAAATCACCCAACATCAATACATCAATCCCTTTTTTTTTTTGGGGTGGGCTGCGGTCGGCGCGCCTCCGTACCACTCCGTCCGGGGCGACAGAGGGGCTTAAGCACGCAACACCCGTAACCCACCCGAACACCACGTCGCCTTCGTCATTGGGCCGACCACTGGAGCAGGGTTACTTGTCATCAGTGGTCGGCCCGACGGAATACCCCCCTACCCGGGGCACCCTCCCATCGACCGACATCCCCCCCTCGGGGAGGACGTCGGTCTTTCCTCACGCGGTCGGCCTCTCGGCGGGTGACGAACTAATCCCCGGTCACGTCACCCGCGGCCTCGGCTAGGGCGGCATTGCACGCAGGTAATCCCGCCTGCGCCGCCCCAGTCGCCGGCAGCGGGTCGCATCATCGAGGCTGTGCTCCTCGCGCTCGCGACCCGCCGCCTCCTTCTGCGAGATAACTGCCTCACAGAAGGCTGCGACCGCGTCCCAATTCCTGATGCTGCCGAGCATCTCCCTAGCGATGGTCGGCAGTGTCAGGTCGGCACCGATGATTGCGACGAGTGCACGACGCGGCTCTGCCCAAGCGGCACAGACCTCGAGCGTATGCTGCGCCGTGTCCTCGTCGCAATCGCAGTGGTGGCAGGACGGAGTTCTCTCCCTCCTAGCGACCCTGTACAGGTACTTGCCGAAGCATCCATGCCCCGTCAAGACCTGTACGAGTCGGAAGGAGAGCACCCCGTGCCGCCTTTCCAACCACTGCATCAGCACCGGCCGGAAGGCCTCCACGGAACAAACACCGTATCGAGGCCTCTCCAGCCGGTCTGCCCAACGGGCGATGACGTCTCGGCGGGCGTCGACGCGCCAGGCGGTGAGCTCCCTCAGGGAAACAACACCGCACCCCCGCGCACCTCCGACACCCGCCGATACAAGTCGGCGAGCATTTCCGCCTCCAGGTCCCACGGGGGAGTCCCGGCCAACAGGCACGCCGCCTCCGTCGACACCGTGCGGTACTCGCGGATGATACTGACCGCCATGACCTTTTGTGGACGCCACAGGAGGGCCCTAAGTCGGGCGGTCATGGATCCCGCCCACACCGGTGCAACGTAGAGGGCCATCGACCGGATGACCCCCGCGTACAGCAGTCGACATGCCGCGCTCGGTCCGCCCACATTCGGCATCAGCCATTGTAGGGCGGACGCCACACCGACGAGCCGCAGGACGAGCCTGCGGAAATGTTCCCGAAACCACCATCGCCCGTCGAGCACCAGGCCCAAGTACTTCATATGGGCCTGGATGCTGATCCCAACCGAATTGACGGTGCTCGAGACGCCGATGGGAGGGTCCATACGGGGCCCATGGAACAAGAGAGCCTCCGTCTTGTCCAGGGCCACCCTCAACCCCAGCGCCTCGATCCGCCTGATGACCTCTTCGATGCCTGAGGCCGCCAGACTTACCGCCTCTTGTAGCGTCCCACCGCGGGCTGTGACGAGCGTGTCGTCGGCGTAACAAATCACGCCCAGCCCGGGTGGGAGGCTCCCCCGCAACGCCCAGTCGTAGCCGATGTTCCGCAGGGTGGATCCGAGGACCGACCCCTGTGGAACACCGCACGTCATGGGCGTTCGCACAACATCCCCTACTCAGTTGACGTAGAGGACGCTGCGCCCCTCCAAATAGTCTGCCACCAGCCGACAATACATCAATCCTAGGCAAATTTGAGCTGTTTGCTTTAACAAAGCTTGGTTCCATTGTAATAATCGAGTGGAGTCGGTAAATCACACGTAAACAAATAAAAAATCAATTCAAATGCGTAATCAGTAGTACTGAGAACAACAAACAGAGTAGTTTACCTTAACGTGACGTAATACACTGTGATTGGTGTTTCAGCCAAAATGGCCGAATGCAGTATTTTAATGATTTAATTTATTGAAAATCTTAATAATCTCAATTATTTAGATAAATCTAAAGTAGCGTATTAAATTTTTTTGATATGTATTTTCCCTTAAAATCATTAATGCATCGATTCTTTTATACTGTCGTCACGCCTATTTCATAGGTAAAGACCTAATATATAAGACTTAGAATAATAACGTATAGAAGGATAGTGTCGATACTTCGAGCGATCGAAAACATGAAGCCAAAAATACTACATGCGCGCAGGCAATTACACACATACACACGCACACCACTATACAAATTATAAAATCAAATTTTATTTTTATTAACATAAATCGTCGAAATACTGTTAAAAATAATGTTAATACACTTTTTATTTTTTCCATATGTCGTTACACCATTTGAATGCATAAACTGTCATAATTACCTATTTATTTTTTGAGAGTTGAGTACGTACGTGCAGTACAGTGACCTTGTATACTACGGAACAGTCCGGCAAAAGCTCCATTGGGCTCCAATTTAAATGCTTAATTTTTTGTGCGCGAACTTACCATCTATAAGTTATTATTCTAAGATATAAGATTATAAAAAAAATCACATTGTATCTTTGGCTGAATTGAAAAAATTCTCCGCCTTTCCAAATTCTCTATAGCTCTGTTCCGATCACAATTCAAACTTACCCTTTCATGTAATTTATAAGGAGTGTCAAAAATTAATCGCTGTAAGTTGGTACCCCCGTATGATTCATGGCGTGACGGCTGACTTCCCTATGATATGAGCCGTTACGTTCAAATGGTGTTGCATGGAATTCGACTGTTACTAACGAGTCAAGTTTTAGATATAATTATAATATTAATGAGATGAGTTTGACTTTATGGATTGGGAGTTTTAGTCTATGGTAAGATTTTTTCTTGTATTGTTAATATTGCTTAATCAAGTAGGTATTTAGTCTGTGGAGAGTTTCGGCGGGCATATGATAATGTCATTTGGTAATCTTGTGTTATATTCAATAAAGTAACATATAAAATATCTTTTTTTTTATTGCCTATGGTGGCAAACGAGTAAGCAGCACACCTGATGGTAAGTGTACTGTCGCTCATGGACCTTTGCAATACCAGGGGCATAGCTAAGTCGTTGCCTACCGTGAAGAAAATGCTCTTCTTAAATCTCGTGTAAAGAAGAACCTGTCATAGCGCTCGGGAAATACAGCAGCAGGTAGTGCATTCCAGAGCCTGCACGTACGTGAGAGAAATTAATTAATTTAATTTAATTATTTATTTATTTACAAGCAATTATAATACCTTTACAGGACATTTAACCTAATGCGATATTATAAGTAAAATTAGAAAATTAATACAGTTATATATAGTAAGACAATAATATTATACAAATAATAAAATATAATATCAAAATATTAATCATAATTTAATATTATATTTTACCAAATAATATTTAACTAAATAATAAATTAAGACATGTAATACATATGGCAATAAACGATTAATAAAATATAATATCAAAATATTAATTATAAGTTAACATTATATTTTATCAAATAATATTTAACTAAATAATAAATTAAGACATGTAATACAATATGACAATAATATAAAACAATTAATAAAGAATAATATCAAATATCTTAGTATAAAACATATCTTAGTATTTTAGCGAGTTATATTAAATAATTTTTATGGTATTGTATAAACACTATTCAAAAGAGATAATTTGACTGCACAGGTGGCGTAATAGTCAAGTTACCGACCTACACTGCCAGTGTGCGAATATCACGCAGGACAACACTTTGTAATTTGTGTCCCTTAGAATAATAACGTATACGGATAGTGTCGGTATTTGAGCGATCAAAAACGTGAAGCCAAAAATACTATATTACACGCGATTACACACGTACACACGCACAACACTATACAATAGAGTTGCCTTGTACGTAATAACCTTGTACACTACGTCACGATCCGGTGTAGGGAGCCATTTCTGGATCCAATTTAAATGCCTCAAATTATGTCCGTGAATTGAGCTTCTGTGAGTATTATTCTAAGTTGTGTCCGTTAATTATTTATGTTTGCAAAGTTCCAGCAACACAAGGATTATTTCCTTAGTGCAGGATGTTTTTTAAAGACTTTCTTTAATTTTTTTTTAATTTACAAAAAATATATATTACAAAAGTTTCATTAGTATCGTGTGTTTATAAAACTCATCATGTCTCCTTTTTATTGCATTATTTATTGTGTCAAAATGAATACAAACTATTCATGTAAATCGTCAACTATCCACCGTATATGTAGGAGAGGCCCAAAACAAAAGATTTTAATATCACCGCAATGGCACAAGAGTCTTATTTATAATACCAATAACAATATTCAATAATGACGGAGCCGTCGTACTACCAGTATAACAAGACCCGCGCGTGTGTACTGAACTAAGGTGATGTAAGGGCACTTACATAGAGGAATATGGTCTCAAGATTTGTCTAGGATTTCACTTGTCATGTAGTTTCCATTTCATCTTTATCTCGGCTCATACACGTCCCACTGCTGGGCTCCAGCTTCAACAGGTCAGACAGGTTGATATAAGGTTTCGTCTTGAGTTTTCCTTCTCTGGTATAGATGTCATATGCGTAATATATCCCTTATTCGTCTTTTACGACATCCACGGGCAAGAGAGGGAGTGGTGAATTGTATTCTTATTCCGTTACCACATGGATTCCCTTGTTATAGCCATATCATATCCCGTAGTCGTCTTTTATGATATCCAAGAGCAAGGTAGGAGTAGCGAATTGTGTTTTTGTTCCAGAGGGAATCACCATACGGAGTTTGTTTTTATATTGCCGTTTAAAAATGAGTTTTCTAAAATTTAAAATCATCCACATATTAATTAATAATTAATGATTTAATTTTTTTGATAATAACAACTACGATATTATAATTATTTACTCGTGGTATTATAATAATTTTTTGTACACGTGTTTGTGAATTTGCTTCTAAATTGCTGAATCGCTTTGATCAATTTTTGAAAAAAAAAAAATTCCATGCTTAAATGTATAGCGGGCATTTTAATTGTTTTAAAATTATAATTCCCTCTATAGAATTTTTATTTTCATCGTTATTCATTAACTTTCCTATTATTTTAATGTTAATAAATGTTTTTTTGTCAGAGACTACCTCTATTGATTATTATAAATAGCAACAATAATATTCATCACGTTAAATGTGAAATTTGTCAAATCAATCAAAGTGAACCTATACCATAGAGATAGAATTATACATACATTATATTTTTTTTACTCTATGACCCCTTCAAATTAGAATTTAGAGCAGTCTGTCAAAATTAAAAATAGTAGCTTAATTTCGTGTCTATACTCTGAATTATTAAGCGGATCCTTTGTTGAAAGTCAGTTTCCAGTTTATTATCCAATTGTCATGAAACACCTTAATCCGTTGTAAAGTATTCGAAATGTCGGTAAATCAAAAATCAAAATCAAATGCGCACGAATTCGTGAAACTAGTTTTTTTTTTCGATTGTCAGAGATTAATAAAAACATTGAAAATATCGTCGACAGACTCAGGTTCAAAACTATATAAATAGACAAAGATAAAATACTTTCTTTATGTTACCATGTCTATTTATATGTAATGATAATATTTCCTCTTTTTAGTTTATTGACAATATTCAAGGACTCATAAAAAAAATTGAAAATATGAGTCGACTAACACAAGTTGTAGGCAAAAAAAAATTGTTTCCTTTGTCAATTTATATGTAAAAATACCATTTTCTGTTCAGTAAGTTTCATGTGGAGCGGTTATATTCGAAGTACATCCACAGAGCTCAAGTTGAACCAGTCAGGCGGGACGATTTATCGCCGGGCTTAGGTTCAGTTCCCGAGTCACGTACGGCCGGGTGTCCGTCACGAACAGATACGATGATTTGATCCGATGACGTGTTCCGACATCCCCGTTATGGGGGCTGATGTCATTCTCGGATATTTCCTATTATTACGGTATTCCGGTGAATGGAATTGTATTAGTAATCTATGTGGATAGATAGCTGGGTCAACTCTCTTTATATTTGACTTTGACAAATAATTAAAATAAATACTGTATACTTTTCACGGGAATGTCAAAATATAGCATGTGGCGCTTTTAAATCTTATACATTATTTTAGTGTTTTACAGTGTCATATTTAATAATTTTGCTGATATTTTATGTAATAAAATACTAAGATATAGTGAGTATGATATAATAGTGAACTGCGTGCATTTGCATATTCTGCCAAAATTCCCAGACGATTGATTTGTTTGTCAGCACCTAATCAATGGTAACGACTATGACTAAAATACGAAGACTAAAGATGTGAAGAATAAATCTATACTCTATACCGATATATAAAGCTGAAGAGTTTGTTTGAACGCGCTAATCTCAGAAACTACTGGTCCGATTTGAAAAATTCTTTCATTAAAATAGCCCATTTATCGAGGAAGGCTATAGGGTATATAACATGAAGTTAAGATGAAAAGTAGCGGAACACTAATGAAGAATGTTTCAAAATCGGGTTTCTTTTTTCCTTTTGAGAGCTTCCGCTGTGTATACAGCAAAATTTTCGCAAAAGTCATGTGTGACAGGCATCGTATTATTAAAAAATATTTTCAATTTCTACGTAAACAAACTCTTAGGTTAAAGTTAGCGTTAGCCCAAAGTATCTATACCACGCGAACAAAGTCGCGAGCAGAAGCTAGTTTTATAATATGACGTTGGCACCAATAACTCATAAGCCTATTGTCATTACATAAGAAGAAGAAAAAGGATACTGGGGTCCCCATTTAAAACTACAATTGACAATTTGAAGCATTCGAAATTCTTTTTTAAGAGTTTTGATGGGAACATGCAATGTGCAAGCTTAAACTATATAATTATTTTAGTGTTTTATATAAACACTAGCTGACCCAACAGCCCTTGTTCTGTTCCAATAAAATAAAAGCAGCGCCACCTACCTCGTCCAATTATGAATATAAACTATTCTCGAGTCCTCTTGAACACACACAAAAAATTTCATCAACATCAGTCCAGTCGTTTAGGAGGAGTTCAGTCACGTACACAAGAAATTTATATATAAGATACAATTTTTTTTTATAAAGAGACAACACCCTGCACTAAGGAAATAATCCTTGTGTCGCGGGGGACTTTACAAACATATAATTAACGGACACAAATTACATCTAGACTCAGAACAACAATTAGTGGATCGCACGAAGTGTTGTCCTGCGTGCGATTCGAACCCGCGACACTGGTACGGTAGGTCGGTATCTTAACCACTACACCATCTCTGCAGTGTTATATTGAATAATTTTACTGGTATTTTATACAACGTAATACAGAGAAAGTGCTAAGGGATAGTGAATATAATATAACAGTGGTTGATGTGTATTTTCATGTTCTACCAAAATTCCCAGGGGACTAACTATTTATTATATTCTCAGTATCCTATTATTGGTCGCTCATAACCATCTATGCAATAATTTTCGGAGCAAATTGTACAAGTCTTAGTTATAGTCAGAATGTTAAGCTTAGTGTAGCGTCTGTAGAAGCGTAACAAAAGGGGGGTGGTGAATTGTATTCTTATTCTTACCCCGTCACCATACGAAATTTATATATATATATATCATCATCATAATCATCGCAGCCCACATACGTCCCACTGTTGGGCTCGGGCCTCCTCAATGGGAGGGAATTTGACTTTGCTATACCATGCTGGTCAGACATGTTGGTATAGGGTTTTATTTCGAGTTTTCTTCTCTTGCACAGATATTATGTGCTTATAATATCCCTTAGTCGTCTTTTACGACATCCATGGGCAAGAGAGGTGGTGAATTGTATTCTAACTGCGTACCTGCAGAAGGTAAGTTCGCGCACAAAAAGTGAAGCATTTCAATTGGAGCCTAATGGAGCTTACGCCGGAACCGTTCCGTAATGTACAAGGTCACTGTACTGCACGTACGTACGCAACTTTAAAAAAATATGTAGGTTATGACGGTTTGTGCATTCAAATGGTGTCACAAAACATTTGAAAAACTTAAAAAGGTTTTTAACATTACTTTTAAAAGTATTTGGACGATTTGATAATAAAAACAAAATTTGATTTCATAATTTGTATAGTGCGTGTGTACGTGTGTAATCGTCTGAGCGCTTGTAGTATTTTCTGATTCATGTTTCGAATGGTCGAAGTAGGGACACTATCCTTCTATACGTTATTATTCTAAGACCTACATATTATAATCCCTCAGTCGTTCTTTACGGCACCCACGAACAAGAAATGGGGTGGTGAATAGTATTCTTACTCAGTCACCATACAGAATTTATCCTATTCGTATAATTAAAATTAAATTGAAATCAGTAACATCTCGATATACGAGGGGTGATCCAAAAGTAATGATAATCAATAATAAACACAATGAATAAAATAAAAAAATATATTTATTTCTCAACATAGTCTCCTAGCAAGTCTATACATTTAGTCCATCTCTTTTCTAAACCTAAAATTCCCTTACAAAAAAAATCTTTATCTTGACTCTCAAAAAAGTCCTCAACCGCGGCCATCACGTCGCTATCATCATCAAATTTCTTGCCTCGGAGGTGTTCCTTGAGTCGTGGAAAGAGATAGAAGTCACTGGGGGCTAGATCTGGTGAATAGGGGGGGTGTTCCACCAACTCAAAGCCCGCTTCCTGAATGCCAGCCATGGCAATTGCAGCTTTGTGAACAGGTGCGTTGTCTTGATGGAACAACACTCCAGCCCGCAGTTTGCCTCGCCTTTTCTCCTTAATAGCCTCCCGCAATCTTCTTATTTGTTCTGCATAGTAGGAGCCTGTAATAGTGGCCCCCTTTTCCAAGTAGTCCACCATGATTATTCCTTCAGCGTCCCAAAAAACAGACGCCATAACCTTCCCTGCTGAGCTTGACACTTTGAATTTCTTCGGCGTCGGTTCATCGGATCGTTTCCATGTCATCGATTGTTGTTTTGTTTCAGGATCAAAATGGTGGATCCAGGTCTCGTCCATGGTCACAAAACGTGACAAAAAATTGTCCTTGTCTGCCTGGA
Organism: Lymantria dispar; assembly: GCA_032191425.1. Lineage (NCBI taxonomy): Eukaryota > Metazoa > Arthropoda > Insecta > Lepidoptera > Erebidae > Lymantria > Lymantria dispar. Next base: position 2,939,689 of record CM063444.1, on the reverse strand, counting down.
ACTTTTCGAGATTTGCTCTTGACATGTCGACTCGTTTCTTCTTTTGCTCGTCGTTTAACATTTTCGGTACCCAACGCGCGGAGACCTTTCTCATATGCAATTCGTTCGCAAGGATTCTTTGAATGCTGCCATATGAGATCCCTGTGACCTCAGCTACATGCCTGATAGTCACTCTTCGATCTTCCAATACAACTTCTTCAACTTTTTTCACATTTTCTTCAGTGAGGGACGTCGATGGGCGTCCTTCGCGGTGTTCGTCTTCCGTCGATGTTCTTCCCAGCTTAAACTCCTTAGCCCAGCGTGCAACTGTGGAATATGGAGGAGAAGAGTCCCCTAATGTTTCCACCAAGTCGCTGTGTATGTCTTTGGTAGACATTTTTTTCAAGCAGAGGTATTTAATGACAGCTCTGATTTCGTGTTTTTCCATTTTGATGTTCACTCCTTGACAGTCCGTATTCAAATGAATGTAGCTCCCGGGAATTGTGGCCTATTTATATGATTTTTTTTTCCTGAACTAGTGGGTAACTGAGCAAGTGACTGAAATTTTTTTGTATTTTTGTGTGCACTAGAAATAACTGATTATCATTACTTTTGGATCACCCCTCGTATATTTACTTATTCATAATCGTGACACAAAGTCCTTAAGTCACTTTCTGGCGTAACATGGCCTACGTCCAGCAGTGGACGGCGATATGCTGAAATGATGATGATGATAATTGTTGTCCAGTGTCTAGGAGTAGTTTGTGCCCGTTAAATAATATGTTTGTAAAGTCCAACGCAATACAAGCAATATTTCCTTAGTCTTAAGAAAATAAACCTTAAAATGAGTACTCATATCTTTCGGCAAATAATATCAACAAATCAGCCACTAAGACTGGTGATTACCCAGTAAGTAATCTATCTACCTGCGTCCCTTGGAGATGCTAATTACAGTCAACGCCACCTCCCGGATTTGCATGCCACTAAATCTGCGCGCCCGAGATTTACTTGAGGACATACGAACATATTTCTTTAAAAAGAATCGCTATTTAAGCTCTAAGTCTTGAAACGACTAAAGTAAAAAAACGATTCGAAATTTAAATGTTTTTTTTTTTACTAAACGTTGAAAATATTTCGCGTCAAAATTTGTTTATTTAATATGTTCGTAATACCAGCGTTAAATGTTAAAATTTTTATCATATTTTACAAAATATATTAATTAACAAGAAGCATTTTAGACTGGTAAACGTTTCAAAATTTTCTTTTAATAAATCTATAATCTAAAATTATTCTAAGAATTCTGTGCGACAATTAATTCCATAATACATGTCTTTATAAAATCCCAAGAACTTATTAGAAAGCTCGAAACGATTAACGGATTAGTGGAATAAGACGTATATTCGAAATATATTATATGAATTTACTAGTTCATCGCAGTATGTAACAAAAAGCGAGCTTCGACCGTCAAGATGAGACGTTGGCAAACCAAAGGGGGAAGCAGGGGTAACTCGCGCAAAACTATAAATTCCAGTTTAATTACCCCCGGGCAGCGTCACATCATGGATTCAGACAGTTTTATGACGATTTACGGGCACATTTCGACGCCGGGACCGGCCCGCTTAGGGATTTCCAACGACCAACCAAGCAAGGAACGCCCACCCGCTTTCCGTAGTACAATTTCTTAATAACTAAAGGGTAAATTGGGAAAAAGTCGAGGGTCTGAAGTGGCCGGTCGGTATTCGTCACCTTTTACACAGCCGGGGGGTTTTAAGGCTTCCAGTTCTTTATGGTAATGAAATCTGAGCAGGGTGACGTGGCTCGGTGATGGCTGAGAGAGTTTTTGTTGTGCCTCCTCCCTCCCCTCTTTATTTATTGTGCGTTTGGGGTGCGGAAGTTTGGTAGAAAGTTTGCCGAACAAAATGTGTTCGAACGGTGTTGATGATATCGACTCAAGGAATTGTTTTTGTTCATTTCTATTTGGGAAAAAGGTACAATAGCTTCGGTATGAGCAGACCAATAAACAGATGGGTCGGATTCGGTGATTTGTGAAATGGAGTTTGACTTTTCTCGTGTTTTTCTTGACATCAATTGTTGAATATAATATATGTATTAGATCAGTTGAATAATGACGTCACATCGCTTTTCTTTGGTCTTGCCAGTAGAAAATATCTTCCAAAACTGCAGGTAAAATTTTTTTTGTAAACTTAATTTGCTTACGTTATATGTATATTGCATGTATGTTTTTCTGAATCTGTGGCTATGTAATTTCTTGCTGTATGTTTGGGGGTTTTTGGCGGGAATGTAATAGCATCATGTCGTGGTCTCATTATATTGAATACACAGTATTCTAATATGATTTATTATATAATTTTGATGTAATTTTATATAATTTAGTGTGGATGAATTGCTGAGTGTAGTGAATATGAGTGCTTTACAATATCAAACATCATCGTCATCATTTACATCATTTCATTTGCCATCAAAACTTCCATAAGAAATTATTATAAATATAGCAATATTCAAGGCGGCAATTTGATTTACTGACGGACAATGAGTTTAAATGAATTATAAATAAAGACTTGGACTAAAGGTTATACTAACCGTGCCATAAAATTACTTAAACAAAAAAAAAACTTCACGGTTGATAGTTCAATATTATTCTTATTAGTTAGGGTGACAATTTATCAATAAATGTTCTTATTCTTTCTATTTTTGACGGGCGAGCAACTCATCTGAACGTAAATGAGATTTCATTCCTTCATAGGAAATATTGTTTATCTTTTCTATATTAATTTGATAATCTCGGAAACGTTTTGCTAATGTTTTTGAAGTTATCTACAAGAAATTAAATTTAAAATTCTTAGTTAACAATTTTAATATCCATTATAACCACCAAAATAAATAACGAACCTCAGTCTTATTTATGTCAATTTCAAATAAAGAACTCCGTAGTCAACAAAAGATTGCCAGTTAAAAAAAATAATAATTGTCATTCGAAACACAAAATCCAGTTGTGATCATAACAGTTTAACAGGCAATTTTATCTGTCGATACAGAACGTAACCTAACGAGACTTTATAAGCAATAAACGTACAGACAGACGTTTTGGTGTGACATAAAATCAAATCAACAGTTATCCTGAGCCTACATCACAATCGGGTTTAATCGCGTATGTGACAAGTTAGCTCGTACAACCAAACGACCGTTTTAACATGAACTTCGATAACTCGCTTCTCAGTGTCGCAGCTCTCTGTTTTAGTACATAAATCGGGGGCAGGGGTAGGTCGTATTGAGTTTGTCGTTTCGTAACACGCTCTGCGCTCGCTCCCACCCGATATCGCCTTGAGTGACGGACAAGTATGCATTCAAATGGGTTACTTTAGCCCCCTCTCCTGTATAAACATCGCGGCTAGATCCTCCACCAATTTGGTACAGAATTTGTTGTGGAATGTCGAATGCTTTTTGAGGGTTAAATTGCATTTAATTTGCAATAAACAACGCCACTGTTTTGATGTATATTTAAATGTTTGCGGAAGGTCTCCTGAGTTCATTAAAATTGAAGTACGTTTGCTAGTAGTTCCTATATTATAATGTTGATTTTGATGATAAAATTTGGGCAAATATAATTTATCCGCATTTGAAAGTAAGAGATTGGAATGTTTGATACCTAAAGTCGAATAACAGTTGCTTTCGCAGATAAAATTGTGTTTTTTAACCGTAATTTATGGTACTGTGCTTTTTCTATGGGTGGGCTGTGGTAAGCGCACTCACGGTCCATTCCGTCCGGGGCGACGAAAGGACGGCGCGTGGACCCATAACCCACCCGTACTCACGTCGCCTTCGTCGATGGACCGACCACCGGAGCAGGGTGACTTGTCGTCGGTGGTCGGCCCGACGGAATACCCTTTCGGGTATCCTCCTCTCGACGTCCCCGGGCCGGTCACACACATGGTACTGTGCTAGAAATATTTTTGCGCACCAGATTGAAGTCCCGCAAAGGAGTATTAAATTAAATACGTCTTATTTTTAACTGATCATGACTTAGAAAATATTATGAAAATCACATTTCGTGATTAAAACCTGGTCTTATTGGCCAAAATGGTAACTGTACCTATATAAAATATATATTATGCACATCACGCCCCTAATACAACGCACACAAACAGACAGACACATAGACAATATATGAAACAGCCACCCCTCACCCTTGTAATGACTGGTAGGCAATAAAAACTGTAGCTCGTCAACAACTAAGATATATCAAGGATTTATATTGCACATGCTTGACAAAGATAACGCAGTAAATGATTGAATATTTTGAGAGACTTTATATCAGGAGAAGTTATAATGTCAGTGTGGTAACGGAGTAAGAATACAGTTCACCACTCCCTCTCTGGGTGTCGTAAAAGACGACTAAAGGAACAAAACTTGAAACAAAACCCTATAGCAACACGTCTGATCAGAGTATAGCGTATAGTAGCGGAGAATGTGGCTCAATAGTGGGACGTGCATGGACTGAAATGATTATGATTATATCAGGAACTATAATTATCATCTTAGCTCACATAGCTGGGCCTTCTGCTTCACAATAGGAGAGAATGGGTCTACTATGACATACTGATGTGACGAGTTGGTATAAACTTTTATTAAGCTATAGGGCTTGGCGCGGGGATCGAATCAAGAAATTCCGTAACGAAAATAAAACCTCACACCCCGTACCATGTAACTCGGGCAATGTAGCTCGGGACGAGTGACATGGTAGGCGGGTGGCGGCGGCTCGGCCGAGCGTACGGTCGTCGACACATTCTGCGTTCGTGCGTCTTGGTGCATACACGAGCCACCGCTTTGCGTAGCTTACGTCAAAAAGTGTTTTCGCGCGTTTTCTAACGGTCCCAACGATCTTCAGCGGACGTCAGTGGTAATCCAAACCGCCTTTATTGTTATACATATAGTACATTTGTTTTCTTATCGGTCACCACGCTCAAAAAGTGTAACTTGAATTAATATCAAAGAAAACTTGAATTTATATCAAAGAAAAAATATACTGCATAAATAAAAAACAAATAAATAATTTTAATTGCATAAGTTGATAAAAAAAATGCTATGCAATAGCTTTACCGCGGCAGTCCCCGAGTGCCACACGTATTTTTTCATTTTTCCCTCTTTTACACAGTGATTATCTGCTTAATATTCGTCATCAGCATCTCAGCCCATATAAGAACTCAATAATGGGCTCGGTCCTCCTCTAAAATGTGAGGCAAATTGATTTACTGTACGGCACTTATATTATGTCTAGTATTCCTTCTCTTACATGGTTGTTATCTGAATATCATGTCCCTTAGTCACCTTTAACGGCACCCACGGGCAAATAAGTCGGTAGTGAATTGTGTTCTTATTCCGTCACCATACGAAAATTATCTACTTATTACTATTTTAGATATTTTTATTTTAGAGTCGACGCCTAACAGGAGACGATGACATTAAATCAGCGATTGCCTGTCCATGTACATATTTTGCTTCGGGTCAAGTTAAAATTTATTTGCTAATAGCAAATATGTGTTCAGAACAATATCAATATAATTCACCGTCACGTTTTTTGCCATGGGTTACGTAAAATATTAGTAAGGGTTATGATTTGTAGATAATATATAGATAGCAAGAAAACTACATAAAACTCTATGCCAATACGTCTGACCAGCGTGGTGTTGGAGATTAATTTCCCTCCTATTTTGTAGAAAGTCCGAGACTGACAATAGGGCTTATATTGGCTGAGATGATGTTATCTGGGTGTGGAACCGTTTAGTAGATTTTTTTCCGTGTGGTGACGGTGTAAGAATACAATTCACCACCCCCAATCTCACCTGTGGGTGTCGTAAAAGACAATTAAGGGATATTATACGCAGATACTACCTAGTCAAGAAAAGGAAAACTTGACGTAAAAGCTCTACTCCAATCCGTCATAACGGCGTGGCATATATAGTAGGTCAACTTCCCTCCTATTTTGAAGAATGCCCGAGCTCGGCAGTGGGACATATATTAAGATCGCAACTTAGGCTATTTCGCTATCAGTAAGTCAAAATTTATAACCGTTTTATATCGGACTACTGTAATGACTATGTTAGATATTAAATCAACATTTATTTACTGTAGCTTACTTCAATTACTGCTTACTATTAAATATCATCATCTACATCTACTTATTAAATATCATCAATGTTTTGCGATTTAATATGCAGAAAAAAGTGTCAGTTATTATATTCTGATCTATACCACCGTGGTATCTGTCTATGCCATTTTAATGTTTTTAATGCATATCATGGGTTTTATGGTGTTTTATGGGGCATTCGTTGGCTAATGGCGTCTCGCCGCCTTGTATATGTCTAGGGGTTTATGGTAATTCTGTTATAGGCAATGTGTGTTTTAAATATATTTATTGGATATAAATTATTGATAAGTTGATTTGATGCTATGCTATCCATGAATATTTTCTCAGCAGCGTAATTATTGGAGTTCATAAACGTCCCAATACTGGTCTCAAATCTTTTCTTCAATACGAGGGTAATTGACCCTATATACTATATACCATATACCATATACCACGTTGGTCAGATGGGTTGATTTAGGGTTTCATTTCGAGTATTCCTTCTCTTCCATCGATGTTATGTGAATATTAATGTCTTAGTCATCTTTTACGACACTCACGGCTAAGACAAGGAGTGGTGAATTATATTCTTACTCCATTAACACACGGTAATGCATATTTTATACTAGTGGTTTATTACAAAGCCTATGGTGGTAGGCTAAGCAAATAGCTGTTAAAAGGAGCTGTTATTACCAGTATGTAATTTATTTTTGATTTTGCTGTCAGGTTTTGAGACATTCTTTGATAAATTATTTCTTATGGTGTCTGTATAAGAACACAATTGTGCCAACTCTTTCGAAATAAGACGTAGATACTCTGGCTATTTTGCTCAAAAAAAAAACGAAGCGTAAAAGCAAATTGCGATTATTCAAATGTCAATTTTGTGCTAAAGTGTGATACTATTCCGAACGATCCCAAAATTATCAACGCACTACCAATTTAACGAAAAATGTAAAAAAAATGATTGTGTAGTTTTATGAAACCACGGTAAAAGTGAAACTTTTTTCGCATTGTAGACATTTAACTAAAAATTTTTGGAACAATATTCGATTTAGGGTATTAAAATCGCATCATTCGTTGTTTATCAAAAGCAAAAAAATAACATCATTTACATTAAACACTGATTAAAAAGATAGTAAGAGAATATAGATGTCGCTAGTAACACTTAAATATGATGACATTTACAATAAGCGATTTAATATAAGCAGTATAGCACTTTTAAACGTAACATTAAAGTTATTAAGTGCATACGCGTAGCATATTCCCCGTTTGTAGCAATTAGATGTTTAAATAAATTCATTTTACAACCGACAGATGGCGGGAACGCGACAGCCATCTTGTGCAATATTCATAGGTGATCTAATTAAGACGACAATCGTATTGTTTATTTTTATTTAGGATATTAAAACGTAATACGTGATGCTTTAATTAAGAAAATTTTCTTAATTAGGTCAGTTTTATTATTAAAATATGTTGGAAAAGGAATGCTAAAAATTAAATCTTAAAAAAGACTGTTGTAATTTTTATTGATTTAAATTCTTACACTTTGAACTGCGGTTAACATGGCCAACATGCGTTACTATCAAATATGCTTTTATGTACTCAAGGCCATCTTAGGCCATTTCAGGGCTCTTGAGTACACAAAATTCGAGGTACATTGGAAAATAAAAAGAAATATTAAGAATATAAATGATAATAACCTTAGAATGATAACGTATAGAAGGATAGTGTCAATACTTCGAACGTTCGAAACATGAATCTCAAAATACTAATGGTAATGGCGCACAGACGATTACACCATTATACAAATTATGAAATCAAATTTTGTTTTTATTAACATAAATCGTCGAGATACTTTTAAAAGTAATGTTCAAAACCTTTTTAAGTTTTTCAAATGTGTTATGACACGACACCATTTGAATGCACAAACCGTCATAATTACCTATTTACATACATTAAGGAACGGTTCCGGCGTAAGCTCTATTAGGCTCCAATTGAAATGCTTCACTTTTTGTGCGCGAACTTACCTTCTATATGTTATGTTATTCTAAGGACAATAACATTATATTTGTAGCAAATTTTTATTTTTCAATTTTGATACAAATCAAATATAAGCTGTTGATTAAATGGTTTAAATTGGGTACGATTAATTATCATCACCATTATTACCTCAACTTATATACAGCCTATGAGCCTACTCCTGGGCTCTTCTTCTTCAACTTCCTCCCTTATCATTATTCTAAGACTAACAGGGGCGGAGCAACAATGAAAAATGTTTCAGAATCGGGTTTTTTTTTCTTTTTGAGAGCTTCCGCTGCGTGCACTTCATAAACGGTTAGGTTTCGCAAAGATCATGTATAACAGAATTATATTATTTAAAAATTTCATTTTCTACGTAAACAAATTCGCGGGATAAATTTAGCATTAGCCCAAAGTAACTGTTCCACGCGGACGAAGTCGAGGTATAGCTAGTCTATACTAAGATATAAAGCGAGTTGGTTTGTCTGAATGCGCTAATCTCATGAACTACTGGTCCGATTTGAAAAATTCTTTAAGTGTTAGATAGCCCATTTATCGAGGAAGGCTATAGGCTATATATTATCATACTATATACGTCCCGTCCCACTGATGGATTCGGCTTTCCTTCCTCTACTATGGAAGGAAAATTGACATACTATATCACGCTGATAGGACATGTGAGTTTTCCTTCTCTTGTACAAATGTTATATGTACGTAATATCCCTTTTTTTTTGGGGCTGGCTGTGGTCGGCGCATTCCTCGCACCACTTCGTCCGGGGCGACAGAGGGGCGTAAGCACGCACAACCGCAACCCACCCGAACACCACGTCGCCTTCGTCGTTAGGCCGACCACCGGAGCAGGGTTACTTGTCATCAGTGATCGGCCCGACGGAATACCCCCTAATTGGTATCCCTCTCATCGACCGACGTCCCCCCCTCGGGAAAGACGTCGATCTTTCCTCACGCGATTGGCCTCTCGGAGGGTGACGGACTAACTCCCCGGTCACGTCACCCGCGGCCTCGGACGTTATATCCCTTAGTCGTCTTTTACGACATCCATGGGCAAGAGAGGGGGTGGTGGTAAATTGTATAGTTACTCCGTCACCACACGGAAACACGGCAAAATTCTCTGTTATGGTAAGGATGATATGGTATGTACTAGGTGATTATGATAAATATATTATAAACTAGCAATCCGACCTCGCTTCGCTTCGGTTTCAGTCGCCATACCCGCGGCGTAGTGCCCGTTCCCGTGGAAATACCGGGATAAAACATAGCCTATGTTACTCCCTGATATCATAGCTTTCCATTGGTAAAAGAATTTTTGAAATCGGTTCGGTGGTTTAAACACGAAAGCGTAACAAACAAATAAACAAACATCCTTACTTTCGCATTTATAATATTGGTAAGGATATTGTTTTTATTCCTTTACTGTTATTAGCATAATAGTTATTAGCATACTAGCATAGCCTATTAGCATACTAGCATACATATAATAGTTTTATGAAAAGCAGGCTGCAGACATCAAACCCCATTGGGAAAGTATTGTTGTCGAGACGGCATCATATGGAGTTACTACCTACATGTCAATGGAAAGCTTTTAGTCATATTTTACGACATTCTCGACCAATGTAAAGGCTGGTAGTATATGTATATATTATTAAAAAAAAAACCCATTGACAAAAAATCATGCTTTTTAAAATTAATATTAAGTTAATATTTTAATACTAATATAAAAAAGTAAAGAAATATAAATTAGTATAAACAGCTTATAATAAATGTTATTTAACGAAGCAATCGAATAGGAAATTACAAAACATCGTTTTGCCTTTAACAATACTCGTAACTAAAGTCCTACACATTAGACTCCTAATTTCCAATTAGCAAGCAGGTAGCGTAAAAAGATGCCATTAGAAACGCTTCCTGAATTCTCGGGGGTTACAAGCCTTTAAATAGAAATTTCCCCGATTTTGAGTTTAAATGGATACAATAGTAGATCTTTTTTTTATTAGAACTCACTGCTCTATTATTTTATTTGTATAAATCTTAATAACGTTATAATTTATGATACATAAAAATTATCCAATATGTTTAAAGAAAAAATTAAGTAAGAGAAAGTCTTGAAGTGATAACACAATAGTGCCTCAAAAGACAATAAATTAAATATTTTAATAGATATATTATACTATTAAAAATAACTCTTATCTTATATTCGAGTGTCATGTAATGCTGTATTAAATTATATTTTATTATCTGTCATTTCAACTCAGGTATATGCCACATTCCGTGTGGTGACGGAGTAAGAATACAATTCACCACCCCCTATCTTACCCGTGGGTGATCGTACGAGACGACTAAGGGATATAAAAGGCATATATCATCTATGCGAGAGAAGGAAAACTCGAAATAAAACCCTATACCAACACGTCTGACCAGCGTGGTATAGTGGGTCAAGTACCCTTCCATTATGGAGGAGGCCCGAGCCCAACAGTGGGACATATATGGGCTGAGATGATGATGATGATATGCCACTGCTGGGCTCAAACCTCCTCTTAATGAGAGGGAAATTGACTTTCTATACCACGCTGGTCAGACCTGTTGGCATAGGGTTTTATTTAGAGTTTTTCTTATCTTTGTCGTTATTTGTTTTTCTTACTCCGTCACCACACGGATTTTTTTTATTATTTGTAACTAATTAATATTATCCGTGGAGTGATGGTATATAGTTCATCACCCATTCTCTTGATTGTGCGTGTCGTAAAAGATGACTAAGGGATTTGATATGCAGATAAAATTTGTCCAAAAAAACTCTAAATACAATTATATACCAACCTATCTGATCGTCATGGTTTAATAAGTGAATATTTCTGCCATTGCGAAGGAGACTTGAGCCATATACATCCCATTATTAAATTGGATGTATATGAGCTGTAATCTTATTTATATAAAAAGAAATTAAACACGGAAGAAATTTAACATTGTACAGCATTTACAAGTAAAATTAACAAAATTCTTAGGACAATCATTGAGATGGCAGCACAGATTACCGCCAAAAGGTCGCCGGTCGGCCATCTTGCGGGTCACATAGTACGTTCGGATACACGCGTGCGAATTATTGTCCACCGTTGCATATGTGATGTTGTTTATTGAATTAATTTTGCTCATTTTGATTTCTGTAACAATTTGCCTGTCATTTTGTATTGGTATTAAGTAAAGTTTATGAAATTATTTGTAAATCATTTGTGTGATGGCTCAGTATACAATTCATCAACCCTTTTCCTGCTTATGGGTTATTAAGGGATATTATGTCATTCAGTCACGATGATAATCATCGGCATCATCATTTCAGCCCACATAACTTCCATTGTTAGGCTCTAAAATGGTATAGAGACTGACCTACTATACCGTGATCGTCAGACGTTTCAGTATAAGGTTTTATGTTGAGTTTCCTTGTCTTGTTAAATTTAGATGTTATCTGCATATCATATCCCTTAGTCGTCTTTTACGACACCCATGTATAAGAGAGTGGAGGTGGTGAATTATTTTCGTACTTTATCACAATATTAAATAGATAAATTAATATTAACTTTAAATAAAATTTTGAATAACAATACAATTATTACTGTGTAAAGTTTGTTTTGGAAAATGTGAAAATTAAAGACGTCTACTTTAATTTATATTTTAAGTCTCAATTCTGTTTCTGCATGACATAATAATAAAAATCGATTTATTACTTAAAATTAGACCTTATGGACTTTATGGTAACAAACAATATAGTGAAACCTATACCTAACCTAGTGGGACCTATATGAGTTGTAATGATTGTAAAGAAAGAAAATTTGTAAATAAAATTATCACGGATTTTATCGCGACTAAATACAAACGCTGTAAAATCTGTAAAAATAGTTTTATTTATAATGTGTACTACTTGTGTATCTAAACATCAGAAATTATTAAGAAAATTTGTATTTAAATAACATCGCTGTAAGGTTTACAATCATCTAGTTACAATGTTATTAAAATTTAAATTGCGATTAAAACACACACGTTTCTCACCATGACTGATATTGACAGAACTGTCGACGTTCATAAGATAAATAGAAGTGTTAATAAGATGGACTTAAAAGACTTGTTTCCATGGCCGTAATAAATAAAAAAGGAAATAGAATATTAAAATTAAAGGGGTTTCGGCGCTAATATGGCAATGTCATGTTATGCTTCTTCTTGTTTAATGGCACTCAGCTACAATAATATGAGCTATTGGTGCCAGTGTCGAGTTCTTCTTCTTCTTTTTTTTTGTCTTGGCAATCAGCTATTAATACAAGTCATTTTTGTCAGTGTCGAGTTATAATTTTCTTTTCAAATTATAAATTTTTTCATGTCAGTAATGGTCCGTCAGTAAGTCAAAGTGTCGCCTCCAACAGTGTAATGGCCACTGTTAGGGGTATCTTCTGAGAATTTTGGTGGAAACAAAAAGGTATGTATAGCAGTTTTATATAATATTCACTACACCTCAGCAGTTTTGCCACTATATATTACATAAAATGTCATCAAAATTATTTAATATAACACGTGAAAACACTAAGATATTGAATATAATACAAGAACACCACATGACACTTCCAGATTCCCGCCAGAATCCCAGTGTTGAGTTATTATATTGATTATTTACGTCTTTAGTCTTCGTCTTTCAGTCAGTCGTTAGCATGATTTGGTGCTAATAACCAAGTCAATTGGGAATTTTAGCAGAATGTCAAAATGCATGCAATTCGCTATTATATCATATTCACTACATTTCAAAATTTTATCTGCATTATCCTTACTAATATTATAAATGCGAAAGTGGGGTTGTTTGTTTATTTGTTACGCTTTCACGCTTGAACCACCGAACCGATATCAAAAATTCTTTCACTACTAGAAAGCTATGTTACTCCCTGATATATCTATAGCTATATCAGGGAGTAACATAGGCTATATTTTATCCCGGTATTCCCAAGGGAACGGACACTACGCGGGTACAGCGACTCAAACCGAAGCGAAGCAAGGGCGGGTTGCTAGTATTACATAAAAATCAACAAAATTAGTCAATATAACACTATAAAATAATGAATAAAATTGAAAAGCGCTACATGACATTTTGACATTCTAGTCAAAAGTCCCTTAAACAATCGTAATGTTACGCTCATGAATTATATATTTTTTTTTTAGTGTTTTATAGGTAGTGTTATATTGAATTGCTGATATTTTATATAGTATAATACAATTAAGGTGCTGAAAAGTATGGTGAATGTGATATAAGAGTAGTTATTTTCTTATTCTACCGATATTCCTTAAGAAATCATTAAATTTGGTTTTCAGCGCCGAATTGTATATATCGAAATGGTAATGACTTTACTTTATAATTTGAAGAAGTGATAAATAATACGTGAAGAAGAATATTTGTAAGCTACATAAGACAAGGCAGTATGGTTGAAAAGACTTTAGCCTGCCCATAAGGGCGATTATAGAAACAAAAGTAAAAATAAAATTGAAATGGCCACCATAACCATATAATATTATTAAAGAAAGAAAACTTGTGTTTAAATATATAAAGTTAAATAATGATTTTACGAGTGCAGTATAAATTAAAGTAGATTGTCATCACTTCGCCACTGGTAACCAGACCGCACAATATTGCAATAGCAAAAACTCGCGGGGACATCACATTTACAGTAATTAGAAAAGTTTGATACGTTTTGGAGAAAGGAAAATTAGTATTTTGTGGTTTCACTCGTTTTGTACAAGCTATAAAAGTCGTTTACTGGCAATGTAACAATGGCTTAACAGTGGGTTACACGATAACTTTAACTTTAGTTATTATACATGCTAAACTTTCGTTTTAACATAATTAAATAGGGATGCATCAGCTGCGTTATCATGCGAATACTGATAAGCGCCTTTATTGACTCAAAAGTATGATTACCTTTTTTTTTTTTTTATTGCAAACGGTGGCAAACGAGCAAACAGTACACCTGATGGTAAGTGTTGCTGCCGCTCATGGACCTTTACAAGGCCGTTGCCTACCGCGAAGAAAGTGAAGGGAGTGTGAATGCGTGCATTGAGGCTCGGTGATACCAAGGGCACCACCAAAACAACAAATCGCTACTACTCAGACGTCGATTTTCTGCGAGAGTGTGGTACTACCCCGCACGGACCGGCCCGCGGCTGTAGACAGATAACTGTCGACAGTGTGGTCCTTACCTTAAATATTAATGTCAAAAATATCAAATATTTCAAAATTAATTCATTGTATCGACCATGAAAGCGTATATTAATAATGTATACATATACTTATATACATACATATTTTTCCGGGTGGTTACGGAGTAAGAATACAATTCACCACTCCCTATCTTGCACATGGATGTCGTAAAAGACGACTAAGGGATATAATACGCATGTAACAACAATACATCAATTTTATTTATATTCTAGCAATATAATATAGTTTTTTTTTAATTGTGGTATTACATTTAATACCTAATTCTGTGGTAGGTAGATATCTCTGTGACAACGAAGACTTATTGGACGTGAGATTTCTTAGTCCTCCCGTGATCATGAACCCTGAAAACCATTCGTAATGTCGGGAAATTAAAAATCAAATACAAACGCGATAATTAACTATTGCTAAAAATTTTATAATAATTAATATTGAAATAGTGAAATGATAATATTGAAGTAGCACAATAAAAGAGTGTGTATATAGGATACATACTTACATATACTTAGGATTAGAGTTGGGTGATGGTAAAATAAGTTTTTATAAGGCATGAAATATTTGTTTGTTTATTTTTTCCGTGTGGTAACGGAGTAATCAAATCAAATCAAATCAAAATCAAAATAATTTATTTGTCAGAATATTGTCATATTAGTTAGTATTATCTTAAATAAAGTTTCAAATATTCTACCGTTTCCGGTGTACAAATATTACAATTTGTTTAATGTAAGAATACTATTCACTACTATCCTGCCCGTGGATGTCGTAAAAGACGACTATGGGATATATTATGCACATAACATCTGTGCAAGAGAAGGAAAACTCGATATAAAACCCTATATCAACATGTCTGACCAGCATGGTATAGTAGGTCAAATTCTCTCCCATTATGGAGGAGGCCCGAGCCCAACAGTGGGACGTATGTGGGCTGCGATGATGATGATGATGAAATATTTACAATTATATTCCCATATAAAATTACGAGCATAGTTAATGTGAGTGGAGATTAATGGAGACATGTCATCATGCAGTCTACTAAGCACAACTTATCCTTCAACTCATCTGCTTATCCATCCATATATCAGCCCATAGACATCCACTGGGAACGGTTCTTTTCCACTTACATCCAACGGTTCCTTGCGACTTGCTATGTCGCCAGTCCGCCTAGTAGGAGGTTGTTCTACGAAGTTGAGGTGAAAATCTCTTTTCAAAGCATTCTGCCAATCTTTCTACACGTACAGCCTGTGGGTCTACTATTTGCGGAAGACAATCAGCGCCCTCCGTGTGCAGTACAATAATACATTCAGGGTGCTATTGGGGCTGCCATGGCGCTGCAGCGCGTCTGGCATGTTTGCTGACGCCAGGGTAGATGGCTTCCATGCTATCATACGCAAGCGTTCAGCCTCGATGCTAAGCCGTGTCCGGGGCAGCACCAACAGTATCCTGAAGGTCGTAGCAGGACGATTTGACTGTCCCATTATGAGACATGCGATTGACCTACATGTCAATTATAATTAATTATGGACATATCTAAAATAATCTAATCTATTTAATTTTAATTTATATTTAACATAAAACATTGAAATTCAAAATTACAAATTACAAAATTGACATTCATATTAATATTTAATTTCATGAATTGTTATTTTGATTATAACTCTTATTGATATTGAAATTGACATGTTACAATCTGGTTTTGCAATGAATAATAACTTAACTTTATGCTTTATTTATTTTAAACAGAGTTTCTTTTTTAATTAGTACTAGACATAGTTAAGCTTTTATATGGACATAGTCTGAAATAAATGGATATTATTAAATCATAATGGAATTAAAATTCAATTAGTAATTGTGTTAAAATCTAAAATAAATTTACAAGTCACTTAAAACAGTTTGCTATAGAAATTTCATCATTCATTCATCATTTCAGCCTATTGCCGTCCACTGCTGGACGTAGGCCTCCCTCATATTGCGCCACAATGTGCGGTCCTGTGCCGCCTGCATCCAACGACGCCCAGCAACTTTCACTAGGTCGTCGGTCCACCTAGTGGGGGGGCGTCCTACACTGCGTCGTCCGATGCGTGGTCGCCACTCGAGAACCTTTCTTCCCCAGCGGTTGTCGGTTCGTCGAGCGATGTGGCCTGCCCATTGCCACTTCAGCGTGCTAATTCTTCGTGCTATGTCGGTTACACCCGTTCTTCTGCGGATTTCTGTATTCCGGATTCTATCTCGCAGAGAAATCCCGAGCATAGCCCGTTCCATAGCACGCTGAGCGACTTTGAGCCTTGATATGAGGCCTACATTTAGGGACCATATAGAAATTTATTAGCTTGGAAATATATACTTTTAGTCGAATCCTCTTTTTCTTAGTAATATAAAATGACACGATTCAGAGAGTTTAGGTCGTTCGGTGTAACCGCCACAATGCCTAAACAGTGAAAAGTTATGTTCATAGTTTTGGAAGCTACGGTAGCGACGTTGTCGGGCTAAATCCGAATGTTTTATTCTTAACGGCGACACGAGTTAATTGCTTAAACCCTCGTCCATCCCTAGTTTTAAACGACAATTTATTTTAGTTATATCCCCAATGGACTACAGAGTGTGTTATTATAATATTTATTATTTGTATTCTATTCAAAAAAATATATAAAAATCATTATCATACGGCTATTATCCAAATTACTTAGGGCTGACGGAATGTTGGTACTCTTTTTCCATTGCAAATATTTCAAAAGTTAGTTGTAAATATTTCAAAAGTTAGTAGTAACTATTTCAAAAGTAGACGATAGTTTTATACCGGTCGACTGCTTGACGTTAAGCCTTGACGTCAAGCAAATTTGGGAATGTAATTGTTGATTTAATGAGATTAGATGGAGTAGACCAAAGTCGATGAAAATCTCATAGTCGCCTTTTATGACAACTACGAGCGTGTGTTGGTGGTATTCTTAGCCACAACCACACAAAAATGTATAAAAAAAAAGTTAAAACTTGTGATTTTTTTTAATTTGCGTATATTCATAATATTTAAAAATTAGGAATAGAATGAAGACATTTTTTGTTTAAGCTACTGCTTAATTCCGATAAGGCTGGTCTAGAACATTACTTCAACGTTCCAAGTTATAAGGCTTACATTCTACATGGATAAAACTGTCCTGTGTGGGAATAAAACCTATGATAATGGACATGTGAGGTCTTAACTCAAGGACTACTACGCCACGTATGAAGTCAAAGTACGACTTACTGCATAGGTAGTAAATGGATTTAGCACTTATTTAATACAAAAATATAGCACCTATTTAATACATAAAAATAGCACCTCATCATCATCATCATTTCAGCTCATGTATGTCCCACTGTTGGGCTCGAGCCTCCTCCATGATAGGAGAGAATTTGACCTTACTATATACTATACTGGTTAGACAGGTTGGTATAGGGTTTTATTACAAGTTTTCTTTCGCTTACATAGTTGTTGTTACATGCGCATTATATCCCTTAGTCGTATTTTACGACTTCCACGGGCAAGAAAAGGAGTGGTGAAGTGTATCCTTACTCCGTCACCACACGGAATAAAAATCGCAACTATTTAATGCAAACAGATAGTATCTATCTAATGCAAAAAAAAATGTAATCCTTTAAAAAATATTGTAAACGTAATTTCAGATAAAATACTATTGGAATTATCTTTTCATCTCAGCTCATATTCATCATAATGTTGGATTCAAGCGTTCGAAAAGTACAATCGGATAGAAAATTATCTATATCACGGTAGTCAGACGATTTCAGGTGACCGGACCGGGGACTTTAGTCCGGCACCCGCAGAGAGGCTGACCGCGCGACGGCGACCGACATTCTGGGACAGGGACGTCGAGAGGTGAGGATACCCGAAAGGGTATTCCGTCGGGCCGACCACTGAGGACAAGGAACTCGGCACTGATGGTCAGCCTAACGACGAAGGCAATGTGGGTACGGGTGAGTTATGGGCCCGCGCACCGTCCTTTCGTCGTCCTGGACGGAATGGACGGCGTGTGCGCTTACCATAGCCCATCCAAAAAAAAAGTTAGGCGATTTCATAAAGTGTTCTGATTCTTGAAGTTATATTATTTGCATATTAAATCCAGCAGGGGGTACCGAATTATATTCTTACTCCGTAGAAGCAATGAAAAAAAACTCAAAAAAATTTCTTTTAAATGTTTCAAATAAATTAAACATTTACATAATTTCCTATAATCGACAAACCATCATCCTGTATCCATAAACATGAAGGCATAAAATTAAATTTATATGACAAACTATTGTTTAAAATTCAAATTGTACGTGTGAAATCTTGCCCGCCCTTAATTGTATTGACCAAACGTCCCTCTACGAATTACTGAGGACGGTACAGGGGCACTTTCTGTATTCGTGTGAGGAAATACAATAATAATATCGAGATATAGGGAGTGCTTCCACCGTCCTAATGGCTTTAATAAAGGTACGAATTTACGTCCCAACATATTTATGATTTTATTTCGATATATTTAATTAAAATTTTAGTAATAGTCGTTTAGTATCTTCTTTGTTTATTTTTGTTTCGTTCATTGTTTTTTATTTTCTTGTTGTTTTTGAACTGTATTTAGTCGATTTGTTTATGTACATTTTTGGTTAAGTTATTATGATTCAAATAAATTTTCGCTAAGTGTTATTTTCCGTGTGGTGACGAACTAAGAATACAATTCACCATCGCTCTTGCCCGTGTGTGTCCTAAAAGATGGTTAGGGGATTAAATAGGTATATAACATCTATGTAAGACAAGGCAAACTTGAAATAAAACACTATAGCAACACGTTTGACCAGCGTGGTATAGTAGGTCAATTTCCCCCCTATTGTGGAGGAGCCTCGAGCCCAACAGTGGGACGTGTTGAGCTGAATCTGAAGTATTATCAGAGTGGTAGGATCACACTGTCGACAGTTATCTGTCTACAGCCGCGGACCGGTCCGTCCGGGGCAGTACCACACTCTCGTAGAAAATCGACGTCTGAGTAGGAGCGATTTGTTACTGCGCTTCATTCGGTGAGCGAGAGAGCCGAAAGCCCAACTTTCTGAGGGTGTTTGCGTGTGGAGGGTTTTGGTGGTGCCCTTGGTATCACCGAGCCTCAATGCACGCATTCACACTCCTTTCACTTTCTTCGTGGTAGGCAACGGCCTTGTAAAGGTCCATGAGCGGCAGCAACACTTACCATCAGGTGTACTGTTTACTCGTTTGCCACCGTTTGCAATAAAAAAAAAATATATATATTTGAATGTTAAAACGGTATATTAAGATTGATTTAATTTACATATATGTATACAATTATTATTTATTGGGAGGCAACAGTATTACAGTTATCCATAGAGATAAGAAGGATATATACAGATCACTACATCTTGCCCGAGGGTATCGTAAAAGTGACTAAGGGGAAGAAAATGCTAATAACATTTAGACAAGAGAAACCAGTGTGTGTTACCAGTGATGACTTTGGGCACGGAAACGTGGTCTCTAAATGTAGGCCTCATAACCAAACTCAAAGTCGTTCAGCGCGCCATGAAGCGGGCTACATATGCTCGGGATTTCTCTGCGAGATAGAATCAGAAATACGGCACTCCGCAGGAGAACGGGTGTAACTGACATAGCATGAAAATTTAGCACGTTGAAGTGGCAATGGGCAAGTCACATCGCTCGACGAACCGACAACCGCTAGGGAAAAAAGATTCTAGAGTGGCGACCACGTATCGGACGACGCAGTGTAGGACGAACTAGGTGGACTGACGACCAGGAGAAGATCAGGAGAATGTTGCTGGGCTGGGTGAAAGTTGGATACAGGTGGCACAGTACGCACTCTGTGGCATAACATGTGAGAGACCTACGTCCAGCAGTGGACGGCGATAGGCTGAAATGATGATGATGAGAAGGGAGACTCGAAATAAAACCCTATCCTACCCGGTTGAGGAGGTATTAATAGGTTTTCCTTCTACTATGGAGGCGGCTGAACCCCAATAGTGGGATATATATGAGCTGATATGATGACGATGAGTATTATATTTAGATATTTCATTTTCTTATTGTGATTTCGCGTGGTATTTACATATAGGTAGTATCGAATGAAACTACATACAGATGATTACAAATTCGTCATCACAGGGGGAGGGAAATTGACCTACTATACTACGCTGGTCAGACGGGTTCGGATGGGATTTTATTTCGAGTTTTCTTACTCTTTCTTACTCATATGGGGTAACTCTGTTGACTCCTCATTGAGAATATTTAGAGTACAAAAGAAATGCATTAGAACGATCTGTGGTGCTGGTTACCTGGACAGTTGTAAGCTACTTTTCAAAAACTCAAAATCTTGTGCCGTTTTGTCTAAAAACATCGCAATCACTTCCAATTACGTAATGACGTCGTATGTAGAAAAAGTCGCCATAAAAATATGCTGTATGTCCCTAAACAAAGGATAATTTTAATTAGTGAGAATGTCTACTGTATGGCAATACGCGTATATAATAAACTGCCAGACTCTTTTAAAGACCTGTGTTTAAGCAAATTTAAATGTGCAATTTTTAATTTCTTAATGAATAAGTGTTATTACTCAATTATTAATTAGTGCGCTACATGCCGCCCTAGCCGAGGCCGCGGGTGACGTGACCGGGGATTAGTCCGTCACCCGCCGAGAGGCCGACCGCGTGAGGAAAGACCGACGTCCTCCCCGAGGGGGGGACGTCGGTTGATGGGAGGGTACCCCGCGTAGGGGGTATTCCGTCGGGCCGACCACTGACGACAAGTAAACCTGCTCCGGTGGTCGGCCCAATGACGAAGGCGAGGTGGTTTTCGGGTGGGTTGCGGGAGTTGCGTGCTTAAGCCCCTCTGTCGCCCCTGACGGAGTGGTGCGGAGGCGCACCGACCGCAGCCAACCCACAAAAAAAAAAAAAATTAATTAACGAATTTATGGACATCAAACTTTAATAATGTTATTTAAAAATGTTTTTATATATTATTACTTTGGCATATTAATTGATTTCTATTTTATCGCAACTCATGACATTGTATTTCAAATTATTATTATTTCTGTTTGTTTGACTGTTTTCTATTTCGATTTATCTACTAAACAACCTGTAATATTTGTACACCGGAAACGGTAGAATATTTGAAACTTTATTTTAGATAACTCTAACTAATATGACAATATTCTGACAAATAAATTATTTTGATTTGATTTGCATAATTGTTATACGCATATTCTATCTTTTAGACGTCTTTTACGGCATCGAAAGCTCGTGTACTTATAAAAGTAAGTAATTATAAAGTCCTTATCTGTGTGTAAGAATACCATTTATCACCCCTTTGCCCTTTCTTTTATTACAAGTATTCTTTCCTTCTCTTGCATAGATTTTATCTGCATATTATATCCTTTTTTTTTGGGGGTGGCCACTCCGTCCGGGGCGACAGAGGGTCGTAAGCACACACACCCGTAACCCACCCGCGACACGTCGCCTTCGTTGTTGGACCGACCACCGGCGCAGGGTGACTTGACATCAGTGGTCGGCCGGAATACTCCAAGGGAGTACCCTCTCCCTTGGACGTCCCCTACTGGGACGCCGATCGCCGTCGCGAGGCTAACCTCTCCGCGGGTGCCCGAACTATATTATATCCCTTAATCGTCATTTATGACATGCACGGGTATGATAGGGAGTGATGAATTGTATTCTTATTCCGTCACCACACCGATTTCAATAAAATTACTTAAATGATTTAACTTCGAAAGTAGTTAAAGGAGTTTAATATTTATTTTTTAATCTTTCTTTTTTCGACTACTCGTAACTTGAGAGATAGGATAGTTCTATATCTGTAGTGGAGAGATTATTATACAAATAGTTTAGAATAAATTATAAAAATAAGTACTTGCTATTTTTAAACACATGTCAAAATGTAATTTATTTTTCGCGGGCTTCATTGACAGCCAGGGCCGTAATGCAATCAGGCACAGATAACAACATACAGCCAAACATAAGCATAAAGTTAACATTTAAACGGGTGTAGCCGTTTTGATAGGCGTCGTTGCACATCTATTAAATGTAACAGGTGGAGGGAACTGCGCCGATGAGTTACTGTTATATTTATGTTCATGTGTACGTCCCGTCGTAACTCAAGAACCTAGTGCATCGATTTTACGATGGCCGCTTGTTTTGGGAGCATAGATATAATTTATTGGCCATACGTGCTCTATTATTGATGGGGAAGACGTGGTTGCTCAGCTATTTCACAAAAAAATATTAACAATATTATTAAAATTCATTGATCTAATAGCGTTATATTATGGTCCTTAATCTTCTTTTATGACATCCATGGGCAAGATAGGGAGTGGTGAATTGTATTTTTCATCAGTCACCACACGGAACCGTATGACTAAGGGATATATAATATGCAAGGGAAGGAAAACTGTAAACAAAACCCTATAGCAACCTGTCTGACCAGTATGGTATAGTAAGGTTAATTTACCTCCTAATTTGTAGGAGGCTCGAGCCCAACAGTGGGACGTATATGAGCCGAAATGATAATGAAAATGATGAATGGCGTTAAGTGATTACGGATTGTGCAGATACGGGTTCAAATTCCTGAAAATATTATGAGCTCTTTGGCAAATATATTCTTTATTTTAGGCATTTAGAACTATGTTTGTGCTTAAAAATAGCAAGATTATTGTCTCTTACTGCGTTGGATTTAAAAAGTAATAATAATATATACTGTATTAAATATGAGTGTGGACATGAAAGTTTTGGCGGGAACGTGAAGGCGTCGTGTGGGAGTCTTGTATTATATTCAATACCTTAGCGTTTTAGCATGTTATGTTAATTATGGATGGCATTTATGTATCTAATGTAATGAGTAGGAATTGCTGGCGTTTATTGAATATTATATAAAAGTGCATCACAAATGTTTTCGTTTTCCATCAAAGTTTGTGTGGTCTTAGCACAGGCGATGAAATACAGAAAACCAAGTTAAAATAGACAGCTTTTCCTACTTTTTAGGCATAATAGCGTAAAGAATTTATTTGAGATTTAAGAAAATTACAACAACTTGTTCTTTTTTCTTCGCCACAGTTCTTCGCCAAAGTTTGTAAAACAAAATATAATACAACACTAATAGTAAAATAACAACAAATTTACAACTACTTTCTCATAACGCTACATAACGTAACATCCGGTTGTATGCTGACCGTCACCGGATCTGCCTCCAACAGCCAGATATTGTTTACTACCCCAGTTTCGTAAATTAATAGAATACCAAATATTTAGATTAGTTTTTTTATTTGGTAGGATACAAATTTAGTGGTGTTATATTGTTATGTTGTGGTGTAGGAGTAAGAACACACGATACATGGACTCACCATGCCCTATTATTTATTAATATCTGGTTGACCAAGCTTCGCTAGGAATATTTTTGTCGAATTTATTTAGATATATATTAATAAAAAATAAATAATGAAAATTATATAAAAAACTACAAAAAGAGAATAATAATAAAACCGAGATTCGAACCGACGCTGTTTAAATGTCACATAATCCAAAATTAAAATCGCCCGCCTCCCCACCTGAGCTATCGGAACTCATGACGTTGACAACGAAATTTGAATTCATATTCTTTTAAAATTTAATGTCATTGTTTGTTTTGCTAAAATCACGGACAAAACAACATTTTCTATAAATAAAACCTAGCTAGATCGATTTTTTGGACCCGAAACCTCTAGTATGCCAAGTTTCAACAAAATCGTTGGAGCCGTTTCCGAGATCCTGAATATATATATATATATATATATATATATACAAGAATTGCTCATTTAAAGATATAAGATTATGTCCGTGCATCTCTTAAAAGACGACTAAGGGATATGATATTTATAAAACATGTACATATGATAATTAAACTATTTTTACGGATTGAATCGCGTTTGTATTTCAAATACAAATCCGTAAATTTAGTTTTATTTATAACTAGATGACCCAACAGAGGCTGCTCTGTTCAAAATGAAAAAAAAAATTGTAAAAGGAATTCGCCCGGAAATCGATCACCCATCTATCTACGTACCGGTTCAACCAGGACAGGTCGTACCAACTCAGAAAACTTCGTGGGCTCATGGACAACACTTTGTTGAATATCATCACCTGATCAAATGCCTAATTTACGTTTCTATAAAGGACATGCAGACAATAATTCATTTTTATATATATATAGATGTGTAATGTCCGCATAAACATCAGAAATCATTATATATGCATGTGAAGAAAAAGTCGACAATGAACGCTATACCAACCAGTCGTCTGACCAGCTTGGTATGGTGGGATAATTGCCCTCATATTGTTGAGGAGGCTCGAGTCGAACAGTGGGACGTGTCTCAACCGTAATGATGATAAAATGATGATGAATATTTATTACATACAACCCGCCCTCGCTTCGTTTCGGTTTCAGTCGTCTTACCCGCGTAATTCCCGTTCCCGTGGGAATACCATAGTAAACTATAGCCTATGTTACTCCCTGATATTATAACTTTCCATTGGTACAATAATTTATGAAATCGTTCCAGTAATTTCGGAGCCTATGCAATACAAACAAACAAATCATTTCTCTGTATAATATTAGTATAGATATAGGTATATATATAAACAACAATACACACATAACAATCACAATTAATACCTTTTATCACTGACAAAAATGAAAACAAATTAATGAACGCGTTTTAAAATCAACGCGTCCATACGCCGAGTGGTTGAGCAATAAACAATGACGTCACATCCCTTTTCCGGCGGCAGATCAAACACGTTTTCAATTCTCATCAAAAAAAGTAAAACGTTATGACATTCCTAATAAAAACCGCTCGCAATATTCGTTGTACTCACAGCAATATCGTAATGAACACCCTGTATACACGGCGG
Source organism: Lymantria dispar (assembly GCA_032191425.1). NCBI lineage: Eukaryota > Metazoa > Arthropoda > Insecta > Lepidoptera > Erebidae > Lymantria > Lymantria dispar. The sequence continues at coordinate 2,914,346 of CM063444.1, read as the reverse complement.
CCATTTAATCTCGCACCTGTATCAGCCTGTACACCTATGGTCCAAGTTTGGAGTCAACAGCGTTTTGTGATTTTCCATTTCTACCTCCAGGTTTACATACTTTTAATTTTTGCTGTCCTGTGTGGGAATTGAACCTATGTCACGTCATACAGGAGATGGAAAAGCGCATGAGGAAGCTGTGTGTTCTATGGCCTATGGATTGAACTGCTTCCTGGGATTTTGCTATGTCGTCATTTCAAATATCGAAGTTGGCCCACATTGAGTCATCAGATTCGAGAGAATTTTAATTCACTGCAAAATAAAATTTGAATTAGCGTTACATATTTTCTTTTTTTTTCTTATATACAGAATAAAGTAATATATCGTCCGTCTATTCATTCATCAGTCTGTCAACGTCCATTGGTGATTACTGGCCTTCCCAAGAAGGAAAATAATATAGCGTCGATATTAATCATAACGTTTAACAAGCGGCCTGCAGTTATAGTTATGAGTTTGCTAATAGAGTGAGATCGTCTTTTTCTTGGTAAAAATTGCCTTTATGATTCGTATGGGTGAAGTAGTAAGAATACAATTCACCCGCCTTTCTCGTCCATTCGTTGTATCGTAAAAGATGACTAAGGGATTAAACATGCATATAACATTTATGCAAGAGAAGGAAAACTTGAAATTTAATCCAATACCAATACGTCTGAACAGCGTGGCGTAGTAAGTCAAATTTTCCTCTTATTGTGGAGGAGGTTCGAGCCTAACAGTGACACGTGGATGAGCTGAAATTATGATGAATGATTTTATGTACGGCAATGTAAGCGGTGAATACCGATCTTCTTCTCAGCTCATATGTTGTTGAGCTCGAGCCTACTCCATAATAGGAGGGAAATTGATTGAATTGAAAAGCTGGTCAGAGGTATAAGGTTTTAATTCGAGATTTACATCTCTTACATAAACGTTTATCTGCATATTATATCCTTTAGTCGTCTTTAACGACATCCACTAGCAAGAGAGGGAGAGGTGAATTGTATTTTTACTCCGTCACCACAGGGACCACCGATCGTAGAAATAAAATTTACTAGCGTAAAATATAATACGCTTTCTCTTTGAAATTGGGTCGAGCGTCGTTGACGGGTCGCTCGCTAAACGGTAGGCAGTTTGGTTGTCCTAAGCAAATAACCTGTGCCATCTGCGTAAGGGTGTTTCACATTAAAACATTGTTTAGCAATCTGACATGCGTCATTAGGACGATGTGCTGACCAACATAATAACTGACATTGCTTTTTTTTTCCTTCATTACATTGTGGGTTCCTTGTTGATCTTTGGGCTTAAATAGACAATATTTGGACTAGTTTCTGGCTTTATAACCACTATTACACAGTCACAGTAGGGATGGGCGATCTTATTGAAAAAGATCGTTTCTTGAATCGATTCGAATTGTCGTCCAAAGAATTAATTCGCAAGAAAATTGAGGTCTGTAGGATCGATTCCCGATTAATCGATCTATCGATCTTTTCTTTTGGACGTGCTTGTGATGATACTTAGTATCGAGTGGGCAGAAAAATATCGAACGACAATTCTCTAGGGTAAAGAATCGATTCACCAAATCGATTCAGTGCTTCGTATCGATTTATAAAATCGATCTTTTGGGCCTGAAAAATCGATTCTTCGATTAATCGATCTCAGATTGCCATACCTAAGTCACAGTTATTACTAAGGTCATTTTGGTGTCATACTGCAAAAATAACATTAAAAAAAAAATTGCCTGGCCAATATAAAGGAACTAGATACAATAAGTTTTGTTCGGCTTTTGTAGTGTTTTGCATTTGCTTTTCTTATTTTCCTTTTAATATCTTCAAAACAAACTGTGATCAGTATGAAATCATAACTATTAATTAATTTCTAAAACTATATAGTCATCATCTTATATGTGTCCCACTACTAGCCTCGAGCCTTCTCCTAAATACGAGGGGAAATTGGCCTTACTTATACCATGCTGGTCGGACAGGTTGGCGTAAAGTTTTGTTTCGTGTTTTTCTGAGAAGAAATCTCATTTCTGAGAAGAATTATATGTGTATTATAAGCTATATGTGTATTATATCCCTTAGTCGTCTTTTACGACATCCACGGGCAAGAGAGGGGGTGGTGAATTGTATTGTTATTCCGTCACCACACGAAAAAAATTGACCTAAAGAAATATATTAAGTGATGTTTACGTGAGTATTACACATTTTAAATAAAACTACTTTACGGATTTTATCGCGTTTGTATTTGACTTTTGATTACCCAACGTTTCGAACACTTTGCAGCGTTCATGGTCACGGGCAGACTAAGATGTCTCACGTCTAACAAATCATCGTTACTGCAGAAAATGTATAATTATCTACCCGGTACAGAAATTAGTTATTAAATATTGACCCACATTTTAATACGTTAGTAAGAAGAAATTGATTCTATATGAAAAAATTATATTGTTTATGGTTAGTAATTATTTAACATTAAAATTAAAAGTAATTATAGTTAAAAAACCTAACAATCTAGTATAGTACCACCGGATCGGAACACGGCCACACTGAGAAAGATCCGGCAAGAAAACTCAGGTGACATGATGCTAAATTAATATTAATTTTGAAGGCGGCTCAAAAATCAAATACAAACGCGATAAAATCCGCAAAGTAGTTTTATTTAAAATATATTAATTTTTATAAAAGTTTAAAAATAACTTAAAATCTGTTTTGTTGAATATCTTAAAAAATCTAATGAATGCATCGATTACATTTCTAACTTCCATATTCAAAAGTTTCTGTTATCTGTACAATGTAACTTGTTACCAATTGCAATCGAACGTCAATGTCTGCGCTGAAGAAATTAAAAGTTTGTCAGTTGGCCTCGAGCGGTCGACGGCGCCGGTCGCATAGCAGATAGTTTGATTACTCGAATGTCTGGCAAATGAAATGCCTTTGACTTACAGTTCTATATATATCTATACCAATAAATAAAATTGGAGTGTCTGTTTGTAATGTCAAAATAATAGGCTTTTTTCATGCTCACACGGTTATTTGCACGGCACCTATGCCTAAAATAGCAATTAAAAATTTTTTGTCTGTCTGTCTGTTTGTTCCGGGTAATCTTCAAAACGGCTGGACCGATTTCAAAAATTCTTTCACCAATGGAAAGCTATAATATCAGGGCGTAAACTAGGCTTTATTTTATCCCGGTATTCCCACGGAAACGGGAACTACGCGGGTAAAACGACTATAACCTATAACTGAAGCGAAGCGAGGGCGGGTTGCTAGTATATATATATATATATATGTGTACCAAAATATTTAGTAGTTTCTCTTCCATTGTCTATTTCTGAGTTTCACCCATTAATTTATTAAGAACACCGCGTCCCGAATAAGAATACAATTATCACTTCACTCCTTACTTGCCCATAAGAGGCATATAAACTGGTTGAGTGATCGCCAGGAGAATGGGCAGCAGCGATGTCTTGGCAAATATAGAATACCATACTGGTATTGCGACCGGCGATTATGGCAATAACCCTTCCATCAATAACTAAGCCATGTGGCTTCTATTGGTTTGGCCTACGTCTATGCAAAAGAGTGTACGGCGGAAGGCTGAATGATGATAATAATAATTTACCGATTTAGGGAATAGACATAATTATTTTTATGATTTGATATTGCATAACACCCAAGAGAATTTCTAAGAATTAAAATAAATATTTGATATTTGATTGAAATAAGAACCCAAAAGAATTTCTAATTTTGGCGCCCACCGTGGGACCTAACAGACAAAGCCGACATATTCTTATAATTAAGGGATCGCTTTCATTGTTATATCTTTGTTTTTGATTACAATCATCACTATAACACTATAAAGTACTTGTTTGCGGAGACTTTTTGATGTAAGTCCTCCTTTGATGAAATTTTAATCCATCCATCCATCAGTACAGTGGTTCTGCCCATTCTCCTGGTATGGTCTTAGTCAGTTTTCATGAGTGCCAAGGAGAAAGTAATGATGTAGTGACATCATATTTTTTTGTTTCTTTTTTCTTAGGGTAAGGCTACTAATATGAGCTCATTGTAGCCAGTGTTCAGTGACAATTTTTATCACATATCATCAGTTCCTTCACATCTTTAGTGTCTTCATTTTAGTTATTGTCTGTCTGTCAAGTAAGTAAGTAAGTCAAGTCTTCGTCTTCAACAGTGCTATAGACACATTGGTATCTTTTGAAAATGTTGGTGGAAAATGAAAACGTTTATAAAACACTTTTATATCATTCACTACACCCACCTATTCCTACGCATAACCTTACATAAAATGACGGAAACATTAATTGCACGTTAAGGTAATTAATATGATGACAAGATCATCACATGAGGCTTTCATGTTACCACCAAAAAACCGTCATCATCATCATTCAGGCCTCCTTCATATTATTCAGATATGGGGATAATGCTGTAAAAGCCACGAGATGTTATACATTTCTCCGGAGAGAGCTGCTGCCCACTCTCTTGATGAACCATTAACCGATTTTTACGACTTCCACGAATAAGCAAGGGGGTGGCGACAATTATATTCTTATCTTGTCGCCATATGGGGAGGGCAAAACCGAATCTACATAAATAAATAAAACTACTTTTACGCATTTTATCGCGTTTGAATTTGATTTTAGTCCGCCTGTGACCATGAATTCTGTAAAATGTTCGAAATGTCGGGCAATCATAAATCAAATACGAATCTATATACTATACTTACTTTCCCTAAACCACGCGTTTTCTTTAAAATATGTAGTAAGAAATTAAATTCTCGTACGAGAATTGAATGAAGATTGCCAATCCCTTCTACAATATCTTCATATCACATATGCACATATAAATGTCGACAATTTAAAATTTCATCTACATCCAATTAATCCGACGGAAGATGTTCAATTAGATACGGTATCTTTGAGTGCTCTGTGATTTCTCCGAGGAGCCACCAACGTACGCCAAGTTATGCACAAATTCTATATTTCTCTATGTTCTATTCTATATTAAAATAATTATATAGGTCAAGGAGTTTTTGGCGGGAATGTGGAAGTGTCATGTGGTGCTCTTGTATTTCATTCACTATCTTAGTGGTTTAACGTGTTATATTAAATCACTTTGATGGCGTTTTATGTAATATGTGACGGAGGAATAGCTGGGGTATAATGAATATGATATAAAAGTGCTTTCACCTTTTCGTTTCCACCAAAAATCTCAGAAGATACCATTAACAGTGGCCATACACTGTTGAAGGCGACAATTTGACTTACTGACAGACAATGACTAATTAGAAGAAACTGATAATTTGTAAAAAAAAATTATAACTCGACACTGGCAAAAATGGCTTGTATTAGTAGCTGATAGTCAAGATAAAAAAAGAAAAAAGAATATAAGGTCACGATATATATAGACTTAAAATTAAGAATCCTTACTTCTATCCGACGTCCTCGTCACGTCCTCGACGAAGAGGACGACATTATCACACTCGCTCAACAAAGAGCCTACACGGCCCGCGAGGCCTTAACAAATAAATATCCGCGGTTCCGCCCTCGCCGTCGAGGTGCGAAACCGCGCCGCGCAAAAGTCACTATTAAAAACGTGGGCACGCCCACTTTGCCTCCAGCGACGCCCCAAGCCGAGGTCCGTTCCCCACAGGGGGAGCCCTTGGGCGATGTCGCTTAGCATACTTTTCTCCGGGTTGAGAGCCCTCAGCGCTCACCCATAGTCCGCGTCAAGCTGTCAAGGCCATCTGCGGCCAACAGCTGTACACACACAAAAAAAAAAAAAAAAAAAAAAAAAAAAAAAAAAAAAAAAAAAAAGAATCCTTACTAATATTATAAACGCGAAAGTTTGTGAGTATGTGAGGATGTAAGATGTGAAGATGTTTGTTGCTCTTTCACGCAAAAACTACTGAATGGATTTTGATGAAAATTCACAATCATTTCATCATTTCAGCCTATTGCCGTCCACTGCTGGACGACACAATGTGCGGTCGTCGGTCCACCTAGTGGGGGGCGTCCTACACTGTGTCGTCCGATACGTTGTCGCCACTCGAGAACCTTTCTTCCCCAGCGGTTGTCGGTTCGTCGAGCGATGTGGCCCGCCCATTGCCACTTCAGCGTGCTAATTCTTCGTGCTATATCGGTTACACCCGTCCTTCTGCGGATTTCCGTATTTCGGATTCTATCTCGCAGAGAAATCCCGAGCATAGCTCGCTCCCTATCAGGCTGAGCGACTTTAAGCCTTGTTATGAGGCCTACATTTAGGGACCACGTTCCGTGCCGTAAGTCATCGCTGGTAACACACACTGGTCACAAAATTCACAATAATATAGCTTAAATATCAGAATAACACATAGGCTATAATTTATCTCGATATTCCCACGGGAAGAGGAACTGCAGGTGAAACCGCAGGGCGCTGCTAGTATATAATAAAAGGATTGTTGTAGATTAACAGGTGGACTGATGTAATTATAAAAGTTTCAGGGAACCGTTAAATGTCGGCTGCTTAGGAGAATTATTTTCTACAGAGGATGGAATAAAAAACATCCTTAACCTTTGCTTTCAACAGTGAATTGGAATACAATACTCCATTTTAGGGTTCTGTACCCAAAGGGTAAAAACGGGACTTCGTTGTCTGTCCGTCCGACTGTCTGTCACTAGGTTGTATCTCAACAACCGCAGTAGCTAAACAGTTGAAATTTTTACTAATTAAATATTTCTGTTGTCGCTATAAAAACAAACACAGAAAACAAAATAAAATAAATATTTAAGGGGGCTCCCATACAATAAACAAGATTTTTTATAACTAATGGTACGGAACCCTTCGTGCGCGACTCCGATTCGCACTTAGGCGTTTTTTTTTTAAATCTGCTATAAGTTCATGTGTCCAGTTATTTTTTAATTGATTCCATTTTCTTTGAGGTTATTCTTAGATTAAAAATCATTTTCCATTAGTAGCAAAGCTGTCACTGAGCGAGGCGAGCTGTCACCATTAATGATTTTTATGTTTTATTTTTGTTTTCACTGTTATATTTCATTCACTATATTTTAGCACTTTTTGTGGTTTATATTTAAAATTATTTTACAAAAAGAAAATTAAATTTTATTATATATTTTAAAACAAATATATTTTGTATACTTATTTATATATATTAATTAATATCTATTTGCATGTATATAAGTTTGGAATTGTGTCCGATAAACCTTAATAGCTTCACCTATGGAGTGAAATGGAACTAATATGAAAAACTAAAAATTATCTAGCAAAATATAGCCGTACTAAAACTGTGTTCGAGTTAAAGACGTAAGTTCATGATTTTTTTTTTGCTCTCCATAAATACTAGATACGTTTTCTATTCTTTTGTCAGTTTAAGAGAGTTTGTTTATATGAAAGTAGGGCTATGAAGTTTACGTTAACAAAACGATCCCTTTGGCATAATTGCTTAAAATCAATCATCGTCATGCTGGTTAGACGGGTTTTATACCGAATTTTATGTTTTACACACGTATTTTTGCATATTGTATTTCTTAGTTGTCTTTTACGACAACCACGGGTACGTAATGAAGTGGTGAATAGTATTCTTACTTCGTCACCACACGTATATAAACCTATACTCTTCATAAAAATGTTATAAGCTGTTTACCCGATGTGTCAAATAACGGCTATTCTGCTCTGACCGAATTATACTGCTAATTTGCGGTTAAAATTGAAATAAAATTAAATATTAATACTTCATTATCTTAATGGTATTTTTGACACCTATATTTTATCATAGAACTTTTAGATCCTACACAATTTTTTTTTTTTTTTGGGTGGGCTGCGGTCGGCGCGCTCCACGCACCACTCCGTCCGGGGTGACAGAGGGGCGTATAGCACGCAACACCCGCAACCCACCCGAAAACCACGTCGCCTTCGTCGTTGGACCGACCACCGGAGCAAGGTTACTTGTCATCAGTGGTCGGCCCGACGGAATACCCCCTACCTGGGGTACCCTCACATCGACCGACGTCCCCACCCTCGGGGAGAACGTCGGTCTTTAGATCCTACACAATAACAGACGATGGATATAATGATGCAAGTATACATTTTAATACTATCTCTTACTATCTTTATTTTTTCATCGATCGTATGCAAAGACTGAAATTTTATTGCCGAGGGCGCGGGTGATATGACCGGGGAATTAGTCCGTTACCCGCCGAGAGGCCGTTAGCAAAGACCGACGGGGGGGACCTCGGTCGATGGAAGGGTGCCCTTCTAGGTGGTATTCCGTCGGCCCGACCACTGATGACAAGTAACCCTGCTCCGGTGGTCGGTCCAACGACGAAGGCGACGTGGTGTTCGGGTGGGTTGCGGGTGTGCGTGCTTACGCCCCTATGTCGCCCCGGACGGAGTGGTGCAAGGAGTGCGACGACCGCGACCCACCCTAAAAAAAAGAAGACTGAAATTGTAAATAAAAAAGTAAACAAAATTATAATGTATTATAAAATTTTCCTCTGTCCTGCTTTTAGCGTCCCCCATCGTGTCTATAGGTGTTACCTATTTGTAGTTCCTAAGATTTTTGATAATGTTAATTGTAGACCCAAGCTGCCTTGAAAATAGCAGTCCTTAAACTTGATCGTAGCGCCACCTACCGGCTTCCAAAGGCACTGTTTTTGTGGTCTAAAATCATATCATCTTGTGGTAAAACCACACTGTCAACAGTCATCTGTTTAAAGCCGCGGACTTGTCCACCCGAGATATTACCATATTAGCAAAAAAAAAAATCGACGTCTGAGTAGTAGCGATTTGTTACTGCACTTTGCTGGTGAGCGAGAGAGCCGAAAGTCTAACTTTCTGATGGTGCTTGCATGTAGTGGGTTTTGGTGATGCCTTCCGAATCCATTAGCGGCAGCACTGCTTATCATCAGGTGCGCTAATTTGTCACTAACAGCAATAAAAATTCGCAATTTCTCTTCTATTGAAACCGTATTGGAGCTCATTGTTATAATAGTTTTAAAATCGGACATAGCAAAGAACAATTTTCAAGTTTTATGTAAATTTGTATAGATGGAATGCAATTAATATTGAAACTGAACGAGTGACGTAAGCGTCATAATATTTTTAAATTACCTACCATCTCTCTTTTCTGTCATATCCATCCTGGCAAAGATCGCTTATCGCGATAAGGCCGCCCTTTCTACATTCTGGGTTACAATAATATTTAACTTTTTCTTGTAATTGGTGTACAAATAAAGAATTATCTATCTATTTAATAAACTTTCACTATATAGACGTCTTCTATACAAATTTGCTAACTCTATGGCCCCACAAATAAAAGGGCGCGCGCCTCCATCAGGCGGTACATGCGCCCAAGAGAAATCAGCGGCGTCCGTATAAGGTTCTGTTAATTATATCACTCTCCTACGTAAATATTACTCGTATTGCCACCAATACGGATAATTAAAAATCTTCTTTCTCTGTTCTTTTCATCCTAGATATTATTTTATCCATACTGGGAAGGGTATTAGCTTGTTTAACTATCCTAAAGCAAGCGGTTAGATTGTAATATTTTTTTTTGAGTTTCATCTTTCCTATTAATGTTATCCGATTTCTTTAGGATCATTTATACAGGGTGACTGGTAAAAGATTGTACATATTGAAGGAGGGTATTCAGTACTTGATTCTGATACCGAATATATAAAAAAAATTAGTACTTAAATTTTGAACTAATTATCTTATAAAAATATTTAGTTATGGACACATGGGATAGGTCAACGTACGGCAGCAATTGTAGGTACTAAACAGTTCGCGCATTGAACTAGTTACATTTTAGGTAAATATTCTACCTATGCGACTCGACCCAGTAGGTATTTTTATCGTCGCGGGCCGCAGACAGAGGTCAACGTACGCTGGCAAACGTATTGTTTTGATTAGAAACAAATCACTTTATCTCAGGATTGGTAAGAGCTATGAATCTGCAAATAACTTTAACGTGTTTTATGACATTATTCTTACACCTAGTTTAAGTAATTCTAGTAATAAATATCCAAAATCTTGACAACAGTGCTAACAAAACTGTTACTCGATATCGGTATCGGTGTATCGCCAGTAGGGTGACAATATTTTTGGAAGTCTTGTAACACTAATATTGTTGATGTTTACTATGTAGTTAATTAATATTATCTTCTTTTTAAACTTTTATTAGTTGCATGTGGCCATTATCTATCGTTTCCTTGAATATGTACAATCTTTTACCAGTCATACTGTATAACTGGCCCGACTTCGTTGCATCATGTAGAAAAACACTTCACTTTAATTTTTTTAGATTGTTCAAATAATAATGCAAATATCTTAGAATAATAACGTATAGAAGGTAAGTTCGCACACAAAAAGTGAAGCATTTTAATTGGAGCCTAATGGAGCTTACGCCGGCACCGTTCCATAGTATACAAGGTCACTGTACTGCACGTATGTACGCGACTCTTAAAAAATAAATAAGTAATTATGACGGTTTGTGCATTCAAATGGTGTCACAATACATTTGAAAAAAATAAAAAGTAGGTACATTAACATTACTTTTAAAAGTATTTCGACGATTTATGTTAATAAAAACAAAATTTGATTTCATTATTTGTATAGTGGTGTGCGTGTGTACGTGTGTAATCGCCTGCGCGCATCATCATCATCATCTTGCTCTTATCCCAATTACTTGGGGTCGACGCAATATGTCATCTGTTTTGACATATTGCAAAAAGTTTCGGCAATGACTTTTATGACCAGCCGCCTGCCTGACGTCAACCCTCCTTGGGAATGTAATCGTTGACCCAAATGGTACCAGATGGAGTTGGCCCGGGTCAATCTAGGGCTCTTAGTCGTCTTTTACGACACCCACGAGCAAAGCGGTGTGTGGTAGCCCACACAGCACATTTTGTCAATCGCTTGCACGCATGTATATATATATATTGTTTGCTTCATATTTTTGATGGCTTACGTATGGACACTATCCTTCTATACGTTATTATTCTAACAATAAGTATATTACACATACAATAGAGTAACACATATCTCTAATTGGTACTAGGTATTTGCTTAGAATAATAACGTATAGAAGGATAGTGTCAATACTTCGAATTCTCAAAACTTGAATCTAAAAATACTAATGGCGCGCAGACAATTACACACGTACACACGCACACCACTATACAAATTTTGAAATCAAATTTTGTTTTTATTAACATAAATCGTCGACTTACCTTTAAATGTAATGTTAATAATCTTTTTATATTTTTCAAATGTGTTGTGACACTATTTGAATGCACAAACCGTCATAATTACCTATTTATTTTTTAAGAGTTGCGTATGTTCGTGCAGTACAATGACTTGTACATTACGGAACGGTTCCGGTGTAAGCTCCATTAGGCTACAATTGAAATGCCTCACTTTTTGTGCGTGAACTTACCTTCTATACGTTATTATTCTAAGGGTATTTGTTATTAATAATGAGTATAGCTGAATACCAAACCATCTACACTAACACAAAACAGTAAGAGGTAATGAATATTTATATTATAATATCTGATGTTTACGCGAGCACACACGCGAGTACACATTGTAAAAAAACTAGATTCATAGTTTATCTCAAAGTGTAGTGAAAGCTAATTATAAGCTATCTGCTATAGAACAAAAATTTAAAACTACACAAACGAATTCAAAATTTCATAGACAAGAGACTAATTTAAATTTCGAACTACATTATCGACTAATAAAAAAATGCATTCGAAAATTGAAATCTTAAAAAAGAACGCCATGTCGAGCTTAACGGTCAGCAATAAAGGTACGCTCTAGTTTCGACTTTTTTCCGTGGGGTGACGGAATAAAAATACAATTCGCCATTCCCTATCTCGCCCGTGTAGGCCGTAAAAGACGATTAAGACATGCCTATAACATCTGTGCAAGAGAAGGAAAAGTGTAAATAAAAACAACCCGTGTGGTCGTGCGTGGTATGGTAAACCAATTTACCTCCCATTAAGGTTGAGGTTTGAGCCTAGCAGTGAGACATATATGTATAAGCTGAGAAGATGATAATTTGCAATAGAACCATACTTTAAAACTATAAAGAAATTAATGTTTTAGCCAGTATCACACATTGTAAATAAAACTACGGATTTTATAGTGTTTGTATTTAATTTTTGATTGCCCGTCGTTTCCAACACATTGCAATGTTCATGGGCAGACTAAGATGTCTCACGTCCAACAAGTTATCATTATTACAGAGATTTATAACTATCAACCCGCTACAGAAGATTAGTTATTAAACTTTAACCAACATTTTGGTACAAATTTATTGCCAGTATAAGAAGAAAATGATTCTATATGAACGCTGCAAAGTGTTCGAAACGTCAGGCAATAAAATCAAATACAAATGCGCTAAAATCCGTTAAGTAGTTTTGTTTATACCTAATATACAGAAACTGATCGAAATTTTCATAGACAAAAGACTAATTTGAATTTCGAACTGCATTAACAACTAACCAAGAATTGGATTCCAAAATTGAAATCTTAAAAATGGAACTCTGTATCAAGCTTAACAGTTAGCAATAAAGGTGCGCTCTGATTGGTCGGTAGGTGGCTAGACGGAGGGTGCATTTGCACAAAGGCATAGAAATATGTGACCGGTGCTAAACATTAACGATTATAGTCACCAAGTCAAGTCTAATTGCGAATTGGATGGTGTTATGCGCGTTACGGTATGTTATATAATTCTATATTATTTGGCCATCAATATTATCATCATACTTCATCATCATCATTATCGCAGTCCACATACGTCCCACTGATGGGCTAGGGCTTCCTCCACAATGGGAGGGAATTTGACTTACTATACCATGCCAGATCTTATGTGCATATTATAGCTCTTAGTCGTCTTTTACGACATCCATGGGTAAGATAGGGAATGGTGAATTGTATTTTTACTCCGTTACCAGATTATGATAATACCATCTCTTGCTCGTGGGTGTCATAAAAGATGACTAAGAGATACAATAGGCGTATAACATCTATGCAAGAGAAGGATAACTCGAAATAAAACCCTATGCCAACAAGGTCTGACCAGCTTTGCATAGTAAGTTTCCTTATTATTGTTGTTTCCTTGTAATTGTCGTATTGAGGAGGCTCGAGTCGAGCAATGGGACGTGTATGAGCCGACATGATGATTATTGTATTTTTACTCATTCACCATACGAATCAACTTAGATATACTTTATTATATTGATATTATTCTTAAATCAAATCTAAAAATGTAACATAATATCATCCAAGCTAATTGTAAGCGCGCGTTATCGCGAGACAAACGTGTTGGCTCCGCAACGCATAATCGTTACCACTTTTTCGTTTCAGGAAATTAGCGCCTTTTTGTATTGTCTCGTCCGTGATAGAAACTGTTGTGTATCGCTATTGCAATTGCACTTGTTATTCCTTTTAGTATTTGCTTTACGTAATTGGGACTGAGAATAATTGACTCAAGTTTTTACGAATATGGATTTTCTTTTATCCATCTATTCAGTAATTAATGTTCACTGTTGGACGTGGACCTCTCTATAGGAGCATAATATCATAATCGCCACTCTTGGCAGGGTTGGCAATTGGTGTTATAAATTGCCTAACATCCGTGTGGTGATTGAATAAAAATACAATTCACCACCCCCTATCTTGCCCATGGGTATCGTAAAAGACAACTAAAGGATATAATATGCAATTAAGGGAGAATAACATTGCCTATTAACATTTTTTTTTTTTTTTGTGTGACTTAGTTGTTAGCCTCAGATGGCTGTGACAACTTTACCCGGACTGGTGGGTGAGCGCTGAGGGCTCTCAACCCGCGTGCCTATTAACAGAACTTTAAGTCCATTTATAGCGATGATGAGTTAAGTATACTTACAAACAGTGGCGGCTGTACGTTAAGTGCGCTCGTGCGCTGAACTACCAATTCAAAAGATTTAATAATTATAATGTTAGTTCATCTTTATATTTTAAATTACTATATATAAATAATATAATAAATATTATTATTATTTAAACATAACATATAACAAATATAATTTCAAATTATGACGAAACAATTTAAACGCTTTACTAAACTATTAAAACTTATTTTCCCTGTAAAAAAAAACTCGTGCGCTGAGGCGAGCGCACGGGGACTGCTAATACAACTTGTATTAGTTATGAGTTAAATCGCCTGGCGCATGAGACAGAAGATAGTTCATAGAAATATACCGAAAAATGAGTCTGCTCGAGCGGCGCACGAGCGAACCGAACATTACCGAGAGCACTCGACTTTCGACGAAATATGCCTGGCGGCGGCGACGTAAGTAGGTATAGTTTCGATGTATCCTGTGACGCGTTAAATATTGTTTGTTTACATTAAGTAATTGTTTTATTATTTTGGTCTCAGTTCTATTCTATGCTTCGTGTACTGTGTGTAGTGTGAGTGTAAATGAGCCTAGCATGATAAAATTTTCAAAATAAAGTTGATATAAAATTGGCGAGACCGCCCGCCAAAGCCCTCGTTAAATTTAATAGGTAAAAGAGTTCAAATCAAAATACTCTTTGATTTGCACTCTTTTATAAATATTTTTTTAAGTGTGAAAACCAAATAAAACCACATGTTTCTATGTATGCCTACAAAATGTAATGAGTTCGATAATAATAAAAAATGTAATTTTTTTTATAAATTGTTGTTCCATTGCAATTTCTGATCTTAATACTTAGTGAGCAAGTAAAGTGCACCACCACTTTGATGACCCACCAGCCGCCACTGCTTACAAGTATGGGAGGGTACTCCTCAGGGGGTATGCCATCGGGCCGACCACTGACGACAAGTAACCCTGCTCCGGTGGTCGGTCCAATGACGAAGGCGACGTGGTGTTCGGGTGGGTTGCGGGTGTTCGTGCTTACGCCCCTCTGTCACCCTGGACGGAGTGGTGAGAAGAGTGCGCCGACCGCAACCCACCCCAAAAAAAAAGTATACTTACAAGTACCAGAACTCCTTATATTTTATTGATAGTCGTGAAAACTTCCGTAGTCATTGCCAATACAAAAAAAAAAACAAAAAAAAAAAATCAGCCAAATGCGAGTCGGACTCGCGCACGAAGGGTTCCGTACCATTGACTAGGTAAACAAGTGCCTACCTGTGGCCATTAGCGATATCGAGCAAAACAGGGCAAAAAATAGCGTTTATTGTATGACAGCCCTCCTTAAATATTTATTTTATGTTGTTTTTAGTATTTGTTGTTATAGCGGCATCAGAAATACATAATTTGTAAAAATTTCAATTGTCTAGCTATCGCGGTTCTTGGGATATAGCCTGGTGACAGACAGACAGACGGACGGACAGACAGCGAAGTCTTAGTAATAGGGTCCCGTTTTTACACTTTGGGCACGGAACCCTAAGAAAGCACTATACATTCTGCTAAACATGGCGATCATATCCCTCGTGGATGACTAATAGATGAATGAATGGATAGAAAAAGTCTTACGTTTCCCTTTTGGACAACATGTTTGCGCGCTTTAAGTTTTACTACAAAATAGAAAGAAAAGTCGCATAGTATAAGTAAAATTTTCTTGATCTGTATGTATGTAGTATATATAAATATATATATATATAATGTTGGTCGATCTATCTGTCTGTTTAATTAACATTCCGCCTCACCTCGGCGTCAAGACGCACGAATTAAACCGATATCACTTCGGCACTTATTGACGGGCTGGCTCGTGGTGTAATACGGGAGTTTTATTAATTTTATTACTTTTAATGCTTTATATATTTATCATCGTCTCCGCTCATACACATCCCACTGTTGGGTTTCAGCTTACTTTATAATACGAGCTAAATTGACCTAATATAATATGCTGATCAGATGGATTAGTATACGACTCTTTTAAGTTTTGTTTTTCTTGCTGTTATATTATGCACAATTTTTTTTTATCTTTATTTCGGTAAAAAGACGGCTTTATCTGAAAAGATAATGCCGCCCCCATTGGAACGTACATAGGTATTATAAGTAACTAATCTTAATTACTAAATTAAACAAACAGTAATCTATTCTTAATTACTAAATTAAACATATAAATTTGCTTGGCTTCGGCGGATAGAGGATCCGACAATATGCTAAAATATTCACAGACGTTATATACATTAAAATTAAGAACTAGTCTTTGCGCTTCGCTTCGGGCACATTCCATAATGATATGGTGAATGTCTTCAAAGATATTACATATATTGCAATTCGGCGATGTAGTTTTTCGCATCATGTAACCAAAATTATTTAGGGGAAAGTGCCCGGAACGAAGTCTTAAAGCTGTAACTGTATGACGTCTCATATCGGTGTTAGAAAATCAAAGAGTGTGAGGCAAGTTAGGCTGCATTATATTATGAATATTAAATACCGTAGTCAGTTTTTCCGATGGCCATGAGCATGGTGTTGAATTGTATTCATACCCTGCTACCACATAGAATATATATTCATCATCACTATCTCAGTCCATATTTGTTTCATTGCCGGGCTTGAGTCTTCTCCATAATAGGAGGGACAGTAAGCTACTATACCACGCTGGTCATGCGTCTTGATATAGGGTTTAATTTCAAATTTTACCTTGCATAAAGGTTATATGCATATCAAATACCTTAGTTGTCTTTTACCACACCCACAGGTAAGATAGGGGGTAGTGAATTGTATTCTTATTCAGTCACTAAATGTAATATATAATATATTTTATCAGATAACCGCAATCGGTTAATATCGAATTCGTAAAGCATTGTTTCTATCGCACATTACCTGTGTAGCGTTTTTCAGTTGTTGTACTAGTGCCAGAGAGTGTATTTGAGTCCCGTCAAAATATATATATAGATTTGCTAAAACCGCAGTGTTAGACAAAAATCTTGTAGAATAGATGCATTTTATTCTCTCAAAAATATTGTATCATTATGAAGCAACGAATTATATTTTTTAAATTGCTTTTGATTGCAGAAGAGCAAGAAGGATATCTGATGGTAAATGGTAACTCTCGCACATATACATCTGTAATACCAATGGTGTAATCAGGTCGCTGCCCTCTGTAAGATGGGGTTTGGACTTCCAGTTCTTTCGGTCACCAAACAAAGTGCAGTAGTAAATTGCTTGTACTCCAGCGATGATTTACTGGTAGCCGTTTATGGTTGCAAAGAGTATACTGCCAGTCAGCGTGGTCTTACAGCTAAATATAGAAAATTCATGTTTAAATAGAAATGCTCAATACTACACCATGAGCATACTGGAAGCATGCTCGCGAGACGAGCGTTCGACAAGCCCCGTTACCGAATCGACACAGGCATCCTACACATTAAACATTCTTCGATCGAAACATGTACAATCTTTAATTAAATACTAAAAATAAGAACATTACTATCGTATACTTCTCATAAATTAAATATTTTAATTATAATTTTTATCACCCCACTCCTACTTGTGGGTGTCGTAAAAGACGACTAAGGGATATATTACTCATATGACATCTATGCAAGAGATGGGAAACTCGAAAAAAACCCCAACACCAACCTGTCTGTCCACCACGGTATAGGAAGGTCCGCGTGAGGAAAGACCGACGACCGACGGGGGGACGTCGGTTGATGGGAGGGTACCCCAAATAAGGGGGTATTCCGTCGGGCCGACCACTGACGTCAAGTCACCCTGCTTCGGTGGTCGGCCCAACGACGAAGGCGACGTGCATCGCGGGTGGGTCGCGGGTGTGCGTGCTTACGCCCCTCTGTCGCCCCGGACGGAGTGGTGCGAGGAGTGCGCCGACCGCATGCCACCCCAAAAGTTTTCTACCTCTTGCCTAAATATTATATGCATATTATATCCCTTAGTCGTCTTTTAGAACACCCACGGGCAAGATATAGGTTTGTAAATTGCATTCTTTATGGATCGCGAGTTTAATATGTAATACATTTTTTGTTCTATATTCATAAAGTGTTAACAATTACGTCAGCTGACATTAATTCAACGAGCGTTATATAATCGAGCGTAATAGCTCAGAATCATTCAATACTCACAAAATAAAGTGCACAGCACGTAAAGAAGTTTTCACTTCATGAAAATCTTAGCGAATAAGTTAACATCTATTACAATAAAAAGTTTATAAAATACTGCACTCTATTAAGTTGAGCGGTTTGTAATCCTGTCTGTATTAATGTGGCCAATTTGTAGGAGGGCGCGATCACCTCATTTGTCGAGAGCGGGACACGCAAAACAAGTGGCTGTGTTGCCAATACAAAGATTATCATGTTCCCTGAAAATTTGCTATAGATATTATGGTTATTTATTTATTAAATCTATTGAAGATTTTTTTGCCTATATGGTTTCGGAGTAAGAATATTCAGCACCTCTTTTCTAGCCCGTGGGTGTCGTAAAATACAACTAGGATTATAATGTGCATATAACATCTACTGAAGAGAAGCAAAACTCAAAATAACGCCTTTATGAAGTCAAATGTTCTTTTTTAACTACAAGATACTAGTTGTAAACAATATTTCACTATATTTAACGATAGCATAGTTATAAAGTAACATGTAACACGCCTTTAGAAGTTTCTTGCTTAGTGTGTGTGTGATTCTGGTAGATCTATGTGAAAATATGAGACTGAACTATATTATTTAATTACTAGCAACCCGCCCTCGCTTCGCTTCGGTTATAGGTTATAGTCGTTTTACCCGCGTAGTTCCCGTTCCCGTGGGAATACCGGGATAAAATATAGCCTAGTTTACGCCCTGATATTATAGATTTTCATTAGTGAAAGAATCTTTGAAATCGGTCCAGCCGTTTTGAAGATTACCCGGAACAAACAGACAGACAGACAAAAATTTTTTAATTGCTATTTTAGGCATAGGTGTCGTGCAAATAACCGTGTGAGCATGAAAAAGTCCATTATTTTGACATTACAAACAGACACTCCAATTTTATCATTCATATATGCATTCACGCCTCTTTGCCATAGGGATAGACATTTCCATCCACTTGCTAAATTCTTGATATATACCATGTTTGCCTTCACATTTATTAATCTCCTCCTGCATGTCCTTCAGTTTAGGACACAAATTTACATGACAATTCATAAAATGAAACTAAATCAATTTTATATTTTTACTTCTCAGATCTTATACATTTCCCTGCTGAGCTCGGACCTCCTTTACAGTATAGGAGGGAAATTGATCTACTATACCACGTTGACCAGATTGGCTGCCATAGGAATTTTATATCGAGTTTTCCTTCTCTTGCAGTGATGTTACCTTTCAAATTAATAATTTTAATTTGAATCTTTGTGTATCATTTTTTTTATTGCCAACTGTGGCAAATGAGCAAGCAGCACACCTGATGGTAAGTGATACTGCCGCACATGAACCTTTCCAATACCAGGGGCACAGCCAGGCCGTTGCCTACCGTGAAGAAAATACTCTTCTTAAACCTCGGACATGTCATAGCGTTCGGGCAACACAGCAACAAGTAGTTCATTCCAGAGCTTGCACGTATGTGGGAGAAATGATCGCTGGAAACGTACAGTTGAAGACCATAACGATTCCAGGTGAAATGGTTGAACCCTGCTACGATGTCGAGTGGTACGTTGGTAGAATGGTGACGGTGGTACCAAGTCAAATAGTAAACCAAACAAACAAGACAAACAGAGTATCATATTCTATATTCGTCTTTTGCGAGAATTATGGGCTTGCTTTCGGTGTGTTGACGAAGTAAGAATACAATTTATCATCCCCTCTCATACCCGTAGGTGTCGTAAAAGAAGAGTAAGGGATATATAAACGCATATGACATCTATGCAAGAGATGGAAAACTCGAAACAAAACCCTATACCGACCTGTCTGACCAGCATGGTATAGTAAGGTCAATTTCCCTCCTATTATGGAGGAAGCTCGAGCCCAGCAGTGGGACGTATATGAGCCGAAATGATGGGCTGAAAAGGGTTTCGTTAATTATGTTCTTACTTCGTCAATACACGGAATAGTTTTCACGGAACATTTAGATATTTATACAGATACTTATATGGATTCTTCCTGTGGTGACGAAGTGAGAATATTCATCACTCCCTATCTTGTCCGTGGATGTCGTGAAAGACGACTCATCATCAGACTAAGGGACATAATATGCATTTTTTTATGGGACTATTCCCACCACACATTCCCACCATTGTAACTCCTGTAAGCCAGGATCCACAATGGTCTTCATAAATGACAACGAGGTTTGACCCTCAGGCAGTCCCGGGATATGATTTTAATTGTCTTGGGACCCGCAACAAATTTAATTAGAAAAGATTAAAGAGGAGGAGTTGGAAATAGAGTTTCCACTTCCCTCCTAGGCAAAGCGGGAGACAGGAAAACAAAATGACTAGTCAGCCAATAAGTAAAGAGGTGTACAGCTACGATAAGCGCAGCAGTTCCGTAGCATGGATACGGAAGAGCTTAACGGGGCCTATATGTGAGCGTTATTTATATAATATGCGCGATTTTATATAATATGCATATGATCTATACAAGAAAACTCGAAACAAAACCCTTTAAGAGTGGTAGGACCACACTGTCGACAGTTATCTGTCTACAGCCGCGGGCCGGTCCGTCCGGGGCAGTACCATGCTCTCGCAGAAAATCGACGTCTGAGTAGTAGCAATTTGTTACTGCGCTTCGTTCGGTGAGCGAGAGAGCCGGAAGCCCAACTTTCTGAGGGTGATTGCGTGTGGAGGGTTTTGGTGGTGCCCTTGGTATCACTGAGCCTCAATGCACGCATTCACACTCCCTTCACTTTCTTCGCGGTAGGCAACGGCCTTGTAAAGGTCCATGAGCGGCAGCAATACTTACCATCAGGTGTACTGTTTGCTCGTTTGCCACCGTTTGCAATAAAAAAAAAACCCTGTTCCGACACGTCTGACTAGCTTAGAATGGTAGGTCAATTCCCGATTGACGATGATTTATACTAAATCATGTACGTGAGATGAAGAAATAGATATACAATATGTCAAAAATCATTACTTTCTTAGATATAGTAGGATAATTACGCTTTTATTATGAAGGAAATCAGTATACGAGGAAGAAGCACTTAAAATTATACTGAATTTATAATTATTAATAAGTATTTGTCATAAAAAATCCGATTTTGATTGAATGCGATAAAATCTGTAAAAAATAGTATCACGTAGTCGTCTTTTACGACATCCACGGTCAAGAGAGGGAGTGGTGAATTTTATTCTTACTCCGTCACCACACGGAATTATGTAAAGCTTCCGTCACCACACGGAACCTTAAAATAAATTTAATTATTGTAGTAATAAGTATTCGATGCTAGCAAAAGTGGCTATCTATTGGTAGATATCGATTTATTTATCAGTATCAGCTCATTAATTTATTTGTAACGACAAATTTAACAAACACAAAATATTGACTTACCACTACCGCTGTACCTGTACCACTTGGTGGCTTTGATGTCTGACGTCGGCAGAATAAAAAAGGGACACTGCTGAAAATCGGCGTTGTGGTGTTACATTGACATCACAACAATTGCTAAGAAGTTATCCTTTTTTCTGCCGCAGCTGAGACGTTCATTCTATTACAATTATTATGTCTCCTTATTGAGTTTATTGATTTTTTGTGTTTTTCATTTATTGTAAGGTTTTTTTTTCTGTGTGTTTCTAACGTCTGTACTCTGTGGCACAAAATAAATACTTTTCTTTCTTTCATTCTTTCTTACTTATAAATAAATCAACCTATTATTAATGATCATCATCATCCTCTCAGCCTATATATGTCCCACTGTTGGGTTCAGGCCTTCTCTATAATGGGAGGTGAATTGATCTACTATTTCACGCTGGTCAGACGAGTTGAAATATGGTTTTGTTTCGAGTTTTCCTTCTCTTGCACAGATATTTTATGCTTATTATATCCCTTAATCGTCTTTTACGACATGATACTATTAGTAAATTAGTAAGAACATTACACCAGTTAAATGGTTACAATGATCCCAAATTTTAAGAAAACTCCCTAAAACTCGCAACACCAGTTTTATTTGATACAAGAACGTTTGTTAATCGTTAACTAATTAGTGTTTAATTAAACAACGCCATGTTTAAAACAGTCCGTTTGTAACTGCCGATTTGTGCCCCTTAGCTGTATAATAATAAATTATTAGCAGTTTTAATTTCGCTTATTAATCTTTGTACAAAAACATACTAAATATGACGAGGACTGAGACTGATTTGTTGGGATCGCTCGCCATCGTCACAGTTAGGTCTTCCATAGGCGTAGATTGCCGATTGTCTCCACTACGTGGGTAAACTACTTGGCGGATTTCACGGAACTTTAAATATCCATTGTAAACACATTTCCTTCAAAATAATACATGATTGAGCTCGAGCCTCCTTTATAATGGGAGGGAAATTGTTCTACTATACCGCGCTGAAATACGGAAATCCGCAGAAGAAAGTATGTAACCTACATAGCAAGAAGAATTAGCACGCTGAAATGGCAATGGGCAGGCAACATCGCTCGACAAACAGAGATAAAGTGAGTCGTCACTCACCACGTCTGGCAGATGTGAAACATTGAAATTATTTTGTACTAGCAATCCGCCCTCGCTTCGCTTCGGTTATAGGTTATAGTCGATTTACCTGCGTAGTTCCTGTTCCCGTGGGAATACCGGGATAAAATATAGCCTAGTTTACGCCCTGATATTATAGCTTTCCATTGGTGAAAGAATTTTTGAAACCGGTCCAGCCGTTTTGAAGATTACCCGGAACAAACAGACAGACAGACAGACAAACAGACAGACAGACAGACAGACAAAAATTTTTTAATTGCTATTTTAGGCATAGGTGTCGTGCAAATAACCGTGTGAGCATGAAAAAAGCCTATTATTTTGACATTACAAACAGACACTCCAATTTTATTTATTGGTATAGACAAGCATGTATGCATAAAAGAACAGATTACGACAGGAACTAATATGGCATAAAGTATTAATAAAATATTAGGAATTTTTCCAGAAAATGATGATTTTTATTCAATAAACATTTAATTAGTATACACTATAGGTATGCGAGCTCAGTGTGGCGAGATAGCGCACAGGCGTTTGCGCGCAACTTCACGTCGCCCCGTCTTACTCACAAACTACTACGTAGAAATTACGTATGTACACATATTTAACGTGGCGTTAACGCCACGCTACAACGATGGGGTTTACCCTTGCATATTTTGTCATATAGCGTGACGTCGTAATGCCACGAGCTGTTTGCGCCACACCGACGATCAGGTTCACCCTCGCCTATAAATCACATCAAAAATTCACATACAAGGTATAATTTTACATTAGCTACGAAACTCCTTAACGCTTTCAAATATCTTAAAATACTTCTGAAATTGTAAGTCGAACTTAATCAAAACCAAATACTCCCCGAAGCATTGATCTCGAGGCAGATCTAAACAAATTTGCGAAACACAAAAGCCTAGTGACAGAACTTTATAATAGCGAGAGTTCTCATTTATACACCTCAATACAACGTGTAGCTGATAACATCTAAATAACATTGAACTCATATTAAAAGGGCCCGAATCTCGATTGTTAAAAGAACTATACACAATGGAAATGGCATAAGAAGTATTTTACTGAAAACGTATACTTTTGATTATAATACTTGGTAAAGAAAGAAAGTAAAATATTTATTCTGTTCTCGTTAACTATTAAAAAAACACAACATAACTAAAGAGAAGAACTTCATCATCATTCACAATTGCAGTCTATACAAATCCCACTGTTAGGCTCGGGCCTTCTCTATAATAGTATTAATTGACTTACTACTCACGCCCTGGTGTAAGGTTTTACGTCGAGTTTCTCTGCTCTTGTATAGATGTTATCTGCATATTCCTTAGTCGTCTTTTACGACACCTATACTCAATAGACGGGGTGGTGAATTGCATTCTTACATTGTCACCTCACGGAGAAATACTTGGCAGAAAACACATACTTTCTGAAAAGAATTTATTCTGCTGTCGTTAAATCTAATGAAAACACAATATTATTAAAGAAAAGAAGTTCATACATACGTTTGTACATACAGATCAAAAATAATTATAAAAACTTAATTAATATGTGAATATGCATGTTTGTACGCGTATGTTTTAATGCGTGTATTTGTGTAAGGATGTAATTAATTTTAATTATTTTAGGTAGAAGAACATTGTCGACAGTTTTCTGTCTACAGCTGCTGTAATGGACCTACTATACCATGCTGGTCAAACGTGTTAGTTTCTAGTTTTCCTTCTCGTGCAATGGCCAGTAAACACTGAATATAGTGAGTGGATTTGGTTTCGCCGCTCAACCAACCCCAATTCACAGCAAACCAAGTAGATATATTAGTATATTTTACCAAAATGTAAGAGGTCTTCTGACAAAAACTGCCCAATTTCTGTCGCTACTGGAATCTTCTGGATCGGATTTGTTTGCCATCACCGAAACAGGCCTTAATGAAAGCATACAAAACGCGGAGTTCGTAGTCCCGGGCTACCATGTGATGCGGTGCGATCGCGCGGATGGACGTAAACATGGTGGCTTGCTTTTAACCGCAATTTGAACTACGGAGAGTGACACTGCCAGGTAACATTAATATTGATTGTTTCAAGTTCGAATTGGTTTGTGCCAATGTGTATAAACGAAATAATCTTTTATTTACATGTTGTACAGTATATATTCCTCCACAGTGTGACGAGAATGAGTATAATGGTACTGTTTAATATATTAAAAAAAAAATTGTACTAAGTATAGGAGTAAGGTATTAGTAATAGGTGATTTTAATTTGTATTGTAGCAACAGTAATATTGTAAATTATTTTGATTATTTTATGTCATTTTGCGAATACGTTCAGTGCAACGATGTGCCGAACTGTAGTAGTAGGCAGTTGGACCTGGTGTTGTGTGCGTGCAGCGGCACTGCGGTGAGCGCTGCGGATAAAGCGCTGCAACCCGTGGACGCATACCGCCCGCCACTGCACGTGAGGCTGGTGCCCGCGAGGGCCGCTCCTCCCGCGCTCGTTGCCTCGGCTGATACGATCAAGCCGGCTTCGTATGAACCCATCAACCGAGCGCAATGGAACTTTAATAAGGCTGACTTCCATAGGGTATACCAATCCTTAGCTGATATAGACTGGAGTGATTTATATTGTTTAAGTGACCCGAATGTTATATTGGATGCACTTTATGGTAGAATATATCAAGTTTTTAACATGTATGTGCCAATGAAGAGATCTAATTTAAGTAATAGTAGGTACATATACCCAGTGTGGTATACGATTGAAATTATTAAAGAAATAAAACTTAAATACGTACTACATAAGAGATATAAATCTAGCAAGTCTAGCGAGGACTATGAAGCTTTCTCACAGTGTAGGGCGAGAGTTAAGGCCAAAACGGTGCGAGCTCATGACGACTATCGGGATCGCGTTCAGTACCACCTAGCCAGTGAACCGCGAGCATTCTGGAATTTTATTAGGGTTAACACAGGAAACTCGTCCAAGCGCAAGATCATAAAAGACGGTAGGGTGTTATCTGAGTACGAGAGTGCCGGTGAGTTCGCCCGCTACTTCGAGTCTGTATATAGACCGGAGTCGGCGCTGCTGAGCGTGGCGGCGGCCAGTGGGGGCGCGGCGGACGAACCGGGCGCGCGGGTGGCGCTGACACTGCTATCGCCGCGCGATGTGTGCCACACGCTTGCACGCTTGCCGCCAAAGCGCTCAGTGGGGCCGGACGGCATCCCACCATTCATCTTTAGGGATTGTGGACCAGTATTGGTGAAGCCTTTGCAACATTTATTTAACGTGTGTATTAACACTGCAACGTATCCCGACCGATGGAAACTTACCCGAGCAGTACCGGTGCCGAAAGGAGGAGCAGGGCCTACGCCAGCTGATTATAGACCCGTTGCGGTTCTGTGTACACCGGCCAAGGTGTTTGAGACGGCCATCCACTCTTGTCTCTATCCGCAGATTAGTGCTCAGTTGTCCGACGCGCAGCACGGATTTCGCACTGGCCGGGGGACAACTAGTAACCTATTGAATCTGATGACGCATCTGGTGCCGGCAGTGGACGCAGGGCTACAGGTTGATGTCGCATACTTTGATTTCCGAAGGGCATTTGACACAGTCGACAATGACGTGCTATTGTCCAAGCTGGCCGGTGTGGGGTGTACCCCACACACGCTCTCATTCTTTGCCTCTTACCTACGTGACAGATGTAAGTATGTCGACTGTGATGGGCAACTTTCGGATCCCTATCCCACTAGGTCTGGTGTGAGTCAGGGCAGCAATTTAGGGCCCCTGCTGTTTATTCTGACGGTCAACGACCTCCCAAGAGTAGTAGGTAAGTCCATGCCTTTATTATTTGCAGACGATCTAAAACTAGTTATGGAAATAAAGGACAGCTCGGATCACATCATATTGCAACAGGACATTAATGGGATCCTAAAGTGGAGCCAAGATAATAAGCTATACTTCAACGTGGCTAAGTGCTCCGTACTATCGTTTAGCCGAGCAGTAGCCCCTAGTCAGTACCAATATGCCTTGGACGGATTACCGTTAAAGCGAGTCACTGAGGTAAGAGACCTGGGCGTGCAATTTGCGAGCGACCTACAATTTCGGCAGCACATTACAGATGTATGCAAGAAAGCGTACCGAAATTTAGGGGTAGTTCTTCGCCAGGCTAACACTTTTACCAACATCGGGGCCTTGAAAGCATTGTATGGAGCACTCGTAAAAAGCCACCTGGAGTACAATGCGGTCATTTGGTCTCCACACGAACAAAAATATAAAATAATGTTAGAACGCATACAAAATAAGTTCCTTAGGTTTTTATTTATGAAGCAGTATGGTGTGTATCCTGGGTATCCATTGCTGTATCCTTCATTATTTATTCTAGGAATGGTGGGATATAACAGGCTCGAAGTAAGAAGGGAAGTAGCTCTTGCCACCTACATATTCGGTGTAATGCGCGGTAAGATCCACAATCCGGGTATCTTGTCGGAGGTTCAGCTGTGCGTTCCGGACGAATACATAGGTCGTCGCCGGCGGCCGCCGCTGCTGGCGGTGCCCCGCGCGCGCACCAAACTCCTGCAGTGCACACCGCTGGTGCGGGCGCTGCGTGTGCTTAACACACTCTCCCACCAAATAGATTTATTCTCGTGTTCACTGAACGTATTCACAAAGGCCGCTTACTTCCTCTGTTGTTTAGAGTGACTTGTTTATTATTTTTTTTTTCTTTTAGATAGTGAGAACATAACACTAGGTATAATATAGATTAAGATAGTTCACTACTCTGTCGCATTGGGCTTGTTGCCTGTAATGATAGATGTAAGTTTTATAGTAAATAAATAAATGTTTTCTGCATATTATAAGCTCTCAGTCGTCTTTTATAACACCCATGGGCGAGAAATGAAATGGTGAATTGTATTCTTAATTCGTCACCACACGGAAAGAGCAGGATTATGCTTAGGTTATAAAAGGAATATGGCCCTACGCTCGGGATATCTCTGCAAGATAGAATTCGAAATACGGAAATCTATAGAAGAACGGGTGTAACCGACACAGCACAAAGAATAAGCACGATTAAGGGACAACGAGCAGGCTACATAGCTCGACGAACTAGAAACTGCTGGGGAGGCAATGTTCTCGAGTGGTAACCACGTATGTAGGACAGTGAACAGTATAGGACACCCTCCTCTAGATGGACTGATGATCTGGTGAATGTTACTGAGCGTCGTTGGATGCAGGCGGTACAGGACCGCACTTTGTGGCGAAACATGAGGGAGGCCTACGTCAGCAGTGATCGGCGGTGGGCTAAAAGTTGATGCAAAAATGAACACTTCTAGGTTTCTATATCTGCGGTATTCTTATTTTGTGAGGTATCGAATAGTGCTAGTTAATCCAACGTCGTGGGTATAAAGGACCGACAAAGAGATTGCCGATACAATTCGTGGCTGATACTATGAAATTCTATAGTGAACGTTTTAGAAAACTTACCACTTAACTATTACGTCTACAATGACTTTCATTTCGAATATATACTTAATCATTTCATTCGTGGTTTAAGAATATAATGTAACACTTCCTTCCTTACTCGTGGGTGTTCTAAAAGATGGTTGATGTATATAACATTCAGGTAAAATCAATGTAATATAAGGCAAACTTGACATACAAGCTGCAGCAGGTTTTCCCCTCCCTAGTGGAGCAGACCCGAGGATAGTGGAACGTATATGGACTTAGATGATGTAAGAGAGAGAGTGAGAGAATAACTTTATACTGCCAAAGGACAAACAATTACTATACGCAGGTCTTAAACTGCGCATCTACTGGAATCTGTTCTAAATGTCGTATTAATTAGGCCAGTGTTGGTAGCTATATAGGATAACTGAATTGTGACTTGTTATATCGTCTTTACGAGAGACATTTTAAACGCCATTTATAAGATTAATTTTTTCAGCTAGCATCTTATATCTTTAAACGAGCAATTCTTGTAAATATATATATTTTCAGGATCTCGGAAACGGCTCCAACTATTTTGTTGAAACTTGGCATACTAGAGGGCCCAAAAAATCGATCTAGCTAGGTTTTATGTATAGAAAATGTTGTTTTGTCAGTGTTTTTGGCAGACAATATAATGACATTAAATTTTAAAAGAATATGAATTAAAATTTTGCTATCAATGTCATGAGTTACGATAGCTCAGTGGCGAAGTAGTCAGGTTTCATTTTATTTTTGACATCGGCGACAAACGGCGTCGGATCGAATCTCGGTGTTTTTATTACTATTACTCTTTTTGTAATTTTTTTATATAATTTTCATTATTTATTTTTTTATTTTTAATTAATATATATCTAAATAAATGCTACAAAAATACTCCGAGCGAAGCTCGGTCAACCTGATATTTGTAAATAAGCAATGAAATGACTAAATAATCTAAATTATAAACACCCTTTTTTTGTGGTAAGCGATACTCTGGACATACCTCGTCCATTTCGGGGCAACGAAAGGATGGCATGCGACTTCATAACCCACTGTGTTTTATCACTGTTATTAATTTCTTGACATTTGTGGCCAGTCTGGTGGGTTATCCTTTCGGGTACCGTTCCCAAATTATCAATAACCTAGAATATGTAAGGCTAAATCTGAATAATTTAGAGTATCGTCTCGTTTCAGATTATATATGTCCCAATGCTGGGCTGGAGCCTCATTTGCAATAGAAGAATAATTGAGCTATTATACCAAGCTGGTCAGACATGTTGACACGGATTTTAATTCGAGTTTTTCGTCTCACAGGTGTTATATGCATATTTAATCCCTAAGTCGTCATTTACGACCCTCACGGGCAATAGAGGAGGTATTGAATTGTATTCTTACTCCGTCATCACACGGCAATTTAGTTTATACTAAAATCTAAATCATAACGGTCAGCGTTTAAGAAGTTGATAATAAGCCAGCCAAGTAAGAGATACCTGAATATTTATAAAACATTTTCGTAATCCTATTCTGAATACAAGTAAAATCGTTATCCAAACCTCTGTCAATCGGTGATCTTTATCGCGGGCATCATTAACTGAGTTTTGGAACAAATTCCATCGGAACATTGATACAAACTTGTTGGGACAATGAGAAACACCTTGCTAATATCCAGAGGGGACTCCCCTGATCGCATTCAATCGATTAACCCTTTCTCTGTTTACAGGTATTAAAATTTTCCGTTTTGTTACTGCTCTAAGTTTTGATTTGGATTTTACTAGATTTTGTATAAACTGTGTAAGTATCATCATCATTATCGCAGCCCACATACGTCCCACTGTTGGGCTCAGGCCTCCTCCACAATGCGAGGGAATTTGACCTACTATACCATACTGGTCAGACATATTGATATAGGGTTTCATTTTGAGTTTGCCTTCTCTCGCACAGATCTTATGTGCATATTACATCCCATAGTCGTTTTTTACGACATCCACGGGCAAGATAGGGAATGGTGAATTGTATTCTTACTCCGTCACCACACGGAAAGCAAAAGCATGTTTAAGCGTATCTCATTGTAATTTCTATGAATGAATATTCAGAGACGCAAAACTCGAAAAAAAAAGCCTAGTGGTAATATTATCTTAAACAATCAAATTATTTAGAGTATTATTTTATTTTTTAATTATAACTTTCAGCAAACTTAACTTTCATGTGGTGACGGAGTAAGCAGACCACACCCGTGGATGTCGAAAAAGACCGCTAAGGGACATAATTTGCAGATACTGTCTATGCAAGAGAAGGAAAACTCGACATAAAACCCTATGCCAACCTGCCAGCGTGATATAGTACGGTCAATTTTCCTGCCACTGTGGACGAGTCTGGAGTCTAGCAGTGGGACGTATATGAGTCGTCCGTTCCTTCTCTTACATAGATGCTATCTGCATATTATAATCCTTTAGTCGTCTTTTACGATGACATATCCTTCTTTAAACGAGGTTTAAGAAGAGTATTTTCTTCACGGTAGACAATGGCCTGGTTGTGCCCTGGTATTGCAATGGTCCATGTGCGGCAGAGTCATTTACCATCAGGTGTGCTGCTTGCTCGTTTGCCACCGTTGGCAAAAAATACCCACTGGCAATAAAGGGGGTGGTGAATTGTATTCTTATTCCGTCACCACACGGATAATAATCACTGCACAGATGGCGTAGTAATTAAGATACCGACTTACATACCAGTGTCAGGGTTTCAAATCCCACGCAGGACAACACTTTGTGTGATCCACAGATTGTTGTCCTGAGTCTGGATGTAATTTGTGTCCGTTAATTATACGTTTGTAAAGTCCCTCACAATACAAGGATTATTTCTTCAGTGCAGGGGGTTGTCTTTAAAAAAAATCCAAATAACTTGATTGTTTTAGGTTGATATTGCCACTAGTCTTCAGTTCTTAAGAACCTTACGTATTCACTAAACCCTTGGCCCGCGGACTTGGTCGGTGCCCGATCGGCTAGTCAAACAATGCAGCAGTTTGCGCTTAAGTTACATGTAACCGTGAATTATAGCTCAAGTTGTAGTTTTCATATTGTTTACCTTGTCGTGTGAACCAATACCAATGCTAAGTGATTAAGAATACTCGCTGAGAACAGTGAGTGGAATGGAGACGGCTGCTGTTTTATTTATTTTTTAGAACTGTTATGAGGAATAATGTAAATTTAGTGGTAAATTTTGCATTATGTATAGCTTTATAGAGGCAAATTGTCAGTAAAAATAGCATATAAATTTCGTAATGATTTCTGATGTTTACACGAATATTTGTCATTATAAATAAAACTATTATTACGGATTTTATTACGTTTATATTTGACTTTTGATTCGTGAACACATGGTGATCATGAACGCTGTAAAGTGTTCGAAACATTGGGCAAGCAAAAATCAAATACAAATATAATAAAATCCGTAAAATATAGCTTTATTTATATAAGTTTAATTTTACCAATTAGTCGTAGTAGTAATTTCTTAATTAATTATGTACACATTGTCAAGTTCCTATTTCCGTATCTGCGTGTCATCTCATCATCATTTCAACCCACAATAAAGTCCTCTATTTGGTTCGGTCTTCCTTCACAGTGAGAGGGAAATTGACCTACTATACCACGCACGTTTTATGTCGACTTTTCCTTCTCTTGCATAGACATTATGTGTTTATCATGTTACTTAGTCGTCTTTTACGACACCCACGGGTGAGATAGGGGAGGGTGAACTTTACTCCGTCAACAGATGGCTGTTTGCGTGTAAAAAGATAATGAAAATTTAATTAATTTTAATCAGTCATCATAAAGATTAAAAGATTTCTAAAAAATAATTTAGACGTCAAGTCAAATCTAGATACACTCCACGATTTTCTATATTCCACAGTCGCACCGAACTACACAAGATACAGTTCTCTAGTCAAATTCCAAGTGTTCTCTAAGTTAAACTGAAATAACTTATGAGAATCGGCCGATCGCCTTTGTCGTAAGCTAGAAGGCAATTATCATTAATTATTATTAAATGTGACATTTTAGTGATAAACGGTGTCGCGATAACTTGGGCAAATAACTCAAGTTAGGGGGTGGATGGGCCTAAAGTGGCGCGGTATTCAACTGTTTGATTTGCTATTAGCTTCCGAGGGTACAGTTTTGTTAGTTTAATTCAGAGTATACGGGGGTACCTTTTGACTTTCATTTATGGTATAACTATATAGGTTTTCTTTTATTAAATCACGTCTTTACATTTAAAAAGGTAGACTTATAAAATACATTTATACATATAAATAAAATTGAAGTGTCTGTTTGTAATGTCCAATTAATGGGTACTTTTCATGCTAATACGGTTATTTGCACGATAATTAGGCCTGAAAACCGGTTTAAAATTTTATTGTCTGTCCTTTTTTTGGGACTAATCCCACCACACATTCCCACCATTGTAACTTCTGTAAGCCAGAATTCACAATGGTCTCCATAGATCACACTGAGCTTTCACCTTCAGGCAGTCCTAGGAAATTATTTTAGTTGTCTTGGGACCCGCAACAAGTTTAATTAGAAAAAGTTAAACAGGATTAGTTGGAAGAGTTTGATTTCACTTCCCTCCTAGGCAATGCGGGAGACATGAAGCAAAATTGACTAGTTAGTCAATAAATAAAAAGACGTGCAGTTACGATAAGTGCAGTCATACCGGCCACCGACCACCGGTGCAGAGTTCCTTGATTTCAGTGGTCGACCCGACGGAATATCCCGAGGGAGTACCCTCTCCCATCGACCGCTCCCCGGGACGCCGATCGCCATCGTGAGGCTAACCTCTTCGCGGGTGCCGTACTAAATCCCCGGTCCGGTCACCCGCAGTCTCTACTAGGGTGGTATCAACCAGGCGCCCTAGTCGCCGGCATAATATTTTAGTATAGATAAACGTAGCCTCGCGCGGTGACGGATTAAGAATACGATTCACCATCCCCTTTTTTGTCCATGGATGTTATAAAAAAGGGATCATATGTGGTAGTACCAGACTCTTTTTCTCCTTCACCTTTGTTTTTTCACTTTACCATTCTTACATCGTAACCACACGAAAAATTGAATTCGCATCTTTTAGAAATCTATTTAAATTACTTATCATCATCAGTGTATCAACGTTTAATATTGTCTACCATTTATTCCGTCACCACACGGATTGGTCAGATAATCATAATAAATAATGGGTAAAATGGCGGCAAATTCGTACATTAACCAGCTAGCGTCATGGCTCTGAGTTATAACGCCTACCCAACATTTAGGCGAACCAGCGGCATTAGCATTAATTTAAAATATTATTTATAGTTTGAAGCTTTGTTTCATAGATGATTTGTAAAAACATGGATGAGGCATATTTTTCTATTCTTATTCATATTTTTTCCAATGTTGATTTTTTCTAGTATGTTTTACTGAAGACAACGACTTGGTAGCGGTGGTCCGCCATGATTTTAGAAAGGTTACACTACTGTTATAGGGTTCGACGCCGTTCCTTCCACTGCGCTGAATTGTTTGATTGCGGTGTGGATGAATTTAGAGACTGTCACTATATTATACTTTTCAGTATTTGTATGTGTAATTAACGGATCCGGGAGACATTGTCCTGTCTGAATTCAGTCTAATTGTCCATCTAAAAATCAAAAATATATAGCATATGATTTAACTCCCTTGGCTTCTCACTATAGGAAGCAACTTATTCCTGAATTTACTTACATACTAAAAGAGGTTATTAAATATAAAAAAAAATCAAAGTAAGCATTAAAAAGAGTTTGTATTTCTTGAATTATTTCTTGTATTTCTTGAATATGAAAGATCATTTTATATGTAAACATTTGTGCTCACCTTATTTTATCTTAATTTCTAGGTAATCTTCAACCTGACTGGTACATATAGATATCCATAATTTAATAGCTTTGAACACGAATCGAAGGTGAGGCTTAAAGACAATATTAACACCGTTTTTTTTTTGAAAAATTTTCTATAATCTTTCGGTATTTTTTCAGAAAAATAACAATAACAGACTCCACGTTTTTGAAGTATATACGATTACAGCAATGGTCTAGCTTCCATCCAGCTACTATCCATCAGTTATTGTCATGCACTGACGGATATTCATCTCTTTAACCATCAGCCTATAGACGTCCACTGTTAGACATAGGCATCATTACGTGAATGCCACTAAGAATAGTCCTGTGCCACTTGCATCCACTGGTTTCCTGCAACTTTCAAGATGTCGTCAGTCCTCCTAGTAGGGCAACCCTCAGCTCATCTGTCTTACATAACTGGGTTCGAACCTCCTTTACAATAAAAGAAATATTAACCTACTATATCACGCTGATCAGACGGATTTCATTTTGAGTTTTCCTTCTCTTGCAAAGATGCTATTTGCATATAATTTTCCCTAATTTTTTTTATGATACCTACGGGCAAGGAAGAGATTGGTGAATTGTATTTTTACTCCGTCACATGGAAAGGTCATCGTAATCGTATTATTCAGCCTATCACCGTCTACTGCTGGACTGTTAGATTCCTGTATGTTTCACCATAAGTTGCGGTTCTGTGCTGCCTGCATCCAATAACGCTCAGCAATTTTCACTAGGTAGTCTGTCCACTTCGTTGTCCTACACTGCGTCATTCGACGCGTGATTGCCACTCGAAAACGCTTCAAGATATACAATGCTTAAAATCTAAATAAAATACTCCAACAGGCCTTGGTATGATGATATGATAGTTCAATTTCCCTCCCAACATAGAAGGAACTTGAACCTAATACCATAATTTATATGGTTTGAGAATAAGAAAGAATTTAATGATTTCCGATGTTTACTCGAGTGTTGTAAATAAAACTGTTTTACGGATTTTATCGCGTTTGTATTTGATTGTATTTGACAATTCGTCCGTGACCATGAGCGTTGTAAAGTGATAGAAACGTCAGGCAATCAAAAGTCAAATACATACGCGATAAAATTCGTAAAATAGTTTTAATTACAAGAAAGAATTTGAGAATGTCCACATATTTGAGCTCAGTGATATTCGTGACTTTATGGTCGCATCGTGTTGATGATCTCGTTAAGGGTAAGATGACACCAAATGACCGTAATTATGCCGAGTTAAGGGGCAGTAATACGGCGGCATGTTTTTCCCGAATTCAGTGGTGTCTCCTGTTTCGTTGTTTATTAAAGTTTTTTATTTTTATTGTTATTGTACAGCTTTTATTGGTATCGGTTGGCCAAAGTTTGAGACAGATGGTGTTTTTAACTGTTATACACAATAGTGGAATATTTTTTAGTTATTTATAGTCTAACAAGTTATAATTGCGGTTTCGTACGCGTGGATATAGAGTTTGTCATTGAATTTTTCTCATTCGAAATGTTTGAATTAGTACTTTTTCCTAGATGAAAAGTGAATATTATTGCATCGATAAAATCCGTAAAAATGTATTTTTTTTCTATGTGTAATACTAGCGTAAATATAGTAACTCCTTTTTTGACAGGCTATGGTGGCTTGGGACCATATAGTCTGTCATTTTACCCTACGCTATCAACCGGCCCATTGCAATTAATTTCTTGACTGCAGATGACGAAAAGTATAAAGTTTTTGTAACCCTGACATGTATGCATAATTCAAAATAACCGCTTGAGGCATGATAACGTAACAAACAAATAGACAACATACCGCTGCTCAGATTTCTTAATCATCTCATCATCATCTTGGCTCATATACGTCCCACCGCTAGACACAAGCTTCTTCCACAATACAAGGAAAATTCAGTTACTATGTCACGCTAGTCAGATGGATTGGTATAGGGTTTTATTTCCGTTTCTCTTCTCTTGGACAGATGTTATA
The DNA here is from genome assembly GCA_032191425.1 of Lymantria dispar. Lineage (NCBI taxonomy): Eukaryota > Metazoa > Arthropoda > Insecta > Lepidoptera > Erebidae > Lymantria > Lymantria dispar. The sequence continues at coordinate 2,878,387 of CM063444.1, read as the reverse complement.
TGCCTTTAGTCTAGGGATGTGACTTGGAGGGAAAATAATCGATTTTTTAAATAATCGATTTTTTATTTAAAATAAATCGATTAAAAAATAATCGATTAATTAAAAACAATTAATCGATTATAAAATAATAGTTTTTTTCTCCCAACAGGATTATGATGACCTCTAATATAGTATGAAACAATCGAATTTCGAATAATAAAAAATCGATTATTAATCGATTATTTTTTTGTAATAATCGATTATTATAAAAATCGATTATTTTTCACATCCCTACTTTAGTCGTATTTTACGATACCCACGGACAAGAGTTAACTTTCTGTGTGGTGACCGAGTAAGAATACAATTTACTACTCCCTATCTTGCCCCTCGATGTCGTAAGAGACGACCAAGGGATATAATATGCACATGACATTTTTGCAAGAGAAGGAAAACTCGAAATGAAACCCTCATGTTTGACCAGCATGGTATAGTAGGTCAAATTTCCTTCCATTGTGTAGCAGGCCCAAGCCCAATAGTGGGATGTATGTGGGCTGCGATGATGATGACGTGCAAGAGGGTGGTAAATTGTATTCTTACTTCGTCACCACACGGAAAGTTATTAAATACAATATACATATTTTATAATGATTTATTGAAATGAAAATGTTAAATATAATAATACTATGATTAACATGCGTATATCTCTACGACCCTGTCGGCCATATTGGCTTCCCGGACATACTCCTATTTATGCTATTTTATTTATTTTGAGATACAAAAGGCCTTATCAGCGGATATATAGGCTAGCTGCCTGTTCGTATTCAGCTACCTGATTATACTAATGCCTACTAATTTTATTATTATTTTCCGTGTAATGAAGTAATGTAATGGTCATCATTCCTACTTTTTACAAGAATCGAATTAAGGGTCTAAGCAGATAACATAATTCATTCTTCATTACAGCTTATTACGTCCCGCTGTTGAGCTCGCTTGAAGATAAAATCAAGATTGTCAATAGTTAGCATCCAGCGTATTCTAGGTTACTTCGGACATGTAGCCAGGAGGGGTCCAGACAACTTGGAGAAACAGATCATGCTTGGCAGAGTAAAAGGCAAGCGCTCCCGTGGCAGAGCTCTCTACCGCTGGTCTGACCAAGTAAAGGAGGTCCTTAATCTGTCCATCACCACCGCTCTCCGTTTGGCTGAGGACAGAAACTCGTGGAGGAGCCTAGTAAGGAGTACCGCCGAAGCTCACGAACAGAGTTAGACACGACCTTCAGATAATTGAAGAGCACGACGACAAAGAAGAGTTGAGCTCGAGCCTCCGTTACTATGGGAAGGAAATTGACCTTACTATGCCACGCTGGTCAGACAGGTTGGTATAGGGTTTTAAGTCAAGTTTTCGTTCTATTGCAGTGATCTGATCTGCGTATTATATACCTTAGTCGTATTGTACGACACCTATGGGCAGATAGTGGTGAATTGTATTTTTACTCCGCCACTGCACAGAAAAAGCAGATAACATCATTGCAAGAGAAGGAAAATTTTAAATAAAACGCTATACCAATCCGCCTGACCAGCATGATGTAGTAAGGTCAATTTCCCTCCTATTGTGAAGTAGGTTCGAGCCCAGCAGTGGGAAATATATGAGCTTTAATGATGATGTTGTTGAATCAAAAAGAATTGCCGTGTGCTAACGGCATAAGAAGCTATTCTTATTTGTTTATAAAATTTTTAATTATTTACCCGATACACAAAATAGTTATTAAATATTGACCCACATTTTGATACAAATTAATTGCCAGTGTAAGAAGAAAATATGTAATTCTATATGAAAAAATTAAATTGTTTATAGTTAGTAATTATTTAACATTAAAATTAATAGTAATTATGTTTAAAAATTTTCTGCAAAAACGATGACTTGTTGGACGTGAGACATCTTAGTCCGCCCGTGACTATGAACGCTCTAAAGTGTTCGAAAAGTAGGGCAATCAAAAATCAAATACAAACGTGATAAAGTCCGTAAAGTAGTTTTATTTAAAATGTGTAATACTCGCGTAAACATCAGAAACCATCAGATGACTAAGAGATATGCCATATATGTGACATGGGTGCTCTTAAACAGGTAAGACTCGAAATAAAACCCCATACCAACCCGACTCATCAGGCTGATAGATGTATTTCCCTTCAATTTTGGAGGCTTGAGCCCAGCTTTGGAACGTATATGAACCGAAATGATGATGATGATGACGTAAGAGAATATTACTGAGGAATTTAGGGGTCCTGGCCAGGGTGGGGCTCTGTGGACGGTTCCCTTATGGTAACGCATTATTGATATTGCTGACAAGCTTTTTGTTATTTTTTTGTTATTGCCGATGGTGACAAAAGAGCAAGCAGCATACCTGATGGTAAGTGATACAATTCAATACTATTGAAGATCATAACGTTTCCAGGTGAAGTGGACGAACCTTGCTACGGTTTCGAGCAGGGATCGGTCATGTCACCTGGAAACGAAACCAAACAACAAAAATCTTAAGTTTTCGCGAGTATTATACATTATAAAAAAAAATATTTGCTATTTGTACGTGTGGTGACGGAGTAAGAATACAATTCACCACTCCCTATTTTTCATGTGGATCTGGTAAAAGACGACTATGGGATATAATACATAACATCTGTGCAAGAGAAGGAAAACTCGCAACCCAACATGTCTCACCGGCATGGTATAATAGGACGTATGTGGGCTGCGTAGATGATGACGATTCGCTATTTAAAAAAATCGCGATAAAATCCCTAGAACTAGTTTTATTTATAAAAATAAATAAGAGACATTTTGTTGAAGATCTGGATTTCTAGATGATAATAATATCTTATCTAGTATCGTAGTATGAACAGCGATCGTGCAGAGACATCCTCTCAATAAACAAGCCTTCTCATAGTGACCCGTGTTATCTGACTTTGATGGGACACACCGCCGCGTTGGTCCGAGGGTAGTTTTAAAACGTGCGCCCCACGCCGGTAGTTGTAAATAATTACGGCTTTTGTAGTTTTTGCCCGACGATTATACGTAATGGTCGGGACCCTGTAGTTACACGTGTATGTTTGGACAAATGTAATCGCTTTCATATCGTATGTTCTACTCATTAAGGTTTTTGGGTTGGTTTTGTATTCTCCCGCCTGTTTATGTAATATTTTGAATGTTTGGGATACCGATATATATGCATATATAATCATAATTATATTTTGTTCTAAATTCTGTAAATTGTTTTTCTCGTTAAATTTATTTAACGAGGAAAACATGGCTACGATTGGGTAGCTAAACTCATACTTGGCATTTTTACTACATGTAATTTTGTATTATGATACAATATGCACGGACTGCATAGTAGTTATGATACCTACCTAGCGTGGCAGTGTCGCGGTTTTAAATCCCACGTAGGACAACACTTTGTGCTATCTACAAATTGTTGTTCTGAGTTTGGATGTAATTTCTGTTCGATAAGAACATGTTTGTTTTCCGTGTGGTGACGGAGTAAGAATACAATTCATTACGTGTCGTAAAAGACGACTAAGGGATCAAATATGCATATGAAACTATGCAAGAGAAGAAAAACTTGAAATGATACCCTGTACCAACCCGTTTGACCAGCGTGGTATAGTAGACAATATGAGGGATAATGCGGAGGAGACTCGTGTCCTCTGTTGGAACAGTGGGACGTATATGGGCTGAAACGAAGAACATGTTTGTAAAGATCCTCGCAATACAGGGATTATTTCCTTAGTGCAGGATGTGTAACATGGAATTCTTCAGATTTTGTGGTAAATATTCTTTTATTTTCACATGTACTCGAGACAGAAGCACAGGTCTTAATCGTGATTTTTTAGTAAACCGCGTGAAAATATCTATTTTTACACTGGCAATATCATCGCGTAGCAGTTGTTATGACTGCACTGTTAAGATACCGACATTCAGTGTCAGTGTCTAGGGTTCAACAAATTACGCCGATAACATCGATGTCAGAGAAGGAAAACTTGAAATGAAACTCTACATCAACACGTCTAACCAGCGTGGTATAGTAGGTCAAATTCTCTCATACAATGTTCCTAGGAGGCCTGAGCCCAACGGTGGGACTTATGTAAGATTATGATGATGATAACTTAATTTTTATTTATTTGTATAGATAAAAAATCAGTTGGTATTTTCCGTGTGTTGATGGAGAAATCATGCAATTTACCATCTCCTCTCTTTCCCATAGGGATCGTAAAAGGCGACTAAGAGATATTTTGTGCATATAACAACTATGCAAGAGAAAGAAAACTTGAAATAAAACCCTATATAAACCCTTTTGACCAGCGTATTATAGTAGGGTAGACCAGCTAGACCAGCGTATTATGATTATGATAATGAAAAGAAAAAAAAACATAAAAGAAATATAATTAAAGTTACCTATAATGGTTGCATTTATTTCTAACAACATAAAAGTCTAACAAAAAATCGTTGTCTATTACTTAAACAAGATCTGCTACCTATATTATAGATAGACCATCAAACTGTATCAAGATATCATAAAAATGGAGCAAATTCATCTAGAAAGTATAGAAAAAAAAAACGGCCAAGTATAGTCCCCGAGGACGGTTCATACTTCCGATACGGAGAACTATAACATAAACATGGTACACACTATTAAAACTTGGACTCGTTTTGTAAGCCGAAATATTATACGTTCTACCTTCTATCTCGATGGTTGTTAGGGTTGCCAGATACATTTACATTTTAACCCCCTGACATTGTATAGGTAAAACTATTTTAAATTTTATCTAGTAATAGTTTTTCGTTATTTTATAGTTTCATGTCAAATGATAAAGATTGTTTTGGCTTGCGTTATGAAGTTTAATCTAGATTTAAAATGTAAGTTACATTGAAATATCTTGATAAATATTTTAGTACTTTAATTGGGACATTCATAGCTCAAATACGTTCCAAGGGCATCGCCAAGGGTGGGCAGGGAGGTGTGGCAGTTGCCCCAAGCAAATCAAATTGATTTAGTTATTGCGCTATCGAGGGCTTATGAAGTTTTATACATTGATATTAGAACCGTTCTTATTACAATCGTCATCGAGGCAAAGATTTCCAAAGTATAACGCTTTATGCTTTCGACTGTACCAGGCGTTCATATTTTTTATCCTCCATAATATTGCCCCATTGGCCCCCTCCTTAGTCATAAGCTGACGATGCCCTTGATACGTTCCACTGCTGAAATCGAACCTCCTCCATATTGGGAGGAAAATTGACCTATTAAATCACGCTGATTAGACAGGTTGGCGTAAGGTTTTATTTCGAGTTTTCCTTTTCTTGCATATATGTTATCTGCATTTTGTAATACCTTAGTCGGTTTTTTCGACACCCACGGGCATGAAAGAGGGTGATGAACCGTATTGTTACTCAGTCACCACATGGAAGAATCGGGAATACCACTGAAGTCAAGGAGCTCTGCACCGGTGGTCGGCCCGAACGACGAAGGCGACGTGCTATAGGGTAGGTTACGGAGCCGCGCGCCGCCCCTCTGTCGCCCCGTACGGAGTCGAGCGGCGGATGCGCTGACCGTAGCCCACACCGAAAAAAGAAATGTCAGCATTATTATGCATACATAAAACTATTGCCAATAACTTTTGCAATATGTAGTACTTGCAACCCGCGTAGTTCACGTTCCCGTAGGAATACCGGGATAAAATATAGCCTAGGTTACTCCCTGTCCATTGGTGAAAGAATTTTTGAAATCAGTCCAGCCATTTTGAAGATTACCCGGAACAAACAGACAGACAGACAAAAATTTTTTATCTGTGTTTTAGGCATAGGTGTCGTGCAAATAACCGTGTGAACATGAAAAAAGCCTATTATTTTTACATTACAAACAGACACTCCAATTTTATTTATTGGTATAGATAAAAGAAAAGTAGATATTGTCAGGTCCAAGTAATTGTGATAAGAGCACTGTTGGGCTCGGGCCTCCTCCATAATGGAAGGGTATTTGACCTACTATACCACGCTGGTCAGACGTGTTGGTATAGGGTTTTATTTCGAGTTTTCCTTCTCTCGCATAGATGTTAAATGCGTTTTATATCCCTTAGTCGTCTCGTACGATCACCCACGGGTAAGATAGGGGGTGGTGATTTGTATTCTTACTCCGTCACCACACGGAAAAGGCTCGGGCTCGGCTCGGGCTTCCTCCATAATTGGAGGGGAATTGACCTACTATATTGCTGGCATCAGATGGGTTGATATAGAGTTTTATTTCGAGTTTTCCTTACATTGTATAGATGTTATATCCATATTACACCCTGTAGCCATTTTTACGACACCCACGGGTAAGAAATGAAGTGGTAAATTGTATTCTTACTCCGTAACCACACGGAGACATTTTCAGGTTAAAAATATAAGGTCCCCCCCCTCTTACTTTCCTATGGGAGTGGTAAAAATTGCTTGAGGGATTATTAGAAGAATGGTTAGCTCCAATATTATGATATTAAGGGCAAGTTATAATATTAACAGTTTTCACATATCCACCTAACAAGCAGAGCGATTAAGGCAAGGCGTTTTCTTCAAGCCAAATATGAACAAGATCTGTGACATTTTTCTTGCTGGCTGCTTCTAGTGATATGCTCTATATGTCATTTTTTTTATTGCCAGCAGTGGCAAACGAGCAACTAGTACACCTGATGGTAAGTGTTGCTGCCGCTCATGGACCTTTACAAGGCCGCTGCCTACCGCGAAGAAAGTGAAGGGAGTGTGAATGCGTAAATTGAGGCTCGGTGATACCAAAGGCACCACCAAAACCCTCCACACGCAAACACCCTCAGAAAGTTGGGCTTCCGGCTCTCTCGCTCACCGAACGAAGCGCAGTAACAAATTGCTACTACTCAGACGTCGATTTTCTGCGAGAGCGTGGTACTGCCCCGGACGGACCGGCCCGCGGCTGTAGACAGATAATTGTCGACAGTGTGGTCCTACTACTACTATAGATATATAGATTACATTAGGTCTTACCTAATACATTAAGGTGTTACCTAAAATAATAGGTGTCATTGGTGCAAACAGCCATAAATCTATGCCGCATTTCTAAGCGTGTGTGTGTTATTCATCATCATCATTATTTCAGCTCATATACATCCCACTGTTGGGCTCGAGCCTCCTCCACAATAGGAGGGAAATTGACCTACTACACCATGCTGGTCAGAAAGGTTGGTATAAGGTTTTATTTCAAGTTTGCCTTCTCTTGCACAGATGTTATGTGCATATTATATCCCTTAGTCGTCTTTTACGACCTCCACGGGTAAGATAGGGAGCGCTGAGTTTTATTCTTACTCCATCGCCATGCGGAAATGTTATGAAAATTTGTTAAATGTTAGGCCTATTATAAAATTTGACAGCCCTGTAGCTGGCTCGTTGTCCGGCGCAGTCCGGTTGCTGTCTCATAAACATGCCCCCAGTATCAGCGCGTAATCTTCCGGATTTGTCGATCAGCCGGGCTATCCACTGCCCAGATTTGTTCGGGGCTTTGCCGCCGATATGCCACATACATTTTGCTTTTCTTGTGCGATGTTTATGTACAGGTAGGCTTTGTTTACTGATATTCGTTACTCGTTCTTTGATTTTTATTTGGGTTATTTATATGTTATTTTAGATTATTTATGTCTAGTTTTATGTTTTAATCTGAGTTTGACAAATAGATTTGTTTTGCCATTGTACACGATTACGAATGAGGTTCGCGACGATTGAGAATGAGGTTCGTGAAACTTCTTTCAATTTGGCAATATTTACTTACTTAACATTTTTTTTTATTTTTTCCAGACTTTAGTTTCGAAGTCGTATACAGAAGTGTAAAAACATAAGTGAACTCTTCTTCACATAATTTTCAATTCCAATAATAGGCCTATTACCCGGATCGAGGACAGTTCCAAACTTTGAGCTTGTTTTTGAGAGATTTTACTGAGCCTACCTTGAAAGTTGAGGCAATCTGCGTAAAATTTTAACAGCACTTGCTGACCTAACTTTTGAATCCTAATATGAGAGATCAGGATTGCAGTAGCATTCCTATATTGTTAAGCAAGCAGCATACCTAGTAATAAGTAATACCATTGGACACAGATCTTAGCTCTGCCGGGGCACAGCTAAACCGCTGTCTACTGTGAAGAAAATGTTCTTCTTAAACCTCTTTTTAAAACGAGCTTTTCATTTTATTTATTAATAAAAAAAATAATGTTGTTTAATATGTGAGTATGACAAAACTGTTGATATCTAGAGCATCTCATGCATATTGATGACGTCACGCGAAGACGGCGCCAGTAATCAACATGACGCTGTCGACTCAATTACGGTCAGGTTTTAACGTCTTACTTGTTTGTTTTATGTTAAAAATATCTTCACGCTCTAACCTCAATAAACAAGGTAACTGAATTGATTAATCTTTAAAAGCTATGAACAATATGTTTTGACAATGATGACAAAATTGAAAGTTAGTCAGTTATAAATACATCATTATTCAGCCTATTGCCATCCACTGCTGGGCGTAGTCATCCCTTATGTTGCCCTATGAAGTACAGTACTGTGTCGCTTGCATCTAAAAACACCCAGCAACTGTTTTTTTTATTAATTGATTGATAATTTATTTGCAGAATATGGGTTAACAATAAAGATAATACAGTCAATCCATACTAATATTATAAATGCGAAAGTAAGGATGTTTGTTTGTTTGTTTGTAACGGTTTCACGCTTAAACCGTCGAACCGATTTCAAAAATTCTTTCACCAATGGAAAGCTATAATATCAGGGAGTAGTAACATAGGCTATATTTTATCCCGGTATTCCCACAGGAACGGGAACTACGTGGGTAAAACGACTATAACCTATAACCGGAGCGAAGTGAGGGCGAGTTGCTAGTTATTTATAAAATAGGATATTAAAAAGACAGTGTGGTTACGAATTTAAGGGCTGATAGTAATTAACGACGGGAACTACGTGGATTTAAGCGACTGAAACCGAAGCGAAGCGAGGGCGGGTTGCTAGTAATACAGTAAGTTCGGTGCCATATTTGTCATCGAAATGCAAATTATACAGTCCATTAGACATGTCAAAGTAATGTAAGTAAAATTTAATGAAGTGATTATTAATTTGATGAAATTGTCAAATGGATTAATAATTATCACATTACTCTAAACATACACATTATTCACATTATATTATTCGTACATTATTCCAAATTATAACTTTCACCAGGTTGTCCTAGTGCTAGTGTGGCGTCATACACTGCGTAGTCCGATATGTGTCTTTCTTTCTTTCTTTCTTTCTCGTGTCATGTCGTGTCGTCAAGCGATGTGTTCTTCCCATTGCCACTTCAGAGTACTAATTCTTCGTGTTATGTCGGTTACACCAGTTCATCTACGAATTTATTAATTCAAACGCGATACAATTCGTAGCACTAATTTTTGTTATTAATTCATTGATCTGATTAAAAACTTCTACCATTTGATAAATCTTATATCTTTAAACGAGCAATTCTTCTATATATCTATATATATTTAGGAGAGGCGAGTTTTGCGAGCGATATATTGACTCATCACCATATCTCTGGAACCATAAGGCGTACAGACTTGAAATTTGGCAGAAATATTCCTTTCGTCGAGTAGAGGTCAGCTAAGAACGGATTTTATGAAATTCCACCTGTAAGGGGTGTTGTGGGGGCGTTAACGATAATATACATATAAAGGAACAGGGTGAGCCGAAGCTACTGAAGCTAGAAAAATGGAATTTGAACCGTAGTTCCATTTCGTGACGTAGGCACCCACTAAGAAAAGATTTTTTGAAATTCCACCCCTAAGGGGGTGAAACGCAACGGTAAAGTTTGTATGGAAAGAAAAAATCTTTAGCTACTGTCTTCAAATTAAGTACAAATACTCTTTAATAAAAATAAATAAATACGTATTTCTGCGTTTGTCCATTTTCATCCTCTAAGGGTGTAAAATAGGTTGAAAGATGTCAGTTTACTGACTTATCACAGAACCGAAACTACTGAAGCCAGAAACATGAAATTTTGACATTAGTTTCTTTGCGTGACGTAGAAACCCACTAAGAAAGGGTTTTTTGAAATTCAACCCCTAGGGGGTAAACCGCAGTAACAAAGTTTGTATAGGGAGAAAAAAAATCTACATTGATTTTCTTCAAATTCTCCAAAAATACTCTTTAGTAAAAATAAATAAACACGTATTTCAGCATTTTTTTATTTTCCCCCTCTAAGGGTGTAATCTATACCAATATTATAAAGAGGAAACGTTCTTTATGAATAAACTCAAATACCTGGACGGATTTCGATAATTTTTTCACCATTAGAATGTTACAGTATCGCTGAGCATAGGCTATATTTTATCCCAGTAAACCCACGGGAACGGTAACTACGCGAGTAAGGCGACTGAAACCGAAGCGAAGCGAGGGCGGGTTGCTAGTATATATATATATACACCTATATATATATATTCAGGATCTCGGATACGGCTCCAACGATTTTGATGAAACTTGGCATACTAGAGGTTTCGGGTCCAAAAAATCGATCTAGCTAGGTTTTATTTATAGAAAATGTTGTTTTGTCGTTGTTTTTAGCAAAACAATACAATGACCTTAAATTTTAAAAGAATATAAATTGAAATTTCGTTGTCAACGTCACGAGTTACGATAGCTCAGTTGGGAAGTTGTCCAGTTCTCTTATTGTTTTGTTTAAGCATTCAAATAGCGTCGGATCGAGTCTCGGTGTTATTATTAATCTCTTTTTGTATTTTTTTTCATTATTTAATATTTATTTTTTATTAATATATATCTAAATAAATTCGACAAAAATACAACAAAAATATTCCGAGCGAAGCTCGGTCAACCAGATATTATAAATAAAATTAGAAAATAAAAATACCTTCTTTACATGTGATTAAAAGATAAAGCTAAAATGTTTACCAATTTTTTTTCCGTGTGGTGACGGAGTAAGAATACAATTTACCACCCCCTATCTTGCCCGTGGGTGTGGTAAAAGACGCTTAAGATATATACGCTTGCCCTAGCCGAGGCCGCGGGTGACCGGACTGGGAATTTTAGTCCGTCACGAGGCTGACCGCGTGAGGGCGACCCGGGACAGTGACGTCGAGAGGACCCGAAAAGGTATTCCGAGTGGGTTAGGGACCCATGCGCCGTCTTTTCGTTGCCCCGAACGGAATGGACGGCGTGTGCGCTGACCATAGCACACCCATAAAAAAGGGATATACCCTTAGAATGATAACGTATAGAAGGTAAGTTCGCGCACAAAAAGTGAAGCATTTCAATTGGAGCCTAATGGAGCTTATGCCGGAACCGTTCCGTAATGTACAAGTCATTGTACTGCACGTACGTACGCAACTCTTAAAAAATAAATAGGTAATTATGACAGTTTGTGCATTCAAATGGTGCCATAACACATTTGAAAAACTAAAAAAGGTTTTTAACATTACTTTTAAAAGTATTTCGACAGTTTATGTAAATAAAAACAAAATTTGATTACATCATTTGTATAGTGGTGTACGTGTATAATCGTTTGCGCGCCATTAGTATTTTTAGATTCATGTTTCGAACGTTCGAAGTACTGACACTATCCTTCTATACGTAATTATTCTAAGGATATATAACCTTGTAAAAGGGCATAGCCGGATTAATATGGGAATTCTGCCCCCATCGCTTTCTTGAGTTATACTTAGGAGGTCGATTTGGTGTCGGATGAAAATAATTCACCTCAATTTTTAGCTCTTTAACTCAAACGGTACCCGAGAAATAAAAAAAAAACTGTTTTTTCGAAATTATTTTTATTTTTATAGTAAAATTCAGAATTAATTTATGATGATTTTTTTTCTGATTCTTACAAGTCCAAAACATGAAAAAATAATATGATTATGATTTTTCAACTGAAAGTCGATTTTTAACGAAGAAAAGAAAATCATAATAAATTTTTTTAACCTTTTTGAAATATGTCACTCACCATTTATGCAAGAGAAGAAAATCTCAAAGGAAGCGTCTTATAGTAGGCCAATTACCCTCCTATATCGGAGTAGTTTCGAGCACAGCAATGGGACGTATGTGAACTTAGATCTGATGATTAAACACCACATTATTTTATGAAATCATCATCACTATCATCATCGCAGCCCATACACGTCCCACTGCTGGGCTCGGGCCTCCGCCCCTATGGGAGGGAAATTGACCTACTGCACTGCGCTGGTCAAACGTGTTTGTATAGGGTTTTGTTGCGAGTTTTCCTTCTCTTGAATAGATATTATATGCATATAATATCCCTCAGTCGTCTTTTATAGCACCCACGGGCAAGAGCGGGGCGGTGAATTGTATTCTTACTCCGTCACCAAACGGATAATTAATTATTATTTATGAAATCAATTTTGTTATAATTAATCATCGTCATCTCCGCCCAAATATGTCTATCTCAGCCCAAATACGTCCCATTGCTGGGTTCGAGTCTCCTCCACTGTGGGAGGGAATTCGACCTACTATACTACGCTGGTCAGATGTGGTGCCCTAGAGTTTTATCTCGAGTTTTCCTTTTTTTTGCGTCGATCTTACTTGCTTATTTGATCCCTTATTCGTCTTTTACGACACCCACAGGAAAGAAGGGGGAGGAGGGTTTGTATTATTCTTCACCACACGAAATATTGAAAATGTTATATTTAATACAATACCTAAATTTTAAAGATTATTCAATCAATGTAATAATATCGATCGCAATAATCGACTGCACAGATGGCGTAGTGGTTAAGATAGTCAGTTGTCGGGGGTTCGAATCCCACGCGGGACAACACTTTGTGCGATCCACAAATTGTTGTTCTGAGTCTGGATGTAATTTGTGTCCGTTAATTGTATGTTTGTAAAGTCCCCCGCAATACAAGGATTATTTCCTTAGTGCAGGGTGTTGTCTTAAATAAATAAAAAAAAAATAATATATACATTACAGTCAGACAAACATACATACGTAGTAAACATAGATTGTTCCTCAATGTGGATAGACAGTCGTAAATCGGCCGTCTCAATTTACCGAAGCTGTATTGCCAAGATGGAGGTTGGATGTTGCAGTCTTTATTGATAGGCCGTTGTCGGCGTGAGATATCGCTCGCCAATTTGTAGAATCTTGTACCGCCTTGTGAGACTGTGTTAGCAATCAATTGGAGGTAACTCGTAACTCGAAAAACTAATGGCGTCTTTAATGGGAATTTATTAAATTGGAAAGGTTTATTGCTTGATCTTTAATTTAGTACAGACGACTTTTGAAATATAAAGGTGTGATTGTAATGTATTTTGTTAAGTATTAATTACATACAATTAAATTAATATAAACACGATATAACCTACCTTTTGTTTTTCAAAGGGTATTTTTTGTACCTACTACTAAATATATTATATACCTACGATTGAATTTAACATTTAAAAGTACCTAAAATAAAATGTTGTTTATTATTATTACGTGACTTAAAGTAATCACTTATTTTAGTTTGACAAAAAGATTTTGAGGCATTAGGAATTACAAGATTTTCAACGTAATTTAATTGCGGCGTGTGACAAAATCGTAGTTGACTCATCTTCTTCTCGGTCATTATCACTTAGGGTCACTCGACAGTCGTCACTTCATCAGTCGCTGGCCGCTGCCGCAAGAGGTAATATGTGTATTTGATTGGCACGTTTTGGCGTATTAAATATAACTAATCGTATTAAGCGTTAAGAAATGTATGAAAACATGTTTCAAGTTGCTGGGACTGACGCAAAATGGCGTATTATGCAAGAAATCGTTTTAAACGTGATCGTATTAAACGGGTTCTACGGTATAAGTAAGAGATAAGAGTTTTTCTGAGTGGTGATGGAGAAATAATATAATTCAATACCCACCTTACCCGTGGGTGAAATCAACTTAAGGTATATTACTTTACTTAAGGTAATATGCATATAACATCTATGTGAGAGAAAACTCGTTATAAAATTCTATATCCGTGTAACCTTAGGTGTAACCTGTAACATTAGGAGTGGTAGGACCACACTGTCGACAGTTATCTGTCTACAGACGCGGGCCGGTCCGTCCGCGGTAGTACCACGCTCTCGCAGAAAATCGACGTCTGAGTAGTAGCAATTTGTTACTGCGCTTCGTTCGGTGAGCGAGAGAGCCGGAAGCCCAACTTTCTGAGGGTGATTGCGTGTGGAGGGTTTTGGTGGTGCCCTTGGTATCACCGAGCCTCAATGCACGCATTCACACTCCCTTCGCTTTCTTCGCGGTAGGCAACGGCCTTGTAAAGGTCCATGAGCGGCAGCAACACTTACCATCAGGTGTACTGTTTGCTCGTTTGCCACCGTTTGCAATAAAAAAAAAAAAAAAAAAAACCAGCGTTATACTTAAAGGGAAATTGACCTAGCGTGGCATACTAGGTCAATTTCCCTCCCATTGTAGAGATACCTCGAGCCCGGAAGTGGGACATATTGAGTTGATACAATAAGATATTGATAATATTTAGAACCATATGTCTAAAACCTACAATGCAAACGGATCAACTAATCATGCAATAACATCGTCAAATCCAACATCGGGACAGGCGGCCGGATTATTCCGTATTTACTGCAAATTAACAGGACAATTGATGGTCAATTGATCGCCTAATGTTCCCACATGGCCATTATATTAAATCAAATGCTCTCGATGCTCTAAACTACTTGGACAAAGACCCATTGATTTAAGGCTTTGTTGAGCCTGTTTATGTAGATGGATTTCTGTAGTGTGTTCATCTTCGAATCTATAGTTCTGTTAATACCAGAATATTTTCCTCTTCCCAAAATATTGTTCTGTCTAGAGAAGCGAGCGTGTCCATTCTGACTTCTGGTAACGTTTCCTTGACCTCGGTGGCAGGCATTAGCCTGGGGACAGAAATGAACTGAAATATACTTTCATAAGCCTCTGTCTTGTTTTTGTGGGTGTGACAAACCTTTAGACTCCATTGAAGCTCCAGTCCTGTAGTGGCTTCATTGATGACAAATCGATTATCGCTATATCGAAGTACTGAAGTGTTTGTATAGAAACGCAACTATGTCGGTCGCATCTGGGATGAGTATACGAAACCGATCGGATAGAGGTGTGACAGAGGGAGACGTCATCTCTCCGAAATTGTTCACTACTGCCCGGGGAGATGTTTTTAAGCTCTTAGACTGGACCAAGCTCACCATTAACATTAATAGCAAATATATCACTCAACTTCTATTTGCAGACGACAGCGTAGTTATGGCGTAATCGCTGAAGGACCTTGGAATTATGCTTAATGACTAGTGGGTCTACAAATGAACATGGACAACACGAGAGTCATGTCTAGTGCCCATGTCATTCCTGTACCGGTCTTATTTGGTAATGCAATTCTTGGAGTTGTTGATCACTATTTGCACTTAGGACAAGCAGTCCTTTTTTTGGATCTATCTATCCAATTTCTAGAAAGTCAGCTCAGGCGACGAATCCAACTCGAATGGGCATTTCACGAAACTAAAGAGGATCATATCGTCTAATATTTCGCAGTGTCTGAAAACAATGCCAGTGTGTGTTACCAGCGATGACCTATGGCACTGAAACGTGGTCTCTAAACGTCGACCTTATTAGAAGACTCAAAATCGTTTAAAGTATTATGGAAAGGGTCCTGCTCAGTATTTCTCCTCGTGAAAAAATTCGGAATATGGAATCCTGTAGAAGAACAGGTGTAACCGACATAACACGTTGAAATGGCAACGGACAGGTCACCTCGCTCATTGAATCGACAACCGTTGGGGAAGTAAGATTCTTGAAGTAGGACGAGCTCCGGCTAAATTGACAACATCTTGTAAGTAGCTGGAAACCGTTACATGCAAGTCGCACATGACCATTCTAACTGGAATTCTAGTGGAATGGCCTATGTTCAGCAGAGGACATCTACAGGACAAGTGAAAGAAAAACTCTTGTATCCTCTCACAACTTAGAGCAACCATTTGCCGATAGCACAAAGATTGTCTTATGCAGAATCAAATCTACGGTACTCAACAATGGAGATTGGTGTGTAGACCACAAGCCACTTATATAGTAATTACTACATTATGGAAATACATTTATTTCGACAGTAGCGATTACTACAAATTTTATGGAAGGAAAACGTGTGAGTTAATAAGTTATATTTTGTTTTGGTACTGAGCTAGTCAAGTTCTATTGAAAGTGAACATTCTTTGAATCCAGCAAAAATATAAATTGAAAATCATTGAACAAAGATCAAATATGTATGAAAGAACACAAACAATTTCAAACTTTAATTACAAAAGGAATAGCATCGCAAAATAAAGCCTTAACTTACCCCAAAAACGAAATCCTTTGGCATACAAAACGGGTAGTTGCATAAAGACAATAATTCGATAGTAAGCCCCATACCGCGAGAGATTCACCTGACTAACTACCGCTAACCACCTCTAACCGCTTCTAACCGATGCCGGGGCGCATGAACCGGTTTAATCCGCCCAGAACTGACGCAATCCGGTTCGCAAACTTTGTACTGTCATGCTTGCTTTGTGGTGCATGCGTTATGCTAGTTGTCACGTAAACGATTGTTTAATCGATTTCATTTATTGTGTACCTCTTTGTGGCTTCGATAGTTTAACCAATGTTATATAACATATAAACGTTGAGGAAAAATTAATAAACTTCTAGCCAAGAGTTTGATTTAAAAAGTCAAAACCCAATCACATTATTTCTGTATATGATGGAATGACTTTATCTATATAAATAACAAAGTGAAGTGTCTGTTTGTTATAATTATTATAATAATAGATTTTTTCATGCTCACGCAGTTATTTACACTCCTATGATTAAAACTAGTTGGTATAAATATTTTTTGTCTGCATTTTTGTGCCGGGTAATCTTCAAAGCAGCTGGACTGATTTTGATAATATTTTACTAACAGGTAACTGTCTATATAAGAAAGAACTTAGGCTATTTTTCCTCTCAGAAAAACACTATGAAATTCTACCCGGTCCGGGAATCAAACCCGAGGCCTCATGGGCTGTAGTCGTGTACCGTACGACACAACTATAAAAGAAGCTGTTTACTCTTTCATTTATAAACGCTAAACTATTATAAGTATAATTTTAATATTTTTTATTAGAAGATACATTCAAATAAAATTAGAGGTTAAAATAAATTAGGGAATAAAAATTAGAAATTTAAAAAGCGGCAAAGCGGCTGAAACTGTAGCGAAGCGAAAGTTTCGCTAAATAAATGCGTCAATAAAAGACGATGATCCATCCAAGATATCCGTAACCAAGTTATTAGTCCAACTCCGTATCCGTAACCAAGTTATTAGATAGGGTTCAGTTTACAATCCTGTGCAAAACAAAAATTATAAATACATTTGCACATGTTGGCTAAATGGCTGCTACGTTGATTCAATGATTTCATTATATACTAAAGTGCCTTAATTAGCCCACATAAAAGAATTATAATGTAGGATAGAATATATACCTACCGTAAAACAGTCTAATAAAATTATAATTTATATTTTGTTCATTGGCTCTTTTAGGCCATTTGTTATCAATTACATTTAAATTGGAGACATCTTAATACCAAACCAGACAATTATAGAGTTAGAGCGGTGTTTAAACCGTGCCTAACCAGTAGAAAGCGATTCAAAGCGGCGTAAACCAGTTTAAGGCGGTTGGAGCTCACAACTTGAACTTTGTTTTGTCACCTGCATCGGATATTAGCAAGTTTGGTTTGCCAGCGTACACAAAATTATTGAAATCTAATTGATTATTCCGTACATTAAGAATTATTTATACTTTAAGAGTTGAGAGAGGTTATCATTAAATTTTAGTAATCATGCTTTAGTTAGGCAAATATAAAATTTATGATTGAAAATACAATGCAATAAGAATTAATGTAATTGACCTATTATATTACGCTGGTCAGACGGGTTGGGTTTTATTTCGAGTTAGGGTTAGGGTTTTATTCCTCCCCGAAGGGGGGACGTCGGTCGATGGGAGGGTACTCCTCAGGGGGTATTCCGTCGGGCCGGCCACTGACGTCAAGTAACCCTGCTCCGGTGGTTGGTCCAACGACGAAGGCGACGTGGTGTTCGGGTAGGTTGCGGGTGTGCCTGTTTACGCCCCTCTGTCGCCCCGGACGGAGTGGTGCGAGGAGTGCGCCGACCACAGCCCACCCAAAAAAAGGGTTTTATTCGAGTTTTCCTTTTTTTTGCATTAGGACACCCACGAAGAGAAGGGGTGGTGAATTCCATTCTTACTCTGTCACCATACGAAACCTTATGCCAAAATATCTGAGGACAGCGAGTCGAGAAGGATGTCGGGGAGAGACGGTATCCGAAAGCATAACCCGTCGGGCTGGCCATAGACGTCAAGGAGCTCGGTACCAGTGGCCGGCCCAATCTCGAAGGGGAGGGAATACGGTGGCTTGGGAGATTGCACGCCGCCTTTACGTGACCCCGGATGAAAGGGACGTCGTGCGTCCAGATATGGTCGCCTCCCCGCCCAAAAAAAGCCAAATTATTTGATCAATGTGGTTATAAGTATCAAATATTCCTCGTAAATAAAAGAAAAAAAAAAGTTATTCATCATCATCATCGTCATCATCACAGCTTATATACGTTCCACTGTTGGACTCGAGCTTCCACCACAGTAAGAGGGGAATTAACCTACCACGCTAGTCACACGTATTGTTAAAGGGTTTTATTTCGAGCTTTCCATTTCTTGCATAGATATTGCATATAATATCAAATAGTTGTCTTTTACGACATCCACGGGCAAGACAGGGGGTGGTAAATTATATTCACACTCCATCACCACACGAAGAAAGTTATTGATAACTATTAAAGTATATATTTAAAAGCTGCTATTTTTTTTTTTGGGGGTGTGTTGCCGTCGGCGCGCTCCTCGCACCACTTCGTCCAGGGCGACAGAAGGGCGTAAGCACGCAACTCCTGCAACCCACCCACGATGCACGTCGCCTTCGTCGTTGGGCCGACCACCGGAGCAGGGTTACTTGTCATCAGTGGTCGGCCCGACGGAATATCCCCTACGTGGGGTCCCATTGTCCCCTCCTTAGGGAGGACGTCGGTCTTTCCTCACGCGGTCGGCCTCTCGGCGGGTGACGGACTAATCCCTGGTCACGTCACCCGCGGCCTTGGCTAGTAAAAAGCTGATATAGAGGTGTTGTCATTTCAATTTGTCGAGACTATCAAATAAAAATTCACAAATGAGACGCACAATCGAAGAATCAATACTGAAGAACAAGAAGACATCATTAATCATTGTATTGTTGAACTGGGGTGACAACGAGTCAGCTTGTATTGTGGATTTGTTGACAGGGATCACGACTGGACGACAGCGGCCCTATTCTTGAAATGGCTTACATTTGAAATGTGTTACAAAGGCGTTTCCAACTAGATTTTCATAAAACTATATTGGTATTTTTAGTTTTCCTTTAACGTTTAACGTATAGTTTATTTCCCTAACACAATAATTATTATATTCGTTGATTATTAATTATTGCTTCGTTATAATATTTATCTGTTTTAAGGGGAATGAGAAAAATTTCCATGGATGGATGAACGGTAATCTGGTAGATGGTTGGACGGTAAGATAGTAAGAAGTATGGACGGTATAAGGATATAACGATAGGATAATAGTAGTAGATAGACGAAATGTGGATGGTAGACGTTATTATAAACAGACAGACAGATATTTTCATCCATCCGTTGTTTTTCAACATTTTTTTTTTTCATTTTTGTATGAGCCTATATTATCAAAGAAGTATACTTAAGTATTGAAGTATAACTTCACTCGCATATGCAGTTATCTGTACTTCATAATAGTTATATATAGTTTATGGAATATCTTATTTTATAATGCGTTGCAATACTAGATATAAATCAATGTTTTTCGAAAAACAAGACTGAAATCGTTCAGTCATACTAATTTACTATTAAAAGGTGGCTTGTCTATTCATTTGTATTTCTAAGTATTATTATAGTTTTTAAGGCAGTGAATACCATCATCATTATCTCAGCCCGCATAAGTCCCACTATGGGGCTCGGGTCACTTCCATAATGGGAAAAAAATTGGCTTACTATATCACGCTGATCAGGCGGGGTGACATCGGATTTTATTACGAGTTTTTCATCTCTTACATGGATATTATTTGCTTATTGTAATCCCTTAGTCGTATTTTATGACACCCACGGGCAAGAAAGGTTAGATTGTACTCTTACAATGTCATTACATATCATATACGTAAAATAAATAATGCAAAAATGTATATTTGATAATAATTTGGAAAAACATTACGTCTTATGGCAGCAATTATGATTTCAATGTACCATATAAATTATTGCCTGTATCTACGAAGTAAATTATACTAAATTTAGTTCATTAAATAGCGTGCAAATATGCATATTATCTATAGAATTCATTTCATCATTCATTTCAAATCGTATCACTGTTAGCTTCGAGCCTGTTCCATATTGAGAGGAAAATTAATTTACTATAGCCACGCTGGTCAGACGTGTTAGTATAAGCTTCTATTTTGAGTTTTTCCTATCTAACATTGATCTTATATGCATTTTTAATCCCTTAGTCCATCTTTTACAGTACCCACGGGAAAGAGAGGGCGTGGTGAATTGTATTCTTACACCGTCACCATATTTAATCAAAATTTAGAATAAAGATTAAACCTTATGGCAGCAATCATGATTTCAATGTACCAGACAAATTAATTCCTGTATCTACATAGAAAATGATATCATACCTAGTATATTAAATAGCATGCATATAACTTATTTATTCTATAATGCATATTATCTATAGAAACAAAAAATAAAACATTTATAGTTTGATGTAAACTAAATTGTATTTTATTTTCTTAAATAATTCAAAATTAAATCTATCAAATAGTTTTCTATTTCCAGAATATGCCCTTTGGGTTCTCACTCAGTGTAGTGAACAATCGTAAATGAATGGAGTGGAGACAAAAGGCCGGCTCCTTTGTACTAATGAAGAATGGTCACCCTTACCCCGTGTCGTGTTAACGTTAGGTTAGATTAATATCGGCCTCCGATTGCACGATGTAACAAAAATTAACGCTTAGTTTCATTACGTTTTAGTTTTAAGTAATAGATATAGAAAAATGTTTTGTATGTAAGTGCTTGTTTGATTACGGAGTAAGAACACAATTCACCACCTATCTTGCCCGTGGGTGTCGTAAAAGACGACTAAGGGATTTAATACGTAGATAACATCCATGCAAGAGAAGTAAAACTCGAAATGAAACGCAAATTTTTTTTTTTTGGTGGTGGGTTACGGTCGGCGCACTCCTCGCACCACTCCGTCCGGGGCGACAGAGGGGCGTCAGCCCGCACACCTGTAACCCATCCGTGACACGTCGCCTTCGTCTTTGACCGACCACTGGAGCAGGGTGACTTGACGTCAGTGGGAATGAAACCCTATGCCAACACGTTTAACCAGCGTGTGGGGAGAATTTAGCTAGGAGGGAGAGAACTCCGTCCTGCCACCACTGCAATTGCGACGAGGACACGGCGCACCATACGCTCGAGGTGTGTGCCGCTTGGGCAGAGCCGCGTCGTGAACTCGTCGCAATCATCGGTGCTGACCTGACGCTGCCGACCATCGCTAGGGAGATGCTTGGCAGCATCAGGAATTGGGATACGGTCGCAGCCTTCTGCGAGGCAGTTATCTCGCAGAAGGAGGCGGCGGGTCGCGAGCGCGAGGAGCACAGCCTCGATGATGCGACCCGCTGCCGGCGACTGGGGTGGCGCAGGCGGGATTACCTGCGTGCAATGCCGCCCTAGCCGAGACCGCGGGGGACGTGACCGGGGATTAGTCCGTCACCCGCCGAGAGGCCGACCGCGTGAGGAAAGACCGACGTCTTCCCCGAGGTAAGTAACCCTGCTCCAGTGGTCAGCCCAATGACGAAGGTGACATGGTGTTCGGGTGGGTTGCGGGTGTTGCGTGCTTAAGCCCCTCTGTCGCCCCGGTCGAAGTGGTGCGGAGGCGCGGCGACCGCAGCCCACCCCAAAAAAAAAAAAGAGTTGCGTACGTACGTGCAGTACAATGAATTGTAGATTACGGAACGGTTCCGGCGTAAGCTCCATTAGGCTCCAATTGAAATGCTTCACTTTTGTGCGCGAACTTACCTTCTATACGTTATTATTCTAAGGGTAGGCTGTTTGTAAAGTCTCGCACAATATAAGGATTATTTCCTTACTTCAGGATGTTGTCTTAAAAACAAATACAACAAAGTACGTTTTATATTATTAATATAAATAACTATATAAAACATACGAAACTAAATTCCACTTAAAATTTATGTTATAAAATAACACGAAAACATTTTCTTTTCGTGAAGTGGACTTATCCGACGTGACATATCAGCGGTAGCGACGTTTTGCGACGTCAAAAGTCGCGTCAGGATTACTAGTGACGTCGCGGCTAGCGGCTGGCCCCTGTCCCCGACTGACAACTCAGATGGACACCCTTATCTCTCACTAAAAGCGTACGTTGCGACTATTTATAGCGAAGAATTTTGTATTCCATGTTTTAGTCATTAAATTATGATCTTATTTTGAAATGTACATAAATATGTAAATTATAAAAGCTAAGTACAAATTTCGTCTGCTCTCGTGGAGATATTTATTTAGAGTTTTAAAACAATACTTTGCATATTTCAGTGCAATTAATATGACTTAAATTTTGATGAAACTTATGTAGTAGATGAAACTAAGTATTTATGATTGTGATATTGCCTTAGATCTTATTTTTAAACGAGCAATTCTTATATATATTTTTTGTCTGTTTTTGTAATTTTTGATATATAATATTTTTTTCTTTATTTCATTATTTTTGTTTTTTATTAATATATGTATATCTAAATAAGTTCGTCAAAATACAATTTATGAAAAAAAAATTCACGGTCAACCAGATATTAATCATATATACAACATGACTTCGAATGTTCGATGATGATTTTATCGCCAATCAAAAATCAAATAAAAACGCAATAAAATCCGTAAAAATAATGATTTCTGATGTTTACGCGAGTATTACACATTTTAAATAAAACTACTTTACGGATTTTATCGCGTTTGTATTTGATTTTTGATTGCCTGACGTTTCGAACACTTTGCAGCGTTCATGGTCACGAGCGGACTAAGATGTCTCACGTCCAATAAGTCATCATTATTGCAGAAAATTTATAATTATCTACCCGATACAGAAAATAGTGATTAAATATTGACCCACATTTTGATACAAATTAATTGCCAGTGTAAGAAGAAAATGATTCTATATGAAAAAATTAAATTGTTTATAGTTAGTAATTATTTAACATAAAAATTAATAGTAATTATATTTAAAAATATGTCCGTGTGGTGACGGAGTAAGAATACAATTCACCACTCCCTATCTTGCCCGTGGATGTCGTATAAGACGACTATGGGATATAATGTGCACATAACATCTGTGCAAGAGAAGAAAACTCGAAATGAAACCCTATACCAACATGGTATAGTAGGTCAAATTCCCTCCCATTGTGGAGGAGGCCCGAGCTCAACGGTGGGACGTATGTGGGCTGCGATGATGATGATGATATTTAAAAAACCTGACAATCTAGTATACTACCACCGGATCGGAACACGGCCACACGTATCATTATGTATAAAAATCACGTTTAAGGGGGGGGGGGGGGGGACTGTAATAGGGTGCCGTTTTTACCGTTTGGGTACGAAAATTCATAAACACGTAAGAAATAAATGTTATATGTCTTTCAATTATTTATTTTCAAGATTGACTGATATTTGTAGCATTAATGCTGTCGTAATTACAGTGTCGTGGGTCAGTCGGACACTATTAGTCAATGTGGCGCCCCCTACCGTCAATCTGTCAAGCCAAATGTTTTTGTAGCTCTGTCCGCCGTGAGCTCAGAGGCTTTTTATTTCATTTGTCAAGCCTGTTAAGAAAAGGTAAATTTGTTTTGACAAATAGCGTTAGACATTTTGTATTTAAGAAAACTTTTCTAGTACTTCAGCCGATTATAAATGAAGACATGCCGTGCGTATAATCACGACTTTATACCAAAGGTCTAAGCAGAAGTGTAGTATATTTTACAATTAATCAATTAGCAACTGGCTTTTATCCAATTATTTGGGATTAGACTTCAGTCTACCTCTTCATGATCACAGCTCGTATACGTCCCACTACTGGGCTCGAACCTCTTTCATGTTCGGAGGGAAACTGACCCACGCTGGTCAGGCGTGTTGGTATAGGGTTTTAATTCGAGTTTTCCTTCTCTTGCATAGTCGTTACATGCACAAGATATCCCTTAGTCGTCTCTTACGACTCCCGAGGGTAAGAGAGGGGGTGGTGTATTGTATTCTTACTCCGTCACCAGACGGCAATTCTCCCTTTTAATTCGTAATTATTAGCAGGAAAACTTGTGGCTGGTTAAATAATGAATCATTTGTCACATTTGGTGTTGCCAGTAGGATATCATATTAAACCCAAAAGAAAAACAAAAAAAAGGATATCATATTATTGAAAATCGATAATCGTTGTATTTATTTATATTCTTCCCTTTTTTTTTTGGGGGTGGGCTGTGGTCGGCGCGGTCCTCGCACCACTCCGTCCGGGGCGACAGAGGGGCGTAAGCACGCACACCCGCAACCCACTCCACCTGCACGTCGCCTTCGTCGTTGGGCCACCACCGGAGCAGGGTTACTTGTCATCAGTGGTCGGCCCGACGGAATTCCCCCTATTTGGGGTACCCTCCCATCGACCGATGTCCCTCCCTCAGGGAGGACGTCGAGCGTCGGACGCCTCAAGCGTATGCCACGCCGTGTCCTCGTCGCAATCGCAGTGGTGGCAGGACGGTGTACTCTCCCTCCTAACGACCTTGTGCAGGTATTTGGCGAAGCACCCATGCCTCGTCAACACCTGCACTAGTCGGAAGGAGAGCACCCCGTGCTGCCTTTCCAACCACTGCATCAGCACCGGCCGGAAGGCCTCCACGGTTCGCACCCCGAACCGAGGCCTCTCCAGCCGGACTGCCCAACGGGCAATGACGTCTCGGCGGGCATTGACGCGCCAGGCGGTGAGCTCCCTCAATGAGACCACACCGCCCTTCATTTATATTCTTCCTTGAGGATATAAATTAGGGTGGGACTTTTATTTAGCTATTTTGCAACTCACAACAGAAATAATGAAAATCATATTCAATGAGAACGACAAAAAAGTATAATAATCCTTCATGTGATAATGTGTGACTATGGTTAAGATCTGATAAGATTTTCTCACTAAAGTATAAATAAAAGGCATACATTATAGTGCATATCGCATAATCTAACTGGATATCATATAGTGCACACCTGGGACGGTGTTAGTGAGACATGTTTATGGTGGCCTGCAGACATAATTATGCTTCAACACTGGAAACCCGTGGCGTAATCTCATTTATTTTTATACTATAAATATGCTAATTAATCTTGGAAAATGAAATTTGCCTGTGGTGTTGTGTGAAGTGTATCATTTGGAATTTTGTTTCTTTTTCTGTGATTTTTTATATATCGCATCTTTAATCCAATACCGTCACTAAACGATTTTTTTCGAAAACTGTTTTTAGTTATTTGCTGTCAGCCATGGTACGGCGCAGGGATCTGTACATATGTGGGCCGCTGCACTTTCTAGCTTACGTAAACGATATGGCAAATATTTTTCAAAATTGTAATTGTTATAAATTTGCAGATGCCACATGTATCCTCATAACAGGTAAAGATCTAAACGAAATCGTTCAACTCTTACAAAAAGATTTTAATAAATTTTGTTTATGGTGTCACGATGTTGGCTTAGTATTAAATATAAAAAAGCTAAGCTACTACACATTAAATCACCCTACTTGAAATGTGACAACCAGCCTAAAATAGTAAGCCATACGCACACCTGCCTTCACAATATTTCGACCTGTGATTTTAAATGCCTAACCATAGATCAAGTTGCTACCCACAAATACCTAGGATTACTTATAGATGAAAAATTTACCTGGGGTCTTCATATTGATGAAGTATGTAACAAATTGTAACAAATGTTCTAAAGAAATATTTTTATCGATCTTATAGTCGGCAAATATTCTTACTGTTTGTTTATTTTTTTCTTTCTCTCTTTTCTTTTCTGCCTTTTCTGTCTTTCTGTAATGATATATGTATATGTGTGGCTGTATATATATATATAATTGTACCTAAATTAAATGTCCAACGGAAAGTGGATGGTAGATGACTTTATGACAGCTATGAAAAAAAAAATCCGTGCCACTTTTTTTTTGATATGAGCATATTACTAAAAACGGTGAAAAATCAGACCTTGTACGATATTTTCAAGTTGGGGGCTTATAGGGTTTTAGAGATATAATCTAGTTTTAACTGTAAATAGAAAGAAAAATAATTGCTATTTATTTATTTATCTTATTTGTCCAAGTATCAGACGACGCGGTGTAGGACGCCCCTCCCACTAGTTGGACCGACGTACTAGTGAAAGTTGCTGGGCGTCGTTGGTTGCAGGCGGCACAGGACCGCACTCTGTGGCGTAACATGAGGGATGCCTATGATCAGCAGTGGACGGCGATAAACTGAAATGATGATAATGAAATGATGATTTTATTTGTCTTGCAATATTTGCATCTTAAAAATCTTAGTCTTTTTTCTGAAATAAATATGAAAAGGGGTGGTCTATTTTATTCTTAGTTGGACACCACATGAAAACTTGTATACTTATAATTTTAGTTTCAAGCTTTCATTTATTCAACCAGTTCTCCCCTCGAAATGTAAAGGCCATTAGGAATTATGTTCGCTCATAACATCGTTTCAAAATTCGTCCCAATTATCCTCCAAAGTACGTAAATCAAAGTCCGAATGAGCACAATCTTATCAATTTATGGTCCCACTGTATCGAAACTTGGCCCCTTGCATGTGCAACCAACAAACTGCTCAAGTTTGATAATAAATTAAAACAGCTAGATATTTAGTAGTTACCCTATGTAATAGTGATGGGCTAATATGGAAGAGATATTATTGGATAGATATAATAAAATATCCAATTAAAGAGCGCTAGATTTTTTCTGAGTTGGGA
This sequence comes from Lymantria dispar, assembly GCA_032191425.1. Classification (NCBI taxonomy): domain Eukaryota; kingdom Metazoa; phylum Arthropoda; class Insecta; order Lepidoptera; family Erebidae; genus Lymantria; species Lymantria dispar. Next base: position 2,851,153 of record CM063444.1, on the reverse strand, counting down.
ATTTTTTAAGTAGAAACACTTATTTAATAATGCGAAATTAACTTGGCTTTTGGCACTGCTGGACTTAAGTTTCCCTCATGTCTCGCCACAAAGTGAGAACCTGTGCCGCCTGCATCCAACGACGCCCAACTACATCCAACAACTTTCACCAGATCGTCGGTCCATCTAGTGGGGAGACGTTTTACATTGCGTCGTCCGATACGCGATCGTCACTCGAGACCCTTTGTTCCCCTGCAGTTGTCGGTTCGTCGAGAAATGTGTCCGGTATATTGCGACCTTAGCGTGCTAATTCTTCAAGCTATGTTACACTCGTTCTTCTAGAGATTTCGGATTCTATCTCGCAGAGAAAATCCGAGCATAGCCCGCTCTATAGTACGCTGAGTGAGTTTGAGCTTAGCTATGAGGCCCACATTTAGGGACTAGGTTTGCATGCCGAAAGTCATTACTGGGAACACACACTAGTCGTAGACCTGTATTTTCAGACGCTGAGGTATGGATGAGAAGATCTTCTCAAGTTTCACGAACGCCGAGTTGGATTCGTCAGCTGATCTCTTTCTCGAAATATAAACATTTATATATCTATCCGTGTTATGATGGAGTGAGAATACAGTTCACAACCCCCTTTCTTACCTGTGGGTATTGTAGAAAACGGCTAAGGGGTGTGTTATGCAGATAATATAAGACTTGATATAAAACTCTAGACCAACACACCTGACTAGAGTGTTATAAAAGGTTAATTTCGCTTCAATTGTCAAGGAAACCGAAGCCCATCAGTTAGGCTTATAAGAGGTGAAATGAAACATTTATACAATTTTTATTTTATGTCTTTTCTATTTAATAAGATATATTTTATTTTATCCGACTACGGAGGGTTATGATTTTGATAGGCTATATGTATGTATGTTCATCTGTTCCCTCATAGCCCCTCAATACTTATTAAATACTTAAAATAAATACTTATTAGAACCGGACAAATGAGTCGTTCGTATCGTTAGAAGCGCCTTGATCATTCTGCTAGTTATAGGCTATATGATGTGTCACTGAATCTAATATGGCGCTCGCTAGAGATCTTGAAGTATTGTGTTAAAAAAAAAATGAGAAAAATATGTATCGTATCATTAGAAAGGGCGCTACTTGTACATTTTAAAAATATATATATTATTAGCATTTGCTCGTGACTTTATTAGTATTTATCTCATAACTTGTTTTTTGTCGTAGATCGGTTTCAGTTTTTTCTTTTATCTTGTTTTTTAAAATAGAAAAGACCAAAATTTATACCAAAAGACTATTTGTTTAGTAAGATTTTGCTTTATTTCACAAATCAATTTCATAAAATACATTATGAATACGAATATTTTTAATTTTTTATTTTACAATATAGACATCACTATTATATGCCAGAATCGAAGAATATGTAAATGAATCAATTCATTTCAATATTACGGTATCAATAATTAATTTTAATTTGTATGGGTTGAGAATAAGAAAAGTATTTGTCGTGGTGACGGAAAAATACAATTTACCAATTCCGTTTTGCCTGTAGATGTGGTACAAAACAGCGAAAGGATATAATATGCATATAACATCAGTGTAAGAGAAGGAAAAGTTTGAATTAAACTCTATATCAACCCGTCAAACCAGTGTGGTGTAGCAGTAATTTCGCTTCGGTTATTACGGAGCAGTAATAGTAGTTTCTGTGTAGCTACGGAGTAAGAGTACAATTCACCCTCTCTGACCTGTGGATGTCGTAAAAGACGACTAACTGATTAAACATGCGTATATCAACTAGGAGAAAGAAAACTTGAAGTGAATCCCTGTACCAATACGTCTGATCAACACGGTATAGTAGGTCAATTTCCCTCATATTGTAGAGGAGGCTAGGACCCAATTGTGGGACGTATGTGGGCTGAGATGATGAAGAGAAGGGAAACTCGACCAGGGATTTAAGTTCGTCACCCGCAGAGAGGCTGACCGCGCGACGGCGACCGCCTCAGGGTATTCCGTCGGGTCGACCACTGAAGATAAGGAACTCGGCACCGGTGGTCGGCTAAATGACGAAGGTGACGTGCAATGGGTGGGTTACGGGGTTGCGCGTTGCCCCTCTGTCACCCCGGACGGAGCCCGGGGGTGGGTGCGTTGACTATAGTCAGCCCACTCGAAAAAAAACCTATCCAAATAGCGTAGTATAATTTCGCTCGGGTCACTCCCTTCCCTCCATTGTGGTTGAGGGGAGTGATAGCTGCTCTAGTGATTAACTCGTGAACGGGTGCCGCTTGCGGGATCTGGTCCAGCCATGGTACGTTTGCCTTATATTTAATAACTGTATTGTATGATGGTTCGAAAGGCATCACACTGGAGCTATTAATAGACGTGTTGTTGTATATTATTTGTTTAAAAAAAATAGTAAAGGAATAAAAAAGAAAACAATCGCACTGAGTTTCTTGCCGGCTCTTCTCAGTGCGGTCGCGTTCCGATCCGGTAGTAATTTAAGGTAAAATGTAAAAAAATTACCATATGTAAGTGCCCCCGCGGGGTTAATACATAACAAAGGATTTGAATTCGCTTTGGTTAATTTTTTAGAGGCTCAAGGCCAGTAGGATATATATTAAGTGACATAATAATGATGAAAATGAAGATAATGATTAGTCGTTTATTTAGTGAATACTAATCTTGTTAGTAAAACAAAGACGAACGACGTGTAAGTAATGTTCTGATGTTCGTTGTCTAATATGTGGTTGTGTTCTCGTGCCGCCACTGTCAGCATTATATTGATGAGACAAACTCTATGTATATTCTTACTGGAAGTGCTTGTTAATTAGTATTTTGTATTAAGACTATATTGCTGAATACCACTAGGTGGAGTGTTTCTGGTGAGGCCGACCGCGCGAGGGCGACCGACGTTCCGAGAGAGGCGTTAGAAAGGGAGGGTACCCGAAATGGTATCACGCCGGGCTGGCCATGGACGGCAAGGATCTTGATATCGGTGGTGGGCCCAATGGCGAAGGAGAGGGATTGCGGTGAGTTATGGGGCCGCGCGGCGTCCTATCCTCACCTTGGACAAAACGCTGTGCGCTGAACATAGCCCACCCCCAAAAAAAGTGTTTCTAAGTGTTTATAGGAGCTTTGTTTGCAATGTCTGAGTCGTGATCTCTGAAAATTATTCAAAAATTTGGAAAATTAATAATCAAACATGATACAATCCATAAAAATAGTTTTATAATGGGTAATTCAAACATCTTTTATTTTGATGTCTTTTTATCTCCAATGTTAATTGACCTTTTAGCTTTTTCGCTTTATGATATTATACGCCACAAGTATATTGAATCAGATGTAGACTATCATTATATAGACCAGGGACTCCCAAAATGTGCTTCACGGAACTTAGGGTTTCCGTAGTATAGTCATCAGGGTTTCGCCAAAATTAAACAACTATTAATTTTAGTAATTCGGCTGTTACAATTATTATTATGAAATATCGCAAAATTAGTGATGAGTAGAACGTATTACTATTAAGTGAGTAGTTAGCAAGAATTTAGCCCGGATTATGGTACAGCAGCGCACGTAGCCAGAGACAATGCCCGACGTTGCACGGCGGTCTTCGTATCTCGTTCAGATTTCTTATCATTTGATATGGGGTTTCATGGAATAAAAAGGTATTCAGTTGATGTTACGTTATCTTTAAAGTTTAAGAATATCTGCTATTAATAAAATTACGCTCAATATCGCTAACTACGCTCATTCGGCTCTGCCGTTGGAACTTATTCTGTGTAATGAGAAATACAGGGCGGGCCATTGCTAGCTTCAGGTGATGTGACCGTTAACCAAGTGTAACGGAATTAATTTGTGGGCGGCGTCCTCGCAGTCAGATCGAGTGGCGACATCTACATCTTACGATAATAACTTAGACCTGAACTTAACTAAGCTACCATTTTGGACTATACAGATGGTTTAAGTAATAATTTATGCCAATTATCGACTGTCTCACGGATTGAAATTGACGCAATACAAAATACCGCTCATTCGAATGTGTAACGGGTTTTATTCAAATAGTTTAATGATTTTCTACTGCCGGGCTCGAGCCTAATCCACAAAAGGAGTGAAATTAACCTTCAATACCACGCTGGTCAGGCATGTTATTATACAGTTTCATTTCAAGTTTTCCATCACATGCATGCATATTATATCCCTTACTCGCCTTTTACGACCCCCATGGGCAAGAGCGAGGCGATGAATTGTATTCTTACTCCGTCACCACATGGAATTTCTTTTTACTAATTTATTTATTCTAATTTATATATTATTTAGCTTCAGTGTGATGACCTTCGAGCAAAAAAATATTTACTATCATCGTCGTCGTCTTTTACAACACCCACGGACAAGAAATGATGTGGTGAATAGTATACTTATTCCGTCACCACACGGAGACTTGATTAATTGACTTCTGATTATGAATGTTAAAAAATATTGAAATCTTTGGAATTGTATCAGCTCTTATATATCCCACTCTTGGCCTCGAGCCTTCCCCTCAATAGAAAAATTTGACTTACTATGCCATGCTGGTCAGATCGGTTGGCATAGGGTTTTATTTCGGCTCTTCCTTCTCTTGCCTGTGCAACTGCAACTGTGTAACATCTGTATGTTATATGCATATTATATCCCCTAGTCGTCTTTTACGACAACCACAGGCAAGACAAGGAATGGTGAATTGTATTCCTTTAAGCACACTAAGAATAGCACTTAACTACCCACCTACATATCTGTTCCGTTATTATAATATTTTTAATGTTTATTTTAGACGTATGTATGCTTATTGCTTAACCATGTAAATTGTGACGTGTAACTCAGCATCGAATAAATATGTTTTTTTTCTTTCTTCTTCTTTCTATTCATGTTCCGTTACTACACGGACACGGATCTTTGGAATAGATAAAACAAAATAATAACGCGATTCCGTAAGAATAGTTAAGAAACCTATAACAAAATTAAAAACATATCTATTCCAAAATGTCTATCACTCAATGTTTCAAAAACAATATGACCATAAATTATAGTATGCAATAGGTACCATTGACAATTAATAGTGGTAGCTTGACGATATATCGTTGCGCTGGCGCATTAGAAACACCTGCTCTGGAACTAACTGCCTGATTTATGGGCAAGCGAGGTTAATAAGTAATCTATGTACACGAATGGTTTGGTCATACTAAAAAGGTCTTGGCTTGCAGTAGCTTGGTCGATTACATTTCTATTTTTCCCTCTAATACGTTTGAGTTGAGTCATGGTTGCCCTAGTTTTTAGCTCGTGATCAGGTACCGTTTGTGGGATCTGGTGTAGCCTTAATTAATTACATTATTTGTTGAACAAGATACGATTAACAAAATTGTTATACACAGTTTTATTTAAACAAAACAGTAACCTAAAAATGACGTATTTGAGTTTTTTGCCAGAGCTTCTCAGCTTACTGTTTCGTTTCGATCCAGTGGTAGATATTTAAAGTAATTTCAAACTAAATGTAAAATTGACAATCTGTAAGTGCACTGTTTTTTTTTTTTTTGCGTGTGGGCTATAGTAAGCGCACGCGCGGTCCAGTCCGTCCGGGGCGATGAAAGGACGCCGCGCGGGACCATAACCCACCCGTACCCACGTTCACCTCGTTGTTGGGCCGACCACCAGAGTAGATGTGACTTGTCGTCAGAGGTCGGCCCGACGGAATTCCCTTTCGGGTACCCTCGCCTCTCGACGTGCTGGGACGTCGGTCGCCGTCGCGCGGTTAGCCTCTCTGCGGGTGACGGACAATTCCCCGGTCCGATCACCCGCGGCCTCGGCTAGAGCGGCATTAGGCGCAGATACTCGCGCCTGCGCCACCTGAGTCGCCGGCGGCGGAACGTGTCGCCGAATAGGATCTCTACTCGTACACGATCCGCCGCCTCCTTCCGTGAGATTACGGCCTCACAGAAGGCGGCGACCGCGTCCCAGTTCCTGACGCTGACGAGCATCTCCCTGGCGATGATCGGCAGCGCCAGGTCGGCACCGATAATTGCGACGAGTTCACGGCGATCCCCCACCCATGCAGCACACTCCTCGAGCGTGTGCTGCGCCGTGTCCTTGTCGCAACTGCAGTGGTGGCAGGACGGTGTGTTCTCCCTCCTGACAATCCTGTGCAGGTACTTCCCGAAGCAACCGTGCCCCGGCACCTGCACCAGTCGGAAGGAAAGCACCCCGTGCGTCTGCTCCAACCACTCCATCAGCACCGGCCGGAGGGCCTCGACGGTCCTGACACCGTACCGAGGACTCTCCAGCCGGACTGCCCAACGGGCAATGACTTCTCGGCGGGCGTCGACCCGCCAGGTGGTGATCTCTTTGATGGAGACCATGCCGCCGCGGGCGCGCGTCTCCGACACCCGCCGGTAATAATAAATAAATAAATAAATGATTTGATTTAATTCATGAGAAGAAATAAGCTTAGATCTAATGTAATTAAATTTGACTGCATAGATGGCGTAGTGGTTAAGATAGCGACCTGCAGCGCCAGCGTCGAGGGTTCGAATCCCACGCGGGACAACACTTTGTGCAATCCACAAATTGTTGTTCTGAGTCTGGATGTAATTTGTGTCCGTTAATTATATGTTTGTAAAGTCCCCCGCAATACAAGGATTATTTGCTTAGTGCAGGGTTGTTGTAAAAAAATAAAAAAAATTAAAAAAAAACCTTGTTTTTGTGTCAGCCTGGCCTACAGCATTCAATTATTATGATAAAGTTTTCTGATATTCACTTACGATCTTTAATCCGGTGGTAGCATGTATATCTAACAGGTTAAGTTTAAATTAATGCGTTTTCATATTATAATTGACAATCCGCCCTCACTTCGCTTCGGATTCAGTCGTCTTACGCGTGTAGTTCCCGTTCCCGTGGGAATACCGGGATAAAATATAGCCTATGTTACTCCCTGATATTATAGCTTTCCAATGGTGAAAGAATTTTTAAAATCGGTCCAGTACTTTTTGAGTTTATTCGTTACATACAAAAATACAAATATTTCCTCTTTATAATATTATAGTGTAGATATATGAATTTTGTATCAAATATAAGGGTAGGATTGTCTGTGTGGTGGCGGAGTAAGACTACATTTAACCACCTCGTTTCTTACCCGTGGGTATCGTAAAAGACGACTAAGGGATTAAACGTTCATATAATAGCCATGTGGTGACAGAGTAAGAATATAATTCACCACCCCCTAACTTACCCGTGGGTGATCGTACGAGACGACTAAGGGATATAAAACGCATATAACATCTATGCGAGAGAAGGAAAACTCGAAATAAAATCCTATACCAACACGTCTGACCAGCGTGGTATAGTAGGTCAATGACCCTTCCATTATGGAGGAGGCCCGAGCCCAACAGTGAGACATATATGGGTTGAGATGATGATGATGATGATGATAATAGCCATGAAAGAGAAGGAAAACATGAAATTAAACTCTATACTAACACGTCTGACCAGTGTGGAGGAGGTTTGAGCCCAACAGTGGGACATATATGCGCTGAAATTATGATGTAGGTAAAAATGAAAAAATTAATACTGTAGTGGGTAGATATAAATCTCTCTCACAACAATGACTTGTTGGACGTAACACGATTTACTCCTCCCGTAACTGATGATGATGAACTCTGCGAAATGTTCGAAACTTTGGCAAATCAAAAATCAAATACAAACTCGATAAAATACGTAAAAATACTTTATTAAAATGACAAATTATGCTATTTTTTAAATATTCAACCGTTTTTCTCTCAATTAAAAAAAACCGTACGATTGGCACACCCCACAATGGCCGTCAGTGTACCATGACAACCGCCAGGTACCATTTTAGATTGAGGTGTCAACTGTCGTTATGACGGAGTAGTGTTATTGAAAATATACACCGGCCAGTCATCGGTTAGCTTAGTATGGAGACCAATATAAACTTTCATACGTTTGTGGTAGGGCTGTTCATATATATATCAATATCGTTGTTTGATATGTCGATATTTTTAAATATATCAATATCGCAGTTCGATATAAATATCGAAAAAACCGTTATTTCGATATATCGTAATTTTTCCCCATGACCACTTTTAACTTCGTTCATTGCGGGTTTTCGTGATGACCTTTTTCATGATAAATTCTAGGAGTCATTGATAACTTATTATCAATTTAATGTCAGTATTTTTACAGTAGATTAAGTTTACGTAGATTTTATAGAATAAATACTTTACAAGAAAAGACAAATCAACAAATTTATTCAAATAAATATCGACCCTCGATATAAAATATCGTCCAAAAAATATCACTAATAAGTATAGATATTATTAAATAATAATATTGATCTTTCGTTATATCGATATTTTATCAACAGTCGTAGTTTGTGGCAAAATTCTTTCAGCTCATATATGCCTCACTGTTCGGTTCGAGCCCCCTCCACGATAGTAGAGAAATTAACCTACGATACCAGGCTGGTCCGATTTAGAGTTTTTCTTCTCTTGCATAAATGTTGTATGCATATTATATATCCCTTAGTTGTCTCTTACGACAGCCGCGGGATAATGGGTGGCGAATTATATTCTTAATTCATCGGAAAGCACGGAAAGCAAAATTATGTCTGTTATTTTCGTGATTATTATTTATACTATACAGGTGGAGTGGTTAAGTACCAACCTTTTAAGCTGAGCGTCGTCAGTTCGATGCCCATATACATATGTAGAACAATTTATTGTTTGGAGTATCGGTTTAATTTGTGTCCGTTAATGGGACGTAACGTTGTGTCGTTAATATATCCTTCCGTGCAGTGACCGAGTAAAAATACAGACACACCTGATAAATATTTTTCTTTTTTTTTGCCCGCAGATGTCGTAAAAGCCGCCTAAAGAATATAATATGCAGATAATATCTATGCAAGAGAAGGAAAAACTCGAAATAAAACCAAACCATCTGAATAGTAAGTAAATTTCCCTTCCACTGTGGAGCACACTATAGCCCAGCTGTGGGACAAATGTGCTATGACATGATGATAAATTGCATATTTGTAAAGTCTCCCACGAAACAATAATAATTTAGTTTGGCTGGGGATGAGAATACTACTGTCACTATCTTTTGGTTGCCTGTGAGAAATGTATGACCACGGATGACAAGGTATCGGTATCGGTACTAGTGATCGGACCAATAGTGAAGGGGAAGGATTACAGTTACGGCTCGGACGAAGAAAAGAAATAAAACCACTAAGAGAGTGGGCAGGAGTTATCACATGGAAAATGATACACCTACTGTTAAAGTCTGCCAAACATATTGACTATTTTTTTCACTCCCGTTTCACAAATTAAAAGTTAATAAAATTAAAACCACCTCCACACTAAAGCGCCGGTCAGTTCGGCTATCAAAAAATCGTAATTGATTTTTTCACGGGCGATGCGTCAAGCGCGAACGCAAATGGCTTACGTTGGCCGTATTGAATTAGTGCGTCGACGACGGCAATGTCGCACGAACAATAGCTCTGTGGAGTAGTTTATGGCAAAATAAATATTGGATTTACATACGTAAATGAAATGGCTGTTAAAGAAATTATATTTAGTAATAGATAATTTATTAACTTTTTTTTGGGGTCGACTACGGTCAGCGCATCCACCGCCCAGCTCCGTCCGGGGCGACAGAGGGGCGGCGAGCGGCCCCGTAACCCACCTATAGCACGTTGCTCCGTGACGTCACCCGCGGATAACTTATGAGCTATAATGACTTTCAAAGTAATTTTGCATATAGACTTCTTTATCTAAATAGAGATGTTTACATAGTTAGGTTCAGCTAAATGTTGGGAGATTGCCCTATCGTGATGGAATAAAAGTAAATTGTTATCTCTCATTCCCTAATATACCGGAATGTGCCTGGGAGGAGTTCCTCTAACACGACACGTGCCGCCGTCGGCGCTTTGGGCGACGCAGGTGCGAGTACCTGATGTAGCCCTAGTCGAGATCGCGGGTGGATGGACCGGGGATTAGTCCACCACCCGTAGAGAGGCGGACTGTTTGAGCTCGATGCCCCGGCAAGACTACCTTGTTGCCGGGATGTTGAAGGGGTCGGTATCCGAAAGGGTAATCTGCTAGGCCAGCCATGGATGTCAAGGAATCGGTAACAGTGGTCAGCTCAGTAGCGATGGGGAGGGAATATGGTAAGTTCTGGGGCCGCACGCTGCTTCGGACAGAGTCATCATCATCGTCATCATCGCAGCCCATATACGTCTCACTGTTGGGCTTGGGCTTCCTCCACAATGGGAGGGAATTTGACCTACTATACCATACTGGTCACACATGCTGGTATAGGGGGTCATTTCGAGTTTTCCCTCTCTTGCACTGTTGTTATGAGCATATTACATCCCTTAGCCGTCTTTTACGATATTCAGGGGTAAGATAGGGAGGAACCACTATTATAGTGAATTAAATTTATTATATTAAATGCATACGTTATATTTAGTAGCAAAACTTCTTAAGTAACACTAACTGACATACAAACCCTCAAAAAATATCAGCCTGAACATCTCCACGCATTGTGTTCCGTGCGAAATTCAGTCATAAAATTAATTAAAAAACACTTCGCGCGGGCGATTCCGCACAAATTGATCGAGAGCGAGCGAGCCGTTGTCACTAATGGACCGCGCGCGGTCGCTTTACGATAACCACATTAGTGTACACCACACTTTATGTAACCAAAGACATAATGTTTAACATCTTAATAAATGAGCTGATGAGCAAGGTTTTAGGGTGTCAATTATATTTGGCATCCCCTAAAATGCTGGGTTAATTTAATTTGCAGTGTTTTACAACGTATTTATCCGTGTGGTAATGTAGAATACAATTCATCATCATATTTTACTCTTAGAAATCCTAAACGACGACTAATATGATGTGTCTATAACATGTACGGAAAAGAAAGAATATTCTAATTAAAACAAGGCAATTTCTTTCCTATTGTTGAGGGAAACCCTTAGTCGTATATTACGCCTAATAAATGTAGTGAATTGTATTCTTAATATATCGTCACACGGCAATAAGCTAAGACTCATTATCATCATCATTGCAAATCATAAATATTCCACCGTTTTTTTTTTGGGGGTGGGTTGCGGTCGGCGCACTCCTCGCACCACTCCGTCCGGGGCGACGGAGGGGCGTAAGCACGCACACCCGCAACCCACCCGCGATGCACGTCGCCTTCGTCGAAATATTCCACCGTTGGGCACAAGCCTCCTCCACGATATAAGAGAAATTGACCTACTATACCACGCTGGTCAGTCGAGGTGGTATAGGGTGTCATTCCTTTTCTTCTCTTACAAGACTTTTATATGCAAGTTTAATCCCTTAGTCGTCTTTTACCCACTAGTACGGAGGGGATGGTGAATTATACTCTTATTCCGTCACCACACGGAAATAAGCTAAGAATATATTATTAATAATATTAAATTGATATTCATATGAAAGTTTCAAAAGCAGAGCAATAATACTTTCGGCGAAACTCCAATCTAGTCTGACCAAGCGTGAACCCAGTAATATGGCAAGTTTACAATAGCTTAGCTCACCACAAACTAGTTACAGTACGTACTCTACAGCTAATTAAATGCATAACTTGCGTTCGTATTGTTGAATGAAGTTGTCGCCCTAATTATAAGTAGAAAGTTATGGTCCTTAGTGATATTTTGTGATCTATTGAACTTAGGAATTAAATATGTATCTATTGGTGTTTTTTTCTGCGTATAATGGCAAATGATTTAGGAGACAATCTCATGGTTAGTGATAACAGCCGTTTATAGATGTCACCGTGTAGTGACGATGTAAGAATACAGTTCCCCACCCCATTTCTTGCCCGTGGGTAGCGTAAAAAGCGACTAAAGAGTTTAATATGAACATAACATTTATGTAAGAGAAGGAAACTCGAGATAAAACCCTGTGCCCATACGTTTGACTAGCGTGGTACAGTAAGTTAATTTCTCTCCTATAGTGGAGGAGATCGGCTGAGAATATGATGATAATGAAAGTAAAAACGAAGTTAACAATAAAATAAATTTGTAAATGAATCAGCCATTTTATAGTCACGTAATAGATTAAGATGGCCGCTGGGACAAGAGATAGCTAATCAGGCTAACCCAATTAACAGCATCTGCCTTCAGTCCGATCCGCTGCGCTCGCGTTATTGTGTTGGCGCTCATAAATTGACAAAGTGTCCAACTATCATGAACAAGCCGGAATAAGTTTCATCTTCCGGTCAGTGCGCGAAACATTGATAACATACGGATAGAAATTGCGTGCGGTTCTATTGAAATCATTGGCATTGACACCTTTAGCAAATTTTACCTCGGTCTAAATATTTTATGATAGGTGAAACATATGGGTATATCGGATAGATAGATAGATAGTACGTGTACATAAGAAAGTACATTTGACATTTTTATGGTGAACGCACACTTATCCGAGTCGAACGAAACGAATTTTAGAATTCTGTATAGAAATCGTCTCCCAGATGCGGACGATTCGACGCGGTCAAGTGTGCGAGGTTTCATGAGATTTCAAATACAGAATTCTAAAATTCGTTTCGTTCGACTCGTTCGACACGTTCGGCGCGGATAAGTGTGCGTTCACCTTTATTCTCAGTGAAAATATTGAATTGTAAAAAAATCAAAAAATTGGGATCCACTTATATATATTTACTTAGCCAATTCTATATAAATAGTATATCAATATTAAAAACAATCAAAATAACAAATATTTGAACACTTCATTGCTGTATTTATTAAAAAAAAATTAATATTAATTTGAATTATGATGAATCATCTATTGGGCAATTTATTAGTCTTTTTTAATTTATTTATTTTTCCGTATGGTGTACGTAGTAAGAATACAAATCATCACTCCCTATCTTGCCTGTGGATGTCGTATGTAAGGGATGTAATATGCACATACGATCTGTGCAAGAGAAGGAAAACTCGAAATGAAACCCTATATCAACATGTCTGACCAGCATGGTATGGTTGGTCAAATTCCCTCACATTGTGGAGGAGGGCCTATCCCAACAGTGGGATGTATGAGGGCTGCGATGATGATGATGATCGTGAGTGATTCTGCCGCTCATGGAATTTGGTAGGCCGCTGCCTATCATGAATAAGGTGAAGAGACTGTGGATGCATGCAATGAGGTTCGGTGATACTAAGGCATCACCAAAACCCACCACATAAAACTATCCTTAGAAAGTTGGGCTTCTGACTCTCGCTCACTGAACGAAGTACAATAACAAATTGCTTTTACTTAAACGTCGATTTTCGGACGGACCGGCCCGCGGCTGTAGACAGAAAACTACCGACATTGTGCTCCTACTAATATATATTCATTAATTCATATCTAACACTTCTATCTCATCATTACAGCTCATATACGTCCCACTGCTGGGCTCGAGCCTTCGCTCCAATGGGAGGTAAATCGACCACGCTGATCAGAAGTACTGGTATGGGGTTTTATTTCGAGTTTTCCTTCTCTTGGATAGACGTTATCTGCAGTAATCCCTTAGTCGTCTTTTACGACACCCACGAGCAAGAAGGTGAGTGGTGAATGGTATTCTTACTCCGTCACCGCACGGAAAATTCACACAAACACTTCTATCTATGTTCTTATAAATGGAGCGTAAGAGTACAGATATAATACCCGTATGTTTTCAACGTTGGGTCCACTGACACCGTTCGTGATTTAGCATCTAACTTGGCCCGTGTCCTGCAAGGTCCTACGGTACCCAGCCACGGTTGTTTTAGGTAATGAACCATGAATTTCTATTTGTTGTCCTCTGTGTATAGGTAATTAAGTAATAGGTGAACTAATGACTTTGTTTACATCATAAATATAAATTGATATATGAAAACTTCTACAAGAAATTGAAGGTATTTTCCATGTGGTGACGGAGTAAGAATATAATTCACCACCCCTTCTCTTACCCGTGGGTGATGTAAGAGACAACTAAGGGATATATCACTACATATTATAAAACAAAGTCGCTTTCTCTGTCCCCATGTCCCTATGTATGCTTAAATCTTTAAAACTACTTAACGGATTTTGACGCGGTTTTTTTTAATAGATAGAGTGATTAAAGAGGAAGGTTTATATGTATAATAACATCCATTAAATAGTGGAGAAACACTGTTATTTTTGAGGTTTCTAATGTGATGTCTTAAATAATTACATTTTTTTTGCTTACATTGCAAACGCAGGCTGAACCCTACGAGATTTATCAAAATAATGTACTAAGTATTGTACACATTGAAAAGGTCTACAGAAAACTCCGCGATGGTATATGTCTATCTCTTATGGATATCCCACAATAATATTTTTTGTTATTTACTTTTTACGACAAATAATGGCTAATTTTAGAAGCGATTTTAACCAATACAGCATTAATCCTTATCCAATTAAATACCTTAAATACATTGTTGATTTAATATAGATCTATATGGCCCTTTACAGCATATGATTTAAATGAATATTTTCGAAGATACAGATTTAAAAATTGCGGGACGTAGCGTTTGCGTTTGCGAGGAAAATAATAATCTATACCAATAAATAAAATTGGAGTGTCTGTTTGTAATGTCAAAATAATAGGCTTTTTTCATGCTCACAGGGTTATTTGCACGACACCAATGCTTAAAATACAGATTAAAAAATGTTTGTCTGTCTGTCTGTTTGTTCCGGGTAATCTTCAAAACGGCTGGACCGATTTCAAAAATTCTTTTACCTATGGAAAGCTATAATATCAGGGAGTAAACTAGGCTATATTTTATCCCGATATTCTCACGGGAACGGGAATTACGCGGGTAAAACCACTAAAACCGAAGCGAATCGAGGGCGGGTTGCTAGTTACGCATATAATATCTGTGCAAGAGAGGGAAAACTCGAAATTAAACCCTATACCAACACGTCTGGGAGGCCGTCACCGGCGGAGGAGTCCTGTTGGCGGTGTCCCTGGACATCGCCAACGCCTTCAACAGTCTGCCATTCAGCTGCATCAGGGAGGGGCTGAGGTATCACGGGGTGCCCGTGTACCTCAGGCGGCTGGTGGCAGACTACTTGGAGGGGCGCAGCGTCCTCTACGTTGACCGAGTAGGGGACGTTGTGCGAACGCCCATGACATGCGGTGTCCCACAGGGGTCGGTTCTGGGTCCGACCCTGTGGAACATCGGCTACGACTGGGCGTTGAGAGGAAGCCTCCCACCCGGGCTGGGCGTAATTTGCTACGCCGACGATACACTCGTCACAGCCCGGGGTGGGACGCTAGAGGAGGCGGCACGCCTGGCAACTCTCGGCACCGAGGAGATTGTCAGGCGGATCGAAGCGCTGGGGTTGAGGGTAGCCCTGGAAAAGACGGAGGCCCTTTTGTTCCATGGCCTCCGTACTGCCGGGCCTCCCGCCGGCGCTTCGATCACCGTGAAGTCGGTCACCATCAGCATCCAGGCCCACATGAAGTACTTGGGCCTGGTGCTCGACGGGCATTTTTGGTTCCGGGAGCATCTCCATCGACTTGTTCCCCGGCTTGTCGGCGCGGCGTCCGCCCTTTCGCGGCTGATGCCGAATGTGGGCGGACCCAGCGCTACGTGCCGACAGCTGTACGTGGGGGTGATCCGGTCGATGGCCCTGTACGGCGCACCGGTGTGGGCGGGGTCCCTGACCGTTCGTCTTAGGGCCCTCCTGTGGCGACCACAGAGGGTCATGGCGATCAGGGCCATACGGGGTTACCGCACGGTGGCGACGGAGGCAGCGTGCCTCCTGGCCGGAACTCCCCCGTGGGACCTGGAGGCGGAGATGCTCGCCGAAATTTATCGGCGGGTGTCGGAGACGCGCGCCCGCGGCGGCATGGTCTCCATCAAAGAGATCACCGCCTGGCGGGTCGACGCCCGCCGAGAAGTCATTGCCCGTTGGGCAGTCCGGCTGGAGAGTCCTCGGTACGGTGTCAGGACCGTCGAGGCCTTCCGGCCGGTGCTGATGGAGTGGTTGGAGCGGACGCACGGGGTGCTTTCCTTCCGACTGGTGCAGGTGCTGACGGGGCACGGTTGCTTCGGGAAGTACCTGCACAAGATTGTCAGGAGGGAGAGCACACCGTCCTGCCACCACTGCAGTTGCGACGAGGACACGGCGCAGCACACGCTCGAGGAGTGTGCTGCATGGGAGGGGGATCGCCGTGAACTCGTCGCAATTATCGGTGCTGACCTGGCGCTGCCGACCATCGCCAGGGAGATGCTCGTCAGCGTCAGGAACTGGGACGCGGTCACCGCCTTCTGTGAGGCCGTAATCTCACGGAAGGAGGCGGCGGATCGTGTGCGAGTAGAGCTCCTATTCGGCGACACGTTCCGCCGCCGGCGACTCGGGCGGCGCAGGCGCGAGTATTTGCGCTTAATGCCGCCCTAGCCGAGGCCGCGGGTGATTGGACCGGGGAATTGTCCGTCACCCGCAGAGAGGCTGACCGCGCGACGGCGACTGACGTCCCAGGACGTCGAGAGGTGAGGGTACCCGAAAGGGTATTCCGTCGGCCGGCCACTGACGACAAGTCACATCTGCTCCGGTGGTCGGCCCAACAACGAGGTGACGTGGGTACGGGTGGGTTATGGGCCCGCGCGCCGTCCTTTCATCGCCCCGGACGGACTGGACCGCGCGTGCGCTTACCGTAGCCCACCCACAAAAAAAAAAAAAAAAAAAAAAAAAAAAAAAAAAAAAAAAAAAAAAAAAAACCAACACGTCTGACCAGCGTGGTATAGTAGGTCAATTTCCCTCACATTGTGGAGGAGGCTCGAGCCCAACAATGGGACGTATATGAACTGTATGCTAAGCTGAAACCGTACTACGTCTGGTTTGGTGACGGAGTAAGAATACAATTCACCACTCCCTATCTTGCCCGTGATTAAGGGATATGATATGCATATAACGTTTATATAAAAGAAGAAAAATTCGAAAGAAAACCCTATACCAAAATATCTACCGACGTCCTCCCCGAGGGGGGGACGTCGGTCGATGGGAGGGTACCCCAACAGGGGGTATTCCGTCGGGCCGACCACTGACGACAAGTTAACGCTGCTCCAGTGGTCGGCCCAACGACGAAGGCGACGTGGTTTTCGGGTGGGTCGCGGGAGTTGCGTGCTTAAGCTCCTCTGTCGCCCCGGACGGAGTGGTGCGGAGGCGCGCCGACCGCGGCCTACCCACAAAAAAAAAACAAAAAACAAAATACCAAAATATCTCACCAGCATGGTATAGCTTCTGGGATTCATGGGATTTCTCTGCGAGATAGAATCCGGAATACAGAAATCCGCAGAAGAACGGGTGTAACCGACATAGCACGAAGAATTAGCACGCTGAAGTGGCAATGGGCAGGCCACATCGCTCGACGAACCGACAACCGCTGGGGAAGAAAGGTTCTCGAGTGGCGACCACGCATCGGACGACGCAGTGTAGGACGCCCCCCCACTAGGTGGACCGACGACCTAGTGAAAGTTGCTGGGCGTCGTTGGATGCAGGCGGCACAGGACCGCACATTGTGGCGCAATATGAGGGAGGCCTACGTCCAGCAGTGGACGGCAATAGGCTGAAATGATGATGATGATGAATGATGATGGTATAGTAGGTTAATTTCTCTCTTATTGGAGAGGAGGCTTAAGCCCAGCAGTGGGACGTTTACGCTGAGATTATGTGGACGACGAAAGCGTACTTGCTTTAAATATGATTATTTAAAAAAATTACGAATAAAAAAAAAATGTTAAATTTAATTTTCCAAAATATTAAAAGTCACCAACATGATTTAGCCTTTTGCCATCCATTGCTGAATGTAGACCTCCCTCATATTTCGCCACAAAGTGCGATCCTGGGCCATCTGTATCGAACAACGCACAGCATCTTTCGCCAAGTCGTCGGTCTACTTAGGGGGGCGTGCTACACTGCGTCGTCCGATACGCGGTCGCCACTCAAGAATTTTTCTTCCCTAGCAGTTGTCGGTTCGTCGAGCGATGTGGCTTACCTATTGTCATTTGAGCATGCTAATTCTCCGTGTTATATCGATTACACTCGTTCTTCTACGGATATCTGTATTTCTGATTCTATCTCATTGTTAAATCTCGAATGTAGCTCGCTCCATAGCACGACGCTGAGCGACTTCAAGTTTGACTGTGAGGCTTACATTTAGGGAACACATTTCCGTGCCGTAAGTCATCACTAATACATACTGGTCGTAGACCTGTGATTTTTACAACAGCTTGATATTGAAAAATTTGAACTTTATATGGTTAAAGTACCTAAATCTATACATATATTAATACGTGAAGCAAAATCTTTGTACCCCTATTTACGAAAATTACGTGGATGTATAAGTATGAAATTTGGCACAGTTGAAGTATATAATGAGGAGAAGTGCATAAAACTGAAATTTTATATAATAATGGATTAGAAATACATTAAATATATTTTAAAAGGTATTACGCACTTTACCATTCAATCGCTACACACACACACACACACACACACACACACACACGCACGCGCTCTTATACACTTTTGTTTACCGTTAAAGTCTCTGGTCGAACTGAATGTTAAACAATCATAATTATGATGACAATGTCTAATAGACATTTGTACTTACTACTTATTAGTGAAATACAGCTTGCTCAATAAACAATTATTGATAAATAAAATTAAAAGAAAGTTGTGCAGCAGAAAAATTTATTTAAATGAATTATGGCCGAATTTCGACCACTCGGCGACCACTAGTATATTTAATTGTTTCATTTATTTGTTGCAGGTTGATTTTTAACACGAAACATCAAACTACCTCCATGCTAAACTATATCTAAAATAGTTAAGCTGATAAACTAAATGATGTTTAGCTTAAAGAAATAGCCTAAGAAAATAATTCTTGTATTGTGGGAACAAATATACAATTAAAAAAATCTCACTTAGATTCAGAATCATCATCTCGGCTTATATACGTCCCACTACTGGGTCTATGCTTCTTCCATAATGGGAGAGAAATTACCCTAATACGCCACGCTGGTCAGACGGGTTGGTATAGGATTTTATTTCGAGTTTTCCTTCTCTTATACACATGTTACATACGTAATACATCCCGTATTACATCTCTTTTACGGCACCCACGTGCAAGAAATGGGGTGATGATCTGTATTCTTACATTCTACAATTCTGACAGTAGGTTGAGATAGTTGGGATTGTCAGGGGGAATTTGGTGTAACACCATAGGTTTTATTAGGTATTTAAGGAAGAAGATTAGGTATTTAGGTAGATATATAGATATGGAATTTGCAACAAAGCAATCATTATCCGTGTGGTGACGGAGTAAGAATAGAATTCTCCCCCTCTCTTGCTCGTGGGTGTCGTAAGAGACGACTAAGGGACATAATATGCATATAACATTTATGCAGGAGAAGGAAAACTCGAATAAAATCTTATGCCAACACGTCTGACCAGCGTGGTATAGTAGGTCAATTTCCCTTCCATTATAAAGGAGGCTCGAGCCCAACAGTGGGACGTATATGAGCTGAGATGATGATGATGAATCATTATCGACCATAATTTACAAGATGCTTGGCAGTAACAAATGCTGGTCTTCGATGGCCTCAGAGACCATTGACTCGCTCCGCTGTGTCGACCAGGGAGGGAGGGCGGCGATATGTGCATTTCTGCCTATAGCCTTGAATGAACACAGGACGCGGCCAGACATCCATGTGTGGCAGCAATCCCTAAACCAAGGTGTCAAGGATTAAAAGTCACCCGACAATCTCTCCGATAAACCGTAAAAGTAGGCATGGGAAGCGCTATGGTTTTAGTGGTTACTCCGATAGCGCAGGTAACTGACGAGTCCCACACACTCCCTCGTCTGTTAACGGAAAGATTTCGATGCATTTTTACAGCGCGCCCAGAAACAATATTTGGTGGTGTCGACCTGAGAGGTGCAACTCTCTAGCAGAATTTTCTGAACGGTAAATGTCAAAAACTCTAAATAAATCAATGTGAAAATATCTGGACTATTAGATTATTTGATAAAGTGATTATTATTTTTTATTTTACGATAAAGACGCCCTACACTAAGAACATTATGCTTACGTTATTGGGGATTTTAACAAACATGTCATTTAATGAACACAAATTATACTTAGATTCAGTACAATAATTTATGACTGGTACGGAAGGTAACTTATCTCCTAAACTACATGTGCTGTCAATAAGTGTATTTTAAAAATAACGTAAATCCATTAAAATATTTAATTTGGTGACGGAGTAAGAATACAATTCCCTATCATGCCTGTGGATGTCGTTTAAGACGACCAAGGGATATAATACGCATATAACATCTATGTAAGACAAGGAAAACTTGAAACAAAACCCTATACCAACCTGTTTGACCAGCATGGTATAGTAAGGTCAATTTCCCTTCTAGCGGAGGAGGCTCGAGCCCAACAGTGGGACATATATGAATAGAGATGATGATGATGATATAATTTGCAATTAAAATCTATGGAACAGAAGGAATTTGAAATAAAACCCTATAGATCTATACCAATCAGTCCCACCAGCATGGCATAGTAGGTTGTTTTGCCTCTTACTGTGGAGTATTCTAGAACTGGGGCGTTGATGATGAAAATAATATCACGGACATAATTAAAACAACATCAAAATTGTGTTTTTATATTTACCTACATATAAAATATTACTTAAAGCAATTCCTAAACGTAACTTATATATTTATTAATTGTTTGAATTTTATTATAAATAAAATACATTTACCGGTAATTAATACAAAAACAAATTAAAATATTCGACTGATTATTTTTTAAACTTGTTTACAGGTGAAAAATGATTGCCATACGCGGGATTCAAACCCGCACCTATCGTAATATAATTTCAATTGACCTAAGAACACGTTGGTTTTAAACCAGCTGGCACATATCCAATTTGTCGTCCTTATGAGAGATGTTTGCTATTATTTTTTCTAATACATATAATTTCGAAGTACCTACATTAAATTTATATAACAAGTATTATAATTAACTTATTTATTGAAGATATAATTGAAAATCTAATAATTTAGTACTTTATTAAAGTACTGTATTAAAACTATTATTATACTTATAATATTATTCCTTATTACCTTCATTAAATGCACGATATTGCCAAAATTCAGCTAACTCCTTAAACTTACTGCAGCGTTGCCTCTGTCTTCTGGGATTACAATTCATAGTTGGGCTTGATAAAATAGAACTGAACTTTCTTACCAAAGTTGTTACCGACTCTCTTGTTTCGTTGTTATCTATTGATATATTAGATAAATGCTTGAACTGTTCAAAGGCTTCGTCGATGCATTTATCTACTTCTTCTCCAGTCTTTTCTTTCACCGACGGAGTATCATCGAAGGAGAGATTCTCAATAGATATACTGCAGGCTACCGTGTCAGGGAGACTCTTCTTTCGAATGGTACTTGTAGCTGAACATAACTTCTCCACGGATTTGAAGATTTCATCAATATTTTTACAAATTTCTTCTACGGACAGAGCGGATATCACTTGACCATTGACATAGTAGAAATCCTTGCGAGGATTACAAGCTTCCAAGTCTTTGATAAACTCTTTGTAATCCAAAGCACCTGCTTTTGATAATTTTCTTCCAACTTTCCTTCTAACTTTTTTGAATAGAAACGATGAGTCGAAGGTAGTCTTCATTAAATCCAAAGTGCTGTAAACAGCTTGTAGTTTCCGAGGTGGTTCATCATCAGTTTCTAAATCGATAGGTTTCCCCCACTTCTCTTCTAATTGAATCCATTCTTCGTTGCCGGATAAAATAACTTCGGGGTCTAGGAAATTTGTACACATTTTTGTCAAACGAGTTGCGTTCGCGAATGATTTGTACTAACTGAATTTTTAATGTACGTGTTGAAGATTATAAGTGACCGGAGTGATACACTCCTCATTCATTCTCTCTCATTTAAGTATTTGTTTACTATTAATAAAATGAAATAGATTAGTATAGATGTTTAGAATGTATTTGGTTAATGAGTTTAATGGGATACTAATGAGTTTGTTTTTAATAAGGTAAATTATTTTGCTAATTGCTTTTAATTATAAACATATATTTAGAAATAATGTGTGTAAACAATATGTTTACCAAAACTATTTGATGGTTCCTTTTTAGTTTTTAACCCCCGACCGAAAAAGAGGGGTGTTATAAGTTTGAGTCGATGTCTGTCTGTGTATGTCTATAGACATCGACTCAAGCTTAGATCAGATCTGTGGCATCGTAGCTCTCAAACGGATGGACGAGTATCGATTCGGCTTTCTTCATTTGAAAGCTTGTTTCTTTGCAGTGGTTGTTAGCAATGTTTAGTTAATATCGGTCCAGCAGTGCAAGAGTATCAGCTCTTTTTCAATAAGATGTCATCTCCTTTTACCCGGTTAAGTGCCTACGCGTGCCAGTATAATCGTTAAATGGCAATCAATTGATAATTCCTGTTCAAGAGTACGTAATATTTTTTTTATTACATTAGTTTGTGCCGGGAGTTATTCAACATTTTCAATTTTACTTATGAATTATCTATACCAATAAATAAAATTGGAGTGTCTGTTTGTAATGTCAAAATAATAGGCTTTTACCATGCTCACACGGTTATTTGCACGACACCTATGCCTAAAATAGCAATTAAAAATTTTTTGTCTGTCTGTCTGTCTGTTTATTCTGAGTAATCTTCAAAATGGCTGGACCGATTTCAAAAATTCTTTCACCAATGGAAAGCTATAATATCAGGGCGTAAACTAGGCTATATTTTATCCCGCTATTCCCACGGGAACGGGAACTACGCGGGTAAAACGACTATAACCTATAACCGAAGCGAAGCGAGCACGGGTTGCTAGTATGAAATATATTTCTTAGTATATATGTTTATATAAGTAATATTTAAATTAATTTTCGTAGTGGTAGTATTCTGTCTATAGTCGCGAGGGCAGTACTACACTCTCGCAGAAAATCGATGTCTGAGGAGTAGCAATTTGTTACTACACTTTGTTCGGTGAGCAAGAGAGCCGGTATCCCAACTTTCTGATGGTATTATTCTTACGGTATTTGTCTGTGTTTTGTCTTTAATATTACCGAAGTTCATTGCACGCGTTCATACTGCGTTTACTTTCTTCACTGTAGGTAGCGCCCTAACAAAG
Organism: Lymantria dispar; assembly: GCA_032191425.1. Lineage (NCBI taxonomy): Eukaryota > Metazoa > Arthropoda > Insecta > Lepidoptera > Erebidae > Lymantria > Lymantria dispar. The sequence goes on along the minus strand of CM063444.1, from coordinate 2,827,908 downwards.
GTTAATGAGCGACAGTGCCACTTACCATGTATGCTGTTTGCTTATTTACCACCAAAGGCAATAAAAGAAAATTAAGTAACTCTAAATAATGATAACCTTTTTTTCCCTGTTTTTTTGGGGTTAGGTTACGGTCGGCGTACTCCTTGCTCCATTCCGTCCGGGGCGACAGAGGGGCGTAAGCACGCACATCCGTAACTCACCTGCTACACGTCGTCTTGGTCGTTGGGCTGATCACCGGAGCAGGGTGACTTGATGTCAGTGGTCGACCCGACGTAATACCTCTTGAAGAGTACCCTCTCCTCGACCGAAGTCCCCCCCTCGGGGAAGTCGTTGGTCGTTCCTCACGCGGTCGGTCTCTCGGCGGGTGACGGACTAACTCCCCGGTGCAGTCACCCGTAGTCTCGGCTAGGGCGGCATCAGGCGTAGGTATTCGCGCGCCTGCGCCGAAATAGTGATGAGCCTGCCGAGTTTCTTGGCGAATATTCTTATCATACAACCGCGTTTCAATTCTTTTGTAGATATTACATTAATTTCAAAGAACATTTAAAATTAATATGTATATGCCCTTGTGAGGCTTATACGCAAATGATTTGATTTGATCTAATGTCTTTCTTCGAGCGTCACCAAACAAAATATTTTGGGTCAATTTATATTACGAGACCAACGAGTTAAGAATACTCTTCAATATACGGCATATTCTATTCAAAAATGGACGCAACGGCAGCCGGTGGCATATGTAGCTATAAACAAGGCACCTTTTGTTACCAACGAGCGGCTGTCGCTTAATTATCGTTTTGAAATGAGCGTTACACTGGATTTATAATACTGGGTACATTCGTGATGGAAAGTATTACATATTATTGAAAAATAATACATTATTTTTATTGATGATGACTTAAAAAAGGGACATATTGTTAATGGCGCCGGTGCTAAGATTCGACACAAATTTTTAGTGTTCAACTGAAAATTTGGTTTCGATTTCGGCCTAGTTCAGGCCATAAAACGGATTTCCGCTTAGTTTCGGTTTCGGCTGATAATTGAACCGAAACTACGGCCGAAACCGAATCTGAATTTGTTAGTTTTTGTGCTGCACTAGGACATGCTTGATGCACGAAATGTCATTTTATCGCGCGTCATCTCACAATTTTAGTTCTTTTGTTTTCGGCGCGCGTCGCGAACTTTGAGATAATCACTTCAAAATAGGTATATTTTATTTCACTATTTATGTGATGTAGTTTTCGTCTGTATTTTTTTTTACAAATAAAGCAAACACAAGAGTGGCTTATCATCTAGGTTTACTATAAATCGAAATTATTTTGTTTTTATACCTAGTTAAGTTTTTTAAAACTGATTGATAATCATAGACTATTTATTTTTCTACCCACAAAAATGTTAACCTTTTAATTTACACAGAAGTTTCGGCTTCGGCTGAAACTCATACTGAAGCTGAAATTCGGTTTCGTAAGATGCCTACCTAAAATGCCAGTGTCAGGGATTCAAACTCCAGGCAAAACAACACTTTGTGGGCTGGCCACGGATGACAGGGAATATAGGATCGGTGGTCGGCCCAATTGGCGATTGGTGGGTACGGCGGGTATGGTGGTGGGCTGGCCTCACGTCGCCCCGGATGAAATTCACGAGTGGTAGGACCACACTGTCGACAGTTATCTGTCTACAGCCGCGGGCCGGTCCGTCCGGGGCAGTACCACACTCTCGCAGAAAATCGACGTCTGAGTAGTAGCGATTTGTTACTCCGAAAAAAGAGGAAAACACCTTTTGCTGAAATTTTTGTTCTGAGTCTGAATATAATTTGAGTTCCTTAGTTATATGCGTGTAAAGTCCCCCAGCAATACAAGAATTGTTTCCTTAGTGCAGGGTGTTGTTTTTATTGAAGAAAAAAAAACCCATTGTATGTATATATGTATATTATCTAAAAGTATAAACATTATTTAAAGAGAGTGTCATCAACATTCATCATCAACATTCATCATCATCAAGCATATCGTATACTGCTGGACGTGGGCCTCCCTAATGTTTCGCCACAAAGTGCGGTTCTGTGTCGCCTGCATCCAACGATACCCAGCAACCAGCAAGAAAAATGTAGTTATAATTCTTTATTGATATTCTTGCAATATTGGATTATGGGTGATAAAGTTATAGGTCGGCAATGATATACGCGATTTTATGCAGACATATGTATTTATTTTTTACTATCTTCTAACGAAGTAAGAATCCAATTCCTTTTATGGGATCTCTTCGAGCCATAATATTTTACTTGAGAATTATATAATACTAGCTGACCCAGCAGACGTTGTTGTGTTCAAATAAACGCCACCTACCGTGTCCAATGTTGTGCGGTTGTGAATCTAAGCCATTCTCGAATCACATTGAATACGCACAAAAAATTTCATCTATATCGGTCCAGCCGTTTAGGAGGACTTCAATGACATATAAAGATTATAGTTCGAAAGATATCGCATTACACGCATCGACGTCATCAGAGTTAAGTTTCTTGTCGAATATTCTCAGTAGCAGTCAATTGCCGATGCATATCTGTCCCACAGCTGGGCTCGAGTCTCCTCCACAATGAAAGGATAATCGTTTAAGGATAAGACATCGATCTTTTAATTTTTTTTATTCATAACACTTTTGTACGTATAATCCCCTCAAAATACTCATATCCCATATACCCTAATGAGAAGGCTCGTATTACCTACGTAGTTAACATTGTTTTGTTACAGAACTGTGTCCCAAGCTGTTATTATTTTTAACTTTTTCCCGAGAACCATCCGATTTTCTACGTTATAAGCTCTTTATCTTGTGACGTATGCTAATTATTACTCCGAAAAACCATCTCCAAATATCATTTTTGTTTACACATTTTAATATCTGAAATTTATTATCAAAGATGGTGGATATCAGGTAAATAATCACCTATTAATTATAACACTATGCTTGAATTTTTATTATTTCATCATTTGGCTCATATACGTCCCACTTTTGGGCTCGGGCCTCCTCCACTATATAAAGGAAATTGAATTACTATGCCACGCTAGCCAGATGTGGTGGAATAGGGGTTTCTTTTTAGTTTCTCATTTCTTGTATAGAAGTTACCTATATGCATTTTATCCCTTAATCGTCTTTTACGATACCCATATTCAGAAGGTTGTGAATTGTATTCTTACTCCGTCACCACACGAAATTCTTATTATACATTCAACCAATACGTAATCTATGCAGTAATTTTTACATTGCAACCAGATATAAAAAAGAATTTAAGGTAATATAATACCCCAAAGAAAGAATAGTACCAGTATGAATATTATCCAGTCAAACATAGGAGTGGTAGGACCACACTGTCGACAGTTATCTGTCTACAGCCGCGGGCCGGTCCGTCCGGGGCAGTACCATGCTCTCGCAGAAAATCGACGTCTGAGTAGTAGCAATTTGTTACTGCGCTTCGTTCGGTGAGCGAGAGAGCCGGAAGCCCAACTTTCTGAGGGTGATTGCGTGTGGAGGGTTTTGGTGGTGCCCTTGGTATCACTGAGCATCAATGCACGCATTCACACTCCCTTCGCTTTCTTCGCGGTAGGCAACGGCCTTGTAAAGGTCCATGAGCGGCAGCAACACTTACCATCAGGTGTACTGTTTGCTCGTTTGCCACCGTTTGCAATAAAAAAAAAAAAAAACAATTGGATTCCTCCCGCATCAGTAGATTAGAGAATAGTAAACACTAAAGAGTTATGTTGTGGCAGCTACGAATATTACCAAACCTTGCATTACACGTGGATGTCGTAAAAGACGTTTACGAACTTTACTACGTGGACCAATTGCATCTGGTGATGTATGGTCAACAATTAAATTGCGATGAAGGTTTGACTGTCTCAGCAGGGAGCCGGTCATAAAACTTTTGTAATACTTACGATGGAGTGTAGTATATGCATCGATCTCAAATATTTGAGATAACCACGAGATGAAGATGAAGAGTAAACCCTAAAGAGAGGACATGCAAGACTGCAGACACCAGCTCTGGTTAACGTCCTATCGTACCTTTTTTATCTAATTGTATCTTTTTGTCCTTATTGTACCTTTTTTGCAGACCCAGTCTGAGACCCACCCCGTACAGTCGATCCAAGACGACCTAAAAAAGACGCGTGGACCGATAACCAATTGTATTTTTTTCCCATCACCATTGGACTGACCATTGGTACCGATTTTGACCTCTCTCGACCTTTGCCCTCGAAGTCATGAATTGTAACTTAAAAGAGAAATAAATAAATTGGATTAAAATTGTAACCTCATATGTATCATAATGGGTAATATAGTTTATATTTTTATGGTAATACAGTCAAGAAAATATCCGTTAAAATAAAATATTAACATATAAAATACCATTCAACAATACTTACCACCGTAAGGGGGTAACTTACGTTTATATTATAAACATCCAAATCCACTATTTCCACCTTAATCTTATTATTTATCACGTCCCTGGGAAGCGTTGGGGGCAATTAAACGCATCCAGCGCTGGCCATGTATCACGGACAGTAATCCAGGGGACAGAATCATAATAACAAAAAACAATAAAAATAACGAATTACCCCGTGAACTGGGCTTGAATCGGCCCAGAGGATGCGGTTAGAGAATGCTGTGGAGACGGTTTGGGGTGTAGATTTTCGAAATAGTCGTCCGTGTGACAATTGACCATTTTGAACATCAACATTATCAAAATTAGATAGCCGTATTATTAAGAAATTCTAATCTGGCAGTAGTCATCTAGCAGTTGAAATCTAATTAATTTTATTAATTTATTATCACCATTAATTCGTCATTTCACCTCATTATACATTCCATTTCTGGGCTCGAGCCTCCTCCCGGTTAGAAGTGACCACGCTGGCCGAAAAAAAAGAAAATTAATGTACCATAGCACGCTAGTCAGACGGGTTGGTATAGGGTTTATTTCGAGTTTGCCCTCTCTTGCATATATTTTTATTTGCATATTTATTCCGTTAGTCGCCTTATACTATACCCACGGGTAAAGTGGATAAGTCAATTATATTCTTACTCCGTCACCATACAGCGAATTGCTAGTTAAGTGTCTACGTTTGATTAGCAATTCTCCTATAGAATAGTGTAATATTCTATCTATAGAATAGTGTAAGTATTAATTAAAGTTATGTTCTATTCGATACTCGATTTTTTATAAATCACTAATGTTCCCTGTGGTGATGAACCACCAATACAATTTAATATCCTCTCTCTTGCCCGTGGGTGTCGTAAAAGAGAACTAAGAGATATAATATCTATGAAATATGTATGTAATATTTATGAAAGAGAAGAAAAACTGGAAATAAAACTTTATACCAACACGTTCGACTAGCATGGCATAGTAGGTCAATTGCCTTCTTATAGTGGAGGGGGCCCAAGCCTAACAGTGGGACGTGTATGGGCTGAGAGAAGATATGGGAGATTTTTGAATCCCAAATCAAGTATCAAAAATTTTAGGAGTAATAGCGTCTCTGCGAAATCATATAACTCTGTTCTAAATCCACATTCTGTTTGTGCTCATTCTTAATATGGGGCAAAACTGTTGGAAGAACAACAGTTTTTGTTGTATATTTTATGTTCTGTGACGCTATAACTCAAACGATGTGACATGCCACCCTGAGCCGTCTGATATACACTCTTATACAAGTACTACTCAAGTAATTTATGTCTACGCAGTTATTTTTATTTATATTCTTATTTTATTGGTTTATGCCTTCACGGAGTGTTGGTTCTCTTCGATAGTTGAGTGTATGTTACTAGACAAAGTTAATTATGGGATAAGTTAGTTTTGTCTGAATCAACCTATTCTTAATTTCTATTATTTCGGTAAAGATTTAAGTAAATAATTTCTTTACAATAAACATAGATTCGGTGTGGTGACGGAGTAAGAATACAATTCACCACTCCCTATGTTGCCCGTGGATGTGGACATATAACATCCATCCAAGATAGGAAATCTCGAAATGAAGTCCTATACAAACATGTCTTACCTGCATGGTGTAGTAGGTCAAATTCCCTCTCATTGTGGAGGAGGCCCGAGCTCAACAGTGAGACCTATGTGGGCTGTGATGATGATGATGTAAACAAATTAATTAAAATATTTATTAAAGAGCATATTAAAAGCGTTGTATAATAGCGACCACGAGTACTACTGACCCTTATATTGCTCGTGGGTCATAAAAGACGACTAATGTCATCGACAATAAGTTAAAGTAAACACTACCCCAGTGGTCACACAGACGGTCTAGCGATAACATTTGATTATAATAGTTGCCCAGAAAGTATTAAGTTTCCTAGTAACGCTTGATCTTGGTGACGGCTGCGAGAACTAGCAACCCATATATGTGTTTTTGATGGACCTGAACTCCAACTGATGACCTCAGGTAAACACGTGTTAGGACCATACTGTTGACAGTTGTCTGTTTACAGCCGTGGACCGGTCCGTCCGGGGTAGTACCAAACTCTCGCAGAAAATCGACGTCCGATTAGTAGCAATTTGTTACTGCGCTTCGTTTGATGAGCGAAAGAGCCGGAAGCCCCACTTTCTGGGGGTGGGTTTTAGATGCCTTTAGTATCACCGAATCTCATTGCACTGAGGAAGGCAGGGAATTTGTAGAAAAAACAACACTAATAATAGAAAAAAAGGTGTTTAATACATTGAAAGTTTTATTATAGTTGACATTTGCTGCGACGGTATGCGCGCGCATCATAAAAAATGTTGACTATCTAACTTCAGGGTGTCGGTTTTTCGTGACGGTGTGCGCGTGCATAGGAAAAATTTCGACTAGCTAACTTCGGGGTGTTTGTTTTTCGTGACGGGGTGAGCGTGCACCTTTAAAAATGTTGACTAGCTAACTTCAGGGTGTCGATTTTTCGTGACGGTGTGCGCGTGCATCGTAAAAATTCCTCTAATAATTTGCCCAATCGCACCAAAAGACCTAAGTTCTAGGTAAAATCTGTATATTCTGCATTTATATTTATCCTGCAACATAATATTGCTTATAACAATTTGGTTGCCAATTTGACTTCATATATAACTAGGAGATTGTTAATAAAAACGATGATGCTTTTTGGGAAGGAAACGAGCTGTTTGAGGATATATATTGGACATAAAAAATCCTCTGCAGTAAATTTCTGTTATGGCAGTTAATTTGTAGAATATGTTTATTTCGTATATATGGATGTATTTATAGGAGTACTATAACCTTCAGAATAATCACCACCACGCAGGGCGATTAGCAATTGCAAAGATGTTAGAAGTTTCTCAGCCTGATGTAATCCATTCTCTCAGCAAATTCTCAGCAGGTTATTTACGATTCCCGTGGGAATACAAGTGCTGGTGACCCATATTCTTACCGCATCGACACACGGGCGCAGTTATTTATATTAAAATTATTTAAAATTACGAAATAACATTTTTCATTGGTATAACTGTCGCGTACACGGCCATCATAATTTCTGTTAATGTTATTACAGTTGTGGGGCATATTTGAAATGCGTTATCTGAACATTATCGTAAATTAATTAGACACAAAATAATGCGCGTTCATTACAGCGAGCAATGTCAACGCAATATATATACAGCATGGTTCATTTAACAAAAAGTTTATTGTCATACTATTTATTTTCCGTATGGTGACGGAGTAAGAATACAATTCACCACCCCTTCTCTTACCTGTGGGTGTCGTAAGATACGATTAAAGGGTTATGATATGCATAAAACATTTATGCAAGAGAAAGAAAACTCGAAACAAAACCCTATGCCAATACGTCTACCACGCTGGTGGTATAGTAGGTCATTTTCCCTCCCATAGTGGTAGAGGCTCGAGCCCAACAGTGGGACGTATATAGGCTGAGATGATGATTTATTTTATCTGTTCCATTTTAGGGTGTTCATTTCTTTGTCCACTCCTCATAAACAGCCTGTCACCCCCTACATCTGGAGGTATGTCTTCCCTACAGAATCCGGTGCATTCATTCATTGCAGGTACTATTTTCCTAGTCGGTACGCTTGATAAGCGTGTAAGCGATTGCAGGTGTTAAACGTTTACCAAGAAAAGATGCTCCCCGTGATCATTCCTAGTGACATAGAGATTTACCTGGAGGTAATTTTAGCTACTTTTAGTTCTGGTGAAACAACCAGAATCAGGTCTAATTTCTGTAGAATGTTCTAAAATATATTTTTAAAGAAAACACCTTGCACTTATCGTAAATAATGTTTGTATTACTGGGGCCTTTAAACTATTTAACGAACACAAATTACACCCAGATTCAGAATAATTTGTTGATTAAACTAAGAATTTTCCTGCGTGGTAATCGAACAACACTGGCAAGGTAAGTTGATATTTTAACCACCTCGCCAACTCTGTCTGAGCCAACTGAGCAGTCGAAATATATTCCTTGTTATTTTATTATGTTTTTATTTTTAACACATCCTGTACCTGCCTCGCAAAAATATTAGCCTCGATCGCATTGATTGCTATTATTTCGAGTCATTAAATCAAAGCAGCGACAATCGCACACTCTCATTATGGTGCCACCGAACCATTTTACCAATGGAATATAATCGCGAACTATCAACATATAAATTGCACTAGCTTTATAGCTATTACTTGTCAATTGTACATGCGAGTGTAAGTTTCTTTGTTACGCTTTCACGCCTAAACTACTAAACTGATTTTAAACATTCTTTTACCCATGAAAAGCTATAGCTATATTTTTACAAATCATAGTCTAGCCTATGTTACTCGCTGCTAATGTAACTTTCTATTGGTGAAAGAATGTTTAAATTTGGTTTATTAGTTTAAGTGTGAAGGCGTAACAAAAACATACATATTTTTTAAAGACAACGCCCTGCACTAATGAAATAATGTATTGCAGGAGATTTTACAAACATATAATTAACGCACACAAATTACATCCACACTCAGAACAACAATTTGTAGATCGCACAGAGTGTTGTTCTGCATGGGATTCGAACCCGCGACACTGGCATAGTAAGTGGGTATCTTAACCACTACGCCACCTGTGCAGTAATTTGCATTTATAATATTAGGATAATGTAACTTTTTGGATGTTGCATGTAAACTCCGCTCGTAATGTCTTGGATTCTATTCCTGTATCGAGCAAAGGTAATTGTCTCTTTCCATCGTGTTATTTTAGCCATCATATAAGCTAGGAATAATTGAAATATATGATATGGTCATCTGTGACAAGTCAGCAATTAATAGTTTAATAATTTTAAACAGTAATTGAACCGTTAGCTATGAATTTAATCATCCTGGCCGACACCCCGTTGTTAAATTTTGATTTATGCCACTCCCCGCAGTAGTTTTTGAACTGATTGCGTTTAGTTTTATGTGTTAGTACGCCATTTTACTTATAATTTGCTGCCATAATTATTTTCGGAATAATATTTAGTTTAACGTTCATTTTAGTAAAATGTGATTAGCAACAAATTAGCTACTAAATTAGTAGCTAGTTTGGTTCTATTTTTGTATATCATTATAAAGCCTACATCGCTTTGAATTTAATGATTTATCTTGAAATTAATAAAATCAAAGTAAATACATAATAGAATAACTATTATCGCGAAACAAAAATTGCTAGCGAAAAATGTTTAACACACATGGGGTTTGAACCCATATCTATTGGTAATCTGTTTCAACCGTCTTACAATTACGCCACTATGGTTAGATACGTATTGTAATCAAATTGTGACTGGCATTAAGTATAGTCAAATTGTGGTCGACAACATTGCAATGTTTCCGGACGTCAAAGGGGGACGGTATCTGAAAGGATAACCCGCCAGACCAGCTATGGATGCCAAAGAATTGGTACTAGTGGTCGGTCCAATGTCGACGGGGACGGAACGTATTCCGTAGTAGATTGTAGGGTCACACAACGCTCATCCGTCGCCCCGGATGGATTTTTTTTTTTATTGCAAACGGTGGCAAACGAGCAAACAGTACACCTGGTGATAAAGAAAGTGAAGGGAGTGTGAATGCATCCATTAAGGCTCGGTGATACCAAGGGCACCACCAAAACCCTCCACACACAAACACCCTCAGAAAGTTGGGCTTCCGGCTCTCTCGCTCACCGAACGAAGCGCAGTAACAAATTGCTACTACTTTTTTTTTTTTTTTTTTTTTTTGTGTGACTTAGTTGTTAGCCTCAGATGGTTGTGACAACTTTACCCGGACTGGTGGGTGAGCGCTGAGGGCTCTCAACCCGTTTAAAGTTAAGTTGCTACTACTCAGACGTCAATTTTCTGCGAGAGTGTGGTACTACCCCGGACGGACCGGCCCGTGGCTGTAGACAGATAACTGTCGACAGTGTGGTCCTACCACTCTAATTGGGCGGGATATGTCCTGACTATAGCCTACCAATAAAAAAAAAAGTACGGTATTTACCAGCGATCTTTTTGTGTTATTATGTATAGATCTAAGTGTGCTGTTGTGTGTGTGTTGCTGTGTGGTAGCGGCTTCGAATACCAACCAACCCTTGCTTTGCTCGTGGGTGTCGTAAAAGACGACTAAGAGCTCTAGATTGACCCGGACCAACTCCATCTGGTACCATTTGGGTCAACGATTACATTCCCAAGGAGGGTTGACGTCAGGCAGGCGGCCGGTCATAAAAGTCATTGCCGAAACTTTTTGCAATATGTCAAAACAGATGACATATTGCGTCGACCCCAAGTAATTGGGATAAGAGCAAGATGATGATGATGATGTATAGATCTAAGTATTATAATGAGTGGTAGGTGGTTGTATCATCATCATCATCGCAGCCCACATACATCCCACTGTTGGGCTCGGGCCTCCTCCACAATGGGAGGGCATTTAACCTACTATACCGTGCTGGTTGACATGTTGGCATAGGGTTTTATTTCAAATTTCCTTCTCTTGCACAGATTTTATGTGCATATTATATCCCTTAGTCGTCTTTTACGACATCCACGGGCAAGGGAGTGGTGAATCATATCCTTAATCCGTCAGCACACGGAAGGTGATTGTATATGTGCGTTGTAGCCATTAGTTGTGTCTTACGACACTCATAGGCAAGGCGAATTGTATTCTGTTTTTTTTTTTTTTTGGGGTGGGTTGCGGTCGGCGCGCTCCTCGCACCACTCCGTCCGGGGCGACAGAGGGGCGTAAGCACGCACACCCGCAACCCACCCCACGTGCACGTCGCCTTCGTCGTTGAGCCGACCACCGGAGCAGGGTTACTTGTCATTAGTGGTCGGCCCGACGGAATACCCCCTATTTGGGGTACAATCGACCGACGTCCCCCCCCTCGGAAGGCGAATTGTATTCTTACTCTGTCATCAGACAGAAAAAAGTAAAGCTTTTACGCAATGTAAAGGTTGGTAGTATTCGTAGCCACATATCAATATGTGAAACAATGTGTTCGCATTAAATTGACATACCTCACAGCGACGAATATTTCCGAATATCACCGAATTTATCTGAACATTGCCGAACGATGCTGAAATTAGCATTAATGTGATCGTAAAGCCGTCGACGTGGCGATTGAGCCGGTGATTCGTTTTGTGTTTAGAACAATTTGTAAGGATGTGTTTTATGTGATAATGCTACTATTTAGAGTGACTGCACTTTTATTACAAATATTCGACCATATACTTATGATATATGAAAACGATGATTGTGATGTGTGCTGTGTGGTAGCGGCTTCGAATACCAAGCCTTGCTTTGCTCGTGGGTGTCGTAAAAGACGACTAAGAGCCCTAGATTGACCCGGACCAACTCCATCTGGTACCATTTGAGTCAACGATTACATTCCCAAGGAGGGTTGACGTCAGGCAGGCGGCCGGTCATAAAAGTCATTGCCGATACTTTTTGCAATATGTCAAAACAGATGACATATTGCGTCGACCCCAAGTAATTGGGATAAGAGCAAGATGATGATGATGATGATATGAAAACGATGATTCCGTGTTGTGATGGAGTAAGAATACAATTTACCACAGCCTATCTTGCTTGTGGGTGTCGTAAAAGACGACTGAGAGATATAATATACATATAACATCTATGCAAGAGATATGCAAGAGAATGAAAACTCGAAATAATGTTTTCACAATTTCCTCAAGGCTTAACTGGTAGAATAATATTATCATCATCATCATTTCAGCTCCTATACGTCCCACTGTTGGGCTCGAGCCTCCTCCACAATAGGAGGGAAATTGACCTTATTACATCATGCTGGTCAGTCAAGTTGATATAGGGCTCTGTTTCGAGTTTTCCTTTATCGCATAAATGTTATATATGTACGTATTGTATCCCTTAATCGTCTTTTACAACATCCACGGTCAAGATAGGGAGAGGTGAATTGTATTCTTATTCCGTCACCACACGGATGAGAATACTTATACACTATGACAAATTTAAAATTCAAGATGGCCGCCATTACAAAATGGCGAATTACATTTTTAAAGTTTTATTTTGTTCGTATAGAGGGTTAATCAAAATATTCTATTCACTTATTTCCAATTATATTGGGAAAGGAAGGATTAGCGGCGTATAGACGTTAAACATATCACTAAATACGTAATTTTAGGTATCAGTTTCAAAACAACAACTATTTATAATAATAATAATTTATTATGTAATCTGTATTCCGGGTAATCGTGAACCCGCAGTGTTACCATTGTAAAATACGAGGGTAAAATTAGAATCTCACCAAATAGCTGTTATTTATTGTGAACGCAGTCAATAATAACGTGCATAGAGGCGATAATGACTGCACTAAATATGATTTACTGATAATAATCATAGAAAGGATGCGTTCGCGTGTACAAATAATGCCGTGATTAATATATACGATACTAATTAGTTGGGGATTTGCTTATTCATTTTGTTGCCAATTTCTAAACTAAAAAAAATTTGGGCGGTAATTTTTACAGCCTTTTTTGTCGTGGGTATTTCGAAATAAAACCCAAAACCAATCTAATTGACCAGCATGGTGTGGTAGGGTCAATTTCCTTCCTATTGTGAAGTAAGCCCAGCAGTGGGACATATGTAGAATGATGTATGATGTTGCTGATTTTTTTTAAAGACAAGCCTCCACTGTGGAAATAATCCTTGTATTGCGGAGGACTTTATAAACATAATTAACGGACACAAATTTCATTCAAAATCAGAAAAAAACAATTTGTGGTTCGCACAAAGTGTAGTTCTGCTTGGGATTCGAACCCACGACATTGACACGATAGGTCGCTATCTTAACCACTACGCCATCTGTGCAGTATTTATATTGTATTAGGTGTTGTCTAAAATTTAGGTGACGATGCTGAAAATTAACGTCACTCACATAATCACACAACCAGCTAAATAAAAATACGGTCTACATGTTAAACTATCACAAACAAATACAGGTTGCTCCAAAAACGCTATAACATTGTATTTCACGATGCCGTTGTCGTACGGCTGTCAAAACGTATCGGTGAGCAGTAAAGTGCGTCGCAATACGAACCGCTGGCATGTCCACACGCTGCCGCGCGCCATAACTTCACCAAGTGTGGTTTGTTGCCGGACAACGTGGAATTATATAGAGACGTTAATCATATATTGTTAATACTTTTTGTATATCATAATCCTTATTATCTCAGATCATATATGTCAGAATTCTGGACTCAAGCGTCCTCTATAATGAGGTGAAAATTGATTTACATTATTTCGGTTTTATTTCGAGTTTTTCTTCTTTTACAAAGATGCTATCGCATCTTTAAGATGCTATTTCTTAATTTAATTTAGACGGTTAGCCTAAGATGGTCATTAATTTACTAAGACAACTATTTTGCGTAACACAGAGGTAATAAAATAATGTAGTTGGTTATATAAATGTAGGGCGTATAACGTCATCTGTGTTAATACTAAAACAGAAACTCAAGTTTATTCATTTAATTTTATTTTCTATTTCTTAAGTGCGTATGTATTAAGATAGTAATAATTTTAAATGATTTATCACGAATGTGTTATAAAAGAAATAATTTAACCAGCAAACACATTTTTGTAGCAATCATCATCATTGTCATAATCTTGGCCCACAGACATGCCACAGTTGGGCTAGGGCCTCCACAATAATAGGAGGGAAAAAGACCTATTGTATCATGCTGGTCAAATATAATATATTTCTTAGCCGTCTTTTATAACACTCACAGGCAAAATACATGGTGGTGAATTGTATTTTTACTTAATACGGATGAGTATTAACCGTTCTATATAATAACAAAACACACTGACCAATTAAAACAAGGCAAGTCGATGTCGGCCATCTTAAATCTACGCGGGCGTGCATTGGCAATATCTGAGCTGCACCTATTACTTCGGTAACGGCTGCGTGCGATACAACACACTGTATACGATTTACAGTTTATATCTTCGTATGTATCGGTCTAAAACTGTTTTGCATACAATCGAAATTTCCCAAAATTCCCTTTGAGGCAATGGAATTGAAACTAGCCTTTACCTGTAGGAGTAGAAATTAAGGCCATATAGTTAATCTACATCAAAAAAATGGCCAACAGCTATCTCCTAGTAAACATATGATAATCGCGGCTTTTAAGGCCTACTGCTGGGCTCGAATCTCCCCCACAATAGAAGGGAGATTGACCTATTATACCACGCTGATCAGAAGGGTTGGTATAGTTTTATATCGAGTTTTCTTTATCTAGCATGTTATCTGCATATTAATAGTGGTAGAACCACACTGTTGACAGTTAGTTGTCTGTCTACAGCCGCGGGCCGGTCTGTCCACACTGAGCAGAAAATCGGTGAGCGAGAGAGTCCGAAGTTCAACTTTGCGTGTGGGTGAGGTGTTTGCATGTGATGGATTTTAGTGATGCCTTTAGTAACAGCGAACCTCAATGCACATATTCACACTACCTTCATTTTCTTTCACGGTAGGCAGCAGCCTTGCAAAGGCTCGTGAGTGGCAGCAACACTTACCATCAGGTGTACTGTCTGCTCGTTTGCCACCGTTTGCAATAAAAAAAAACCTTAGTTATCTTTTACGACATCCCCATTAAGAAAGGGTTGGTGATTTCTATTTTTATTCCGTCGCCACAAGGAAACGTATAAGACCTACTTTTCATTATATAGATATGCTTTTAGTGCTAGGGATGTACGTGAATGTGTCTTATGGGAGAAGCCTGAATCCAAGAATAGAAACCAAATGGTTGAATCATTCATATCGGCGCATATACGTCCCACTGCTGGGCTTGAGCCTCCTCCACAATAGGAGGGAAATTGGCCTACTATATCATGCTGTTCAAACAGGTTGGTATAGGGTTTTGTTTCGAGTGGTGAATTATTTTCTTAATCCGTCACCACAGGAAAAATTTATGTAAGTGTTTAAACTTTATTTCTTTCTTGGTATATAAAAAAAGTCGATGCAATAAGTTTTTCCTTCCACTCATGATTGATAAAGAGTCCTTTTCTTTTCACCTATAACATCTTCCACATAAGAAAAACGCTTGTTCGATATTTTTTTAACAAAAAGCATTTGATTATCAAAAAACTAGTTTGTTCTAGAAATGTTTTCCACGATAATACATTCGAACATCAACAACAGTATACAGTGAATCTCACCGGCTCCCCAAGCCATATCAATAACATTATCAAAAAGCGATCGGTTACGCTCATTAGTCGCCGACTCGCTGAACAAAATGGCCGAATTAAAACTGCATCCTGTACAAACGACAACGATAATTATTGGTAATTAGACCCCCGAGTGGTCAGTGGTGTCGTTGTTAGTTTATATTTAGTGTTATTATCGATGCGATATACGAATATGGGGATGAGATTCATCTCGTCAACGACCCCTAAATTTTAAGTAACGACTATATCAGTATAAATAACGCAACATGATTTAGTTATTTTTTTAAATTAAATTTATGTGAAGAGAAGAAAAACTCGTAATAAAATCTTATACCAAGGCGTCTAACCACCGTAGACGAGTATCTTAACAATTTCTCTCTTATTTCGTCAATTTATTTCCTATTGTAGAGGAGGTTCGAGCGCAGAAATGGAATGAAATATGAGTCTGTTTAACATTAAGATTCTAGGTAACACTTAACTCGATTTATCTAATAAATAAAAAATTTATGGAGACTTTTGAGGGTATTTGATAAATATGATAGTCAGTATTAATCTTCAAGTGAAGTTTTTCCAATTACTTGGAGTCGAATTCACATATATACTTCTTCCATTATATTAAAAGTTCTGGTAATATTTGTATGTCTGGACACCTTCTTACAACAATCTGCCTTGGGAATGTAATTGTTACCCAGACAGCATCAGAAACAATAGTGTCAGATCGATGTAAAGCTCATAAAAGCATATCATAAAGCTCAGCTTTTGATATTTACGCGAGTATTACAAGATATATGTATAAAGATAATTATAAATTTATGTAATAACGATGGCTTATTGGACGTAAGACGTCTTAGTCCGCCCGTGATAAAGAACGCTGAAAAATTATCGAAACATTGGGCAATAAAAAATCAAATACAAACGCGATAAAATCCGTACTCTTAAAAATGATGCACATTTTCTATTTTGTTACAGACCTCGCAAATAGGCGAATATACTTTTTGAAGTTATACTTCTTTCGGCGCGTTAGGGAAAAGTGCGCACATCGTCACGAAAAACCGACACTCTGAAGTTAGCTAGTCAAAATTTTTATGATGCGCACGCACACCGTTATGAATGTCTACTAGATGACACCTTTTTTTTCTATTATTAGTGTTGTTTTTCTATAAACATAGGATAATGCGAAGGATAAAAATTTTAGAAAGAGTTTTATCTTGTTACGCCAAAGAAGTGTAATTTCTTAGGGGTATACATACACACACACTCTTTCTTATTTTAATTACATATATAAAGTTTTCAGCGGCATGTGTCCGTAATGAAATATGATAGTTAAATTTTAATACAAATTTAAATATTAAAGAAACTTTATTGTAGTGATTTCGATATATTATGTAGTTCGACTCAAAATTTTACATTGCAACCATACGAGATATACGATGGAATTAAAAATACATAAACATGTACCAATTTTACGATAATTACGGTACACTATGCGTCGGTAGGGTTATAATGGTTGGAGTAAATACGTACAATTGTTTTAATAGGCACAGCTCGCGCTCTGAACTATGGACAATTATATTATATCAAGTTTGTTTTGGTGATATTTAAATATCAAGGATTGATATTTTTTATTTTTGATGTGAAACATGTGTAGGCGAGAGTATTCGTAAAGGATGGGGGTATTAGTAAACCTAATCGTTACATACACAGACCGTGGTGCCGCAACGCCACGCTATATGATGGAATATATGTACTATATGTAGTAGTGTGAGTGAGATGGAGTTACACGATGTTGTGCGTAAGCGACTGTGCGGTGAATTAATTATGATTGTTGTGTAATATTTTGAATAATAATATAATAATAAATCGTAATATTTTATTTATATATTATGCCATATTAGTTCTTGTCATAATCTGGCTCTCCCAAATTCTCTCACATTGCCCTAGATGGGGTATCCCTACCGGTTTGCTCCGATTTCAAGTATCTAGGCTCGCTTCTCCAAGACGATGGCAACATTGATCGAGAGGTTAATAGTAGAATTAATGCAGGATGAATGAAGTGGCGGCAGGTCTCGGGAACAATTTGTGACGCCCGGTTGCCTCTCAAACTTAAGGGGAAAATATACAAGATTGTCATCAGACCTGTTGCTATGTATGGATCTGAATGTTGGACATTGAAAAAGACGGATGAGAGAAGAGTGCATGCCACAGAGTTGCGAATGCTAAGATGGATGTGTGGGGTTACAAGGTTAGATAAAGTAAGAAATGAGTATATTAGGGGCAGCCTAAAAGTGGCACCAGTGATAGAGAAAATTAGGAGCGCGAGATTGTCATGGTATGGACATGTGATGAGGAGCGATGAAAGGCATGTGACAAGGAGGGTTGTCAATATGATTGTGGATGGACGAAAGAAGCGTGGGAGACCCAAGAAGAGATGGATGTACTGCGTGAATGAGGATATGCGTATGAAAGCAGTGAGTGCACATATGACGGCTGATAGGAGGCTATGGAAGGTAAAAACATGTTATGCCGACCCCACTTAGCGTGGGATGAGGGCAGGAAAATGATGAGTTCCTGTCGTAATCTGTTCTTTTATGCAATATATACTTGTAAAAAATAATTTTGATATTTCATATCTGCCAGGCATCCTGAGCGACAGCTCACTTTTTATTAAAAGCTTTTATTTAACTTGCCCTGGCATTATGTTAGTACGGGACAAATTTTGCGAGTTAAATTAGAACCACTTCCTGTTGTTAGATTAGGTTGATATTTGGTTTACTTACATAATTTCGATGACAATGTAATAATATGGTACCATGAAGCTGGTCTCAAGATGGCGTCGGAAGGTGGCCATAGGAACTCCTAAACTAAACAAGGTTAAACCGTCGAGTTTGAACTCGTTTGAATAGTCTTGACAAGCACATTTTCTTCGTTTTCGAGCATTTAAATAAAAGCTTGTTTTTAATTTATTTTTTAATAAATAGTTTGTTGTTTTGCTAGAATTTTTTGTGTGGTGACGGATTAAAATACAATTCAGCAATCCTTTTCTTACCCATGCATATTGAAACAGATGACTAAGGGATATAATATGCATATAATATCTATGCAAAAGAAAAAAAATCGTAATAAAACCCTAAACCGACACGTCTGACCGGCGTGGTATAGTAGCTCATTTTCGCTTCTATAGTGGAGGAGGCCCAAGCCCAAAATTGGGACGTGTGTGGGCTGAAATGATGATGATAATGATGTTAATACTTTATCCGGACGAGCCCTACCTATATATTATAAGTTAAATTTAAAAATTGCCAATTGCCTTTATTAGAGATAAGTAGAGAAATTATGACGTGTTACACTAATAATGGCAAAAAAGATAGAAACATCATTATCTCAGCCTATATAAATCCCACTGTTGGACTAAAGCCTTCTCTACAAAATGGGAGGGGAATTGATCTACTATTCCACGCTGATCGAGTACCTACGTACCACGTGTTGGAGTACTTACTCCATCACATCTAATCTCTTGGCTCCTGCAACACAGTATACAACTAGCGTAGGAGCCAGAGCTTCCCACATATATATGTGTTGTTATTATGGTAATAAATGAATTATTATTAAAAAAAATATTATTAAAAATCTTCGTTCTTATATCGAGTTTTCCTTCTTTTATATAGATGTTACTTGCATATTTCCTTTAGTCGTCTTTTACGACACTCAAGGGCAAGAGAGAGGGTAGTTAATTGTATTCTTATTCTTTAACCACACGGATGATAACATATCTGTCTTAATCCGTTACTATAAAAGATAATCCCCATCATTTATCTCAGATTAAATACTTCCCACTTCTATGCTCGAGTTTTCTCTAAAATGGAAGAGTGTCATTGTCGAACGAGCTGGTTGAAACGAGGATTTATTTCGACTTTTTCTTTCCTTTCGGTAATGCTATTTGCCTATCAAATCCCTTGGTCGCATTTTACGATATCGATGCCACCGGCAAGGCTGATACTCTTACACTGCTGGACCGATATTATTGAAACATAGCTAAGAACCACCGCAAGGAAACTGGTTTTCAAATGAAAAAAAAACTGCATCGGAATCGGTTCAATCATTTGGAAGCTACGATGCCAAAGACAGACACACAAACAGACAGACATCGACGTCAAACTTATAACTCCCCTTTTTTTGCATCGGGGGTTGAAAAACAACATATTTATAATTGACATAAAGTGTATTTAATAATAAAACGCCATATTCACTATCTCAGTTTAAACTTTGATATTCCATAAGGCAGCGTAAATATGAGTTTATTTTTCTTATTACGTAGTTAACAAGGGGTGTGTTATCGGTCGGCAGGCCTGCCTGCGCAGTTACAGCGAATTTATACTTTCGATTACCCTGGGCTGTGGATGAATAAAAAACAAATGAGCCAAGAATTTGTTGGTTCGCTGCGCCGCTGCGAAATGCTGAACGATTTGTGAGGACATGACTTCTTGAGCGAAAGTAGTATTCCTCTGTCGGGATTTTTGATTGCGGTTACTATATTCAAAGCATCATCATTTTTGCTCATGTACGTCCTACTGCTGGTTTCGGACCTCCTCCACCAGTGTGGGACATGTCGACTTACGTGCTACAGCACGCTGATCAGTCGGGTTGGTATAGCATTTTCTTTCAAGTTTTCTTTGGGGTTCTTTTGTCCCAAAAATAAGAGAACACCCTGCACTAAGGCAATAATTCTTTTATTGCAGATGACTTTACAAATATTATATATATATATATATATATATATAAATATATATATATATATATATATAAATATATATATACATATATAATTAACGGATACGAATTACATCCATGTTTGCATAGATGAAATCTGCATATTTCAATCTTTTAGTCTATTAGAACCTTGAAATAGTGTTGCCTTAGAACAGTGTTGCCTTATATAACGTTTTAATGTCGTTAGTAAAAGAAAACTATTTCTTCTCTGTCACCATTCTGGAAAATATATGATAAATTGTCTCTTTTACGCCTCGCTGTTGGGCTTGAGCTGCCTCTATAACAGGAGAGAAATCGATCTACTATACTGTGATGGACAAATGGGTTGATTCAGGGTTGATTCCTTAAAAATAAGTAGCACTAGCTGAGCTAATAGCCCTTTTTATTCCTCGTTAAAATCAAATTATTTTGAGGAATTCTTTTTTATGTTTGTGTTTTCTTTTTACTAGATTTAAAGAGAACAGAATGTTTCATTTTGTCTTTCTAATTAAAAAATAGTAGTGTCTATATTATTCTTTCGTCGTCATCTGAAGGCACAGACCTAAGCTGTTATATTTAATGTGTATGCTTGCTTGATTTGAACATAGTATCAAACTCCAGGCATTCTTTGTCTCTTAGTAATGTTAATTTGTCGTGTTTTCTTGTTATTATCAAGTGAGAATATTAAACTTTACGATTTTGAATACTTACTTATTGTTATCACGCTACGGACTTGCGACGCTACGAATGTATACTTATGTCTACGGTGTTGCTACAAGTAAATAACTTACGAAATGGTACACGAATGGTTCTAAGAAAATAATTCATTTAAAAAAAAACTATTTTTAGGTATTTTGTCACATTTGTATTTAATTTTGATAGATTAATAATAATATCTGAGAAAATCATTTTTTTTTTCATACAGAATCCTTTTTTTTTCGAAAATGTGGATCGATATTTTAAAAGATTTTATTTAACTTGCCCTGTTAGTATATTAGTATGGTACAAATCTTGCGAGTTAATTAGAACCACTTGCTGTTGTTAGATTAGGTTGAAATTTGGTTTACTTAAGTAATTTCGGTGACAATGCAATAATATGGTACCATGAAGCTGGTCTCAAGATGGCGTTGGAAGTTGGCCATAGGAACTCCTAAATTAAACGAGATAAAACAGTCGAGTTTGGATTTGTTTGAATAGCCTTGACAAACAGCATTTAAATAAAAGCTTATTTAAATTTTAATTAATATTTTTTGTTTTATTATAAAAATCTACGTAATAACGAATAATTGTTGAACCTGAGGCACCTTAGTCCTCCTGTGGGTATGAACGTTGAAAAGTGTTTGAAATATCGATATGTAATAATAATAATAATAATTATGTCTGTGGCGACCGTTTGGGGGGCCCATTCAGTGAGTTGGCGAGTCACCGTCTACCAAAGTTCAAGACGATAAAGGTATTGAAGGCAGACGACAGTTTTAAATCAATAGTTTACCATTAATCCAGTCCATCTAACCTTCAACCCCATAATCATGTATTAGATAACATCAACACACAATAGTTTTACACCTACCGTTGGCAGTCCACGTGTGTTATGTGCAGACGTGGAGTGTCATCGGTAGACGTCCCATCCCATTTTAGATTAAATTTCTCCAAAGGCCTCTGCGTGTTGGATCCATATTCCCATGTAAGCCTTTCAAAGGACCGGGTATCTTCCCTTGGAAGATAGCCGTGAAATTGAGAGATACAAATAATAATAATAATACTTTATTGCAGATAACCATCCATATGTGTTAGTCATACAAAAAACCTTACAAACTATGTTAGTAACAAAAATATACAAATAATCAATTCAAATATCTGTGCCCCTTACCGGGCGCACTCTCACCGTTAATATGTATACGGCAATAGTGCACCAGGAGTGGACAGTCAGGCCTATTAACAATTGTACCCAAGATGCTGTTAGCGCTCCCCCATAGCCGGTACATCAATGATGCAGATCGCTTCCTAATAATTGCTGGCAAACTATCAACATGCGCATCTGCAAACATGGCTGAGGCGCTGCAAAACCGTGGGAGCCCCATCAACACTCTAAAGGCATTGTTATATTGAATACGGAGAGCGTTGTATGCCCTCAGCGTATATCTTGTCCACAGGCAAGTATACAGGTATTGACAAAATGCTTTAAAAAGCGTGATCTTAACTTCTTGTGAATGGCAGAATAATGGCATAAATCATCAGAAATCAACTTGTTTCATGAAAAAAAAAAGACAATGGCTATATTAATTAAATTGTTGGGCAATTATAATCTGATGTACTTATTGCCGTCCTAACCAAGGCTGCGTGTGGTCTGATCGGGTACAGATTATTACCAGCAGAGGACATAATTGAGAGCTTATTCTACTGTCATTGATGGGATGGCTAACCGTGACGATAGTCTGTCGAATGGATCATCGTAGTAGATATCAATTCGGGTGGCTTGCTTGATTGGAGACGAAGCACAATATAGTCAGTTAGAGGGTCCCACGTCGCTACTATCACACCAAATGAGAAATAGCGCCTCTAAAGCCTAAAAAAAGGGGGCTCGACTATATAATTTCTTTAGGTTATTTAAAACAAAATTTGAATATTAATTTATGAAAGTAATCGGTTATTTTTCCGTGTGGTGACGGAGTAAGAATACCATTGACGACCCTTTCTTGCCCGTGGTCGTAAAAGACGGCTAAGGGATATGATATGCATATAATATTTATGTAAGAGGAGGGCAACCTGACATAAAACGCTATGCCTGACTTATTCGTCTTTTAAGATCAGCCACGGAAAAGAAAAGAGGTTAATTGTCTTCTTACTCCGGATGGATAATAAATTTTACCGCGTTTCATTTATTTATAATTTAATGCCTCCTCTACACGTCAGCGGATGCATCCGCAGATGTCATCGGCGGACGCGTCCGCGGACGTGTAGAGGGAGTGTTTTGCTCGTCTGTGGTAGCAAATTTTTTATATGGAGTAGTCCATGTGGTGACTGAGTAAGATTACAATTCACCACTCCCTAACTTGCCCGTGGATGTCGTAAAAGACGATTAAAGGTTATAAGCACAGAACATCTATGCAAGAGAAGGAAAACTCGAAGTGAAACCCTATCCCAGCCAGTTTGATCAGCATGTTATAATAAGGTCCATTTCCCTCCTATTGTGGAGGCGGTTCGAGTCCAGCTGTGGGAAGTATATGGGCCGATACGGGGTAATCCTGTATTGCTACTCCCAATGGGCGGGCAAGGGGGTTATACTAGCTTACCGGTGACAGCCACCATCTGCCTTCTAAAACTCGAGTTGTTCTTTCTGTTTCCCTAATTGGCGGAGTTGAGGGCTATGCTCATAATATACATTCTTCCCTAGCAAGTCTGGGCTTTCATATCTGGCAACCCCATCTGGCTTAAAGAACCTAACACTCCCCTGTTGCATACCAATGGGAGGCGATAGTAACGTCATGTATTCCTATTTCGTAATATATAAAAAATAACAACTTCTATTAAGAAAAATCATTCTAAAAACTTTAAAAGATTCACGAACTCTATACAGAGTAAACTAAAGAGCATTTCACGAACATTTTCCTATATTTTCGAGCTTAATAAGCGGCCACTCGTATCGGGAGGGTAATAAGGTACACTTTACTAAACTAAAACAACAGTCATTCAGTATTTCCACCCACCTTACGCTAAGAAAAGCCTCTTAAAACAGGAAGAAAGTTAAAAAATAATTAATGCTTTCGTAAATATTCATACCTTGGACTGGAGTTTAAAGTTAACCCTCCCAGAGAAGAATATACGATGTCAAATTTTGCACGTGCACGCTAGGTTTATTAGCAATTTTTAAATAACTTCAATTGTTCATATCTAAAGCTGATTTTTAAGAAAGGTTGATGTCATAGATGGCAACAATCGTAAAACTTATGGACTACATGATATTTTTGTCACTTTTTTAGATTCTTAGATGAAAATATATGCCATGCCTAACCTAGATGAATTAGGATAATAGTAAGAAAATGATGATTAATATACTAAAATGCTGTAAGTTAAATACTAAGTCATGGTTGTATTTTTGAACGATGTATTAGTATATCCTGTGGGGAGTTGGGAGCGAAGAAAAACAAGATAAAGATTAGAAAAATTAAAAGAATGAAAATTGAAGCTGAAGGAATCTATAAAAATAATTAAAATTGAACATTTCGAACAGATAATGTCGAAATAATATGTTTTCTGATGCTCACGCGATTATTTGCAAGATACTTATGTCTCAAAACGAAAGTCATTTTTTGGCCTGTCTATTTGTGCTAGGTAATTTTCAATACGTCTGGACCGATTTTGACAATATTTTACTACCAGGTAGTGGTTTGAATAAAAGGTAGCTAGCTATATTTAATCTCGGTATTTTCACGGGAACAGGCGGGCGAAATTGCGGGGTTCGCTAATTTATACGTATATTTCTCTAATTAAAATACGATTAAAGTAACTATTGAAGAATATTTTCAATATTTTTTTCCAAAACCTCCTTAAATTTTTGGTTATTTTTAGCAAAATTAAATCTCATATAATTAAAAAACAATCAACATTAAAATTACTTACAGTAAAAAAATATTTTGCAAATCCGTCTATACACGGTGACATTTATGTCGTCTTACAAAAGCAGGTCAATTAAAGTATCCAGTATCTACTATTCATTCGTACAATTAAAAGGTTAAAAAAATATTTACAGGAATATTTTTTAATAAAAATGATTATAAATAATTACTAATTAAAATAGTAACGAAACAGCCTGTAGCGAGCGCATAGGCACTCAACACAGCTGATGTACTATGTAGGTACTTTACCGTGGCAACCACTTTACCGCGCCGCTCGCGCCGATCTTTCATATTATACCTTAGAAAAAGTTCGACGGTCAACTCGTAAAATTGTACCATAATCTACCTACGTCCTTTTCAGAAATACCACTACGTATTCAGTAAGTGCGGAGTCCAATTTTTCCCTTAATACTTTCAACCGTCAGAAAAAATAATGCAAAGTGTTAATGAGAGACTTGGTATCTATTAGTCTACCAGTAGGCTAACGAAATTCCGTATGATTTCTTTTGTTTAAAATGTAAACATGATAAACAGGTTGTTACAAAATATTAACTTTAATTTATTTTATTTTATTATGTTTTTATAACTACCACTATTGAACATTTAAATATGTTAGATATGTTTCTTTGGTCGGATACTTTGATGTTTTTTTTTTGTAAGACGAAAAAAAGTCACCGTCTATATGACGGAGTTAGGTTCGAACATACATATAAAAATATAAACCTTCGAATGGAGAACCTCCTTTTGAATTCTGTAAAAAAATTAATGATCTAAGCGATATTTAAAACTAGCAATCCGCCGCGTAGTTCCCGTTCCTGTGGGAATACCGGGATAAAATATAGCCTATGTTACTCCCTGATATTATAGCTTTCCAGTGGTGAAAGAATTTTTGAAATCGGTTCTGTGGTTTTAGCGTGAAAGCGTTACAAACAAACAAACAAACATCCTTACTTTCGCATTTATAATATTAGTATGGATATGTATTTCTATTTATTTTTATTTGAGACGCTGCGCTTCAGGTTCGTAAAGAAATCCGTGTATTTACAAAAGTGAAGGGTTCGTCGAAACGACTCCGATTTAATTTAAGTCCAGCGCCGTTATCGTCCGTACTCCATTGTTTTTCTTTCTTCAAATTTTACGGTCAATTTGACGTGATTCGTTTTTTTACGATTAATTTGAATTTAATTAGTTTTGAGCATTGTTTTAGAGTGAGTGGTGTTTATTGCCGGTATATGGTTACGTTTATTTTCTAATTCGTTTTAAGTTATCCTATATAAAGATTTTTTTTTTAATTCTTAAACTAATTTATTTTCTTTAAAATCAAACCATTTATGGTTTTATTCAGATAATATCTTTTAATTTTAATTTAGTATTTCATATAGATTTGCCATTATATTATGATTTACGGCACGAATACGTGGTCCCTAAATGTAGGTTTCATAACCAAACTCAGTGTTCTATGGAGCGAGTTATACTTGAGATTTCTCAGCGAGATAGAATTTTAAATACGGAAACCTGTAAAACCTTCTTTCTTCATAAAATTATATCGTATTTTGTTTGTATTAATCATTCATTCATTTTTAAAAAATTATGTATGGAATGGAAAAGCGTAGGTATATCTTAATCTGCTCTGACATTGGAAAACAAGCGAAAAACTGCTCTCACACTACCCGACAGTGTTTAGTTGCACCACTTTTTATCACACAAAAAGGTTGCGGATCAGAATATCCAACAAACCCTCTCATAAAAAGTTTCACTTTAATAGTAGCAGAAAAAAATACTGTATATAATACTACTAAGGTACGCCGCTTCAAAATAAAATCTAGTTACAGAAATACAGTAGAACCTGGATAACAGATCTCAAGGGACCGCGATATATTTTTCTGTTTTAGATATTTCTCATTAACTCGAGTTTATAGCTTATAAAGGTACAAGAGGGTTGAGTCACATTTATTAAGCTCTATAAAAAATACCGCAAATATAAATTTTACATAAAATGCAACAAATATGAAATATGAATTTTACACATATACAAAATACAATGAATTTTCCACATTTATAAAATCAATAATAATTTATCATCATGCCCTCTGAGTTTTCTTGCCGGATTTTTTTTTAGTGTGGCTGCGTTCCGATCCGGTGGTAGTATGTTGGATGTTTTAGATTTAAATGTAATAGATTGTCATAATAATTACTACAAATTTAATGTTTAATAATTACTAAATATATATTATTTATGTGGAATAATTTTCTTCTTATACTGGCAATTAATTTGTACCAAAATGTGGGTCAAAACTTAGTATATTAACTAATTTCTGCAGCGGGTCTATAATTATAAATCTCTGTAATAACGATGACTTATTCGACGTGAGACATTTTACTCCGCCCATAACCGTGAACGCTGTAAATTGTTCGAAACGTCGGGCAATCAAAAATCAAATACAAACACGATAAAACCCGTATACTAGTTTTATTTACAAAATACAATTTTTATTTTTAATAAAATATGAGTTCCTAAAATAATAATAGATGTTCATTTGGTCACTTGAATGACAAATTTTATCTAAATCCGACTTTTATTTAGACAGATTTATTTTTCTCACTTAAAGAGATTTGAGGAAGGTCACGTGATATTGAAAATATTCTCACTCGTTCGTTTAATAGTGCGGTCCACACTATCTTTAGTCTGCTATTTATAACCGTGGCCCGATCTATTTGGGGTACCGCCGATTTTTTGCGGGAGTTTGGAGTACCACACTCCCGCAGAAAATCGGCGTCTGAGTAGCAATTCGTTACTGCAGCTCGTTCGGTGAGTGAGAGAACCGGAAACCCAACTTTCTGAGGGTGTTTGCGTGTGGTGGATTATCACTAAGCCTTATTGCAGGCACTTACTCTCCTTTCAATTTCTTCATGATAGGCAGTGGCCTAGCAAAGGTCCATAAACGGGATTTGCTCATTTGCTATCAACAGCAATAAAAGACTTCTCACTTAAGTTCGACTGTAAATTTACGTCGAATATCAAATAATTCTAGCGTATCATTATGCATTAAAACATTAGAATTACAGCTATAAATTAAGTACTTATACCACCCATATACTCGGTAAGATCGACTGATCCGGACGCATTGCAACTTCGCACAAAAAAAGATCTCGAAACGTATACATCTTTAGATATTGGCGCATGTTGACATATTTACGAGCATCTCGACTATTAAGTGGTGATTTAGTGTGGGCATATCGGGGATGGATACGTTTTTATCGCGAACCATATATCCAGTCGGCTTCGAGCTCTATTATTTGAACCATTGTGGCACTCTTTGAAGGTTTCCACATGCCGGTTTTCTGTGTTTGAAATTTTAGACGTATTTTTTGAAAATATGGGTTGTAGAAAATATTTTATTTTGTTAGAATTTGATCATTTCTGATGTTTACGCGAGTATTGCACATTATAAATAAAACTACTTTCACGGATTCTATTGCGTTTGTATTTGATTATTATTTGCCGACGTTTCGACTTTTCAGCATTCATGGTGAAGCCCGGACTAAGGTGTCTCACTTCTAACAAGTCATCATTATTAAGTGAGATTTCATAGTCCGTGATCATAAACGCTGAAATGTTCGAAACGTCAGGAAATCAAAAACAAACGCGATAAAAGCCGTATAAATAGTTTTGTGAATTTGGGTTAAAATATGTTTGGATATCCAATTTAAGTCAACGGTTTGGTGATTACTTTTCGTTCACAAATAAGTTCCTTTATTTATAAAAAACTTATTTGAATTTATTTATAACTAGCGTACCCAGCCCGCTTCGCTGGGCTAGATTTTGATAGATACACACAACGCATGTGTCAATACAAATTTGGGTTATAAAACAATAGAATATCATCATAGTAAATAAAAGCTGTATTTGACAGTTCAAAAAGAGGAGTGCTCCGATCGTCACCAAACTCTGGAGATTCCCTGAAAGTTTCATTGAAATCGGTCCAGCAGTTTCGGAGTCTATATGGAACACACCTGTGGGTATGTTCCATATAGACTCCGACTTTCTCTTTTATATATATAGATTATATGTTGATAAGACGAAATACATATATTGTAAAAAAAATACAAGAATAAACTAATAATGCAATTTCATACTATAACAAAAAGTATGAAAGATATGTTCCATGTACGATGATATAGAAATGGTAATTTTTTTATAAACGTTGTGATTAGAGTACTAGCTTTTGCCCGCGACTTCATCCGCGTAGAAATCATATGTGGCAGGGGCAATCACAGATAATTATGTAGTGTGTTCAGGGTTCTACACGCCCACCGTGTTGCTCTGGATGGCAAGCTAGTGTAGAGAATCTTGATTGCCCGCATCAGCCAGCACGTTATTGAGGTTGTCTCGATCAGACCAACTCTTTCTGGCAGACGATCGCAGCCTTTCCATGTTTGTGGCTCGTTGTCATTAAGGCGCTCACTGGTGGGGAGGTGCTGTTGACGGTGTATTTAGATGTCGTCAAGTCATTTAATAGTTTGCTAATCTGGTATATAAGGGAGGTGATATTATCAGAGGGTGCTTCTATACTTAAGCGGCGGATTCCAGATTATTTGAAGTAGCGAAGTGGTCTCTGCGTGAAGCGCGCAGAGGACTTTGAGCTAACGCCTATTTTGTTCTGCTCCCAGCTGAGGTAGTTCGTGCGGGTGACAGTGGTTTATTAGCTGAGATTGGACTTACTTCGGGCTGAGCTTAATTTAAATAAGCGACACATTTGGCCATAATTAGTATCTAGATGATGATTCAATGCGTAGCTCTATTTAAAACGAATTATTTGCTATTTCATAGACCTTGTAACTATACACCCATCAGTACAGCAATCGCTGTTAATTCGGTTGCACTCAATCGAGGATCAGATAAAATATTTGGGCTTAGTACTCGACGGACGACGGTGCTTTCAGGAGCATATTTATCAAATCACTCCCCGGCCCGTTGAGCGGTATTACATGTTGATGGCTATACGCGAGGCTGGTTTGATTAATGGCCCTATACGGTGCATCTGTGTGAATGAGTTCTGAGCACTTGTCTTAAAACTTTCTTCTGGCATTCGCAGAAAGGCATGGTGCTTATGTTACACGCAGATACCGTACCATTTCGACCTAGGCAGCGTGCGCTTTGGGCGGAACCCTCCCGTGAGACTTATATGTGGAAATACACGGAGCTCTCCCACAATTGTGGTTCCAGCTAAGATACAGCAGACACACTTTTGAGATCTTTTTTTTTATTAAATAGTGGTAGGACCACACTGTTGACAGTTGTGTGTCTACAGCCGCGGGTAGGGCCGGGGAGCGCTTCGTTCGGTGAGTGAAAGAAGCGGCAGCCCAATTTTTTGAGGGAGTTTGCGTGTGGCATGCATTCATACTGCCTTATCTTTCTTCACTGCAGGCAGCGGCTTAGCAAACGTCCACAAGCGGCAGCAACACTTACCATCAAGTGTACTGTTTGCTCGTTTGCCACCGTTTGCAAAAAAAATATATGTATTCACAATTCCTTTACTTTCTTCATGGTTGGCAGCGGTCTAGCTGTGTACTTGGTATTGCAAAGGTTCATGAGCGACAGCAACACTTACCATCATGTGTACTCTTTGTTCGTTTGCCACCGTTTGCAATGAAAAAAGAAAAGATCTGTGTAGCCGGAGTAGAGCAGCGTCGTCAATTCATCGCAAGCATCACTGCCAAATCTACCGACCATTACTTAGACCATAGTCCATAGACCATATGAGGTCGCCATCTTCTGCTTGGCAATTATCTCGCGTAAGAACTCGGCGGAGCGAGTCAGGAAGAAAAACTTCCAAGCTGTCGTGTCGAGTGGGGGGCTAATCCAAGTACCTACTTGCGCTTTACTACCTTTACGTGATAGAATCACACTCTTGACAGTCGTCCATCTAGCGTCGCGAGCCGGTCCGTCCAGACCGAGAGAGCCGGAACCCAAACTTTCTGACCGTGTTTGCATGTGGTGGGTTTTGGTGATACCTTTAATATTACCAAACCTCATTGCACGCATTTACACTTCCTTCACTTTCTTCACGATAGGCAGCGACCT
Organism: Lymantria dispar; assembly: GCA_032191425.1. Taxonomy (NCBI): domain Eukaryota; kingdom Metazoa; phylum Arthropoda; class Insecta; order Lepidoptera; family Erebidae; genus Lymantria; species Lymantria dispar. Next base: position 2,796,796 of record CM063444.1, on the reverse strand, counting down.
GGCAAAAGTTCATGCACAGTATCACTTACCATTAGGTGTGCTGTTTGCTCGTTTGTCAACAACGACTGCCCGCGGGTGATACCACTATAACATAATTTGCTGCCTGGGGTCAGAAAAGGGTATTCGAGTGACCCTGCACAGCCCTCTTTTTTAGGGTTTTGTACCCAAGGGATGGAAACGGGACCTTATTACTAAGACTTCGCTGTCTGTCCGTCCATCTATCTATCACCAGGCTGTATCTCAGGAACCACGATAGCTAGACAGTTGATTTTTTTACAAATTATGTATTTCTGTTACCACTATAACAACAAACGCGATCGCGCCACTTTTTGCTTGATATCAGTAAACGGTAACAGGTGAAGCATACAATATGAAATTTGTGTACCCACTGTTGTTTACCTAGTTAATGGTACGGAACCCTTCGTGCGCGAGTCCGACTCACACTTGGCCGATTTTTATTAGTTATTCTACAAACTATGAATTTCGCCCGCTACACCCTCTATTAAGGACATAAAAATATAAGTGACAGACACAAATTAGACTCAATTTACTACTATCTAGTCTACTTTACCCAGCAACAATTTGTTGATCACAAGTAATTGTCCGGCGTTGAAATTGAACCCGTGACACTGACATGGTAAGTTGCTATCTTAACCACTATGCTATCAGTGCAGTTAATTAATCATTGAGGTTGTATGAATTTATTACTTATGTATGAGAGTGAATAATATCAAAGCAATTCCTTCCCTATTTTACACGCTTAAAAAAGAATATATCCTCTGAGGGGTGGATTTTCAGAATAGTTTCCATTTATAATTAATCCTTTTATATCGATTTCCAATTAAGTAGGTTGTGTACTGAGCTATATAAGTTACTATAGTTTTTTACCTATCCCACGGGAACTCTTTAATTTTCTGGGATTAAAAATATCCTAAATGTTGACCGGGGATGTAAGGTACCACCACGCAAAATTTCATTTAAATCGGTCCAATAACTTCTGAGATTAGCCCGTACAAACAGATAAACAGACAGAGAAACAAAAAAATTGAAAACAATCTGGATGTTCTATTTCACTTCTAACACCCCCTTGATTCGGTTTTTAGCGATTTTTTCAATGTACTGAATTTCGACCTCTACAGTTTTATTATATGTATAGATAACTGGACATATGAAAAAATATATATTGACTTCTTAAATATACAGTTAAAGGATATAAATAACACCCAGACTCGGCACAAACAAGATTAATAACCCTTTATAAATAATCTAATAATATCATTTATTAATAAAGGATACACCATTTTGATTACTAAGATTAATTTAAACCTGTGGGTATCGTGAAAGATTATTAAGGTCTATAATATTTATATAGCATCTACCTATAGTAAGAGAAGAAAAACATGAAATAAAACGAACATATCTGATCAGTGTATTATAGTAGGCCAGTTCCTTTCCATTATAACTATAATACGCAGATTGCCATTAAAATGTATAGTTGCATATCTTCATATCTTATCTATTATTAACTTCCCATTTTCATCCTATTTTTTAATTCTTAAATCAAGATTAAAAATGATTCAAATTAATGAAATAATCTTCCGAGAATTTTCGCTCAAATACCTACGAATCATAAAAAAGTTTTACTTGTAAACCACACTATTTATTTTTAAATAAATCGCCAAAATGCCTATTATTCGAAAAAATATTGTCTTGTATTCTGGTTTCATAAACACTACTTTTTTTTTCTTTTAAACATTAGGTACTTTTAACAATAATGCGTTCTCGAAGATAGTTATAAATAGTGGTATTTATTTGTCTCCCGTTGTTCGTCTTAACCCTTCGCCGTTGGAAGGTTGTAAGTTGACGTTAACGAGTTAATGCTTCAAGCTTAATCTTGGATATTTGTGTTGATGAAGTAATCATGGGTATTGCTCTAATTCTAGGATACCACAAAATGATATATAGACTTAAAGAGTTTCTAGATAAGATATTATGACAAAAATATTTTTAAAATAATTTATATTGACAGATTTGAATGAAATTTTGTATGTGTTTTTGAGTGGGTTTGCGATTTACTTGAAAATACAATTGAACTAGGTAGATGGCATCGCGATGGCGTTTTCATAAAAATCTAATTTACTGAACGTGTTTGTATAATTGTGTTTTCATGAAAGCCATCGTTTTTTAAATTTTCAATGTTTTTTCATTCATTTAATTCTAGAATATACTTATCCCTTAGATTATAGAGATCATGTGCCAGTTATTACGTTTAAAAGTGATGTGCTGTCTGATTGATTAGTCTGTAAAGTTGATCCTAATGTGATTTGGGATAATAAATACCTTAAAGGGAAGCTTAATCATTAAAACTGTTTATTTAAGAAAATCTTTACAATATATTTCGTGAGATAATAAAGTGTCTTATCCGTGTGATAGTAAACGGATTGCCAATAGATGTGAGTTTAAGTCTCACATGTACCAAATATTTTTCACTCGCAAAACAAGTTTTTTTTTTTTTTTTTTTTTTTATTTTTTTTTTATAAATAACGTAGCATGTTAAACGCTAAATCTTAGTAATGTAATATACATAATTATATAGTGGAGAAAGAAAACACGAAAAGAAATTCTATACTAAACTGTCTGGCCGACGCCAAGGTCACAAAGAAGGAGAGGACACCGTCTTGCCTCCACTGCAAGCCCTGGGCAGAGTATCGCTGTGAACTCGTCGCAATCAATGGTGTCGATCCGACGCTGTCGATCATCGCTAGAACAGTTCGAAATTTCTTACCCTAGTAGTTATTTCAATTGCTTATACGTGTTATGGCTGTTTACAACATCATCTAAACCCATATCTGCCCCAATGTTAGACTCGAACCACCTCCATTATGGAAGAGAAGTTGACCTACTATACCACGCTGGTCAGATGTGTTGGCATAGGGTTATGTTACGAGTTTTCCTTCTCTTGCTTAGATATTATATTCCTTACTCGTCTTATACGACACCTACAGGCATGGCTCTTACTCCGTCATCGCACAGACGACACATGTTTTCAACAACGCCTCCTAAACTTTAGTTAACATTCAAGGTAATATAAATGTAACTTGTCATCCTTACTAATATTATAAATGCGAAAGTAAGTTTGTTTGTTTGTTACGTTTTCACGCTTAAACCACTAAACGGATTTCAAAAATTCTTTCACCAATGGAAAGCTATAATATCAGGGACTAACATATGCTATATGTTGTCCCGTTATTCCCTCGGGAACAGGAATTACGGGGGTAAGAAGACTGAAATCGAAGCGAGGCGAGGGCGGGTTGCTAGTTATTTATATGTTAGATACATATACCTATTTAGTTACCTAAGTTTGGAGTTTTATTTGACATCAAAAAATATTATGGTATTCATTTTATCTTAGTTATCACCTAAAATTTAGGGTTCCATCAGTCCCATTAGTCATTTCGTACGCTTTGTAATGAAATATGAGGGAGGCCTACGTCCACCAGTGGAAGGCGACAGACTAAATGATGAAAATTAAATTTTTGTGAGAAGGTTTTAATATTCTGATCCGCTAACCTTTTGTATGACGAAAGGGTCAGGAGAAAAGAGCATAAGCGACTGCCATCTCACATGCTTACGTATAATCGTCGTATTTGTCACATAATTTTTAAGCAGTCATAACATTTAACGGTAACCTATTTAAAAGTGTAAATTTATTAAAAAATGATTGACTAATATAATCCTTCCTTGTAGATAATACAAAAGCTTCACTTCTACAGTGTGACTTTGCGATACGGGCTGTCTTGTTCTTTGTTACTTTTTGAATTTCTTTTTAACTTTTTTATGATAATTAATGTTTATTAATTGTGTAATAGAAACTATTGGTATCAGGAGTTAACACAATACTGAGCTGTTCGCTCTTTTCACAGTAAACATGTTATTATGTTGTATATAAAATAGGTTATATCGTAAACCCTGTCTAGTTTATTCGTCTATCGCTATACGAACAGATCTAGAGGTTATAATATCTTTGGTGGTGACATTATGAACACGAGTGGCCGGTCACAGCGACCGACAACGCAGCGTGTAACGCCTAATGCCTTAATCTTGAGACCCTGGACGACGATTATTAGCATAGTATGGATACGATGATGTTGGTTTTGTTACCTAAATTAACTCACTAAATGTTATTGTAAGGAAAATGTATGAAATGAAACTTTTTCTTATGTACTGTCATTCTTCGTACCTTTATTAAAAAAAAAAATGTGTGTATACTTACTTGTGCGCACGAAAGTAGTAGTACTTTTAGGGCGTAACAAGATAAAAATCTATTTAAAAATTTTATTCTTCGCGTTATCTTTATTATAACGCATTATCTAGTTGACACTTTTGACGGTGTGCGCCCACCGTAAAAAATGTTGATTAACTAATTTCAGGGTGTTGGTTTTTCGTGACGGTGTGCGAGCGCATCGTGGAAATTGACTCTCATATTATTTTCCAACCCGAAAAAAGAAGTATAACTTATTAAGATAAATTTTTCACCTCAACTACTTTTGTTTGTATAAGAGTGAGTAAGAATACAATTCACCACTCTCTATCTTACTAGTGGGTGTCGTAAAAGACGACTAAGGGTATATATAACATCTGTGCAAGAGTATACCCATAATAAAATTCTGTATCAACATGTCTGACCAGTATGATATCGTATGTCAATTTCCCTTCTATTGGGGAGGAGGCTCGAGCCCAGTAGTGTATGAGCTGATACAACAACGACACGATGTACAACTGCTAAGTTAAGGATAAGTCTAGATATCGCCACCACTTACTTGAATGTAGAAATCGTAAAAATCAGCTAAAGTTTTCGCCAGGAAAGAGGACAGCAGCTCCTTATTGGTCAATCATTGTCTTAATGCGAGCGCCATCCCATCGGCGATAAAAGCACTATTCTCTCATTTGTAAGTGCCTTACATAACAATAGACGGTCAAAGGCTGGATGATACCGAATTGAATGTTTCTAAATTCTCCCGCAGTACAAGGATTAGTCCCGTCAATTAGTGCTTTCTTTAGAAAACACATTAACCGTGACCATGAACGCTGAAAAATGTTCGAAACGTCAGACAATGAAAAATGAAATACAAATACGATACACTCCATAAAAGTTGTTTTATTTATAATGTGTAATGCTCGCGTAAACATGAGAAATCATTATTAAGACCAAATTAATTTACTGTTGCCGAAAATCATCATGACTTCAGTCTATATATATCTCACTGTTGGGCTCAGGCCTCCTCCATAAGGGAGGGTAATTGACCTACTATTCCTCGCTGGTCAAACGTGTTGGAATAGGGTTTTGTTTCGAGTTTTTATATGCTTATATGTTTATTATATCCCTTAGTCGTCTTTTACGTCATCCCCCGGCAAGATAGGGAGTGGTGAATTGTATTCTTACTCAGTCACCACACGAAAATTAATTTTTAAAGTTAATTTATCTCGTAACTCTTATGTTCATAATTTCCAAGCATTTTATGAAATGGTTTAAAAAACTAAATTTTGCGTAAACGTTTACTATGTTCAATATAGACGCACATCCATCCTAATCCAATTCCGTCACCTTGAAGGTGTCTCCCCCGGCCATAACTCTTAACAACGGAGGCGCCCCCGTCGTCGCGTTGAGGAATTATTATTATGCGAATAAATACTCCAAATGTCACTACTAAATGTCCCCCCTCAGCCTGTGTAATCCGTAGGGCGAGGGGTGGTTACTGTTACCAGTTGAAATGGCGGGAATATGGGACATGGTTTTTGCCAAACGCAGTAAAACATTTTATCAGAAAAGACGCTACTTAATACGAATCCAAGCTGATTCTTTTTAGTATTGGAATCAAGACCTGGGTAATTCAGTCCTAGGCATAAATAAAATAAATTTATCGGGGATAAAATTACCAACAAAAATTGAAAATTAATTGTATAAATAAAGGAATAAAGAAAATGCTTTATTAACGTACATACGGAAGCTGCGAAATACACATGATACAAAATAACTTAAATCGACATAAAAAAGAACTAAATACAGGATATATACTATCTTAAATATAAAAAAAAAAATGAAAGAGAATAAACAAGAAGATTAAATAAAAAAAGTGAAATAAACTAATATAGAATACGTGTGCACTGCAAGTGACCTAAAAGGATCTCGGTCAGCGTTTATCACACAGAAAGCTGGCGCTGATTTTCAACGAGACCTTGTTATGACCCACGGACATAAAACTATATAAACAGTTTATGTTAAGTATTAATGTTAGTCTTTATCATGAACAGAATATTAATAAATAATTTATGTATGAATGATGTTTATAATAGAGAGAAAATAAGGATCGAAAGAGATAGAGATGCCTAGCAAGAAGGTAGCGAGAAAAAACGTTACTCGTAAATCTTGTATAAACAGATAATTAAAAAAAAAATAAGTATATACAATTTTGTTAAGAACAGTAAGTACTCGTTAATTTTTTTTCTTTTTTAAAGACCACCACCAACTTGGACTAAGGAAATAATCATTGTATTTATAATTATATTTTTTTTGACGTTGGCACGGTAGGTCGGTATCTTAACCACTACGCCAAATGTGCAGTCAGCATTATTTTCATTCTACAAGAGGACTCATAACGCTATTTGTGTTTATAAATATACGAAATAGATGGACACATTTCTTAATCTATATAAATATAATTTAAATAATATTTATTTTTATCATCATCATCATCATTCTGCTTTAAATCCAATTAATTGGATTCGATGCAACCATTTCTTCGTGTGGTAACGGAGTAAGAATACAATTCACCACTCCCTATCTTGCCCGTGGGAGTCTAAAAAGACGACTGAGGGATTAAAAATGCATACAACAACTAAATAAGGGAAACTCGAAATAAAATCCTATACCAACATGTCTGACCAGCGAGTTATAGTAGGTCAATTTCCCTCCTTTTACAGAGGAGGCTTGGACCCAGCAGTCGTCCAGCGTCACGTATATGAGCTGAAATGAATGATGAAATGATGAATGAAGCAACAATTACCTACGCTTTTTCTAATAGAACACTTTGCATAAGTTTTGACAATAGTCTTATGTCTACCTGCCTGACGTCAACCCTCCTTGAGATTTTCATTATTGGCAAGATACCATCAGATGGCGTTGATTCAAATTGATGTAAAGCTCTGAATCGTCTTTAGTCGTGGTATCACAACCACCAATGTCGTCATCACCATCATCATCATAATTATCACAGCATATACTTTATTGGGAAGCCTTCTCCGCAATGGAAGGGATAATAACCTACTATACCACGCTGGTCAAACGTATTAGTATAGGGTTTCATTTCGAGTTCTCTTTGTCTTGCTTAGAGGTTATCTGCAAACAATGCCTTAGTCGTCTTTTACGATATCCACGGGGAAGAAAAGGGTTTTTAAATTGAATTCTTACTTTGACCACCAATGTAGTAATCGGTAATATTCGCAACACGCAGCGCAGCATTTATTTCCATCAGCTTTAAGAATGTAGAATGGTTCCTTAAAAAATCATAAAGTTTGGTGACAACGCCGCGGGTCGACCCTGAAATAAATGCCGTTCGATCCGCCAAAATGTCCCGGTAATAGTTTTAAAGTGGAAACAATTTCTCAACGTAACCTTAATTTCATTATGATACTTATTTATGTCGATTTTCTGTCAAAAAATCAGGCCTAGTAGCATTGATAAGACAAGTTGATAACTTTAATTTTTTACCTAAATTGCAATGAAGGAACGGTTTTATGTTTTCATCAATAATAAAAAGGCGTATAATGAGAAACTTCGAATCGCGACGGAATAGGAATACAATTCGCCACTCCCTATCTTACCCGTGGATGTCGTAAAAGACGACTAAGGGATATAATATGCATATAACGACTGTGCAAGAGAAGGAAAATTAGAAATAAATCTCTATACCATCACATCCGACCAGCGTGGTATAGTAGGTCAATTTCCCTCTCATAGTGGAGAAGGCCCGAGCCCAGCAGTGTGATGTATATGGGCTGATATGATGATGATGATCAGGGATAATGATATAGGGTTTCATTGAAGTGAAAAGTTCTTTGCGCGCTTGAGGGTAAATTTTTTACGGATGAAACGAAATTTAGTGACACGAAAATGTAGGACTTTTTGTCCAAGAAGATGGAGAGAGCGATTGAGACCAATTGAGAGAGAGAGAGAGAGTGAGAAAGGGCGGACATAGAATGAAGCACAGCCATAGAGCGAGAGTAGGGAGCAAGCGAGTGAGAAATATCGAGAGGGAGAGTATAACAGAGCACAATATTTATCTTCGTTCTTTAATTTTTTTAAATTTATCTGATTTTTATCTTTTTAATATTGACAAAAACACGTGGCACCGAAGAAGTTAAGTTTGGAGTGGTAGGACCACACTGTCGACAGTTATCTGTCTACAGCGGCGGGCCGGTCCGTCCGGGGCAGTACCACATTCTCGCAGAAAATCGACGTCTGAGTAGTAGCGATTTGTTACTGCGCTACGTTCGGTGAGCGAGAGAGCCGGAAGCCCAATTTTCTGAGGGTGTTTGCGTGTGGAGGGTTTTGGTGGTGCCCTTGGTATCACCGAGCCTTAATGCACGCATTCACACTCCCTTCAATTTCTTCGCGGTAGGCAGCGGCCTTGCAGAGGTTCATGAGCGGCAGCAACACTTACCATCAGGTGTACTGTTTGCTCGTTTGCCACCGTTCGCAATAAAAAAAAAAAAAAAAAAAAAAGTTTCACTTCTAACGTGCGTACTTCGTACGTACGCTCTTTTTTTTGTGATTTCCTCCTCATTCAATGATTTTATTATATTAGTCTTCTTTTTACACCTGCGGGTAAGAACATAAAGGCAAAGTGACTGATTTATTAACATACCGTGCCAGAGTCATGGTTCAATTCCTACGCACAATGATTATATTCTACGCGATCCACAAATTATTGCTCTGAGATTGGAGGGTAACTTGTCTCCGTTAACTGTATATTTCTAAATTCCTCATACTACAAGGAGTATTTCCTTGGTGCTGTTAGTGCTGGTCTTAAAAAAAGCTTGGATTTCTAACAGCTTTTCTTTACAAAGAATGTAATAATCAAACGTTGAACGGCTCCCTTCCAGTAAAATAAGCATTTTAAGCCACTTATTTTAAATCACTGAAGAGGATTAATATTTTTTTCCCCCTGTCAAGTGTCAGATCCCTCTACAGAATGCAAGAGTTAATCAGCTTGACTGTGACTGTGGTCTCTCTTACATTGGCCAAGGTAAGAGATCCATAATATATATACGACAATATATATACGAAAATATATTATATGTCAAAAAAAATATCGCTAACTTTAAGAGATATTGTGACATTCATGAAATGAATACTCGTAATAAGGACAGATTAGTTGTACACACTACTCGTCTCCAAAAAGTTAACAAATCATTCATGGGGCAATGTATACGCTTTTACAATAGATTACCTAAAGATATCCGAGACCTGCCTATGAAAAAGTTTAAAAAAGCCATCAAGAATAGACTTTGTAAAAAAGCTTATTATAAAATCTCGGATTATGTAGATGATAATACAGATTGGTTGTGAGCAGCTCCTCATTCAGCAATTTCCTTGTTATTTTAAATATACTGTTTGTAAATGTACTTTTAACTTTTATTGTAAAGTGTAGCGTGTTTTGCCTAACGAATTTTTGTATTTTCAGCGTTTGTAACATATTGTGGTGTTGGTCATGCTCACATAAGGATCTACTTGCGGTAGCTGCGTGGAGCGGGTCTCTCCCTTCCCTCCATAGTGGTTGAGGGGAGTGATGGCTGTTCTAGTAGTTAACTCGTGATCGGGTGCCGCTTGTGGGATCTGGTCCAGCCATAATCGTTTAAATTATATTAAGTGTCTTGCGGTTCGAAGGGCATCACACTGGAGCTTGTTCTTACAAAACATGTACACAATTGTATAACTAGTAAGAAGAAAAAAAAAATTAAAAATAATGACAAGCCCGCTGAGTTTCTTGCCGGATCTTCTCAGTAGCGGTCGCGTTCCGATCCGGTGGTAGTATATTTTTTTTGGAAATTGTAAACCTGACAATATGTAAGTGCCCTCTCAGGGTTTGTGCATAATAAAATAATTTGAATTTGAATTTGAATAAGAACTCGGATCAAAGAACACATAGCTGATGTGAAGCACTGCCATTACACTAGGTCTGCAGTCTGTGAACATCGGAGAGCGAGAACAAGGACCGCAACCGCCATAACAGGAGGTTTATGATCCTTGCAAAAAGACACCGATACCTGCCTATAACAGTCCACGAGGCTATTGACATAAAAAGACAAACATTTCAATAAAGATCAATTCACCACTGCCTCTCTCGCCACGAATACGACACCCAAAAGACGAATTAGAGATATAATATGCAGATAACATCAACGGAAAGAAGGAAAATTTGAAATTAAACCCTATAATAACCCTCATTTCGGCTCATATACGTATCACTGCCGGGTCCGAGCCTCCTCCATAATAGGAGGGAAATTGACCTTACTATAACATGCTGTTATAGTAATTTCCCAAGACAGGTTGGTATAGGCCTTTGTTTTGAGTTTTCCATCTCTTGCATAGATATCATATGCGTAATATATCCACTTAGTCGTCTTTTACGATACCCATAGGTATGAGATGGTGAATGGTGATTCTTACTCCGTCACCACACGGAAAATAATAACCCTAGATGGTCAATTTTCCTTAAGGTAGCTCTATTCCAGTAATGGGCTGGGATGTTGATAAGGCTTAATTTAAAAGACTGAACTGCCAGTTTTCAAAAACAAACTTTATTGTGATAGCAATGTGATATTGCTCAATTGATAATACTACCATTATCATCAAACTAAAGAAGTTCACTGCTGATGATACACTCAGGAAGGTGGTAAGTGTCATTACTGAAGTGTCAGATATGTTGGTATAGATTTTTATTTCGGGTTTTCCTTCTCTTGCTTAGATGTTATATGCATATTACATCCCTTAGTCATGTCTTACGGCATCCACGGGTAGGATAGGGAGTGGTGAATTGTATTTTTAATCTGTTACCACACGGAAATACCTACATGCTACATAGTCATTCGCTTGATAATTTCTTAGCAGATTTTTAGGGCTTCCATAGGGGAGTAAGTTACAGATATATAGAAGTTACAGCTATATAGAAAATGCCTAACTATATAAACTAGCTATCTAAATAAAACAATGATAAACATTTTACTGGATTAAACAAAGAAACAAACAAACAATTATCACAGCGCTCGCGCCGAAAATTAGCAATTACTTTGAGGGAATCTCCGGGCCTGCCATTATCTCTGGCGAACGTAACTTGCCTGCTAACTGTTATTGCCATCATTCCCTGCTTGATTTAAACAAGACGTTACGCCGCGGTCCCTCGTCATGCATAGAACGTACGTATAAGCTTGGAGGTGGCATTCAATTATTAATAACTTTAACATGTCGCATATAGAAAGATCTATTTGATTTATTATTTTCTTTTTACTGGCAATTTGTTTAATGTACTGAATGAAAATTAACGTCTTTATCTATTATTTACGCCAAATATGTAATTGCAATATGTTTTGAAATGAATATATGACTTTTTTTTGGGGTTTGGTTACGGTCGGCGCACTCCTAGCACCGCTCCGTCCGGGACGACAGAGGGGCGTAAGCACGTACACCCGTAACCCACCCATGACACGTCGCCTTCGTCGTTGGACCGAGTCCATCGGGGAGGACGTTGGTCTTTCCTCGCGCGGTCGGCCTCTCGGCGGGTGACGGACTAATTCCCCGATCCAGTCACCCGCGGCCTCATTAATATATGACTTGAAGAGAATAGTGAATAAAAAAAATCGTTGTTAAAAAATTTAAAATTCAAATTCTACGTTACAGCTCCTTCGATCAAACAGTTTGAATGGTGCTTTTTTGGTTCGAAATTTCCTTTTATTTCACATGCGTTTTTGGTATTGTATCAAGAAGGCTGAAGAATTAAACGAAATCGGATGAATACCAATCCGATGATAATTGTAGGTTAATTTATCCAGTATTAATTTTTTGTATGCTTTCGGAATGAGACATTTTTTATTGCTGTTGATGGCAAATGAGCAAACGGCACACCTTACGGTAAGTGATACTGTCGCTTGTGGACCTTTGCTATGTCGCCATCTACCGGGAAGAAAGTGAGAGGAGTGTGAATGCGTATAATGATATTAAAGGCATCATCAAAACCTACCACAAGCAAAAACCCTCAGAATGCTCGGCTTCCAGCGCACTAGCTCACCAAATGAAGTGTAGTTGCTACCACTCAAATGTCGATTTTTTGTGAGAGTGTGGTACTTACCCTGTACGGACTGTAGACCCCTCTCGCCCCGCGGCTGTAGACAAATGACTGTTGACAGCGTCCTCCTGTCACATAAGCTTTACAATTAGCTTTTAACGTATTTTCAATCGATTAACTATGATATTGATTGCCCAATACTTATTTTCGAAATTGTTGGAAGAACATTTGAACCTCCATATTCGTCTGTAAATTTTAGTAACTCCATGTCTACATCTGGGCGACAACGTGATATAGTAAGATGAAGAAGTTCATTTAGCAGCAATGACCGGCCACACCTTAGTGTGTTACTATTCACTATATACTGTAACATTGTCCTGTTATTGACGTAATAAATACTAGTCTACATGTCGGAGACTAGGTATACACTATGTGGATGTTGCTTCATAGGCTATTGATTCAATATATATCCAGCCAAGAGGGTAAAATGTCATAATGATCACAATTTTGATTTTTGCCTATTTGCCGTTGTTTCCTAAATGAGTTTTTAGAAGTTCCTAAAAAAAGTAAGGGCTGATTATTTATTTTATTCTTCACCCCTTATATGTAAGATTAAAATATATACTGATTTTCAACCGTTTATATTGGGCATGAACCACATGAATTAAAAACTGGTATAAAACTTTGTCACCTTTGAAGTTTTAGGTACTGTCTAATATTTAACTAATATCTTCTTAGTTGTATTCCCATTTTTTTTGGGTTACAGACTTTGTTTACCCCTATATATTAGTTAAGCGATTATTTTTATAAGTGTAATACATACTTAGTTGAAATATAAGTACAATACATTTTTCTGCTTTATCCTCGTTTTTTTTAAATATGTATTTACCTACTTGCGTGATATTCGTAGCCTGTTATAGACATTTTAAAAAAGTTTAACAACCATAGGTATTTGTATCAGAATTATAAAAAAGTTTAATTCTGTAACAAATTTAAAATTAAATTCCAAAATTATAAAATTTTAGTATTATCGATATAACGCATTACGTTCAGGACAAAACCATACATTCGATCGTTAATCCCTAAAAAGTATTTGATAGGAGCGTTTTAATCAGCCCTGATTGAGTTCACAGTCAGCAAAAACAAGGAACAACATCAATATCGACAAATTAAAGCCATCTCTCGTGTGTGAACCGAAACTTGTCTTAATTACGTCTCAGTACAACAGATGGCGCTATCATCAATATCAACGAACGTTAACAGACCCCGAAACTACTTAATATGTGCCTAGATAAAGTGCGACAAACTTGGGCCCGACTATAAATCGCACATGTTAAACTAAGACAGACGTGTTCGGACGTTCGCGACAAGTCAGCGGGGCCCTTATCAAGAGCCGAGCAGTTATTTACGGCCAGGCCTGAGTTATGGCCAATTTACAGGGAGTCATTAGTGCCTTAATGGCCTCAAGGTGTCCGGGTGAAAAGTACCCGGGCGGATAAGTTTCAGTGATGTCAGCGTTCCGTCGCATGATGTACGATTTTTGTCTTGCATTTATAATGATAATGTGGTGGCTGGTTAGGGGGTTCTTTATTTTTATGGCTGAAGGAAGATGTTGAAGGTTTAGGGAGTAATCAAAATGATTATATAAATAGCTTGCGCTTAACACGAGGTTTTGCTTTGCATATTAATGTACGAAGGAATGATTTTTGTAAAAATCATGATCATTATCATTCTGCTCTTATTCCAATTGGTATCAACTTGGTATCGACGCCAATTTTTTTTAAATTTTATAAATACAAAGCCCTGCAATAAGGCAATAATCCTTGTATTGCAGAGGACTTTACATACATATATCTAGACTTAGAATAACACATTTTAAATAAAATTACTTTACGGATTTTATCGTGTTTGTATTTGATTTTTGATTACCCGACGTTTCGAACACTTTGCAGCGTTCATGGTCACGGGCGGACTAAGATGTCTCACGTCCAACAAGTCATTGTTACTGCAGAAAATTTTATAATTATCTACCCGATACAGAAATTAGTTATTAAATATTGACCCACATTTTGATACAAATTTATTGCCAGTGTAAGAAGAAAATGATTCTAAATGAAAAAATTATATTGTTTATGGTTAGTAACTATTTGACATTAAAATTAATAGTAATTATATTTAAAAAACCTAACAAGCTAGTATACTACCATCGGATCGGAACACGGCCACACTGAGAAAGAGCTGGCAAGAAAACTCAGGTACATGATGCTAAATTAATATTAATTTTGAAGGCGGCTTACTTTATGTTACTAAGAGGTTTTATTTTATAAAATTATATTTAGTTATTATTATTGTGGGTCAAATCTATACAATATGAGCTCACGGTGTCTTGCAGTCTTGTGGTGTTTTTTTTGGATTTGTTTTTAATAATGTTTATAACAGGATCCCAGCTTGATGGTAACACCCAGCCATCCTCTCTATTGAAATTTTTGTGTTTTTTAATCTCAATAGCCTCGCGTACCATTCTAGGCAGGTATCGGTGTTCTTTTGCGAGGATTTGTGGTTTATCAAACCTGATGTTATGGTGGGCGCGGTCGTGACTATGTTCACAGACTGCAGACTTAGTGTGACGGCGGTGCTTCACATCGGCTATGTGTTCTTTGATCCGAGTTCTTATGTATCTCTTTCTTCAGAATAACAATTTGTTGATCACACAGTGTTGTCATGTGTGGGATTTGAACTCGCGACACTGGCACGGTAGATCAGTATCTTAACCACTACACCATCTGTGCAGTCATATCTCATCAATATTCACATCTATCGTACATATTACAAAATTTATCAGCAACAATTTTATGTCTTTCTGATACCGTTCCTTTTAACGCCCTGACAACAACACAGTATTGCCGTGGCGTCGCCCTCGTCTGGTCAGCCTCACTGCGAGTGGTGGACTAGTCACTGGTCCGACCTGAGAGACATTTATCACCCTGCAGTACAAATAATGAATATTATATACAATGAGAACGTAATACATTATTTATACACGAACCAAGTCGCGAGCAAAAGCTAGTATTTTACAAAGCTAGCTAGCTTCCGTGTGGTGACGGAGTATGAATACAATTCACCACTCCCTATCTTACCCGTGGATAGCGTAAAAGACGACTAAGGGATATCCATACTAATATTATAAATGCGAAAGTAAGGATATTTGTTTGTTTGTTTGTTACGCTTTCACGCTTAAACCACCAAACCGATTTCAAAAATTCTTTCACCAATGGAAAGCTATAATATCAGGGAGTAACATAGGCTATATTTTATCCCGGTATTCCCACAGGAACGGGAACTACGCCGCAGGTAAAGCGACTGAAACCGAAGCGAAGCGAGGGCGGGTTGCTTACTAGCAACCTAATAAGCATATCGACGGTCCCTACGTACACAAAGTCATGTCAAAAATGGCATTTTTTTTTATTGTATTCTTTAGGCTTTTGATTTTCAAATATATATGCAGTATGAAATGTGCGTATTGAAAATCTAAAGCCTAAAGAATACCACAAAAAAGCCTAAAGAATACAATAAAAAAGCCTAAAGAATACAATAAAAAAAGCCTAAAGAATACAATAAAAAAGCCTAAAGAATACAATAAAAAAGCCTAAAGAATACAATAAAAAAAAGCCATTTTGACATGTCTTTATGTACGTAGGGACGGTTGATATAATATCTATGCAAGAAAATGAAGACTCGAAACAAAACCCTATGGCAACACATCTGACCAGTATGGAATAGTAGGTCAATGTCCCATTATGGGGGTCTGAGCCCTACAGTGGGACATATATAGGATGAGATGATGATGATGCCTATGTTATCTATTGATATCCAATCTCAGTTCGAACTCGACCCATTGAGCTAGGGCCTCCTCCGCAATAGCAGGGCAAATTGACCTGTTGTAAATGATGATATCTGATGTTTACGCGAGCACTACACATTGTAAATAAAACTACTTTTACGGATTATATCGCCTTTGTATTTGATTTATGATTGCCCGACGTTTCGAATACTCTACAGCATTCATGGTCACGGGCGGCCGCATTCCGATCCCAAGATAGTATATTAGTTTTGTTAGGTTTAAATTAACAGATTGTAATAATAATTACTATAAATTTAATAATTAATAATAACTAACTATAAACAATATAAATTTTTCATATAGAATCATTTTCTTCTTATACTGGCAATAAATTTGTACTAAAATATGGGTCAAAATTTAATAAATTAAATAACTAATTTTCTGTATTGGATAGATAATTATAAATGTCTGTAATAACGATGACTTGTTGGACGTGAGACATCTTAGTCCACCCGTGACCATGAATGCTGCAAAGTGTTCGAAACGTCGGGCAATCATAAATCAAATACAAACGCGATATAATCCGTAAAAGTAGTTTCATTTACAATGATTAAATGGATTTGTTATAAGGTTTCATTTCGAGATTTACTTCTCTTGTATAGATGTTATATATATATTATATGCCTTAGTCTTTTACGACACCCACGGGGATGGTGAATGTTATTTTTAATGTATCACCACACAGAAAGTAATATCTATTGAAGATATAAAATGACCATGAATTTATATCAATTTACGAGCTTTAACCGCCCTGATAGAAGCACATTTCATTTAAAACAATGGGTAACTGAAAATGATAACCTCATTTTGTAACGAATGAATCAAACGCACATTAAAGCATTGTCGTGCTGGAGAATTATTGTGACGGGCCTCTCGTTACTAGCGCACTCCGATGCTTGCGGCGCCATATGCACAGAAAAACGTATGGAGATTGTTATTTTAATAAAAATTTAACTGTATCTTCTAGAGTAATGGAGTTTCTGATAATATACCCAAAACTTTATATTTTTGATGTTAAACTTCTTTTGCTGCGTTAGTGAAAATTATGTGAGTAAATTTTTAAGTTGCACGGGCACACCGTTACGAGAAATCAACACCCTGAAGTTAGCTAGTGAAATATTTTTACGATGCTCGCGTACACCGACGTAATTGTGAACTAGATTTATTATTTTATTTTATTTATTTATTTAATTATTATAAAATACAAATGTTACATATTGATAAAACATAGCCCCACAAAACCGTGTTATCGGTTTGACTGTGGGATCGATGACTCTAAATTATATCCTTAGTATAAGACCTATGTCACAATTACACTAAATATTTAAAATAATGATAATATTAAATATGCAAATACTCACATACACACAAACACGTAAGCACGCACTCCCGCACATATACACACACATACATATATATACAGACACACACATAAATATATATATATATATATATGTGTATACATACAAACACACCTGATATATAAAACTTTTAATAATAAAATTTAACTTAAACTTGCAATAATAAAACTTTAACATTATAATAAAATTTTCAATGTATTAAATTAAATAACTTTTTTTTATCTTCTATATCTAGTATCTTGTGATGTCAAAGAAGCGTAACTTTTTACGTGCTTACATAATTACAACCAGACTTCTTTTGTGATTATTTTGTATGGTGACAGAGGAAGAATACAATTCACCACACCTTTTCTTCGGTGTCGTAAAAGATGACTATGGGATATAATATGCATATAACTTCTATGCAAGAGAAGAAACACTGGAAATAGACTCCTAAACCAGCATATTTGACCAGTGTGCTATAGTAGGTCAATTTACCTTCCATTGTTGAGAGGGGTCGGCGCCCAACAGTGGGACGTATATGAACTGAAATAATGAATGATAATATGTTACTATCACTACAAGACTGACATGTACGCAAGTATTGAGTTTTTTTCTTCAAAGTATCTCTGTATTATAAACAATGTTTGTGTCTATAAATTGCTCCTAAACAGCTTGATCGATATTGATAAATCTCGGTAAGTGGGTCGCCCTATGCTGTGTCGTTCGATTGGTCACCAACCGATAACCTTTTTTCCCCAACGGTTGTCAGTTCGACGAGCGATGCGGCCTACCCATTGCCACTTCAAAGTTGAAAATAAAGGTTTATAACCAGTGTGTGTTACCAGCGATGACGTAGGGCACTGAAACGTGGCTTCTAAATGTTGGCCTCAAAAAACTCCTCCCTCAAAGAACATACACTGATATTTTTTTAACCATCGCGCCGAA
The DNA here is from genome assembly GCA_032191425.1 of Lymantria dispar. Classification (NCBI taxonomy): domain Eukaryota; kingdom Metazoa; phylum Arthropoda; class Insecta; order Lepidoptera; family Erebidae; genus Lymantria; species Lymantria dispar. The sequence goes on along the minus strand of CM063444.1, from coordinate 2,778,266 downwards.
CAGGGTTAACCTGAAAGCTAGAGACGGCAATCTATCTAAATTCTGCACGAGACTTTTTAGGAAAATCGCGAGGTATGCGTATTTTATATGCTTTAATTTATTTCACTTTTTTTTTATTAAATCTATTGTTTTTCTTTTCTTTCGTCGTTCATGTGTATTCTCTTTTGTACTATGTGCATTTTCTGGCTCTATTGCTAAATAAAACATTTCCTTTCTTTCTAATTATTATATTATAAAATTTAATAAGATTTTTTAAAAAAAGCTAATTAAACGACTCCTCTGCTTTAGCGAACCGCAAATTTTGCATTATCGCGGCCAATATGACAGCTCGGTGATATATACTCGGTATTATAAACGCCATAAATAAATAAATATATTGGATATTTAGAACCGCACTATTGTTTGAAACGAGGGGCTCTTATATGCAACCCTATTGTGGGAGATTGGTGGTTGCAAATTAAATTTAGGAAAATCTATTCATTTATGATTCCATAAATGAATGCAGTACATACAGCCTCGACATATATATATATATATGTGTCACCATCATTACGGATTTCATCGCGTTTGTTCGTGACCATGAATGTTGCAAAGTGTTCGAAACGTCGGGCAGTAAAATATCAAATAGAAACGCTATAAAATTCATAAAATAGTTTTATTTACAATGGGTAAGGTTCACGTAAGCATCAGAAATTATTACCATCGTCTCGGCTTACGTCCCATTGTTGGGCTCAAGCTTCCTCCAAAAAATAGGAGGCCATTTATTACATTAGGGTGTCATAACAGACGACTAAGAGCTTTACATCGACCTAGGCCAACTCCATCTGATGTTGTCTCGTCAACAGTTGCATTCCCAAGGAGGTTTGACGGCCATAAAGCGCTTGGCTATTGTTGCAATGTGTATGTTGAAAGAGACATATTGCGCCGACACCAAGTAATTGGGATTAGAGCTGGATGGCGATGATGATGACGAACAAGCTGGTTAAATAAGTTAATAACTTGATATAGACGATGTGGATATCGTAAGAGATGCCCAAGGGATATAAGATGCATAACATATATTTAAGGGAAGGAAAAAATAAAATAAAACTCTATACAGATCCATCTGACCAACGTAATGTAGTAGGTCAATTGCCCGATATTGTGAAGGAGATTCGATCCCAGTAGTGGGATGTACTGAGGTTATAATGATGATAATATAAAAACATCACCTGTTCTTATCCAATTAACTGGGTTCTACGCTATATGTACTTTTTTAACCGACTTCAAAAAAGGAGGAGGTTCTTAATTCGTCCGAATCTTTTTTTTTTATGTATGTTCACCGATTACTCAAAGACGCCTGGACCGATTTGCAAAATTCTTTTTTTGTTTGATAAGGTATACTTCCCAGGTGGTCTCATAGTCATCAGGCCAGGATCTGATGATGGTATCCTTGAGAAATTGGTGGCATTTTTAATATTTTATTAGTTTACTGTTTGAAGTAGGTTTTTTTTTATTGCAAACGGTGGCAAACGAGCAAACAGTACACCTGGTGGTAAGTGTTGCTGCCGCTCATGCACCTTTACAAGGCCCGTTGCCTATGCGATATGTTGAATGCGTGCATTGAGGCTCGGTGATACCAAGGGCACCACCAAAACCCTCCACACGCAATCACCCTCAGAAAGTTGGGCTTCCGGCTCTCTCGCTCACCGAACGAAGCGCAGTAACAAATTGCTACTACTCAGACGTCGATTTTCTGCGAGAGCATGGTACTGCCCCGGACGGACCGGCCCGCGGCTGTAGACAGATAACTGACGACAGTGTGGTCCTACCACTCCTACTACACTCTTTTTTTTTGTTAAAAATTATAGATTATTCCATAACGTGTTGCAAAATTCACTGGCAATAGGGTCAACGCAATATAAACATTTTTCTATTCCATACTGCAATATTTACTTACTGGCAATCATTTTACGATTAGCTGCTAGCTTCATGTCAGCCCTCTCTGGGAACGTAATTATTGACTAGACGGCATTAGATGGAGTTGGCAGAGGTGGATGTAAAGCTTCCAGTCGTCTTTTACGACACCCATGAACAATTTAATAAGTTGGTAATATAGTAGTCGGCGCTACATATAGGTATCGGGTGCAGCTCGCGGGATCTGGTCCAACCATACTTACCTTTTATTCTTATTGGCACTAAATTTAAAAGAAAATGTTTACTCCTATCTCGAAGGGCATCACACTGGAGCTAATACTACCTATATTTTGTGTAGTTGCATTATTTTTAAAGATAAAATAAAATGACAGCCCGGTGAGTTTCTTGCCGAAATTTCTTAGCTTGTGGCCGCGTCCCCATCTTTTTTTTTTTTTTTTTTTTTATTGCCAACGGTTGCAAACGAGCAAGCAGCACACCTGATGGTAAGTGAAACTGCTGCACATGGACCTTTGCAATACCAGGGGCTAGGCCGCTGCCTACCGTGAAGGAAATACTCTTCTTAAACCTCGTTTAAAGAAGGACATGTCATAGCACTCGGGCAACACAGCAGCAGGTAGTTCATTCCAGAGCTTGCACGTACGTGGGAGAAATGATCGCTGGAAACGTACAGTTGAAGACCATACCGTTTCCAGGTGAAATGGATGAACCCTGCTACGATGTCGAGTGGTACGTTGGTAGAATGGTGACGGTGGTACCAAGTCAAACAGTTCCTCGGAGCACTCCCCGTGAAAGAGTCGGTAACAGAGTGACCCAAAGTCTCTCCGCTGCTCCAGCGACTCCAATCTGTCCGTAAGACGTCTGGTGGTAGATTATTGTAGTTTGTAATGATGTATAAATTAGACAATATGTAAATGCCCTTAAGGGGCTTATGCAGAATAAATGATTTGTTTTGATTTACACAACAACATTATTTCTATAATATAATAAAACTGCCAATGTCCGACCAAAAACCATCGCATTTCTGCGTTAGATAAATATAGTGAAATAATTGAATCCCGTTCTCATAATTTGGGCGCTATAACTGGTTTTGGGCGGTTTTAATCGGTATCATCTAGTTTTTGTGGTAAATGACAGAGCAGCATGTCCCGCAAGGGAGAGGGAAGGGGGGCTCGCATTGTTTTGACGGCTGCGGCCTGTGCAAATAAATATATACTCATTTTTGTTGATAATGAATTGCAGGGCGAAAGCGTCAGTTAACAACCGTATGGGGCCGAATTAATTGATAATATACGTGTTTTTATTTCGTGAATGTTTACTTGTTAATGTTGATTTAAGAGAAAGAGAACGCATATCAATCTGTCTAACTAACATGGTATAGTAAGTTTATTTCTATCCCAATATGAAGGTGGCCTGAACTCAGTAGTTCGAAGTATATGAACATAATGACGATAATTGTAAATGTTGATTTAATAATATGTTTAGTAATTAACCGTGTAGTGACGGAGTAAGAATACAATTCACCACCTCCTTTCTCGTACGTGAGTGTCATAAAAGATACCTAAGGGATATATACATATAACATCTATGTAAAAGGAGAAAAAATTGAAATAAAACCCTATACCAACAAGTCTCCGCCTGATGCTGCCCTAGCCGAGGCCGCGGGTGACCGGACTCAGTTCCTTTGAGGACTTTAGTTCGGTACCCGCAGAGGCTGACCGCGCGACGGCGACCGACGTCCCGGGATAGGGACGTCGAGAGGTGAGGGTACCCGAAAGGGTATTCCGTCGGGCCGACCACTGACGACAAGTCACCCTGCTCCGGTGGTCGGCCCAACAACGAGGCGACGTGGGTACGGGTGGGTTATGGGCCCGCGCACCGTCCTTTCGTCGCCCCGGACGGTATGGACCGCACGTGCGCTTACCATAGCCCACCCATAAAAAAAATACCAACAGGTCTGCGCCTGATGGCGCCCTAGCAGAAGCCGCGGGTGACCGGACTCAGTTCCTTTGGGGACTTTAGTTCGGTACCCGCAGAGAGGCCGACCGCACGACGGCGACCGACGTTCCGGGACAGGGACGTCGAGAGGTGAGGGTACCCGAAAGGGTATTCCGTCGGGCCGACCACTGAGGATAAGGAACTCGGTACTGGTGGTCGGCCCAACGACGAAGGTTACGTGGGTATGGGTGGGATATGGACCCGCGCGCCGTCCTTTCGTCGCTCCGGACAGAATGGACAGCGCGTGCGCTTACCATAGCCCATCCATAAAAAAAAATACCAACAGGTCTGACCAGCGTAATATAGTAGGTCAATTGCCCTCTTATTGTGGAGGACGCTCGAATGGGACGTAAATGAACATAATGAACTGTAATTAAAATATGAGTCTAAAATATTTGTACAGTTCAATTATATATTATCAAGTGAATTTATTGTATTAATAACTCCTCCCGCCCTCGCTTCGCTTCGGTTTCATTCGCCTTACCCGCGTAGTTCCCAATTCCGTGGGAATACCGGGATAAAATATAGCTTATGTTATTCCCTGGTATTATAGCTTTCCATTGGTGAAGGAATTTTTGAAATCGGTCCAGTGGTTTCTAAAATCATAAAAAATCTTTCCTCTTTATAATATTAGTGTAGATATTTATCAATACGTACGTTGATGGAGTAAGAATACAATTCACACAACACCTCTTGCCCATGGCTGTTATAAAAGATAACTAAAGGTCATTATATACTGATAATATCGATTTAAATGACGGTAAACTCAACTCCTATGCGGACCGTTTGATGGATTTGGTTGGTTTCATTCATTCATTTGGTTTTCAGTTGGTTTGGTCATGTAGAGAGAATGAATGAAAGGAGATTGACAATTAGGATTAATAGAGCGAATGTGAACGGAAGTGTTGGAAGGAGAAGACCAAGGCGGACGTTACACATGACTTTCTCAAGAAAGGCCAGGTTAAAAGTATCCTAAATCGATGAACATGTATGAGGAGATTAATGAATGTGGAGGAGGCGAAAGTGGTATGTCAAGATCGTAGCAAGTGGAAAGAAGTGGTCTCTGCCTACCCTTATGGGAACGAGGCGTGAATGTATGTATGTATATATGTATGTATTCATTCATCTAGGCTCATATACGTCCCACTGCTGGGCTCGAGTCTCCTTCACAATTGGAGGGAAATTGACCTTATTATACCGTGTTTATATTCTTCTCAGTACTCTGTATTTTTTTAAATCATGGCAATTTAGCATTTGATATGTTAGATTATTTTATTAAAATTATTTGTAATTGAAAAATGATTTCCACATGAGAGCATGAATGAGCAAATTTGGATCTATTCGAATGCAGTTTCCGTTTTAGCGTTAGGACAGCTTTCCAATAGACGTAAGTACACATAATTTTTCGCTCGCCATTTGAGCGATTTGCTATAGAGAAGGAAAATTCAAAACAAAACCCTATATCAACCTGTCTGACCAGCATGGTGTAGTAAGATCAATTTCCCTCCCAATGCGGCTTGAGCTCTGCAATGGGACGTATATGAGCCGAGATGAAATAATTAGGTATTTTTTTGTTGATGGACAATAACATGTTAATTCACCTTATTTAATGTGCAACTGTGTTTGATTGCGGTTGTAGGCTTGTGTCGACACACCAATAGTAATTATGATTTTTAATTATACCATCCGATAGTATAATTTAATATAATTTATCATTATTAATTATAGGTAATTTTCTAGGTGTATTTCAATAAAACGCAATCAAATATTGAATGTAAATGTATATAATTAGTTTTAGGTGCTATTCTCATTATAACTTGCAATGTCCATAATACAACATTAGAGTTGTATTTATTACATGAATATGTGCGCTTTATTTAGCATGATAGCTATCGTTTAATTGTGGATAAGTGACGTGTGAATGTCCTAATATTTGCAAACGCATAGTGTATTGACTACTGCACTCGGCAGCTTGTGCCCCTACCCCGCAGATGTGTCAGGCCGCGATCTGACGATTGGTGGAATGATGGGAGCATTAATTAACTATTAGTATTATTTGATAAATCATCATTTTGCTCTTATCCCAATTCCTTGGGGTCGACGCAATATGTCATCCGTTTTGTCTTGTTTCTACATATTGCAAAAAGTTTCGGCAATGACTTTTATGACCGGCCGCCTGCCTGACGTCAACCCTCCTTGGGAATGTAATCGTTGACCCAAATGGTACCAGTTGGAGTTGGTCCGGGTCAATCTAGGGCTCTTAGTCGTCTTTTACGACACCCACGAGCAAAGCAAGGGTTGGTAGTATTCGATGCCGCTACCACACAGCACTATTATTTGATAAATATTCATGGTTATTTATTGCTCAGCATTTATATTATATTTTAAAAGCTCATGTACCCATCGCGTTCTAACTATTATTAGTGTGCGAGCTGCGATCATTCATACGATTCCTCATACAGTATATTAACGTGAGGCTGCGGCTGTCGTGATCGCAGCTCCCTAGCCGACTGACTGTTTTGTAGGCGGACCGCGGACGGGTGGTATCGGCCGCGTTGATACACTTCGGCTTTTGTCGTGATTCCTTTATGCACACTAAGAATAGCACCTAACTACCTACCTACATATCTGTTTTATTATTATAATATTTTTAATGTTTATTTCAGCCGTATGTATGCTTAACCATGAAAATTGTGACGTGTGGCTCAGCATCGAATAAATATGTTTTCTTTCTTTATTCTTTCTTTCAAAATATTTATAAATTTGTATGAATTTTATCATCATCATTTTGGCTCATCTATCTCTCACTGTCGAAAGTGTGGTATTGCACCGGATGAACAGGCCCGCGGCTGTAGACAGACGACTATCGACAGTGTGCTTCTACCAAATAGTGAATAAACAAAATAAACTCATCCCTTTATTTGTAATTACGACGAATTCCTCATAAATCATATTGTTTACATCTATGTGTGGGTCTAACAGCTGTCATGATTGTCAGATTTAGGGTTACCAGTTGAGAAACGGTAGACGTAAGAAATATAGGTAATACCTTATTTAAAATTTTAATGTCTATTTCATTTTTATAATATTATATTTCTTTCATCAGAGCGGAATTTCCAAAAAGAAAAAATACGAATTCAAATTCCTAGGTAGGTTGTAAATATTTAAAATCTAATAAAAAGGATTTGAATAACTAAAATAAGTAAACTAAATAGTTTTCTGATTCTATATCATCATCATCTTGCTCTTATCCCAATTACTTGGGGTCGACGCAATATGTCATCTGTTTTGACATATTGCAAAAAGTTTCGGCAATGACTTTTATGACCAGCCGCCTGCCTGACGGCAACCCTCCTTGGGAATGTAATCGTTGACCCAAATGGTACCAGATGGAGTTGGACCGGGTCAATCTAGGGCTCTTAGTCGTCTTTTACGACACCCACGAGCAAAGCAAGGGTTGGTAGTATTCGAAGCCGCTACCACACAGCACTGTTTTCTGATTCTATATACGAGTATTATACATGCGCAGTAAAACTAGTTTTACGGTTTTTATCGAAAATTGTGTTCGTAACATCTGTAAAATATAGTTTTATTTCACCTAAATTAATCATTAAAACAGGTGTATGAGGTATATTATAATTAGAAAGAAACTACGAATAAAAGATTAATATAAAAAAGGTTAGTCGGGAAAGCCAAAAAAAGTCAAAAAAAGGTTAGTTAGCCAAATTTATGCACTAAAATATGGTTCCGTATGATGACGGAGTAAGAATACAATTCATCACTCTCTACCTTGGCCGCGGATGCTGTAAAAGAAGACTAAGAGATACATTATGCAGATTAAATCTATGCAAGAGAAGAAAAGCTCGACAACCCTATGCCAATACGCCTGACCGGCGTGGTATAGTAGGTCAAATATCCTCTTATTATGCCTGAAGCTCAAGTGCAACTGTAGGACTTATGTGGACTCAGATCATGGTGATGATAAAATGATGGCAATATAAAAAAAGATATTCATTTTTATCACAATATAAAAAAATAATCTTGTTGACAACCCTATTAAAAATCATAAGTATGTATGCTTAAATACGATTCTATCCTATAGTATGCGCGGGCGCTGATTGACATGACTCAGCAAGATTAAGCTGCAAGATCTAATTTTTTTTACTAGATTAAAATAGCCTTCCATATATTTAGACAGGCCAAACAAAATGTATTTATTTAATTAACATTCATGTTTCCATCTGACCAGTCAATGCAAAGGAAGCTAGAGAAAATGCTTTAGACAAAATATGTTTATAGTAATCTCATGATATAATATTAATAATAATAATTTTATATACAATAAAATTAATTACTCTATCATTTTTGTCATCAGTTGAAGTACTTCAACTTTTGCGTTTGACTAGGCAAATTTTTGTTAACTAGCCCAAATACATAATTATATTTCTCCTTTTGTAATTATGTAGAAAATAATTGACGTAAAATCTATGTCCATACCATATTATATACTGTATGAACGGTCTATTCAGTTACTTGAGCAAAGTGTTGAGGGATTTATCGCACCAATGACGAATTGGTTAGAGATCTCTCGCGCATCTAATATAAACACCACCATTATAGTTTAGGGTGACCACCAATTTTAAATTTAATAATTTAATAAGTATTTTTTTCAACTTCTTGATTTTAATGAAATACTTTATTTATTTTTCCGTGTGGTGACGGAGTAAGAATACAATTCACCGACCCATTCGTGGGTGTCGTGAAAGACGAGTAAGGGATTATTGCATATAACATCTATGCAAAAGAACTAAAACTCCAAATAGAACTCTGTACTAATACGTATGACCAGCGGGGTATAGTAGGTCAAAGTCAAGTACTTGAGGTCGACGCATGGTCCACTCCTCTGCTATGGCACATATTGCAAAAGGTATTGGCATTCGTTTTATGACCAACCGCCCACTTGAATTCAAACCTCTTTAGACATGTAGTTGTAGACTATACGGCATCGGATGGAATTGGCCAAATTTGATGTAACAGCTCTTAATCGGCTTTTATAACTGTCTCAGGCCATGCACCTACCTTTTTTTTCATCTCTGCATCACCTATGGTTGACTGGTAGAGATTGCCTCTGGCTTTAAGTCCGCCATTGTATTTGTTGCATGAAGTTTAATAAAAAATATATATATAACACGTACGACCAATGTAATGATTGATAGTATGTATAAACGCTATCATAGAGTAGATTTGTGTAACCTTTCTATTATTTTTAATTTCTATACAACTATTTTTCCTTGTGATGTTTACGCGAGTATTACTCATAATAAAAAAATGCAAATTTTAATGCGTTTGTATTCGATTTTTGATTGCTCGACGTTTAAAACTACGTCATAACGAAGACTTGAATAAATACTGAAAAGAGTTAAAAACATCAGTTAATCAAAAATTAAAAAAAATCGCGAAAAAATCCATAATAATTTATTTATTTATTTTTTTTTATTTATTTAGTACTTGGAAAACCAACAGCTGTACAAAATAGTAATGAAAACTAGAGTAAGAAACATAAAGCCAATAACAGGTTTTCACGGATAGCAGTGATACACACCTACAGTAAGTCCGATAATAATTTGTAACATCTTAATGAACAATAACACAGAGTATGACAGAAAAAGGAAAAACAATGATAATTAATTATTAAAAAATTTAAGATTTAGCTGTCTCCGTGCCACCTCGCTCCCAGTATTGAAAGGGTTAAAAGAAAACTCTTTACATAATTTGTTAAAATCTTTGCTCGCTCGCACAATATATGAATTCTGCCTATAATTAGAGGACGATAATGGAATACCTATTGGTGGGTTGAACCTAGTCGATCTCTGAGGTACATTCAAAGACAGCTTGTGTAAAATGCTGGGACAGTCAATTTCGTTGTTCAATACCTTCAATAGGAAAGAAAAGTCAGCCAATCGTCGTCGATTTGATAGAGGCTGAATATGGAACTTCTTGCATAGGTCGATGTAATTAGAAGAGCTATAAGGAATGTTTAGTCGATAGCACAGTAATTGTTTCATTTATAAATAAAAAGTGTATATCAAACGAAATAAGGAAAAATCCTGCTATAATATAAATTCATGGTTACAATAATAACGGGCCCACATTCCTTGATATAAGTTCAACAATAAAATATATACTGTTTAACACTTAACCAATGATGGATTTATTCGTCTAAACTGCGTGATTCTCGGCATTGTATCGTTACAACGTAAACATTTACGTACCAACGTGTTACCAGCATATGTATATTGATATATAGTTATTATTGTATGGACAGAATTAGTTATGGGGTGTGTTAAAATTTTATGATTTATGTAAATTTAATTAATAAAAAAATGTATAATCGACATTAAAAACAATAGAACTAACAATTTCTGATGTTTACGAGAGTATGTGTCATACTCTTTTAAAAGAAACTTTTTTTACCGATTTTATTGCGATATTTGATTTGCTGACCTTTCGAACACTTTATGTTGTGGCTATCGTGACCATGAACGTTGAAAAATGTAAAAATAAAAATAGGGTATTTTTTTAATTTATTTATTTCATTTATTGTCATTCTGAATCACGTTGAGAAAATTATACCATATAACCATAACGGTCACCGAAGACAAGGTATCGGTACCAGTGGCTTACCCACATGGCGATGAGGTACGTCTATTGCAGATTTGGAGTTGTACGCCTTCTCTTCAATCACCCTGAACGGATCGGGCGGAGTGCGACTATGCTGTAGTCTGTCGCCAAAGAAATTTTTTTTCTGATAAAATTTTGAGCGAGATACTTTTAAGAATATCGCGTAATATACGAATTTTGTATATAAATTTAGTCTATTTCTTTATTAATTTATTTTTTCATTCTTTTTATTTAAGTTTATTTTATTTCTTTCAGCGCCGCATATATAACTCTGGCGACCTCTCTCCGATCAGCCGTTTAAAACACGCCCGAGTTGAGCATCCTGCGGGCAGTCTTTGGTTTCTATTCCAGCTAGCTGATAAAGACGAACTGAATACGACGGCCTGGTCGATCCTCTAGAGTATTCAGGACCGCAGTACCGCCACTCACATTCAACACGCCTGCGGTTTATTTGCTTGCCTATAAGTCTTGTGATACATTTCTTTCTTTTTGTTCCTCCGAGGTTTGCTTTAGTCTCATAGTGAGGAAACAACTGGCTTAGAGGCTTATAATTATTATTAAATGCAATTATAATACAACGATCTAACATACAAAACATTTCTAACAAGTAACAACGTGTGTCCAAATCTCTAGTATAAAGGCTAGTGAATTTAATATCTGTTTGGTTGTGTACTAAACCTCTTATAATTCTGGCGGCCACCGCACGGCTAGAGTATCGTAAAGAGCGACGCACACTTGCAGTTTTTGTTCAACTTCAACTCACCGCATAGTTAAGGGGTAGCGTATTTTCATTAAGCTACTTTAAAAATATTTTTTTATAAAAGTTAACCCTTCCTGCTTTTTCCGTGTAGAGATATAAGCAGAAAATTATAGCAAAAGAAAATTAGAACTCGAAATGAAACCCTGTGCCAACTCGTCCATTGAAGTGAAAACTTCTGTAGGCAGGTTTGGATGGGGAGAAAATTCATGTAAGTCGATATAAAAATGGTCACGTGATATGTTACCATATCTGTAATTATGCTTGTGTATATTTGTGCCGATAGACGTTAAAACTAGATGTGAAAAGTTTTAATTTTTACAAATATAATCTGATTAAGAGTGGTAGGACCACACTGTCGACAGTTATCTGTCTACAGCCGCGGGCCGGTTCGTCCGGGGCAGTACCACACTCTCGCAGAAAATCGACGTCTGAGTAGTAGCGATCTGTTACTGCGCTTCGTTCGGTGAGCGAGAGAGCCGGAAGCCCAACTTCCTGAGGGTGTTTGCGTGTGGAGGGTTTTGGTGGTGGCCTTGGTATCACGGAGCCTCAATGCACGCATTCACACTCCCTTCACTTTCTTCGCGGTAGGCAACGGCCTTGTAAAGGTCCATGAGCGGCAGCAACACTTACCATCAGGTGTACTGTTTGCTCGTTTGCCACCGTTTGCAATAAAAAAAAAAAAAAAATATCAAACAATTACAACTATTTGCTTACAGTTTTAAGTTTTCACTTCTGTTGGAAATCTGTCAATTCCCTTCCTATTGTAGAGGAGGCTCGAGCTTAGCAGTGGGACGTATATGAGCTGAAATGACGATGATGATGATTGCGTCGATTTTTTGATAGTAGGCGAATAAAATATCTCCCGTAAAAATAATAATGTTCCTAATCATCATAATCATCATCTCAACTCATACATTGCACGGGTACGCAAGAGCCTCCTTCAAAAAGGGAGGGAAATTGCTCTACCTATAACATGCAGGTCAAATGTATTGGTATAAGGTTTTATTTCTTTTGCACAGATTTTATTTGCACATTACAGTCCCTTAATCATCTTTTACGACACCCATGGGCAAGAAAAGGAGCGATATATGGGCCACAGGATTTTGATTAACATACGTACCTGCCCATACTAGCCTAATTAATAAGATGAAGGAGATTAGAATAAATTTCTATTAGATGTGGGTTCAATTAATACGTGTAATAATAATTTTTCGCTCGGCAATAAATGTTTACATTTCATATTATATGCGTTCCACTTCTGAGCTCAAGACCTCTCCGTAATTGACCTAATATACCAAATTGGTCAAACGGATTGGTATAGGACTTTTTTTCGAGTTTGCATTTTCTTGAGTAAATGTTATATGCTTATTACATCCGTTAGTCGATTTTACGATACCAACTGACAAGAATGGAAGGGTCGAATTGTATTCTTGTATCATTAGACAAACATAGGTTATTCCCCTTAAGCAGTGGGCAGGTATTTAGCCGAGTATTTATAGTGCAGTGTATAAGACTGAGTTAGCGATACCAACGTTGATATTATGCGATAGTGGTGACTTTCTGCTCTTTGTTAGGGGCTTAGTTTTAGTAGGACGTGTGGTACGATATACTTAGTTTAGTTTTAAATAATCTACATTACTAGTAACTGTATTGTTCTATGTGGCGACGGAGTAGGAATAAGATTCAGCACCATCTGGTGTCTGTGTAGTATATTGAAGAGGATATATCTACACTAATATTATAAAGAGGAATGATTTGTTTATTTGTTTGTATTGAATAGGCTCCGAAACTACTGGACCGCTTTCAACAATTTTTCACCAATGGAAAGCTAAAGTATCAGGGAGTAACATAAGCTATATTAAATCTCGGTATGCCCACGGGATTGGGAACGACGCGTGTAAGGCGACTGAAACCGAAGCGAAGCGAGACCGGGTTACTAGTTGTGTATATACGAACTAATTGCAAGAGAAGGAAAGCTCGAAATAATAACCTATACCAACCTATCCGTGTGATCACGCAGTAAGAATACAATTATATCTTGCTCATAAGGGTCATAAGCGACGACTAAGAGATTATAACATGCAAACAACAACAGAAGGAAAACTGGAAACTTTACGTAAAATAGGTTTAATTTTTTTTTCAATTGTGGAGGAGGCTTGAACCCCGCAGTGGGACGTATATTAGTTGTGATAATGATGTCCAACCCGTCTGACCAGTGTGCTGTAGTAGACCAATTTCCTTCTCAATATGGACGAGGCTCGGGCTCGACCCAACAATGGACGTATATGAGTTATGATGATGATGTCTTGGTGACTAATTATGGCAGTAGATTCTTCTCCTATCGACGATGCGCGCCACACACTAGAAGTATGCCTCGCCTGGGGGCCTCAGTGCCACGTCCTGTCAACGGACATGGGAACAGCGGACCTGTCGATGACGATCATCATCTCCAAGATGCTCGGCAGCGACAGCTGTTGATCGTCGATGGCCTCCTTCTGTGAGGCTGTCATGACAAGGAAGGAGGCTGCGGAGCGGGCACGCGAGGCACGTGCGTCTGCAGACTCGCTTCGCCGGTGGCGACCAGGAAGGAGGAGACGCCGTTATGCGCTCCTCCTCCCACCGCCCTGAATGATGACTGGACGTGGCCAGACGACCAAGCGTTGGGGTGTCAGGGATAGAATGTCATCAGACGATCTCTCCGGCACCTCGTAAAAGCGCGGAAGGGGCCGCCGTGGTTTTAGTGGGTATTTCGGTCACTTCTGTGGCTGGTGAGTCCCACACACACTACCCCGTCTGTTTTTTTCAACCGGTGGGGGATAGTGCGTAAATGCATTTCCACAACGCGAAAAAAAAAAAAGAAGATTCTTCTCCTGGATTAAATAACTATGTATTATGTTATTTTACTGTTTGATGGCTGCCATTGCTACCAACCCCTTCTTTACATATTGTTGTCGTCATCATCATTTAATCATCTCAGTTCATATATATGAGTTGAGTTTCCAAGTTAGTACAAAGCGGTCGTGCTGCAGATTATTTTAAAATATTTAATTACGTAGCAGTGGAATTTCAAAGTTAGCGTTCATACAAATAAAGTTTATTTTTGTTGTAAATGTGAGTCAGTAATCTACGGTCATCCAGTCCCTTCACCCCCTTGAGTGAAAAGGACGAGCTCTGTTAATTCATCTCACTCGTGATTGGTAAGAAAGCTACATCTGATATTTGTGCCGTTATCAAAAGAAGACAGTTATACCATAATACTTAACGACAGTTTAACAATTATGAGTAACCAATAATCACTCCACTATACTGGATATCCACTATATTTAACTTTGTGTAGTTTTTTTAAAAGCAATGGCTGGTAACATATTGCTGAAAACATAATTTTATTTAACAACAAAACCATGTAGTTAAGAGGTAAGTATAAAAAGCGTTACATACCCAGTTAAAAGCTAATGGTATTAGAAGCGCGTTAAGGCGGGGGTTCACCGGCGCGCGGCGCATTGTCGCCGTGATCTACGCGACCAAGCGCCCGTAAACATCTCCGCATGGCTTTTGCTAACCGTACCTGTGTAGCGTTGGATACTTATACACATTTTTTACAACTAAAACATCGTTTGACGCACGTCGACGGGATAAGAAACTCTTGTCGCCAATACTTACTTGGCCAGAGAACCCTTTAAAGAATATGGAAAATGAATTGGGGTTACTCTAAGAAAATGGGCAGAGTGCTCTCCTGAGAAAAGTAACATCTTATTGTGATTGCCAACCGATTGATCAGTTGAAGTAGCACCGGCAAAATGGCGAGCAGCTTCTTATTTAACGAATAACATGAATAACAATCCGTGTGGTGACGGAGTCAGAATACAATTCCCCACTCCTTCTCTTGCCTGTGGATGTCGTAAAAGATGACTAAGGGATATGCAAATAATATCTTGAGCAAGAGAAGGAAAACTTGAAACAAAACCCTATACCAACATGTTTAACCAGCGTGATATGGTAGGTCAGTTTACCTCTCATTGTGGAGGGGGCCCGAGCCCAACAGTGGGACGTATGTGGGCTGAGATGATGATGATGATGAATAGCAATAGCCGATCTATCTATCCAAGAGCAGGTGGATCGAATCAAGGAGATGATGAATCACACTTTCTTGAGATCAATAGTAAAAGTTAATTCTGAAAGCATATATCTCACACTCTACATCTTCGTCTAACTTGAAGAATGAAACTACGATATGACCCGATCTAAGTTTCTTTACTTTTTTTGCAGACTGTACAATGAACTGCCTGGCCAATATCGGAGATTTCGAAAAGCTTATGGCGAGCGATTCGATTAGGGCGCGGTGTGTTTACTCCGCGAATGTGCTGACCTTACCACTACTTGAGCTGTTTTATGGTAATTAAAATTTTTGTTAACGGTACTTATTGTTTTACTTACTGTACTACGAGTTAGCGACATATTTAAGTGTTTGGGTGGTGTGCTAAAATGGCTGTCACAAATTTTAATGCTAACTGGAACAGCATTGTGTTCTTTTAAACCCTAATTGATTGGTTTCACATCAGTGAGTATTAGCGCGATTATGCTGAAAACCAGCACCAGGGTTTTCTATCTGGCTAAGGCTAAGCGAAATCATTCCGCGAGGTTCATAAAATTTTATATATTATGAATTAATTCCTTTAATTGGTATTCATATATGTATCTCTTTGTTTATTTTACATTCATTTTCCGTCTTTAAATATCGCATCAGTTCTTGGTTCGTAAAAAGGGTACAGTTTTTGCTTCACATATTAATTGATAATAAATTGCCGTCATGTTATGCAATCAATTATTAGATGAAATAATGTTCATTCTTGATAATTAATATTGGGTTGACCGAGCTTCGCTCGAAATATTTTTGTCGAATTTATAAATATAGATAAATATTAATAAAAAATAAATAATGAAAAAATATATAAAAAAATTACAAAAAGAGAATAATAATAACACCGAGATTCGAACCGACGCTGTTTGAATGCCAAAAAACCAACTAACCTATCGTAACTCATGACGTTGACAACGAAATTTGAAATCATATTCTTTTAAAATTTAACGTCATTGTATTGTTTTACTAAAAACACGGACAAAACAACATTTTCTATAAATAAAACCTAGCTAGATCGATTTCTTGGACCCGAAACCTCTAGTATGCCAAGTTTCAACAAAATCGTTGGAGCCGTTTCCGAGATCCTGAATATATATATATATATATATATATGTATATATATATATAAATATATACAAGAATTGCTCGTTTAAAGATATAAGATTACCATTACTCGCTATCTGACATTAAATGTCATTTCTGGTCTCTCTCTTTAAAAAGGCTTTTAAATCTTAACTATAATCTTTTGAAGCGAGTGTTGGCTATTATCAAAATAAATAACATAACAAAGGCATATGTACCGAGCGTGGCTACTTTGCCAGCTCGCTAACAAGGCACACGTCACAACAGACCATGAACTTTGTTGTACATTTCCTTGACTTAACTTTTTAGGGTCCCATATTGATATTACAAAATAATTATTCAGAAAATATATGGTACTGGCAACCGCTTCGCTTCGGTTTCAGTCGCACTATCCGCATAGTTCCCGTTCCCGTGAGAATAACAGGATAAAATATATAATAAGTAGTAGCCTAAGTTACTCCTTATATAGACAGCTACTTGGTAGTAAACTATTATCAAATTCGGTCCAACCGTTTTAAAGATTACCTCAAACAAATAGAGAGACAAACAGACAGACAGACCGAGAAATTTTTTTAACTTTTTTTAGACTTTTCTATTTTAGGCATAGGTGTCGTGCAAATAACCGTGTGAGCATGAACAAAGCCCAGTATTTTGACATTACAAACAGACACTTCAATTTTATTTATTTGTATAGAGCATAGATGAAGACAGAAAAATTCATAAATAAACAAAGTTCTGTAGACGGCGTAGTGGTTAAAATACTATCGTGTCGTGTGTCGCGTATTCGATGCCCATTTAGGACAATATTTTGTTATTACAAATTCTTATTTTGTGTCTAGTTCTAATTTGTGTTTATTAATTGTTTGCTTGTAAGTCAAAAGTACTATAAGAGTTCCTCCACGCAAACATTATCGCCCCAGCGCTCATACATCCCACTGCTTTTTTTTTTTTTGGGGTGGGCTGCGGTTGGCGCCCTCCTCGCACCACTCCGTCCGGGGCGACAGAGGGGCGTAAGCACGCACGGCCGCAACCCACCCGAACACCACGTCGCCTTCGTCGTTGGGCCGACCACCGGAGCAGGGTACCCACTGCTAGGCTAGGCTAGAACCTCCTCCATAATGAGAAGAAAACTGATCTACTATGCCACGAACACACCGATTGGTATAAAATTTTATTTAAAATTTCCTTCTCTGCATATAGATGTTCTCTGTATATTATATCCTTCAATTGTCTTTTATGACACCCACGGGCAAGAAAGGGAATAGTGTCAGAAATAGTAATAAATCTATATTTTCCGTGCAGTCACGAATTAACAAAATAAAATATCATCGCCTCTGAAATTCTTGTAATAATCTTAATAAAACATCATTTTCATTATCATTTCAGCCTATCGCCGTCCGCTGCTGGACGTAGGCCTCCCTCATGTTATGCCACAAAGTGCGGTCCTGTGCCGCCTGCATCCAACGACGCCCCGCAACTTTCACCAGATCGTCGGTCCACCTAGTGGGGTGCCCCCCCACACTGCGTCCTACACTGCGTCGTCCAACACGTGGTCGTCACTCGAGAACCTTTCTTCGAGCGATGTGGCCTGCCCATTGCCACTTCAGCGTACTAATTCTTCGTGCTATATCGGTTATACCCGTTCTTCTGCGGATTTCTGTATTTCAGATTCTATCTCGCAGAGAAGTCCCGAGCATAGCCCGTTCCATAGCACGCTGAGCGACTTTGAGCCTTGTTATGAGGCCTACATTTCATCTTTATAAATAAATAAGTAAAATTTAAAAATTTGAATAACCCTCGCTACAAACTAAAATAAGGAAAAGAAATATTACGTTCTCTTCAACAGGAATCAATCAATTTATTGTCATTTAACGATTATACTGGCATGCGTGAAGCACTTAATCGACAAATATGATCACGTCGTTACATCATCTTGGAAAAGAACTGATACTCTTACACTGCTGGACCAATAATAATTAAATATAGCTCAGAACCACCGCAAGGAAACTTGCTTTGAATGTGTGGCGACTATCCGCCACTAAGATAACTTGGACCGCAACCCAACAATGCGAAGCAATCCGCTTCGCTAATGAAGATTGGCCCATACGAAAAGACGCAGTTGCGAGGCAGCTGGCGTGCACACCAGACAGATGTGCGACACACCTGACACCTGCATTCGCATCTGCGTTGCACCTGTGTGGTACACGTGTACATTCGGACCACACGCAGACTGAATGCTAGTATATATATACCGCCTTTTGCTGTCTATTCATTCAGTCGACATACGATATCAGCTCGCACACTTGTACGGTCGTCCCTAGTTCTATTATCAATTTATTGTACATAATTTGTGAAATGTCTCAGGCGATCTTGACGGACGAAGACGTGTGATGCTGTTTGGAGATCGCGTGGGACGTAAAATGGTGATGTAGTGTGCCAAGACGATGGACGAGGAGACAGCTTCGCCATGTACGCGCTAAGACGTGTCGCGTACTGGGTGACGTCAGCAGTCGAGTAGTCATCTTTGGGGCACATGAATTGACCAGGTAAGCTTAGGGTTGCGCCATACACTAGCTCGGCGGGAGATGTTTGAAGGTCCTCCTTCCAGGCACTGCGCATGCCGAGGAGCACCAGTGGAAGTGCGTCGGTCCACTGAGAAGCAGGAGCGTGACACATCAGCGCTTGGGTTGCGGTCCAAGTTATCTTAGTGGCGGATAGTCGCCACAAATGAAAAAAAAAAACGCATTGAAATCGGTTCCATCGTTTGAGAGCTTCAATGCCACAGACGGACACACACAGACAGACAGACATCGATGTCAAACTTATAACACCCCTTTTTTCCGTCGAAGGTTAAAAAACAAATGATGTTAAGATGACAGCAGATGCGTTTTGGGCGACTTATAACATCAATTGCGATGACTGATTCACGTATACAGCGTGGAAATTCAAATCATTTATTATGCATTAATCCCGAGAGGGCACTTACATATTGTCAAGTTTACAAAATTAAAATTAAGTTATCGAAAAAAATAAACTACCACCGGATCCGAACGCGACCGCTACTGAGAAGATCCGGCAAGAAACTCGGCAGGCTTATTTATTGTCTTTAATTTTTTTTTCTTCTTACCAGATATAAAACTGTGTAAAACATGTTTTGTAAGAACCAGCTTTAGTGTAATGACCTTCGAACCACAAAATACGTAATATAATTCAAATGATTATGGCTGGACCAGATCCCACAAGCAGCACCCGGTCACAAGTTAACTACTAGAGCAGCCATCACTCCCCTCAATCACTATGGAGGGAAGGGAGAGACCCGCTCCATGCAGCTACCGCAAGTAGATCCTTCAGTGAGCATGACCAACATCAGGAATACAGTGGTATGAAGCCACGCGCCGCCCTTGTATCGCCTCGGACGGAATGCTCGCCGTGTGTGCTGATCATAGCCTGCCAAGAAAGTGATCAAATTAAATAATTTATTACATATAAACTCTCAGAGGAGGCTTACCTAATATTGTCAATTTTACATTTTGCCTGAAATTAATAACAATAAACTACCCCTGACTTAGAACGAGATCACAAGCTGATAATTTCCATCCAAGAGAAGGCGTACGGAATAAAACGTTGTATTAAAATGATTTTTTTCGGATTTTATCGCATTTGGTTATTTTTCGTATAGTGATGGAGTAAGAATACAATTCACGCCTTCTATTGCCCATGGGTGACGGTAAGAGACGAGTAAGGGATATAATATGCATATAGCATCTACACAAGAAAAGGAAAACTAGAAAAAAACCCTATACCAACACATCTGACCAGCGTGTTATAGTAAAGTTAATTACCCTGCTATTGCTGAGGAGGCTCGAGCCCAACAGTGGGATGTAAGTATATGAGCTGTGATGATGTTAACATATTTGCAAGAGAAGGAAACTCGAAATAAAACCCTTCAGCAACCCGTCTGACGAGTGTAGTGTAATAGGTCAGTTCCCCAATTAAGAAGAAGGCTCGAGTCCTAAAATAGTAATAAGGCTTGAGTCCTAAAATATTAGTAACTAAAATGTTGAAAAGAATTCGAAATTTCGGGAATTAAAAAATCAAATATAAACGCCAT
Organism: Lymantria dispar; assembly: GCA_032191425.1. Lineage (NCBI taxonomy): Eukaryota > Metazoa > Arthropoda > Insecta > Lepidoptera > Erebidae > Lymantria > Lymantria dispar. The sequence continues at coordinate 2,757,581 of CM063444.1, read as the reverse complement.
AAAATGCGTAAAAATAGTTTTATTCCATTTGTTATACTCGAGTAAACATCAAACATAGTTATACAAATAAAATAGTTCTATCAGTAATAAATCTTCTATTAAAATACAAAAGCTTTTGCCTTTAATAAAAGTATAAATCTACGGAACCACATCAAAAAACCAAGCGTCACGAGTCCACCCGACAAAAAAAACTTTCCTTTGACGGAACCGACCACGTCGCATACACAAAGCGAGCGATTACATAGAAAAACGTGCGAAACGCTTAAAAAGGGGGGGTTCTTTGGGAGGGGGGGTTTCGCTACAGAAATGCAAATATGAAATATGAAAATGAAGATGGCATGTAATAAAAGTGATATAGTGGGCTCCATAGAGCCATTTCGTAGCGCGGGTACTCGTCTCGTCAGTTTTATGGCCGGCCGTCCATCATTGCTTGACAGCGTTCATGGATGCCTCCTTGAGCCTCAAGAGTTGGGGGGAGTAAAAGGGGGGGTATGGACGCCCAGATTTATTATTTCAATGTTGATGTCTGATGTTTTATATTTTGTTAGGTTATTGGTTCGGTTGATTTAGTTATGCGGACTTGCTTGATTTACTATACCGGAACTTTTAGCAACAACGGTAAATTTTCTTATTTCTTGTGTGTATTATTCAAGCGTTTTTGTTATTTTTAATGGTATCGAATTATTTACTTAATTTTACACGATCACGTCGTTATACTACTCCGTATGGTGACGGAGTAAGAAGACAATTCAGCACTCCACGTCTTGCCCGTGAATGTCGTAAAAGACGACTGAGGGATATAATAAGCATGTAATATCTATGCAACAGAAGGAAAACTCAAAATAAAACCTTATACCAACACCTCTGATCAGCGTGGTATAGTAGGTCAATTTCCCTCCCATTGTAGAGGAGACTCGAGCCCAACAGTGGGACGTATATGAGCTGCTATGATGATGATAACGTTGGTGTTGTTATACAAATCTATACCAATAAATAAAATTGGAGTGTCTGTTTGTAATGTCAAAATAATAGGCTTTTTTCATGCTCACATGGTTATTTGCACGACACATATGCCTAAAATAGCAATTAAAAAATTTTTGTCTGTCTGTCTGTCTGTTTGTTCCAGGTAATCTTCAAAACGGCTGGACCGATTTCAAAAATTCTTTCACCAATGGAAAGCTATAACATCAGGGCGTAAACTAGGCTATATTTTATCCCGGTATTCGCACGGGAACGGAAACTACGCGGGTAAAACGACTAAAACCGAAGCGAAGCGAGGGCGGGTTGCTAGTTTATTATAATATTCGCTTGCTTCGCGGGTGACGGAGTAATTCCCCGGTCACGTCACCCGCGTCAGACTAGCTAGTAAGTTAATTTCCCTCTGACTGTGGAGGAGACTCAAGAAGTACACCCACACGAGCTGTGATGGCGATGATGATTGAATTTGGTTTCCAATTAAAGGAGTTGCAATCATAGATATTGTCATTCGAGTTGATATAGGGTGTCATTTCGAAATTTCCTTCTCTGTCATAGATGTTAGCCGTCTGCGTATTATTATGCTTTAGTCGTCTTTTTTTCCCACGGATAAGAAAAGGAGTTCTTGTATTATTACTTCATCACCACACGTCAAAAAAGTTAGAATATAACAATCATTCGAGTATAAAAAAACATTGAACACAAAACAAAATCAATCTATAAACATGATCTCGATACGAACATATTTTTTAAGGGTTGGGCGTATGCCCTCCACCCTACACAAAGATGGGCCCATAATTTCCTCTACGACGCGACGTACGCGGTGAACAATACTCAAATTAATTACCTAATACGCCCATGAGCGCAGATGTTTTCCAATTGTTTATCGGTGAAACTTGCATTTGAAAGGGTGGTGATATATGCGAGTTATTGATTGAACAGGTACCAAGATGCATTTAACTACAATGTCTTTTTATATAAGTGTGTTTACACACGTAAAAGGTTATATTTCATGGGTGTAATAAGATAAAAATCTTTCTAAATATTGTATTCTTTGCATTTTCCTACGTTTGTCCAAGAAACGACACTAATAATAGAAAAATTAGTATTTAATACATTGGAAGTTTTATTAAAACGCATTATCTAGTTGAGATTTGTGACAGTGCGTGCGCGCATCATAAAAATATTGATTAGCTAATTTCAGGGTGTCGGTTTTTCGTGACGATGTGCGCGCGCATAGATAAATTTAGTCTAATAATTTTATCGTAACGTGACCAAAAATTATAACGTCAAAAACACAATGACCCAGTATTACGATAAGACATTACGAACATAGAGTTTATTTACAATTTTATTTCAGCTCATATACGTCCCAATGTTTGGCTCAGGCCTTCTCCATTTTGGGCGGTAAAATTACCTACTATACCACGCTTATTAGATCTGTTGGTATAGGGTTAAAACGATATCCTTTAGACGTCTTTTACGACATCCAAGACAAGACAGGGGGTGGTGAATTGTATTCTTACTCCGTCACCACACGGATTATAATTTAATAGACACAAACTACGCCCAGACTCAGAACGTTTGTCATAAGCAAAGATACAATGTGGTGACGGAAAAAGAATACATCTGTCGCCGCTCCTTACTTAGGGGGCGTTCATAAAATACGTGAGATGTTTAAGGGGGGGAGGGGGTCGAGTCAAATCTCATCTAATCTTACGTTGGGGAGAGGGATCTCGGCAAATATCACGCAATTTTTTTTCTGATTGAAACAAAAAAAAATAATTCCATTTTGGTCCATTTAATCCAGATTGTACACGCTTAAGATTTAATCTTAAGCGTAATCGTAATACGATTAAGATCATTCACTAATTCGTTCGAAAGAAAATAATTTCATTCATACTTCTTCTTCTTTCTTAATAATTGAATTTATTGATCCGAAAATTCCATTGCAGACAGATGAAGACATCATAAATGCAGTAGAACATTTTAACTATATTGTACAGCAAGCAGCATGGGGAGCCACGCCACCTCCAATTGCTGTTAAACGAGGTGAATCTCAATGCTCACCATCCATTAGAAAGCTGTTAAAAGAAAAGCGTAATGCTAGAAAGAGATGGCAGATTACAAGATATCCGGGTGACAAAAGTATTTACAATAAACTTGCTGCAGAACTTAAGCAACTGCTACGTAGCGATCGAAACCAAAATGTCGCAACATATTTACAACACTTGGATGCCAAACCCTCAACAGACTATTCTTTATGGAAAGCTACAAAGAGCCTCAAGCAACCGATAACTCACCAACCACCCTTGTTCAAAGCAAACAATTCCTGGGCTATCACTGATGTTGAAAAAGCACACGTATTTATGGAATATCTACAAGACATCTTTAAACCAAACGAGGACAATGGCTCTACAAAGGCTGAAATAGTGACTGAAGTGTTAGATCAAACACATCAATTAGATCTGCCAATTCAAAAATTCAGCAAAACCGAAATCAAAAGTGCAATTAAAAACTGAATGTGGGGAGAGCACCAGGCTACGACCTAGTAACAGCAACTATCCTACGTGAGTTACCAGAAGTAGGAATAACATTCTTGACACAACTGAACAATGCTATTCTACGAAGGCAATATATACCCCCGCAATGGAAAGTGGCCAAAATTATCATGATCCCCAAACCAGGTAAAAGTCTTCATGATGCTAAGTCGTATCGACCAATTAGCTTACTCCCGGTCCCCTCTAAGCTGATGGAGATATTGCTCTTGAGAAGACTAAATCCAATCATCAAGGAGTCCCATTTAATACCCGATCATCAATTTGGGTTCAGGCAAAAGCACAGTACAACAGAACAAATTCATAGACTCGTTGATAGTATTGCCAAAACCTTTGAACAGAAAGGATATTGTACAGCCTCTTTTTTGGACATATCACAGGCATTCGACAGAGTCTGGCATGATGGACTTCTGTACAAAATGAAAATGACATTGCCCTCTAATTATTATAGCTTAGTAAGATCGTACCTATCTAGCAGACACTTCTTCGTCAGTCAAGGGGCAGTACAAACCGAGCTCAAGGAAATTAATGCCGGAGTTCCACAAGGTAGTGTAATGGGACCTACTCTGTATTTACTTTATACTGCTGACCTACCAATATCCGATGATGTTGTCATGGGAACATTTGCTGATGACACCGCTATTATGGCATCTGCCGATACGCCACTTCAAGCTTCTCAAAAACTTCAGAAAAGCTTAGACAAAATTACTGCGAAGGTTGAAAGGTTGGCGCATTAAAGCGAATGAAGGCAAATCTGTATAGGTTACATTCACTACCAGACGACAAACTTGTCCTCCAGTCACACTAAACTCTGTGCAGATCCCACAAGCTAATGAAGCGAAATATGTTGGCATGTACCTAGACCGACGGCTAACATGGCGAAAGCATATTTTTACCAAACGCTTAGCATTAGGGCAACAAGTACGCAAGATATACTGGTTAATTAATAAAAACAGTCAACTGACAACAGACAATAAACTCTTGTTGTATAAGGCTATACTAAAACCAATATGGACATACGGCATCCAATTATGGGGCACGTCTGCTAACTCAAACATTGAGATTCTGCAAAGATTTCAATCGAAAATCTTGAGGATGATAGTAGATGCACCGTGGTATGTTACTAATGAGAGACTCCATCGAGAACTTGGCATTAAAACAGTGAAAGAAGAAATAAAGGAGAGAGCCACATCATATAAAAACAGATTGCAACTACATCCCAATACATTAGCTCACCACCTTATGGGCGATAACTTTCCAATTACGAGAAGACTAAAGAGAAGAGTACCACAAGACTTACTCTAATATATTATTTATGAGGACATATCATTGGACATGTACCTCACAAAACATTCTGCCCTCATATAAATATTGCTGAAGGTCATCTGAAGACAGATTGCAATAACAATATATTAAAAAAAAAAAAAAAAAATTCATACTTCGACGTTATACCATAGATAATTCACTTGAAAAATCTCACGTGAGATTGGGGGATGGGGGAGGAGTTGAATAAAATCTCACGACATCTCACCAGGTGGGAAGGGAGGGACAGAGAATTTAAAAAAACACCTCACGTAATTTATGGACGCCCCTTACCTGTGTAAGTTGTAAAAACCGACTGATCCGAAACCCTATCCCTTGGGTATCCCTTGGGAATTGAGCAACAGCGCCCTTCTGGGCTACGCATAAAACCATACTGCAATGACCAACCCGCTTGCCGATCGTGATTATTATGGCAATAACCTTCTGTTGAACGTCCACTGACGATGGGTTTTTATCACGTAAAAAAATACCTAGTATAACCCTCTCCATAGCACTTTGAGCGACTTATAACTTAACCTGCCGCTGAACAGAGGAGTCTGAATAAGTATTATTTCGAGTTTCCCTTATATTATCTATATCACAGCCTTTTTTTTTTCTTTTTGGGTGGGTTGCGGTCGGCGCGCCCCTCGCACCACTCCGTCCGTGGCGACAGAGGGGCATATAGCACGCAACACCCGCAACCCACCCGAACACCACGTCGCCTTCGTCGTTGGGCCGGCCACCGGAGCAGGGTTACTTGTCATCAGTGGTCGGCCCGACGGAATACCCCCTACGTGGGGTACCCTCCCATCGACCGTCCCCCCCCCCTCGAGGAGGACGTCGGTCGATCCCCACGCGATCTATATCACCGCCTGGATTAAAGTAAACAAGATGATAATCTACAAGCCACAAGATCGTTGTTACTTAACATTCAATGTGCTGCTACGCCACTGAGCGTAAACCGCCTGCAGAATACCACAGGGTTATTCTTAGGATTGTTGTATGGTGGTGGTTACGAATACTACGATTACGACTATATACTACGATACGACATTTACATAGACTTGAGTCGGCTTCACTCGTTGCCGTTTGGTCAACAATTACATTCCCAAGGAAAATTAATGTCAAGCAAGCGGCCGGTCATAACACTATAACTTTGCAATATGTACGATGGGAGATGAATACATATTGCAATGACTCCAAGTAATTGGGCTAAGAGCAGGTTAATGACGATGATGATGGTCGTTCATTACAGAAGTTATTGCCATAAACATCATGCTTAATAATTCTTTGGCAATAGCAATAAGGTGATATTTTCCTGGCGGCGCTGCTGCCCACCTATTTAATGAACATTCACGTAATTTTAAAGATTCCAACGGATAAGTAAAGGCTGGACACAATTATAACTTGAATGCACAGATGGCGCAGAGGTTAACATACCAATCTCCGTGCTAAGTGGGATTGATTCGCACGCTGGATAATATTTTGTGAGTTCCTCAAATGGTTATTCCAAAACATATAAATGAGGGACACAAATTACACCCAGATTCCGCTCTGGGTACAATTTGTGTCCATTAACTAAATGTTCGTAAAGTCTTCTGCAAAACTAGGATTATTTCCTTAGTGAAGGATGCTGTCTTTTTCAAAATAAAGAAACCACTCGTGACCATGAACTCTGTAAAGTGTTCGAAACGTCCAGCCATCAAAAATCAAATACAAACGCAACAAAATCCGTAAACTAGTTTTATTTACAGTAAAGAAACATAAAATAACAGTATGGATTATTATTGCTTTTAATAAATTTCTCTAGACTAAAACCCTAAAAAGATTTTATTTTGTATTGTAGTAAAACAATCGTAATAAAATTCTATAATACCCCTTTAAATAAGTTCTATCGCTGAATAGTCCTTGAGAAATCCACATACATCACTGAACAATTTGCTGTCATAACGTCGCGGATACGCTTCAGTATTTGCGCTTGTGTGTGGGTGTGTTTGTATGTCTCACAGCTCACTGACGCAACTCCATCCCTGTATGTACAGACAACAAAATTATAAAAGGGTAAATAAAACAGAAAGCTTACACAAGTCATAAATTTGATTTATAGAGATTAAAAAAGGCGCTTTAGAAACGGCTCGAACGAAAATTTTCGGTGGGACGAATCGGGAGACGAGAGTACGGTTAGAAAAAAAAAAGATTTATATAAACAGTGTTGTTAGTTTTGCAATGATGTTAAATTTTATCGCTCTCTTTATCTGACCAATAATTCAAGATATCACCCCCATTTTTACTGTCAGATATCGTATGAGATGATTAAAGGATACAAAGGGATAGCCTCACTACAAAAAATGCCTAACTCTTAGTAAATCTCTATGCCAATCCGTTTATTTAACATAGTGTAATACGCCAATTCATGAATTAACGTACTGCACCATATATAGCTTCTAAAAATATGACATTAATTACTAAACCAGGAATGAATTTTCAATTGTAATAGTGTTTAATTGTTGAATTTTTTTTTACTAACGGAGACCTGGGAGTAGCTGTGTAATATATATTGTTTTAATATTATTATTTTAGTGGTCGTCTTCTAAGTACTGATAAATAAAGATTATGTAAAAAATATTTAAATAATATTTATGTAGAAAAATAATTTATGATTTGCGCATATTGGAACTAAATTTATTTAAAAACATTTTTATTACACGTAATAAATATTAAACTTTGATAACAATAATAAAAAATTATCTGTTTTAATTTGTGGTTTAATTATATTTTTTGTATAGTTACATGATTTTTAAATCTCAGCGCATCCCAACATACATAAAAGCTCATTCAAGAATCTTTCTTGACTCATATACCTACGTCCCACTACTGGGCACGAGCTTCCGCCACAGTGGAAAGGAATTGACTTACTAAACCATGTTTGTCAGTCGGGTTAGTATAGGGTTTTATTGCGAGGTTTCTGTCTCTTGCAACGATGTTACCTGCTTGTATCCTTTAGTCACCCAGATCCCCCACTGGTAAGAAAGGGGTGATCAATTGCATTCTAAGTTCGTCACCATAAGGATAATACGGACACGTAAACTAAATTTAATAATTATTAAATTATAATTTGAGGAGAATCAGTAATTTGAATTATTAAATATAAACACATAATTTTGTTGCAGACCATACTCATGTCAGCACAGTGTCGATGTTCCCAGCCGTCAGAGAGGGGCGCCCGTAAGAAAATTTACAGGCACCGTCGTATTTCACCTCACCCCCCTCCCTTTTTTGTTAATCTACCCTCCTAATGCGTCGCTTTGTTTACCTGCTGACCGTACGTGCTTGTCCTTAGTGTTGCTTTATTAAATAATTACGGTACTCAGTGTTATTTCTGCTTAGATTAGGATTTTTGATGTTATGTTGTTTTGCTCTATGTAACCTGATTTATAATAGAATTAAAATGTTTTTAAAGGGTATCATTTTGTTTCAATATATATGTCGTTTAAAATGATTTAAACAGACATTAGAAATTATTTTAATATTTCTTTTTAAATCAAGTTTAGTGATAGTTGTAAGCGGAATTGAATACGCGGCATATGCAATATTAAAGAATCAAATCAAAAAAGAATATGAATTAATCGATGTAAATAATTAATGCAATTATTTCTTTTAGTTTTAAATATATTTTCCTTCGGAGCACATTTTTATATGAAAAGCTTTAAAGTTTTACTGAAATATTAAAAATTTCTTCTTACAATTACTAACAATATCACTTACCTCAAGTATCTTTTGAGAATATTTTTTTAAAATCAATCTACACAAAATATTATTTTTGTTGTTGGACGCCACGATTAGTTTTTACAACATTCACAGGCAAGAAAAGGGGTGATGAATTGTATCCTTACTCCGTTACCATTTGGAATCTAAATATATGCCAAATATATAAAAAAAACACAATTTACCAAAAAAAACCGAGATAATCATTTGGGTAGGTACATATCATTAAATGAAGTCATATATTACAAAACATATTTAACATTATATATATTACAAATATATTTCAAATTATTACAATATGCAAATAATACATATTACTAAACAAATTTACATTTAATTATGCAAAAGGATACGCAACCTCAAGACGAAAAGATCTAGTATACAGACCCAGAGTTTAATTTAGGCACCGGTCGTGTTGGAATTTTTTGGTATGTTGGTATGGTAAGCGCACAGGCCGTCCATTCCGTCCGAGGCAACGAAAGGACGGCGCGCGAGCCCATAACCCACCCTTACTCACGTCGCCTTCGTCATTGGGCCGACCACCAGTGCCGAGTTCCTTATCGTCAGTGGTCGACCCGACGCAATACCCTTTCGGGCACCCTTTCGGGCACCCTTTCGGGTACCCTTTCGGTTACCCTCATCTCTCGACGTCCCTGTCCCGGGACGTTGGTCGCCGTCGCGCAGTCAGCCTCTCTGCGGGTGACGGGCTAAAGTCCCCGTGCCGATCACCCGCGGCCTCGGCTAGGGCGGCATCAGGCGCAGGTACTCGCGCCTGCGCCGTCCAAGTCGTGTTGGCATAGGGTTTTTTTTTCAAGTTTTCATTTTCTTGCATAGATGTTATATGCACATTATATCCTTTAGTCGACTTTTACGTCATTCATGGGCAAAAGAAGGAGCGATTAATTGTATTCTTACTTCGTCACCACACGGAAATTCATATTCATCAATACAATTCACCACTCCATTATCTTACCCATGGGTATTGAAAAAAACGACTAAAGAATGGATTGGAGCGAAGGATATGGATAGCATGAATATCAAGAGACGGAGAACTCGAAATAAAACGCTACACCTAACCGTTGGACTAGCGTGGCGTATAGTGATCAATTTAATGATATCTGATGTTTACGCGAGCACTACACATAAATAAAACAGCTTTTACGGATTATATCGCGTTTGTATTTGATTTATGATTGCCCAACGTTTCGAACACTTTGCAGCATTCATGGTCACGGGCGGACTAGAGTGTCTCACATCCAACAAGTCATCGTTATTACAGACAATTATCTGTCGCGATATAATCCTTAAAAGTATTTTTATTTACAATGTGATCAATTTACTTATAGTGTGGAGGAGACGAGCCCAATAGTGGGACTATTATGAGTCGAGATGATTATGAAGAATCAATACGTTATAAAAAGTAATATAATGTAAAATATTAAAATTATATTTCATAATGTAAATACTTATGTATCATAATGTCAGCTCATATATGTCCTACTGTTGGGCTAGAACCTCTTTTACAATAAGAGGGAACTTGCCCTACTATACCACGCTGGGCAAATGTGTTGGTAAGAGATTTTATATCGAGTTTGTCTTCTCTCGCATACATTCAAATGAAACATTGTCGAATTTCGACACTATAATATTAAATTGATAATTTGTGATTGCCTCTTTTTATTTATATTTATAACAAATAAGTAACTAATATAGAGGGAATATAAATAATATAAGTTATAACTAGTAGAAATTGTTCACTAACCGAACAATATTGTCGTGTTGCTTGCCAAATCGAAATCTAAGCTAGATCGTACACATGATATCACTGCATCTGCATTACACGACTTCACAAAACATCATTTGCAAACTCAATATTAAGTAGCATACCTTTTTTATATCTTACCTAATGAGATCATCATCTCTGTTTTATCTAAATAATTTGGAGATGATTCAATTTGTGGAGTACATATTGAGTCTTTCATAGTACATAATATCTCGTTGACCGAGCAAAGTGCGGCATAATTTTTTCGTCAATTGTATTTTTGACTAACATATTTAGATAAAAATAAAAATTATGAAATAGTGAAAAAAGTATCAAAAATTAAATATATTGTTTGTATGCGACTGGACAACTTCCCAATTGAGCTATTGTCACTCTTGACGGCGACGGCTAAATTTACATTCCTATTCAGATGACATTTTATTGATTAGCTAAAAACACCGACAAGACTACATTTTCTATAAATAAAACCTAGCTAAATCGGTTTTTTGGCCCCGAAACCTCTAGCATACTAAATTTCATGAAAATTATTGGTGCCGTTTCCGAGATTCGGAAAATATAGAAATGACTAGCGTAGTATATATAATCTCAGCTTATATATGTCCCACTGTTAGGTTAGAGCTTCCTCCACAATAGGAGGGAGATTGACTTGGTGTCGCCACTCGAGAACCTTTCTTCCCCAGCGGTTGTCGGTTCGTCGAGCGATGTGGCCTGCCCATTGCCACTTCAGCGTGCTAATTCTTCGTGCTATGTCGGTTACACCCGTTCTTCTGCGGATTTCCGTATTCCGGATTCTATCTCGCAGAGAAATCCCGAGCATAGCCCGCTCCATAGCACGCTGAGCGACTTTGAGCCTTGATATAAGGCCTACATTTAGGGACCACGTTTCCGTGCCGTAAGTCATCACTGGTAACACACACTGGTCGTAGACCTGTGTTTTCAGACACTGAGGTATGTTGGCCGAGAAGATCCTCATAAGTTTCCCGAACGCTGCCCAACCGAGTTGGATTCGTCGGCTGACGGCTGACCAGAGCTATATAATAGGTCAATATCCCTTCTATTATGGAGGAAGCTTGAGCCCAGCAGTGGACAGTTTTTAAGACAAAGGTTAAAACGGTCTTGTGTAAAATGATTTTTCGAGTTTGCATGTAATTTGTATCCGCATAGATTGCTCCGTGTGAGCCTATAAGAGTCATAAATCTGGCCTATCTTTTGATTGTTTTAGGTTTTTACGACTCAGGGTAAGGAGTGGTTTCTAGCCGAGGTCGCAGGTGGACGGAGCGGGAATTAGTTCGCCACATACAGAGAGGTCTACCGCGGGAAGGCGACGCCCCGGCAACAAAACATTGTTGCATCGCAGGCATTGAAGTAGACGGTACCCGAAAGGGTAAGTCGCCAGGCTGACCACGGATGTCAAGGAATCTGTATTAATGGTCGGCTCAATGGTGATAGGGAGGGATTACGGTAGGTTCTCGGGTCGCACGCCGCTCAACCGTCGCCCCGGATAGGTTGGACGAGGTGAGTCCAGGTCATAAGCCTACCACAAAGAAGGTAAAGAGTAAGCAGTGGTGACTGTATTCCTAATCTGTCACCACACGAGGATATTGGAAAGTATCTCATCCTGCATCATTATTTATATCGTAATAAGTAACTAACATTCAAACTAACAACAGCCATTAAACCCCTTCATATTCGAAATAATTGCTTCAAAGTGTGGGGTCACAGGGGTGGCCAGTGGGGGTCACTTCATAATCTACGACCCCCCGATGCAGACGGATCAACGTGGCACAATCCCGGCGATAGAATTTTATGAGACCCCCGGATGCAGCGTGGTAAGCAGTGGTCATAAATACTTGCAAGCGTTATTTGATACTAGATGTGGCAATGTTTTTCTTTACTTTATTATGTGACCTCTAATCTATTGGTGGCCTCGGATTACTTTACAGATAGCATGTCTGCCCCTTCTCAAGTGGATGCTATATATACAGACTACAGTAAAGCATTCGACAGAATAGACCATCTTATTCTACTAAAAAAACTATTAGAAATAGGTAAAAGTGGTGATTTATTCAGATGGTTTAAATCTTATATTGATAACCGCTGCCAAACGGTGGTATTAAACGATTACACGTCAACGTCTGTACATATCCCGTCCGGTATTTCGCAAGGATCCTTATTAGGGCCCTTTATTATTTATTATATTCGTTAATGATATAGGTACCGGCTTCTCAAATTCTAAAATAATTCTTTATGCGGATGATATGAAGATCTTATCACCCATCTCAAATATATCCAATTGCTACAACCACCAAAAAGATTTAAATGAACTCCAAAACTACTGCCACCTTTGAACGTCTCTAAGTATTTTTCTGTTACGTATTCACGCAAGCCTAAACCAATTTCATTCACTTACAAGCTGCACAATTTAAGCTTAGAGAAAACTAACGTGATCAAGGACCTAGGTGTTACTTTTGACTCCAAATTAATATTTGATGCTCACATTGATAATGTTATAAAGAAAGCGAACAAGGGCCTTGGTTTTATATTAAGATTATCGTCTGATTTTAAGAATACCAAAACATACAAAATTCTTTATTGCGCTTTTGTTCGCAGCCATCTGGAATATGCTTCACAAGTATGAAATCCAATATATAACATATATATTGATAGGATTGAAAATCCAGAAGCGATTTTTAGGTTTTTAACAAACAAAACGCGCAGGTATTCCTCAGATTATATTCGATGTTGCAAATTGTTTCATTTATTACCTCTACGCGAGCGTAGACGTATAGCTGACTTATCCTACCTATTTAAGATAGCATCGGGCAAAATGGATTGTCCTGAGCTTCTAGGCAAAATTGGACTCGTCACACGACCCATGACACTTAGACAACCGGCATTATTGCACACGCCATTTACGAGAACTACTTATAGGCTTCATAGTTTTATTATACGTGCCTCTAGAACCTTTAATGAAATTGCCGCTAGGTTTGACTTTGATCTTTTTAATACCAGTGTCTCTCAAGTTAAAAATGTCTTAGCCAACGATTTCTTTTCTGAAATGTAGTAATTTAAGAGATATTCATATAAGTAATTACATATTTTGTTCAGATAACCTTTAAGCATATTGCACATTTTTAGTTATAATTTATCATTTACCGACTTTTATTATTTTACTATTCTTTGCAAGCTATATGTGAAAACTTGTAATTGTCCTTTGTTATTTTAGTATATATTGTTAAGCATGTATTAGCTGTAAGTTTTCCGAATAAATAAAAATAAAATTAAATTAAATTGCCAACACCGGTTACGATAAATTCTTGTTTAATTCGGTTTTATATGTGTCATTGTCACATTATCTATATACATATAATTAGGTAATTAAAGCGTTGAAAGCTAAATTTGAACTTTCTAAGTTATTTGAAAGTGGATTAGGGCTTTGATCAATATGCCAGTCAGTCAATCATAAATAACGATTGATGATTGATGACGGATGATGAAGATTTTTGGATATAAACATATAATATGGCTATTTATTGTTTAAAGCTGACAGAACTAATATGCTTCCATCGGATCGGAACGCATCTATACCGAAGTTTTGGCAATACTTGAGAGAGTATAACGCTAATTATTGACTTTTTACCCCTAGCGTATCATCATTATAACACGTTAGAAATAAATTAAAAATTTTAGTGACCCCAACACGAATGAAAAGCTAAAGTACGCTTTATGTCCTCGTTAACAGGAGAAATGAAGACCTAGTTAAGATGAAGCCAACTTAATGAATTTATTAATAGTTGCCAGGACTTCGCCTTAAATTTTCGAGCTCCAACTTCGTCATATCGTCATACATGGGCGTTTCAAATGTTATCTCTCATATATTCGAAAATTAAGTAAACATCCATTATACGTCTAAATATAGTGTTGATGACCTTGAAACGCCGGAACAGAACAATTGTAGCTAAGAACTGTCTCAATCACATCAGCTTTCAAGCCAAAAATATCGCATCACCATCGGTGTATTCTTTTGAGTGTTACGATATTACAGACATGAAAACTAAAACACTTTTTTTTTAATGGGATTAAAATAAATCATTAAAAATCCAAGTACGCTTGCTATATCCAGTGAAAACTATGTCTGTGATTCCAACACATTAATGCAATACGAATGTACGTAACTATTACACAGTGAGTTGTGGATTTGTTTTGCCGGGTCAGATAGTTGGAAATATGAAAATGAGTTTCAACTTGCTAAGAATTGAGGCGACTTCAAATTTTATGTTCAACAACTTTTATATTGTACAATAACTGGGCAAATTTAGTGGTTTTACGTGTCGTAATGGAATAAAAATACAATTCAACACTCCCTCTCTTGCCCGTGGGTATTATACAAGACGACTAAGGGATGTAAGGGGAGAAGGAAAACTCGAAATAAAACCCTATGCCAACACGTGTGACTAGCGGAACATTAGGTCAAATTCCTTCTCTCAAGAACAAATATGGCCTGATACGATGATGAAAATGATCCTAAGTGAAAAAAAATAACAAATTCTTTGGTACATCATTGTTACTTTTGGTATTATTTTTTTTCTACCGCTTAGCTGTGTAGTAGCGCTTCCGAATATTGCTAATCCTTACCTTGCTCGAGGGTGTCGTAAAAGATGACTAATCGCTTTACATAGACCTCTGCCAACTCCAACCTGTGTCGTCTGATCTACAATTACATTCACATGGAGGGATGACATCAGACAAGCAATCAAAAGACTATTGCCGAAACGTTTTACAATAGAAGATGAAGAGTAGTTACATTTTGCGTACACCTGAAGTAAATGCGATAGGAGCAGGCTGATGATGATTTCCGAGTGATGATTAAGCAATAGTACAATCGCAATTCTTTCCCCGTAATTTATTACATCACTGTAAAGGAAGGGACACTTGAAATAAAAACTTTTGTCAACTTGTATATAGTAAGTAAATTCTCTTCCTGGACAATGTGTTAAGTAATTAGAGAAGAAGCTGATGCTTAGTAATAACGAAAGAAAAATGGATGAAATCATCATCATATTAGCAGGGCTGGGCTCGAGGCTCTCTCATAATAGGACTATCTGGGCCTGTTGGCCGGGACTCCCCTGTGGGACCTGCAGGCGGAGATGCTTGCTGTGCTCTACTGGTGAGTGTCGGAGACGCAGGCCGCTCTCTACGTACCTCTCTAATACCAAGTGGGCGGGCTACTGGTTCTCAATCTTGACATCATTGTCTAGTCCAGGCGGGTTACACTTACGGGTATCGTTTTGGATCGACGTCGCGACGATTCGCGTCGTCAAGGCCGGCGTTTCTCTTCGCGTAAATGGACTACCTCCCAGTCCAGCCATACCCTGCAAGGCTGGATCTTTTACGATATCAGCTGGTAAGATAGTAAATTGTATTCTTACTCCGTCATCACACGGAAAAAACTTACAATTAACGTACACAAATATTACTTGAACTGAGAATAATGATTTATGGACTGCACATAACACTATCTTGAGTGGGTATGGAACTTATCACATTCGGCCGTATTCATTTAATCATTTCAGTACATATGTATATGTATGTAGGTGTCAGTGCAGAGCTCGAATTTCTTCCTGGATATGAGTGAAAATTGACCTATTATACCACGCCGCTCAGACATGTTGGTATAGGGTTTTACTTCGAGTTTCCTTCTCTTGCATAGATATTATATGCGTGTGGTGATAGAATAAGAAAACAATTCATCACTCCCCATCTTATCCGTGGATGTCGTAAAAGAAGGCTAAAGGATATAACCGGTAACAAGAAAGACTCGTAGAAGAAAAACTCGTAACAAAAGCCTATACCAACCTGTCTGACCAGCATGGTGTAGTAAGGTTAATTTTCCTTCTATAGTGGAGGAGGCCCGAGCCCAGCAGTGGAACGTTTATGGGGTGAAATGATGATGATAATAACACAAATAGTAACTCAGAACAATCATTTATGGATCGCACAAAGGACTATCTTGAATGGGTATGGAACCCATCACGTTCAGAATGGGAGGTTGCACTTAGACTTAATACGCCGTATGTGCAGTCAATAAAACTAATTCGGAATTCACATGCCCGTATCTAATACATGAACATATATTTGAAGGTACAATGTGAGATAGAAAGATCGCTGAGTGAAGACTGTTGGGGTGACATGATACGGACAAAAGGCAGCAGATTGCACCTACCACCCCCTCTTCTTAAGGGGAGGAGATTTGTCATTTATGTGTATGAATTTTAGTAATCTTCATTATTGTATCTTTATTATATTTATTGCATATCCCGTGTATTGGTCCGAGTACATTGTTTCCATGTCAGTGCTTTGGGTTTGATTCTCAAGCGTTATAAATCTTTATACATTTAGTTATAAAATAATTTGCAAATGAACGATAAAAGTTGTCTTTCAAAAAATATTAGATTTTTTTTAAATATTAGACAGCTAAATTAGTTTTATTTTTTATATAATTACTAGCTGACCCAACAGACGTTGTTCTGTTCAAATAAAGCGCCACCTACCGGGTCCAATTGTGAATCTAAACCATTCTCGAATCCCCTTGAGCACATACAAATTACTTACTCAATCCAGTCAACAGATATCGCCATCTGTTAAAATCGTTTGGAGTTTAGACAAATAATTTGCAATAAAATAATATTGCGACTATAAATTAAGATGTAAGCTATCTTATCTTTCAAGTTGGATCAAACTGCACACGGTGTGCAAATTTGATTAAAATCGGTTAAGTAGTTTAGGAGTCCATCGCGGACAAACTACGTGACACGTAATTTATATATATTATGATTAAACGTTACATTACCTTACATTACCTATCTTGCCCGTGGGTATCGTATGATATGCATATTAAATCTATGCAAGAGAAGAGAAATTTGATATAAAATCCTATGGCAATACGTCTGATCAGCGCGATATAGTTGGTCAATTTCTCTCCCATTATGGAGGGAGGCTGAACCCAATAGTAAAAATGATAAGATGAATTTAATATTATGAATTATAGAAAGTTAATTTTAATTTCATTTGCCTGCCCTCATCTCACGCTAAGTGGTCGGCACAACATTTTCATACCTTCCATAGTCGTCATAGCTGCACTCACTCTTTTCATACGCATATCTTCATTAACACATTTCATCTATCGCTTTTTGAGTCTCCCACGCTTTTTACATCCATCCACAATAATATCGATAACTCGCCTTGTCACATGCCATTCATCCTTCTTCATCGCATGTCCATACCAAGACAATACTCACTCTCACTCGCACTCTTCCCTCATTTGCCTTTTTCAATGCCCAACATTCAGATCCATGCATAGCAAGTTCTTTTAAAATTGTCATGACGAGAAAATGAAAAATAATGAACATTTTGTTTTAAATATGTTGAGCTTCCCCTTAATATAGTTGCAGTGGATTTCAAGACGGACCACGGACGGACAGTGGGGGCAGGTAAAGGGGTCAAACGGCATCGATCGCCACCCGACCTCCACCACCCGTAATCATACCCGCTTGTTTATTTTATATCAGACGTCAACGTTTATATGTGGTGCTTAGAACTTCATTTGCAGCTTTCATCAAAGAGCTTCACTAAAACTGAATTCAGAGAAAGCTTTGTGATATAAGTAACGATTTGCTACGTTGAGTATCTTTAGTTCGATACGTTTCATACGTCGAAGTACGAAATTATTTCACAATAGCATAGATATTAAATTTGGTGTGTAGTAGCGGCTAAGAATTTTTTTTAAGACAGATTGCATTGATGCCGTAGTGGTTAAGATATCGACTTGCCAGTATCGCGGGTTCGAATCCCACGCAGTACAACACTTTGTTTGTAAAGTCCCTTATAATACGAGGTTTATTTTATTAGTGCAGGGAGTCTTATAAAAAACTATTAACTATTAAAGAGAACACCCTGCATTCAGGATATAGTCCTTGTATTTCGGGGGGACTTCAAAAATATATAATTTACGGATGCAAATTACATCCAGACTCGGATCAACAATTTATGGATCACACAGTGTTGTCCTGCGTAAGATTTGAATACGCGATAATGGCACTGTAGGTCGGCATTTTAACCAATACGACATTTGTGCAGTCTGTGGCATATTACTAACTCTTAAATTACTTGTAGATGTCGTAAAAGACGACTTAGATCATTAGATAGATCTGGCCCATTATACATGTAGTCAACAATTATATTCTGAAAGAAGATTGTCCTTAGGCAAGTGGACGATCATAAAATTGTTCTCAAAAACCCTTACAATATGTATGATGATTACTCTGTACTTCCATTACGTGAATCTCAAGTAATAGAGGATGCAGGATAATGAGGAGTAGGATGGTGATCAGTTCATCAACATCATCATCATCATTTCAGGTCATATACGTCCCACTCAGCTCAGCTCAGGCCTCCTCCATAATAGAAGGAAGCTTGACCTTACTATATCATACTGGTCAGAGAGGTTTATATAGGGTTCTGTTTCGAGTTTGCCTTCTCTTGCATAGACATTATATGCGTATTGTATCCCCTAGTCGTCTTTTACGTCCATGGGTAAGATCCCTATCTTTTAGATCTATCCTAGTAGAATTGTATTCTTACTCCGTCATCAAAGCATTATAGCGTCACAATATTTTGTAATAGATACCATAGGATTATACTGACAAGCCATTCTTTTCCTTGGTTTACTCCACTGTCCTTAAATTTTTGATAAGTAATCTTACGAATAATAGATTTTTG
This sequence comes from Lymantria dispar, assembly GCA_032191425.1. Classification (NCBI taxonomy): domain Eukaryota; kingdom Metazoa; phylum Arthropoda; class Insecta; order Lepidoptera; family Erebidae; genus Lymantria; species Lymantria dispar. Next base: position 2,738,420 of record CM063444.1, on the reverse strand, counting down.
GCATTTGTTCTTCTTTTTCGGCATCCACTGTGTCTCAGCATTACATAGTCTAAAAAAATACTATATCGTACAGGACTATCTAACCATATACTTTTAACTCTACTGGTGAAAGACCTTACAATTCGTTCTGCACACATTTCATCAAATACATTTGGCTGTGGGGTGTTAAGAAATAGACAATCTATAAGGAAGTCTGTAAGAAACGAAGGATATAGAAGCAACATTTTCGATACAGGATTTTGTAACAGTGTTTGGTGTGACCCAGAGTCTGCAGAGGCCATTTTTTATATATAAGTTAGCAGAATTAGACCTGAAAAGCCCTTGCTTGCGTCAAGCAATAGTAATTCATTCTACTATAATTTAGTGATCTATGTAATATTTTAAGGGGTGATATAATCGCATCATGATAGAGGCCTTGAAATAAATTAAAAAGAACAGATAAATAGCATCGTACTGACATTAAGCTATGATCATCATCATTATATTAGCTTAGGTATGGACGTTCCACGGCTATGTTCGGAGTTCCTTTACTATGGGAGTAATTTACCTACAATGCTGGTGAGACGTGTTGGTATAGGGTTTTATTAGCAGGTGGCAGGACCGGAGATTAGCGCGTCATCCGCAGAGAGGCTGACTGTGCGACGGCGACTGACGTCCTGGACGTCGAAAGGAGAGGGTACCTCTCAAGGTATTCCATCGGGCCGAATACGGTGGACAAGGAACTCGGTACCAGTGGTCAGTCCAACGACGTGGACAACCAGCTACAGTGGGTTATGGGGCCGCGCGCTGCTCCTCTGTCGTCCCAGACGGAGCTGGGCGGTGGATGCGCCGATCATAAGCCATCAAAAACAAATAGGGTTTTATTTCAAGTTTTTTTCATTTACATAAATATTGTATGCATATGCATACAACATCTATTACCCTTAGTCGTCTTTTACGACACCCACGGGCAATTTTATTTCATAACAACACGGGGCGTGAATATATCAACGACAAGAAATTAAGAGATTTAATTTGTAGAGATATAGCATATTCTATTTGATTGCTCTCCATATTATCAAGAGTTTAGTCTCCAAGGCACTGACCACTTCGTGCACATACAAGCCTGGTACAAAGAGACTGGAGACAGCTTAACACCTTAGTGAAACAGCAATGAATGTTTAATAGCGGTCACTTTGTACACTCTGCGTCCCGAAGGGTTTTTGAAAACTAACTTGAGTGTGGGTTTCCATTATATAAAGATAAATTATTACAATCAACGTTATACAGACTGAAGTTTTATAAATTTAAGGCGGTTTGCTATGTATAAATGTTTCACGGACAATTACTGTAAATTTTTCAATTCCATTCATTTTATACAAGGCCCACTATTGGGCTCGGTCCTCCTCTACTGTGAAAAGGATATTGACTTACTACACAGGGCCGGATTATCCATAAAGCGGATTAGGCAACTGCCTATGGGCCCCGCATCGACTAAGGACCCCGAGCAAGCACCAATTCAATTCATTTCATTACACATTTTTATTTGAAAATTCTCATTTCTCTTGTCATCATGAGACCTTGCCTCATGCCATCATGATCATCATTGAACTACAACTATTCATTAAGATAATTTTAATAAAGATAAAAAGAATTGGGTCAGGAATGTGAGGTGATGCTGTAGCATCAAGTTAAGGTGATAAGGTATGTTGTTGCCATAAACGATTGATCCCAGTGGATAGGTGGACAATCAAATCGTATCGTGTGAAGCTTTGGAGACATGTACTGAAAAGTGCATGTATGCAGTGCGTTATAGCCACACGAACTGTCTTACGCCTTTATGCAGGTCCCCTCAATACAAGCGCTGCATATTTTAACCTTACCTCGACCACAGCCCGCTTCGTAAACGCTATCTGCTTAACAATTTACATAAATACAAATGCGGTTCAGAAAACATATGCTACACATTTATCGCCTCTATTCTAAGTAGATGGTAATGCATCTAGTGTTCTCAGTAACCGCAAATATAACTTGGTTGTTAAGTAAAAGCAAGTCATTGGTCGCGCCTGAGATATTAGCAGCCTCAGTCGTCCAGATGGGTGCATTTACGTGAAGATATTTCCGATTTGATAGCCTTTGAAGGCGGCACGTGAATTCTGAATGAGTTTGGCACGAGCTCATTCTGATTTAGGTGTCCTAGGTAGCGTGAATAAAGATGGCGGAATTTTTGGCAAACAACTTCTATAGAATTTTCGGCAAAATATGCTTTGTAACACTAGAAACTACCAATATAATTAAATAGTGAGTATCAATGCCTATCCTATCCTATCAATTTATCGACGTCTATTGTTGGGCATAAGTTCTCTTAAGGAGTGATAATACTATAATCGCCAGATTTGCCAAGAGGGTTGGCGATCACAGTTGGTATTATAATAAGTTTCCCAGATGATCGGTGAACTAACCTCTCCTGGTAATCCCTCAGAATGTCTTATGATTCCCAAGAGAGAGTAAGGGGGTAAGTCTATTGTATATTTAACCTGTCACACACGAGGATCCATGTCCGTGTGGTGACGGACTAAGAATACAATTTACCACCCCCTCTCTTGCTTGTGGATATCGTAAAAGACGACTAAGAGATACAATATGCATAAATAAAACCCTATACCAACCTGTCTGACCAGCATAATATAGTAAGGTCAATTTCCCTCCTATTGTGGAGGAGGCTTGAGGCCAGCAGTAGGACGTATATGAGCCGAGATGATGATGATACGAGGATTTATCCTTGTACAGATGAAGTAAGTAATTCTCGACCCGTTATGATTCGTCTTGCCTGTCGGTGTTCGTAAAAGACAATTCAAAGATATAATAGGCACTGCAAGAAAAGTAAAACTTGAAACAAAACTCTATACCAACCCAAGTGTAGGTCAATTTTCCTCCTATCGTGAAGGAGGCTTAAACCTGGCAGTGTAATGTATATGAGCTGAGATGATGGCGACGTACGGGAAGTATTAATGCGTCGGTGTAAGCCTCTGTTTTTGTTTCAAAGGTTTCCCAAGGCATAGTCAAACACCTAACCTTCACACTGCCAAACTGTCTAAGGTCACAATAGCACAGCTTGGGACCGTACAATTTAATCCCCAAACGCTTGAGTAACCGTTATATATACATCAATAATAATCTGATTTTGGTAGTTTTTTGTGTTCATTAAATAGATATTTTTAAAGTCCCTCACGATACAAGGATTTAATCTATTGATAAAAAAAAACATTAAAACTTTATCGTCTACGTTCGCGGCATTTCGGCGCGAATATGTAAGTATCATGTCACGCTCTTGACTTATATTTTTTTTTTTATGTTTTATAGTGCTATATTGAATAATTTTCCTGATATTGTATATAATATATTATATAATGATATCTGATGTTTACGCGAGCACTACACATTGTAAATAAAACTACTTCTACGGATTATATCGCGTTTGTATTTGATTTATGTTATTATCCTGTTATAAACATAATTAAAAATAAATCCAAAGAGACCACCACAAGACTCCATGATACTGTGAGCACTTATTGTATAGATTTGACCCACAATAATAATGGTTAAAGATAATTTTATAAATCAAAAATCTTTTAGTAAGCCGCATCTAAAATTAAAAATCAATATTAATTTAGCATCATGTCCCCTGAGTTTTCTTGCCGGATCTTTCTCAGTGTGGCCGCGTTCCGATCCGGTGGTAGTATATTAGTTTTGTTAGTTTTAAATCAACAAATTGTAATAATAATTGCTACAAATTTAATAATTAATAATTACTAACCATAAACAATATAATTTTTTCATATAGATTCATTTTCTTCTTACACTGGCAATAAATTTGTACTAAAATGTGGGTAACAATTTAATAAATTTATAACTATTTTCTGTATCGGGTAGATAATTGTAAATGTCTGTAATAACGATTACTTGTTGGACGTGAGACACCTTAGTCCACCCGTGACCATGAATGCTGCAAAGTGTTCGAAACGTCGGGCAATCATAAATCAAATACAAACGCGATATAATCCGTAAAAGTAGTTTTATTTATAATATATTATAGTTAAGGTGCTGAAGTGTGACGAATAGAATGGTGGTTTACGTGCATTTTTATATACTACTCAAATTTCCCGAGAAAATACTAATTTGGTTTTCAGCGCCCAATAAACAGTAAAGACTTTATTTACTGACAGGCAATGATTATTAATAAGTAACTTGATATAAAGAAGTATTAAATAATACGTGAAGATAAAATTGTATAGGATTAGGCTGTATGGCATTCGTTCCCTTTGCCTATACGAATGGACAAATGGAATAAAAAAAGTCTATGATAGCTTTATCATTTAACGTTAGGCAGAATGTGAAGCACTATCTCTTTGAGTAAAAAAAATATATAATACAGAGATTCGTCCACCAGCAACAAAACAGTACTGTACGTGCTTTTCATATGTACGCGTCAGTCTGGCGAGTACAAAACTAACTATTGTTCGTCTCGAGACAAGCTGCCAGTCCTGTCGCGTGCCACTCACTTCCACCGTTGTCAACCAAACACCAAATAACATATTATTTTTCTTCTTTTCGTATTTTTCAGTACATTTATCCACAAAAAAAATATATATATATACCTGTGGTGACGGAGTAAGAATACAATTCACAACACCCTCACTTAACCCATGGGTGTCGTAAAAGACGACTAAGGGATATAATATACGTAAAATATCTATGCAAGAGGAAGTAAACTTATAACGAAACCCTATAGCAACACGTCTGACCAGCGTGCTATAGTAGGTCAATTATCCTCCCATAGTGGAGGAGGCCGAAGCCCAACAATGGGATGTGTACGGGCTGAGATGATGATGACGTCAGTGTAGTAACGACTGGGATTTTAATTGGTTATTTTTATGGCTGTTAATGGCACACGAACAAACAGTACATCTGATGGTAAATCATACTGCCGTTTATGAACTAGGTCATTGCCCACTATGAAGGATATGAAAACAAGTCAATTACCTTCATACGTCCTATGGCATTTCGTTTTCCGTGTGGGGATGGAGTAAGAATACAATTCACTTCCCGTGAGTTCTCTTTACTTGCCCGTGGGTGTTAGAAAAGACGGCTAAGTAATATAATATGCATATAACATCTGTTCAAGAGAAGGCAAACTCGAGATAAAGCCCTAAAGCGACACGTCTGACCAGCGTGTTATAGAAGGTCAATTGCCCTCCTGTTGAGGAGGCTCGAGCCTAACAGTGAAAATATATGTGCTGTAATGAAACCACAGAGAAATATGATACAGTTTAATTATTAACAGTAAGCCACGCGGTTAATATGACAAGCCTTGTAAACAACAAATTAGGGAGGATGCAACGACGATAGTGTTTCGTGTCGCGTCGTTATGCTTTGCGAGTAATTCTGTCTGAGACTTAAAATGACTTGTGTCACTTGCTAGCTGGCATTAATTGTTTTGCAGTCTTAATTATACTATTTAAATGAGAAATAATATTTTATTCGTGGCGTAAACTTGTGGAGAATATACTCTTGTAGTTTAATAAAACTAAGCATATCATCATTATCATCTCGGCTCATATACTACCCAATGCCAGGTTCGAGCCTCCTCCACAGTAGGAGGGCAACTAACCTTATTAAAGTATGCTGGTCATATAGATTGGTATAGGGTTTTGTTTCGAGTTTTTCTTCTCTTGCATAGATATTATATGCGTATTATAGGGTTGCCAACCGTCTTGTTTTCCCAGGACATGTCCTAGTTTTTGTAGTGTCCTGGGATGTCCTGAATATTTTTTAAGCAGCGTCCTGGGTTTTTAAATTTTAAAATTCGCGCGTCTCTTTTAAGATTTTATTCAATTACGGGCGACCTTACGGCTCACACTCGCAAGTAATCGTGCTACCGTGCCGTGCTGATTTAAAACAAAGGCGTAACGTGCCACTTGATGATATTTCTTTCTCTCTACAATTGTCGCACAGGGCTTATTATTTACTGGGGCGGCATAGGCGCGAATACCTGCGCCTCATGCCGCCCTAGCCGAGGCTGCGGGTGTCGTGACCGGGGATTAGGCCGTCACCCACCGAGAGGCCGACCGCGTGAGGCAAGACCGACGTCCTCCCTGAGGGGGGGACGTCGGTCGATGGGAGGGTACCCCAAATAGGGGGTATTCCGTCGGGCCGACCACTCATGACCCTGCGCCGGTGGTCGGCCCAACGACGAAGGCGGCATGCATCGTGGGTGGTTTGCGGGTGTGCGTGCTTACGCCCCTCTGTCGCCCCGGACGGAGTGGTGCGAGGAACGTGCCGACCGCAACCCACACCCAAAAAAAGGGCTTATTATTTCATCCCTTTCTTAAATTATACTGTCTTGTTTCAATTTATATTTTATATTCAAATTAATACTTTTATTAAAAATATGATTATTTTAATTACCTAACTTTCATTTCAGCTATTTTCACTACATATCAGTTTAACTATTGCAATTCAATTGTTGCGTCCTGTTTTTAAAGTGAATTGTCCTGGTTTTTCCAACTTCAAACCCTAGTTTTTTTAATTTGGGGATGGCTACCCTAGCGTATTATATCCCTTAGTCGACAAATTCCATGGTGGTGAATATCTTAATCGGTCACCAACGGAAGTGGACGAATATGGAGTAAAATATTTATTTGTGCGTTATGTTTTTTATATGTTTGCAGTGTGGTGACGGAGCTCTTTTGGAACAATTTTATCGCCCTATCATATTTCTTAGTCGTCTTTTATGATTACACACAGACGAAAAAGAGGCTGATGAATTAATACTTACACGTCTCCATGTGGATAAAATGAAAATTCCAAATGACCATATTCAATTTTATTAAAAACGATTTTCTCTTATTTCAAGATTGTTATTTCAAAACATACAGACTTTAAATTTAAAGAATACCAGTAGCTAACCAAAGAAAAATAGTATAATCTATAGCAATAAATAAAATTGGAGTGTCTGTTTGTAATGTCAAAATAATAGGTTTTTTTCTTGCTCACACGGTTATTTGCACGACACCTATGCCTAAAATACAAATTAAAAAATTTTTGTTTATCTGTCTGTTTGTTCCAGGTAATCTTCAAAACGGCTGGACCGATTTGAAAAATTCTTTCATCAATAGAAAGCTATAATATCAGGGCGTAAAGTAGGCTATGTTTTATCCCGGTATTCCCACGGGAACGGGAACTACGTGGGTAAAACCACTAAAACCGAAGCGAAGCGAGGGCGGGCTGCTAGTTTTTATATATAATCACTTTCTTTTTCTACTGTCAATGAATTTGTATCAAAAATAAAGACCTGTAATAACGATGACTTGTTGAACGCGAAACACTTTAGTCCGCCGTTTGAAAACTGTTCGAAACGCCGGGAAGAGAAAAATTAAATAAACGGACGATATAATCCTTAAAATAATTTTATTGCATATGTGTAATATTTGCATAAACATCAGAAATCATTGCATAAATTCTGGAAAATATTCCTTGGCATACCAGACATAGCGAGCAGCACAGGCGTAAAAATTAAAATAAACAATAGCAACACTCGTCCTACACCCCGGGGCCGCTCGTATTAAGCCTTTTGTCCTAAGATTAGCTGTTAAGAAAGACTCGGATTGCACCCTCTGTCGTCTGAGCTACGGAATTAGTTGGCGCAAACTTTTTGTTGTTATATAAAAAAAAAAACTATGAGGAATGAAGTAGTTCTCAGCTTGATGTTTTTTGTTTTGTGTTTGCTGTGAGTTTGTTTTTGAACATACATTTATTTTACATCTTTGTGTGTCTATGTCCGAAATCACTATATTTTTGTCTCATAGCTTTGATTTACAATGCGAATTTAAAACGCTCTATACTAAAGCAAGTATTTATCTTGTATTTCAATGAATTTTATAAATTTCTTCAGTCTTTCTCCGTACATTCATTCAGTCCAAGAAGACTTTCTACAACAACACATAACGCGAACGCGAAGGGTTAACGTCATCACGGTGAGTTAGCGGCAGTAAGGTATTATATATTTCTTGAGAGAACATCGCTCATTCTTCGAGCCGTTCATTCTTCTGGTGGTTCTTCAGTTGATTGTTTACGACTCCCACGAGCAAAGTATGGTAGGGATGATTGTATTCTTATACCGTTATCATGGACTAGAACAGACTAGAATAGTTTTAATGTACTCAAATCACAACCAAACTCAGAATTATCATTGGTGCATAAAAACTGTTTTGCGTGGTAATCACACTCAAAACTCTCTAGACGAAGGTAAATACTTAAACGCCAACTCTACAAGTTCAATAATTTATTGTATTAAACTTGCCTAAGTTACATGTATATCTTGTGTTTAGTTACGTCTTGTAACTTTTTTCTTATGTGTTTGAGCAAAATAATGAAAAGAGACCTTTTTATAGACAATGAAATTTCCTATAAGGCCTTATATTATGAATATATGAAATGAGAAATGTGAGAAGAAACGTCTAAATATCTATTAAAAAAATGTATTTTAAAAGAGACAGGGAGAAAGAATTTTATTTTAATACACACATATATTGAGCATTATAAGTTTACTTTACATTATAAGTAACTGCTTTAGAAAATATAGCCTATATTTTATTGGACCTATAACACTGTAAAATCTCATAAAAAATATTCGCTTTGTTTATTTGTGTGCGTTGTAAATAAAACTACGGATTCTATCTCGTTTATATTGGTTTTTATCTCGATTTTAAATATATCTGCAATAACGATGACTTGTTGGACGTCAGATATCTTAGTCTACCACTGATTATGAACGCTGTAAAGTGTTCGAAACGTCGGGCAATCAAAAATCAAATACAAATGCGATAAAATCCGTAGTGTAGTTTTATTTACAATGTATAATACTCGCGTAAAGAGAAATCATTATTTGTGTGCGTTCAGGCGTTTCTACCGTACCCTTTTACATTCAATCTTAAGGCCACTTAAGCTCTGTCACATCCGTGCTACTATATCGCTATGCTCTACATCCACTTATCTATTAGCTTATTAGTCAATTTTGCTTCATGTATCCCGCTTTATGTGAGGAAACATGATTTTCAAACTCCTCCCGTTTCTCTTTTATAATTAAATCAGTTGCGAATGGTCCCAAGAGAATTAAAAACGTTTCCCGGAACTTTCTGAGGGTCAAACCTCAATATAATTTTTAAGACTATTGTCGATCTTGGCTTACAGGACTTACACTGGTGGAAGTATGCGGTGAGATTAGTTCCAATAAAGAAAAATAAAATATTCAATGGTTTGCCCGTGAAAGAGTTATAAACATTCGTATATCGTCGCAAACTTTTTAATATTTAAAGGACACATATAATCTTAATACCATAGAATAAGAAAATACATGTGGTGACGGAGTAAGAAAACAATTATCACCCCCTCTCTTGCCCATGGGTGTCGTAAAAGACGACTAAGGTATTAAATATGAATATTAAAATAGATATTATTTTTGGTATTATGCCTTTCGAAGAATAATTCTGAAAGGCTAAGTCCAATATTGGAAATCGATTGTCCGATGGATGGATTTTCCAAGGCTCATTTGACTTTTCGTGTGGTAACGGAGTAAGAATACAATTCACTACCCCCTCTTTTACTCGTGAACGTCTTAAAATACGACTAGATGGTGTAATATGTATGTGTGATGTAAAGGAAAATTCGAAATAAAACTCTATACCAACACGACGACGGTGATATGGTAGGTTAATTTCCCTCCTATTATGAAGGAGGCTTGAGCCCAACAGTGGGGCGTATATTAGCTGAAATGAAGAAAATCTATTTATTATCTTGTGTAAAGTTGTTTAGAGATAGTCTACAATCATAGATCACATTCAATAGACAGAGTGGACAAAATCACTATAAATTCCAGCGAGAAATATGTCTTAGAAAAAAAAAACAGTTATCTCAACATTTATCAGCAGCGCGAATTCTTTAAAAGTAAATTTCTTTTCTTCAGCATCGATGGAAGGGAAGAGAATTAATGCAAAACAAAAGTCTCCGTATCTGGTAGTGGGCGGGAAGGCAGCAGTAAATTACTCGATGGGCGTCAACCCACCGCCATGTATCAATCAGACTGCTCTAGATTTATGGGACAGTTCACTTCGGAATCGTTAGCCTCCGCGACGAAAATGTGTTACTGTTATCCTATGTCTTCCAATTTTTCTTTTTTTATTTTGTTTTTTTTTTCGTAACCTTTGCGCTTATCTGGACTCTGGTAATATGTTATTCTGTTTTCTGTGTTTTTAATGAGTATTTTTGTTTTTAAATCAAAATGTTCTTTTTGACTTGTAAGTATATAATACGGGTTTTGGAAAAGCAGATTTTTAGATAAGTGACGCATAGTTATATTTATGTTAAAGGTTTGTGGTGTCGGCTACGAATACTACTAATTCTATTTTTTTTTTTTTTTAATAATGGCGGCGAGGCAGCGTGGAAAACAATGATTCGTTGAACCAATCAGCGTGCAATTTGCGCTTTGTTCACAATTTGATGGTTGAACATAGTCGGTTTATAAACTATGAAAATATAAGCGCTAGATTGTAAATTCTTGTGTCCGTTGACAATCTGTCGATAGTTTATAATCTAACGGTTCGTACAATAATCCAGTGATATATATACTAAATACCTAGTTCTTAAGTAAATTGTTTCTAACACCTATGGACCTAGTGTGAAATAAATGTTTATTATTATTTCGAATTTTCCTTCTTTAACATAGATGTTATATGTAAATTTAATCACTTGGTCGTCTTTTACGACATCCACAGGTAGGATTGCGGTGAATTTTATATTCTTAATCCGTCACCACACAAACGATATTAGTATTTTTTTATTATGACGTATTTAAAATGCAACGAATGTAGACTCCATTTTTCAGAATGTACTAAAAGACTACTAAAGGATGTAGTTGGAATACATTAATACAATACTAAGCAATCAGGTATAGTAGGATAATATCCCTCCAATTGAGGAGGCCCAAGCCCAAGAGTGAGACGTATGTGGGATGCGATGCGAAGTAAAAAAAAATAACATGGACGCATCAATACATCGCAATAAAACAGCAAAAACAAAACAAATAAATTGTTACTTGTTTCTCAACATTTAGTTCGAATAATCTTCTAATGGACTATCAAGGCCTAACTCGACCGCAAGCTATTTACGAATCAAGATATAATTTGATTAGGAAATTGTATGTAGGCGCCTATTCATTTAGAATTAGTTAAAGTATCCTTACTAATATTATAAATGCGAAAGTAAGTTTGTTTGTTACGCTTTCGCTCTTAATCCACCGAACCGATTTCAAAGATTGTTTCACCAATGGAAAGCTATAATATCAGGGAGTTACATAGGCTATATTTTAGCCTGGTTTTCCCACGGAAACGGGAACTACGCGGGTAAGGCGACTGAAACCGAAGCGAAGCGAGGGCGGGTTACTAGTGGGTAATAATATATTGCGGGTGACTGGACCGGGGATCGCTACAGCGATCGGCGTCCCAGGAAGGGAACGTCACCCACGGGGTATTCCGTCGGACCGACCACTGAAGTCGAGGGTGGCACCGGTGGTCGGCCTTTTCCGTGTGGTGATGGAATAAGAATACAATTCACCATCCCCTATCTTGCCCGTAGATGTCGTAAAAGAGGACTGAGGGATATAATACGCATATTATAATAAAATCCTATACCAACCTGTCTGATCGGCATGGTATAAGTAAGATCAATTTCTCTCCTAACGCGGTGGAGGCTCAAGCCCAATAGTGGGACGTATATGAGCTGAAATAACCATGATGATAGAGACGCCTTTTCATTTATAATTAGTAACGATATAGATATTCATTTATAGGTATTCAAATAAAGTTTTTCGTGTAGTGGCGGCCAAGAATACAATTCACCAAACCCTTTCTTAACTGTGGATGTCGTAAATGACGACTTAGGCATTATAACCTACAGATAACATCTATTTAATAGAAGAAAAACGTTACATTTTAATAAAATTAATGCTATGGGTTTTAACGCGTTTGTATATATGTAATTGACTTGATGGACATGAAGGGGCTTAGTCCGTTGGTGAGCATCAACGGTAAAAAGTGTTAAAAAGTCGTGAAATTAAAAATAAATACAAATGCGAAATCATCTCAGCTCAATCCCGTTCCCTTTTTGGGCTCGAACCTCCTCCCCAATAGGAGGGAAATTGACCTACTATACCATGCTGGTCAGACATATTGGTTTTTAGGGTTTTACTACTAGTTTTCATTCTTTTATAAATGCGAACTAATTGGTTTATTCCAAGTATTCATCAAGAATTCAAATGGAGTACTCAAATCAACGTTTGAGTAATTACGGTTATCGATGTGACATAAAAAATCGTGGGAGGACTCAAAAGAAATGGATGCATTGTGTGAACGAGAAAGTAGATATAAAAGCAGCGTGTAGAGATATAACGGCTAACAAGAATTTATGGAAGGTTAGGACATGTTGTGCTGCCACTATTTCACGTATGATGAGGGCATGCTAATCATAATGGCTAATGTCACCTCTCATTCCTACCATTGTAACTCCTGTAAGTCCGTTTACAATGGTCTCCATACATGACACTGTGGCAATTTCCCTGCGTTTAGGCGCTTTTGCCATACCTATTACTGTAATCAAACCTAAAGCTCAGAAATAGGTCCATTAAGCTTTGTCCAATCCGTGGTGCTGTACCGCTACGTTTTACGTAGTTGTACAAACTCTTATTTACTGGCTTATCAGCCAACTTTGCTTCATGTCTCCCGCTTTGCATAGGAGGGAAGTGGAATCTTTCCAACTCCTCCTGTTTTCTTTTCTAATTAAATTTGTTGCAGGTCCCAAAACAATTAAAAGCGATTCCCGGGACTTCCTGAGGGTCAAACCTCAGTGTCTTATACGGAGACCATTGTGGATCCTGGCTTACAGGAGTTACAGTGGTGGGAATATGTGGTGGGATTAGTCCCAACATAAAAAAAAAAGATGACACTGTGGTTTGCTCTCAGACACTCCCAGGAAATACTTTTAATTGTCTTAAGGCCCGTAACAAATTTATTTAGCAAAAAAAAGCTAGAGAAGAGGATTAGGAAGAGATTGATTCCACTTCCCTCAACAATGTAGAGAATCATTTAAAAATGCTAATCGGTTTTTTTTTTATCAATTTTTTTATGAGGATTTGGTTCACAACAATGAAGTAATCATGTCGTTCTCGTAATGCTACTACATAATCTGGATATTATATCTACTATTAATGTTATTAAACTAAATACTAACTGATAAACGAAGTCCTGACTGTTCCATGTGGTGACGGAGTAAGAATACAATTCACCACCCCCTATCTTACCCGTGGGTGATCCTACGAGACGACTAAGGGATGTAAAACGCATATAACATCTATGCGAGAGAAGGAAAACTCGAAATAAAACCCTATACCAACACGTCTGACCAGCTTGGTATAGTAGGTCAATTACCCTTCCATTATGGAGGAGGCCCGAGCCCAACAGTGGGACGTGTATATGGGCCGAGATGATGATGATGATGAGATGAAACGAAGTCCTAACACGTATAACAAGCTGAACAAGTTTGTACAATGCCCTAGCACTCGTTGTGTTAGGATGATTCAAAATACTCCTCTATCCTATATCAAAGCAGTTGGTATTAATTCCCGCGAATCCTGAGCGCTTTATTCCGTACACATTCCACTAAAATATGGTATATATTCTCAATCATGCTGCTTTCTGAGCAATTAGGAGATGTGCTTTCCTTCATTAGCAATGCAAAGTCAGGTTATGATTAACTTGAAAAAGGAGCAAATACCAGGTTTCAAATAAAAAAAAACTTAATAAAATCGTTCACATGGAAAACTTCCAAGGTAAATTAACTTAAAAAAAAATACAGATAAATTGAGAACCTCATCCTTTTTTGCAGTCGTTTAAATAGAATATAAAAAGCGATATACAATTAACGTTTCCCATTGCTGTATTGCCATAGCATTGATGGCAGTCCCATCCTTTGTCGGCTGGCAACACCGTGTCGTTGTCATGTTGACATAAATGGAAAAATGCGAAATGGACGCAACACTGAGGCTAATTTCCTTTTCAAGTTTCACTGTCAACATGACGTCACTCCGTCTGACATGACTCTCCGCCATTCCAAGCGTTGATGTTTAATTTTTGATGTACATACTTAATTTAATATTAATAGGTATATTGTATAAAATTTATTTCTTTTATTCTTTCTTAACAATAAATTTGAAGTGAAAACTCGTGTCGACAGATTTGTATGGTGCGTAAATTCATCCGAGTCGTCATCGACATGGTCACGTGACATATTAACTCTAACACTGTTATGTAATTATGTATGTGCCGATAGATGTAGTAAGGTCAAGTTACCTCTTATTGTGAAGGAGGCTCAAGCCCAACAGTGGGACGCATATGAGCTGAAATTAGGATGATGGTGATTGACAAATCACAAAATGAATTATCTTGCGTGAGAGTAGAACCAATGGTTCTTGGCAGGAGAGATCGCTTCTTAAACTACCACGCCAGCTGCGCTGGCAAGAAGCGTGTTGAAATAAATTATGTTTTGTCATCTGCATATATTTAGCATCTGTTGCCAATATGGACTAGTCAGCGGGTAACTAGACCGCAGGTTAGAACTCCACTCGTTGAGAAACTGACTGCGCGAAATCTACAACCCGGTACGTCATTACCACAGCGTCCACGAGGGTAGTACTGGAAAGGGTAACCCACTAGGTAGGTTGTCGAAGGTAAGGACTCGGAATCAGTGATCAATCTAAATGGTGATGGTGAGGTAATTCAGGTTATGGAGTTACTCATTGCACTTCCACAGTTCCAGACCATTCAATAGTGCTAACAATGTAGCAATAAACTGTTGACAGTTGTTTGTCTATAACCGTGGGCCGATCCGTTCGGGGTAGTACCACATTTTCTCAGAAAACCGACGTCTGAGTAGTAGTAATTTGTTACTGCGCTTCGTTCGGTGAGCGAGAGAGCCAGAAGCCCAACTTTTTGAGAGTGTTTGCGTGTGGAGGTTTTTGGTGGTGCCCTTGGTACCACCGAGCCTCAATGCACGCATTCACACTCCCTTCACTTTCTTCGCGGTAGACAGCGACCTTGTAAAGGTCCATGAGCGTCAGCAACACTTACCGTCAGGTGTACTGTTTGTTTGTTTGCCACCGTTAGCAATATAAAAAAACACTTTCGCAGAAAACCGATGTCTGAGTAGTAGCAATTTGTTACTGCGCTTCGTTCGGTGAGCGAGAGAGCCAATAGCCCAACTTTTTGAGAGTGTTTGCGTGTGGTAGGTATTAGCGATGACTACACTCCATCCCCTATCTTCACGGTGGGCAGCAGCCTAGCAAAGATCCATGAGTGGAAGTATCGCTTACCATCGGGTGTACTGTTACAATTTACCGCTCCTTATCTTGCTCTTGAATGTCGCAGAAGGCAACTAAAGGACATAATACACATATAATATCTATACAAGAGAAGGAAAACTTGAAACAAAACCCTATATTAACCTATCTGACCAGCATATTATAGTAAGGTCAATTGCCCTCTTATTGTGGAAGAGGCTACAGCCCAGCAGTGGGACGTATATGAGCCGAGATGATGATGATGATTGATGATGATGATGATGAACTTGTAAACATGCACCTCATATTACATCATTATTTATTTTGCTATCTCATTATTCGTCATAACAACAATGACGGCGCTGAACGATTTAAAAACACTCCTATTTGTCACCACCTTTCTCGATGAACAGGCCATGTTAAACAATAACAATTTTTTGATCCAACTGATAGCTTAAAATTAGCGGTTAAAGAAACAAACAAGAACTCTCTTTAATTCTTTAATACAAGTATTAATATAGATTGGTGAAATAGATTTCCCATTATAAACAATATTATTTGTTACAGATTTTATCGCGTTTGTATTTGATTATTGATTGCCGACGTTTCGATCACTTTTCAACGTTTATAGTCACGGGTTGACTGAAGTATCTCAGATTCAACAGGTTATCGTTATTATAGAGATTTATATCTATCTCCTACAAAGTTAGTTATTAAAAAGCCTGGTAATCAAAAATCAAATAGAAATGCGATAAAATCCGTGAAAAGATAGTTTTATTTATAATGTGTAATAATCGCGTAAATATAGAAATATTGCTTTCAATCAAAACAGAAGAGGACAGAAGTATGGACTAAAAAAATGCTGCTAACGATTTCTAATATTTACGCGAGTATTAAGCATTATAAATAAAACTTTTCAGCGTTCATGTTTACAGGAATACCATGAACGCGTTCCGTGACCAAAAACGCACGTTTAGATTTAGATAACTAATTCTATACATACTCAGTATAGAATAGGGTAGTGACTACTGTAAAACTAAATCAAGATATGAAAATAAGAATTGGCGAGGCAAATAATAGTCCTATTTAAATTATTTAAATTTATCTAGCTACTTAGTATCTCATCAATAATAACAGATGATGCATTAAATATTAATTTAGAACTTAGCAGTTTTAATAAATAGTACGTAACAAAGTAAGTTTTACCATAACTAATTCGTTAACTCTTAGATTTAGTATATATAATAATTGATACAAGTATCCTACCATGAGACGCTCCATATATTTATTTTATCATATATAATTTTAGTAACGAGTCAGTTGAAAGTACTTATTCTTTATCGTTAGTAACGTTATGATTAGAGGATTGTTCATTCGAGACATTGTCTACAACTCCATTGTTACTAGATGTTGACATGACATCAGAAACATGTAATAATGTATGATGCCTTCGTTTGCACACTTTGCAACGTTTAGATTTACAACAATTCGCATAATGACCTGATCGGAAGCAGTTATAGCATATTTTATACTGTGATATTAAGTTTAACCTCTCCTTATTACTTAATTCTAGAAACAATGCACAATTATCAAGATTATGTTCTCCTTGACAAATCGGACATGTTTTCGTTGACTTATTACAATTAGGTGTACCAGCAGACGCACTATTAATGCAGATCATACTTCCAACTTTGTTATTATCCTTAGAATTTTTAGATGCATTATTGTGTGATAATTCTAAGGTTTCTAATAAATCTGCACGATTACGAATAAATTCCAAAAACTTATCTAATTGGATCGAATCATCTTTATTTATATCACCTTTAAATTTCTCCCATTCGCGATGAGTTTTGTTATTGAGCTTACTAGCAAATATATGGATTAAAAGCGTGTCCCAATGTTTGATTGGCTCATCAAGTGATTCTAGTGCTTTTAAATTTTTATTTATTATAACAATAACTTGTTTGAGAGCATCAGATGACTCGTTTCTTATTCTTTTTATATTTAATAAGGCAGTTACGTGATTTTCAACCAAAAGGCGCTTGTTGTCAAATCTATCGCATAATAAATCCCATGCAGCCCTGTAATTTGTTGCAGAAAATTCTATTGACTGAATGACTACAGCAGCCGAATTTGTGAGACAATTTCTAAGATAATTAAATTTATCGAGTTCTTCTATATCATCATTGGTATGTATTAAACTAGAAAACGTTTCCTTAAACTCAAGCCAATTATCAAAAGATCCACTAAAATTTGGTAGCTTTATGGTGGGTAATTTAACAAGATTGCCATTGCTTATTTGCGGTGAGATTTTGTCACTATCTGAAAGCTCTTCTACTTTTGGTTGACTATTACGAGAGAGCAGGTCTTGAGCTGTCGAAACTAATTTATAATAAGTAGACTCAAATTCATTCCGCTCTGATATTTGAATATCGATATCTTCAACCAAACACTCTATTCGCAACTGTAAATCATCATACTGAGTAAATAAATCTTCCAGCTTACGTAAACGCAACTGCAATTCGTTGATCTGGAAAAGATTTAACGAACCTCCTAAATCGTTGAGATAATTACCAAACGCCATTAATCGACCCTTATAACTTGCCCTTCTTTTTATCAATTCTTTCTCCTCCTTATCGGTCATTCTGAGACACCGGTATACTTTAAAATTCACTAATTTAATAAATATCTATGCTTAACAGTTCTGAAAAACAAACTTAAAGTAATAATTAATTTAAGACTACATAAGAGATTGTACCTGTAATAGGTTTTACAATGAAATATAAGATAAAATAAAACAATAATAGCTAATTATAAAAACAATACCTAGTTTAGTAGCAACAATACAAAACGAAAACAGACTAATTATATTATAATTATATGGTTAACAATCGAATAATAAAGATGAATCAGGAAAAAATTTAGACCTTAATAGTTATTGTCGATAAATAACCCATTTTACTTGTTTAATGATCTAACTTTCGAGTATTGGATATCACAATTACGTTTTAAGTACTGAACACGATGGGACATCCCATTATCTTATGTTCCAATTCAGCCTTTTGTCTTCATATAAATTCACGATGTCCTTTATACCACACGCCAGATGTTTTGTTATAAGGCACCAAAATAAATGTTTATACTTGTGCTCCACTGTTATTCCTTACTTACTTTAATCCAGCTCGAAGGACCATCTTGACAATTATTAGGCTAAAATTAAATAAATTCTAATTATAGTAAAAAACTCGATGTATTTAGTTCAAATACTTGTTTCAAGAGACAATAAAAGTACTTAAATTAATAGTTAAGTGTAAACGTGAATTGTATTAACCTCTTATGAATTAACAGTAGATATGATCTTTAATGACAATATAAACATTTTCAGTGTGAATGAAATAAAAAATTACTATAAAGTATATAAGTAAATAATTTCAATGTCTGAAAACACAGGCCTACGTCATGACTTACGGCACAGAAATGAAGTCCTTAAATGTAGGGTTCATAACTAAACTAAACGTCACTCAGCGTGCAATGGAGTGGGCTATGCTTTTTTTTTTGGGCTGGGTTGCGTTCGGCGCACTCCTCGCACCACTCCGTCCGGGGCGATAGAGGGGTGTAAGCACGCACACCCGCATCCCACCCGAACACTTGGATGCTGATTTCAACCGACTGGACGGTGATCGAGACGCCGATGGGAGGGTCTATGCGGGGCCCATGGAACAAGAGGGCCTGCGTCTTGTTTAGGGTTACCCTTAACCTCAACGCCTCGATCCGCCTGACGATCTCTTCGGTGCTTAGAGTCGCCAGGCTTGGAGTGGGCTATGCTTGGGATTTCTCTGCGAGATAGAATCCAAACTATGGCAATCCGTAGAAAACGGTTCTAACCTACATAACACGCAGAATTAGCACGACGAAGTGGCAACGGGTAAAACATCTTTTGAATTATTTTGTTTTCTTTGAAATTAACTCTAGACAAAATTAAAATTAACTCTTCCTCTAATTAATTATTCTTTACGGCGGGCAATTAAAAATCAAATACAAACGCGATAAAATTCGTAAAAATAGTTTAATTTATAACGTGTAATACTCGCATAAACATAAGAAATCATTAAACAGAAAATTGACTTCTATACTGGCTTAGAGTAACACACAAATCAGTTATAAAGAGACAGATGTAAGGTATATATTCCTGTGTGGTTGAGGATTTTAGAATAATACCTTATTTCACCCCTTACTTTCCCATTGAGGTAGAAGAACTAGTTAAGGTTATCGACCAGAAAAATGAGCAGCAGCGCTGGAAGTTTTAATACCAACTGCGATCATCAAGTGTGGTTATTATGCATTATTTCTTTAAGAAAGCCTATACCTAACAATGGAAGTCGATAGGACAGTGAAAGACGATTTAATTAATAAGGTTTTTTTTTTTATTGCAAGGAGTGGCAAATGAACAAACAGTATGTTATGACATCGAAGTTTTGCTTACATGATTGAAAATGTATGATATTTTTAGCAGAACCTGCGTAACATTTTAGGTACTCTGTTTCTAAATAACTAAAAAAAAGCTCATCACATCAAGCAAATGTTGGTGTTTAATTTAAAAATATGATTGATTTAAGTAAAAAAAAGCTCATCGCATAAATTTCTTAAAAAACATCGCTGTTTTTGGTTTCGATGTTTGTAGTTTTGTGTCGAGTTTTCCTTCTCTTGATAGGGTGATAATATGGTAATATTTTCAAGTAAACTAAACAAAAGATAGTAAGTATATTAATAAAAATGCAAATGCCAAGTAGAATCTGGTCCGATTAGCCCCCTTAAGGGTACAGTGACGGAGATAACCGTCAACGTTGAGGTACAGTCGCGTAGATAAGCGGCTTTCATTACTGCCTTGTCGCGGCGACAATGGATAGCGACAACAAATCTCGCCCCTGAGTTATTTGTTGCTTCTGAGGTTATGTCGGTGACTGTACCTGTTATTGATGCTTTTGTTCTTGATTATACGCGTAGTTAAAAGATTTTTCTGAGAAAATACAACGCTCTAAGAATTTTATTGTAGTGGAAATTTCTGAAGGCAAGTTTGGTTGTGGAGTAAATTTCTGAAGGCAACTTTGGTTGTGGAGTAAATTTCTGAAGGCAAGTTTGGTTGTGGAGTAAATTTCTGAAAGCAAGTATGGTCGTGGAGTAAATTTCTGAAAGCAAGTTTGGTTGTGGAGTAAATTCCTAAAGGCAAGTTTGGTTGTGAGGTAAATTTCTGAAGACAAGTTTGGTTGTGGAATAAATTTCTGAA
Source organism: Lymantria dispar (assembly GCA_032191425.1). NCBI lineage: Eukaryota > Metazoa > Arthropoda > Insecta > Lepidoptera > Erebidae > Lymantria > Lymantria dispar. Next base: position 2,717,712 of record CM063444.1, on the reverse strand, counting down.
GATAAGTTTGGTTGTGGAGTAAATTCATGTAAGTCGTCATAGACATGCTCACGTGACGTGTTAACACTACAATATCAGGTTGACCGAGCTTCGCTCTGTATAATTTTTTTTTTGGCAAATTGATTTTTTGTTGAAATTATTTAGGTACATATTAAAAAAAATTAAAGTGATGAAATAATGAAAAAAATATCAAAGATTACAAAAACAATAATAATAACACCAAGATTCAATACCACGCTGTTTGAATGCGACTGGACAACTTCCCAACTGAGCTCTTTAACACTGTCTGCTCTGTCACTCTTGACAGCGACGGTGAAATTTGATATCCTATTCTTTTAAAATTTAATATCATTGTATTGATTTGCTAAAAACACCGACAAAACAACATTTTCTATAGATAAAACCAAATGCATAATTATGCAAAATTTCATGAAAATCGTTGGAGCCGTTTCCGAGGTATATATATACAAGAATTGCTTGTTTAAAGATATAGGATTTGTAGCTGTGTCAATGTCTTTATATATATTCGCCGATAGATGTCAGACCTAGATAAATATAAAAAGATTTATTTAGACAATTTTAATTAACGATCAAACAATTTCAATATGCAAAAACAACAAGTGTTGGTTCATAGTTTTAAATTTTCACTTCTATCAGCAGTCCTCATGACTGCTTTATTCTTTTTTGTTATAAAAAGAATATCATCGCAGCTAATATAAGCAGAAATGTTTAGCTCGAGCCGCCTTCATAATAGGAAAGAAAGGATGTATATGAGTTATGACATCATAATCTGATATCATAATTACACCGGCACACAAAAAAAAGTGGAATGTACTTTGGACCGGACCTAACTACCGACATGTTTTACGACCCGCTGAATCTGAATTTCAAGTCCGTTTGGCCCGGTCACCGTCCAGTTTTGAGTAAAATGCAAAAAACCTCAAAAAAAGGCCAAAAATTGCAAAGAACAGGGAGCACGATTCCATCAAGAGATAAGTGAAATGGAGAATAGATATCAAGGAAACTGATGGAACGGACACTTAAAAGGGAGAGAGAGAGACTAAGAGAAAAAACAAACGGAAGAAAAATCCACTGCGTAGATCGTTTGAGAACAAAAGAGTTCGATACCAACGAAGAACAGTTTGAAATTCGAGAAAATCGTTATCTTTATAATAGTTATACGTCATTTTTTATAGATATTACAATTTTTGTTTTCAATTTCTTAACTTGTATTTTATGCGTAAAAATTTTTTTTTTTTATTTCTTTTGTTTTTTTCATATTTTGAATTGCAATTTCCCCGATTTTCTTGATTTGTTGAGTTTTTTTTAATTTTAAAATGTTAACGGGGCAAGAAAACTTCATATTTAAACTCAGCGGAACAAAATACATGAAAATCATACTCAACCTGAGTCCAAAAAAATTTTTATTTCAAAAACTTAAATTTTTCATGATTTATCGCCATTTTTTTGGGTTTTTCGTTTTTTTTGCAAATTTGGACGGCTCACCGGCCTAATTAACTTTTAGATTTAGATTAGTTGAAATACACAAAAATCATACGTGATCCGGGTCCACAAAAATTTTTTCATTGCAGTGACTGCAATTTTTTGCCTTTTTTGAGGTTTTTTGCATTTTACTCAAAACGGGAGGGTGACCGGGCCAAACGGACTTGAAATTCAGATTCAGCGGGTCGAAAAATATGTCGGTAGGTAGGTCCGGTCCAAAGTACATTCCACTTTTTTTTTTGTGTGCCGGTGTTATTATTGACATTATATAATTAAATGATTATTAACAAACTAATAACCTTAGATATCATTTTATTTTAAGTGTTTAACTAAAATCATGTAACAAGTAAATTAGTTTCTTTAATTGGCGAAATATATTTGTTATGAAGCCATTAATACTTAGAATTGGAAACTTCTTTTGCATGCTTGCTGATGGTCAAATATGGTGATACATTCTATCTACTTGTAACTACTAATGCTTTATACCCATATTTCGCAAAATAAATGATTTGATTTGATGATCATGATGATGATGATGATGAAAAATAGTAAAAGATACTCTTATTAAGACTTACCCGAGCATTGAAATTGAAACTTTGCAATGGCAACGTTAAATTATCCCAACAATCTATCGCTACTTATATGAACATACGCTGAGATATAGACAGAAAAAACTGCTTTTAAAATATGTGCCCCAGTTTGCAGGAATACCTAAAATCAATTTGAATTCACTCAAACGTTGGACAACGCAATGTAAACATATCTGCCTTTTATAACCTCTGCTTTATGATGACACCAGAGTAAACTGCGCGCGCGCAGCTATAACACGTAAATGTGTACCGATTGTACAAAATAATCATAAATACACTTTTAATATTTTCATTTTAATTTTGATAGAAAGCATGGTTTTTTATAAGCAACTAGCTTCTGCTTGCGACTTCGTCTGCGTAGTATAGATACTTTGGGCTAACACTAACTTTAACCTAAGACTGTTTACGAAGAAAGTGAAAATATTTTTTTTAAAATACGATTCTGTCACACATAATTTTTGCGAAAATTTAACCGTTTTCGCAGTGGAAGCTCTCAAAAGAAAAAAAAAACCATTTTGAAACATTCTTCATTGGTGCTCCGCTCCTGTTGATCTTAGCGTGATGATATATATCCTATAGCCTTACTCAAGGTAACGTTTTAACCATCTATGATCGCCAACCTGACTGCCATTTTGATGAGTATGGCATTACCCCAGTTGGGATGTCCCACAGTGCACTTTAACAAACTGATGGCAAATTGAATTTGTATATATTTGGAGACCCCTGGGCTGACCACCGGGGCTGGTCAAGACAACATCGCTACATTTTGTTGACCTGATATAAACGGAGTAGGTTCTCGAAAGGATTTCGGGAACGAAATAGCAAAGTCAAGAAATCGATTCCAAAAGCCCGCTCAATTAGCAATAAGGTTGCATATGGGCTTTCTCTCTTTCTTGCCATAGACGTTATAAGTGGGGAGTGACGAGACTATAATCTTAAAAAAAACAGCATTGTACAGATACAGTGTGTCAGCCACAGTCTATCAGCCTATAGACTTCCACTGTTAGCTGTAGACCTCCCCACGAGAATGCTGCTCAGAATTATTCTGCGCTACCCACCTACATGGGTCCATGTGACTTTTATGTCGTCAATCCATCTGACCGAGGATCATCCTACGCTGCATCATTAATGAATAATGTGGTATGCCTATTGGCACTTCAATGTGCTAATTCTTTGCTTTGTGTTGGTTACTCCATATGGACCTCTCCATATTACGCTGAGCGACTTTGGACATTGTTATGAGGCTGACATTTAGAGAGCAATACAACCGCTGGTAATAAAATCTGACCATAAAACTTTGTTGGTGTACACTGTGGCATATTGGATGAAAAAATCTTCTTAAGGACCCTAAACACTGCTCATAATCGTTCCACTGTTGGGCTTGAGCCATTCCACAATAGGAGGGAAATTGACCTACTATATCATGCTGGTCAGACATGATGGTATAGGGTTTTATATCAAGTTTTGCTTCACTTGCATAGATCTTATATCTTATATCTTTAAACGAGAAATTCTTGTATATATATATATATATATATATTTTCAGGATCTCGGAAACGGCTCCAACGATTTTCATGAAATTTGGCATACTAGAGGTTTCGGGGCCAAAAAATCGATCTAGCTATGTTTTATTTATAGAAAATGTTGTTTTGTCTGTGTTTTTAGCTAATCAATACAATGACATAAAATGTCAATAGAATATGGATTCAAATTTTGCCGTCAACGTCAAGAGTGGTGATAGCTCAGTTGGGAAGTTGTTCAGTTTTCTTTTTATTTTGTTTTGACATTCAAACAGCGTGGGATGGAATCTCGGTGTTATTATTATTCTCTTTTTGTAATTTTTGATATTTTTTCATTATTTAATTTTTATTTTTTATTAATATATACCTAAATAAATTCGACAAAAATACAACAAAAATATATATATTTAATCTGTTAGTTGTCTTTTACGACATCCACGGGTAAAATAGGGAGTGGTGATTTTATTTAAAGACATCAATCACACTGCATTGCGGTAATAATCATTGTGTTGCGGGGAACTTTACAAACATAAAATTAATGGACACAAATTACACCCAGACTCAGAGTAACAATTTGTGGATCGCACAAAGTGTTATCTTGCTGGGATTGAATGGGATTCGAACTCATGATACTGGCACGGTAGTTTAGTATCTTAACTACTACGCAATCTGTGCAATCAGCTGTACTTTTTCTCCGTTACTACAGTGTTAGCGGAGTTGAACTAATTCTGCGCGTGGCTATTTACATTCTATATCCACAACTCAAGTATGTTTTGACGTTCAGAGGATATACGAGTGGGTAGCAATAAACACAAGTGATGTATGATCGGCCGTTACACAGGTGATTCTGTAGAAACAGCTCATAAAGCACATTGGTTGCGTCAATTAAATATTGGTCTACAATTTTATAGTATATAAAATAGCAACAATTTAATTGTTTAACTAATGGTTTATATATGTGTATTGATTGAGTAATAATACAATTTAACACCCCCGTTTTTGGGATAAACATGACTAAGAGATTAAAAATGCAGATAATATCTATGCAAGATAAGAAATACTGGAGATAGTTTATAACCGATCAGGTTTTAGTAGCGTATAGTAAGTCGATTGACGATTGCCCTCCGATTGTGAAGGATAGTCGAGCGATAGTCTTTTGATATATCAAGTTCTACAAGTCGGCTTTTTTGGGTTCTGTACCTAAAGGGTAAAAAGGAAACCCTATTACTAAGACCCCCTCGGGGAGGACGTCGGTCTTTCCTCACGCGGTCGGCCTCTCGGCGGGTGACGGACTAATCCCCGGTCACATCACCCGCGGCCTCGGCTAGGGCGGCATTGCACGCAGGTACTCCCGCCTGCGCCGCCCCAGTCGCCGGCGGCAGGTCACATCATCCAGGCTGTGCTCCTCGCGCTCGCGACCCGCCACCTCCTTCTGCGAGATAACTGTCTCGCAGAAGGCTGCGACCGCGTCCCAATTCCTGATGCTGCCGATCATCTCCCTAGCGATGGTCGACAGCGTCAGGTCCGATGATTGCGACGAGTTCACGACGCGGCTCTGCCCAAGCGGCACAGACCTCGAGCGAATGCTGCGCCGTGTCCTCGTCGCAATCGCAGTGGTGTTAGGACGGAGTTCTCTCCCTCCTAGCGACCCTGTACAGGTACTTGCCGAAGCATCCATGCCCCGTCAAGAACTGTACGAGTTGGAAGGAGAGCACCCCGTGCCGCCTTTCCAACCACTAAATCAGCACCGGCCGGAAGGCCTCCACGGTCCAAACACCGTATCGAGGCCTCTCCAGCCGGTCTGCCCAACGGGCGATGAAGTCCCGGCGGGCGTCGACGCGCCAGGAGGTGAGCTCCTTCAAGGAAACAACACCGCCCCCCCCGCGCACCCCCGACACCCGCCGATACAAGTCGGTGAGCATTTCCGCCTCCAGGTCCCGGCCAATAGGCACGCCGCCTCCGTCGCCACCGTGCGGTACCTGCGGATGATCCTGACCGCCATGACCTTCTGTGGACGCCACAGAAGGGCCCTCAGTCGGGCGGTCATGGATCCCGCCCACAACGGTGCGCCGTACAGGGCCATCGACCGAATGACCCCCGCGTACAGCTGTCGACATGCCGCGCTCGGTCCGCCCACATTCGGCATCAGCCATTGTAGGGCGGACGCCACGCCGACGAGCCGCAGGACGAACCTGCGGAAATGCTCTCGAAACCACCATCGCCCGTCGAGCACCAGGCCCAAGTACTTCATATGGGCCTGGATGCTGATCCCAACCGAATTGACGGTGATCGAGACGCCGATGGGAGGGTCCATACGGGGCCCATGGAACAAGAGGGCCTCCGTCTTGTCCAGGGCCACCCTCAACCCCAGCGCCTCGATCCGCCTGACGACTTCTTCGGTGCCTGAGGTCGCCACGCTTACCGCCTCTTGTAGCGTCCCACCGCGGGCTGTGACGAGCGTGTCGTCGGCGTAACAAATCACGCCCAGCCCGGGTGGGAGGCTCCCCCGCAACGCCCAGTCGTAGCCGATGTTCCACAGGGTGGGTCCGAGGACCGACCCCTGTGGAACACCGCACGTCATGGGCGTTCACACAACGTCCCCTACTCGGTTGGCGTAGAGGACGCTGCGCCCCTCCAAATAGTCTGCCACCAGCCGCCTCAGGTAAGCTGGCACTCCGTGGTAACGGAGCGCCTCCCTGACGCAGCTGAATGGCAGACTATTGAATGCGTTGGCGATGTCTAGGGACACCATCAACAGCACTCCCCCGCCGGTGACGGCCTCAGTCGCCACGGCCCTCAGGCGCAACAGGGCCTCGATCATCGAACGACCCCTCCTAAACCCAAACTGGGCGTCTGACAGATCGGGCCCCGTGCCGACGAGGTGCCGCTCGATGCGGGCAGCTACTACCCTCTCCAGTAGCTTGCCCATATCATTGAGCAGCACGATAGGCCTGTAGGCCGATGGCGACGCCGGAGGCCGTCCCGGCTTCGGCAGGAGAACCAGCCTTCCCTCCTTCCAGCACCCAGGGAACCGCCAGGACGCTAAACACGCGTCGAACAGCTCCCTGAGGCGGGGACCTAGATGATCGAGGACCAGGGCCAACACACGGTTTGGAATACCGTCGGGCCCGGGGGCGGTGGATTTGCCGCACATGCGCGCCACCGCCGCCCCCATCTCCGGTTCCGTGATGGGTGGAACACTGCCAACATCGCCCTCCCGGTCATTGTCTGGCGGCGCCATGACCGGGGGCGTGTGTTCCGCCCGTCGTGGGAACAGGTCCTCAACGACCCGGGTAAGGAGGCTGGGCTGGAGAGTCTCGGTGAGGGGAGGGCCCCGTGCGCGGAGCTTCCTCAGCGCCGCGCCATAAGGGCGACCCCAGGGGTCACGGTCGAGACTCTTCAGCATCTCCCGCCGACTGGCGTCCTTGGCGGAACGGACGGCCAGCCTGAAGGCCGACCGCGCATTGCGGTAGCCCTCGTAAAGCTGGCCCTCCAGTTCCGCGCTGCCATTGCGCCGCCGGCTGCGGGTGTAGGCCCTCCAGGCACGAATACACGCGGCCCGGAGATCCGCCAGCTCCCGGGACCACCAGTGGACAGCCCTCCTCGGGGGCCGACGCCGTACCCGGGGCATGGCCGCATCGCAGATCTGCGTCAACGCACTGCGGATGCGGCCAGCCTCGGCGTCCACCCCGTCCAACTGGTTGGCAGAGGACAGCCACGAGTAAACGATGGCTGCCTCCGCCAGCAGGTCCCGGTCTAAGCGACCCACAGCCCATCGCGGGAACGCAGGACGCCCTACCGCCCCGTGACCCCTGCCGGGCGCCGGGATTGTCAGGGAGACCTCTATCCGGATATATCGGTGGCCGACAAGGTCTCAACTTCCTCCTCGACGCACCAGCTCCCCACGCGTGCGGCGACCTCAGGGCTAGCGAACGAAAGGTCCACTATCGACCTGCCCTGAGGTCGTACGCACGTATGCATCGAGCCTCTGTTCAGCAAACAGAGGCCCAGTGCCGCCGCCCAGTCCTTGACCGCCCGTCCTCGGTTGTCCGTATAGGAGGACCCCCACGCCACGAACTTGGCGTTGAAGTCCCCCAATACGAACACCTGGCGCGGTGCCAATCGCCGTAACGAGGCTCCCAAGATGGTAAGGGAGACCCTGAAATCAGCCGCTCTCCAGGCAGGGGAGAGATATACGAGCGTAATCTCTCCCCAGTCCGCCGCGACGTATCCGATGCCCCTGTCCCTAAGGATCAGAGGCGACGAAGGCCACGACGTGGAGGCGACGATTGCCATGGTACCGTCGGTGCTGCCCAACCAATTTGGCCGGTCGGGCACCACGTACGGCTCCGCGGCTACGGCTACTCCTATCAACCACTCCGCCATGGCTTGCAGGAAAATGTCCTGCGCACCGGCGGAGTGGTTGAGATTGGCTTGGAGGAGACGGATGGATACGGGGTCCATTAATGGTCCGTATCCATCGTCACCTCCTCCGCGCTAACGGGCGATCGGGTCGCGCTCGGAGCGGGGGCTGGCCTGGTCGATGAGCCGCCCCGCCCCTTTGGGGCCGATGCCGGGGGTCTGCAGTCCCCAGAGCCCATGCAGTGTTTGGCAGGCCTATTGCCTGCCGCATACGCGGGGCAGTGGGGCACTGCAGAGCACGATGCCGCCTGGTGTCCAGTCTGACCGCAGCGGAATCATAGCCCGCTGCAGTCAAAGCAGTTTTTGCATGTCGGTCGGGTATGCCCGACCGCCATGCATTTGTAACGCCTCGCGGGCCGGGGCTCCAGCACGGTTACCCGCGCCGAACTCCAGCCCACGAGGAGCCTGCCTGAGTCAGCCAATTGCTTGACCGATTCCACTGGGCATTGCACCCAGACAGCACCGACGCCGCCCGGACCAGGGCGGATGGTTAAAATCCGGACGGTGTCCGAGGAACATCCGGTGCGCGCCATAATGGCGTCCCGGACGTCCTTCACCGTCACGGAATCGTCCAAGCCCGTCAGGCGCATCTCTGCGCACTTGATAGGCCTGGCGATTCGGACGCCATCCTCTGGCCCGAACAGCCCCCGCAGCTTCGAGGCCACACTATCGGCCGTCTTCGCGCCCTCGGCCCCAGGGAATTCGAGAATTCGAGCCCCTGTCCGGGCCTTGCGGGTCCTAGCCTCGACGCCTCCGATGTCGGAGACGTCCAGCTCCCGCCGGGCGCGTTTTAGGACGGCCTCATAGTTGAGGCCCCTCTCAGCCGCCTCAGGCAGCACGGTGATGACCACCGCGGCCGTCTTCAGCAATTTGAGGCCCCTGCGCGACCTTTTGCCCTTTCTGCCGGCTCCCGCCTGGGGAGCGGCGGCCACGGCGGCTCTCTGGGCCGCCGCTCTCCGCTTCTGGCCGCGTGCCTTCCTGCTCCGCTCAGCCACCTGCCAGCCCTGTTCGAGCCTGGCAGCAACGCTGAGCGCAGCAGGAGTGGTCGCGGGTGCGCTGGCCGGCGCCTGCGGTGCAGCCGCTGGCGTCGGCTGCGGCCCGGCCTTGGCGGGAGCCGGCACCTTGCTGGCCTTCTTGGCCCCCTTGGGCCCCGCGGCGGCCGCAGCATAGTTCACCACGCGGCCACCCTGACAGGGCAGCGGGGTGGGAGCCGACGCTTGCGGCCGCCTCGCCTTATCCGCGGCGAGCGGAGGCCGGAGGGGTGGCTCGGGCGGAAGACGATCCACCACGGCCTTGATGTGCGCATCCGTCATTAGCTCCAGCCTGGCGAAGATGACGCGCATCGCACCTTTCAGTATGCCGTGCACCGTGGGCAACGGCTCTGTCGCCTTTTGGGGCCCGCCGCGCTTCTTGGCGGCGCCCACGGCCGGCGCGGCGGGCGCAACCGGCGCGGCAGGCACCACAGGCGCAGGCGACACCACGGGCGCAGTCGACGGGCCCGCCCGCTCCGGCGCAGCCCGTTTCGGCGGCGAGGCCAGCGTCGGCGGTGTGGCTGGCACTAAAAGTGCGAATTGAGACCGCAGGTCAGCCATATCTTTGGCCAACCCGCGGTTCTCCTTCCGCACTGCCGACAGTTCCGACTCGAGCTTCCGGTTGCGCTCCTGCAGACCGGAAACCTCCTTACTGAGGCGGGCATTCGCGGCCTGCAGGGCCGCAACCTCACTGCTCTGGTCAGCCGGACCAGGGGTCCCTGGCCTCGCCGCCACCGCCGATCCCCTACCCCTGCGCCCACGGCGCGTGGTCGAGACCTTGGGAGGTGGCACGATGAAACTCCCCTCCGAGTCAGAGCTTGAGCCGCCACCCTTTTGCAGGGGGCGCTTCCGGACGCTCGGGGGGATGGCCTCCTCCCTCTCCTTCACACTTGGAGCTGCCGTTAGAGCCTGCTCGGCAGCCCCCCTACCTGTTTCCTTCTCCTTCCTGCCTAGTTCTTTCTCGTTCCTCCGGTACGACGGCCTACATATACCCTCCTCAACTGACGGCCTCCTGCCTTCCCTACTCCTACCACCTTTGGACGGACTTGCGCATCCACCGCCTTTGTCCTTCCTCCGGACGACCTGCTGCTGTTGGCTGGTGTTTTCGTCGGCGGACGGCTCTGTGGTATTGCCGCCCTCGTCCACCGACATCTCGGAGACAGATGGCCCTGCGGCACTGCCGCCCTCGTCTGTCGACAGCGCGTACGCTACGTCGCTCCTGGAGCTATCAGACAGCCCCGTCGAGCAGCTTCGCCAGCGCATAGCTTTCGACGGCCCTGCAGCACCACCGCCCTCGTCCTGCGACGGCTCTGCGGCGGTGCCGCCCTCGTCGCTCGACAGCCCCGTCGAGCGGTTGCGTTCTCCGCGCCTCTTTGGGGACGGCTCTGCGGCTTTCCCGCCCTCGTCCCGCGACGGCCCTGCGGCTGATCCGCCCTCGTCGCCCTCTCCATTTCCTGATGACCTGGCAGTACAGGCGTCCCTATTCCGCGACGGCGCTGCGGTGGCATCGGTAACACCGCTCACGTCGCTCGCGGCAGCGGCAGCAGCTAGTGCCTTCCGCGCCGCATCCTTTTTTAGGCGCACACTGCGCATGTGGGCAGTCTCCACTCTTAAACTGCCCTTCTTCCTCCTTTTTGGTCTCCCTAGAGCCTCATGTTTCACCGGGCTCGCGGCTGCTGCAGAAGTTGCCCCCCACCCATACGACTGGGAGCTGACTGTGCCGGAACTTGGATGCGACTCCGCATCGCGCCCAGGCATCGGCACAGCAAGGGATTCCCCGGCCTGGTCGGGACCCTCTGGTGAAGTTTTACATGTATTAACCTCTGCCATGTCGATTTGGAAGTTTAAGTCCTCCTTGACTACCACTCTAACGGCTGGACGCTGGCGCGCTTTTTAACCCACCAACCATTCATCCCCTCGCCGAGTGGCCAAACTTAGGATTAGGGGTAATTTTTTATAGGGGTTTTCTTCCCCGCGGTCCGAAGACCCCCGGCCCTGAGCTTCAGCCGCAGTCACACTCAGGGTTACGGTTTGGGCCTTCCGGGTCTGGCCGCTCTCGAGCGACCGACCCGTCACGCCCCCGGGCCGTAACGCCACCGTCTCTGGCGACGGAGTGCCATGAGGCACATCCGCCCCATTGGCCCCGGGTCAGATCCGCCGTGCGCTCTGCCATCAGAGCCGCACGCGGAGACCCCCTCCTGCCGGAATCTTGGCCGTCCAAATGGACGCGTGACGTCCAAATGGATGGTTCCAGGGAGCACCACGTGGAGGTGCTCCGGCCCCGCCCCCCATGGTACGGAACCCTTCGTGTGAGACGCCGACTCGCACTTAGCCGGTTTTATTTAATGGTAGGACTGTTATACATCAACACTGTCTGACCAGGTTGTTATAGTAACACAATTTTCCCCCCATTGTGGAGGAGGCTCGAGTTCAAGAGTGGGATGCACATGAGCTGTGATAATGATAAAACTCATATCCTCACCACTATGTCAATGTTCCACATCTGATCACGAGTATGAACAATCAGGCACACCACATTCTCAAGGAGTGTCATCTCTGGCATAAAGAGCGAGACCGTAGGTATGTTACGCTGTTTGTCAGTCACGTCTAGGGATGTGAAAAAATAATCGATTTTTATAATGATTGATTATTTTTTTGTAATAATCGATATTTATAATCGATTATTCAAATAATATCAAAATAATGAAAAATCGATTATTTTTATATTAAAATTAATCGATTATTTCACTACCAGATTTCCTGAAAAAAAGAGGTCATCACGATACTGCGTCAAATAAAGCTTCCATTTCATCCAATCGATTATTGTTAAAGAACAAAAAATAGATTATTTAATTAATCGATTATTTTCCCTCCAAGTCACATCCCTAGTCACGTCTGGAATAGTTATTCTATACGGATTTTTTTTTATTTGGGACTAATCCCACCACACTTTACCACCACTGTAACTCTTGTAAGCCAGGATCCACAATGGTCTTCCGGGAAACGCTTTTAATTGTCTTGGAACCCGCAACAAATTTAATTAGAAAAGAAAATTAGAAGGAATTGGAAAGATTCCACATCCCTCCTATGCAAAGCGGTAGACATGGAGCAAAGAAAGCTAATAAGCCAGTAAATAAGGCGATGTACAACTACGTGAAGTGCAGTTGGCTTTTGTTACGAGTGTCCCTTCCCTTGCGTCATTGTACTGCGGTCAACGATTTATATTTTAAAACTATATTTGCCTAAGCGTCAATCTTTTAAAGCTGTCGATATTAAAATGTATTAGCAATAAATCAAACAAAATAAACTAGAAAAGGGTTTTAGCGTCATTGGAAATTGTCACATATAAAAATGAAATTGCTAATTGAAATTGGTTTCTATTTAAAATAAACGTTAGTAAAACGTCAATGGAATAATATAAAATTGGAAATTTATTATTGGCGGTCTTCTATTGGGAATACTTAATGGAAGTTGTGTAAAACGGACAGCGGACGATTCATTTCTGGTGTACCGAAAATAAAATCCTGAATTTCGATTGACTGACGACCAATGGATAGATAGTGTTGCGTGTAAAATGTAAATAAAACCAAATATTTTTTTTCGTCATGCAAACATGGCTGCGTTGTACACCGTAAATTGTCTATGCTCGTTTAAAATACGCGAATAAACATTACATTTTAGAACGAAATTTTATTGGAGCTCATATAAATTAGTACGTTAAGATTTTTTTATTATGCTTCGTTTCGGTTTCAGTCACCTTACCCGCGTAGTTCTCGTTCCCATAGGAATACCGGGATAAAATATAGCCTATGCTACTCCCTGATATTATAGCTTTCCGTTAGGGAAAGAATTAACTAAATTAAAAAAGAACGCCACCACTGCGATTGCGACGAGGACACGGCGCGCCATACGCTCGAGGCCTGCGGGGCTTGGGCAGTGCAGCGCTGTGAACTCGTCGCAATCATCGGTACGGGCCTGACGCTGCCGGCTATCGCTAGGGCGATGGTCGACAGCGTCGGGAATTGGGACGCGGTCGCAGCCTTCTGCGAGACAGTGATCTCGCGGCAGGAGGCGGCGGATCGCCTGCGCGAGGAGCGCAGCCTCGATGAGGAAATCCGCCGCCGGCAACTGGGGCGGCGTAGGCGTAACTATCTGCGCCTCATGCTGCCCTAGCCGAGGCCGCGGGTGACGTGACCGGGGATTAGTCCGTCACCCGCCGAGAGGCCGACCGCGTGAGGAAAGACCGACGTCCTCCTCGAGGGGGGGCCGTCGGTCAATGGGAGGGTACCCCAATTAGGGGTATTCCGTCGGGCCGACCACTGACGACAAGTTAACGCTGCTCCAGTGGTCGGCCCAACGACGAAGGCGACGTGGTTTTTGGGTGGGTCGCGGGAGTTGCGTGCTTAAGCCCCTCTGTCACCCCGGACGGAGTGGTGCGGAGGCGCGCCGACCGCGACCCACCCGCAAAAAAAAAAAAAAAAAAGGGAAAGAATTTTTGAAATCGGTTCGGTGGTTTAAGCGTGAATGCGTAACAAACAAACAATAAACAAACAAAATTACTTTCGCCTTTATAAAATTAGTTAGGATAAGGAATTCTCGTGCTTTTTCAGGTTCCGCACCCAAAGGGTAAAAACAGGACCCTATTTCTAAGACATCGCTGTCCGTCCGTCTATCTGTCTGTCACCAGGTTGTATCTCTAGAGCCGCGATAGCTAGACAGTTGAAATTTTTAAAAAATATATATTTCTGTTGCTGCTACAACTACTACAAATACTAAAAACAAAATAAAATAAATATTTAAGGAGGTTCCCATACAACAAACGCGATTTTTTTGCCTTTTTTATAGATAACTAGTAACCCGCCCTCGCTTCGCTTCGGTTTCAGTCACTTAAACCCACGTAGTTCCTGTTCCCGTGAGAATACCGTGATAAAATGTAGCCTATGTTACTCCCTGATATTATAGCTTTCCATTGGTGAAAGAATTTTTGAAATCGGTTCGGTGGTTTAAGCGTGAAAGCGTTACAAACAAACAAACAAACATCCTTACTTTCGCATTTATAATATTAGTATGGATGGCACGGCACCCTTCGTGCGCGATTCCGACTCGCACTTATTTTCTTAAGTTTACGAATTGATCATATAAAAAAAATATAATTATCCATTTTGGTTTGGATTTTAGTAGACTGATATATTATCTTAGCTCATAGACGTTCCAATACTGGGCTTAAGCTTCCATCACAACAGGAGTGAAATCGACCTTAGTTTTCTTTCTCTCGCATAGATGTTATCTGCATTTTATATTCCTTAGTCGTATTATACGACACCCGTGGGTAAGACAGAGGTGGCGAATTGTATTTTTACCGTCACTATACAGAGAAATATTGAAATTTATTTAACGGTCAGATTTTTGTGTTCAGTGCATAATTATGCCTCTTCCCTTGACATTTGAGTGGAATTGGCGCGTTGATTCAACTACATTGATCCATCCACCTGTATATTGGAGTACCTTGAGCGAATTACCTAATACCCTTTTTTTTAATTGGCTATGATTAACTATATTCCACCCAGTCGTCTGAGGTGATGGAAGGGTGGCCTTGGTTACCATAACGCCCATACATACTACCTCTGGCTATTGAGTGGGGTACCACTGAATTGAATGATTTCCTAATGGTAAAACTTAGTAACGCTTGAATTAAACTTTGTTTTTAAAAATAGGAGGTGACGAGACATCCTACTCTTATACCCCTTTTTCCCACCGCCTCCACCGATATACAATTACAAACTTATATCTTATTATCTTATATCTTTAAACGAGCAATTCTTGTATATATATATATTCAGGATCTCGGAAACGGTACCAACGATTTTGATAAAACTTTGAATACTAGAGGTTTCGAGGCCAAAAAATCGATCTTGCTAGGTTTTATTTATAGAAAATGTTGTTTTGTCAGTGTTTTTAGCAAAACAATATAATGACATTAAATTTTAAAAGAATATGAATTCAAATTTTGCCGTCAACGTCATGAGTTACGATAGCTCAGTTGAGAAGTAGTGCAGTTTCCTTTTAGTATTGTTTTGGCATTCAAACGGCGTCGGATCGAATCTCGGTGTTATTATTATTCTCTTTTTGTAATTTTTGATATTTTTTTCATTATTTAATATTTATTTTTTATTAATATATATCTATATAAATTCGATAAAAATATAACAAAAATATACCGAGCGAAGCTCGGTCAACCAGATATTTATCATTATAACGTACCTTTAATCCAATACCGTCACTAAACGAAATTTTTCGAAAAACTGTTTTTAATGGCATGTAATTGCTGAGCACTGAATTTACACATTGCTTTAATTTATATTTTTTAATTCCACTTAACTTTTTAATTTTTTTTGAAAATGTGTACGTCACTAATATTTTAAATTAATTATATCCACTAATTAATAATAATTAAAATAATTATAATAATAATAAATTTAATAGGAATAATAGTGTTAATAAAATAAAAATAAAAGACAATTATTCCTGAAACGCTAATATACTTTTATTTATATTAGTTAATAATTGTCATAAATATTTAAATAGATCTCCTGTAAAATTTGCTTATTTAGGATAGTGACGGTATTGGATTAAAGGTGCGATATATGTTTATATACCAATTGACCCAATAGACGTTGTTCCGTTCAAATAAAACTAAAGGAATTCTCCTTGAAATCGACAGCAGTGCCACCTACTGGGTCCAATTGCGAATGTAATTCATTATCGAATCCTCTTGAACACACAAAAGCAAAAAAAATCATCAATATCGGTTCAGCCGTTTAGGACTTCAGTGACATATGACAACAAATATATATATATAAAGACTACCTGACCCACCTACCGGGTCCAATTGTAAATCTAAAGCATTCTCGAATCTCTTTGAACAAACACAAAATATTTCATCAATATTGGTCAACATCAACATCGGTCCAGTCGTTTAGGAGGAGTTCAGTGACATACACACGTACACAAGAAAAATATATATACAAAGAAGATAAAGATATATATAATGATAATAATAAGTTTGTGATTTTATATCGCTTTACAACAAAAAAATATTGTCAGCAAAATAGCCCTGGATGGGCGGCGGGTGCGCTGACTAGGGCTTCCAATCCCGCAATACCGAGATCCCGGTATTGCGGGATCCCACGCAATTTTCCAGTCCCGTATGATGCAGGATCCGCGGGATTTGCAGGACTGAAAGAAAGCGTGCATGCAACCTCAAACTTAATAAACTCTCAAACTCAAACGGTAACATATCCTTACTAATATTATAAATGCGAAAGTAAGGATGTTTGTTTGTTTGTTACGCTTTCACGCTTAAACCACCGAACCGATTTCAAAAATTCTTTCACCAATGGAAAGCTATAATATCAGGAAAGCTATAATATCAAGCTATAGTAACATAGGCTATATTTTATCCCAGTATTCCCACGGAAACGGGAACTACGCCGCGGGTAAGGCGACTGAAACCGAAGCGAAACGAGGGGGGGTTGCTAGTCCTATATAAATTTACATTTTAAATGTATGGTTTATTTTTGTTGATTTTTTTAATTTAATGTGTATTTTTTGAAGATCTGTTTTTTGTTTTGGTTTGTTTTTAATTCAGTATATGTTACCGTTTTTTGTAAAGAAAAAAACGATGTAATTTGATTGATCTAATATTAGTGGTAATACTTCAATAACTATGGAGTTAGTTGATAATTCATAAGGTTTTTATGATAAATAAACGAAGTAATTTCATTGATCTCATACTAATAGTAAAACTTGAATAAATGTGCAGTTAGTCGATTAATTCTTTCTTTTTGTTACAAATAAACGGTGTAATTTGATTGATCTCATATTAATAGTAATGTGTACTTAAATAAATGTGCAATTGAGTAATTCATTGGTTTCTTTGCCTTATATAAATGTGAATATTTTCGATATGCAGGAGCCCGCAAATACCGAGATCCCGCGGGATTGAAAATTAGCAATCTTGCAAATACCGAGATTGAATTCAGGCTGCGGGATTGTAAGCCGACGCTGACCGTAGCCCAGCCCCAAAAATTTTCCCCTTCCATTTTTTTAAATTATCGTCAGTTTGACACATATTATATATTATCTGACCCGGTGAACTTCGTTCCACCATAATTTTTTTCGTAAATATATTTTCTA
Source organism: Lymantria dispar (assembly GCA_032191425.1). NCBI lineage: Eukaryota > Metazoa > Arthropoda > Insecta > Lepidoptera > Erebidae > Lymantria > Lymantria dispar. The sequence continues at coordinate 2,700,450 of CM063444.1, read as the reverse complement.
AATTTCCGAAATATAGTCTCTAATGGAAGAACCATTACAGCTTTGTCAGGAAAGATTCGATCGTCTCAGTCACAGCATTGTTAATGATGATTTAAAGAGAATACAAATTACTGATTATTCATTTCTGACAAAATTATAATTATTCAATTTTCAACCATACTTAACTATAGACAAAATTACGTTTCTGCTTCTTCTACTTTAGCTGTCATTTGCGTTTTGTTATTACATATCAAATGCGTTTTTATTATACTACGTTTCACAGTGACTTGTATTCTCTTTGACATTTAATGTCACGTCAAACGGGTGACACAGGAACGCGATTGAACGGGATAAAAAGTATCCTATGTTCGTCTCCTGGTTTAAAGCTACCTCCCCACCAATTTTCAGCCAAATCGGTACAGCCTTTCTTGTGTTATAAATAGTGTAACTGACACGACTTTCTTTTATATATATAGATTACGGCTAAATACTCACCTTCTAGAATCTATTGTGTCGACACAGATTTTGAGATGGATTAAGGTGAGCATCGGATATGCTGATAATCGATTCTAGTATCTGATCATCATCATCTTGCTCGTATCCCAATTACTTGGGGTCGACGCAATATGTCATCTGTTTTGACATATTGCAAAAAGTTTCGGCAATGACTTTTATGACCGGCCGCCTGTCTGACGTCAACCCTCCTTGGGAATGTAATCGTTGACTCAAATGGTACCAGATGGAGTTGGTCCGGGTCAATCTAGGGCTCTTAGTCGTCTTTTACGACACCCACGAGCAAAGCAAGGGTTGGTAGTATTCGAAGCCGCTACCACACAGCACTAGTATCTGATATTACCGTTATATAATTTTAATTAGCGCATCATAATATAAGCTGATTTGTTAACCATATTCACATAAGAAGACATACAATTAAATTTTAATACTGTTAAACAGCTTACGTCATTTGAAATCACAGTAAAAATGTTACTTAATATTTTTTTATAATAAAATTACCCATATAAGGATTAGAAAAAAACTATATTTCTCATGTATTCTTGCAAAACTTTCGTTCGCATAATATAATGCAAATTAAAATGTTGATTGTAGACTTTGATGAAATATAACCTGTGATTATTTCGCAAACCGGATTGATGTGTGCAATAATTACTTATAATATTAGATATTCGCTTATCAAACTATTTCTTAAAGATTTTGATATCATTTCGCCAATTCTCTTTAGTCAAATGTTGTAACTTTTAATCTTGTTGGAATTGTAGTGTTGGGATATCATCTTCTATAATTAGTACGTTCGGGAAACTTAAGGGGATCTTCTCGTCCAACATACCTCAGTATCTGAAAACACAGGTCTTTGACCAGTGTGTGTTACCAGTGATGACTTACGGCACGGAAACGTGGTCCTTAAATGTAGGCCTCATATCAAGGCTCAAAGTCGCTCAGCGTGCTATGGAGCAGGCTATGCTCGGGATTTCTCTGCGAGATAGAATCCGGAATACGGAAATCCGCAGAAGAACGGGTGTAATCGACATAGCACGAAGAATTAGCACGCTGAAGTGGCAATGGGCAGGCCATATCGCTCGATGAACCGACAACCGCTGGGGAATAAAGGTTCTCGAGTGGCGACCACGTATCGGACGACGCAGTGTAGGACGCCCCTCCACTAGGTGGACCGATGACCTAGTGAAAGTAGCTGGGCGTCGTTGGATGCAGGCGGCACAGGATCGCTCATTGTGGCGCAACATGAGGGAGGCCTACGTCCAGCAGTGGACGGCGATAAGCTAAAATGATGAATTAGTACGTTTATTTTTAACTCCTCTTAGAAGGCTTGAGCGATTTGGGTGAAATTTTTTGTGTATATTCAACGGGATTCTGGATGGTTTAAAAACCTAATTGTTTGCTATTTAGTCGATGACATTACAAAACATAATATTTAATATGGCACTGGTTTCGCTGTACGAGGTCTGTCAAGTATATTAGTACATTCTAAAAATTTGCTAGTATAGTAGGAATAATTCACTACCAGCAGATATGCTGAATCGCATGCAAGCGGCGAGCACTGATCCAAAGGATAGTCCATCAAAGAAACAAGTTTGTTGTCCAATAAAGGTTTTTTATTCTTATTTATTTTTTATTAAACACAGCGTAACGTATCATGTCTGCGAATGGTACATTAGAACTCGTAACACTGATCAGTATCTACCTTAAAACGTATTAAGTTAGACAAATTTTAAGAATTTTCTGGTGTTTTTTTGCTTTTTCTTCATGAATTACAATATAAATAGTATAAGAATAAATCAACCCATAACTTTCTATGGCCAAACCTGGTTAAGGGGTCAGCAGGAGACTGGACAGCAGCAAACTCTTGAGGAAATACAAACTCCAATTTCAGAATATTCTGTAAATTATTATTCCATGCGGAAGGAGGCAGCGGCTCGTGCACGGGTGGAACTTCTCTACGCCAACACGAATCGCCGCCGGCGACTCGGGCGACACAGGGACGAGTACCTGCGCTTGATGCCGCTCTAGCCGGGACCGTGGGTGACCGGACCGGTGAATAGTCCGTCATTCCCACAGAGGCTGACCGCATGAGGGCGACGCTCCGGGGGACATCGAGAAGGAAGAGTACCCAAAAGGGTATCCCGCCAAGCCGTCACGGACATCAAGGATTCGGTACCAGTAGTTGGCCCAATGGCAAAGGGGAATAAGGCGGGTTATGGGGTCGTGCCCAACACTCTCGTCATGCCGGACGTTATGGACGGCGTGCAGCTAATATTCCATTAATATTCGCATGGACTTTCATAAATTAAAATGAGAGTTAAAAATCAAGATTTCATACGAAATACTTATAAATTATAAATGCCAAGAAAATTATTTATAATAAATCTAATTTAATTATGATACAAATTAACAATTAGTGTTGTATTCCCGAAGGAGATGTTTGTTAATTATCTTCGAAGATACATACAAAGAAGTAATTTAAAAAAAAAAGTCGATGGTAATATTGCAAACAGGTATGTTATGAGGTATTCATTAAAAATTAAATATTAAAACTTTAAAAAGAAAGTTAATTGCATTGATTTATTTTTGACATGAACTTCTCACGCGTAGGTATATCTAGACATATTTACGATTAAGTTTTAAAATACTTAGAATTAGAAACTGCAACACTTAACTAATACGAATATATATTAAAATTAAACTGGACAGCTTTCACTTTCTCGTCTCATCCTTTAATCTATAGCTTTGTTAGATTGCCTTTTAAAAATAGAAACTGTTCATTCAAAATATAGCTTTTTTGGTTTTTTAAAACGTGCAACTAAAGAAAAAATATGAAGATAGTTTAACTCAGAGAATTTATTGTTTCCATATTATAAAGCCGGTTCGATTAATTGACCTTAAAAATCCTATACTTCAAAGCGTTTTAGTTATTATCAAGTTAATAAGATTTATTAAAGTTTTTTTAAATAAAATATAGAAAAGATAACCTACTAATTTTGTTGATTTGACAATACGACACATTTCAAAATTTAAAACATAAAATATTAAATATCATCAACTCCGCTCTATATATCTCGGCTTATATAAGCCCTACTGCTAAGCTCGAGCCTCTTCTGCAATAGGAGGACAATTGACCTATGTACAACATTGTTCAGACGTGTTGATATAAGGTTTAACTTCGAGATTTCCTTCTGTAGCACAGCTGTTATATGCATATTAGATCCCTTAGTTGTCTTTTACGACACCTTCAGGCAACAAATGAGATGGTGAATTGTATTTTTAATCCGTCACCACACGAACAATATTTTATACTAGCAATCTGCCCTCGCTTCGCTTCGGGTTCAGTCGCTTTACCGCGTAGCTCCCGCTCCCGTGGGAATACCGGGATAAAATATAGCCTATGTTACTCCCTGATATTATAACTTTCCATTGGTGAAAGAATTTTTGAAATTGGTTCAGTGGTTTAAGCGTGAAAGCATAACAAACAAACAAACAAACATCCTTACTTTCGCATTTATAATATTAGTAAGGATTTAGATTTAATATTCAACATCGAAGAGAACATCAGTTAACATAAAAAAGTAATTTCGATTGACCAAAATAATTTTAAAGATTTTCTGGTCTTGAGATGTAACAGATATTCTTGTATTCTTTTCATTCAAAATAATTACTATTTTATTGAATGAAATTAATTTAAACAAACTATCAGATCTTTAACGACATACAAGTTATAGGCACTTCCTATATTTTTAATCAATACATGTAAACAACAATAAAATGATATGTAATCTTTTAATTTACATTATTTACAATTTTTTTTTATTGATTTGAGAAATGTCTTACATTGCGAAAGGGTCACGTATTTACACTACTTATAAATTAACTTTGATTTATTGTTCTGAGAAGTCTTGCAAAGTGGTCGAGTATTCAAAAAGAATGAGAAACACTGTAATATATTCATCAACATCATCATCTTGCTCTTATCCCAATTACTTGGGGTCGACGCAATATGTCATCTGTTTTGACATATTGCAAAAAGTTTCGGCAATGACTTTTATGACCGGCCGCCTGCCTCTCCTGCCCTCCTTGGGAATGTAATCGTTGACTCAAATGGTACCAGATGGAGTTGGTCCGGGTCAATCTAGGGCTCTTAGTCGTCTTTTACGACACCCACGAGCAAAGCAAGGGTTGGTAGTATTCGAAGCCGCTACCACAGAGCACCTGTAATATATTATAATGGTAAATTTTAAACTGTATTTTATTAGACTGTGAACATTTAAAATGTCTGTATATGTATGATCAAATATAAATGTTGCAAAATAGCTGATATCTCTCGATGGAACCCTACGGTTTTGTTTCTTATGCAATAGTGAATTGTATTTTATTGAAAGTGATTTAATCTTGAACAGAGTAATAAAATCGTTTTGACCTTAACAACTGTGATGTTTAGATACTTATGTATCTTACAGAGATTGTTATGAAGAAATACTGTTCAAGATAAACATGCTTTTATATCAATAAAAATGTATAATGTATGGCTATCATAAATAACTTATTTTAATATTACCAATTAATTAACGGACATAAATTGCGGTAATAAATTGACAAGACAAATATAATTAAAAAGAGGGATAAGTTACATAAGAAAATAAGAGTAAATTAGAAAAAAATATTAAAAAGTATATAAATATGTGCTATGCATACAGGATTTCTTTTTATAAACACTAAAGTATAGCTTTTTGTACGGCAGAAGACTAAAAATTTATGATTTTATTCATTCATTCATGGGAAGTTAACCTATTATACCTATAATGGTCAAACGTGTTGGGGGTTTTATTTCGAATATTCCTTCTCTTGCATATGATTTGATATGTTATGGGGTCGCGCGACGTCCTTGCATCTCCTCGGAGGGAGTGGATGGCGTGTGTGTTGATACCCGCCCTAAAAATTCAATGAGACCATGCTGCCAAAAACAGAAAAGCTAATGTTTTGTTTCGAATATTCCTTCTCTTGCATATGATGTGATATGTTATGGGGTCGCGCGATGTCCTTGCATCTCCTCGGAGGGAGTGGATGGCGTGTGTGTTGATACCCGCCCTAAAAATGCAATCAGACCATGCTGCCAAAAACCGAAAAGCTAATGTTTCTCAATTCTCATGCAATATCTACCTTATAAATGTTGAAAGGACTGGTAATTCCTGAGATTATCACGATTAAACGGACAAACTTCACTCTTCTAACAATAATATTGTTTTAGTTATTTAATGAACACGTATTGGACGACGCAGCGTAGAAGGCCTCCCCACAAGGTGGACCGACGATTTCGTGAAAGTTGCTGTGTGTTGCAGTTGGATGTAGGCGGCACAGGACGGCACTTTGTGGCGAAACATTGATCTGATGAAAGTTGTTGGACGTCGTTGGATGCAGGCGGCACAGGACCGCACTTTGTGGCGAAACGTGAGGTAGGCCTAGGTCCAGTAGTGGACAGCGATGATATAATTTAATAAGACTTTCATTATTACATGTCGGTGTAATAAACATCCACTGCGAACGAATTGGCGTGAATTGTCCCTTATATATGAATCGTTTGCCTAGTCGAGGTTTTAGAGATAAAATAAATAAACCTAACTGGCGGTCAGTAATATTTTAAAATGACAGCTCAGTTTGCATGCGATGTGTATATTAAAGATTGAAAAAAAACTGTGACTATGATAAAATATAATATACCACAGCTGTACGCGAGCTTCTTCCACAATAGGTGTGAAATTGACCTACTATACCAATTCTTATAAGTGCTACAGCTGTACTCATCATCATCATCATCTCAGCCCATATACGTCCCACTGTTGGGCTCGGGCCTCCTCTATAATGGAAGGGTAATTGACCTACTATACCACGCTGGTCAGACGTGTTGGTATAGGGTTTTATTTCGAGTTTTCCTTCTCTCGCATAGATGTTATATGCGTTTTATATCCCTTAGTCGTCTCGTACGATCACCCACGGGTAAGATAGGGGGTGGTGAATTGTATTCTTACTCCGTCACCACACGGAAGACGGCTGTACTCATGCTTCGAATAAACTAAAACGCACAAATTCTTAATTAACTGGTCAAATGGTTTAGTGGTTAAAGTAACGGTAGGAAAAATATTTATACTATCTTATCAATAGTTTTTGAAGTGAAACTTCTTTGCGCGCATGAGGGTAATTTTTTTACGGATGAAACGCAATTTAGCGTCACGAAGATGTGCAGTGTTTTTGTCGAAGAAGAGGGAGAGAACGATCGAGATCGCTTGAGAGAGAATGTGAAAGGGCGAACATAGCACGAAGCACAGCCATAGGGCGAGAAGTAGGGAGCAAGCGAGTGAGAAAGATCGAGAGTTTATTTTTTTTTAATACTGATAAAAAGCACACGGAACCAAAGAATTTTCACTTATGACATGCGTAATTAGTGCTAGTAATTAGTACTAGGTAACCGATGACCTAGTGAAAGTTGCTGGGCGTCGTTGGATGTAGGCGGTACAGGACCGCACATTGTGGCGCAACATGAGGGAGGCCTACGTCCAGTAGTGGACGGCAATAGGCTGAAATGATGATGATGATGAATTAGTACTTACGCAATTTTTTTTATAAGTCCTTATCTCCGAAAATTAGGTATTTCTGAACATAAAATAATTAATCCTTTGTTGCAGAATCTTAACAAAATAATAAATTAAAATTAATTAGAGAATTTAAAATTATATTTCAAATTAATGCACTTTACAAACTTAAATTTGAACTAATCACATTAATCTCAAAGACTCAATCTGCACTCCCCCGGCACCTCGCTCTTATTAGACAAAAATACAGATCTCAGCAAGTTCGGTCCAGCGTGGAGAGAGCAAGGGGCCTCCCTGGGAGGGTTTAATTATCGGTCACTAAATTAAGTTGGGCCCCATTCTGCTGCCTTGCATTTTGGAGACATGTTTTGCGAGAACGCCACCATTGCAATATACTACGAATAAGAATGTTAACGGAGTTCAGGAATTACGGTCCTATTTCAATCTTGAAGGCCTTCAAAAATTTCATATGGACTTATTAAATTAGTTTGGTATATATCTATGATTATACCTTTCATATACGTCCCACTGCTGGGCTCGAGCCTCCTCCGTAATAGGAGAGAAATTGACCTACCATTCCACGCTGGTAAGACATGTTGGTATGGGGTTTTGTTTCAAGTGTTCCTTTACTTGTATAGATATTATATGGGTATTATATCCCTTAGTGGTCTTTTGCGACATCCCTGGGAGAAGAGAGGGGTTGGTTAGTTGTATTTTTACTCCGTAACCACACGAAAGATACTGTATGTATTTGCTAATAATACTAAATACATACATATACTAATGCACATATTTTTTTACTTTCTACTTTCTTTTTTGCTCTTTGAACTATTATCTCAAGAAAACGCAAAAAAGATATTACCGGGATAAAAAATATCGTATGTTTTAATCCAAGAAATGGTCTGTCTCTGTGGTAATTTTCATCCAAATCTGTTTAACGGTTTACACGTGATTGAGTAATAAACATGGAAACATCATAATATATTATTTACAGTATGCGTATTATAGTTCCTTAGTCGTCTTTTACGACACCCACGGGCAAGATAGTAGTGGTAGGATAACGCTGTTATCTGTCAACAGCCGCGGGTTAGTCCGTCCGAGGTAGTATCACACTCTCGCAGAAAATCGACGTCCGAGTGGTAGTAATTTATTACTGCGCTTCGTTCATTGAGTGAGAGAGCCGGAAGCCTAACTTTTTGAGGGTGTTTGCGTATGATGATGGGTTTTGGTGATGCCTTTAGTATCACTGACCCCCATTGGATGCATTCACGCTCTCATCACTTTCTTCACGGTAGGCAGCGGCCTAGCAAAGGTCCATGAGCGGCAGCATCGCTTACCATTAGGTGTACTATTTGCTCGTTTACCACCGTTTGCAGTAACAAAAAAAAATATGAAGTGGTTAATTGTTATCTTACTAGATCATTATAAGGATAAAACACAATTAACAGACATAAATTTCATGCAGGTTGAGAAGAATCGTTTGTGGATCCTACAGCGAATTGTCCCATGGGAATCGAACCCGCTATTTATGCAATCAATTAAAACTCAATAGCTGTAATAGTTAATTTAATAAAATATCTAGACTAACATCTGCATTGTCGAGATCATTCAGCTCACGTTTTCTACACTGTAGGTACATTGCCAAATATAACTTTATATACTATTAGCCACAGACTCGTGCTTCGTTTCGGTTTATATGAGTTTTTTTTTATTTAAGAGAGTTTTATTTTTTTGTTTTACAATAATAATCTAAATTAGAATAAAAACTATTTTTGCGGATGCCATAACGATTATATTTGATTTTTAATAACTAATTCTGTAGCGATATATAAATCTCTGTATTATCGATGACTTTTTGACGTGAAACGTCGGGCAATCAAACACACATTAAATAAAATAGTATGTAATACTCGAGTAAACATCAGACAATAATCTAAATTAGATTGTGTAAAGAACAAAAATATTCAAAAGTAAATAATTTCAATAACAAAAAGGCGGACACCTTTAAAAATACAAAAGCATAATTTTTATCTGAATTTTAAAGATAAAAATAGTTTTAAATAAAACTACTTTACGGATTTTATAGTAACATAAAGTAAGCCGCCTTCAAAATTAATATTAATTTAGCATTATGTCACCTGAGTTTTTTTGCCGGATCTTTCTCAGTGTGGCCGTGTTCCGATCCGGTGGTAGTATACTAGATTGTTAGGTTTATAAATGTAATTACTATTAATTTTAATGTTAAATAATTACTAACCATAAACAATTTAATTTTTTCATATAGAATCATTTTCTTCTTACACTGGCAATAAATTTGTATCAAAATGTGCGTCAATATTTAATAACTATTTTCTGTATCGGGTAGATAATTATAAATTTTCTGCAGTAACGATGACTTGTTGGACGTGAGACATCTTAGTCCGCCCGTGACCATGAACGCTGCAAAGTGTTCGAAACGTTGGGCAATCAAAAATCAAATACAAACGCGATAAAATCCGTAAAGTAGTTTCATTTAAAATGTGTAATACTCGCGTAAACATCAGAAATCGATAAAAATAGTTCCTGTGAGTTATCCTTAAGAGATAAATATATATGTAGCCACGGTTTTTTTGCTAAAACTGAGGAACAATTTGGCAATACATTAATTTTGTGTATTTTTTTTAATAACAACACCCTGCACTAAGGAAATAATCCTTGTATTGCGGGGGACTTTACTAACATATAATTAACGGACACAAATGACATCCAGACTCAGAAAACAATTTGTAGATCGCACATTGTATTGTCCTGCGTGGGATTTGAACCCATAACACTGGCACGGTAGGTCGGTATTTAACCACTACGTCATCTGTGTATCTGTTACCATTGCCACGTACACTCCTAAAGTTTTGAAAATATATAATTAACATTTTTTCTAATTATTTGACTAATATCGTGTTAACTTTAAGTAATTAACGTAATTTACACATAACATACCGCTTATATCTGTCATGGATATTGTACCTTTCAAATGGTAAAATATTTTTTTCGATAAGTGCAGTGGTTTTGAAGATTATCTCATATATATAAACAGCCGGACTGGCACGTCTAGAATTTGATACCAATATCCAGCCCAAGAGGAATATGGTAGGTTATAGAGCCTATAACGCGCCCAAAAGACAAAAAGAAAGACATAAACAAACTCACAATTTTTGGCCTCTCTGTTTATAATATTAGCATACTGTTACGGTTAGTTACTTTTTTATAAATTATTGCTTTTTATAAGGAAAGATTCACATTTAATACGTTAATTACTTGTTACGTTAAAAAAAGAAACAAATTATTTATAATAATAGTATGACTACACAGATGACGTAGTGATTAAGATACCGACCTACAGTGTCAGTGTCATGGGTTTGAATCCCTAGCAGAACAACACATTGTGTGATACACAAACATTTGTTCTAAGTTTGTATGTAATTTGTGTCCATTAATTACATGTTTGTGTCCTTTAATTATGTTTATAAAGTCCCCCGCAATACAAGGATTATTACCTTAGTACCGAGCGTTGTCTTTAAAATAAATAGTAACATCATCAACATACTTTGGACTCACTTAAAATTTATATACAGTGTATTTCGGTTATAACGACGGCGGAGGGATCACTATAATGTCGTCGCTATATCCGGAGGTCTCTATATCTGAAATCAGGTTTTCTTTAACAGTAAATGTACGTCTAGGAGCCATTTTCACAAGTTTAAGAAACACTGTTCACTCACTGGCAATAGCTACGTAGCTGATTCATAATTTTAACTTCGTGCACATGCTAAATAATGCTATACACAAACAAAGCATTTGACCATCTGCGAATGTAAACAAAGGATAACCCTACACACAAACAAAGCATTTGACTATCTGCGAATATAAATAAAGGATAAGATAGCTTAATAATTAAACCTTGTTAATGAGAGTTTGTGCCTTTGCCCACTCCGTCGCAACATCCGCAAGGCATTTCTAGGAATCTGTCCCAAATAGTTCATAAAAGCAAGTCGGTATACCTGAATTAGGCGTTATATCCGGAGTCGCTATTACTGAATGAATTTCCTACGCAAGTATGCTTTAAATTCTAGGGACGCAAGTTCGACGTCACTATAACCGAAAAACCGTTACAACTGAGGTCGTTATTAACGGAATCCACTGTACCACCCTGAATAAAGCAGATGATATAGGCTTTTTCTAATTTACCTTCTCCAGCACATCCTCTGCCTTAGTCGCCTTTTACCACACACATGGGCACGAGAGGGGGTGGTGAATTATATTCATACTCAGTCATAACATCGAGAATAGTTATATCATCATCATCATCATCGCAGCCCACATACGTCTCACTGTAGGGCTCGGGCCTCCTCCACAATGGAAGGGAATTTAACCTATTATACCGTGCTGGTCAGACATGGTGGTATAAGGTTTCATTTCGAGTTTTCCTTCTCTTGCACAGATTTTATATGCATATTATATCCTTTAGTCGTTTTTTACGACATCCACAGACAAGATAGCGAGTGGTGATTTGTATTCTTAATCCGTCACCACACGGAAAAAGTGCACACCACACCATATGAGAACAGTAATATAGATAAAATTTATTGCTCTTTAAGTGGACACTTTAAGAGCCCTAGATTGACCCGGACCAACTCCATCTGGTACCATTTGGGTCAACGATTACATTCCCAAGGAGGGTTGACGTCAGGCAGCCGGCCGGTCATAAAAGTCATTGCCGAAACTTTTTGCAATATGTCAAAATAGATGACATATTGCGTCGACCCCAAGTAATTGGGATAAGAGCAAGATGATGATGATGAAGTGGACACTTTAAAATCATTTTTGAAAATATTTCCCACAGTAATTGAAGGTCATTTTAAGGAATATCTTTCAATAACCATTTGTGTAATATTTCCCACAATATAAGCAGTAACAAAGAAATTGCAAAGATGAGTGCTTTTATCGTCTTCAATTGAAAAGTGACGAAATATTATTATAAAGGTCACAGATTAAATTGTTTTTTTAAATGCATTGTTGTCTCGGAACTGTAATACTGTAACAGAGTTGAAAACATGACGGAGGAATACAATTCATCACAATATCACTGAAATAGAAGGAAAATCGAAATTCAACTCTATACTAAACCACCTGATCAGCTTGGCATAGTATGTCAATTTATCTCACCGATTTAGTCACCGAGTGGTAGGACCACACTGCTGACAGTTATCTGTCTACAGCCGCGAGCTGGTCCGTCCGGGGTAGTACCACACTGAGCAGAAAATCGACGTAGCAATTTGTTACTGCGCTTCGTTCGGTGAGCGAGAGAGCCGGAAGCCCAACTTTCTGAGGGTATTTGTGTGTGAAGGGTTTTGGAGGTGCCCTTGGTATCACCGAGTCTCAATGCACTCATTCACACTCCCTTCACTTTCTTCACGGTAAGCAGCGGCCTTGTAAAGGTCCATGAGCAGCAGCAACACTTACCATCAGTTTGCTCGTTTGCCACCGTTTGCAATAAAAAAAAATCTTACTTTATAAAGGAAGCTCGAGCCCAATAGTGGGATATGTGTGAGCTGATATGATGATGATGTGTGGACGTACATAAAGACCTACTACGCTAAGTGTTGCACATTCGATGCGCAGCCAACGCAATTCTTTGCAAAAGATTGTTCCTAGTCCAAATGTTCTTCGTGATCGTTAATTCTAAATTTGTAACGTCTAATGATTTCTGGTGTTTACACGAGTATTACACATTGTAAATAAAACTATTTTACGAATTTTATCGCGTTCGTATTTAATTTTTGATTGCCTGACGTTTCACTTTACAGCGTTCATGGTACCAAAATGTTGGTTAAAATTTAATAACTAATTTCTGTATCTACCCGCGTCGATATTTCTAAATATCTGTAATAACGATGACTTGTTGAACGTGAGAAATCTTAATCCGCCCGTGATCATGAGCGCTGTAAAATGTTTGAAACGTCGGGCAATCAAAAATCAAATGCAAACGTGATAAAATCCGTAAAGCTGTTTTGAAATGCCTCCCGCGACACGATGATTTGTTGTAACTTAGTGTGTGGTGTTATCTTTAAAAAAAAATATTGTGTGATTTTATGAAACCACGGTAAAAGTGAAACTTTTTTTCGCATTGTAGACATTTAACTAAAAGTTTTTGGGAAAATATTCGATTTAGGGTATTAAAATCGCATCATCAATCTTAATTTTATAGCAACATTTACATTAAACCCTGATAAAAATAGCAACATAAAAATAGCAACATTTACATTAAATACTGACAAAAACAAACAAATAGCGTGGAGCACTGGTACAAATAAGCAATAGTATACTATTACTATAGTAGACTATACACTACACGGTCAGCTGATGCGAATCATAGGCCCCGCCATATTGGGCTCAGCTGCTCTGTCGAGCGCTTTTCGCTTTACCCCTACTCCGCGGCCGACCGTCACGCGACATGCAATAGATGGACGAAAAAGTGTGAGCGAAGCTTTTAAAAACTTTCACTTTACATTTTTTGTCTTTTTTTTAGTGACATGATATAAATAACTGATAAAAACAGGATGATGATGATGGTTAAGAAATGGAAATATGTAAGCAAGGCCCTGTACTAACCCATATATTTAGCGTAATATTGTTGTACGTGTGTCTTGAGTTTGAGTATTGTTTCTGTCTCTTAATTGTAGCCTCGTTACATCGCCCGAGATGCAGGAATTTATTCCCTAGTGTTATCTTTTTGAAAACAAACAAAAAAAACCTTCTCTTTTTTTATGTTCCTTATAGAATCATCATCATCACCATCATTCTCCTTATCGCCGTCCACTGCTGGACGTAGGCCTCCCTCATGTTTCGCCACAAAGTGTGGTCTTGTTTGCATCCAATAATGTCCAGCAACTTTCATCAGGTCGTCGGTCCACTTAGTTCGTCCTATACTAATTTGTCGTATACGTGGTCGCCACTCGAGAATTTTTCTTCGCGTCTTCTTTCTTCCTTATAGAGTATATGAGATTAATATTGACGTAACTGGATCTCATTACTTTAAGAATTAAAAATCTTTACACGAAACTATATAACTACCCTTTTTTGGATGGACTATGATCAGCTCACACGTTGTCCAATAGCGTCGTCAAAGTCGACTAAAGGATTATTGCTAATAACATCTATGCAAGAGAGAAAAAGTTGAAATAATACCCTATATCAATCCGTCTGACCAGCGTGAGCGATCAGCGGTTAGTTTGCCTTCCATTACGGACGAGGCTCGAGTAGGTACAGCAGTATATGCGCTTTAATGATGATGATGATGAAATATGGTAGTAATATAAATGAACTCCATTATAACACACAGCTGCCGTTGTGGTAACAGGATAACAGTAAAAATATAGCTATTTCTTACTAACCCATGGGAATCGTAAGAATTGGCTAACGGGTCTTATTAGAAGAGTAGACAGCAGTTCACTCAACGAAATATCTATACTTCATTCATTGTATAATGTTTTCTGATCTCTAATTTAAAACTATTTTTACGGATTTTATCGCATTTGTATTTGATTGATTTTTGATTTACCGATGTTTCAAACGCTTTATAATGTTCATGGTCACGAGAAAATTCTTTGATTGTACATATGTATTGCAAAAAGTTTTAGTAATAGTACATAATTATTATGTTCAGCTGCCTGCCTGATGTCAAAGTTCCTTTATAATGTAATTGTTGACCATACGGAATCAGACTGCCTAGTAGGCGTTCTTTTACGACACCCACGAGAAATATAAGGATACTAAAGAAGATTATTAAATAATAATTATATAAATTAATTCACACTGAGAAAACAAATATCTAATTATACAACAAGCAACGCCAAAGGCCAAAGTACCAACACTTATATACAAAATAAAATGAAACAAAAAACAAAATTCCAATTACCCATGAGCTTTAACATTTCAAAGAGGCTGTCTGTATCACTGCAAAGACCTAGACGTACCCATTCTGTTCGCATTATGTGACTAATTGAATAAAAAGTAAATCTTTTATAACAAAAGGTTATACGGATGCTGAGTTTATCTCCCCTTAGCCTCAGGTGCTACGGGTAATTATTATTTTACTTTGTATGTTTTATTTCGTTTCTCTGTTCTTTTGTCTGCTATTAATGTATTGTCTTTAGCAAAAATTCTATGCGTCATTCGGCATAACGAGGTCGTTGGTTGATTCTTTGAGTTTGAATTATCTCATATTTTTATTAAGAAGCAAAAGTCAAATATTATGGTGGATAAAATATCTATAATATATAAAATAACATGATATACTGAGAATCTTCTTCTCAGTTGTTTTCCTCACAGCTGAGGTTGTTATGGACTTGCCGACGCTAAGATATTAATAACACTTATCTATTGCACTCCGTTTTGGGCATGTATGTCTGAGAGCATTATTAAATGTCATTCCAGAGTTTTGGACCTGATCCGACCATCGCGTCAGTGACCGTCCTCTGGGTATTTTACCCGAAACTTTGCCCACTAACATGAGCTTCTCGAGATTATCTCCTACATACTGGGAATAAGTTACGAATAAATATAGATATAAGAAAATTAAATGGAATGAAGTCTCAAGAGAAAAGTTTAAGCGCAATACGACTGACCAGTTCGGTATATAACGACGGCCATAGTGATTGGGTATCCATACAAATTTCTGGAGGTTTTTACTCTATTGCATGTACGCATTTCTTTTATGGGTGGGCTATGGTAAGCGCACACGCGGTCCATTCCATCCGGGGCGACGAAAGGACGGCGCGCGGGCCCATAACCCACCCGTACCCACGTCGCCTTCGTCGTTGGGTTGACCACCAGTGCCGAGTTGCTTGTCCTTAGTGGTCGGCCCGATTGCTTGTAAGTATAAAAAAAATTGTTAATATGACATTTATTTGCTAGATATACTATGTTATGTAGAGGTAGAATTGAAAATTTCAATTTAATTAAAAATTAGAGACGACTCCTTACAAATAGTAACAAAAGTGCGCGAGTAAGTATATGAAAAAAAATGTCGGAAACCTTAAAATAAAACTTGCATAGCAATTGTTTTATTATTCAAAATTATGAATGGTACTAATTGATTTATTTAATATTTTCTACATACTATCCCTTTTTCTATATAAAATATTAAGCATTTCATTATTTTTGATTTAAAATCGGATTGTATATTAACAAAAACTAGCATAGAAGTCGCGAGACATTTTTATGAACTCTTAACGATTAACGAAGGCTCGCCTTAAGTCAATGTCCCTCGCATTGTGTAGAAGGTCCATCTCTAAGTCCTCTCTCCAAGTACACATTTCCTTGTATCACGTGCCTAATACATGAGCTGAAAATGAAGATGAGATTAAGTATTTTAGCCTAAGAAGTGTAAAAAGTACGACATTTTTCATTCATGATCAGTTCGAACTGAAAGAGTACCTCCTCATACGCTTTATTGATTTACTCATCAAAAATAACGTCTCATTTCGTTCTATTTGCATTATGCAACTGCCATACTATCCCGAGGCGGTATTACTGCTTGCATTTGACATGTCACATTTATCAGAGCTTGTTAAATTTGTGAAGGCAGATAATTATTCCCAGCGAATTATATTTAAAGATCAAAGACTGGCTAATAAAGAGAAGGAATTATTTACTAGAAAGGGATACTAGTTATCCTATTTTATATTTTTAACAAGGCGTATTACTTAAAGTGAATCAACGAATATAGAATACATTTAATATTTTGAAATAAAAACGAGATGGGCTCTGATGCAACTAGCTTAGGTTTTTTTTTAGAGAATGCAATGAGATCGCACTGTATCAAGGCGAACGAGATTGAGTAAGTGACCTAAAAGTGAAAATTGTCTACACATCTTTTAATTCAACTAAATAAAAACCAAGAAATAACTTAATTTTTTAATACTTAAATGTTTTGAAAGTTGCAGACGGAAAATTAAAAAGTGAATAACTGACTTGGGATCCGGGCTGAAGGTAATACTATTAGGGAAGTATTAATGTTGACTTTGACTACACAGATGACATAGTGGTTAAAATACCGACCCACCGGCATCGTGGGTGCGAATTATAAACAGGACAATAAGTTGTGCGATCCACAAATTGTTTTTCTAAGTCTAAGGATAATATTTGTGTCCGTTTATTATAGTTTTATGAAGTCCCCCGCAATATAAGGATTATTTCTTTTATGATGGCTGTTGTATTAAAAAAAATACTTGAGGGTAAAAGAGGACTAAAGAAAAGATGTATGGATTGCGTAAAGCATGACGTGGACAGAAAGAGATTGACGCAGAAATGATATCTGATAGAGTTTGAGTTTTCCTTCTCTTGCACAGATGTTATGTGCATCTTATATCCCTTAGTCGTCTTTTACGATATCCACAAGCAAGATAGGGAATGGTGAATTATATTTTTACTCCACAAAAAAGCATAATAATTATTACAAAATGTTAGTATTATATTTAACATTTTTTAATTAATGGCTCAGTGATTTTGATATATTTTTAAACTATAATTTATATCGTATCAGCATGTATTCGACACAGTGTACGTCTTATATTAATTAATGGTTGAATTAAAGGCGAGCAAAATTAAAGGCCAAAAACCTCATCGGCGTAAGGATAAAGCACAAATGATTGTACTGACATCTCATTAGCTAAAGCGGGGAACGATATGCCTCGGGCACTATCCGTTGCTGTTTAATTTATAAAAGACAAGCGGGCGGACAACTTTCATGCTCGCTATTACGCAGTATAAGCAATATAATAAAAAAAAATATATTGTTTTTAATTAGGTCAGCTTAAGAATATCTTGTAAACAACAGTTTTATTATGTATACGTTAAGCAACTTTATAACATTATTCACAATTACTTAGAAACAAAATTATTAAAGAAAATGATAATTAATACATATATATTAAAACAAATATTTATTTTGATTTTAGAAACTTTTAAGCATGGCAATGTTTTTTATTTGATAATTATAAGTCGGCACTTTTCAGAAGTAAATTGTAAAGACGTTATATATAATTATAATAATAGGTAAAATATAAATATGATTAATATTTAATATCTGTAATAAGTTGCAAACACAAAGCGTATTAACACCATAATTTTTAAACTGCCGATTTATTTTTAACAAATAGGTTATTTTCTGAATATCCAGTTTTGAAGTGCTAACAGAATGTGGCATAAGTTTACCAAACATTTTAAACTCGTTCCCTCTTACAACTTGTACCACAACATAAGGCAGAGCACACCACATATCTGTATTTTTGCCGATCAAAGGAGCGTTGCGCATGACGGCCGTTTGAACCGGTAATCAAATTAGCAATGCTTCCCTTTTTCAAAGAAATATGTGTCTATCATGAGAAAAAACAAATCTGTTGCCGACGCTTATTAAATTATTATTCCATTTAATTTTTAATTATCTTCTAAATTTAATTAGTCAATACATTGCTACTACCAAGTATTAAGTAATAATGAAAACCAGAATATTCAGATCGCAATATCCATTACTTATTTTAACCATGTAACTTAGATGTTATCATCATATTTATTTATATATTTTATAATAAGTAACTCTGTCATCGATCATCCGACTACAGCCCCGAGCCTGTCCGTCCGGGGTAGTACCTACCACACTCAAAGCAAACTGAGTAGTAGCAATTTGTGACTGCGATAAGCGAGGGAGCCGGCAACTAAACTTTCTAAGGGTATTTGCGTATGGTGGGTTTTAGTGATACCTTTAGTATCATTGCACGCAATCACACTCCCTTCACATTCTTCACGGTAGGCAGGGGCCTAGCAAAGGTCCACAAGCGATCAGGTGTAGGGATGTGACTTGGAGTGAAAATAATTGATTTTTCAAATAATCGATTTTTTGTTCTTTAAATTAATCGATTAATTACAAATAAATAATCGATTATAAAATAATCGATTTTTCTCCCAACAGGATTATGATGAGCTTTTCTTTTTTTTTTTTTTAGGAAATGTGAGCTTTATTTTCTAATATAGTATGAAACACTGCACGCAATATCGCGATGACCTTTTTCTTTTTAGGAAATCTGGCAGTGAAATAATCGATTAATTCCCATCGAATTTCGAGTAATAAAAATCGATTAATAATAGATTATTTTTTATTATTTTGATAATCGATTGTAAAAATCGATTATTACAAAAAAATTATCGATTATTATAAAAATCGATTATTTTTTCACATCCCTAATCAGGTGTGCTGTTTGCCCTTTTGTCACCAACAGCAGTGAAAAAAAACTGCACCAGGATTGACGTCAGGCGTGCTGTCTGTCCTGAGGATAAAATCAGGATGATAATGATATTTCCTACATCGGTTTACTACCCACTGAGAGTGACATTAACCACACTGATTAGAAGGGGTGGCAAAGTGACATAATTTGCTTATTAAAATAATTCGTGAGCTTTGATAGGTCTTAGTAAAGGTAAATAAGGAATTGAATTCTACCTACTTTATTGTCGCACAATAATACAGTAGAACCCGTTTAATACGATTACTCGCTTAATACGCCATTTTGCGTCAGTCCCAGCAGCTTGAGACATGTTTTCATACATTTCTTAATGCTTAATACGATCGTCATCCCGTTTAATACGCCAACACGTGCCTCTCAAATACACATATTACCCCTTGCGGCAGCGGTCAGCGACTGACGAAGTGACAACTGTCGAGCGACCCTAACTGATAATGACCCAGAAGAAGATGAGTCAATATGCAGTCATTTCTCAGAGGTGATTTTTTGTTATTATGAAATATGTCTCTCCATTTTATACTAAGGCTGAAATTCAGTAATCGTGCTATGGAGACGGAGACTGCTATACTCGATATTTTTCAACATTTTAAATAAAACTATTTTACGGATTTTATCGCGTTTGTATTTGTTTTTTTTTATTGCCCGACGTTTCGAACACTTTGCAGCGTTTATGGTCACGAACGAACTAAGATGTCTCACGTCCAACAAGTCATCGTTATTACAGAGATTTATAATTATCTACCCGCTACAGAAATTAGTTATTAAAATTTGACCCACAATTACACATTCGAAACGTTGGGCAATCAAAAATCATATACAAACGCGATAAAATCCGTAGAATAGTTTCATTTACAATGTGTAATGCTCGTGTTAACACCAGAAATTTTAACTTTAATTTTAACGTGATAATATCGGGAATATAGTAATGTGTAGAAGAGTGGATGTCACCGACATAATCCGAAGCATTATCACGTTTAAATGTCAATATGCAGGCCTCATCGCTCGTCAAACCTACAACCGTTAAAGAAGAAAATTTCTCGAGTAGCGACCACGAATCGGACGACGCAGTGTAGGACGACCCTTTACAATTGGCGTAATACTGTTTTAAGTGGTATTCTCGTTGAGAGGCCTATATGCATCTTATAATAAACAAATATCAATAAAAATATGTAATAACAGACTTTCCAGAATTGTATACTTTAAAGGGACCGATTGTTTGATCAAATAGGTCACTAATAATCAAAAAATGGCTGACATTCAATGCTGTAAGAAGAACGTTTTAGAATTGTCCGTCTATAGGCCAGGGAACCTTGGCCTATAGACAATTTTCTAAAATATTATCGTAACTGCCATGCTTGGATTGTATAGACGATTGAAGTTGATGTTATAATTTTCCCGGGAGACTATCATTCTCTTGTCACCTTTAGTCGAATACCACTTTCAGGAGAAAAGGGTGGTGATACATTTTATTCTTCTTCCTCCACGGATGTCAAGGATTCGATACCGCTGTCGGCCCAATGGCGGAGAAAGGAATACGGTGGGTTATGGGGTCTAGCACCGCCCTTTCGTAACCCCGGACGAAACAGACTGCGTGTGATCGCACCATAGCATGGAAAAAAAAATCCGTCGCTATGCAGATGATGTTTTTGAATAAAATAAATATAAATAAAAACTTTTTCATAACATTTATTCACAGATATGTATTTTTCGTAGCTATATACCCAATTGGCAATTGGCATGAACTCTCTCAATAGTCAAACGGTGATGGTAGAACGTACCCCCATTGTAAGCCCCTTTAAGCCCTAAATTTTGTTGCCGTACTGATTTAATGACGTCACATGACGCCCTCTATCGAATGTCAACTGGCATCGTTTATTATCCAATCATACATAACGTTATAACTTTTGAGAGTATTACATTGAAACTTTCACTTTATTATCAAGTAGATAAAGTATATTTTTGTATAGTTTATATATGTATATATGAGAATTAAATTTCATATATAATGCATAGGTTAGATATTTGAGTCACGAATCCATTTTATGACTAATTCCATAACTTCGTATGTGAATTTTGGGATCAGGTACGCACACCGTATATGTTTACTGTGTCATATCTTTGTAGGGATCTGACTGAGGCCTGAGGGGATTTGATTTAACGGTATGATCATGCCTGGAAAAGTTGTGGGGGGATTTGTTTATGTCGTTCAAGTTTTGGGTCGAGATTCACTGTGCTGTGTACTGGAGGTGCTAAAGTTTCATGTTATAGTGTTATGCTTTCATATCAGTCCATCGTTAAGTTCACTCGTTTGTTCAGTTCGGTTTGTTTCAATACTTTTTAGATTGAATGACTGGATCTTGAAATATTGTGAACAGATTTATTTACGTGATCACGTTTTACAAATCGATGAACGCCGGCTGCATGCACGGAAGATTGTCACGTTTCGCCTAAGTTGAGCGTGCAAGGGAGAGCGCGGCCCAAATGAAAGAGAGGCAACATCGGCCTTAGCGTTTGGCTTGTGACGAGAGATATCTATCTCTCTTTAAAAGATTGTGTGAATTAATGAGTGAAAACAAATGTTAATTTAATGAAATATGGTAATTTTCAATTAACTCTTTCTTTGTATTATACAAAATAATGACAATTTAGTGACAATAATTCAATTCATAATAGTTATGCAATTTTTCATCAATCTTTTATATGGGGTTCGAACTTCTGACACTGGCCCTGTAGGTCAGTGTGCTACTACGCCATCTGTGCAGTCAATGTTTTTTATTGAAACTTAGGAATTTCCCATCGTAATATCATACCATTCCAAACCAAGGAAACATTCTAATAAGTAAAAAAAACTGTTACTGAGGTGTGGCAGCACTAATATTAAGAATGAAGACTTTGATTGTTATCTAACTGTTCGGTCAATTAAGACGATACAGTTTTGTTCTAATTACCAAGTGGGTCTAAGACTATTGTGCAACTTCACAGCTGTGAGCTTGATTGAGACGATCAGAACTACATACGTTCACTAATCGCTAAATGATCAAACGTTGGGTAATATTTCGCGATCTTGTATTACAGAATTATTTTTACTAATTCCAATGACATAGTAACCTCAAATATCTTGCAAGTTAATTATCAATCTTTTTCTTTTATTTTGATAATCACCTTCAATATCATCATCCTTGCTCTTATTACTTAGAATATTGTACTTCATCTTACATATTGCAAGTTGGACGACTAGTATAGACGACGACAGACGAAACAACATAGAATATAACCATTGAAGCCGTGTAAGATGAACTAAGTGGACCGGTGACCTGGTGAAAGTTGCTGGGCGTCGTTGGATGCAGACGGCACAAGACCGCACTCTGTGGCGTAACACGAGGGAGACATACGTCCAGCAGAGGACGGCGATAGGCTGAAATGATGATGATTATGATACATATTATAATGATTTCTGATGTTTATGCGAGTAGACGTAGTAGTTTAGGCGAGTAGGCGTCATATGCGAGTAAAATAATTTTATTTATAATGTATAATATACATTATAAATAAAATTATTTTACGGATTTTATCGCATTTGTATTTGATTTTTGATTGCCTGACACTTTGATTCGAACACTTTGCAGCGTAATTATATACCTGATACAGAAATTTAGGAGGATGAATGGTACAGATTTGACCCACAACGATAATAGTTAAAGATAATTTTATAAATCCAAACCTCTTAGTAGTGTTTAGAATCAACACGAAAGAGATTTAATGAAACAAGCTTTTTGCATTAATGATTCGGATGTTGGCATTGTCCAAACTATGTTGGCAAATCCAACATCTGAAGCTGCAAAGCATTTATATAACCTGGCGGTTCATCGTAGTAGTTAAGTATAGCAACTGTATCTATATTATATTGCCTTTGTACTGTATTTATATTATATTTGTATATTTAAGTTTGATGGGGCTTACATATTCATAAAGAATAAAAGTCCCGAATAAATAAAGAAAAAATAAAAAAAAACCTCTTAGTAAGATAAAGTAAGCTGCCTTAAAAATTAATATTAATTTAGCATTATGTACTCTGAGTTTTCTTGCCGGATCTTTCTTAGTGTGGTCGTGTTCGCTATTAATATTCCAGATTGTTAGGTTTTAAATATAATTACTATTAATTTTAATGAAAATAATTACTAACCATAAACAATATAATTTTTTCATATAGAATCATTTTCTTTCTTCTTACACTGCCAATTATATTAAGTATCTTGCAGTTCGAAGGGCATCACACTGGAGCTAGGTCTTACAAAACATGTATACAAATTTATATCTAGATAGAAGAAAAAAAAAATTAAAATAATAGACAAGCCCGCTGAGTTTCTTGCCGGATCTTCTCAGTAGCGGTCGCGTTCCGATCCGGTGGTAGTTTATTTTTATTGGATAATTTAATTTTATTTTGTAAAATTGACAATATGTAAGTGCCCTCTTGGGGTCTATGCATAATAAATGATTTGAATTTGAAATCATTTTGTATCAAAATGTAGGTCAATATTAAATAACTAATTTCCTGTATCGAGTACCTAATTATAAATTTTCTGTAATAACGATGACTTGTTCGACGTGAGACATCTTATTCCGCTCGTGACCATGAACGCTGCAAAGTGTTCGAAACGTCGGGCAATCAAAAATCAAATATAATCGCATTAAAATCCGTAAAGTAGTTCTATTTACAATGATACATTTTGCAAAAGTTTTCACATCGAACATCCTTGTGAATGTAATTATTGGCCTGACGGCATCGAATGGCCTAGAGGTAAAACTCTTAATTGTCATTTACTATCTACACGCAATATAGGGGTTGGTAGTATTCGTAACCGCTACCACAGAGTACTGATAAATTTATTGATTTCTTTTTTTTTCTTTTTTTTTTCATTGCAAATGGTGGCAAACGAGCAAACAGTACAGTGCAAACAAACAGTCCCGTTCCTGATGTTATAGTTTACCATTGCTGAAAGAATTTTTGAAATCGTTTCGGTGGTATCAGCGTTAAAGCGTAACAAACAAACAAACTTACTTTCGCATTTATAATATTAGTAAGCATAAATAATGGACACATCCAGATTCAGAACAACAATTTGTGGATCGTACAAAGTACTGTTCTGCGTGGATACGAACCCGTGACACGAGCACTTTTGGTCGATACCTTAACCACTACGCCATATGTGCAATTAAATCGTAAGTCTCACTGGTGGAAACTAGACATCTCTAAATGTGGATAACTACCCACTACACCACGTGATGTAGTAGATAAGATGGGTTGATAGATATAGAACTTGATTTTGAATTTGAACATCTGTTCAAGAGATGGAAAACTCGAAATGAAACCCTATACCAACATGTCTGACCAGCGTGGTATAGTAGATCAAATTCCCTCCTATTGTGGAGAACGCCCG
Source organism: Lymantria dispar (assembly GCA_032191425.1). Taxonomy (NCBI): domain Eukaryota; kingdom Metazoa; phylum Arthropoda; class Insecta; order Lepidoptera; family Erebidae; genus Lymantria; species Lymantria dispar. Next base: position 2,675,583 of record CM063444.1, on the reverse strand, counting down.
AGCCCAGCAGTGGGGCATATGTGGGCTACAATGATGAAGAATACAATTGTCGCTATCCCTTGCTTCCCTATAGGAGTCGTAAGAATCGGCTAAGGACTGCGCAGATGGCGTAGTAGTTAAGATACCTACTAAACCAGTTCGCGCGGGTTCGAATCTCATGCAGGGCAACACCTTGTACGATCCACAAATTGTTGTTGTTCTGAGTCTGGATGTAATTTGTGTCCGTTAATTATATGTTTGTAAAGTCCTCCACAATACAAGGATTTTTCCCCTATTGCAAAGCGTTTTCACTCAAAAAAAAGAAAAGTTTTACCAGGAGAGTAGGCAGCATAGTAGGTCAGGTCAAATGCTCTCCCATTGTGGAGTTGGGCGCGCCCAACGGTGGTACGCAGGTGGGCTGCGATGATGATGAAGATAATGAATGGTATTTATTTACTTTCCAGGAAGATATGATATAGTATACTTACTTCTTAATCACAGGAAGACTAATGATTAAAAGAAACTCTTAAATGTGAGATCTTTGTGCGCATTCTAGAAGAGTGTTCATCAGGTTTCTTCTGAGAAACGTATAAGACTTGCTGCGATTGCCAATCCGCCTGCCACTCCCTTCACATAAGATGGGGGTCTACGTCCAACAGTGGATTGTCTAAAACTAATTGATGATGCGACAGATGAATTTTTTTACTTTAATTTTTTTTTCTTAGTCTTTTTTTATTGTGACTTATCTCACCACACATTCCCACCACTGTAACTCCTGTAAGCCAAGATCCACAATGGTCTCCGTATAAGGGCGCCTTCAAATTTGCCGCAAAGTGCCGCGCAGTAGCAGCGCATCTGCAGCGCTGCAGCCGCGATGCTGTCGCTAGTTTTGAGAATCGTAGTGCAGTACATAGTTTCACGATGGACTCTGACGAAGAAACGCTGCTCTACTTGTACAAAAAATAACGTGCGCGCATCACTAGTCGATCGATAAATTGATGCGCGGTTACAGCGCGGGTGTAGCGCTGCAACCACGCGTTGTTTATTTATATAGATTTACAAAGTAGCACGACCGCAGCGCTGCAGACGCGCTGCCACCGCGCGGCACATTGCGGCAAATTTGAAGGCGCCCTAAGACACTGAGGTTTCACCCTCAGGAAGTCCCGAGAAATGCTTCACTGATAGTCTAGTGGTTATCGATATATCGTACCAAAAATCGCAGGTTCGAGTCCCTACTAAGTACAATACTTTATGCAATTTCCAAATTCCGAATCTGTATTTTGTGTCTATGTATTGTATATTTTTCTTTGTGGTGACAAAGTAAGAATACAATTATCTTGCATAAGTTTTATATCCATATCAAATCTTTTAGTCGTCTTTTGGGTGTCGTACCCGCGGACAAGATGTGGTAAATTGTATTCTTAGTCCGTCACCACAAGGAAAATAATATATATATCATCCTTTCTAAATATCAAATTAATAAAATTGCATCATTAAACCAAACATAATACTATATTACGCGCAATATTGGTGATGTAACAATTAAAATCTTATCGATATCGATATTTTTAAAATCAACTATCATTTAAACGTGTATCGAATCCATTTTCCAATAATGTCGTAATCGATACAACTATTGATCAATCCAATTTTAAAACACATATAGTTATAGCCGTCATAAATATGCCATTAAGATCGTCATAATAAATTTGTAATAGCAACTTCATGAGTAAAAGGGCCGTATTTATAACCTCTTGGATTGATCGGTATATTAAAATATATAAAGCAACTATTATATATAACGAGAGTGTAGAGAGATGAAAACAAAAAATAATAATAATACTGACGACTGCTAATAAAAATGATTGGGTTGACTCTTTAATTGAGTTATATTTTTCGAGTATTAAAATCTCTGACTTTTCAAAAATAAATGCCTCTTCAATCACCAATACTCATCTTCTTCTGAACTTATCTTATATAGGTCCCAATACTATACTTTCACCCACGGAAAATTAAAGGTGATGTAATCTTAATCTATCAGCATAAGGGACAAATAATACTAATTTAATATGTTAAAGAAATAAATTAAATAAGTTTTTTATTTCATAATAGAAATCCTAGTACTTGATATCATAACTTAATAAAAAGTTTCAATGTCCAGTCAGTTAAGTGAATTAGATATAATTTAAATAATTTGGCAACACTATATAACGTAATAAAAGAAATGAATGATGGCAATTCTTAGTTAAATAAAGACAGAGTTAGATGAATGAATGCGAGAATTCGAGTTAAGAATCGAGGGCATTATTTTTAACTAGGCAAAATCCTAAAATACACATGTATATCCTATTTATTATAAAATTAATTACATTAATAAAATATTTCTTCTTTTTTTAATACAAGTGTTTTGGCAAACTTTACACTATTTGCGAAATAAATAGATTATTGTGGACTTTTTAAAATAATATTTAAATTCACAAGCGATTTTAAGAGGAAAACACATTAGCAAGATATCAAGTTAGCTCTCTGCTTATGAGAGTCGTGGGTCAACACATATGCTAAAACCTAATATTTTATAAAATAAAACAATGAAATACAATAGATTTTTGAACACTAAAAGTATTTATTTATATGTGATCGGATAATCACAGGTAATCGACTTAAAGATAATCGATTAGTCATACCTACATCACTAGTAGGAACTAAAGTTACGTAAATATGATTCATACTAAACCGGTTGACCCATAGAGTGGTGTAAATCCTAGATAAAATAGACCATTATAGAATTATAGAGGTGCAGTATAGCATCTGTGAAAGTTAGTTTAAATTGCCCCATTACATTGTCTGAGAATTGTAGAACAAAGCGACATGCGTAAGAAATGCAACAGCATTTCTTAGTTAGCTTTGTTCTTGCATATCTGTTTGTGATTAATAAATTATGAAATTTTATTATGTCTTAAGATTATACCTATTTTTTTAAAGGTCACATCTCTACTAACGACATAATCCTTGTGTTGCGACTTGCAGGGGACTTTACAAACATATAGTTAACGGACACAAATTACATTTAGTCTCGGAACAACAATTTGTGGATTGTACAAAATGTTGTCCTGCGTAAGACTCGAACCCACGACACTGGCACAGTATCTTAATCACTACGCCATCTGTCCAGTCAACGGTATTATTTGAACTTAAAGTATTTCTGAGGTTATTTTCTAAACTTAAGTTGACTATCTCAGCTCGTACACATTCCAACGCTAAGCTCTCGCCTTCTACACAATGTGAGGGAAATTGATTTACTGTACCACGCTGGTCAGACATGTTGGTATAGGGTTTTATTTTGAGTACTCCTGCATAGTTGTTATATGCATATTATATCCCTTAGTCGTCTTTTACGACACTGAAAGGCAGAGAGAAGTGGTTAATTGTATACTTACTACTTGCTTCTGTCATCACTTAGAAAAACTAACTAAAAATATATATAAATATTAAAAATCTGAAAAACTAACGAATTAAATTACAATTACAACACAAAAATTGTTAAAAAAAACTTGTTTAAAAGCGATAAATATTTTAAAAAGATGGGACTCGAACGCCTATCTGTTGAAAATCTGTTCCAATAGGTATAGGGTTCCTTATGTAGCAATATTTTTTCGCTCGTAAACAAGTTTTTATAATAAGATAATAACCAAGCATGTTACAGGCTAAATCTCAGTAATTTATATATCATGTTTGTTACTTATGCAATGGTAGGTAATAATTATAACCATAAATATACTGTAAATTATAAAGTTTAATTTACAACTTATATTTTTAAATTACCATTTGTTATTATGCCATATTAATACCATATTTTTGTTTTTATATATTCATTAATCAAATCAATCTTAGTCTCATAAACATTCCGTCAAGCTTAACCATTTTTTTTTTGGTGGGCTATGATCAGCGTATACGTCGTCTGCTCTGTTCGGGTCCAACTTTGCGTAGCGTGCTTTCCAGTTAACTTTTTCTCGTTGTTTAGATTATTGTGAAATGGAGAATCTGATGGCAAATCCTACTATTTTCTCAGGGTTTAATAATTTAGCTTGATATTTATGTCAAAATCTAAGGGTAACATTTCACATGAATAAGAACAACGTCTTTCAAAACCTAAAATCAAGCTTCTAAATGCCAATTTAATAATTTATGTTATAATTTTATATATCACGTATTTTTGTTAATTTATGCATTTTTTGTTAACACGTATATTTTCTATGAATTAACGGTTTTTATGTTAATTTATGTTTTTTATATAATATTTATATCGTCTAAATTTATATCTTTATATTTTTATATCTTTATCTTATACATAAATTGCTTGTGTTCTTGTGTATGTCACTGAACTCCTAAACGGCTGGCTGAATGTTGATGAAATTTTTTGTGTGTCCTCAAGGGAACCGAGAATGGTTTAGATTAGTAATTGGACCCGGTAGGTAACGTTATTTTTTTGAACAGAACAACGTCTGCTAGGTCAGCTAGTCTTTATATCTTTATATGTAAATTTCTTGTGTACGTGTGTATGTCACTGAACTCCTCCTAAACGGCTGGATCGATGTTGATGTAATTTTTTGTATGTATTCAAGGGGATTCGAGAATGATTTAGATTCACAATTGGACCCGGTGGCGTTGCTGGGAATTCCTTTTATTTTATTTGAACAGAACAACGTCTGTTGGGTCAGCTAGTTATTTATATGAATGATTTTGGTTAGTAAAATGAATAAATGAATTCTTTATTATTATTCTTTATAATTACAGCTCATATATATCCGATTGCTGGGCTCAAGCTTCCTCCATACTGGGAGCATAATCAATCTACTATATCATGGTGGTGAGACAAGGTTGGTATAGGGTTACATTTCGAGTATTCCTTCTCTTGTATAAATGTTATTCATATTTAACCCCTTTGTCGTCTTTTACTATTCTCGTCGACAGAATAAGAATACAAATCACTATTCCGTTTCTAGCCCGTGGATATCGCAACACGCACAAAACAAAGAGAAGAAAACTCGAAAAAAAACCAAGCCAACACGTCTAACCAGAGTGGAGTATAGCAGGTCAATGTCGGTCCCATAGTGGAGGAGTCCGACCCCAATAGTGGGACGGATATGGGCAGGGATGATGATGATATTTCTAGCTTGCGGTTTTGAAATATTGTATATTTGTTCAGTTGTAATGGTAATAAATGTAAACAAATAAAAAATTTATTTAAAGATACGCCAAAAATAATATTAAAAGCTCATATTAAAAAAGAAAATATTATTTTTTGATAAATACTATACGCGGAAACAATCAACAAAAAAACTTAGTACGAAACTCAATATATCGATCAGGATGTACGTATCCGTTAGAAAGGATTTGATTAGTATTTGTCTATGAGAACTAAGACACAGGAAGCATTTATATATTATCTATAATATTGGAAATGTAACAGTAATCAATCAAATATTGTCATACTTTCACTATATTTTTTTTATTGCCTTTGTAGACGAATAAGGAGCTCACCTGATGATGGTAACCACTGTTTAATGAGCGTCACAATACCAGAAGCCAAGCCAGATTATTGCTCTTTACAAAGTTGGGATTTGGTGTTTCCTGAGCGCTATGACATGTCCTTCTTTAAATGAGGCTTAAGAAGAGCATTTTCTTCACCGTAGGCAACGGTCTAGCTGTGCCCTTGATATTGCAGAGGTTCATGTGCGGCAGAATCACTTACCATCAGGTGTGCTGTTTGCTCGTTTGCCACCGACGTCAATAAAAAATAATCCAAGCCCCTCGCTTGCCGAACGAAGTGCAGTAATAAATTGCTACGACACAAATGATAACAGAATATTTTTCGATTATCTTCATCATCATTTCAAGTCATATATGTCCACTGCTTCCACAATAGGGAGAAAATTGACTACTATATCATGTTAATCAGACAGAGAGGGTTTTATTTTGAGTTTTCCTTATCTTGCATAGATGTTATATGCATATTATATGTCTTAACAGTATTTTACATATATATTTCGTTGACCCTAAGTAATTGGGGTGTAAGATGATGTACCTTACGTTACCTTAGTTATTTGTTACCATATTCACAGAAAAAGAAGGGGTGGCTAATATATATTTTTTTTTAATAAAGTCATACTGCTTGTATCTTCTCAATTCGGGTCTCTCTGTACTCTTCCTCCATCGCACATTTTGTAAAAGTTTTCGCAATAGTTACATAACCGGCTGCCTGCCGACCGTCAATCTCTTTTTTCTTTTTGGGGACTACTGGTAGGACCACACTGTCAGCGCCTGATGCCGTCCTAGCCGAGGCTGCGGTTGACAGGATCAAGGAATATTCCGGCACCCGCAGAGAGGCTGCCTGCATGAGGGTGACCGACGCCCTTAAAGGGGCGTCAGGGCGGGAGGGTACCCAAAAGAGTATTCCGCCGGGCTGGCCATGGAGGACAAGGAACTCGATACCGGGGGTCGGCCTAATGGCGAAGAGGAGGGAATACGGTGGGTTATGGGGCCGTGCTTTGCCCTTTCGTCACCCTGGACGGAGGGAACGACGTGTGCATTGACCATAGCCCACCCAAAAAAGGACCACACTGGCAAAAGTCGCCTGTGTTCAGCTACGGACCCGTCAGAGGTAGTACACAGTCGTGCAGGAAATCGACGTCTGGGTTGAAGCAATATTATACTGCACTTCGTTTGGTGAGCGAGAGAGTTGATGCTTTCAACTCTACCTTTCTGAAGGTGTTTTTTTTTTTTTTTTTTAAATTTTTTTACACTGTCCTCCGTACTAGTTAAAACTGTATTACGGTAGGACAGTATCCTCCAATTCAATCACATATATTTTTGTAAAACTTTATAGAACACCACTTAACACTTAAAAACGTAACAAGAATAATTAAATATTATGTATGTAGGTGTCCGTCAATTACGTCAATTTGAGTGTGGTAAATTAAAGGCATCACTAAAACTCGGTGATGGCTTTAATATCACTGAGCGATATTGCACGTATTCACACTCCCGTAATTTTCTTCACGGTAGATAGTATCCTAGCAAAAGTTCATGACCGGCAGTATCGATGGAGTTGGCCTAAACCTTAACCATCTTTCGTGACATCCACTAACAATGTAAGGCTACCAATCCTTAGTCACCACACAGCATTTTTTTTAATATCCATATAAAATTATATATTACACAATCACGACAAATTCGTTTCTATTACATCATAAAAATAATCCTTTCAAAGTTTCCTAATTGTTACTCATAACTTTTTGAAAAGTTAGTCGTTCAAAGTAATTTATATCGTAAATATATTTGAAGCAAAGTTTAAATTTGTGTAACAAGTATATTTGTAACCAAGATAAGTAATAAATTTGAGATATTCTGATGTAGATTTTTGACGTTATCTGAATTTGATTTAATAACGATTTATTTATTATTGTTATTTATTGCATTTGTGCAATTTTTATATAAATATTTATATGTATTATTCGTCTTCTTATCTTTCCAATATTAATATATAAATGCAGTATTCTTTTTGTGTCAGTATATTCATCAGGCTCGCAGAAAATCAACAGCAGTTTATTAACGCACTTCATTCGATGAGTCAGAAAGCTGAAAGCCTAACTCTCTGAGGGTATTTGCGTGTGATAAGTTTTGGAGATGCCTTTAGTATCACCGAACCTCATTGCAGATTCCATTACTTTCTTCACGGTAGGTAATGTCCTCGCAAAGGTCCATGAGCGACAGTATCCCTTACCATTGTGTGTGCTGTTTGCTTGTTTACCACTGCAATAAAAAAGGTGAGAATTTTTCGGTGTGGTGATGGAGTGAGAATACAATTCACCACCCTTTATCTCCCCCGTAGATATCGTATGGGCTGAGATGATGATAATGAAGCATGCTAACTAATATTATAGATGCGAAAGTAAGTTTGTTTATTTGTTACGCTTTCACGCTTAAACCACCAAACCGATTTCAAAAATTCTTTCACTGATGGAAAGCTATAATATCAGGGAGTAACATAGACTATATTTTATCCCGATATGTCCACGGCAACGGGAACTACACGGGTAAGACGACTGAAATCGAAACGAAGCGAGGGCGGGTTGCTAGTAACGTAATAAATCAGCAAAAATAAATAGAAACCATAACATTTTGTATGATTCGCACTAAATATTATTAGTCAATACGATTGCAACAATACACCGAACTAGTTAACATCGCGAGATGATGTTACATGCAATAGTTAGGTGCAGCCGGGGTCCAGTTACCAGTTTCGTATCAAATACCGGTCCGCCACGATGCAAACAACTGTTCTTTCACTAAACTTGACACGGTGCAGTATTCAAATGCAACTTCCTTTTAGAAAATGCAGTTTTAAGATTGCATAATTAAATGTCTTCATATTATAGCTGCTCATGTTGAATATATATTTTTTAATATATTAATTAGTATGTTTTCGTATGATGAAGGAGTAAGAATATAAATCACCAGACCCCATCTTGGCTAAGGTCACGTAGGAGACGAATAAGGGATATACTCGTATTGTACATATAATATCCAACTAATATTATAAACGCGAAAGTTTGTATGTATGTGAGTATGTTTGTTGCTCTTACCCGCAAAAACTGTTGAATGGATTTTGATGAAACTTCACAATAATATAGTTTACATATCAGAATAACACATAGGCTATAATTTATTCCGATATTCCCACGGCAAGTTGAAATATGTGGCTAAAACCGCTGCTAGTCTATCCTAAAGATGAGCGTGATATATTAGGCCATTGTTTCTCCTGCTTTGGAGGAACTTCGACTCCGGCATTGGGACACATAAACAGCCACTCCAGGGACATAAAAATTTAACTGCACTGATCTTGGATTTGAATTCTGAATCAAGAAAAGAAAATTAAGATAATTTTTGGAATATAAAGGGTTAAAATATTACCAAGTGGTTCGTGTGAACTTACATACTGCGACTCGATAGTTCTCTTTACTAAACCTTTCTTTGACACGCTACTGCTTAAATAAAACTGCGGATTTTATCGCGTTTGTATTTACTTTTTGATTGCCCTACGTTTCAAACACTTTGCAGTGTTTATAGTCACGGGCGGTCAAAAATCAAATACGAACGCTATAAAATCCGTAAAATAGTTTAATTTACAATGTGTAATACTCGCGTACTCGTTCTGGCCAACAAACTCTTAGACAATCATGACAAAAAAATATATTAATAATAAATGATAAAATGATAAAGTTTCTTGTATACTTTTAATCATAATTATACTCTGTTATTCTAATAAAAATAGTTCAAGTTAATAAAAACAGCGGTCTTGCGATATTTTTAAGATTAAATTATGCCTTGAGGCGTAACTTTGACATTACCAAAAAGGTACAAGAGGAAGTATTCTTGAAACTACAATGTCTTGGAGGTTGTAGCCCTAGTACTTTTGACCTAGTTTTTAATTATCGTTGACCTTGATTCAACAATAAAAAAATTTTAACGCTTCCGGCTGATTTCTACTGTATTTGTAAATTTTATTCCGCCATGTGAATACTTATTTCACGTGGTATTGAAGCAAGAATTTATACTATTCACCAACCCTTCCATTCAAGCAGATTTTGTCTATTACTAAACGATATCATTATTTTTCTTCACTGGCAAAGAGTACAATTACAACGAAACCATGTACCAAACTGCCTCTCTAGCGTCGTATAGTATAGGTCGATTAATTTTAGAAGGAAGTAGGAATATTTACAGAACTTGAAAAACACTGTTATTGCTACTAAGCATTAGCGTTTTCGCCGCATTCTTTTGACAACATAATATTGAATATACATATCTGTCCGTGTGGTGACCGAGTAAGAATATATTTCAACATATCTAAAAGACGACTAAGAGATATAATGTGCATGTAAATAATTTTAAATACTAAAGATTAAAATACCGTTGATTTGAGGTTTTCTTCAAACCTTTTTCTTATTCTGTCAAATAAAAGCAGAAAAATGCATGGATTTTGACGAAGCCTAGTCCTATTTCTAGTTTTATTGTGAGTATCGGGATAAGAATTTTATTACCAGCTCACTGTCTCCATGTTTTTCAGAGTAAAATGCGTAGGGCGAGTCGAGGGTCAGTCATCAATTAGGGCGCGCGGAATCATAACCCACCCGTACCCACGTCGCCTTCGTCGTTGGGCCGATCACCAGTACCGAGTTCCTTGTCCTCAGTGGTCGGCCCGACGGAATACCCTTTCGGGTACCCTCACCTCTCAACGCCCCTGTATCGGGACATCGGTCACCGTCGCGCGGTCAGCGTCTCTGCGGGTGATGTACTACGTAATACAGTCATGTCATATGATCCAACATGTGACAGTGTATAACATTAAAATGTTTACATAACATGGTGATTGGTGAGCGGATCACTTAGGCAGGTCATTGCGGCCTCGACGCTACTTAGATTGTAATGTATTCATTGCAGAATACGATACGATACGCGGTAATATCAAAAACGTGCCTTTTTAAAATTTAAATATCTACTTAATACGTTGCTAATCAGGAATTGTTATTATTATGTAAAAGAAATTTTCAATATAATTATTTATTATTTTTCATTTACGGGCTCTTCATAGGGAACATACCCGGTCATTTGAAAGGCTTACATGGGGATATAGATCCAAGACGTTGAGGCATTTGGAGAAATTTGATTTAATAATGGTATGAGACGTCTACCGATGACACTCCACGTCTGCACATTACAATAATGGACTGCCAACGGTAGGTGTAAAACTATAGCGTGATTATGGTATCTAATAACTGTTTATGGGGTTGGAGGAGCGATGCACTGGTTTATCTTAAAATTATTGATTTTAAAACTGTCATCTGCCTTCAATACCTTTATACGTCTTGAACTTTGGCAGACGATGACTCGCCAACTCACTGAATGGGCCTCCCTAAACGGTCGCCACAGACACGTAGCGACTTAATTATAATTGTTGTTAATAAAGTAATAATTTTCCCGTGTGGTGACGAAGTAAGAATACAATTCATCACTCCCTATCTCACCCATCGATGTCGTAAAAGACGACTAAGGGATATAATACGCATATAACATCTATGCAAGAGAAGGAAAATTCGACATAAAGCCCTATGTAGGAGGGAACCTATTGTGGAGACTGAGAAAGATTGAGCCCAACAATGGGGGGGGGGGGTTTGTTGGCAGGGGGTTTTATATTGCATCCTTGCTCCATAACTACAAAGAAAAAAAAAAGGGTATTCCGTCGGGCCGACCACTGATGACAAGTCACATCTGCTCCGGTGGTCGGCCCAACAACGAGGTGACGTTCCCACGCGCCGTCCTTTCATCGCCCCGGACGGACTGGACCGCGCGTGGGCTTACCATAGCCCACCCAGGAAAAAAAAAAAAAAAAAAAAATTGTCTCTTCCACAAGGAATAAAATGAATACCTTGAATACTATAACATCTAATTTATTACAACAAGTAAATTACATAATTAAAACCACACTTATTGCAATTAAAAGTGCGTGCATTTTCTCGTATGACAACGAATACGCGCGCTGTGAATCTGTATTCCTTTCTCCGAGATGACCGCAGCGTCTGTAGCATACAATTGTGAATGGCATGGGTGTGGTATTAATTATTACATACCGACCGCATCACAAATACTCTCACTTGGATTTATGGTACAGAAAATAATTTATTTCTTTTCGCTTTTAATTCTTAACTCGTATGAGGTGATAACTTTAAAAATATCTATTTTAATTTTCAAATAATCGCTAGTATTACACTGCAAGACTCACTGCCGTGTGGTGACGGAGTACGAATACAATTCACCACCCCCTTTTTTACCCGTGGGTATAGTAAAAAAAAGACTAAGGGATATGGTATACATATAAGATCTATGGATGAGAAGGAAAACTCGACATAAAAACCTATGCCAATACGTCTGACCAGCGCGGTATTGTAGGTTAATTTCCTTTCCATTATGGAGGAAACCCGAGCCCAATAGTGGGACTTATATCGGCTGAGAAAATGATGACACTGCAAGTCTTAAATCTGTCTCCAATAGCGTCATGAAGTTTGAGCATTGCCTTCCTGAATGACCACAATATCCTCCATGAAAAAATGACATTCCGCGCTAAGTATAAGAAAAAAATTATTAATACAAGTTATTTTAAAAGATAATTAAACGCCTACGATAATATTACTCGTACTTTATATAGAAAAGAAGACTTAAAATGGATTTTGACGGTTTGACGGTTAAATACACTGGTTCATTACGTACGCTAAACACAGCGAGGATGATTATATAAAGTATATATTATAAATTTTGTATTTCCGTATGATGACGGAATAAGAATACAATTTAACACTCCCTAGTTAGCCCGTGGGTGTCATAGAAGACGACTAAGTGATATAATATGCATATAACATCTGCGTAAGAGAAGAAACACTTGAAATAAAACCTTATAGCAACATATCTAACCAATATGGAATAGTAGGTCAACAGAACCCTAAAAAGAACTTATTTTTTGGTTACTTTTTATTTGAAATTATATAAATTCGATGAGGAATTACCTAGCAAATTGATTGCAGTATTCTGTTGGAAACCACCTTACTACAATCACCAATTCGCTTACCTAGCGTAACGCTTATGGCAAACTCAGCCTCCTTTGGAACACCACCAATGAATTAGCACGTTGAAATGGCATTGGCCAGACACATCGCCCATCAAACCGACAGCCGTTGGGAAAAAAAGGTTCTCGATTAGCTACCACGATTTGGCAGACGCAGCGTAGGACAAACCTCTACTAGTTCGACTGACGATATTTTGAAAGTCGCAGGAAACCATTGCATGCAAGTAGAACAGGACCACGCCGTGTGGCAGTCTCGTGGGAAGGCCTATATCCAACAGCGGACTTCTTTGAGCTGAGGGATGGATGGATCTATTCAATAGAAATTTTATGTAAATCTGTCTGTCCAGCACTGCGTTATGAGCTGAGAATCTGTTTGTCCAGCACTGCCATGGTTATTAGCTGAGAAAAAGATCTAATTGCCAAGAATACCAAAGATATTTATCACTAATAATACACAGGTGCGTTTTGTAACGTACGTCGTTATTAGTAGACGCGCGATTTATTTACACACAAAAGGTCAGCGGCACGCGAACATGGAGACATTGAGCTTGACATTGTAATGAAGGAAGCACTCATGTGTAACAGAACGTAACAAAAAAAAGCAAATTTACAGGTGAATTTAATGAAGAATGTTTTTATAACTACCTTTTTTCTTTTGGGATTAATCCCACTATACATTCCCACCATTGTAACTCCTGTAAGCCAGATCTTCAATGGTCTCCATAGATCATACCGAGGTTTGACCCTCAGGTAGACCCGGACAATGATTTTAATTGTATTAGTATAAGTAATTTAATAAGAAAATTTAAACAGGTGGAGTTAGAAGAGATTGATTCCACTGACTTACAGAAAACAGAGAAAGAAAAAGTAAGAGTGATAACTTTTTAAAAATGTATGGTGACAAGTTACGTCAAAGTCGTGAAAAGCTGAGGAATCACAAGGAGAATGGGTACCAGAAATCTACAGGAAAACGTATAAACGCACCTGCGATTGCGATCCCGTCTGCCAAGCGTGGTAATTATGATAATTGTGGATGTCGATGGGCTAATGGTTTTTTTTATTGCCGATGGTGGCAAACAGCACACCTGATGGTAAGTGAAGCTGCCGCACATGGACCTTTGCAATACCAGGGGCACAGCTAGGCCGTTGCCTACCGTGAAGTAAATGCTCTTCTTAAACCTCGTTTAAAGAAGGATATGTCATAGCGCTCGGGAAACACAGCAGCAGGTAGTTCATTCCAGAGCCTGCACGTACGTGGGAGAAATAATTGCTGGAAACGTACAGTTGAAGACCATAACGTTTCCAGGTGAAATGGATGAACCCTGCTGCGGTGTCGAGTGGTACGTTGGTAAAACGGTGACGGTGGTACCAAGTCAAACAGTTCCTGGATGGATTAAATATTTGCTGTATCGTGGCGCTACACATACTATCAACCCTTAGATTGCTCATCACCATCATCATCACATCAGCTCGTACACATCCCACTGTTGGGCTCGAGCTTCCCCCCATAATAGAAGGGAAATTCATCATCATCATCATCTTGCTCTTATCCCAATTACTTGGGGTCGACGCAATATGTCATCTGTTTTGACATATTGCAAAAAGTTTCGGCAATGGCTTTTATGACCGGCCGCCTGCCTGACGTCAACCCTCCTTGGGAATGTAATCGTTGACCCCAATTGTACCAGATGGAGTTGGTCCGGGTCAATCTAGAAGGGAAATTATATAGAAATTATATAAGGAAATTATATAGAAGGGAAATTAACATTCGTAAAGTTTTTTTTTAGTTGTTCTCTCTCGTTTTATGTCGAGTTTTCCTTATCTTGTTTAGATATTATTTACATATTACAACCTTTAGTCGTTTTTTACCATACTCCTTGGGTAAGAGAGGGGTGATGAAGTGTATTCTTACTCCATTACTACACGAAATTTATCAATTTCTTATCTTTAAAATTGGTCTCAATTATTTCTTTGACGATTTTCATTTGATATAATCTATGATCTATATAATCATTGTCTAAAGTTAATCTTAATTGTTCTCGTATAAAGTTTAATAAATTAAAGATCATTATTATATAGTATTGATTGTTTAGTTATAAATATTGCTCACTAACTATTACGAAAAATTATTTGAGATTATTTGAGAGATAACTAAGCGACGGTTATTGTCTTTTTGGAACAGAGCCGAGGTCATTCAAATGGCTGGTCGTAAGAAGTATTTAAATATTCCTAGTAATTTCTATATTATTTTGTACAATTTAAAGAATTTGTTACATTTATAACTTAATCACCACAAGTATTTCATCATCATTATTATCATCTCAGCACATACATGTCCCACTGTTGGGCTTGCATCTCCTCCACTATGGGCGCGAAATTGATCTACTATACCACGCTGGTCAAACGTGTTGGTATAGGGTTTAGTTTCGAGTGTTTCTTCTTTTGCATAGATATACATATTATATCCCTTAGTCGTATTTTACGTCTTTTATGACACCCACGGGCAAGACGGTGGGTGATGAATTATATTCTTACTCTGTCACCACACAGAGAAATGTTCTATACAAGAGAAGGAAAACTCGAAATGAAACCCTTTACCAATATGTCTGATCAGCAGCCCAGCAGTGGGATATATGAGCTGTGATAATGATGATGAAATAGGGGGTGGTGCATTCTTACACAGATTTAATTAAACTAAATTTTAAAAGCGCATCATTTACAAAGTATATCAGTCGTTTACCTAATCGTGAAAAATTAAACACAAAACGTATATTTACGTGAAGCGAATGCAATTTACGTATGTATAATTAATTAGATAATAACGTAGT
This sequence comes from Lymantria dispar, assembly GCA_032191425.1. Taxonomy (NCBI): domain Eukaryota; kingdom Metazoa; phylum Arthropoda; class Insecta; order Lepidoptera; family Erebidae; genus Lymantria; species Lymantria dispar. Next base: position 2,660,097 of record CM063444.1, on the reverse strand, counting down.
TACAAAATTGTAGTCATTTACCAAAAAAAAATAAACGCATAAAACATTTAAGTGTAGTGAGTGCTTGTAATGTTGTAATGTAATTTGTGTGCAATTTTTAATTGATAAAGAAGTTTAATAACCGGATGTATTATTTTAAATGTATTCTTTGTATATTTATGATGTATAGTCCAACTTGTGTGTGAGGTGATGGCATAAGAATACAATTCACTACTCCCTGTCTTGCCTGTGGATATAATACGCATATAACATCTATGCGAGAACGAAAACTGGAAATAAAACCCTATACAAACCTGTCTGACCCGCGCGGTATAGTAAGTCAATTTCTCTCCCATAGTGGAGGAGGCCCGAGCCCAGCAGTGGGACGTATATAGGCTGAGATGATAATGATGATAGCCTTCCAAAGGGTGTTTGCGTGTTGTGCGCTTTGATTGATGGCTTTTGTATTACCAAACTTCATTGGACGCATTCGCACTCCCTTCAATTTCTTCACGGTAGACAGTGGCCTAGCAAAGATACATGAACAGTATCGCTTACCATTAGGTGTGCTGTTCGCTCGTTTTGAACAATAATAGGTAATATTTATTTTGTGTGGTAATGAAGCAAGAAAACAGTCTACCATCCCGTTTCTTGCTCGTCGTAAAAGAAGACTGAGAGACATAATATGCAAATAATATTGAGGTTTCACCTAAGGAAAGAAAACTTACCCTAAGTACCCTATATCAAAAATACGTGGTATAGACGATCAATTTCCCTCCTGTTGTAGAGGGGGCTCAAGTTCAGCAGCTAAGATGAATATGTTGGTTTTTTTTAAACGTAGCCGTATTTGTACTATCTAAATTGGCAAAAGAGAAAAGAGCCTGATGGTAAATGACACTTGTTCTTTCGATCTTTAGCAATAACAGGGGCAAAGCCAGGTTTTGTCTCATGTGAAGTAAACGTAAACCTTTTTTTTTAATAAAATTAAAATACCTCAAAGTAAATAAATGACCGAGTGATTTTATAAGAATACAAATGAATTATATCCAGATATCGTGCTAAAATTTCTGAATCAAACATAGCATTGTCTAATGCGGCAATCAAATGCGCGATAACTGGCACTATACTTGGGTATTTTACCCGCTATACTATTCAGTTTAAGCTTTACATAACTACGAGCTTATAAAATATTTATTTGTTTATTTCACAATCGAACTTATCTTTTAATCAAAGTTCAACAATAATAATTAAAATAAAAGCGCTAACAGCAATTAATTATTCAAACAGTTTCGTATAAAAACCAGTTACTTGTTTTTATATAAAAAGTAAAATGTTACCTTGACTCATTTCGCAGGTTGTAAACCTATGGAAGTATTACAAAAAAAAAGCCTATGCTATAATATTTTTTACGTTACTATCTTCCATTTTTAAAAAGCAGTTATAAAAAGAAGGTGGTAGCTTTTTTCTTCTTACACTTTATACTCTGTGTTCATGATCCAGTACATTGCCTAGAAAAGGCGTGGAAATGAATTTTTAGGACAGCAAGAAACTCTTGTTGTTAAGTGCTACTTCTGAAACATTAACCTAGCGGGTAAAGAACGAGCGATGACACATTGCATTCTTTTATTAATTCTTCTTTTTTTAGTCTATGGGATACAAAATTGTCTATTATCCAACGCTGACCAGACATTTTAGTCTTGACTTTGATTTCTCATGTCAGGTCATTAGGTTACAAGCTTTAATTACTTTTCGAAACTCTCACAGGAAAAAAAAGGAAATCTTGAGTAGGAATATGATGTCGGAGATGTCATCATTATATTATGTTCTTTTATGTGCTTTCTGACTTTACGTAGTATTTAACATCAGTACTTAACATATATGGGACATAGAATTTTATAAACATCAATCGTTTGATAGGAATTTATTATAGAAAAATGCGTGTAAATAGTATGTTTCCGTGTGGTAACGGACTAAGAATACAATTCACCATTCCTTCTCTTGCCCGTGGATATCATAAAAGACGGACTAAGGGATATACTATGAATATAATATCTATGCAAGAGAAGCAAAACTCGAAACAAAACCCTACACCAACACGTCTGACAGGCATAGTAGGTCAATTTCCCTCCCATAGTGAAGGAGGCCCAAGCCCAATAATGTAATGGGGCGGTGCAGGTGCGACTACCTGCGTGCCATGTCATCCTAGCCGAGGCCGCGGGTGACGTGACCGGGGATTAGTCCGTCACCCGCCGAGAGGCCGAACGCGTGAGGATAGACCGACGTCCTCCCCGAGGGGGGAACGTCGGTCGATGGGAGGGTACCCCAAATAGGGAGTATTCCGTCGGGCCGACTACTGATGACAAGTAACCCTGCTCCGGTGGTCGGCCCAACGACGAAGGTGACGTGGTGTTCGGGTAGGTTGCGTTTGTACGTGCTTACGCCCCTCTGTCGCCCCGGACGGAGTGGTGTGAGGATCGCGCCGACCGCAGCCCACCCCAAAAAAAAAAAGCCCAATAGTGGAACATGTATGGGCTGAGATATGATGAAAGACGTTTAAGGGGTATAATATACAGATACCATCGATGCAAGAGAAAGAAAACTCGAAATGAAATCGTATGCCAACTCATCTGACCAGTATGGTGCAGTAGATTAATTTCCCTCATATTGTGGTGGAGGCTTAAGCCCAGCAGTGGGAGGTAGGTTTATTAGCCGAGATGATGATGATGTATGTAATTAGATTTACATCCGTACTTCCGTGCCGATATTAATCTTCTTGCCCTCATTCTATGGTAAAGGTGAAACGAATTTTCTTACAACAAATCGATTGTGAATTACTATCGACTATTCGGTTGCATCATCAATGGAATCTACAGCTATAGAATTGAGATAAAATTTCGATTCATGAATCTTAAATTACTTATAAGCTTCACTATTAAGAGGCATATTAGAATTAAGAGGGAATTAGATCAAATAATGGTTTTATTTCCGCAGATTGCGCGTAAGCAAAGTGACTTTCTAGAAAATGAGTGACATATTACAGAGAGCTAAGAATATGAAAGTTTGTATGCCATCACAGCATATTTGTTTAAGTTATCGTACATCTTGATGAATGTTAGATTAAGATTTTCACAGTGTACATGTATTTGTAAAATTCACAAATTAAGTATTTTGTATTTTATGTGTGGTGACGTAGTAAGAATACAATTCACCACTCCCTACTTTGCTTGTGGATGTCGTAAAAGACTAAGAGATATAAGGATACTAGGGACAAAGGGACTATAATAAGCATATAACCTCTATGTCAGAGAAGGAAAACTCGAATCAAAACCCTATTTCAATAAGTCTGACCAGCGTGAAATAGTAGGTCAATTCCCCTCCCATTATGGAGAAGGCCTGAACCCAACAGTGGGATACATATAGGCTTAGATGATGTTGATTTTACATATGTTTTCTTTTCTGTTTAAAAACATACAATATCGACTGGTTGAACGTAATTTAGGTTGCCACTTGGAAGGCGAACAACGTCGTTTTTACGTCATCTAGTTGGACGGACTATGGCTAGACCATAATCAGCCATAAAAATAGAATTAAAGGATAAGAAGGTAATGGTATGGACGATACGGCGATTAGAATATTAATAACTAGCAGCGCCCTGCGGTTTTTCCCGCATGGACCCCCTTCCCGTGGAATATCGAAATAAATTATAGCCTATATATTATTTTGATATGTAAGGCTGTATTCTTGTGAAATTTCATTAAAATCCACTCAGTAGTTTTTACGTGAAGGAGCAACAAACATACTCAAATACATATTTTCGCGTTTATAATATTAGTATATCAGGGTATCTCAGAATTAGATTAGGATATTTGAAGGTCGCGAAAGAGTGAAACCGTTTACTTAGTCACCATGGCACGAAGACGGTCGATAACATTTTATAAGTCAATATTCAGCGTTCTATAAGGATGGCCGGACATCATAGAATGCTATATCTCGCTGTCATTCTTTGATGGGGTTAATGCCAGACGTGCCATGCTGGCAAGCGGGTTAATGATCCCTGTAAGGTGCAATATGTTTCCCAGGAAATTGCAAATAGCTATAGTGCATAATGAACACTCAGTTTTTACGGCTTTTTACGGTAAGGTTTAAAAATAAATGTATTCCTATACTATCACGATACTGACAATAATAGTTATGTAAATTTCTTTGGGCCACCTACGGAGGATATTGGGAACTCGGTACAGGGGTTCAATCCAACGGAGAAGGAGTGGAAACGGTGGGTTATGGGGCCGCGCGCCGCCCCTTCCTCACCCCGGACCAAGCTGGAGGGCGGGTATGCTGACCCATAGCAGACCCTAAAAAAAATGCAAATTTCTTACTTTAACAGTTAAAACAAGCGATAATAATAATAATTTACGGGTAAAATGACCATAACTTAAAATTCAGAGACTTATGTTCAAATTATTTCTTATGACCATTATGTGGCGTTTATAGTTAATAAGATACTTTTTTGAATAACACCCTGCACTAATGAATAAAGCTCTATGATTTGAGAGATTTTATCATCTTCGTCAACATCTCAGCTCATGCCCAGCAGTGGGATGTATACATCCCACTGCTGGGCTCGGGCGTCCTCCACAATAGGGGAGAAATTGACCCACTACACTAGCTGGTTGATGTTGTCTTTTATTTCGATTTTATTCTTTTCCTACATCTATATGCAAGGTTAAGGATGATATATATATATATATATACATATATTTTTACTCCGTCACCGCCGGCTAGAGTAAACTCATTGGGTGACCGGACCGTTAATCTTAGTCCGGGAGTTTTAGTCGCAGAGAGGCTGACCGCGCGACGACTACCGACGTCCCAGGAAGGGTACGTCGAGACGAGAGGGTACTCTCTTACGGTATTCCGTCGGCCCGACCACTGAAGACAAGGAACTCAGCACCGGAGGTTGGCCTAACGACGAAGGCGACGTGCTATCGGGACGGTTATGGGGCCGCGCGCTACCCCTCTGTCGCCCCGATTGGAGCCAGTCGACCATAACCCATCCAAAAAAAAGGGTATAGTTATCATTCATCATCATCATCATATAGTCTATCACTGATCTTGACTGCACAGATGGCGTAGTGGTTAATATAGCGACTTACAACGCCAGTGTCGGGGGTTCGAATCCCACGTGGGACAACGCTTTGTGTGATCCACAACTTGTTGTTCTGAGTCTGGATGTAATTTGTGTTCGTTAATTATATGTTTGTAAAGTTCCCAGCAATACACGGATTATTTTCTTAGTGCAGTGTTGTCTTAAAATTATTATTATTATTATCACTGTCGACTGCTAGATGTAGGCCCCTAGGTTTCGTCACAAAATGCTGTTTTCTGCCGCCTGGAATCCAACGACACTCAACAACTTTTACCAGGTCGTCGGTTCCCCTAGTATGGGACGTTCTACAGTGCGTCATCCGATACGCCACCACTTGAGAATCATTCTTTCTCAGCGGTTGTCGGTTCGTCGAGCGATGTGGCTTGCCCATTGCCTCTTCAGCGTGCTAACTCTCCATCCGTTTCTACGCATTGCCGTATTTCGGATTCTATCTCGCAGAGAAATCCCACGTAACTCGTTCCGTATCACGCTGAGCGATTTTAAGCTTGGTTATGAGGCTTGGCTACATTTAGGAATAACCTTTTCGTGTCGTAAGTCATTAAGAGCACTAAAAATATATATAATTAATGGACACAAGACAAAACCTAGCATTGGTTGAAATTATAGAAATATTTAGTGTAAATGCATATTAAAAAAAAAGTTAACAAACCTCAAGCGTTGAGAAGTGATTATTAGCTATGATTAAACAACATTCACCGTTCAAAACATCAAATATCATTTATATAATAAACATGTAGTTTTTCTAGTAAATTATATATTTATATATATGTACGATGTAATTTGAATAGCTGAAGTGTACAGATCTATGTATTAACGATGTGTTTAAAGTTTAGCAGACTTTTATCATCATCTTCATCTCAATTTCTATATCATCATCATCGCAGCCCACATTCGTCCCACTGCTGGGCTCGGGCCTCCCCCACAATGGGAGGGAATTTGACCTACTATACCATGCTGGTCAGACATGTTGGTATAGGGTTGCACAGATGTTATGTGCACATTATATCCCATAGTCGTCTTATACGACATCCACGGGCAAGATAGGCAAGATAATTTCTAAATATTCCTTTATAATTAGAATATACTACATTGGTCAGATTTTTTTTGGACTAATTCCTGTCCACGTTGGCACTATACCACGCTGACGGCGTTCGACGTCCCGGTAGGGGACGTCGATGGGAGAGGGTACTCCCTCGGGGTATTTCGTCGGGTCGACCACTGAAGTCAAGGAACTCTGCACTGGTGGTAGTCCCAATGACGAAGGCGACTTGCTATATGGGTGGGTTATGCGTTGCTATATGCGTGCTTACGCCCCTCTGTCGCACCGGACGGAGCCGGGTGAAGAGTGCGCCGACGGAAGCCCACCCGCCAACAAAAAAAAAACTACCACGCTGATAAGTTCTTTTTGGGACTAATTTCATCATACTTTCCTACTATACCACGCTGGTCAGATTTTTTTGGCAGCAATTCCGCCACACAGCCACTAAACCACACTGGTCAGATTTTTGAGACTAATCCCATCTTACATCCCCGCTATACCACACTAGTCAAGTTTTTTAGGACTAATCGCATCACTTTTTGTCACTATACCACGCTGGTCAGATTTTTTGGCCCTAATCCCGTCACACATTCCGACTCTACCACGCTGATCAGATTTTTTTGGGACTAATTTCATCGCACATCACACATTCCTACTATACCACTGGTCAATTTTTTTTTTTAGTTGTGTCCATCACAAATTCCCATTACTGTAATTCCTGTAAGCCAGGTTCCTCAATAATCTCCGTAATGACATCGAGGTTTGACCCCCAGGAGCGCTGCTGGTCAGATATTTTGACAAAGAGTTTTATGTAATTCGAGTTTGCCTTTTCTTGCAGTGATGGCAATATTCAGATATTTTAAGTTGTTTTTTACGAGACCGTGAGACAAGACAGGTCAATCATATTCTTATTCTTTCACCACACGAAAAGTGTAATCACTAAAACAATTTCTACGCAATGCATTGGAAATGTGTTGATTAGAAGGAATATTTTTCTTATTATTTTAAAATTGGTGTTGATGGCAAACGAGGAAATAGCACACCCGATGGTAATTGATACTGTCGCTCATGGACCTTTGCTAGGCGGCTACCTACCGTGAATAAAGTGAAGGGACTGTAAATGCGTGAGCTTCGGTGATACTAAAGGCCACACGCAAACACCCTCACAAAGTTGGCCTATCTTTCACAGAACGAAAGTAATAAATTGCTACCACTCGGACAACGATTTTCTGTGAGAGTGTGGTACTATCCCGGACAGACAGGCCGGCGGCTGTAGACGGACGACTGTTGACAGTATGCGCCTACTACATAATAAAATCATAAAAGCTATGAACGTGATGATTTATTCAATTGTATTATCAAATTTTCCGTGTGGTGACGCAGTAAGAATACAATTCACTACCCCCTATCTTACCCGTGGGTGATCGTACGAGACGACTAAGGGATATAAAACGCATATAACATCTATGCGAGAGAAGGAAAACTCGAAATAAAACCCTATACCAACACGTTTGACCAGCGTGGTATAGTAGGTCAATTACCCTTCCATTATGGAGGAGGCCCGAGCCCAACAGTGGGACGTATATGGGCTGAGATGATGATGATGATGATGATTATGAAATTTTCTATAATAAAATTGAAAAGATTTCTATTACTACAACCACGTTAGATTTAATATCCATTTTTAACCCCCTACGCAATAAGAGGGGTGTTATAAGTTTGATGTCGGTGTTGTCTGTTTGTGTATGTATGTGTGTCTGTTTGTTGCATCGTAGTTCTCAAAAGGATGGACCGATTTCCATGCGGTTTTTAGGAAAGCCAGTTTCCTTATGGTGGTTCTTAGCTATGTTTGGTTAATATCGGTCCAGTGGTGTAACGATTTTGACGAGCATGGGTGCTTCGCCAAATACCTGCACAAGGTCGTTGGGAGGGAGAGTACACCGTCCTGCCACCACTGCGATTGCGACGAGGACACGGCGCGCCATACGCTCGAGGCCTGCGCGGCTTGGGCAGTGCAGCGCTGTGAACTCGTCGCAATCATCGGTGCAGACCTGACGCTGCCCGCTATCGCTAAGGCGATGGTCGACAGCGTCGGGAATTGGGACGCGGTCGCAGCCTTCTGTGAGACAGTGATCTCGCGGAAGGAGGCGGCGGATCGCCTGCGCGAGGAGCGTATTCTCGATGAGGAGATCGGCCGCCGGTGACTGGGGCGGCGTAGGCGCAACTACCTGCGCCTCATGCCGCCCTAGCCGAGGCCGCGGGTGACGTGACCGGGGATTAGCCCGTCACCCGCCGAGAGGCCGACCGCGTGTGGAAAGACCGACGTCTTTCCCGATGGGGGGACGTCGGTCGATGGGAGGGTACCCCAATAGGGGGTATTTCGTCGGGCCGACCACTGATGTCAAGTAACGCTGCTCCGGTGGTCGGCCCAACGACGAAGGCGACGTGGTTTTCGGGTGGGTTGCGGGTGTTGCGTGCTTACGCCCCTCTGTCGCCCCGGACGGAGTGGTGCGAGGAGCGCGCCGACCGCAGCCCACCTCAAGAAAAAAAAAAGCGGTGTAATAATATCAGGTCCAAAATGATTTAATTGTGAAAACTAACAACAAAGTGGCAAAATAGTGATAGACTATTTAATATAAGAGATTACATTGAACTCGACTTTGTGCAGTTAGCACTGTCTATATTCGTACGAACTATTGACCTTTACACAATTTCGTCTGTCAGTCAATGTCTATAAATCATTCTTAAAGGGAAGGCTATTTAGTAGTATTGGCACAGAATTAGACAGATCAAAGGCGTATTTCAAAATGGGTCGGGTAATTTAGTGGATATCCACAAATTCACACTCCTCTAAATTAAAAAAAATAATAATAAATTCTTAAAATAGCATAAATTCTTAAAATATCATCTATGACATCACTGCACACGCAGATGACAACATTGTAAAATAAGGATACATTAAAAAATAGGTAACCACAAAACCACTTATATTTTTATGAAAATTATTATGCAGAATTTCCGTGGGTTACGGAACAAGTATAAAATTCACCACCCCCTCTTTTACTCGTAAGGGTCGTAAAAGACGAATACGGGATGAAATATGCTTATAACATGTATGCAAGGGAAGAAATATTCGAAATGAAACCCTATAGCAGCACGTCTGACCAGTGTGGTATAATAGGATAATTTCCCTCCCATTATGAAGGTGAGCTGTACCTAATGATAATAATTTTACAGAAGAAATGAGATAAAATGTACTGTAGGGCTATCCCCCTCGGGGAGGACGTCGGTCCTTCTTCACGCGGTCGACTCTCAGCGGGTGATGGACTAACTCCCCGGTCCAGTCACCCGCCGCCTGGACTAGGGCGGCATCAGGCGCAGATAATCGCGCCTGCAATAAAAGTAGACCTAAGATAAAAGTCCGTAAGATTAAGCGTCTATTCATTTAATTCTAGCCATCACATAAAGAAAAATAAGGCAGTTATAATTCCTTAAAAAATATTCTATAAACATCATCATCATCTTCCTTGCTCTCATTCCAATTACTTAGGGTCAACTACTTCTCTTCCATCGTACATTATGAAAAATATATAGTAATGGCTTCATAACCGGCCGCTTTTCAGACCTCAAATCTTCTTGGGAATATAATTTTTGACCAGATGGCATCAGGAGTTATTCCAAGTCTATGTAAAGCTAGTCAGCTGATGTTAAGCTGACCTTAGTCGTCTTTTACGGTATCCACGAGCAACGTAAGGGTTCATAGTATTTCTAACCGCCATGAAGATAATAAAAATAAAAATGATTCTAACATGCATATCGTCATCATTATTACAACTCTTATCTATCCCACTGCTGGGCTCGAGCCACTTCCACAGTGAGAAAGAAATTGATCTACTCTACTACGCTGGTCAGATGGGTTGGTACATAATTTTATTTCGAGTTTTCTTTTTATTACATAGATATTAACTGGTATAATCACTTAGAGGTCTTTTACGATATCTACGGGTAATAATGGTGATACTAATTTTACTTATCTAAACGTAATTTTTTTAAATAATCATAAAAATATTATAATTTTAATGTAGCACTAAAATTATTAACATAAAAGCATATAATACGCACATTACTTTTACTAAACATTAACTTATATATTTATAGTACAAATTAATTGTATATATGTGTAATTTAAAAACATATTTAAATATGATAATATATTTTAAACATGGGTATAATTTAATCAAACTATTTAATGCAAAAATTTAAAAAGTAAATTTGCTGGTCAACGTATGCATTAAGATTATTGATGAGGAATATGAATTTTGATCATAATAATACCAATTACATAAGAAATTACTTAATATTTCTTCATTTAACATACGTATATTTTAACAAAAAAAAAATCATTGTTTAATTTTAAAATTAAACAAGTAAAAAGATAAAAGAGTATCTCTTTGATATTCTTTTCGAAAATAAATTTTGTGGTAAACCATTTTGCCCATAAAACAAAAAAAAATAGTACATTTGTAACCCGAATTCGTCCTCGCAGTCTCTATTAGTAAAGTAAAAGTAGAAGGCTTCAATCTTCGGTATATAAGCGGCACGAACGACATACGGCTATCACACATCCACCAACTTAGCAACACACAACATGGCCAAATACTTAGTAAGTTGGAGTGCAGTGTTCAGTGTTTACGTGATTTTGTGTTCAGTGATATAGTTACAAACAAATCTGGATTGGATTCATCAAATAAATAATATAGTTACAGAATAACTAGAAGCCCTCATTCCACTCGAAGATAATTCTTATAAGTGGATTTAATATTTTTTTCCGTCGTGTCGTATTTAAAATAGGTTCAGTTGAAAAAAATTTATAAATATGGGCTAAAAATAAAATTTAAAATTATATTCTAAAAATATATATTAATCCTTATTTTATGAAGAGATTTACATTTAATCGATGGAAAAGAATTTATAATGAAATAACATAGTTTCTTAGGTTTTTTTTAAATGAGCGATAACTTCAGTGGTTTTAAACTTAATTTTTTATGCAGGTCGCCCTCGCCCTGGTGGGTTGCGCTGTCGCTGAGCCCCCAGTTGGGTACAGCTACTCCGCCCCTTCTTCCCTCATCGCCATCGGCGGCCTCAGCGGCGGTAGCGGCCACTACAGCTCCGTGCCCATCGGCCACCAAACCTCCGAAGGCTACCACGTTGACCCACATCTCCTCTCCAAAATCAAGCACATTATCTTGAAGGACGAGATCCAAAACCAGGCCTACTCCGGCAGCTCCCACGGCTCCCATGGAATCTCCAGTCATTACGGTCCCCCCGCCCCCGTATACGGTGTTCCTCATGACAGAATCGTAGGCATCGAGCTCGACCATATCCAACAGGCCATCCAGGTCGCTCAACTCCACCAGGCTGAGGAAGGTTACGCATCTGGTTATGCCGGTGGATACTCTGGCTACTCCAGCGGTGGTCACGGATACTCTAGCGGTGGACACGGATATTCCAGCGGTGGACACGACTATTCCAGCTCTTTCACCACAATCGGTGTCCCATCTGGATCCTACGGAGTCCCCGCTCCTTCCTCTTCCTACGGCGCTCCCCACTAAACGGTCCAAAATGATAGTCATCTCATCTCATTTTAATGTAAATCATGTGATCGCATCCTAGATGTTATTATGTATTATATTGTTGTTATAAGTTTCTGTAAATAAAAAACAATCTTTTTGTAAAAATTTACCTTGATTTAAATGCACCCAACTTTCACATACTGAAATTGGTACATCTGAGTACAATCATAATCCCATAAGAGGCGAAACAACAATGTATTAATACGAAATAAAAAACATGTTTCGATCTTTACATTGGTTGTAATGGGTTCCTATCGAAAGTACTTTTCGACAAAATCGAAAGTACAGATGTCATTGGACAACTTTATGATGTGTGTGTCGTAATTGACATGCAATTTATAAAGTAGCAGAATGAACTTATTTTATCCTCTACTTACTTTTACTCGTTACACAGATCGAATGAATTATGTGTAATTACAAAACACGCTGAACGCAATGCAGGTCAGATATAAAAAACATAATCTAATGATGAGTTTGAAATTCCAATTCAAAACAACAGATAGGTATTGCTTTCGAAAATTAGTTGAAAATTTCGAAACCGGTTGCGCAAGATCCATTTACGCGGTATTAGTGAATATTTTCGCTCAAGTTGTTAATCTGAGTGCAGCTTACACTTTCTCCGATGGCTTCGCTTGTTCCGAATCTAAGTGCATTGCGCAATACCCGTAAGAAGGCCGAGCGATTAGGTCGGAGCCCACTTGCAGGATCTTGTTTAGGTACATCAGATAATTCTATTACTTCATCTCCGTTTTACTCATACATCTTATGCAATAATAATCGCGATAGCAACCTTGTGAAATATATTTTCATTATTAATTTGTTATTGATCTAATTGAATTTTATGGCCTAGTTAGTTTACTGAATTTAACTTGTTCATACTCGTGCACGGTACAATCTTAGGCAAATCATCGCGTATTTTAATAATTCGCATTCAAAAGTTTAATCTTCACCGTTAAAGCCGAGCGGCACAGGACCGCACTATATGGCATTCTATGAGGGATGCTTACGTTCAGCAGTAGACGGTAAAATGCTAAAGAATGGTGATGAAATGTATACAAAAAAGGAAAAATCAAAATAAAACCTTATTTCAAGACGTTTGGACAGCAGTAGCCTAATTTCCTTTTCCTAGAGGGAGACTTGTGCTCATTGTTAAGTCTCCCTACGTTCGTAAATATAAACAAATATGAGCTAAGAATAGAAGAGAATAAATATTGAAGTTTTATATCAGTATGCCAGTAGTTTATGCTCTATAACAACCAATGGTGGTAAAGCACAGTGATAGGCGAGATTTTATATTTTTCAGTCTTCTACGGAGATATACAAATGTCTTCATTGATAACACAGTAGATATAAACATATATTTTCTAATTACGAGAGCTTGTATTTGGATTTTATATAAAGTAAAAATATTTTGCTAAGACGGCTACCGCCTCTATAATTTACCCATGAATGTCAGGCTATTCGCCTGCTCAAGAGACAAAAATAGGTCATGCAGTCAGGATATGAGTCTCTATAACACATTGCTCTCTTATATAATTTATCTGTTTATATTTGTATCTAGCAACCCGCCCTCGCTTCGCTTCGGTTTTAGTCGTTCTACCCGCTCCTGTTCACGTTCCCTAGTTCACGTTCCTGTGGGAATACCGGGATAAAATATATCCTAGTTTACGCGCTGATATTAGAGCTTTCTATTGGTGACAGAATTTTTGAAATCGGTCCAGCCGTTTTGAAGATTACCCGGAACAAACAAACAGACAGACAGACAGACAGACAAAAAATTTTAAATGCAATTTTAGGCATAGGTGTCGTGCAAATAACCGTGTGAGCATGAAAAAAGCCTATTATTTTGACATTACAAACAGACACTCCAATTTTATTTATTGGTATAGACTAGCAACCCGCCCTCGCTTCGCTTCGGTTTTAGTCGTTCTACCCGCGTAGTTCCCGTTCCTGTGGGAATACCGGGATAAAATATAGCCTAGTTTACGCCCTGATATTATAGCTTTCCATTGGTGAAAGAATTTTTGAAATCAGTCCAGCCGTTTTTAAGATTACCCGGAACAAACAGACAGCCAGACAGACAAAAACTTTTTAATTGCTATTTTAGGCATAGGTGTCGTGCAAATAACCGTGTGAGCATGAAAAAAGCCTATTATTTTGACATTACAAATAGACACTTCAATTTTATTTATTGGTAAAGATCAAACCTCCGAAAAAATCTTAAAATAACGATTAGCACGTACACCGAAATTGCCTCGACCCCTTAAGGTAAATTTTGTTACAATACGTTCGAAAATTAATTCTGCCTACCTTTTCAAGAATAAAGGCATGACCATAAAATATATTGAACGAAACGAGCATATATACATTGCAACATACATTTATAAAATATATCAGAGATTAGTAACATGTATGTATATTACCAGACCGGAACGCGACCTCGATTCCAAAGATACGTCGGATGGTACTCGAGGTTTTGTCATTATTTTTTTTTTATAATCTTGTCATATTTGTAATACATGATATTGCAAATATTACGCTTTAGAGTTTACCGATGTGTGAAGATTGTAATCACGACTTAAATTATGTCATGATTAATTCATGATATAATCGCCTAGAAATGCTTCAAGCCTATAGATCTGATTTCTTCTATTTCTTCAACTCATTTGTGTGAGTTCATTGTTCGAGATTACACTAGCAGGAAAAGGAGGAATAGTGAACTTGTCTAAGTCTAATGATATCTGATGTTTACGCGTACACATTGTAAATAAAACTACTTTTACGGATTATATCGCGCTTGTATTTAATTTATGATTGCCCGACGTTTCGAACACTTTGCAGCATTCATGGTCACGGGCGGACTAAGGTGTCTCACGTCCAACAAGTAATCGTTATTACAGACATTCACAATTATCTACACGATACAGAAAAAAAAAAAAAAAAATTGTCTAAGTCTATCGTCACACAGATAAATCTGGCGTTCATAACGTAAATCTGGTACTTCCCTTACTTGCATCCTCTTTTTAATTATTACTAGCTTCTGCGCGCGACTTCGTCCGCGTGGTATACTTTGGGCTTTTTTTTATGGGCTATGGTAAGCGCACGCGCGGTCCATTCCGTCCGGGGCGATAAAAGGACGGCGCGCGGGCCCTTAACCCACCCGTACCCACGTCACCACATCACCGTTGGGCCGACCACCGGAGCAGAGGTGACTTGTCGTCAGTGGTTGGCGCGACGGAATACCCTTTCAGGTACCCTCACCTCTCGACGTCCTGGGACGTCGGTCGCCGTTGCGCGGTCAGCCTCTCTGCGGGTGACGGACAATTCCCTGGTCCAATCACCCGTGGCCTCGGCTAGGGCGGCATTAGGCGCAAATACTCGCGCCTGTGCCGCCTGTGCCGCCCGAGTCGCCGGCGGTGGAACGTGTCGCCGAAGAGGCTCTACGCGCACACGATCCGCCGCCTCCTTCCGTGAGATTACGGCCTCACAGAAGGCGGCGACCGCGTCTCAGTTCCTGACGCTGTCGAGCATCTCCCTGGCGATGGTCGGCAGCGTCAGGTCGGCACCGATAATCGCGACGAGTTCACGGCGCTCCCCCGCTCACGCGGTACACACCTCGAGCGTGTGCTGCGCCGTGTCCTCGTCGCAATTGCAGTGCTGGCAGGACAGTGTGCTCTCCCTCCTCACAATCTTGTGCAGGTACTTCGCGAAGCAACCGTGCCCCGTCAGCACCTGCACCAGTCGGAAGGAAAGCAACCCGTGCGTCCGCTCCAACCACTCCATCAGCACCGGTCGGAAGGCCTCGATGGTCCTGACACCGTACCGAGAACTCTCCAGCCGAACTGCCCAATGGGCAACGACTTCTCAGCGAACGACGACCCGCCAGGCGGTAATCTCCTGCAACGAGACCATACCGCTACGGGCGCGCGTCCCCGACACCCACCGGTAAATTCTGGCGAACATCTCCGCCCCCAGGTCCCACGGGAGAGTGCCGGCCAGGAAGCACGCTGCCTCCGTCGCCACTGTGCGGTAATCGCGTATGGCCCTGATCGCAATGACCCTCTGTGGCCGCCACAAGAGGGCCCCCAGACGGACGGTCATGGACCCCGCCCACACCGGTGCATCGTATAGGGCCATCGACCGGATCACCCCCGCGTACAGCTGTCGGTACGTAGCGCTGGTTCCGCCCACATTCGGCATCAGCCACGAAAGGGCGGACGCCGCGCCGACAAGCCGGGGAACAAGACGATGGAAATGCTCCCGGAACCGTCAATGCCCGTCGAGCACCAGACCGAAGTACTTCATGTGGGCCTGGATGCTGATGGTAACCGACTTCGCGGTGATTGAAGCGCCGGTGGGAGGCCCGGTGGTACGGAGGCCATGCAACAAAAGGGCCTCCGTCTTGTCCAGGGCTACCCTCAACCCGAGCGCTTCGATCCACCTGACAATCTCCTCGATGCCGAGAGTTGCCAGGCGTGCCGTCTCCTCTAGCGTCCCACCCCGGGCTGTGACGAGTGTATCGTCGGCGTAGCAAATTACGCCCAGCCCGGGTGGGAGGCTTCCTCTCAACGCCCAGTCGTAGCCGATGTTCCACAGGGTCGGACCCAGAACCGACCCCTGTGGGAAACCGCACGTCATGGGCGTTCGCACAATGTCCCCTACTCGGTCAACGTAGAGGACACTGCGCCCCTCCAAATAGTCTGCCACCAGCCGCCTGAGGTACACGGGCACCCCGTGATACCTCAGCCCTTCCCTGATGCAGCTGAATGGCAGACTGTTGAAGGCGTTGGCGATGTCCAGGGACACCGCCAACAGGACTCCTCCGCCGGTGACGGCCTCCGCCACCACGGCCTTCAGGCGCAGCAGGGCCACGATCGTTGAACGCCCTCTCCGAAAACCAAACTGGGCGTCCGACAGATCGGGCCCGACCGCGACGAGGTGCCGCTCGATGTGGGCAGCTAAAACCCTCTCCAGCAGCTTGCCCGCATCATCGAGCAGCACGATGGGCCTGTAGGCCGAGGCCGACTCAGGAGACTGTCCCGGCTTCGTCAGGAGAACCAGCCTCCTTCCAGCACCCATAGCTACTTTGGGCTAACGCTAACTTTAACCTAAGACTTTGTTTACGTTGAAGGTGAAAATATTTTTTAATGATACGATTCATGTTACACATGATTTTTGCGAAAATTTAGCTGTTTACACAGCAGAAGCTCTCAAAAGGAAAAAAACCATTTTGAAACATTTTTCATTGATGCTTCGCTCCTGTTGTTAGCGTGATGATATAACCTTTCTCGATAAACGGGCTATCTAACACTGAAAGAATTTTTCAAATCGGACCAATAGTTCCTGAGATTAGCGCGTTCAAACAAACAAAGTCTTCAGCTTTATATATTAGTAAAGTAAAAGTATATAAATAAGTAAATATAGAGTACGGATATAGATATATAGATTAGAGCCACCTAAAGTTCAGTCTCGTCTCACCCAAACCGAATGTTTGCTACAAAAGGTAGAAGCTACAGAAAGACAGAGTGTGGTGCTTTCAAATGCAAGACATCGGTTTCGGTGACCTTTTCTATTGATAAAGTGTACAATGGCAGCTTATGAGCTCTGAGGCCCTTCTGTACTATAGACAGTTTGGTTGGAGAAGATGGTGCAAAAAAACGTGAGGCCGTGTACGCTATAGCATTTTTTCTCGTCACATATTAAGTGAGCTATCGGAATCTTTGACTTCGATACTCATATCGAACCCAGTATCGAAGTCAAAGATGCCGATAGCTCACTCAATAGGTTTTATTGTCTTTATTTCAATATTCAATCATATGAGGTTATTACATTCGAATAGTCTTCTCTATATTCACTCTTTTCCTATACATGTCTTGCAATCTCAAAAAAAAAGATTGTTGGTCTCGCATACCTATGTGCTTAGCTTCTCATTGCAGATAGGACCAACAGAGAGTTTCCTCTTTCGGACACTTGGAAGATTGGACTCAGGTTTATAGGCATAATAATAATTACTTGAAATCATACCCGGACAAACTGACCTGATGTAGGACTCTAGAGGTCACTTATTTTTTTTTTTTAAATGAGTACTTCTATAGGCAGGTTTGGAAGGGGAGTAAATTCATGTGAGTTGTCATGGACATGGTCACGTGACGTGTTCACGCTAACATTATATCTGTAGCTATGTCAATGTCACTATGTTAATGTCACTGTGTGCCAATAAAAGTAAATACCAAATAAATGTAAAGAGAACAAACAATTAATTTGAATATCCAAAAATAACTGTTTGTTCATAGTTTAAAATTTTTAGTTCTGTCGATAATCCTCCTGATTGTTTTGTATTATTAAAATCTCTTAGGCAGTGATAAATATCTAAAATCGTTTATTTAGTTCGTGTGATTAGATTACTCTTATGGAAAACGTATCTGTAGTATCTCTGATAGCTCCACTTATCAAATATGGTGATAGTTTCTTCCCTTTGACTACATTTGGGAATGAGTGGCGAAGATCTGATACAACTAAAATACATTACTTCAAAATTGCAAACGCTATTATGTATAATATTCTTCTAAGGCATATTTTTCTTTGCTCGTAGGTGACCGTTTTAGAATAAAAGGTACCACTCCTTATTTACTCGTGGAGCTTGTAAAAACAGACTAAGCGATGGATGAGACCAAAATAATAGACAGCAGGACTCGACTGAGAGACTTATGACACTAAGAATTATGTTCAGCAGCAAAACGCCCATAGTTTTATTGGTGGATAAATCCAAGTATGTTTTACTAGCTGATATAATACTGACAACATGAAATCGCCAATCATGAGAACCCAGCTCCTATATTATTTTAGACAAAAAGCACTATTGCTTGCCAAAAGCATTCTCAATACCAAGTACGCAGTTTAATACTGTACCAGCTTATGTTAATAGATTGCTTATATTAAAAATTAAAAATGCATTTTGTTGGGACAAACTATGGTCTGATCGTACTTCTCCCAAAACGCCTAGGGCGATGGAAGAGACAAAGTGCAACGTTATAACAGGCTATGGGGTTAGGGTAAAGTAGACAGCCTTTGTTATACATCTAAAGCGCGATATGGGCGGATTATTAGCACCGATTCCTGCCTTCGATGGTCTGTCTAACGAACTCGCTGGACGGACTATAATTGTTGGGTATTAGGCGATGAATGTGTGTGAATAAATTGTAAAATATTATATATTAGCGTAATAATATGTAGTGTAATTTAACACTGATCAACTTTAGATAGTAGTAACACAAGTTTTGTAACTATTGTATAACTTTGTACGTATCATATATGATATAGTATATATTTATTTGTAATACTTGTCCATGTTGCGATATGGTACCGCATAAGAATTTCAATGTCTTTATTATGGCCTAGATGCTTGCGTTGACCCTATTTAAATGACAGTATGGCTGTTATAGTTCTTGCAAGACATACATAGCGGTGTACCTCCCTATTTAAGATAGAGGCATCTAGTGGAGGGTGCCTCAATATATAAATATTTCAACGAATTTTAAGTTCGTTAGATGGCGTTGTAAGATTCTGCTGAATCGCACTATGGTTTCTTTACAGACGTCTATAAAAGTCTTAATACACAATCATTATAACACAGAAAAACACTGTCATAATAGCAAACTTACTGCATCTAATAAGGAGTAAATTATGAGTGACTTTTTAAGTAATACTATTATTTGAAAATTTCGTCTTCTGAAGTTTTGATGAGCGCGGAATAGCCACAAAATACTTGAGCGAGTTACTGCTGCTCTTAAATGTGTTTTACAACTATAAAACTTGCCTTCATCTTTAACATAGGGCTGTTGATATTTTTAAAAATATCGTTTTTTCGATATATCGATATTTCTAAATATATCAATATCGGATATATCGAAAAAAATATCGATATTTCGATATATCGATATTTTTGCGCATGATCACTTTTTAGCTTCGCGTTCGCAATGTTTCCGGGATGAGCTTTTTTTTTAGAGAATTCTAGATGTAGATGTTAACTTATCGTCAATTTCATGCCACCATTTTACAGTAGATCAAATTTACGGTGATTTTGCAGAATGCATATTTTACAAAAAAAAAAGATAAAACACCAAATTTATCCAAATAAATATCGACGTTCGATACTTACTTTTTAATATCGAACTATCGATATAACCTCCAAAAAATATCGATAATAATTATCGATATTTTTAAATAATAATATCGATATTTCGATATATCGATATATTACCAACAGTCCTACTTTAACATTTCAGTCCATATAATTTCTACTGCTGGGCTAAAGCCTTCTTTACAATAGGAGAAAAATTTAACTACTGTTCCACGCTTATTAGATTTAATGTGAAAGGGACTTGTATCGAGCTTTCGTTCTCTTGCATCGATGTTACCGGCATATATTCCTTAGTCGTCTTTTACTACACCCACGGTGAAGAAGTGAATAACTGTATTCTTACTCTGTAACTACACGAATGAAAGAAAACTTGCCTATATATTCAATATTGTAGTATTTCATCAATTATAACACTGCTATGACCGTGATTCGGTCACATACCATCCAAATGTCTGAGACCATGAATAAGACGGCATGGAACCTCTAACCTATACCTTTCTATTACTATATGTACTGATCACCGCTACCAAATGCTTATTTTCGGTGATTTGCCTTGCGGGCATGATTACACGGCTGCATCTTGGTTTTATTTTTGTTTAAATCATGCCTACATATGTGCGAGGGTAAGAAATCGTTCGCTATTGGACAATCCATCGAGTACTTTGATATAATGTACATTTTGCACCATAATTAAGGTTCACACGCGTTATTTAATTGCAATAGCTGTAGCATTTATATATAAATAATTCTGAAGTGCCTGAAGAACCCATCGAATATCCGATCATTGCCTTCTTGTCATCAATGCAGTTATCTTAATTGCAGCTGCTTGAGTGTTATTCTTTTCGATGTTCGTTCATCTTGGTAACGATTTCTTTATCTGGACGAGTTCTAGTAGGAGGATCCCACGCTGTTTTATTGTTAGCAAGTGCATCTGGATGGTGCCAGGGAGTTTCCAAAGGAAGAAATAAAGAGTCGCAGGCAGGCTGATGACCTTGACTATTTTTTTATTATTTTTTATTGCTGTTCGTAGCAAGCAGCACACCTTTGCTAAGGTGGCTGCCTATCGTAAAGAAAGTGAAGGGAATTGAATGCGTGCAATGAGGTGCTGCGATACTAAAGACAAAGTCACCATACGCAAACACCCTCAAAAAGTCGGGCTTCCAGCTCTCTCACGCAAACGAAGTGCAGTAACAAATTAACACTACTCAGACGTCCATTTTCCGCGAGAGTGTGGTAATATCCCATATGCACCGACCTTCGACTGTAAACATACAACTACGACATACGACTCTGTCGACAGTGTACCAGTGTAATTATAATTTATAGCAGCATTATCATTTATGGTCCAATTGATTACTGTACTAGGACTGATTGATTTAACGGACTAACTGATTTAGGAGTGGTAGGACCACACTGTCGACAGTTATCTGTTTACAGCTGCGGGCCGGTCCGTCCGGGGTAGTACCACGCTCTCGCAGAAAATCAACGTCTGAGTAGTAGCAATTTGTTACTGCGCTTCGTTCGGTGAGCGAGAGAGCCGGAAGCCCAACTTTCTGAGGGTGATTGCGTGTGGAGGGTTTTGGTGGTGCCCTTGGTATCACCGAGCCTCAATGAATGCATTCACACTCCCTTCGCTTTCTTCGCGGTAGGCAACGGCCTTGTAAAGGTCCATGAGCGGCAGCAACACTTACCATCAGGTGTACTGTTTGCTCGTTTGCCACCGTTTGCAATAAAAAAAAAAAGACTAGTACTCATTATCATTTAATATCCATTAAAATCCTACACTAAGTATTATTGTTAAATAACTATAACTTAAATATCTATAAATTGTATCGTCAATAGCAAATTTTCCGGGTGCTAACGGAATAAGAACACAGGTCATCACAGCTTCTCTTGCCCAAGGATGTCGTAAAAGACGACTAACAGATGTAATATGCACATAACATGAATTCAAAATAAAAACTCGAAATGAAACCCTATGCGAACACGTCTGACCAGCGTGATATAGTGGGTAAAATTCCTTTTCATAAAGAAGAAGACCAGAGCCTAACATCATTAACATCACAGCCCATATAAGGGCTCGGGCCACCTCCACAATGGAAGTGACATTGACCTCCCACTGGTCAGACGTGTTAGTATAGGGTTTAATGTCGAGTTTTTCTTCTCTCGCATAGTTATTATAATGTTATATCTGTTAGCTATCTTTTACGACATCCACAAGTGATTGAGGGGGTGGTGAACGGTATTCATACTCCGTCACCACACGGCAAACCCGAGCACCGAACCTAACAGTGAGATTTAAATGGGTTGAAACGACGACGAAAGCAAATACTGTCTCTCTATTTACATCATACTTGTAAGTTTATTGAATAACATCCGATATCTATATGTTTAATCGATTAGCAGCAACTGTGGGAAATAAAATACTATTGCCACTTACCTCATTCATTCGACGTAGCCGTTTATAATACATTGAACTCGGTACGTAATATTTGAATTGTATATTCGATAATAATTGACCGGACGTTTTTTTAAGTTCGACTATGATTTGATTCGGATAACAGCAAAGCAAAAGTGTCATAAATAGCTGATTTCTATAGTCAAATTAAATCATTTATTCCGCATAAGAATCTTAAGGCCATTTACATGTTGGTAAAAATTATACATAGTTTGAAACCATCCAATAATCTTCCAACGGATTGGAATACCACAAGCTGAAAAGATCTGGCGAGAAACTCAGCAAGCCAACTTTTGCCTCTTGAAACAGCAATCATCGTCATCATAGCTCATATACGTCTCACTACTGGGCTTGAGCGTTCTTCACAGTGGGATGAAAATTGACTTAATGTACCACGCTGGTCAGACAGGTTGGTACAGGGTTTTATTTCGAGTTTTCTTTTTCTTGCATAGATATTATATGCATTGTATCCCTCAGTCGCGTTCTACGATACCCACGGGCAAGAAAGAGGGTGGTGAATTGTATTCTTACTCCGTCACCATATGGAAAAAAAGCAATGTACAATATTTATTTTTAAACGACTTCTAAAAAAGGAGGTTCTTAATACGGAGGTTTGTATTTTTTTATGTTTGTTCACGCGTAACTGACGCTTGGCAACATATTTGGAAAAATATTTTATTGTTGGAAAGTGTATAATACTTTCCAAACGTTCCCATGAAAATTTTATCGAAAACGGACAAGCGGTTTATGAAAATCAATAAAAAAAATATCTACATTTTCTTCATCAGAAGTCAGTTTTTAAAGATTTTTACGTTTTTTATTTAAAATCATATGTTCAAGTATATTAATCATTTTATGTCAGTGAGATATTTTTCTTACAGTACAAACCTTTCAAAAACATCCACAGTCCAAGGCTCACAAGTTAGACTCATCTAATTGCCAATATAAGTATAGACACTTGCATCTGCCGTTTCATAATGCCGTGAGATTGATCGATCACCACGCCCTACAACTGAACATAATGTTACGAAACATCTATGGTAATTATTATCTTGGGCGTAGAATATAATATACGTGCATATAAAATTTCCGTGTGGTAATGGATTCATAATATATTTTATCACTCCCTATTTTGACCGTGGGTGTCGTAAAAGAAGACTAAGGGGTATAACAAGCATATAATATCTATTCAAGAGATGGAAAACTCGAAACAAACCCCTATACCGATCTGTCTGACCAGCATAGTATAGTACGATCAATTTCCCTCCTACTCCTATTGTGGAAGAGGCTCGAACCCAACAGTGGGCCTTACGTGGGCTGAGATGAATATATGTTTTCCGAGTGAATGGAGTCATAATACAATTTACCACTCCCTATCTTGCCTTTGGTTGTCGTACAAGAAGACTAATAGATGCAACACGCATTTAATATCTATGCAAGTGATGGCAAACTCAAAATGAAACTCTATACCTACTTTTATAACTACTTTTGTTCTCATCCAATGTGGTTAGGTCTTTAAAGAAGTATAAATAATACAAGCATGTGAACCGTATAAAAATTGCCGTGTAGTGATGGAGTAAGAATGTAATTCGCACACTTAAAACAATAATTAGTGGATGCCACAGGAGGAACTGTCCAACGTTGGCATCAAACCTAAAAGACACAGTTGGGAGGCAAATATTTGGTTCAGTATATACGCTATTTAAGCAGCGTCATAGCTACTTCCATCCAACGTCCTCGTCACGTCCTCGATGAAGAGGATGACAATATCACACTCGCTCAACAAAGAGCTTACACGGCCCGCGAGGCCTTAACAAATAAATATCCGCGGTTCCGCCCTCCCGTCGAGGTGCGAAACCGCGCCGCGCAAAAGTCACGACTAAAAACGTGGGCACACCCACATTGCCTCCAGCGACGCCCCAAGCCGAGGTCCGTTCCCCACAGGGAGAGCCCTTGGGCGAAGTCGCTTAGCATACTTTTCTCCGGATTGAGAGCCCTCAGCGCTCACCCATAGTCCGCGTCAAGCTGTCAAGGCCATCAGCGGCCAACAGCTGTACACACACAAAAAAAAAAAAAAAAAGTCATAGCTATTAATTATTATAAACATATTCTCATAAAAGTAGGCAGTTTGCTAAAATAATAAATTTACACAAGAAGAACATTAATTTGTTACAACAAAGTTCATTATCATATCGCGAAGTTATTTAGTTGTTATACGAGCGAATAAAATAAATACATTGACTAGGTCACTGTAATGATTATATGGTTTAAAATCCAATGTAAGATCGACCTTCACCCATTTGATAACCGGATCAAAATCATATTTTAATTAATAAAAAGTGTTTCAACAATTAAAAAATAAATGCATGACCAGAAAATATTTATGTTTTAAAAATATTCTTATAATAAAATAATATTATTTTATAAATTTAATTAATGTAAATAAAAGTATATTTTTTGTGGTAAATATTGAGATAATAAAGACATGTTCAAAATATATATTTTATCCAATAAGGATAAAATAAGATTTTTATTCGACAAGCAAATGGGTGAAGGTCGCTCTACTAGGCATCTTCTCATTATAATCATGATCATTTCAGCTTATATACAGCCCACAGCTGGGCTCGAGCCTAATCCCCAACGGGAGGAAAACTAACCTACTCTAGTTGATACAGTTTTATGTCAAGTTTTCCTTCTCTTGCATAGATGCATATTACAATCACTTAAACGTCTTTCGATACCCACAAGCACGAAATGGGATGGTGAATTGTATTCTTAGACCATCATTACACAGTGAATAATGATGGTATTTACTTTTTTAATTTTTATTAATTAATGCCGACGGAATTGGCGACCGAATAAGTATACAATAGTCGCCACGCCTGGCGACTCCTATCGGCAGGTTGGAGTCATAAAATTCGGCTAAGTATATCACAATGAAAATGAACAACAATTTTAAATTTAATTAATTATAATTAAGATAAATATATTTCTGTAGTAAGAAGAATAAAATATGTTTTTTTTAAGAAAATATGATTTCATCCGGCAAGCAGATGAGTGAAGGTCGTTCTTACAGGGGATCCGTTACTAATAGTTAATCAAACATGAATACGTCCTACTGTTGGACTCCATCCACCTCCACAATGGGAGAGAGATGAACCTAATATACCACGCTGGTCAAACGGATTGGCGTATAACTTTATGTCAAGCTGTTCTTCTCTTCCATCGATGTTATCTGTGTGACAAATCCCTTAGTCGTCTTTTACGGTACCCACGGGTAAGGAACTCGCATCTTAATAAGAAAAGTAAAAATAATTAGAATAGTTATAATGATTTGGTATGTTTTAATTTATTAAGTTAATTAGTATTCCATGTGGTGACGGTCGCCCGTGGGTTTCGTAAAAGACGATTATGAGATTATGATATTCAACTAACATCTATGCAAGAGGAGGAAAACTCAAAACATATGGCAATTCATCTGATAAGTGTTGTACAGTAGGTGAATTTTAGTGTGTTGTGATTGTGTATTGTTTTTTAAATTGCAGTATC
This sequence comes from Lymantria dispar, assembly GCA_032191425.1. Lineage (NCBI taxonomy): Eukaryota > Metazoa > Arthropoda > Insecta > Lepidoptera > Erebidae > Lymantria > Lymantria dispar. Next base: position 2,634,132 of record CM063444.1, on the reverse strand, counting down.
ATAATGCTTTCTATTATTAAAGCAATGTATTTTGTGTCTTTTATTACAAAACATGCAATATATTTTAATACATTTCCATGTAAAACCAATATCGAATTTATTAACTGAAAAAAAAAAACAATGCATGTTAGATAAATGACGTGTAGTGCAACTTTTACATAAAGATTGCAGTAATTAGAGTGTTTTTAGATTTGAAACTAACCGTACAGATTGTAAATGAAACTATTTTAACGGATTTTATAGTATTATTATTTGTTTTTTCATTGCCCCACGTTTTGAACATTTTACAGCGTTCATGGTCACGGGCAGACTATATTGATTTCGCAAACCCAAATAATATCTCTAAATTCGAATTTCAAAGAGTTGTGTCAATCTTTATAGAATTATTTATATCTAAACGTGTTGACTATAAATCGTTTTAATTTAAAATTTTAAAGATTTTGATATTAAATAATTCATGTTCTTCTTGACAGTAATAAAATTATTAGCACGCTTTTATTAGCTTCACCTGTATGTATGTATGTAACGGAATCTTTGAACGTAATTTTACTACACTTTGAATGAGCAGATTTTATTTAAACTTTGCACACTCGTCAAAGGCCCGTGTAAATGCAATAATTTGATCAAATTAGCCAAATAACCTGAGTTGATTCGCCAGGATTTAGAAATTTCTAATCGTATCTGAACCAGAGAGACACAGCTAGTTTGCGAACTACGCATGCGCAAAATTTGAAACTAGTAACGACTTGTAACTTGAAAGCATGATTTTAGTTTTTTTTTTTTATACTATAATGTATTATTTTATCTATTTGAAATTGATTTTGTTGTTAATTTCATTTAGGTGATGATGACTTTAGAATAATATATATCACTGCTCCTTGATTTCCCGTGGGAGTTAGAAGACCGGATTACCAGGAGAATAGGTAATAATACTCTCCTGGATAAATTATATTGTGATTGCCAACCCATATGTCGAGCGAGGCGCTTGTGGCTCGTCCACTTGAAGAAATCTATGCTTTCAAGTGGATTTCGAGAGCCTGATAGGCGAATGGATGATTTCAATGGGAATAATGGCTGTTCCAGTAACTAACCCGAGATCGGGTGCCGCTTGCAGGATCTGGTTTAGCCATATTAATCTTGTCCGTGTGGTGACGGAGTAAGAATACAATTCACCACGTCCTATCTTGCCCGTGGATGTCGTATAAGACTACTAACGGATATTGAAACTCTATACCAACATGTCTGACCAGCATGGTATAGTAGGTCAAACTCCCTTCTATTATGGAGGAGGCTCGAGCCCAACACTGGGACGTATGTGGGCTGCAATGACGATGATGCTGATGATAACATCTTTGCAAGAGAGAGAAGTATGGAAATAAACCCTACCCTATACCTGTTGGTAGACGTGTTCGTCTGACCAGCGTGGTGCAGCAGTCAAATTGCCCGCCCTTTGTAGGCAACTTGAGCTAAACAGAGGGACGAACATGAGGTGAAATGATGATTATTTATAACAATAGAAGTCTTCATCTGAAAATAATGTACTAAATGAGGTTATTAATGAACATTATTCCGGAACAATCTAGTTATAACAAATTTGTATGCATAATAGGTGTGTTTGTTGACTTTTTAAAATTGCAAAACAAAGTTTCATTTCTAACGTTATCTGTCAATAAATCTAGGAAATTAAGGTCGGAAAGTTGGCAAGACAATAGTTATAGATGATTATCTTAATAAAATAATACACGCTTTACAAGGAAACACTCACTTTTAAATCTAACAATGCTTGAATATATTACATACGATAATTCAACGCCCGAATTCTAATAAAACGTTACGTACAAAACAATTATATAATCTTCTTGTAGTTTAGAATTTACATATATATTGAGAGGATTGAATTAATTTGGGATTGGCGCCTGTTTTGCATGATGATTTGATAACTGTCTAGTATATAAGTCTTGTTTTGTAAAATTGCAATATCAACAGAAAGATTTCGATGATTTAAGCAATGGGTGTGTGCAATTTTCCGTGTGGTGACGGAGTAAGAATACAATTCACCACACCCTATATTGCCCGTGGCTGTCGTAAAAGACGACTATGGGATATAATTTGCACATAACATCTGTGCAAGAGAAGGAAACCTCGAAATGAAACCCTATATCAACATGTTTGACCAGCATGGTATAGTAGGTCAAATTTCCTCCCATTGTGGAGTAGGCCCGAGCCCAACAGTGAGACGTATGTGGGCTGCGATGATGATGATGATGAACTAATGGGTTTTTGTGTCTTTTATTACAACATATACAATATATCCTAAGATATAAACATCATAAAAAAACAATGTGTGTAAAATAATAAAATATGGTAAATGGTAAATAAAACTATTTTTACGGATTTAATAGCGTTTGTATTGGATTTTTATTTGCCCGACGTTCTAACACTTTACAGCGTTCATTATCACGGGCGGACGCGATCCGTAAAAACAGTTTTATTTATAATGTATAATTCGCGTAAATATCAGAAACTATTACATAAAGTAAAGTGCACATTTTGCAAAAAAAATTTTGCAGTACTGTTTTGTTAAATTTTAATTGTCGATTCACGGCTCGGTTAAGTGGACACAACTTTAAGTTGTTTCAAGCATGCATTCATCATGTTTACAATATAAAATGAACGCGCATATCTAATATATTTGCGATTAGCTGTAATCAACTGTGTTAATACGTGGAACACGTGCGTCGTATCGAATAAAGCCGAGTGGTGCCGACCGTATCACTCGATCGTTTCACTGTCATGGTACACGAAATGACTCTAAAAAGTTTCCTAAAAAGTTTTACATCAATAATTAAAAATTATAAATGTATTAAATAATGCAATATATAATTTCGTTATACGAATACGTTAATAATTTCGTAAATTATTGGTTAGAAATCCTCTTCCTCTCTTGCTCGTCCGTGTCGTGAAGGACGACTGAGAAATATAATATGCAAATAATATCTATGCAAGAAAAGGAAAATTCGAAACAAAACCTCATTTTTTTTGGGGATGGGTTACGGTCGGCGCACTCCGCGCACCACTCCGTCCGGGGCGACAGAGGGGCGTAAGCACGCACACCCGTAACCCACCCATGACACGTCGCCTTTGTCGTTGAGCCGTCCACCGGAGTAGGGTGACTTGACGTCAGTGGTCGACCCGAAACAAAACCCCATGCCAACATGTCCGATTAGCGTGGTAGGTGAATTTTCCTCAAATAATGAAGAAGGCCGGAGCCCAACAGTGCTAATAGTTATGGCCACGCGCTGCCCTTTTGTCACCTCGGATGGAATGGACAGTGCCGCTGGCTGGATAACTCTCCCCAAAAAAGGGGGGCCATCACATAATTATTTTAACGCTTTCATTTCTCTGACCCTAAGTTTAAGTTTGATAATGGAGTGAGAATACAATTCACCATTCCCTATCTTGACCGTGGATGTCGTAAAAGACGAATAAATATACACATAACATCTAAGAGAAGGAAAAGTCGAACTGAAATGCTATACCAATATGTCTGAATAACATGGTATAGTAGGTCTATTTCCCCCCTAATAGGGAGGAGGCTCAAGCCAAGCAGTAGAACGTGTACGAGTTAGACAAAGTTTGTGTTGTAAACTATATCACAGAGTTGTCTATCATAGAACAAAAATGAAACAATAAAATCTGACAATAAATTTTATCGTTCATTTGTTCAAAGATTAACTACGCATATACATACATATAAAAAATTATACATAACGGCGTCATTTACTCGAGACGACAATACAGTTAAATATTATTACCTTTTATAACAAATAGCCATAGTTTAATCAATTTGTGTATTATTTACATACAAAAACGTCATCAGTATTTCTTAAACGCGCCTAATTACTTTTAAATTACAAGAATAGTGATTGATTAGTTTTGAATCTTCTGTTTTATTGCAATATAATAATTATACATAATTATTTTACTGCAGACAACCGGTCTATATTATACTATTAATTAATATTCAAGATGGATACTTCCTATGTTGCTAAATGGTTATGTTGTAAAAGTTTGAAATAAGATATTTTTCTGTCGTTTATGTAATAATAATCATATAATTAACATCTTCTTTTTATTGTTAACTGGCTATGATGTGACCACACTCTGCTAGGTTATTGTATTGGTACGTGGCCTCTGAGAGGAGCGTCAGGGATTCCACTGCGCTGGCCACGGGCGTCATAGTGGTAGGCCTAATTATGAAGGGGAGGTCATATAATGGGTTATGGGGCCAGACGGCGCGCAACTAAACCATAAGCCACCCAAAAAATGGTTATCTGGGGCGACAGCATACCTGATTGGGGATTTTACGTGGTATTCCAAAAAATCGTTGTGATTTTTGGTTTCTTTTAATACTTGTGCCTTTGAGTAAATATAATAAGCACTGACTAAATGTAACTGTAGTGGTGCAGTCTTCATATTATGGTAGATATCATTAATTCCACTGTATTAGGGTAGGATTTTTTGGTTTGAATTTTTCTAAAATATGACTTTTTTTATTGTTTTTTTTTTGTACTTGGCAGCTCAGTAAGTGTTCTAGTAGACGTTTTATTAGATTAGTATAAATGTTGGTTATACATATGAAGCTTAATTATTTTAATATAATGTAGGTATAAGATTTTAAGAGAATGAACGTCCATATATATATTTTTTTATGACGGATGGAATTGACGAATATTGGAACTTACTTTTTCTTGTAATTTCTATAAGTTTGTTATATAACATTTTATTGAAAATTTAAAAATGTATTGAATTTTTTTTCGATACTTCTTTGAAATTTTTAAATGAGTATATTAGGGGAAGCCTGAAAGTAGCACCAGTGATAGAGAAGATTAGGAGCGCGAGGTTGTCTTGGTATGGACATTGATGAGGAGGGATGAAAGCCATGTGATAAGGCGGGTTATCGATATGAATGTGGATGGACGAAAGAAGCGTGGGCGACCCAAAAAGAGATGGATAGACTGTGTGAATGAGGACATGCGTATGAAAAGGGTGAGTGCAGATATGACGGCCGATAGGAGGTTATGGAAGGTAAGTACATGTTGTGCCGGTGCCCCACTTAGCGTGGGATAAGGGCAGGCAAATGATGATCCGTTCAGCCGTTTAGGAGGAGTTCAGTGACATACAAACGTACACAAGAAATTTATATATATATATATAAAGATAAAGAAAATTGACAGTAATTACTATGATGATTGACATGATTTTAATAGTTAAAGCGTGACCAAATTATTAGATTTGACTAAATTCTTTATATTAACTTATTGATTTGGTACATTGATTTGTGACAAAGTAAAAAGTGTGCAGTGACACAGTAAGATTGACTATTCCCTATCTTGCCCGTGGGTGTCGTAAAAGGCAACTAAGGGATATATACGCATATATCAAATGTGCAAGAGAAGGAAAACTCGAAATAAAACCCTATACCTTGTATGACCAGCATGGTATAGTAGGTCAATTTCCCTCCTATTGGAGATGAGGTTCGAGCCCAGCAGTGGTCCAACATGTATGTTCTGAGACGAATACAAATAAATCTCCATCCATCTATCCACCAGCCTGTAGACGTTGACTACTGGACATAGGCCACCCCACGAGAATGTCATATAGAACAATCCTCTGCCACCTACATCCAACGGTTCCCTGTGACTTTTAAAATATCATCAGTCCATCTCGTCTGGGACATATTACACTATAACATAAAAAATAGTTGAGTAACACCTCCAATCAAATTGAACCTTACAAAAAAACAGTACGGTTTTTCCAAAACAAATGTCCGAGATTCAGAGAAAGTCTATCTTAGGATAGGTGATGTAATTGAAGAATTATAACAGCCTATTGTATATTTCCCTCACGGCTACAAGACAGCATTGAATTACTAATCTCATAGGACATATACGTGCATAAGAAAATGTATTTGTATGATGCGAAGAACTGTATTGTGTATGCTTACTGATTATGAATTTCTAGTCTATTAGACCTGGCATATTTTATCTTTATATATATATTTCTTAAACATGCATATAACGTCTATGCAACAGAAGGAAAGCTCGAAATGAAACCCTATATCAACCTGTCTGACTAGCATGGTGTAAGGTCAATTTCCCTCCTATTGTGAAGGAGGCTCCAGCCCGACAATGGGACCTATATGAGCTGCAAAGATGATGACGATGATCCTAATCGGCTGGACCGATGTAATTGTAACTTTTTGTGTGATCAAGGGAATTCGAAAATGGTTTAGATTCGCAATTGGATCCGATAGGTGGCGCTGCTATCGATTTTAAGAAAAATTCCTTTTATTTTTTTTGAACAGGACAACGTCTGTTGGGTCAGTTAGTTATTTATATGGAGTAGATAGTATTTGGCAATGGAATGTAGCTTAATTTCAAGGAGTAAGTATACAATGTTTCGGAGTAAGAATACAGTTCATCATTCCCTATCTTGCCCGTGGATGTCGTAAAAGACGACCAAGGGATATTAAACGCATATAACACCTATGCAAGAGAAGGAAAACCCAAGATAAAATCTATATCAACCTGTCTGACCAGCATGGTATAGTAAGGTTAATTTCCCTCCTATTGTGGAGGAGGCTCGAGCCCAATAGTGGGATGTATATCAGCTGAAACGATGATGATGAATGAATAATACAATTCACCATCGCCTATCTTGTCTGTGGGTAATGTTTAAGACGACCAAGGCATATAATATGCAGATAACAAATGGATGTTATTTACATATCATATATTTGAAGGCTTTATTTCGATCTTTCTTTTCTCTTGCATACTACAAACTCGAAATAAGGCCCTATACCAATCTGTCGCACCTGCTGGTTATGGTAAGTAAATTTCATTCCCATTGTAAAGGAGACTCGACCCTATGCTCGGAGTGGAAAGTTTATGAGCTGAGAAGAGTTTATGTAATTCAATTCCATGTGATGATGGAGTAGGAATTCAATTCATTCCTCTCTTACACGTGGGTAGCGTAAAAGACGATTAAAGGATGATATGTCATCATCATTATCATTTCAGCCTATCGTCGTCCACTGCTGGACGTAGGTCTCTCTCATGTTACGCCACTGACTGCGGTCTTGTACTGCCTGCATCCAACGACGCCCAGCAACTTTCATCCGGTCGTACTAACTCTGAATGGACGGGACGCGGCTGTGGATAAACGACTGTTGTTTGTACTGTGTGCCCCTACCATATGGTACAGTTATAGTGCTGAGAATATATGATAGCGTTAGTCTTCAAAAACATTATAACCTGACCTTTTCAACACAATTCTACTATGGTATTTGATAGTTAAATGTTATGGAAGTTGCGTGAATACCGCTCAAAACATCACACTCGTCGTTCATTTTATATAATAGTGAAAGGTTGATTTAAACCATTGTCTAACCTCATAACTTGTTTTAATAATAATCTAAGATTATATATAGGAGTAACCTAATGACTATGTTATGTATATGCATGCATTACTCTATATTATTTTGAAATTTATTTATTTGTTTGAACGCGATAATCTCAGGAACTAGCAGTCGGATTTGATAAATCATCTAATACAATGAAAAGTTTTGGACCATAAAATATAGCATTGCAACAAATAGAAGCGGAGAGGTAACCATAAATGTTATATGTATTGGAACATACTGTCGACAGTCTTCTGTCTACAGTCGCGGGCCGGTCCGTCAGGAATAATAGCACACTCTCGCAGAAAATCGACGTCTGAGTAGTAGCAAATTGTTATTGTACTTTGTTCGTTGAGCGAAAGGGCCGGCAACCCAACTTTCTGAGGGTATCTGCCTGTGGTGGCATTTGGTGATACCTTTAATATCACTCAACCTCATTGCACGAATTCGCACTCCCTTCACATTCGTGACGGTAGACAACGGCCTAGCAAAGGTTTATGAGTGGCAGCAAAACTTACTATCAAGTGTTTGCTTGTTTGCCACCAACAGCAATTAAAAAAGAAATATCTGGTTGCTCGGTATATTTTTTTTAAAGTATATTGTATTTTTGACGAACTTATTTAGATATATATATATATATTAATAAAAAATAAAAATGATGAAATAATGAAAAAATATAAAAAAATTACAAAAACAATTAAAATAACACCGAGGTTTGATCTCACGCTGTTTGAATGCGACTAGACAACTTCCCAACTGAGCTATTGTCATTCAGAGAATGTCAATAATATTTTATGTCATTGTATGGATTAGCTAAAAACACCGACAAAACAACATTTTCTATAAAAACTTAGTTAGGTCGTTTTTTTAGCCTCGAGTAGGCCAAATTTCATCAAAACCCTAAAAAAATGCAAATAAATGGCGTAGAACATAAATCCGTTTCTTTCGTTGTCTTTAACAAAAACATTTTTTTTTTGTACAAGTTAGGATAACACGTAGAAGGTAAAAATATTTACCATTTTGGAATACTGAAAAATTTAGTCAACTTTTGAAATTACTTGCCACTATGGTTACGGTACATTTTTTTACAGCGTTGTGTTAAAGTCCAATGATTAACGTTTTCTTCCAAAAAATTCAGGAATAGTCATAACAACATATTTTTTTATGTTATTGTAACATGTCCAGTTTTAATTGTACTTGTGGTCGATAGTGCAGTTATCTGCGCTTCCAACAAGAAATATCCGATGCAAAACTAGCCCATTTGTCGTTATAGTACTTGAAAATATCGTACAAGGTCTGAAAATATTTATTTAATTGCATAGATAGTGTCTGCATACTATGTCCCTTAGTCATCTATTACGACACCCACGTGCAAAAAAGAGCGTGGTGAATTGTATTCTTACTCCGTCACCACATGGAAATCAGGCATCTATACTAGTATATATTCTTTTTCTTTTTTTTAAAGACGTCTTCACCCCGAGGGCTACCACGTACTAAGGAAACTATTTTTATATTGCAGGGTACTTTAAAAACATACAATTCTTCAGAACAACAATTTGTGAATTACACAAAGTATTACAATTCATCACCTATCTTATAGGTACGTGGGTATTGTAAAAGATGACTGAGTCATATAATATGAATGTAACATCTATTCAAGAGTAACAACTTGAAATCAAACCCTATACCAACCTGTCTGACCAGTACGATAAATTAGGTTAATTTCTTTCCTATTATGGAAAAGGCTTGACCAGATCTGCGACGTGTATGATTTGAAATGATGATGGTGATTGTCATGCGTAGGAAGCGAACCCTCAACACTGGGCACGGTTAGTCGATATATTAACTACTACACCATCTATGCATTCATATTCGGTAAACTAATAAGTGGATATAAAAATAGAATTTATATTATTTTATACAATTTTTATCTATATTAACTATTATAATACCTCATAGTTTATCTATTAGGTGACTGGTTACGAAAACTATATGTCACCATCCCTTAGTTGCCTGTGGGAGTCGTAAAAACAGACTAAGTGATTAGCAGGAACATAGATAAACATTCACATTCCTGTGAAAGTTGAACATAACATGAGTCCTGAATTTTAAATTGGCCATTTAACATAGTGATGTATCAGTGAAAATTCTATATAATTTCATACATTATTAGTTTTTATGTGATGTGGACAAGAACAAACGCTCAGATAAAAAAAAAAACAATATCCTGGCTCCATTATTGTAATAAAGATTATCCATTAAACTGCGTTAGAATCAAAAAAAAGTCTCTTTTTTTGAGTAAGTACATCTAAAAAGTTTCGTTGATAGATAAAAATCCTTCTTTATTTTCATTGCAAGTCGTCGGAAAAACATTTTTTCAAATTTAGCTTTTCGTTATCTTATAGAAAATTAAATTCTCTACAAAAAAGGTCTCTCTCATCCGTTAAAATTGTTAGTTAATTTATTTAATTAATTACAATTTTCGTTTTTTAAAGATTTGTAACTTTTTCCTATGCGTTTTAGATGTACTTACTAAAAAAAAAAAGGATTTTTTTCTGACGCTGTCTATTATCCATATTATTTTTCTTTAATGTTTATAATGCCTAATATTTTTTGATTATAAGTTACGTAAGCTGCGAGATAGCCATTACCGTTGTCAATTATTTTGTAATGACTGTAAATTCTTCCATGTTATAACGGAGTAAATATACAATTCATCATATCACTCCTTATCAATGGGTTGGCCACAGGTGACAAGGGACTTGGTACCGGTAGTTAGCCCAATGGCGAAGGAGAGGAAATACAGTGGGTTATGGGGCCGTGCGCCGCCGTTTCGTCGGACAGAATGGACAGCGTTAACCAGATTACGATTTATGGTCATATAGAACGCTTTTATCCGCAGTACATTTGCGCATCCTGTAAATTTTGTATACATAATTTTCATAATGATCGGGTCTAAAATATCTAATAACTTCAGTGGAGGGAGCTTGTTTGCGAATTTCTTACCGAGGATATTTTCAATATAAATTTTCGGCCTGTTAACAGTGTAAGATTATAGTGCTTACCAGCCCTTTTTTTCAAATGGACGATTGTAAAAGCTACTAAGAGACACAAGCAAGATATTGCATAGGAAAGAAATCTCGGTTTTAAACCCTATACACGGGCCTACCAGTATGGTATACTAGGTCAATTTCTCTACTACTGTTGATGAGGCTCAAGCCTAAGACTGGGACATGTACGAGTTGAAATGGTCATGACAATGATGATGAGAATAAAAATATATAACATAAAAAACGAGTCTATATATATGTAAGTCTGTGGCAGGTAAGCGATCAATCTTGCGCGGACGCAGCATAATGTCCGGTACTCGAGTGAAGGCGGTAAGATAGTGATCTAACTTACAACTCTCAGCTTTTATATGTTGAGAATTTGAAACTTGGTTCAAAACTACTTTCATTTTTTGTATTTCCTAACATGTAAATTTTAATAGAATTTTTGGTACTAATTTTGTATTCATTTCGCAATAACTAAACTGTGTAATTTATAAAATAGTGGTAATAAATGTCAGAATACCTCATATTCGAAACGATCCTTGCCGACTTTTTCGAGTGGACCATTCCAACCGTTTCCGTGTGGTGTCAGAGTAAGAATACAATTCATCACTCTCTATCTTATACGTGGATGTCGTAAAAGACGACCAAGGGATATAATACGCAAATAACACCTATGCAAGAGTAGCTAAACTCTAAATAAAACCCTATACCAACCTGTCTGACCAGTAAGGTCAATTTTCCTTCTATCGTGGAGGAGGCTCGAGCCCAACAGTGGGCCGTATATGAGTTGAAATGATTTCGATCGTTCCAAGATGACCATTCGGAGTAGCATTGTCGTGGAAATGCCTATGTATAACAACAGTCTACGGGCTGATGGAAGTGAACATGGACCTCGTATTTTACTAGTATTAAGGAAATGCTAATCTCTTTTTTGCGTGCGTATCTTAAAATACTATTAAATGTATATCTCCAATAGATAAAAATAGTGTAAGATAAGGAATGCTTAAAAGGAAACCAGATCCTAATCTACCTATCCTGACCAACGTACTAATATTGAACTACAAGGTTCAGTACCTGAACCTTCATCAGCATAACAGATGAAAGTTCTCAGTTTATTCATCATTCCAGCTTATATATATCCCACTGTTGGGCTCGGGCCTGCTCCGCAATGGGAATGGGAATTTACTGTCCGGTGCTCAACACAAGGAAAATAATTATTCAACATATATTTAGAATAGGGAAATTTGATTATGCCTTGTCTCAGTCCTCGAATGTTCACAAGACTAGTTCTTGTAGACTAGATGATCTTCAAACTACGCTCAAGGATAGCTTTGTCTTTATTCTATTGACGCGATTTCATAAATGTGCTACTACCGGTTCCAATTATTAATCTAAACCATTCACATATCCATCGGAACAGTCACAAAAATCATCAAAGTCGGTCCAGCCGTTTAGAAGGAGTTCAATTACAAACACACAAAAAGAAGATTAATATATAGAAAGATTTTTTTAAGACAATATCCTGCACTAAGGAAATAATCCTTATATTGCGAGGGAAGTCCCTATAAACATATGATTACCGGACACAAATGACATCCAGACTCAGAACAATAATTTGTGGATCGCACAAAATGTTGTACTGCGTGGTATTCGAACCCGCGACACTAGTATGGCAAGTCGGTGTCATAACCACTACGTCATCTGTGCAGTCTCATAATAATATAATCTGATAAAGCAAAGATGAGTTGATCAATTAAGATTATTTTAATTTTGAAAGTATAACACTACTTTTAAATACATGGTTTGAAAGGCGATTATGAAATTGAACATTAACTCAGTAATCGAAGTACGGCAATATACTGTACACTGGTAACAGAAGCTAGTTATTAGCTTCGCTGGTCTGGGAAGTGTTCGTTAGGTTTTAAAATTGGCATAAAATATGTTGGATTAATATCTATGACAATATTACAGTTCATCAATAATTAAATAAAACTTAATTTAAACATCTCATTGGAGCCTACATAAGTCCCACTGTTGAGCTCGGGCCGTCTCCACATATGGGAGCAACATTGACCTGTTATACCGCGCTGGTCAAACGTGATGGCTTAGGGTTTTATGTCGAGTTTTCCTTCTCTTGCATAGATATTAACTGCGTATCATATCCCTAAGGCATCTTTTACGACACCCACGGGCAACAGAGGGGGTGATGAATTTTTACCATAGGGAGAAAACTCAATTTAATAAATAAAGTTCATCTCCCATCGAGGCTGAGATTTGAATGATAGGGGAAATGAAAACAATACTAGAGTTTTCTGCAGATTGCCTTAATCGCCGTGAATTTTCAAGATTTTTTATCAATAAGCTAAGGAGGTTGGAATCTTGGCCAGTTAAATTCGAACTAATAGGTGGAATTAAGAAATAGTTGGCTTTCACCACAATATTTGGTATTAAATCGTGAGAATATAAATAAAACACTAAAACGTCTCAATGGCAGTCACTTTTTGAATCTGTAGTAGTACAATAGACTTTTTTTTTATTGCAAACGGTGGCAAACGAGCAAACAGTACACCTGATGGTAAGTGTTGCTGCCGCTCATGGACCTTTATAGGGTCGCTGCCTACCGCGAAGAAAGTGAAGGGAGTGTGAATGCGTGCATTGAGGCTCGGTGATACCAAGGGCACCACCAAAACCCTCCACACACAAACACCCTTAGAAATTTGGGCTTCCGGCTCTCCCGCTCACCGAACGAAGCGCAGTAACAAATTGCTACTACTTAGACGTCGATTTTCTGCGAGAGTGTGGTACTACCCCGGACGGACCGGCCCGCGGCTGTAGACAGATAACTGTCGACAGTGTGGTCCTACCACTATTGTATTAATTTAAGTTTTTTTTTTGGGGTTGGGTTACGGTCGGCACACTCCTAGCACCACTTCGTCCGGGGCGACAGAGGGGCGTAAGCACGCACACCCGTAACCCACTAGTATAGCACGTCGCCTTCGTCATTGGGTCGACCACCGGTGCAGAGTTCATTGACTTTTTTTTTGTTTTTGGGGTGGGCTGCGGTCGGCGCGCTTCCGCACCACTCCGTCCGGGGCGACAGAGGGGCTTAAGCACGCAACACCCGCAACCCACTCGAACACCACGTCGCCTTCGTCGTTGGGCCGACCACTGGAGCAGGGTTACTTGTCATCAGTGGTTGGCCCGACGGAATACCCCCTACCCGGGGTACCCTCCCATCGACCGCCGTCCCCCCCTCGGGGAGGACGTTGGTCTTTCCTCACGCGGTCGGCCTCTCGACGGGTGACAGAGTTCATTGACTTCAGTGGTCGACCCGACGGAATACCCCAAGGGAGTACCCTCTCCCGTCGACGTCCTCTACTGGGACACCGAATGCTGTCGCGAGGGTAACCTCTCCGCGGGTGCCCGGACTAAATCCCCAGTCCGGTATTTATGATATAATGCAAAATTGGTAGTATGTACAGGACTTATACATAATTAATCTCCGCTCATATACATCACACTGCTGGACTCGAGTCTCCTGCACAATGGAAGAGTAATTAATCTGTTACACCACGCTAGTCAGACGGGTTGATAAAGGTTATATTGAAACTTTTTTTACTGCTGATAGTAGCAAAGCAGCTAGCAACGCACCTGATGGTAAGTGATATTAACGCATATAGTCCTTCGTATTACCTGAAGTTACTTTGCAAAATTTATTTAATGAAGAAAGTTTTTTTTTTTAATCTCTTTTAAAGAAGGATATGTCACAGCGTTTGGGCAACACAGCCACAGTTCATTCATTCTAGATCTACCACTTAAGAGAATAGATGGCTGGAAACGTACATCAGTCCGCCCGTGACCATGAACGCTGTAAAATTCGAAAGGTCGGATAATCAAAAATCAAATTCAAACGCGATAAAATCCGTAAAATAGTTTTATTTATAATGTGTAATACTCGCGTAAATATCAGAAATCATTCTAAAAACGTACCTACAGTTATCCGTGTGGTGACGGAGTAAGCCCACAATTCACCATATCCTATCTTACCCTTGGATGTCGTGAAAGACGACTAAAGGATATAACATGTCGGGTTGATCACTGAAGACAAACTGAAACTCGGCACTGGTGATCAGCCCAACGACGAAGGCGACGTGCAATGGGTGGGTTACGGGGCCGCGCGCCGCCCCTCTGTCGCCCCGGACGGAGCCGAACGGCGGGTGCACTGACCGTAGCCCACCCCAAAAAAGGGATATAATCCTATACAAACATGTCTGACCAGTATGGTATGGTAAGTCAATTTCCCTTCTATTGAGGTGAAGGCTCAAGGCCAGCAGTAGGACATATATGAGCTGAGACAATGACGACGACCTACACTTAAAGACCGTAAGGTTTTCAGGTGAAATCGATGGACATTCATATGACGTGTTTACGCTAACACTATATCTGTAGCTATTTTAATGTCACTGTGTCGATAGATTTCAAAACCAGATAAATGTGAAAAGACTTTATTTACAAATTTTAATTTAAGTTCAATTAATATGAATATCTAAAAATAACAACTGTTTGTTTATTGTTTTAAGTTTTCACTTCTGTCGATAGTTCTCCAAACTGCTTTATGTTTTTGTTTTACTACTGGTTAACTCCGCTGTTAAGGTACTAATAATTAGCCACGGGACAGTGATGGATAGACGTTCTTTTCCATCATTTCAAAATAGTAACGGATATCCGTTATGTATCACCTAATACAATCAATCATGTGTTGGATAGTTATTTAATGAGGTTGATTTTTATTTTTTGCAATCGCACTTCCCGTCTTTGAATGCGTCTTGTCTTTATATTATAAGCGAAATCGAAATGCCACATTGGCTAGATAGGTTGCCTTAAGACTTAGTTTCGAGTTTTATTTCTTTAGTAGACATTTATCGGTTTATATCTTTTAGTTGCAACATTCTTGCAGAAGAAGGAATCAATTGGTTTTTCCTCAACTGATTTTTACGACTTAAAAGTCAACGTTGGTAACACAATGTATTTTTAATTATTGCTCTAGTCTGTTATTCTGTCGGTTCGTGAAATCTTCCTTACTTCATCATTGAATTCCATTTTTCGTGTAGTGACGGAGTAAGACGGTCAAGGACCCTAGGGGCTGTTACATAGGCAGAAAGGTGTAACACAGTAAAATATAAGACTCCAAGTTATTCTACCATCTTAAATATTTAGTCGGAATGCGATTAAGAACGCCCATACAAAATTATCATCATCATTTCAGCTACACTGCCCATTATTGGGCTCAAGCTTCCTCCACAACAGAAAGAAAATTGAGCTACCACGCTGGTCAGACATGTTGGTATAGGGTTTTATTTTAAGGTTTCCCTCTCTTGCATAGATGCTATACTCATATTTAATCCCTTTTTTTTTTTTTTTTGTGGGTGGGCTGCGGTCGGCGCGCCTCCGCACCACTCCGTCCGGGGCGACAGAGGGGCTTAAGCACGCAACTCCCGCAACCCACCCAAGAACCACGTCGCCTTTGTCGTTGGGCGACTCCTCTTTTACGACATCTATGGGCAAGTAATAAGGTGATGAATTGTAATCTTAATCCGTCACCACACGTTAATATTACATACAAAATAATTCCTATAAATTGTAGTAACACAAGATATTCAACAGTTATTTTAACATCTGTGAAATCGCGAACATAACTAGTATAGTATATGTATGATGTTCAGGTCATCGAGTCAACATACCTTCTATAAATGGCCATTACTTTGTATGGCATTTGAACGCAGTTTACGTACGACCTGGTTTTTATATGTCTCACGTATTTTCTCTTAGCAATAAAAATAAACATGACACTTTAAAAATTATTGTTATATTACAACATCTGTTTCTTGTTACATATTACTGGATTTATCCGTATGTGATAGTTTGAAGCCTGTCGCTACCCCCTTAGATTTCCAGAAAAATCGTAAAAATCAGTTAGGGCCACCAGGGGAGTGATATTCTCTAGAGAAGTTTATAATAATTAAATGTAAAAGCTTAACAGCGTATTAAGGGTAGTAATCATGCAATTACCTGAGTTACGTAGAAAACTACCTTCCACGTGTGTGTAGAAAACCACTACCTATGCACCGATATCATGGAATCGATATCAGTGGTCAGACTAAATGGTAATGGATAGATAAAAATCGCATAGGACCATTCGCTCGAGATGTACAGATAATAAATGAATGTTTTTTTATTGCTATCGATGGCAAACGAGCAAACAGTACACCTGATGGTAAGTCATGCTGCCGCTCATGGACCTTTGCTCGGCCGTTGCCTATCGTGAACAAAGTCAAGGGAGTATGAACGCGTCCATTGAATTTCGATGATACTAAAGGCATCACAAAAGCCCACCACACGGAAACACCCTTAGAAAATTGGGCTTCCAGCAGTCTCGCTCACCGAACGAAGCGCAGTAACAAATTGCTACTACTTGGACGTCAATTTTCTGCGAGAGTGTAGTACTATCCGAAACGGACCGGCCCGCGGCTGTAGATAGACGACTGTCAAACTGTCCCCCCAATCCGTCAGGGGTGACAGTAAACATGGCGCGCAATTCCAAACCTGTTTTCCACACTGCCTTTCATTCGCCGTGCGGGCGGGCCACTGGTACCCATCCTTGTCATCAGTGGCCTCCAGTCACCACATGGATAATTATTGTTTTAATGAAGGCTTTTTTATTTTGCTGATAGTGGCAAATGAGTAAACAGCACTCCTGATGGTAAATGATCTGCCACTCTTGAAGCTTTGCTAAGCTTTTACCTACCATGAAGAAAGTGAAGTATCTAAGTTGTGTTCGTTAATTGCGTATTTGTAAAGAGTTATAAGAATAATTACCTTAATACAAAATTGTCTAAATAAAATTTTACACTTCGTCTATTCTTACTTATATTACAACATGAGGGATATATCACGTCAAGACAAAACTTCCTTATTAGCTCTATTACATAACGTACCATCATTACTAACATATAAATGTTACTTATCTATATTTGATACCAATAGCCTGTTTAATCAACATATAAAATAAATGATAGACAACAGATTCTCATTTAATTAAATGTAGACTGTATCAATTTGCTCTAATCAGTGTGGCCAAAATATAATCTATTTAGAATAAAAAATAAATTAAATTCATGGCCACTGTGATTTTAATTAAATTTAGTTAAAAACTGACTTATTTAAAACAATAATAACAGTATTGTATTGTATTTAAAAATAAAGATATGATTTATTATATTTGAACCACATTAGCACTTTTAACGAAACTAATTGCAGTTTTAAAAATGTTTATACTCGAAGAAAACGATTGTGTTATAATATTTAAGATGATTAAAAAATATAATAAAACAATCTTGTATTTTACAATATAAACTTCAAAGTGAACGAGTTTTAGCAGAAATATGAAAATTTCCATTGCCACTTTATAATTAAAAAGAAACAAATTCTTACTGAATTTGAATTTTTGGTAATAGCTTATTCGAAATAAAAACTATTTATATCTAAAAAAATATAAAGCAAATCTCGTTAATTCTTTATTGATATTACCTGAACTATTAATGCGTACTATTAAATGGGTATGGCTACACTGTCTGTTTTAAATAGAAAAGGTTTATATGAAAGAAGAAATAAAAAAACAATTATTAATACAATACAAACATATAAAAGAGAATACAACCTTTCGCGATAAAGTTAAATGTTTATGTGGTTGTCGATTATTACATTCGATATTTTAGTTGACTCTGTTAAATTTAATAATTTTGACAGCATTTTTGTAAGGTCTGTATTACCTTAGAAGTTGCTGAAGTGTAATTAATATAAAGCAGCAGTGATTTACACAAATTTTTTCGCCACGAATATCCTAGAAGAATCTTTTGATGGTCTCGCCATCGCACTGTCGAAGGCTCTGTTTAATAACAATTTCATAACAACTTATTTAATATTATTAACAGTAGAATGAGCCTGAAGATGACATATACTGCTTTAAAAAGCTGAAGAACAATAAACAGCAGTTCCCAGCAGAAACTTATTGCACCAAATACGATCGCCAACCGTTCTTTCAAGAAAAACCATAAAAATTTAGTGTAAAAGTCTCTGTAACTGTGACATAAATTTCTTTTGCTTAAAAATAAAAAGTAAATGTATACGCAACAACTAACAATATTTATCGCGTGTTACGCATTTCAAGGCACTTTAGTGAATCAGATGCGTGACTCATCACTATTGACTTAAGTATGTTTGTTTGTACGGTTTCTTTGTATTATGTAACTACTATCATGTTCTACTTTGTAACACTATTCACTAAGCCTTTATTAACTGACATGTTTGTAGGTTTATATGGAGCTCATTTTTTGATCGTTGGATGCAAGCAGCACAGGATCTCACTCTATAACGTAACAGGAGGGAGGCCTACCTAAATATTACTCTATTAAAATTTGGCTGCCTCAAATACATTTTTTATAAGTTTTTGCAAAGTACTTTTTTACTCGTCTAGCAATGTTAAAGCCCCGCCTATATCGTCAGGCTTATTTTGTATTCATTAAACATTACACTGCAACATATAAAAATTACATATTGCCTCAAACATATTTTTGGAAAATATTAAAAAAAAAATTAGGTGTTGATTTAGGCCCGCCACTCACCCACCAGGTCTGCTATTCTGTATTGAGGTATAATAGGAGAGGTATGTGCCAAGTTTTCAGCGTGCTTCAAACACCTACCCAAAAATTGGTACCAACTCTCGGACCATTACAGCTGGAGACGAGTCTCTTCTACTTAGGAGGCTTAGTACCCTCTATGTAGGTCAGACATATTGGTATAGGATTTAATTTTTCTTCTTCTGCATTGATATTATTTGTATATTATTATATAAACCTTGGTCTTTTATGACAGCAAATAGACTACTATAAGTAGAACTTGAAATCATATCTAGTGAAATCTTTACTCCGCGTGGTGACAGAGTAAGAGCACAATTCACCACCCCCTTTCTTGCCCATGAGTGTTGTAAAAGATGACTAAGGGATGTTATATACATATAACATGTAGGTAAGAGAAAGAAAACTCGAAATAAAACCCTATATCAACACGTCTGGCCAACGCGGTATAGTAGATCAATTTTCCTCCTACTGTGGAGGAGGCTCGAGTTCAACAGTGGGACGTATATAAGCTGCGATGATGATAAAAATCTCTTCCAATTATTTTTTACTAGGGTCGGCGACACTAAAGACATCAAAACACACCACACGTAAACACCCTCAGAAAGTTGGGCTTCCGGTTGTCTCGTCATACTTGGCAGGTGAATTGACTTTTCCAGTTGGTATAATAGTTTCCTAAATTAATCCTGATACCCATTCTGTTGGTGATCCCCTAATCGGTTTTATACTATTTCCACGCTATATGCCATATTATTTTCAAAACACATCAGATATATCTTTCTCTATATAAAAGAGTTCAACGCGTTTGGTGTGCAGTGCAACCTATTAAACATTTTATAATCCAAACATTTGGAGTTTTTCACTGTTTATTACTAGACCTATTATTCACCATAGAGTAACATAAACCACGTATGCTACCTGTATCCATCATCTTTCTATAATTTAGATCTAGTCATAAGTTCATGTAATGGGAAGCAATGCCAGATTGCGATATTTATTTCGTGGTTATTACTTGAGAATCTATTATGATTAACAGTTTCAGAACTTGGCCTCATGTTATTTTAACAGGTAAGGAAGTCTCCCTACAAAGTTGAAATAATTTCATATTAAAAGTAAATTCCTGCAACTTCTATGGGAACTTAATTTAAGGGAATATACAAATATATATATATATATATATATATATATATATATATATATATATATATATATATATATATATATATATATATACATATATATATATATTATATTCTAAAATTTGGTTATAAGATCGACATTTAGGGATCACTTTTTCGTGTCATAAGTTATCACATACATTGGCTATAGACCTACGCTTTTTTAGTCCAAATAATAATTTCATTTCGAGTTTTCGTTCTCTTGCATAGATGTTATGTGCATATTATATCCTATAGTCGTCTTTTACGACATCCACGGCCATGATAGGAAGTGGTGATATGTAATTTTGCTCCGTCACCACACCGAAAACCCTATACCAACCGGTCTGACCAGCATGGTATAGCAAGGTCAATTTCCCTCCTATTGTGAAGGAGCCTCGAGCCCAACAGTGGGACGTAGATGAGCTGAAATGATGATGATGATAACATCTATGTATATATTATTTGCAAATTACTAGTATTAATAATATTAATATAATATTAATTTCCGTGTGATGGCAGAATAAAAATACCATTCTGCACTCCCTGTCTAGTCCATGGATGTTGTAAAAGACGACTAAGGAATGTAATATTCATATAACATCAAGAGAAGGAAAAATCGAAATAAAACCCTATATCAACCTTTCTGTATAACAAGGTCAATTTTCCTCCTATTGTGGAGGAGGCTTGGGCCCAAAAGTTAGACATATATGAGCTGAAATTATGATGATGATGACTGGTATTAATAACACCCATAGGCAAGTAAGAAGGTAGTAAAATTTATTCTACGCCGTTATATGAAAAAAAAATTAACCTAGTATACTTTGCATGGGCGGTTATTTACTTAAAACATTACATTATACATGATAACTCTACTACGATTACATTTTCACAGTTAACTAGTATTTTACACTTCACTCTCACGTAATTTAACTCACCTAAATGTCGTAAGAAGGCCGCCTACTATGCATATAGTTAGTATACATTAACAACTGTATAACGTTTACTATGAATGAAATTGTTTGTAGTAAAACAATTATATTTATTCTCACGATAATTGCCTAAACAGGCCGACTGTTCTTTCTAAGATGCATTAAATTATTGATTTAATTTTTAATTATTTTACATTTAAAATGTTTAAATTTTTTTCAAAGAAAATTATTTGATAATGAAACAGAGATTATCACAGCCAGATCTTGAACTTAGATCTACCAACGTATCACTCGACACCCTAGCAGGGTTCATCCATTTCACCTGGAAACATTATAGTTTTCAACTGTACATTTCTAGCGATAATTTCTCCCACGTATGTACAGACTCTGGAATGGACTACCTGCTGCTGTGTATCCCGTGCGCTATGACATTTCCTTCTATAAACGAGGTCTAACAAGAGCATTTTCTTCGCAGTAGACAACGACCTACCTGTGCCTCTGATATTGCTAAGGTCCTTATGCAGTACCACTTACACTTACAGGTGTGCTGCTTGATCGTTTGTCACCATTGGCAATAAATTAAAAAAAAAATAAAAAATCTATTAAAAATCCCTTTGCGCTTTTTTTTTTATTGATCTACCCTGTATTGTGCTCTGTGTAATTTTTTGTTATTGGGCTTTGCTACTTTGCTCTATGTAATCAATTTTGCCTTCACATTCTCGTCTATTTCTCTCTTTAAGCTTTGTGGCGACAAGAATTCTTCCAACCCTTACATTACTCATGGATGTAGTAAAAGATGACTTGAAGTTTTTCATCGACCTGAGCCAACTCCACCTGATGTAGCCAGGTCATCATTTACATTTCTAAGGACGGTTGTAATCAGCAGACGGCCAGTTACAAGACTATTGCTAATAACTTTAATATGGACTATGAATGAAGAGTGCATATTGATATCTAGTCTATATAAGAAGTGTTTTACCGCGCCATCTATTGAAATGTTTCCACATTATTCGGGTCATTAATCTTTAATTGTACAAAACACGACCGAATATTCTAAATAATTGATTATTTTGCCAGTCATGAATGAATAGTTATTATTTTTTTAAAATTGTAACATTCATTATTGAAAGCTAATATTATAGTAATTTCTGATATTTACGTGTGTTGTTATAATTTACGTATTTTATTTCGTTTCAATTTTATTTATAATAGCTGACCCAATAGACGTTGTTCTGTTAAATTCTGAAAAATAGTAAAAGGAAGTCTCCTTGAAATCGATCACAGCTCCACCTACCAATAATTAATCTAAACCATTCTCATAACCATCTGATTAACCACATAAAATCATCAAAATTGGTCCAACAGTTTTGAAGCAGTACAATTACAAACACCTGAACAGAAGATTTATCTATAGAAAGAAACTCCAAGATTTCGAATGACTTATATTGGACGTAAATCAATAATCTATAAATTCATCCATGCATAAACTAGAGAAACACATTTAACAAACGTTTCTTTTATACAAAAAACGATGAAAATAATTTTATTTCATACTAGCAGCGCCCTGCGGTTTCATCCGCATTTCATCTTCCCGTGGGAATATCGTGATAAATTATAACCTATGTATTATTTTAATATGTAAGCTATATTATTGTGAAGTTTCATCAAAATCTATTTAGTAGTTTTTGCGTGAAGGAGCAACAAACATCTTCACATTTTCATATCCTCACAAACGTTCCCATTTATAATATTAGTAAGATAGGAAGGATTGCGTATGTGTATTTCCTTTTGAAGATCGTGTATTCAAATGCTAGACCGAAGAAAAGGTCAAGTGGACCACCCAGTAATATTGAAGTGATATCATTTTAATATAAGGACTAACGCAATATAATGTTTCCTACGTGCTTTTACACGCAAACAGCGTATAAATAAATGCTAATAAATATGTCACACAATCGTTGGATCACTTAGAATTAAAATTGGATATAATTTTTTATTATATTTATATTACGTTTTTATTTTGAAATGAATAAGTACAGTGCAAATGCAATTTTTTTAGTCTGTATGGATCTTTATATATGTATTTCTTGTGAGGAAAGACCGACGTCCCCCCCTCGGGGACGATGGGAGGGTATCCCGCGTAGGGGGTATTCCGTCGGGCCGACCACTGACGACAAGTAAACCTGCTCCGGTGGTCGGCCCAATGACGAAGGCGAGGTGGTTTTCGGGTGGGTTGCGGGAGTTGCGTGTTTAAGCCCCTCTGTCGCCCCGGACGGAGTGGTGCAGAGGCGCGCCGACCGCGACCCACCCACAAAAAAAAAAAAAAAATGTATTTCTTGTGTACGTGGGTATGTAACTGAACTCCTAAACGGCTGGACCGATTTTGTTGAAATTTTTTTTATGTGCTCAAATAGATTCAAGGTAAGTTTAATTTGAGAATTGGAACGTTAGTTGATGCTGTGATCTATTTCAAGATCATCTCATCATCTCAGACCATTCAGAAGGAGAGAAATTGACCTACTATACCACACTAGTCAGATGTATTGATATAGGGTTTTGTTTAGAGATTTCCTTCTCTTGCATAGATATTATATGCATATTGTAGTCTTTTACGTCACCCACAGACAAGGGGGTGGTGAATTTTATTCTTATTCCATCATCACATGGCATAGTATTCAAAGAAATCTATTTTTTTTTTAATTTATACAGTTCAGCGTCAGCTAGTTACAAACTAGATCGAAATATGTGTGTGTTATAAACCGAGTGTGAATAGTAGACTGGGCCAAAAAAAATTAACAATTTTTTTTTTTAAGTAGGTATATCGAAAATATTACTTGGGATGACAAAAAAAAAATGTTGTGAGAATTTGAGCCCTTAATATTTATATTAAGAGGTCTATCATCGCAACTTTTGTTTTTTTTTTCCGGAGCGGGATTTTGTCTCATAACTCCTAAACTGTCGAGGTAAATGAAATTGACTAAGAGACATTTTTCAAAGAAAATTTAATTGTCTACAAAAAAAGACTGATTGAAATTTTTTGTCAGATGAATCGTATTCTCATAACCGCGCCTTGAAAATTGGTATGATTTCAGAATTTGATTATTAACTTTAGGCTTTAGTCATTCACTTAAAAATTAGTATCCGGAAAAAATTCAATAGAGATTCTTTAAGGGCATTAAATTTCCTACAAAAAACGTCTCTTAACATTTTTAGATGACAAAAACCCGCTCCGGAAAAAAAAATCTAAAGTTGCGATGATAGACCTCTTAATATAATATAATTAAGGGCTCAAATTCTCACAAGATTTTTTTTGTCATCCCAAATAATATTTTCGATATACTTAAAAAAAAAGTGCTGTGTGGTAGCGGCTTCGAATACTACCAATCCTTGCTTTGCTCGTAGGTGTCGTAAAAGACGACTAAGAGCCCTAGATTGACCCGGACCAACTCCATCTGGTACCATTTGGGTCAACGATTACATTCCCAAGGAGGGTTGACGTCAGGCAGGCGGCCGGTCATAAAAGTCATTGCCGAAACTTTTGCAATATGTCAAAACAGATGACATATTGCGTCGACCCCAAGTAATTGGGATAAGAGCAAGATGATGATGATGACTTAAAAAAAAAATATTTGTTATTTTTTGACCCAGTCTAGTGAATAGTGCGATACTTGCACAGGACAAATACTTGTGGGATGCGCATATGATTTTTGAGTCTGTGTGTTGTTTGTTTCTATCACTTATAGCCTTGCAATCCTGTTATATTTTACAAAAAGAAAAATAATATGACAGCAAGAAATAACGAGAAATAACGTGAAAGTAACGCATTTTTATTCTATTTTCCAAGTTAAATGTGCCGATAATCAAGTGAATCTAAGCCTAATATTGTGTAAAGACTTTCTTCAAAATCAATAACTTATTATAATTATTGTTGATCACTTCGCAAATATTTGTCAGTACTTTCATCTCAATATTACTCAACTATGTCAACACTTATAAACGGAGTTTCAATAAGTCAACATATCTACTACTTTTTTTCTGATTTAGAAAGTATATAGTTATATCCGTGTTATATATTAAACGTGGAGCCATGGGATAAAATTACAGTGGTCACCATCCTTGATACTATCATCACCTTAACGAATATAGGTCCCACTATTGCACTCGAACCTCCTCCAAAATAGGAGGGAAATGGACCTTACCCTACCATACTGGTCAGATATGTTGGTACATACGTATTACATCCCATAGTAATCTTTTACGGTAAGATAGGGATTGGTGATTTGTGTTCTTATGCCGTCACCACATGGAAAACTCTAAATAAAACCTTATATTAACCCCTTACTTAGCTGTTTGTAAAAATCCAGCCAATTAGTCTACTAAGCGTGGCAATTACGCCACAATCATAGTGAGGGAGACTTGAACCTAATATTGAATAACTAGCAACCCACCCTCGCTTCGCTTCGGTTTTAGTCACCTTACCCGCCTAGTTCCCTTAGAAGGTAAAATTGACAAATGCTCTTTATTCAGTTTTACTGAAGAGTATTTTCCGTGTGATGACGGAATAAGAATACAATTCACCATCCCCTCTCCTACCCGTGGCTGTCATAGGAGATGACTAAGAGATTATAATATGCATACAATCTACATCTATGCAAGAAAAGAAAAGCTCGAAACTAAAACCTATGGCAACACGTTTGACCAGCATGGTGGCCTATAGTAGGTCAGTTTCCCTCTTATAATGGAAGAGGCTCGAGCCCAACAGTAGGATGTATAATGGTTGAAATGATGAACGAAGAGTCCTCCTCATACAAACTTTGCTACTGCGGTTCACCTCTTAGGTGTTGAATTCCAAAATATCCTATCTTAATGGGTCATACGTCACAAAATAAAATTACGGCCAAAATTGCATGTTTATAGCTTCAGTAGTTTCAGCTCGGCGTTAATGTCGACCAACTTCTTCATACCTATTTACCCCTACCCTTCGAGGGTGCAAATTAAGAAATGCTGAAAATCGTGTTTATTTATTTTTATTAAATAGTATTTGTGGAGAATTTGATGAAAATCGATAAGGATTTTTTTCTCCCCTTACAAACTTTGCTGCTGGGGTAAACCCCAGGGGTTAATTTCCAGAAAATACTTTCTAGTGGATCCCTACATCACAAAATAAAGTTGTGTTTCAAATTGCATGTTGCCAGCTTTAGTAGTTTTAGCTCGACGTTGATAAATCAGAGAAATTTTTTATTAATACATATTTACACCCTTAGAGGGTGAAAATTAAAAAATGCTGAAATACGTGTTTATTTATTTTTACTAAAGAGTATTTTTGGAGAATTTGAAGAATATCGATGTCGATTTTTTTTTCTGCTTATACAAACTTTGTTACTCCTAGGGGTTGAATTTCAAAAAAACCCTTTCTTAGTAGGTTTCTACGTCACGCAAAGAAACTAATGTCAAAAGTTCATGTTTATGGCTTCAATAGTTTCGGCTCTGTGGTAACTCAGTAAACTGACATCTTTCTACCTATTAGGGTACCCTCTAAGGGTGTAAGAGGATGAAAATGGACAAACGCTGAAACACATGTTTAATTATTTTTATTAAAAAGTATTTGTGCTTAATTTGAAGACAGTAGCTACAGATTTTTTTTTCTTGCCATACAAACTTTACCGTTGCATTTCACCCCCTTAGGGATGGAATTTCAAGGAAATTTTTCTTAGTGGGTGCCTACGTCACAAAATAAAACTACGGTCCAAATTTCATTTTTCTAGCTTCAGTAGCTTCGGCTCATCCTGTTCCTTTATGTGTACATTATCGTTAACGCCCCCGCAACACCCCTTGCAGGTGGAATTTCGTAAAAACCGTTCTTAGCTGACCTACACTCAACAAAAGGAATATTTCTGCCAAATTTCAAGTCTGTACGCCTTATGGTTCCAGAGATATGGTGATGAGTCAATATATCGCTCGCAAAACCCGCCTCTCCTATATATATATATATATATATATAGTATATATATATATATATATATATATATATATATATATATATATTAGGGTGTCCCTTAAATTTCAATGTCAATATATTTTTACGCATACCTTCTAAAAACTTTTGTATTGACCTAATATAGTACAGAAATAAATATTAGCCCGATTTATAAACGATAACCCGTGCCGACTTGAGTTTTTAACTTGTCCATACAAGTTGCGCGGGTGCAGCGCTGCGACCTGTTACTGCGAGTTTCAATTGTCATTTCATACGTGATTTCTAACATTATTAGTGCGTTGTTGTTTACTGTGTGAAGATGTCTGTGGAATTACGAAGTGATAAACAAAATATTTACCTTATCGGACTGCCAAGCCACCAGATAAATGGTGCAAAATTACCATCTAATCGACAAGTTCTCACTGTTTTATTTTACAATATACGTGAAGTCAAGCTGACTGTTAGTGAAAGTGCGAATCTTGTTATAAGAGAGTGCATTATATTTTGCGAAAAGGCCAGAATTCCTACGAAGGCATTTCCTAACTGCGTGAAGAAACTTGTTGATTTATATCATGTTTGGAGGGAGCTGCAAAAAAACTGTAAGAAAACTCAGGTGACGTTCAAGAACCGTGAAAATAATTTTGTAAAAGACCTTGATAACTTATTTGATATTGCACATGCTGATGCCTTCGACAGAATGAAGATAGAGGAAGACAAAGATTTTTTAAGGAAACAGAGAGAGGCAGGTCGAGCGGGATGCTTAGGTGGAATTGACAAAAAATTGGCGGAGAAAGAAGAACGAGTTAGGCAAAGACGATTGGAAGAAGAGGAAAGAAAGGTAAAACAAAGAGAGTTATTGGATGTTGCATCTACTTCTTCGATAGATAGCTTGGAATGTCTGGAGAATTCGAATGAGGAACAGATTTCGAACTCTGAGCTTAGTACTCAGATTCCTTGCCCTGAAAAAGTTCTAAAAGAGGCACGAAAAGTTTCATAACTCTTAAACTGGTAGCAGCTTTAGATCGATGCCAATTAAGCATAAGAGACTCAGTTTACATTCTCCATGCGGTTGTAGAAGCGCTTGGTCTGAACAACGATGATTTTCCTATTAATAAATCTTCGATTCAGCGAAATCGTACTCAGGCGAGAAAATCCAGGGCAGAAGCAAAAAAACTGACTTCCAGAATAATTTGCCTGACGTAGTCACAGTCCATTGGGATGGAAAACTATTACCTGGATTGGATGTACGAAGTTCAAAAGAAGGACGCTTGCCAATTCTTGCTTCATTTGACGATAGAGAACAGCTTCTTGCAGTGCCAAAATTAGAGAGTTCTTCTGGAAAACATCAAGCTAAAGCCATTTCAACTGCACTCTTTGACTGGAACCTCCATGATAAAGTACAGATAATGTGCTACGATACAACAGCTTCAAATACTGGCGGTTTCAGTGGAGCTTGTGCTATTTTGGAGCAGACTTTAGAAAGGGAATTACTGCTTTTTGCTTGTCGTCATCATATTTATGAGTTGGTCCTTAAAGCTGTTTTTGAAACCAAGGTAAAGCAAATTACAAATAGCCCAGATATGCCAATTTTCAAAAAGTTAAGAGATAATTGGAAAAATATTAACACCGATAATATTGAGCCACCTCTGAATTTCGTTAAAGCACATATTGCTGAGACAAAAATTACATCTTTGTTAACTTTTTATAAGACTGAACTGGAAAAACCTTTTATTAGAGACGATTACCGCGAATTGGTGGAACTATGCGTTGTGTTCTTAGGAGGAGATACAGAGAATAAACTAAAACTCGGGGCCTGGAGCTATTTTTCAAAACCAAGACAAAAATGATTAATAATTTAAACAGAGATGAAAGTTCAGATTCCACCAAACGCTATAACCCATCGAAGGAAGAAATTACGCAAAATTTCTTTAGTAAGCTTAATATTTTCTTGTTTCTTTTTTCAAAGTTTCGTGGCTTAGTTTTTGCTTTTTCAAACTGTTTTTTCTTTCTTTCAAATATGACGCTGGATGATTTTGTGACTCAAAGAAGCAAACAATTTCTATCTCGACTGCAGATCGACGACAGTTTTCTTCGGGAGGATGTACATATCTTCTTGGGGTGACAATCCTACTTTTTTGGAAGCTAGAAGACGAATAAGTCGTTTGAAGGTCGTAAATGACACTGCTGAAAGAGCTGTTAAATTAATGCAAGATTTTAATGGACTTATCACGGCTGAAGAAGAGCAAAAACAGTTTTTGTTGCGTTGTGTTCAGGAACATAGAAATCTGACTGACTGTAAAAAAACTACACTAAAGAGAAGTTACCCTAATTAATTATTATTATAATTTGTATTTAAATAAAAGTTTATGTTGATCTTATTTTATTCTTACTCATATTTACTTTATTTGTTGCATTTTAATTAGTTTTGGATCAAACCAAAATGTCAGGCCAAAACACCATTTTTTATTAAACTTTAGAGCTCGGTCGGCACGGGTTGCAATCATGCTACAAATATGAAATTTCATATTTAAGTACATTTTAGCATTTATAAAAAAAGTAGAGGGTATGCGATTCGAAATTCTAAAAAAAATTTTTTTTTGCCATTTAAGGGACACCCTAATATATATATATATATATATATAAAACAGGTTCAATCTAAAATTTTGAAACACACATTCCTGTGAGAGACATAAATACTTGCTGAGAGATAACCAAGTAGCAACACTCTCATAGGCAAGCTACAATATCAATCGCCATCACCACTTCATAAAGGAGGTGATCATGACATTAATCTACTTTAGAATAGAATAGTACAGACCATAACAGAAAAGAAAAGAGCAGCGCAGAACAGAATAGAACAGAACGCACCTATGGTAGGTAATTATTTTTCGCTGGGAAATAAGTTTTTAGAAAATAAAACTATTTTATACAGTTCTTATCCCGTTTAAGTTCGTTTTTGCTGTTCCGATATTCAAACAATTTTTAACATATACATTCAAAAATGAACTAAAACGTTTACCATCAAATATGTCCGAAATCTAACATGCATATCTATGACTCGAAGCAAAAATATTCTCGTAGAAGTGCGAAGGGTGTTCCTCCCCTGTGAAAAAAAAATCGGTTGTCTGTAAAGTCGGTTTACTGACGATAGTTGAACGTGACAACGTCATAAGAAAATACTGATGGAATGGTTTCATTTTTCAAAAGAAAATTTTAATTTTATTTATTTGATAGATGTTTTGTATGGATCAAGCCTTAAACGGAACGCCTCAGAGCGAGGTAACACCGCATACGTCATGTTTTTTCGTGTGAGCAGCCGGCTCCTTCGAATTATAAGACGTTGTCACGTCAATAATATTTTTTGCATTTAGCGTTGTAGAAAAAGGGGTTGTAAGGTTGGGCGTTAGGATGCAATAATAAGGTTCTGACTGCTGTATAATAACTGTTCCTATATTCAATAAGTATTCGCTTATATAGACGATACATGTACTTATATGTAACTTATATACTAAACACATACACACATATATATAGAGATACACTATAGGGTCTTATGAAAAAAATGTATAAATCAATTCATCTATCGTCATCATTTCAACCCACATAAGTCTCGCTGTTAGGCTCGAGCCTCCCCCTTAATAGGAGCGAAATTTACCTACTATACCACATAGGTCAAACGTGTTCGTATAGGGCTTCATTTCAAGTTTCCGTTCTCAAGGATGTTTCACAAAGATATTTTATACATATTTAATTCCTTAGTCGTTTTTTAACATACCCACTAGCAAGAGAGTGGGTTTGAATTGTATTCTTACTACATAACGACACGGAAAATTAAATTAAATCAATGAATATCTTTTTGACCAATTGGAATTTTAATACATATTTGAGACTGACATCTGTAAATAAATATTTTGACATCTGTATGTAAACTTGACATTATAAATTTAAAAAAAATTCAATATAAGTTTAAATTAATTATAAGTAATTGAATATTTCATATGTATTATACTTTTTTTTTGTTATGTAACACATTGCATGCTGAAAGGTAAAATACAGTGATACTAAACAAAGAAGTAACTAACAACTAATGTAATTACCTGTATTTGCAATAAATTAATAATAAATAAATAAATAAACATTATCTAAAATGTTGTGTATTAATTCAATTATTGTGCGATTTTGTTTTGGAGATTTTATACATTTTATGTCATGTATTTACGCCCGAACGTTTGTTATAATTCTAACAAGATTATGATAAAATTTCCGTGTGGTGACGGAGTAAGAATACAATTCACCACTCCCTATCTTACCCGTGGATATCGTAAAAGACGACTGTGGGATATACTATGCACATAACATCTGTGGAAGAGAAGGAAAACTCGAAATAAAACCCTATACCAACATGTCTGACCAGCATGGTATAGTAGGCCAAATTCACTCCCATTGTGGAGGAGGCCCGAGCCCAACAGTGGGACGTATGTGGGCTGTGATGATGATATGATAAAATGTCGGTAAATTTAAAATTACCTGTATTAAATTACTTGTATTTAGAAGTGGTAGGACCACACTGTCGACAGTTATCTGTCTACAGCCACGGGCTGGTCCGGGCCGTCCGGGGCAGTACCATGCTCTCGCAGAAAATCGACGTCTGAGTAGTAACAATTTGTTACTGCGCTTCGTTCGGTGAGCGAGAGAGCCGGAAGCCCAACTTTCCGAGTGTGATTGCGTGTGGAGGGTTTTGGTGGTGCCCTTAGTATCACCGAGCCTCAATGCACGCATTCACACTCCCTTCGCTTTCTTCGCGGTAGGCAACGGCCTTGTAAAGGTCCATGAGCGGCAGCAACACTTACCATCAGGTGTACTGTTTGCTCGTTTGCCACCGTTTGCAATAAAAAAAAAAAAATTAATTAAGACTGTGCCCGGCTTAAGCCATCTATCCCGCTTGCCATAAACATCTATAATGGTATTTATGACTATTCACTTTTTGTATGACTATCCTTACTAATATTATAAATGCGAAAGTAAGGATGTTTGTTTGTTTGTTTGTTACGCTTTAACGCTTAAACCACCGAACCGATTTCAAAAATTCCTTCACCAATGGAAAGCTGTAATATCAGGGAGTAACATAGGCTATATTTTATCCCGGTATTCCCACGGGAACGGGAGCTACGCGGTAAAGCGACTGAACTCGAAGCGAAGCGAGGGCGGGTTGCTAGTAGTTAATAACCACAGATGGCAACCTTACTTATATTTGATTTGAGTGAAAACTTATTCTATCTAAACGAATTATGTTATATAGCTGAACCCTATATCACTGTCTGAACAAACGGCACGGTTTAAGTAGTGACTTCCCATGCTGAGGATTGTGTGTTGTATATCTGATTATTTTAATTCTCAGCCAAGAAAGTGGTCAGACGGATCGGGGTGTTGGGTTAATGGTAGCCCTAGCCAAGACGGAGTATTATTCAATGGGCTCCACTTCAGTCCTGCTATCATTGCTGTGATCAACGTCGATTCGGTTATCAACAGCATTCGGGTCTATATGAAATAGTCGGGGCTGATGCTCGACGGGCATTGGTGGTTCTAGAAGCATTTTCAACGACTTGTTGGCACGGCGTCCACCTTTTCTTGGCGCGAATATGGGTGGCCGACTAGACCGGGGAACAGTCCATCATCCGCAGAGAGACTGACCGCGCGAGGAGCGGGACGGTAGGTACTCGAAATGGTATCCCGCCGAGATGGCCACGAACAATGCTCGACCCAATGACGAAGGTAAGCATACGGTGGAAGTAAGAATACGATGGGTTATAAGGCTGCTAAATTTATTTCAATACAATGATACATGCTTTAATGTGGTAAGTTGACTTTAAAAAGATGCATTTAAAATGGATAAGAAATATTATAAAATACTTAAAATTACGCTGACTGTGCGAGGGCGACTGACGTCCTGAGAAAGTCGTTAAGGAGGGAAGGTACTCGAAATGGTGTCCCGCCAGCTGGCCACGGATGACACGGAACTCGGTGCTGGTGGCAGGGTGGGCCTAGTGGCGAAGGTGAGGCAATACGGTTATGGCCCCACACGCCGCCCTAACGTCACTCCGGACGGAACGAACGGCGGAGTGCTGAACATAAAACTCACCCAAAAAAGAAAAAAAGGGGGCCTATGCTAATTTGACGGCGTGTATGCTGTACATTATCCAAAAAAAGAAAAAGCCTATGCTAACCAGATTTTATTCCAAATGGCTATTAAAACCATAGGTGAAAAAAAGGTACAATCAGTTGATACATAAGAACAATGAACTTGGCTTTCACTATTGTAATATCCGTCCCACTTAATGTTCAAACTAATGACTTCATTCTTTTGCGTGGGATTTCCTTTTTACTGCATATCTATCTTTCCGTGTAGGGTCAAAGTAGAATACAATATATCTCCTTCGCGGTTTCTCCGTGATTAATCGTAAAACACGAGTGAGCAATGCAAGCAGATAACAATACTGTAAGATACTGTAAGATATAGAAAACTCGAAAAATACGACTATATGCCAAGCTGTCTGACTAGCATCCTCAGCCTCCTCCAGAATGGAAGGATAATTGACCTACTACTAGCCTACTACCAGACCTACTACCAGACTGATCAGACGTGTTAGTATAGGGGTTTATTTCGAGTTGCCCTTCTCTTAGCCTTTGTATATATATATAATATAGGAGGTAAATTGACTAGGTCAAATTGGAATAGGTCAATTTGACTTAGTCAAATTGACCTATTCCAATTTGACTTAGTCAAATTGACTAAGTCAACTTGACTAGGTCAATTTGACTAGGTCAGTTTGACTAGATCTGGCGGTGGCCTGCGAGCCATATTTCATTCCTCCCGCGCCCAATTGGGTGGGGGATTTAAACAACGATGTTGCTGTCCTGATTAGAGGGTGTGTCGGCCCTCCCCTCTCCGTTCTTGAGAAAGGTACTGGTTTTGTTGTGGCGGGGTGGCGGGACTTTGCCATCATTGGCTTGTATTTCTCCCCCAACCGGGTGCTGGCGGAGTTCGAACTTTTTCTAGACTCCGTCGGTGCCGCGGTTCGTCGCCACTCGCCGAGGAGGATTGTAGTCTTGGGCGACTTCAACGCAAAGTCCCAGGCATGGGGAAACCCCGTCACGAATGCGAAGGGAAGGGCCGTGGAAGAGTGGTCCAATCTCTCTGACCTGTCCCTCCTTAACAGAGGGACAGTCCACACTTGCGTGCGACATCGCGGTGGATCTCTCTTTCGCCACCCCCGGTGTCGCTCACGAGGTGAGCGGCTGGAGAGTTGAGGAAGGGGTGGAGACACTTTCAGATCATCGTTACATCCGATTCGAGGTCTCCGCCCCTCCGGGACCACTAGGGCCCCGGCGCGGAAGAAGGAGCGGGCTTCCCAAATGGGCCATTGGTCAAATCGATCTAGAAATGGCCCGGGAGGCCGTTATAGTGCAGCGCTGGGGTTCGGGGGGACAGCACATCACAGGAGTGGATAGGCTCGCAGGCAAATGGAAGAACCTCTTACAGGAGGTGTGCGATGCGGCGATGCCGAGGGCTCGACGGGGGCCGCCGCGACGTCAAGTGTACTGGTGGTCGCCCGAAATTTCTGATCTTCGGGTGGCCGCCAATCGATCGCGGCGCGCCTACGTCCGTTGTCGACAATGTAGGGACCGGGATGACGTCCTTGAGGGCCAGCTGCGGATGAAATATAAGAGGAAGAAGAAGACTCTGCAGTTGGCCATCAGCCAGGCGAAGGAGAGGGCCCGCGAGGAGCTTCTTGCGGGCCTCGATAGGGACCCGTGGGGGCGATCGTACCAGAGAGCGGATCTCCTGTCGAGGCTAATGGGGGGATTGTTCCCACGCTCCGTGAGTCACATTCCCCCACAAATGTCTTCTCGGTCGGTGGTGGAGGTGGAGACACCTATTCCCCTCATCACTGACAATGAGCTGGAAATGGCCCTCTCCCGACTTCGAGGGAAGAGAAAAGCGCCTGGTCCGGACGGTGTCCCGGGGCTAATACTCGGCATTGTCGCACAGTATTGGAAGGATGCACTCCGGGAACTGCTCAATGAGTGCCTGAGGTCCGGGCAGTTCCCGGAGCTCTGGAAGAGTGGAAGACTCTGTTTGCTGCGGAAGGAGGGTCGCCCAGTTGACTCTCCTTCCGCCTATAGGCCACTGGTACTGCTGGACGAGACAGCAAAATTATTTGAAAAGGTGCTTGCGGTCCGTCTCGTCCAGCACCTCGAGGGTATCGGGCCGGGGCTGTCGGATAAACAGTATGGGTTCAGGCGCGGCTGGTCAACTATTGACGCGCTGGCCGCCCTGAAAAACCTGGCCACCGAAGCGGTGGCCAACAAGGAAGTAATACTGGCAGTCTCGCTCGATATCAAAAATGCCTTCAACAGTCTCCCACATGAGACATTGAAGGAGGCGCTCCGATATCACGGGGTGCCTTCGTATCTCCGGAGGCTGTTGGAGGCCTACCTCGAGGGGAGGCACGTGCTCTGGACGGGCGACGACGAGCGCATACACTACCATCGGGTGGAATGTGGTGTTCCGCAGGGCTCGGTCCTCGGTCTGACCCTGTGGAACGTGGGATTTGACTGGGTGTTACGGGGTCAGCTCCTTCCCGGGATGCGGGTTATTTGTTACGCAGATGACACCCTCATCACGGTGAAGAGGGCTGACTTCCAGGCAGCCGCCCGTCTAGCAAGGGTTGGTGTAGCGCTCGTAGTTGACCGGATAGGTATGCTGGGCCTGAGGGTCTCACTGGAAAAGACAGAGGCCTTCCTGTTTCACGGCCCACGCCGAGATCTCCCCCGCAGAGCACAAATCAGTGTGTCTGGGGTTGCCGTGCCGGTGCAGACTCAGATGAAGTACCTGGGTCTGCACCTAGATAATAAATGGAGTTTCGGGCCGCACTTTGCCCAGCTTGTTCCCCGGCTCGCCAAAGCAGCCGCGGCTTTAGGTAGGCTTCTGCCCAATACTGGAGGTCCTGGATCATCTTGTCGGCATCTATATGCCGGTAATCTGCGGTCTATGGCACTGTATGGTGCACCAATCTAGACGGAGTCACTCACCGCCCCTAATAAGGCCCTGCTGCGAAAGGCGCAGCGAGCCATGGCGGTGAGAACAATAAGGGGATACCGTACGGTGTCCTGGACCGCAGCTACGCTGCTAGCAGGTGATCCACCCTGGCCACTTCAGGCTAGGGCGCTCGCAGAAGTCTACCAATTTCGCGCTATGTCGCGGAATAATGGCAAATCCATCGCCACGAGGGGACTAAATAGGGCAAAGGAAACGGCCCGAAGGGCAGTAATCCGGCGGTGGAGAGAGGAGTTGGAGTCTCCCGTAGCAGGGTGGGCGACTGTCGCGGCGATTGCGCCGCACCTCCACCGCTGGATGAATCGAAGGCGCGGCAACCTGACCTTCAGGATGACGCAGATTTAGGATGGTGCAGGTGCTTACCGGACACGGGGTCTTCGGTAAGTACCTTCATAGAATTGGTCGAGAAGAGGCCCCCGGATGTAACGAGTGTGACGCGCCAAATGACGATGCACGTCACACACTGGAAGTATGTCCCGCCTGGGGGCCTCAGCGCCGCGACCTGTCGGTGGTTATAGGAATAGACCTGTCGTTGTCGACCATCATTTCAAAGATGCTCGATAGCGACGGGTGCTGGACGTCGATGGCCTCTTTTTGCGAAGAGGTCATCTCAAGGAAGGAGGCCTACGGTTAGGAGGTCTACGATTCGCGCTACACATTGGAAGTTTGCCCCGCCTGGGGGCCCCATCGCCACGTCCTATCGATGGAATTTGGAATAGCCCTGCTGTCGTTGCCGACCATCATCTCACAGATGCTCGGCAGTGACAGATGCTGGTCGTCGATGGCCTCATTTTGTGAGGCCGTCATTTCGAGGAAGGAGGCTGCGGAGCGAGAACGCGAGGCGCTTGCCTCCACTGACTCGCTCCGCCGGCGGCAACCTGGGAGGAGAAGGCGCCAATATGCGCAACTCCTTCCACCGCCTTAAATAACAATAGGACGTGGCCAGACGGTCATGCGTTGGGGTGTCGGGAATTGAATGTCATCAGACGATCTCTCCGAAGCCCAATAATATCGCGAAAGGGGACGCTGTGGTTTTAGTGGGTATTCCGGTCACACGGTGGCTGGCGAGTCCCACATACTCCTCCGTCTGTCACCGGCGGGGGACGGTGCGTAAATGCATTTCTAAAGCGTGAAAAAAAAACGGTCAATTTGACAAGGTCAATTTGACTAGGTCAATTTGACAAGGTCAATTTGACTAGGTGATTTTAACTAGGTCAATTTGACTAGGTCAAGTAACCTCCCATTGCAGAGGTAGATCGAGTTCAGCAGTGAGACCTATATGATGATCTGTGAAATTGCCATACTTAACGTATTTTTTTTTATAGGTATGACTGCACCACCAACTGTCGTCTGTCTACAGTCGCAGGCATCCATCAAGAGTCACAATCGTTCGAGTAGCTACAATTTGTTACTGCACTTCGTTCGGTGAGCAAGAGAGCTGGAAGCCAAACTTTGTGAGGATGTTTGCGTGTGGTTGGTTTTGAAAATGCCTTTAATATTACCGACCCTCATTCCACGCATTCACACTCCGTTCACTTTCTTCATGGTAGCCAGCAGCCTTGCAAAGGTCTATGAACGGCAGCAACACTTACCATCAGGTATACTGTTTGCTCGTTTTCCACCGATTGTAATAAAAAAAAACCTTTCCAGTGTCACGGGTTCGAATCCCACGCACGTCAACACTTTGTGCGATCCACAAATTGTTATTCTGAGTCTGGATGTAATTTGAGTCCGTTAATTATATGTTTGTACAGTCCCCCGCAACATAATTATTTCCTTAGTGAAGGGTGTTACCTTCTAATTTTTTTATTACTTTCATTTTTATTACTTTCATCATACATTGGCTGTCGTAAAAGACGACTAAGAGCCCTAGATTCACCCGGACCAACTCCATCTGGTACCATTTGGGTCAACGATTACATTCCCAAGGAGGGTTGACGTCAGGCAGGCGGCCGGTCATAAAAGTCATTGCCGAAACTTTTTGCAATATGTCAAAACAGATGACATATTGCGTCGACCCCAAGTAATTGGGATAAGAGCAAGATGATGATGATGATGACTTTCATCCCATCTCATAAAATGTCCACACCACATCAAGCGCTCCCCTCTTAACTTTTCTATCACGCGCACAACTTTTGCATTTTGTACCACGTTTTCTGTACTAAAAAGCTGTCCTATTGCTATCTCTGAATTTCCCCTGTGAGTCATAAAAATCGGCTAAGGTGTCACCAGAAGGGGTAGCAGCAACCTCCAAGGATTTTCAAAACTATGTTCAAGCTACTGAAATCCACGATTTTAGCACTATTCTCTTTTCATTATTATTTCAGCCTATCGCCGTCCACTGGTGGATATAGGCCTTCCTCATATTACGCCAAAGAGTGCGTCCTGTGCCGCTTGCATCCAAAGACGCCCAGCAATTTTCACCAGGTCATCGGTCCATCTAGTGAGCGGGCTTCCTACACTGCATCGTCCGCTACATGGTCGCCACTAGAGAACCTTTCTTCCACAGCGGTTGTCAGTTCGTCGAGCGATAAGGTCTGCCCATTGACACTTCATCGTGCTAATTTTTCGTGCTATGTTGGTTACACTCGTTCTTCTGCTATTATCCATGGTCTATATCCGTATAGTCACGGAGTAAAAATACAACTCACCACCTGTTTTTTCTCCATGAGTATCGTAAAAGACAACTAAGGGATATGATATGCAGATAGCATCTGTTCATTAGAAGAAAAACTCAACATAAACACGACGCCAATAAAATTTTCCACTCATGGTAGAGAAAGCCTGGGCACAATGGTAGGAAATATACAAACTGAGAAAAGATGATGTTAATATCCAAAAGCGGTTATCGATAGCCTTAGAAATAGGCGAAAAGGTTCTTCAAAATCTGAAAAATTAATTCTCGTCCTCTATCTGATTGCTGATAAAACCCGAAACGTTCTTGGACAAGAGTTGTCTAGCAATGTGCTTCTTTTTGGTACATGGATATGGTCCAATCATACCGGTCCATTATATGTACGTAAGATCTGTGCAAAAGAAAGAAAACTCGAAATGAATCTGACCAGCACGGTATAGTAGGTAAAATTTTCTCCTATTGTGGAGGAATACTATGATTATTTTCATGCATGTCTAAAAACAAGTATAATTTCTTTTTGTCTGTCTGTTTGCTCTAGGTAGTCTTCAAAATTGCTGCACCAATTTTAATAATATGTACTACCAGATAACTATTATTCCTCTCAGCAAAATAAAATGTTGCTTTGGAAATATTTCAGATTCGACACCAAGGACGGCTTAGTACAGACTTATGCTTGGGAAATATTACAGACTTAAAATGCACCTCCAAAATTGATAGAATTTAAGCGTAGTAAGGGTGAATCGCTAGTATAAAATAATACTCTAACTGATATCAAGAAAAATAAAAAAAGAAATAAAATAAATTTAAAAATCAAAATACAAAGAAATGGGAATATAGATTATTATAGTAGGTAACGTATTCAATGGATATTATGTATTAAAATCTTTATGTAAATACTAGCATTCCACCCTCGCTTCGCTTCGGATTTAGTCGCCTTACCCGCGTAGTTCCCGTGGGAATATCGGAATAAAATATAGCCTATGTTACTACCTGCTATTATAGCTTTCCATTGGTGAAAGAATTTTTGAAATCAGTTCGGTGGTTTGAGCGTGAAAGCGTAACAAACAAACAAACTTACTTTCGCATTTATAATATTGGTAAGGATGTAAAAAATTGCTTAATATTTTATCTTCTAAAATAAGTAAAATTCAAAATTTAGAATAACCCGTGGCACGCGTGAAGCAATTAATCGAATAACCAACGCCATTTTGGAAAAGAGCTGATACTCTTACACTGTTTAACCGATATTAATCAAATATAGCTAACCACCACCTCCAGGAATCTGGCTTTCAAATGAAAAAAAAAAACGCATCAAAATCGGTCCATCTGTTTGAGAGCTACGATGCTACAGATAAACACATAAACACAGGCAAACAGATATCGCCATCAAACTTATAACACCCCGTTTTTTTTCTTCGGGGGTTACAAAATACTTAGGTACAATCTTCTCTATATATACTACGCCTGATTATGAAGCCAATATTTAAAATTTAATTTTTTACTAAAAAGCAAAAAACGTTAAAATTGTCTAAAATTATTAACGTTAAAATTGTATAAAATTTTAAGAATTCCACCAATTTCTCAAGGATACCATCATCAGATCCTGACCTGATGGCTATGAGACCACCTGGGAAGTATACCCTATCAAACAGAAAAAGAATTTTGCAAATCGGTCCAGGCGTCTTTGAGTAATCTGTGAACATACATATAAAAAAATATTCCGACGAATTGAGAACCTCCTCCTTTTTTTGAAGTCGGTTAAAAATTACATTGTTATATCATAAATCAACACACATACTAGTCAACTTATGTTTAAAACGCTTCAGAATTTGGGATGGCCAGACTATGTGTAGGCGTAATCTATTAATTAAAACATAAGTTTGGATTATATCAATAGTTTCGTAACATTAAAACGAATGTTGTCGGACAAGTCGGACACAATGTGGGGATGCAACTATTGCGTCATTCAGTGAATGTACTGCCCACTGCTTGACAGTAATGGGTAACGTCTTGTGTATATATATGCAGTAGACATAAATTAGATTACTATAGTTTTTTGAAGACAATATGTACACTAGCCCGTAGTATATATGAAAATGATATTGAAAGAAGAGTGTGTGGGCATTATGGTGAATGGTATTTTGTACACTTTTATGAGCAGCCGAAGCCTGCCTAAAAAGGCTCGCCTGACATAGGGGAGTGCTTGTACTAATGTATGGAACTTAATGTATGGAAATGAGAGCCAAGTATGATGCGGCGGCATGGTCTCCCTGCAGGAGATCACTGCCTGGCGGGTCGACGCCCGCCAAGGAGTCATTGCCCGTTGGGCAGTACGGCTGGAGAGTCCTCGGTATGGTATCAGGACCGTCGAGGCCTTCCGGCCGGTGCTGATGGAGTGGTTGGAGCGGACGCACGGGGTGCTTTCCTTCCGACCGGTGCAGGTGCTTACGGGGCACAGGTGTTTTGGGAAGTACCTGCACAAGATTTTTAGGAGGGAGAGCACACCGTCCTGCCACCACTGCAGTTGCGACGAGGATACGGCGCAGCACACGCTCGAGGAGTATGCTGCATGGGAGGGGGAGCGCCGTGAACTCGTTGCGATTAACGGTGCCGACCTGGCGCTGCCGACCATCGCCAGGGAGATGCTCGACAGCGTCAGGAACTGGGACGCGGTTGCCGCCTTCTGTGAGACCGTAATCTCACGGAAGGAGGCGGCGGATCGTGTGCGAGTAGAGCTCCTATTCGGCGACACGTTCCGCCGCCGGCGACTCGGGCGGCGCAGGCGCGAGTATCTGCGCCTAATGCCGCCCTAGCCGAGGCCGCGGGTGATCGGACCGGTTGTCCGTCACCCGCAGAGAGGCTAACCGCGCGACGGCGACCGACGTCCCAGTACGTCGAGAGGTGAGGTTACCCGAAAGGGTATTCCGTCGGGCCGACCACTGATGACAAGTCACATCTGCTCCGGTGGTCGGCCCAACAACGAGGTGAAGTGAGTACGGGTGGGTTATGGGCCCGCGCGCCGTCCTTTCATCGCCCCGGACGGACAGGACCGCGCGTGCGCTTACCATAGCCCATCCATAAAAAAAAAAAAAAGTATGATAGAAGAAACACGAAAGTACTATAATAAATGCTGAAGAAATGTGAGCACTGAGGAGCATTATTGGTATGAAATTTAGTGTAAATAAAAATATTAAAGTATTAATATAAAGTATTAATAAAATACATATTACGATCTTTTTCCAGAAAATGTTGATTTATATTCAATAAACATTTATTTTCATTAGTATACACTATAGATATGTGTAGGTTAATAATTTATTTTAAGCTCACTAGATGGCGTTGTATAAAATTCTAAAACAGGTTATGGTTGCGTTACACAAAAGTACATATCCAAGAGTGGCGTTAACGCCACTCCAACGATCAGCTTTAGCCTCGCCTATAGATGTTTCACATCAAAAACTATCCTAACTCTTATTTTGAAGCAATGCTCTTTACTATAATCCCTTTCTTACTCGTGGGTATCGTAAAAAATCATTATCATCATCTCAGCCCACATAAGTACCACTGCTAGGAGCGAACCTCCTCCACAATGAGAGGGAAATTGACGTACTCAAATCAAATCATTTATTCTGCATAGGCCCCTTAAGGGCACTTACATATTGTCAAATTACACAGCGTTTGAAAACAATACAATAACCTACCACCAGATCGGAACGCGGCCACAAACTGATAAGATCCGGTAAAAAACTCAGCGGGCAGTAATTTTTTTCTTTAATCTTTTAAATATACATAATTTTATGCTTCGTACAACATATATGGTATTAGCTCCAGTGTGATGCCGATGCCCTTCGAAATTGTATATATGTATAAATTTTCAAAATTTAGTACAACACAAAAAAAAATAAAGAATGATAGAAAGGAAGAAAATATGGCTGGACCAGATCCCACAAGCAGCACTCGATCACGAGTTAACTACTAGAGCAGCCATCACTCTCCTAAACCAAATTAGAGGGAAGGGAGTGACCCGCTCCACATAGCTACCGCAAGCAGAACCTTATTCGGTGAGCATGACCAAACCATAAATAAAAATATAAAACGAAATACAACTACTACTATGCTATAAAATAAACTACGAACTATAGTAGGTATGCTAAAAAAAATCAAAACCAAAATTCGACAGGCAAAACACGCTACGCTGTACAATCACAAGAAAAAAATAAAAATAAAATAAAAACCTGTGAATTCATACAAGTTGGGAGTACTATGCTGCGCTAATAAGACGTAGGGGTTTTATGTCCAGTTTTCCTTCTCCAGCATAGATATTAAGTGCATATTATATCCCTTAGTCGTCTTTAACGACACTCATGGGCAAGAGATGGGTGGTAAATTGTATTCTTATTCCATCATCAAACGGAGAAATTGTAAAAGATATATTAGAAATATAATATGCAGATAACATTAATTTAAGAGAGAAAAACTTCAAACAAAATTTTATACCAACCACTTTGACCAGTGCGGAA
Organism: Lymantria dispar; assembly: GCA_032191425.1. Lineage (NCBI taxonomy): Eukaryota > Metazoa > Arthropoda > Insecta > Lepidoptera > Erebidae > Lymantria > Lymantria dispar. Next base: position 2,590,585 of record CM063444.1, on the reverse strand, counting down.
TAGTGTTGAATTGCTCTCCATTATGCAGGGTTCAACAGTAGGACGTATACTAGCTGAGGTGATTTTATTTTAAATTAGCAACCCGCCCTCGCTTCGCTTCGGCTTCAGTCGCCTTACCCGCGTAGTTCCCGTTCCCATAGGAATACCGAGATAAGCTATAGCCTATGTTGCTCCCTGATATTATAGCTTTCCAGCGTAACAAACAAACAAATAAACAAACAAACTTACTTTCGCATTTATAATATTAGTAAGGATATACGTTTTTTTTTTTCTTTATTTTTTTTTTTATTGCCGATGGTGGCAAACGAGCAGGCAGCACACCTAATGGTAAGTGATACTGCCGCACATGGACCTTTGCAATACCAGGGACATAGCCAGGCCGTTGCCTACCGTGAAGAAAATACGCACATCATAACATTAAAAATACTAAACAAATAAAAACGATTCGTTGCCAAAAGCTTGAAATAATAGCAAAGATTCTAATTAGCAATATTTAAACGTTCAAGAACGCTAAGTGAAATTTATACCAAGACGATATTAGACGAGAGGAATGAGTACAGAGTAAGCAATAACAATAAATAGCAATAAATAAAAGGATTCCGTCGTTGCTTGTATTGTATGATACTAATCCTGAGGCGCACAAAACTATGGAGTCGACTTATAGTTATCAATGTTTGCACTATTTTTTTATAGAATTTACCGCTCCCTTTATCAACTTATTTACTTCCATTATATAAAGTCTCCCCTAGATGGCAGGCAAGCTACTGATTGGATTTAATATACTTATTAATTTCCTAACAAGGTGCTGTGTAACGATTAATGAGTTTTTATATTCTTAACCCCCACCCATACAAGCAATTTTTTATAAAGATAAATGCATACTATTTAGATAACCTTTGAGTAATGAAACGGATGAGAAGTATGATTTTCTTTGGAAATAAATATATACTATAGCAGTTTGAATGGAATACTTAGAATAAAATCATCATCATCGTCACAGGTCATATATGCCCCACTGTTGGGCTCGAGACTCCTCCACAATGAGAAGGAAATCGACTTACCACGATGGTCAGACAGGTTGGTATAGGATTTTATTTCGAGTGCTCCTTCTCTTGAAATAAAATAAGCGAATTCATTCAAGTTTCGCCACGTAAGACTAACTCGACTGATCAAGCAAATAAAAACTGATTGGACTCGGGACTTTACTTTTTGCATTTAGATAAACTTGCTTGACGACGTTGCAATTATTTTCGTTGACATACCCCATGAAATGTGATTTGTTTTTTTTTTAATTATTTTGGTTCGAGATGGTGTACTGAATTTAGAGGCTATATTTGTCAAATTAAGTTCATTCATCATCAGCATCATTTCAGATCGTATATGTCCCACTGTTGGGCTCGAGCCTCCTCCACAATACGAGAGAAATAGACTTACTATATCACGCTGATCAGAAATGTTAGTATAGGGTTTTATTTCGAGTTTGTCTTCTCTAGCAAAGATGCAATGTGCATATTTCATTCCATTAGTCATCGTTTAGGAAACCCACGGGCATGGGTCAATTGTACGACAAGTCACATCTGCTCCGGTGGTCGGCCCAACAACGAGGTGACGTAGGTACGGGTGGGTTATGGGCCCGCGCGCCGTCCTTTCATCGCCCCGGACGGACTGGACCGCGCGTGCGCTTATCATAGCCCACCCAAAAAAAAAAAAAAAAAAATGGGTCAATTGTATTCTCAATCCGTCACCACATGGAAAAAAAAATTAAGTTATTAACCGCATACTTAAAACCATACGTTAGTTTCTACTCTATTTATATTTAAATTGTATCGTTTCTTACTTAACCATTATTGTTGTTGACGTAAATATAGTTAGTTGCACATAAATATATTATTTATAATAAATATATTAAATATAATATATTTCATTGTAACTTTGCCTGCGACGCGTGGACTTTTCGGCATTGTTATATACGGTAGGCGGTTTTATTTATCTATAATGTCATCCGCTTTCTATAAATTTTAATTAAAAAAAGTTTGGTCATATATTTTTTTTAAATGCATTTTTTTTTGTAGTAATAACTACTCCATCGTTGTATCCCACACAGAACTAATCCAAGGCAGCGTCGACTGTTACGGCGATTACTTTAATTGGCTCAATCTCCATTCAAAACCACCTCGCGGTGGGGCTAGGGGGGCAACCAGATTTATGGCAAAAGGGTAAGAGCTCATGATCCCTGTTTATGAAGGAAGATAACTAAAAATGCGAGATAGTTTCAGTCTGGTTCTTTGTTCGATTCGAACGAGAAACAATTTTGAAGGACTTATAATTAAAACTGCTGTGTGGTTACGGAATAAGAATATATTAAGTCATCGCCCATTTCTCGTGGTTAATCGTAACATATGAATAAATTTCGCAAGTACATACATCCACTTAAGAAGGGGCAAACTTTAAATAAATCCTAACATCAACTGCTTTGACCATCGTAGAATAAACAGGTAATTTTCACCCTTATTGTGTAGAATGTTCATACCCAGTAGTGAAATGTATACGAGTTGAAATGACATGTCATTTTAACAAAGGTCTGATATATGGATAACATCAAAGTCTTTTAAACTTTCTACGTAAGTCACTCCCACTTTACTCCCTGCAAAGGCGTGCTGTTCGAATCGTCGGTGATCCCAATCTTACGGACGGATTGGAGTCGCTGGAGCGGCGGAGAGACTTTGGGTCACTCTGTGTACTCTACCGACTCTTTCACGGGGAGTGCTCCGAGGAACTGTTTAACTTGGTACCACCGTCGCCATTCTATCAACGTACCACTCGACACCGTAGCAGAGTTCATCCATTTCACATGGAAACGTTATGGTCTTCAACTGTACGTTTCCAGCGATCATTTCTCCCACGTATGTGCAAGCTCTGGAATGAACTACCTGCTGCTGTGTTTCCCGAGCGCTATGACATGTCCTTCTTTAAACGAGGTTTAAGAAGAGTATTTTATTTGCGGTAGGCATCGGCCCGGCTGTGCCCCTGATATTGCAAAGGTCCATGTGTGGCAGAATTACTTACCATCAGGTGTTCTGCTTGCTGGTTTGCCACCGTTGGCAATAAAAAAAACGTCTACTACTATGGTATTTAGTAGTGAGAACGCTACAATAAACATTGAAGGCATCATCAGGAGATTGTAACTGATAAGACATCACATCGAGCCATCCACGCAGGTAATTCGGTATTGGTGGTTACTATAAATATGGACAAGACATACACTGCGGCAGATCGTAATCTGCCGCAGCCACATGTCGACCTTTCTGTTTACCCAAACGGTTCAGGCAGACTGTAAACAGACAATAGTTATAAAAAAAAGAAGATTGTATTCAATTGTGTAATGGTTTCGTTAAGAAATGCAAGGTCGCGTTGTATTTTTATGTGTTTCTAATAATGTATATATTTGAAATCCTTCAATTACTGTTCGACTATGATTTTATTATAACAAAATTATTTATGATAGGTCGTTAATCGCAGGCAGGTGGCGTTATAAATATTTCAGTGGCGATCCCTTAGTTGATCTTAACACTTCTCACGAGAAACTAAGTGGTGGTAAAACATTGTACTGTAATTTTACGAATTATATCGCATTTTTATTTGGTTATTGATTACTCAACGTTTCAAACACTTTACAGCGTTCTATCGCCCCTGAACATTTACAATATGCAATATTCGCGTAAATATTATATTAGAAATCAGTAAGACATTGTATTTCTTAACTTCCCAAAAATGATACAAACTTATTGGCAGGCGAAAAATTATAGCCAAACATGGGACTTGAGTTCAGGTTAATTGAAACAGGAAACGGAAGAATTGAAAGGCCTCGCCAGTTAGGCCGATGTGGGTAGCTACGTAGCTTTCTTCCCTAACTGTTGGTAGTTCATCGGCCTGTCCCTTGTAACATCAACGAAATAGTCATTCGAGTTATTTCGCCTGTTTCAGATTGCCATATTCTAGTTATTATCTCGTAGATAAATCCCGAGCTTCATACTCTCAGTAACACCCACTGATTTTTATTCCTTATAGCTGATCCGCCCTCGCTTTGCTTCGGTTTCAGTCGTCTTTCCTGCATAGTTCCCGTTCCCGTGGGAATACCGGGATAAAATATAGCCTAGTTTACTCCCTGATAAGCTTTCCATTGGTGAAAGAATTTTTGAAATCGGTCCAGCCGTTTTTAAAATTATCCGGAACAAACAGACAGACAGTCAGACAGACAAAAAAAATATAAAGTGTATTTTAGGCATATGTATAGTGCTAATAACCGTGTGAGCATGAAAAAAGTCCATTATTTTGACATTACAAACAGACACTCCAATTTTATTTATTGGTATAGATCTCTATATAGCTTATATTAAAACCCATATTTCTATGCTATATATCATTGGTATTGTCCGTGTTCCTGTGATGGAATAAGATTATAATTCATCACTCCGCCTGCCAGTGGATGCCGTAAAAGACAATTAAGTGATATAATACCCATATAACATCTATGCAAGAGAAGGAAAACTCAAAATAAAACTATATACTAACCTGTCTCACCAGCAGTAGTAAGGTCAATTGCCCTCCTATTATGGAGTAGATTCGAGCCCAGTAGTGGGAAGTATATGAGCAGAGATGATAAGATGAGGATGTCATTGGTAGTAGTGGGTACACTTTACTTCTTTTTTCAGCCCGTATAGGTCCCAAAACCCGGCTCGGGCTTCTTCCAAGTAAAAGAAATTAGTCTACTGCACCAGGCTCATCGAACTTGGATAAGGTATAATTTTGAGTTTTTCTTCTCAAGCAAGTATGTTATTTACTTGCATCCCTTAGTCGATTTTGTACAGTACCCATGAGAAATGAAGGAGTGGTGATGATTGCGGTCTTACTTCATTATCATACAAACGATTCCCAAATCATCATCTCAGCTCTTACACGTCCCTTTGCTTAGCACGAACCTCCGCCATAATAGGAGGGAAATTGACCTACCATGCTGGTCAGAATAATTTGATTTCCTTCTCTTGTATAGATGTTATTGGCATATCTCTAAGTCATATTTTACGACACCCACAGACTAGAAAAGAGGCGGTGAATTGCATACTTATTCCGTTACTACACCGAAAGTAATAAATTTATTTAATTATAAATGTAATTAAAGATTAAGACCCCTTGCCTGCATTTCTGAAGAATTTATTACATAAACTTTACTTCACCAATACATTCATTCAAATATAATAATTTCATTCTCATTGCAAAACTAGTAATATTAACCCCTCATCATAGTTAATCCAAGTAATATTATTCCCTTGTTTTGTCCCGTCATAGCTAAGTCTGCCTACCCCCAAAATCCAGGTACATTTAAAAGCTGACGGCTTCATCAGCGCACGGTCGTGTTTTCATTAGTTGCTCTAACATATGACGCGGTGGGGGACTAAATCTTCATTTTTGACGTCCCATGGGTCAAAGCGAGGATGCTGATGTGTTAGCACCTACTAGAAGCGCCTCCATGGCGATAAAAATATACATTAAATACACAAAGAAGAAAAGGGATATAATTGAAAATGCATAACCGTCCTTGCATCTTTATCCTGTATGTTGACGTAATAAAAATACAATTTACTACCCTTAGGTGTCGTCGTCTGTCCAAGAGAAAGAAAACTCGAACCTGTCTGACCAGCGTGGTATAGTAGGTCAATTATCCTCCTATTGTGGAGGAGGCTCGAGCCAAGCAGTGGGACGTATATGAGTCGAAATAATGATGATGATGAGACTGAAAAAAATATTAAAGCGAAATTTTATCTCGGAGAGCTTTAAAATTCTGATCCGTAAACTTATTGTGTGACGAATATTCATACTTTCGTTTATTTATCACAGATTTGTAAACAATCAATATGACATTGACTGTTTACAAATCTGTCTTCATCATCAACAATCTATATATAAATTTGTGTTGTTTTTAGGATTCCATACCCAATGGGTAAAAACGGGACCCTATTACTAAGACTTTGCTGTCTGTCCGTCCGTCTGTCTGTCACCAGGCTGTAACTCAAGAACCGCGATAGCTAGACAGTTGAAATAAATTTACATATTACGTAAATAAAAAAATTATTATTATGTATTTCTGTTGCCGCTATAACAACAAATACTAAAAACAAAATAAAATATATATTTAAGGGAGGCTTCCATACAACAAACGCAATTTTTATAGATAATGGTACGGAACCCTTCGTGCGCGACTCCGACTCTCAATTAGCCGATTTTTTTTGCTTATCACACATTCATTCTGCTCTTGACCCAATTATTTGAAGTCTCCCCCTTAGTTGCCACTTAGAACACCCACGGGCAAGTTAGGGGGTAGTAATTGCATTCTTAATCCATCAACATGCGCATTAATAAGGCGCCTGTAACAGATTACCAATAGATACGTTTAATTACCATGTGTGGTTACCATTTTTCGCTCCCAAATTAGTTTTTATAAGCCTAGAATATCAATTCAGTGTACTTTCCATTTCCAAAGTGTATGTAAGAGTATGGATGTGATTTGGGTTTGTTAATTATATGTTTGTAAAGACCCCCGCAATTAGGGTTGCCAAGTTGTCAAACCTAATAGCCGGACAGACCAGTCAGTTTGGCCGGACATTTGGATAGAAAGGCCGGATACGCTACATTATTGAGGATTTTCTGTTTTAGTATGAATAAAAAAAAATGTATGTAAAATTTAGCTTTTTGGATAAGTATGAAAAAAGTAGACTCGTCTGCGCTGGGCCACGCTCAGCGCTAGCTCGTTTGCGAAATGTAAAAAACCCTAATAAAAGCCGTCCGGCTTTTACACCAATTATTTTAACCGGACATGCAATTAAAAAGCCTACCTATGTCTGGCTTCATCCGGACGCCGGGCAACGCTACCCGCAATACCAGGATTATTTCCTTAGAGCTGGGTGTTGTAAAAAAAAAGTTCGTTATAATGTCACTTCCTGTATTTTTATATCCATTTAGTAGTCTGGCACGGCCGAGACGAGGGACATGGCTAATGTTGATATATCGGCCGCCGGTCGGACGGACAGACTCACACACATCTTAAATAATAAGGACGCTACCTGTGTCATCATTTATTTATGCTACACATGGCTTTTTACGTGTTACTAGACTTTTTTTTGCGTAAAAATAGGCTTTGATATTTTGAAAAGGTTATAATTCTAAGGGGAAAATATGTCGGTTTCGATGAACACCTCTAATATGGCGGGATAGTTGTGTACCATGCTACCCTTCCAACTCACGATTCCCTAGGTGTCTTAGAAAAATGAGGAAAGATCGACCTCCTTCCCGAGGCGGGAACTTCGGTCGATTGGAGGGTATTCCTCAGGGGGTATTCCGTCGGGCTGACCATGGACGACAAGTCACCCTGCTCCGGTGGTCGGTCCAACGTTGACGGCGACGTGTCATGGGTGGGTTGCGGGTGTGCGTGCTTGTGCCCCTCTGTCGCCCCAGACGGAGTGGTGCGAGGAGCGCGCCGACCGTAACCCACCCCCAACAAAATAAAAGGTGTCTTACAAGACTAAGGGAATTTCGAAACAGTAGCTTATACCAACTGATCTAACTAGCGTGGTATAGTAAGTCTATTTTCTTCTTATTGTGAAATAAGTACTAGTCTAACAGTTGGATGAAAAAAAATGAGCTAATAGTGCTGTTGATGATATTTATTTATTATTAATTTTAATTGAGGAGCTTCTCAAAATGAATTCTTTCTTTTTTTCTTTATTTGGAGTAGGACCATCGGTAATATATTTATATGGGAATAAGAAGAAGACTAACAGTTATTAGATGGAAATTTTCCGTGTAGTGACGGAGTAACAATTCGCCACTCCCTGTCATGCCCGTGGATGACGTAAAAGACGACTACGGGATATAATATGCACATGACATCTGTACAAGAAAAGGAAAACTCGAAATGAAACCCTTATACCAACATGCCTGACCAGCATGGTATAGTGGGTCAATTTCCCTCCCATTATGGAGGAGGCCCGGGCCAAACAGTGGGTCCTTTTGAACCTCAATCAATGGTATTGTAATATTGATGATTGCCGTGTGGTAATGAAATAAGAATACCATTCACCACCTCATCTCATCATCATCATCTTACCTGTGGAAGTTATAAAAGACGACTAAGGGATACAATATTCGCATAATAACATCTACATCGAAAAAAAATGCCTATGCCAATTCGACTGACCGCTGGTATAATAGGTCAATTTCCTTCATTTGGAAAAGGCTCGAGCCCAACAGTGGGATGACTATGATAGTAAGGTCTGAAAGGAATGAATGAAAATATTGATGAATAATTTATGAATCATTCATGTGATGATGGACTAAGAAAACAATATAGCACCACCCCTTCCTATTCAGCGTGTTGTCGAAGAACCACGACACAATTTAAGCAGATAACATGTTATATTCTATCTTTATATATAAATTTCTTCTGTACGTGTGTATATATCACTGAACTTCTCCTAAACGGCTGGACCGATTTGATGAATTTTTTTATGTGCTTTCAAGGGGAATCAAGAATGGTTTAGATTTCCAATTAGATTTACCCGGTAGGTGATGCTGATGTATTATTTGCACAGAACAACGTCTGTTATGTCAGCTAGTGCTTTATAAAACTCAAAATAAGGCACCGACTCAACTAACACCCACTAGTTCGTTAAAGAAACAGATTTTCATGAACGAGGTTCTGACAAACTCATGAAGTCAGTTTCCATGATATTGTATGCTTGAGCCTATCTATGGGGGCTATACATATATGAGCAAAGATGACGATAATTAATGATATGTTGGATATTAAGTCACCATCATGATTCATGAGCTTATCACCGCCCACTGCTGGATATAGGCCTCCCTCATGTTTCGCCACAAAGTGCGGTCCTGTGCTACCTGCATCCAACGACGCCCAGCAACTTTCACCAGGTCCTAAGCTGTGTCGTCCATCGTTCTCGTCGTATATTATGTATCTTAATTAAAAAAAAAAGCGTGTGGCACTCGGGGACTGCCGCGGTAAAGCTATTGCATAGCATTTTTTATCAACTTATGCAATTATAATTATTTATTTATTTTTTATTTATGCGGTATTTTTTTCTTTGATATTAATTCAAGTTACACTTTTTGAGCGTGGTGACCGATAAGAAAATAAATGTACTATTTGTATAACGATAAAGGTGGTTTGGATTACCACTGTCATCCGCTGAAGATCGTTGGGACCGTTAGAAAACGCGCGAAAACACTTTTGCGACGTAAGCTGTAGCTTACACAAAGCGGTGGCACGTGTGCGCACCGAGACGGACGAACGCAGAATGCGTCGACGACCGTACGTTCGGCCGAGCTATTGCCACCCGCGTACCATGTAGCTCGTACCATGTAGCTAGCTACATGATAGAGGGTTTCGTTACGGAATTTCTTGATTCGTTCCCCGCGCCAAGCCTACGATAAAAGCTATGCAATAGCTTAAAAACTATGAACACTATAAAGTAATGATTAATGATGTTTATGCGAGTATTACACATTGTAAATAAAACTATTTTAAGGATTTTATCGCGTTTGTATTTGATTTTTGATTGTCAGCCCGTGACCATGAACGCTGTAAAATGTCTATGGTTACGGTTTCAGGATGTAGCCAATCATGTCAGTGACTCCTTTCACATAAGGTAGTATTGCAGGGAGAAGCTCAACTGTGGTTTCACTCGGTCTCTGCGATGGGTGTATGAAACTTGCAACTTGTTTGCACGTAAAACCTGCATGACATGCTGCAGCTCCCCAGCCAGGTGTTCATCATCACGGATTCCTCGTGCTCTCTGCAACAAAGATTTAGACGGTAACTAACTGTGAAGAGGGATGATGAGAATCTCCGTTTAAATATTTGTCTGTATGTGTTGATTTACGATACATTGTATGACTGAAGGTGTTGTTGGGCTTACGAATTACCAAAATATCTAAGAAAGCTAAAGAGCTATTTGACTCCAGTTCCATAGAAAATTGAATTTTTGGATTAGTGGAGTTAAGATAGTTTAGGAATATGGTTGTTTTGTATCGTTATTTTGACGTCGGGCAATTAATAATCAAAAACAAATGCAATAAAAGCCGTAAAATAGTTTTATTTACAAAGCTATAAAATAACCTAAAGGAGGGAATACGAAAAAGAAACAAAATTAAGTCGCTATAAATTCTTAGTCTAACTAGGAGATTATTTGCCATAAATCCTGCCATCATAGCGTGGTGAATGATAAATATCTGGTGGTCTGTAGTGATCGCGTCGATATTTCAGTCTGTTATAAGATTCTTGCCCCTTGAAAATTATCGGGAGCTTAACTCTTCACGATGTTGATAGGAAAAATACTCTACCTGATTTAAAGAAAATTAAGATGTAATCAAAAAATGAATGACACATTAAACGATGTTCTTCCAAATGACGAACTTCTTCTCCTTCTGATTTCTGATGTTTACGCGAATATATAACTTTCTCTATCAATAAAACCTCCGCGTGGTGACGGAGTAAGAATACAATTCACTACTCCCTATCCTGCTCGTGGATGCCGTAAAAAAAGACTAAGAGATATAATATGAATATAACATCTGTACAAGAGAAGGAAAACTCGAAACAATCAGCCTATACCAACACGTCTTACCAACGTGGAATAGTAAGTTAATTTCCCTCTCATTGTGGAGAAGGCCTGAGGCCAACAGTAGGACTTATTTAGGCTGAGCTAATGATGATAAAAAGTGGTCAATTATTTTAATATGTTAATCAATTTGAGTGTTATTTTGTGTGAAAAATGTATCTATGTGGTGACGAATAGGTGATGAGACCAGCGAATAGTACATCACCTGCTGACCGAGCGACGCCGAAGGGGTGTTAGGAAGAAATACCCGAAATGATCAGGGCAAAATACCTGAATGAATAACCAGCTGGCCTGACCACCAACGCGACCTGGTCAGATGACCAAGGCGGTATAGTAGTTCCAATAAATAAATTTGACAATGAGTTCGCTTTTTTATTGCTTTTGATGACAAACGAGCAAACAGCAGACCTGATGGTAAGTGTTGTTGCCGCTTATGGACCTTTGCTAGGCCGATACCTACAGTGAAGAGAGTGAAGGAGTGTGAATGCGTGCTATGAGGTTTGCTGATACTAAAGTCATCACGAAAACCCACTACACGCAGGCACCCTAAGAATGTTGGGTTTCCCGCTCTCCCGCTCACTGAACGAAGCGCAGTAACAAATTGTGACTACTCAGACGTCGGGCCTACCAGTTCGGAGTTACTACCCCGGCCGACGGTTTTAGAAAAACGACTGTCATCAGTCTGTTCCTACCATTTACAACGTCACAATAATTTTCAATTAAGTAATGTACTGATAAGTATAAATATACGTACCTACATCTTTGGAGCATATTGCGCATTAAAAAGTATAAAGACATTTTTAACACGCTTTTATTAGTTTCACCTATATGTATGTATGTTTATAACGGATTCTTTGAACGTCATTTTGTCCCACTTTGAACGAACAGATTTTATTTAAGCTTTGCGCACTCGACAAAGACCAGGAATGACAATGCAAAAATTAGATCAAAATAGGCGAATATCCTGATTAGATTAGCCAGGATTTAAAAAGTTCTAATCGTATCTTTTGCATAAGAGCAAGAGAGATAGAGCTAGTGTGCGAACTACGCATGTGCGAAATTCGAAATTTCTATGATTCGGGCTGTCAGCGTGTAAGCGTGTTTTTTAGTTTTTTAAACTATAATTTTCTATTATTGGATGTAAATATTCCTGTAAGAGGTCTCCAAAAACTTCTTGTGCGACAGAAAATTCGCATTAAATATCATATACCTATAGTTGTCGCTTATACTCTTTTACTCGCGAACTTGAGAAGAATGAGCAATTAAATAAATGATTAACATAATATATGATATTCGAAAGTGATTGATGAATAATTAACATGTTTCCCTGACACACTTCACTTCTATCGTATGTCTGTAGGAAACGTCTTGTCCAATTTTTTTTATAATACAGCAAATTCCAAAACGGCTAACTTGCACTATTTTTTTAGTTTCACATTATACTTACAATGCACAGATGGCGTAGTGGTTAAGATAGCGACTTACATCGCCAGTGTCGGGGGTTCGAATCCCACGCGGGACAACACTTTGTGTGATTCACAACTTGTTGTTCTGAGTCTGGATGTAATTTGTGTCCGTTAATTATATGTTTGTAAAGTTCCCAGCAATACAAGGATTATTTCCTTAGTGCATGGTGTTGTCTTATAAAAAAAAAAAAAAAAATGTGTCATCATTTCCTCCATTCATCGACCTATTAATGTCCACTGCTGGATTTAGACTTGAGAGTCATCATTCATCATCATCATTTCCACTATGGGCTCGAGCCTCCTCCATAATAAGAGGGAAATTGGCTTACCATATCACGTTGGACATACGAGTTGGTATAGGATTTAACTTCAAGTTTTCTTGTCTTGTTAAACTATTAAAATTATTCTTACCGTCACCACACAGAAAGTGAATAAAGCAGTTGTTATTATATTATATTTTATTAAAAAAATGCCGTTATAGTCCCGTTTCTAAATAAAAAATATAGGTACTTACGTAAAGTGTATTTTTTATAAACAAATTCTCAATTTTGATATTTTGAATTTATGACTATAAAATACCTGTGAATTAAATGATTTACATGTGTTTATTACGAGTATAGGAATATAAAATAGAGCACTTTGCTCGCTATCTTACCAACGAGTAGCCAATCTCGTTCATAGATAATTTATTTCCTTCCATCACGAGAGGTTTCGCTGTTATGTAGGTTACCGACCACTTCATATTTCTAAACGATCGATATTTATATATATAGGGCGATTTTGATATGGTATAATTTCCCTTTAACTGTCGCAATAAATAATCATCATCTCAGGCCTTTATTAGAAACAAAATATAATAATAGTAGGTCTCTCGTGATGCTTAAATCCGGTTCCGTCTCATTAGTCTTTTGAAGTTACTTTTGGACTTGCAAATCTTTACGAAAGTGAGATAGTCAATAATTAATAGCTGTAGGATTATACTGTTGACAATTATCTCTCTACAGCCGCGGGCTGGTCCGTCCGGGGTAGTACCACACTCTCGCAGAAAATCGACTTCTGTTTTGTAGCAATTTGTTACTGCGCTTCGTTCGGTGAGGGCGGGAGACGGAAGCCCAACTTTCTGAGGGTGTTTGCGTGTGGTGATGCCTTTAGTTTCACCGAACCTCATTGCACGCATTCACATTCCCTTCACTTTTTCAAGCAAAGGTACATGAGCGGCAGCAACACTTACCATCTGGTGTACTGTTTGCTCGTTTGCCACCGTTCCCAAAAAAACATTATTTTCTTCTTATGTTCGCAAAATATTCAAAATTAATTACATTCTTATACAGATATAGACATATAAACACACACGCACATTCACTAGTTAAGTTTTAATAATTATTTTTAAAATGTAGATACCAGGTATTGGTAGAATATCAGCGCTGATTTCTTTAAAAAGAAGTAGCACGAACTGAGCCAATAGCTTTGTTTGTTGTCCGTTAAAATTAAATTATTTTATGTAAAAATTTATTTTCTTTAGGTATGTTTGTTTTTTTTTTTTATTAGATGTAACGAGAGCAAAATAAATGTTTTCCTTTCCTTTTCTTACGCTTGGTAGCTGAATTGGTTATTGCAACTGGTATTATTAAGATTCCTTTTTTTTTTTTTTGTGGGTGGGTCGCGGTCGGCGCGCCTCCGCACCACTCCGTCCGGGGCGACAGAGGGGCTTAAGCACGCAACTCCCGCGACCCACCCAAAAACCACGTCGCCTTCGTCGTTGGGCCGACCACTGGAGCAATTATTAAGATTCCTGAGAGAAGGTTGCTCGACATTCAATTGGTACTCCCTTAGCCGGGTTTTATTAGTGTAGGAAAATAACGAATAACACGATACAGTGTATTACTAACCCCATCACATGATCAAAGACACGCTATTTGCTAGTTTTCACATACCTATCACCCCTAAATTTTAGGTGTCACCTTAAGCAATATGAACCCATTGTAAATAAAACTACTTTAACGGATTATATCGCGTTTGTATTTGATTTATGATTGCCCGACGTTTCGAACACTGCAGCATTCATGGTCACGGGCGGACTAAGGTGTCTCACGTCCAACAAGTAATCGTTATTACAGACATTGACAATAGACATGATGACTAATTTTGAAAAACTGTTTTATAATATTCTTAAATAACTACTATTATCAAAAAATATATTATTTTTGCAATAAGTACGGTTTCTTTAGAAATAAATGCTATTTTAATTAAATGCATTTAAATTAGCGCCAAAACGGTGCCTAGTGTCATGGCGTCTGCTTGTGACGTCACGTCTATTCACTTGAGTTGTAAATGTAAGGGAGTTAAAGCAAAAAATCTGATATATTTTATTTAGACATGAATTCGAAAATCTATAAGTGGTGTGCGGTTCCTCAATGTGTTAATACATCAATAAAATCCCCTAACAAACTGTTTGTTTATGTGCAATAAAACAATAAGATATAAGTGGCTTAATCTTGCACAGCGAGATCCAAAAGCCATAAATTTATATAAATAAATATAAAAAAATAAATAGGAAACTATTTATTTCTGTGAAGACCATTTTGACGTAAGTAATAACTTTATATCGTATATTTTATTTGGTATGTCACTTTATTTAACTGCAGTTTAATACCAAGTTTACAGAAGCATTATTTAAATAACATAACCTCTATCTCAAGCGGTATTATTTTTAAATAGATTTTAAATTAGATGTTAGAAGATTATTAATCAATATTTTACTTGTATCGTAGTTTTGACATTTCTAAATTCTACTGAACAGAAGTTTTTGTTTGATGCTAGGTACTCTCTCCCAGCATTCACTAATCAACTCTAGGCAAATTAGAGCAGTTTTCCTTGATGAATCCTTCTTTCATGACTTAATTTTTAGTAAGAACACAAAAGTAAGCAAGAGATCGATAAAAATCACGAAATACTCTTTAAATGCAAGTTAAAACAATTAATAAGTGTAACGATCGTAGAATTTCGTACAGAATTTGCGATGATAATGACAGGTGTACATAGGAGTGACGTAACTCAATTTGATTGGTGTTTAGCTGAGCATGGCGGACTTGTGTATTTTGCAGTTTTATTTTATTAAATAAATTAATAATCTCATCTTATAAAAGAAAATATATATTTATTTCAAGATATATTCTTTGTGTTACAGTAGATAAACACATTATTTTAGTGATTTTTGGTTACTGTCATCATGCCTATTATCTACCCGATACAGAAAATAGTTATAAATTTATTAAATTGTTACCCACATTTTAGTACAAATTTATTGCCAGTGTAAGAAGAAAATGATTCTATATGAAAAAATTATATTGTTTATGGTTAGTAATTATTAATTATTAATTTTGTAGCAATTATCAAAATTATATTGTTTATGGTTAGTAATTATTAATTATTAATTTTGTAGCAATTATTATATTAATTATTAATTTGTAGCAATTATCATCGGTGTCGAGCATCGTCAGGGCGATGCTCGATACCGATGATTGCGACGAGTTCACGACGCTGCTCTGCCCAAGCTGCACAGATCTCGAGCGTATGCTGCGCCGTGTCCTCGTCGCAATCGCAGTGGCGGCAGGACGGTGTACTCTCCATCCTAACGACCTTGTACAGGTATTTGGCGAAACATCCATGCCCGTCAACACCTGCACCAGTCGGAAGGGGAGCACCCCGTGCCGCCGTTTCAAGCACTGCACCAGCACCGGCCGGAAGGCCTCTACGATCCGCACCTCGAACCGAGGCCACTCCAGGCGGACTGCCCAACGGGCAATGACGTCTCGGAATATGAACCCATAACATTGACGTTAATATTTTTTTCATTTAATTTTAATTGAAGTTAAGTAAAGGTTAAGTAAAATTTAAGTCTTAGAGAATACCTAAGACGACATATTTGACAAGTTTAATTTATTTTTTGTTATATTTGCAGTAAAATTTGATCGACGTTGTTAAAAAAAATTATAAGTCCGATATTCCCTCGTTAGTAGGCGAATTCCAAATTCAGTGTCTTCTAGTAAAATTTTCGCCAGAAAACTCTCGGAAATCGAAGCACATAGGAGAAAATCCCAATATTTTTTTACCCGACTTAGAGCCTAGGACCTCGCTATTGTAGTAATATACTTACTTTACGAGTTCCTTGATATCCGTAGCCAGCTCGGCGGATCATCCTTTCGAATACCGGCCCTAAAGCTTCTGGTCTATATAAAAATAATGCTTTTGTCTTTCGAGTACCCTACATCTTCTGGACTATCCTTACTAATATTATAAATGCCAAAGTAAGTTTGCTTGTTTGTTTGTTACGCTTACACTCTCAAACCACCAAACTGATTTCAAAAATTCTTTCACCAATGGAAAGCTATTGGGGAGGAACATAGACTATATTTCATCCTGGTATTCCCACGGGAAGAACGGGAACTACGCGGATGAGGCGACTGAAACCGAAGCGAGGGCGGGTTGCTAGTATAAAAATAATCCTTTTGTACTTATTTCAATATGCAAGTGGTCTTGTAAAATATTGTCTTTCGTATTAAAAAAAATAACAAATGAACAACAAAAAAATATTTAGATATTACAAACTGACACCTCAATTTTATTTATCTGTATAGATAGATGTCTGTCTTATTTTTATTGTTTTTTTTTGTGTGTCTAAATAATACTTGATTAAGCTAAATAACGTATGCGTACCCATAAATAAAGTTTCCGCCGTCGGGCATCGAATCCGGATCACCTCTTCACCTCTGAGTGAGTGATTAGGGATGGCCCACGGGGGTATTTCGTCAGCGAAGGATGCATTCGCGTCGCTTTATTACCTGTTAGCTCCACATTTATTTTACATAAGATTTATTACATATTTCTATTGTATAAGTATTTTGCTGCTATTTATGGAGATATTTGCTATATGACGAATTGCTATTTGCGAATACGAATACTATCAACCGTTATATTATTCGTGGATGTCGTAAAAGACGACTAGGAGAGACGACAAGGAGGCTTCTGGTCAACAATTTTGGTCATGTTCACTAAAGGATCTACTTATAATAGCTACGTGGAGCGGGTCTCTCCTTCCCCTCTATAGGGGTTGAGGACAGTGATGGCTGCTCTAGTAGTTAAGCTCTTAGTCGTATTTTGCGACACCCGTGAGGAACATAAGGGTTGGCTGTATTAAGCCACCACACAGCGTTACTTTGACCAGACTTATCATCATCATCGCAGCTCATATACGTTCCAATCTCGGGCTCTAGCCTCTTCCACAATGGAATAGCGATTAGCCTACTATACCACGCTAATCAGACGTTCGACCTTCTTTTGATTAGATGTTATGGGTATAATATATCCCTTAGTCGGCTTTCACGACACGCACGGATAAGATAGGTGGTAGTGAATTGTATTCTTACTTCGTCACCACACGAAGAGACCAGACTTATAGATTGTCAAAAAAAGGAAATATTAAACCAGAGCCCACTCCAAATATATCAATTATTACAAATATTTATGACAAATGATTAATTAACATACATTGCGAAAGATTTTATACCCTTTTTTTGTTTTTTTTTTGGGGGGTGGGTTGTGGTCGGCGCACTCCACGCACCACTCCGTCCGGGGCGACAGAGAGGCATAAGCTCATATTATTTTTTTAAATATCCTTTTTTATGATGAATTAAATACTGGCCCAAAAAGTATTAGACAGCGATGAGACTCGTTAAAGAGAAACGTCTAAAAAATTTACAGAGTATATTTCTTCCTAAGGGTGTAAAATAAGGGATGAATATAGATTATAGATTGATATTCATCCCTCATTTTACATGGCCGCACCACTCCGTATGGGGCGACAGAGGGGCGTAAGCACGCACACCCGCAACCCACCCGAACACCACGTCGTCTTCGTCATTGGACCACCGGAGTAGGGTTACTTATCGTCAGTGGTCGGCCCGACGGAATACCTCCTAGTGGGGTACTCTTCCCGAGGGCCAGACGTCGGTCTTTCCTCACGCGGTCGGCCTCTCGGCGGGTGACGGACTAATTCCCCGGTCACGTCACCCGCAGCCTCGGCTAGGGCGGCATGAGGCGCAGATAGTCTACGCCGCTCCAGTCGCTGACGGCGGGTCGCTTCGTCGAGGCTGCGTTCCTCGCACGCGCGACCCGCCGCCTTCTTCCGCGAGACTACTGTCTCGCAGAAGGCTGCGACCGCGTCCCAGTTCCAGGTTGGCACCGATGATTGCGACGAGTTCACGACGCTGCTCTGCCCAGGCGGCACAAACCTCAAGCGCATGCTGATTTTATACCCTTTCGGCAATGTTTATTTCATTAGGACTATTAAATACAAATGTTTTCCGTGTGATAACAGAGTAAGAATACAATTCATCACCCAGTAACTTGCCCTTAGATGTCGTAATAGACGACTAAGGGATATAATACGCATATAATATATATGTAAGAGAAGGAAAACTCGAAATAAAACCCTATACCAACCTGTCTGACCACTATGGTATAGAAGGGTCAGTGACCCTCCTACTGTGGAGGAGGCTCGAACCCAACAGTAGGACGTATATGAGCTAAAATGATGATGATGAAAATGAATGATGATTAAATATGAAAGCTCCCCACGAAAAGTCTCGTTGCCTCGGCGTCTACCTTTGCAATTAAAGCAAGCAATAAAGTCTTAAAAGAACAAAATTAACTACAAAATTTCTAAGACTTGTTCAAGATGTACTAAGTGGGGGCGGCTACTAATATTACAAAACCTTCAATGCTCACAGCTGTCGTAAAAGATGACTAACAGCTTTACATTTCCTGGGAACAATTCCAACTGATGACGTCTGGTCAAGAATACATTCTCAAGGAGGGCTGACAGCGGGCAGGCACTTGGTCATAAACTATTGTAATTTTTTTTACAATATATGCAATGGTAGAATTATACTAACATTCTTTCTTTCTTTCTTCTGATTCTTCTTCTTCTGATTAGAATAAGAGTAAAATGATAATGAGAATGGCCACATCGCTCGTCAAAACGACAACCGCCGGAGAAGAAAGTCCAGCAGTGGATGTCTAAAGGCTGATGGATGGATGGATGGATAATGAGGACGAATTTTAAGCTTATGTAATTGGCAATTCTGTCAGCCATATATATAACTTACTAACTTTTGTCTGCTTCTTCGTCTTCCGTTTAATAATCTTTATTATTTATGTGTTAGATGAATCCCGTAGGGTGTAAAATGAGGTGGTCGGCCCAACGACGAAGGCGACGTGGTGTTCGGGTGGGTTGTGGGTGTGCGTGCTTACGCCCCTCTGTCGCCCCGGACGGAGTGGTGCGGGCATGTAAAATGAGGGATGAATATCAATCTATAATCTATATTCATCCCTTATTTTACACCCTTAGGAAGAAATATACTCTGTAAATTTTTCAGACGTTTCTCTTTAACGAGTCTCATCGCTGTCTAATACTTTTTGTGCTAGTATCTAATTCATCACAAAAAAAGATATTTAAAAAAAATAATATGAGTAGTTATAACAGTTTAGGTATACTGAAAATTACCAGAACTTCTACGAACGACCTTTCTTCTAAAACACACAGGTATATAAACAATCTAAATCAAATCAGAAATACTTTTACCGTGAGCACGCGCTAATACAGTCGCGCCATCTATCAATCAATAAGGAACATTACGTTTACTCGTTGCGCGCACTCCGTGATAGATGGCAGCACTTGTTGACAGATTTATCGAGCCGATGATGGTTTTATACTCCGTTTGATGCGTTGTAATAACATTATACGCTTTTTTCCACAGGAACGTGACTCACGAATAGGTTTTTTATTTAATTTATAATGTATCGATGTATTTGTGCAGGTGAAACGGATGGGTTTTCGAGAATATTCTATATTTGAAGATAGGTGATAGATTTGGCGGCGGATTTATTGCACGCGCGCGCAACCGCTCTGTTTTGACAGTTATAATGTTGTGTACTGAATTTATATGTTATTTTTTTCTTTAAAATTGTGCTTATGTAATTTAAGTAGTGATCCGACTTAAATTCGTTAAAATCAGAATTAGATAACGTCATGAATTATTTACACTGCTCCATGTGTGAGCGACTGAACAAATCTTTATAGTTCGAAACTTTACAATTATAGTCATGAAATAGATAAAACCAGACGTTATATTGATCATAGCTATGGTTCTAAACTGGGAAAAAAAGAATATATGACAAGAATATCTTCTCTATCTTTAAATCACACGTGAAACTAGACTGTTCCTAGGTGGACGAATCGAACGAAACAACTCTAGTAATGTAATTAATTACATACCACTGTTACTTCAACGTGCTAATTTTTCGGCCTTCTCTATAATTGCTGTCTGCTTATAAACTTCAGAGTATTAGGATACGTCTAGTAGATAAGGATCAACTGCTAATGTATAGCACAAGTTAATAAGACTAAACAAATTAAATATACTTGAAGGGTGCGGTCTCCAACAAAGAAGTGCGCTTGTGTAATTTGCAACTAAAAAATTGCCTTATTTAAAACGATTACGTAATTTAATAAAAATGAGGCAGTGAATATAAGATGTAAAACTTCTCATTAAAACACTTAAATTGAATAGACAATAACCCTCTCGCTCGGACGGAGCCCCCGCGACCAAAACGTCTCGCGACCACGACCAAATTGTTCCCGCATTAGATTTATCGTGTTACGTACAGCAACAAAGGCAGTTGCTCATCCCAGACAGGTTTATGATCCTAACAGTTTTTGCTAACAGCTACCTACGGCCAAGTATTTATTGCTTAAGTTTTATTAATTAGCCATTTTCAAGAAATATTGCCGACGTATTGATTTGAGGTTTCAAGTTGTGTATGGAAGTGTCTTTGAATTAATTTTATTTTATCTTCATAACTATTATATGGTATTAAATGTCGTTGCGATACTATAATAAAACCTTTAATAGTGGTTTTGGACTAAAATGAATAGGTTATAACTTCATTCCATCTTCCAAGAGCATCGATTAAAGCGACTAAAGTAGCAAGTTTTAATTAAGTAGACAATGTTCTTTATAAAAAAATCTTAGAGAAAAGTGTATTCATTTTAAACCCTTCTTCTGTAGACTACATATGTATTTGTCCTACTATTATTTATAGGTCTTCTCTATAACAGGAAATAAAATAAACCTCGCCTCGAACAAATGGTTTGGAATGAATACAAGCTTCACAAATTAACAAATGAAAAAGCGACACGTTGTATTTTTACTTCGTGACCACATAGAAAATAAAAAACAAAAGATTTTTTTTTTCACTGAGTACGCCACTTACACCATATTTTAGACACAGAAATTTGTACAAAAAAAGTCGTTCGAAATTCAAAACAAACGGTGAAAACAGTCGAATATATCCGAAAAATGGCGAGCGTCGATCTAACCGTCCCACTGCTGCCAAAGATTTGACGTCAATGGTAGCGAATCGTAAATTACCATTATCTACAGACGCACGGTGCTAGTATTTATTATTTATGGGTCGGTTTGACTCGCCCGCGGCTCGATCGGGGGCGTTTTTCCCCATAGCGCTCACAGGGTTGAGTTTAGGCGTCGTGTGTAATGTTCTGTACTTAAAATGCTGTCATTACCCAACTTTTTTTTGTTTTCGTTATGGTTAAGATGTAATTTGTTTGACTAACCATAGCGTTTTGCAAGCAAATAAATTATACGCAGAGTTCTCAATTTTCTTTAAGTGATTTAGTTGCAATAAATTAGGGTGTAATACAAAATAGTTTATACAGAATGATTTAAAATAATAGTAATTAAGTATGTTCACGTCTATATTATGCAGAGATTTTTATTTTATATTTGTGTAACTACTCTATGTTTGTGACTTTTATTTCGTCATCAGTACCTATTATAAAAGTATTACTACTATCTACTCGAATCTATGGGAGATTAAGTGAATAAAATGAAAAAGGGAATACCTATTATGGAATTTTAAATTTATTTTTAATTAAAAACAACGTACCATAACTTCTATTCTCTTCTCATCTCATATATAGCTCAATGTTAAGCACGATTCTCTCCTACAAAGAAAATCGTGGTCACATCGTTTAGCGTAGATTCTGTAGAATTTTTCTTCTATTGAATTAATGCTATCGGCTTTCATCAAATAATCGTCTTTTACAACACCTTCGGGCAAGCAGCGAGTAGTAAACTACATTTTCCAATCTGTCCTCCTATATATGTATAATTTACAAGAAGATTTATAAAACAGGTAGGTATTAGTTCATAATTTTATATATTTATTTTTCGATAAAGTAATTTACTGTTTCTCTTTGAAAATCTAAAGCAAAGAAACTCGTTTGATTCATAATCTCCACAGATTATATATCACAAAAAGCGCAACGTTCCGCCCGCGACAACGGCGCTAGCGTCGCGAATCGAATAAATTACAAAGATATATTATTATTAAAATTTGGCCGCCAACTTCGTCGCATTAACTTCGGCTCGTTCAGGATTGAAACACACCGAGAACTAGTAAACGTACAAATTATAATCTAATACAATTTTACACTGGTATAAAATATATATTAATGATTTTGATACGTGCTTCTAAAATAAAATCTTTTATTATAAATTATGTAGTATGTAGGCTAAAGATATGAAAAAAAACCCTGCTAATAACGAAAAATCTCGCAGTTTATGAATTTGCCCAGGAGGCTCTACAAATTATCTTGTTCTATATAATTGTTATATTAGGTCTTTACCTATGAAATTGCCGTTATGTATGAAAAAAATTAAACGATTTTTTTTCATGTATTTTTTATTTGTATTAATCGAAGTAATCACCCATGCAATCAATGCATCTTTGCCAACGCAGCGGCAATTTATTGATGCCCTTCTTAAAGAAATCAGCTGGACGGGAGGCAACAAATTCTTCAAAGGCATTTTGTACTGCCTCTCGGGTATTGAATTTCTTTCCCGCTAAAAAGTTATCCAAATTCTGGAAAAAGAAGTAGTCTGTAGGCGCAAGGTCTGGTGAGTATGGCGGATGACGGAGAGCTTCCAACCCCAGTTCTTGCAACTTGGAGACCGTCTGCTGTGCAGTATGAGGTCGCGCATTGTTGTGCAGGAGCAGCTGAGACGAGCGATTGACCAATGCTGGTTGGAGATGTGCCAGCTTCTCCATCATTGTGTTCAGTTCTTCACAGTACACATCTGCAGTAATGCTCACCCCGTTTGGTAAGAAGCTGTGATGAATCACACCGGCGCTAGACCACCAAACAGTGACCATCACTTTTCTAGGGGTAAGTTTTCGTTTAGGGCATTGTTTAGGTGCTGAACCAGGATCCAACCAACTTGCTGAGCGCTTGCGGTTATCAAACAGAATCCATTTTTCATCGCAAGTAACAATGCGTTTCAAAATTCCTTCATTTGTGTGTCTGTTGAGCAATGCAAGGCATGTCTCGACGCGTACTTCGCGCTGGCGATTATTGAGTTCGTGGGGCACCCATTTGTCAAGCTTTCTTACCTTGCCAATTTGACGCAAATGGACCAATATTGTTTTGACACTAACGTTGAAAGCTGCTGCTAATTCAGCCGTAGATTGTGTATCATCGGCTTCCACAATCGCCTTTAATTCGTCATTGTCGACCAAAGTCTTCGGACGACTGCGAGGTTCATTTTTCAGGTCGAAATTTCCAGAATGGAAGCGAGCAAACCAATAACAGGCGGTGCGTTGGTTTGTAGTGTTAGCTCCGTAAACGTTGTTGATGTAGCGTGCCGCTTGTGCCGCGTTGCTGCCACGACGATACTCATATTCCATAATCACTCGAATTTTTAACGTATCCATGATGACAAAAAAGATTAAAATGCGATGAAAACGTAACACTAATCAATAAACAAATGACTACTTTTGGAAAATGAATTCCATGTTTTAAAATAAAATTAATTTGAAATTAGAATTCTTAGCCAAACTAAAATTATTTTGATTTGAAATGGCCAGTACTGCAGAACGGCAATTACATAGGTAAAGACCTATTATTTGTATAGCTACGAGTAAAGTCTATAGCACATTATCTAGGTTGTCTGTTTTACCTACACGAACCTGTGTCATCCACAAATTGTTGGATAATTTTGTAGACCGTTAAAATTGTAAGTCTCTAAAATCCCGCACAATACAAGAATTAATTCTTTAATCCCAGTGTTAATATTTTTCGTGCCGGCCATGGAAATCTAGATCGGACCAGAGGTCAGACCAATGGCGATAACGAAGGAAATTGGTAGGTTATTGGGGTCATGCGGCCCACGCACCCCACCGTCGCCTACGACTAATTGAATTGTGTCTCTACAACATTAGCGTACCAGAATTATTACAAGAATTATTTATGTTAGTGAAAAAACAAACAAAAAAAACATATTAGGATAATTTAGTACATTTTAATTACCTCAGTACTCAGTGTGCCACTAACATATATAGGGCGGGTTTGTGACATCTCTAGAAATTAACGAGTTACAGTTAGACGTGCGATGTGAGGTGGCGATATCGTCCCTTCCGCGGTTCCGGCACGACACCGATACGGACACGACCGGCCCGATACCGGAACATAAATCATAACAATCGGTTTCTTAAGCTGTTCTCAGGGAAATTACCTTTTATTATGGATATGTTGGAGATAGTAATTACGATGATTTACATTAGTGGATCGATCACAACCCCGTTTATAGTAGGTACTATACTGATTAATTAATAATGGCTGTCAGGGAGCTTCAAACAGCAGCAAAATTAAACCTAATATTCTATAAGCATGTGGATGGCTGTTACTTGGTATACAGGTATATTAGGAATAAAGATGTGAACCCCTAACAAGAATAAAAAAACAAAGTTTATTAAAAACAATGCCATCTACTCACAAACTAGATGAATTACAAGTGTTTAAATATGGTAAGAGACCATATTTTTAGCGACATCTATGTTTTATGTTTTACAACTATTAAAAAGCAGCTAGATCTGCGTAGTTATTCGTAATACGTAATAACGTAATTATGCTATAAATAGTAACGTAATTATGCTATAAATAATGAATCAGATTTAAATTCAACAAAATAAAGGGAACCTCGAAAATATTAAAGCTTTTCAAAGCTTTTAATTTAAAAGAACTACCTATGGTCAATGACCATGTCAGTGTCGCCATCTAGTCTTATGATGCTGAACTACTAAGACTCAATCAATACCATGACTACTAATTATCCACTTTAATTTTTTAAGATGTTTTTGATTACATTATTCAATAAAATTATTTTAGAAAATCTTTTATTTTAATATAAATAAAAAGAGGTAAAAATACTTTAGTACCTACCAGTTTTAATTTTTATTATTTGGAAATTATCACAGAATAATATTAATGTATAAAATAGTAAGTTAAATAAGTTTATTTTTTGTTTCAAGTTATAAAGAATACGATCCTCAGATATAACACTAAAAATTTTAAAATGCTACATAAAACTACACAGACTAATCAAGCGCAACATTTTGATTTATAGCTTTTATTTGCGGCTACTAGATGGCGTTAACGTAAGTGGCGCCATTTTCGCGTACTTAAGTTGGGGTGTAGCGTTGTGACCGTGTTATTTATCGCGCCATTACCACACGGACCCTTAAATCATCGCATGACATCGCCCTACAGCGAGTACGTGCGCCTTAATGAATGGTGGGACTCTTGGCCAAAGTTTTTTTCTTCTTTATGAAATTGTTCGGGGAGCACTTAGCGGGAAATCTATTAGATACCCAACTGGAATAAGTATGAAGTGCCGACATCCGAGAAATGATGTTGTTTTTAATTTTAGTCGTACTCACCGTGTACAGTTTACGTAAGTATCTTTTAACAAAGATTAATGTATTAAGGTTTCATCTAAAGTTTTATTGGGTAGTTTTATAAATACAAAACTAAGATACCAAAAGATTATTATTATTTCATAAAATTGTTAAGAACATAAATATGATTACAATACTTTAATCTTCATAATTAAAAGCGTAACATCAATCCAGTGAAATATATTTCTATAATTAGATACCCTCCACAATTAGATAGGTACTTATATCTTTATAAGTAGGTACATGCTCAGTAAAATGACCTTAATATGCATTTTTCTACCTTTGCTTAACCACCGAATGCCTCAATCTAACCATTTTTCGCTATTAAACCACTCAAGCGTGGCAATCCGCAGCTTCGAATGTTGTCAGAGAATACCTACTTTGAGTTGCCACCTTTCGAAGAGCAATAAATAATTATTATTTATTTTAAATAAAACTACTTTACGGATGAAAATAAAATAAAAACAAACATAAGCCAGATTTATGAAAAAACCTTAGCCATCGTGATAGAAAACCGAGCCCCAACCCCCCCAATTAAGGGGTGGAGAGAAAAAACCTAGATCACGGACATTCACGCACATTCACTAATATCTAACGCCCTTATATCGTATTGAATGGTGGGACAAAAAGAAAATAAAAGAGATCGTGTATAGAGTCAAGCGATGCTTCACGCCAAAACAAGAACTTGTGCTATATAAAGAACATTTTTGTCCACACGCGGAATACTGATCACATGTCGGGGAAGGCCTACCCAAATCATCACCAGCATCACCCTGCTGCAAATACTTGTGGTCGACTCAATTTGTTCTCTTATTTCATATAACATGTTCAGTGGTGGATTTATCACTAGGCTGAGTAGGCTGCAGTCTATGGCGGCAAATTTGGGAGGGTGGGTAAATTTATCTTAAAAACCTAGAGTCTACAAATCATAGCATTTAATTTATTGATAAATTAAATGTTATTAATTTGATTGTGAACTAGGGTATTGCCTTATAGAGATTAAGTAGGGCGCTAAAATTTAATAGCCGCGAATGTGGAAGTCTGCCACCGTATATATTGCAAAGTTGTTGGCAATAGTTTTATGTCTTTTTTTATTGCAAACGGTGGCAAACGCGCAAACAGTACACCTGATGGTAAGTGTTGCTGCCGCTCATGGACCTTTGCTAGGCCGTTGCCTACCGTGAAGAAAGTGAAGGGAGTGTGAATGTGTCCAATGAGGTTCAGTGAAACTAAAGGCATCATCAAAAACTCACCACATGCAAACACCCTCAGAAAATTGGGCTTCCGGCTCTCTCGCTCACCGAACGAAGCGCAGTAACAAATTGATACTACTCAGACGTCAATTTTCTGCTCAGTGTGGTACTGACTTATTTAGGAATGCAATTGTTGACCAGATGGCATCAGATAGAGCCGGCCCTAGTCTATGTAGAGCGCTCAGTCGGCTTATACGACATCCACGAGCAATATTAGGGTAAGTGATCATAGAAATTACGACACAGCATAAGGCATTATTATGTGGTAGGACCACAATGTTGGCAGTAGTCTGTCTACAGTCGCGGGCCGATTCGTCCGGTAGTACCATCATCATCATAGCTCATATACGTACCACTTCTGGGCTCGAGCCTCCTCCATATTGGGAGGGAAATTGACCTACTACACCACGCTGTTTAAGCCGGTTGGTATATAGAGTACCATACTCGCGCAATAAATTGGCGTCAGAATGGTTGGAGGTTATTACTGAACTTCATTCTGTGAGCAAAAGAGCCGAACCTTTCTGAGGATGTTTGCGCGTGATGGGTTTAGGTGATGCCTTTAGAAGACCGAACCTCATTGCACGCATTCACGCTTCCTTCACTTTCTTCATGCTAGGCAGCGGCCTACAACGACCTGAAAACAGGTCTACGACCAGTGTGTCTTACCAGTGATGACTTACGGCACAGAAACCTGGTCCCTAAATATAGGCCTCATAACAAGCTCAAAGTCGCTCAGCGTGCTATGGAACGGGCTATGCTCGGGATTTCTCTGCGAGATACAATCCGAAATACGGCAATCCGCAGAAGAACGGGTGTAACCGACATAGCACGAAGAATTAGCACGCTGAAGTGGCAATGGGCAGGCCACATCGCTCGAGGAACCGACAACCGCTGGGGAAGAAAGGTTCTCGAGTGGCGACCACGTATCGGAGGAGACGCAGTGTAGGACGCCCCCCACTAGGTGGATCGACGACCTGGTGAAAGTTGCTGGGCATCGTTGGATGTAGGCGGCACAGGACCGCACTTTGTGGCGTAACATGAGAGAGGTCTACGTCCAGTAGTGGACGGCGATAGACTGAAATGATGATGATGAGGCAGCGGCCTTGCAGAGGACCATTAGCGGCAGTATCACATACCATAAAGTATGCTATTTGCTCGTTTGTCACCAAAAGCAAAAAAGAAATATACTACTAATATATACACAGAAATTTTCACGGTGACATTACGCCTACAGACCTTCATATCCTGATTGAACTGAACAACATTTATAACATTTAAACTTTAAGGTATTTGTGTACGAAATAATATTGACCGTTTGTAACGATTGTCATCAAATTATAAGTTTGCAAACAGTATATTTGGTATTGTTACTTGTGATTATATTGATATCTCGAGAGCCGATCTTGAAAGTCCAATTAAGGACAGGTTCTATGATGATGAACTAAGAATACTTGATATTGGTAACGTAGTTTGTCTCATAATTGTTAGTCCCTAGTTTAAAAAAGGAGTAATTGCAAATTATAACTACAGAAATACCACAGGACAGGGATTTTTTACGATCTATATAGTGTAGTGGCCTAAATAACGACTTTCATTGCTGAGTGTCATTGATTCGATCTTTCAGCACGATAGTTTTCACACCATCAACAATTAAAAATTCTCAGTGTAATTTGTAACAGTTAGGTAACTATATAAATCCTAGTCGAGGCCGCGAGTGACTGGACCGGGGAGTCCTTCACCTGCCGAGAGGTCGACCGGGTGAGGCAAGACCGACTTCCTCCCCGAGGGGGGGATACAATTTTATTTAAAAATGACAGCCCGCTGTGTCTCTGGCCGGATCTTCTCAACTTGTGACCGGGCACCGATCCGGGGGTAGATTATTGGGTTAATTGTAAACATTTTGTAAATTTGACAATATGCAACTGCCCTTAAGGGGCTTATACAGAATAAATGATTTGATTTATTATAGTTAGAAAAAAATATTTCCTTAGGGTGACGGAGTAAGAATACAGTTCATCATCCTATATCTTGCCCGCGGGTGTCGTAAAAGAAGACTAGAGGATACACAGGATTCACTACACAGATCCCCTTTAAGTAAGCGAAGGAAAACTTGACATAAAATCCTATGCCATCCACCTGGCATACAAAGTAAGTTAACTTCCCTCCGGGCCTTCTCCTCAAAAGGAGGAGGTCCAAGCTTGGCATTGGGACGCATTTAGCCTGAGAAGAAGAGACAAAAAAGAAAATAAAATAATTTCTGATGTTTTATGGATTTTATCGAGTTTGTATTTCATTTTTGATTGCCCGACGCTTAGAAGATTTTACAGTATACGTTTAAAAAAAATCCGAAAATTAGATATATTTACAAGAAAAAAAATACTCTAGGTGCTGTTTATTCTGTTTATTATGAATAAATGTATTCGAATTTGAAGTAATTTAAATCTGAAACATATTTAACGAGTGGAATATTCGAGAATAACTCGCGTTTCTTGTACAAAAATCAAGTTGACAGTGAAAGAGATTACGTATGTAGGATGCTGGTGGTAAGACAAGATCTATGACAAGGCACAAACAACACAGTACATTAGTAACATTATCGGGACGATTCGCCACAAAAGGTTGAAAAGTCGCGCTTCGCACGTATCGCTGTTATCGCCGTTCGAACCCTTACGTTCAAGGGAGAATTATGCGTCGGTGCCGACTGTGAGAGATAGCGATTTATTCTAGCAAGAATGTTGATTATTTTTATATATAAAACTACCTAAGCCAATACTTTGTTTTGTACAAAAATGAAAATCATCATTATCATTCTAACTCATACGCGTCTATTGGGCTTGAACCTCCTCCACAATAACAGGGAAATTGACCTATTATAACTACGTCGGTAAGACGTTTGAATTCAAATTTTTCTTTTCTTGCATATATGTTATATGCGCATTTAATCGCTTTGTCGTCTTACCATGCGAAATAACCACGAAAAAATAAAAATAAATTGCTTTAAATCAATCGCAGTGACAAGGACGCTCGAACCCAGCAATAGGACATATATAAGCTGAGATGATGATGACGGAATACATTATTTTTACAGAACGTTAACGACCGACAACAATCGTCTTCCGGACATTAACTGTGTAAATCATTTGAAACATCGGCAAAATAAAAATTAAATACAAACGTTATAATAACAAAGAGCTTTATTTCAAATGTAAACCTAGTATCATCATTTATCATCATTTCAGTTCATATACCTATGGCTCACTGTTGGGCTCGAGCCTTCTCTGCAATAAGAGGAAAATTGACCTACTATACTATGCTGCTTAGACATGTTGCTATAGGGTTTAGTTTAGAGTTTCCCTTCTCTTGCAAAAATTTTATATGCATAGTGTAACCCTTAAAAGTATTTTACAACATCTAAGGACAAGAGATGCGGTGGTGAATTGTATTCTTAATCCGTCATTGCACGGATGATATTAGTGTAAACAACATAAAATATATTAATTATTGATTACATTAGTTAAAACTCGTACTCTTATGACTTGCGCCGTTCAATTGGTTCGTAGGGCGAATTATCAGAAGTCGTTGGAATGATTTATGTACACAATTATTGGGTTATTCAGGTACAGTGTTTTGCGATTCGATCCTCAAAGATAGAAGTTTGGAGACAATGAAAGTTAATTTAATGGTGTTTTGAGAACGCTGCCTAGTTTCAATGTATGAGGATTACGTATACCTATAAATATTTTGTTCTGACATTTAAGCTATCGAAGTTCAGATTCGTTAATGTTTTGAAGATTCGTTATTACAATAGACAGTATTGATCATGAAATAATTTTTTGAAGAAGTGAAGACATCTTTAAGTGCATTGAGTACGGGTGACTGGACCGGGGAATAGTCCGTCACCTGCAGACAGGCTAACTGCGTGACGTCCCGAGAGGGGCGTTGAAAAAAGGGGTACCCGAAAGGCTATCCCGTGGGGCTGGCCACGGACGACAAGGAACTCATTACCGGTGGTCGGCCCGATGGCAAAGGAGAGAGATTGCGGTGGGGTTTGGGACCGCCCGCCGTCCTTTCGTCGCCCCGGACGGAATGGATGGCGTGTGCGCTGATCATAACCGACCTAAAAAAAAGCCGCATTGAGTACTGTATTGTTTGAACAAAAATCATGGTACTCACATCATCGTTGGGCGAACAAAAAGCGTGTAACTCGCGTCATCGTCACCGCACACTGTCTTGTACTCGTTGTATATAGGTACATAGCTGTAACTCCGTGCGTAGTCTTTTTGGATCACAAGTTGACAGATAAGCTCTTCTGGTATCTTTGAGAGCACGAATTGATTAATTGATGTAAATAGTTTTCACTTCTGCCGGCAGTCCCCTTATTTTTTTATGACAGTACCCTTATATTGAGATGTAAATTCTTTTATCACGGTGGATTTCAAAAACACGGGCCTCTTTTAAATTAGGAGAGAAATTGACCTACTATACCAAGATAGTCAGACGGGTTGGTATTGGGTTTTATTTTGAGTTTTTCCTTTTATAGATGTTATTTGCTGTTTTATTCTTGCTCCATTATTATGACATAGAATTATCACATATTACACAGATTAGGTACAGCCTTTTTTTTTTTTTTGTTCACGCTGTGGAAATGCATTTACGCACACTAGTCCCCCGCCGGTTACAGACGGGAGTGTGTGTGGGACTCGCCGGCCACAAATATGACCGAAATACCCACTAAAACCACAGCGGCCCCTTCCGCGCTTTTACGGGGTGCCAGAGAGATCATCTGATGACATTCTATCCCCGACACTCCAACGCTTGGCCGTCTGGCCACGTCCTGTCATTATTCAGGGCAGTGGGAGAAGAAGCGCATATCGGCGTCTCCTCCTCCCTGGTCGCCGCCGGCGGAGCGAGTCAACGGACGCAAGCGCCTCGTGGGCACGCTCCGCGGCCTCCTTCCTTGTCATGACAGCCTCACAGAAGGAGGCCATCGACGACCAACAGCTTTTGCTGCCGAGCATCTTGGAGATGATGGTCGGCAACGACAGGTCCGTTGTTCCTATCTCCGTTGACAGGACGTGGCGCTGAGGCCCCCAGGCGGAGCATACTTCCAGTGTGTGGCGCGCATCGTCGACTAGCGCGCCACACTCATGGCATCCTGGGGCCTCTTCTCTTCCAATTTTATGCAGGTACTTACCGAAGACCCCATGTCCGGTAAGCACCTGCACCATCCTAAATGTAAGACTGCCGTGCCTTCTTCTAAGCCAGCGGTGGAGATATGGCGCGACCGCCTCCACAGTCCCCCGCTCTGCTACGGGAGACTCTAGATCTTCCCTCCACCGCCGGATTACTTCCCTTCGGGCCACTTCCTGGGCTCTGCCCAGTCCCCTTATGGACACTTGTTCCCCATTGGCTCGTGCTGTGGCGCGGAACCGGTATACTTCTGCCAACGCCTCCGCTACCAATGGCCAAGATTAGGTACAGCCTGACTCAAAACAATTATTACGATAATCCACAATTATTTAGAAATTTGAGTTAGAAAGGGAAAATCACCTTTGTGTGTAGCAGAAACCTTCTGAAGATGTTCCGTTCAGAAGCGAAACACGTGTCGAATTAATATTCCAACTTCTACAGCATTCAAATACAGCATCTTCATCTTTATAAGTATATCCTATTTTTCACATATCCTCTTCTTCGTATATCTTATTCTTCATATATTCTATTCTACCATGTTACTATCTTATTCCATTATCTTGGTGTCTAGTATATTGTTTAAGCATGAGAAAATGAGTTTCCGTTCTTACAGATGTCAATAAATTTTAGTTATAAACTATCTTGATCATGTCAGCTTCCAAACAAACAAACCGCATCATAATCAGTCAATACGATTAGAAACTGAGAAGGCACAGAAACTGGTGCGACTCCTCTTTTTAGATCGGCAATAAAAATAACAATATCTTCACTTATTAATTTTTGATATTTACGCGAGTATTGCATATTGCAAATAAAAGTGTTTTACGGAATTTATCGCGTGTGTATTTAATTTGCCGATGTTTCGAACACTTTTTGGACCCCGAGGTTCTCATGTGACCATGATCGCTGAAATGTGTTCGAAACGTCGGCAAATCAAATACAAATGCGATAAAGTCCGTAAACACCTTTACTTATAATATTCCTATGTACAACATACGGAATAAAGCTTTCCGTTTAATCAAGAATTTGAACTCACCCCTAACACTCCCGTGTGGGTCGTAAAAACCGTCTGGAGATAGAATTAATGCAAGAGTACTGTTTTAGAAAACTTATAACATCAAATGCAGTTGCCAGCCCGCTTTTCAAGGTTGAGAAAAAGAAAGGAGAGAAAGGGGGTTTGGGTTCCTTTCTCTATCGCTCACTATAAGAGTACAGTGAAAAATTGCTACTACTCAGAAATCGATATTGTGTGAGAGTGTGGGACCACTAATTTATAAGAGCAGATAAAACACTATCAGTAGCATGGTCTTATTTATCGAAGACGAGGACCCGGTATCGTTGGTCATCCAAATGGCTGTAAAGAAGTACGGCAGGCTCGGGGAATGACCGAACCAAAGCCCAACCTAAAAAAAACTGTCAGCTAGGCAAACCCGGAAGATGTGAAGCTTTACAGTACAAAACGTTAAAGTAATTCTGTGCAAAAAAATAATGAGAACAAAAACGTTAGAGAATATTTCACACCTTATCTTCTCCGCCGTTGTTGTAACGATAACGTTACTCACGCTTGATAAGGAAAGAATGTCCAAACTCCGAACGTCCACCGACAAGCTTCGCTCTTCAAAAATCTTATTCTTCTGTGGTAGGATCACACTGTGGACAGTCAACTGTCTACAGCCGCGGAACGGTCCGTCCGTAGAGGGACCACACTCTTGCAGAAAATTGACTTGTCAGCGGTAGCAATTTGTTACTGCACTTCGGTGAGCAAGAAAGCCCGCAGCCCAACTTGGTGTTTGCGTGTGGTGGTTTTTAGAATCACTAAACCACATTGCAGGTATTCATATTCCCTTCACTTTCATCACGGTAGGCTGCGGTGCAGTAAAGATTCATGAGCGGCAGCATCACTTACCATCAGGTGTGCTGTTTGCTCGTTCATCATCATCACCATCATCATTTCAGCCTATCGCGGTCCACTGCTGGACGTAGGACTCCCTCATATTATGCCACAAAGTGCGCAAAGTCCTGTGCCGCCTGCATCCAAAGACGCAAAGCATCTTTCATTAGGTCATCAGTTCACCTGGTGGAGGGGCGTTCTACACTGCGTCGTCCGATACGTGGTTGCCACTCGAGAACCTTTCTGCCCCAGCGGTTGTTGGTTCGTCGAGCGATGTGGCCTGTCCATTGCCATTTCAGCGTGCTAATTCTTCGTGCTATGTCGGTTACACCCGTTCTTCTGCGGATTTCCGTATTCCGGATTCTATCTATATCTATAGAGAGAGATGGTGAAAGATGAGATCTATAGAGAGATGTCTATCTATAGAGAAATCCCGAGCATAGTCCGCTCCATAGCACGCTGAGCGACTTTGAGCCTTGTTATGAAGCCTACATTTAGGGATCATGTTTCCGTGCCGTAAGTCATCACTGGTAACATACACTGGTTATATGTTGGACGAGAAAATCCTCTTAAGTTTCCCGAACGCCGCCCAACTGAGTTGAATTCGTTGGCTGATCTCTTTCTCGAAATTGGATCTACCTAACTGGACTGTTTGTCCTAGGTAAACATAATGATCGACAACTTCGAGAATCGCATTGCCAATTAGGACCGGTACAGGAATGACATGAGCATTTGACATGACTTTCGTCTGGTCCATGTTCATTCGTAAACCCACTAGTTGGAATACCCTGCTGATATCATTGAGTATGGTGCCAAGGTCCTGCATGGATTCTGCCATAACGACGATATCATCTGCAAATCGAAGGTGAGTTTTGTATTAGCCGTTAATATTGATGCCGAGTCCAGTCCAGTCTAAGAGCTTGAAGACAGCTTACAGTGCAGTGGTGAACAGATTCGGAGAGACAACATCTCCCTGTCTCGCGAATTTTTGCAACTGGATGAGTTTCCTACTCTTATCCCGGATACGGACTGACTTTGTGACGTTTCTATACAAACACTTAGCGTTTCTATACAAACACTTTGTTGTTTGCTCGTTATGCACAAATAAAGGCCTAGGCAAGGCCAATATTTCACAGTGGACATTGACATACTGATGGATGTAGTGATATGACAGAATTAAAAACCGCTGCAATAAACTCTAGGGAAATATTCTCAAACTATCCATACTTCAATACGTATCTATCAAAGTCCTGATTGCCACGGAAACTAGTCTGCATAAATCCCACAAGTATAACGCAATTTTGACATATCATTGATCTATTCCAGCCCGGGATCACCTCAACACCTCTGCTAACTCCCTCGGGACGTCAAAGCGAAACTGTGTTACA
The DNA here is from genome assembly GCA_032191425.1 of Lymantria dispar. Classification (NCBI taxonomy): domain Eukaryota; kingdom Metazoa; phylum Arthropoda; class Insecta; order Lepidoptera; family Erebidae; genus Lymantria; species Lymantria dispar. Next base: position 2,554,831 of record CM063444.1, on the reverse strand, counting down.
ATAGCAGCTCTATAGATATCTGATATATTTATGTAACATTATACATTGCGAACATTGTCCGTTGAACTATTTTAATAGCTAGTATCCAGCAAGCAATGGTTAAAATACATCGAGAAGATAACAATAGTAGCAGATCGTGGAATACTTTCACAATGATACACGTTACCCTGGCAACGTAAATCATCTTTTGCCTACAAACTAAAAGGAATTTTATTTCAAATTGATAAGGTTGTGTTTTTGTTATAACTAAAGGTTTTTATGTCTTTTGCGTATTAATTCACAGTAGATAGTTTGAGAGACAGGTCCTATCAGGCAGTGACAACTACATATTGTTTAGATGTGTTTTATTCGGTTGTATGTGATCTCTAACCCGTTCAGTACCGGTGAAAATTGTCTTAACAATATACTGTGCGCATTATTCACTGTACCTGAATGTGCGATTGTCGATTTTGTATCGACTTTTGTTATTTTTTTTTGTTAATTTATTTTGGCTTTATAATGATAGGTTAAGAATGGAATGTGACTTCTTCCCTTATCTCGTATCCGCCCGTAGGTCGATCGCGTAAGAACTACGTTCAGACACTCTGTTACTAGACGTAGACTGGATTGATACTCGACAGGGGCCGAGCCACCGATGTTAAGGGATTTTACTTGGATCAAAAAAAAACTTACTTGAAAACTTGACGCGGTATTTTAAAACGATTTGTTGTGCCGAATAATCTTTACGAATAAATAAAATTGAAGTGTCTGTTTGTAATATCAAAATAGTAGGTATTTTTCATACTCACACGGTTATTTGCAGAATATCTATGTCTAAAAACCAGTTTAAGTTTTTTTATCTGTCTACATGCCTGTTTCGCGTAATCTTCAAAACAGAACAAATTTTGAAAATATTATATAATATACCAAGTAACAGTCTTTATAAGTAGTAACTTAGGCTATTTTCCCTTTCAGAAAACCCTTTAAAATTATGCCCAGTCCGGGACTCGAGCCCGGGGCCCTCGAACCCTTATATCTTAAGAGATATTGCAGTTTTAAAATGTTGGGTCTGGAACCGAAGCGAAGCGACGGCAAGTTGCTAGTATGTACCTAATAAAAAACAAAAACAAATGCGTCCGTGACTACAATTGAATGCAAATTAATACAAATTATATATTTATTATTATTTGTAAATATTTAAAGTGTTATTTAATCTATTTCTGCTATATAGTTAAAAAAAGAAATTAAAAAACACGCTTTGAACTAAAAAGTGTAAAATAATTTGTAGTAGTAAAAAGTGTAAAAAAGCGTGGGGTGCTCGATTTACGAAAATGTGGCACAAAGCGCTCCACGCTTATTTCACAATAATATTAATATATTTCGTTCATTATTATTTTCTGCCTACATTGAAAATTATTTTACATTTTGTTGTTGAAAGAGTGTTTTTTAGTTTTTTTAAACTATATTTATTTTCACTTTTTAGTGAATAGCCACCGGAATGTAATTAGTATGCGTATTAGATTTGTCGGTACATTGATGTCCTACCTCTAAAAAACAATCCCCCCAAAAAATAATCCCCCCAAAAAATAATCCCCCAAAAAAAAAGCAAATTATTGCATTGTCATCGATATTTGATAGGTGTGCAAAGTTTACATACATACAGATGAAACTAATAAAAACGTATTAAAAAGTAATGGTCACGTAAGGTATGTATCAGAAATGGCATGAAATGGATTGAAAACTAGTATTTCTATGACATAACTTTGCAAAACATTCATCATCATCATCTTAGCTTATATATGTCGTGGTAGAGACCCGAGCCCAACAGTAAGATAGAGGAAGAGTCCTCTATGAGAGGGAAATTTACCTGCTTTACCACGCTTGTCAGACGTGTTGGCATAGGATTATGTTTCGAGTTTTCGATCCCTTGTATAGATGTAATATGCGTATTACGAAGAGATATCTCTTAGTCGTCTTTTACCCACGAGCAAGAAAGGGAGTGGTAAATTGTATTCTTACTCCGTCACCACATGACCATGTAAAACGTTCACCACGAATTATTATGTTTTGTAAACTAATTTTTATAGTTACAAATCTTCTAACAAAACTCAAACAACCTTGAGAATATAACAAAAACTTAAATTAAAACTAAAATAACTCGCTATAAATAAAAAAGAATTATCAGATTGGGCGGGTATAACGTTACAATAAATAACGAACCCGCCATATTGAAGTTTTTTATTTATATTTATTTGTAAAAATTAATAATAATGTTGAATAAATCAATAAATGAATGGGAAACATATCAGGACGGCACTGCTTGAATGATTTGTAGTAATATGAGTGTATGCCGTCTGTGCCTTGTAGTAAGACAGGTAATTTTGATGCTTGTGTTTTTTCAATACTGCTGTTTTGTTTCAAAACATCGATAGGAGAGGGTTCATTTCTCCACAAATAGAAGGAAAATTAGTCTACTGTACTATGCTGGCCTAAATTATATGAGCATAGAATTTTGTGTTGATAGCTAGATTTGTCTAATCTATAAAAATGCGTATGGTGACGGAGTAAAAATGCTATCAACTACCTCCTATTTTACCCGAAAGAGTCATAAAAACGACTATGGCGTACAACACGCATATAACATCTATATAAACAGAAATAAAGCATAAATTAACCTGTCTAATCAGTATGGTTACAGTAAGGTCAATTTCCCTTCAATTATGAAGGAGGCTGGAATCTAACAGTCGGAAGTATATTAACTGAAATTATAAGATAATAAAAAAAATTATAATAAATATTTAAATTAGTATAAATTGCATCCGCAATTATCGTACACTAACACTAAAAAGACATGAGTTAATTTTTTGATTTGAATTGTTTCTTGTTGTAAATAAAATGATTTTACGGATTTTATCGGGTTTGTATTTGATTTTTGATTGCGCAACGTTTCGAACACTACAGCTTTCATGTTTACGGGCGGACTAAGATGTTTCACGTCCAAAAAGTCATCGTTATTACATATATTTATATTTACCCGCTTGTTTCTTGTGCTTTTTAGCTTATGGTTTACTGTTAGTTAAGTTTTTTTTTTGTAAGAGAGAGAGATCGAGAGAGAGAATTTGTTATACGATATCGTGCGCGTCTCTCAGGTGACCATAGAATTATATCATAAAGTTTTCATACTTTTGTGGTGATTTTATCGATTATATCCCTTACTCGTCACTTACAACATCCATGGAGAAAAAACCGAGAGGTGACACATTTCATTCCCACTATTTTAATTTGTAATCTGTACATTAAAAACAGCAGGTCAAAGGATTTAGTTAATTGTAGTTATTTAAGTAAAAGTGCCCATATGAAGTGGATCCATGTTTACGCATTTTATCGCCTTTATATTTCATTTTAACTTTTTTAATGTTTCGAACACCTTTCAGCGTTCATTGTCACGAAAGGCCTAGCCCATGGCAAAAATAGTTTTATTTTATATTGTAAATAAAACTACTTTACGGATTGTAAATAAAACTACTTTTACGGATTATATCGCGTTTGTATTTGATTTATGATTGCCCGACGTTTCGAACACTTTGCAGCATTCATGGTCACGGGCGGACTAAGGTGTCTCACGTCCAACAAGTAATCGTTATTACAGACATTTATAATTATCTGCCCGATACAGAAAATTAGTTATAAATTTATTAAATTTTGACCCACATTTTAGTACAAATTTATTGCCAGTGTAAGAAGAAAATGATTCTATATGAAAAAATTATATTGTTTATTAGTAATTATTAATTATTAAATTTGTAGCAATTATTGTTACAATTTGTTGATTTAAAACTAACAAAACTATTATACTACTACTGGATCGGAACGCGGCCACACTGAGAAAGATCCGGCAAGAAAACTCAGGGGCATGATGCTAAATTAGTATTGATTTTTAATTTTAAATGCGGTTTACTTTGTCTTACTAAAATATTTTTTTATTTATAAAATTATCTTTAACTATTATTATTGTGGGTCAAATCTATACAATAAGCGCTCACAGTATCATGCAGTCTTGTGGTGGTCTCTTTGGATTTATTTTTAATTATGTTTATAACAGAATCCCAGCTTGATGGTAATACCCAGCCATCCTCTCTATTGAAATTTTTGTTTTTTGATTTCAATAGCCTCGCGTACAAGCGCGATATAATCCGTAAAAGTAGTTTTATTTACAATGTGTAGTGCTCGCGTAAACATCAGATATCATTACTTTACGGATTTTATCGCTTTGCAGCGTACATGGTCACGGGTGGTCCGCCCCAACGCTGCAAAGTGTTCGAAATGCCGGGCAACCAAAAATACAAACGCGAGAAGTATTTACTATGTGTAGGTAATGCTCGCGTAAACATCAGAAATCTTTATTTTATATATTAAATACTCGCGCAAACTTCACAAATTATTATATAATTGCCTAAGTATACGTGCTTGTACATTGAAAGACATTCCCCAATATCTATTTCATTTAAGAAGCCCCACTTCAAATGTTTATAGGTAAAAAAGAGCGTGTGTAATTATACTTCTTTACGTATATTATACTTCTTACGTAAGAAGTTATACTTCTTTGGCGTAACAAGATAACAATCTATCTAATAATCTTTAAAAAAAATGTCTTTCGTCTTATCTAACGTTTGTAGAGAAAATGACACCAATAATAGAAAAAAAAAAGGTATTTAATATATTGACAGTTTTGTTATAACGTAGTCTAGTCTAGTATCTAGTTGACAATTGTAACGGCGTGCGTGCGCGCAACGTAAAAATACTCTCACCATTTTCTGTAACGCGTTAAAAAAAGTATAACTTTATCGTTGTTCAAGTATCAAAATCAACATGTCAGGGTATATTAAAAGCTAGCGTTATATCAGTTGATATCGAGTCGAGTCGGTTGTACATCTCAGTCCCACCTCCAATAAAGTGCGCCCATCAATTCCGACGGTCGCAAAAAGGTTCTGTTACCTCCGGCGAGGTATGACGGATGGATGGGTGGCCGACGCCAGGCTCATACTAATTATAGGCAACAGTACTTTGAGCAAGAAACTAGACATGGATGGATGGATATAGATATGATGCTTATAGTCCGGATTAGGTTACGATAATCATTCTTTTGAATACATTGAAGACAGAAAAAAATATATGTTGAAATTTTTGTTTATTATTTTGTCTCTGTGATTTAGTAATATGCATTTTTAAAGTGGCAATTTTAACTTCTTCTAATAAGTAGTTTTGTATTTGGTCCGTGTGGTGACGGTGTAAGAATACAATTCACCACCCTCACTCTTACCTGTGGGTATCGTAAAAGACGACTAAGGAATTATAATATGAATATAATATCTACTCAAGAGAAGGTAAACTCGAAACAAAACCCTATACCAACATGTCTGACCAGCGTGGTATATAGTGGGTCAATATCTTTCTCATTGTGGGGGAGGCCCGAGCCCAACAGTGGGACGTGTATGGGCTGAAATGATGATGATGATAATAGGTATTTTATGATATTAATGCGAGTAGCCATAAATAAAAGAAAGCTCATTGGTATTTGCTTAAGACTACAGGACAAAAGTGAATACCTACTTCTTAAATATGATTTTAATAATACAAAATACAACATCTTTTGTACTATATTTATAGAATAAAATTATTTAAAATATAATTTGATTGCACAGATGGCTTAGTGGAACCTACCGTTACAGCGTCATAGGTTCGGTTCTTTGTGCAGTGACAATTCTTTGTATGATCCTCATATTGCTGTTCTGAATCTGATGATTGAATGAAATTGAATTGAAATGATTTCCTTAATGCAGGGTGTCTTAAAAGGGGTATAAATTACTTTCCGTGTGGTGACGGAGTAAGAATACAATTTAATACCTCTTCTCTTACTCGTGGGTGTAAAAGACGACTAAGGGATATGATATGCAGAGAATATATTATATGCAGGAGGAGGTAGACATAAAACCCTAGGCCTATACCAACACATCTAACAAGCGCGGTATAGTACTTCCATTGTGAAGGAGACTCGATCTCAATAGTCGAAGGTATATAAGCTATGATAGATTAAAATGGATTTAATATATTCATCATGGTCAGGTCATAGACGTCGCACTTCTGGGCTCTAGCCACCTCCACAATGGAAAGGAAATTGACCTACTATACCACGCTGGTCAGACGGGTTGGTACACGATTTCATTTCGAGTTTTCCTTCTCCAGATGTCGTATGCATATTATATGGCTTTAGGAGGATTTAAAATAATTGAACTATATTTATATTCTCCGCGTATTGACGGAGTAAGAATACAATTCACCACCCCCTCTCTAATATCGTAAAATATGTCGTAAAAGATGACGTAGGGATATAATAAGAAGAAGGGATATAATAAGTTTTATTGGTGGTAGGACCTCACTGTAGACAGTCTTTTGTCTGCAGTCGCGGGCCGGTCCATCCGGGGCAGTACCACACTCTCGCAGAAGATCGACGTATGAGTAGTAGCAATTTGCTGCTGCACTTCGTTCGGTGAGCGAGAGAGCCGGGAGCCCAACTTTCTGGGTGTGTTTGTGTGCGGCGGGTTTTGGTGAGGCCTGAAACCTGCGGTGGTGAGGTCTTGGTCGGGGTATTGAGCGTGAGGGGCTGGCATGGTGTACAGGGAGACCCGATGGGAATGGTCACCGCCGGCCACCTGCCGGTCAGCAGGGGACCCGAACCCAGGATCATCCTCCCTGGGAGGCTGTCCCACCAACCGGCGAAAATCCCGTTGGTTAGTCGTCGTGCCGGTGTGGGAAACCGGAGTGGACCTCGGCGGCTACGCACGGGGTGACCCCCCGTGCGCGGGGGTCCTTCCGTGCATCGTGTCAGCTCCTCACAAAACTCACTCCTCGACCATGCACTATGCACTATGCCCATTTTTTTTTTGTATCACCGAACTCCGTTGTGCGCATTCACACTCCCTTCCTCCTCTTCTTAAACAATAACTCATGGCCAAGAAAAATAAAAAGAGAACGTTTTCTACGGCGGTCCCCTTATCCACATTTGATGTGGATTTTTGCAATATCAGGGGTCTACATAGCAATCTCGACGCCGTCCACCATCACCTCGAGACGGCGCGGCCTGCCTTACTCTTTTTAACGGAGACGCAGATAGGTGCTCCGGATGACATTTCGTACCTAAATTACCCCGACTACGAGTTGGAGCATACCTTCCGTCGTAAAGCCGGTGTGTGCGTATTCATCCGAGGTGATATCTGCTGTCGCCGCCTTCGGGCCCTCGAACATAGTGACTTATCAATCCTGTGGCTACGCGTAGACTATGGAGGCCTTACCCGCATCTACGCATGCCTCTACAGGTCCCATGGCAGTGATCCGGGGTCAATTCAATTATTTGAGAACGTCCAATGGGGGATTGAAGAAATATTGGAGCAGTGTCCATCAGCGGAGGTGGTGGTTCTTGGAGACTTCAACGCTCATCATAAAGAGTGGCTGGGGTCCCGAACCACTGACCTCCAGGATCGACATCTCTTCAATATGGTCTCGGCCTATGGTCTCTCACAACTGGTGACACAGCCCACCCGTATCCCAGATATTGAGAGCCATGAGTCTTCTTTACTGGATCTTCTGCTGACTACACACCAGCACGGATATCAGGTAGTGGTTGAAGCCTCTCTTGGATCTTCTGACCACTGCTTGGTTCGTAGCAGTGCCCCTGTTGTAAGGCCTAGTCGTTCTAAGGCGACTGGGACTCGCAGAGTCTGGCAATATAAGTCAGCAGATTGGGATGGACTGAGCGAGTTTTACGTATCCTACCCATGGATGCGGCTTTGCTTCGCCTCTGGGGACCCTGGCATCTGTGCGGACTGCGTTACCGAAATGGTTATTACGGGGATGGAATTATTCATCCCCAACACCAAAATACCCGTCGGTGGTCGCAGCCGACCCTGGTTTAACAAAACCTGCAGGACGGCTGCATGCCAGAAACAGTCCGCATATCGGGCCTGGAATAGGGCCAAAAAATGCCAGGACCCGAACGCCAAAGAGGGGAAGCGGAAATTTAACGCCGCTTCTAGATCTAGTAAGAAGGCTATTACCAGAGCCAAGGCGGAACATGTTGCCAGAATTGGTGAGCGATTGCAAAGCTATCCCGCTGGGAGTCGTGCATTCTGGTCGCTCGCCAAGGCTTCCCAAGGCAACTTCTGCCAGCCCAATCTCCCACCACTGCAGAAACACGATGGTAGTCTGGCCCACAGCGCAAAGGAGAAGGCCGATCTTCTAGGTCAATTCTTTGCCTGTAACTCGACTTTGGATGCCGGAGCTGCCACACCACCTACTATCCCACGGTGTGAAAGCTCACTGCCCGAAATCCGCATCACGCAGCGAGCGGTTAGGCGGGAGCTGCGGCTTTTAGACGTCCATAAGTCGAGTGGACCGGAGGCATCCCTGCAGTGGTACTAAAGACGTGCGCCCCTGAATTGACTCCCATCCTCACGCGCCTATACCGACTTTCCTACGCTACTAATAGGGTTCCGTCTTCGTGGAAGGTAGCCCATGTCCACCCGATCCCTAAAAAGGGAGACCGGTCTGACCCATCGAATTACAGGCCAATTGCGATAAAATCCTTGCTCTCCAAGATAATGGAGAAGGTTATAAACCGCCAGCTTCTGCAGTACCTTGAGGATCGCCAGCTTATCAGTGATCGCCAATACGGCTTTCGTCATGGTCGGTCGGCTGGTGATCTTCTTGTGTACCTCACACACCGTTGGGCAGAGGCCTTGGAGGGCAAGGGTGAGGCGCTGGCGTTCAGCCTAGATATCGTAAAGGCGTTCGATAGGATCTGGCACAAGGCACTTCTATCGAAGCTACCATCATACAGAATCCCCGAGGGACTCTGTAATTGGATCGCCATTTTTTTGGATGGTCGGACTATAAAAGTCGTCGTAGATGGCTCCTGCTCCGATACCATGACCATTAATGCTGGTGTACCACAAGGCTCGGTGCTTTCCCCGACGTTGTTTATCCTGCATATCAATGACATGCTCTCTATAGAGAGTATGCGTTGCTATGCGGATGACAGCACGGGTGATGAGTGGTACACTGAGCAACGGAATATCCCTCGGAGTACTCAGGAAAGAAGGGTTCAACTTGTGTCTGAAGTCGAGCGCTCTCTGGGGCGGGCCTCGGAATGGGGTGAACGGAACCTAGTCCAGTTCAACCCCACAAAGACACAAGTTTGCGCGTTCACTGCAAAGAAGGACCCGTTTGTCATGGCGCCACAGTTCCAAGGAGTAACTCTTCCAATTTCTGAGAGTATTGGGATTCTCCGCGTCAAAATATCGAGCAAAGTCCAGTTTGGGAGTCATTTGGAGAAAGCCAAATTGGCAAGCAAAAAGTTGGGTGTCCTGAACAGAGCCAGGCGGTACTTCACACCGAGACAGCGTCTTGTGCTATACAAAGCACAAGTTCGTCCTCATGTGGAGTACTGCTCTCATCTCTGGGCAGGTGCGCCCAAATATCAGCTAGACCCACTTGACTCCCTGCAAAGACGGGCTGTTCGAATCGTCGGGGATCCCAATCTTACGGACAGATTGGAGTCGCTGGAGCAGCGGAGAGACTTTGGGTAACTCTGTGTACTTTACCGACTCTTTCACGGGGAGTACTCCGAGGAACTGTTTGACTTGGTACCACCGTCACCATTCTACCAACGTACCACTCGACATCGTAGCAGGGTTCATCCATTTGACCTGGAAACGTTATGATCTTCAACTGTACGTTTCCAGCGATCATTTCTCCCACGTACGTGCAAGCTCTGGAATGAACTACCTGCTGCTGTGTTTCCCGAGCGCTATGACATGTCCTTCTTTAAACGAGGTTTAAGAAGAGTATTTCCTTCACGGTGGGCAGCGGCCTAGCTGTGCCCCTGGTATTGCAAAGGTCCATGTGCGGCAGTTTCATTTACCATCAGGTGTGCTGCTTGCTCGTTTGCCACCGTTGGCAATAAAAAAAAAAAAAATGTAATATCTATGATGCATGAGAAGGCAAACTCGAAACAGAAACCTATACCAACACGTCTGACCAGCGTGGTATTATAGTCAATATCCCTCCTATAACGGTGGAGGCCCGAGCCCAAAAGTGGGACAGGTATGGGCTGAGATGATAATATTTATGTTATTTATTGATAAATTTTAAATATACTATTTCAAAACCTGCACTAAAAATTATACGTATTCAGAACCCTTATACTTCATAACCATCAACCCTTCAGTTAATAAATCTATCTTAGAATATAGATAAAATAAATCATTGAGAAACGTCAATGCAAGACGGTGTTTCATCAAAATTCAGTGACGGCCGGGTCCGGTCTTATGTCAGTCCAAGCTGCCAGGTTATGAGACAACGTCAAAAGATTATTTAAGTCAAAATAACAATAAAAATGACTTTTGACGCGAATATCAAAATGTCACGTAGAGCTTTTATATTTTTTTTCATTATTTTAGTGATTTGAAGTGTTATATTGAATAATTTTGCTGATATTTTATTTAATATAATGCGGATAAAATTCTGGAATATAGTGAATATGATATAATAGTGAAACATTCTGCCAAAATTCCCAGAGAAGGCATGACTTGGATATCAGCACTAAATCATGCTAAGGACTGACTGAAAGACTAAGACTAAAGACGTGAATAATTAATATAATACTCGACACTGGTACCAATAGCTCATATTATTGTACCTCATTGCCATTAAACAACAAGAAGAAGAAGAACAATAAAAATACTTGAAAAAGACAAACGTATTGAATATCAAGCTTATAAGATTGAAAGAAAGAAGAAAAGAAAGAAAGGAAAACATGTATTCTGTTTTCGTAAAACCTTTTCCGGTGGATTAAGAATACAATTCACCACTCCCTATCTTGCCCGTAGATGTCGTAAAAGACGACTAAAGGATATAATATACATATAACATCTATACAAGAGAAGTAAACTCGTTACAAAACCCTATACCAGCACGTCTGACCAGTATGGTATAGTAATGTTAATTTCCCTCCTATTGTGGAGGAGGCTCAAGTCCAGCAGTGGGACGTATATAAGCCGAAATTAATGAATACATGAAAATCTAATGAAAAACACAAACATAACTAAAGAAAAGAACTTCTAAAATAAAATAATTTAATTTTAACGGCGAACAAAGCTATTATGTTAACTCATGCTACTTCTTAAAGAAACAGCGCTGGTATTCTAGCAGATTATAGATTATCGTAATGTGAAATGCATACTCGGCAATCAATATAGTTTATAGTCAATTCCACCGATTGTCGAATAGTCAAGAACCTCGACTATTACTTTAAGAGGCTCACGTTAGGCGATTTGATTTAAGGTCTCATGTAGAAGGCAATGCTACGGGACACGGCGAAGCCCTCAGCGAAGGGACAAAACTGTCGTTGGGTCATCATGCCCTTTATATTTTTTAAATTTCATTTTATATGATACTAGCTGTCCCAACAGAAGTTGTTCTGTTGCCATAAAATAAAAGGAATTCTCACTGAAATCGACAGCAGCACCACCTCCCGAGTCCAATTGTGGAACTAAACCATTCTCGAATCCCCATGAACACATACAAAAAAATCATCAAGATCGGTCCAGTCAAACGACTGGACCTAAACAGGCGGAGTTCAGTGATCTTCATAAAGAAGATATTTAAAATGTATTTAGTAGTAGGGTCTCAAATAAGCATTTCAAAGTCATCATTCAGAGTAAGTGCTGTAATCACAATGTTTCGCAGGCGAGTTATGGATCGCAGTAAGAAGTTTTACGTTCCCCAGTAGAGACATACTGCAATATAAAAAAAAGTAGAGTGACTACTGTCGAATCCTTTAGCCAATTTTTACAGTTCCTATTTCCATATGGTGACGGAGGAAGAATATAGTTCACCAATTTTGTGCCCGTGGGTGTCGTAAAAAATCTGTATAAGAGAAGAAAAACTCGAAATAAAAACTTACACCAACATGTGACCAGCGTAGTACAATAGATCAATTCCTTTGCTATTAAAGATTCCAGTAAGCTGACCTAATTGGAATCCTATTGGAACAGATTACCTATAGTTGTAACTTCGAGTCTTGCACATTATAGTTTATTTTTCGATTCACAAATGAGTTGTATTAAAAGCCTAGTGTGTCAAATGTTAAAAGAAAAAATATCAATAATTTAGAAGTATTTTAGTTCTATATCATCATCATCATCACAGCTCACATACGTCGCAGTGCTGGGCTCGAGCCTCTTCCACAAAGGGAGGGAAATTGACCTACCAAGCTAGTCAGACGTGTACCAAGCTAGTCAGACATGACAGTATAGGGTTTTATTTCGAATTTTTCATCCCTTGCATAAATGCTATATGCATATCATATCCCCTATTTTCGTCTTTAACGACACCCACGGACAAAATTGGGGGTGATGAATGGTATTAATACTCCAGTACCAGACGGAACAAATGAAGGGTTGGCAGTATTTGTCTATACAGTTGTTTATAACCTTTATAAGAATATATCTAAAGTATTTTCATCTATTTTATCGAATATAAGTCTATCGATACACAATCAGTTGGCCATCTTAAATTTATAATCGGACGATATTATCTACCTATGCGCGCACGCCGGCTGGACTAATGATTATACTCGCAAGCTGCAATTAACTCCTATACAGGCTGGGCAGGGACCTGTCACTGTTTGATTTGTGATTGATATTATATACTAAACGTATACAATGTTATATACAATTGAAAATATACTTTAAATTTTCTGTAATAAAGTTGTAATTACATTTATACTGTTAATATATTTATTATACAAGCCATTATCAGTTGTTTTAACTTCATTTTAGAATTGCATTTGTATTGCATTAGCCTTATATTGTAAGTTTACTTCTAAATATAAAACGTACAAAAGATTTTGAGTTTTAATTTTTAGTACATAGAGTTGAATTTGTGTTAATGATTTGATTTTTCTTAGAATAAATCGCTTTTTAGCCTTAAGCTTTTTTTCCGAGTGGTGTATGATTTATTCGGGACTTTGATTTCTATGATATTGTTTTAATTAATTGTAACTTTTGATATATATAGGTGATTAGTGTTAGATATATCTTTTTGCAGGCGTGATGTTAATTTATAAGGCCGTGCTGTATATTTTAGTTTTAAAACTATAAATCATTAGACCAATTAACAATATTGTAATAGTTGACGAGATATAATAGAGAAATAGAACGGTATTTTATTTACTAGCAACATTGTCTGGCTTTGTATATGTATTTTTAAACAACACTCTGCACTACGGAGTTAATTTCATTCATTTTTTCCGGTCAAATACATTCCACTGTTGGGTTCCACTCTCTATACACTGGTCAGATATGTCTGGTATAGGATTTCATTTCAAGTTTTCCTTCTCTTGCATAAATGTTATATACATATTTAATACAAAAACATACAAGTAACAGACACACAGATACAATTATACTCAGACTTAAAAACAACAATTTGTAAATCGTCTAAATATTGAACTACATGGGAATCGAACTCTCAACGTACGCACGGTACGTCGGTATCTTAAACACTATGCCATTTATGAAATTCCTATCAATAACATTTTTGTCTAGCTATTGTCATTATTTAAATTTCCAAATATTAAACGTTTCATTAACAATGCAATGATTGCACAGATGTCGTAGTGGTTAAGATACCGACCTACCGTGCCAGTGACGCGGGTTTGAATCTCATCCAGGACAACACTCTATGCGATCCACAAATTGTTGTTCTGAGTCTGTATGTAATTTGCGTCCGTTAATTATATGTTTATAAAGTCCCCCGCAATACAAGGATTATTTAAAAAAATTCTTAGTCTAAAAAAAAAAAGAAAAAATGTTGGGTGTTTTTTTGGTACTAATCCCATCAAACATTCCCGTTTCACGTGTATAAGTCTCAATGTTAGGCTCAAGCTTACATCACAATAGGAGTGAAATTAACCTATCATACCACGCTGGTCAAACGGGTTGGTATAGAGCTTCTTTTCAAGTTTGCTATCTCCTGTGTTATATGTATATTGTATTCAGTGGCGGCTGTGCCTTAAGTGCGCTCGTGCACTGAACCACCAATTCAAAAGATTTAATAATTACAATGTTAGTTCATCTTTATATTTTAATAATAATAAATATTATTATTATTTAAACATACAAAAACATATAACAAATATAATTTCAAATTATGACGAAACAATTTAAACGCTTTACTAAACTATTAAAACTTATTTTCCTTGTAAAAAAAAATCTCGTGCGCTGAGGCGAGCACACGGGGACTGCTAATACAACTTGTATTACTTATGTGTTAAATCGCCTGGCGCGTGAGACAGAAGATAGTAGTTCATAGAAATATACCGAAAAATGAGTCTGCTCGAGCCTCGTTAAATTGAATAAAAAAGTTCAAATCAAAATATTTTTGTTTTGCACTCTTTTATAAATATTTTTTGAAGTGTGAAAACCAAATAAAACCACATGTTTCTTCACATGTATACCTACAAAATGTAATGAGTTCGACAATAATAAAAAATGTCATTTTTTTTTATAAATTGTTGTTCCATTGCAATTTCTGATCTTAATACTTAGTGAGCAAATAAAGTGTACCACCACTTTGTTGACCCACCAGCCGCCACTGATTGTATTCCTTAATTGACTTTAACGATACCCACGGGCAAGAGAAGAGGTATTCACCACCTCTTCATTCACCTAATCTGTATTCTTATTCCATCACCACACGGACGGTATTTAGAATACCGTTTAGAATACAACTTGTAAATACTTCTCGCACTTTCATGACATTTATAAAAAACAACTGAAGCCAGCTTTCATCATCAATCTCTAAATTCTATGTAACATTTAAATTATTAAAGAAAAACGCATAAAACAAAATTTTAATAGCTTCAATAAAATTTTAAATAAGTTTTTCAGCATCACAGTTTATATGTCTCATTAGTGGGCTCGAGCCTCCTTCACATTGGAAAGGAAATTGACCTACTATACCACGCTGGTCAGGAGAGTTGGTATAGGGTTTTATTTTGAGATTTTCTTCTCTTGCATAGTTGTTTTGCACAAGATATGCCTGTGGGTATCGTAAAATATGACTTAAGGATATAATACGCATATAACATCTATGCAAGAGAAAGACCCTCGAAAGAAAACCCTATATCAATCTTTCTGACCAGCATGGTACGGTCAATTCCTCACTTATTATGGAGGAGGCTAAAGCCCAGCATTGAAACGTATATGAGCTGAAATGATAATGTATGATATGAGTGTCTTCCAAGCGTGGCAATGTGGAAAGAGCCTTTTTTAGCAGGCTATGGGAGGCGCGATCGCATAATCCGGGGTATTCTCTTCCCTTTACTACTGGCACCGAACCTTCCTTCCTTCCATAGCCAAACCAGGGGTATGTTAAGAGGCTACATGTCATTCGACCGAACAAAGCGAGTGATTCACATCAAGAATAATTATTACATAAAGTACAATTACTTTTCACTATAGTTTATGGTTGGGGGCGTTGAAATAGTATCGGGCCTATTGTTTTATGAGCTATAACTAACGTATAAAACAAGATAAAATATTGCTGATAACATAACAACCATCTTATTAATCATTATTTATTATGGATAATATAAAACCATTGCAGAGATGGTGTAGTAGTTAAAATATCAAACTACAATGGCAGTGGGTACGAATCGAACAGAAAAATATTCCAAAACACTTCAGAAAAAAATTGTGTTCGTTAATGTTATGTTATTGTAATATTATAATAGGCAGATAACGTCTATGTAAGAGAAGGAAAACTCGAAATAAAACCATAATACAGTAATTCATGATTTTATTTTGAATTTTCCTTCTCTGGCGTATATGTTATCTGCATACTACATATTTTAATCGTCTTTTACGACATCTCCGGGTATGAAAGGGGTGGGTAAATAATATTCTTACTCCATCACAACCCGGAAAACAAGGATTCAAGAATTATATACTTGTAATGTATCCCGCAAAACAATGATTATTTCCTTAGTGTACGTCGGCCTCATAAAAAGGTTCAAAGTTGCTCAACGTGCTATATAGGTAGAAGAACGACTGAACGGCTGTAACCGAAGTAGATTGTAGAATTGGCACATTGAAATGGCAATGGGAGATCTCGTCGGACTGACAATCGTTGGAGAAGAAAAGTTTCCGAGTGGCGAACACGGATCGGACAACCCCCTAACTAAGAAGACTAACTTTTTTTTTATTGTCAACTGTGGTATGCGAGTAAGCAGTACACTTGACGGTAAGTGTTGCTGCCGCTCATGATTCCGCTGCCTATCGCGAAGAAAGTGAAGGGAGTGTGAATGCGTGTAATGAGGTTCGATGGTACTCAAACACTTTCAGAGAGTTGGGCTTCCGGCTCTATCACTCACCGAACAAAGAGCAGTAATAAATTGCTACTACTCAGACGCCGATTTTCTGGTCAGTGTGCTACCCCGGACGGACTGGCCCGCGGCTGTAGACAGACAACTGCCAACAGCTACATTTTGATTAAATTATCTAGTTAGACATAAAAATCGTCCTCGGTATTATTATTCATCATCATCATCGCAGCCCACATACGTCCCACTGTTGGGCTCGGGCCTCCTCCACAATGGGAGGGAATTTGACCTACTATACCAATTATGGTATTATTATACCATTAGGTCAGACATGTTGGTATAGGGTTTCATTTCGAGTTTTCCTTCTCTTGCACACATGTTATGTGCATATTATTTCCCATAATCGTCTTTTACGACATCCATGGGCGAAATAGGGAGTGGTGAGTTGTATTCTTACTCCGTCACTATACGGAAAAGTATTATTATTAACTTTAGAAATTATCTCGGCGGTAATCATATTCTGTAATCTTCTTGAAGGTTTACATAATAAATGTTTTGTAATTTGTATATACCAGTCGAGCCTGCTGCGGATAGAAGTGAAATTAACCTATTGTACCATGCTAGTCAAACGGGTTGGCATAGAGTTTTGTTTCGAGTTTTTCTTCTCTTGCATAGATATTATATGCATCTTCTCTAAATAAGAGGGAAATTGACACACTGGTTAGACGTGTTAGCGTAGAAGAATATTTCCAATTTTTCCTCTCTTGCTTAGATATATGCATATTTAATCCCTTAGTCGTTTAATTTTACGACATCCACGGGTAAGATAGGGGGTGGTAAATATTATTCTTACTCTGTCACAGAAAATTTCACATAACAATTTGTTATTGACGTCTTAAAACTTAAGTAAAAGTAATAATTTTTGAACACAGAAAAGAGATTGGTTGTTCCAGTTTCCGAATCTTCAAAGTTTAGTTCTAAATTGTCAGTACTTTAGATTCAAATCGTGAGTTTTCTAGGTCAATCTGCTATCTGATAACTTCCATTTAAAATACCATCTTGAAAATAGATGTGTTGATAAAAAGATATAAACTATATAGTGACTTAATGGAGTTTAGTTGTTATTTAAATCCTACAAAATGGAAAGTAATTGGCCTACTATCCCTGCCTGTACCGTCCAGGATAAAAAAGGGCGACGTGCGGACCTATAACCTACCGTATCTCCTTCCCATCGCTAGTGGACTAACCAGTAGTACCGATTGCTTGACTTAGAATTTTATTCATCATTTCATCATCATTTTAGCTCATATACTGGGATCGAACCTCCTCCACAATAGGAGGAAAATTGACCTTACTATACCATGCTGATCAGACAGGGTAGTATAGAGTTTGGTTCGTGATTTCCTTATCTTGCATATACTCTCATAGACATAGTTGCATAGACTCATTTTACGACAGCCACAGGTAAGATAAGGGGTCGGGAATTGTATTCTTACTCCATTGCCACATGGAGGACCTCGTATTATACCATCCATTGTATCAAGCTACAGTATAAAAAACCCTGTCCATCCCGCTTAGGGCGACGGAAGGGTGGCGTGCGGTCCCATAACCCACCTTATTTCCTCCCCTTTGGGCATTGGGCCGACTACTAATACCGAGTCCTTGACGTCCGTTTCCACTCTGACCTATTATTAGCAAAGGGCTTTATAGCAAGTTCATTCTTCTCGTAATTAATCAGTATTGTACTTAAAATTTACTATAATATTTCATTACAAAATATCGTTACATAAAATTTAGTAATCCCCATTACAGAAAACAAAAACTTAAAAAATTAGAAAGCCGTCACAAACAATGAATCTTAAATCATTTTTATCTATTGTTACTAGAACTGTATAAATCTCGTATGTGACGCAAAAATGTCTGTTTTTAACGTATTCAAGAGAGAATGTCGTCATACTTCCACTACTACAACTTCTATTAATAAAATAATTTGTCAGAAAAAAACAATATTTAATTTTTTTTCTTTTTGGGGGTGGGTTGCGGTCGGCGCGCTGCTCGCCCCACTCCGTCCGGGGCGACAGAGGGGCATAAGAACGCAACTCCCACAACCCACCTACGATGCACGTCGCCTTCGTCGTTGGGCTGACCACCGGAGCAGGGTTACTTGACATCAGTGGTCGTCAATATTTTAATTTCAAGATTGATTCAAAATTAAATGTACGCAGTCAATATATGTAGGTATAACTTAAATGTTCCAAGAATAAAAAAATAGATTTTTTTAATATTTCTGCTATAACGGTCTACAACCATTTACATAGTCATGTAAAAAAACTTGAAGATAAGTTTTTCAACTTTAAAAAAATGGCTAATTGAAAATGTATTTTATAATTTAAAAGAATACTTTGCTAAGAAAATGTAGTAATTTCAGTATATTATGTTATATAAAGATAAATTACAGAATCTATTTTAAAATGTATTAATAAATTATAGAATTGAACGATTATTGCAATGCCCGATTGGGTCAGCTGTTGATACCAAAATTTTGTAAACATCCATGTAAAACACAGTTTCTGCAATAAATATCTTTGTATCTTTGCAATATTGCAGTTTAAGGAAACCCAAGTGTGATCAAGAGACGTCAAAAAATTATGTGGTAGGATCAGACTGTGGACAGTCGTTTGTCTACAGCCACGGGCCAGTTTGTCCGGGGTAGTACCGTTCTCTGACAGAAAATTGGCCTCTCGGTAGTAACAATTTGTTAATACACACTCGGTGAGTGAGAGAAACGACAGCCCAACTTGCTGAGGGTGTTTGCATGTGGTGGGTTTTGTATGTATAAAATTGCTTCCCCTATATATTGATAATTAGAACTCAATGACATAATGCTAAATTAATATTAATTTTTAAAGACTGTCTTATTAAAAGGTTTTTGATCTATACAATTATCTTTAACTATTATCTTTAACTATTATTATTGTGGATCAAATATATACAATAAGTGCTCACGGTGTCTTGCAGTCGTGTGGTGGTCTTTTTGGAATTATTTAAAATAATGTTTATAACAATATCCCAGCTTTATGGTAAAACTCAGCCATCTACTCATCTCTATTAAAATTTTTGTGTTTTTTGATTGATTGATTGATGATGATTTGATTTGAAATACAAAAGCGATAAAATCCGTAAAGTAGTTTTATTTACAACTAGCAACCCGCCCTCGCTTCGCTTCGGTTATAGGTTATGGTCGTTTTACCCGCGTAGTTCCCGTTCCCGTGGGAATACCGGGATAAAATATAGTCTAGTTTACGCCCTGATATTATAGCTTCCCATTGGTGAAAGAATTTTTGAAATCGGTCCAGCCGTTTTGAAGATTACCCGGAACAAACAGACAGACAGACAAAAATTTTTTAATTGCTATTTTAGGCATAGGTGTCATGCAAATAACCGTGTGAGCATGAAAAAAGCCTATTATTATTTTGACATTACAAACAAACACTCCAATTTTATTTATTGATATAGATGTAAATCACGCGTAAGCATTAGAAATCCTTATATAAACTTGATTATCAAATTAGGGTAACATATTGATTTTTTTTCTTCACTTTAAGACATATAGCACATAGAATTAGCGCTATAGTGCCAAATGGATAGGTCAAATCGCTCGATAAACCGACAACTGCTGGGGAAGGAACAAGACAGTGTAGGACACCACTCCACTAGGTGAATCGACGACTTGGTCGAAATTTCTGGGTGTCGTTGGATGCAGGATACAGGACCACACTTTGTAGCAAATTATGAGGGAGGCCGTGGACGAAAAAAGGCTGAATGATGATTAAAAGAAAAACGTCTCAGCTCATAAACGTCCAACTGTTGGTCTCAAGCCTCCTCCCAATAGGAGGAAAGTTGACCTACTATACCATACTGGTCGGACATGTTCGTATGAGCAAAATATACATCAGTTTAAAATAATACCATCAGACATACTTATACAGTTGAATATCTTTAAAACAATTTCCTACCATTCACTTCGGCGGCGTTGACCAAATATTTTTTACGATCAAAATTCGTTTGGTTATTAATTTTATATTAGTTTTGCGGTAACTGACCCACATATAACTACATACGATAATAATCAACTAAACGTTGATTCTCATGCAAAATATAATGTTTCAGCAGTTATTTACTCAATAAAAAAGTTTACGAGTTTTAAATTGACGCGGAGAGGTAAACCGTCTATCCTTTCGACTTTTGACACAAGCAGGCTTGGACTGATTTTTGTACGTATCCATTTACACGCGAGAAATGTCGTGCGAAATTTTATATACTTTATTTTGTGAATAGATATTAATTGTAATGTGATTGATGCATTTTAATATGTAAATACTTTATTTATCAACTTATTCAGCAAATAATCATCATCATCATCATCATAACTCGTATAGGACTCACTATTGGGTTGAGCTTTCTCCATAATAGGAGGGATATTGATAATATTATGTCCTTCCACGAGCAAGTGAAGGGTTGGTGAATTCTATTCTTACTCCGTCCGAATATGAATGGTCTTTGAGTTCGCCGAATATTAATGGTCTTTGAGTTTTATATTTTTATAATAGAATAAGGATAGACTTGTCGCCACCTTTGGCCGATAAGAGTTGTAAAATTCGACTGAGGATATTATGATGAGAATGGGCAATAGTTTTCGGGTATAAAAAGTATAATATCTGCTGTAACCCTTAGCTCGCCTGCCAAGCGTAGTCATTGCAGTAGGCCTTTCAAATGAATGGGTGCGTGGGGATGAGTTCAGAAATGGACGACAAAATGCTGCATGATGATAATCATCTACTTTTTATTGTAGAAATTACATTTTTTTAACAATTATGTAAAATGATAAAGTAATTTATAAATTTTATGCGAAATGGGAAAATGGGGTATGAGTAATATATATGTATATGTGCTAAACTGTCGTAAATGTCTTAAAAATAAAATAAATATTGAAATTGAGATAAAAGTGATTTGTACATCAATTATCTCGTAACCTTAACGCATGCCACGGAAGTAAATATATTAGATTTATATCGAGTTGCCTTTGCTTACAGTGGTGTTAACTGCATGTGTCTCTTATGGCCGGATTCTGAGCTTCTCAGTTAAATTATCAATAGCTATTAGTTCAATAAAGTTAAACGTCAGTTAAACTTCCGATAACTTTTGCTGGGTTTCTAAGTACCCAACGCTCTGTCAAATAACTATGAAACCAATAACTGGTTTCTTAAATTGTCGCTAGATGGGTCTTTTCGCAAGATCGAGATTGCAATTGTTTTTTTATCATTTTATTTCATTATTATTAACACAAATATTTCGTCGAAAGTCAATATATATATATATATATCAACGTCAATATATATAACTGCACAGATGGCGTAGTGGTTAAGATACCGACTTACAGTGCCAGTGTCGCGGGTTCGAATCCTGCGCGGGACAACACTTTGTGCGATTGTTGCGACAAAGATGCATCACAGTGCCCTTGTTAAAATGATATCTCACTTTAAATTCTTCATCCGTGAACATTTCAAATGAATTTCTGCGACTTCTTAGATTGCGAGATATGGACATACTAAAAAGAACGTCCAAAACTTCCATATCAGACTCCAATGAACTGCTAGTGTCCATAATTATAGTTATTATTGCGTAAGGTACAAAGTGAAAATCCCAATTAAAATGATCAAAAATCACAAAACATTTTTAGGTTAGTTCTGACACAACTTCAAACAATACTTATCGAATCGATAAACGTCCATTTTTGGTCAATTAAGTTAAACCAAGCTTAACTGACGTTAACCGTATGGCGGTGTGTTCAGAAACACAATTTTACAAGTTATCGGACCGATAGCGTTATCGAACGGTTAAACTCCAGTTAAATGTACCTCAGAAACCGGCCATTAGTTGTCTTTTACGATCACCTACGTTAAAGAAATAGGTGGTGACATATTGTGTTCTTACTCCTTCTCCATACGGCATGCATATGTTATGCATCCCATATATATTCATCATACGGGAAATCGTAATCAGAGGATAATCTTAAGATCCGACAAATTATTTCATTATTTTTATGAAATACAATGGAACCAGACTATTTTCAGCTAACAATCGCAAGCGCATCAAATATCGACACAATTGCGACACATCACGTTTACGATAATCGTCGGTACGCGTGAAAGGAGACCTGCTCGTACGCAATTTTATTAATATCGCCCGCTAAGTAAGGGGTAACGATCTATTTAATTATATAAACATATTTATTTCCAAGAGATTGTTTTAAGTGTTGTCATCAAGAAGGTGTTATGTTAGGTGGCGAAGGTTTAACTTGAAAGTGATGCAGTGAAAGGAATCGTTAGCTTACTGTGTTTGCTGATAAGTCTCTTTAATACAAAGTGCAGTTGCTCATACATTAAGGGAATGAGAGATTATTAAAGGAGAAATCTTTTTTTTTATTATCGACGGTGGCTAACGAGCAAACAACATACCTGACGGGATGTGTTACTACTGCACATGGACAAAGGTGCGGTTGGGTACAGCTAGGCAGTAAGTAACCTACCGTGAAGAAGATGCTCTTCTTAAAACTTGTTTGAAGGAATACATTATGATTGAATAAATATTCATCATTCTTTACGTATGGTGATGGACTAAGAACACAATCTATCTTGCCCGTGGATGTCGTAAAAGAGGACTCGACGAATCTCAAAATATTATAAATAAGGACACTTTGTAGGTAGCAAAAGAATTGTCTTAGAAAACAATGGTGACTAGATCAGGGAGTTCTATTACCCGCAAAAAGCCTGACCACGTAAGAGTGACGCCCCCAGGAGGGGTATCGCGGAGAGATGGTACCCGAAAACGCTAACCATGGACGACAAGAAACTCGGTCCCAGTGATTGGCCCTATGGGGAAGAAGAGGGAATACTCTGGATTATGACGCTGCTCGCCGCCTATTGGTTATCCCGATCAAAGAGGGACAACGTGTGTACTGACCACAGCCCTACCCAAAAAGCTGATAATAAACCCACGATACTCAAATCAAAGGGGAGCAGCTTTTTTGATGTGAAACATCTATAAGCGAGGGTAAACTAGATCATTGGAGTGGCGTAAACAGACTGCGGTGACGCAACGCCACGTTATATGACGAAATATGCAAAGGTAAGCTTGATCGCCAGCGTGGCGTAAACAGGCCGGCGACATAACGCCACGCGTGGAATATATGTAGGTACTGTGCCTAGTAGTGCGTGAGTGAGACAGAGCGACGCGATGTTGTGCGTAAGCGACTGTGCGGTGAATTAATTATGAATGTTGTGTAATATTTTAAATAATAATATAAATCGTATTCTTTTATTTATACATTATGCCATATTAGGTACTGTCCTAATCTGTTCTTTTATTTTAAATAAAACTACGTTACGGATTTTATCGCGTTTATATTTGATTTTTGATTACCCGACGTTTCGAAGACTTTACAGCGTTCATGGTCACGGGTGGACTAAGATGTCTCACGTCCAACAAGTCATCGTTACTGCAGAAAATTTATAATTATCTACCCGATACAGAAATTAGTTATTAAATATTGACCCACATTTTGATACAAAATTTATTGCCAGTGTAAGAAGAAAATGATTCTATATGAAAAAATTGTATTGTTTATGGTTAGTAATAATTAAACATTAAAATTAATAGTAATTATATTTAAAAAAAACTAACTAATAATCTAGTATACTACCACCGGATCGGAACACGGTCACACTGAGAAAGATCCGGCAAGAAAAGGTTTTTTATACATATGTATGTACTTGTACAAAATAATGTCGATGTTTCACATCTGCCAGGCGTCTGCCAACTGAAGGCATTTTTCCTCGTATATGGCGTCGCGGTTATATACGTATAATTCCTAAAGGCAGTGATAAGCCACCAGACGACCCGATGTCATATCGACCAATCACCTTACTGCCTTCATTAGGCAAGCTCTTAGAACGTCTCATTGTTCCTCGTTTATTGCCGGGTGGACCAACGTTCAATTATAAACAATTCGGCTTCACTCACGGCAAATCAACTATCGACGCGGCCATTGCGGTAAGACGTGTCATTAACGCATCCGTTTTTAAATACGTACTAGGTGTCTTCCTGGACATCTCAGGTGCTTTCGATAACGCCTGGTGGCCAATGCTACTTCTTAAATTAAAGGCTCGTGGTTGCTATAGAAATATCTACCAAATCATACAGTCGTACTTTTTAAATGGCTCGATTAAATTGAAACTTGGTCACCATGCTGTGTCGAAACCACTGACGATGGGCTGCCCTCAAGGTTCGGTATTAAGTCCATATCTATGGAATTTAGGTTTTGACGATTTTCTCGAGTTACCTCTACCGAAAAATTGTCTACTGATCGGCTATGCAGACGACGGACTTTTACTTATACAATCGAACACAAGGGATGGTTTAGAGAAATTAGCGGAAACATGCCTCAATGATATATTCGATTGGGGTACACGAAACCGGCTTGCCTTCGCACCACAAAAAACATATCATCTTTTATTAAAAGGACATTTACTATCAGCGCCGCGTATAAAATTCAATAATATGACTGTCAAAAAGAAAGAATCAGTTTGCTATCTCGGCCTAGTCTTAGAAAAAAATTTTTCATTTATTGAACATATTAAAACTGTAGGCGAAAAAGCGAAACGGAATTTCTACGCGCTTACTAGAATATCCACATCTACTTGGGGCCTTCGTTTTAATACACTTAAAACCATATACATGGCCACATATTTGGGGTGTATTTGTTACGCTGCACCTGTATGGGCCGATAGGGCCACCATAGGGGCGGCTTGCCTTAAATTACTACAGAGCCAACGATTGGCCCTAATATTCTTATGTAAAGCCTATAGAACGGTTAGTACCGAGGCCTTACCAGTACTCGCGGGTGTACTGCCGGTTGATTTGGAGATTCAGAGACGAGCGTCAATGTATTACACCACAAAGGAAACTATGAATACAGATTTCCTTCTACCGCGCGACCGAAATAAAATTGCTAGATTGTTTGCACCACAATCCATTGTTTATGAGGAACTTTTAACTGAATGGCAAGAAAGATGGGATTCATCATCGAAAGGTCGTCATCTTTATCTATTTTTTCCATGCATCCGGGAGCGCCTGGAGAAGGTGTGGCTGGAGGTTGACCACTTCGTGGCCCAATTTTTAACTGGCCATGGCAACTTTAAAAGTAAATTATTTTCTTTTAAACTCGTACCATCACCATTATGTCAATGTTCCACATCTGACCACGAGTATGAACAATCAGCACATCACATTCTCTGGGAGTGCGATCTCTGGCGAAACGAGCGTAACCTTATGTTAAACAGTTTGCAAGTCACCTGTGGGGTAGTATACTATACGGACCTTGTAGCAACTCGAGAAAATTTCCGTGCGTTCATACGTTTCTGCCATACCTACTGTAGCAATCAATCTTAACGCTCACATATAGGCCCCGTTAAGCTCTTCCGTATCCGTGGTGCCGTACTGCTGCGCTATCGTAGCTGTACTCCTGTTTACTTATTGGCTGACTAGTCATTTTGTTTTCCTGTCTCCCGCTTTGCCTAGGAGGGAAGTGGAATCTCTCTTTCCAACTCCTCCTCTTTAATCTTTTCTAATTTAATTTGTTGCGGGTCCCAAGACAATTAAAATCATATCCCGGGACTGCCTGAGGGTCAAACCTCGGTGTCATTTATGGAGACCATTGTGGATCCTGGCTTACAGGAGTTACAATGGTGAGAATGTGTGGTGGGATTAGTCCCAAAAAAAAAAAATCTGCCAGGCGTCATGAGCAACGGCCCACTTTTTTTATTGAAACGACAAAATTTATATAATATTAGAAATGATAAAACTTCACAATATACTGCTACTGATTATAATTTTATTAATCGTAAATTCCGCAAGATATATTCACGACATGTCCGAATGGTATGGGTGCTTCCCAAATTGCAATTTACGGTCCAGACGTTAACTGGATCTCGGCTATAAAAAAGCTGTCAATATTTGCGTAAATAATTAGTGTGATAAAGTGACTGTTCTTATTTTATTTGCCCGTATAAGTGTATTTTGAAGGGCAGGGTCCCTTAAAAATTTGCCAATAATAAAATGGTGATTTCTGTGCGCTGACGGATAAAGAAGACAATTCACCACCCCCCTTTCTTGCCCGTGGGTGTCGTAAAAGATGACTAAGGGATATTGCATATAACATCTATGCAAGAGAAGGAAAATTAAAAATAAAACAATGTTGATTTTTCGTGTGGTGGCGAAGTAAGAATACAATTTACCACTCCATCTCTTGTCTGTGGGTATCGTAAAGACAACTAAAGGTGCCATTCCAACCTCGACTGCAGGCAGCACATGCAGCGGCTGCACAAAGCTGGCTGCGGCTGCACGACTGGTTTTCTATGTAGTAGTATGGATTTCTGTGAAAAACATTCCGAACGCAGCTGTGGCTGCACATGCTGCCGAGCCTCGCCTGCAAATGCTGCTGCGACTTGCAGCCGCAGCCGATCGCAGACCAGTAGTGCTGCGGCTGCAAGTCGATGCGCACGTAGTTACGTCACTCCAACTTGTTGAGACACGTCCCAAGTAGTCGCTACTCGGAGCCAATCCTACCAAACTTAATTCGCAATCAAATTACCGCTCATATTGGATAGAATCATAGAATTTTTATCGGCTCTCGATATTTAGATTTTGCATCAATATTTATTTCAAGAAAATGAGATTTTCAGAGGCTGAAAAAGATCAGTTAAGTAATCATATACAACTATCTACAAAATATCCTATTCTTTTTGAAACAAGCCACATGAAATATAAGAATAATGTGGCTAAGATATTGTCTGGAACGAATAAGACGCAGCACGTTCAGCCAACCTCGGCATCACTATCGGCTGCGAATGCAGGCAGCGGCTGCGTGTCATGCGTGTGCTACCTGCATCCGCAGCCTGCATCCGCAGCCTGCATCCGCAGTCTGCAGCCGAGGTTGGAATGGCACCTTAAGGGATTAAATATGTATATAACAGTTATGCGAGAGATGGAATACTTGAAATGAAACTCTATACCAACCCGTCTGAGCAGAGTCAAATATCGTAGGCTCGGTATCCACGTAGGACAATTCTTTGCGTGATCCATTGTTCTGAGTCTGGGTGTAAATTAAATACGTTAATATAAATAAGTCCAGCAATATAAAGATTAATTTCTTGATTTATTACTTAGTATCCACCCCATATCTTGCTCGTGGATGTTGTAAAAGACGACTAATGGCCGGTTTCTGAGGTACTTTTAACCAGAGTTTAACCGTTCGATAGCGCTATCGGTTCAATAACTTGTCGAATTGCGTTTCTGAACACAACATCATACGACAAACCAAAGTTAAACTTGGTTTAACTTAACCGACCAAAAAGGGACGTTTATCGATTCGATAAGTATTGTTTGTAGTTCTGACAGAACTAAAACCATTTTGAGATTTTTGTTTAGGTTATTTTTGGATTTTCATTTTGTAATAATATGTTAGTCAATAATAGCTATACATATTTATGAATACCAATAGTTCATCGGAGTTTGATGCGGCAATTCTGGAGGTTATTTTTATTATGTCCATATCTTTAAACCTAACAAGTCGCAGAAATAGGTACATTCGGAATGGTCACAAATGAAGAATTTAAAGTGAGCTAGGTATCGCTTTCACAAAGGTAGTGTGGTGTATCTTTGTGAAATATTCCATCACACCCGCTCCTGTTGCTTAGTAAATTCACTTTATCCGTGTTGAACCAAATTGTTATTCCCTTTCGTTTCCACGCTACAGTTTCTTTCCAAAAAGGTTGTTATTCGGGACGACATTTTGACGACATAAACAAAACAGCATGCACAAACAAAACAAAAAGTTTTTTTTATTGTAATATACTGATTTGATAATGCTGTCGCTCATTCATACGTCCGTTGAGTTGTAATGAATTAACTTATTTAATAATTAAAACATTGTTAATACACATATTTACTTTCTTAAATTTATTTATATTAATAATATTGGTAATAAAGATGAAATAAAATGAAAAAATCAATTGTAAACTCAGTCTTGTTAAGAGCCCCATCTAGTGACAATTTAAGAAACCAGTTATCGGTTTCATAGTTATTTGACAGCATGTGGGGTATTCAGAAACGCAGCGTAAGTTATCGAGTGTTTATCTTACGCTTAACTTTATTGAACCAATAGCTATTGACGGTTTAACTGAGGATCTCAGAAACCAGCCATAAGGGATGTAATACGCATATAGCGTCTATGCAAGAGAAGAAAAAGTCCTATACTAACGGACCTGCTAACGGACCATCCTTACTATTAATAGGCTCGAGCCTTCTCTACAATGGAAGGGAAATTGACCTACTATACCACGCTAGTCAAACGTGTTGGTTTTGGGATTTATATCGAGCTTTCCTGCTCTCGCATAGATCTTTTTTGCATATAATAACCTTAATTATCTTTTAAAACACCCGTGGGTAGAAAATGGGATAGTAAATAGTATTTTTATTCCGTCATCACACTGAAATTTTATCAGTGATCTCAGGCAATGAATAATTTATAATTAAAATATAAAGACAAATTTAACAATTGGCATCAAGAACAAAAAATGCTTAGTTGGAAAATAAAACAGTCTCTTAATCGTCTCGATTTCAATTCACGGTTTTTCCTTTTATTATTTTTCACCTCTTCAATTTTTCACTATCTGATCAATTTTATTATAGAATTTACGCATTTAGCAGCTGGTAAGGTCTTTTTCCCTCCTCTTGTAGAGAAGGCTCGAGCCCAACACTGTGACATATCTGAATCGAGATGATTATTACTTAGTGTGGTAACAGAGTAAGAATACAATCCAACCCCTCTATTGTCCGCTGGTGTCGTATGAAATGACAATATGTATGCAAGAAAAATAAACGTAATAAAACTTTATACTAATACGTGGAATAGCGTAGTATAGTCAGTTAATTTCCTTTACCTTGTGGAAGAGGCTGAAGTCCAGTAGGGAGACGTATATAAGCTGAAATAGTGAGATGTGACCATAGATTTAACAAACTGAAATGAATGACTTCTTTCTCGACGGGACGATGGCAATAACAATTTTTGTCTACCCTTTATTCGGGCGAAAGCGTTTTTAGATGGACTCATCGTCGTCATCTCAGCTCATATACTTCCTACTGCTGAGCTGGAGCCTCCTCGAGTTGCTAGAGTTTTCCTTCTCTTGCACAGATGTTATATTTATATATATTATATCCCTTAGTCGTTTTTTAAAACATCCACAGGTAAGATAGGGAGTGGTGATTTGTATTCTTATTCCGTCAAAATACGAAAAAGTTTGGATCTACTATTAAGTGTATATTCCGCTTCGGTGAGGTCACAGCAGCTCAACTAACACCTTTATTAACATTGCGATCCCATCTCAAATAAACATCTAAAATTTACAACCATCCTCTACTATCACAAAGCGGTGATAAGGCTGATCCCATATAAACAAGCCGTCACAGAATGTCAATCAAACCATTCCTTATCTGGTTCTTGCTGCATTTCTTTACGGATTAAACAGACATGTCGGTAACTATGAGCTACAACTATGAAGTTAAATCATTTTTGCTGATAATTCCTGATGTTTAACTTTTTTTTTTATTACAAACAGTAGTAAACGAGCTAACAGTAAGTACGCCTTTTGGGGCTGGGCTATGGTTACCTCACACGCCATTCGCTCCGTTTGGGGTGTCGAAAGGGTTGCGCGCGCCCCTATAACCCACCGTATCGCCTATCCTTCGCCATTGCGCTGACCACCGAGACAGAGTTCTTTGTCCTCCGTGGCCAGTCCGAGAGCAAACAGTACCTGGAGGTAAGTGATGCTACCGCTAATGGACCTTTGCGAGGCCACTGCCTACCGTGAAGAAAGTGAAGGGGGTGTGAATTTAAATAATTACTGTATGAAGGTGGATATGAATAATACCAACACATAGGCTGATCTTGGTTGTCGTAAAAAAACAAATAATAGCTTTACCTGAATCTGGGCTAGCTTCTTCCGATGTCGTATCGTTAACAGTTACATACCCAAGAAGGGTTGACGTATTCGATTCATGAATCTGGTGGTCATGAAAGTATTGGCAAAACTTTTGCAGTATGTACGATGGTGGAAGAGTACAGATTAGCCCTAAGTAATTGGAATAAGCGCAAGATAATTTTTATTTTTCCAATATTCGAACAATCTTAAGTACTCATGGTCATGGAAGGACTAAGATATTTTACCTTCAATAAGTCGTCATTATTACCAACGTTTTTCTGTAACCGCTATAGTAATATGTAATTAATTTTCATCCAAACTTTTTGATACTAATTAATCGCCATTCGAAAATAAAATGATTCTGTATATAAAAATATATTTTTTTTAGTTATTATTAAACATCAGATGTGGGCCCTGAATGTAGATCGCATTATCGAGCTCAAAGTCGCTCAGCGTGCTATGGAGCTGGCTATGCTCGCAATTTATCTGCAAGATAAAATGCGAAATACGGAAATCCGCAGAAGAACAGGTGTACTTGACATAGCACGAAGAATTGATACGCTGAAGTAGCAATAGGTTGGCCACATCGCTCAACGAACCGACAGCCGCTGAGGAAAAAAAGTTCTCACAGAACACGTATCGGACGACGCAGTATAGGACGCAGCTCAACTAGGTAAACCGACGACCTGGTGAAAGTTGCTGGGCGTCGTTGGATGCAGGCGACACAGGACCGCACTTTGTGGCGTAACATGAGGGAAGCCCACGTCCAGCAGTAGACGGCGAGAGGCTGAAATGATGAATGAAACATTAGATTTATAGTAATTAGTATATTATGACTATTTATCAATGTAATCTTGATAAATCGCGGCCACACTGAAAAAGATCCGGTAAGAAAATTCAAAAGGCGATAATAGTAATTCTTATAAATATTTACGTTACCACATATTCCTATTAAAATAAAAAAAAATCACTAAAGCACAAGTCAATGCACGTAAGTAATTGTAATTGAATTGAATTTATTTACGAACTTAAAAGGCTATTCTAGACTTTATTAGTTAATCGGTAATTCCCATTGAGAATTTACTTATACATTTATTAATATAATGTAAATAATAAAGTGGATGTTTAAACATAAATTCTCTTAATTATAGTATTAAATATAAGGATGTATTGAGACCAGGATATTGATGACGTAAACGGATCTAAAGCTCCATTTATGCTTACATCTATATGTAGAAATAAGATGGCTGACTCAATAATACCGAGGCGAAACTACTATAATTAGCAGCATGAATTTTTTAGAGTGGTTGATGTGAAACATCTATAGGCGAGGGTGAACCTGATCGTTGGCGTGGCGTTAACGACACGCCACATATCTACATTTGTGTAACGAAAAACATAACGTAAAACATTATTGTTTTAGAATTTTGTACAACACCATCTAGTGGGCTTAAAATAAATGATTAATCTATACTAATGAAAACAAGGGTTTATTGAAAAAAAAAACATAATTTTCTAGAAAAAAAAAAACGTAATATTTTATTAATATTTTATGCCATATTAGTGCCTGTGATAATGTGTTCTTTGATGCATATATACTTTCGATAATTTTGATTTTTCACATCTGCTTTTTTTATAACGTAGAGATTCACTAAGAAGGAATTTTTTGAAATACAGAAAATGTTTATTTGCTTGTAAAAACTAACTTTCAGCCATCATAGGACGACGGGGTAGGAATACAGTTGCCATCACTACTTACATAGGTACTTTCCCGTGTCACAAATTATTCAACTGAGTCTGGATGTAATTTGTGTCTATCTATACCAATAAATAAAATTGGAGTGTCTGTTTGTAATGTCAAAATAATAGGCTTTTTTCATACTCACACGGTTATTTGCACGACACCTATGCCTAAAATAGCAATTAAAAAATTTTTGTCTGTCTGTCTGTCTGTCTGTTTGTTCCGGGTAATCTTCAAAACGGCTGGACCGATTTCAAAAATTCTTTCACCAATGGAAAGCTATAATATCAGGGCGTAAACTAGGCTATATTTTATCCCGGTATTCCCACGGGAACTACGCGGGTAAAACAACTATAACCTATAACCGAAGCGAAGCGAGGGCGGGTTGCTAGTTAATTATATATTTGTAGAGTGCCGAGCCTCAATGCACGCATTCACACTCCCTTCATTCTCTTTGCGTTAGGCAGCGGCTTTGTAAAGGTCCATGAGCGGCAGCAACACTTACCATCAAGTGTACTGTTTGCTCGTTTGCCACTGCTTGCAATGCAAAAAAAAAAGAATCCTCCACCATATAATGTTTAGTTGCAAAGTTTAAAAAAAGGTAAGTAATTCTGTTTTTTTATTTGTCCTGTGGTGACGGAGTACGAATACAATTCACCACTCCCTATTTTGCCCGTGGATGTCGAAAAAGACGACTATGGGATATGATATGCACATAACATCTGTGTAAGAGAAGGAAAACTCGAAATGAAACCCTGTACCAACATGTCTGACCAGCATAGTATAGTGAGTCAAGTTCCGTCCCACTGTGGAGGAGGCCCGAGCCCAATAGTGGGACGTGTGTGGGCTGCAATGATGATGATGATAAATTTTGTTTTTAAATTATAGTTAGTATTGATTGATAGTAGTGATTTGAGCCATGTTTTTTTTTACAAAGATTAAGAAAGTTAAACTATGGCGTCTCAAAAAAAAAGGTAAGTTTTTTTCACACCGAGATTTCAGATTTAGAAATTTCTACTTGGTTATACTATTGTTCTATTGAATAGACTATAACTGCTTTATGAACTGAAATGAAGTAAACAAACACAGTCAATTTACTCTTATAACACATGAAAAACAAAATATCTAAATGGATATCAAGTTAAACTGTTGACTCAGCCATAAAAATATAACGAATGCTTTGATGTTACGCGATTCTGAATAATGTAAGTTTTTTGTTAAAGGCAACGATGAAAATGTACGATGGACACTGCTTTCCATTTAATACACGAACATAGAGCTACGAATAAATAGGATATGTTAGATTTATCTAAACGTAAGAGGATCTTCTCGCCCAAGATACTTCAGTGTCGGAAAACAGAGGTTTACGACCAGTGTGTTTTACCAGTAATGACTTACGGCACAGAAACGTGGTCCCTAAATATAGGCCTCATAATCAAAGTCACTCAGCGTGCTATGGAGCGGGCTATGCTTGGGATTTCTCTGCGTGATAGGCGTCCTACACTGCGTGAATGGGTGTAACCGATATACCATGAAGAATTAGCACGCTGAAGTAGCAACGGGCAGGCCACATCGCTCGATGAACCGACAACCGCTGGGGAAGATAGGTTCTCGAGTGGCGACCATGTATCGGACGACGCAGTGTAGGATGCTCCCCCACTAGGTGGACTGACGATCTGGTAAAAATTGCTGGGCGTAGTTGGATGCGGCGATAGGCTAAAAAAATTATGATGATGAGATTTATCGAAGTCAATCTGACCAGCTTGGCATATAGCCACGCTGGTCAGACAGGTTGGTATAGGATTTTGTTTCGAGTATTCAGTTTTCTTTTACGATATCCACAGACAAGTGGTGAATTGTATTCTTATTGTGTAACCACTCGGTCACGCCTTAAACTGGATCAAATTTAAGTGAGACTACACAGGAAGCACCATCTTTCAGATAAAAAAAGAATCATCAAATTCGGTTCAACCAGTCGAAACTTTTGAGGTAACAAACATAAAAAAAATACACTCAAATTGGCACATCCTTCTTTTCTGAAGTTGATTGAAAATGATACACTTCTATACTGAGAATAGATTCATCATCATTCTTCGTTCAGCCTTATGTCATATCATAGCTTGTCCCCAAAAAAACTGCCTTTTGTCGTCTACTACTAGACGTAGGCATTTTCCATAGAATGTCATTAAGCTTGCATTTTATGAAGGACATGTCAGGACACACTGTGTCTGAATATACAGTTTCGAGGAAAACACTGTCCTGTTCTAATGATCTCATAGCCAATATTTACGATTGTCATGGGCAAATGAGGGGTAGCAACTGTATTCTTATTTTGTCCTTGATTAGGGCAAGATTAAATATGGCGTATATCTTCTGTGCATGAATGACTTAATAAAATTAGGAATTATCAGGCAAATAATCAGCAGTTTACTACCTCTTACCTTCGATTGCTTATTCACCTATTAAGAAGGTGATTAAGTTATTGACATTTTGGAGAAGCTGATGTTAGACAATTGTCGATTAATTGATTGAAGACGAATGAAAATATCTTATTGAGGCTTCATAAAAATCATTCAGCTAGGCAAAAAAACATTAGCGTCTTTTGTAAACAAGCTATCAATTTATTAAATAATTTTTACTAACATAAGAATGACTATTAATTTGTATTTTACTCATCGTGGGAATTGAGCCACTGTTCTCGACACGCCACTCTTACATAAATAATCATTTTGTTCTACATGCAATATAAATAAAAACATAATATTTTTTATTTTATATAAGTCTGCACGCACAAATTTGCTTCCTTCGTTTCATTTCAAAATTTAAAGTTTTATTGTAAAAAAAAAACTTTTCAATTTATGATTCAAAGTATTGGGGGTATACCGTTCTCCATAATTTTTGGCACTCTATGATCAATCACAATGATGCAAGAATATTTACTGGCTTTTGAAGCATTAAAACCACTCACTATATGTTCTATCATTCGTAGCAGCCTTATTATAAGCTAATCCTGCTCTTCTAGCGCAGCCAGAGGCAGAAAAGAGAACGTTCGGACTCCTTGTATCTATACTTCGTGATTCGTCTTATCATTACTTTATAGGTTATGTTCCCGAGAATTCTATTGTTGAATTATATTCTTACTCTGTCACCACGCGAAACATGAATGCCGCCTCCAAAATGTTGCTTCCACGTTCCCGATTGTATCAAGCTTTCTTCAGGCGCCCTTCACACACTGATGGCCACTCTAAACGCAATAAAAGAATATATTATTACAATAAAACTATATATTATTATAATAAAAACATGTATTATTACGCATACTGTAATATAAAATCACTGCTATGAAAATTCCGTCGCGAACTTTACGATCACACATACATTTTAGAGGTCAGTCTTAACTGAAAGTGTTAATAAATATATCCGAGTATTATTTTTAAGTGTTCCTTGAATTTTGAATGAAACATTCACTGACTGGAATGATTTTCGTTTCGAGGAAGCTACTTTATATCGATACAGTTAGTTTTTGATTTGATAAGTTTGTGATGTGAATCAAGATTCTTTTATCTGAAGTTTTATGATCGTTTTTATAAGATGTTTTACTACTGCCGTTTCAAAAAATAATATATTTTGAATTTAAAATCTTATCTACATTAAGGATACATAATTTTAAAGGAATTGTGTATAATTTTATTGTAAATGAATTTGAAATATAAAATTGTTTGTGCCAACAGCTGTGCTTCCATGGAGCATATAGGTATTTATTATTTTTGCTTATTCGAATGACCATTTTGTTTCACATAATTCATCATTTCTTTTCAGCTCATATACGTCCCACTATTGGGCTCGAGCCTCCTCCACAATAGGAGAGAAATTGACCTTAATATATGTACCATACTGGTCAGACAGGTTGATATAGGGTTTTATTATGAGTTTTCCTTCTCTTTCATATGTGTTATGTGCGTATTATATCCCTTAGTCGTCTTTTATGACATCCACGGCTAAGATAGGGAGTGATGAATTATATTCTTACTCCGTTACTACACGGACAGTTCACATAATCTATACTAACATATAAAGCTGAAGAGTTGGTTTGAACGCGTTAATCTCATGCACTGCTGGTCCGATTTCAATAATTCCATTTATCAAGAAAAACTATATATCATCACGCTAAGACCATTAGGAGCGGAGCAGAAATGAAAGAATGCTTAAAAATCGTGGTTTATTTCTTTGTGAGAGCCGCCACTGCATGCGCTACGTAAACGGTTAGTTTCGCAAACATTATAATATATGACAGAATCGTATTATTTAAAAATATTTTCACATTTTACGTAAACAAATTCGCGGGTTAAAGTTAGCCCAAAGTAACTATTCCACGCGGACGAAGTCGCGGGCAGCAGCTAGTAATAATACAAATCATAGTTTATTAATTTTTATTATAATATCAACAAAGCAACGATTACAATTTTTGTTATGCACCAAGAAAATAATCCTTGCATTGCGGGGGACTTTACAAACATCTTATTATCTTATATCTTTAAACGAGCAATTCTTATATATATATATATATATATATATATATATATATATATATATATATATATATATTCAGGATCTCGGAAACGGCTCCAACGATTTTGTTGAAACTTGGTATACTAGAGGATTCGGGTCCAAAAAATCGATCTAGCTAGGTTTTATTTATAGAAAATGTTGTTTTGTCCATGTTTTTAGCAAAATAAACAATGACATTAAATTTTAAAAGAATATGAATTCAAATTTCGATGGCAACGTCATGAGTTACGATAGCTCAGACGGGAAGGTGACAGGTTTTAATTTTGGTATTTTTTTAATCAAACAGCGTCAGTTCGAATCTCGGTGTTATTATTATCCTCTTTTTGTAATTTTTTATATATTTTTCATTTTAAATTTTTTAGTAATATGTAGGTATCTAAATAAATTCGATAAAAATATGTCGAGCGAAGCTCGGTCAACCAGATATTATCTCTTTAAACGAGCAATTCTCGCCAACCCCGACCTCGGAAACGGCTCCAACGATTTTAATGAAACTTGGGATACTAGAGGTTTTGGGGCCAAAAAATCGATCCAGCTAGGTTTTATTTATAGAAAATGTTGTTTTGTCGGTGTTTTTAGCAAAACAATACAATGGCATTACATTTTAAAAGAATATGAATTCAAATGTCGCCGTCAACGTCAAGAGTTATAATAGCTCAGTTGGGAAGTTGTCCAATTTACTTTTTGTTTTGGCATTCAAACAGCGTGGGATCGAATCTCGGTG
The DNA here is from genome assembly GCA_032191425.1 of Lymantria dispar. Lineage (NCBI taxonomy): Eukaryota > Metazoa > Arthropoda > Insecta > Lepidoptera > Erebidae > Lymantria > Lymantria dispar. Next base: position 2,517,278 of record CM063444.1, on the reverse strand, counting down.
TTATATCTATTCTCTTTTTGTAATTTTTGATATTTTTTTTCATTATTTTATTTTTATTTTTTATTAATATATATCTAAATAAAGTCGACAAAAATACAACAAAAATATTCCGGTCAACCAGATATTATAATTTAACAGACACAAATTACATCTAGATTCAGAACAAAACCTTGTGGATCGCACAAAGTGTTGTCTTACGTGGGAATCCAATCCCCGACACTGGCAATTTAGGTCGGTATCATAACCACTACGCCATATGTGCAGTCAAATAAAATATAAATACTATGATGAGAGCGAAGTTACTGAGGAAAGGGAGGGTCTTCACTCGTATGGTGTTAACCTAACACGTATTCTTCCCACAATACATGTAAATAAAGACATCGTTTGATTTTGGCTTTATAACCGTTGCTTATTCCGTGTGGTGACGGAGTAGGAATACAATTTAACACCCTTATAAGATAATTAAGCGATATAATATGCATATAACATCTATGCAAGAAATGGAATACTCGAAGTGAATGGCTATACCAACAGATCTTAACATCCTGGTATAGTATGTTAATTTCACTCCTATTGTGGAATAAGCTCAAGCCCAGCAGTGGGCAGTAAATGAGCTGTGATGATAATGATGATGATGATGAACCGGTGGACTTTCCATCCTGCTTACATCATTACTTAGACGACATCAGGCATACATAAACATTTCTTCTATTTAGAGTAGAAATTTGATCAGCTTTTACGACATCCATGATTGGAATCCACGAACGTATATCTGTTAAGAAGCCTCATAATACGCTGCCCACTCATATATCGCGCCATATTCTCAAGTTCACGTAAGACGTTATTTATAGTGGGAGGCGGCTGTGTCCAAAAAGCTTAGTTGTGTCAAAAGTTGAGCGTTAAATCATCGGCCACTATCTGAACACTGCAGGCTGGACGGTGGTCACTAGTGCTGTGTGCGTCTCCATTCTACAATGCCATTTGTGAGTGACAACGATATTATCAGACGTATTGTCTGATTTAGACTATATTTGCCTTGCTATTAGTTACTATGTCCGTGTGATGATGGAGTGAGTATACAATTCACCGGCCCCCTCTCTTGCAGGTGGGTGTCGTAAAAGACGACTAAGGGATGAAATATGCATATAACATCTATGAAAGAAAAGCAAAACTCGAAATATAACCCTATAACCCGTTTGAGCAGCGTGGTATAGTAAGTCAATTGCCCTCCTATTCTGGAGGAGGCTCAAGCCAAGTGCTTTTTATGGGCTGAAATGATCATGATGATAATTTGTCACTAACTTTCTCTGCAGTTAAGAAAAAAATAACCCACTGTATAATGCGTGTGTTCCGTATGGTGACGGAGTAAGAATACAATCACCACCCCCTATCTTGTCCGTGGTTATAGTAAAAGAGCACTTAGGGATATAAAATGCAGATAATATCAATGCAAGAGAAGAAGAACTTAAAATGATGAATTCTATGTTAACATTTTTGACCCGCCTCATGTAGTAGGTTGAATTCTCTCCTAAAACGGAAGAGCGCCTAACTGCAGGACAAATATGGGCTTAGAGGACAATATGCCACTTTGCTTTCCTATAGGAAGCGTAAAAATTTGAGAAGGGATTATCAGAAGAAAAGACTGAATGTAGTACTCTCTTGGGTACCTTAGTAATTACTACGATACAACTAGAGCGCAAAGTGTGGCAGAAGACGGTCGGCAGAGGTAGACATTCGAAGCATATGGGAAATAGTGATTACGGTAGTTTAAAATATTTTTTTTTTATTTATACAATAAAATCAATCTGATTAGTAATTGCCAGTGATATTAAATTATAATGAAAATATATTACGGTTAAAAATACTTCTTAAGATCCTTTTATTTCTAACAAAAATTTCTGCTCTAAATACCTAAGTGTGAAAAAAATATTCTGTAAAAACTGACTTGAATTTATTTTATATTTTAATTTAAAGCAATTTTTCTATTATTACACAGCACACATCATATAACTAAAAAGCTTCAACGAAACAAACGTCTTAATATATTATCTTAATAATATCGTGTGCCAATGGAAACGGTGCCAACCTAAGTGATCCGACATAAAATGAAATATGATGACACTTTTACACATTACAATACGAATTTTTCGTGTAAATGAAAAAAATAAGCTTATTTTTTCCCGCCATTGGCCTGGAAAATAGATTACGAGACGGGATTTTAGATTTTGAGGTCAATTTAGGAATGATTAAGGAACAGAATTACAACGTGTATTAAAAAAAAATATCAAAATTAAGAAAAAAAGGAAGCCGTAGCTCAGGACGCCTGGCAGATGCGAAACTTTGAAATTATTTTGTACAAGTATATATGCATAAAAGAACAGATTACGACAAGAACTAATATGGCATAAAGTATTAATAAAATATTACGATATTTTTCTAGAACATGATGGTTTTTATTCAATAATCATTTATTTTCATTATCATACACTATAGGTATGTATTTAGGTAAATAATTTATTTTGAACTCACTAGATGGCGTTGTACAAAATTTTAAAACAGGTTATGGTTTCGTTACACAAATGCACTATCCAAGCATGACGTTAACGCTACGCCAACACGGGTTGAGAGCCCTCCGCGCTCACCCACCAGTCCGGGAAAAGTTCCACACAAAAAAAATAAAAAAAAAACGCTACGCCAACGATCAGGTTAACCCTCGGCTATTTCACATCAAAAAGTAAATAAATTATCTTCATATTAGTTACTTCCTGTAGTTTAGTTTTTTTATAATTCTACAAGATCCTAAAGTTTTATCGTATTTGCGTCTAATTTTTATTTTGCCGTCGATGCGAATACTTTTCAGCGTTCATGGTCCTTGGTAAACTACCTGTTTCACGTCAAATAACTCGTCATTGTTGCAGAGGTTTCGATACAAACTCATTGCCAGTAGAAAAAATAATAATTACATATATATATATATATTATATACATATATATTATATATATATATATATTATATACATAAAAAGAAAAATCATATTATTTTTGGTCAGTTATTATTAAATTTATGGTAACTAACATACTATGACAATTATTAATTTAAACCGGAATAATCTAATATACTACCATTGGATTGGTACGCGGCCATGCTGAGAGAAAACAGAGACCATAAAACTTGAATTGACTTAGAAATTCGAAATTATCAGTTTATGTAAGAATATAACATACAACTGCTTGATTACAGCTCGCAAGAAGTCGGGGTTGATAACTAGTACCTAATAAAACGCCACTAAATACTCGTTTTTATAACACCATAAAAGTCGCTCATATAAAAATATCAATAAACATATCACAGTGTATGTGTATCGATCTCTTCTGTCGCCCGGTCACTTTTTTATTAATGTTATGGTACTGGCTAGGGTTGTCAATAACACTCATTTATGTCATACAAGGGGCAATGCATACGCTTCCACAATAAACTATCTAAACATACTTGAAACATAACAGTAAATATGTTTAAAGCATCGTCTCCTCTCCTTTGGGGGTGGTAAAAGATGACTAAGGGATCAAAAGTATGCAAATATTATTGAATCAATACAAGAAAAATTGAGGGTGTGCAACACGTCTGACGTATTGAGGGTGTGCTGCGCCTTGTCCTCATCGCAATTGCAGTGATGGCAGGATGATGTGCTCTCCCTCCTCACGACTGTGTGCAGGTGCTTGGCGAAACAACCCTGACTCGTCAATACCTGCACCAATTGGCAATGACGACGTCGCGGCGGGCGTCTGTCCCCGGGCTGTAGGCGGCCAGCTTCTTCAAGAAGCCTGTGCCGCCTCCTGCCTGCGTCTTCAACACCCGCCAGTAGAGTTCGGCGAGCATCTCCCTCTCTAAATCCCACGGAGGAGTCCCGACCAATAGGCACGCTGCCTCCGTTGCCGCAGTGCGGTAGCCGCATATAGCCCTGCCCGCCATAGGACCATCGACCGAATAACCTTCAGGTACAGCCGTCGGCACGTTGCACTGGGTCGGTCTAAAGAGCTGGTTATCTCTATGGGGAGGTAAACATATAAATAATTTTAAGTTTTATCTTAAATTAATACAAAATTTACTATCTGGAAATTAAACTCAGACATTTTTTTATTTTTTTAAATTACTTGTTTTACATAAAATTATAGTGAACATCTTTAATAAGTATTAGATGCAGTATGTATCATTGAAACTAGAATATAATTTTAAGATATCTGTTCCAGCCGGCTATCATAATAGCGATTGTCGGTAGCGTCAGAATTTTGTACGTAGTAGTCGGGTTCTGTGATGATATTATCTCACTGAAGATAGAGTATTTGAAGGAATTAAAGGTTCACGCTAATCTGCTGTAACGCCCTCATGTAAAGGGGTGCCTGAAAGTACCTACCTGTGCCGGATTTTATGCGAGTGGCTGTGATGAGTCCGCAACCAGCAGGCAAGTTGAATATATTAAAGCGACGTAAAAGTGCCGAGATGCATTTTAGGTGGAATTTGTTCGTTTAGTTTATTTTATGTTTGTAACAGCCCTAGTTACCACTCATATTTTACGCAGCAAGCTAATTTTACATATTTAAATCGTTAAGTCAAGATATTTATTGGATATATTTATATTGACTGAAAGTGAAGATAGAACCATCCTATGCAATAAATAATTTAATTTTGAATTTGATTAAAATCCAAGTACCTAGAAAGGCATCTTGGTGCTCATGCCAACAGTGTCATCCGTGATATCAAAATTCATATGAAGTATTAAAAATAAAAAAAAATATACATATTGACACTCATTTATTTAAGGATTTGTTATTATTTATACTACATAGTGTAGTATTAGGTCCTTACATATGAAATTAGCGTTTTGTCGGACTGACTAATTTGATCTGAAATATCTCCTCTACATTTGAGTTTTCGAAAACAGTCATTCATTTATCTTTTCCTCGTTATTATTTTCTTTGGCGTCGCTTATTACCAACAATGAAAAGCATGGAATATCGGTATATATACGAGTACGAGTTCTACCGTGGCACCAGTGCTGCAGAAATAGCTCGAAGGATTAATGATGTGTACGGCGGATTTGAAGCAAATCGCGAAAGTAAAAAAACGTGAACGATGGGTACCTCATGAATTGAGTGAATCGAACTTGCAAACACGCGTTGACTGCTGTGTTACTTTGCTCAACCGACACAATAATGAAGGGATTTTAAATCGAATCCTTACTTGTGATGAAAAGTGGATACTGTACGATAATCGGAAGCGTTCGTCGCAATGGCTGAACCCTGGAGACCCAGCCAAATCCTGCCCTAAATTAAAATTGACTGAGAAAAAGTTACTTTCTAAAATCTGACCAAACGATTATGGTACATATCTATTATCAGCTACTGCAAACCATGAAGGAAGAACTAGCTGCTAAACAATCGAAATCTGCTGCTTCACGACAATGCAGGACCACACACTGCACAACAAACAACCACTAATTTAGATGAGCTACAATTGGAATGTCGGCGACATCCACCGTACTCCCCGACCTTGCTCCAACAGATTACCATTTTTTTCCGTAATTTGGACAACTTCTTACAAGGTAAAAAATTCAACTCCGATGCGGCAGTCCAAACCGCCTTCAAAGAGTTTATTGATTCTAGCCCCCATGGTTTTTCTAGCAAAAGGATCAATGTACTACCTATGAGATGGCAAAAGTGCATAAATAAAAACGGTGCACACTGATTAATTAAATATATTTTACAAAAAAAAAATGGACTTTATATTCCTCCCGTACAAAACGCCAATTTTATATGTAAGGACCAAATATAAAAAAAATTAAGTATTTATTTTGTTTCCATAAAATTACTAATTTCTAAGTATAAAAAAAGGTTTATAACAAATATGGCTAAATAACTTTAAATATAAATTAATTATTTCAATCAGTAAGGATTGCATGCAGTATCCTATAAGGAAGGATATGCTCGGTATTCCTTTACTTGATAAAATCCAGAATATGGCAATCTGAAGAAGAACGAGTCTAACCGACATAGGCCGAAGAACGCTGAAGTAGCAACTGGCAGGTCACATTGATCGTGAAACGAATAACCCTTAAGGAGGTTTTCTAGTGATGAACACAAATCGGACAACGTAGTGTGGGACAAACAACTAGAAGGTCCGACGACATTTTAAAATTCGGTCTTCTCATGGAGAGGCCTATGCCTAAGTAAAAGCACTGATAAATGAATGGTTCGGTGGATAAATTTCATCATCGTCATTTCAGCCTATCCACGTCAGCTGCTGGACGTAGGCCTCTCTCATGTTACGCCACAAAGTGCAGGTCTGTGCCGCCTACATTCAACGGCGCCCAGCAACTTTCACCAGGTCGTCGGTCCAGCTAGTGGAAGGTGTCCTACACTGCGTCGTCCGATACGTGGTCGCCCATCGAGAACCTTTCTTCTCCAGCGGTTGTCGGTTTGTCGAGCGATGTGGCCTGCCCATTGCCACTTCAGCGTGTTAATTCTTCGAATTGATCTATCTTTAATGAAAGAAAATCTCTGGTTTGCTCAGCTTGAGCTATCTCCCTATATTAAAATAATACTGTTATTCTGTCAAATCTTATATCTTTAAACGAGCAATTCTTGTATATATATATAGATATCAGGATCTCGCAAACGGCACCAATGATTTTCATGAAACTTGGCATACTAGAGGTTTCGAGGTCAAAAAATCGATCTAGCTAGGTTTTATTTATAGAAAATGTTGTTTTGTCGGTGTTTTTAGCAAAACAATACAATGATATTAAATTTTAAAAGAATATGATATTAAATTTCGCCGTCAACATCATGAGTTACGATAGCTCAGTTGGGAAGTTGACCAGTTTTATTTAAGTTTTGGCATTCAAACAGCGTCGGATCGAATCTCGGTGTTATTATTATTCTCTTTTTGTAATTTTTTATATTTTTTTTAGTATTTAATTTTTATTTTTTATTAATAAATCTATCTATCCATACTAATATTATAAATGCGAAAGTAAGGATGTTTGTTTGTTTGTTTGTATCGCTTTCACGCTTAAACCACCGAACCGATTTCAAAAATTCTTTCACCAATGGAAAGCTATAATATCAGGGAGTAACATAGGTTATATTTTATCCCGATATTCCCACAGGAACGGGTACTACACGGGTTTAAGCGACTGAAACTGAAGCGAAGTAAGGGCGGGTTGCTAGTTATATTATAAATATGTATATATTTCATAATAGCACATATTCCACCGCTGGGCTCGGGGCCTCATCCCCAATAGGAAGGAACTTGATCGACTATACTACAGGTTAACATAAGGTTTTATTTAGAGTTTTTTTCTTTTGCATAGATATTCTCGTCTTTAACGACATCCACGCAAGATCATCGTCACTTCAGCCCATATACATCCCACTGCTGGGCTCGAGCCTCCTACCCAATAGAAGGAAAATTGACTTTACCATGCTGGTCATATAGGATGGTATAGAGTTTTATATCAATTTTTCTCTTGCTATCTATATATTATCTGCATATTATTAGTCTCATGTGTGAGATAACGACTGGCCCAGACGGTTATTATCTCATGTCGCCCTAGCCGAGGCCGCGGGTGACGTGACCGGGGATTAGTCCGTCACCCGCCGAGAGGCTGACCGCGTGAGGAAAGACCGACGCCCTCCCTAAGGGGGGGACGTCGGTCAATGGGAGGCTACCCCACGTAGGGGGTATTCCATCGGGCCGACCACTGATGACAAGTAACCCTGCTCCGGTGGTCGGCCCAACGACGAAGGCGACGTGCATCGTGGGTGAGTTGCGGGAGTTGCGTGCTTACGCCCCTCTGTCGCTCTGGACGGAGTGATGCGAGGAGCGCGCCATCCGCAACCCACCCCCAAAAAAAAAAGTTGGTTAATTTTATTATTATTATCATCATCGCAGTTCACATACGTCCCACTGTTGGGCTCGGGCCTTCTCCACAGCGGGAGAGAATTTGACATATTATACCATGCTGGTCAGACAGATTGGTATAGGAGTTTCATTTCGAGTTTTACTTCTCTTGCTTACAGATGTTTTGTGCATATTATATCCCTTAGTCGTCTTTTACGACACCCACTGGGTAGAAAGGGGGTGGTGAATTGTATATTTACTTAGTCCCCACACAGAACTTTTAAATGTTATTTATCTATACTATAATATTATAATGAGGAAAGATTTGTTTGTTTCTTTGTATTGAATAGGCTCCAAAACTACTGTACCGATTTCAAAAATTCTTTCACCAATGGAAAGTAAAAATATCAGGGACTAAAATAGGCTATATTTTATCCCGATATTCCCACAGGAACGGGAACTACGCGGGTGAGACGACTGAAACCGAAGCGAAGCGATGGCAGGTTGCTAGTATCTAAATAAATTCGACAAAAATACAACAAAAATATGCCGAGCGAAGCTCGGTCAACCAGATATTTCTACTTATAGTGAATGAAATATTATTATTATATTCACAATTGAGAATTTCATCCTGGCACATATATGTACGTCCCACTTTTGGGATCGAGCCTCTTCCACAGAAGGAGGGGCAATTGACCTAAAATGTTTCTTAGACGGTAAGTAGAATTTTATTTTCATCATCATCATCGCAGCCCACATATGTCCAACTGTTGGTCTCGAGCCTCCTCCAAAATGGGAGAGTTTTATTTTATACTAGCAACCCGCCCTCGCTTCGCTTCGGTTATAGGTTATAGTCGTTTTACCCGCGTAGTTCCCGTTCCCGTGGGAATACCGGGATAAAATATAGCCTAGTTTACGCCCTGATATTATAGCTTTCCATTGGTGACAAAACAATTATGAACAAAGGGAGAGCGACTCGAACACCGTCCGCCTTTACAAAACAAAACAATCGTAATATCGAATAACTCGTGTCGATTATTACGATAGAACGAAGTACGAAACTACGAACATACAAAACAAACGTACAACGAAATTACGATATTTTCGATTATGAGGTATCTATCAACAACAACAACCATGCGAACGAAACAACCGAAACCAATAACCAACTGACATGTAATTTTTAGAACTCCAACTAACGACAACGTGGGCATAATAATTCGAGAGGGTCATCAATCCACGGAAAGTCTTAACACCGCGATTCAGAAAAATGACGTCATTGCAGAACGCCATCTATGGGCAAATAGGTAAAACGTCTGCACAATGAAAGTTATGCTAGGGTCATTTTGCGTTTTAGTAATTTTATATTATCTCCGAAACTGTATGACCAATTGATATACTGTAAATGGCAAATCTTATCTGTATGATGTTCCTGTGATACTGAAATAATTTATTGTCATAAGAATTAATATTTTGTTGCTCAAATAATCAACCAAACGTAACAATGCCGAAAAAAAAATTTTTTAATGCAATAATAGAAGTATAAAAGATAAAATATAAAAGATAGAGATATGGTATCGCTGACTTTTTTGTAGAAATAATTAAGATGAACCAGGTAGCCATACATTCTTTTTAATTTTAAGCAACTGTTTAGGCAGCGCACGCAAATAATTCTGTTTTACGAGGTATTTTTTTCCGACTTGCCAGACAAAAGTTGTGATAGCTCGGTTAATATACATGTTATAGAAACAATTTATAGCCTATAGCACTCAGGAATAATGTAGCTTTCTGCCAGTTAAAATAAAATTAGAATTAGATTATGAGTTCCAGAGATTACCCCCTGCATACAAACTTACAAATTTTACCTCTTTATAATATTAGTATAGATATAGATATATTTGTTTTTTTATTGCAAACGGTGGCAAACGAGCAAACAGTACACCTGGTGGTAAGTGTTGCTGCCGCTCATAGACCTTTACAGGGTCGCTGCCTACCGCGAAGAAAGTGAAGGGAGTGTGAATGCGTGCATTAAGGCTCGGTGATACCAAGGGCACCACCAAAACCCTCCATACATAAACACCCTCAGAAAATTGGGCTTCCGGCTCTCTCGCTCACCGAACGAAGCGCAGTAACAAATTGCTACTACTGAGACGTCGATTTTCTGCGAGAGTGTGGTACTACCCCGGACGGACCGGCCCGCGGCTGTTGACAGATAACTGTCGACAGTGTGGTCCTACCACTCTTAGAGTGATTTTCCTTATTTTGATATGTACATATTTTATATGCATATTATATACCTTAGTTGTCTTTTAGTACCCCAGAGTTATCCTCCGATGACATAAGTACAAAATTGAAATAAAATTATTTTATAAATTTTAAATTGAAGTACTAAATAATTTAATTTCATCATTTCAGCTCATATACCTCCCATTGTTGAGATCGAACTGCCTCCATAATTACTATATATGATGGTCAGACAGGTTGATAGGGTATTTGTTTCGAGTTTTTCTTCTCTTGTATATATGTATGTCATATGCGTAATATATCCCTTACTCGTTTTTTTACGCCATTTACGGGTAAGAGAAGGGGTGGTGAATTGTATGCTTACTCCGCCAGCACACAGTCACCCTCCGATGCCACAGATAGAAAATTAAATTGATAATATCATTTAAATTTTCAGTTGAAATACTACAAACGTATCAAATTAAAACATGAAAGCTAGCTTGAAACAAACATTTTAAGTAAACAAAAGAGATCTATCAATCATATATATTTATACCGTGGAACTAAATTGTGCCTTCTCAACTATAAACCGTATAAATTCAGATGAAAGCTAGATATTTAACTGACTTGTATACGACAGGCGCCTCCTAAATGCGTCGCATAAATTCGGCCAAGTAAAAAGTCGTCAACTCTTAAACGATATCGTAATATGGATAAGATGATACTATTTTTTTGTTGCAATTCTTTTTCGCAATTAATAATTTTATGTTAAGGCTTTAAAATTATGATTCCCAACATTTTTGTATGACAAAAGGATGGCAAGAAAAAGAACTTAAGCGACGGTTTTGTTGCACACTTAAGCATATTTGTTACATACTTTTAAAAAGTCATAGGGTTTTAAACTGTAGAATTGTACTGCTTTTTTATTTGTGTTTTTTAACTGAGTCTCAGTTACACATTAATATTATAACTTATTGTGTTATAATATTTAAATAGCAATTATACAAATTTCCGTGTAGTGAAGAAGTAAGAATCACTCCATTTCTTGCCCATCTTGCTTCTTCACCGTATTTCGTGTCGTATAACATAACTAAGATGTATATATGCAGGTGATATATATTCAAGACAAGGAAAAACCGAAATAAAACCCTATACCAAGTTGTCTGACTAATATGGTAAATTTTCTTGACTCGAGCCCAGTAATAGAACATATATATAAGATGGTGATGATGAAACTGATATTTCTCTACATTACTCTCTCTCTCCGACTTAGAAAAAAAGAAGACAAAAAAAGAAGCCTAAGATATTGTCATCATTAAAATTATGCGCGGACACACTAAATTTTAAGAAATATTCTGTTACAATAAACAATATCCGTTCCATCCGTTCGTGTAGTGACGGAGTTAGAATAAAATTTACCACCCCCCTCTCTTGCCCGTGGGTGTCGTAAACGACGCCTAAGGGATTAAATATGCACATAGCATCTATGCAAGAAAAAAAAAACTCAAAAAAAAAACTTTATGCCAACATGTGTGATCAGCGTTCCTCTCACAAGGAGAAGGCCCGGGTTTAACAGTGGGACATACAAGGGCTGAGATGACGAATTAAAAAAAGCGTCTGTGTGTTCTTATGTACGCATATAAGAAATTATACTTCTTTAGTGTAACAAGCTAGAATTCTTTATAAAAAATTATCATACGCGTTATCTTACGTTTGTAGAAAAAACCGACATTAATAATAGACAAAAATGGTATTTAATACATTGAAAGTTTTATTATAACACACTTTCTAATTGACATTTGTGACGGTGTGCGCGCGCATCTAAAATTTTTTCTTCCTATTTTCCCTTACTGCACCAAAAAAAAAAATAACTTTAATAAAGGTAATATCCATATAATTCTTTCATCACAATCGCCATTAAACGCAATAGTTACGGTTACATAATTTATTGTTTTTCATCTTTGAAATCTTACCGGAGTCAAGTTATATAAATCATACGTTAATGCTATAGTATTATACAAATTCAAATTTATAACTCGATAAAATTGGCCGGGGCCCCACACTGACGAGGGAACGGGACGGGGGGAGGGACGGTCTCTAGAACCCCCTAATTCATTATAGGGTTTGATATTTTAGTACCCGCGGTGAATTTGATGATTACAGTCTTTCGATTTACATAGTGCATTTTAAAAGGGGAATGATGGCTGCTCTAGTAGTTAACTCGTGATCGGATGCCGCTTGGATTAGGGCCAGCAGTAGTTGTTTGAATTTTATATGTGAACTATATTACGTATCTTGTGGTTCGAAGGACATCATACTGGAGCTAGTACTTATAAGACATGTTTTATACAATTTTATATTTAGTTATAAAAAATAAAAAGTCAAGCCGACTAAAAGTGGTTAATGAGAAAAACATTATAAAAAAAAAATATTTTTTCTGAAAACATCGCACAACTGGCCAGGACGGTAATTGACAAATTTTACCACACTGGTCGGACGGGTCGTTTTCGATTTTTATTTCGACTTTTCCTGGTCTGGCATAGATGTTATCTACAAAAATCGTTTTATTGGCTTTTACATCATTCACGACCAAGAAATTGAAAGCCAACACATATATTTTTTCCTTTAAATATTATTAATGTTATAACACATTATTAAAAGTAGTAATATTATTAAATGTATATTTTTGTTAAACTAAATTCAGTAATACAATTTTATTAGCAGCTGTCAATCTCATTTTCAACTTAAACAGACAACGGTTTTGATTCTAATCAGAACCATAAATTAACATGATCTCTATAAATTATTTCAACCCTTCGTTATTCAAAAGAGTTTTTCACACAACCATAGACAATTCAAATTCAAAAATAGAATATTAATAATCGTCTAAAACCGATAGCGATCAAAAAAGGCCGCTTATAATCGAACCAATTATTACCAGCTAGTGTGATTTATAAGAATTTTTGACTGTAAACCTCTTTTCTTCCATTGAGGTTTAATTGAATGATTAAATCGGATGGCATTAGCGGCGTTCGCCCTTTGTCTTTGATTTGTTTAAACAATGGAAATCAATCGGTGAGAATTTTAAAAGGCATTTGTCAGTTTTAAGGATTTAGATTATATTTTCATTATATATATATATATATATATATATATATATATATGCTGTGTGGTAGCGGCTTCGAATACTACCAACCCTTGCTTTGCTCGTGGGTGTCGTAAAAGACGACTAAGAGCCCTAGATTAACCCGGACCAACTCCATCTGGTACCATTTGGGTCAACGATTACATTCCCAAGGAGGGTTGACGTCAGGCAGGCGGCCGGTCATAAAAGTCATTGCCAAAACTTTTTGTAATATGTCAAAACAGATGACATATTGCGTCGACCCCAAGTAATTGGGATAAGAGCAAGATGATGATGATGATATATATATATATATATATAAATTTCTTGTGTACGTGTGTATGTCACTGAACGCCACCTAAACGGCTGGACCGATGTTGATGAAATTTTTTGTGCATGTTCTAGCGGATTCAAGAATGGTTTAAATTCATAATTGGACCCGGTAGGTGGCACTTATTTGAACAGAACAACGTCTGTTAGTTCAGCTAGTCTTTATATATAAATATCTTGTGTACGTGTGTATATCACTGAACTCCTCTTAAACGGCTGCACCGATGTTGACGAAATTTTTGTGCGTGTTCAATGGGTTTTGAGAATGGTTTAGATTTACAATTGGACCCAGTAGGTGGCCCTGCTGTAGTCTGTATTTCAACAGAACAACGTCTGTTGGGTCAGCTAGTTTAGTATCAATCTTTTAGTTCTAAATGACTTTAGATGAGGTCCCTTTCAATTTGGTGCTAAGTAACAACCACTGCTGGGACGCGGTTGCAGTCTGAGACGCGGTCGCAGCCTTCTGAGAGGCAGTGATCTTGCAGAAGGAGGCGGCGGGACGCGCGCACGTGGAGCGCAGCCTCGACGAAGCGACCCGCCGCCGGCGACTGGGGCGGCGCAGGCGCAACTACCTGCGCGTCATGCCGCCCTAGCTGAGGCTGCGGGTGACGTGACCGGGGAGTTAGTAGATACGTAGCGGGGAGGACGTCGGTCGATGAGAGGGTACCCCAAATAGGGGGTATTCCATCGGGCCGACCACTGATGACAAATAACCCTGCTCCGGTGGTCGGCCCAACGACGAAGGCGACATGGTGTTTGGGTGGGTTGCGGTTGTGCGTGCTTAAGCCCCTCTGTCGCCCCGGATGGAGTGTTGCGAGGAGTGCACCGACCGCAGCCCACCCCTAAAAAAAAAAGTAACAACCACTGCTAAAATAATCTGATCATTACTCTCGCGAGTAGCGTCCTCTTTGTTCTAAATACAGCATCATGCACTAAGATAAACCTTGTATTGCGGATACAAGCACATAATTTATCGGACGCAAATTACATCCAGACACAAAAAAAATGTGGAGTGCGCGAAGTATTGTCCTGTGCGGGGATTGAACATGTGTAGGCTAGTGTTAGTATCTATATTAACCAATACGGTATCTGTGCAGTCAAAGAACGTCTTATGTCATACTAGCAATGCGCCCTCGCTTCGCTTCGGTTATAGGTTATAGTCGTTTTACCCGCGTAGTTCCCGTTCCCGTGGGAATACCGGGATAAAATATAGCCTAGTTTACGCCCTGATATTATAGCTTTCCATTGGTGAAAGAATTTTTGAAATCGGTCCAGCCGTTTTGAAGATTACCCGGAACAAACAGACAGACAGACAGACAGACAAAAATTTTTTAATTGCTATTTTAGGCATAGGTGTCGTGCAAATAACCGTGTGAGCATGAAAAAAGCCTATTATTTTGACATTACAAACAGACACTCCAATTTTATTTATTGGTATAGATATTCTCATTACTAGGTACGAGTACGTTCAGGTTTCCTCCGTATTACGGAAGAAAATTGGTCAGTTGGGTTGGCACAGGCTTTCATTTTGACATTTTTTCCCCTTCCTATATTATCTGCTTATGACATACATATATTCACGCCTCTTTCCCATAGAGGTAGATAGAGATCACTTCCCTCCACTTGCTACGAACTTGACATACTACTTTCGCTTCCTCCACATTCATTAATCTCCTCATATATGTTCTTCAGTTTAAGGTACTTCCAACTTGGCCTTTCTTAAGAACCTCTCCGATTTCATCGTGGAACGTCCGACTTGGTCTTCCTCTTCCAATACTTCTGTTCACATTCGTGCTTGTGACTTTAATCGTATTTTACGATCATCGATAGAATTTTCTGTATGGTGACGGAGCGTAACACCACCCCCTCTCTTACCCGTGGGTGTCGGAAAAACGTCCAAGGGATTTAATCTATACCAATAAATAAAATTGGAGTGTCTGTTTGTAATGTCAAAATAATAGGCTTTTTTCATGCTCACACGGCTATTTGCAGGACACCTATGCCTAAAATAGCAATTAAAAAATTTTTGTCTGTCTGTCTGTCTGTTTGTTCCGGATAATCTTCAAAACGGCTGGACCGATTTCAAAAATTCTTTCACCAATGGAAAGCTATAATATCAGGGCGTAAACTAGGCTATATTTTATCCCGGTATTCCGACGGGAACGGGAACTACGCGGGTAAAACGACTAAAACCGAAGCGAAGCGAGGGCGGGTTGCTAGTATGAATATAAAATTTGTGCAAGTGAAGGAAAATAAAACCATATATAACCATAAGGCGTTTGACCAGCGTGGCGTAGTTGGTCAATTTCTCTCTTATAGTGGAGGACGCCCGATCCCAACAGTGGGACGTGTATGGGCTGAGATGATAATGATGACAAAAAATTACGGTAAAACGTAATGAAAATTCACTAATATATCAAAATTATCACACACAATAATAACATGAGAACCCTTTAAATTTCATTGTCAAATTTATTAAGGTTTACCGATACGCAAAGTTTACAAACATTAAAATGGGTTTTGGGGGAGTCAACGCTATTGGTATTGCCGTATTGGGACATATTCGTTAGCCGTTTAGACGGACCCAATGTAATTATGAGATATGAGAATATCGTGTATTCAACGGCAGCTCAGTGGGCAGATCAATAAGTTGTAATGCAGAAATTTCGTGTGGTGAAGAGGAGAAGATAAGAATACACTACAATTTCTTGCCCATTGTTGTCGTAAAAGACGATTAAGGGATATAATATGCATATAAGTGGTTTAGTGAGTGGTAGGACCACACTGTCGACAGTTATCTGTCTACAGCCGCGGGCCGGTCCGTCCGGGGTAGTACCACGCTCTCGCAGAAAATCAACATCTGAGTAGTAACAATTAGTTACTGCGCTTCGTTCGGTGTGCGAGAGAGCCGGGAGCCCATCTTTCTGAGGGTGTTTGCGTGTGGAGGGTTTTGGTGGTGCTCTTGGTGTCACCGAACCTCGATGCACGCATTCGCACTCCCTTCACTTTCTTCGCGGTGGGCAGCGGCCTTGTAAGGGTCCATGAGCGGCAGCAATACTTACCATCAGGTGTACTGTTTGCTCGTTTGCCACCGTTGGCAATAAAAAAAAATATGTAATATCTAGGCAAGAGAAGAAATAAAACCCAATACCAACCTGTTTGACCATGATATCATAGTAAGGCAATTACTCTCCTGTAATGGAGGAGACATGGGCCTTGCAGTTGGACGTATATAATTATGTGTTTTTTTTATATCGAAAAAGATAATTAAAAGGGGAGCAAGCATATAAGTCTTATAAGTTTTAGACTCATTTTGCAAACTCATTATTATCAATAGCTATTGAAAATTTTATAAAACTTATGCCTTTAATTATGTAAAACTATTGTCATCATCTTAGCCCACATAAATCTCACTGTTGGGCTCAAGCCTCCTCCATAATGGGATGGAAATTTACCTACTATACCGCGCTAGTCAGATGTGTTGGCATTTTTTTTTTTTAGGCGTGGGCTATGATAAGTGTACGCGTGGTCGAGTCCGTCCGGGGCGATGAAAGGATGGCGCGCGGGCCCATAACCCACGGCACTGTTGGGCCGACCACCGGAGCAGATGTGACTTGTCGTCAGTGGTCGGCCTGACGGAATACCCTTTCGGGTAACCTCACCTCTCGACGTCCTGGGACGTCGGTCGCCATCGCGCGGTTAGCCTCCCTGCGGGTGACGGACAATTCCCCGGTCCGATCAGCCGCGGCCTCGGCTAGGGCGGCATTAGGTGCAGATACTCGCACACGATCTGCCGCCTCCTTCCGTGAGATTACGGCCTCACAGAAGGCGGCGACCACGTCCCAGTTCCTGACGCTGACGAGCATCTCCATGGCGATGGTCGGCAGCGCCAGGTCGGCACCGATAATCGCGACCAGTTCACAGCGCAGATGGGTTGGCATAGGGTTTTATGTTGATTTTTCCTACTATAGTTATATAACTATAGTGTTATAACTATGCATAATATATCCATTAGTCGTCATGGTTGTCATGACCAAGTTAAGGAGTGGTGAATTGTATTCTTACTCCGTACCATCATACGGACAAAGTTTGACATATAGACACATAATCTACTCAAGATTCGTTTGACCACCAGAAGACCCATTAAAATAAAAAACTCATGCCAGAATTTCCATTAATTGGCGAAAAGGGGTGCATGCCAGCTTATTGTGGATAAACGAACTATAAATCTTCGTTTTCTTCTCAGTCAATAGACTTCCACTGCTACATACGAAAAGGAAGGTAGGAAATTATCTTATGCTGATAAGTTGGCATAAGGCATCAGAGATTTCCTTCTCTTCTAGTGATGCCTTAATCGAGTTCCATGAAACCCTCGTGAAAAGAAGGGCGATAATCATTCTAAGTGGTAGGATAGTAGTAGGACCACACTATTGGCAGTTGTTTCACTACAGTCTGGACGGAGTCACTCATCGCCCCTAATAAGGCCCTGCTGCGAAAGGCGCAGCGAGCCATGGCGGTGAGAATAATAAGGGGATACCGTACGGTGTCCTGGACCGCAGCTACGCTGCTAGCAGGTAATCCACCCTGGCCACTTCAGGCTAGGGCGCTCGCTGAAGTCTATCAATTTCGCGCTATGTCGCGGAATAATGGCGAATCCATCGCCACGAGGGGACTAAATAGGGCAAAGGAAACGGCCCGAAGGGCAGTAATCCGGCGGTGGAGAGAGGAGTTGGAGTCTCTCGTAGCAGGGCGGGAGACTGTCGCGGCGATTGCGCCGCACCTCTACCGCTGGATGAATCGAAGGCGCGGCAACCTGATCTTCAGGATGACGCAGGTACTTACCGGACACGGGGTCTTCGGTAAGTACCTGCATAGAATTGGTCGAGAAGAGGCCCCCGGATGTAACGAGTGTGACGCGCCAAATGACGATGCGCGTCACACACTGGAAGTATGTCCCGCCTGGGGGCCTCAGCGCCGCGACCTGTCAGCGGTTATAGGAATAGACCTGTCGTTGTCGACCATCATTTCAAAGATGCTCGATAGCGACGGGTGCTGGACGTCGATGGCCTCTTTTTGCGAAGAGGTCATCTCAAGGAAGGAGGCCGCGGAGCGGGAACGCGAGGCACTCGCGTCCGCGAACTCGCTTCGCAGGCGGCGGCCAGGGAGGGGGAGACGGCGATACGCGCCTCTCCTCCCACCGCCTTAAATCACGACAGGTCGTGGCCAGATAGCCTAGCGTAGGGGTGTCGGGGATCGAATGTCAAAAGACGATCTCTCTGGCACCCCGTAAAAGCGCGGAAGGGACCGCTGTGGTTTTAGTGGGTATTCCGGCAGCATAGGCAGCCGGCGAGTCCCACACTCCCCGCCATCAGACGCTGGCGGGGGTTAGTGCGTAAACTGCATTTCCACAGCGTCAAAAAAAAAAAAAAAAAGTTGTCTCACTACAGCCGAGATCGGATTCATCCGAGATATCCATCACATCCTTATATAGACGAAATATAGACGAAATAAATAATAGTTCCCTTTTTTTTTTGTGGGTGGGCTGCGGTCGGCGCGCCTCCGCACCACTCCGTCCGGGGCGACAGAGGGGCTTAAGCACGCAACTCCCGCAACCCACCCGAAAACCACGTCGCCTTCGTCGTTGGGCCGACCACCGGAGCAGGGTTACTTGACATCAGTGGTCGGCCCGACGGAATACTCCCTATTGGGGTACCCTCCCATTGACCGACGTCCCCCCCTCGGGGAGGACGTCGGTCTTTCCTCACGCGGTCGGCCTCTCGGCGGGTGACGGACTAATCCCCGGTCACGTCACCCGCGGCCTCGGCTAGGGAATAATAGCTCCCTAACACATCCTGACACACTTTTCTCAATAGATACATTAAGTTAGAACAATTTTCCCGGTGGCGTTGATTGAAAACAGAAGGTCCGTTATCTTGTCCCCGTTTCAACATCATTTGAGCTTCAGATAAACACCAAACTCCACTTTTGCACCGACGAAGATAACTAAGCACTTAGCACACAAACTATGCATAAGTAGTGCTTTTTGATAACTCGCCGACGTACAGACGTTCAGAGAAGTGCTTCACAATAATAAAAAAAAAGTATTTAATAATTTTTTGAGTAATTTAATTATAATATAATAATAATTTTTCCGTGTGGTGACAAAGTAAGAATACAATTCACCACTCCTTATTTTGCCCGTGAATGTCGTAAGAGACGCCTAAGGGATATAATAAGCACATAACATCTGTAAGCAAGCAAGAAGTAAAACACGAAATGAAACCTTATACCAACATATCTGACCAGCATGTAGGTCAAATTCTCTTCCGTTGTGGAGGAGGCCCGACCCCAACAGTGGGATTTATGTGAATTGCGATGGTGATGATAATGATAATATTAATTTATTTATTTAAAAAGAAATTTTAAGTACAGAGTGGTTTATAACAGAGTGATTTATAAGCTAGGAGTTACAAATATACTTATGTAATAGAATTATTGGTCCAAGTTCTGATATCCTTGATAGGTTAGGTAGTAAGCTGTAGTAAGGGATAACAGTCATCTTCCCTTGTAACAAATGTAGGTGTTATTCTATTAGTTGTTTTGAATAAGGTGTAAATATTTTGTGGTACTTTAAATGTGGGGGTAGTTGTAAATTAAAATGTAATGATAGACAATGTATTTACAATATGGTTTAGTATGTTGTTCAATCAAATGTGTAAGTGGGTATATCTATATTTAAAATGAACGTATGTGTAATAAGCATTTGTCTGCTTATTCAAGCCCATAGTAGAGTAACTTGAAGTCTTATAACGTGAAAAGCCTTTCGTTTCTAGAGACGTTTAAGTCATGTTATATTTATGCAAGAGAAGGGAAACTCGAAATAAAATCATATACTATGCCCATACCAGCGTGATATATTAGGTCAATTTCGCTTCTACTATGGAGGAGGTTCGATCCCAGTGGTGGGCCGTATATGAGCCTGATTGAAATTTATTTTATTTATTTATTTATTTTTGGAAGACCAACAGCACAACAATAATATTAAAATACTTGATATACATCAGACCGCTAATTACAGGTCTCCGCTAATATGATACATTTTAAATAAAAAGACTATAGGCATTATAAATAGGTAATTAAATTAGATAGGTTACATACAAACATAGTTCTTAAAAAATTCCTGGCTTAGCAATCTTCTCACTGTTACTTCGCTTGTGTTAAGTACGTTAACGTCGTGCACTTTACATTTTGCGTTAAATGTCCTTCCTGCTCGCCACAAAAAACTATTTTGTCTGTAGTTAGTAGGTAATACGGTTAAACTTAATGGAGTATGATGCCATGAATGAATCAGATACTTTAATAAATTTGTTAAGAAATTCGTTATAAAATAATTATCAATACATTTTTTTGTTAATACACTTAGATTTTACTTCTAACTAACAAACCGATCTCGCTTCATTTTCAGTCGCCTTACCCGCGTAGTTCTCGTTCCCGTGGGAATACTGGGATAAAAAAAATAAAATTAAATATAGTCTAAGTTACTTTTTAAATAGACATCTGGTATCTGGTAGTAAAATATTATCAAAATCGGTCTACTATCTACTTGTTTTGAAGATTACTCAAAACAGACAGACAGATAAAAAAATGTTAAACCAGTTTTTTTTTGGGCATAGGTATCGTGCAAATAACCGTATCGGCGTAAAAAAGGCCATTATTTTGACATTACAAACAGACACTTAAATTTTATTTATTTGTATAGATAGGTAATTTCTTAGAAAATAATGTGCTCTGGAAAATAAAATGACCTTTTTAAATAAAATTTACTATCAAAGAGAGACTATTTAAAATACAAATTAAATGGAAAGATTGGCGCTAACTTTCATCACTCATAATACTATTTTAATTGCTTAAAGGGCTAGTATGCTTAGTTAAGTACTAATTAAAGAAAAATTAATAAAAACACTTTTGTAGCAAGCAGTACGCGTGCACAAAACACTTCTCAAGACGACGTCGTCATCGACACATTTAGTTGTTAGATTAAGTCAATAGGTGGCGCTGGACGGGCATTATTTACAGACAAACTATATTTGCGATACTTTGTTACCAGTATTTCCCTTTTCCTGTATAACTAACACTGTATTGTTTTCATTAATTATATTATAAATATGTATATATTTCATAATAACACATATTCCACCGCTGGGCTCGGGCCTCACCCCCAATAGGAAGGAACTTGATCGACTATACTACAGGTTAATATAGGGTTTTATTTAGAGATTTTTTTTCTCTTGCATAGATATTCTCGTCTTTAACGACATCCACGCAAGATCATCATCACCTCAGCCCATATACATCCCACTGCTGGGCTCGAGCCTACATCCTACCCAATAGAAGGTAAATTGACTTTACCATGCTGGTCATATAGGATGGTATAGAGTTTTATATCAAGTTTTCTCTTGCTATCTATATATTATCTGCATATTATTAGTCTCATGTGTGAGATAACGACTGGCCCAGACGGTTATTATCTCATGCCGCCCTAGCCCAGGCCACGGGTGACGTGACCGGGGATTAGTCCGTCACCCGCCGAGAGACTGACCGCGTGAGGAAAGACCAACGTCCTCCCTAAGGGGGGGACGTCGGTCAATGGGAGGGTACCCCACGTAGGGGGTATTCCGTCGGGCCGACCACTGATGACAAGTAACCCTGCTCCGGTGGTCGGCCCAACGACGAAGGCGACGTGCATCGTGGGTGGGTTGCGGGAGTTGCGTGCTTACGCCCCTCTGTCGCCTCCGACGGAGTGGTGCGAGGAGCTCGCGATATACCATGCTGGTCAGACAGGTTGGTATAGGGGTTTCATTTCGAGTTTTATTTCTCTTGCTTACAGATGTTATATGCATATTATATCCCTTAGTCGTCTTTTACGACACCCACTGGGTAAAAAGGGGGTGGTGAATTGTATATTTACTTAGTCCCCACACAGAACTTTTAAATGTTATTTATCTATACTATAATATTATAATGAGGAAAGATTTGTTTGTTCGTTTGTATTGAATAGGCTCCGAAACTACTGGACCGATTTCAAAAATTTTTTCACCAATAAAAAGCAAAAATATCAGGGAGTAAAATAGGCTATATTTTATTCCGGTATTCCCACAGGAACGGGGACTACGTGGGTGAGACGACTGGAACCGAAGCGAAGCGATGGCAGGTTGCTAGTAATAGATAAAAGTTAACGAACTTATTTGATTATCAAACAAATAAAGTTACTTAATAGTCACTGAAGCGAAATCTAACCTAAATATTAAATAAATAACACAAACACGTTACATATTTCTTATAAAACTCGATTCGCTCTCAGCAATCCAAAACCAAGTCCATAAAGGCATTTTTTTTTTCATTTCACACATCAATTATAAGTGCGAGTGCATATCGCATCTCAGAACATTTGGCGTCCTACATTATGCCACTAATCCGCGTAAAGGAAGCTATGTATCATGTGAAAAAACGTCAGTCGCTCCTATGTCCCCGACTTTAGAACGAATAAATTATTTGATTATGATGAAATATTGGTCTGTTTTGAATGAAACTGTTGGGGTATAACGAAGAAGGATTATATTCTGTTACTGTGATGCGTAAGATATTAAAAGATTATTTTAGAAAAATGAAAAAATATTAATTATCATTCCAGCACATATATACTTGAGTATTCTTGAGAATTTTCCAGAATGGAAGCATTGGTATAAGGTTTTATTTCGAGTTTTCTCTCAATGGCAGAGCTTGAATCCCTTAGCCGACTTTTAAGAAAAATAAGAGGTGATGAATATTGTATTCTTACTCGATCACCACACGGAGAGTTAGAAATTAAGTTGAAATTATTCTTAAAAAGAAGATGACGAAGAGAAGAAGGAGAGATGAGGATTAACAATGTGCGTGGAAAATGAACCAGTTACAATTTGAGAGAGCAATAATTGGTCTTCTATATCACGCTACATAGATGAGAAATAATTTATCACTACCCCTCCCAACGTGGAAAAGACTTTTAATAACGGTAGATCTACATTGTCTACAGTCGTCTATCTACAGCCACGGGCCTGTCTGGGGTAGTACCACACTAGCGAAAATTTGACGTCTAAATAGTAGTGTATTGTTTGTCTACAGCCGCGGGCCGGTCCGTCCGGGGTAGTACCACACTGAGCAGAAAATCGACGTCCGAGTAGTAGCAATTTGTTACTGCACTTCGTTCAGTGAGAGAAAGAGTCGGAAGCTCAACTTTCTGAGGATGTTTGCGTGTAGTGGGTTTTAGAGATGCCCTTAGTATCACCGAGCCTCAATGCACGCATTCACACTCCCTTCACTTTCTTCGCGGTAGGCAGCGGCCTTGTAAAGGTCCATGAGCGGCAGCAATACTTACCATCAGGTTGTACTGTAAGCGCATTTGCTACAATTTGCAATAAAAAAACTCATTCGGTGAGGGAGAGAGCCGGAAGCCCTATTTCCTAAGGATGCTTGCATGTGGTGGGTTTTGGTGATGCACTTTTTTCACAATAGACAGCGGCCTAGCAAAGGTCCATGAACGGCATTATCACTGAACATTTGGTATGCATTGCATTTGCATGCATCAGGTATTGCCAAATAAAAGAGGAAGATAGTAACACAATTGCTATGTAGGAGGTGAGTAGGTATGCAAACGATACATCGATGTTTCTTAAACATCGATCTTTCAATAAAATTTATTTTATACAATGTTTTGCCTGCATGATATAAAATGTATCTTACTTTTAGCAGAGCCTGCTTAACAATTTGGGTACTTTGTTTTCAAATAACTAAAAAAGCTCATCGCATAGATTTCTAAAAAATGTTCTCGATGTTGCGATACATCGATGTTTTCAGGGCGATGATTTTGGACATCGATGTTTCTTCTCAAACATCGATGTATCGATGTTTTTGGTATCGATATTTACATCCCTAGCGGTGATCCTACAGTAATTCAAATGTAGTAATACTTTATAATTTTAACCCATCTGCACAAGAGGAGAAAATAACAACCCAACCCTAAATGTTTCTATAGACAATGATATATAGAAATAGATTTGCTTCTAAACAAAAATATCTATATATTCTTAGGCGCTATAAGTTCTTGAAACCTTTTATTGTGTCATTCTTTAACAGTATTAGCGTGTAGTGTTGTTAATAAATCGGCGGGCGCCATTAGTACGGGTTTGAGTCTCAGCGGAAAGCATGCGTCTTGTTGATTTGTGACGAACGCAGATGGATGGGGTGGCCATAATGTGTTTCATAGTTACTTTTTGTGAAGCTTTGAGAACATTTTGAATGAAAATGTACTTTGTTTTAAATTACAATTAATTTTTGATTTATCTTTCGTGTGGTGACGGAGTGAGAATATAATTCACTACTCCCTCTTTTGCCCGTGGGTGTTGTAAAGGCTTCTACCAACACGACTGACCAGTGCGATGTAGTAGGTCAAGTTCCCTACCATAGTGGAAGAGACTCGAGCCGAACAATGGGACTTACGGGCAGGGATGATGATGGTCCCCGTGCGTTAGAATCGTATTTCCTTATTTTTTAAACACGCTACCCTTTACTAAGGAAATTATCCTTGTATTACGGTGTATTTTTCAATACGGACACAAACTATATTGGTTATGGTCAGGACTTACCCCGCTCAATCTGTCCGAGGCGACAGATGAGTACCGTACAGCCCCATAATATACCGTATTCCCTCCCCGAGGCCATTGGGTCGACCACTGTGTTACTATTTCACTCACCGTCTCCTTCGATGCCCCAGCAACAAAGTCAGCCTCTCTGCGGCTCGCGGAGTAATCCCCAGTCCGTCCACCCGCGATCCCGATTAGGGTGGCGGAGCCTGTCGTGGTAGAGGAATTCCTCCCGGATCGGCTCTGCCACCTATTTCTGCGAGACAACTGCCTCGCACAAGGCGTCGACTGCATTCCAATACCTGACACGATCGAGCATCGTTCTAGATATTGTCGGCAGCGTCAGATCGGTATCGTTGATCGCAACGATTTCACGATGCTGCTCTGCCTAGGCCACGCAGACCTCGAGCGTGTGCTACGCTAAGTCCTCATCGCAATCCCAGTGGTAGTAAAACGGCGTCCTCTCCTTCCTCGTGACCTTGTGCAGGTACATGCCGAAACAACCATGCTCCGACAAGACCTGCACCAATCGCAAGGAGAGAACCCCTTCAACCCAACCACTCCATCAGAATCGGCCGTAAAGCTTCGGCGGTCTGAACACCGAATCGAGGCTTTTCAGGCGGACTGCCATCGGGCAATGACGAACCCCCCAAAATGTTTAAACTAGGCATAGATAAAATTATCGAAACTATATACCTATAACGGTAAAATACTGACGTGCTGAGATCGATTACGTCGAACCGGGTTTCGAGAATATCTGATGCTCATCATCAGGGAGAGTGCGCAGCGGCATCTGCGAGGTCCCGGTGTGCACTGAATGCTCGAATCCCGGGTCAAAGTAATCGATCACAGTACGTGAGTTTTTTGCCGTTATAAATATTATAATAGGCATAGATGTCATATAAATAACTATGTGATTATGAAAAAAACCTATTATTTTGACATTGCAAACAAACGCTTCAATTTTATTTATTTGTATAGATTACTCAGTTGTTTATAAATGTGAAGCCATCTGGCATGGCAGATATAGACCATCCTCATTAAACACTGTGCATTTCATAAACACCTTTTTTTGGCAAACGGTGGCAAACAAGCAAACAGTACACCTGATGGTAAGTGTTGCTGCCGCTCATGGACTTTTGCTAGGCCGTTGCCTATCGTAAAGAAAGTGAAGGGAGTGTGAATGCGTGCAATGAGGTTCGGTGAAAAAAGGACTCAATCATCAAAATCCATCAAACGCAATCACCCTCAGAAAGTTGGGCTTTCGACTCTCTTGCTCACCGAACGAAGCGCAGTAACAAATTACTACTACTCAGATGTCAATTTTCTGCGAGAGTGTGGTACTTACAATAAACTCATATTTGCATTTATTATATAGGATCTTTTTTTTTGGGAGGTGGGTTGCGGTCGGTGCGCTCCTCGCACCACTCCGTGCGGAGCGACAGAGGGGCGTAAGCACGCATACCCACAATCCACCCACGATGTACGTCGCCTTCGTCGTTGGGCCGACCACCGGAGCAGGGTTACTTGTCATCAGTGGTCGGCCCGAATTATATAGTATCTGCTTGACTGATTTACTAAGAAACATTTTTGGGATATCGATCATTAATCGAAAGGTGGCGTTGTCTTAGTTTTTTTATTTGCTAGGAAATAATTTAATCAACGCATCAGTTATAAGATAATAGTGCAGGATAATATGTTGAGCAGATGTTCTAAATCGCATAAATCAGTATGACGGATATGCGCGACACTTGCCGCACAAGAGCGACAAGTTATCTCGCCATGATGTGTCATTTATATCATTTGCATATGTCCCCCGTGTCATGTGGTAACAACATTATAATGTCAATGTAAGTTTTTTGAGTGTATCATAAATAATAGAATACATAAGAACAATATGGTTGTCCATTTTAACGGTTTAAGATGTTAATTAGTATTTAGTTTTAAAAAGTTATTTTTTATAGTGTCATCTGTCTACAGCCGCGGGCCGGCCCGTCCAGGGTAGTACCACACTCTCGTAGAAAATCAACGTCCGAGTAGTAGCAATTTGCTACTGCGCTTCCTTCGGTGAGGGAGAGAGCCGGAACTTTCTGAATGTTTGCGTGTGATGGGTTTTAGTAATGCCTTTAGTGTCACCGAACCTCAGTGCATGCATTCAGACGCCCTTTACTTTCTTCGCGGTAGGCAATGGCCATGCGAAGGTCACCATCAAGTGTGTTGTTTGCTCGTTTGTTACAGTATGCATTAAACAAAATATTATTCATTGTTTTATTTTTTTTTCAGCTCCTTACTGGGCTTTTTTTTAACGCTCTATAGTCACACACGACGTCCATTCCACCGAGGGCGAAGCAAGGGTGGCGCAGCGCCATAACCGTAATCGCTCCTCTTCATCGTGGAGCCGACCACTGGTATCGAGTTCCTTAATGTTATTCTTTCCAAATAAACTAATTTATCATCTCATCATCTCAGCCCATATACTTCCCACTGTTGAACTTCGGCCTCATCCACTATGGTAAGAAATTTGACCTACTATACCACGCTGTCAGACTTGTTGACATAGGGACATCGATTTCTAACTTTCCTTCTCTTACATTGATGTTGTCTGCATATTAATCCCTTGATCATGGTGATTACGGGCAAGAGAGAGGTTAATGAATTGTATTATTCGGCACCACACAGAAAATTGATTATTTATAATTAAATAATGTGACGCTATTAGCGTGCTTTATATAATGTCCATTATAATTTACATTTAAATTATCATATTTAAAATTATTATAGAATTGACTAAAACTCTTTACTTGTATAAATGTTATATGAATATTAAAGGGAATGATGGCTATTGTATTTGTTAACTCGTATATTTGACGGTGTGGGTATTTTATTCATTTTTTTTATACAGGGTGTATCAGGTTATGGGGCAACTGGTCAAAAGGGAGCTAGGCAATGGTGGTAGGAACCCATGAAAAAAATTTGAACGAAAAATATCGATTCGTTAAGGAATTAGAGACATGTAAAGTTTTCAACTTTGTCATCGCTTTTTCGTGTAAATCCGATTGAAATGTATAAAGTCAATGATACTTAATACGCAACATATTCATTTTTGTTAAACGTTCATTAGAAATTGAATAAATTAATGATTACGTTCGCATAAGCAAGACAAACTTCGCTTTAAAACAGCTGATCGGCCGATGACCGTTGACGGCTCGCCGTTGTTACCTACGCTCATTGAAGCGTTTGCGCAATTCTAGGTATGTATGAATGAAATTATACTGTCGAAGCTTTACATGCCTACATGTATTCTGTCTGTACATGCCTACATAATACGTAACATTTAAGGCATAGACACATTTTTTTGAAATCACTATAACTCTTATGTTATTTGG
The DNA here is from genome assembly GCA_032191425.1 of Lymantria dispar. Lineage (NCBI taxonomy): Eukaryota > Metazoa > Arthropoda > Insecta > Lepidoptera > Erebidae > Lymantria > Lymantria dispar. The sequence continues at coordinate 2,488,637 of CM063444.1, read as the reverse complement.
TTTTTTGTGTAATGTACATTCTAATTACGATCTATGATCGTTTTTCAAATTCAAATTCAAATACTTTATTATGCATAAACTCCGCGGGGGCACTTACATATGGTCACTTTTTTACATTTTACCTTACACTACTACCGGATCGGAACGCGACCGCACTGAGAAAATCCGGCAAGAAACTCAGTGGGCTTGTCTACTTTTTTATTCATTTACAATTTTTTTTAATAAGATAATATACAACAATCATCATACCAACCATCATACAATACAGTTTTTAAATATAACGAAAAAGTACCATGGCTGGACCAGATCCCGCAAGCGGCACCCGATCACGAGTTAACCACTAGAGCAGCCATCAATCCCCTTAACCACAATGGAGGGAAGGGAGTGACCCTCTCCTCGTAGCTACCGCAAGCAGACCCTTCTGTGAGCATGACCAATACCATGAGCCACAAACATAAAACACAGATTAAATAACAAATTCGTTTGGCAAAACACGCTACGCTTTACAATTATATTAACAGCAACAAAATAAACATGTATGTAACATCTTTTGAAATAATGAGAAAATGCCTGAATGAGGAGCTGCTCATAACCAGTCTGTATTATCATCAAGATAATCCGAGATTTTATAATAACCTTTTCTACAAAATCTACTCTTGATTGCTTTTTTAAACTTATTAACTGGCATATCTCGAATATTAATAGGTAATTTGTTGTAGAAGCGTATACATTGCCCCATGAAGGATCTGTTAACTCGTTGAAGACGAGTACTGTGTACAACTAATTTATCCTTATTCCGAGTATTTACATGATGAATGTCACTTTATTTTTCAAAGTTACCGATATTTTTCTTTACATCAAATACATTTTCGTATATATATTGAGATATAACAGTCAGAATATTTATCTCTTTAAATTTCTCTCTTAGTGACACTCTTGGGCCTAAATTATATATCGCGCGGACCGCCCTTTTTTGTAGAATAAAAATTATATTCAATTCCGCGGAGCAGCCCTAAAGTAATATGCCGTATGACATGAGACTATGAAAGTTTGCGAAATAAACTATTCTGGCTGTTTCAACATCGGTTAACGCGCGAATTTTTTTTACCGCATAAGCCGCTGAGCTGAGCCTATTTGACAGTTTCTCAATATGAGGCCCCCATTGGAGTCTATTATCTATAGTGATGCCTAAAAAGGTGGTTGATTCCACAAGGTCCAGAGCCACCCCATTCATTTGAACATTGGTTTCCACTTGTCTCACATTGGGGGTAGGAAATTTAATACATTTAGTTTTTGTCTCATTTAGAACTAAATTATTAGAATGAAACCAATGAACAACGTTAAACTACAACATACTCGAACAGTTGTCCGATAACCTGATACACCCTGTATACAAATATATTTCTTGTGTACATGTTATGTCACTGAACTATTCTTACGGTTGGACCGATGTTGATGAAATTTTTTGTGTGTATTAAAGAGGATTAGAGAATGGTTTAGATTCACAATTGGAAGCGGTAAGTGGCGCTGTTCGGGCAGGATACTAAGATAACTTAAGAACGACTTTACCGGTTTCATCTTTTACGAAAAAAATTAAGACAGTTGCGCAAAAAAATAGAAAATTTAGGAAAACTTAACGACTGTATAACCATTTCTGATGTTTACGCGAGTATTATACATTTTAAATAAAACTACTTTACGGATTTTATCGCGTTTGTATTTGATTTTTGATTACCCGACGTTTCGAACACTTTACAGCGTTCATGATCACGGGTGGACTAAGATGTCTCACGTCCAACAAGTCATTGTTACTGCAGAAAATTTATAATTATCTACCCGATACAGAAATTAGTTATTAAATATTGACCCACATTTTGATACAAAATTTATTGCCAGTGTAAGAAGAAAATGCTTCTATATGAAAAAATTATATTGTTTATGGTTAGTAATAATTAAACATTAAAATTAATAGTAATTATATTTAAAAACTAAGTAATAATCTAGTATACTACCACCGGATCGGAACACGGTCACACTGAGAAAGATCCGGTAAGAAAACTCAGGTAACATGATGCTAAATTAAAGTTAATTTTGAAGGCGGCTTACTTTATGTTACTAAAAGGTTTTAATTTATAAAATTATCTTTAGTTATTATTATTGTGGGTCAAATCTATACAATATGAGCTCACGGTGTCTTGCAGTCTTGTGGTGGTCTTTTTGGATTTGTTTTTAATAATGTTTATAACAGGATCCCAGCTTGATGGTAACACCCAGCCATCCTCTCTATTGAAATTTTTGTGTTTTTTAATCTCAATAGCCTCGCGTACCATTCTAGGCAGGTGTCGATGTTCTTTTGCGAGGATTTGTGGTTTATCAAACCTGATGTTATGGTGGGCGCGGTCCTGACTATGTTCACAGACTGCAGACCTAGTGTCTGCATGAGGTCTAGTCATGGCAACTCTGTTACCTACCCTTGAGCTCGTTGGATGCAGGTGCCACAGTACCGCACTTTATGGTGAAGCATGAGGTGGGGTCTATGTTCTACAGTGGACGGCGATAGGCTGAATGATGATTGGCATAATAGGTGTAGACAGATACCTAGATATAATTATGTTCATAGATAACTTGTAAAATGGTCAATCAACTTAATGAAAAAGCAAGAGTGGGACATGTCATATGAAATTGTACCAAAATCTTCCAAAGTATTATGTAAACTAAATTGCCTGAAATTTACCTGAAAGAAAGAACACCATCATTAGGCTCGATTACCATCAAAGTGGAAAGGAGACTAGAGGAGATGTGTTTCAAAAAACCAATCAAATTTCTTTATTTCCACATCTCTCCGCTTAGTTTAGGTAGAAGTGACTCAAACGGAAAGGAGAGATGTCTCATTTTTCAGAGAGTGGGCTCTAAGATAATCCGTTGTTGGTATTCAAGACGTAGAAGGTACCGGAAAGGAAAATAAGTAGGTCTATCTACAAAAAGAAATGAGATACAATCAAAAACAAAACTTGTAAAAATAAAGCCAAGCCTCGCAACTGAGTTCTTTTACCATAAAAAGTTGTGAGATCTATGTTATACCAAGTCGGTTAACTCATTCAGTCCCTGCTTAAGGGACCTTGCTTCTTAAGTTATTACGTAAATAGCTTAACTAACAATTTCTTATAGTGATTATATAAATATTAAAGATCTTTTATGTTTTAAATAAATAGATTGACTTGGCAATCGCACTATGTTTAGTACAATTTAATATAATATGTATTACTTGTGAGGTACATTGTGTTTTCATGCGATTGCCAAGTCATTCTGTTTATTTAAGACATAAAAGATCTTTAATATTGATATAGTCACTATAAGAAGTTGTTAGGTTAGCTATTTACGTAATAACTTAAGAAGCAAGGTGCCTTAAGTAGGGACTGAATGAGTTAACCGACTTGGTATAACATAGATCTCACAACTTTTTATGGTAAAAGAACTCGGTTGCGAGGCTTGGCTTTATTTTTACAAGTTTTGTTTTTAATGGTATTTAGTTTACTTGGTCTAAAAATACTGACAATGCAACCTGTTTGAAGTAGTGTTTGTAGGTACTCAAGATTCTAAAGACATTAACTTGATTATCCTAACATGACTTCAGCCAACACGTATTTTATTAACAAAGTAAACGAAAATTAAAAACAAAACCGCTTTCTTCTTATCTACCGCCATTTAAAAAAAGCACTCGTTCTCTTTTCAAAATCGCCGCCACACAAACGCACGTGTCAACATGGCTGCTTTGTGCGCGTCTTTCAAAGTGTCCGCGTATTTATTTAGCAATTTGGTCTTTGCATTTTGATTATCTAGTTTTATGATAAGTGTGACCTGTTTTTTATGTAAAATTTGGTAGATATGATTTGAAAGGCGTAATTAAGATTGAGTTTTTAGATTTTAATTTTATAATTTAAGGTACTGTCCGTTTGATGAAGGAATAAAATTAGAATTTACCCTTAGAATAATAACGTATAGAAGGATAGTGTTGGTACTTAAGTGATCAAAAACGAAAAACGTGAAGCCAAAAATACTACATGCGTACAAGCGATTACACACGCACAACACTATATAATAGAGTTGCCTTGCGTACACAGTGACTTTGTACACTACGGAACGGTCCGGCGTGGAGCTTCAATTGGTTCCAATTTAAACGCTTAATTTTTTGCGCGCAGAGTTACCTTCTATGAGTTATTATTCCAAAAATTTACCCCTATTTTGACCGTTGGTGTTGTAACATTCAAATGAGGGATATAATATCGGGGATATAGTGTCGAGGGTTCGAATCCCACGCGGGACAACACTTTGTGCGAACCACAAATTGTTGTTCTGAGTCTGGATGTAATTTGTGTCCGTTAATTATATGTTTGTAAAGTCCCCCGCAATACAAGGATTATTTCCTTAGTGCAGGGTGTTGTGTTAAATAAATTAAAAAAAAAAAAATTAAATTAAATAGGCATATAACATCTATGATTGAATTAAATGTAAATATATGGAATATAGATTAGCCGAGGCCGCGGGTGACGTGATCGGGGAATTAGTCCATCACCCGCCGAGAGGCCGACCTCGTGAGGAAAGACCGACGTCCTCCCCGAGGGGAGGACGTCGATCGATGGGAGGGTACCCCAAATAGGGGGTATTCCGTCGGGCCGACCACTGATGACAAGTAACCCTGCTCCAGTGGTCGGTCCAACAACGAAGGCGACGTGCACGTGGGTGGGTTGCGGGTGTGCGTGCTTGCGCTCCTCTGTCGCCCCGGACGGAGTGGTGCGAGGAGCACGCCGACCGCAACCCACCCCAAAAAAAAATGTATGGAATGTAGATGGAGAATTGGAAATGAAACCTTATACCAACACGTCTGACCAGCATGGTATAGTTAAGTTAATTTCACTCTTATTCTGAAGGAGGCTTGTGTCAATCAGTGGGACATATATGAAGCTGAGGTGATGAGATAATGATGGCTGGACAAGATCTTGAAATGTAAGTAGCATAGGATCACGAGTTAACTACTAAAGGAACCTCCCCCGAATTAGATTGGACGCCAAGGAGAGCAATGCCTTTAATTTTTTATTCCTTTGACCTACACCTTTATATTAACATCATCAAACTATGAAGATGTTATAGCGCAAAAGGAGGCTGCAGGTAGGGCTCGTCAGGCGGGTGCCCATGCTGACCCACCGCGGAGGCAACGTCTGGGGAGGAGGAAGAGACGATACGCGCTTCTCTTCTCCCAGGCATGATTGACCCAAGACGTAAGCATTAAAGTTAACCGCCGGGACGTTAGAGTCGTATGCCCAAAAGGCGAACCTCTGGCGTCCCACAAATGGCGAAGATGTGTGGCCGCTGTGGTTTTTAGTAGGTATTCTGACGTACTTAATCACACCACGTCAGCGAGTCCTACATACCCCTTGCCGTCACTTGCAATGGGTATGCGTAAATGCATTTTCCACAGCGCAAAAAAAAAAAAAATAATGCCCTGATTGCCATGATTGGCAAATAAGTTAGCGATAGCAGTTAATACTATAAATTTGGCAGTAGAATACTTCTGACCCCTAATGCTCCCTTTTTACGACATCTATAGTAAAATAAAATGCTTTTTAATACGTCATTACAAAAAAAATATTTTCAATATTTAACCTGAACATTTAGAACATAGAATATAGAATGCAATCACAAAAATATATAAAAGACTTAAAAGCTCTGACATTCCATTTTTAAACTCTGAAATAGTTTAAAAAGTTCATTAAATTAATACAAACAAAAGAACTTCTAACAAACTTCACTCTGAATAAAAATACAAAGCGTCTAAAACGGATCAGTAAATAACTCAATATATACATACCTAGTAGTAAGTGCTTCTTAAATTTATTACGTAATGCTTAACCGACTCTGAAAAACGCATTGAACAATGTTGAAAAAAAAAATACACAGGATCATTCCGAATAGCGGAGCGGAGTGAGTGAAATACTATGGGGGGTGGAAGAAAATAAAATAAATTTATTCGACGCTGTTCTTAGAAAGTTTCTGATTGTTTAATTCTTGATACTTGCGTGATATTGTTGACTTGAATAGAACCGAACTGGGTGACAATTGGTTTTAGGGTTTTTTATACCTTTATAATTATCTCCCCTATTTACGTCCCACTGTTGGGCTCGGATCTCCTCCACTATAGGAGGGAAATTGACTTACTATATGATCAGACTTTTTGATATAGGTTTTCGTTTCAAGTTTTCTCTTTATCCTGCAAAGAAATTATATGTATGTTATATTCCTTAGTTTTATTTCTCTTTTAAGACGCCTATGGGTAAAAGAGAGGGTGGTGAATTGTATTCTTACTCCGTCACCACATTTGATTAGTTAAATCCGGTTGGAGTAAGAAAATAATTCACCACCCCTGTTTGTGAAGGATCATAAGGGATGCATGTAGATAACATCACTGCAAAACTGGGCATACTCAAAATTAAGCTCTATACCAGCCAACTTTGAGTGGTGAACAGTATTCTTAATTCATCACTCCCTATCTTGCCCATGGATGTCGTAAGAAACGACTAAGGGATATAATATGCACATAACATCTGTGCAAGAAAAGGAAAACTCGAAATGAAACCCTATACCAACATAGACATGTTGGTATAGGGTCAGACGACCAGCATGGTATAGTAGGTCTTCCTTCCCTTCCATAGTGGTGGAGGCCCGAGCAAACAGTGGGACGTATGTGGGCTGCGATGATGATGATGATGATACCAGCCTATCTGACCGGCATGGTATTGTAAGTCCATTGCCTTGAGGCTTCCCGAGAGCAATGGGACGTGTATGGTTTGAAATCATAGTAATGATGACAATAGCTAGTTAAAATACAACGTATACCCTTATTTACCCGTTGGAAGGTTGGAGTTCACAGCAGATATTCACAGAAAAGCACTGCAGAACATTGTTCTAGTAAATATTTATCAGATTTTCAAGAACCGTGTGAAATAAGTGGTAGTGATGTACTCAATTCTAAGGTTTATGGGGTTCTACCATCATAGCATATATTTTTTTAAAACACCCTGCACTAAGGAAATAATACTTGTGTTGCGGGGGACTTTATAAACATATAATCAACAAACACAAATTACACCCAGAAGCGGTGCAACAATTTGTGGATCGCACAAAGTCTTGCGCTGCATGGGATTCGAACCCAGGACACTGTCACGGTAGGTTGGTATCTTAACCATTACGCCACTTTTTTTTCTTAATGATTACTCATGCTTACGCGAGTATTGCACATTATAAATAAAACTAATTCTACGGATTTTATCGTGTATGTATTTGAATTTTGATTGCCTAACATTTTGATTGTCCGCCCGTGATAATGAACGCTGAAAATTATTCCAAACATCGCGCAATCAAAAATCAAATACAAGTACGATAAAATCCGTAAAAATATTTTTATAATTTTTTTGCAAGATTCCAGTTGATTCTTCTATAGTGTCTTAAGACACTTCACTTCAAAAAGCTGTGAATATTTTACATATAGGTTTTCTTAAAGGAACACATCACGTTGGTTGACAATATCAATTTGACCGCGAGATATGTCCCTAGGCTACTATTGTGACCCACTCTCATATTCGTCAATGGTCTTTCATAAATATGCAACATACTGTTTGCCTATACACGGCAAGGTTAACGGGAAATTGTTTTGTAAGATGTTTGAAAAATACTTACCCCTGTAAGTATTTTGAAATGAAAATATCGACGTTTCGTTAATAGTCGTATTTTTTGAAGTTAAACAATTTCTTTAAGTGATTTGGGCATTTTTGAGATCAGAAAAAACAAATGAACTGGCGACCCTAATTACAATTAATTAAATTTATATTTACTAACTAATAATACCAATAATTTATATTTGCTATTTCTATTTTATGTAGATGATGAAATCTATTACTAATCCTAAACCAAACATATCATAAAGACGACATAAGATATAAGAAACAAATGGACGAAATTCTTTTGTTATTATTTTTTTGCATCTTAGCCCATATTCTTCTGTACCCAAACAGCTCGACATGACTTAAGATGGCTATGGCTATTTACGCAACTTATCACTCCTTTTTTGAAAATAACACCCGGTGCTGCGGAAATTATCTTTGTATTACGGGGGACTTTAAAACATAAGTACAATTATCAGACACAAATTTAATCCAAATTCAGAACAATAATTTGTGAATCGCACAAAGTATTATTCTTCGTGGGAATCGTACCAACGGCAACGGCAAAGATATGCTAGGTCTGAATTTTAACTTATACGCCATCTGTGCACTCTTTTAATTTTCATATTTCATTCATGAAAAAAATAGATGAATATGAAATTAAACAATTTTTACGGATTTCAATGCGTTTGGATTTCATTTTTGAGTTCTCGACGTTATGAACACTTTTCAGCGTTCATGATTACGGGAATACCGTCCTCATCAGGCCAATATATTTAACAGCATTCATGGCCTCAAATCTTCCTTGACCATAAATGCTTTAAACTGATGGAAACGTCAGGAAATTAAAAAAGAAATATAAACGCAATTAAATGCGTAAAAATTGTTTTATTTCAAGTACATGTAAACAAAATAAATAAATAAAAAGCCTTTATTTCTACCACAACGTTTAAAACCTTACAAACTAACATATACATATATAATTCTAATTATTTTCTGTAGCGGTAGCCTCTACGGCGTAGTTCTTCCCTAATTCTCACTCATCTCTCTGTCATGCTCTTCTCCAGTCTGGTCTACACACCTGAAATATGTCCCGCCATCTTCTCCTTGGCCTTATTCGATTTCTTTTGTGTTTAAATATTTGTAATCGCATAAAAATCAAAATAGTTGAAGTCTGCTTTTCTTCTGCCCAAGTACAAAGTAAAGATTTTGGGTGATTTAGTAAACTGTCTTCGGGCCACTGCCGTTTTTCTAGTAATTTGAGAATCGGGTTGTACGACTCTCGTTATACCCTTCTTTTACTCTCAGATATAAGAAAGTCTGCAATATGACAAACAGCATAGGGTAGCAGATGACGTATCACCTCAGTAGCCAAGCCTCATTGTTTCGATTCCCACATTGAATAATTCTGTAGCTAATCCCATTGTTACGTGTCCCTTATAGCTCCTTAAGCGCTATCAAATACAAAAAAAAAAAGTATTTAAATTCTAAATAAAAAAAATGTTATCCTGAAAAATATTTTCAAGATCGTAATAGAACTGTATACCAAAGTTAACAAATCATTCCATTTTCTTACTTCCAAATTCATAAAGTCTCCACCGTAGCCTGTTTTGATCCCCCATCTCCTTCTCAATACCCTATAATATAATCAATTTTTCCTCAAACGCTGGCAACCCAGTAGTTCCCGCTCTTCTGATTGAACCTGAATAATAAATTCAATTTGCTCACGGTGTTGCCTATCAAATATTTTGTTAGTGATAACGTCCGCCCGGGCCGGGTTGTAGCTGAATGTTAGCGGATGTTAGATATAATGTGCTTATTTAGAAGTTGCAATATGCTAAGATGGTAGCTACATTAACAAGTCAGGAGATGGTTCTGTTTCAAGAGAACAGGGGGTGGTGTTGAGACGGTTCCATTTATTTTTATTTTACTATCGTTTTTCCCTCCGACTTCATATTAAATTGGAATGTTATATAATGATATAGACAGATAACATCTATTTAAGAGAGGAAACATTTGAAGTAAAATCTTATAGCAACCCGTTTGATCAGTGTGGTGTATATAGTATGTAGGTAAATTTACGGCCAGCAGTAAACTGAGATGATGAATACGAGACATAAAAACTATATAAGAAATACTATCTGTGTGGTAACAGAGAAGAAATAAATTTCATTATTCTCTTTCTAGATGGACCGACGAACTGGTGAAAGTTTATGGGCGTTGTTGGACGCAGGCGGCACAGGACCGCACTCTGTGGCGTAACATGAGGGAGGCCTATGTCCAGCAGTGGACGGCGATAGACTGAAATGATGATGATAAAGCAACCCTTTCTTGCCTTTGGGTACCTACTGCAAAAGGTGGTCTTTTTTAAAGGATATAATATGCAGATGATATCAATAGCAAGAGGGGGGAAAACTCTACAGAAAAACTATATGCTAAACCCTCAGAACAGCGTGATATGGCTAGAATAAATTCCCTCAAATTGTAGATGAGATCTGAACAGTAGAACATATAAAGGTTAAAAAGAAAAACAGTAATTAATTTAATTGCCTTTTTGTTTGGTGATGGGATAATAGTGCAGATGTTGCTAGTTTTTAGGGTTCTGTACCCAAAGGGTAAAAACGGGACCCTATTACTAAGACTTTGCTGTCTGTCCGTCTGCCACGAGGCTGTATCTCCAGAACCGCGACAACTAGACAGTTGAAATTTTCACAACTTATGTATTTCTGTTGCCGCTATAACAAACAAATACTAAAAACAAAATAAAATAAATATTTAAAAAAAACGTTTGTTGTATGGGAATACAACAAACGTTTTTTTTTTATCAAAATGGAACTCTTCGTGCGCGAGTCCGACTCGCACTTAGCCGGTTTTTTATGTCTCCCACGGATAGTCCCGTGGTAGTCGTAAAAATCAGCTAGGGTGTCACCAGGTAAGCGGTCATCGGATTTTGCCAGAAACATGTGTAACATTTTACTATGATCGTTAACTCGCGTGGCGATTAGCATATGAATGTCAAAGTAGGGAGGACTACGTCTAGCAGTGGACGATGAAAAGCTAACGATTATGAATAACAATTTAAAAAAAAATACATTAAATTTAGGACTACTCTATGGTTTTCATTAAACAATTTTTACGACACTTGCGAGGCTCTTGGCGCTGCTGTAGTGGCCTCTCACAATATCGCGCCGTTAGGCTGTTAAAAACGCTATGAATAATTATTTTGGAGCTCCACATCGTAACGACTACCAGCCTTCGCCGCTCGATTGTAAAAATGTCAAAAGTGACTGACAAGCGTCGTAAGATGGAATTTTTAATTTTCTTTTGTATCTTAATAAGCTAAATTAATTTTTTTTTAATTATATTAATATGTGAGTCCTGAATCATTGCACAAAACAATTTCTGATGTTTACGCGAATATTACAGATCTATATCTATACCAACAAATAAAATTGTCTGTTTGTAATGTCAAAATAACAAGATAACAATAACAGCTTTTTTCATACTCACACGGTTATTTGCACTATACATATGCCTAAAAATCACTTTATATGTTTTTTGTCTGTCTGTTTGTTCCGGGTAATCTTCAAAACGGCTGGAGCGATTTTAAAAATTCTTTCACCAAGGGAAAGCTATAATATCAGGGCGTAACCTAGGCTATATTTTATCCCGGTATTCCCACGGGATTGGAACCACGCGGGTAAGGTCGTTGAAGCCGAAGCGAAGCGAGGGCGGGTTGCTAGTTTGATACAAAACTGTACCGTCTGGTGACGGAGTAAAAATAAAAATAACCAACTCCTATCTTGACCATGGGTGTCGTAAAAGTTGTAGTCGTACTACCAACGGATATAATATGCATATAACATTTGTGCAAGTGAAGAAAACTCGAAATAAAACCATATACCAACCTGTTTAACCAGCGTGGTATAGTAGGTCAATTTCTTTCCTATTATGGAGGAGGCTCGAACCTAATAGTGGAACGTATATGAGCTGAGATAATGATTTAAAACGGGAGCCGTCACTCAGGACACCTGGCAGATGTGAAACATTGAAATTATTTTGTACAAATATATATGCATAAAAGAACATTACGACAGGAACTAATATGTCATAAAGTATTACTTAATATTACGGTTTTTTTTCCAGAAAATTATGATTTTTCCTACTAATATTATAAACGCGAATGTTTGTATGTGAGGATGTGAAGATGTTTGTTGTTCTTTCACGCAAAAACTACTGAATGGATTTTGATGAAACTTCACAAAAGTATAGTTCACATATAAGAATAACACATAGGCTACAATTTATTTCGATATTCCTACGGGAAGAGGAACTGCGGGTGAAACCGCAGGGTGCTGCTAGTATTCAATAAACATTTATCTTCCTTAATATTAACACTATAGCTATATATTTAGGTTAATAATTTATTTTGAGCTCACTAGATGGCTTTGTATAAAATTCTAAAACAGGTTACGGTTTCTTTACACAAATGTACATAACCAAGCGTGGCGTTAACGCCACGCTAATGGTCAGATTCACCTTCGCTTATAGATGTCTCAAATCAAAAAACATTATTTTTTAGAATTTCTACAATAATAAGTATAAATTTATACCCCAAACTGCGGCTAGCGTGATGATAGAAATGTATGACGCGAACAACTTGTAGATTTATGGCGTATTTCTGACATAAAGTTTTGATAGACGGCACTAGGTCCTCGGTGGAGGGTGCTTTTAACCAGAGAGGGGGCCCGCCTTATGCGTGTCTGTATCATATTAAAGTTACCTAACATTGACTTGTAATCGTTTTAGTATTAGTAATTTAGTAGTTATTATATCATAATATAATATTTACCATAAATTGTTGTTAAAATAGGTTTTTTTTTCGACTGTCCTTGAATTTGTATCAAAAAAGTAAGCCACCATCTAATTGCTAACATTGGGTGTAGATCAAAATCTCTGTAAAATCTATGACTTCTTGGATGATAAAAGAACTTATCTTTCCTTGACGCTCCATCAGTAGCCGCAGTTTGGGGTATCAATTTATATTATTATTGTAGAAATATTAAAAACATATGTTTTTTTTAAATCATCTACTCGGCTCATATCCGTCCCACTGTTGGGCTCGAGCCTCTTCCATTATAGGAGGGAATTTGACCTACTATATCACGCTGGTCAGATGGGTTGGTATATGGTTGGTATTTTTTTCTCTTGCATCGATATTATATGCATATTTAATCCCTTAGTCGTATTTTACGACAGCCCCGTGGCAGTCGCCTTGCCCGTGCAAGATAGGATAGGATAGGTGGTGAATTGTATTCTTACTCCGTTACCACACGATTTTTTTAAATATTTCTTCTTTTTTGACGTGGCAACGTCTAATAAATCGATGAACGCTGGCTGTTTGGCAATTTTATTCATAAAAGTATGCAGTCATTTCATCAATGTTTTGTTATGACGCTGTCACGTTAAACTATCGTCCGTAAACCGACTTTACAGACAACCATGTTTTTTTTTTAATACAAAAAGCCGTACTTAGGAATAAATCTACCTTATTCGATTTAGTTATTTAGCTATTGACTACTCAGATGGCGAATTGGTTCAGATAACCACTGGCCAGGACAATACCTTGTGTGATCCACAAATTATTGTTCTGAGTCTGGGTATATTTTACTTGTAGCTAGTTAGTTGAAGAACATTGCAGAAATATATTGCTGTAGATTACGTAATGTGAAGCCAAAAATATGCAATAATTAATCATTAAATAAAATATTAATAAGTATCATTATCGCAGCCCACATACGTCCCACTGCTGGGCTCAGGCTTCCTCCACAATGGGGAGAAATTTGACCTACCATACCATGCTGGTCAGACATGTAGGCATAGGCTTTCATTTCGAGTTTTCCATCTCCTGAACAGATGTTATGTGCATATTATATCCCATAGTCTTTTACGACAGCCATGGGCAAGATAGGAAGTGGCCAATTGTATTCTTACTCCGTCACCACGGAAATAAATATGTAAAGAGAAAATAAGTTTTTTTTTTGTTTTTTTTTTTGGGTGGCGCACTCGCCGCCCGTCTCCGTCCGGGGCGTCAGAGAAGCACCGTGCGGCTCACGACCCACCCGTAGTAGCATAGGAAATGAACCCACGATACTGGACGTAGAAGGTGAGTACTTGGATCACTACGCCATTTGTATAATCAATAGTAAGTACGAAGTCTGGAATTGTATCCATTAGTCGATAATAGCCTTCTTCTTCTTCTTTTTTGTCTTGGCAATCAGCTACAAATACGAGCCATTTTTGCCAGTATCGAGTTATAATTATCTTTTCAAGTTCTCAGTTTCTTCATGTCAGTAATTGTCTGTCAGTAAGTCAAAGTGTCGCCCTCAATAGTGTAATGGCCACTGTTAAGGGTATCTTCTGAGAATTTTGGTGGAAACAAAAAGGTATGTATAGCAATTTTATATCATATTCACTACACCTCAGCAGTTTTGCCGCTATATATTATACTAGCAACCTGCCCTCGCTTCGCTTCGGTTTCAGTCATCTTAACCGCGTAGTGCCCGTTCCCATGGGAATACCGGGATAAAATATAGCCTATGTTACTCCCTGATAGTATAGCTTTCCATTGGTGAAAGAATTTTTGAAATCGGTCCAGTAGTTTCGGCGCCTATTCAATACAAACAAACAAACAAACAAATAAATCTTTCCTCTTTATAATATTATTATAGACTAGCAACCTGCCCTCGCTTCGCTTCGGTTATAGGTTATAGTCGTTTTACCCGCGTAGTTCCCGTTCCCGTGGGAATACCGGGATAAAATATAGCCCAGTTTACGCCCTGATATTATAGCTTTCCATTGGTGAAAGAATTTTTGAAATCGGTCCAACCGTTTTGAAGATTACCCGGAACAAACAGACAGACAGACAGTCAGACAGACAAAAATTTTTCAATTGCTAATTCAATTGAGCATGAAAAAAGCCTATTATTTTGACATTACAAACAGACACTCCAATTTTATTTATTGGTATAGATAAAATGCCATTAAAATCTATAGGTACCAAATAAATAAAATTGGAGTGTCTGTTTGTAATGTCAAAATAATAGGCTTTTTTCGCATGTGAGCATTCACACGGTTATTTGCACGACACCTATGCCTAAAATAGCAATTAAAAAATTTTTGTCTGTCTATCTGTCTGTCTGTTTGTTCCGGGTAATCTTCAAAACGGCTGGACCGATTTCAAAAATTCTTTCACCAATGGAAAGCTATAATATCAGGGCGTAAACTAGGCTATATTTTATCCCGGTATTCCCACGGGAACGGGAACTACGCGGGTAAAACGACTATAACTTATAACCGAAGCGAAGCGAGGACGGGTTGCTAGTTATTTAACATAACACGTTAAAACACTAAGATTTTGAATATAATACAAGAACACCACATGACACTTCAGATTCCCGCCAAAAACTCAATGGCCTTACTTGCTTATACTAAACAGTCTGGCTAGCGTAGTCGAAGGTCATCTTAGTGTTCTTTCAGAGGTAATACGTAGTTCTTAAAAGCGAAACGTGATGATTAAGTACAGGTAACCATCATCATTTTCGGTGTGGTGACGGAGAAAGAATACAATTCCTCAGCCCCACTCTTGCCCGCATACCCTATAATACGCATATAATATGATAAGGAATATAATATCCAAGAGAAGGAAAACTTGAAACAAAACCCTATACTACCATGATGATGATTTTTACCATGGTCAGCGCACCCGCCGTCCGGCTCCGGCCAGGGCGACAGAGGGGTGGCGCGCGGCCCCATGACCCATCCGTAGCCCGTGGCCTTCGTTGTTGAGCCGACCACCGGTACCCAGTTCCTTGTCCTCAGTGGATGAACAATGATCATCATCAGTCTGGTCTTATTTAAATTACATATTATCGATGCACATTTTGTAAAAAAAAATGCAATAGTTTTATGGGCGGTCGCCGCCCTGACGTAAACCCCCCTTAATAATATTGTAAGGTAAATTATAAATTCTGTAACATCAATATAATTTTTCACTGAATTCTTTACACAAACAAACTCACACGTGATAAAACTGCCAAGATGGCCGACGCTGACGAGTGCAATAAATCCATAATTTCTTGTCAAGACATAAATCTATCTGATGTTTTGAAGTTGAGGTATTAAAAATATAATACGCTTCGATTTATGATATCTTATTACAATGTATAATAGATAATAAATAAGACGTAATAATTAAAAAAAACAGTAAATTGTATACTTCATAAATGTTTTAAATATTTCACGATTCTTTTAAATGAAATCATTTATCTTTATATATATATTTCTTGTGTGCGTGTGTATGTCACTGAATCCTCCTAAACGGCTAGACCGATGTTGATGAAATTTAATGTGTGTTCAAGAGGATTCGAGAATGGTTTAGATTCACAATTGGACCCGGTAGGTGGTGCTGCTGTCGATTTCAAGGAGAATTCCTTTTATTTTATTTGAACAGAACAACGTCTGTTGGGTCTAGGGATGCAAACGATACATCGATGTTTCTGAAACATCGATGTATCTGAAACATCGATGTATCAATAAAAAAACATCGAAGCTTGCCATCGATGTTCAACATTGTAAAACATCGATGTATTGATGTTATTTTATAAGATGTTTTGACATCGATGTTTCGCCTGCTTGATTTAAAATGTTTGGCACTTTTAGCAGAGCCTGCGTAACAGTTTAGGTACTATATTTATAAATAACTAAAAAGAAGCTGATCACATCACGCAAATGTGGCTGGCTCATGTAAAAATATGCTTGATTTAAATAAAAAAAAAGAAAAGTTCATCACAGATTTCTAAAAGACATCGATGTTTTTAGGACGATGTTTTTTATACATCTATGTTTGTTCTCAAACATCGATGTATCGATACATCGATGTTTTTGTTTCGATATTTGCATCCCTAGTTGGGTCAGCTATTTATATGTAAACCTTTCGACGACACGGAAACGGCCTAAGTTCGGGAATTCTTTACGAGATAGAAACAAAACTCTATACCAACACGTTTTACCCGCTGGTAATAGAAGGTCAATTTGAGGTTTTTGGCGGGAATCTGAAGTGTCATGTGGTGTTCTTGTATTATATTCAATATATTAGTGTTTTAACGTGTTATGTTAAATAATCTTGATGGCATTTTATGTAATATATAGCACACAGAACTGCTGAGGTGTAGTGAATATGATATAAAATTGCTATACATACCTTTTTGTTTCCACCAAAATTCTCAGAAGATACCCTTAACAGTGGCTATTACACTGTTGAGGGCGACACTTTGACTTATTGACAGACCATTACTGACATGAAGAAACTGAGAACTTGAAAAGATAATTATAACTCGATACTGGCAAAAATGGCTCGTATTTGTAGCTGATTGCCAAGACAAAAAAGAAGAAGGTCAATTTCCTTTCTGTTGTGGAGGAGGTACCAGTCAAATAGTGAGACGCATCGAGTTGAAATGATCATATCAGCCCACACACATCCCATAGTTGAGCTCAGTCTCCTTCATTATGGGAGGGAAATTGACCTACAAAACTACGACTGGTCAGACGTAATTGCATAGGGATTTGTTTCGAGTTTTCATTCTCTTGCATAGATGTTATATGCATATTATATCCCTTAGTCGTCTTTTATGACATCGACGGGCAATAGAGGGGGTTTACGGGTTGAGAGCCCTCAGCGCTCACCCACCAGTCCGGGTAAAGTTGTCACAGCCATCTGAGGCTAACAACTAAGACACAAAAAAAAAAAAAAAAAAAAATAGAGGGGGTAGTGAGTTGTATTCTTTCTCCATCACCACAGGGAAAAGGAGCTGAAATGATTATGATGATGGATTTTATAATTTATCATCGGCCGTAATACGTTCGCAAATCGTGAAGATCCGGCAACAAACTCGTCGTCATTCCACCAGACATGTTTAAACCTATTTCATTGAAGTTAATTGTTACACGAAGTATTGCTGTCGCAAAAGACAATGGCTGGATACAAAATACACATAATCAAGAGCATCAACATATCGACGGTCTCTAGATACATAAAGACATGTCAAAAATGGCATTTTTTTTTCTCCATCCGATGTCCTCGTCACGTCCTCGACGAAGAGGACGACAATATCACACTCGCTCAACAAAGAGCCTACACGGCCCGCGAGGCCTTAACAAATAAATATCCGCGGTTCCGCCCTCGCCGTCGAGGTGCGAAACCGCGCCGCGCAAAAGTCACTACTAAAAACGTGGGCACGCCCACTTTGCCTCCAGCGACGCCCCAAGCCGAGGTCCGTTCCCCACAGGGGGAGCCCTTGGGTGATGTCGCTTAGCATACTTTTCTCCGGGTTGAGAGCCCTCAGCGCTCACTCATAGTCCGCGTCAAGCTGTCAAGGCCATCTGCGGCCAACAGCTGTACACACACAAAAAAAAAAAAAAAAAAATGGCATTTTTTTATTGTATTCTTTAGGCTTTAGATTTTCAATACGCGCATTTCATTTTACATATGTATTGAAAATCTGAAGTCTTTTTTTTTTGAGGTTGGGTTACGGTCGGCAGACTCCTCGCACCACTCCGTCCGCGGCGACAGAGGGGCGTAATCACGCATACCCGTAACCCACCCGTATAGCACGTCGCCTTCGTCGTTGGGTCGACTACCGGGGCAGAGTACCTTGACTTCAGTGGTCGACCCCCGAGTACCCTCTCCCGTCGATGTCCCCTACTGGGACGCCGATCCAATAAAAAAGCCTAAAGAATACAATAAAAAAATGCCATTTTTTGACATGTCTTTATGTACGTAGGGACCGTCAATCTATACAAGGGAAGGAAACTTCTCAATAAAACCCCATGACGAAACGGCATGGTTTCATCATTATCATTCAGCCTATCGCAGTCCACTGCTCGACGTAGGCCTCTCTCATATTTCGCTATAAAAAACAGCATGTCTTGCAATATCCTCATATTTTGCCACAAATTCTGTGCCACCTGCATTTAACGACGCCCAGCAACTTTCATCAAATCGACGGCCCATCCAATGGAGGGACGCCCTACACTGTGTCGTCCAATACGTGACAGCCACTGGAGAAATTTCTTCCCCAGTGGCTGTCAGCTGCCCATTGCCAATTCAGTATGTTAATTCTTCGTGCTATATAGATTAAATCCATTCTTATACGGATTTCCATATTTTGAATACTATTTCGCAGAGAAATTCCGAGCATGGCCTGCTATATTGACTTTGAGCTTGGTTGTGAGGCCTACATTTAGGGACCACGTTTCTCTGCTGTGAGTCATCACTGGTAACACACACTGATCGCAGCCCTGTGATTTCAGACACTAAGGTATGTTGGATGAGAAGATCCTCTTAAGTTTTCCAAACGCTGCCAGCTGAGTAACATTCATAACTTGACTGTTTGTTTATGGTGAACATAAGTATAGTTTAGTTAGTCAATTTCTTTTTTATTGTGAAAGAGGCTTAAGTCCGTCAGCAAATTTTAACTTATTTCATAAAAGAAACAATAGCATAATAAATTAAAACATTTACATAATAATACATTAAAGAGAGGTAAAAATTAAAAGACATCATAAAATTTCTCCGCATCACTATCCACCAGTTAAATGCCTCAAAGGCTGGCAGTATTACCACATTGAAATTGCAAAGGATAGCAACACTTATTAATCATCTGCTAGTACCTTGTTAGCTTACACGCATATCAAAAATTCTGCCGACTGCACCGGGACCACATCTACAATACAGTATAATCATCTCAATATGATTTAAAAACTCTCGTTACAGTCAAACCCTCTAAAACGGACATAAAAGGAAACGGCCAATAAATCAGCAACATGTCGCGCTAGACAAATAAAACGCGTATGAAACAAAAAAAAATGTATACGTTCACAAAATTCGCAAAAAGAATTACAAGCAATAACATGCAGTAGTGTTAATATCGTATAAGAATTATTGTTGTTGGTGAATTTTGAATCTTATTGTGATTGTTATAAAGATTGTGTTGATTGCACGAGACAAAGTTGTTGTGATTTAGTCCCTATCGGCCGTCAACCTGATTAATGTCGCTAGTAAATCAGCGGATTACGACAATGCGAGAAATGACGAGTCGCGGCCGGATCGCAAGCGATACCAATGTCTGGTATAAGTTATCAAATGTAAGATTATTTTTCAATGTATCGCAATTAGCTTAGATAATAAACTAATGTTAATACTAATACAATGTATCAAAATTCATCACTTTGACGAGTCGTCAAGTCACCAGTGGTCGGCCAAATGACGATGGGTTTTTTTTTTTTTTTTTTGTGTGTGTACAGCTGTTGGCCGCAGATGGCCTTGACAGCTTGACGCGGACTATGGGTGAGCGCTGAGGGCTCTCAACCCGGAGAAAAGTATGCTAAGTGACATCGCCCAAGGGCTCCCCCTGTGGGGAACGGACCTCGGCTTGGGGCGTCGCTGGAGGCAAAGTGGGCGTGCCCACGTTTTTACTAGTGACTTTTGCGCGGCGCGGTTTCGCACCTCGACGGCGAGGGCGGAACCGCGGATATTTATTTGTTAAGGCCTCGCGGGCCGTGTAGGCTCTTTGTTGAGCGAGTGTGATATTGTCGTCCTCTTCGTCGAGGACGTGACGAGGACGTCGGACGGAGGAGATTTTGAAGGGTCTATAGGAAGCCACCCCAACCACTAGTTGGTTGGGGTGTGTCATGGCAGAGTCAAAGTAGCTCTGAGAGCACCGTTTCATAAACTGCTTGATGGTCGGCAGTTCGAGGTCGATGTGGAGATCGACGTTTCGTATGAACCACGGTGCTCCCGTAGCTCGGCGCATGAAACGATTTTGTAGTGTCTGTAGCCTGTGGATCCTGTGTGGCTTAACATGCGCGAACACCACGCTGGCATAGGTCATGATAGGCAAATGACGATGGGCGAGGGAATACGTATTATATATATTTTTTTTATGTTTTAAGTTTTGAAATGTTTTATTTGTGATTCATAATTATGCTATCGAAATTATGTGATGAAATTTGAGCTGGCGGGTGGTGTAGAAATAAAATCACTGCATAGCTAAACTGTAGATAAGTATAATTTATTATACTTATTTATTTATATATATATTTAAATATTTTTTTTTGTATTAATATTTCATTTTAATATATAATATTTATTATTATTAATTATTGATGTTATCTGATAATGATTCATTTATATCTGGCATTGATTGTACCTCTTTATCTGACAGCGATAGTTTTTGTTCTATATGTAAAACGCTTGGTGATACAATTATGTTCACAATCTACGTTAGAGAATGTAGTCATAGCAATTCAAGATTTGAATCGAGATATGGTAGTCTTAAAGAAATGGTTTGAAAATTTCGGTTTAAGTGTTAACCCTTCCAAATGTCAGGCTATAATTATTGGTAGCCCAAGAATGATAAGCAGAGTGAAATTAACTTCTCTTCCCGCGGTAATTTTCGATGGTTCTGTAATACCCTACGCTACCAACGTTAAAGATCTCCGCTTGCATATAGATATGGCTCTTAACTGGCACATCCAAGTGGCTCAGGTTGGACGAAAGGTTACCGGTATATTGCGTTTTCTCTACCGATTAAGAAATTTACTTCCGCCTATAACTAAAGTGAAGCTTGTGCAAACTTTAATTTTTCCCATCATCGATTATGCTGATGTATGTTACTTCGACCTGAATGCAGATCTACTCAATAAACTTGACCGTCTTCTCAACAATTGCATTCGATTCGTCTTTAATCTTTGTAAATACGACCACATTTCTTCCTTTCGAACCGAACTAAACTGGTTGCTCATACGTCAACGACGAAATTTGCATGCACTATCTATGCTTTATTCTATTCGCCACTCTTCCTATGCACCCTCATACTTAAAGCCTCATTTTCAATATATTTGTCACAATCATGACCGCAATCTTCGTTCCTCTAACAATCTTCTTCTTTCTTGTCCCACTCATAGCTCCAGTTTGGTTCATTCTTCTTTATCGCAGCTCATATGCGTCCCACTGCTGGGCTCGAGTCTCCTCTGCAATGGAAGGAAAATTGACCTAATACATCACGCTGGTCAGACGATTTGGTGTGTTGATTTGTATGGTGAATTGTATTCTTACTCCATGACCACAAAATATAGTCAATAGTAAAGTTTTTTAATTATTTAGCTAAATCATAAGAATTACCTTCTTCCATTTTGGTGACAAAGTAAGAATACAATTTACTACCCCTATTGTTATCGTAAAATACAACTAAGGGACAAGGGATATGCAGATAACATCTGTGCAAGAGAAGAAAAATTCGAAATAAAACCCTATACCGACTCGTCTAAAACCCTATAACTACTAAAATCCTATACCTACAAACTAATAAAACCCTATACCTACTAGCGTGATACAGTAGGTCAGTTTGCGACGAGCCTCCTTCAAAATGAGGCGAAAGAGGCTCGAGCCCAGCAGTGAGACAGCTGTGATGTTGATGATTATGATTATGACGACAATGAAGATAATGATAACCTGTAAAATAATTTTAATTTTTCGAAGCCGTAATAGAAAGTAGTAAGCGTACAATTAACGTGTAGGTACAATTATAAATAAATTACAATAAAATATTTGTCTTGTAAATGACAGCGGGTGATATAATGAAGTTAGAGTATCAGTGAAAATCGCTTGTCGTCAATTACTTGCGCCAACACATCAGTCGCATCGAATTATTGAGTAAACACATAGCGTAATCGCGCCATCGTTTCATTTAGAACCAATGCAAGGGAATCGAGAGAAATATTGCTTCGTATATTTTCTAATATAAAAGTGCCAATAGCTTGTAATAGGATTGAAAATATTGGATTGCAAATGTCAGATGTAAACTTAGATATAGAAAAGGTGTTATTTTTTTTTATAGCTACACCTTTATTTACTAAAGAACAAGCAGAGTTGTAAAATCATATTTCATTAAATCTCTTTTGTCGTTTGACGGGAATATTCCAAATTTCATGCTAAATATTGAGAATTTTTTAACTAATGAGATCCAAAATTCAAACTCGTTTCTCAACCGACGATTGTCAACAGGATTTTTAAGTCGGTAGCATAACGAGAGTTATAAATATGTAATATATTATATCTATATTTTATTCAATGAAATACAAATGCACGATAGATAGAGGCTTAGTTGTACTGCTAATAATTCCTCCATTTGTGGTAGAATAAAATGAGAGTGTACTACAATGCAGATTTAATTTTCTAATGATGGCGAGCCTAAGCAATTTATTGGGATAGGTTGAAGAAAGCGAAGATTTGTTTGCTTAGTCAATGAAAACACATTAATAAAGTTAAAATAGAATTATTAATAAATTATAATTTTAAAATCTAATAAAGTATTTTTACAGATTTTATCGCGTTTGTATTAGATTTTTGATTCCCGGCGTTTCGAACACTTTTCATCGTTGAAGACTAAAGTGTCTCACGTCCAGCAAGTCATCATTATTACAGATAGGTACTTATATCTACACGCTACAGAATTAGTTATTATAATAATTACTTATTAGTTACAACAATTAGTTATAACATAATAACTAATTAGCACGAGATTAGAATGGCTCCCAAAAAACTAAAAAGCGGTAAACGGCGAGGTGGCGGAATTACGGAAGAGCTTGAGAAGGTAGGCGAAATGCTGGCCGTTTTTTTTTTATGGTCGGCGCACTCCTCGCTCAGCTCCGTCCGAGGTGACAGAGGGGCGTAAATACTTACACCCGTAACCCAACTGTATATCACGCCTTCGTCGTAGAGACGACCACCGGTGCAGAGTTCCTTGATTTCAGTGGTCGAACTGACGGCATGCCCCGAGGGAGTACGCTCTTCCATCGACATCCCCTACTGGGACGCCGATCGCCGTCGCGAGGCTAAACTCTCCGCGGGTGCCCGGCCTAAATTCCCGGTCCGGTCACCAAGGCGAAAAGCCGGTCTAAAAGCCCTTCAGAAACTATTTAATTCCGTTGTTCTCAGGGGCGACGTTCCAAAATCGACCAGGATTGTGGTAGTGCTGCTTTTCAAGAAGGATAACAAAACACTTCTAACGAAATATAGACCTATTTCAAAAATAGTTTTATTTATATTGTATAATACGCGTTTAAAGAAATCATAATCTAGCAAAGGTTTATATTTAGATGTTAGCTATATTTTAAATAAAACGTAACAATGTAAATGATGATGACAATAACCTGAAGGCCAAACGTATAATCAAGGCTTAACATATCACTCATGTCTTAAAAAGCTAGTGAATTTGTGTATAATGACGTAACACGATGACAAGTTATAAATTATAATTATTAATAAAATTATTACATGTTTGACTTTGATTTATTCGTATGTGTAATAAAAACTATATATATATTTCACCTTTATTAGTAAACAAATAATTAATCTTTAAGTTTGGTAATTATTAAAATGTTTGAGATACCATGATATCTCCGTGTGGTGAAGGAGTAAGAATACAATTCACCAATTCCTTTCTTGCCCGTATATCGTAAAGGGCGACTAAGAGATATCTTGCGTATAGGATAACTGTGCAAGAGAAGGCAAACTGAAAATAAAACCCTATATCAACTCGCCTGATTAACGTGGTATAGTAGATCAACAAAATCCATGCAAGAGAAGGAAAACTCGTAATAAAACCCTATACCAACCTGTCTGACCAGCATGGTATAGTAAGGTCAATTTCCTTCCTGTTATGGAGGAGGCTCGAATCCAGCAGTGGGACGTATAAGTTGCAATGATGAATGATGATCTGTGCAAGAGAAGGAAAACTTGAAATGAAACAACATGCCTGACCAGCATGGTATAGTAGGTCAAATTCCCGCCCTTGTGGAGGAGGCCTGAGCCCAACAATGGGACGTGTGTGGGCTGCGATGATGATGTTGATGTGGGGTGGCTCGAGCCCAGTAGTGGGACTTATATGAGGTGGAATAATGATGATGATATAGGTATTCTTTGGACAACGTACTAAAACAAGGTAATTGTACTCATTATCATAATTATCTCAGCCCACGTAAGTCCAACTATTGAGTTCGGGCTTCATTCACAATGCGAGGTTCATTGTCTTACTATACTGTTTAGTATTCTGTGTGGTGATGGAGTAAGAGTACAATTCACCACCCCCTATCTTGCCAATGGGTATCGTAAAAGACGCCTAAGAGATATAATATCTATATAACATCGAGAGAAGCCAAACTCGAAATGAAACCCTATACCAACATGTCTGGGACGTCGAGAGGTGAGGGTACCCGAAAGCGTATGCCGACGGGCAGACCACTGTTATGGACCCGCGTGCCGTCCTTTCGTCGCCCCGGACGGAATGGACCGCGTGTGTGCTTACCATAGCCAACTCAAAAAAAAAATACCAACATGTGTGACCAGCATGGTATAGATCTATTTCCTTCCTAATGGGAGGCTCAAGCCCAACGATGGGATGGGCACGAGCTAAGACCGAGACGAAGGAAAATAAAAGTTCTCGATTGGCAACCATGTACCCGCATGACGCGGTTTAGAACGTCCTCCACTAGATGGACCGACGACTTGGTGAAATATGCAGGGCGTCGGTAGATGCAGATGGAACAAGACCACACTTTGTGGCGAAACATGTGGACTGGTGGGCTGACTAATGATAATGAATCACTTTACCATATATTTAGGTGCATTATTAGTATCCCCTATCTGTTCTAGTGATGCAAAAGATTTCTCTTTCTACTTCGGTCACTGCAGAAGGCCTACAAGTAGTTAGGATTCTGTTTCTATTTCCACAACGCTCCAAAGGGGTATTTGAAGAGAACTTTATGACATTTAATAGGAGAACGAAGTCCAACCTACGTTATTTTTAATTGTGAATGAATGATTGATTTCAATAAAATTTCATTTAAAAAAGTTTTTTTGAAATGAAACTTCTTTAGAATCGTTGTGATTTCAAACTCAATGAAACGAAAAAGTGAATAAAACTACTTTTACGTATGTCTGTAATAACGATGATTTGTTGGACGTGATACACCTTAGTCCGCCCGTGACCATGAGTGCTGCAAAGTGTTCGAAACGTTGGGCAATCATAAATCAAATACAAACGCGATATAATCCTTAAAAGTAGTTTTATTTACAATGTGTAGTGCTCGCGTAAACATCAGATATCATTACGAAAGAGCGAGTCCATAGAGACACAAACACGTAAATGTATAGGATTCAGCCGGCGACAGAATGAGATAAAGGATGATATTCGTATTTTGTACACACACTCTTTTTTTTCCATTGTATTACCCCACACTCCAGTTTCTGCTAAATCTGTGCAGACTCTGTTTCTGCTAGAATTTACTTTATTCATTCATTTCTGTTTCGTTATTAAACTGCTGTCACATTATTTTTTTTTTCTTTAACTATTCATACGATGTAAAGATACTAAGTACAGTTTCTATAAAGACTACATGTATAGCTTTCCATTTAAAAAATATTCTTAAGGAGAAAATCTTTTTCGTACTTAGCAATCGTGCGAAAACAAGCCGAGGAACCAATTCCAACTAAAATTTTAAATCTACACATACTTCTCAGTCATTAACGACACACTGTTTTTACAAAAAAAAATACTCAAAGTCGACACGTTCAACTGGGCATGTGTGTGCGTGTATGTGTGTCTACGTCAAAGTGCAACTGACAAATTGATTTATGTCGTAGAGGGGACCGGCAAGTTTGCGTTTAGACGAACTCGCACCACTCGCTGCTACACGTTTAAATTTCGAAATTTTTGTATTTCTTCTATTGGTAGTGTGTACACATTATTTAATTTTGAAATTCTATTGTTCCATATTTCTGTGTGGTGACAGAGTAAGAATACAATTGACCACTCCCTATCTTGCCCGTGGGTGTCGTAAAAGACGACTAAGTGATATAATATGCACATAACATCTGTGCAAGGAAAACTTGAAATGAAACCCTATACCAACATGTCAGACCAGCATTTCTGTATCAGGTAGATAATTATAAATTTTCTGCAGTAATGATGACTTGTTGGACGTGAGACATCTTAGTCCACCCGTGACCATGAACGCTGTAAAGTGATATAATAGGCAGATAATATCAACGCAAGAGAAGGAAAACTCGAAAGAAAATCCTATGCCAACACGTCTGACCAGTATGGTACATAAAAGGTCAAATTCCCTCCTATAAAGGAGGAGGCACTTCGTTCTATGAGCGAGAGAGCCGGCAGCCAAACTTTCTGAGGGTGTTTGCGTGTGGTATGTTTTGGTGATGCCTTTAGTTACACCGAATCTCATTACACTAATTCACACTCCCTTTATTTTCTTCACGGTAGACAGCGGCCTAGTAAAGGTCCATGAGCGACAGTATCACTTACCGTCAGTACACTATTTTATCGTTTGCCACCGATTGCCCAAAGAGGGGGGGGGGGGGGGGCGGTTATATTGCGGGGTCAACAGTGGAATGTATATAGGCTGAGATGAAAAAGTACCATTATATCATCATCATCATCATTTCAGCCTATTGCCGTCTACTAGCCGTCGGCGCGCCTCTGCACTACTCCGTCCGGGGCGACAGAGGGGCTTAAACACGCAACACCCGCAACCCACCCGAACACCACGTCGCCTTCGTCGTTGGGCCAACCACTGGAGCAGGGTTACTTGTCATCAGTGGTCGGCCCGACGGAATACCCCCTACCCGGGGCACCCTCCAATCGACCGACGTCCCCCCCTCGGGGAGGACGTTGGTCTTTCCTCACGCGGTCGGCTTCTCGGCGGGTGACGGACTAATCCCCGGTCACGTCACCCGCGGCCGCGGCTAGGGCGGCATGGCACGCAGGTAATCCCGCCTGCGCCGCCCCAGTCGCCGGCGGCGGGTCGCATCATCGAGGCTGTCAGCGGCTGACAGTGTACAGCTGTCGACATGCCGCGCTCGGTCTGCCCACATTCGGCATCAGCCATTGTAGGGCGGACGCCACGCCGACGAGCCGCGGGACGAGCCTGCGGAAATGCTCCCGAAACCACCATCGCCCGTCGAGCACCAGGCCCAAGTACATCCCACTGTTAGGCTCGAGCGTCCTCCACGATGAGACAGAAATTGATCTACTATACCGTGCTGGTCAGATGGGTTGGTACAGGGTTTTATTGCTCGTTGGCCATTATAATAAAAAAAAATGAATTTATTTTTTTAATCCAAAGTGTCGAGCCTCCTCTTTTATAGGAAGGAAATTCACTTACTATACCATGCTGGTCAAACATGTTGATATAGAGTTTTATTGCGAGTGTTTCTTTATATGCACATTGTATCCCTTAGTCGTCATTTACGACATCCACGGGAAGATAAGGAGTGGTAAATTGTATTCTTACTCTGTCAGCACACGAACTAAGAAGTCTCTTAAAAAATATATGAATATGTACGTATAGGTACATATATTAAAAAGCACTTAATTGGAAACATGTATTTTTATTTAAAATCAATTGACACCTAAGTTTTATGTTTATACCCATAAAAATCATGGTCACTAAAATGTTAAATTTAGTGGTGGACAACCAATCGTGTACAGGTTGGTTTATGGCCATCGACCATAAGTTTTACGTCACCAATCCAGAGTGGCGTGCATCGTAAAATAGATAAATAATGATTATTTATTTTTCAACTTTTTTATTTGTTCGGATAAGATGGGCCCGTATTATGTCTCTATTCAATATTGATAGAGTTTTTTGAGAAAGCCGATTTTTAATGTTAAGCCGATATTTTAGAGTGTTTTAATTGGTACAAAATCTTTGGCTTTTAAGATTACATTACTGATTAGTGTGTTTTTAAATAAAAAATAATACCATTTTAAGATATTCGCGATTTCATGCGTATTATACTTGTTTATGAGTAAAAATTAAACAGAAGTCCATTGTGAGCGATATCCATTCTTATATATTTCTAAAGTTTTATGTGAATACTAGCAACCCACCCTCGTTTTGTTTTGGTTTACATCGTCTTACCCGCGTAGTTCCTGTTCCTGTGGAAATACGGGAATAAAATATAATCTATATTACTCCCTGATATTATAGCTTTCCATTAGTGAAAGAATCTTTGAAATCGGTTTTGTGGTTTATGCGTGAAAGCGTAACAAACAAACTTACTTTAGCATTTTTAATATTAGTAACGATATTTTTCAAAATTTTCAAGCCTTTTCCCTGATAAAATTAGAGGCGTTTTAACTTACTAACACTTTACCCTTTTCTCTTAATTAATAAGAAGCTAGTGTATTACCGCTAAACTGAAACAGTTCGAGACTCCCTTGAAAATTTTACGGTATAAAATCTTGAAAGATCACAACAATATAATTTTCGCGCAACTCAGGAATCAAACACGGTTTGTAAATAAAATTATTATTAGGCGATTTACACACTGCTCCGCGCTTCGTCGCCTGGCGCGGAGTGGCAGATTTTAATATTGTATGCAATTACATCGATTATATAAAATTAACTTTAATGTACCATTTAAATCTAGTCGTTTCCATCCACCATTACAGATACCACTTGCAGCAACAAACTACAGGCAAAACAGTCTCATAATACGCGCAAGCAGAAGTTTTAATAATTTAAGTAAACAGCATGATTTTGACCCATTTATGACAAATATCAATGCAGCACGTAGGCTTTTAAGCCTAGATTTTTTTAAATAGTCTAACACAAGTAAAATTTATCTAAAATGAATGTATTTTATGTATATTGCGTATAGTCATAATGCTCTCATTCAACTATACAATAACTATAAGTGAAGACTTGTAATTAGCTAATAGAGTTATTAACTAGTAGCCTATTAAAATATAACTAGCTGTAAGTCTTCCATGTTGTACAAAATAAATAAATAAATTAGTAGGTATAGAAAACACGCCAGGTCCAACACATCGAAAACGCACCAAGGCGCGGGAGCACGTCCTTCTAGCAGATTTTGCCGCCAGGCGCGGAAGCGCGGGCCGGACCGCAGCAGGAAACACATTGTGCTTCGCAGTATGTCTCCAATATCTTCTATTAGATCTGCTTATTTGCTTATACAAGAACCATGTTCCTAAAACAATTGCAGCGTCTTGAATGAGTTCAGTATTGCTCATTGTAACGTAACGAACCACGACAACTAAATGGAAAGTAACCTTTAGTTTGATGCGGACCGCTTATAAAGCTGTCAGGCACGGCGGCGTGATAAAGTCTGCTCGAAGAGGCAGATCTGCTCCTCCGTCGCTGCGCACGGGATCTGCTGCCCCGCGCTTCCGCGCCTGGGCGCGTCACCAATGTGTGAATCGCCTTAAACGGATTTGATCGCGTTTGAATTTAATTTTTGATTTGTCAACGTTTCGAAGACTTTTCAGCATTCATAATCGCTGCGGGAATCCCCTGAAAACAAAAATGAAATATATACGCAATAAAATACGTAAAAATTGTTTTATTTAAAATTTGTGAATAATATTTAACCTTTAAAGGGGCATTGTTAGCAGATGTAAAAATAAGATAGCTGAGGTTGCGAATGTCTGAACATGGTATTAGTCCACACAGAGATTCCGACCACATTAGGGCGAATAGGAATAGGTACTATACGAAAGAATAATCTGCCGAGCTGGCACCGTAAATTAATGACTCACTGGTACACTGAAATGGTAATGGAAAGGTAGATTGACGTAAGTCATGGGGTTGCACGCTGCCACTGCCGCCACCCGGACTTTATAGTTTGAATATGACCAGCCCCAAAAAATAATACACAATCTATAACTCTTATATATTTAATTTAAAGCTGAGTCATGGCTACAAATACTACCAACTCTTATATAGCTCGTGGGTGTCGCAAAAGGCGATTAAGAGCTTTATATCGACCTGTGTTAACTCCATCTGATGCGGTATGGTCAACAATTATATTACTAAGGATGGTTGACGTCAGGAAGGCCGGTCGGTCGTAAAACTATTGCCAATAACTTTGCTATATGTACTACTAGCAACCCGCCCTCGCTTCGGTCTCAGTCGCCTTACTCGCGTAGTTCCCGTTCCCGTGGGATTACCGGGATAAAATATAGCCTATGTTACTCCCTGATATTACAGCTTGCCATTGGTGAAAGAATTTGCCACTAAGTGCTGTAATATATATAACACCTATGCAAGAGAAGAAAAACAAAACCCTATGCCACACGTCTGACTAGCGTGGTATAGTAGGTCAATTTCCGTCTCATAGTGGAGGAGGTCTGAGCCCAACAGTGGGACATATATAGGCTAAGATGATGTTTGATTTAAAATATATATTTTCTTCAATACTATGTAGATTCCCTATGAAGTTTATTTCCCCGAGGGGGGACGTCGGTCGATGTGAGGGTACCCCAATTAGGGGTATTCCGTCGGGCCGACCACTGACGACAAGTTAACGCTGCTCCAGTGGTCGGCCCAACGACGAAGGCGACGTGGTTTTTGGGTGGGTCGCGGGAGTTGCGTGCTTAAGTCCCTCTGTCGCCCCGGACGGAGTGGTGCGGAGGCGCACCGACCGCAACCCACCCACAAAAAAAAAATGAAGTTTATTTAATGGTAGCGTGAAGCATACAGATTTTTCCTATTCTTTCTGTGACGATCTATTATTATATTCTAGGGAATCTCTTACGACATTAACAGAAATGAATAGGATGGTCAGATATTTAAATCAAATTCTCTAATGGTATCTTTAGTAATAATTCTCTAATAAACACGGTGGAGTACAAAATAATCTATTTTTCATTCGAAATAACCAAGTAAAGTCTTCATAATGTGGAATTATTCTTACCCCGTTGTATCGCCTCGAGCTTCCTCCCCAATAGGAGGGAAATTGACCTACCATATTGGTCAGACATGTCGGTACCTATAGCGTTTTATTTCGAGATTTTTTTCTCTTGCACAAATTTTTTATGCTTATTATATCCTTTAGTCGTCTTTGTCGACATTCACAGGCAAGACAGGGAGTGGTGAATTGTATTTTTCTTCTGTCACCACACGGATTTATCTATGAGATAGATTTTAAATATTAAATACTTTCTCACGAATATACTAAAGAGATATACCATTTGAATATCACATAAGAAACTATTAAAAAGCGAATGATATTTTTTTTTATTATTATAACGTAACATAAGCCTTCATTCACATCAATGAAACCTCCGAAAAACATCAACGAGTAAATTCAAAAATTATCTCCTGTGACACACGCTCCGAGATACCAGCTGACATATTTACGACGATGGTTTAGAACATAAAACTAATCCCTACGACGGAGGGGCCGCCTGAGGAGGGGGAGGAGTAAAAGGGGGGTCCAAAGGGCCTTTATTTCTAACATTCGTCACATAGTAGCAGTAAATTATCATACTACGGCATGATATGACGTGGGCCGCCCATTAAAACGCGTTTGATTTAGATGAGGCCATAAAATTGATTTATGCTTTCACGCTAACAAAACCCGTAGTACTGAAGCAACTATTATATTAACATTTTCGTGGATAACCTTTTTGATTTAGATAGGTCATATAATGTTAACGATCACAAGCTATTACCAACTCTAAATTTATAACAACAGAATTAATATTCACTTGTATATTTCGCAACAAATTAAGTCTTTTATAATTGAAAAAAACTTATTCAGTCGCGTAGTTGCATTCGTTATTAATAATATATAAAAGTGACTTTAATAGCGTATATGTAAAGTTCAAAATTTACTGGCATTTATCGTCGATCGGGGCATTGTTTTTGGATATCGGTGCCGCGTAATTTCAAGTATTTTATGACACTGTACTTAAACATAATGTGTTGTGTTAAGTTAGATGGCTGTATCTGATATTGTGAGACACAATTTTGCTATTCAATATATTGGAAGATTACTTATTAAATTAATGTTTACTGAAATATTCCGTGTGGTGACGGAATAAGAATACAATACTCCACTCCCGTTCATGTTCTTGTCCGTGGATGTCTGAAATGACGATTAAAGCATAAAATATGCATAAAACATCTATACAAGAGAAGATATAAAAAAATTCCTATACCACACAATCTGATTAGCGCGGTATAGTAGGTCAATTACCCTCCTATTGTTAGGACGCTTGAGCCCGGCAGTGAGACGTATATGTGCCGAATTGATGTGGATTTGATTACAAAAATACATAGTTTATTTATAGAATTATACATTCACCAACCTTTTAAAACGTGATAGGACCACACTGTCGATAGTTGTCTGTCTACAATCGCGGGTAGGTCCGGCCGGGGTAGTACCACCACAGAAATATTAATACTAATTTTTCTGTGAGTACCACACTGAGCAGAATATTGATTGAGTAGTACTGATTTGTTACTGTATTTCTTTCGGTGAGCGAGAAAGCCGGGAGTCCAACTTTCCGAGGGTGTTGCCGTGAATTAGGTCAATTGCCCTCCTGTTAGAAAGGCTTTTTTGGGCGGGCTATGGTCATCGCACATGTCGTGGCCCTATTACCCACCGTTGTCCCTCACTTTCGTCACTGGGCTGGCCACCGATACCAAATGCCTTGTCGTCCGTAAACAGCCCGGTAGGATACCCTTTCGGGTACCGTCTTTCCCTAATTCCCTAATTGGGGCGTCGGTGGCCCTCACGCGGTCAACCTCTCGGGTGACGGGCTATTCCCCGGTCCAGTCACCCATGGCCTCGGCTATGAAATATTTCACCTCTATTTCTATTTTTTTTGGGGTGGGTTACGGCTGGCGCACTCCTCGCTCCACTCCATCCGAGGCGACAGAGGGGCACGCAACTCCCGCGACCCACCCGAAAACCACGTCGCCTTCGTCGTTGGGCCGACCACCGGAGCAGGGTGACTTGTCGTCAGTACTCCTTGAGGAGTACCCTCCCATCGACCGACGTCCCCCCCCTCGGAGAGGACATTGGTCTTTCCTCGCGCAGTCGGCCTCTCGGCGGGTGACGGATTAATTCCCCGGTCCAGCTACCCGCAAATATTCCACCTCTAACCGAAATTCTGAACAAACAGCTTACTACATTCATAGCGCAGTCTCTCGCAAAACCCTAGAAAGTTTGCCTGCGTTCAGGCATTTATTGTCTCAGTTCATACACGTCCCACTGCTGGGGTCAAGCCTTCTCCTCAGGAGGGAAATTAGCCTACTATATCACGCTGATCAGACAGGTTGGTACAGTTTTATTTCGAGTTTTCATTCTCTTTGATAGCTGTTATAGATAAATTATATCCCTTAGTTGTCTTTTACGACACCCACGGTTACCCGTGGGATGGGGTGACAGGGGCTGGTAAATTGTATTGCTTCTCCATCTCTGCGCGGAAATCATGAAGTTGTTATTAAAAGATACATATTTATTAATTTTAACTATCTAATTTTAATTTTATTGATATATTTAAAGACAATGTTGCCTTTAAACAAATAAGTTTACCGTCTTGAGCGCGATAACAGCTCTACATATTATCTAAGCCATAAAGTATTCTAATTTGATGAAAATACAACCAGTAGCCGTTCGAGACTACGACAAAATGGTCAAGCGTGATCGCTATTTATTTATTATTAACGTTAAGTATATTTTTGGCGGATACATTCTATTTATTATATTTCATTATCTAATGCTAAATTGAAAAGAATTTCTGATAGATGTAGACATCTAATATATCCGCCTTCACGCCTCTGTCTCATAGGGGTAGGCAGACATCACTTACCTCCACTTGTTACGATCTTGATATACAACTTTCGCCTCCTCTACATTCACTAATCTCCTTATGCATATCTTTCGGTTTATTAGTGGCTGGCTGGAGTGGAAACCGAAGAGTGCCCGCAGGATTCTCAACTCTGGCTTGCCTTAAACAGCCGGTCAGAGAGGAATCGCCAGAGCTATATGCTCGGGGTGGAAGTATCATTTTCAAGGGCATAACTACGGGGAAACCACTAAGGGTCTCCGTTTATCAGAGATTTGCAATAGTGAAACCGGCGCCGCACCGCTCGAAACCCCAAGCCACTTGCACCAATGTTCCCCCCTGTTGCCCGTATGGCCCGCGTGTCTGTGGCGAACGTTTGGGGGGCCTGCTCAGTGAGTTGGTGAGTCACCGTCTGCCACCGTTCAATACTATACAAGGAATTGAAAGCAGACGACAGGTTAAAATCAATAGTTTTAAGGAAAATAGTCCACCAAACCTCACAACCTCATAACCAGGTTTTAGATATCATCATTATACAATAGTTTTACACCTACCGTTGGCAGTCCACGAGTTTTATGTGCAAACGTGGAGTGTCATCAGTAGATGTCCCATCCCATTTTAATATTAAATTTCTCCAAAGGCCTCGGCGTGTTGGATTCATATCCCCATGTAAGCCTACCAAAGGACCGGGTATCTTTCAAAGGAAGATACCCGATCCTTTGGTAGATACCCTTGATACTGAGATACAAATACAAATATCTTTATTGCAAAAATAAAATCGGTACATAATAACACATACATAATAATTCCATTTATTTCAGACTCACATCCATTTAAAATCCGATCTTAAAAAAAATTATGAAGTAAATTTAAATTAGAATAAATTAAAAAGTTATTTGTTAATTTTTAAAGCAGATTGTTATACATAGGTATACATAGGTCAATTACAAATATCAGTAAATGTTGTAAAAGGAATAAAAATTAAAAAAAAAAACATATAAGTTAAATATTAATATTAAAGTCAATTATTATAATGATATGTCTATTTCTTTATCTTATAATATACCCAACATTGTATCTCAATTTACACTACCACCGGTTTGCTCGAAAAAGGAATTATATTCTCACTCCGTCATCTCCCGGAGAAAAAAAAACAATTATTTTAAATCCATCAAACGCTTTCTAATCCTACTAGTTACACAAATCAAGATCTAAATCGTATATTTAATCTTTTCCACTATTTATTGTATAAAGATTACATACAATAACAGAACGTTATCATACGTTAGAATGAAATTTATCTTATCCTGTTTTATGTCCTTCTTTTCAATCACATATTTCCATATATATTTAAATTTTACTGAGCTTTTAGAGTGGAATTATTTGTATTCAAGCAAGATACTATTATACTACTAAATATATACATTTATGTTGAAGAGGTAGTTTAAATAGAACTAAAAACACTTTCTTTTCTTTCTTTCTTTCATTTTCTGTGTCTAAGCTGTTAGCCGTAGATGATTTTAATAGCTTAACCTGGATTGAGAGTGAGAGGGCTCTCAACCCGGGATAAAGAACGCGGTTTTTCTTTTGTTTTGTGTCAATAGCTGTTAGCCCCAGATAGCTTTAACAACTTAACCCAGTCTGTCGGTGAGAGCTTTCAACATCATCATCTTGCTCTTATCCCAATTACTTGGGGTCGACGCAATATGTCATCTGTTTTGACATATTGCAAAAAGTTTCGGCAATGACTTTTATGACCGGCCGCCTGCCTGACGTCAACCCTCCTTGGGAATGTAATCGTTGACCCAAATGGTACCAGATGGAGTTGGTCCGGGTCAATCTAGGGCTCTTAGTCGTCTTTTACGACACCCACGAGCAAAGCAAGGGTTGGTAGTATTCGAAGCCGCTACCACACAGCAGCTTTCAACCCAGACTAAAAATACGCTTTTGTAGATATATGTAAGTAAATAGGAACAACGGACCTGTCGTTGCCGACCGTCATCACCAAGATGCTCGGCAGCAACAGGTGTAGATCGTCGATGGCCTTTTTTTGTGAGACTGTCATGACAAGGAAGGAAGCCGTGGAGCGGCCACGCGAAGTGCTTGCATCTATTGACTTGCTCCGCCAGCGGCGAAAAGGGAGGAGGAGACGCCGCTATGCGCTCCTCCTCCCACCAGTCTGAATAATGACAGGATGTGGTCAAACGGTCAAGCGTTTGGGTGTCGGGACAGAATGTCATCAGATAATCTCTCCGGCACCCTGTAAAAGCGTGGAAGAGGCCGCTGTGGTTTTAATGGGTATTTCGATCGCTTATGTGGCCGGTGAGTCTCACACACATTCCCCCGTCTATCACCGGCAGGAGGATAGTGCGTAAATGCATTTCCACAGCATGAAAAAGAAATAGATATGTATATAAGTAAAAAGTGTAAGACAAAAATAAGGCTAACGACATCTATTGATTCAAATCAAAGTTTTATCTACGGATATTAAAAATCGCTAAGCTTGTAAAAATAATGGGACAAACTATTTAAATTATTGAATTGTCGGCGTTCCTTGATAAACGTGCAAAGTTTCAAATTAATTCAACCTTTAGAAGGGAGTGAATATCATGATTAGAGATGCCGTTACATACAAACCAAATTAATATGAGCGTGTTAAAAATATCTATTAGGTATATTAATATGGAATTAATTATCCGTATGGTAACAGTGTAAGAATACAATTCACCACCCCTTCTTTTGCCCGTGGGTGTAGTAAGAGATGAGTAAGGGATGCAATATACAATTACGTACAACATTTGTGCAAGTGAATTAAAACTCTAAATGAAACCCTTTATCAATACATCTGGCCAGCAGGTGAATTTCCCTCCCACAAGTGAGATGAATGAGATGGAATTTGAAATTTGTTTGCCCATCAAAATTGTAGTAAAAGGTAGTTAAAGAATCACCACGGGAACGGTCAATAGCATTCTGCTGGCCAGATTACAAGTATGATAGCGATTTTGGCATTATCTGCCCTCATAAGGAGGTGAATATCCAATAGAGTACGATGATAGAACTTAGGTGAATAGAAGACAACCATTGCAGAGCTCTAACTGCTGTTAAACGATGTTTTAGATCAAAAAGCCTTTAATAAGATAACAATATTTACTATGTCTCTCAATAATTTGTATAGTGACGAAGAACATTTTATCCCCTCTTTTTTACCCGCGAGGGACAAAAAAGGTGACCAAGGAATGAAAGCAGACAACAATCTTGCAGGAGAAGTAAAACGTGAAATAAAGCATTTCAATGATCTTGCTGATCAGCGTGGATTATTAGGTCAATTCCCCTGCCAATGTGAACATAGTAGGCTCAAGCCCAGCAGTAGGACGTACATGAGCAGAGACGATGATGATAAACCAAATGGGTGAAGGACAGTCTTACATTGTATCTTAGACTATTTATCATCATCATCACAGCTCATATACGTCCCACTGCTGGGGTCGAGCCTTCTCCACGGTCGGTGGGTAATTGACCTACTATAACCACGCCGGTCAGACGAGTTGCTATAGAGTTTTATTTCGAGCCTTACTAGGTGCACTGACGATATCTTGAAAGTCGTAGCGAACCATTGGATGCAAGTGACACAGGACCATTCAGGCATTTTAGTGGGGAGGCCTATGTCCAACAGTGGACGCCAATACGCTGATGGATGGATAGGTGGATAAGTATAGAATCCCTTAGTCATCTTTTACAAAACCCACGGGCAACAAAGAGTGTTGTGAATTGTATTCTTACTACGTCACCACACGGAAGTATTTTAGACCATTCATCATCATCATCATTTCAGCTCATATATGTCCCACTGTTGGGCTCGAGCCTCCTCCACAATAGGAGGGAGGTTGATCTTACTATACCATGCTGGTCAGACAAGTTGGAATAGGATTTTGTTTCGTGTTTTCCATCTCTTTCATAGATGTTAAGTGCATAT
This sequence comes from Lymantria dispar, assembly GCA_032191425.1. Taxonomy (NCBI): domain Eukaryota; kingdom Metazoa; phylum Arthropoda; class Insecta; order Lepidoptera; family Erebidae; genus Lymantria; species Lymantria dispar. Next base: position 2,450,208 of record CM063444.1, on the reverse strand, counting down.
TGTGTATCCCTTATTCGTCTTTTACGACATCCACGGGCAAGATAGGGAGTGGTGAATTGTATTCTTACTCCGTCACCACATGGAAATTTTTTATTTACCTATACATTTTTAGACCACTAGGCCAATTTAAATATTCTAGAATTTTCTTTTATTCATAAAATCAAAATCATATTAAAAAAATTGTTGCTATAAAACGGTCCATGAATAACTCACGGGATTGTTTCATTTCATTTTATTACGCGGGTGCTGTGTCACACGATATTTTGTTAATAAACGAATGCACATTGTAAAAATGTAGTTTTTATAACTTTAATAAACTTTCGTTGTGTTCGTGCAATTGAAATATCAAAATTAGTTTGATATGAATTAACTGGGATAGTATACAGCATTGACGCTTGCTACCTGCCATCTGCGGCTTTCCGTGTGGTGACGGAGTAAGAATACAATTCGCCACCCCTCTTGTCCGTGGATGTCGTAAAAGACAACTAGGGGATATAATATGCATATAACACCTATGCAAGAGAAGGAAAACTCGAAATACACACACTACACTTATCATATTTTGTTTTTCTTCTTTATGTTGTATTTACAGTTAAGTTTAGCTATTATTTTAATTTTCTTATAAAACCTTTATATGTCATTCGACTTACTGTAATATCTAAATTTAAGCTAAGTGTCAATAAAACAATTTTATCTTATCTTAAATAAAACCCTATACTAACCATTCTGACTAGCATGGTATAGTAAGGTCAATTTCTCTCCTGTTGTGGTGGAAGCTCGCGCCCACAGTATATGAGCTGAAATGATGATGGTGATGACCTTCTATGAATAATCAGAAACTGCGGAGCACTTTTAATTATTTTGAAATTATTTAAGAAATTAAACTAGAAAATTCATTCTTTAATCTCAGCTTCACGTACGTCACTGCTAGGCTCGAGCCTCCTCCACAATTGGGGGAAATTAACCTACTATACCACGCTGGTCAAACGGGTTGGTATAGCGTTTTATTTCAAGTTTTCTTTGCCTTGTTATCTCTATATTTTAAATTATTACTAACTAGAGAAGGAAAGGCATATCCGACCGTGACCACGAATGCTGAAAATTGTTCGAAACGTCGGCCAATCAAAAACCAAATACAAACGTGATAAAATCCGTAAAATAAGAATGTAACTATGAGATGTGAGCTCCAGAGAATAAAGTAAGTCATTTATTTATAATCACATCGTTATCATCACTTATGCCAATTACTTCGGGTCGATCCAATAGACTGCACGGCGTATTGGTTAAGATACCGACTTACAGTGACAGTGTCGCGGTTTCGAATCCCGCGCAGGACAACACTTAGCCGAGGCTGCAGGCGACTGGAGCGGCGCATTAGTCTGTCACCCACCGTCCTCTCTGAAAGGGGGGGGGCGTCGGTCGAGGAGAGGGTACTCTTCAGGGGGTATTCCGTCGGGCCGACCACTGACGATATGTCACGCTGCTTCCGTAGTCGGCTCAACGACGAAGGTGACGTGTCACGGGTGGGTTATGGGTGTGCGTGCTTACGCTCTTCTATCGCCCCGGACGAAGCGGAGCGAGGAGTGCGGCGACCGTAACCCAGTAATCCGTAAAAAAAAAGGACAACACTTGCGATCCACAAATTGTTGTTCTGAGTCTGGATGTAATTTGTGTCCGTTAATTATGTTTGTAAAGTCCCCCGCAATACAAAGATTAATTTCCTTAGCGCAGGGTGTTGACTTTTATAATAAAAATAAAATGTAGTCTTCTTTCATGGCACATATTTTTCGACCTGACGCTGCCGACTATCGCCAGGGCGATGGTCGGCAGCGTCAGGAACTGGGACGCGGTCGCAGCCTTCTGCGAGGCAGTGATCTCGCAGAAGGAGGCGGCGGATTACCTGCGCGAGGAGCACAGCCTCGATGAGGTGATCCGCCGCCGGCGACGGGGGCGGCGTAGGCGCGATTACCTGCGCCTCATGCCGCCCTAGCTGAGGCCGCGGGTGACGTGACCGGGGAATTAGTTCGTCACCCGCCGAGAGGCTGACTGCGTGAGGAAAGACCGACGTCCTCTCCAAGGGGAGAACGTCGGCTGATGGGAGAGTACCCCAAATAGAGGGTATTCGTCGGGAAGACCACTGACGTCAAGTCACCCTGCTGCGGTGGTCGGCCCAACGACGAAGGCGACGTGCATCGTGGGTGGGTTGCGGGTGTGCGTACTTACCTCCCTCTGTCGTCCCGGACGGAGTGGTGCGAGGAGCGCGCCGACCGCAACCCACCACCAAAAAAAAATGGCACATATTTCAAAAGTAGTCATAGTTTCATGGCCCGCCGCCTATCCGAGGTCAACTCTCTTAGAAATATAATTATTGACGCTATCAGATGGAGGTGGCCCAGGTCTATGTAAAGCCATCAGTCATCTTTTACGACACCCACGTGTAATGTGGTAGTATTCGTAGCCACACTGCATTATTCATAATTACGTCTTGAAAATTGTTAAAAGAATGATTTTGCTGAAAATGATTGCATATCGCTGATGTGACAAATGCGGACGTTGACGTTGCACCCACGGCGAGGTCCGACCCTCGCGGGGGTGAAAAATGGGCCGTGTAATGCGCCCTTTATTGCTAAATTAATAACATTCACCGGCTGATTTTTGATAGCTTATTGAAATTATTATACCAATTGATATTGTTTTCTTGTTGTGAGAAATGAGATAAGCTTGATGTTCAATGTTTTTTTTATAAATCATCATCATCTTAGTCCACATAAGTCCCACTGTTGGGCTCGGGTCTCATCCGCAATGGAAAATTGACCTACTATACCACGCTGGTCACACGTATTGGTATATGGTTTTGTGACAAGTTTTCCGTCTCTTGAATTGATGTTATCTGAATATCACATCCCTTAGTCGTCTTTTACGACACCCACGGGCAATAGAGTGGGTAATGAATTATACTCTTACGCTGTCACCACACGGACGGTTTCATAAATACTCATAAATACTCAAAAATTACGAAATCAATTTTTTTTTCTCAGCTCATTTTCATCAGCAAGCTGAGCTTGCATATACTTGACTTCAATCTATAGTATAGTAGAAGGAAAAAATTTGACCTATTATACTATGTTCAAACAGGTTAGTGTAGAGTTTTATTTTGAGTTTTCCTTCTGATGCATAGATGTTATTTGCATAAATATATTCTTCCTTAATTGTAGATGCTACAACACTCATGGCCAAGCCAAATTTCATTATTCTAAATATAGTTTTTATCGTATGATTTTTATGTGATGACTTACAATACAAATGCTTGATCTTAGAGGGTGGGGTTTATTTTCCTGAAATATCAAGGGATAGAAATTCAAAAAGAATGGATGTAAGCCAAGAAGATGCGTAAGTACGCAGAAGGGGTAATAGCAAACACACATTGGCGAAAAAGATTATTTTTCATTTTGAAAGATAATTTTTCACAGAGAGTAACAAAACAATACGTTATGTTTTCAGTCCTTCTGTGTCTATATGATGACTGAGTAAAAACATAATGTCTTACGCAAACTTGTATTTTAGTAGAACTGAATTAAGTGAATAGAGTGAACAGCACTCCATACCGATGTCCACCCCAGTGACCGCTCGACTTCAGACATAAGCTGAGACCATCTTTCGTAGAAAGTATGTGGTTGATATACAGAACAAGCAACCTCGGAGAGATCACAGAGCCCTGTGGCATACCAGCAATATTAGTCATGGTATCGGAGCAGGAGCCGATGGCGCATTTTATACTTTGACCATTCAGAAATCTTACGATCTAATTACAGAGTCCCTCGAGGACTATATAAACTTATGGAATAGCTTCTAAAGAAGATAAAGGCCCTATGCTAGACCCTATTCAACGCCTTTGCAATATCAAGGTTAAATTAGTACATCGTCTCTGCTGAAGGAAGAGTCCTTGAAGGGCAGCAAACTATTAAGCAGAGGCTTAATAGTGTGTAAAGAATTCACGAAGATAATTGACCAATGCCACGATGAAGAAAGCCGTATTGGCGATCACTGATCAGTTTGTGATCTTCGAGGTACTGGAGAGAAAGGATGTAAGTAAAAACAAATATTTTACATTCTCAAAGCGATCATACTTGATTTGTTATCGATTAAAAAAAATAGCATACATTACAATACAGAAATAAAAAAGGAAAAATATAATTTTTAAATTAAACGGTTTTATTGTAAAGAAACAGTAAAAATAAAATCGTGGGACACTCCAAAACAAACATTTTAATCGACGATTGTAGATATTTGACGTGCCCCACGATTTTATTTTTACTGTTTCTTTACAATAAAACCGTTTAATTTAAAAATTATTTTCCCTTTTTTATTTTCAAGTTTATAGTTTTTATATTGATTTTGTATAGAGCACTGTATTCTACTTATCAAGCCCTTTCATTTAATACCCATATTAATGGGATTGAAAAACAAATAGGTTGTCCGCCATTTTGAATTTGTATAGTGCATTGTATTCTACTTGTCAAATCCTTTCATTTGATATCCATATTGATGGGATTGAAAAAAACAGGTTATCCGCCATTTTGTAACGGCGGCCATCTTGAATTTACAAAAATATTGACTATACATAATTGTATTGTCACCAAAACCAAAGGCGTATACCAAATTTCAGATCAATGGGTTGACAGGAGGTGAAATTTCAATTACTAAATTTGACCAACAAATTAAAAAATAAACAAACAAACGGGGTAAGCTAAATAAAACCGTTTAACAAAGCAGAATGTGCATAGATTTTTTTTCTGTTTGCCTCATCTATTATACACGGACGACATCGCGTGCAAAACTAGTATAATATATAAGACTATCACTACATCATTATAAATTTTCTACCACCAACTTAATTGCCCGTATTTGATCCTGGCAATACCCACTCCGTAGCGGCACAGCCCCCTGTACTCCAACCAGTCAGACGCATAACTCAGCCATACCCCAACCGTCATATTTCCATCATACGTTCCGCGCAAAAATACAACTAGATTCATTATCGGGGCGATACATCAGCCCCGTAATAGCTAGGGGGGTGTACGTTGATTCATAACCGATAAATCAATGGGGTGTAATAGTCCGAACATGGAGGGGGGGTTGCACTGAAATGGTCACTCGTAAGATGGTTCAACGAATGTATGTTTTGTTTACTTTTGTTCGAGAAAAAAACTAGCTTAAGTGTTTCGAATAATACCTAAACAAGTAAGTAGTGACGGTTTACCGGACTAAGGGACATAATATGCAAATATCATTTATGCAAATGAAGGAAAACTTGATATGAAACTCTTTGCCTACATGTCTGACCATCGTGGAATATTAGGTCAATTCCCCTTCTATTTTGGAGGAGATTCAAGCTCAACAATGGGACGTATATGTGCTGAAATTATAATGACGATGATGAAAACAGTTTTTATTGATCATTTATTAAGAAAATAATACTTATTATAATGAATGTAATCTAATTTAATCCCACCACACATTCCTTCCATTGTAACTTCTGTAAGGCAGGATCCACAATGGTCTCCTTAGATCACAACGAGGTTTGACCCTCAGGCAGTCCCGGGAAAAGATTTTAATTGTCTTGGAACCCGCAACAAATTTAATTAGAAAAGTTAAACAGGTCCTCCTGTTGTTGGAAGAGTTTGATTCTACTTTCCTCCTAGGCAATGCGGGAGACATGAAGCAAAATTGACTAGTTAGTCAATAAATAAGAAGACGTGCAGTTACGATAAGCGCAGCCGCACATCACCAAGGATATAGGAGAATTAACGGGGCCTAAATGAGAGCTTTAAGATTGATTGCTATTGTAGGTATGGCAGAAACCCCTGAACACATGGCAATTTTCTCGAGATGCTACAAGGTCCATATAGTATACTACTCCAGAAGTCACTTGCTAATTGTTTAACATATGGTCGCGCTCGTTACGCCAGAGATCGCACTCCCAGAGAATGTAGTATGCTGATTGTTCATACTGGTGGTCAAATGTGGAACATTGACATAGTGGTGAGGATACGAGATTAAAAGAAAATAACATACTCTTGAAATTGCCATGGCCAGTTAGGAATTGAGCCACACAACGGTCAACCTTAAGTCACACTTTTTCCATTGCGTATACATGGGGAAAATAGATAGAGATGACGGCCTTTTGGTGATGAATTCCATCTCTTCTGCCATTCAGTTAGAAGTTCTTCGTAAACAACGAATTGTGGTGCAAACAATCTAGCGATTTTATTACGATGGCGCGGTAGAAGAAGTCTGTGCTCACAGTTTCCTTGGTGGCGTCTCTGAACTTCTAAGTCAACTGGAAGTACACCGGCGAGTACTGGCTAGGCTTCGGTACATAACGAATGTAATATGTAGTAAGTAAACTCCCTACCTTACCCGTAGATGTCGTAAGACTCGACTGAGGGATATAATATGCATATATCGTCTATGCAAGAGATGGAAAACTCAAAGCAAGACCCTATACCAACCTGTCTGAGCAGCATGGTAAAGTAAGGTCAATATCTCTTTTATTATTGAGAAGGCTCGAGCCCAGAAGTGAGCTGTCTATGAGCCGAAATAATGAATGATACAGTTTTTATATTAATATTTTTCTTCCTTAATATTGGGATTCCACTTTCGCCACATATTAACGTAGAATCCCTGTAACCGAAATAGAACGTCGTAATCTTCAAATAATCCCAACTGTAACAATAATGCAGTAGGTCCCTTTCACTCGCCAACAAAAAACTCAGCTGTCCCTCTCTACGTCTGTTTTGACATATCTCCGTTTGTCGATCGGTGATCCTTCGTCAATTGTCAGCTCTGACAGTATCTCTGACGGCTGTCACTCACGTGGCGTACGATTGAATAAAATGTCAATTTTGCACTTACGCCCTTGTTTTTGTGAAGCGTTTAGATTTTAAAAGGTTGAAATCCTTTCAAATATATTGGTGATATTTTGAAATTATTTTACCTCTAAAAATGATTACATGGACGGATTAGCGACTTATTAGTCCATCTGTCGCGGGTTTGATTGTCACGCTGGATAATAATTTATGCGATTCACAAATTGTTGTTCTGAGTCTGGGTGTACCGTATAATCCGTAAAATTGTATGTTTATTAAGTGCCCGTATTATTAGAATTATTTCCTTAGTGCAGGGTCTTGTTTAAAAAAAACCCTGTCACATGCGTGTGTACAAGTATTCTAAATCATCTATACCAATAAATAAAATTGGAGTGTCTGTCTGTAATGTCAAAATAATAGGCTTTTTTCATGTTCACAGGGTTATTTTCACGACACTTATGCCTAAAATACAAATTAAAAATTTTTGTCTGTCTGTCTGTTTGTTCCGGGTAATCTTCAAAACGGCTGGACCGATTTCAAAAATTCTTTCACCAATGGAAAGCTATAATATCAGCGCGTAAACTAGCCTATATTTTATCCCGGTATTCTCACGGGAACCAGCACTACGCAGGGAAGACGACTGAAACCGAAGCGAAGCGAGGGCGGGTTGCTAATTTAAAATAAGGCACTTTTTCGTGTAGTGACGGAGTAAGAATACATTCACCCCCGCATGCCCGTGGCTTTAGTAAAAGACGACCAAGGGAATAAGTTTGCATATAAAATGCAAGTAAAGTAAAACTGGACATAAAACCCCATACAAATAGATCTAATGAGCATGGTATAGCAGGTACGTTCTGCATAGTCATGGTAGTGAAAACAACTATTAAAATAACAAAAATTGTTATTGATTTTTTATAGAATATTATTAACGATATAAATACCATGGGGCAAAGCAGCATTCTATAGAAAAATTATCCACGCAAACAAAGTTGATGACCTAGCTAGTATATACATGTTATTTTTAATTGCCTTAGGTAGCAGACACGCGAACAAGCCTAATAGTCAGTGGTAACTACTGCCCATGAACTTCTACAATACTAAGAGTAACCAAATTACTCTCTGCCATAAAATTTCAGGCCTCTGGTTCTCTCGTTCACCGAAAGGAACTCAGTACTACTACTGGTCAAACGACTGTGGTGACGGAGTAAAAATACAATTCATCCCTCCCTATCTTGCACGTGGATGTCGTAAAAGACGACTGAGGGATATAATATGCACATAATATCTGTGCAAGAGAAGGAAAACTCGAAATAAAACCCTATACCAACATGTCTGACCAGCGTGGTATAGTAGGTCAAATTCCTTTCCATTGTGGAGGAGGATCGAGTCCAACAGTAGGACGTATGTGGGTTGCGATGATGATGATGAAACGTCGTTTTCTACAAGATTGTGTACTATCCTTTTTATTGTTGGTTTAAGGATGTTAGCCTCAGAAAACTGTTACACCATCATGCGGGCTAATGGTGAGCTCTCGGCACAGCAGTACCTCCTGTGAGATACGAGCCTCAGCTTGGGACGTTACTGAGGTATAAAACTTACCAAGTTAGAATAACTAATTATTATGCGATACCGTTTCGCACCTCGACGGCGAGGATCGAACCATTTTTATTTGTTACTAGCAACCCGCCCTCGCTTCGCTTCGGTTTTAGTCGTTTTACTCGCGTAGTTCCCGTTACCGTGTGAATACCGGGCTAAAATAAAGCCTAGTTTACTCCCCAATATTAGAGCTTTCCATTAGTGAAAGAATTTTTGAAATCGGTCCAGCCGTTTTGAAGATTACCCGGAACAAACAGACAGACAGACAGACAAAAAATGTTTAATCTGTATTTTAGGTATAGATGTCATGCAAATAACCCTGTGAGCATGAAAAAAGCCTATTATTTTGACATTACAAACAAACACTCCAATTTTATTTATTTGTATAGATGCGCTCGTGGGCCGTGTATGTTTGTTAATCAGATCTATGGTGTTTTCATCACCAGACTCGTCGAGAACAAGTCTCAGTTGAGGGACTTTCGAACTTCGGGATGGGGTGTAGTTAGCCACGACTACCACTGTAGTTAGGTTATGTTTTGGCAGAATCCAAATAGCTACAGGCACACTGTATCATACAACGTCTGATGGTCTGCACGTTTAGGTCGAAGTCTAGATAGGCTCTGCAGCAGTGTCGCCCTCGTCGCTCGGCAGCCTCGACTCCGAGCTGCCTTCCATCGTCTTGGACGGCCCTGCGGCAATGCCGCCCTCGTCCTCGGATCCGCTGCCACTGCCGACGCTCTCCTCCAGGGACGGCTCTGCGGTGGACTCGCTCTCCAGGTCCGACGGCCCAGTAGAAGCAATGCAGCCACCCGCCTCGCGTGCAGCAATGGCTTCTGGCGTATGAACCACGTTGAATTCATAGTTTTACGCATGAACCTATTCTGTAGCGTTTGCGTCTTATGGATCCTGTGTGGCCTAATATAAGCGAATACTACACTAGCATTTTAAGAGGTTTTTCCTTCATCATCATTTCAGCTCATAAACGTCTCACTATTGGTCTCGAGTTTCCTTCACAATTAGAGGAATATTAACCTGTTATACCATGCTTGTTGGACGTATTGGTATAGAATTACATTTCAAGTTTTCACTTCTCTTGCATAGTTTTTATAAACATATTTAATCCCTTAGTCGTCTTTTACGATACCCACAGGCGAGGGTGGGGAATTGTATTCTTACTTACACCACACGGAAAAAGGAACGGAACGTAATTCACTTACAATTAATTACGTAAATTTTTAAGACACATTTAATACTTGGTCAGGTTATGGAATGAACGTCCTGAACTTTATGCACACGACCTCAAGGTCTCAACTCGGATTATATTCATACACATATTATTATTATTAAAAAACAAGCAATAATATATAATCTGGTATCACTATCTTTTATGATTGACCATCGACTTGCAACGGTAAATCTTCTAACAATCTAAGTAACCAGAAATGTCTTATGTGGATTTTAGGATGGCACCCATTATTTAAACATGTGTACATTATATTTCCCTATGGTGACGAAGGTAGAAATTTCTCTTTCATCGAGTAGAAAGCTCAATCTCCCCGGTGATACATATAAAATAACACTTCGGATGGCTACTCTTAAACTGTTTTCAACAATTACCGTTAACGCTTTTCTATCATAACCACTAATTACACGGATACCGACAGCTAACTTACAAGTTAGGGAATCGCGGTGAATTTGCTACAACACGGCAGCAACAACGACCGATCGCTCTCGTGTCTTGTTCCCAACTGAGTATTCAACGGACCACTCTCAATAAAGAAAGCTCGGTAATATTTCAAACGTTAACGGTCAAACGACAAACATCAAAAATCATTGCCAACGTTGTATCAAAAATACCCAAGTATAATACTTGACGTTTCCGTGATCGATTAATTCTTAAAAACTATCAAGATATGGCGCCAGAGGTAGTGACGCTGCGACACATATATATATATATATATACATATATATATATATATATATATATATATATATATACATATATATATATATATATATATATATATATATATATATATATATATATATATATATATATATATATATATATATATACATATATATATATATATATATATACGAACCGATATAATGATAATGACAATATATTTACTTATAACACTTCGACCCTGGGAAAGAGACATTCGACTAATTTCGTCTTTGTAGACTGTTCGCTCTGTTGCACATTATTCGCATGACGTCACATGAAGCAGTAGTCAAAGAGTAGTAATAGAGTAGTAATAGTAACCATAGACTACTGTTAAACTAGATGTAGCGTTAAATCATTAATTTGTTAGTTCAACCATATATTTCACAATAAAAATGTAGTACAAAAATTAAATTATCTTCACAATAAATCAAAATTGAAGTTACAAACAATTTCACATAACAAATTCCATTTAAAAAAAACATAATCACTTTAAATCTCACAAATTCGCAAAAATTCATCAATAAATTGACTTGCAACGTCACTACGGAACAATTTGGAATAAAAAAAACAACGCACCGCTGACAAAAGTCTTTTGTCAGTCGCGAGCCTGACATTTGTCAATCAGCCCTCGCTCCTGTCAACTGTCAATGACAATTAATGGCTTCCCATACAAAGTTTTATGGCTTTTATTGCCCGAATTGTATGAAATGATTAATGTAAACACTAATGCAAATCGACGCGGGCGAAGCACGGAGTCGACCATTGTGTTTTTACTAGTTTTTATACAAAATTGATTTATTGCGAGTTTCGCAGTTACAGCGTTATGCGTTTTGATTGTGGGAGTCCAATATTACAGTTTTTTTTCCAGGACGGATTTCAGAGGGCATTTCACATATTTTTTTTTTTTTAATAATTTTTTTTTAATTAATATCGTTTACTAAGAAAATAATATTTACGTTCAGAGAAACTTCACAAACGAATCGCACAAACTCGCGTCACAGCAGACTGATATCTTAACCACTACGCCCTCGCGTATACCAGCTTTGTCTGTTTTATTGTAATAATAAATGCAATAACATTACTTGAATATTAGATATTTCTTCTCGCTTCAACTGTGCATCATCAGTCGGTCCGCGCGTGATCATGAACGCTGTAAAGTGTTTGAAACGTCGGGCAATCAAAAATATGTAAAAATAGTTTTTTCTATATTCATTCATTCATAAAAAAAGTTTTCGTAAAAATAAAAATTATTGGGTGTCATGAAAGACTACTAGGGGATATAATATGCGTATAATATCTATGCAATAGAAGGAACAAAACTCTATACTAACTCGTCTGACCAGCGTGGTACATGACATCTGTGCAAGAGATGCGAACTCGAAATATAGACATAAATCAATACGTCTAACCAGCCTGGTATAGGTCCTATGTCCCTCTTAGTATAAAAGAGGCCCAGCAGTGGCGTGTGTGTCATCTGAGATGATGGGATATATGGTGATCTTTTTTTTTTGTGGGTGGGCTGCGGTCGGCGCGCCTCCGCACCACTCCGTCCGGGGCGACAGAGGACCTTAAGCACGCAACTCCCGCAACCCACCCGAAAACCACGTCGCCTTCGTCGCTGGGCCGACCACCGGAGCAGGGTTACTTGACATCAGTGGTGGATATATGGTGATAAACTTATCATGTATCGGAGACAGTCATTTATTTATTTATTTATTTATTACGGCTCACCAACAATGTACAATCATAACACAATTTAACTCATTTCACAACATAATCTAGAATGCACATCAATTATAGGTGCGCTCAACATTCACACAACGTAACATACGTTGACTTAAAACAGTAATCTGACTAATCTAATATAAAAACAGTAAGAACAACATATGAGAAATCTATATACACACAATTAAGTTAAAAATTAAAAACAAAGATTTATAAATTAAATAAAATAAAAAAACTTGAAAGGTGTCAAGGGACACCCGGATGGAACGAAGTTCCTTTCGATTAATTAGTGAAGGAATTGTAATAAAATTTTATTTTTTTTAAGTTATAATAATATTTTTTTTATTATTAACAAATATAATGTTATATAAACTTAATCAGTAGGCTCAATTTTCGTAATAATTGGCTTGTGGTAACTGAAATAGGAAATTTTTTAAGTTTGGGATTCTATTTTATTTAAATGTCTTGAAAAAACTGCATCAATGGTAGTATTATATTTTGTTGTTGTATACACTCAACAAAAATAATCGTCGCGACACCACACTGTTCAATGCGAAATAGAAATGAAAATATCTGGCTTGGTTTCTATAAGAGAGAGAGAGAGACAGACAGAGAAACATACGACGCCGCACAGCTTACAATAGCTTACTATAGCAAAAAGTGTCGTGACAACTTTTCGTAAGAATTTTTTCCGTCTAGCCCCCTTTCACAACGCGCGATAAGGAACTTCGTTCCAAAAATATAAAGGTTATCGTAATTTTAAGAAAAACTTATTAAGCGTCTTTTTTATGTTAGGCAGACTATCACAGAAAATATCCAAATCTAAGTGGTTTATTAAATTGTTGTAATGATCACAAGTGCGGTATAAGGGGGAGTGACGACCAAGATTCGTTTTTACTGACGGCAAAACAAAAAGTTTCTTTGACTTAAAACGCGCATGTATCTTAGGAATATTGAAACATATCTTATTGAGGAAAGCTTTGCAGTGTAAGTTATTATTAAGAATTTTATGCAAAACAATCACTTCCAGCATTATTCTGCGGTATTTGAGCCTAACGATATTGAAGTGTTCGAGTCTTTGTCTGTAGTTGCACCGATTACTGACACCAGAGGTAACGAATGCAAGGTGGCGAGTAAAAGCTTTATTTATTTTTTCTATACGATCAATCATCATCATTCATCATCATCATTTCAGCCTATCGCCGACCACTGCTGGACGTAGGCCTCCCTCATGTTGCGCCACAATGAGCGGTCCTGTGCCGCCTACATCCAACGACGCCTAGCCACTTTCACTAGGTCATCGGTCCACCTAGTTGCGTCCTACACTGCGTCGTCCGATACGTGGTCGCCACTCGAGAACCTTTCTTCCCCAGCGGTTGTCGGTTCATCGAGCGATGTGGCCTGCCCATTGACACTTCAGCGTGCTAATTCTTCGTGCTATGTCGGTTACACCCGTTCTTCTGCGGATTTCCGTATTCCGGATTCTATCTCGCAGAGAAATCCCGAGCATAGCCCGCTCCATAGCACGCTGAGCGACTTTGAGTCTTGATATGAGGCCTACATTTAGGGACCACGTTTCCGTGCCGTAAGTCATCACTGGTAACACACACTGGTCAAAGACCTGTGTTTTCAGACACTGAGGTATGTTGGACGAGAAGATCCTCTTAAGTTTCCCGAACAGTATATATACATATTCATATATTCGGAGACAGTATATATATGTAAATAGTATCTATGTGTTAGGACCTCACTATTGACAGTTGTCTGTCTACAGCCGCAGGCCGGTATGTCCGGGGTAGTACCACACAGAGCAATAAATCGACGTATGAGTAGTAGTAATTTGTTACTGCGCTTCGTTCAGTCAGCAATAGAGACGGAAGCCCAACTTTCTGAGAGTGTTTGCGTGTGTTGGGTTTTGATGATCCCTTAAGTACCATTGAACCGGGCTACGGAGGACAAGGAACGCAGTACCGGTGAGCGGTCCAACGACGAAGGAGAGGAGCTACGGTGAGTTATAGGGTCGCCCACCGCCTCTTCGTCGCCCCGGACGGATCTGGGCGGCAGGAGCACTGACAATAACCCACCCCAAAAAAAGTAAGTTACAGTCACCAAATATCGTCCCTTTTTTGTAAAATGATAATTAAAAATATAATAGTTCAAAAAAACTAAAAAAATACGCTTAAATCGCTTATCCTGATTATCCTAATAAGGATAACGGGTCAAACTGTTTAAAATATTGAATTGTCATCGGTCCTTAATAAGTATGCCAAATTTTGAGTTAATCCGACGTTTTGAAGGGGGTCACAATCTTGTTCAAAGATTCCGTTACATACTAACATAGATACATCTGAAGCTAATAAAAGCGTATTAAAAAATAATATTACTAGTAAAGTAATAAATAAAACGTCAAATTTTAAGTGGAACATTTGTTTATTATTTTAAACTATCAGTAGGTCGTTAATTTGCCACTGAAGTCAAGGAACTCTGCACCGGTGGTCGGCCCAACGATGAAGGCTACGTGTCGCGGGTGGGTTACGGGTGTGCGTGCTTACGCCCCTCTGTCACCCCGGACGGAGTGGTGCGAGGAGCGCGCCGACCGCAACAGTTATCGTCGAATCTCATTGCATGAATTCATACTCCCTTCACTTTCTTCACAATAGTTAGAGAGCCCGCACACATACAATTGCAAGTTGGACGACTATCGTACGACTAAATTGCGTACATATACAATTTAGTTGGCCAACTTTATTTAATTGGTTACACACCGCAGACTAGAGAGCTCGCACACATACAATTGCAAGTTGGCCGACTAAATCGCAAGTAGGTGTATTAGGCGTAGTTACTTATGCTAGCCCGCACATCGTCGCCAACTAAATCGTCCAACTAATTAATTGGACACCGATCGTATCAGAATCACGATTTCCTTCCAATTAAAAAGTTGTCAAACTATCGGCCAACTGCTTGTTAGCATGGTTATGCAAGTTCGCACACTATCCAACTTAGTTGGACAGTTGTACGGCAAAATGCAAGGTGACCACACGCGTGCGCGTGATTTCCCCACGCTCGCATCTTCGTCGATGGGTACAATGTCTGTCTCCCGATCACTTGTTGCCAACGAAAAAGTAGAAGAGCTCATAGAGGAAATTCAAAAAAGGCCAGCGTTGTACAAAAAAGACTTGAAACAATTTATCAGGGCAATATCTGAGTTTATAATACAATGTATGATGCTTCCCATATTATAATCTGTTACTTAATATGGGATGCACCCAAAATGTTCTCTTTTGTTTTCGTCTTATTTTTATTAATAGAGCAATCAAAAGGTTTTTGTCCCGCATTTTCACGCACATGCACCGCGCTGGCAATACTGGCACCGACTAAATCGGTTAAGTCTGCGGCGTGTAACCAATTAAGTAAAGTTGGCCAACTAAATTGTAAGAGCACGCAATTTAGTTGTACGATAGTCGTCCAACTTGCAATTGTATGTGTGCGGGCTCTCTTAGCGACCTCGCAAAGGCCTATTAGCGGCAGTATTACTTACCATCGGGTTTTCTGTTTACTCGTTTGCCAACAACAGTAAAAAAGAAAATGTAGACTACTAAGACGATGATGGTATTTTTTATGATGAGAGAGCCAAATCCAAGACGTTCAGTTATCACACAACTAAATCAAAGTAGCTGTAGATATGTTTTTACAAAATCCAATGAAGTTGATGCCTTCAATATGTATTGATTGAATAAAAGTGTCGTGGAAGTTAATATAATCCGTAGCAAACGTCTTGTAAAAATAATTAATATCGATTCTGAGACAGGGCGAGTATTCAGCTGTGATGTGTTGTGGTACAAGTTATTATAAATAAGCGTTTACCAGAAGTTATTAGAATACTTCATATCGTTAATAGAGGATTTATCTATACCAATAAATAAAATTGGAGTGTCTGTTTGTAATGTTAAAATAATAGGCTTTTATCATGCTCACACGGTTATTTGCTTATCATGCTCACACGGTTATTTGCACGACACCTATGCCTAAAATAGCAATTACAATTTTTTTGTCTTTCTGTCTGTCTGTTTGTTCCGCGTAATCTTCTAAACGGCTGGACCGATTTCAAAAATTCAGACAGACAGACAGACAAAAATTTTTTAATTGCTATTTTAGCCATAGGTGTCGTGCAAATAACCGTGTGAGCATGAAAAAAGCCTATTATTTTCACATTACAAACAGACACTCCAATTTTATTTATTGGTATAGATTACAATTTCCGTGTGGTGTCTGAGTAAAAATACAGTTTAAAACTCTTGCTCGTAAATATCGTAAAAGATGACTAAAGAATTACCTACGTTTATAACATCTATGCAAGAGAGGAAATACTCGTTATAAAACCCTATAGCAACACGCTTGATCAGCGTCTATTTTCCTCCTATTGTGGAGGAAGCTCGAGACCAATTCTGATAGAAACGGGTGGTGACATTAGTCGTAAAAAAGGAGGGGATGATACAATGTATATTCAATCCGTTACCTCAATATTTGGCAGGATTATAATAGTTTTATTTAATACTAGCAACTCGCCCTCGCTTCGCTTCGGTTTAAGGTTATAGTCTTTTTACCCGCGTAGTTCCCGTTCCCGTGGGAATACCGGAATTAAATATAGTCTAGTTTACGCCCTGATATTATAGCTTTCCATTAGTGAAAGAATTTTTTAAATCGGTTCAGTGGTTTAAGCGTGAAAGCGTAACAAACAAACAAACAAACTTACTTTCGCATTTATAATATTAAGTAAGGATGTGAAAGAAAGTTGGTTTGCTTGTTTGTTACGCTTTCACACGGACACCACTGAACCGATTTCAAAAAGTCTTTTACCAATGGCAAACTATAATATCAGGCAGTAACATGGGCTATATTTTATCTCGATATTCCGACAGGAATGGGTGCTACGCAGGTAAGGCGACGGAAACCGAAGCGAAGCGAGGGCGGTTTGCTAGTATAATATATTTATTACCGTGTAGTGATGGAGTAAGAATACAGTGCCCCCTATCTTGCCCTTGGGTGTCGTAACAGACGACTAAGCGTTATCTATACTAATATTATAAAGAGGTAAAATTTGTAAGTTTGTATGTAACGAATAAACTCAAAAAGTACTGGACCGATTTTAAAAATTCTTTCACCATTGGAAAGCTATAATATCAGGGAGTAACATAGGCTATATTTTATCCCGGTATTCCCACGGGAACGGGAACTACGCGCGTAAGGCGACTGAATCCGAAGCGAAGCGAGGGCGGATTGCTAGTCTATAATATGCAGATGTTATTTATGTAAGAGAAAGAAAACTCGAAATAAAGCCATAAACCAACACGTATGACTAGCGTGGTATAGTATGTCAATTTTCTCTCCTATTACGGAAGAGGTTGTAGCCCAACAGTGGGACGTATAGGACCTGAGATGATGATATAATATGTTTGATATCTAAAATATTTTAAACACCGCTATCCTCTTTACGCTTGGACTCTCCATCAACGTCACAATTTCATTACCGGCGAGATCTGCGTCACATCAGGTCGCGTCACGTCACGTCACATCACGTCACTTGTCAGTTGTCACGTCAGCTGTCGCTTACCTGCCAGACGTGCCACTAGTGTTTCAGACAGTTCGGTAATTAGACGATAACTTCATGTTGGATTTAGTTTTGGGAGTTTTGCAGTTAATTCTAGGTTTTTTTTTTTTAATTTTTCAGAGACTCGCGGAATATTAAGGTCGCATTTTGTTATTTAATTTTTGTGTTGTTTGTTTTTTTTTAATGATACTAAATTAGTATATGGATTAGAATAATTATATTTGCTGTCTTTTTTGGTTATGTTTTTATTAAGCCAACTTTACGATTTTCCAGTATTCATAGATGAGATTTGAATAAGTGTCTGAATCTTTATATATACATATAAATAAATTCTCTATTCGTGTGTTTGTAATTGAACTCCTTCTAAACGGCTGCGGCTGGATCGATTTTGATGATTTTTTTTGTGACTATTCCGATGGATATGATAATGGTTTAGATTAATAATTGGAACCGGTAGGTGGCACCGCGATCAATTTCAAGTAAAATTCCTTTTACTATATTTTAGATTTGATATTTTAGGTTTGAACAGAACGTCTGTTTGGTCTGCTAGTTATACCTAAATTTGTGAAGATATTTTTCATTATACAATTCCTCTACGCGTGTGTATGTGACTTAACTCGTCCTTAAGAGCTGGACCGATTACGATGAACTTTTTTGTGTGTGTTATATTGAATTCGAGAATGGCTTAGATTACTAATTGGACCAAGTAGATGGCATGTCCGTGTGGTGACGGAGTAAGAATACAATTCACCGTATCTTACCCGTGGGTGATCGTACGAGACGACTAAGGGATATAAAACGCATATAACATCTATGCGAGAGAAGGCAAACTCGAAATAAAACCCTATACCAACACGTCTGACCAGCGTGGTATAGTAGGTCAATTACCCTTCCATTATGGAGGAGGCCCGAGCCCAACAGTGGGACGTATATGGGCTGAGATGATGATGAGATGAAGATGGCATTGCGATCAATTAAAAGGAGAATTAATTATATTTTTTTTTAATTTGAACAGACGCGAGCGAGAGCGAGACTCAATAGGGTCTGCTAGTTTCGATATAATATTCGTAAAAATATTATAAATCTAATGACTGCACAGATGGCGTAGTGGTTAAGATACCGAACTACAGCGCCAGTGTCGCGGGTTCGAATCCCACGCAGGACAACACTTTGTGCGATCGATGCGACACAAATCGTTGTTCTGAATCTGGATGTAATTTGTGTCTGTTAATGTTTTTAATTTGTATATGTTTGTAAAGTCCCCCGCAATACAAGGATTATTGTCTTGTGCAGGGCGTCGTTTTATTAAAAACAAAATCGAAGTCACTTTGCTCTTATATTTGTTTCATTACACGGAGGCAATTTTTTATCCATAATTCAATCACGTTACTTGTATGGTGACGAAGAAAGAATAAAGCCTTATTTTATGAATGACTAGCTTCTGCTCGCGATTTCGTCCGCGTGGTATAGATACTTTGGGCTAACGCTAACTTTAACCGAAGACTTTGTTTACGTAGGTGAAAATATTTTTTAACAATACGAATCTGTCACACATGATTTTTTCAAAAATTTTACCGTTTACGCCGCGGAAGCGCTCAAAAGGAAAAAATTCCCTATTTTGAAACATTTTTCATTGGTACTCCGCTCCTGTTGGTCTTAGCGTGATGATATATAGCCTGTAGGCTTCCTCGATAAATGGGTTATCTAACACTGAAAGAATTTTCAAATCGGATCATCAGTTCCTGAGATTAGCGCGTTAAAAAAAAACATACTCTTCAGCTTTCTATATTAGTATAGATATCTTGAAAAATATATTCACGTTTGAAGGATTGGACTGGAGCTAATCTATATCCATACTAATATTATAAATACGAAAGTAAGGATGTTTGTTTGTTTGTTTGTAACGCTTTCACGCTTAAACCACTGAACCGATTTCAAAAATTCTTTCACCAATGGAAAGCTATATCAGGGAGTAACATAGGCCATATTTTATCCCGGTATTCCCACAGGAACGGGAACTACGCCGCGGGTAAAGCGACTGAAACCGAAGCGAAGCGAGGGCGGGTTGCTACTAGCAACCCGCCCTCGTAATATATAAAAGGAGAAGCTGACTGACATATCAACGCGCTTTCCCTCCCCGCCTCAGCTCGGTGCAGTGTGAAGTTGATTCGTGTGCGGATTAAAAATTAGTTTTGTCCTTTTAAGGATACTATTGGGCTCGTGCAGTGTTTCCAATTGTGTTTTATTGTGTTTAGTTCGTGTTTACGTGAATTACGATAAGTATTGTTCTTGTTTATACTTAAATACAGCTGAACTCGGTAAGTTTTTTATTTTCTTAAGTAGTAGGTAGATTTAAAATTATTATTGAGTTAGGCATTTAAGTTTTGTTTACTTCGATTATTTTACATATTTTTAATTCTGAAATGCCGAAATGTTATAACGATAACCAACCGCCTGATCGTGGCGCCGATGTATTTCGTTTAAGTCAACTAACACCACGCTCGCCACCGGCCGGTACCAGCAGACGTGCCCTTTACAATGAGCCGTCTCCAGCTTACGTTACACCCGAGATGAAACCTTTACCCGTATCTAGTGCGATTAATTCGTCACCATTAAGTGTCAGCGACGGCGGACAACCTAATTATTGTGAACTAGTTTCAGAGGCCTCCACATTTCTGTCAAAAATAAACGAACTTGTCAATGACCAGGGTTCACGTATGAATAACGCGAATAAAACGGCAATAATGGACTACACTCAACGCATTACTGCCATCGTATCATTACTAGCGTTAAAATCATCTTGCAATGAGACGAAACTAGCAAATATTGAACGGGAAATAAACCAAACTCAAGCTACACGGCCTTTAACCGATATTAAGAAACCATCGTACGCCGATAAATTAAAATTATCCAATGTCGTGCCACAAGTGGACGTACGTTCGTCACGCGCTCCCTGTGTAATCGCATATCCTACGGCCGAGCGTTCAGCTGACTACGCGTCGTCTTCAGCTACCAAACAGGCGTTACTGAAGGCAATTAAACCTATGGACGATGGTTTTCAAATTGTAGGCGTTAAAAAAGCCGCGAAATCGGGTGTCGTCCTTCGCGTCACAAATGAGAGGCAAATTAAAAAGTTAGAATCTGTCGATGCCATTAAAGCCGCGGGCTTACGTTTAGAAAAACCGAAAGGTAGACGACCGCGCTTACTAATCAAGGACGTTCCCATTTCTATGGAAGACAACGCGTTCCTTGTGGCACTTTACCGTCAAAATATCAAAGACGAAATGTCCCTTAAGGAAGACGATTTTATTAAAGCTACGAAAATTATTCGCAACCGAAAATTACAAAACGGGCGTAAATGGGTCGGTATCGAACTCGATCCCGAAGTGCGTGTTCATTTGCTAAACACCAAGGAAAAAATATTTATAAACTGGGCCAGCTGCCGCTTCTACGATGATTTGGAAGTAGTACGCTGCTCAAACTGTCAGGTACACGGACATGTCGCGAAATATTGTACGGAAAAAACACCTACGTGTGGTCACTGCACAGAAGGACATATTACGAAGTCCTGCCCAAATAAGGACAATCAAGATTTTAAACCTAAATGTGCGTCTTGTAAACGTTTTAAAAAACCATATGATCATCCTTGTGGCGCGTCAGATTGCCCCACTTACAAACTGAAGCTAGAACAACTGGTGCTCAATACTAACTATTAGAAATGGATAGTTTGAATATTGGGCAATTAAACCTCCATAATGATAGGGTTGCGACTTCAGAGTTAGATCGTATAGTTACGGAATATAATCTAGATATCGTGCTTGTACAAGAACAATACCAGAGTAGTCGCTTACGTAATAGGGTTGTACAATTGGACAACAAAGCACGAGCCGGCATTTATGTTGCAAGTTCCAAATTTACAGTGACGTCACTACAAAATCTCATGACGTCACACTGTGCTGTCGCAGAGGTCACATCCCCATCCTGTAGGGTATACATTGTGAGCTGTTATTTTCAATATTCAGACCCCGTTAGTCCACACTTACACCATCTTCGTCATGTCTTGCGGTCTCTTACGGGCCGTAAAACAATTATAGGAGCTGACGTGAATGCGTCATCTACTCTCTGGTATGGCAAATTTAGATACACCGATACGGACCGACGGTGTGCTATAGAAGATTTCATCGCTGAGATGAATCTGTCCATTCACAATACACCCGATGCACCACCAACTTTTTGCAGCCCTTTGGGCGAATCTTCTATTGACGTCACGCTTTCAAGTGCAGACGTCCGTTTGAATAGGTGGCGCGTTCTTCCGGACGCGTCATGTAGTGATCATCGCCTGATCGTGTATGAATTTGGATCGAGACTGTTGCAGGCTCCTCCCAGACAAAGTTATAATTTTAGATACAAATCTAAAGGCGCAAACTGGGAATTTTTCAGTTCTCTCTTTTCTTCGTGTGCCAGGGATTTCACTCGTAGACAATTAACCGCAGAAGAAGGCGCTGAACTAATGTCACATTCTCTTATATACTGTGCTGATGTAGCCCTAGGCCGAACATCCCTGCCTAATACTGAGAGATGTGACTGGTGGAACAATCACCTAGTGGAACTCCGCAAACGCTTTCGAAGGGCGCGCAGGAAGCATAATAAACTTAAAAAGTCACCTAACGTAGGAAGGGCCTTTGATGAATCTCTATCTGTACTGAAAGCTGCCAGGTCTCGCTACCGGATTGCAGTAGAAAAATCGAAAGACGCTTTGTTAAATAAGATTGTGGAAAGATTAGAAAGTGAAGGTCCATGGTCTCCACTATATCACGAGTTTAAAGCGAATCGATCAGTCGACTTAGCGTACATACAAAACATTAAAGTGAACGGTAAACACACTACGGGTATTGAGGAGACCACGGAAGTTTTATTAAATACGTTAATCCCAGACGATGACATCTCAGTCGACAGCGAACATCATAAACAAATACGTGCATGGGCCGCCGAGCCACCTCTCTCGCCTATGTCTGACCTTCCATCTCTTGCCGAGTTTATGAATACCGTTAGAACTCTTCCCCTCAACAAGGCTGCTGGCGAAGATAAAATATCAAATAAAATGATCAAAGAAGCTAGTCGAGCATCGGGCGACTCAATGTTAATAATTTTTAATCGTTGCATAACTGAAGGCATTTTTCCTCGTATATGGCGGCGCGGTTATATACGTATAATTCCTAAAGGCGGTGATAAGCCACCAGACGACCCGAAGTCATATCGACCAATCACCTTACTGCCTTCATTAGGCAAGCTCTTAGAACGTCTCATTGTTCCTCGTTTATTGCCGGGTGGACCAACGTTCAATCATAAACAATTCGGCTTCACTCACGGCAAATCAACTATCGACGCGGCCGTTGCGGTAAGACGTGTCATTAGCGCATCCGTTTTTAAATACGTACTAGGTGTCTTCTTGGATATCTCAGGTGCTTTCGATAACGCCTGGTGGCCAATGCTACTTCTTAAATTAAAGGCTCGTGGTTGCTATAGAAATATCTACCAAATCATACAGTCGTACTTTTTAAATGGCTCGACTAAATTGAAACTTGGTCACCATGCTGTGTCGAAACCACTGACGATGGGCTGCCCTCAAGGTTCGGTATTAAGTCCATATCTATGGAATTTAGGTTTTGACGATTTTCTCGAGTTACCTCTACCGAAAAATTGTCTACTGATCGGCTATGCAGACGACGGACTTTTACTTATACAATCGAACACAAGGGATGGTTTAGAGAAATTAGCGGAAACATGCCTCAATGATATATTCGATTGGGGTACACGAAACCGGCTTGCCTTCGCACCACAAAAAACATATCATCTTTTATTAAAAGGACATTTACAATCAGCGCCGCGTATAAAATTCAATAATATGACTGTCAAAAAGAAAGAATCAGTTTGCTATCTCGGCCTAGTCTTAGAAAAAAATTTTTCATTTATTGAACATATTAAAACTGTAGGCGAAAAAGCGAAACGGAATTTCTACGCGCTTACTAGAATATCCACATCTACTTGGGGCCTTCGTTTTAATACACTTAAAACCATATACATGGCCACATATTTGGGGTGTATTTGTTACGCTGCACCTGTATGGGCCGATAGGGCCACCATAGGGGCGGCTCGCCTTAAATTACTACAGAGCCAACGATTGGCCCTAATATTCTTATGTAAAGCCTATAGAACGGTTAGTACCGAGGCCTTACCAGTACTCGCGGGTGTACTTCCGGTTGATTTGGAGATTCAGAGACGAGCGTCAATGTATTACACCACAAAGGAAACTATGAATACAGATTTCCTTCTACCGCGCGACCGAAATAAAATTGCTAGATTGTTTGCACCACAATCCATTGTTTATGAGGAACTTTTAACTGAATGGCAAGAAAAATGGGATTCATCATCGAAAGGTCGTCATCTTTATCTATTTTTTCCATGCATCCGGGAGCGCCTGGAGAAGGTGTGGTTGGAGGTTGACCACTTCGTGGCCCAATTTTTAACTGGCCATGGCAACTTTAAAAGTAAATTATTTTCTTTTAAACTCGTACCATCACCATTATGTCAATGTTCCACATCTGACCACGAGTATGAACAATCAGCACATCACATTCTCTGGGAGTGCGATCTCTGGCGAAACGAGCGTAACCTTATGTTAAACAGTTTGCAAGTCACCTGTGGTGTAGTATACTATACGGACCTTGTAGCAACTCGAGAAAATTTCCGTGCGTTCATGCGTTTCTGCCATACCTACTGTAGCAATCAATCTTAACGCTCACATATAGGCCCCGTTAAGCTCTTCCGTATCCGTGGTGCCGTACTGCTGCGCTATCGTAGCTGTACTCCTGTTTACTTATTGGCTGACTAGTCATTTTGTTTTCCTGTCTCCCGCTTTGCCTAGGAGGGAAGTGGAATCTCTCTTTCCAACTCCTCCTCTTTAATCTTTTCTAATTAAATTTGTTGCGGGTCCCAAGACAATTAAAATCATATCCCGGGACTGCCTGAGGGTCAAACCTCGGTGTCATTTATGGAGACCATTGTGGATCCTGGCTTACAGGAGTTACAATGGTGGGAATGTGTGGTGGGATTAATCCCAAAAAAAAAAAAAAATATCAACGCAGGGCCTAAAATATAAGGGTTAGACACTTGAAAGTTTGCACAGAGGTTCCTTTTATAACGTAAGGGAGTACTAACAAAGGAATTTTCAAAATTCATCCCCTAAGAGTTACCCTACGGGGGTGCAAATTTAGTATGAAACTTTGTCGTTTTTGAAGTTATTCGAATAAAATTCAGTACGAAGATTCTTCATTGAAAGTTATGAAACACGCGCAAAATATTTTTTCAAAAATCATCCCTTAAGGGAGTGAAAGGGAGTTGCAGAGTTAGTATGAAAGTTCTATGATTTTCAAAATTATTTCAACCTCTATCACACATGATTTACGCGGACGAAGTCGCGGGCAAAAGCTAGTATTTCATAAACATGTTGTATACATTCTCCTCGTGGTGACGGAGTAAGAATACATTTCAACTCCCTTTCTCGTTGGCGTGGTTGTTTTAAGAGACCACGAAGGTATATAATATGTAGACTATATGCCTATACCAGAGAAGGAAAACTCGAAATAAAACTTGAAACATATAAACTGAGATGATGGAAATCACCATTACCCAGTTTTTGTAATTCCCATGTGAAAGTATGAGATGGCGTATTCCATCCATCCATCCATCCATCCATCAGTCTACAGACGTCCACTGCTAGACATAGGCCTCCCCACGAGAATGCCACTCGGAACGGTCCTGCGCCACTTGCATCCAACGGTTCCCTGCGACTTTGAGAATGTCGTCGGTCCACCTAATGCAGGGTCGTCCTACGCTGCGTCGTCCGATTCGTGGTCGCCACTCAAGAACTATTCTTCCCCAACGGTTGTCGGTTCAACGAGCGACGTGGCCTGCCAATTGCCATTCCAACGTGGTAATTCTTCTTCTTTTATTCTGCTATTCTTCTGATGGCGTATTACTAGGATCAAATATCTAAGATCATGGAAATACCATTCTTCTGATTACATCTCGGCTCATATTCTTCCAACTATTGAGCTCGAATCTATTTCACAATAGGAGGAAACATTTACCTTAATATACTATGCTGGTCAGACAAATTGTTATAGGGTTACTTTCGAGTTTTCCTTTTCTTGGATAGATGTTATTTCCATATATCCCTTAGACGTCTATTAGAACACCCACGGGCAAGAAAGGAGATTGTGAATTGTAACTATTACCTACTCCGTCACTACACAATGCGGACTTTATGAATTAAGAACAAAAACAAAATTGTTTCGTGTTAATAATATCGTCATGATGAAAATTTCACTTCTGTCGTGTATTTTTGAGCTCACACCAATGTTGTTTTCTTTTTATAAACAATATTCGTCGCATCGCATCGAATTTTAATTCTGCAATATGTTTAAAGATATAGCCACGGGTTCGAGTTTCAGATTGAGCAACATTTTAAAGAGTTTTCTGAGAGGAAAAATAGCTTAATCTAGCTCCTTATACAGACAGCTAGTTATAAAATATTATCAAAATCGGTGAAGTCGCTTTAAAAATTACCCGGAATAAACAGACAGAAAAAAATACAAACTTTTTATAGGCATAAGTATCGTGAAAATAACTGTACGAGCATGGAAAAATCTACAATTTTGATATATATATAAACAGATTCATTCACACTTCAATTTTTGTATCTATACCAATAAATAAAATTGGAGTGTCTGTTTGTAATGTCAAAATAATAGGCTTTTTTCATGCTCACACGGTTATTTGCACGACACCTATGCCTAAAATAGCAATTAAAAAATTTTTGTCTGTCTGTCTGTCTGTCTGTTTGTGCCGGGTAATCTTCAAAACGGCTGGACCGATTTCAAAAATTCTTTCACCAATGGAAAGCTATAATATCAGAGCGTAAACTAGGCTATATTTTATCCCGGTATTCCCACGGGAACGGGAACTACGCGGGTAAAACGACTATAACCTATAACCGAAGCGAAGCGAGGGCGGATTGCTAGTTAAGAATATAATTTTTATTCGTTAAGAAGATGAATTAAATTGGCCGTGTGGTGACCGAGTAAGAATACAATTCACCACTCCCTATCTTGCCTGTGGATGTCGTAAAAGACGACTGAGGGACACGCGTATAACATCTATACAAGAAACGGAAAATTAGAAATAAAACCCTATTCCCTCTTATAAAGAGACCTGAGCCCAACAGTGGGACAAATATGGACTGAGATTAGGGATGTAAAAAAATAATTGATTTTTATAATGATCGATTATTACAAAAAATTAATCGATTAATAATCGATTTTTACAATCGATTATCAAAATAATAAAAATCGATTATTAATCGATTTTTTATTATTCGAAATTCGATCGAAATTAATCGATTATTCACTGCCAGATTTCCTAAAAAAAAAGGTCATCATAATCCTGTTGGGAGAAAAAATCGATTTATTTTATAATCGATTATTTATTTTTAATTAATCGATTATTTTATAATCGATTTATTTTAAAGAACAAAATATCGATTATTTAAAAAGTCGATTATTTTCCCTCCAAATCACATCCCTAACTGAGATGATGATAAAGATGAAGCACATAGATGAAGGTCCATTTTACTTCTTACCTTACACTTCCTTCTTTTCTTATCACCCCTTCCTACACCTTTATGAACTGAAGACCGTTTGAACAACAAAAACAAAGGCTTATAGCAATCAACCATCTTACTTATCAGCGCCATCTGCAGTCAATTGTAACGGGCGCAGGTTATTAAAAATAAAAAAAACGTGTCGTGTCTTTTTTCGCCACAACTCACTCCCGCAAACGTGTCCTGACTATTTTAGATTCTATGATAAATTGTTTACTTTCACGCGATTGGTTTAAAAAATATATACTCGTAGATGTGACATTACGTAGAATAGTATTATCTTTGAATTTTCTTGCTGAATATTTTTTTAGAGTTACTTTAAGATCTGTTGTGGTCAGCAGATTTGTGAATTTAAATAAATAATCATCATCAATCCGTATGGTGATGGAGTAAGAATACAAATCACCACTCCCCATTATGCCCGTGGATGTCGTAAAAGACGACTAAGGGATACAATATGTATATAAGATCTATGCAAGAGATGGAAAACACGAAATAAAACCCTATCATCATCTCAGCCCACATGCGTCCCACTGTTGGGCTCGGGCCTCCTTCATAATGGAAGGGTAATTGACCTACTATACCCACTGGTCAGGCGTGTTGGTATAGGGTTTTATTTCGAGTTTTCCTTCTCTCGCATAGATGTTATATGCGTTTTATATCCCTTAGTCGTCTCGTACGATCACCCACGGGTAAGATAGGGGGTGGTGAATTGTATTCTTACTCCGTCACCACACGGAAAAATATAACAAATATAAAATAAAACCCATTAATAAATATAACAAATATAAAACATAACAAAAATATAGGAAAAATATAACAAATATAAAATAAAAACCCTAGATTGACCCGGACCAACTCCATCTGGTACCATTTGGGTCAACGATTACATTCCCAAGGAGGGTTGACGTCAGGCAGGCGGCCGGTCATAAAAGTCATTGCCGAAACTTCTTGCAATATGTCAAAACAGATGACATATTGCGTCGACCCCAAGTAATTGGGATAAGAGCAAGATGATGATGATGATAAAATAAAACCCATATACCAGCCTGTATGACCAGCATGGTATAGTAAGGTCAATTTCCCTTTTATTGTGGAGGAGGCTCGAGCCCAACAGTGGGACGTACATAGATGAGCTGAAATGATGATGATGATGGTTGCTCGAAAATTGCTGGAATTTCATACATGAATGGACCGGGGATTGACGAGTAGCGACAACAAAAATAATTAAAGAAAAAAAAACTTTTAAAAACAAGCTTTTATTATCTTATCTTATATCTTTAAACGAGCAATTCTTGTATATATACATATAGGTATATATATTCAGGATCTCGGCAACGGCTCCAACGATTTTGTTGAAACTTGGCACACTAGAGGATTCGGGTCCAAAAAATCGATCTAGCTCGGTTTTATTTATAGAAAATGTTGTTTTGTCAGTGTTTTTAGCAAAATAAACAATGACATTAAATTGTAAAAGAATATAAATTCAAATTTCGTTGGCAACGTCATGAGTTACGATAGCTCAGATGAGAAGGTGACAGGTTTTAATTTTGGTATTTTTTCAATCAAACAGCGTCGGTTCGAATCTCGGTGTTAATATTATTCTGTTTTTGTATTTTTTATATATTTTTCATTATTTATTTTTTATTTTTTATTAATATATATCTAAATAAATTCGATAAAAATATTCCGAGCGAAGCTCGGTCAACCAGATATTATCTTAAAACGAGCAATATTATATCTTGTATATATATATATATATATATTCAGGATCTCGGAAACGGCTCCAACGATTTTGTTGAAACTTGGCATACTAGAGGTTTCGGGTCCAAAAAATTGATCTAGCTAGGTTTTATTTATACAAAATGTTGTTTTGTCCGTGTTTTTAGCAAAACAATACAATGACATTAAATTTTAAAAGAATATGAATTCAAATTTCGTTGGGAAGTTGGCAGGTTCTAATTTTGGTATTTTTGGCATTCAAACAGCGTCGGTTCGAATCTCGGTGTTATTATTATTCTCTTTTTGTAATTTTTTATATATTTTTCATTATTTATTTTTTATTTTTTATTAATATATATCTAAATAAATTCGATAAAAATATTCCGAGCGAAGCTCGGACAACCAGATATTTTGTTATTAAAATGAACTAAAAAGTTAAAAATCCAGGTCTATCATCAGACCCTGGTTACCACATAGTATCAAAGTACTCGTCAAGACGAATTAAATGAGTCCAAATTCGATGGGGTTGCGTCGTTTAATTACCGAGTTCCTATGGCCAGCTTCCAGGTCCATCATCACATCATCTCTATGTCATAATAATATTGCATTGTCATCCGATTTATACATGTATGCAAAATTGCCGCTCAATCAGAACCTGGGAAGTGGATCAAATTTAACTTGCAAGATTTGATTACAGACAATGGGACAGGTGAAACTAAATAAAAGCCTGTAAAAAGGACAGCAATAATCTTCTATGAAACTTATAATCTTTTGTAGGTAACCCGCATAATAGGCAACCCGCCCGACTATAAGCGTGGTGATTATGGCATTAAAAAAGTCTTTGAAAAAGTTAGCATTAAATATGCTAACTTTTTGAGTTTTTCATTTCTTGTAACGATGATATACCTTTGTACTATATATCTATACCAATAAATAAAATTGGAGTGTCTGTTTGTAATGTCAAAATAATAGACTTTTTTCATGCTCACACGGTTATTTGCACGACACCTATGCCTAAAATACAGTTTAAAAATTTTTTGTCTGTCTGTCTGTCTGTCTGTTTGTTTCGGGTAATCTTCAAAACGGCTGGACCGATTTCAAAAATTCTTTCACCAATGGAAAGCTATAATATCAGGGCGTAAACTAGGCTATATTTTATTCCGGTATTCCCAAGGAAACGGGAACTACGCGGGCAAAACGACTATAACCTATAACTGAAGCGAAGCGAGAGCGGGTTGCTAGTTTTTTAATAATTATATATCACCCTAACTCATATAAGTCCCACTATTGGGCTCGGGCCTCCTCCACAATGGGAGTGAAATTGATCTACTACCTACCACGCTGTCAAACGGGTTTTATGTCGAGTTTTCCTTCACTTACGCAGGTGTTATATGCACATCATTTCCCTTGACGTCTTTTACGATACCCACGGGCAGGACAGAGGGTAGTAAATTGTATTATTACTCCGTCGTTACACGAAAATTATTTATGCATTTCTATATTTTATAATCTTTGTACAATATTTGTTAGACGTTCCCCGTAGTGGGGGGAGTGGGCGCACAGATGCGCGCGCGCAGTCGCCGCTGTGACGAGTCTTGACAGACATAAATCAATTGTCAAAGCATCGGTGGTAATCTCGAGTAATGGACGTTATCATAATATTGATACAATTAATATTTGTCATTAATTTTGTAGTATTTTTTTTTAAAAGAGAACTAATTCTTACTATGTGAAATTCATTGTCCTCAATATGTGTCATGGTCGTAAAAAAGATTAAATTAAATTTAACATATGATCATTGTAGGATTTAGTGTTAAACAGAACGTCTCTTGGACAACCAACCAAAATGGACTGCTTAGTTGTCGTTTATGGTTGTAATAACATTGGAGAATAGATTTTTTGGCTTCCAATTTGCCCAGTGATGAACCACAAATGCAATATCTTTCACTTTTTCAAGCCTAAACGTATTTATAATAAAAGACTATTGAAAATACATATTGATGGAAGACATATGAAAGTCAGTCCAGTCAAAATGTGCAGGCCTGGTTCAAATCCTGGTTCTGGTGTTATTAAATAATCGTCTAGAAAGAAAGAAAAAAAGAAAGAAATTTTATTCTGTAAACCTCACACAATATAGACAACAACGAAAGAAATAAGAACTACTAACTAAAGACAAGGAGTTGAAATATGTGAGGCCAAAATATGGTGCCCATCTCAGCTTATGGTACAGTAAATATGATACTATACCGCTGATATTCTGATGGGCCAGTACAATCAAGTCGCGGAAGCAACAATATATGCAAAACAAATATATTTAAAAAAAGTTAAACAGTAATATTTGAAATAGTAACATTAAATTAAGAATGAAATAAATTAATACTATACTATATCATATTCTAGTTTGCAAAAAAAATATCATAATTATCACATAGAATAGCTTAAGTAAAAGAAACAAATTATTTAATAAAGACATAGAATATAAAATAAAATAAACATTAATAGTATAAGAAGAAACCGAAAGTACATAAATCTTGTGGTTAGCTAGAAGGAGTCCTTGATGAAATAGAACGAGAAATAACTACAGTAAATTTGTGGTCTGTATACAGAATATTAAGGTATCAATTTTTGATTTTCAAGTAGGATTAGCTTAAGTCTTTTTTGGAAAACCCTAGTAGCTTTTGAATGCAATAAAGGGGGTTGAAGTACATTCCAACAATGACTTGCTGCAAACCTAAAGCTACCGCGGAAGGCAGTAGTTCGATGTTTCTGAGTATTCATCAGGTACGTTGATGCTCTAGTTATGTAACTATTATTTTTTCGTGAACAGCTTATCTTCTCATAAAGATATATAGGTTTTTTATGAGAAGCAATAAGTTAACAATAAGTCTAAGAATATCAGCAGCGAGCAACTTTTGGATAAAATGTGTAGACGGCTATTTTAGCACGTTTTAATTTTTATACTCAAAAGAGTTACACGTTCTTCAAACAAAGAAATAATTACACTATACATTTTTATTATTTCTTATCAATTAAAGCCTGAAACTAAGTCTGTAAAGTTTTATCTTTTGGTTATATGATGTATTTGAATAGAGTTTACATCACATAACTGAAACTATAATACGAAAATAATTACTTGTTTGTCTTATCCATACTAATATTTCCCACTCAAACAGCAACGGGCACAGCTTAATAAGTCCAAATGGCGTCGGCGACAACAAAACTCTGTTGTACCACGTTGAGCCGTGGGAGCAGATCGATCGCTTCAAGTGGTGGCATGTGTTTGATTGGACCGTCAGCTTGTAACCTCGTACTTCAGAACGATTACTAACATATCTCGCCATCATAATGTCTTTTACGAGCGCTAAGACTTTACATATATACTTATTAGCCCTTCTCATTGCCACATGAAATAGAACGAACGTTGTTGCAGAAGATTATTGTGCTGTGTGGTAGCGGCTTCGAATACTACCAACCCTTGCTTTGCTCGTGGGTGTCGTAAAAGACAACTAAGAGCCCTAGATTGACCCGGACCAATTCTATCTGGTACCATTTGGGTCAACGATTACATTCCAAAGGAGGGTTGACGTCAGGAAGGCGGCCGGTCATAAAAGTCATTGCCGAAACTTTTTGCAATATGTCAAAACAGATGACATATTGCGTCGACCCCAAGTAATTGGGATAAGAGCAAGATGATGATGTTGTTGCAGAAGAGAACGTTGGAGAATTTCTTCTCTAATTTATCTTTCCGTATGGTGCCGAAGTAAAAATACAAATCACCATTTCGTGGATGTCGTAAAACACGACTAAGGGATATAATACGCATATAACATCTATGCAAGAGAAAGAGAACTCGAAATAAAACCCTATACCAACCTGTCTAACCAGCATCGTATAGTAAGGTCAATTTCCCTCTTATAGTGGAGGAGATTCTAGCCCAACATTGGGATCTATATGAGCTGAAATGATGATGACGAATTTGTCTTAACTGTATATTTCAAAAATCCCAAGCAATGCTATTTTAATTAATTTATTCCGTAGTGCGACGTTGGCTACTAAAAAAATAACCTACGTACATGAAATTTTAAGAAAAAGTTTATTTTCTTCTATTTATGGATTTCAATAGATAGATCTCTAATAATCATTTTTTCCTTGCAAAACAAGTTTTTATAATTATCCCAGTATATCAATAAATCTCAATAATTTAAATAATAATATAATTAATATTTATTATTATTTCCATTTTAAAATAAGAATGGATTTCCGCAATGTATCGCCATATAATCAAATATAATTAATAAATAAACAAAAAAAAAAATAAAATAATGATTTCTGATGTATACGCTAGTATTTCACATTTTCAATTGCGTTCATGGTCACGGAGAACGCTGCAATGTGTTCAAAACGTCGGGCAATCAAAAATCAAATACAAATGCGATAAAATTCGTAAAATTGTTTTATTTAAAAAAATAAAATTAAATAATTATTAACAGTAACATATAACTCTCTGTTACGCCCGAGCCTCCTCCACAACAAGAGGGATATTATTGATATTTATCTACTAAACCACGCTGGTCTGGCGTGTTAGTAGAGGGTGTTATTTCGTGTTTTCCTTCTGTTGCATAGATGTTAAACACACATTTAATCCCTCAGTCGTCTTTTACGATATCCACGAGCAAGAGAGGCAAGTGAATTGTATTCTTACTCCGTCACCACACGGAAAGAAATTATTTACTTTATATTTGGCGCAATAGCTCTCATAATTTCTGTAAGTGAAGAAACTTAATTCGCTTACTTCACCTAGATTAAGTATTGCCTATATCCTGTCGCGAAGATATATAAATCTAAATCCATTCATCAAAATGTTAATAATAGGTAAATATTTAATTAAAGATGATTGTAGGATAGAAATTTCTAGTCGAAAGTTTGTTCACAAGTAATTCAAGGTCCTCCAAAGTTGTGGTAAAAACTTTTTACTAGTTACATTGACGTTCAACTTTCTAACAAAAATAACTCTTATTCTAGCAGTTTTATGTTATTCAACATTCTTAGAGAATTATATAGAGAATATATAGAGAATTATATTTTAATCTGACGACTATATATAGAATTGTAATGAACAATCGTTTTCAAATATATTATCAAAATACACCAATTCACCCGTGTGGTAATGCGATAAGAATACAATTTACCGCTTGTTCATGGATGTCGTAAAAATGACTTAAGAATATAATATGTATATAACATCCATGCAAGAGAAGGAAAACTCCAAAAAACCTATACTAACCTGTCCGACCAGCACGGTAAAGCAGGTAATTTCCCTCAAATTGTGAAGGAGGCTCGAGCCCAGCAGTGGGATGTATATGAGATGAAATGATATATTTTCATTCAGAATCATAATTTCCCTTATCTCTATGGATCAAGCCAATAAATTGTAAAGAGAATGAAGGAATACATTTCTCTAATGGGTTAATCAAAGTTTATTATCTATCTAAATCCAATCCATCTGTATCAGCGGATTGGTGCACAGATCTTCATAAGATAGAACCAAATAAGTTTCGCCCATGAGACAATAGAACTACTGTCAACTCTCCCAAACATTTAAATTCACATTTTTTTTAATATGGTCTCATCAGATCGCCCTAACGTTTTGAAGCAGCAAAAGGCATTTTATTCCATAATCCGTCATAACGTACCTCTCTATTAACATTTGGACTGATCATCAATATGGAGCCTTTGTCTTAGGTGGACTATCCGGACCAATAAATCCACTCTGGTCGAATAATTGACATATGATTTTCCTTTTCTGGAGGTGATTTCCGTGCATTGACGAAGAAATATACAATTCTTCGCTGATTGCCCGAGGGTATCGTAAAAGACGACTAAAGATTACAATATGTAGATAAGGTATAGACCTTATCTAGGTTTATCCTTATCTAGGTTTTATTTTCAGGTTGCCTTCTCTTGCATAGGCAAGAGAAGGCAACCTGAATACTAGTCCGTTGTTATACTAGTCCGTTGATCAGTGTATTATAATAAGTCAATTTCCCCCCCAATATGGAGGAGGCTCAAGCCCAGTCATCATCATCATTTCAGCCTATCGCCGTCCACTGCTGGACGTAGGCCTTCCTCATGTTACGCCACAATGTGCGGTCCTGTGCAGCCTGTATCCAACGACGCCCAGCAACTTCCACCAGGTCGTCGGTCTATCTAGTGGGGGGGCGTTCGATACGTGGTCGCCACTCAAGAACCTTTCTTCCCCAGCGCTTGTCGGTTCGTCGAGCGATGTGGCCTGCCCATTGCCACTTCAGCGTGCTAATTCTTCGTGCTATGTCGGTTACATCCGTTCTTCTGTGGATTTTCGTATTCCGGATTCTCGCAGAGAAATCCCGAGCGTAGCCCGCTCCATAGTACGCTGAGCGACTTTGAACCTTGTTATGAGGCCTACATTTAAGGACCACGTTTCCGTGCCGTAAGTCATCACTGGTAACACACACTGGTCGTAGACCTGTGTTTTGAGACACTGAGGTATGTTGGACGAGAAGATCCTCTTAAGTTTCTCGAACGCTGCCCAACCGAGTTGGATTCGTCGGCTGATCTCTTTCTCGAAATTGGATCTACCTAACTGGACTGTTTGTTCTAGGTGAACATAATGATCGACAACTTCGAGAATCGCATTGCCAACTAGGACCGATACAGGAATGACATGGGATGGATACTAGTTAGGATGCTAAGATCGTTGAGCATGGGTCCTCCATGGATTCTGCCATGACGACGATATCATCTGCAAATCGAAGGTGAGTGATGTATTCGCCGTTGATATTGATGCCGAGTCCGGTCCAGTCTAAGAGTTTGAAGACATCTTTGAAGACATCCAGTGCAGTGGTGAACAGTTACGGAGAGATGACATCTCCCTGTCTCACGCCTTTCTGCAACTGGATCGGTTTCGTACTCTTATCCCGAATAGCCCAAGCCCAGTAGTATGACATATATAAACTATAGTTATGAAGGTATCTTAATTGTGATGAACTTGTTATACCATGCTGTTCAGCCAGGTTGGTATTGTAGGGGGCATTTCCCTCCCTTGTGGAGGAGGCTCGAGCCCAACAGTGGGACGTGTATGAGCCGTAATTATGAGGGAAATTGACCTTACTATACCATGCTGGTCAGACAGATTGGTATAGGGTTTTGTTTCGAATTTTCTTTATCTTGCACAGATGTTATATGATTACTATATCCCTTAGTTGTCTAGACATCCACGGGTTAGACAGAGAGTGCAGAATTGTATTCATATTCCGTCACCATATGGTAAGTCATGATTATTGTCAAGATATTCTTGGAAAAGGAAGAGAAGTAGAGACAGCACGGTCTAGGAAACAAGATGGCTATATAATAAACGTAATAACAAAATTGAATAACAAGCAAAAAAATCTAAAACCAACAACTGATAGTCCAAAACTTATGACCAACTCATTAAGCGGAACACCACTTAATCGATCGAAAGGTTAATCTCTGACTGAATTGTACCTTATACTATGGTGATAAGGGCGATGGTCTGTTGGAAGGGTCCCCCCCTCCGTCTGAAATATGAGTGGTGCCGTCACGGCAGCAGTGATTGATGTGTGCTGACTGACGTGTGCGAGGCACGGGGAGTGCCCGGAGTGTGGTCCAAGTGGAAGCCACAGCGGGTACTGTTTCAACAGCATATGCACATTGTTGAGAATTTTTGATATCGGTTATAGTTGAATGCAAATAAAATCAAAAAATTATACGAAAAGAGAAAAGATTTCAATTTCTGTGTGAAGTCTACAGATTACGCTTTAGGCAAAAAATTCAACTAAAGCGTAATATGTAGACTTCACAGCAATTCTTTTGAGAAACTTACAATACCAATAGTGATCACTAACCTGCTTATCAAATAGCTGATAATGGCATGACTGTACATTGAGAACTCCTAGATTCAAAAGTGAATGCGACATGGTTCATGCTCGAGAGATATTTCTATTTATAAAAGAACTCTGTAAAATAAGGCAACAACACAATGTGATTAGAACTTCTTATTTGCCCGTGATAATCGTAGAAACCAGCTGTGTAATTACTAGGACAATAGGACACTTCTAAAAACTCCTATCCGTGTGGTGACTGAATAAGAATACAATTCACGAATCCCTAACTTGCCCCTGGGTGTCGTAAAAGACGACTAAGTGATTAGGGGCTTTATAATAATATTCAAATAACGTGTGTGCAAACGAAGAAATTTCAAAATAAAACCCTATACCAACATAGCTGATCAGCATGGTATAATAGGTCAATTTCCCTCCTTAGGGAGAAGGCTTGACCCCAGCAGTGGGACATGTATGAGCTCCGACGACGATGATGACGACGAATATTTATAAGCTTGTAACTTAACACCATACCGTATTAAAGTTTACTTGGAACACATAACCATGGCTATTACAATTTTGACCTGGACTCTTTAAGTTTCAATTTTCAACCGCATATTGATTTAATACGACAGCCCCGGACGTATATTTATAGTATATTTGATCGATCTTGTTTTACCAGGTGCTAATCGAATGATGCATTGTATGGTTGCCAGGAATAAATCTAAGCTCATGAATTTATTAAGCTAAAAATAGTGATTAACTGCTTTGTAATTGGTGGGAAGTTGTAACATAGATTTAGATGGTGAACTGCGATCCGTAGCCGTAGACGGCCACTGTTAAATACAGATTTTGCCGTAAAAATGCTACACACGGACTAAAGTACTAAAAATAACTAAGACTCAAGTACTATTAGATACACCGATAGATTAAAGTACTAATTTATATATAAACGGACTAAAGTACTAAAAATAACTAAGACTAAAGTACTATTAGATACACCGATAGATTAAAGTACTAATTTATATATAAACGGACTAAAGTACTAAAAATAACTAAGACTAAAGTACTATTAGATACACCGATAGATTAAAGTACTAATTTATATATAAACGGACTAAAGTACTAAAAATAACTAAGACTAAAGTACTATTAGATACACCGATAGATTAAAGTACTAATTTATATATAAACGAACTAAAGTACTAAAAATAACTAAGACTAAAGTACTATTAGATACACCGATAGATTAAAGTACTAATTTATATATAAACGAACTAAAGTACTAAAAATAACTAAGACTAAAGTACTATTAGATACACCGATAGATTAAAGTACTAATTTATATATAAACGGACTAAAGTACTAAAAATAACTAAGACTAAAGTACTATTAGATACACCGATAGATTAAAGTACTAATTTATATATAAACGGACTAAAGTACTAAAAATAACTAAGACTAAAGTACTATTAGATACACCGATAGATTAAAGTACTAATTTATATATAAACGGACTAAAGTACTAAAATAACTAAGACTAAAGTATTGTTAGATACACCGATAGATTAAAGTACTAATTTATATATAAACGGACTAAAGTACTAAAAATAACTAAGACTAAAGTACTATTAGATACACCGATAGATTAAAGTACTAATTTATATATAAACGGACTAAAGTACTAAAAATAACTAAGACTAAAGTACTATTAGATACACCGATAGATTAAAGTACTAATTTATATATAAACGAACTAAAGTACTAAAAATAACTAAGACTAAAGTACTATTAGATACACCGATAGATTAAAGTACTAATTTATATATAAACGGACTAAAGTACTAAAAATAACTAAGACTAAAGTACTATTAGATACACCGATAGATTAAAGTACTAATTTATATATAAACGGACTAAAGTACTAAAAATAACTAAGACTAAAGTACTATTAGATACACCGATAGATTAAAGTACTAATTTATATATAAACGGACTAAAGTACTAAAAATAACTAAGACTAAAGTACTATTAGATACACCGATAGATTAAAGTACTAATTTATATATAAACGGACTAAAGTACTAAAAATAACTAAGACTAAAGTACTATTAGATACACCGATAGATTAAAGTACTAATTTATATATAAACGGACTAAAGTACTAAAAATAACTAAGACTAAAGTACTATTAGATACACCGATAGATTAAAGTACTAATTTATATATAAACGAACTAAAGTACTAAAAATAACTAAGACTAAAGTACTATTAGATACACCGATAGATTAAAGTACTAATTTATATATAAACGAACTAAAGTACTAAAAATAACTAAGACTAAAGTACTATTAGATACACCGATAGATTAAAGTACTAATTTATATATAAACGGACTAAAGTACTAAAAATAACTAAGACTAAAGTACTATTAGATACACCGATAGATTAAAGTACTAATTTATATATAAACGGACTAAAGTACTAAAAATAACTAAGACTAAAGTACTATTAGATACACCGATAGATTAAAGTACTAATTTATATATAAACGGACTAAAGTACTAAAATAACTAAGACTAAAGTATTGTTAGATACACCGATAGATTAAAGTACTAATTTATATATAAACGGACTAAAGTACTAAAAATAACTAAGACTAAAGTACTATTAGATACACCGATAGATTAAAGTACTAATTTATATATAAACGGACTAAAGTACTAAAAATAACTAAGACTAAAGTACTATTAGATACACCGATAGATTAAAGTACTAATTTATATATAAACGAACTAAAGTACTAAAAATAACTAAGACTAAAGTACTATTAGATACACCGATAGATTAAAGTACTAAT
Source organism: Lymantria dispar (assembly GCA_032191425.1). Lineage (NCBI taxonomy): Eukaryota > Metazoa > Arthropoda > Insecta > Lepidoptera > Erebidae > Lymantria > Lymantria dispar. The sequence goes on along the minus strand of CM063444.1, from coordinate 2,410,276 downwards.
TTATATATAAACGAACTAAAGTACTAAAAATAACTAAGACTAAAGTACTATTAGATACACCGATAGATTAAAGTACTAATTTATATATAAACGAACTAAAGTACTAAAAATAACTAAGACTAAAGTATTGTTAGATATACCGATAGATTAAAGTACTAATTTATATATAAACGAACTAAAGTACTAAAAATAACTAAGACTAAAGTGCTAATGGATACATAGATAGGCTAAAGTATTAAAAATAATTAAAACTAAAGTACTAATGGATATACAGAAAGGCTATAGTATTAAAGAATAACTAAGACTAAAATACTAATGGATGCGTAAACACACTAAAAAGTATTAAAAATAACTAAGACTAAGGTACTAATGGATGCACATATAAAGTACTCAAAAATAACTAAGACTAAAGTACTAATAGATACACAGACAGACTAAAATACTAAATAAAAATGTTTTCACTTTTCTTGATCTAATAATAGTTTCCATATTAGTTTTTCTGCAATATCTATAATGTACAGACATCCTGTAACAATTTTATTATATGTAGAAATATACAGATTTAATAGGGCCGATATCCCATTATCGTTAACCACACTTGGAAACTAGAGACTATCATTGCGAATTTCCTAAGTATTTATAACAAAATAGACACTTGTACTATTGTTAGGTATATCATTAAAGGCATTCTAATTATGTTACTCATCTCATTTTACATTGTCTGTGCTTAATCTTCTTTCAAAATAGTCGGCAATTGACCTACTATACCAAACTGAGTAGTTGGTATTTTTTTTTTTTTTTTTTTTATGGGTGGGCTATGCGTATGCGCACGCGCGGTCCAATCCATCCGGGGCGATGAAAGGACGGCGCGCGGGCCCATAACCCACCCGTACCCCACGTCACCTTATTGTTGGGCCGACCACCGGAGCAGATGTGACTTGTCGTCAGTGGTCGGCCCGACGGAATATCCTTTCGGGTAACGTCACCTCTCGACGTCCTGGGACATCGGTCGCCGTCGCGCGGTCAGCCTCTCTGCGGGTGACGGACAATTCCCCGGTGCGATCACCCGCGGCCTCGGCTAGGGCGGCATTAGGCGCAGATACTCGCGCCTGCGCCGCCCGAGTCGCCGGCGGCGGAACGTGTCGCTGAATAGGAGCTCTACTCGCACACGATCCGCCGCCTCCTTCCGTGAGATTACAGCCTCACAGAAGGCGGCGACCGCGTCCCAGTTCCTGACGTTGTCGAGCATCTCCCTGGCGATGGTCGGCAGCGTCAGGTCGGCACCGATAATCGCGACGAGTTCACGGCGCTCCCCCTCCCACGCAGCACACACCTCGAGCGTGTGCTGCGCCGTGTCCTCGTCGCAATTGCAGTGGTGGCAGGACGGTGTGCTCTCCCTCCTGACAATCTTGTGCAGGTACTTCGCGAAGCAACCGTGCCCCGTAAGCACCTGCACCAGTCGGAAAGAAAGCACCCCGTGCGTCCGCTCCAACCACTCCATCAGCACCGGCCGGAAGGCCTCGACGGTCCTGACACCGTACCGAGGACTCTCCAGCCGGACTGCCCAACGGGCAATGACTTCCCGGCGGGCGTCGACCCGCCAGGCGGTGACCTCTTTGATGGAGACCATACCGCCGCGGGCGCGCGTCTCCGACACCCGCCGATAAATGTCGGCGAGCATCTCCGCCTCCAGGTCCCACGGGGGGGTTCCGGCCAGGAGGCACGCTGCCACCGTCGCCACCGTGCGGTAACCACGTATGGCCCTGATCGCCATGACCCTTTGTGGTCGCCTCAAGAGGGCCCTCAGCCGGACGGTCAGGGACCCCGCCCACACCGCTGCGCCGTACAGGGCCATCGACCGGATAAACTGAGTAGTTGGTATAGGGTTTTATTTCGACTTTACGTTCTTTTGAATAAGAAGTATGAATATATTCCTTAGTATTTTACGAGGCCCATGGGCAAGTGATTGGGTGATGAATTGTATAATTATTTCATCAGCCCACTGATTTATTAATTTACCTATAAAATATTGTCTCTGTTTAATGTTAATTATTAATTTTCATAATGATTTCTGATGTTTACGCGAGCATTACACATTTTAAATAAAACTACTTACAGATTTTATGGCGTTTGTATTTGATTTTTGATTGCCCGACGTTTCGATCACTTTACAGCGTTCATAGTCACGTGACCATGAAAATCCGTAGTTTTATTTACAATACTAATATTCAAATAATGTCAAATCTTCTGTAACATTTCTATCATAAAATATTTTCAGCTTTTCAAATAATTTAATTAATTGTCTCGTCAAATAAACCTTAAACCTAAGTGAATCGCGAAAATACAGAGAACCAATTACATTTAATTATATTTCTGTAACTTTAAGATTACGAGTTTTTGATAAATATGAATTTTACAGAACTGCATAGGTAGATCAGTGTTTAGTGCGTCCATTTAATTTAGTAAAATAAATTAAAAACACTGTAAACTCTTCCGTAAAGTGTAAAAATGTGTGTAAAGTTCTTGCCTGGATTTATTCCTTGATACTGCTAAGGGTTTTCTTTAAAAATATCTTTTTTTTTGTCGAGTATCAATCACAAAAACTACCGTAAAATCGAAAAAATCCACCATTAAATAACGCGCTTTGAAATTTTAAAATCTATTCGACTCATATACCTGCTGGGCTTGAGGACAATTTTCCTAATCACCAGGTTGTTAGCTCGTTCAATAGAGTCAGCATGATACGAGGTGGCTCGTTAATCATTTTAAACAAAATGATGAAATTTAAGGAAAGAAATGATATTGTGAGGCTCTCTATTGAACGTGTTATTGAAATTGCCTGTATTGAGTCTGAGCAGTTCATAGTTGTGTGCGTATACAAACCTCCATGTTCACCATATGATGATTTTGAGAGACAGTTGGAGGATATTGTGTTCAAAATCTCTGCTAGTAATAAAACTCTTGTGATCTGTGGTGATTTTAATATAAACTTATTGGAAAAAAATAATATTACACAAAAATTTATAACTTTGATGAAATCTTATAATTTGTATAATGCTTTCTTGGAACCTACTAGGATAACTGCTGGGAGTGCAACTTGTATAGATAATGTCTTTATAAATGCTAAGCCAATTAGTAAATACATCTTAAACACACTGGATTCGGATCACTGTGGACAACTTGTTGTACTGCCTCGAACTAATAGGATTCAACGAGAAAGTGTTACCTTTATTCCTATGAATGTCAGCCGTTTAGAAAACTTTAGGGACAACCTGAGTATGAGAGTGCCGCTGTTGCCTATTCATGACAACCCAGATGAGTTATATACATCTCTATCTCACATAATCAATACTGAATTTAATAAAATATTCAAACCCAAAATATTGACTTTTGGGGTTCCTGCTGGTTTTAGTGAATGGGCTACTCCTGGTATTTACAAAAGCAGAAAAAGGTTATATGATCTTTATCATGAAAAATCTTATAACCATTATCCAGTATTTTTGGAATATGTAAAGAACTATTCCAAAATATTTAAACGTGCCTGTTCCTGTGCAAAATCTATTTATCTGAGAAATAAAATTAAAAAATCAGGTGATATAATTAAAATGACTTGGAATGTGATAAATAGTGAAACTGGTAGGAATACTGCACGCAAGAAAGACTTTAGTTTAAAGATAGGTGATAAGAATGTGAAAGTAGATAAAGAAGTGGCGGCTGAATTTGAAACCCATTTCACAAATGTGCCTGTACTGATTACAAAATCATTAGTGTCATCTCCTATTATAGCTGAATCGCTCCTTAAGCAATGTATTGTAAAATGCGACATAACCTTTGAATTTTCAGATGTCACTGTGAAAGATATTTTACGCTCTTTTAAATCCCTTAATATTAAAAAAACAGTTGATCTGTGGGGTTTATCAGTAAAGACAGTTAATTATATAATTAATATTATTGCCCCCCACTTGACTTCTGTGTTTAATGGTTGTGTTGCTCGAGGTGTGTTTCCTGAGCTCATGAAAATGAGTAGAGTAATTCCTTTGTTTAAATCGGGTAGTATGTCAGATGTTAATAATTTTCGACCGATATCCATACTACCTACACTTAGTAAAGTATTTGAGAAAATTATACTTGTTCAGATGTTGAGTTATTTTAACAACCATGGTATTTTTCATAAAAATCAATTTGGTTTTACTAAGAATTGCTCTACTATTGATGCGGGTGTAGAATTATTAAAAAACATTTTTTCAGCCTGGGAGGAATCGCACGAGGCTTTGGGCATCTTTTGCGATTTATCTAAGGCATTTGATTGCGTAAACCACGAAACTCTCATCAAGAAATTACACCACTATGGGATCAGGAAAAACGCTCTGGAACTTATAATTTCCTACCTAAGCAACAGAATTCAGAGAGTCGATGTTAACGGTGCACGATCATCTGGTTCTGTTATCAAAATGGGCGTTCCGCAAGGGTCAATACTGGGGCCATTTCTGTTCCTTGTATATATCAATGACTTACCCTATTATGTAGGGGACAATCAAAACATTGTGTTGTTCGCAGATGATACCTCTTTACTGTTTAAGATTAAGCGACAAATGCTCAACTATGACGATGTGAACAATGCACTGTCTAACGTTGTTCATTGGTTTCATTCTAATAATTTAGTTCTAAATGAGACAAAAACTAAATGTATTAAATTTACTACTCCCAATGTGAGACAAGTGGAAACCAATGTTCAAATGAATGGGGTGGCTCTGGACCTTGTGGAATCAACCACCTTTTTAGGCATCACTATAGATAATAGACTCCAATGGGGGCCTCATATTGAGAAACTGTCAAATAGGCTCAGCTCAGCGGCTTATGCGGTAAAAAAAATTCGCGCATTAACCGATGTTGAAACAGCCAGAATAGTTTATTTCGCATACTTTCATAGTCTCATGTCATACGGCATATTACTTTGGGGCTGCTCCGCGGAATTGAATAGAATTTTTATTCTACAAAAAAGGGCGGTCCGCGCGATATATAATTTAGGCCCAAGAGTGTCACTAAGAGAGAAATTTAAAGAGATGAATATTCTGACTGTTATATCTCAATATATATACGAAAATGTATTTTATGTAAAGAAAAATATCGGTAACTTTGAAAAATATAGTGACATTCATCATGTAAATACTCGGAATAAGGATAAATTAGTTGTACACAGTACTCGTCTTCAACGAGTTAACAGATCCTTCATGGGGCAATGTATACGCTTCTACAACAAATTACCTATTAATATTCGAGATATGCCAGTTAAAAAGTTTAAAAAAGCAATCAAGAGTAGATTTTGTAGAAAAGGTTATTATAAAATCTCGGATTATCTTGATGATAATACAGACTGGTTATGAGCAGCTCCTCATTCAGGCATTTTCTCATTATTTCAAAAGGTGTTACATACATGTTTATTCTGTTGCTGTTAATATAATTGTAAAGCGTAGCGTGTTTTGCCAAACGAATTTGTTGTTTAATCTGTGTTTTATGTTTGTGGCCCATGGTATTGGTCATGCTCACTGAAGGGTCTGCTTGCGGTAGCTACGAGGAGCGGGTCACTCCCTTCCCTCCATTGTGGTTGAGGGGAGTGATGGCTGCTCTAGTGGTTAACTCGTGATCGGGTGCCGCTTGCGGGATCTGGTCCAGCCATGGTACTTTTTCGTTATATATAATAACTGTATTGTATGATGATTCGAAAGGCATCACACTGGAGCTATTAATAGACATGTTGTTGTATATTATCTTATTAAAAAAAAAAAATAGTAAATGAATAAAAAAGAAGACAAGCCCACTGAGTTTCTTGCCGGATCTTCTCAGTGCGGTCGCGTTCCGATCCGGTAGTAGTGTAAGGTAAAAATGTAAAAAAGTGACCATATGTAAGTGCCCTCGCGGGGTTTATGCATAATAAAGTATTTGAATTTGAATTTGAATTTGAATACGAGGGAAATTGACTTTACTATACCATAGGTACTGGTCAGACAGGTTGATACAGCGTTTCGTTTCGAGTTTTTCTTCTCTTGAGTTCTCTTTTCTTTCTTTTAAGATCTATTTTCTAATAAAAAAGAATTTTGTTTAATATTCAAAAGATTCAAAGTCTATATATATCTCATGATAAGAGTTGTCACCGTTATTTAATTTAAAATCCACAAGTTAAATAACAAATCTACGAACTGACAATGGAAGGTGAAGTTGGAAATGAAAAGACGTTGAGATAAAGTCGGCTGTCGATCGGCTGTCACTCAGCACAGCTCGGCGGCGCGACGCGAATGGACAAACAGATATTTATCTATATTCATCGACATTATTGTACAAACTAGATGTCTTCATTTGTGTTCATTTCTTTATAGTGAAACTTTAATATTTTATCGATGTGAAACTTTTTATAGGAACTGAATGGCAGCTTTTTTCTGAGAAAAAATTCTCAAGGGTTTCGTTACACTTACGTATAAATAATACAATTGTTTTTAAAACTGTTTTTCTTGTGAACTTGAGAAGAGTGAGTCATGTGCTCTTCTAGCTTTTACACTTTTCGATGTTTTGACTTTCCTAGTGGTTGCTGAATATTTTTAACCGACTTCAAAAGAGGAGGGGGCTTCCAATACGGCCATTTTTTCTTAGTTATTTTATTTTTGTTACTTCAGAGCTTTCGACTAGGTGAAACGATTTTGACGACTTTGGCGATGATGGTCCTGTTTTGACAATGGCATCCATCATTTCAGCTCATATACGTCCCACTGCTGGGCGTAGGCCTCCTCCACAAAAGGAGAGATATCAACTTACTGTACCATGCTGGTCAGACAGTTTTCCTTCTCTTGCATAGATGCTATATGCGTCGTCCTTTACGACATCCACGGGCAAGATAGGGTGTGGTGAATAGTATTCTCACTCCGTCACCACACGGATACCCATATTAAGTAAAATCTGCATAGCAAATCTAATTTGAAACTCCTGCTAAAATATAATATCTTTCACTGTGTAGAAAATATCGTGCGAGCAGCCATTTCATGCCACTCGTCAATGTCAACGTGGATTGATAGACGGGCATATATCTAAAGCGGGCCCTGTCTCACCCCCTCCCCCCTACCGTCCTCCCTCTCCCCCCTACGGAAACGTCCGTCCGTCATCCGTCATCGTCAAACGTTCGCACTGAGAGCCATATGAAAATAGTCCGGACAAAGGGATTTGCACACACACAGGTGAGGCTTGGTTTAAGTTATTTTTTGAATGGATTTAATTATAATAAATTATTATATTATATTTTCCGTATGGTGACGAAGTAAGAATATAAAGAATATAATACGACACTATGGAACCCTAAGCTAACCCTAAGCAGTGTGGTAGCGGCTTCGGATACTACCAACCCTTGCTTTGCTCGTGGGGGTCGTAAAAGACGACTAAGAGCCCTAGATTAACCCGGACCAACTCCATCTGATACCATTTGGGTCAACGATTACATTCCCAAGGAGGGTTGACGTCAGGCAGGCGGCCGGTCATAAAAGTCATTGCCGAAACTTTTTGCAATATGTCAAAACAGATGACATATTGCGTCAACCCCAAGTAATTGGGATAAGAGCAAGATGATCATCATCACTATGGAACCAACACGTCTGACCAGCGTGGTATAGTAGGTTAATTACCTTCCTACTGTGGAGAAGGCTTGAGCCCCACAGTTGGACGTATATATCTGATATATATCTGGGATACTTAAATTTTAGGTAACACCTATAGCAAATATTTCAGAATAGGGTTTATTATATTTTTTGACGCTAATAGATGTAAAATATTCATTATTATCACAGCTCCTATACAGGGCCGGCCCGCCCATACGGCAAACAGAGCAGTCGCTCCAGGCGCCAAATCCTAGGGGGCGCTTAAATGGTAAAGAAAAATAAAAGAAATTTCTTTTTTTTCCATTGTCTATATGTATTTTAAGTGAAGAGATGAACGAGACGCACGATGTATGTAATGCCATTATTTAAACATTTAACAAAATGTAGAAGTTATGCCGACTGAAAGTCCGATGTTACATGAAAAAGAATAAATTTCGACCTAGTCGACCGTACTCGGTATTGCGTCTAATTTTCAATTGGTCACACCAGGGTATAGTTGAGATCTTCGCGTTCCATACTTACTTTACACTCACAATTGGTATTTTTTTTTTTTTTTTTTTATGGGACTAATCCCACCACACATTCCCACCATTGTAACTCCTGTAAGCCAGGATCCACAATGGTCTCCATAAATGACACCGAGGTTTGACCCTCAGGCAGTCCCGGGATATGATTTTAATTGTCTTGGGACCCGCAACAAATTTAATTAGAAAAGATTAAAGAGGAGGAGTTGGAAAGAGAGATTCCACTTCCCTCCCAGGCAAAGCGGGAGACAGGAAAACAAAATGACTAGTCAGCCAATAAGTAAACAGGAGTACAGCTACGATAGCGCAGCAGTACGGCACCACGGATACGGAAGAGCTTAACGGGGCCTATATGTGAGCGTTAAGATTGATTGCTACAGTAGGTATGGCAGAAACGCATGAACGCACGGAAATTTTCTCGAGTTGCTACAAGGTCCGTATAGTATACTACCCCACAGGTGACTTGCAAACTGTTTAACATAAGGTTACGCTCGTTTCGCCAGAGATCGCACTCCCAGAGAATGTGATGTGCTGATTGTTCATACTCGTGGTCAGATGTGGAACATTGACATAATGGTCACAATTGGTATAGGTATATATTATTAGGAGCAAACGGGAGAGGCGCCATAACTGGATCTCACTCCATTCTAAGATTTACTTCGGGCCGGCGCTACCCCTATACGTCCCACTGGGCTTGAGTTTTCTCCACAATAGGAGGGAAATTGACTTACGCTGCTACGCTGCTCGGACTGGTTGGTATATTTCGAGTATTTCTCCTCTTGTATAGTTGTCATATGCACAAAATATCCCTTGGACGTATTCTACCTCCACCACGGGCAAAAGGGAGGGTGAATTATATTCTTTCCGTCACCACACAAGGAAATGCCATCAATACTTAATTCTTTTTCTAATTTCCAATAATTTTACTAGTGTGCAATACGAATTTTATTACAGTAAAACCCGTTTAAGACGATTTCGCAGGTATCCGACCAAAAACGCGTCTTAGGCGGGGAAGCGTATTATGCGGGAAAGGGGGGAAAACGTGTCATTATTATATATTATATTCTATTATTATTTTTAATATCTTCGTATTGAATTTAACATTTAAAAATACCTAAAATAAAATAATCACTTATTTTAGTTTGACAAAAAGATTTTGAGACATTAGCAATTACAAGATTTTCAACGTAATTTAATTTTCGCAGTACGTTTTCGCTAAATCAAATCTATCTATTCTCTAAATCATTAACTGCTAATATTGCCTGGGCGTGTGACAAAATCGAAGTTGACTCATCTTCTTCTTAGTCATTATCACTTAGGGTCGCTCAACAGTCGTCACTTCGTCAGTCGCTGGCCGTTGCCGTAAGGGGTAATATGTGTATTTGAGTGGCACGTATTGGCGTATTAAACGGGATGACGATCGTATTAAGCGTTAAGAAATGTATGAAAACATGTCGCAAGTTGTTGGTACTGACGCAAAATGACGTATTATGCGTGCAATCGTATTAAACGTGATCGTATTAAACGGGTTCTACTGTATATTATATTCCTTGTTCTGGCTAAAAATCGAAACCACGACACTGGAAATGGGATGTTGGGCCATTACGTCAACTGTGCCTCCATGTTAAGGCATGAAAGCAAAACAAACAGACATTAGTAATATTACATTATATAAATATTTCTGGGCTACAAAAGCAATGGTTGAGATATGTTTGCATGTAGAAGAGATGCCAATGTTGAGATGATTGTACAGCGTGAGGAAAATGGATAAAATAAGGACTACAAGAAAAAGTTTGAAAGTAGCGTCAGTGACGGAAAAGTTAACGAGTGAATACCAGACGTGGTATAGACATATGATGAAATGGAATAAAAGTAATATTGTGAGGAAAGTATTAAGTATGACTGTTGACATATAGGAAAACTAAAGAAAGGATGATGCGTTGACTAAAGTATAACATGGATTAAAAGGGAATGCCGTTCGTGGCAAACGAGCAAGCAGCACACCTAATGGTAAGTGACGCTGCCGCACATGGACCTTTGCAGTACCAGGGGCACAGCTAGGCCGTTGACATGTCATAGCGCTAGGGAAACACAGCAGTAGGTGGTTCATTCTGAAGCCTGCACGTACGTGGGAGAAAGGGGTGAAGGGATGAAGTATACATATTGACTCGACCTCAAGTTTTATTTTTATTTAAAAAGTCAACGCCCTGCACTAAGGAAATAATCCTTACAAACATTCGATTAACGAACACTAATTACATCCAGACTTACATACGAACAATAATTTGTGGATAGAACCAAGTGTTGTCCTGCATGGGATTCAAACCCATAACCTGGCATGGTAGGTCAGTATCTTAACCACTATGCCATTTATGCAATCAAAGCAATTGGGGTAAGAGAAGGCTGATGATAACGATATCAATGTATCTCCATTCATCAGATCATCGACGACTGCTATTGAAGGAGTACAATACCTACTTGAAATAAAATCTTATACCAACTCGTCTGACCAGCGTGGTTTAGCAGGTTAATATCCCTCCTATTGTAGGTGAGGCTCGAGCCCAGCAGTAGGAAGTATATGAACTGTGATGATGGTGATTAACTTTTCATCATCATCATAATCTCAGCCCATACACGTCCTACTGTTGGTCTCGGGTCACCTCCACTATGGAAGGGAAATTGACCTTCTATACCACGCTGGTCAGACGTGTTGGTCTATGGTTATGCTTCAAGTGTTCCTTATCTTGCATAGATATTATAATATATGCATGCCTTAATCGTCTTTTACGACATCCACGGGTAAGATTTACTTTAAATACTTAATTAATGTAAGGTGGTGGCTGTTAAAACTACCAAACTCTATATTGAGTATCTAGAAGATGATTAAGAACTTTGACATCCACCTGCAGCCAATATTGTATGTGACAGGTGACGTAGTAGTTAAGATACCGACCTACCGTGCCAATTTCATGGGTTCGAGTCCTATGCAGAACAACACTTTGTACGATCCACAAATTGTTCTGAGTTTGTATGTAATTTGTGTCCATTAATTATATGTTTGTAAAGTCTCACCGCAATGCAAGAATTATTTCCTTTTACAGGGTTTTTTGAAAAAAATATTACATTTCCAAGTAAAATTGACGTCAGGCAAGCGGTCGTTCCTAAAACTTTCGCAATATGTATGTTTGAAGGAGTGTACATATTGCGTCGACCAGGATCAGGACGAGGAGGATCAGGTAATTGTCATGACAACAGAAGATGACAACATTTATTTAATTAAATGCTGGGGAAGTAAGGTTCTCTAGTGGTGACCACGCGTCGAACGACACAGTGTAGGACAAACTACGTGGACCGACGATCTGGTGAAAGTTGCTGAACGTCGTTGAAAGCAGGCGGCACAGGATGGCATATTGTGGCGAAACATGATAGAAGTCTACGTCCAGCAATAAACAACAATAGGCTGAATGATGATTTCCAAAGCCAAAGTTAAACGATTATACTTAGATTGTCTGATGGAGTCAACATATCTGTAACGGCTCACGTCCACTTATTTTTTTGTATGTAAGTAGGTATGTATATGTATTTATAAATACCTACTTATATAGTGTACTAGCTTGTGCTCGTGACTTCGTCCGTGTGGTATAGATACTTTGAGCTAACGCTAACTTTAACTTAATACTTTATTTACGTAGAAGGTGAAAATATTTTTAAATAATACGATTCTGTCACACATGATTATTGGGATTTAGCCGATTACACAGCGGAAGCCCTCAAAAGAAAAAAAAAACGATTTTGAAACATTCTTCATTGGAACTCCGCTCCTGTTGGTCTTAGCAAGGTCTTAGCCTATAGCCTTCCTCGATAAATGGGTTATCTAACACTGAAAAAATTTTTCAAATCGGACCAGTAGTTCCTGAGATTACCGCGTTCAAACAAAAAAACTCTTCAGGTTTATATATTAGTATAGAAATGTATCGTGTATTAATTAATTAACTCTCTATTATTATTATACAATAGGTACTAGCTGATCCGGCGAACTTCATAGCGGCATAATTTTTTTCGTAAATATATTTTCTAAATTGCCGAAAATATAGTCCTTGGAAGAACCATTACAGCTTTGTCCCGCAAGATTCGATCGTCTTGGTCGCGTCATTGTTAATGATGATTCAAGGAGAATTCAAATGACTGATTATTGATATCTGACAAAATTATAATTACCAAATTTTCAATCATACTTAACTATAGACAAAATTACGTTTAGCTGTCATTTGCGTTTTATTACATATCAAATGCGTTTTTGTTATACTACGTTTCTTTGACATTTTATCGAACGGGAAACGGGAACGCGATCGAACGGGATAAAAAGTATCATATGTCCGTCTCCTAGTTCTAAGCTACCTCCCCACCAATTTTCAGCCAAATCGGTACAGCCATTCTTGAGTTATAAATAGCGTAACTAACACGACTTTCTTTTATATAATATTATAATGTTATATTAGGCGATATCGCTAACCACTTTGTATTGCACCTCCTAAGCATTATTTCTGCTCCACCCTAGGTCGACTGGTAGAGAATGTCTAAGGCATTAAGTCCGCCTTGTACCTTTGTTTGTGTAAAAGTTACAAATAAAAAAAAATAGAAAATAAAGGATGATGAAATAAAACACTTTATTACCTACTCTTCTTCAACTATTTTATTTATATACTACATTTACGACAGAAAAACGCTGTTTTTCTGGACATCCAAAATACATATTTCAAGTAAACGTTGCCTTTGATAAGTTCTAACTAGATATATCTTAATTTTAAATTTGTAATCACCGAAAAAAAAGCATCTATTCACTTATAATCAACGTCTTTTTCTATCATTCTCGAAGATCGTTCACGTTTCAACAGTTTGTCTGATTTTGTTATTTTAATACATACGAAATCGTGAACTGATATTTATATAGCCGTTACTATTTTTCAACTGTTATTTTCTCACTCATAAATTCTGCCAATCACTGTACTTTATTTATAACCAATGTGGATAGATGAAATAGATTATCACGCCCGTTTTATTATATGTGAAATTGTGTGTATTTTTTTCGACTTTTTACTAAGAAATTGTTACACAGATGTGTTCAAAGTAATATAAATAGTCATTTTAGCTCATATACATTTCACTAATGGGCACTAATCGCCACTAATGACTTCCAGCTTTACGTATATTCACCACATTGCCGCGGGTGACAGGACTGGGGATTTAGTCCGTCACCTGCAAAGAGCCTGACCGCGCGACGGCGAGGCCCGACGTCCCAGGAAAGAGACGTCAAGAGGAGAGGGTACCTCACAAGGTATTCCGTCGTGCCGACCAGGGAGGACAAGGAGCTCGGTACTGATGATCGGCCCACCGACGAAGGCGACGTGCTATGGTGGGTTTTGGGGCCATGCGCCGCCCATCTGTCACCCTGGATGGAGCCGAGCAGTGGGTGCGCTGACCGTAACCCAATACAATAAAAATATATTCACCACACTCTCTTGCCCGTGGTTGTCATAAAAAACGACTAAGGGATATGATATGCAGATAATATCTATGACAGAGAAGGAAAACTCGACATAAAATTCTATACCGACACATCTGACCAACGTGCTGTAGTACTTCAGTTCCCTCCTTTTCCCTTCCATTGCAGAGGAGTCCAATAGTTGGAATTATGTGGGCTGAGATGATGATGATGAATAGGCTCGATTCTCGTCAAAAATAGGAAGGAACTTGATATACTATATCATGCTACCTACTCAAACGGGTTATACCAACATGAGAAGGAAATCTCCAAAATGAAACTCTATAGGTTTTCATTTTGGAGATTTCCTTCTCATGCGGACATTTTGTATAGTAATCTTTAGTCATACGATATCTACGGGCAAGATAGGGGATGATGAATTGTAGTCTTACTTCGTCATCTCGCTGAAAATAAATATTTAGATTTTGCTTAGATTTTGCTTATCTTCTTTATATATAGGTATATTTCTTGTGTACGTGTATGTATCACTGAATTCGTCCTAAACGGCAGAACAGATGTTGATGAAATTTTTTGTATGTATTCAGGGGGATTTGAGAATGATTTAGATTCACAATTGGGTGGTGGCGCTGCTGTGGATTTCAAGAAAAATTCCTTTTGTTTTATTTGAACTGAACAACGGCTGTTGGGTCTGCTAGTATTTTATATACTTTATCCCATTTTTTGGGTGGGCTATGGTGAGCGCGCACGCCGTCCGCTCCGCCCGGGGTAACGAAAGGGCGGCGTAGGGCCTCATAACCCACTGTATTTTGTCATTAAGCCGACCACCAGTACCAAATTCCGATATACTTTATCCCCAAAGAGATCAACAGATGACAGGCATTCACTCTATTAAGTACACTTTCAACTCCAAGCTTGTTATTAAAATTATGAACGGTCTATGCATTTCAACACCGCTCTTTATACGTGGTTATCTTAGAAGACAACCGAGGATGGAGGTATAGCATGTGGATATAATATCTGTGCAAGAGGACACGTCTGACTTCAAAACTTGCTCACTCGTCTCCAACTCTAGTCCAGCAGTGGGAAGTATTTTGTTTTTAAAGTCTACACCTCAATAATCATTGTATTACGTGGGACTTTACAAACATATAATTAACAGACGCAAATTATATACAGATTTATAACAATAATTTATTGATCACAGTGTTATTCTGCGTGGAATTTAAACCAACGATATTAGCACGGTAGGTCGGTAACCACTGTGCCATCTGTGCAGTCGATGAACTGAAATGATATAATGATGATAAGGAACTACATATTTCTAAAATAAAAAAAAATCTTTCGTACGAGAAAGAAGTAGCTTTTTAAAAATCAATTTCATATGGACTATGTAATGCCATTGTTGACTACGAGCCTTCTCCAATATTGGAAAATTAATCTACTGCGCTGGTCAGACAGGTTCGTAAAGGGTTTTATTTATTTCAAGTTTTCTTCTCTTCCGTGGATATTATATGCGTATCATAATCCCTTAGTCGTCTTTTACGACACACACGGCTCATAAAGGGGACGGTGAATTGTATTCTTAATCCGTCAACGAAAAAAAAATGTTTTTATATATTTTTATGCAGCTCCATGCAAAACTACCGTGTGGTAACGGACTAAGAATACAATTTACCATCCCCTCTCTTGCTCGTGGGTGTCGTAAAAGACGACTAAGGGATATCTTGTGCATATAACAACAATTTAAAAGAAGAAAAATTCGAAATAAAACGCTATACCAACCCACCCGACCAGCGTGGATCAATTTACCTCCCAATATGGAGGAGGCTCGAGCCAGCAGTGGGTTGTATATGAGCTGTAATGATGAATGAATGAATAACGATTATTTTAATCCCTTAGTCGTCTTTTACGACACCCACGGGTAAAATAGGGGGATAAATTGTATTCTTATTCAGTCACCACACGAGAAAACGTTGTTTTTAAATATTTTTATGCAGCTCCATAGAAAACCACATAGATTTTTAGTAGAAGACTGTGTCATGCATGTATTAGTCAAAAAAAATACCAGGCATATTCGTCCCCTCATATTCACGTTGGCTAAAATGTATTGCACTAAATCGCATAATTTGATTAACGAGCGTGTCTATTTGACGAGTTTTTGTCGATTTTTGTCGACGCCACGGTTGTGTCGCGCGTGATAATGGACACATGTCTCCTCATCCATCAGCGGCGAGACAGATGGCGGGAATGGACAACGTTTGTAGGACAAGAATTATAGATGGACTGCAGTAACTACATTTCGTTTCAATATAGTTTGAAGGCTCCTATGCTATCATTATTCTTTTATAAATAGGGAGGAGGGTTTCCTAAGCAATAATTTATAAGTTTTGTAATGAAATAAGAGATATCACCGTTTTAATCGTGGGTAATCGTAAAAGACGACAAAGGGATATGTCTTTATGTGAATCAGTGTGGTGACGGAGAAAAATAAAATTCACCTCCCTCTTACTTGTGGGTATCGCAAAAGACGGGGAAAACTAAGGGATTAATTATGTGTATAACATCTATGGAAGAGAAGGGAAAACTTGAAATTTTATTTTTAAACATCATCTGTCACAAGCAAAGAAATTTTCCACTGATGTCAAGTCACTCTGCTCCGGTGGTCGGCCCTACGACGAAGGCGACGTGCATCGCGTGTGGGTTGCGGGAGTGCGTGCTTACACCCCTCTGTCGCCCCGGACGGAGTGGTGCGAGGAGTGCGCCGACCGCAACCCACCCCCCCAAAAAAAAAGCAAAGAAATTTTACTTCACGAAGATTTCTATACGCACTTTATTAAATACACGATTAAACTAAACATTTAAAGACTTTGATAAAAAATACATCTATGTACATAAGTATTTTTAACTCTTATAACCTATCGGCAAAATATCAAAGAAAAAAAGCGTTCTGTTTTTACTAGTCAACTTAACCCAGCCCCTCCAAAGACAAATGGGGCGGGGGTCGCCCACATCAATCTACTTATTACGAGGCGACCTGGACTAAATCATTTATTGTGCCGATCTAAATCTCGCTATTTACTCGACGATCATGGTTGCCCATCGCTCAAGTTACTCGACGATGTTTTCTGCCAGTGACTCGAGTGGGACGAACAACATTTGAGTTATTATACAATAAATTACTGAAATTAAATCGAAACAACACTGTTTTTGTAAATTATTGACATTTATTATGGATGTCTTTTTTTAATGATTTGAAAGGAATAAAAAATGTTTAAATAAAATCTTTTATATTTATTTCAATAATAAACTATAAGCTTAGAATAATAACATATAGAAGGTAAGTTCGCGCACAAAAAGTGAAGCATTTCAACAGCCTTTTTTTTTTTGTGGGTGGGCTGCGGTCGGCGCGCCTCCGCACCACTCCGTCCGGGGCGACAGAGGGGCTTAAGCACGCAACTCCCGCAACCCACCCGAAAACCACCTCGCCTTCGTCATTGGGCCGACCACCGAAGCAGGTTTACTTGTCGTCAGTAGTCGGCCCGACGGAATACCCCCTACGTGGGGTACCCTCCCATCGACCGACGTCCCCCCCTCGGGGAGGACGTCGGTCTTTCCTCACGCGGTCGGCCTCTCGGCGGGTGACGGACTAATCCCCGGTCACGTCACCCGCGGCCTCGGCTAGGGCGGCATGAGGCGCAGGTTGCGCCTGCGCCGCCCCAGTCGCCGGCGGCGGATCTCCTCATCGAGGCTGCGCTCCACGCGCAGACGATCCGCCGCCTCCTTCTGCGAGATCACTGTCTCGCAGAAGGCTGCGACCGCGTCCCAGTTCCCGACACCGATGATTGCGACGAGTTCACGGCGCTGCACTACCCAAGCCGCGCAGGCCTCGAGCGTGTGGCGCGCCGTGTCCTCGTCGCAAACACAGTGGTGGCAGGACGGTGTACTCTCCCTCCTTACGACCCTGTGCAGGTATTTGGCGAAGCTCCCGTGCCCCGTCAACACGTGCACTAGTCGGAAGGAGAGCACCCCGTGCTGCCTTTCCAACCACTGCATCAGCACCGGCCGGAAGGCCTCCACGGTTCGCACCCCGAACCGAGGCCTCTCCAGCCGTACTGCCCAACGGGCAATGACGTCTCGGCGGGCGTCGACGCGCCAGGCGGTGAGCTCCCTTAACGAGATCTCACCGCCCTCCGCTCGCACCCCCGTCACCCGCCGATACAATCCGGCGAGCATCTCCGCCTCCAGGTCCCACGGGGGAGTCCCGACCATTAGGCACGCTGCCTCCGTCGCCACCGTGCGGTATCCGAGGATGGCCCTGACCGCCATGACCCTCTGTGGTCGCCACAGAAGGGCCCTAAGTCGGACGGGCAAGGACCCCGCCCACACCGGTGCGCCGTACAGGGCCATCGATCGGATGACCCCCGTGTACAGCCGTCGGCACGTAGCGCTCGGTCCGCCCACGTTCGGCATAAGCCACGATAGGGCGGACGCCGCGCCGACGAGCCGCGGAGCGAGCCTGCGGAAATGCTCCCGGAACCACCATTGCCCGTCGAGCACCAGGCCCAAGTACCTCATATGGGCCCAGATGCTGATGTCAACCGAGCGGACGGTGATCAAGACGTCGATGGGAGGCCTCATAAGGCGCCTATGGAACAAGAGGGCCTCCGTCTTGTCCAGGGCGACCCTCAACCCCAGCGCCTCGATCCGCCTGACGACCTCTTCGGTGCCATAGGTCGCCAGGCTTACCGCCTCTTCTAGCGTCCCACCGCGGGCTGTGACGAGCGTTTCGTCGGCGTAACAAATCACGCCCAGCCCGGGCTGGAGGCTCCCCCGCAACGCCCAGTCGTAGCCGATGTTCCACAGGGTGGGTCATTTGGAGCCTAATGGAGCTTACGCCGGAACCGTTCCGTAATGTACAAATCATTGTACTGCACATAAGTACGCAACTCTTAAAAAATAAATAGGTAATTATGACGGTTTGTATAGGTTGTTGTGATAGGTATTTATAAAAAGGTTTTTAACGTCTCTTTTAAAAGTATTTCGACGATTTATGTTAATAAAAACAAAATTTGACTTCATAATTTGTATAGTGGTGTGCGTGTGTACGTGTGTAATCGTCTGCGCGCCATTAGTGTTTTTAGATTCAAATTTCGAACCTTTGAAGTATTGACACTATCCTTCTATACGTTATTATTCTAAGACTATAAGATTATATCTAAATAAGACTGCACAGATGCCGTAATGGTTACCGTTATTGCCAGGTTGAAATCCCAAGCAGAATAAGTCTTGGTCATCATCATCATCATCTTGCTCTTCTCCCAATTACTTGGGGTCGACGCAATATGTCATCTGTTTTGACATATTGCAAAAAGTTTCGGCAGTGACTTTTATGACCGGCCGCCTGCCTGACGTCAACCCTCCTTGGGAATGTAATCGTTGACCCAAATGGTACCAGATGGAGTTGGTCCGGGTCAATCTAGGGGCTCTTAGTCGTCTTTTACGACACCCACGAGCAAAGTAAGGGTTGGTAGTATTCGAAGCCGCTACCACACAGCACAGAATAAGTCTTGGTACGATCCACAAATTATTGTTGTGAGTCTGGATATAATTTGTGTCCGTTAATTATACGTTTGTAAAGTCCCCCGTGTGTTATCTTTGTTTTAAAAAAAAATCTTCAATTCTCAATAATGCTGTGTAGTGGAGGATACGAATACCACAAATCCTTATATTGTTCATCATCTCGGCTCAAACATATCCCTATATGTTCCACTACTGGGCTCGAGCTTCCTCCATAATAAGAGCGACATTGAATATTACGCTGGTCAGACGGATTGGTACAGGATTTGAAGTCGAGTTTTCTTTCTCTCGCATAGATGTTATATGCGTAGCTATATCCCTTAGTCGTCTTTTACGACATCCATGAGCAAGATAGGGAGTGGTGATTTGTATTCTTACTCCGTCACCACACGAAATATATTAAGGTTGATACATTCATAATTCCCAATAAATTAAAACCAGTTCCAGATAACATCAAAGTTTTTATGAAGCTAAATGACTTGTATGGCCAAGAATCACCTACAGATGTTCAATCAACATTCGTTATAAAAAGTCATCACAACCCGAACACTATCTAACATATTTATTATGGCTCCATGGTTTTTTTTTTTACTAAAGACTCTAAAACCGCTTTTAATAACAACAGAGAAATAATTTAATATCCATTCAACAGCTATAGTTTCCCGTCAATGGTATCATAAATAAGCAAATTTACAGTCCAGAAACTATAATTAAAACGGAGAAAAAAAATAAACATGGTATTATTTCGTTCGCTGTCATAAAAATATGATAAACGGCGTATAAATCATGCTATCCATCTCACAACTGGCCTATAAATTTTGGGCAATGGGCCCCCAATGGCAGCCCGGGGACTACGCCTCCCCCTACCCGTAGTGTATTCATTAATTTGATGATATAAAACAAAATGTCATTTTAATTAGTAGCTATTACAAGACGAGCGGTGACAGACAGCGGTCTAGGGGGGGTTGGAGACTCTCTTCTTGTTAAGGGTAGGGTCGCGGAGGTCAGTGATAATATACGGACAAATATACGTTATAAGATTAACAGACTTTTAATAATTAATTGACCTTAAGCTGAATTGGACTGACGACACAGAGGCGTGGTGATTAAGATGCTAAACTAACGCGCTAGTGTCATGACTTCGATTCCAAGCAGGAAATATACGCCATATTTTGCCATTATCATCAACTCAGATCAGATAAGTCCCCCTATTAGGCTTGGGCCTCCTCCACAATGGCAGTGGAAATTGACCTGTTGCACCACGCTGGTCAGACGTGATGGAATGTTGAGTTTTTATTATTTTGCATAGATTTATCTGCTTAGATGGCTGCATAGATTTTAACCCTTAGTCGTCTTTTACAACTCCCCCAGGTAAGAGCGGGGCTGGTGAATTGTATTTTTACTTTTCGTCACCACACGGAGAATACATTTTCGCACAAAGTATCGCAATTTACAAATTGTTGTTCCGAGTCTGGATATAATTTGTGTCCGTTAATTATATGTTTAATAAGTCCACCGTATTCAATGATTATTTTTAGCACAGTGTAAATACAACAATCTTTACGATCTTGAATAGTTTTATATCAAAAATAATAAATTTATTCTCAAAATATTGTCCCGTGTGTTTTCTTTACCTGTAGCAACGAGTACTCGCCTTTAAGGGTTTGACTGACGGGCCGCCTGTCGCCATTCAACTTCGAGCATCCCCCACATATAGTATCCATTGCGGGTTTCCTTGCAACCTATTAATCCGTGCGACGTTGCGGACCATCAATGTATGAAATTCGTTGATATATTTTCGTAACGCTGTTTCATAGTGAAGATGGTGCGTAAACGGCGATGAATGACGTCATTATTGTGATAAAGACGAGGTTTCGCAGAGTTAAGACATCTGCTTGAGTGATTTCGGGCCTCGACAGATTTAGTACTGGCGGTCGATGTGTTTTATGAGTGCTTAATTGGTGGTTCACAAGGCTTCTTATAAGATTTCTAACTTTTTCTCCTTTCCCATGGGAATATCATATATATTCAACATAAAATCTTGTCTATAATATTCAAGGATAATGTCTGTTAAAGTTATATTTTCTGTGCGGTGATGGAATAAGAATACAATTTACCACACTTTTCTTTTCTTGTCCATGGGTGTCTTAAATGACGAATGAGTGATATAATCATCATCATCATCATCGCAGCCCACATACGTCCCACTGTCCGGCTCGGGCCTCCTCCACAATGGGAGGGAAATTGACCTACTATACCATGCTGGTCAGTCATGTTGGTTGGATTTCATTTCGAGTTTTCCTTCTCTTGCACAGATGTTATGTGCATATTATATCCCATAATCGTCTTTTACGACATCCTCAGGCAAGATAGGGAGTGGTGAATTGTATTCTTACTCCGTCACCACACGGAGGCTATTGGTTATCTGAATATTATTGCCCTTAGTCGTCTTTTACGACACCTACGGGCGAGAGAGGACGGTGAATTCTTACTTCATAATCATACGGATAAAAAAATTGTTTACAAATGAAAAATATTAGCCACACGCGGGACTCGAACCCGCACCTATTGGAAATCAGTTTCAATCGTCCTACCAATTGGAGCTCAACTGGCGTAAGGCAATCAAATTGTCACTATTTTCACTCTCTCTGCGTGTCTCTCTCTCTGTAAAAATAAAATCTGGATATTTGATGTGATAACTTTAAATGTTTCCACCAGCTTATTACTTTCCACTATCCGCCATAAGCCTGCAAAAATAGGCTATTCTATAATCGCGTCGCTTTTCGGGCATTTTGGCGATCGTAATTAATGTCATAAGTTTCCCTGGACAGTGCTGCATTTAACCAGTTCTTATACCTAACACTAACATATGCAATGCAAAGTAGGCCACCGTTTCACACCAACTAAATTCGCATTCTATTAAGCCATAGGTAATCATCATCATCTTCTTTACCCAATTACTTGGAATCTATTCAATATCTAATCTTCCTTCATAGCACATTTGATTGGCAACAGTTTTATGACCGGCCGCCTGCCTAACATTAAACCCTCTTGGGAATATAATAGTTGACCACATGGCGTCAGATGTTCATGCCTATGTAGAACTCTTTGTCGCATTTTACTATACTAACTAGGGTTTGGTGTAGTCATATACTTCCTAGACACTATATTCAAGGATTCATCCCTTAGTCTATCGGCGGTCACTATCGGATAAGAACCTCTTCAAAAATGGCTAACTCTATGAACGTATCGTGACGTGGCTGGTTGGCGACCAAATTTTTTGTAATAAATTTCATAGTTGACTCCTTAGTGAGTTAGGTAAATTAATCATCATCATTATCACGGCGCGTGTCCCATTGCTGCTTGAGCCTCCTCCGTAATAGGGTAATAGATCAGAGACACTGGTCAGACGGGTTGTTAAAGAGATTATTTTCGAGGTTTCCTTGTCTTGCTATAGATGTTATATGCATATTATATCTCTTAGTTGCCTACGAAAGGTGGTGATAAATTGTATTTTTAGTCCGTCACCACGTGGACAAATATTTTTTAGATTTCGTGTTTTGAGTTAACATCTCAAAGATTAACCTTTTATTGGATTATGAGCTGATAATGATGATACAATTTTAAAAGAAGTTTAAATGTAGATGTAAATCTTCAGAGTTGTTGTCGACTATACCACGCTGGTCATACGGGTTGGTATAGGGTTTTACGTCAAGTTTTTAATATCTTGTACAGAAGCTACATATTTATCGTATTTACGACACTGTTCCTATTCCGTCACCACCCGGTAACATTATTACCTTTCATCTCAGCCCATGCAAGTTCAACTGTTGGGATTTAGCCTCCTCCACATTGGAAAGAAAAGTGATCTATTATACAGCGCTGGTCAGACATATTGATATTGGATTTTATGTCTTCTCTTGTATTCATTTTGTCTGCATATCATATCCCTTAGTCGTCTTTTAAGATACCAGCGGACAAGATAGAAGGATGGTGAATTGTATTCTTACTCTGTCACCACACGGACAATTAAATTATCTACTTTCAAACAAATTTAAGGTTGGCAAAATGTTAATAAGAATCCTTATACATAATAAATTATTTGATTTGATTAAGGAAAGTAATTCTCCTAGCCTCTAAGGTGATACCACTGCCGTTGCGACGAGGACACGGCGCAGCACACGCTCGAGGAGTGTGCTGCATGGGAGGGGGATCGCCGTGAACTCGTCGCAATTATCGGTGCCGACCTGGCGCTGCCGACCATCGCCAGGGAGATGCTCGTCAGCGTCAGGAACTGGGACGCGGTCGCCGCCTTCTGTGAGGCCGTTATCTCACGGAAGGAGGCGGCGGATCGTGTGCGAGTAGAGCTCCTATTCGGCGACACGTTCCGCCGCCGGCGACTCGGGCGGCGCAGGCGCGAATATCTGCGCCTAATGCCGCCCTAGCCGAGGCCGCGGGTGATCGGACCGGGGAATTGTCCGTCACCCGCAGAGAGGCTGACCGCGCGATGGCGACCGACGTCCCAGTACATCGAGAGGTGAGAGGTTACCCGAAAGGGTATTCCGTCGGGCCGACCACTGATGACAAGTCACATCTGCTCCGGTGGTCGGCCCAACAACGAGGTGACGTGGGTACGGGTGGGTTATGGGCCCGCGCGCCGTCCTTTCACCGCCCCGGAAGGGCAGGACCGCGCGTGCGCTTACCATAGCCCACCCATAAAAAAAAAAGCCTCTAAGGTGATTTTTACGATTTCCAGTGGAAAGTACAGTGGGATAATGTAATGTTTGACCGGTAAGGAATTCACAAACATTAGAAATGTCATAATTAAGACTTCTTTAAAAAGGGAATCATCATCATTATTACCATCATAGCCCACATACGTCCCACTGTTGGGCTCGAGCCCTCTCCACAATGAGAGGGATTTTGACCTACTATACCATGCGTGTCAGACTCGTTGGTATAGGGTTTCATTTCGAGTTTTCCTTCTCTTGCACAGATGTTATGTGCATATTATATCCCTTAGTCGTCTTTTACGACGTCCACGGGCAAAATAGGGAGTGGTGAATTGTTTTCTTACTCCGTCACCACATGGACGAAAAAGAAATGGAATGGGGTTTTGTGTAAATAAAATGAACATTTTAAAGTATGTAACATATATATTTCTTTGAGCTTTTAATTGCATTTTGAAATACAACATAAAATATTAAATAAGATTATTAAATTTGGTAAAATCAATATTTCAACACCTTTTTTTTTACTTTTTTCCCTTAAGAATGAGCAAAAATCTCTCCCCGGAGCTAGCGTATACATAATTTGTCGTATGTTTTTTTTTTATTATTATCGTTAAAATGATAGTATTTTTTAAATTACGATTTCGAAAAATTTCGTATATCCATTACACTGAATATTCGTAACTATTTTGAAATTAAACATTGCGAAAAAAATGATAGTAAACAATAAGTAAAATCGAAAATATATTTTTTTTTTCTTAACTATATTTAGGGTACCTATATAGCAATCAGAAACGTCGTATACGTCAGAGTAATTGTATATTAAACTTTTAAATGTTACGAATATTCAGATCCCAATTAAAATTTATTTGTTGACAATGTCGTGAAACTTACATTAGACAGTTTACAATATTTTTTTTATTAAATATAAAAGAGGTTCTATACTCTTTAGTGCCGTATATACATAATCGTATAACTGTTGTTACAATTGGAAGATAAACTCATTTGCAAAAAAAACGGGCAGTTTTGATTTTCATTCATATTTAAAAAGATACAATACCAAAAAGGTTTCAATCGTTTGTACACGTTACTGGCCGGTTTTAAAAATGCTGTGGTATTTAAAAAAGTACGTTCTAAATTCAATTTTTCATTTGATGTTCATTTTTACAGAAAACCCCTTTTTATCCTACATTTTTGGCGCGAAGTTCCAGAAGTTAACATCGACTTTCATAACTTTTATTCAATTTTTATCGATTAATTTCATATCCTTGACTGTCAAAGCTTTATTTAATGCTGTTTGGCTGTATCAAAAATGGTAGATAAAGTGGTAAAAGCTACCAAAATTATCGCGCTGCTTGAAGAGGGTTGCAGCCAATGTTTCGTGGCTAGGAGGCTAAATGTTAGTCGCTCGACAGTCCAAAGGACCTGGCAGCGATATCAGGAGACTGGTTCCGTCGAGAGAAGGCCTGGTTCTGGAAGAAAACCATGTACCCAACCACGGGATGATCGTTTTCTTGTGAGTCGCGCATTGAGAAATCGCAAATCTTCGTTTGTGGATCTTAAGAACAACCTCCAAGAAGTAAGAAATGTGCATTATTAGTCTATGGACGGTCAGGAGGAGGCTTCTCGCTGCCAATATACGCAGTCACCGCCCGGCCCGCGGCCCCAAATTACTCCGTGAGCACAGAGTTCACAGGCTTAGGTTCGCTAGAAATTGTGAATCATGGACTCAAGACGATTGGAATAGGGTTTTGTTCTCTGATGAAGCCAGGATATCTCTGTTCGGTGAAGATCGACGTCGGCGAGTGCTAAGAAGACAAGGAGAACGCTTTGCAGAGGCATGTTTCGAAGAAATCACACCTTATGGTGGGGGCTCTGTTATGTTTTGGGCAGGAATAAATTCAATGGATCGTACAGAGTTAGTCTTCATTGAAAACGGCTCACTGACTGGGCATCGATACATAACGGAAGTTCTAATTTCTCATGCACAACCCGCATTGGCCGCTCTAGGTGAAGACTCGATTTTTATGGACGACAATGCTCGCGCCCACCGATCCCGCGATGTTAATGCGTATGTGCAAGAGGTCGGCATTCGTCGTTTGGATTGGCCAGCTCGAAGTCCCGACCTCAATCCCATAGAGCATGTCTGGGACGTTCTGAAACGGCGTGTGAGATCAGTACACCCGGCTCCGCAGACCATCAGAGAGCTGAAGAATGTGATTACTGCGGAGTGGGAACGTATTCCGCAAGCAAGTATCCGGGATATACTCGCTAGCATGCCCAGACGAATTCAAGCTATGATTTTAGCTAGAGGGGGTCACACTCGATACTAAACATTTATCTGCTTTTACTTTATTAAAGAAAAACAAACAAAAAAACTTTTTTATTTTTACTTCATGAGCATATGCACTACTAGCGAATATACACTACTAGCGAGGTTTAGCATTATTTCCCATAAATTGTATCTAAATTTTATGAAATACTGATGAAAACGATTATTTTCTTATTAATTTAGCAAATTGTGTGGATAAAACTACCTATAATTATCAAACAAAGAAATATTAACATTTGAAATGGTTCATTGCTTAGGTGCCCGTTTTTTTTGCAAATGAGTTTATATAGAAATATATCTTTATGTTCTAAAACGTATACGTATGTTATCATCCCTTTTAATGAAAAAGAAAAGAATATGTATCACTTTTTTAATATAGGTTGAATGTACAACCGATTAATTGCGGAATAAATTGGTATACAAGTGTTCACAGATATAGTTTACCTAATATTATATACTTATTACTAAATAATAAATAGCATCCTCATGTCGAGAGCATACCTATAGCGAAATTTACACTAAAGAGATTGTTATATTGCATTCTATGTCGAATTGTATATACAATACGAACGGAAAACGAATGAGATTGGATCTCCGAGATTATAAGCATCGACGGATCTCTTAAAAGTCCCAAAATAATAAAAAAAAAAAACAAGAAAATCATCAAAATATACATAAACTAATCACGATAACCTAACTCTGATTTACATACAAATTAAGTAACACGAAAAAAAAATATATTGCAACGAAATTTCTGTTAAAATACTGTAAATGAGCGGCCATTGCGCGACTAATGCGATAGACGAATGATTCGCACGCGATTGGCGATCGCAATCAATCAAATCAATACTTTTCACAATTTATTATATTCCCCAAAGAATTAATTAGCAAAAAATATACATTTACAAAAGAGATCGAATCGTATTTTATGACTTAATGTGACTTATATTTACATTTATCGAAATGGAATTACATCGTATTGTGGAAGATAAGCCACGGGCGCTGTCGGCCCATACAACAACCGATCACCTAAAGGCAATATTTTGAAAATATTCTCTTAACATCTAAAACGAACGTAACACGTTTGGCGTATACTTAAGTCGCTATCAATTTGTTAAACTAACCGAGCTATGCGGTGAAATCTAACAGTTATTACCTAAATAATTAAATTGGCAAAGAGTTTCGAAATACTTAGCGTCGCTGTAGCGACCTAACCCTAGCAAGGTTTAACGTAGCAAGATATGGTATCATCACAACTGACGGCCGGTGCTCCAGCCTACACGTACTTACTGGAGAGCTGCTTCGCCAGCTCCGTGTACTTGAGGAACTTGGAGTGGGGGCTCTCGTCAAACGACTGCGACGGACTGCGCGGGTCTTGCGGAGAGGGGGCTGTAGACCCACTCTTATGGCCACCAGGGGACGCGGCGCCTGCTGGAGCCTTTAATGGGACTGGCTCCGGTAGTGCGCCATCTTTGACGAAGTGCATCTTTGATAAATGATGCCGGTAAGCGCCCTTCGAAATGAAGGGCGTATCGCAAAGGGCGCACTTCATTATAGAGTCAGTTACGACAGCGTCATTACAAGCCCAACTGAATGTGAGAATACTGGGTGGACCAGCTGGGGAGGGAGCTGGAACCGGCGCACGAGATGGATTTGTCTCTGTCTTATCACACAGTTTCTGCAGAGCGGCTAAAGGGTGACTACCACCTCGTCGAGAGGAACTAGGCTCGCTGGATGGTCCTCCGCCGGTCAGATTATCGAACATGGAGGACAAAGCACCCAAACTGGAAGCGGGCTTTCTTTCAACGCCTGGTGTATTACCAGAGCGATCGCTGGCAGGACTGCGTGGACTAGCTGCCGGACTGGGGCCTTCGCTTTCACGCTTAGCCACTATCGGCTTCACATCTTCCTCAGCTGTGCTCCCAGGTCGTGGAGGTTCTTCCTCCTCGTCCACCTCAGTCTTTACCCGCACGGGCTGGCTACTCAAATCCACACCTTTCTCACGTTCCTCTTCCTCAACTTCTCTTTTTATCCTAACTTCGGCGGGGCGATCCTCTGAGGCAGGTGTCTGAGAACCACGTGTATCGGGAGTAGTGCGAGGAGTCATGTGATAAGTATCTAGTTTCCTATCGGGGGTCAAAGATTCCACTCTACTACCGCCTCGCTCCGACATGGAGCTCGACTCGCTTCCACTGCGCTCTCGACGTCCATATCCTTGCTGATGATGATAATTCCTCAACATATTCATAGTTTGGGGATCTACTAAAGGTTTTGTATAGTCTACGCTCTCATCTATGCCTAATCTCTTTAAGATACTAGAACCAATAGGCGCATGTGAAGCGCCACCAGGCATACCAGGTACTGTGTGTCGCGATCGAGTGTCGAAACTTTTCTCTATCAATTGTTCTATGGCATTTAGAACCGAAGGCGACGAGCTTTTATCGTTGCTGGCGTTAGGATCTTTGGAGCCTGGGGAGGAATCGTTTATAGAAGAAGGTGAGCGATGATGAGTAGAACCAGGAGATGGTAGCTCCTCGTTGATACTCTTGCGTCCATCTCGACCGGTAGGAGTTACATGGCCAGGTACATCAGGCGGTATTATATTATTAGATAATAGTGCACTCTTCAGAAAGTTCCTTTGGCTATTTGACATTGGCGCACCGATGCATTGTCTTATGTGTTCTACAAATACAGCAGTCTCTATTTTATCACCGCATTTCTCGCAAGTGATTCGGCTTCCAGCACCGTAATCCCTAATAGGTTTACCCATAGGTACCCCATTGCCATCTCCGTTTTTGAATTCGTGTTGTGCCCTTTCTAATTCAAGAAGTTTTCTAACGGGCAAAGATTTCTTTCTCTTTTCACGTGTTTGGCGTCTTCTTCCACCACTCTCTGTAATTGAACGCATGATGTGCTCTTTATAATGAGAATTCTTAACCATATGGTTACTCAATTCTTTCAGTGAACTAAATGCTTGGTCACAAACTTTACAAGTTAAAACAGCGCTTACATGACTACTGGTACCTGTTGGAGGTGGCACTGCATTATTAGCACCAGGAGCGCTAGAATTGGACCCCTTACTGCCGTCATCAGATGATTTCCAAGAAATTATCTGTTCCTGCGAAATTATATTGGTATAAT
The DNA here is from genome assembly GCA_032191425.1 of Lymantria dispar. Taxonomy (NCBI): domain Eukaryota; kingdom Metazoa; phylum Arthropoda; class Insecta; order Lepidoptera; family Erebidae; genus Lymantria; species Lymantria dispar. The sequence goes on along the minus strand of CM063444.1, from coordinate 2,380,832 downwards.
GCTGAGTACGTTGCATATGACTCGTCATTTCCGCAAGTGAACGGAAGCTTTCAGCACACCACATGCATTTTAATATTTGTCGCGTCTGTTCAGCACCTTTACCTAACCAAACATCTTGACCGCGGACTAGTTTTCTTGGGATTGGCATATTTTCTTTTATTAGCATATTTAAATCACTCTGGTTGGGTTTAGATGAACCGCTCGAAGAAGATGAATTATGTGATGGAGTCGACGGTGAACTAGGTGGAGGTTGCAGAGACGGTGGTATAGGAGCACCTGTGGTTGGTGGTACGGGTACATTTACTCCACAGTGCTTTGCTTCCTTCATGTGTACAGTTAAATCTGCAAGCGAGTTAAAACTTTTCTTACACCATACACATTTGAGAACATCTTTAGTTTGATCAGCGCCTTTATTTAACCAGTGTGACTGCCATGCTGAATGTCTTGCGGCTGCATTCGGTGCTAATCCAGCTCCAAGAGCGGCACTTTGAACTGATCGGAATAGTTCTTCTCCTCCAAGTCTACTTAACTCACCCAATTTTTCTAAAGCCTTAGTAGCTTCATTAGGAGTGGGCGGACCATGCTTTTGTTTGCCATTCCAGTCTCCTGGAATACCACCTTTGGGAGACAAACTAGCAGCCGCGACTGCAGCGGCAAAGTATGGAAAATGTGGCGCCACTGGTGTTGACCACGATGATGGAGTTGGCTTAAAATCAGCAGTTCTAGAACTTTTTCTGGACGGGACGGGCGAAGGGGAATCCTCCAGGCCACGTTTTCTTGTCCCAACAGAGAGATCGAGGGGACCGTTTTCATTCTTGCTAAGATTGACTGCATCATCAGGATCGTCATCGTCATGAGGTGAGTCACTGCGCTTTGTGCTAAAGTCGAGTACGGCATCAGCTCGTTCCGAATCAGTCATGTCCTCCTGACAGGACATAAGGAGGCGCTGTTGTGCAGCAGCAGCGGCAGCACCAAGGTAAGCAGCGACTGCAGCCGAATGCGGAGGCAATAAGGCAGCGGGTAGTGCAGCTGTCAGCGCCGCGGGGAGGGGAATACCCGCCCCGCTACGACTCGAGTACACCGAGTCATTAGAGGGACATCGAGGCGCGCCCGACGACTCCCGTGACAGACATCTCGGGCTCTCCCTGGGGACAAAATAATAACACAACGTTAGATCCTTGAACATAATTCATTTAGCAAAAATGATCACCTGTCCCTAGTCAGTCGTTATGATAAACCGGTTAGCAACATTTGAATACCAATGGTAAACAAAACGAATGCACGTTTTTTAATGGTCATTTTCAATAAATTAATAGCTTGATCGTGAATAGCAAATAGACAGACTAATGGGTTCGCTTTTTAACTAAAAAAAAACTATTCGCCGATGTTCATTTTGTCCTTGTGATGGTTATATTAAAAATATTTTAATTACTAATAACTAAAAGTTGTTGTAATCTAGACTGACTGGGTTTTATCTTTTTGTGGATCAGATAAGAAAAAGGAAAAAAAAAAATATTTAGTTGACGTATAATATAAATCTAAGTTAGATTTGGGTACAAATAGGTCAAGTATTTAAAGCGACATGAATAATCAATTCGACATAAAAGAATTTCAATTTAATGGCGGCTATAAAATTTAACAATCAACATTTATGTATTGTATAGATTAAAATACTAAATCAATAACATTGTAAAACAATTATTCATAGAATTGTGATGATATCTAAATGTGATAAACATGGAAAACACAATGGTTGATGACATCGCTTATCGATAATTTATGACACAATAAAACATTGTACAAAAACAGGTTATAATAGAAATGTGAAATAACTTTTCGATGTTGAAATTCCAACACAATCTTAAAGATATAAACTATGGAGATCACGATCTGAAGAAAACCGCTCATCGTCTGCTTGACAAAAGTTAGATGTTTCGTCAAATAGGTAATCTTTCTAAAATTTTATGAAGCTCGTGTAAAAAAAGCTTTTAAAAATTTGCTTGGTAAGTTTAATCGTGAATTTTGGTGACAATGATGGTTAAGTTCAAGTTCATTTGAAAATATTTTACTTTTGTTATGTATTCATTTACTACTATTTCAGTTGAAATGTAGATAAAAAACCAAGTAATAGTATTTTCTGATCACCCTTATGTTGAAATGTTTTGTCTTAGTAATGCACTTCTACGGTATAATTTTTTACAAACTCGTGAAACAAATTTCTAAGTTGAAGTTTTATGAAAATTTATTTTATAGAAATTCTGTAATACAAGTCGGCAAAATAAAATATCCCCATGAATTACATAAAAACAATGTAGCACTTGAACAAATAGAATACCTACCTCACGTGGTCGGGCTCGACAATCATTTTAGACGAAATGTTTTCAAAGTACTCCAAACTGGCAACGTCGAAACTCTCGCGTATCCATCAATACAAACACTATTTGAGATGATAACACTCAGTTACAATACAACAATTGTGACTCCCCAATAATAAAATGTAAACACGTCGCGAAAGACGCGCCGCGATGCCGGCGGCCGAGAGGGAAGTGCGCGGTGCCTGCGGCGGCAGCGGCGGTCCCGCGTGGAATGAGACGCCGCGTGATTTACGACCCGCCTGCAGCGCCCCCGCCCCGCACGCCCCTCGCTAGAGCAGGATAGGTGCCACTGCTACGGACTGTAACGCGCGTAAGACAGAGACGACTATCGGTATCCTCTTTCGGGGGGTGGCGCTGCGTAATGCAAGCGTGCGTGCGATGCGCGAGGTGGACGTGCAGTGACGGGCGATCGTTCCGATGACAGCCGACTGACACAGCGGAGCTACTCCGCATAGCTGAGTCATAGCCGTAACACCAATGAAAATATACAGAATATCCTTGATGCCCAATACGCATAATAACTTTTTAATGAGATTGTTTACGGAATACAATCTTATATATGTATTATATAAAACACGATGCGAGGTAGATTGAAGTCGAGGCTTACAGAAGATTACCCGGACAGGGTTGATGGCGTTGACAAGGAAATGGCGCGTTAACAAAACGCCGAGACGAGTCCTTTTAACGACTCACGGACAGACAGGGGACTCGGACGGATTTACGCGTATCACGAACAGATTTCCTGCTTTGACAAAGGGAAAATATTTTTCTCATGTTTATTTTATTTTCACGCGCGGAAGCGTTGGGACATTTGAACGACAGTATAAATGTCATGTAAGAAATCGACAATGGCATATCATCGTCTATATAAATAAATTATCTGATTAAATAAAATTTGTTCCGTTAATCTCCGGAAACGAACGTACTAGGAGTTTTTAGAGGCCATAATACTGTTTTATTACTATCGTAGAATGATCTCTGAGTTAAATGTTATCAACTACACCGATCAGAACAACTGTTATAGTGATTTGACAAAAACCTTTTCAAAAATCTAAAAGTTAAATTTCAGTCGAGTGCACAGCTGTTTATTGCTTCCTATAAGCATTAGTCGGCTGCGGGTCAATCAATCACACGTATTTATGTGACAATATTGCCGTCTCTTTCCACCGCTAAACTAAAATAGCCCGAGTGGGTTGTGACATAAACAAAAGAATTCTAGCCTATTTTTTTCACTCGTAACGACAGATGATAAAAATGTTAGTGGGACATATTTTATACTGTGGCCGGTTTGATGTGTAGGAATTAGTGTTGAATTTTGGCGGGAACGTGAAAGTGTCAAGTGGCAATATTTTAGTGTTTTAACGTGTTTATATTAAATAATTTTGATCGAAAAATTATATAATGTATTGCAAAGAAAGTGCTAAAGTATAGAGATGATAAAAGAGCAGCGCTATTTATAATGCACCTTTGTATAGTGAGACGATTTGACTCAACATAAGTGATAATTGATAAATAAAAATGTATGACATGGTTAAAAGGAACTTTACACTTGGCATAAACCTCTTTGTAACATCATTTCATTTCGGCTCATATACGTCCCACTGCTGGGCTCGAGCCTCCTCCATAATGGGAGGGAAATTGACCTTACTATACCAAGCTGGTCAGACAAGTTGGTATAGGGTTTTGTTTCGAGTTTGCAATCTCTTGCGTTTTCCATTATATGCGTAAAATATCCTTTACATCTTATCCTTTACATCTTTATCTTTAAAAGATGACTTCTTTTACGACACCCACGGGTATGAAAGGGGTTGGTGAATTGTATTCTTACTCCGTAACCACACAGCAATACTGCTTTGGAATCATGTCATAAAATTCCTTAAAAAAAAGTAGGAATTAGAATGATCCGGCTTCAAGCGTCGGTTTGTGCATAGTGCGGTTCGATGTATGGGAGACACCTGACGTCGTTTGAATAATTCTGCAGTAACAGAGCGAATTTTATAACCGTCACAGATGTCTTCATTGTAATAAAATTATTGTATATTTGATGCCAGATACATTTCAGGTATATTGCAACTAGTTAGGATGACTTGAAAACAAATATTTTGTTTTATAAAAATATTTTCTGATAGATTTTAGGACATTCTAATTGAATAAATTTGCCGTTTTGTGACGGAATAAGAATACAATTCACCACTCCATATCTTATCCGTGCATGTACGAAATAAACCCTATAGCAACACGTCTGACCAGCATGGTATAGTATGGTCAATTTCCCTCCTATTGTGGAGGAGGCTCGAGCCCAGCAGTGGGACGTGTATGAGCCGACATGAATTGACGAAGGCGAAGCTTTTTTAACGCTATTATTTCTATATTCCCAATCTTGTGATGATATTAGAATACAATTGTAGACGTCCTTTGCTTGTCCGTGGAAACCATAAATGTCGGCTAAGCACCGAAGCAGCGCCAAACAGCTCTTTTCTGGGAAAGGTACTACACTAAGATCGCCAAAACCGCCTGCTAAGAACGGCGATCATGTTGCTATCCCCTAATATTAGATCTACGGTGGGACCTACATCCAGTAATGTACGATAAAAAGCTGAAAAACGATTATGCTGATGGTTATCTAAAAGTCATTTTCTCTATTGAGGACAAATAAGTTAAAGTTTTAAACTTTAGTATAATACGTCCCCTTATGGTGACGAATTAAGAATACAATTCACTATCCCTTATCTTGTCCGTGGGTATCGTGAAAGGTCTAATGAGCGTGGTAGGTCAATTTGCCTCCTAAAGTGTAGAAGGACCGAGTGGCCTCGGGCCCAGCAGTGGGACGTTTACAGACTGATATAATGATGATATTAATATGTGTATTCATTCATCCTCTGTTTAACATAGACCTTTCCACGGAGGTTACCTGAAGAGCTCTAGTGCAATATCCCCTGGTTCCTTAATCGTTTTTTATAACTACTAAGTAAATCGATATTTAATACCCTACATAACATTATGGGACTTTTTTTAAGAAGTATCTATATATAAATACGCGAAGCAAAAACTTTGTACCCCTATTTACGAAAATTACGTGGATGGACAAGTATGAAATTTGGCACAGTTGAAGTATATAATGAGGAGAAGTGCACAAAATTGAAATTTCATAAAATAATGGATTAGAAATACATTAAATTCATTATGAAAGGCATTACGCACACTACAGCGCAATCGCTACACACACGCGCACACCTATACACTTTTGTTTACGGTTAAAATCTCTTTTTGGATGGTCGGAGTATAAAAGTCGTCATAGATGGCTCCTGCTCCGATACCACGACCATTAATGCTGGTGTACCCAAAGGCTCGGTGCTCTCCCCGACGTTGTTTATCCTGCATATCAACGACATGCTCTCTATCGAGAATATGCGTTACGTCCTGGTCGAACTGGATGTCAAACAATCATAATTATGATGACAATGTCTAATAGACATTTGTGTTTATATATAAGTTATTAGTTGTTTATTAAAAAGTTGAAATACAGCGGGCTCAATATACAATTACACATAAATAAAATAAAAAGAAATTGTGTAGCAGAAAAATTTACTTAAATGAATTATTGTCGAATTTCGACCACATGGCGACCGCTAGTACCTACCTATAAATAGGTACTAAGATCGATTAAAAATTATATTCAAACATATCTTAAGATTTCATTTATACATCTCACTCTATATAAGTCTTCTTCTTTAACTTCCTTCAACAATCGGCAATAGATCTACTATTCCGTCTACTAGTCAAATGTATTGGAATAGGGTTTTCTATCGAAGTTTACTCCTCTTGTATCGAAGATACCTGCAGTACGTTAGACGTCCTTTACGACACCCACAGTTAAAAGAGGGGAGGGGAGTGTTAATTGTATTCTTACTCTGTAACTACACTGATAATCTTATCTTAATATATATAGTCGGTCAAACGTCGATACGTATGTTATCCTCGATAGCTATGAATATTTGTTTCTTTGTCTATTACGTCGGATAGTTTAATGAAACTCTCTATAAATCTGCATATTTCTTTTCCGTATGCTGACGGCATAAGAATAGAAATCACCAATCTGTATCTTGGCCGTGGATGTCGTAAAAGACGATTAAGGGATACAATACGCACAAAACACGGCGGCACAGGCGGCTGTCGATTTATCTGTCTACAGCCGCGGGTCGGTCCGTCCGGTGTAGTACCACACTCTCGCAGAAAATCCACGTCTGAGTAGTAGCAATTTGTTACTGCGCTTCGTTCGGTGAGCGAGAGAGCCGGAAGCCCTACTTTCTGAGGGTATTTGCGTGTGGAGGGTTTTGGTGGTACCTTTGGTATTACCGAGCCTCAATGCACGCATTCACACTCCCTTCACTTTCTTCGTGGTAGGCAGCGGCCTTGTAAAGGTCCATGAGCAGCAGCAACACTTACCATCAGGTGTACTGTTTGCTCGTTTGCCATCGTTTGCAATAAAAAAAAATCTGTGCAAAAGAAAAAAAATCCCAAAATGAAACCCTATACTAACATGTCTAGCCAGCACGGTATCCATCGTTATCATCGCAGCCCACATACGTCCCACTGTTGGGCTCGGGCCTCCTCCCCAATGAGAGGAAAATTGACCTAGTATACCATGTTCTTTAGACATGTTGGTATAGGGTTTTGTTTCGAGTTTGCCATATCTTGTATAGATGTCATATGCGTAATATATCCCTTAGTCGTTCTTTACGACACCCATGGGCAAGATAGGGAGTGGTGTATTGTATTCTTACTCCGTCACTACACGGAAAAGATAGGATGGTATAATAGGTCTATTTCCCTCTTAATGAGAAGGAGGTTCAAGTCCAGCAGTAGGACGGGTACGAGCCGAGACGATTTCTTTAATCATCTCTTATGATCACCCATGGGGCAGGAAAAGGGGTGATGACTATTTTATCATCACACTGTTCGATGTGTGATCGATTTATTTGTAATGATTTTTGATGTTTACGCGAGTATTACATACACATTTTAAATAATAATAACTTTTTTTTTTAAATATAATAACTATTAATTTTAATGTTAAATAATTAATAACCATAAACAATATATATTTTTCACATAAAATCATTTTCTTCTTACACTGGCAATAAATTTGTATCAAAATGTGGGTCAATATTTAATAACTAATTTCTGTATTGGGTAGATAATTATAAATTTTCTGCAGTAACGATGACTTGTTGGACGTGAGACATCTTAGTCCGCCCGTGACCATAAACGCTGCAAAGTGTTCGAAACGTCGGGTAATCAAAAATAAAATACAAACACGATAAAATCCGTAAAGTAGTTCGATTTATTTGTATTTTTATTAATGATTCATCACTATGTAAGCCACCTATTATAATATCATCATGACAAATAAATAACGATTACATCGCGTGATTGATTGATTTATTAATTAATTAACTATCTATGTATCACTGATAAATTATTGGTTTAATTATTACAGGGCGACTGGATTCGTTTGCAACACAAATATGGGAATCTTTTTGATTTTTTTGGAGTACCTATTGGTTTCATTCGTCTGGTGACGGAATAAGAATTCAATGTCTAAAAGAGGCCTAAGGGACATAAGCATATAACTTCTGAGTATGAGAAGGAAAACTTGAAATAAAACCAGCATGTCTGACCAGTACGTAGATAAATTTCCTTCATATTAGGTTCGAGCCCAGTAGTGGGACGTACGTGGGCGGTGACAATGATGATGAGTGCCTTAATTCGTATGGTAATGGAGTAACAATACAAATCACCATCCCCTACCTAGCCCGTGGGTGTCGTAATAAACGACTTAGGGATTAGAATACGCAGATAACATCAATACAAAAGAAGAAAAACTTGAAACAAAACCTTGTACGAACTTATCTGATGGTCGTAGCAGATTAATTTGCTAAAATTGGAAAATAATCTATTAGATATCTAATAAGATCTAGACAAGAGAAGGAAAACTCGACATGAAACACTATACCAACACTGGCAAGCGTGGTATAGTGAGTTCATTACCCTCCTTTTGTGGAGGAGGCTCGAGCCTAACGACGGGAAGTATATTAGCCGAAATAATAATGATGATTGATTTAATTATATAATCTGTGTGGCTACGAATACTACCGACCCATATTGCTCGTGACTAGCGTAAAAGAGGGCTAAGGACTATATATGTATTGGAGCAGTTTCACCTGATGCCGCCTGATCAGCAATTACATTCCTAAGCTTTGTCGTCAGGTAGGCGGTCGGTCCATATGGTGACGGAGTAAGAATACAATTCACCACTGCCTGTCTTGCCCGTGGGTGTCGTTAAAGACGACTAAAGGATATAATATGCATATAACATCTATGCAAGAGAAGGAAGACTCGAAATAAAACACTATAACTGTCTGACCAGCATGGTATAGTAAGGTCGATTTCCCTCCTATTGTGGAGGAGTTTCGAGCCCAACAGTGGGACATATAAGAGCTGAAATGAATACGACAAAAGGATAGAAGAAATGGTCCACGGGTACCGAACCCTTGAGTTCCGTGGCCAGCCCGGGATTGAATTTTAGCATAAATAAACTCACAAATCAGTAGATTTGAAATCTAAACAATAGATAGCGTATAAGCACTACAGTTTCAAAGTGATTGATCACTAGCACCTTCCTTGCATTTAATTGACATTGATTGAACATACTTTGAACGGAAGCAACTATAAACTTGCACTCAAATAGAATTTAAATCCCTTAACAATATTATATTAAAGTTTAAATTTGACTAATAGTTATAAACGCATTGAAAAGCGCTTGTTGGACTAAAAAAATGTGAAATAGGTATAAGGTTTTATATAATTAAGGTTTTAATGATTTCCTTATATTAAGGTTGATTGCGCAGATAGCGTAGTGGTTGTGACACCGACTTATCGTGCCAGTGTCGTGGGTTCGAATCACACACAAGACAACACTTTGTGCGCCATCCATAAATTATTGTTCTGATTTGAGAGCGTTAATTATATGTTTGTAAAGTCCCCCGCAATACAAGGATTTGTTTCCTTAGTGAAGGACGTGGTCCTTTTAAAAAAAAGAGCGTCTGTACAAAGTACCTACGCATGGCAGAAGTGAAACTTTTTTATCCTTTATCCTTCATCTTTTATCCTTTATCTCATTCTCTCGCCGGCTGAATCCGTGTTTATGTCTCTATGAACTCGCTTTTTCGTTTCATCGAGTTTGAAATCACACCGATTCTAAAGAAGTTTCATTTCAAAAATAAACACAACAAGTGTTGCAGGAACACACGCAGAAAAACACACAATGTTTTTTCTGCGTGGGATTCGAACCTGCAATACTGGCACTATAGGTCGGTATCTTGACTACACCATTTGTGCAGTCAGTCAGTCAAAGTTGACATAAGATTCTTAATTTTTTACGACAACATACCAAGATTTAGCAGTTTTGTAGCCGCGTTCACACAGCAAAATATTAATAAAAATATAGAACCAGGTGATTAAATCTAATTTCCATATAATTGAATATAATTGCGTTAATACCTATACAAATATATAGATTATATATAACAGTACGATTGCACCTGTCCATATATCGATACTATTCGATACGCTTCGCATACGATTAACGTGTGAAATAATAATATAAATCATTAACAAGACATTTATTTAATCATTTTTATATTTATTGCTATTCAAATGACTAGACGCATCATTTTAAATAAAGATACATATGAGATTGCGTGTAGTGACGGAGTAAGAATACAATTCACTACCCCCTCTTTTGTCTGTGGGGGTTGTAAAAGACGACTAAAGCATTAAAATATATATAGCATCTATATAAGACCATCACCATTCTACCAACGTACCACTCGACATCGTAGCCGGGTTCATCCATTTCACCTGGAAACGTAATGGTCTTCAACTGTACGTTTCCAGCGATCATTTCACCCACGTACATGCAAGCTCTGGAATGAACTACCTGCTGCTGTGCTTCCCGAGCGCTATGTCCTTCTTTAAACGAGGTTTAAGAAGAGTATTTTCTTCACGATAGACAACGGCCTAGCTGTGCCCCTGGTATTGCAAAGGTCCATGTGCGGCAGAATCACTTACTAACACGTCTGACCAATGTGGTTATAGTTGGTCAATATGTCTCCAATTGTGGATGAAGCTCGAGCCTAACTGTGTGATATATAGATATGAGCTCTGATCATGATGAAGTCTCCAATGAGATTGAGCTTTCTCTCGTAAATTGACCTAATATACCACGCTGGTCAGACAGATTGATATAGGATTTTATTTAGAACTATTTTTCTTTAACATAGACGTTATATACAGTAATCCCTTAGTCGTCTTCTAGGATAGCCACGAACGAGTAAGAGGGTGGTAAATGGTATCAAGCTCCGTCACGATATGTAAAACGTGATAAGCGATTACCTTTGGATTAGGACTCCCATGATAATGAACGCTGAAAAACGTTCGAAACGTCGGTTAATCAAAACTCAAATCCAAAAAGGGGGTGAAATCCATAGAAATAGTAAATGTTAAAATTATCTTCAAGATATAATGATTTTAGTGAAGAAGTTGCTGTTTTCGTTTTCATGCCATGCCATTCTATATTCATCATGATCATAAGACTCAGAATGAAAGAGAAATTGTCCTATTTCCATGTGGGGTAACAAAGTGTTCAATTAAACATATCTTTAGCGTCAATTTCTAGAAAATGTATTAATTAAGTTTATTTATCTTTAGTATAAACTAAGAAACATGTCCGGGTAAGATACAAATCATTATTGATTACTTACATTATAATATCTTTTTTTTGATTAATTAACCATTATCATGACATCAATCGTTTATTATTTTTAGTGTAGGTTATTAATTCCTATTTATTAAAACAAAATGTCCTTGAGAATATAATATAGTCGAAAGAGTTTTAGAATTCATTAAAATCTGAGTTGTATGAGGAAAATCAACATTGTTTTCTTATGCAGTTTAAAATTTTATTTGTAACCATCAGGGCGGACAACGAGGTTGTGTGTACCTGTTAAAAGGCCACAGTACTAGCCAGTTACCTATTATTGGGAGCGAGGAGTCCACTTCAAATCATAACGGGATTGGGCGTACTTAAAAGTGCTGAGATTCAGAAAGTGCAATAGGTATTTCGTGCGAACAGAACTGGGTGCGATTCATGTCGGATTGTATATTAGTAAATTCTCTCACAATAATATAATAATAAGGAAAAATCGAAATAAAACCAAACCATCACGTCTGGTATAATTTTCCTCTCATTGTGGAGGAGGCTCGAGCTCAACAGTGAGACGTATATGATCTGTCATGATGATGATGAAATTGCCCCGGAATATAACGTTTGTTTTCCTGGTACAGGTTGATGTATTATTTATCAAAATCCTAGGAATCTGTGCGATCCACGAATTATTGAGGTTTCAAGCCTTCGACTATCCGTGTGGTGACGGAGTAAGAATACAATTCACCACTCCCTAACTTGCCTGTGGATGTCGTAAAATACGTCTAAGGGATATTATACGCATATAAAAGCTTTGCAAGAGAAGGAAAACTCGAAACAAAAATATATACCAACATGTTTGATCAACATGGTATAAGTAAGGTCAATTTCCCTCTATATAAGCCGAGATGATGAGATGATGATTTAATCTCTACCTACATCAGACAATCAGTATAGTAGTATTATTTTTCTATTTTTATATATCTTTTTGTATTGATTACTTTTAATATTCGAAAACTAAATAACCAAACATTAAAAATTATCAATAATTTTTATTATCCTCAAAATGATTTTAACGACATTTACCGCATTAGATAAAGAAAATCATTTTAATATGGATACTATATGTTTATTTCCAACGTCGAAAATTCTAAAGTAAGAAATCACAAGTTTTATTTTAAAACTACATAAAGATTGTTTATTCCATTTAGAAACTGTGAATATAAAAAGTTTAACATTTAAATGTCAAAATGACAAAACCATAGAGGACACCTGCTCAAATTAATGCGTTTTATTGTTTTTAATTAATAAGTTTCTATTGTTTTGATTTCGCATATATTTATCTGGACCAAGTAAAGGTATAAAATGGAAATTACTTTCATCTTACATGTCTTTCTTTAAACGAGGTTTAAGAAGAGTATTTCCTTCACGGTAGGCAGCGGCCTGGCTGTGCCCCTGGTATTGCAAAGGTCCATGTGCAGCAGTTTCACTTACCATCAGGTATGCTGCTTGCTCGTTTGCCACCGTTGGCAATAAAAAAAAAATAAAAAAAAAAATCTTTAAAGATTTATGAAGCAGAGAAGTTGACTCGTTGCCTTCTGAAAACAATGCTGGATTTTCACAGGCAACTCAGACCTCGAACGCTGATTGGTATCATCATCTCAGTCTATATATGTCCCACTATTGGGCTTAGACTTCCTAAATAATGGGAAGGGAATTAACTCACTATAAGATATTGGTCAGGCGTCTTGGTATAAGGTTTTATTTCGAGTTTTTCTTCTCTTGTAAGGTCTTCATTTTGTAAGGTTTTTTTTTATGTGTTACCAACGTCTCTACTCTGTGGCACAAAATAAATACTTTTCTTTCTTTCTTTCTTGCATAGACGTTATCTGCATATTATAATCCATTCGGCGTCATTTACGATACCCACAGACAAGAAAGGACGTGGTTGTATTCTTACTCCGTCCCCACACAAAAAAATCATACTAAATTTTTAAAATTAATAAACATTTCCGAGCGTCCGACTTCTTATAACTTTTGGTTTATAGGCTTGACTACAGTTTAAAACTTGTACTGATAAAAGTATGTAATATTTTAAATAAAAATTGAAAATTGTCATCAAAGTCATCATCTAGGCTCTCCTTAATAATAAGAGAAAATTATATAGACAAAAAGCACAAGTTAATTTTAGCAGGGTTGGTATAGAATTTTATTTCGTTTGAATATTCATTCTACCATACAGCTTGCCCTTAAATATATAATATGCCCGCATTCGCCAGAGCAATGAATGTTAATGTCAAAATCTACTTAGCGCTGGACTTCAACAAATAAAGCACATCAGTCATTTTTTTTTAAATACCATCATTAAATATCACAGATCAATAAATCACTCAAAGACCATTCAAAAATGAAAATGGATGATACGTCAGTTAAGAAATTCCGGATCATTTTTAGTTGTTCTACCCACTATAACTGTCATTGTCGCATCCATTCATTTCTACATCTCAAAACTGATGTTATTTTACTATCAAAAAACTGTAAATTCAACCTTATGTAATTGAAATAACGTACACAATAACTGTATAATAAATTGTAAATCTCATTGTCCAAATTCATAGTTTAATACTGTCGAAATTTTTAATATAATACTTACTTGCCTTGCAATAAGAATCTTCGTAAATGTAAATACATGTTGGTCGAGAAAGTAGTCCTTCCCATGGACGAGTGTTGTCAGCTGATCAGTGGAAACAATGGTATCATTAAAATGGACAAGTCAGAGTGATGCCCGGACCTCCGCGATGACAATACATATATATATGGGTTATTATGAATGACTTTGATCGAACTAGATTATGGTTATAGAGTAATGTTAAGAATCCTGTACGTTTAATAACGCGTTGTTTACTTTACTGGTTACGTTTCTAGCTTTGTTTACTTAAACTTATATATGTATACTTATATATATATATATATATATATATACTACTTATATATATATATATATATATATATATATATATATATATATATATATATATATATATATATATATATATATATATATATATATATATATTTTTAATGACAGCGCCCTGCACTAAAGAAATAATTGTATTGCGGGGGATTTTACAAACATATAACTAACGGACACAAATTGCATCCAGACTCAGAATAACAATTTTTGAACCGCACAAAGTGTTATCCCGCGTGGGCTTTGAATCCCTGACATTGGCGCTGTAGGACGCTATCTTCAACCACTACGCCATCTGTGCAGTCTGATACTTAATCATATAGCAAAAAAGGAAAATACGAATCTAGAAAATCTAATGGTCACAGGAAAGATAGAAGGCAAGAGGCCTCGTGGCCGTAGCTCGATGCATTGGTCAGAACAAATTCGCACCGCTCTTAAGAGAGCACGAGACTCTACGGATAGCTACAAACAGGTCCAAATGTGCGCTCTATCGTACAAAATCGCATCCTGATGGACAGGGATCACGACCCCTCCAGTAATGTGAAATACAAATCAAGGAAGAGGTAACTTAAACTTTCTAATTATATTCGTAGAAAATTTCATGATTCTTGCCAAATTATACAGTTTATAAGATTTAAAACTAACTTATTGTTCGTAGATTTGAAAAAACAAATCTATTGACCCAAATGTTTAAAGATTACGTAATAGAAAATATTGCTACTATTTTGAAACTTTTAGAAAGATTTAAATATAACTAGCTACTCGCCCTCGCTTCGCCTTGGTTTCAGTCGCTTTTCACGCGTAGTTTCCGTTCCCGCGGGAATACCGGAATAAAATATAGCCTATGTTACTCCTTGATATTATAGCTTTCCATTGGGGAAAGAATTTTTGAAATCGGTTTTGTGGTTTAAACGTGAAAGCCTAACAAACAAAATTACTTTCGCATTTATAATATTAGTGAGCATTATGTAAACTTTTCCGTGTGGTGACGAAATAAGAATACAATTTACCACTCAATCTCTTGCTCGAGGATGTCGTAACAGACGAATAAGAGAGGAAAGGAAAATTCCTCATGAAACACCATGTTTAGCGTGATTATAATAGGTCAACATTTCTCCCATAGCGAAGGAGGCCTGAGCACAACAGTGAATGGAATAATATTCTTTATGATCCACAATTTGTTATTCTGACTCTGAATGTAGTGTGTGTCCGTATGTTTTGAAAGCCCAAGCAGGTATGAGGCCTGCTAACAGAAGTGAAAACTAAAAATTATGAACAAACAGTTGACCACTTACATGAATTTACACCCTATTCAAACCTGCCTATAGAAGATTTTACTTTAAAAAATGCCTGAGTGTACATATATTTTTATGTGAATAGATTAAGAATACAATTGATATAGGTACATTATACTTTGTTTTTTTTTTGGGGCAGACTATCATCATCATCATCATCATCATCTTGCTCTTATCTCAATTCCTTGGGGTCGACGCAATATGTCATCTGTTTTGACATATTGCAAATAGTTTCGGCAATGACTTTTATGACCGGCCGCCTGCCTGACGTCAACCCTCCTTGGGAATGTAATCGTTGACCCAAATGGTACCAGATGGAGTTGGTCCAGGTCAATCTAGGGCTCTTAGTCGTCTTTTACGACACCCACGAGCAAAGCAAGGGTTGGTAGTATTCGATGCCGCTACCACACAGCATTTTGGGGCAGACTATGATGTACCTATATACACCCCGTCCGATTTGTTCAGGATGACAGAAGGGTGGCATGTGATCCAAAATCCAAACCTTCCCATTAGTCTTGGGTCGCCCTCGGTGCCAAGTACGTAAGTGGTTTGGAATTTTGTGTCTCCCTTAGTTTGCTGCCAAATTCATGAAGAGATGACTACTCCATCATTAATAAGCTTCATCATTTCAACTCATATACGACCCACTGTTGGCCTCGAGTTTCCTCCACAATAGAAGGGAAATTGACCTTACTATACTATGCTGGTCAGACAGGTTGATATAAGGTTTTATTTCTCTTGCATAGATGCTACATGCATATTTTATTTCTTAGTCGTCTTTTACAATACCCACGGGCAAGATAGGGAGTGGTGAATTGTATTCTTACTCCGTCACCACACGGCTGAGCCTTTAGTTTATATGTGATCATTTTCAATGAAATCATAACTAACCTTTCAGCATTAGGGTCTTGTATCAAGGTGGCTGGTATACTATGTTCTATGTCGTCACGATCGTCGTGTGCGGAGGAGGCGCGGGACGCAGGCGACGGTGCGGGGGAGGGGGATGGCTCTTCCGCGCCGCCCTCCTGCCTCTCCGGCCTCTCACTTCGTTCCTTCACCCCGCTTTCTGGACTGTTGTCTTCTTCTGTGAACAAGAGAAAATGAAATATTTAGCTGGTTCATTGAACTATCAACCTAACGTATTGAAAAGTGACTGATGACGTCTTCAAAGAGAGCTGTAATTGGATGCAAGCGTCATAGTACTATTCAACCACCTAAATACATAACTTTCAGTATAGTGATGTGAGTGTCGGTAAAACCCCTGGGTGGTTTTGGTGTTTTCCATCAGGAAATTTGTACCCCATAATGTTGGAAAGTGGCCCTTTAAACTACTACTACGAAGATGTGTTGTACTATGCTATATCGAGTATAGTCGGTTTGATTCCCATACAGGAGACATTTTTGTGTCATAAATGATTGTTCCAAATTCGGGTGTTTTTGTATCTGTAAATTTTATGTTTGTAAATTTATCTGCGACAAAATACTCGTTCCCGTGTGTGAACGTTATTAATGTACTTACTATAAGGCTATTCATTATGGTGTCAGGGTAAGAATCACGACCCTACTTTCATAGGTAAGGAAGATAATGGTACTACAAGAGAAAAATGAAAACCAAGTCATATGTTGTCAATACATGCTATTTAAAAATGTTAAAAATAAATATATAATAATAAAATAAAGTATTTTTTACGTATTTTGTTTGTATTTCGGGAGGACAGCTAGTCGCCAATGACTACGATCTTTAACAAGTATTCGAAACGTTGAGAAAGAAAATAATCAGATACAAACGTGATATGATCCGTAGAAATGATTTTATTTCATCTGTACTCGCATGAACATAAAATAATAAATATAAAATAACTGTAATAATAATTTCCTCAGTGTTAGGATCACACTATCGACAATTGTCTGTCTACACCCGCGGGCCGGTCCGCCCGAGCTAGTATACCACATTCCCCCAAAGATAGACGCTTGAATAGCAGTAATATATTGCTGCAGTTCGTTCAGTGAGCGGGAGAGCGGGAAGCCGAAATTTTCGAGTGTGTTTGCATGTGATAGATTTTGGTGATGCCTTTAGTAAAACTTCATTACACATATTTTTTTTTTGTCCAGGTGCTATGACCTGGCCCGCGAAATCCTCTAGCATAACCAGAGACCTTTTTCATCTCTACTCTACTATTTTCTGGGTAATAAGTTTTTCAGTGGCCTTTTGGCCATAATACATTTAATTTCATCATTACATTTTTGTTTACAATTAATATTTTAACTTATGATCTATATAGTTTTATTCACATTTATTGTTATCCTATATATCTTATTTAATAACAATTTTTAACTTTTATTTCTGTTATTCACAAGTTTTATTTCTCTTTTAGCGTAGGTTATGAATATTTGTCTGTCTGGTTTATGTTTTAGTATTACTGGTAAGAAGCGTGTATTTAATGTGTTATCCATTTGCTGTTCCGTATTTAGTCTTAGTTTATCGTGTATTGGGCATTCAAAAAGTATATGTGCTACTGTTTCGTCTTTGTCAGGCTCACATGCACACGCAGGACTATCCTTGCGTTTAAAACGATGGAGATAGTGCTAGAGTCCGCCATGTCCCGTCAAAACCTGCGTCAGTTCCTGTTCTATTTCGATTTTTCGTATTACTGGGTAGGCGTCTATTGCGTCGGGGAAAAACAGCTTGGTAACTGCTGCGACTTCATCTGCTCTATATTGCCGGTTCCATTCATCAAGCGCCTCCTTACGGATTTGGCTCTTGATGAACGAGACCGGACACTTGTCATAGTGTGGCCGAATTTTCAGGTATACAGCTGCCTCCTTAGCCAGGGTGTCTGCACGCTCATTTCCCTCCAACCCAACATGAGCTTTAATCCAGCAAATATTAATCGCCTTCTCTTGAAGGTGGCATACCTTCAAGAGTTTGGGAGTCGCTTCAGTTAGTTACATTACACATATTTACACTCCCTTCACTATAGACAGCGGCCTAACAAAGGTTTATAAGCAGCAGTATCATTTACCATTTGATGTGCTATTTTTAGGGTTCCGTACCCAAAGGTAAAAACAGGACCCTATTACTAAGACTTCGCTGTCTGTCCGTCCGTCTGTCTATCACCAGACTGTATCTCAAGAGCCGCGATAGCTAGACAGTTAATTTTTTTACAAATGATGTATTTCTGTTGCGGCTATAACAACAAATATGTACTAAAATCAAAATAAAATAAATATTTAAGAGGGCTCCCATACAAGAAACGTGATTTTTATAGATAATGGTACGGAACCCTACGAGCGCGACTTCGACTCGCACTTATTTTGTGCCACTAACAGCAATAAAATAACAGCAAATTAAGGTCATCAACAACAAAATCCTGTTACAAACATCATGACACGTACAATTCAAATCAATTAGACATTAAAAAAACAAATTAATCATGATAAAAGAGGACATTACAAAACCTTATTTAGGTTGATTCAAAAGTGAAATGATAACACGATATCAATTTATAGCGATCATTCATCAGCTGAATGTAATAAATTATGCGATACCGCGTCTACAATATATCGATAAATTAAGGAAAAATACAATTATTTTAACGAGGTCGTTGTGCAATCCTTATGATCGATATATGATTGATTGTTCGTCCCCCTAGTTACATGTATAGATTATAACAGCTTATGTGTTATCTGTGGACAATTTGTAGTGTTATCAATAAATATAATCGTGTGGGGTTACCATAGCAAACTCAAGATTGCCGAAATAGTTTTTTATTTAATCAGTGATAGATTAGTTCATGTTTACGGCACGTATTTTAAAATCTTTTCTAGTAAAAACTTTTTAGGTGCGTTGTGCATTTTATTTTCTGGGTATGGCATAAGATAAGAATATAATTCACCACGCTCTCTCTAGGCCGTGGGTGTCGTAAAAGACGACCAAGTTATATTATATCATCATCATCATTTAAGCTCATATAAGTCCCACTGTTGGCCTAGAGCCTCCTCTACAATAGGAGGAAAATTAACCTTACTTACTACTGGTCAGACAGGTAGGTATTTTTTTTTCAATATTTTTTTTCAGACAGTTATAGGATTTTACTTCAAGATTTCCTTATATACGAATGACGATGAAAAACTCGAAACGAAACCCTATGCCAACACGTCTGGGGCCGACCACTGACGACAAGTCACATCTGCTCCGGTGGTCGGCCCAACAACGAGGTAACGTGGGTACGGGTGGGTTATGGGCCCGCGCGCCGTTCTTTTATCGCCCCGGACAGACTGGACCGCGCGTGCACTTACCATAGCCCACCCATAAAAAAAAAAAATGCCAACACGTCTGACCGTCAATTGCACTGCTATTGGGAAGGGCTGGAGCCCAACAGTGGGACGTATATGAGAAGAGATAATGATAATGATGAGCCATCACGGTCGATTTATCGATTATGTAACGCTCGTTTGAGTGAAGTCGGCTCTCGTCGAGAAGGAAACGCTTTTAGAATACTATACAAATGACGATCTGTTAGAATAAAATTTATTTTTTTTTTTTTTTTTTTTTTATATATTCACGCCTTTTTCCCATAGGGGTAGGCAGAGTCCACTGCCCTCCACCTGCTACGATCTTTGACATATTCAGCGTAGCAAAGCGGTTCTCTGTGGGCCACTTTTCGACCCCGACGGAAACGAGACGTGACGTGTCGCGAGCCACATCGCCGCCATTCGTACAGTTTTTTAATTTTTTGAAACTCATTGCGTTTCCGCGAGAAATACATACACATATAATTAACGGACACAAATTACATCCAGTAATACAACCAATAAAATTTATCAGAGTAATTTATCACTATCTTAGCCCGCATAAGTCCTATTGTAGGACTCAGGCTCCCGCCACAATGGGAGAGAAATTGACCTACTATACCGCGATACTCAACCGGGTTGTTAAATGGTTTTATTTCGAGTTTTGATTTTATTGCATAGATTTTTTTTATTGCCAACGGCGGCAAACGAGCAAGCAGCACACCTGATGGTAAGTGATCCTGCCGCACATGGACCTTTGCAATATCAGGGGCACAGCCAGGCCGTTGTCTACCGTGAAGAAAATACTCTTCTTAAACCTCGTTTAAAGAAGGACATGTCATAGCGCTCGGGAAACACAGCAGCAGGTAGTTCATTCCAGAGCTTGCACGTACGTGGGAGAAAAGATCGCTGGAAACATACAGTTGAAGACCATAACGTTTCCAGGTGAAATGGATGAACCCTGCTACGATGTCGAGTGGTACGTTGGTAGAATGGTGACGGTGGTACCAAATCCAACAGTTGATGTTATCTGCATATTATATCCCTTAACAGTTTTTATGACACCCATGGGCAAGATGGGGTGTTGAACTGTATTCTTACTCCATTAATTATGTGTAAAATCTTTGTAAATATTTCAAAGTAGCAGCATTATTTTCTATTACGTAATCTTTAAACATTTAGGTCAGTAGGTATGTTTTCTTCACATGTACAATAATAGTTTAATTTGAAATCTTATATAGTGTATAAATCAGTCCAACACCCATGGGCAAGACAGGGAGTGGTGAATTGTACTTTTACTCACCACTCCGATAAGAGTAATAGTAATTTATACACAAATATAATCATACACAATTTATATTTCCGTGTGGTGACGGGGTAAGAATAAAATTCACCACCCCCTCTCATACCTGTGGGTGTCATAAAGACAACTAAGGGATTTATTAAGCATATGGCATCTATGCAAGAGATGGGAAACTCGAAATAAAACCCTATACCAACCTGTCTGACCAGCATGCTATTGTAAGGTCAATTTCCCTCCTATTATGGAGGAGACTCCAGCCCAGCAGTGGGACGTAAATGAGCCAAAATTAAATGTTACTTTATAAATAAAGAATAAAAAATAGTTGTATTTCATATTATTAACCTCGCCTAAATGAAGTTGATCGCTAGCAAAACTGATTCAAAAAACTCTATTATCACGTTTTTTAAACAAATACTTTATAATTCGAAATAGATTAATCGTAAGTATAATAAAATATTGAAGTATATCAAAGTTTAGATTATCTACCTATGGTATTAAAATTCGAAACAATAGGGTTATGCATAAGATACAAAAATAGTCAAATGTGTGTCTAATAATACAGTCACCTAATTAGAAATAGATAATGATATGACCTTTTATTTACTTTGATATTTCATTATCATTTTATATAATTGGTATCGCATTGAATTTGTCATAAAGATAAACTTATAAATATGTCTATAATAGAAGTATATGGAATAATAATGATTCTATTATTAATCTATCACTGAGTATGTATATTCTGTTATGAAAAAATATTAATTAAAAAAAATTAAAAACAAGCTTTTATTTAAATGCTCTAAAACGAAGAAAATAGCACAAGAGTGCTTGTCAAGACTATTCAAACGAGTCCAAACTCGACGGTTTTATCTTGTTTAGTTTAGGAGTTCCTATGGCCACTTTCCAACGCCGTCTTTAGACCAGCTTCATGGTACCATATTATTGCATTGTCACCCAAGTTACGTAAGTAAACCAAATTTCAACCCAATCTAATGACAGGAAGTCGTTCTAATTTAACTCGCAAGATTTGTCCTAACACACTAACAGGGCAAGGTAAATAAAAGTTTTTAATAATTAATGACGCTGATCTGAACCACTATTGCAGTTTACAGAAGTTATCAAAGTATCTTATCAATTTGATATCTTATTATTTTTCTTATGCAGCTATTACGGGGGTGTATAAGCCGAATAGCTATTGAGCCAAGATCTATTTCATAACAGGAGGGAAACTTACTTATTAAACTCCGCTGGTTTGAAAGAGTTGCCACAGTTGGTTTTAAGTCAATGATTTATCTTGTATTAAAATGACATACAACGCGCAATAAATATATAGATGGTGAATTGTATTCTTACGCCGTCACCACATATTTTTTTTTTTAAAACATCATTCTACACTAATAAAATTAGATTAATGGATAATATTAACGAACACAAATTACATTTGAACTCAAAAAGAAAAATTATTTTTGGATCGCAAATAATGATGTACTAGTTATGATTTGAAACTGAAATACTGTCGCCTACACACACCGTCCATTTCGTCAGAGGTGACAGGAGAATAGTGCGTGTCCCCATAAAACACAGCATTCTCTGCCCTTCGCTAATTATCTGGCAATTGGTATCGAAACCTTGACGTCTGTGGCCAAGAAATTAACAGTAATCAAACTTTCAATATAAAAAGAGATTCATAATTTTTTTAATCTCAAAGATTTTCATCTTAATTTCCATTAATTTCAGCTCCAATACGTCCCACTGCTGGGCTCGAACCTCCTCCTGGATAGAAGAGAAATTGACCTACTAGGTATACCACGCCAATCAGACGGATTGGTATAGGGTTTTATTTAGAGTTTTTTTTTTCTTGCATAGATATTCTATGCGTGTTATATCCCTTAGTCGCCTTTTACGACATCCACATATAAGAGAGGGGGTGGTGAATTGTATTCTTACTTGTCATCAAAATAATAATATAAGTTTTAAATATTTGGTCTTTCGTTTTCTTTAATTAGAAGAAGAAAAGTACAGTTCATAAAGATAATTAAGGTTATGGGCCTTGTTAATTTGGACGTCTACAGTTTTTCTAATTAGGGCGGCCATATCATTTTATTTATGTTGTATTATTACAAAGTCGTGCGTCGTTAATAAGGCCGTCTTTGTAACTTAGATAATGTTACAATATGACGGAGATCAATTTGATCTATCGAAGAAAAAAGGAAAATATTTTTCAGCTCTCGTAAAATGAAATGTTTTCAATACGTTGCTATAACTAATGGTAATTAAAAAAGTATCTTGCTACATTCATTAACTAGTTAACCCGGCGAACTTCGTACCGCCATACGTTTTTTCGTAAATATATTTTCTAAATTTCCGAAAATATAGTCTCTGGAAGAACCATTACAGCTTTGTCCGGAAAGATTCGATCGTCTTTGTCGCGGCATTGTTAATAATGATTCAACGAGAATACAAATTACTGATTATATTGATATCTGACAAAATTATAATTATGAAATTTTCAACCTTACCATTATAAATTTTTAACCATAGATAAAATTACGTTTAGCTGTCATTTGCGTTTTGTTATTACATATCAAATGCGTTTTTGTTATACTACGTTTCTTTGACATTTTATCGAACGGAATAAAAAATATCCTATGTCCGTCTCCTGGTTCTAAGCTACCTCTCTACCAATTTACAGTGCAATCGGTACAGCCATTCTTGAGTTATAAATAGTGTAACTTACACGACTTTCTTTTATATATATATATACACTAGCTGACCCGGCGAACTTCGTAACGCCGTATTTTTTTTCGTAAATATATTTTGTAATTTCCGAAAATATAGTCTCTAATGAAAGAACCAAAGAAGCTTTGTCGGGAAAGATTCGATAGTTTTGGTCGCGGCATTGTTAATGATGATTCAAAGAGAATACAAATTACTTATTATTGATTTCTAACAAAATTATAATTATCAAATTTTCAACCATACCTAACTATAGACAAAATTTCATTTAGCTGTAATTTGCATTTTGTTATTACATATCAAATGCGTTTTTTTTTATATTACGTTTCATAGTGAGTTATATTCTCTTTGACATTTTATGTCACGTCACACGGGAACACGATCGAACGGAATAAAAGAGTTATTGGCGAAATCTTGTAAACAATTAAAAAAGAGACAGGATAAAAGTATTCTATGTCCGTCTCCTGGTTCTAAGCTACCTCCCCACCAATTTTCAGCCAAATCGGTATAGCTGTTCTTCAGTTGTAAATAGTGTAACTAACACGACTTTCTTTTATAAATATAGATTGGAGTAGTAGTAATAATTGTGAATGTCAAATACCTAATAGACAAATAATTTGCAATAAAATAATATTGCGACTATAAATTAAGATGTAAGCTATCCTATCTTTCAAGTTGGATCAAACTGCACACGGTGTGCAAATTAGATTAAAATCGGTTAAGTAGTTTAGGAGTCCATCGCGGACAAACAACGTGACACGTAAGTTATATATATTAAGATATAGGTAACAATAATATTTTTCGTGTAGTAACAGAGTAAGAATACAACTCACCACCCATATCTTGCCCGTGGGTGTCGTAAAAGACGACTAAGGAATTATTTATGCATATAACATTTACGCAAGAGAAGAAAAAATTCAAAATAAAATCCTGTACCAACAAGTGTGACCTGTGACCAGCGTGGGTCAATTACTTTCCAGTGAAAGGGTCTCGAGCCCAACAATGGGATGTATTATGAGCTGAAATGATTATTTAATGTAAATGATTTTTGAGTGGTGGCGGAGTACGAATACTTGGGTATTCATTTCAGTTTTTATAAGTGCTAGGCTCGAGCCTGTATCATAGTGGATGAAAATTTATGAAACGTGTTGATATAAGGTTTCATTTCGAGTTTTCCTGCCCTTGAACAGATGTTATCTGCATATTATATCCCTTAATCATGTTTTACGACACCAACCAGCAAGAAAAGGGGTAGTGAATTGTATGCTTACCCGGTCACTATGGGAAATATCCATATTTTTCCTTATTAATATTATAAATGCGAAAGTAAGTTTGTTTGTTTGTTACGCTTTCACGCTTAAACCACGGCACTTTCAAAAATTCTTTCACCAATCGAAAGCTATAATTACAGGAAGTAACATAGGCTATATTTAGTCCCGGTATTCCCACGGTAACAGGAACTATGCGGGTAAGACGACTGAAACCGAAGCGAAGGAAGGGTGAGTTGCTAGTTGAAAATAAATTCATTTATTCAAAAATCTAAACTGAAAACAAAGCGCTCGCTTTTTTGACCGCGTAACGAAAACGGACAATAAAAAAGAGAACTCTCAGATTATGAAGTTATCGTCTGTCGAAAAAAGCATTCAAAAAAAAGGCCGTATTTGAAACCGGATAGCCGAATTGGCGCCGCGGTGGCCGGCCGGCTTATTTCACTGCTCAATGGTTCGTGAACCGCGTTTCTGCTTGTTAATTGATTAAAACGCAACGTGTCAATCCACGCCGGATGGCAAAGATGCGGTGGGGACGAATCGCCCGCGGCGGTCTGCACCGCGGTTAGTGATGCGACCCATCCCAGTGGTTTAGTGACGATATTTTGCGTAATGGATAGAATTATTGGCCCTATTCACGGCTTTTTTGGAATTGGAAAATATTGAATTTAAATTATTAATAATAGTAGTTTTTCAATGCTTTTGCTTACAAACTACTAAACGGCACAACTGATGGTAAATGATACTCTCTAATAGCAAGTAAATAACGATCACGGAGCTAGCACGCCTCCTATTAAGGACCAAAGCTATGCTGCAACATGAATGTCTTGTATTTCCACTTAACCCGGCCCGAGACTCTAAAATATATATCCCCGGTCATTACTTCCGTCTTATTTTAGCAAATAACATGAATTATTATTTTAAAACATTAAATTAAAAAGTTCTCAAATTAAAATAAATTAACAATAAAAAAAACATTAAAATATGGATAATCCATACTAACATTATAAATGCGAAAGTAAGGATGTTTGTTTGTTTGTTTATTTGTTTGTTTGTTTGTTTGTAACGCTTTCACGCTTAAACCACCGAACCGATTTCAAAAATTCTTTCACCAATGGAAAGCTATAATATCAGGGAGTAACATAGGCTATATTTTATCCCGGTATTCCCACGGGAACTACGCGGGAAAGACGACTGAAACCGAAGCGAAGCGAGGGTGGGTTGCTAGTTTTAGTATAAATGAGTATTATAAATTATTAAATATACCTATACGTTATTTTAATAAAATTGATTTAACATTAATAAATGTCAATTCGTGTGATGATGGCGTAAGAATACACTCACCACTTCCAATCTTACCCGTAGATGTTGTAAAAAACGACTAAGAGATATAATACCCATATAACATCTGTGGAAGAGAAGCAAAACTCGAAACAAAACCCAATTCCAACACGTCTGACCAGCGTGTAATGGTAGGTCAATTACTTTCCCATTAAGGAGGAGGCCTCGGCCCAACAGTGGGACATCTATAGGCCGAGATGATGAAATGTCAATTGATGTTTATCCATAAAATATATGACGTGTCGTGGTGGCTATGAATACTTCCAAACATTGCTCGTGGATGTCGTAGACTAAGAGTTTTACCTGATGCTCTCTGGTCAAAAATTATATTCCCAAGGAGAGTTAACTTCGCTTAATGCTTACCGGGTTGAGGGCCCTCAGCGCTCACCCATAGTCCGAGCAAAGCTGTGAAAGCAATCTGCGGCTAACAGCTATACACACATACAAAAAAAGAGGGTTAACGTCAAGAAGGCGGCCATACATAAAACTATGCAATATGTACTATATGAACTACTAGCAACCCGCCCTCGCTTCGCTTCGGTTATAGGTTATAATCGTTTTACCCGCGTAGTTCCCGTTCCCGTGGGAATACCGGGATAAAATATAGCCTAGTTTACGCCCTGATATTATAGCTTTCCATTGGTGAAAGAATTTTTGAAATCGGTCCAGCCGTTTTGAAGATTACCCGGAACAAACAGACAGACAGACAGACAAAAATTTTTTAATTGCTATTTTAGGCATAGGTGTCGTACAAATAACCCTGTGAGCATGAAAAAAGCCTATTATTTTGACATTACAAACAGACACTCCAATTTTATTTATTGGTATAGATGAAAGAAGAGTAGATTTTAAATCAGATCCAAAATAATTGTAATAAGGATAAAAAAATTACGGATTTACCTATAGAATATGTTGTAATGATTATGAAATTAATAAAATATAATTTCAAAATATTAATAGTCATCATTTATAATTTCAGCTCATGTATATCCCACTGTTGGGCTCGAGCCTCCTCTACTGTGAGAGGGAAATTGATCTACTACACCACGCTGGACAGACGTGTTGGTATAGGGTTTTGTTTCGAGTTTTCTTTCTGTTATTAATAATAATTCAATATTATATTATATCACTATTATTTTTATATCTATTTTATTTATACAACCAACAATTATATTTTTGTACAATGTCTGTAAGTATATCCTTGCATGACGCAAATGTAAATGTCGACAGTATGGTGGACTATATTCATAAGAAGATATCAGAAGACTTCTTCTTCCAGATCTTAATAGTAAATGTAATTTGTTTATTTATTTAAAACTTTTGCACACAAAAAAAGGTACAAGGCGGACTTAATGCCTTAGGCATTTTCTGCCAGTCCACCTAGGCAGAAATACATACATACATAGATATAAATACATACATATACACATAAATACAAATACATATAAATTTTATAAACAGCAGAGGTGATTCCTCAATGATGAGTTCATTCCGTCAAAAGTGAAATACAGCTTGCTCAATATACGATTATACCTATATATATAGATAAAGAAAAATTGTGTAGCAGAAAAATTTATTTAAATCAATTATGGACGAATTTCAACCACTCGGCGACTACTAGTCCGT
Source organism: Lymantria dispar (assembly GCA_032191425.1). Taxonomy (NCBI): domain Eukaryota; kingdom Metazoa; phylum Arthropoda; class Insecta; order Lepidoptera; family Erebidae; genus Lymantria; species Lymantria dispar. The sequence goes on along the minus strand of CM063444.1, from coordinate 2,352,857 downwards.
ATAAATACGATATCATTTAACAGTCCCGCTTTGTCCCATCACTAATATCAGGTATGTGCAAACCAGGCAATTGATCAAAGGAATTGATCAGCCTCTGGCTGATTCTGCAGTTGACCATGATGCACTCATAGGCCGTTTATAAAACCCTTTGCTGTTGGCAATTAAGGGTGATTGTGAATTATGGAATAAACATTGCTTTTGCAATTGATATTTCGTAATTCAATGGTTCTTTGACGATACTCTACTCATTTAGTGTTCTAATGAAACAATTAAAGTATGGAGATGACATATTTTGTATTGATTTTAATATATTTAGTACAAATATAACGGGTAATTAATATGCGTGTGGTGACGGAGTAAGAATACAATTCACCTCCCCCTATCATACCCCTGGGTGATCGTACGAGACGACTAAGGGATATAAAACGCATATAACATCTATGCGAGAGAAGGAAAACTCGAAATAAAACCCTATACCAACACATCTGACCAGCGTGGTATAGTAGGTCAATTACCCTTCCATTATGGAGAAGGCCCGAGCCCAGCAGTGGGATGTATATGAGCTGAGATGAATTAATATCGTCTCAAATAAAATTTGTCTAATTCCAGTAATGAATATTTTATGTACTTTTAAACATTTCTTGCGACTGTTTGAGGGGCAAAATTCTGGATCCTGGCTTACAGCAGTTACAATGGAGGCGATATGTATTGCAATTAGGCCAAAGAACAGTCTAGGTTCACTTTTGTAGAGTAAAGGTATACTTTTAAAGTCCATCAAAAAAAGAAAGGCATAAAAGTCGTTGCCAATCTATATACTTAAAAAAATTATTTGGTCGAGATCGATTTCTAGGCCTTAATTTTAGCTTATTACTAAGTTAGTTACTATACTGAATTCAACAGTGGGACGTACGTTCCTTCCTCCGCAATAGGAAGGAAATTGACTTACTATAACCACGCTATTCAGACTTAGTATAATTTTATTTCTAGTTTTCTTCTCTTGCATGTGTAGATAGATATCTAGCATCATAATCTTTTACAATACCCATGGGTAAGACAGAGGGGTGGGGAATTGTATTCTTACTCTGTTACCACACGAAGATTCTAAGCCTTACTTTTTTCTTTTGTATATTTGATGAATATTAAAAGTTTATGAAAGTTGAATTTCTAACAAAAGCCTGCACAAACATTGAAAATCGTAGAAAACTCAACTTTAAAATAAGAATATTCAAGTTCAAATTCTTATATCATGGTAAATATCGAGCTATTTCGTTAAAGTATCGATAAAATCAAGAATCATAACGTTTTATTAAGAAACAGTTTAGTTAGCGTTGTCTTCATAACAATCGATTGGTCGGTAATCGTTAATCGTATCGGTTTCACGGCGATTTTGGTGAAATTGATCTATTGTTTCGTAAGAATTCAAAGTTCTTTATCAATTTCTAGTATGACTATGAGGAATTCAACTAAAAAATGTATTTCTGATTGCAATATTTTAAACTGCACAATCGTTTCCTCTTCAATGTGATTAAAATAGCCTCTTATCTTTGGTGCCATTGCTGTGTTAGAGCTAAATTGACAAACATCGTATATACATAGATCGTCGAAGTTATTGCCTTGCCTGGCAACTAACTAACGACAAATAAAGCGGGTTATGATCTGGCCCACCACTGAGGACAAGGAACTCGGCACTGATGGTCAGCCCAACGACGAAGGCGACGTGGGTACGGGTGGGTTATGCGCCCACGCGCTGTCCTTTAGTCGTCCCGAACGGAATGGACAACATGTGGCTTACCATAGCCCACCAAAAAAAAGTGAGGCCGTTACTCCGGACAAGGCGAACGGTGTGCGTCTGCACCATAGTCTGCCAAAAAAGACAACTAATGCTTGTCTATACAAATAAATAAAATTGAAGTGTCTGTTTGTAATGTCAAAATACTCAGCTGTATGAGCATGAACAAATTCATGCTCATACAGTTATTTGAACGACACCTATGCCTAAAATACAGTTTAAATTTTTTTCTCTGTCTGTATGTCTGTTTGATTGAGGTAATTTTCAAAATTGCTGGACCGGTTTTATAATACTTTACCTACTACTAGATAGTTGTATATTTTTTTATATTGCCAACGGTGGCAAACGAGCAAGCAGCACACCTGATGGTAAGTGATCCTGCCGCACATGGACCTTTGCAATACCAGGGGCACAGCCAGGCTGTTGCCTACCGTGAAGAAAATACTCTTCTTAAACCTCGTTTAAAGAAGGACATGTCATAGCGCTCGGGAAACACAGCAGCAGGTAGTTCATTCCAGAGCTTGCACGTACGTGGGTGAAATGATCGCTGGAAACATACAGTTGAAGACCATAACGTTTCCAGGTGAAATGGATGAACCCTGCTACGATGTCGAGTGGTACGTTGGTAGAATGGTGACGGTGGTACCAAGTCAAACAGTTCCTCGCACTCCCCGTGAAAGGAGGATATATATAAGGAGTACCTTATGTTTTATCCCGGTATTCCCACAGGAACGCGAACTAAGCGGGTATAACGCCTGAAACCAAAGCAAAGCGAGAGCGGGTTGCTAGTCTACACTTATATTGTAAAGAGGATTTTTTTTTATTTTTGTGCGTGTGTATGTTTGTAATGAATAAACTCAAAAACTACTGCACCGATTTCAAAAAATTCATTCACCAATGGAAAGCTATAATATCAGGGAATAATATGGACTATATTTTAACCCAGTATTCCTACGGGAACGCGAACTAAGCGGGTAAGGGGACTGAAACCCAAGCGAAACGATGGCGGTTTGCTAGTATAACATAAAAACGTATAGATAAATTATGATAATGATGGTATCACTAGCGTTGTGTTATCAATACGTTATCGCGTAATCAATCAAAGGCAGATGTCCATAATCGACGGACTGATAACAGTTTCGCAATAACCGCTGCACTATGTTTACTTTGTGCTTTTCATGGCGATAATCGGTTTATTTATATTAGTATAGAACCATTGTAATAATAATAATAATATCCATTTATTTCATGGGTGTACCCAGGTAGGGGCAGGGGGGGGGTTCAGCTGCCCCCCCCTAGAAGATAAAATGTTAAGAGATGAATTTTCGAAAATCCTTTCTTAGTGCTCCCGTACGCTATAAAGGGAACCCCTGTGCAAAATTTCAAGGTTCTAGCTCTTATATTTTAGGCTCTGCGTTGATATGTTAGTCAGCTTCTCCTTTTATATGTATAGATAAGCACCTAGCGTATAAAAAATCTGACTTGCCCATGGCCCAGAACCTGGGTACGCCCCTGATTTATTTCAGACTATGTCCATATAAAAGCTTAACTATGTCTAGCACTAATTAAAAAAACTAAATGTAAGCTTAAAATAAAATAAATCAAAAAGTTATTATTCATTGCTAAACCAGATTGTCACATGTCAATTTTAATATCAATAAAAGTTATAATCAAAATAAAATAAAAGTAATATCCTATCGCTTCGCTTGCCTCCATATTTTAAAATGCCAGTATCTTCTTAATCTTCTTTTCCGTTTGGTGACGGAGTAAGAATATAATTCACAACTCCACTTCATCTTGCTCGTGAATGTCGTAAAAGACGACTATGAGATTTAATATACATAACATCTGTAAAAGAGAAGGAAAACTCGAAATGAAATCCTATACTAACATTTCTGACCAGCATGTTATAGTAACAATTGTTATAGCTTAGAATAATAACGTATAGAAGGTAAGTTCACGCACAAAAAGTGAAGCATTTCAATTGGAGCCTGATGGAGCTTACGCCGGAACCGTTTCGTAATGTACAAGTCATTGTACTGCACGTACGTATGCAACTCTTGAAAAATAAATAGGCAATTATGACGGTTTGTTCATTCAAATGGTGTCATAACACATTTGAAAAACTTAAAAAGGTTTTTAATATTACTTTTAAAAGTATTTCGACGATTTATGTTAATAAAAACAAAATTTGATTTCATAATTTGTATAGTGGTGTGCGTGTGTACGTGTGTAATCGTCTGCGCGCCATTAGCATTTTTAGATTCATGTTTCGAACGTTCGAAGTAACACTATCCTTCTATACGTCATTATTCTAAGTGTTATAGTAACAATTGAGGTCAATTTCCCTCCCATTTTGGAGGGCTGCGATGATGATGATGATTGCCCGGGTAGTGACGGAGTAAGATTTCAATTCACTACTCCTATCTAGCCCGTGGGTGTCATAAAAGATGACAAACTTATATCATTTTAAATCTATGCAAGAGATAAAAAACTTGAAATTAAATCTTATTCGAGCCCGTCTGATCGTGGTATAGTAGGTCAATTGCCCTCCTATCGTGGAGGAGGCTCGGGACCAGCAGTTGGACTATGAAGTTGATGAAGACTTATTTATTACTAGCAACCCGCCCTCGCTTCGCTTCGGTTATAGGTTATAGTCATTTTACCCGCGTAGTTCCCGTTCCCATGAGAATACCGGGATAAAATATAGCCTAGTTTATGCCCTGATATTATAGTTTTCCATTGGTGAAAGAATTTTTGAAATCGGTCCAGCCGTTTTGAACCCGGAACAAACAGACAGACAGACAGACAAAAAAATATAAAGTGATTTTTAGGCATGTGTATAGTGCAAATAACCATGTGAGCATTAAAAAAGCCTATTATTTTGACATTACAAACAGACACTCCAATTTTATTTATTGGTATACATTTTATATAAAGTATGTATTATTATTTTATTTATTTTATGTAATGTATTTATTATTTTGCACAATGTGATTATATAGCTCATGAATAAGTTACATTTGATTTAATTTCATAAATAATTAAAAATAAAAATAAAAACCGGCTAAGTGCGAGTCGGAGTCGCGCAAGAAGGATTCCGTACTATTATTTATAACGAGTAAAAAAGGATAAAAAAATTGCGTTTGTTTATTTATTTTATTTTGTTTTTAGTATTTGTTGTTATAGCTGCAACAGAAATACATAATTTGTAAATATGTCAACTATCTAGCTATCGTGGTTCTTGAGATACAGTCTGGTGACAGATAGACGGACGGACAGACAGCGAAGTCTTAGTAATAGGGTCCCGTTTTTACCCTTTGGGTACGGATCCTTAAAAATAAAAATATGTAAACTTTTGAAAATTTAAAAACGACGCTGTTCAAAGAATTAATGAACCCGGTATACATATTTCAAAGTAAAACTTCTGTGCGCATTCAATCACTCTTTGCTGTGTCGTGGCTAATTTCCTCTGTCGCCCCGCAGTCGTGACGTCGCTGTGTCGTTATCTGTGCTGGACAACACAAAGCGAACATTTCTTTGTTGTCGACTCTCATTGAAATTGAATGCGAATGTATTGATAGGTCAATTTCAGTTTTCAATATAGTTAGTTCCTTGTTTTCCTAGTCTTTATTATTGGACTTGTACTTCTTTTGGCGTTTTAGGAAACACGATGAGAGTAATTTTTACGGTGCGCGTGCGCACACTATCACGGAAAAATGACAGCAATGTGTTGCGGCTTATCCAGGCAGAACAATACTTTGTTCGATCCACGAATTACACCGGCACACAAAAAAAAAGTGGAGTGTACTTTGGACCGGACCTACCTACCGACATGTATTTCGATCCGCTGAATCTGAATTTTAAGTCCGTTTGGCCTGGTCACCCTCCAGTTTTGAGTAAAATGCAAAAAACCTCAAAAAAAGGCCAAAAATGGCAAAAAAACTGCAGTCTCAGCTATGAAAAAATTTTTGTGGACCCGGATCACGTAAATACAAGTTAAGAAATTAATATTTTATGCGTGAAAAATACAGGAAAAGTATTTAATCATGTTTTACAGATTTTTTTTTCATATTTTTAATTGCAATTTTCCCGATTTTTTTGGTTTTTTGATATTTTTTTTTAATTTTAAAACGTTAACGGGGCAAGAAAACTTCAGCGGAACAAAATACATGAAAATCATACTCAATCTGGACCCAAAAAAAATTTTATTTCGAAAACTTAAATTTTTCATGATTTATTGCCACTTTTTTTGGGTTTTCATTTTTTTTTCAAATTTGGACGGTTCACCGGGCTAATTAGCTTTTAGACTTAGATTCAGTTATTTGAAATACACAAAAATCATACGTGATCCGGGTCCACAAAAAGTTTTTCATTGCTGTGACTGCAATATTTTGCAATATTTTATGAGGTTTTTTGCATTTTACTCAAAACTGGAGGGTGACCGGGCCAAACGGACTTGAAATTCAGATTCAGCGGGTCGAAAAACATGTTGGTAGATAGGTCCGGTCCAAAGTACATTCCACTTTTTTTTTGTGTGCCGGTGTTATTATTCTACGTCTCAGTGTAATTTATGTACGATAATTGTATATTCGTAAACTTCCTCACAATACAAGAATTATTTTCTAGGCCGAGGCCGCGGGTGACGTGACCGGGGATTAGTCTGTCACCCGCCGAGAGGCCGACCGCGTGAGGAAAGACCGACGTCCTCCCCGAGGGGGGGACGTCAGTCGATGGGAGAGTACCCCAGTAGAGGGTATACCACTGACGTCAAGTCACCCGTGCTCCGGTGGTTGGTCCAACGACGAAGGCGACGTGCATCGTGGGTGGGTTGTGGGTGTGTGTACGCACGCCTCTCTGTCGCCCCGGACGGAGAGGTGCGAGGAGCACGCCGACCACAACCCACCCCAAAAAAAAAAATACAAAAATTATTTCTTTAATATAAATGACGATTTAAAAAAATATATTTTTGTTTTGAGGCTGACTTTAAAAAAATTTTGTATTAATTATACATTCAAATTTTACTAATTACGAACAGTGTGTTAAAAAATAATCAGGTGTGCAACATCAGCAATCTGTCAGTGAAGCGGCAGAAGACGGCGCGTGACGATAAATAGCACGAACGCACGCACGAATACCATAAATCCTGCTCACCACTGATTGGTGACCAGATGTATCGAATTTGTCCTTCGAGACTTGTATTAAATGATCCAATTATAATCCACCGGTTCACGATTCAACAACATTTTTTATTTCGTTTCTTATTAAATACTAAGGCATTCTCGCGATTTCAACCGCATAGTTCAACGCGAGTATTACACATTGTAAATAAACCTATTTTTCGAATTTGATCGCGATTAATTAGGCGCTGAAAACTTCCTTAAATGATTTCTCTGGCAATTTCGGTAGAATATGAAAATACACGTAAACCACTCTTATATCACATTCACCACACTTCAGAACCTTAACTGTATTATATTACATAAAATTTCAGCAAAATTATTCAATATAACATTATAAAACACTAAAAAATGAATATAATACAAAAGCTTAACAGGATATTTCCATATTCGCGCCGAAACTCCCACGTACATAGACGTTTTTTCTTGCATAGGTTCGCCAAAAGGCAAAGGAAACTAAGATCATACAGCCAAGTCTTATACTTTCTTCACAAATTATAAAACATTATTAATAGTTTCTTGCGTGTGGTGACGGAGTAAGAATGCAATTCACTACCTTCGTTGGATGTCGTAAAAGGCATACAACGAAGGCACCATGTGGAAAGAATGCAAGAGAATCAAATCTCGAAATAAAACTCTACCTATACCTACACGTCTGACCAGCGCGGTATTTTTTTTGTGTGACTGTGAGGTCTTAGCCGCTATTACAATTTTACCCGGATTATTGGGTTAGCGCTGTGGGTTTTCAACCCGATAAAATTTAAGCGACCGATCCTGAGAGCACCCCTTCTGGGGTACAGACCTCGGCCCAGTAGTGGGATTTGTTATATACAGGAACATCAAATACCAAATTTACATATACACACAACACGCTAAGCTTTAAATGATGAATGAATTTTCAATGACGTATACAGACGTTATTGAAATGCAACAAGTAACAGAACGCAAATTGTCCCGAAATGACGTGTTGTTTATCGCTCTGCGGACTGGCCTTATAAAGTAGCCTTGTTCAAGCGAAATGTTTGTGCTCCTATTACAACCTCGGCCTTACTGACAGATATGTTTCAATTCCAAAACGTATAGTTTTATTATAATCTTTATTTCAGAAATCTTATGTTTGTGAACTTCAAGTTAGAATACAACTAATCATTTATCATCATTTCAACTCATGTGCGTCCCACTACTGGACTCTAACCTCCTCCACAGTGGTAGGGTAATTAACCAACTGTAGCACATTGGTCAAAGGGTTTTGCATATGATTTTATTTCGAGTTTCTCTTGCATTTTATTTTCCTTATTCATCTTTTACAGCGGCCGGGTACAAGATATAGGGTGATGACATTGTATTCTTACTCTATCACCACACATACTTATATTACTACCAATCAAAGGGATGATTTTTCTCTAGAGGAGCCACGTCATTAAAAAACTTTTTGCAGCTATACTTGTTAGCCCATCCAAAGAAATACAGCACCATACACATAGAAAATCGGCGTTGGAGTGGTATCAATTTGGGTTTCGTTTGTTGAGCGAGAGAACCTATAGGTAACAATTTTTTAGATATGCAGCGATCTGGCTGTGCCCCAGAGATTGCAGAAGACTATTACCAGCTCGTCTTTCACCAAAGGTAATCAAGGAGAGCGTAACTTAGTTTACAATTCATAAATGGATGGGTTCAGTTAAGGTTTAATTCAAAAATGTTTAATATTATAAACAGTAAAAGGGGTATAAATAGTAATTTGATGCATCACCCATTTATAAAGCGTATCATCATCATCATCACAGCCCATAGATCACGTCCCACTATTGGGCTCGAGCCTCCACTATTTTGGGAGGGATATTGAGCTATCATACTACGTTCATCAAAAGGATTGATATAGGATTATTTTTCGAATTGTTTTCTCTTTCATAGATGTTATATGCATATTATATCCTTTAGTCCTCTTTTATAACATTCATGGGCAAGAGAGGAGAAACCACACGGAGAAAATTGATGCATCACCCATTTATTAAAGCTTATACGTATTACAAAACATTAATACACATGTATGATATCAAGTGCGTATATTCGCGGCGCGGTATAAGCGGACGCAACAAGTGACAATTTGTCCCCGTCATTCGCCCCCCAGTCGGCGAGTCATTGCTCACTCAACTATTTCGACTCAACGTTAACATCTTATTATTTATTACACCACAGACGTTCTAGTGGTTAAGGTATCGTGCTAATATTACTGGTTCGATTCCTGTACAATACTTTGTGCACAAGTTGTTCCGAGTTTGAATGTAATTTGTGTCTGTTAATTGTAGGTTTTTTAAGTCATTAAATTACATTAAATTAAACTACGTTTTCCGTGTCGTGACGAAGGAAGAATGCTATTCATCACCCCTGTCTGGGCACTATGTGTCGTAAAGGATGACAAAAGGAGTGAATACACATTTAATATCTATACCTACAAGTAAAGGAAAACTCGAAATAAAACCTTATACCAACACGTTTGACTAGCGTGGTAGACTAAGTCAATTTCCTTCCTGTGGAGAAGGTAGGATAGGTATTATAGTGGTATGTATATGAGCTGAAATGATGATGATGATGATGATACTACTTTTATCTTCAAAAAAAAGTTCATTACATTTGTTTTTTTTAAGCGACAATTAAGAGGATACCCGTGTGGTGACGGAGTAAGAATACAATTCATCACCTCGTCGACGTTATAAAAAACGTGGTTAAGTAGGTCAATTGCCCTACTAATGAGGAGATAGAGGTCCAAGCCTAACAGTGGGAAATATGGACTGACAAGTATAAAAACAGTGAAAAGAAATAAAAAACTTGAGAGGTGTCAAGGGACACCCGGATGGAACGAAGTTCCTTTAGATTAATTAGTGAAGGAATTGTAATAAAATTTAATTTTAAAGCATTAATAAAAACATTTACGTAATTTTACATTATTAGTACCTATATAGATTATATATTCATATATTAAATAATAAAAAATCATATAATATTAATATTATATTATTTTATTATATTATTTAATAAATACATATACATTATAATTATTTTATTTGTATAATGTAATTTATTACATACTATATATATATATATATATTATTAAATAATATATATGTAATAACATATTATATATTATCATAATATATTATATGTAAGAAACATGAATACTCAAAACAATCAGGTTTTAATAGGTAGAGAGAGAGAGACAGAGAAACACGCGCACGCCGCACGGCTTACAACTATAGCAAAAAGTGTCGTTTCAACTTTTGGTCTTAATTTTTTCCGTTTAGCCCCCTTTCGCAACGCGCGAAAAGAACTTCGTTCCAAAAAAACAATTTATTTATCCTTTTATCCTTTTTTTTTTGGATGGGTTATGGTCAGCACACGCCGTCCTTCCTGTCCGGGGAAACGAAAAAACGTAATGAGGCCCCATATCAAATCCCTTCTCCCTTGCCATTGGGCCGACCACCGTTACCAAGTTCCTTGTTATCTGTTGCCAGCTCGACAGTATACCCTTTCGTGTACCCTCCCTTTCTGGCGCCCCTCCCGGGACGTCAGTCGCCCTCCCGCGGTCAACCGCTCTGCTGGTGACGGACTATTCCCCGGTCGCCAAGGAGTTCCTCTCGCACACCCACCACCGACTCCCTCCATGAGATGACTGCTTCGCTGAAGGCGGCAACCGCGTTCCTGACGCTGTCGAGCATCTCCCTAGCGACGGTCGACAGCGTCAGGTCGCCACTGATGATTGCGACGAGTTTACGGTGCTGCTCTACGCATGCGACACACCTCGAGTGTGTGTTGCGCTATGCCCTCGTCGCATTCGCAGTAGTGGCATGACGGTTTGCTCTTCCTCCTGACGACCGTGTACAGGTACTTGGTGACGCAACTGTGCTTTGTTAATACCTGCACCAGCCGAAAGGAAAGTACGCCGTGCCGCTGACCCGACCACTCCATCAGCACCGGTTGAAAAGCCTCGACGGTCCTGACACCGTACCGAGGACTCTCCAGCCGGACTGCCCAACGGGCAATGACGTCTTGGCGGGCGTCGGCCCGCCAGGCGGCAATCTCCTTGATGGAGACTATGCCGCTGCCGTCTCGAAACAGTTGTTATGTTAAAATTAATTGTTTAATCTTGACATTTATCTGATATTGTCGTCTATCAGCATAGATATAGTGACAATAACATAGCTAAAGATATAGTGTTAATGTTAGTACGTCACGTGACCATGTCGATGACGACTTACCTACCCCTCATACAAACCAGCCTGTAGTTTTCACTTCAAAAAAGAAACTATTATAAGTTTCTCTCATCGCAAACAACACGGTACAGATAATTATAAAGCTCGTTAATATCACAAAATATCGATCAATGTCGCAAGTTAAATTAATACGCTCGTAAATCGAATGTCGTTGCTTATCAATCAAACACTGGCGTTGATTGATTGGTGCTGTCGTCTGGCGAAACAAAATCTAGTATCAATCATGTTATCGACGAATATCAATAGCGATGGGTGACATTATTCATTTAGAAAATTACGCGTTCGATTTTTACTTAAACACAACTCGCGGACCACGCGTCTGCCGTGAATTTTGATAATCAAATGATAATCTTTAGACAATGTGTCTTGGAGATAATTGATACGGTTTTGTATTTATTTAACTATAGTTTTTATAATTAATACTGGTCATCGTCATCAATATCTAGGAATGCAAATAGCGAAACCAAATGATGATGTTCAAAAAACATCGCCCTAAAAACATCGATGTATCAAAACATCGATGTTTTTTTAAGATCTATAAAAGTAGCGATACTTGAAAGTATCGTGTACTTTTCATAGATCCTATCAGATACTTGCCTTGCGGAATTGCGATAAGCTCTTTTTTTAGTCAAATTCTAAGCATGTTTTTTACATGAAGCACCAAACATTGTTTATTTTTTAGTTATTTAGAAACAGAGCAATTTTAGTTACTGTCAGATAGTTTATTGACAGTTTACTGTCACGCAGGCTCTGTTTAAAGTACCCATACAATTTAATTATGGCAGGCAAAACATTGATATAAAAATATCGTATAAAATAACATCGTTTTTTATCGAATTATGTTTTACGATAGTGAACATCGATGGCAAGCATTGATGTTTTATATGGAAACATCGATGTTTCAGAAAATCGATGTATCGTTTGCATCCCTATCAATATCCCAACTCATATACGTTGAGCTCGAGCCTCCTCCATAATAAGAGGGAAATTTTTCCCCAATACCATGGTGGTCAGACGGAAGAGTTGCCCTTCTCTTGCATAGGTGTTATATGCGTGTTATATCCCTTAGTCGTCTTTTACGACATCCACGGGTAAGATAGGGAGTAGGGAGTGGTGGTTCCGTCACCACACGGGCGAATAAGTGAATATTGGTGGGGAAGGGATAAAAGTATTTATCTATGTTTTATCTGTATATTTGCTGTATAAACAAGCGTATGTTTCATGTGGGGAGGGAGTAAAAATACAATTCACCAGCTCCATCGCGCCCATGGGTGTCGTAAATGACAACTAAGGGATATAATATCCATACATAATATCTAAAATTAATAAATTAAAATATCTAAAACTAATTAGTGCTGTGTGGTAGCGGCTTCGAATACTACCAACCCTTGCTTTGCTCGTGGGTGTCGTAAAAGACGACTAAGAGCCCCTAGATTGACCCGGACCAACTCCATCTGGTACCATTTGGGTCAACGATTACATTCCCAAGGAGGGTTGACGTCAGGCAGGCGGCTAGTCATAAAAGTCATTACCGAAACTTTTTGCAATATGTCAAAACAGATGACATATTGCGTCGACCCCAAGTAATTGGGATAAGAGCAAGATGATGATGATGACATAATATCTAAAATTCTCAAAACTCGAAATAAATCTCTATACCAACCCGTCTGACCAGCGTGGTATAGTAGGCCAATTGCCCCCTAGCCTCTTGTTTTTTTTTTTTTTAATTTTCGAGCCTAACAGTAATCTATGCCGGCCTTCTGTGGGGCCGTAATCTCACGGAAGGAGGCGGCGGATCGTGTGCGAGTAGAGCTCCTATTCGGCGACACGTTCCGCCGTCGGCGACTCGGGCGGCGCAAGCGCAAGTATCTGCGCCTAATGCCGCCCTAGCCGAGGCCGCGGGTGATCGGGCCGGGGATTTGTCCATCTCCCGCAGAGAGGCTGACCGCGCGACGGCGACCGACGTCCCAGGACGTCGAGAGGTGACGTTACCCGAAAGGGTATTCCATCGGGCCGACCACTGACGACAAGTCACATCTACTCCGGTGGTCGGCCCAACAACGAGGTGACGTGGGTACGGGTGGGTTATGGGCCCGCGCGCCGTCCTTTCATCGCCCCGGGCGGATTGGACCGCGCGTGCGCTTACCATAGCACACCCATAAAAAAAAAAAAACAGTAATCTACTCGTATGTAACAGAAGACCACATTTTATATTCCATAAATAAGTCTCCGAATATAAAAAAAATATACTAGCCATTAATATAATTTGTGACGAATTAACACATTGACATAATTTAAGAGTTTATACATTAGTGAATTAAGTAAAATCAAGCATTTATATAAATTAATAAATTATTCAAATATACTTATTTAATTATTCAAACATTTTATACTAACGCAGTGTAAGTGAATTAAGTAGATACTAAAAATATGCCGCCGAGTTTTGTCCATTTGTCTGTCATAATTAATCTTCGCACATCAAACGTTAAATGTGAAGGTGATTGTTTTTTTTAATATTCTTTTTTAGATTTAAATATCAGCTCAGATCTTTGGTATCGATAGAATAGAATTTATGTGTAAATTTAAGACAAAGGTAATTCATTTCTTGGTTTTTAACCGACTTCAAAAAAGGAGGAGGTTCTCAATTCGTCGGAATATTTTTTTTTATGTATGTTCACCGATTACTCAAAGACGCCTGGACCGATTTGCAAAATTCTTTTTTTGTTTGATATGGTATACTTTCCAGGTGGTCCCATAGTCATCAGATTAGGGTCTGATGATGATATTCTTGAGAAATTGGTGGAATTCTTAAAATTTTATAGGCAGTTTTAACGTTTTTAGTTTACTGTTTGAACTCGGTTTTTTTATTAAAAATTAGGTATATTATTTTGTAAGCTGAAAAAAAAAATGAAATAATAATAGAAACAGTAAATCCTTGATTGAAATCAACAGCGCCTGAATTGAGTCCTAAATCATTGCTTTCGTTGGCTAAATTCTCATCATACGTATTTCCTCCTATCGTAAAGGAAGTTCAAGCCCAGCAATGTGACGTATAAAAACTGGGATGATAATAGGTTTTTATATACATGATTATGGCCTTTATCTTCCTGGAATATGTTCACCAGTTGAATTCTACAGATTCATCATCCCCTGTTCTTAAACCAATTACTTAGGGGCGACTCAATATGTACTTTTCTTTCATAGTACTTCGTCATCGCAGCCCACATACTTCCCACTGTTGGGCTCGGGCCTCCTCCACAATGGGAGGAAATTTGACCTACCATGCTATGCTAGTCAGACATATGGATATAGAGTTTCATTTGGAGTTTTCCTTCTCTTACATAGTACATATGTACTGCATGTGTATTGGCAACAGTTTTATAACCACCCGCCTGACATGTAATTGTTAACCTGACGGCATCTGGCTTTGGTCCAGGTCGATGAAAAACCCTTCTTCGTGACACCCACGGACAATGTAAGGGTTAGTTAACATCTTCAGAATGATACAGGTCATGGTCGGACTATGATGTCCCACGTCCAACAAGTCATCGTTATTATAAAGATTTATTGCATCTACCCGCTACAGAAATTAGTTATTAATTTTTTACCCACATTATTGCAGTAAAACTAAAGATACCTACATATATTGCAGTAAAACTAAGGATTGTAAATAGAATTATTTTACGGATTTTATCGCGTTTGTATTCGATTTTTGATTGCCCGATAAGATCCGCGATAAAAACGCAATTTATAAAATAGTTTTACTTACAACGTAATACTTGCGTAAACATCCGAAATTATTATGAAAACTAATGATTACTTACATAGAAATATGATGATCTATTTCAGTAAGATAAATGTTAACCAGAAACAAACTAGACAACTGGAAAAAAAAATCAACTGTCTCGTATCGAATATTGGAACATATCGGTCTATCCGACCCCCGGATTAACCGGGCACGACTCGAAAATCCCGGATGGATGGCGTCCGTCCCGTTGCGATCCGTATTTGTCAACGCTCTGATGTCCAAACATCATTTTCATTAGCAGCGAGAGTCTGCCACATTTATACCAATGTGTTGTAACGGATGGGGTACGATTGACCCAAAGGGCTTTTCCCTTTGATTTTGAATTATAGCTTTTTAGGGTTTATTTATTATTGTTTTTGTTATAACTTTGATCTAAATAGATTATAAGGATTCAACAGAGTGTATTCTGCAATGCAATGATGGTACAGTGGTTAGTCTGTCGTCCTACTGCCTCAGTGTCATGGATTCGATTTTGACACCGGACAGAAAATTGAGCGATACACAAATTGCCGTTTTCAATCTAATTTGTGTCTGTTAATTGTGTTTGTTTGGTTTCTTATCTATACCAATAAATAAAATTGGAGTGTCTGTTTGTAATGTCAAAATAATCGACTTTTTTCATGCTCACACGGTTATTTGCACTATACATATGCCTAAAAATCATTTTCTATTTTTCTGTCTGTCTGTTTGTTCCGGGTAATCTTCAAAACGGCTAGACCGATTTCAAAAATTCTTTCACCAATGGAATGCTATAATAGCAGGGTGTAAACTAGACTATATTTTATCCCGGTATTGCCACGGGATTGGGAACCACGCGGGTAAGGCCACTGAAACCGAAGCGAAGCGAGGGTCTCTTATCCATGAGTATCGTAAAAGATGACTAAGGAATAAAATATGCAAATAATATCTATGTAAAAGAGGGATAACTCGACAAAAAAACCTATGCCAACAGGTCTGACCAGCGCAGTATAGTAGGTCAATTTTCTTTCCTTTGTGGAGGAGGGTCGAGTCCAATAGTGGGTCTTACCTGGGCTGAAATGATTATTGATGATGAATTGTATGTTTGTGTGAAATCCCCTACGATAGAAGGATATTTTCCTTACAGCAGGACGATTTATTAAAAAAAAATATTTGCAAATTTTTTTATACTTGTTTACCCCCAAAGGAGTTTGCTGTGCATATGCTAAAATTTCCCATGAAATCCTTCCACCAGCCTTTCGATATTCACTGTTGGACAAAGGCCTCAAAATTGGGGTTCGTACAATAAACGCCACGCTTGTATATACACCACCATGATAGTTTAGCGATCGCGTTTGGCGAATTAAAACCATTTTTGCAAATTTTATATCATTTGGCTTTTAACGTTTGCATTTGGTTTTTAATCGTTACATTTTTCAAAGTTTGTTGTCACGGGAGGTCTAGCGTGTTTTACATGATAATGGTGGCTTGTTCATCGCTATAATAGAGATTTTATTACAGTATTAACTATTAAATATAATAGAAAAATCTTTTAACCTAAACCTAAATATCATATGGTTTTAATACAAATTAATTGCCAGTAGAAAAAGAAAATGACATATAAAAAATGATATTGTTTAGTCAGTTTTTATTAAACATTATTAATGATGATTTCTGATGTTTACGCGTGTATAGATTTTAAATAAAACTACTTTACGAATTTTATCGCGTTTGTATTTGATTTTTGATTGCCTGATGTTTCGAACACGTTGCAGCGTTCATGGTCACAGGCGGCACATTAAATTTCATAATAAATAATTATAGTTATAGACTTTAACGCTTTTTAACTTAGAACAGAAAAATCTATTACGCTACCACCGGATTGGAATGGGGCAATTAAAAATAAAATACAAATGCTATAAAATCCGTAAAAATAGTTTTGTTTCATGTGTAATAATTACGTAAACACGAGATATTATTACGCGGTTTAAAGTCTTGATATCCACACTTATTTACCTTTAATTTGCAAAGGTTGTGACTGGTTTTAATTATACAAATATCAAGGAAATATATTATAAAAATATTCATCATGTTCATGTCAATTAAACAAATAAATTAACATTCATATAAATTGATTGTTTTTCGTATAGATTAACTAAATGTTAAGTGCCTTTTTTTTAGTTATTATGTATGAAGGACATTTAAAAAAAATAATATATCAATTTTATTAATGACTTATAACCTATTTAAGAAATTAATTTACTATTCGTGTACCTAAAGTTGTATATTTTTTAATAGGAACATTAATTTAGTTCATAATTAGATGTGGTACTATTTTAGTGCAGATGGTGGAGTAGTCTATCGAACTTCTGTGCCGAGAGTTATGGGTTCGATATATTCTATGCTGAATCGTGGGTTCGATACATTCTATGCTGAATCGTGGGTTCGATATATTCTATGCTGAATCATGGGTTCGATACAGTTCAATTCTTTGTATGATCTATTAATTATTATTCAGTCTGGATATTATTTATTAACCTAAAGTAAACTATTACTTCATTTATAGTTGCTTTTAATTTTGTCATATTATACATCTTATTTCGGTCTATTTAGTGCATTACGTTTGAACTGTCTTTTTGTAGTTGAGTTTTAATTCTTTTTTATTATTTATTTTAAGTAAACAATTAATTGAAAGTTTTTTAATTAAGCCTTGACTTAAAATATTTTACCAGATTATTAGATGCTAATGACATTTTTAGAATACACCTGGAGTGATGTAACAAAGTATTCTTTGATTAATCTTCTCTCTATCACAAAAAGATATTAAGGGATGATTTTTGAAGAACTAATTGAATGTTTATTTAAAACTATTTTTATTTTTCACTACACTTCCATTTTTAATTTTAGCAAATTATAAACAGCTTTTCACATTACAAGTAAAAAGATATATTATTATTTTACCTTCCTCAATAGATGCAAAATATTCATTCCCCATCATTGATTTCTATTATAGCGAAGCCACCGAAACAGCTATTTATTTATTTACATCAAGATTACAAAAGTAATCAAGCAGATTGTTAGAATATTTTTTTAATACATCAATTAGGTAATGTAAACGTATTACGCTTCCTGTATTTCTAGGAAATATTACTTTAATGGATCTTAATGATAATTTGATTCAAATCTCAACTATTAACTTTGATTTATAGTGCAACATTTTTACTAAAACTAATATATAAAAAGGTCATGCCTATGTAAAAATAGTACCTGCATATTCAAGAATTTATAAACACATATTTTTTCTGTAATTATTATTATCTTATGTATTATTTAGACTAAATAGTATTGTTGTTACTATTAAATTAAAAAGTACTATCATAGATTTAATCCCTGTGGTAGTAAGAATATAATTCATCACCTTCTCTCTTGTCCTTAAATGTCGTAAAAGACGACTAAGAGATATGATATGAAGTTGTATAATATCTGTGCAAGTGAAAGAAAATTCGACATAAAACTCTATGCCAACACGTCTGATCAGCGCGGTATAGTAGGTCAATTTACCTCCCATTGTGAAGTAGGCCCGAGCCCAACGGTGGGATAATGATTGCTGAGATGATGATGAGATTCAATATTATCTTATATGTTATTTAGGTTCTATAAGTGTATTCATGGACCCAGATAAAGGTGCTCCCTTTTTCCTTACCCTCAAAATTCGATGGCATACCAATACGACAAGATCATGTAGAAATCAAAACTGTTTGTAAATTTAAGAAAAGGACAAGCACTGAACAAAATATTGCTGAATATGTACACAGTCTTTCACAGCTAGAGATGAGAATGTCGGCAATATTTTACAGGTTATAAACTGGATGATTTTTTCCAGCAGCTTATGGGCAACTTATAACTTCAACTGTAAAATTCTATGCCAACTCGGACGATCAAGGTTATATGGTAGGTCAATAGACCTCACGCTAGATAGAAGGTTCAAGAACAACAATGGCACATCATCGGTGTGGTGACAGAATAAGAAAACAATTCACCGCTCCCTATCTTGCCCGCGGATGTCGTAAAAGACGACCAAGGGCTATACACATGTATAACATCTATACAAGAGAAAGAATACTCCAAACATAACCCAACCCAAGCCAGCACGTCTGACCAGCGTAGTATAGTAGGTCAATTTCTCTGTTATTGTGCAGGAGGCTCAGTGGTACGTACACGAGCCGACATGATAAGTTGATGTTGGACTTTAGACTTTAGTCTAAAAATCTTCTGACACTAATGATAACGAACGGATCCAATTACAAACCGGACGACAGTGCCTTGACTGCGACGGTTAGTGTGACCCGCGACTAACATAATTACCATAATTATGATTTAATTCTATATCAATTAGAAAGTTTAACATTCCTATGTAAATATTTATAATATCCATATTAATTTATGTTGATAATTAAATTAAAGAAATATTTACTAATTTATTACGATGTTTTAAGCATTTATTAAAAAAAACTCATTTGTGAATCGATAGGAATCATAGACAGGACTAGAATTCTATTTGAAATTCATTACAATTGCTTTACTATTGCAGCTACTGTGGCAGCTTGTGAAGTAATGCATTTTTAAATTATTGTCTATGTTTCATTATGTTCCGATTTCTTTTTCTCTCTCTCTCTCTTCCATCAGCTTACATAGTAATACGCGTAAATAGGTATAAAATACTACGTGAATATTTTTATGGATTTTCTCGCGTTATTTAATTTTTAATTTTAAACTGTGTCGTGGCGGCAGCGAATATCATCTTTTACATTAGTCTTCGTATAAGACGACCATCTGTTGCCGTCAGATCTAAAATTATATTCCCAAGGAGGATTGACATCAGGCAAATCAAATCATTTATTCTGCATAGGCCCCTTAAGGGCACTTACATATTGTCAAATTACGCGTTTGAATACAATACAATAATCTACCACCGGATCGGAACGCGGCCACATACTGAGAAGATCCGGCAAGAAACTCAGCGGGCAGTCATTTTTGTATGTGTCATCTCAGCGGGCAGGCAAGCGATCGGTCATAAAAGTATTACCAAAACTTTTAAAATATATATTATGAATGAAAAGTAAGTACAAATTGAGTCGTCCCTAAGTAATGGGAGTGAAAGTAAAGCGATGATGATTTGATTTTTCCTTTTCTAACCCATACACATTTATTCCGTGTGGAAATCGAACTCACGCGGTCGTCTTAATAAATATTGTTTAGTTCTACGTGTGTAAACGAGTGTGTGGAATTCACTAGTGTCATTGAGACAGCAACATATTGTAAGTACACATGCAATCGTGGATAAGACCTGCTATTGCGTGTACAGATAGCAAATTAGGGATAGACAGGTCATGTAGATAGCGTAATAATTTAATTTCCAAGCACAACAGTTGTCTGTTCGATCCACAAATTCGAAATAAAATTACTTTTATGGATTTCATTGCGTTTGTATTTGATTTTTTTATTTCGTTTCGAACGTTCCCGTGACTATGAACGCTGAAGTGTCCGAAATGTTGGGAAAAAAGATGCATAAAAACAGTTCTATTAAGCGTAATACTCGCGTAAATATTGATTGGAAAATGTTTGTAAGGAGTTTGAATGTAATCTGTAAATTATATCTTTATAAAGTTTCACATCACCCAAGGATCGTTATTATCATCTTGCTCTTATCCCAATTTCTTGGGGTCGACGCAATATGTCATCTTCTTCCATACGGTCATATCAGACTATCCATGTCATGCCTCACGCAGTCTATCCATCTCTTCCTCGGTCTTCCTTTACCTCTAAAGCCTTCAACATTCATACCCCGCCTCATCACATGTCCATACCATGTCAGCCGTTCACTCTTTAACTTTTTCGTCACTGGCGCAACTTTCAAACGTCACCCAAGGATATTTTATATAAAACAGAACATTGTCTTTTTTAAAGAATAAATAAAATTACATAAATGTGTAGAATTTAAAGTAGATAAATAAAGGTATAGGTAGGTTCAGACAATCAGTGTAGTGATCGAGTATTCAATTTTTTCCTCAAGCCTTACTCGTACTATTGTTGATCATGAACCTTCTCCAGATGAAGGACACGGCCTACTGCACCACGTTAGCTGGACGATGTACTTTGATTTTTTATTTAAAGTTTTATGCTCTTGCAATGTTATCTGCTTAAGATGTAAGCAATTTCTACGATACCTATAAAAAAAGTAGAGCCACTGGCCATCGGGTAAAGTGGTGATATAAGATACATTATGTCACTATTTCTACTTTTCCTATCGGTGCTGTAAAAGATATAAATGTTATGTAAATGGCAAAGATAGAACAACTTAGATTAAGATCTTTTACCCACTAATTCGGCCAGCATATAGGTAATTTTACTCCCATTATGGAGAAATTTTCTTGTGTATGTTTGTAAAGGTAGTCAGCTATGTGCCAGGGAAAAGTAATAATGGTTACGCAATGAGAAGGAATGAAAGTAATAATGAAGATAGAAAATGTGTATAAGGATGTCCTGAAGCTGATTATGGTATAAAAAAAAATTGGTTGCCTGTAAAGTCGGTATACGGGCGAAAGTTTTACGTGACAACGACTTTGAGTGGTAAAATAATTTTAATGTGAATATTCATTCGTATAGTAGGAAGAAGGATGAAATAATAGTAACAATTTAAAACATTTATTTATACAAAGAATTATATTTAAAACATTAATTTATACAAAGAATCTATTTCATTTCTACTCTTTACACTTTTTATGTCTGTCTCTCTCGCTCTTAGGCGGGCTAACCATGCCCGAGTGGAAGGGACGCGTGCCTCTCACTCGCTCTCATTGTGAGCGCATAACGTGAGCGGAGCGTAACGCAGTTTCTTGAAGTGTCACCCGGCAAACCAATTTATAAGACGTTGTCACGTCAACAGATCAATGCCGAAATAACGTCCGATAGCAGAGTGTAGAAGAGGAAGATGATTAATATAAAGATGTCTATGTTGAAAACATTATGTTGACACCGTAGGTCAATAAACCATTTAACCGTCTACACTTTGACAGACGAAAACGCTACTTTCGTTGCTGACGCTACATTTGATCCAATTGAGTGTTTCTATTTGAGCGCTGAGCGTTGTACAACTCCGCGGTCTAACATCGTGGCAGTCCGATGCTCGCTGCATACAGGGGCGGAGTTTCCATGCGTTTTGACCAATGATTTCGCTCCGTCCAGGCAATACTAATTATACTGATTTATGCTCCCATTGTTCATTGTTTTATGTCTTTCTCTTACTGTACACTTACAAACCCATATTCGTATGTAGATAAGTGTGTAACTTGATATATCGCGTTTTGTTGCCTTTTTATGTTATCGTGACTCGCCTGGTTGTAAGTTACTGTTGTAATTAGACGTTTTATTTTCATAAGTACGGACTTATAGCAGATCTTAGTACTGGCTGGATTTGTAGGAGGCGGTGAACGGATTATTTGTCGTATCTTAAACGGGTCTGGCTGGATCTGATGCAAAGAGTATATTCTTTTATTTTCCATTTATCAGCCTCTTGATGTCTACTACTGTCACAATTGTCACTATAGCTAGGTGGATTGACCATCGCAATTTATATTACAAGTGATCAGCAAAGCACCACTGCCCACTGGCTTGCTCTGTTTCTTTCGTGAACTATTAAGACTCCAATGAAGAAGAAAGTGATTAATAAAACATTTTAACCTATCACCACAAGGCAAAAATTTTTGTTCACCGATCTAAAGTAGGTAATTAATTTGTAAAAAATTAAAAAAAATCTTATTATAAGATTACCTGGTCACGATTATCTATATAACCTATAATTGCCTCTAATAAAATTAATTAAACAAAAAAATATTTTAAGCGCTCGAAGATATTTTTTAATACTAAATACTGCGATATACGAGAAACACATTTTACGCAAACTTTGTCGATTAATATTGGTAATTAATTTGATAAACAACAGAAAACAATGGTTTTATTCGAGTATTATAACGACCCCTCCTGGGTAAACCTAAAATGCGAATGGAGAGAGTTTTAAAGTTTCGAACTCACAAAAATCAGTGATTTAAGTACTAAATTTTATCCTAATATCTCGATGATTGAAAGTGTTACACCATTTTTAGAGATTTCTAACAAAGCTCGCCTGTATAATTGAACTTATGATACTTTTCAATAATCACACACGTTTATGAAATAAAACTAAATTTATGAATTTTATCACGATTTAATTTGTGTTTACTTTCATGACATTTCTAACACTTTCAGTATTCATAGTCATAGGGCGAGTGTCTGACTTCCGTAAAAATAGTTTTATTTCATATAAGAAAAGATTCAAAAACAAAACAAAAATTGCAAACCGTAGATACGAGAGGCTATAAAATGCTACGGACTGTTACAATAAGGTTTTGAGATGTAACAGCAATCACGCGCTATGTCAGGACCCATTGTATGTCAATATTTTTAGCATATCCTTGGAGGTAGCAGTCAAGAGAAAGAAGGCATGGTGTCCTGGCGGCAGCTGTGCCACGTCGCATTCACCTGTCGTAGCTGCGCTCGCGCACGTGGGCGGAGCTTGCTCGGAATGCACGGATTTCACCTTTTTTTCCTTTTGCTCCGTCAACAGCCACCGGAATTCGGGTGCGATATTTTCTTCGTTTGGAATCCAAAGGCTTTACCGGGTCTTGATATATTTATTCTTACTCTCTTGTCTTTTAGATTTATGTGAATCGATCCTTTTATTCGATTTATTGGCATTTTAATCCAGATAACGAAAGCGTTTCTTTTTGAATTATGATTTTAGCTTAGCCTTAGAGTTTCTTAGAATCTTTTTGTTCTTTTATTAATTTAGTATTTTGAATCGAAATTCTACTATGAAAGAAACACATATTAATTTTATATATTTAATTCGTGAATATATTACTACTTGTGATCCACACAGGCGTAGGATTTTTCTATGCGAACATATTCTAGATCACAGCGCACACATGTCCCACAGCTGGGGTCAAGCCTCCCCCACAATGGGAGGAAAATTAAGAAAGAAAGAAAGAAAAGTATTTATTTTGTGCCACAGAGGAGAGACGTTAGGAACACAGAAAAAAAATATCTTACAATAAATGAAAAACACATAAAACCAATAAACTAAATAAGGAGACATAATAATTGTGATCGAATGAACGTCTCAGCTGCGGCAGAAAGAAGGCTAACTGCTCAGCAATTATTGTGATGTCAATGTCACCACAACGCTGATTTGACCTACTATACCACGTTGGTTAGAGGGATTTGTATAGGGTTTTATGTCAACCTTTCCTTCTCTTGCCATGCTGTTTTCTACATATCATATCCCTTAGATATCTTTTATGACGCACGGTTTAGAGAGGTGATGATAAATTGTATTCTTACTTCATCACCATATGGAACTAGTTACTAAATATAGCCTATATTATCATTATTAATACATAAGGAAATAAACAAAATAATATTACGCATTTCCTATGATTACAATATGTGTTTCTATCACGAAACTACATAGCAGCTACGAGAATTAAAAAAACTCAAGTATAACCTTAACTATTAATAATTTTTAATTCCTCTAAGTTACAATAATTATTAAATATAACTCATATTTATAGGTTCAATTACAATGATTTACAAAAAAAATATATAAACAATCGCACGACAAATCTAGAGCTGTATAAATTCATCAACTTTCAATTCGTGTGTATTTAACGTAAGAATTTAATCGCGTGCGATAAACCAAGTGGGTCATGGAGGGCTATCATTCAAAAAATAAACAACAGTTAATATACAGAAATCTATGGTACGGTCGAGGTTGAGTGGCTTCCGTCGACATAAGATTGATCGACCGATGGCAATTATGAAAAATGATTTTCTGATAGCGACGACGGAACACTTTGTTCGTGTTCGTGGGACTAAGGATACCAAATGATTTCCATTATTGTGCGAGAGTATTCAATACAAATAGATAAGTAGATGTCTGTCTTTTTTTAAAGACTACATACACCCTGTATTAAGGAAATAATTGTGTTGTTACTTTATAAACATATAATTAACGAACACAAATTATATCCAGACTCAGAATAACAATTTGTGGATCGCACAAAATGTTGTCCTCCGTGGGATTCAAACCCAATTGGCACGATAGGTCGCTGTCTTAACCGCTACGCCATCTGTGCAATCAATTTATTTTTTTGTTTTATTGTATGTAGCTACAATCGCGATATCACTTGTTTTAATATAGATTTTAAATAATCAATTATTATATTCCTCGAGAACAGTTTAGTGAAGAACTTTCCGTGTGGTGACGAAGTAACAATACGATTCACTATTCCTTATCTAACCCATGGATATCGTAAAAGACGACTAAGAGATATATTATAATATTCATATAACATCTGTGCAAGAGAAAAAAAACTCGACACAAAACCCTACACGAACCTGTCTGACCAGCAGACCAGTATGTAGTATAGACCAGTATGTAGTAATAGTGAGGTCAATTTCTCTCCCATTGTGGAGGAGGCTTGAGGCCAGTAGCGGGACATATATGAGCCGAAATGATATTTCTCGACAGCAGTATTCTAAGTCTGAATGAACCTAGTCTTTTTTGCGACCTTCCTACAACTGATATACGAAATACTACAACGATTCGTTGAGAAGTTAATGCGAGAAATTGTAACAAACAAGTTCCGAATATGACGTAAATGGCTGTATTATACTTAGTTACACCAAAAATTCTTTTCCCTTTTTTTTTTTTTTGTGGTTGTTCTGCGGTCGGCCGCGCCTCCGCACCACTCTGTCCAGGGCAACAGAGGGGCTTAAGCACGCAACTCCCGCAACCCACCCGAAAACCACCTCGTCTTCGTCATTGGGCCGACCACCGGAGGTTTACTTGTCGTCAGTGGTCGGCCCGACGGAATACCCCCAAAATTCTTTTCCTTGGGGTGACGGGGTAAGTATACAATACATCACGTCGATTAAGGATTATAATATGCAGATAACATCTATTCAAGAAAAAAGAAACTCAAAATAAAACCCTACACCAACCCGTCTGACCAGCGTGATATAGTAGAACAATATTCCTTACATTGTAGAGGAGGATCTAGCCGAACAGTGAGACATACCTATACGAGATGATAGTAATGATGATGATAGTGATTCTAAAGTTAATCGCGTTTGTTTCTATGTTATGCAGGATAATGGGAAGGGTATATCAAGGTTTTTGAAGTGAAACCTTCTTTAGGTACGTTGAGCGGTTTATTGTGTGAATAAAAACCATGGAACTTGAGTCATCGTTGGGTGATCTAAAAGCATAAAACTCACATCACCGTCACCGCACGCTTTCTTGTATACTGTGTATATATGTACAAAGATATACCTTCGAGTGTATTTTTTGTGGATCATAACTTGACAGATAAACGCTTCTGGTATCTTTGAGAGTACATGACTTCAGGAAAGCAGACATTTGATTGTTTGATTGATTTATTTATTGGTTGATAAATCAATCAATAGATAATTTTAATTCAATATCCAAAAAATAGCAACTGTATGTTCATAGTTTTTAGTTTTCACTTCTGTCGGCATTCCTCACGACTGACTTGTGGTTTTTTTTTTGAAAGCGATGACATAAACTTGAGAAATGTGAAAATCTTGTGAAACTTGAGAAATATTAGATACCATCAAACAATTTATTAGAAACATTCTGTGTAGTTATCAAATCAATTATACTTGATACTGGAGGTCCTTAATTAGACCTCTACACCATTTGCGGATCCCTGTGCAGTCACTTACAATTAAGGGCCCCGATTTATTGTGAACATTCTCTAAACTAAAACAAACTTAGCACTATTCCGAAGCCGGACAAATTCTAAGGTCGTACTAAAATATGCTTTCTATATAAGTTGGAGTGTGTGAAATCCTTCGGCGGTCAGGGCGTCCAATTTAGTATTCGATCACATTACCATAACGCGAGTGCGGAGTTGTGCGATGCAGTGACCGTCTGTGAAAACATACGGGTCGAAATTATAGCGAACTTTATTCTGCAAATTCTTACCAATATATATGTACCTTTTTCTATATCTTCGTAACGTATATGGTGGTCATATTCATTACGTCCACTATTGGATGCAGTCTACGTCGCACGTTGTCTGACGTTGAGACATCTATATTAAACTTCTCCGATGGACTATTAAGAGATGTTATTTCAAGTTTTCTTCCTGTTGCAATCATATTAACTGATTACATCCCTTAGTTGTTTTCTAAATCTTCCACAAGAAAGATAATTGTTTTATTATCGCAAACTAAAAAAAAAAAAACTCTTTTTTAGCGCCAAGTTTGCCAAACCCGTAGCCCAAGCAGTAGGATATGAGAACATATTAGCTCTTTATCTTTGTTCCACTATGCTTAGTATGTGCTTCCTACGCGGGGTTTTCGAAATGATATTTCTCTACTATTTAGTATTACTAAACTTCGTTTATGCTATTATTTTGGGTCCAATGTAAGGGTTTTGTTATATTATAACGATGATGAAGTTATTAAAGGATCATATATTTTCTCAGCATTAACATCTTGCGTACTACCAATCGATACAGCATATTTTTTCTTCTTATACGCGATGGTGCGCATTTAATTATGTAATCAAAACAAAATTCATTAAAACTGAATTATTTAGGGATAGAGTTGCCGAATAATTCCTATAATTGCTTCAAATTGCAAGCGTCAATTTAAATTTTAGTAGTATATCTACAGGTTATTTCTTAGTAAATAAAATACAAAATAGAAATGCTCGGCTTGCGACATATCCGTTCCGTATGTAACAGTAGCGCAAACTATTTTATGTAGTATTTAGATGCACATTAAGAGTCATCTTTAAGCGGAGAATGTTCCGATCGGGATGCATTTCCATACCACTTGTTGGGGGACACTTGACTACATCGACTGGTGTGTGATATTGAGACTAGATTACATTGGAATAGATAGAACCTCATTATTGGACAGACTAGTGAATATACGATATGGAAAGTGGTGGGCCCTCTTGAAATTTGAAGTCAAAAATTGTAACTAATATACAAAATGTATCTTTTTTTATATTGTACTTTCCGTGTGGTGATGGAATAAAAATACAATTCATCACTCCCTATCTTGCCCTTGGATGTCGTAAAAGAAGACTATGGGATATAATATGGTGAGGCTACCCAAAAGGGTATTCCGTTGGGCCGACCACTGACGACAAGTCACATCTGCTCCGGTGGTCGGCCCAACAACGAGGTGACGTACCCGCGCGCTGTCTTTTCATCGCCCTAGAGGGACTGGACCGCGCGTGCGCTTACCCATAGCCCATCCAAAAAAAAAAAAAAAATGGAATATAATATGCACATAACATCTGTGCAAGAGAAGAAAAACTCGAAATGAAACCCTATACCAACATGTCTGACCAGCATGGTATAGTAGGTCAAATTCCCTCCCATTATGGAGGAGGCCCGAGCCCAACAGTGGGACGTATGTGGGTTATGATGATGATGATGATGAAATAATGATAAGTACCTATACGTCTGACTCCGTGTGGTGACGGAATACTACTACAATTTACTACGCTTATCTGTGGGGCAACTAAAACTATAATATGGATATAACATCTATCCAAAAGAAGGATGTTTACACGTCTGACCAGCATGATATAACTATGTAAGTCCCTTAGTCGTGTTTTACGGCACCCACGGGCAAGATTATATTTAAGAAGATAATTCATCACCCCCTCGGTGGTAAATTATATTCTTAAACTAGCAACCCGCCCTCGCTTCGCTTCGGTTATAGGTTATAGTAGTTTTACCCACGTAGTTCCCATTCCCGTGGGAATACCGGGATAAAATATAGCCTAGTTTACGTCCTGATATTATAGCTTTCCATTGGTGAAAGAATTTTTTAAATCAGTCCAGCCGTTTTGAAGATTACCCGGAACAAACAAACAGACAGACAAAATTTTTTTAATTGCTATTTTAGGCATAGGTGTCGTGCAAATAACCGTGTGAGCATGAAAAAAGCCTATTATTTTGACATTACAAACAGACACTCCAATTTTATTTATTGGTATAGATACAAAACAATAAATACTAGTCTTAATATGTGCAAAACTAACTATAGCTATCGCTATATTTCTATCTCATTTCCAAAGAGGCTTTCAATAACGTGATTTTCTCCTCAGTCTGAATTATATAGCAAAAGTACTGATCCGCAATCAATTAAAGCGAAACCAAAGCAAAAGAACAAAACGTACATTAACCAGTCCATTAACCCTCAAACGCAAGTAATTACAAAGGTGGTGGACTCGAAAACAAAAGGCCACAGATACGAGGACGACGGTAACTTGTTAAGAATGCACCGACTCAGTGAGAGGACGCGTCCCGACCGCATTTTATCACCGACTAATGATCTCCGGCGTCTGCGCCACGTAATGAGAACGTCCGACCGTCCCCCCTCGCAATAAAATATTTATGAAAACCATCCCCCGACCTAATGGAACGCGTCACCTCGACCGTTAGACAACTCCGTTCGCATTAAGTCCAAACAAATTATAATTTACTTAAAATACAATGGAGGATTTTGATCGCGCACGCACGGCACCACCAATATTATTTAAAGGACAGCTTCTAAATATCCAGTAGGAATGTGCGCATGCGCCTTGAGTCCTAAGATCTGTATCACAGTGCACAATACCGAGGCCGACCGTCACGACGTTAGCAGAAATATGGACTCAACTCGCCGCATACCCGCTTGTTTTATGTTAATGCGAAGCATAAACGGCTAGCTGCAGGAAAAAATAACGCGACGACGTCCACCTTGATGGAATAGCAGATACGCGGAGTCCAATCGTTAGTCGTCCGGTCTCGTCCACTCCAACGATCGCCACCTAACACCGGCCATTGTCTCAAACGCACGAGGAAGTCGAATAATTAAGGGTCGCGTCGTCAGTCCGGCGTGCATTCTCACAGACGCTATCTCTCCTGTCGATCTACTGCGAGCGAAATACCGAAACCTAATAAGTCCGAGCCGAGTCTCATTTGTGTAAGGAGTCGTTTAAAAAAACGAACAATACAGAGGCACCCGATAAAGGAGACGGGCCCAATAATTTAGGGTCATTGTTTCGCCTCTTAATTTATGGAGTGCGGGCGTACGATTGATTTGTAGGTTTAGGAGGGAGATTCCTCGTGCCGAGAGTGTCGGGGATAAGCGCTTTTAAATCGGTTGAGGATTATCGCGGAGACGTCGTTGTTTCGCGGGCCGCGGGCGCGGGCTGACGTACGTCAACCACTCAATATATTCTCGCGATATACATACAATGGTTGGCGGCATTTAAAATGCGCGATAGGATTGGTTGTCGGTGGTTGGGGCGGGGTATGCGGACCATATACGCGTATGTCGTGATGCACATATTAAGTTAGAACTCTCTGTACATGGGATGCGGTTGAATTACGATACGTACAGATGATGTCTAAGATCGTGAGTTTGTCGCCAATAGTGGCCACAATGGAGGACTGGATGAAAATTATTAATGCCCGCAGGTCGTACGTGTTACATTAAATTGCGGGTGGCTTGGTACCGATGATATTAAATTATCGGACGTTCTGATACACTCCTACAATGCAAAACTTGATAGTAATTCAATGAGTTAGGGTTTTGTAGAATAATTTTTGAGTGCTTTAAGTGTAAATATTATCAAATAAACATTACTTACCCAGGGGTGTCGTAAAAGACGACTAAGGGATATAATATGTATATAATAGTAATACTGGATGTAATTTGTGTCCGTTAATTATATGTTTGTAAAGTCACCCGCAATACAAGGATTATTTCCTTAGTGCAGGGTGTTGTCTTAAATAAATAAAAAAAATAAATTAATAACAAATAATATGCAAGAGATGGAAAACTCAAAACTAAAGCCTATATCAACACGTCTGACCAGCGTGGTATAGGGGGTCAGATTCCCTCTCATTGTGGAGTAGGCTCGAGTCCACCAGTGGGACCTGGCGTGGCCTTGGCGAGGCTTTAACTCTGCAAACAGCAAAATGTTACATTGCTGTTGCTTACATATGCATTTTTTTAATATGCTATATGATAGTGGCTACGAATACCAGCCCTTAAATGGCGCGTGGGGGTCGTAAAAGACGACTAAGAGCAATTACATCGAACTAAGCCAACTTCATCTAATGCCTGATCAAGAATTACATTACTAAGGATAGTTGACGTCAGGAATGCGGCCAGTCATAAAACTATTACCAAGACTGCAATATGTACGATGGAAGTAGAGTAGGTACATATTACATTGACACCGAGAAATTGGGAGAAGAGCAACATAATTATGATTTTAATAATAAGGAAATTTTTAAACAAGATAAAAATGCACAGATGGCCTAGTGATTAAGATACCGACCAACAGTACTAGTGTCGCGGGTTCGAATCCCACACAGGACAACACTTTGTGCGATCCACAAATTGGTGTTCTGAGTCTAGATGTAATTTATATCCGTTAGTTATATCAATACAAGGATTATTTTCTTAGTGCAGGGAGTTGTTTAAAAAAAAATCACTTATATGTGGAAAAAGTAAATCAACTAAAAGTTTTTGTCGATTAGAAACTTCAATTTGATTAAATCAAAAAAAAAATCTCAAGTAAAGGCAGCAAGTATTGTACATATAAAGTCCTGCGCCTTCGCCCACTATCATACATCGGGCGTCTGCATTAATTGGACCAAACGATCTCAGCCGAGCAGATTTCACTTCTATAAATGGCTCGAAACTTTATGGTATCGGTGGTGCGTTGTTGCCGTCAATGTGCTCTTGCGCACACTTGTAATTGGTCGACCGCTGTTTGACATTTACACGCAGCCAAGATGGCCGACGATCGGATATGCGGACGTGTAATTGACAAATAGTCTGAACGCTTAGAATAAATTGGTATTTGCACGCAAAGGCTTTCATTTTGTTTAGAAATACACGATCTTAGATAGGTCAAATGTGCCTGGATAGGTATGGATGGATGAAGCTGCTGTTAGTGTTTTTATAAATGTTTATTTTTCGTAAATTATATTTATTGTTTCTTAAACATACTCCTTTCGTTTTTCTGTTTAACTTTTTCATATAATTTCGATTATCTATTTGAATAGGCACAAAATACCTTAACAGGTTTTGTTTTTCGTTTTTCAAGATAGACTTGTAGAGTAATGGCGCCCCTAAAAATTTCTTCTGTTTTGAGGTAAATGAACTATGACGAGCAATTATTTAATCAAAGGCATATGAGTTTTCTTTATAATTACCCTTATTTTTTAAATAAAAAAAATTGTCCTCATGTTTAAACTAATTCACTTAATAAAGAAGTTATTATTTAAGAATTAAATTTGAAATGGGATGTAAATATATTTGAAAAATATATATTAAAAACGTAAAATTGTTATCGTGAAATCTTTAAATAAAATCAGTTATAAAAAAAATCAAATGACACTTTAATACACCCGTTAAAAGGGTTTTGATTGATCAAGACGTCACGTGACGACGGCGACTGTCCGCCGACTTATGATTGATATGCACTGCTAGACAATCGCACGATCAATCATCGTGTCGCCAGTGTGGTCCGTGCCTTACGACGTGACCGCTGTCCTATTGTTTTATAGTGTTACGTTTTATTTTCTTTTTGACATTGAAATTTGCAATCGTTTGGAAATATTTTTTATAGTTTCACTCATTCCTTACTATTGCTCATAGCCCCAATAGGAGGGAAATTGTGGAGGAGGCTCGAACCCAACAATGGGACGTATTTAAGCTGAGACGACCTACTATTTCACAGCGTTCAAACGTGTTGCTATAGGGTTTTATTTCCAGTTTGCCTTCTCTTTCAATAGATGTTACATGAATATTTAAAATCGTCTTTTACGATATCCACGGGCAAGACTGGGAACGGCGAATTGGATACCTAATCCGTCACCACATGGAAAACAGACAATTGACGAACACAAATTACAGCCAAATTCAGAGCACTAATTTGTGAATCGCAATAGTGTTATTCTGCGAAGAAATCGAACCGCGACACGGCACTGTATGTCCGTAACTTAACCTACATTTCTTATAATTTCAAAACAATTATCGATTTTTCCATCACGCTTATCGATTTACGGCGTCGCATCGGCGCCAGCGCATGCGTTGATCGATCGCATTTAACACCAGGTAAACACCACATATACGAAATGAAACTATCACTGTTTTTGACATAAAAATACAAAAATATCTTTCATATCTATTAAAACTACTCTAACACGTCTCTTGTAAGCTAAAAGGCTCATTTTCGCTTGGCGCTTTCGCTCTAGATTGTCGTTGAAGTTTGTTTGACAAATTAATTAAGCGAATGATGGATTTGTCTGTACAGAGTAATGATTGATGATTTGACAATAATTTTGGGGTCGGACGAGCGAATGTCAACAGATAAACATAAATAAATATTGTGGATACCTGCAAGAATATGGCTATAAAAAAGTGGTGCAAAAAGTGTCAGTAGAGACAGAGATATGAAATATAAATAATGTAACCATACGTCCCAGCTTAGGCAGGAAGGTCCCGATTTAAGGCTGTCTGTCCCATTACTCCTAGGTAGACCTATAATTTTCCGTTTTAGTAAACACACTAAACGAGAATTTATTAAACGTATATATTTTACAAGGATTTCTTAGCAGTAGCCAAGATACGGAAGTATTTAACGAATTTTTGTTCATTTTCAAAACATGTAACAAACTCCATTGCTACTTAAAAACTACACTCGTTTTTTAAAACTCATTTATTCAAATCACAGAATTTCTCATCATTTAACATTTTAGCTTATAACACGATCCACTGTTGGGACCGAGCCTCCCCTACAATAGATAAATTGGCCTACCTCGCTCCTCAGATGTGTTGGTATAAGGTTTTATTTCAAGTTTTCCTCCTCTTGCATAGACCTTATATACGTCTTTAATTCCTTAGTCATCTTTTACGACGCCCACGGACAAGATAGAGTGTAGTGAAGTACATGTTGTCACCACACGGAACAGAACAGATCAAGAAAAATAAATTCTATTATACTATTACAATATCATTTTTGAGTAATTTTTTTACATATTTCCTCAACTTCTGACAAAAAAAGGCCACGTTATGCAATAAACATATGAAATAGATAAAAAAAAATACGGACGTTTTACCTTAATATTTAACATAATTTAAAGTCTACATATTCAGGAGTGTATCGTGACCACACTTTGTATCAAAAATATCATCTTCATTACAAAGGTTTCATTTAAACATTTTTATGTTACAAATTTTGATCCATATTTTAATACAATATTAATTGCCAAAGGCAAAATATAGACTATCTAAATAGTAATTTTAAACACATATTATATTATCTTATTTTTATCTATATATTTGCTCAAAAATCACTTAGACCGTATACAAACTTCTTATAAAATAACTATAGTATAAAATATAACCATTCTAGAAAAAGACTACAAAATTTATAATTATTCTCTGAATCCATAAAAAGTTAATAGAAACAAATCAATGATAAAAACCTTCGGTGATTACACGCAGGCGTCACATATTTTGACAACATAACACCACGCTTTAAGCAAATTAAATCGGACACACCAAAATAAATTAGCAATCGATAAACACCAATCATAAACAAATTGGAAAACTCGTTTAAAATTTAATATAATGCTCGTAAAATACACGTTTTTTTGCACAAAAACGAATCACCCATTTAGTAGGGTGTCCACAATAAACCTGTCATGTAGGACAGTCCGATACCCGACATCGCACTTATCAACGGACATAACATCTTCAACTTTACGACAATCTTGCGCTGGACGCGCGCGCATATAAATTTGAACAAACGTCAGACAGTCCGATTTTATTTTACTGATCATGGAAATTGTATCGATATTTCAACGATAACGTTATTGTGTTGTGTCGGATAAAGATACTTTTTATGTTCGCGTCCGTTTGATTTTTATACGCTGCGAGAATCGGATAAGAGTGGGAATCGATTATAATAAAGTTTATAGCTCATGCTGTGACTAATAATAACAATTGAGAGACATTACAGTGCATACCAAAGTCAATATATAATACATACTTGAGACACACTTTAGATTTTGACATATCGTATACATATGTTACGATTCAATAATAACTGTCACATAAATGCCAATTTTATATTTAAGCATACCAATTACTTACTGACATTGCAAAGGTATACAATCAAGTTTAATATTGCCTTTACTTTGGTTAAAATCGTTAAATATTATTTTTGATAAGTTCATTAAATGCCTCAGAATTTAGAATGCAATTTAATTCATATGTCATAGTAAATTTACATCATATTTTAATAACCATATTTAGAGTAAACGGATGGTGAATAACAAAATTCTTCATAAAAACTGAGTCCAGTTGAAAGCCACATTAAAAGACTACGTTATCCGTCCAGTCAAATGTTAAGAAAATAAAATAACGTTGACGGCAAAAGTTCAAACATTAAAATATAATTATATAAATTTTATGAGACTTTCATTTGACTATTAAATTTCTGTATATATAAAATTCATAAAATCAAACGTTACTCATTACTAAAAACTCACAATCTAGATAGTAAAACACGAATAGCAAATCCAAAAACCGGTTGAACACTGTAATTCTAATTAGGTAATTCGAGCAGCCGGTACTAATGGCGTCCGTTCGGTGCCATAAAACAGCACAATCTGATCGTGTGAACACGCTGTCCGCGTGTCCCGAGCACATTGTCCGCAGACATGCGACGCTTTGTCACCCTAGCCCACGCATAAGATACCGGTAGGGACGCAGTAATTATTGAGCAGAGAGTTACTTTGTCCTGTAAATACTAACCTATAAGATGCTGCTAAAACGATAAGGTTTTTTTTTAAAAAACGTAATAGAGAAAAGTTATAATTTTAGGACATTATAAAAAACGCATTCAACGTTATAAATCACATAATATTTGGATGCAATTATTTAGGTAAAGAAGAAACTACGATGGTCCCCAAGTGATTGAGATACGAGCAGAATGTTGATGATGATAATATGCCATTCACGATTTCTCGTGATAACTTACGTTGCAGAATACTGTGCGATGGTAATATAATAACATTTAATGAAAAAATACGAGTAAATACAGATTCTATATAGATAAGAATCTATACATATATTGCAGTTTGTTGCATTCTGAACGTTTGACTGACGGATCAACGAGACCTGAAACTGGAAGGGGCTATTTTTTTATGACGTAGGCATCCGATAAGAAAAGATTTTCGAAAATCCCACTCCTAAGAATGAAAAAGAGAGGCAAACTATGCATGGTACAACGTTGGTACAATTTCGTGTAAACATTAGATATCATCAGCTCATCACGGGTAAGGATACTTATAATCAGAAAGAACCATATTAAAACCATTTCATTTCTTTTTTATTATTTAATAAACAAAAACAAAATACCTATACACACAGAATTATAAGGAAATACGAAAAGATCACGATATTTAATCATTAAATTATACAAATACCACAAAACGTAAGAAGGAACATTCAAATCTTTAGTTTTAAATCCTAATCAAAGTCAACTATCGTAACAACTAAAATCTGAAGATCAAAGATAACATTATAGCCCATAAATCACCAACACTCAAAAAATAGAGCAAACAATTCCATTTCAACCGGATACTTCCACAACCGTTGACGGTTGTCAAACAAAAATAAATTAATCCAATCGAATTTCTAAATTCAGAATATTAACTTGAACCCTCTAAATCGGTTATATCGATTACAGAATTAAACAAAAAAAAACTTAAGAAATATATAAATTACCTGCATCGAGGCTGTGATACTTCTTGATACAAGGATACACACTCAAAGTCTCATTGATGGAAGCTTTTCAAACGCCGTTTAGATAAGAGCTTGGCGTTGAGGTATTATAATCGTCCAAGACGCTGTATTGGCCGAACCATTCTCCACTGAGATACGAATTTTCGTTCGCATTCAGTGTTAATGTTTTAGTAATAAATGGATTTTAATGTTAAGTACGCTTAAAACAATTATTTCCTTAATAAATTTGAATTTAACATTGGTAATGTGAAATTAGTTACGTTTGGAACTTGTTTTGAAAATAGCGGAATGTTAGAATTGGTTCTATAGTTAATAGAAATTACAATTGTGGGTGATATATGAAACGTGTGGTGACGGGATAAGAATACAATTCAATACTCCCTGTTTTGCCCGTGGGTGTCGTAAAAAACGATTGAGGGATATGATATCCAGACAACATCGATACAGGCGAAGAATTGTAACACGTCTGACCAGGGCGGTATAGTAATAAATTTCCCTCTCCTTGTGGAGGAGACCTAAGCCCGACGGTAGGAGTTATATGAGCTACTATGATGATGATTGAGAAATAAATAGGGATGATATAAGTATGATAAAAATGGAAAACTGCTATATGTATTGCACACTTTTCTCTACAGACGAAAATAATAAAATCCAAAACACATTTTTTTAAGTAATGTAATTTTCAAGATTCAACTTATTTTGAGGAAAACTTATTACAATCTACAAGGCTACGAACATTATCAGAATTGGCTGTTACAGAAAATCTCTCCAGGGAAAATACAAATACATTTCACCAGACTCAAAATCGCAACCCTGGCTTTAGTAAATCAAGAAGCTTTATAATTCTAATAGCCGACCTGCTAGAACATTCTCATCTCCATCTTCACGGCTTATATTCCCACGCCCTGGGCTCGAGCTTCCTCCACAATGAGAGGGATTAACCTACTACGCTGGTCGAACGGGTCGGGTTTTATTTCGAGTTTTCTTTCTCTCTAATAGATGTTATCTGCATATTGTAATCACTTACTAGTCTTTTACGACAACCACAGGCAAGAAAGTAGGTGGTGAATTGTATTCTTACTTCGTCACCACACGCCTGACCGTACCGATAGTAAATAATAATAAAATAAAACGAACGTAAATCGAAGGTTTTCATGAAAATAAAACAATACAAAAGTGTTTCTCCTTTTTATCACGTATAAGCGACAGCAACAGACAATCGTATTAAATTGTATTTTCAAACTATCAAGGATGCCAAATATTCACGCAAAATTTCATCCAAACCGGTCCAGCTATTTAGAAATACAATTACATACAGTATAATCATGTAGGCATATAAATATATATACTAGCTGATCTAACAGACGTTGTTCTGTTCAAATAAAATAAAAGGAATTCTCTTTGAAATCGA
Organism: Lymantria dispar; assembly: GCA_032191425.1. Taxonomy (NCBI): domain Eukaryota; kingdom Metazoa; phylum Arthropoda; class Insecta; order Lepidoptera; family Erebidae; genus Lymantria; species Lymantria dispar. Next base: position 2,314,477 of record CM063444.1, on the reverse strand, counting down.
CAGCAGCGCCACCTACCGGGTCCAATTGTGAATTTGAACCATTCTCGAATCCCCTTGAAACACACAGAAAATTTCATCAACATTGCTCGAGCCGTCCGGAATTCGACATACACAAGAAATATATATATATATATACTAGCTGTCCCAACAGACGTTGTTCTGTTCAAATAAGCGCCACCTAACGGGTCCAATTGTAAATCTAAACCATTCTCAAATCCCCTTAAACATGCGCAAAAAATTTCATCAACATCGGTCCTGCCGTTTAGGATGAGTTCAGTGACATACACACGTACACAAGACATTATATAGATGCATACGAATATTCAGTGATTAATTTCAAATAAACTACCCACAAAAACACAAAAAAATCTAATCTGACCACATTCTTGCATTTCATAGTGGAGTTACAAGCAATCATTACGGCTCATAGCTTCTTTATAAACAAAAACTCGGTCATAACCCTAAACAGGCCATCAAAAACGGCTCAATATTGATGAAAAAACACAATAAAGTACACGACGCCTCAATCGGAACACAGTAAAAGTTTTTATAGCTATGGCTCAACCGTTTTGGCTATAAATAAAGTATTTCGGACTTATATACTCGCGATTGAAGCGAGAAGAACTATAAAACATGAATATTACGTTTGATACAATCTGGTGTCATTTCATCATCATTTCAGCTCATATACGTCCCACTGTTGGGCTTGCACCTCCTCTTGACTATAGGTGAAAAATTTACCTACCTAATGGTAGGACGTGTTTGCATTTTCTTTTTTTATGGACGTGGACGTGTTTGAATAGGGTTTAGTTTAGAATTTTCCTTCTTTTACATAGATATTATATGCTCATTAGGGTGGTTCATTTCCGCAAACATTTTTTTTTTTCGTTGCTCATGCAAAATATTAATCTACATATAGAAAAAATAATTCTCAGCAAGTTTGAGCTCTTAATATTAATTTTAAGTACTTACAATTTAAATTTAAAGTTTTACCATTCAAAATGTATGTAAAAAAATCTTTTTTTTTTTTTTTTAATTTCTAATGCTTACCTGGCTTTTCCAATATTGCAAATCGGTTTGATGGAACTTGTGGGGAATTTCACGCTCTTCAAAATAGTCTTAGTGTTTTTTTGTGTAACTCGCACTGGTTCATCAGTAGGAGTCGTCAAAGTACAGTTTTTGAAAAAAATGTATTTTCTTTTAATTTTTCGAGCAAACCGCCAAAAGTAGGAAGAAAAAAAGAACTGACTCATAAAAAAAAGTTATCCGACCAATATTTAATGAATTTACAGCCATTTTTATACCGGAAAATGTAAGAAGATTTTTATACCGGAGAATGCTAAAACTTTAAATTTAAATTGTAAGTTAATTACTTAGTTTAAGTTAATTAATATTAAAAGCTCAAACTTGGTGAGAATTTTTTTTTCTATATGTAGATTAATATTTTGCATGAGCACAGAAAAAAAAAATTGCGGAAATGAACCACCCTAATGCTCCTCATATACCTTAGTCGTCTTTTACGATACCCACGGGGAAGAGAGAGGGTGGTGAATTGTATTCTTCCTCCGTCACCACACGGAAATCTAGTGTAGTATATATAAAAGGCTTAGCAACTAACTACATTTTAAATAAAACTACTTTACGAATTTTATCGCGTTTGTATTTGTTTTTGAGTGCCCGACGTTTCGAACACTTTGCAGCGTTCATGGTCACGGGTGGACTAAGAAGTCTCACGTCCAACAAGTCGACGTTATTACAGAAAATTTATAATTATCTATCCGATACAGAAAATTAGTTATTAAATGTTTAGTTTGTGAGTGCTATCCTTGAAGAACACAAGAACAAAGTGTATTTTATTATTATTAGAGACAATAAGAAAAGTGCCAATGGACACATTCTTTACTCTGTAAGTCTTAGCAAATTAAGTTAGATTTAAATTACTTATTAGCCTCATAGCTAGATTGTAATTATTATGAAGTAACTGTTAAGTTATATCATAACTAGAAAAAAAAAAGGTTTAGTTTTATTTAAAACTAATTATTAGTCCCTGTGTGGTGATGAGAAAGGTTACAATTGTCGCCACCCTTTACATGCCCTTGGAAATAGTAAGAATCTGCTGAGAATTCAGTGGGAAAGAGCAGGAGCTTCTTGGGAAACGTAAACTCTAATTGTCATCTTACTTGCCAGGCGCGATAATTATGACGATTATTCCATTAAAGAATGATGGCACTATATAGCGGTTCTATATGGGAACCCTGCATCCTACAATAGACGGGGAAAGACTTAATGATATGACAAGATGATAATGATTAGTTATTAAATTAAAACTATTTTTACGGCTTCTATCGCCTTTGTAATTGATTTCTGATTGTCCGACGTTTCGAACAATTTTCATCGTTTATGGTCACAAGCGGTCTAAGATGTCTCACGTCTAACAAGCTATTACAGAGACATCTACCCTCTACAGAATTAGTTAATAAATGTTTACCCACATTTTGTTACAAATTCATTGCTAGTACAAAAAAATTATTCTTTATGAAACATTGGTTTTTGGTCAGTAATGATTAAACCTTAAATTTGTAGTAATTTTTATATTATCATAATTTAGAGACTTCAAACTCTAGAACATGTATGTTATTTCATGTTCGCTTTCTCTTCAGTCGTTTCATCTAAGTCGTCTTAAATTACTCTTATGAGAACAAAGAGATAGTTACGTATTGAATTTATATATATAGTAAGTTTCATGGAAAATAATTCAATGTATAATTTTGAATACATCAACATAAAACAGTTACTACAGAACAAAATAGCTTAAAACATTTATAAACTAAAATCTGAAATATTTAATTGAATTAGGCGATACCTGGAGGCAACCCATAATAATTTTGAAACAGAAGATAAAAAAGGAGACCCACCACTGCTCCATGATTAATTAATATACCGCACACCTCAAGAAATGCTCTACGGGATATGGTCCAAGTGGCATAGGATATCAGGAAGTCTTCCTAATCCTATGTAATGAAATGCCTCCAAAACAACTTACAATTTTGCATAGTTAAAAAACTCTTCAGAATAATCGTGGGATAGTAGTGTAGAAGGTATATTTATTTGCCTCCATTTCCCAATGTAAATTAATTATACAATTAAAAAATAATATTAATTAATATATCATTTGCGATAAAAATATTAACATATACATATGTTTAATTATCATAATATCACTAAAAAAGTTAAAAATAACATTGAACTAATAAAAAAGTAAAGAAACGCTTAAAAAGCTATTAAAAACTTTTAACAACAATGAGTATTAATCTACCGTAGTACGCAATAAAAACCTTCTCATATAAAAGAAATCATTGGTTACATTCAAAGACATACTATCGGATTTCTCGTCGTAAAAAAAGCTAATAAAAGTGCCTCATTTGACAGAGTTTTAATGTAGTACTAAACATATTGAAATGTAAAAAAATATGTCCGATATTTTAGACATGCAAGTTGAACAAACTTTGTATGATTGCAGCTGACTTTGAATATGGCTGTATTTCCAACCGAGCCTTAAAACATAAGGGTCTCTCGAAGTATCTATAAACTAAAGGTAATAATGATCTTCCTGGCGCTATTTAATTAACAACAAAGTATATAAGGTATTTGTTTTATTGATAGGTAAATAACTGCACTTCGTATTAAAATATTTTTATATTCCAAGCAAGCTAATCCCACACGATTGGATAGAAATCGGTCACATCTTGATAGTAAATCTTTACATTATTCTTGAAAGAATAAATAGAAATTTGCTGTTGTTATAGTTAAATAACTATTCCTCTGCAATATACACCGTGGAATCTAATTGGCTGTTTTCCTGAAACGTATGTACTCGGTTAATCATTCTTAATCTCCCCACATAACTAAAAACATAACACATTTAGAAAAAAGTCTGATATTAGACATTCTTAAGTTTGTCTGACATGCAACGGTATTGTTCCCAACATGCCTACGACATAGCATTCGTATTAAATCGCAATAATAGGTACGATTCCATGGTTTACACATGGGTTTATGTTCTAGGATTTTGATCAACGAATTATGTCCTTCAAAATTCAATTTTATACAAATATAAATTATTAGGTTTAAAATGATTACACCTCCTTGATTTAAGGCTGCAATTGCAAAGTAAGTCCTCATTTAAAGTTTTATGAAATATGCAACCAAATTAACACTTGTGTCTAGAAATAGCTAAATTGAGAACTAAAAAGTTGATAATTTGTGGAAATCGAATCTCTACACTCGGAATGGAAAGTTATTACTCAAGCCACTTCACCATCTATGCTTTCAACAAGATAATAACGAAACGTTTTCTATAAATTCTCTTGAATACCACAGCGAAGCCACAAAAATAGTCGACGCATTTCCAACAATTTACAATTCCAATTCCGACCATAAAAAACGATAACCCAACCGTTTATGACATTCCATCAAATAATCGTAAAAATTTCACGGGACCCATTTTTTATGGACAATTAAAACTAGTTAGAGTATAACTCGTTGAAACATACAATCAATAAATTTAATAAACATTCAAAATAACTATCATAAAACAGTTGGATTATTTAAATTAAATAAAGACGTAGGACTAAATGATTTAATTTCCTCTCCGTATAATAAGATTTATTTTATAATGTTATAAAAATCTCCATTAATTTGATATTCTTTATTTATATAGTATAAATCAACATTAATATTAATTGGCTGAACTTATAGTAAAATTACGAACATTAATGAAATTACAGATAAATTGCTATTCCCGAATAAGACAGAATTAATGTGCCTATTCCTTTCCCTGTGGTGGAGTAAGAATACAATTCACCACTCCCTATCTTGCCCGTGGATGTCGTAAAAGACGACTGCGGGATTCAGCGCGGATTTAGTAATAAAACCCTATACTAACGCATCTGACCATTGGTGTATGGTAGGTCAATATCCCTCCTAATATGGAGGACGCTCGACTCCAGCAGTGTATGAATCGAAATGATGGTAAATAATGTTATCTGGCTGAACTTATAGTTATATTACGAACACAAATAAAAAGACTCATTGCTGGCCCCAAATGAGAGAGGAGTAATGCGCCTATACTTTTTGTTTCACAATTATAAAGAACTTATCAATATTATTCCATGTGGAGACGGAGTAAGAATACAATTCACCGCACCTTATCTTGCCAGTGGGTGTCGTAAAAGACGACTAAGGGATTATAATATGCAGGAGTGGTAGGACCACACTGTCGACAGTTATCTGTCTACAGCCGCGGGCCGGTCCGTCCGGGGCAGTACCATGCTCTCGCAGAAAATCGACGTTTGAGTAGTAGCAATTTGTTACTGCGCTTCGTTCGGTGAGCGAGAGAGCCGGAAGCCCAACTTTCTGAGGGTGATTGCGTGTGGAGGGTTTTGGTGGTGCCCTTGGTATCACCGAGCCTCAATGCACGCATTCACACTCCCTTCGCTTTCTTCGCGGTAGGCAACGGCCTTGTAAAGGTCCATGAGCGGCAGCAACACTTACCATCAGGTGTACTGTTTGCTCGTTTGCCACCGTTTGCAATAAAAAAAAAAAAAGATAATATCTATACAAGAGAAAGAGAACTCGAAATAAAACCCTTTACCAACGTATCTGACAAGTAGCTCAATTTCCCTCCCAACAGCGAGGGAAACTTTAATTCCCAACAAGGAGGTCCGACCCCAACAATGGGACTTGTGTGGGCTTCGATAAATAAGATGATTATATTAAAAAAATTCTATTCCTCGTATGGTCACAGAAAAAAAGAATACAATTTTTCACCATTCCCCTATGGAAGTTGCAAAAACTGATTGAAGAGGCAGTAGGAAACTACGATTATCTATCCGCAACCCAAGCACGGTAGCTATGGCACTTTCGCACTTTGGAGGCCTATGTCCAACAGTGGATGTCAAAGAACTGATGGACAGCATAATTTATATAATAATTAACATAAAAACTCCAAAAGTGACAGAATGCTGGCGTTAGGATCAAATGTAGCAGTCAGTGCTAGATTGGGTTATCGCTCATATTGTTCTAGCCTTTGTAATCCTGTAGGAATCGTAAAAGCTGATAAGGAAACACCTAAGAAATGGTTAAAAACGCTCTCCTCGCATATTTCAACTGGACCGGAGTTTACGTTGTGGTTATTGTTTACACGTTTACAAAGTAAAATCTAATTTGTTAGGTCAAGTATTTTTTAATTATATTCTTTTATTGCCTTATACTTTGTATTATCAGGGTTTCGTTTAAATCGCTGTCTTAAGATGAGGTTATGGCCTTCCACTATTGCCAAACGAAGCGGAATTACAAATTACTAGTAGTAAGATATAGCAGCCTGTGGGAACTTCGGACAAGCTAGCAATTTATAGTTGCTATCAGACAACTATCCTTAGCAACACTGGACGAGAAGAATACAACATTAACACAGTAAGAATATTATTCCTCTCACAAATTTCACTAAGTCCAATAAAAAATCTATCATCACTTTTAGTAATTTAATACCACGCTAACGAAAATATATAGCCAACTATATTTATACTCAAAAATATATCAAGAGACACGTTAATTAAAACGGAAGTCCCACCACTCAATCACGTCAACTAATCAAAGATGGCGTCTGCCGTTTCATCTTGAACATGATAAATTTATATAAAAAAATCGTAAGAACTAAAGGGCCGGAAGAATATGTTATATATCCATCAAGGGAATGGTATGATAACTTTTATGGCAGACGATACGACTTCGACACGACAGTTGTTGATTGATTTATGCAGCCACTTCTAAGAAGTTAGAAGTGCTAGTATATTTCATTGTCTCCGTCAGATAAACCATCAGTTTTGTGATGGAAATTGACTCAATAATGCACAACAATCAAGTTACTGAAATTTTAAAAATCGCATTATACAAAGACGTTGACTAAATTTTAAATCATTTTAATCTCCATTTTAATAATAATTTGCAAATCACAATAAATTATAGTAATTTATACTGTGACTGTCATGATTTTGATGCCCTCACATAACAAAATACATTAGGCTGAGGCATATATCCTCCTCCCTTGTCCGTGTAAGACGTAAAAGGCCGTCGTTAGAGATGCATATAACATTTATAAAAGAGAAGCAAATTTCGAAATAAAACTCTACATTAACATAGTACAGTAACTCAATTTCCTTCCTATTAAGGAAGAGACTCAAGCCCAGTAGTAGTAGGACATGTATGAGCTAAGACGAGGCATAAATCTCAAGGCTATTTGTTCCACACAAGTAAAAAAAAAATGGTGTGGTGATACCGTAAGAATACAATTCATTACCTCCTGTTTTGCTCGTGAGTGTCGTAAAAGCACGACTAAGGGATATGCAGAAAATATTGATGCAACAGAAGGAAAACTTAAAATAACAAACTACACCAACACGTCTGACCAGCATGATATAGTAGGTCTTCAATGCAGAAGACTCGAGCCCAGCAGTGACAAGTATTTGAGCTGAGATGAGAGTTAAAATTGTAAATTTACGCAACAATTTTTATGACAACTGCTAAACCGCACGTTGCCTCAATAAAACCTCAATAAAACCACTATCCCATAGTTAGAGTTTTGTCGGAGCTCTGACGGGTGCAAGGTTTATTCTTATCGTGATTCAGGATATTCGCTACAAAATTGATTCCAAGATTTATGCATGTTTCTAAAGTTTTCCTAACTCAAAAACAGGGTTTTTAATAGGGTTGGAGCTATTAAACTATTAAAACGATCAATTAATCTAGAGCACTCAATTAATAAGCACATAGAGTGGCAAGAATTTGATCTCACGTTGGACAATACTTTGTGCAATCCACAACTGATTGTTTCGATTCTGGATATTATTTGTGTCCTTTAATTCTATGTTTGTAAAGTTCTCCGCGACACAAGGATATACTTCTTAATACAAGGTGTTATCTTAAAAAAAAACAATAGATTTTAAAAATAAAATAATTTCATATAAATATATCGTGAGGTTTAAAACCGATTTCAATTCCTAGTATGTATGTGAAGTAGCCAGCAAATTAAAATTCTGCACCTGTTTAACTACAAGATTATTGTATTTAAATATTCACTGATCAGACTGCCTATGTATGTTAATTTCAAGTAAATTCACTCGTACTGTTAAAATTGATTAAATCCTTAAACACGGTTTGATATTAAACCAATTGGTTAGCATACTAAGGTACAAGAGCAAAGCGATTAGATTTTTTTAAATGTGTAATTATGCCTTAGTCAGATGATTAAAAGACTGAAGGTATTAAAATCCAATAAAAATAGAGATTGCTTAAATAACTGACAAAAATGTGTTTTTGCGTAATAATAGCCATCCAATAAATATCGTCAAAAAATATACGAAAGCGACAAAGTTTTGTAATATTTTAAACAAACTATAGTGTCCAGATGCCATTACGTTCTAGGCAAATATTATATTCTTGAACAAAGTATTTAAAGAAGAGCATAACATTCTTTAAGAATTTCTACTATATCATTAACATTGATTGAACAAATATATTTAATAAAATGTTCTACATAATTTTATTAGAGATCATTAGCTCTGATCGTATGTGTGAATTTAAGAACATTATTTTAAATTGATATCATTCATCGACTTGGTATCATTCCAAACGATAAAAAAATCTTTAATTTCATACGTATAATCTTGCGTAAACATCAAAAATAATTATTTAAACTATTCATCGTGTTAAAATTTCAACATTCCATTAAATTCGACTATATAAATAAATATACCAAATGTATTTGGAATTGTTTTATAATTAGCATAAAATATTTACATCAACGTTATTTATTTTGGTGACTTGTTAATGATTTTAATAATCAATTTACATTTAATGCGACGATAGTTATTAAAAGTTACAAAATAGTTATAAACCCTTAACCTGGCTAACGCTTATAACTTGGAACATTTTTTTTTCGTTGTACCAAAAGAGATTCAGTTTTACGACTTATGCATATTTAATTAATTACAACATGCAATCTTTATTGACATTATTTATAGTGCAATCTTGACATTAAATAGTTTTATTGATTGATATTTTTATTTATTCGGGCGCCAATTGTCGCTGATTATCCTTTTGCTCAAGGTCGCTCAGTGTACTATGGAATGAAAGCTCGGGATTTTTCTGCGAACTGGGATCCGAACGGGTGTAATCCGCATAGGACGAAGAATTAGCACGCTGAAATGGCAATGGACAGGACACATCACTTGACGAACCGTCAACCGCTAGGGAGGAATGGTTCTCGAGTGCCAACCAGTTATCGGACGACGCAGTGTAGGACGACTTAGGTGGATGAACGGCTTGGTGAAAGTTGCTAGGCGTCGTTGGATGCAGGCGGCGCAGGACCAGACTTTGTGGTGAAATATGAGGGACGCTGAATAATGATGAGGATCCTTTTATGTTAATTATATTTGTATATGGTAATTATCATTATTCTCCTGCCCTGTCAATACATTCTGTAATATTTTTTTTTTAATATAAATAGATTTATACTAGATTTCTTTTAAATTTGAAGAGGCAGATAACGACATAAGTAACACAGCTATAATTTGTCTTTGAAAGGTAACAGCAAACTATTCTTGAGAAAAAGTTTTAAGTTCAAACTGCTGCTGAAAATTTTATGATGAAGTATTTTTTACACAATAACATTTGGCACAACTTGAGATTCAAAGTGTAATTCTTCCAATTGATAATCACGTACTTACACAAACAAAAAATAGAACTGTAATGTAACGATATCAAATATATACCTTACGTATATTAATATAAACAACAGTTTCATTTGTCAATTCTTATATAAATATTTTGCCCGAATCAAACCTTTTCGTCCATCACTCAAACAAACAATCGACGAGTATTTCTGAATCACGTCTTGCGATCCCACCGGCTGGCATCTTACGTCAATATCAGACGTCTTGAGCGTGCTGATGCAGCACTGGCCACCCTCGGGGAGGGGAGGTCCGAGGGCCACTGTGGGCGTAGCGGGGCCCACACGTAGGCCTGCACCGCCCGACTGAATACTAATTATCAATTAGACAGCGACGCAGCGGGACGGTCTTGCTAGGTTTTTAACGTTCCGAAGCTTGGCACTGTTTCCATCTATTTTAAGTTAGGAGTTGACTGAATTACAAAATATTTTGTAATAAAATTGGTATTTTAATTTTCTAAATCGTTAATGTAAATATTTTGAGGATTTCAGAGTACTTTAATATCGATAACTTCGTATCTCTCCATAAAAATGCAATGGGATAAGATCGCCGCATTTCTATTGTTATATTTCTTGATAGATCATCTTTATTACTCATGACCATTACTAATAACTACAAATGGTCTAACTTATTTATATGATTTAAGAATAGTTGTTTACACAGCCCTTTAGAAATAAAAATGTTTTTATATAATATAATGAATGTTGTGTCAATTAATTGAATTAAAAAAGTAATAAGAATCAAAATACCCTGACAAAATATTGACAAACAATTTATAGCGTATTATTATGTTTTTGTTGTGTACTGTGTATATGTATTTCAGGTTTGATATATACAGAAGAACATAAGAGATAATAGAAGGGAAACTCAAAATAAAACACTATATCAACACGTCTGACCAGCGTGATGTAGTAGGTCAATTTCCCTCCCGATGTGGAGGAGACTTGAGCCCAATAGTAGGACATAGGTATATAAGCTATATTGAAATGTAAAAATAGTCGGTTCAACATAACTAAAAAAACATCCCTTTATCTCAGTAAACAATAGGAACAAAATGTTTTAAAAATACTGCGCAAATTTCTTGAATTAATGAAAATACAAGAAGATATATTAAGTCAAGTCTTTTACTCATGTCATATTAAATGCACGAACCAAACCAACAACTTTATATGTAAAAATAAAAGTATAAAGCATCGGATCAAACTATTCGCCTACAAAATATCTCCGTCAATTGCTATTAACATAATTCAATATATAAATTATTCATTCCAAAAACTGACCTACGGTACACGTTCATAAGTGCGACCAATCGCAAGCGGCTACGCGGCGACTTTTTCAAAGATTACCATATCTACGCTTGAGAATCGCGAACGAAATGGACGAGGCACTGCTGCAAATTGGCTATCTAGCTCATGCATCGCGTATGAATCGTTGCGAACGAAGAATCGGAATATTTAGTCGAACGTGCGCGTCTACCGGTAGCAGGTTTGAGTCCGGCCTTATTTAGATACTTTGATGTTTGGATTTTTTCATCTTATTTTGATTCATGACTTGCGATGTGCCTTTATTTGTTCTGTGAATTGTTAATATGTTATTAAAACTTTATATTTATTTGGACCTGTCTAATCGAACTGACAGATGATATCTGCCAATCCTATTTTTGGGAAATGACATAGTTTATTCATTCTACTGTATCTTAATGTTTTTTATTTATTATTTTAATACGTATTTATGAAACCTTTTTCCTGCTTAGCCGTTTTGTTCGTCTATTAGCACAAATACTTGAGTGTTGCTAATGTGGTCTTCGATTTAATTCCTAGATTTTACTATATTTATTAGCCGCAGCACAGCTTCTGGGATTGAACTCTTTTTAGATGGAGTTATAAATAAAAATAACGTTAGACTGAGCTTATATAACCTTAAAATATCGAAATAAAAAATGAATGTACAGTGTAAAAAAAAACTTATAATGTTATGATATTAAAATATCTTCATCATTCATCATTTCAGCTCACGTAAGTCCCACTGCTGGGCTCGAGCCTCCTTCACAACAAGAAGGAACTTGATCTTACTTATACGATGCTGGTTAGACAAATTGGTACAGTGTGTCATTTTGAGTTTTCCTTTTCTTGCGTAGAAGTTATATGTGTATTATGATCCTTTAATCATATTTTACGACATCCAGGTCCAAGATAGGGAGCGGTGAATTGTATTCTTACTCCTTTTACTCCTAAAATATTCTATTTTAATATAATGACATTGTAATATTTTATGCATGCGCATAACATCTATGAAAGAGAAAGCAAACACCAAATAAAACCTTATACCATATGTCTTATCAGTGTGTAGGTCAATTTCCTTACTTTTGTGGAGCAGACTCGTGCCCAACAGCTGGACATATATTAGCTGAGATAACATAGTATAATAAAGCTAAAATGTATTTCTGATCTTTTTAAATTTATTATCATCATCGTCATCATCATCCTCATCATCTCAGCCTATATACGTCCCACTGTAGTCTCCTTCACAATAAAAGAGAAATTGACCTTGCCATGCTGGTCGGACAGGTTGGTGTAGGGTTTTATTTTGAGTTTTCCTTCTCTTGCATAGATGTTTTATGTGTTTTATATCCCTTAGTCATTTTTTACGAATCTAAAGATCATCACCACATGGAAAGATGCATTAAGGTACATATTAATGAATTCTATGTTCTTTATTTCATTATTCCAGAGTTAAGAAATTATTGTCAAGTATTCTACCATTTCGATCATTGATTTCTCTTAGACACGGTCTTAAAAGCCATTTTCATTATCCACACATTATCGTGAATAAATCAAACATTTGCACTCATTATAGACACCACGATCTCTACTCCGCAAAAACAGTACATGGAATTCTCAAGTGGGGAGTGTCACAAGGAGGTATTTTTGCTCCGCACTAATGAATCAGTCCTTAATGCAACATCGGGTGGACCGTGTACATATTTAAATCAGGTACATGGTTCTTGATTATAGCAGCCGGGAGTCAGTTTTATCTGGATTGTGTAAAGTTTCAAGTGCTTCAACTGTTATTGTTAAAGTGAAGACTATTTAAGTAGAAATTCTAAGATACTTAAGGTAAATTGAATATTTTTAATATTATATATTTTTGTTTTTCTGTGTGATGATGGGAGTAATAATACCATTCACCACTTTCTTTCTTGTCCGTGAGTGTCGTCAAAGACGACTGAGGGATACAATATGCATATAACGTCTATAAAAGAGAAGGAAAACTTGATATAAAACCCATGCTAACTTGTCTAACTAGTATGAAACAGTAAGGTCAAATCCCCTCCTATTGTGGAGAAAACTCAATATATAACCCTATAAGAACATGTCTGACCAGCATGATATAGTAGATCAATATGAGATTCTTATAGTGGAGAAGATTCGAGCCCAACAATGGTATGTATATGAGCTGATATAATGATGATGAAAATAAAGAATTCTGTGTAGCATCCCTTACTTTTGTGTTGGCATTATAAAACCTAACTCATGGATCACCTGAGAGTGGCAGCAGCACTTTTCTAAGAAACTTATTACACCGTTTACAAACGCTAATCTGGCTGCCAAAGGTGGCGAATATAATATTAACACCCCTTGGAAAAAACCATGTTTAATAATCGATGTTAATAGGCTAACAAATTGTTGAATAGAATATTTTTTGCAAAATTCTTTTCATTACTTTTTATATAAAAGTCGTATTCAATGAACGATATATTTTAACAATAAAAAGACACATTATCATTATTAATTGCAATGTTTAAAGCATTAGTGAAATCCTAACGTACCTGACCACATTAGGAGTCGAGAGTCCAACTTCATTTGCAGTCTCCTCTTCGTTGAAATCAATTATGCCTGCGATTGTTTCGTTAGAGGAAGCAAATCTTTTTGTCTCATCCTCCCGTTTCCCTCCCACTTGTCCTCTTTGTATTCAGTGGACGGGATGTCGAGATGTCCCCACTGTTTAGGTTTCTTTTGACGAACTTTGCTCCGAATGCATTTTCTTAATGCGCTGTGATCTTGTGGAAAATTGTAATGTTTTGTCTGTCGTACAACAGTTCGATACATTTTCGCTTTCAGAATAAATAACGTTTCATTTTGGATTTTAATGAAGTAATTCTTCTATATAAAGCATCTTTTAAAGATTGTAAATAAAACTATTTTGAGGATTTTATTTCGTTTGTATTTGATTTATGATTGCCTGACGTTTCGAATACTTTACCTCATTCATGGTTACGGGCGGTCGTCATAAATCAAATACAAATGCGATAAAATCCGTAAAGTACTTTTATTTACAATGCATAATACTCGCGTAAACATCAGAAATCATCATCTTTTACAGATTTGTGTGTAGTTCAATAAAAGATTTATGCTTTTATTATAGTCTGTGACTTTGCCACGCGTTATTTTATACTAGCAAACCGCCGTCGCTTCGCTTCGGCTTCAGTCGCCTTGCCGCTGAGTTCCCGTTTCCGTGGGAATACCGGGATAAAGTATAGCCTATGTTACTCCCTGATATTATAGCTTTCTATTGGTGAAAGAATTTTTGAAATCGGTTCGGTGGTTTAAGCGTAAAAGCGTAACAAACAAATAAACATCCTTACTTTCGCATTTATAATATTAGTAAGGATTATGTAGATATATATTTTTTGTGCCTCGGGAACAGTCTATCGCCTGTCTAACACCTAGCATGCAAAATCTTAAATCTTATGCAGATGATATAATGTGATTATGATACGATTGAAATGTATTATTGTTTATAGTAAACGAAATGGGAAATTTTTGACCACGATTTAACCAATCTGATATCGAACCAGCGATTTCATAGTCAAAGTAACATGTTTAATCTACAAATATATATCAATATCTCCTAACTGATCTAATATAAGTTATATTCTGAATAATTTAAAAGAAATAACACTAGAATTCCTTAAAATCGATAGCAGCACCATCGAATTCAGTCGTTTAAACCATTCGCGAATCCATCTACACTATTATGTGTTTACTAAAAATTTCAGTAAAATTAGTCTAGCACTAGTCTAGCAGGCTGAGTTGTACCAGCCGCAGTCAACGGGCTAATCACTTATAATGTTTAATGATTTTCATTGATATACAAAATTCTTTTAACTTTTTGGGTTGCTTCGTTACGTTACGTTCGTTCACAGTGTAATGTTCTTCTCCACAATGTAAGGTAAATTGATCTACGTCGATCATGATACCAAATTTTTCTTCTTGTGATTCATAATTTGCAAAACTAACAGAAAAGGAGGTTACAAAATAATGAAATATATGGCGATTAATTTTTTTAAGTATCTACCTACATAACCTCTAAAAATACATAAACAAGCAGCTTGAATAACGTTTAAAAAAAGGTTACTTAATCTCACAAAAAACTAAAACAAAATCTTAAAAAAAAACAATTTAAAGAAAATAACCAAAGACAAATATCTCTATCGCCCTCGTTTCGTTTTGTTATCTCTCTAATTCGAGCTGTTATTTTAAATATATAACATTCGTATCGATATTCTTAATTAGATCACCCTTTTCTATTGGATCGAAGGGTAATAAAAATCCTCTTTATGCTAGGCTGTGTCTATAGTTCCCTCTTAATATTAATTCACCATGAGCTAGCCGTTAGTGGGGTTGTTTAAAATTCTTTCCACGTCTAAATAAACGAGAAAAACCTCAACAATTAGATTTTATTTATTACAATTACTTAGCGTAGCGTATGAACAAATTTTATTATCCGTTAAAGAAATTCCAACCTTATAAGTATACGTCGATAGTTTAAATTCAAAGCAGAGACACATTTCTTTTATTTTTCTTTATAAAGGCGGATTCATACTATTGTCGCTCGCCGATGTCCAATATCTACGTACATTAATTATGCAAACGATCCACTATGGAGAATTTAAATGGCGATTTTTTTGCGACAGTCGTTTTAATGCTTCAGTATGTTACGTGATGGTAGAAGTCACTTGTGATGTGGAATCTCGATATACTTTTGTAGTATGTATGGAGTTATATCTGAGTGACGACTCAACAAGAATATAATTTACCATCCTTTTCTTTGCTATTAAAGTTGTAAGATATATAACATTAGTAGATGTGATGGAATACTCGAAATACAATCTTATACGAACTCATTTGACTAGCGGATTCACCACCATCATCTTAGCTTGTTTATCAGGACTCGAGCCCCCTCCACAGTGGAATGGAAATCCATACCATGTCAGTCAGACGAATCGGTATAGGGTTTAATTTCAAGTTTTTCATGTCTTGCATAGATTTTCTCTGTACATTATATCCCTTAGTCGACTTTTACCACACCCACAAGCAAGAAATAGGATGGTGAACTGTATTTTTACTGCGTCAATATCCCACTATGCCCATTAGTGGAACGTATATTTATATACATAGATTGTAGAAAAATATTATCAAGTGATCTAGATATTATTAAAAAAGTTTGTAAAAAATGCACAAATATAAATTCTATTCACAAAGATCGGTGAATATCCCGGAGGTCACGTATTACGATGACCGTAGACACTCTCTAATTAAAAACAGTAAACATCGCCGAGTGTCGATGACTATAATGTGTTCGCACCCTAATTGCTTAGGCAGTGACAATTAATTTTCTTTTTTTTCTATAATATTTAAAATTAGAAGCGTTGATAAAATCGTTGTGTTTGAAGTATTTATGCAAATAGTTTAAAATATAATTTTTTAAATAAAGTAATTTTTTGGTTTTAAGACGAATGGGGATATTTTGTAATTTTATTTGAGGAATATGGCTAGCGCTTGATGTTAGATATATCTATGCATTTTCTTAGTCGTATTTTAGGACACTCAAGTGGTTACATATTCTTCTAAAATTTTTAGAGTAATGTTTTAGTAGTATAGCCATCGTTGTTCTAAAACATAATAAAATTGAATAAACAACCACTTTGTAATTAAGGGTCCATTTAAATTATCTTCTCCATATAGTAAAAGTACTAACCTAAAACACTCATTAAATACGCAACAAGCTAAAATATTGAATAGGTTAAAAATTACCCATTGTAGCAAAGTTACTTGCTGTAGTATAGACTTCATTGATATCACTTTTTTGATTCCTTTGTATACGTACCTGCAAAAAAAAAAAGAAATAGAAATTAAAATGGCGTCACTAATTACCTACATAAACAGAACAATTAAACACATACATGCGAAACGAAGACATTACAACGACACACAATCGCAATGAAGGGACGTTTCCCTAATCCATTTACGATATAACAGTTATAAATCAAATGTAATATTAGCTACATGTGTTGATAAAGCCCGCCATTTTAACAAGATGGCGTCTTGGGGAGAACACGTGAGATTATCTTTTTAATGTGTGTTTCGGATTAAAATGACGAATGTTTATTGTTCTATTTTCTGCTGTGCGCTTTTTGGTCCAATTTTTTTTTATATATACGGTTTTGTATATTTTTTTAATATGTTCGGTATTTGTGCTGAGCTATTTGCATACCACAGAGATTCTATGATCTACGGCGCCACGCATAGATCAGTATACTTGCATCTTAGAATAATAACGTATAGAAGGATAGTGTCAATACTTCGAACTTTCAAAATTTGAAGCTAAAAATGCTAATGGCGCGCAGATGATTACACACGTACACACACAAACCACTATACAAATTATGAAATCAAATTTTGTTTTTATTAACATAAATCGTCGAAATACTTTTAAAAGTAATGTTAAAAACCTTTTTAAGTTTTTCAAATGTGTTGTGACATCATTTGAATGCACAAACCGTCATAATTATCAATTTATTTTTTAAGAGTTGCGTGCGTACGTGCCGTACAATAACTTGTACATTACGGAACGGTTCCGGCGTAAGCTCCATTAGGCTCCAATTGAAATGCCTCACTTTTTGAGCGTGAACTTACCTTCTATACGTTATTCTCTAATAAGTGCAAGTCTAAGACTTGCATCATATTAAGAGACAGAAACAAAGCACATATTTTTTATACTTTTTATAGAAGTTCACAGTAAGAAATTAATTTTTGTAAGCGTCTTTAGAAACTTATGATAAAAGGACCCAAATTATATCCAGGCATAGCACCAGCATCTGCAAATAGCTTCAATATTTTAGTATGTTTACTTATGTTGATAATGTCACCAAGTTGAGAGCCCTCAACACTCTTAGTGCGCTTTAGTTCTTAAAATTATTTGTAGCTACACACGTAAAAAAAGAAAAGAATCAAGGGCCATTCTAGCTCGATGTATCTTGAGTATTCAATGTTGCTTTTACAAAAATACTGCGGACGAACCGGGTACCTACTGCATCTCAATAAGATTTACCAGATGTGACGAAAATATACATAAGTTAGATATTCTACAATAGACAAAACATCAAGCACCGACGCGATGTACGATGTTAGTAGTTTATTAAAAAGCAAAAACGTATACACGTTGGACTGAACATGTAAGGCTCAACAACAAAGTCTTTTTCCGCAGACAACCAAATATGCTTACGACGAAGAAGGCCCCGTTAACGAAATAAGTGAACGCATTATATAAAATTTCGCGGAAGAAGAGTACTTATATATAAATAAGGTGGCGCAAAAATAACCTTCCGATGTTTATTGGCTGTAATTTAAAAAAAAAATGAAAAACTTTGATTCTTCTTGTGGATTATTTTTATTTGGTCTTTTAATTTTTTTTACATCAAGTCGAGAATATGATGTCGTGAATGGCCGCCGCCACAGTTGATTGTCATTTGAGCCCTTTTAATGGCATTTTCCATCACTTTGGCCAAAACTTCCGGCGATAGGTCCTCACATTCTTGACGGATATTGTCTTTAAGAGCTGCAAGAGTCTGAGGCTTGTTGACATAAACCCGCGACTTCAAAAAGCCCCACAAAAAGAAGTCTGCAGCGGTCAAATCAGGCGATTTTGCTGGCCAGTGCAAATCGCCAAAACGGGAGATAGTCACCAATATTCTGCGTTCTGGAGCAGTGTAGCGTAACATTGTTTATTAACGTGTATTTCGCATGTGTTTACTACACAAATGTCAAAACAGAACTGACATGAGGGGCCAATCGCAAAATTTATAGCATTTTCTGATAGGATTACTTTTGCGCCACCTTGTATTTGCGTCGACTGCTAGTAATTGCGATAGAAACTGCACTGCAGGAGTCTCTGAGACCTTAAGACCATATATTCTGACTAATTATATCTCTCTGGTAAAGAAACTATTACGTGGAAAATATTTGAATATTATTACATTTTAGAATTTATATGTGATAGGATTACACTATTGACAGTTGTCTGTCTACAGCCGCGGACCGTTTCGTCCGAGGTATTATTACATTCTCGCAGAAAATCTACGTCTTTATTTTTTTGGGGTGGGCTGCGTTCGGCGCGCTCTTCGCACCACTCCGTCCGGGGTGACAGAGGGGCGTAAGCACGCAACACCCGCAACCCACCCGAAAACCACGTCGCTTTCGTCGTTGGGCCAACCACCGGAGCAGGGTTACTTGACATCAGTGATCGGCCCGACTAAATACCCTTACTTGGGGTACCCTCCCATCGACCGACGTCCCCCCCTCGGGAGGACGTCGGTCTTTCCTCACGCGGTCTGCCTCTCGGCGGGTGACAGACTAATTCCCCGGTCCCGTCACCCGCGGCCTCGGCTAGGGCGGCATGAGGCGCAGGTATTCGCGCCTACGCCGCCCCAGTCGCCGGCGGCGGATCGCCTCATCAAGGCTGCGCTCCTCGCGCAGGCGATCCGCCGCCTCAGAAAATCTACGTCTGACTAGTACCAATTTGTTATTGAACTTCGTTCAGTAAGCGAGGCTTTTTACGTGTGATGGGGCTTGCCTTTAATATCATTGAACCTCATTACACGTAATCACACTCTCTTCCACTTTCTTCACGATAAGCAGTAGCCTAACAAAGGTCCATTAGTGGCAGATCATCTACCATCAAGTGTGCTATTTGCTCATTCAAAAGCAGTAAAAAACACCTGTTAGGGCGAGTGATTATTATTATATTATTTAAGTACTAATTCTTTATATAAACAAAAAACAATATCAACCAACTTATCAAATAATAATAGTCATACAATTATTTATAGAATGATTTATAAATCAAGAGCAAATTGGCAATCAAATGTGCCGAAGCGCAAAATTTTCCATTTTATAGATAATGAATTAACAATATCATGATCGACTATCATGTCCATAGCAACAAATACGATATATGTAAATAATATGCACTAATTTTATAATAATTTTGATAATGACGATAACTTATATTTGTCTTTTAATGATAATAGTATTAGTCATAACGTTTGATTCCATAGTGAATTGAATATCACGATGAGAGAGCTCGGCCGGGATATATTTTTGTGATCATTCGACGTGGACTGCCCCATCATCATCACCCAGCTCTTCTCCCAATTACTTGGTATCAACGCAATATCTACTCTTCTTTCTTTTACATTGATAACTCTTAATCAAAGAGTATTACATGCTTTGTAGACTTCGAGAAACTCACTTGAGACGCCACGGTATTTAAACTTATGTAAAACTAGCAACCCGCCCTCGCTTCGCTTCGGTTATAGGTTATAGTCGTTTTACCCGCGTAGTTCCCGTTCCCGTGGGAATACCGGGATAAAATATAGCCTAGTTTACGCCCTGATATTATAGCTTTCCATTGGTGAAAGAATTTTTGAAATCGGTCCAGCCGTTTCGAAGATTACCCGGAACAAACAGACAGACAGACAAAAATTTTTTAATTTCTATTTTAGGCATAGGTGTCGTACAAATAACCGTGTGAGCATGAAAAAAGCAAAAGCATCAGGTGTACTGTTTGCTCGTTCGCCACCGTTTACAATATAAAAAATTTTGTCCTTTGTAATTTCAATTATTTTCGTGATTTGCAATTCTATTAAAATATTTATCAAAATTGATATGAAATCATTTGAATTGCATTAAATTTTGCTATTGTTCGTTGTCATGGGATCCCGTTTAGTGACCCTTTTAGGCGTTGACCCTTAAAAGACATAAACATAATTCATAATACTTACGTACCTATATCGTTAATGTCCACTGGTGAATGCCCCCCAACACATTACAAATCCCCGGGGTGCCACCACAATCACCAATTGCAGGTGATTTGGTGATTTGAGTACGTACCTAATATTTTTAGGTATTCCTTTTCATTTTAGGGTACCTTACATATTTATACAAATAAATAAAATTTAAGTTTCTCTTTGTAAGGTCAAAATAATACGTTGTTTCCATGCTCACACAGTCATTTACACGAAACCATTAAAAAAAATGATTTTCTCTTTATCTGTTTGTTCCGGGTAATCTTCTAAACGATTAGGCCGATTTTAATAAGATTTTCCTACCAGGTACCTGTATATATAAGGAATAACTTAGGCTATTTTTATTTTAATAAAACGCTCTAAAATTTTGGCTGACGATTGAAACCAAAGCAAAGTGAAGGCGTGGATTGCTAATTTTTACATAAGAACCCCTATATGCCGTGATAGCATTTTATTTATTGAAAAATCTATTAAAATACCTGCAAAAGATAAACTAGTTATATCAGCAGTGATTTTCATATTAATACCAATATATCTATGGTTTTGGTTACAGTATTTTTCTGTATGAAAAGTATTGCCTATGATAGCCTTTTCTTGTATTCCTTACAATGTGTACAAAAAAATATATACAAAAAAAAAAAATAGAACACGACTCATAATATTAATTAAGATGTATTTGTTTAATTTGCCGTATGGTGACGTAGTAAGAATACAATTAGCCACCCCCACTCTTGCGACCGGGTGTCGTAAAAGTCGACTAATGGATGAAATATAGTCATAATACGAGAAGGAAAGCTCGAAACAAAAGCGGTCTTACAGATCTCACGAGCCACGTATCCTGGGTTCGATTTCCAAGCAGGATAATGGTTTGTGTAATTCACAAGCGTCTAGTTTTTCGTTGAGAATTTTATATTTGTAAAGTTTGCAAATGTATAAAATTTGCAGTTTGCACTCAAGGATTTTGTCTTCAACTTCAAGGATGATATCTTTAACAAACCATCATCATCATCTCAGCCCATATATGTCCCACTGCAGGGCTCAAGCCTCTTACATAACAGGAGAGAAATCAACCTATAGATTTTTCTTTTCTTCCATAAAGGTGTATCAGTGATCTTTTCTGCAACTCAGGGGCATGTAAAGGGGTGTTGAATGGTAATCTTACTCCGTCATCATATGGAATGTGAAATGCGTTATACAGGAGAAGCATTCGTTGAGTACATTAAAAGCTCAGAAAACTCCGATAAAAACTATGTTAATAACTCAAAAACACAGGCCGTCTATGACAAAGCTGCCATCTTAATGATGTATAGTGTTATGGTTTTATTAACCCCCGACCCAAAAAGAGTGGTGTTATAAGATTGACGTCGATATCTGTCTGTTTGTATGTGTGTGTGTATGTTTCCTTGCGGTGGTTTATGAACCACGTTACGTTTGGTTAATATCGGTCCAGCAATGAAAGAGTATCAGCTCTTTTCCAAAATAATTTAATGGCGTATTACTACAAGATTAAGTGGTTCACGCATCCCCGTGTAATTGCTAAATGAAATTTAATTGATAATTGCTGTTGAAGAGAACGTAAAGCTTTTTTTATTATTTGTGTCGGGGTTATTCAAAATTGTCAATTTTACTTATTGGTTGATAAATTTCTTGGGTTCTCATGAAGTTTTGATTATTCATCTTCATCTTGGTTCATATACGTCCCATTGATGCACTGCTGGGCTCGAATCATCTCCACAATGGTGTCGATTTCGAGTTTGCCTTCTCTTATGTCTCTTTAATTATTACATCTATATTAATATTGTAAAGCTGAAAAGTTTGTTTAGTTGCACGCACTAAGCTTAACAACATGAATTTAAAATTTCTTTTAATGTTTGATAGCCCATTTAACAAGGGAGGTTATAGACCCTGTAACATCACGCTAAGACTTATAGGAGCAGAGTATCAATGAAAAATATTGCAAAAACGAAACGAAAATATCACTATGCCAACACGTCTGACCAGCGTGGTATAGTAGGTCCACTCATAGTGAAAGACCAGAGTCCAACAGTGAGATTTACATGGACTGAAGTGATGATGATGATGAATTAACAACAAAAAGGAGTAAGAATACAAGTCATCACTCCCTAACTTGAATGTGGGTGTCTTAAAAGACGACTAAGGGATATAATACCTACCTAAATATAATAGGTATAAATTTCTATGTAGGAGAAGGCAAACTCGAAATTAAACCCTATATCAACCTGTCTGACTAGCATGGTATAGTAAGATCAATTTCCCTCCTATTGTGGAGGAGGCTCGAGCCCAGCAGTGGGACGTATATGAGCTGAAATGATGAACAAAACATCTTGTATTTTCTAAAAGATGTTTTGTATAATAATAATTAAAATTATGTATTTTTTTTAAGTTATTGTAACTTGAGGAACGATAAGTGGGTTTATTGATGTCCTACTTATATTACAAGTATGAAAGCTTGTGAAGATTTTAGGAAATTTATTTCTCAGTCACGTATAAACTGTTAAACAGATTTTGATGAAAATTTGCAAATAAATTGATCATTTCCTAGATTAACATATAGGACAATTTTTATCTCGGTAATGTGTCTCCCTGGAATAATAGCTTAGCTTACTTAATAATCCTTTGAAATAATTTTTATAAAATTTCATCTTGGGCACTTCACCTTTTACGCGGACGATGCTACGGGTAGTAGCTAGTGTAAAATAAAAATATATAAATAAAATAACGCATGTATTATAGTTATTCTATTTTAGTGTATTTGGTTGTTTGGAAGGTAAGAAGAAACTTATGATAAATTATTTTTAGGGATCTCGCATCCTTGTCCTTCCTTGGGTCCTTGAACTTCACGGTAGAAATTGCGTAGGGATTAACCGGGGTTAACGATCTGCCTTACCGACGTCGTGGGTTCGATTCCCAAGCAGCATATAGGTAAATAATTCGTGTTATTTACGAATTGTTGTTCTGAGTCTAGGTGTTATTTGTGTCTATTATGTTTATAAAGGCTGTCGCAATACAAGGATTATTGCCTTAGTGCAGGGTTTCGTCGTTTATAAAGACAAAAAACTTTCGATAGCTTTGTTTCAGAGATGAAAAATACAAAGACAAAGAAATCGCCAAACTGCAAGCTCACCCAAGAGTTACATTAAATCCGGTACAACACACACAATCAAAGTCCACAGATGAAGCGCAAATGTGTGCAAGGTGGCATGAAAATGGAATTAAGGGGGGGAAAATGCAAAGGAATCAACCCGCCGGCGGTGCGGGGGACTAAAATGTCCCAGACCGGACACTTTGAACGAATTATGACGGTCATTATTAGAACGTGGACAGAATTAAATTGCCTCCCCACCACCCCCTAGTAGCCCCTTTTCTCCCCTTACCTTCCGGCTAAGTATGCCCGCATAATGATACCTGTCCAATACTCGCAACACTTATCTCGGCTAGAGTGGATCTCTATCGGGTGTATCTGTTTCGTATTTTTTTCTTGCGCTGAATGAAGTGTCAATATGTTTACGTAAAGCGTTTGAAAACATGCGATGTGGATACTGTTTTAGTATTTTTTTTGCATTGCATTTGCTAATAGCATTTGGCTTTGATTTAATATTTACGAGTTACTCTAATTTAATTCCGTGCGGTGACGGAATTAACTATTATTTGCTAAATCATTGTATGAATTTAAAACAAACTTTTTCAATTCTCTCATTGATTAATCGTTATTAGGAATTAGTGAATTATATGTTCCGTATACAGATGGAGTAAAAATCTTATCCGTAGATGTCGTAAAAGACGACTAAGGTATATAGATAATATGCACACAACACCCGTATAAGAAAAGGAAAACATGAAACAAAACCCTGTACCAATACATCTTACCAGCTTGGTATAATAGGTCAATTTTCTTCGTATTGTGGAGAACACTCGAGCCTAACAGTGGTTCATATATGAGCTGAAATGAGGAAGAAAAAATTAAGAATACTACCTCCTTTTTTGCATGTGGATGTCGTAAATGACGACTTAGTAAAATAATATGTATACAACATCTGTGCAAGAGAAGGAAATAAAACCTTACACATTGGGTTTATGCCAACAGGTCTGATGCGTACGATATAGGTGAAATTCCCTCCTATGGGGAGGAAGCTCGAGCTCTGCAATGGGACCTATTTGACCTGACGTGAGAATTACAATCAAAATTTAAAAAATAAACGAGCCTTCAATATTTTAATAGTGATTTATCGATAATAGGATAATAGGTCTTAATAATTGAGAATAAAAATATTTAATTTTGACCTTTTACTAAATGATGTTATAATTAGATATTTACATAGACAATGCTATTGATTACAATTTTATTTTCATTTTCCGTGTATATTATCGGAAAATAAAACGCCAAGCTTAAAATTTACCGAGTTGTTTTTCAAAACCGAATCAATAAACACTAAACTATACAAATAAGATATCTTACAATTATCTACATTAAACTAATAAAATATTCTAATCTAGTTTCACTACTAGATCAACATACAAGCCTTGAAACATTGCAAATGAGATTAAAACAATAAAATAAAAGAAATACTTGCTATCACATCACACGATAAGGTACAACCAAAGTAAATTTACAGAAACAAAGCCAACATTAGGGAAGATTAGTGGACGCTACGCGATGTGGAGTTACCGAGTTAATGCTTGTATCAATAGTTCTGGACTCACAATCAGTAGATTTGCAGTAATCTACGCAAACGCACCGCCGATAAAGCGTAAGGATATTGTGGTATAAGTGACGAACTAACAGCGATCAATGATTTTAAGTTTCAGGCTCACAGTGATGGTACAAAATATCACATCACGGCTCATATACGTCCCACTGCTGGGCTCGAGCCTCCACCCCAATTGAAGGGAAATTGACATACCTGGCTGGTGAAACGGATTGGTACAGGATTTTATTTCGAGTTTTTCTTCTCTTGCATAGACGTTGTATGCATACTATAATCCCTTGGTCGTCTTTTACGACATCCACGGGAAACAAAGATGGTGGTAAATTGTAATCTTACTCCGTCACCACACGGAAATCAGATTAAGTTATTGTAAATTTTTAGAAAAGAATTATCATAGAAATTTCTTAGATTCGTGTTAAAAGTGTAAGTAATTAAATCACTCTACTTGTTCCATATATTTTCTGATATCGAATACTTAGCTTACTACAATAGGTAGGTTCACAAAACATTTTATTTAGAAATTGCCATCCTATGGAATACAATTTATAATTTACATGATCTTAATAATTGCTAAGGTAATAAAAAAATAAGTAAATATATATAAAAAACATCAATAATATTTAAATTCGTATTTTTAAACGGAAATGGACACATCTCTTTACTTTCAACAATGCCCAATTAATAGAAAATGAATTTTAAATAAAATTAATTTTAGTTGGTACAAAATTCTCTAAAAAAGTACTTTAGATAATACAGCCGCTTTTTTTTTTTAGGGATGGGTTGCGGTCGGCGCTCCTCGCACCACTCCGTTCGGGGCGACAGAGGGGCGTAAGCACGCATTCCCAAAACCCACCCACGATGCACGTCGCCTTCGTCGTTGGGCCGACCATCGGAGCAGGGTTAACTTGTCATCAGTGGTCGGCCCGACGGAATACCTCCTATTTGGGGTACCCTCCCATCAACCGACGTCCTCCCCTCGGAGAGGACGTCGGTCTTTCCTCAAGCGGTCGGTCTCTCTACGGGTGACGGACTAATCCCCGGTCACGTCACCCGCGGCCTCGGCTAGGGCTGCAGGAGGCGCAGGTACTCGCGCCTACGCCGCCCCAGTCGCCAGCAGCGGATCGCCTCATCGAGGCTGCGCTCCTCGCGCAGGCGATCCACCGCTTCCTTCTGCGTTTACTGCCTCGCAGAAGGCTGCGACCGCGTCCCAGTTCCTGACGCTTGTCGACCATCGCCCTGGCGATAGTCGACAGCGTCAGGTCGGACAGATAATACAGTCGTGAGAATAATATCCAATCATTAGTATGAGTCCACTATTATACGTAAACTCTTATACCTCTTATATATAACCTCTTTTGTACAACCTATAAACATGTAACAAATAGTTACGATCTACTCAACAACGCTAAGAAATTTGTTTTTGTTTCTTGACCTCGCCCGCTTACGCCTATCACTTATTGCCCTTCCATTATCATGCAATATTGATAGAAGCTCCGTATAAACCAACCAAGTTAAGACGGCGGGCACTCCGTCCCACGTGTCCTCTATCTATGAGATATTGTAAATATTAGTTACAATTGTTACTGCAAACAACGCCTGGATTATACCGAAGTGTAGCTCTGATAGTTGATATTTGCTTTTTTATTGGGTCATTTAGTTCCACCGACAAAGCTATCAACTTGTTTGAAGAATGTAATCCGATGGTCGTAGAGGCCTTGCTGATGTGTTTGGGGTTAATGCGAGTCGATGATTGCGGAATAATTTAGGAAATAAGGATTATTTTTAGATTTTTTTTGCGATCTTTCTTCGATAAGACTATAAAAATTTATGATATATATCAAAATATACTGCGTCACATATAAAATAGTTTATTATTTATCATTGAGAAGCTAAAAGAAGCTATAGCTTCAAATCAAGAACTAACCAAATATCTGTTGTACTTCTTCAAAAACAAAAAAAAAATCATTTATAATGTATTTCTGTCCATTCAATTAGTCAGTACAAATATTATTATATATTTATACAAATATCGTATGTTAATTTGATTCTATAAACACAATAGAAATAAACGCGCTTTATCCCCAAAAATTACAATAATCGCATAGAAATAATCCTAAAAATTATCGTCCAAACACATCAAAAACATACTTTCCCTAATAAAATAACAATAACGTCCAGAAACAAAATGCCGACATTTTCAAAATAACAACACACACATCCCTAAACATACACTGGTGGCCATTAATATATACTCAATTACGCACTCACACATAAACGTATTAGGGATGTGAAAGTGAATTTTGCAAGAATATATCGATGAAATGTAAACATGGGGAGCGAATATTGACGAGGTGCTGAGGCGGTACAGCCCCAGCGAATCAGCAAAGAAACATTATTAAAACAATGGTTTTGAACTAAACACACGAGAAGCGGGTTATTACAATATTTGCTAGGATGTCGTTATTTTTAAGTATCAAACGGCTCCCAAACTTTTGGGAGAGGCTTGAAATATTGGGGTTATACAATTAATGATAAAGAGTTTTGAATGAGGATTGTCCGTTTGTAATTAAGCTTTAGCATTTTGCGTATTATTGTATTTTATTAATTTTGTCATTATATGATCAAACGAATTAAATTCAAGATATTTTGTGAAACAAACAAAAACGCCGTAGTAACGGCGTTTCGAACACTTTACAGCGTTCTTGGACCGCCCGTGACCATAAATACTGTAAAGTATTCGAAATGTCTGGCAATCAAAAACCAAATACAATATTTTTTTTTTATTGCAAACGGTGGCAAACGAGCAAACATTACACCTGATGGTAAGTGTTGCTGCCGCTCATGGACCTTTACAAGGCCGCTGCCTACCGTGAAGGGAGTGTGAATGCGTGCATTGAGGCTCTGTGATACCAAAGGTACTACCAGAACCCTCCACACGCAAACACCCTCAGAAAGTTGGGCTTACGGCTCTCTCGCTCACCGAACGAAGCGCAATAACAAATTGCTACTACTCAGACGTCGATTTTCTGTGTGTGTGTGTGTGTAAAACTATTTTACAAATGCGGTAAAATTTGTAAAATAGTTTTATTTACAATGTAATAATACTCGCGTAAACATCAGAGATCATTCTAAAAGAAAAAAGATTTCAGGATACATATGTTTTTTGTTTGTTCTTTCATTTCATTAATAATCTGTATTATTTTTGACGTAACTTTCCCCGCGTGGTAACGGGATCAGAATATAGTTGTTACTACTTCTTTCTTGTTGGTGGGAGTCGTTGAAATCTGCTGAGGGCTCGCTTGAAAAACATATAGCAACTTATTGCAATCTCCAACCCGCTTGCCTGATTGCTACCTGCTGCTTGAGCGTAGCAGTTATGGCAATAACCCTTTTTTTGTGTACGTACAGCTGTTAGCCGCAGATGGCTATTACAACCTAGCCCGGACTATGGCTTAAGCTTCAGAAGGAAACTTAGATACATCAGTGGTCAGCGAAAGACTGAATTTTGATGAAATTATAATATATGGAATAATTGTAATAGAAATTTAGTTTACATTCAGTGTTTAATTTTTTAATAAACTAATTTTTACAATTATTTAAAAGTAAGAAAAATCCAAAGAAAAACATAGATCATTCACTAAATTATTTTAAATAACTAATCAAGTTTTGATTTTATTTGTAAAAGATAAGTTACGAAGTAAACTTTGAGAACCTGCAAAACGTCATAGAGTAGCAACATAGCGTTGTAAATTATAATGTTTTATGGTTTAATACTGCAGATAAGAAGCGGGGGTAAGGAGCCTATTATTAACCGTGTTAACTGGGGGTGCTGGGTGGTTCATACGAGCGATAGAAAAGCGACTGAAATGCTATTTTTTGTAGTGTAACGTGAAATGACTCTTATCAAAGATGGACTAACAATTTTTTGTAGACTCTGAGTTCGGTCAATTTAGACATCCGAGGGTGCAAAACTTCGCACCCAGCTGAAAATCCCTTTTTGTGAACTTTCATTTCGAGCAAATTTTTTTCCAGTTGAAACGATGAGGACTTTTTAGATTTCATTTATAAGTTTGTTATTTTGAACAATCCTAGCAATTTTCAGCTGGGTGCGAATTTTTGTATCTTTACTCCTATTTTTTTGTCTAATTTGACCGTACTAAGTGGTCTGTATGCCCGTTGTTATAACAAGTATGATGAATAGTCACCTTAAAAAGGCTATTGTATATTGTTTTGTTATTCTATGTTTATTCTATTCCTTGTGATTACGAGGTAAGAATACAATATACCACCTCAATCTTTCCAATGAATGTCATAAGAAGCAACTAAAGCGTTAAATACACACACAAATAAAAATAAGTTGTTAGGCTCGAGCCTCTTCCACAATAGAAGGGCAATACAGGGTTTTATTTCGATTTTTCCTTCTTTTGTTTATTAAGAGATTACCTATTTCCCGACACTCTAATTCATTTACAATACCTACAGGTAAAGGGAGTGGTGAATTGTATTCTTACTCCGTCAACACATGAAAAATATGATATCTATATTAATAAATAAAATTCTGTTTGTAATGTCAAAATAATATGCTTTTTAATGCGCATATGGTTATTTACGCTATAATTATGTCTAAAAACTAGTTTAATTTTTTTTGTTTGTTTGTTTATTTCAAGTAATCTTCAAAATGGCTGGAGCGATTTTCATAATAATTTATTAGGTGGCTTTGTTAGGCGGCTGTCTATATAAAAAGTAACTTCGGCAAAATTTTATCTTGATATTCACATGGAAATGGAAACTACCTAGGCGAAACCGCGTGAATTTGTTACTACATAAATAAAACAATTCAGCAATGTATAAACTTTTCTTATATTATTAATTTTTTTTTTACTATGCAACTCAAATTTAAAAACTATCGAAAAATCGCCCGGTCGCACAGTGTGCGCGTATACTTAGAATATGACTTTTAACGAGCCATCCCCAAGTATGTAATTGTGTCTGAATGCGTTTCATAATGATTATTTATGTTGCAAAGCGTTAAGATAAATTATTTTTTATTGTTTCCATTGCTGCATATTCTAGAGTAAGAGAACTTGGGGCCCCAGTTTATGGTTTGTGTTGGATTTTAGTCTTAAAACTTGTTATTGGGCATATAACCAGATGGAGGAAGTCCTCGTTAAGCATAATTTAGAGGTGAACACTCTCATTATCTAATATTGGTGATTAACGATATATGCCGAACGATTATATGTAAATATAAATAAAGACAATATAAAGAAAATATTAAGATTTAATTCAATCTCGGCTCATATTCGGCTCTGCTGGGTTCAAGCCTCCTCCACAATAGGAGGGAAATTGATCATACCATATCATGCTGGTCAGAGTTGGAGAGGTTAGAGAGGTTGGTATAGAGTCTTGTTTCGAGTAATCCTTCTCTTGCTTATAGATGTTAAATACGTACTATATCCCTTAGTTGTCTTTTACGACATTCACGGGTAAGATAGGGAGTGATTTTTTTTTTTTTGGGTGGGCTATGGTAAGCGCACGTGCGGTCCTGTCCGTCCGGGGCCATGAAAGGACGGCGCGCGGGACCATAACCCACCCGTACCCACGTCACCTCGTTGTTGGGCCGACCACCGGAGCAGATGTGACTTGTCATCAGTGGTCGGCCCGACGGAATACTCTTTTGGGTAACCTCACCTCTCGACGTACTGGGACGTCGGTCGCCGTCGCGCGGTCAGCCTCTCTGCGGGTGACGGACAATTCCCCGGTCCGATCACCCGCGGCCTCGGCTAGGGCGGCATTAGGCGCAGATACTCGCGCCTGCGCCGCCCGAGTCGCCGGCGGCGGAACGTGTCGCCGAATAGGAGCTCTACTCGCACACGATCCGCCGCTTCCTTCCGTGAGATAACGGCCTCACAGAAGGCGGCGACCGCGTCCCAGTTCCTGACGTTGACGAGCATCTCCCTGGCGATGGTCGGCAGCGCCAGGTCGGCACCGATAATCGCGACGAGTTCACGGCGCTCCCCCTCCCACGCAGCACAAGATAGGGAGTGATGAATTGTTTTCTCATTCCGTCACCACACGGATTATAACTTATTAACTTTTAAATGTCTATTGAACCATGAGCTCATCGACCACAGTTAGACTTTGTTGCATCAAGAAGATTGATTTTTTAATGTTTACGCGAATATTATAAATGTGAAATCAAACCATTTTACGAAATTTATCGTGTTTGTATTTGATTTTTACTAATATCTGTAAAAATAGGTTTTTTTTTTCATAAGCGAAGACTTCTTAAGTAGACTGGCGAGGACAGTAAGTATTACAAGTGTCCTAGGAGATTAGTAATCGTTCATCCAATGCATGCGGGTCCCATGCCAGAGTCGTGAAATTCGATGCCTATGCGAGACAATACTTTGTGCGATCCACAATTGGTATTTTTGAGTTTGGGTGTAATTTGTGTCCGT
This sequence comes from Lymantria dispar, assembly GCA_032191425.1. NCBI lineage: Eukaryota > Metazoa > Arthropoda > Insecta > Lepidoptera > Erebidae > Lymantria > Lymantria dispar. Next base: position 2,282,352 of record CM063444.1, on the reverse strand, counting down.
TAAATGATATATATTTTTAAGTACCCCGTAATACAAGGATTTTTAGTGCAGTGTTAAAAAAATTGGCTACTACAACCAAATAAGGAATGGCGATAATTGTATTCTTATTCCATCATCACAACGGGCCAAATAAACATAAAATTAAAAAAAAAGTGAGCCGTCGCGCAGGACGCCTGGCAGATGTGAAACATCGAAATTATTTGTTCAAGTATATATGCATAAAAGAATAGATTACGACAGAACTAATATGGCATAAAGTATTGAATAAAATAATACGATTTCCATTATTATTTGAAATATTACACAGCAATAAAATTAATCCACCGCACACTGAATGAATTCTAAACATTTATTTTCATTAGGTAGTATACATTATAGATAACAATTTACTTTGAGTTCACTAGATGGGCGTTGTACAAAATTTTAAATCGCACCATGGTTTCGTTACAAAAATGTACATATATATATCCCGATATTTGTTTAATAGTTAACCAAGAGGCACCGTGAGGCGTGGCGTTAAACGCCACGCGACCATCGCGGTCACCCTCGCCTATAGATGTTTCACATCAAAAACCCAAGCAAACGCCCACTGTCTTGGTAAGCACGAGTGGATTGAGTACGAAACGGAGCACAAAGAAACCACGAATATAAGAAACACTGTATAATGCTTCCTATCTCATTTTCTCCCATGTTAAATCTTATTTATATGTCTGTCTCTTTTTACTGTCGCTTTTTCGTTTCATCGACTTTCAAATCACAACGATAATAAAAGGAGTTTTCGCTTTAAAAATACATTTTACAAGATTTATCCGTAAAAGCACATAAAAATGCTAGACAAATATTTTAACAAAAATCAAGCTAGCAGTTTAAATCAACGGGTCACCGAGTCGGGTGGCCGGTGTATAATGAAATCGTAAATCGACACAGTTGTTGTTGTTTAATAGTGAAATATAAATCGGCAGCGGTTTGGCGCTGTCGGTCGTCGGCCGACATTTTTGTGGGTACGCTTCAATCACGCGATTGGTGAATCGCGCGTCTGTTACTCATTGCATTCTGTGGTTTTTGTTATGTGTTAATATTGTGACTTAGTATATTAACAACTAAACTAAGTTGTTTTATTTGACTGTACATATGGCGAAGACTAGCTTGGTACAGTAGGTAAATTTTTGGTACCATTGTGGAGGAGGCTAGAGCCTAGCTTATATGAGCCGTAAGGAGAGGATAACGAAGATTTTCATGTGGTGATGGAGTAAGAATACAATTCACCACACGCTATTCTGCCGTGGGTGTCGTAAAAGACGACTAAGGGGTATAATATGCATATAAATGGAGGTTTTTTTTTTTTGGGGTTTGGTTGCGGTCGGCGCGCTCCTCGCACCACTCCGGCCGGGGCGACAGAGGGGCGTAAGCATGCACACCCGTAACCCACCCGACGTGCACGTCGCCATCGTCGTTGTGCCGACCACCGGAGCAGGGCATATAAATGGAGGTAAACTATAAATAAAAGCCTATACCAATCCGTTTGACTAGCGTGGCATAGTAGGTAAATTTTCCTCCGGTTGCGGCGGAGGGTCGAACCTAACAGTGGGACGTAGGTACATAAGCTGAAGTATACTAAAGTATTCTAAGTACTGTTCTCTCACATCAAGTGTTTTGGGTTCAATTTATATGGGACGTCCTAATTTACAGAGGTTAGAAGTAGGTTTATATAAATGTATATATTAAGAGGTGTAGGTATATGTATATTGGGGAAGAAAGGTTCTCGAGTGGCGACCACGTATCGGACGACGCAGTGTAGGACGCCCCCCCACTAGGTGGACCGATGACCTAGTGAAAGTTGCGCGGCGTCGTTGGGTGCAGGCGGCACAGGACCGCACATTGTGGCGTAACATGAGGGATACGTCCAGCAGTGGACGGCAATAGACTGAAATAATGATGATGATGATAAGTGTATTATTACCTACTATAGCAATCAATCTTAAGGCTCACAAATAGACCCCGTGAAGCTCTCCCATATCCCTGGTGCTATGCAGCTGCGCTTATCGTAACTGCATATCCTTTTCTTTTTATTAACTAAATCAATCAATCAAAACATCATACGTTAATTTTGTTTCATGTCTTCTAGCCCAGTCGAATTAGATGAAAAACGGAACAAACCCAGGAAAAATTATAAGTAGAATTTTTCCTTCGGAATTAGTAAGGGGGGGGGGGGGGGCAGCCGGTTCACTGGGAGTCTACATTTCGGTTTTCGAATTCCCAGTGGTCTTGCGTTTTCCGGTGTGAATCGAGAAATATCGATCCTCGATCCTACGGAAAAAAATTATGAGCACAGAAATTGTAGGAAATTTAATTCTGAACAGCTTTGGTAATGACCATTTTTTGTGTAAAATTGAAAATAAACGAGTTATTTAAAAAACATAAAACCATCCTTAAAATTAAGATGGCGGAAAACGCAAGACCACTGGGAATTCGAAAACCGAAATGTAGACTCCCAGTGACCCCCCCTAACGAATTCCGAAGGAAAAATTCTACTTATAATTTTTCCTGGGTCCAATCAACAATTCGACTGGGCTATTCCGAATTGCATAAGAGGGAAGTGGAATCAATCTCTTCCAACTCCTTCACTTTAACTTTTCGTATTATATTTGTTGCGGGTCCCAAGACAATTAAAATCATTTCTCGGGACCACTTAAGGGTCAAATCTCGGTGTGGTCCATGGAGACGAATGTAGATTTTGGTTTACAGGAGTTACAATGGTGAGAATGTGTGTTGAAATTAGTCTAAAAAAAAAACGATTAAATATTGATTCGCTACTAATATTACTTGAGAAACGAGATATACAAAATTGTATTTTAAGAAATACGTTTTATTGTCTTTGAACCGACATCATTTTCAATTAATTTTACCTTCTGCACCGATTTAAAGCAAATTTAATCTAGCGGCATTATTTTGATACCTACACAGGATATATTTTTGTGCGATCCACAAATTATAATTGTTTTGAGTGTGGATGGAATTTGTGTCCATTGATTAGAAGTGTCTTATAAAATGAAAAAATAATATAATATTTTTGAAGTTAAACATCTTTGCACGCATGAGGGTAATTTTTTGATGAAACGCAATTTAGCGTCACGAAGGTGTGCAGCATTTTTGTCGAAGAAGAGGGAGAGAGCGATTGAGACCGATTGAGAGAGAGTGAGAAAGGGTGAACATAGCACGAAACACAGCCACGGGGCGAGAGTAGGAAGCAAGCGAGCGAGTGAAAGACCGAGAGATTTTTTTTTATACTGATAAAAAAAACATGGACCCAAAGTAGTTTCACTTCTGATATACGTACTTAGTACTCACGCTGATTTTTTTTTTATTTCAATTTGGCCGTGTACGTATAATTTTAATTAACTATTTTTATCCCTAAATTAAGCAGACGTGGGTTACACATCTTTTTTGACTTGAAATATATAAGGCCTATTATGGTTTATCGGCCATAGTTCCATACTTCATGGTTGATATTAAGAGTATTTTAGATAATGTTCCTAATAAAACTATGATGCGCCTTGGATAACAACAATACTTGTAACATTAATTAATGGATCGAACAAATTTTTCGACCATTACAATATCTATCATTCTCTTACATATACCTAATATCTATACAAGAAAAAGAAAAATTGGTATGAAACCCTACACTAACACGTCTGACCAGCGTGGTATAGTAGGTCAAATTCCCTCCTATTGTGTAGACGGCTCTAGCCCACCAGTGGGACGTATATGAACCGAAATGATGTTGATGACACCATGCATGCAGCCAGTTTATATTCTAAATTCAAAACTTACGTTACTGCAGTATTCCAAATTCAAAACTTACTACAATATTCCAATAGGTACCAAACTTATACCAGTTACAGTGTTCTAAATTTAAAACATATATATCTATATTACAGCATTCCAACTTCAGCACTATCTTTACTACGTTATTCTAAAATCAAATTTCATAATAATACAATATTCTAAATTCCAAACTTACATTACCATCGCGAACGATATTAAAATTTTACGGATTTAATCGACGCTATTTTGAGTAGATTGAACGATATAAACCCTCAAAAACAACACTACGAAAGCTAACACACTTTCACGTGTCGATGGATCTCGTAAAAGCCTAAAAATGGACAAAAAGTCCCGTTATACATGCATCTTTTTCGCTCGGCTGACAAATGGCTATGAAATGGCCTGGACGGCCCAGCTCGGGACACTGAACGCAAAATCATTCACAAATTGTGACGTCACGCTTAGTTTCGGCCGTGACAGGTTTAACACTAAAGTGCTGTGGTTTCATAGTGCTGAAAGTGTTATGTGGTGAGGTTTTTAAGTGTTTAACGGGAGTTTTAAATTTTAGATATAATTTATTTATGAATTTAAAGCGTTTAATTTGTATAAAATGTATTTGTGACTTTATAAATTAGAAATATATTGCCCATAGACATTAAATACCTTTTTTGTAATCTTTTTCTAGTTTATCCCATTTTAGATATTTTTTTTCTGTTTGATGATGGAGTAAGAATACAATTCACCACCCTCTTTCTTTCGTGGGTATCGTGTCGTAGGTGGTGCAAAAGAAGGAAAGCTGGAAATGAAACCGGAGCCTCCTCCACGCCGAGCCGAATAGTGGGGCATTGTCGTTTTTTTTTAACGAATAGAAAGTTAAGGTCAATACGATGGCCCAATGTGGGGGATATTTTATTAAATCATATTATTTTCCTCTCATATTAAGTACTAGCAACCCGCCCTCGCTTCGCTTCGGTTTTAGTCGTTTTACTCGCGTAGTTCCCGTTTCCGTGGGAATACCGGAATAAAATATAGCCTAGTTTACTCCCTGATATTATAGCTTTCCATTGGTGAAAGAATTTTTAAAATCGGTCCAGCCGTTTTGAAGATTACCCGGAACAAACAGACAGACAGAAAAAAAAAATTCATCTGTATTTTAGGCATAGGTGTCGTGCAAATAACCGTGTGAGCATGAAAAAAGCCTGTTATTTTGACATTGCAAACAGACACTCCAATTTTATTTATTGGTATAGATTTATTAGGTCACAAAAACAACAATCTTCATTGCCATTCTTTCAGTTTTTAAAATTTTTAATCCTAAAGCAGGCACAGAACCATCTCTGTTAAATCACTCTATCCAGAGACAGCCAAAAACATCAGTCCCGTTAAAAGCTAGTGGGAACCTAACACGGTAACCCTATCACCGCCACTTTTTATCTGAATGCCATCAATAAAAAAAGTTTGTAAAAAAACATAAAAACAAAAGCCGTGACGTCACGAGGTACGTTTTCGCACCAGCAAACTGCGAGCGAATAAATCAAGCGCTACGCTAGCACGGAGTCAGCTTCGGCCGAATTGTGGCGTTTTATGGGCTTTTGATTTACACGACTACTATTCGCTACGTATTTTAAACGTTCACTCAATAGTTCGCGAACAACTGTAAATAAAACTCAAAAATGTCTAATAAAAGTAATGAATATTAGAATTATTACAAAATAAAGCTCTAGTAAATATCTGTAATACTTCATTAGAGTGCTGAAAAAATCCGACCATCTTAAAGACCTCTCATGACAAGATTACTTAGTGTCACCAACTGATTTACAGACTGATTATTGTCTAATAGTGATAGAACCACACTGTTGACAGTTGTCTGTCTACAGCCGCGGGCCGGTTCGTCTAGGGTAGTACTACACTGAGCAGAAAATCGACGTCTGAGTAGTAGCAATTTGTTACTGCACTTTTTTCGGTGAGCAAGAGAGCCGGAAGTCCAACTTTCTGAGGGTGTTTGCGTGGTGGTACTGAAATTCATTGCACGCATTTACACTCCCTTCACCTTCTTCACGGTAGGCAGCAGCCTAGCAAAGGTCTATGAGCGGCGGCGACACCTGCCATCGGGTGTGCTGTTTGCTCGTTTGCCACCGTATACAATAAAAAAAAAATCCTATGCAAAACTTATAACGACCTAATCGATGAGTTTTGGCAGCAACGTAGAAATTAATATAAAATACTTCTCATATAATGCCAAAATTTCCAAGCAATTTTACTAAAGGCAACTTTACAGAACGAAAGAAAATGTCTAAAATTCACTTAAAAGCAAAATAACAATAAGTTGTATTACCAGATTACTAAACGAGAAAAAGAATCGTTAAACTCTTAAAATTTATTTAGTCGCAAATATAAGCCAACGATGTTACTATAATTTACCGAAACTCTCTCCTCGCTATAACATCTCGAATGACTTTGATGGACATGAGCGCATCATGCTTGATCAACTGGTGTCCTGCGGCCCTCCATTCACTCACTTCATTCATCCGTTTATTCATTCACTGCGACGTCGGTTTCGAGTGATCACCGATCACCTTACGTCGGTTTTATTCGTTCGAAAGTGGAATTTAAAAAAGGAACGAATAAATGGCCAGTGATTTTTGAATGCGGTTTTAGTTTCGGGAAGGCGAATTCTTTTTTTGAATAATCTTTTTTATTGCGGTGTTATTTTGGCAGTTCTAACATTAAACTTCAATTATTTTATGAAGTTGGTAGCATATTGAGATAAATTATTTTAAAATAAAAAGTAAATTATTTAGAAAAAACCTCTTTAAAAAAGTTATCGTGAACTAAAATGCAAAAAAATAACTAATTATATAGATATAATTTCTTATTTTTTTATGTTTTTTAATAGTTTTTCGGAGTCGCTACCCTAGGTTCGTACAATATGGCCTACTATGAGGATAGGAAGCCATTTTAGAAGTCAGTTCAAAACTATTAAAAACGTAGTACCTTACTTGCTCTGTAATATCTACAACATAATTCACATTCTTTAAGAAAATCCTTATTTCATCATCATCATCTCAGCTCATAAAATCGTCCCCATGCTGGACTCATCTACAATGGGAGAAAAATGGTTCTACTATACTGGTCAGATTTATTGATGTATGAGTTTTCCTCGTCTTGCAGTGATATATATACATACTAGCAGCGCCCTGCGGTTTTACTCACATAGTTCTTCTGCCCGTGGGAATGTAGCCTATGTATTATTCTGATATGTGAGCTGTATTATTGTGAAATTGCCTCAAAATACATTCAGTAGTTTTTTCCTGAAAGAGCAACAAACATCCTCACATATTCACATACTGTGAGGATGTTTCGGGTTTAAAATATTAGTAGGATTAAATCACTATGTCAGCTTTTACGGTATCTCCGGCCAAGATGGAAAAGGTTGAAGGTGATTAGAGTTGTATTCTTACTCCGTCATCGGAAACATTATTAACACATAAACAATATATTGTATAGATATAGACATATATAAAGTAGTACAGTTCCCTTCAAGCGCAGCGCTTCGTCCAGCGCTTTGTTTGTCACGGGACGACGGGCCCACGTGACGCGACATGACAAGCTGTCACTGATGAACGTCAACAAGCTTAGGGCTGTCACAAATATAATAGGGTTACCATTACTTTGGATATAAAATTTTCTTTGTTAAATTATTTTAAGTTTTTATCGTTGAACTTCATTCTGCTTCTTTTTTTCAACCTATAGGTTTTAAAGGGCACGGACCTCTTCCAAATAAGGAAAACTCACCTACTGACGACTGACTGGATAGTATAGGATTTTACTTAGAGTTTTTCAATCTCATCAAATTATTTTTTTAATTATAATAGGCTTCGCAATAAAGACTAGATTCCATGTTAGAGACTATCAGATTCAATATACTGCTCATGAACGAAACTGACTTGTCTGTTTTACCTGGGACCTTGAAGGTGATGATTGCATTTTTTAGTGGAGTTCACGTTAGGTAGAAAGGCATGCATAACATGTTTTGGTATTCCTCCTCATTAGTAAGGACAATACGACATGCTGTGCCGAAACCCTTCTATTTTTTCTTTTTTGTTTTGAACAAAACCCTTCCCTAAGGAAATAATCCTTGCATGGTGGGGGACTATATAAACATATTGTCTATCACGAGAATCGAATACACGAAACTAGCGAGGAAGACGGTATGTCCCAATCCTCAGGCTGATTAATCTTTCAACCCCACATCATCATCATCACAGCTCATATGTCCTACTATTGAGCTCGAGCTTCCTCCACAATTAAAGGGAAATTGAGTATAACTAAGCTGATCAAATTGGTTGATATAGGATTTTACAGTTTTCCATCTCCAGCATAGATGTTATCTTAGCCATTTTATACGACATCCAGGGCCAAGAAAGAGGGGTGAAGAATTGTATTCTTACACCGTCACCACATGGAAGATCCTTGCCATATAATTCACCTAAGAGAAAGGAAATAGCAAAGTTCAGCAGCATCGCAAACATTACAGATCTATATATTAATACGTGAAGCAAAAACTTTGTACCTCTTTTTACGAAAATTACGTAGATGGACAAGTATGCAATTTGGCACAGTTGAAGTATCAGTTGAAGTGGGTTTACGAATGAACATGGATAAGACGAAAGTCATGTCAAATGCCCATGTCATTCCTGTACCGGTCCTAGTTGGCAATGTGATTCTCGAAGTTGTCGATCACTATGTTTACCTAGGACAAACAGTCCAGTTAGGTAGATCCAATTTCGAGAAAGAGATCAGCCGACGAATCCAACTCGGTTGGGCAGCGTTCGGGAAACTTAAGAAGATCTTCTCGTCCAACATACCTCAGTGTCTGAAAACACAGGTCTACGACCAGTGTGTGTTACCAGTGATGACTTACGGCACGGAAACGTGGTCCCTAAATGTAGGCCTTATATCAAGGCTCAAAGTCGCTCAGCGTGCTATGGAGCGGGCTATGCTCGGGATTTCTCTGCGAGATAGAATCCGGAATACGGAAATCCGCAGAAGAACGGGTGTAACCGACATAGCACGAAGAATTAGCACGCTGAAGTGGCAATGGGCAGGCCACATCGCTCGACGAACCGACAACCGCTGGGGAAGAAAGGTTCTCGAGTGGCGACCACGTATCGGACGACGCAGTGTAGGACGCCCCCCCACTAGGTGGACCGATGACCTAGTGAAAGTTGCTGGGCGTCGTTGGATGCAGGCGGCACAGGACCGCACATTGTGGCGCAACATGAGGGAGGCCTACGTCCAGCAGTGGACGGCTGTAGGCTGAAATGATGATGATGAATGATGAAGTATACTTTTTTGAATTTCAGTTTTATGCACTTCTCCTCATTATATATAATGAGGAGAAGTGCACAAAACTTAAATTTCAATTAATAATGGATTATAAATACATTAAATTCAATAAAATAAGGCATTACTTTTTTTCTTTTTTTTTTGTGTATACGGTCGGCGCACTCCTCGCACTACTCCGTCCAGGGCGACAGAGGGGCGTAAGCACGCACACCCGTAACCCACCCGTGACATGTCGCCTTCGTCGTTGGGCTGACCACTAGAGCAGGGTGACTTGACGTCAGTGGCCGGCCCGACGGAATATCCCCTACCCCCGGGTATCCCAACCCTCCCATAGGCATTACGCACACTACCGTGCAATCCCTACACATACCAACGCTTTTATACACTTTTGTTTACGGTTAACACCTCTGGTCGACCTGAATATCAAACAATCATAATTATGATGGCATTGTCTAATAGAGATTTGTGCTTATATATTAGTTATTAGTGAAACACAGATTGCTCGATATAGAATTAAATATAAATAAAATTAAAAGAAAATTAGGAGAAAAATTATTTAAATTATTTATGGCCAAATTTCGACGACTCGGCGACCACTAGTAAATATAAATCTGAAAAAAGCTTTAACCAGAAAAATAAAACGTATACACCACCATAACATTACCACCCTCATCAAGAAGCAAAACCAATACAAATACCACATAAAGAATACAACATATTGATGAGATTATCACAACGAATAATCGCCAATCATAAAAAAAAAACCACCCGTCTTAACAGTCTGCGAAGTTTCTTATAATATTCGAGTCACGTCCAGTCGAACTGATTGACGGGCGACGTCTGCGCGTTTAACCACCCTCGCCTCCCCACGTGGGTGGAAGGGTCTGACTTGACCCGCGATCGGAGTACGAAACATGTGAAAAATGTCATTAATGCACTCCCGCGGTGCCTTATTGAGTACTTCGGAGGGGAGGGAAGGGGGGATAATAGTCTCGATTTTATCGTTCATGTTAATGTTTCTGCCGATACCAGGCACCTATTAATATTATTAATATGAAAATTTATTTCTTGTTTTGTTTCTTGATATAAGAATAAATGTATTGAAATAACGATTTTTATGTGGCATACTGCCGACAATTGTTTGTCTACAGCCGCTGGTATGCATCCGGGGTAATACCACACTGAGCAGAAAATCAACTTCTGAGTAGTAGCAATTTGTTACTCACTTCGGTGAGCGAGAGCGCCGGCAGCCCAACTCTCTGAGAGTGTTTGCATGTAGTGGGTTTTGGTGATGCCTTTAGTATTGTCGAGTCTCATTGCACATATTTCCATTCCCTCTATTTTCTTCACGGTAGGCAGCGGCCTAGCAAAGGTCCATAAGCAGCAGTGTCACTTACCATTAGGTGTGCTGTTTGCTCGTTTGCCACCAATAGAATTACCAGTTATCAGTTAGTGCAATTCATGAACATTCACTTTACTATTACAAATGGTTTTGTTAGTTCAAAATTTGGGTCTTGTTAAATAATTATAGACTAAAGATAATTTATATTTCAATAACGCTTGCCATCCCACCAATAGCAATCTATATCTATATATATAAAAGATAGTTATATTAGTTACTACGTTTATAACTCAAGTACGGCTGTACAGATTTGGCTGAAAATTGGTGGGAACGTAGCTTAGAACCAGGAGACGGACATAGGATACTTTTTATCCCGTTCGATCGCGTTCTCGCGTGACGTGACATAAACTGACAAATAGATTTTTTTTATGTTTCTGTTTGTCCATTCGGACAGGCAAAGGCATCAAAGCCCATACAGCCAATTGTGATATAATTTTCTTCATATTATTTAATATTTCTTTATATCGAATAGCTTATTTATGTCCGTTAATAAGTCACGTCTTTACCATTAATTAGGCGCTGAAAACCTAATTAAATGATTTCTCAGGGAATTTCAGTAGAATATGAAAATACATTAGGTGTATTTTTCACCACTCTTATATCACATTCACCACACTTCAGTACCTTAACTGTATTATATTACTTAAAATATCAGTAACATTATTCAATATAACACTATAAAATACTAAAATAATAAATATAATACAAGAGCTTAACATGACATTTCCATATTCGCGCCGAAACTCATGTCAAAGAGAATACAAGTCACTATGAAACGTAGGATAAAAAACGCATTTGATATGTAATAACAAAATGCCAATGACAGCTAAACGTAATTTTGTCTATAGTTAAGTATGGTTGAAAATTATATAATTATAATTTTTTCAGAAATCAATAATCAGTAATTAGTGTTCTCTCTGAATCATCATTAACAATGCCGCGACCAAGACGATTGAATCTTTCCTGATAAAGCTGTAATGGTTCTTCCGTTAGAGACTATATATTCGGAAATTTAGAAAATACAATTACGAAAAAAATTATGGCGGTACGAAGTTCGCCGGCTCAACTAGTAAGATATAAAAGAAAGTCGTGCTAGTTACACTATTTATAACTCAAGATCGGTTGTATCAATTTGGCTGAAAATTGGTGGGAACGTAGCTTAGAATCAGGAGACGGACATAGGATACTTTTTATCTCGTTCGATCCGTTCCCGTGTGACGTGACGCAAAACGCCAAAGAGAATACAAGCCACTATGAAACGTGGTATAACAAAAACGCATTTGATATGTAAATAATAACAAAACGCAAATGACAGCTAAACGTAATTTCGTCTATGATTAAGTATGGTTGAAAATTGGATAATTATAATTTTATCAGAAATCAATAATCAGTAATTTGTATTCTCTTCGAATCAACATTAACATTGCCGAGACGAAGACGATCGTAATGGTAAATATACGTACATAATTCAAGCAAGACAAGCTGTTAGCTAAGCTAGTTAATACTACAAAGCTAAGGATATTATTTGAATGCCCTAATCACGGGATCTACCCGTTAGATTTCAAAAAAATATTGTGTTAGTCTATACAGCCAGATTACAGACAATATATAATACCTACAGAAGGCAGCATAAATAGGAGCACAGGCGTGAAAAATAAAAAAAAAAACCCGGCTAAGTGCAAGTCGGAGGCGCGCACGTAGGGTGCCGTACCATTATCTTTAAAAATCACGTTTGTTGTATGGGAACCCCCCTTAAATATTTATTTTATTTTGATTTTAGTATTTGTAGTTATAACGGCAACAGAAATACACAATTTGTAAAAACTTCAACTGTCTAGCTATCGCGGTTCTTAAGATATAGCCTGGTGACAGACAGACGGACGGACAGACAGCGAAGTCTTAGTAATAGGCTCCCGTTTTTACCCTTTGGGTACAGAACCCTAAAAAGCTATTAATGTGATCGCTACTAAATCTGATGTATTCTTAAAAATTTTAGCAAAATCGGTGTAGCCGTATATATAAGGAACATACATACACACATAATACTATCAAAGAAAATAAAAGCATTAAACATTTAAAAAAATACTAACAGTTTTTCCTTCCGCGCTATAAAGTGGGGAACCCAAAAAAGCTATTAATGTGATCGCTACTTAATCTGAAGATTTCGTTGAAATTTTAGCAAAATCGGTGCAGCCGTTTATATAAGGAACATACATACACACATAATACTATCAAAGAAAACAAAAGCATTAAACATTTAAAAAAATTACTAACCGTTTTTCCTTCCGCGCTATAAAGTGGGGAACCCTAAAAAGCTATTAATGTGATCGCTACTTAATCTGAAGATTTCGTAGAAAGTTTAGCAAAATCGGTGCAGCCGTTTATATAAGGAACATACATACACACATAATACTATCAAAGAAAATAAAAGCATTAAAAATTTAAAAAAATGACTAACACTTTTTCCTTGCGCGCTATAAACTGGAACTTAAATATTTTTCGTAAGCTGAAAGCTACATAGCTAATATATTCATAGCCCATTCGATATCAATGTATATAATTTAATTCAAATAACAACAATTGAACTTGTAAATAAATCCCAGACGTAAAAACTAGTGAAGAGGGGCGTCCTCAAAGTTTATTAATTTGGTCGAGATCGTATGGGGGACACGAGCGGCGAACATACGAAGTTTGGATTGCAAGTGCTTTAGAATAAATAGCTGGACGACATACTGGCTTTGTTGATTAAGAACATATCTGGTGCCAAAGGTTTTAAGCTATGCAACTTTATTAAATATATTTTGAGAATAAAGTAGATAAGGTTATATGCGAACAGTTTGGCAGATTCCTGTCGATCAGGTGAAAAATACATCTATTTACAATCAAAAATATTTTGTTATTTTCTTTATTTTACGAAGTAAGAATACAATTCACCACCCTTTGTCTTGTCCGTGGGCGTCGTAAAAGATGCGTATGACATGTATGCAAAAGGAGAAAAACTTGAAATAAAACCCTATACCAACCCGTCTGACCAGCGTGGCACAGTAGGTCAATTTCCCTCTTATTGCGGCAGAGACTATAATATTTTTATGGGTTTTAACTATAACTGTATTTTTAAAAGTTATAAAAATTTTATTTAAAAAAAAATCTAAAATCTAATTAAATTTGTTGCAAGTTATAAAACAATTAAAAGACCTTCCAGAGATTTCCTGAGACTCGAGCCGCCTACAGGTGTCAATACATGCACAATATTTCGCTCTTTTAAGAGTAACCTCTAAAGAAAACATGTTTGTATTGTCTCATGACAAAAAAGCTGTGAACGTTGTATGTAAAGACATTTTGTAGTATATTTAGTAATATCTGGTTTAATTTTTGTTTTCGTAAATTGTATTTTTGACGAACGTATTTAGATATATATTAATAAAAAAATAAAATGATGAAATAATGAAAAAATATCAAAAATTACAAAAAAAAAAGAATAATAATAACACCTAGATTCGATCTTAGGCTATTTGAATACGACTGGACAACTTCCCAACTGAGCTATTGTTACTCTTGACGGCGACGGCGAAATTTGATTCCATATTCTATTGACATTTTATGTCATTGTATTGATTAGCTAAAAACACCGACAAAACAACATTTTCTATATATAAAACCTAGCTAGATCGATTTCTTGGCCCCAAAACCTCTAGTATGCCAAATTTCATCATAATCGTTGGAGCCGTTTCCGAGATCCTGAATATATATATATATATATATATATATATAAGAATTGCTCGTTTAAAGATATAAGATTAGTATCAGCATTGGACCCTTGCAAAACCGAGGAGGATCACTAGTATCCTATAAATTGTGATTTATAGGAAAACAAGTATAAAAACACAAGTATCACATGTAGAGATGACGAGAGAGAGAGAGATACAGACAGCACGCCATATCATACCTCCATATTTAGATTTACGATGGACGATTACAGAGGTCAAGGTCAGCGGGCAAACGACATGTTAACCCGGACCCGTCGTGTCAACGAACAGGACGAAATAATTAATGCACGAGAATTTATCGTAACAGAAGACTGAGGAGTCTTGTTTTCAAATATACTAGACTAATATTATTTTGCTAATATTAACTTTTTCATTTATCATCATAATTTCAGCTCATAGACGTCCCACTGCTGGGCTTGAGCCTCCTTGACAATTGGAGGGAAATTGATCTACTATACCATGCTGATTAAATAATGTTTAATAGTTTCCTTGCCATTTTACAGTGTTTATATGGCTTTATCTATTTTTTAATCCTCGACGTAAAAAGGGGGGGGGGGGGGGGGGGTTATAAGTTTGACGTCGATGTCTGTCTGTCTGTGTATGTCCGTCTGTGGAATCATAGCTCTCAAACGAATGGACCGATTTCGATGCGGTTTTTCAATTAAAAGCCAGTTTCCTTGCGGTGGTTTTTAGCTATGTTTGGCTAATATCGGTCCAGCAGTGCAAGAGTATCACCTCTTTGCCAAAATGATATAATGACGATTAATACTCGATTAAGTGCTTCACGAGTGCCAGTATAATCCTAAAATGACAATTAAGTGATAATTCCTGTTGAAGAGAACGTAATACTTTTTGTATTATTTTAGTTTGTTTCGGGAATTACTTGTCTTTAAAGGTCTTAACACGTTGCCTGCATCATTATCTTCAAAGAACTTTCAGCTGCTTTGGAGACCTAAAACATCTCGGAACTAACTTACCCTTTGGTGCGTTTGAGACCTAATCAGTCTCCTAAAAATACGGTTTTGAAAATAATTTATATACTATCGTGAAAATAATTATACTACTGTGCGTTAGGGACCTAATCTATTTCTAATTGTTTTTTTTTATGTCCTTGAATTTACCTTTCGTGAAGGTCCTCTCCACGTAGGAAGCAAATATGTATACATATTTGTCTTACCTATTCATACTTAAAGTACTTTACACGTTAGCGCCTCCCGCAAGGAGTGAAAAAACACGATTATAGTCAACGCACAATACAAAAGTCCTGCAAGAGATCTGATATTACATAACATGTTAACTATATTTTATTACAATCTCGTTGAATTATATTTCATTACATATAGGATTAGTAAAAATTATACAATATTATTACGTATGTTTTAATATAGGTATATTTAGAAGTCAGCGTCAATACTCGCAATAACACAATACACAAACAATACACATTAAGTATACGTCCCCGTTGAAGCCGGTCATAACTGCCGCTCGTGTCCAGGGATGCGCTTATTAAAACATTTTCACCCGGACCAATATCTGACGTCGACGGGTACAATATGTGTACAAACTCGACCAACATGTGACGACCTGTGGGAATCGTCGAGAAAACTTCATTAAGTCCGCTGGACGCCCGTTTCGTCGACCACCCTATATTCTACTAGTTCCCCCCCCTCGTGACGGACGGGGGACGGTGTCCGCTTATTACTTTGCGAACGTGCCGCAGAATCGAAGAAATGTGACGTAAATACGTGAAGCGTTTGTGAAAGAATCGACCGGCTGATTGGCCTCTCTTTGTGCCCGTCTAACCGTTAATTTGATCTGTATCTAAGGGGCACCCATTTCATTTTTTTTTTTACCACAGATTATAACTGATGCCATCGATTCGTTCTGATGGTCGATTGAGGTTTTTCGCGCGCTTGCTTATTATATTTTCAGCCTTTTGTGATCTCGGAGTTCCGTTTGGTATTGTTGTCGTTCGTTAATTTTTTTATTTTATTTAACTGACTATATCCAATGGCTTCGTTCGCCTTAATACAAATTCTCTCATTATTTTTTCTTTTAATCATTGCAACTCATATACATCCCACTGTTGAGCTCGAGCCTCCTTCACAATGGGGAGAAAATTGACCAACTATGTCACGCTAATCAGACGTGTTGGTATAGGGGTTTATTTCGAGTTTTCCTTCTCTTGCATAGATTTTATATGTATAACATATCCCTTAGTCATTCTTTACGACACCCATGAACAAGAAAGGCGGTGGTAAATTGTATTCTTACTCCGTCACCACACGGATAGCAATTTTCTATTACTCAGGATTAATATTTTTTTAATACATATCGTCAGTTTTTAAAATGCCTCTAGGACAATAACAAATTACGACACAGCGTATTCTTAATCTGTCATCTTCACCACATAGTAATGATTTTTGTAAATAAGTCACTATTTCCTTAATATCTGAATTTGCATGTGGTAGGATCACACTGAGCAGAAAATCGACGTCCGAGTAGCAGCAATTTGTTACTGCGCTTCGTTCGGTGAGCGAGAGAGCCGGCAGTCCAACTTTCACGGAGGGTATTTGCGTGTGGTGGATTTTGACGATGCCTTCAGTTTCATTGAACCTCTTTTTCTTCACACTTTCTTCACGGTAGGCAGCGGCCTTACAAAGGTTCGTGAGCGGCAGCTACACTTACCATCAGGCATACTGTTTGCTCGGTTGCCAACAAATGTAATAAAAAAAAAATTAATGAAAGTAAGAAAAGTATTCAGTTGTATCATTTGACATTTGCGATAATAAATTAATCTGTTTTCTGTTTCTTTTCATGTGGTGACGAAGTAAGAATTAATTCATCAGCCCCTCTCTTGCCCCTGGGTATTGAAAGACGACTTAGCGGTTATCTTTACGCGTACGGATCCGCGTGCAGAAGTTAGTATAAATATATAATTACCCGATTAAGTTATATCCCACGGTCTTAAATATTCTAATGTCCATTACAACATCTAACAAAACTGTACTCAAGCGCATTATCGTAGCTAACACGTTCCGTTTCTCAGAAGACCACACGCGCGAGACCGCGTTGACGTACGTACGATATAATTGCCAAGTTGCGTTCCTTTACACGCAGCTACTGATGAAATGAAAACCTACAGTCATTACTCACGTTTTAAATATATTTGTCGGTCAAGACTTGTCAATCATCGATGATTGACACATTTTTTTTTAAATATATTTTTTAAATGAATCAAAATGTTAAGTTGTTTTGTATTTAAATCCATACTAATATTATAAATGCGAAAGTGAGTTTGTTTGATTATTACGCTTTCACGCTTAAACCACCGAACAATTTCAAAAATTCTTTCACCAATGGACAGCTATATTTTATTTCGGTATTCCCACGGGAACGGGCATTACGCGGGTAAAGCTACTGAAATATACATAATTTATAAAAGAGTCTCGCTCGCCCAGAGGCATGCGTAAGCTAACTCGTGCGCGTCTAGGTGCGAATCCTGGATGGTATAAAATGCTGTGGTTTTTTCAAATTTTATCCCTTGGACAGACGACTGACCTTCGGTCCTCACATAGGGCGAGTCCGCGCGCGCGCAGCCCTAGTGCTAGGATGGTTACACAGCTTAGTACACGCAAAGTCTAAGCTATCTCTCCGTAATAAAGTTAGATTATACACCGCTTGTATACGTCCTATCATGACGTATGCAAGTGTAGTGTTTACACAAGCGAAGCCACGCAGGCTACATCGGCTACAGGCATTACAGAATAGGTTCATGCGCCGAGCGACGGGAGCACCGTGGTACATGCGCAATGTGGATCTTCACATAGATCTTGGCTTGCCGACCATCAGGCAATTCGTGAAACAGTGCTCCTGCCGCTACTTCGACTCTGCCGCGACACACCCGAACCCATTAGTGGTAAGGGCGGCTTCTTACATCCCCTCTAAAATGTCCGCGATTAAACAACCGCGACTAATACTCGACGAACCCGACGACACTATAACGCTCGCCCAGACTGAGGCATACACAGCCCGCGCGGCCTTGACAAATAGTAGTAAATATCCACGTTACCGCCCCCGCCGACGGGGAAGGAAGACGTGTCGCGTTAAAATCATAAACGTGGGAGTGCCCACTTTGCCAGCGACCGCCCGAGCCGAGGTCCGTACCCCACAGGGGGTGCCCTCGGGATGGGTCGCTTAACTTTAAGCGGGTTGAGAGCCCTCAGCGCTCACCCACCAGTCCGGGTAAAGTTGTCACAGCCATCTGAGGCTAACAACTAAGTCACACAAAAAAAAAAAAAAAAAATCAAATTTTATTGAGGTTTTTTGTGCCGTGTGGTGACGGAGTAAGAATACAATTCATCACCCCATCTCTCACCCGTGGGTGTCGTAAACGACGACTAAAGGATATGATATATAGATAACTTTACTACTAGAAATGACAAACTGAAAATAAAACCCTATGCCAACTAGTCTAGACCAGCGTGGTATAGTAGGTCACAATCTCTAGGCTTGAGCACAGAAACGGGATTTATATGAGCTGAGTAAGCCTACATAACAATTATACTAAAGAAAGAAAACTCGAATTATACTCATACAGGCCTAATCTAAATATAAACTATTCTTGAATTTATCTCAACACATAAAATCCTTAAAATCGTTCCATTTGTTTAGCAGTTTATGTGAATAATACGCACAAAATAAATGTACAAAGAAAATGAATTAACTAGTACATTTCCAATTTGCTTCATTGCCAAAACTACGCCAGAGTGATGGCCGATGATTGACAGACAGATAGATATAATTATTCGACGCCAAAAATAATATTTTCTTTTATAATCAATCATAAGTATGTCAATTTTAATAAAAGTTCGTTTCAACGAATCATATTATTTGCTTTTAAGATTAATAAGATATAGATAAGAATAATAAATATGTAAGATTTTTTGTTATTGCAATCGGTGACAAACGAGCAAACAGTATACCTGATGGTAAGTGTTGCTGCCGCTCATGGACATTTGCAAGGCCGCTGCCTACCGTGAAGAAAGTGAAGAGCGTATGAATGGGTCCAATGAGGTTCTGTGATACTAAAGGCATCACCAAAACACATCACACGCAAACACCTTCAGAAAGTTGGGCTTGCGGCTCGCTCACTCACCGAACGAAGCGCAGTAACAAATTGCTACTACTTGGATGTCGATTTTCTGCTCATTGTGGTACTATCCCGGATGGACTGGTCCGCGGCTGTAGACAGACAACTGTCAACAGTGTGGTTCTACCACTACTAATAGATGTAGATAAGAGAGATAGAGTTATAGATCAGAAAGTAAATCATAATCATCATCAGCCCATAAAAACCCAATGCTGGCCATTGCGTCTCCTTTATAAAGTGAGGGAAGTTGACCTAGTATATTACGCTGATTAAACGTTTTGGCATAGAGTTTAGATGTTGTCTACACATAATATCCTTTAGTCGCCTTTTACGACGCTCACTGGAAAGAAAGGGTTGATTTGTATTCTTACTCCGTTACCACATGGAAGAAAGCAAATATAATTTACTAGCCTCTATTCGCGACTTCGTCCGCGTGGTATAGATACTTTGGGCTAACGGTAACTTTAACCTAAGACTTTGTTTATGTTGAAGGTGAAAATATTTTCTAATAATACGATTCTGTCATACATGATTTTCGCGAAAATTTTACCATTTACGCAGCGAAAGCTCTCAAAAGGGGAAAAAACCCGAATTTGAAACATAATTGGTGACATCATTGATGGCATACCTATAGCCTATAGCTTATTTCGATAAATAGGCTATCTAACACTGAAATAATTTTTCAAATCGGACCAGTAGTTCCTGAGATAAGCGCGTTCAAACAAACCAACTCTTTAGCTTTACAATGATTTCTGATGTTTACGCGAGTATTACACATTTTAAATAAAACTACGGATTTTATCGCGTTTGTATTTGATTTTTGATTACCCGACGTTTCGAACTCTTTGCAGCGTTCATAGTCACGGGCGGACTAAAATGTCTCACGTTCATCGTTACTGCAGTAAAGCTCTTTAGCTTTATATATTAGTATAGATTATAACTAGATTATGCCTACCGTTTCGCCTGCATAACTTTACCAAGATGCAACTTTATCCTCTGTTCAACGGATAACGCTTGATTGAATAAAAAAAAAGAGTTAAACTGTTATCTCAAGGGTTTTAAACAATATGAGGACAAAAAGTATTATATCTATTTTTTTTTCACCCCCAATTTTTTACTGCCTTGATGGCATAGTACCCACCGTATTCCTTTCGTTTGCTATTGGACTGACCACTACCCCGAATCCTTAACGTCCTTGGTCAGCCCTGTGACGGACAGCCTGTCTGCGGGTGACGGCTTAGTCACCTGCGGAGATGATTTGGTATGGGCTTTTATGTAGAGTTGCCCGTTTCTTGGACAACCGACATATGCATATAGTCATCTTTTACGACACCCAAAGAAAAAAAGGGGTTCGTTGAATTGTATTCTTAAATACACACGGTATATATGTTTGTTTAAAAGACGACTAAGAGCCCTAGATTGACCCGGACCAACTCCATCTGGTACCATTTGGGTCAACGATTACATTCCCAAGGAGGGTTGACGTCAGGCAGGCGGCCGGTCATAAAAGTCATTGCCGAAACTTCTTGCAATATGTCAAAACAGATGACATATTGCGTCGACCCCAAGGAATTGGGATAAGAGCAAGATGATGATGATGATATATGTTTGTCATTCATTCATTTTAGCTCATATACGTAATGGAATTTGACCTATTATACCAACGCGTCTCAGACGCGTTGGTATAGCGTTTTATTTCCAGTTTTATTTCTCTTGCATAGATAGTTTTTGCATATTGTATCCCTTAGTCGTTTTTTACGACATATTTGTCAACTCTGTCTCAATTCAGGGATTATTTTTTTTATATAATAAGTTGTATTTTAAATAAAAAAAATCAGTGACAAAGATTAACCATTGAACGTGAAACGTGTTCAGATAATGTCACTGTCTCCTGTCAATCAGATGTCAGCTGATTTCGTCCGTCAAGTCGGCCTGTCCGCTGAAACGCGTAACTCGACTCCGAGAATCCGCTTAATCTTTATTGACATCAATATCTTTTCATTTTACTAATATTTCAAGCAAAAATATACTTTATTTTGTAAGCAATTAAGTTGCGAACGATAGCATTAGTTATGTTGGTTAATGTTTTTAAATGCGGTTCATTAGAGTGCCGTGTTGCTAGTTATTTTTTTTTTTTTTTTGTTTGTTTCCTTATGAAGATGTAAAAGAATATTATGTATCATCCATCTAAGCGGCCTCCCACTGGTGGTTTTGTGCCTCCTACCCAATAGTAAGGAAGTTTCCTTATTATACTATTCTGGTGTGTGTCAACGTGTCTAACGTTGGTATAGGCTTTTATTTCTAGTTTTCTTTCTTTTGCACTGATGTTATGGAAACATTATATCCCTTAGTTTTCTTTTACGATATCCACAGGCAAGATAAGATGCGGTGAATTGTATTCCTACATTTACTCATGGATGTCATAAAAGACGACTTAGGGATATGATATGCAGATAACATCGATGTAATAGAAGGAAAACGCGAAATGTAACCCTATGTCAACAAGTCCTCCTAGCCGAGGACTTGTTGACATAGGTGTTGACTTGCTGGTGACTCGCAGAGAGGCTGACCAAGCGACGACGACCGGCGTCTCGGGACGTCGAGAGGTAAGGGTACCCGAAAGGGTATTCCGTCGGGCCGACCACTGACGACGAGGAACTCGGCGCTGGTGGTCGGCCCAACGACGAAGGCGACGTGGGTACGGGTGGGTTATGTGCCCGCGCGCCGTCCTTTCGTCGCCCCTGACGGAATGGACCGCGTGTGCGCTTACCATAATCCACCCATAAAAAAAAAATAATAATGTCAACAAGTCTAACTAGTGTGGTATTCATTAATTATCCTTAATTAATTACCCTCCTAGTATGGAGGATGGTCAAGCCCAGCAGTGGGCTGTATATAAGCTGCATAAGAAAATTACAAGTATTTTATTAAATACTAGCAACCCGCCCTCGCTTCACTTCGGTTTCAGTCGCTTTACCCGCGGCGTAGTTCGCTTTCCCGTGGGAATATCGGGACAAAATATAGCCTATGTTACTCCCTGATACTATAACTCTCCATTGGTGAAAGAATTTTTGAAATCGGTTCGGTGGTTTAAGCGTGAAAGCGTAACAAACAAACATCCTTACTTTCGCATTTATAATATTAGTAAGGATCTAAAGCAATCACACTGTAACAACTATATTCCCATTACTGAATAGTTTGCAACTTATCCACTTTAAACACACGGGTGCGTTGATCGTTGTCCACCCAAAAAAAAAAACAGACTACTTTCCGCGATACACAAATTGTTGTATTGAGTTTGGATGTAATTTGTGTCCGTTAATTATGTTTGTACCGTCCCACCGCAATAAAAGCATAATTTCCTTAGCGCAGGGTGTTGTCTTAATAAAAATCTGCCAAGTGCGAGTCGGACTCGCGCACGAAAGGTTCCGTACCATTGACTAGGTAAACAAGTGCCTCCCTATTGCCATTATCGATATTGAGCAAAAACATCAAGTTTGTTGTATGGGAGCCCCCTTTAAATATTTATTTTATTTTAGTATTTGTTGTTATGGCGGCATTAGAAATACATCATCTGTGAAAATTTCAACTGTCTGCTATCACCGTTCTTGAGGTACAGTCTGTGGGCCTACTCTTGAAATTAATTCTAATTTCGAATCGGACTCGATTTCAATCTCACCAAACTTATATTTGGTACTCTTAAACAAAATCAAGAATGAATTTTACGCGTTCGTCGTTTTTATTTTCACCAAATGTGCCATGTTTTCTTACTTTAAATTACTAACGTTATCGAACTCGATCACCACAAAGACGCTTTCTTGAAATTGTGCAACATTAACTATTTTAAACTACGTCAAAATCACGTCGGGAGTAGCAAATATTTGACTTAATCGACGAGAGTCGAATTCATTTAGTTTAGAAACGTTCCACCTAATTTGATTCCAATCGGGCGCTAGTGTCGCTTTCAAGAGTACCAAAATTGCTCAAATTCGAGCTGCGATTGGATTTAGGATTGGAATCGCGATTCAAGAGTAGGCACACTGGTGACAGACAGACGGACGGACAGAGAAGTCTCAGTAATAGAGTCCTGTTTTTACCCTTTGGGTACGTAACCCTAAAAAAGAATTGAAATACTATTTACAAAGACAATAATTATTCAATTCAAATATAAAATGTTCAATTCTCCTTTAGATTATGACTGACGTCTCAATAATTGCTTTCGGGTAATCTAATATTTGACAGACATTATTTTCGGTGATTTCGAGGTAATCAAACGACGAATGACAAGTCTGGAAAATACCTCGTTTCTATTCTTAAACGCGTTTAGGTATGAAACGAATGATATAATTTTCAGAACGTCTGTTTCGAGTTCAGGTTCTAATGAAGACAGTTGAATTGTGACAGACGGACGTTTTATTTAGATTGAGACGGTAGTCATTTGATTATGAATGTAGTAAACAGCGACTGGACGGCGTCGTAATGAGAATAATATCGTTATAAGTGAGAATAAAATGGAGAAATTATCCTTCCATACTTATACATATTCAACCTTTGGATATAAGTCTCATTATCAATCATCTCAGCCCATATACATTCCACTGTTGGGCTCAGGTCTCCTCCATTGTGGAAGACGACTAAAACACGCTGGTCAGATGTTTTGGTATAGAGTTTTATTTCTAATTTTACTTCTCTTGCATCGATGTTTCTATATATTGTATCCCTTAGTCGTCTTTGACGGCACCCATTAGCAAGAGAGGTAGGGGGAAGTGAATTGTATTCTTATTCCATTACCACACGGAAATAAGTCTGGATATAAGTAGAATTTAAAAAAAAATTAGACATATTATATTTTTCATATCATAATCGCCCCACTTGGCAGGCGGGTTGACGATCGCAATAATTTTCATGGGAAAATGCTATTGACCATCCTTCTAATGATCACTTAAGTGACTTTTACGCTATGGTAAGATAAAGATTATTATTATGGCAAGATAGAATCCGGAATACGGAAATCCGTAGAAGAACGGGTGTAATCGACATAGCACGAAGAATTAGCACGCTGAAGTGGCAATGGGCAGGCCACATCGCTCGACGAACTGATAACCGCTGGGGAAGAAAGGTTCTCGAGTGGCGACCACGTATTGGACGACGCAGTGTAGGACACCCCCCCACTAGGTGGACCGATGACCTAGTGAAAGTTGCTGGGCGTCGTTGGATGCAGGCGGCACAGGACCGCACATTGTGGCGCAACATGAGGGAGGCCTACGTCCAGCAGTGGACGGCAATAGGCTGAAATGATTATGATGAAGATAAAGATTAAAGAGTGGTGGCTAAAACTGTCGCATAAGGCCAAAGTATTAAATTTTAAGAGTAGTTCAAGGGCTTTATTATATTTTTTTTTCACTGAGAGATATATTCAATTCCACATAAACTAACATTCAAACACATTTCAAAAGCAAACTTATTCTTTTTAAAATCCAAAAAGTCTCCACCTGACTAACATTTCTGTGGAAAACAAACATGCAAGCAACAAAACAAACATAGAAACACGCGAACGCACACGGTGGCGACGACCTTCCTTCAACGGCTCGTCGTCGGTTCGACACCAGTTTTTTGCTTTAGTAAAACTAGGCGAAAGGTATTTATGGATACGAATCCTCCTAAAAAAATCTCTTTTACTCTATTAAAATCTGATTCCTTTCCGTGTGGCTACGGGGTAGGAATACAATTATCACCACCCCTATGAGCCACCTACCCATGAGAAGAGTTTAAATCGGCTAAAGGTTTTATCAGGAGAATGGGCAGCAACTCTCGCCTTGAATACATATAATACTTTACTGCGATCGCCAACCCGCCTGCCATGCGAGGTGATTATGGCATTATCCTCTCATATAAGAGGGAGGCCTATGTCCAGCAATGAACAAGGACAGGATAAACGAGGATGATGACGGTAACAAAAAAGGTGACTTACTGAGATTAAGCATTTAAAATGCTAGGCTTTTTTAAATAAAACTATTTTTAAGGATTTTATCGTGTTCGCATTTTTAATTTCTCGATGTATCGTACACTTTTCAGCATTCATGATCTTGGGAGGATTAAGAACTGTTCTTCGCGATAAAATTCGTAAAAATAGTTTTGTTTAATATGCGTGATTCTTGCGTAAACATGAATCATAATGCTAGGCCATCTGTAAGAAGAATTTTGGGTCGACCACTGAAGTCAAGGCACTTTGCACCGGTGATCGGCCCAACGACAAAGGCAACGTGATATATGGGTGGGTTACGGGTGTGCATGCTTATGCCTCTCTGTCGCCCTGGACGGAGCCTGGCAAGGGGTGCGCCAACCGTAACCCAAGCAAAAGAAAATCTGTTGGAATTTCTTCGCTAGCGTAAAATGTTTGAGACGGATTTACAATAGATATATGAATGATATCACACCTCTTACTTTCTTTCTAATACGAATAACGATCGTGGAAGAAAAAATAAACGATGAATATTTTGATCTGATGAGGACAGCGAAAGTGGTAAGACCTATAATGTGGTAAAACCACACTGTCGACATTCGTCTGTCTACAAACGCGGCCTGGTTTTTCCAGAGTAGTGTCGCACTCTTAGAGAAAATCGACGTCTGAGCTGTAGCAATTTGTTAATTCATTTCGTTTGGTGTGTGAGGGAGCTTGTTGCCCAACTTTTTGAGGGTGTTTGCTTGTGGTGAGTTTTAGTAAAGCTTTTTTATCATCTTAGCTTATTACACGTATTCATACCTTTCTCATCTGCCACCAAAGGCAACAAAAAAATATGAATACTTAAAACAGGTCTTATCCATACTATTCTTTAGCGGCTCCACTTTTTGCCTCAACTCCACATCAAGCGTATTGATTGATGGGTGTTTATTCAACGGGCATTAGTTCCCTTACCTTCTTTATTGATATTAAGACGTATCCCGTCGCAATTATAATATTATTCATCACCTGTGAGGCCACTCGGTCAATCATCTACGATTGACAATCATTGTACTTGCTTTAGGATATGCCCGTAATTAATTATGTTTGATTGATTCCATTGTTGGAATTTCGGAGTCTGATTGAAGTTGGAACTTATGGGAAAATGTTGTGTAATTGTTTATAATCCATTCCCATTCATTATTACTTGGAATTCGAATACTAATGTTGAGCAAATGGGGTCTTTTTAATTAAGACTAACACATTAAGTCCTGTAACTTAGGATGTACAGCGGTCTTTATAGAAGACATTGAGGTTTGACCTTTAGGCAATCCGAGGAAACAATTGTCTTGAGACTCGCAAAAAAATTTAATTCGAAAAGTTAAACAGGAGGAGTTGTGAAATATTTATTCCTTTTCCTTCCTACGCAATCGGGTGATATGAAGGCAAAATTGAATTTAGCCAATAAATAAAAGTATTATTACTAAATAAAGTTTATTGGAACTAAAAGAGCACATCGTAGAAGTTTTCAGTTTCATACTTTTAGCCTTTTTTTGCCATAAGTTATAATAGGCAACTATAACCTACCTCATTACTCTTCCACTCCAATTGAACAATCCACTGCCAGTTTTTTTTTAAAGGTATCACATTCTATCAGCACAGTACCGCGCTGGTCAGACAGGTTGGCATGGGTTTTATTTAGAGTTTTCCTTCTCTTTCATAGATGTCATATGCGTATTATATACCTTAGTAGTCTTTTTACGACACCCACGTGCAAGATTTCTTAATTCCGTCACCACACGAACAATAAAAATAAAAATTATCCGTGCGGTGACAAAATTAAAACAAAGTTAAATCTTCCAAATCGTTCAACCATCCAAACACCAATGTTTGAATCCAAGCTTTAGAAACAATCTCAATCAGTTTTCAGTACCAATAATTCTGTCTGAAGGCTTCTACGGTAACGACTAGCGCAGATAAGACAAGATGCAGTGCACGTGAACCTAGCTCCGTAGTTTTAGGCACCCCGAGAGTAATAACGATGAAACTGGAAAGAACTGCAGCCATTTGCATATCTTACCCTTTATGGGCTAGTCGAAATGTATTCCCAGATATAACCTAGACTTTGGGCTGTAATAAGATTTTATGTTATTTAAATAAAGCATAGATTTAAAAGCGTTATCAATAATCACTACATAGTACAAAACAAAGTCGCTGCCCGCTCTCTGTCTGTCTCTATGTATGCTTAGATCTTTAAAACTACGCAACGGATTTTGATGCAGTTTTTTTAATAGATAAAATAATTAAAGAGGAAGGTTTATATGTATAATCATCATCATCTTGCTCTTATCCCAATTATTTGGGGTCGACGCAATATGTCATCTGTTTTGACATATTGCAAAAAGTTTCGGCAATGACTTTTATGACCGGCCGCCTGCCTGACGTCAACCCTCCTTGGGAATGTAATCGTTGACTCAAATGGTACCAGATGGAGTTGGTCCGGGTCAATCTAGGGCTCTTAGTCGTCTTTTACGATACCCACGAGCAAAGCAAGGGTTGGTAGTATTCGAAGCCGCTACCACACAGCACACACATTTCCCCTAAATTATAGGAACGTATTTCAGTTTCTTCGTTTGTGTAGTTGGTTAAAAATCAACATCAGTCAGTAAGTCAAATTGTCTGTAATTGAGCGCTGGATAATCAAAGGATTCTTAGGAAATTTTAAGAATAATAAGAATAAATTTTAAGTATAAGAATATATAAGAATAAATATAAGAATAAATTTTAAGTATAATACATGTATAATATGTCGCTCTTTCAAGAGTAACCTCTAAAGAAAATATATTTGTACTGTCTAATGACAAAAAAGCTGTGAACGTTGTATATAACGAACGTGCAAGCTCTGGAATGAACTACCTGCAGCTGTGTTTCCCGAGCGCTATGACATGTACTTCTTTAAACGAGGTTTAAGAAGAGTATTTTCTTCACGGTAGGCAACGGCCCGGCTGTGCCCCTGGTATTGCAAAGGTCCATGTGCGGCAGTATCACTTACCATTCGGTGTGCTGCTTGCTCGTTTGCCACCGTTGGCAATAAAAAAAAATATATATTTTTTTTATTGCAAACGGTGGCAAACGAGCAAACAGTACACCTGATGGTAAGTGTTGCTGCCGCTCATGGACCTTTACAAAGCCGCTGCCTACCGCGAAGAAAGTGAAGGGAGTGTGAATGCGAGCATTGAGGCTCGGTGATACCAAGGGCACCACCAAAACCCCTCCACACGCAAACACCCTCAG
Source organism: Lymantria dispar (assembly GCA_032191425.1). Classification (NCBI taxonomy): domain Eukaryota; kingdom Metazoa; phylum Arthropoda; class Insecta; order Lepidoptera; family Erebidae; genus Lymantria; species Lymantria dispar. The sequence continues at coordinate 2,253,619 of CM063444.1, read as the reverse complement.
AAAGTTGGGCTTCCGGCTCTCACGCTCACGAAGCGCAGTAACAAATCGCTACTACTCAGACGTCGATTTTCTACGAGAGCGTGGTACTACCCCGGACGGACCGGCCCGCGGCTGTAGACAGATAACTGTCGACAGTGTGGTCCTACCACTCTTAAATATAAAAGATATTTTGTAGTACATTTAGTATCAGCATTGGATCCGTGCGAAGCCGAGGCCGGTCGCTAGTGTTGACTATAATGGACGCTATTTAAGAAATTTTATTGCATAGGCACCAGTTATGGGGATGGAACAGTAATTAATAGATTATATTCAAGAAATTGTCCGTAATAGAGTTATAATACAATTCATCACCCTCTCCCTTACCTGTGGGTGTCGTAAAAGACGAATAATGGGTATGATATGTAGAAAACAGCATTGCAAGAGAGAGAGAACTTAACATAATGATCATCATCATCAGCCCATATAAGTCTCACTGTTGAGCTCGGGCCTCCTCCACTATGGAAGAGACAATCAACTTACGCTATTCAGACGTGTTGCTATAGGGTTTAGTTTCGAGTTTTCCTTCTCTTGCATAGATATTATATGCATATTATATCCCTTAGCCATCTTTTACGAGACTCCCGGATAAGAGAGGGGTGGTAAATTGTATTCCTTTTCTGTCACCATATGGAGATTAACACAATAATACGCTATAACAACTCGACGGCTGATCCGTAATATGTCAATTTATCTGCCATTGTGGCGCCACAATAGGAGGGAAATTGACCTACTATACTACGTTGGTCAGACATAAAGGGTTTCATTTCAAGTGTCCTTCTATTGCAAAGATGTTTATGCATATTTAGTCCCTTAGCCGTCTTTTGGTATTGAATTGTATTTTTCCGTCATTCTTAACAAAAGAAAAACTTAGAATTATACGTATAAAGAAGGTTAAAAATTCAATACTGGATGTATCCACGTTTATACAACATCATTCAAGTTTAAAACAAATATTTAAATAAAACAATTTGTGAGAAGAACATGGCAAAGCGAGTCCTTTGTACGTATGACGTTCTTATCGAGCAAACGCGACGGGCAAAAAGAAACTCGCTGATGGCAACGCGAAGCGACGTCTGACGAGAGAAACGGAACTGGGAGACAACTAAGAACTGATTGGACGTAGCGAAATAATATTTGATGTACAACAACATACGCTTGTTGGAGCTGTTGTTATTATACATTAGCTAGACGTATGTTTAGCACTTCACACAATTTGCAGATAAAAACGCTCCTTTATTCTAGATATTCATATAAGTATTCATGTTATTAAAAAAAAAAGAATAATAAACAACTTTTTGAATACAAATTGGCGTAGTTTTGTGTCGATATCTTTGGAAAAATAACGAGATATTTCTTTTAATACCCCACCCCGCACAAAGGCAATTGCTGAGGCATTTACAAACATAATTAACGGACACAAATTACATCCAGACTTAGAACAACAAATTGTTGTTGTCCTGCGTGGACTCGAAACCATGACACTGGCACAGTAGGTCGGTATCTTAACCACTACGCCATCTGTGCAGTATAGTATGTATTCAACAAATCTTTATATATAAATTTCTTGTGTACGTATGTCACTGACCTCTTCCTAAACGGCTGGACCGATGTTGATAAAATTTTTTATGCGTTATCCTGGAGATTCGAGAATGGTTTAGATTCGTAATTGGAGCCGTTAGATGGCGCTGCTGTCGAAGTCGAGGAGAACTCCTTTTATTTTATTTGAACAGGACAACGTCTGTTAGGTCAGCTGGTATTTATATAAAACTTTCTGTGTTGTGAAGGAGTAACAATACAATTTAACACCTCCTCTCCAGGCCTGTCGCGAAGCATGATTAAAGGATAAGTGATATAATAACGGACAAAAACCTCTGCCAACATGTCTGACTAGCGTGATATCGATTCCCCCGACATTAGAAAAGATAATATAGATATAGATAAAATAATTGTATCATCGCCCGTTGGTCTACGAGTCAATATACGTAGATAATCAATACACAAAAATGTTTTCAAATAAATTCTTATTACTAAAATGACTGGCAAAGTCTTTAATTATAAAGAAAAAAGAAAACACTTGAGATTGCGAAATAGTCCCTGTTTTTGATGGCTTTTATAAATATACATGTTAAGAATTTAGATCAAATATTTATAGATCGTAAAATCAGTGAACCCAAGATAATGGGTATTAGAGATCTAGAAGACGACTGGGACCACTTTCTTTTTGTTTTTGTTCACGTTGTGACAATGCATTTACGCACTATCCTCCGCCATTGACAGAAAGAGGGGGGGGGGGGAGGTGTGGCGCGTGAAACTCGCCGGCCACTTTCGCAGCCGGAATACCCACCAAAACCACAGCCCCTTCCGCGCTTTTATTGGGTGTAGAGTGTCCGTCTTCGTGTCCGGTAAGCACCTGAACCGGCTTAGACCACTTACTTTATCACACTTCACTCACATTTTGGGTATTTGAGCCTTAACTTAAAAAAATACCACTTATTTCAAAAAGGAAGACAACACTTGGCTTACCGTCTGGGACCGAATTCCTTTGTCTAATACAGCCACATATAAATAGACCAATTTAAAAAAAAATAGCGCTTCCTGTTTTGAATTTGGAACGACAGTTATTGATTGGTTGACGCAATGAATTAAATTGTTTTTATCGGTTGATTGATGCGCAAGCGACGGCCGCTGACTGATTCCCGTGTTCAACAGCGAATGAGTTATATCTGTCGAGTGCTTTTAAAACGTGACACTTTTAAATCTTTATATTTTTCGAGGAAGTTTTCGCTTGAATTTTTATTATTAATAACTTTGGTGACTTCATTTTTGTTATTATATAATTTTATTAGTTTTTGGGAAATATTCAAATAACGCTTGCATATTCCGTGTGGTGACGGAGTAAGAATACAATTCGCCATTGCCTCTCTTTCCTGTAGGCGTCGTAAAAGTCGACTAAGAGATATGATGTGTATATAACATCTATGCTAGAGAAGAACAACTCAGAATAAAAACGTATACCAACACGTCTGACCAGAAAGAAAGAAAACATTCTGTTTTCGTTAAATTTATTTAAAACTAGCAACCCGCCCTCGCTTCGCTTCGGTTATAGGTTATAGTCGTTTTACCCGCGTAGTTCCCGTTCCCGTAGGAATACCGGGATAAAATATAGCCTAGTTTACGCCCTGATATTATAACTTTCCATTGGTGAAAGAATTTTTGAAATCGGTCCAGCCGTTTTGAAGATTACCCGGAACAAACAGACAGACAGACAGACAGACAGACATAAATTTTTCAATTGCTATTTTAGGCATAGGTGTCGTGCAAATAACCGTGTGAGCATGAAAAAAGCTTATTATTTTGACATTACAAACAGACACTCCAATTTTATTTATTGGTATAGAAAAGGCTCAGCTCGTGCTATTTCCAGCCCTGATATTTTGCTAGCTATCCCGGTGGATTAGTAGGTCAATTTACTTTCCATAGTGGAGGAGCCCCGAGCAGTGGGACGTATTTGGGTTGAGATGATGATGATTCTCACAAGGTGCATATGTTAGATCAGGTGAATGACTATTAAATAAGGAAACTCTTGATGAATATTACTGATTTTGTAATGACGTTAAGATGTGGAATTTATACTTTAGGATCTCTGTAATCTATGTGTAATGATGAAGTAAGAATATAATTCACCACGTCCTATCATCCCCGTGGGTGTAATAAAAGAGGAGTAAGGACATAAAACATCTATGAAGTAAAACTTGAAATAAAACCCTGTTTTGACGCGTCTCATCTTTGTGATATAGTGGTGTTAATTTCTCTGTTATTATTGAGGAGGCCTAAGCCCAGCAGTGGGACGTATAGCAGCTGAAATTATAAATCTATGTTGCTACTGTGTTCAAATTGTTATAATAATAGAGATAAAATGAAAGGTGTTAAAATCCGATAGAAATAAACACGCTTATTAACTTTGGTTTGTATTAACAGAATTTTTGAACATGCTTTTTGTTCCAATGATTTCTGATGTTTACGCGAGTATTACACATTTTAAATAAAACTACTTTACGGATTTTATCATGTTAAACATGACCGTGACCATAAATGCTGCAAAGTGTTCGAAACGTCGGGCAATCAAAAATCAAATACAAACGCGATAAAATCCGTAAAGTAGTTGTATTTAAAATGCTTTTTATCACTTTGTAAAAGTTAATTTGAAACTTGCTTACATATCAAGGACCGATAACAATTTAATACTTAAAATAGTCTCTTCGATTATTCTTACAGTAGTAGCGATTTTTTTTAAATAATAGGCTTAGATTTTAACGTTGCCCGATAGATGTCTCTATTTATTTTATTTTTGCATCGCATTTTGACTACGGTTATCTACAAAACCATGCCTTTGGTTTTCATAAATTATCTATTTTATATTTCAAAGATTTCGCATAACATAGTTGCAACGAGAAACAGAATACTCTATCAATCGGAATCAGATAAGTATCGTCTTTGTTCGTAACTTGAATTTTATAATTTGCACCGAAGCGTTTGCGCTTTGTAGAAAGGGTTGCCAGTTATTTATATAACGTTTTTAATATTTAGGTCATATAACAATATTTTCTTGGCTATTTATGTAATCATGTTTCATATTAATATTAATTCCTAGAATAATTACGGAAATTTCATCTGTAACCATAAAATATATTTGTATTTATAAAATAATACTATTTTAAAGTAGTTTATCTAGTATAAATTTTATTTTACTGCTGTACTGTTAAGTGATTTATTCCATCAAAATATTGTATGTAGAATTGTAGAATCTTCGCGTAAACATCAGAAATTGTAATTTTACGCGTATTATCTTTGCGTAAACGCCAGAGATCATTGTTATATATATGACACTGGTGTAACTATCAGAAAAAATATTTTATATGTGTAGTGCTAGCGTAAACATCAGAAATAATTAAATATATATTTAATTAAAGTCTCAAATAATAAACAATAATAGCTATAACAATAATTGTGATTGGTAACGTAGCCCTAGCGTGTCGGCCATCAATCACCTGACCGCTCGGGGCAGGACTCCAGTCCCGACTTGTGCAGATCGTGGCGATAAAGCGATCCGTGTATGATGCGATTATTAATACTTTGCGATTATACGCCCCGAGGTCAACACTGCCAATAGATAATTTTGAACTATACGACAGTTTTAATACTCTTTTGATTATATAATTATTAATGATAGTGTGGAAAATTAACCTGTTTCTTAAATTTAACCCTCCGTATACGAGGTGGGGTATGACATACCCCAGCAGTAAAAAAATCGTTACAATTTTTGAACGAAAAAGGTGTGCAAGTTGGTTTTCTCAGTAGCTGCAAATGTGACGTTGCCGCTCCCATCCGTGCGAAAGAATTAGTCCAGCGTCAGCCAGGAACCGTGTGACACTTGCATAAAGTGCGCTTGGGTATCACACACCCCACATTGTATGGCGCGTGGCCTAAAAGGTAAGTGTAACTACTTTTGATTTTTATTTATTTATATGTTTATTTTGGTTTGCAAGTAATAGTTTAACTAAAACATGTCTCTGTTAGCGGAAGAAGACATATTACGAACACTGATAGGAGAAGACGTTGATTGTGACACTGAGTTAGAACAGGAATGGATGGTGATGCAGATTATATCAGTGCTCAAAACAATACAGATAGTGAATTGGATGCTGATCCGAAGAGAGTATGGATTCAGTCAGTAATGACATTAGGCACGTTTGTAAAAAATGTAATAAGTCTATATGCATGGAACGTATAGATTTTTATTGTCAAAGCTGCGGCAACTTAAGTGATTAAGATCTGATTTTATTATTGTTTGTTTTTACTAAATTGTTAATGTTTAAAACTAGATACATATAAAACTACAGTATAGTTTTATAAATTGAGAAGACTGTGATTGTAATATGTGCCATTTGATTTAAGTACTCAAGAAAAGATTTAACAGTTTATAGTTTGAAGAGAAAGTTAAGTTTGTGTATTTTTATTAATAAAAATCTACTCTAATGTTAAAATAAAATTTGTTTCACTTAAACCAATTTATTATTAGATATATAAATACTTTATTAATATTTAACACTCACAAAATACAATTTGCGGATTCTACCTTTTATAGTTGGGGTACAGCAAACCCCACCTAGTACAGCATGATGAGATTAGTCACCTCGTATACGGAGGGTTAAGTGAATCTAAAATTTTACTCCGTCACCAGATGGAAAGTTAATCATCATCATCATTTCAGGTTATCGCCATCCACTGCTGAACGTAGGCCTCCCTCATGTTACGCCACAAAGTGCGGTCCTGAGCCGCCTGCATCCAACGACGCCGAGCAACTTTCACCCGATCGTTGGTCCACCTAGTGGGAGCGTCCTACATCGCATCGTCCGATACGTGGTTGCCACTCAAGAACCTTTCTTCCCCAGTGGTTGTCGGTTTGACGGGCGATGTGGCCTACCCATTGCCACTTTAGCGTGCTAATTCTTCATGATATGTCGGTTACACCCGTTAATAGTTATAACGAAATTAAAACTCAATTGAAATGCACCTGAACCTGTTAATGGCAGCGACTAGGACAATGATTATCTTATGTGTAGTTTAGGTGTACTAACAGCAAACATTGAGGCTGATGGATGGATGAAAAAAAAACTTGATACGCGTTTAACGCGATAAAATAAGTAAAATAGTTTTATTTATTATATGTAATGCTCACGTAAACATCAGAAATTAATAACGATATTCTTATTCTTAAAAAGATTAAGCCTTATTTATTTTTAAGCATCTTTGTATGTTGGTGTCTCGAGGACGTTTACAGATTTTTGTATATTTGTATTGCGGAAATTTGCGGAGGATTTTCCAAACTTACAATTAATTAACAGACACAAATAACACATTTTTTTAATAATTTATAAGTGTGTTTTTGAATACATTTGAATTGCTACTACTCTCTTATTTATCCTCCTGCTATCACACTAACATTATATTTGTGAAGTTTGTTACTCGTAATTACGCGAAAACTATTCAACAGATTTGTATGAAAATTAGCAAATCACCATTGCATTAGATAACAGTTCACTTTACTTATTTTTAATAAATCAAGCATAATGTTGCATGAATTTCGATGAAATTTCTTCTAGGGAAAGGTAGATTTTAAAGTCGCGGGCAAAAGCTAGTAAGTAATAAAGATAGGTATAGTATTTCATGCATGCTGTAAGAAGGGATTAAAAATAAATAAATTAAAAGAATAAATTTAAAAATAGCTTTTATTTAAATGCCAAGACTATTCAAACGAGTCCAAACCCAATGGTTTTATCTTGTTTAGTGTAGGAATTCCTATGGCCACCTTCCGACGCCATCTTGAGACCAGATTCATGGTACCATATTATTGCATCGTCACCGAATTTACGTAGGTAAACCAAATTTCAACCTAATCCAACGACAGGAAGTGGTTCTAATTTAACTCGCAAGAATTATCCCATACTAACATACTAACAAGGCAAGTTAAATAAAAGCTTTTAAAATACTTATTGAATATTATTCTTCTTTTTCACAGATTAAACTATTGGGCAAGAGTCTCATAAAGTTGAAACAAATTTGCTTACTACGCCACGTTAATATGCAAGAGAACGAAATCTCAAAATAAAACTCATTACAAACTCGTTTGACCAGCATCGCAGGGAAGATCAGCTGGCTGTGATTGTGGAGGAACTTCGAATCCAGCAGTAGGAGATATATAAGGTGAAATGATGATGTTAAATGATGACTATCTCGCAACTTACCTGAAACAAAAATAAAATAAATTGAGTATTCTGCTATTTTTTTATGTGATCAACTGGAATTACTAAGCCTCCATTCTCTGTTTGTAAGTCCGTTCATCTATTTATCAACAGACTTTTCAGGTCATATACATCTCATTATTGGGCTCGAGCCACCTCCACAATAGGAGGGAAATTGACCGACCCACGCTGATCGCGCAGACGTGTTGGTTTAATATTTCACTTCAAGTTTTTCTTCTCTTGCATAGATGTTATGGGAATTAAGTATTTAATCCCTCAGTCGTCTTTTACGACACCCTGGAGATGGTGAATTGCATTCTTATTCCGTCATCATCGGAATATATACATAAAATATAATATAACAAATATCTGTCGACATTATTTTCCTACCACACTAGTGTTAGTTAATCTATGCAAAGCTGTTGATACAGGTAAATATAGATAATACAAAATTAAAGTATATAAATAAACACTGTCTATATGTCTTGTGATTTGAACTTGAACCTGGTGATTTGATTAAAATAACAACGGAAGGTGTCTTAACATTTTCACCCAAGAAGCGTGTTACATATAACGCTTCAAATAAAACAGCTGTAATAATTGCAATATCTTCTTGCCGCGTATACGTCGACGCCGTTAATCAGAATTGCGCCGGCGCATCGCTTCAGATTATACCATAGATCCGTGACGTTTGTGTATGAACACAGTAAAGATAGAATAGCGATTAGCGATAAAGACACTCGAAATTAAAGAGACAGCTAAAACGACACAGATGGCCTAAGTAATGACCTCATCATATTTTCTCTGAGTTTCGGTTCGATTCCTAAGCAGGATAATTGTTTGTTCAATGCGTAATCATTGTTCTGAGTCCAGATATATTTTAAGGGTTTGTTTTTTTTTCATTATCATCTCAGCCCATATAAGTCCCACTGTTGGGCTCGGGCCTCCTCCATAATGGAAGGGTAATTGACCTACTATACCACGCTGGTCAGACGTGTTGGTATAGGGTTTTATTTCGAGTTTTCCTTCTCTTGCATAGATGTTATATGCGTTTTATATCCCTTAGTCGTCTCGTACGATCACCCACGGGTAAGATGAGGGTGGTGAATTGTATTCTTACTCCGTCACCACACGGACGGTTTTTTTTTAACTCGTCGCAATCATCGGTGCCGATCTGACGCTGCCGACTATCGCCAGGGCAATGGTCGGCAACGTCGGGAATTGGGACGCGGTAGCAATCTTCTGCGAGGCAGTGATCTCTCAAAAGGAGGCGGCGGATCGCCTGCGCGAGGAGCGTAGCCTCGATGAGGCGATCCGCCGCCGGCAACTGGCCGAGGCCGCAGGTGACGTGATCGGGGTATTAGTCCGTCACCCGCTGAGAGGCCGACCGCGTGAGGAAAGACCGACGTCCTCCCTGAGGGGGGGGAGGTTGGTCGATGGGAGGGTACACCAAATAAGGGGTATTCCGTCGGGCCGACCACTGATGACAAGTAACCCTGCTCCGGTGGTCGGCCCAACGACGAAGGCAACGTGCATCGGGGGTGGGTTGTGGGTGTGCGTGCTTACGCCCCTCTGACGGAGTGGTGAGAGGAGCGCGCCGACCGCAACCCAGCCCCAAAAAAAAAGGGGTTGGTTTTAGAAGTCTTCTGTATTCAATATCTATCTATAGTCTTTCCGTGTAGTTACCGAGTAAGAATTTAACTCACCACTCCTATCTTGCCCATGGTTGTTGTAAAACAAATGAGAGATATAAAATGCATATAACATATATAACAAGAGAAAGAAAACTTGAAATAAAACCTAAACCTGTCTAACAGATTTTATTTCAGACAGACCTGTGGTACAGTATATTAATTTACCTCCATTATGAAGAAGGTTCAAATCCAAAGGAAGGACACGTACATGAATTGCAATGATGTTGATAATTAAAGTATTGTCTTACAAAAAAAGAAAGAAGACAAGAAAATAAATATTTCTTTAGCGAATAGAAAACTAATCTTATATCTTTAAACGAGCAATTCTTGTAAATATATATATTTTCAGGATCTCGGAAACGGCTCCAACGATTTTGTTGAAACTTGGCATACTAGAGGATTCGGGCCCAAAAAATCGATTTAGCTAGGTTTTATGTATAGAAAATGTTGTTTTGTCAGTGTTTTTGGTAGACAATATAATGACATTAGATTTTAAAAGAATATGAATTCAAATTTTGCCATCAATGTCATGAGTTACGATAGCTCAGTGGCGAAGTAGTCAGGCTTCATTTTATTTTTGACATCGGCGACAAACGGCGTCGGATTGAATCTCGGTGTTATTATTATTCTCTTTTTGTAATTTTTTATATAATTTTCATTATTAATTTTTTTATTTTTTATTAATATATATCTAAATAAATGCCACAAAAATACTCCGAGCGAAGCTCGGTAAACCTGATATTTTAGTGTAAATGAAGATAGTAATTTATCTACAAGAACCCCTATAATACAGCATTGAATGCAAGTAGATACAGAGAATAACATTATTTAAGCACATAAAACGTTTTTTAGCTTTTCTAAATTGTGACGGAGTAGAAATACAATTACATGACTATTTAGCTTTCTCGTGATTTTCGTAAAATATGACTAATGTGTACATAATATCAATACAAATGAAAGATAATTCAAAATAAAACATACCAAACCGTCTGACTGCTGCAACCGCATATTTCTTTTTGGAAAGTAAATTTAAGAAGAAAATAGTTTATGTACGTGTATTTAATTAATAAAATGTAAGTAATGAATTTCAGGGAACAAACTAAAACTATTTATGGCTTAATGGTTAACATTTATTTCTACTGAATACTACTTAAAATATTTTATTCCTACGATAAATATTGTAATAAATTATTTAATCGCTTATCGCTCCTCCTGTGACCAACACATAACCTATATAGGTGCAACGGCCCACCTGCCCAACAAATCAGGAAGTTTTACCCTGTCACAACAGTTACAGACAGCGCGGCCTCAGTTTATATAAGTAATGCGTTTTCAAACTATAAGATTGGTATTAAGAATAGATAGAAATGGAATAACAACCTCTTATTATTAAGTAAAAGTACTATAAAGAAGCCCCGAAGAAATAAGAAAAGATTTAAGTGACACATTGCACGTAACATTATCAATATTCTTGTTTTATCATTCAAGACGGCCATAGTTTCGTTAGATTATATGATTAACTAACAAATATCCACGGTGTCTGCCGTGTAGTCCCAATTCCCGTGGGCATACGGGGATCAAATATAGCCTGAGTTATTATTGGACACCTGTTTGTAAAATATCGTCAATATCGGTCCAGCCGTTTGGCAGTTTACCCGAAACAAACTGACAAACATTTTTAAACACGGTTTTAGGCATAGGTATAAGAGTGATAATAATAATTATTATTATTTCTATGCAAGAGAAAGAAAACTCGAAATAAAATCGTATAGCAACATTTTGAACAGCGTGGTAAATATCTTATATATAAATTTCTTGTGTACGTCTGTATGTCTCTGAACTTCTAAACAGCTGGACCGATGTTGTTGAAATTTTTTTGTGCATGTTCAACGGAATTCGAGAATGGTTTAGATTCACAACTGGACCCGGTAGGTGGCGCTATTTGGGCAGGACAATAACATAACTTTAGAACGACTTTACTGATTTCTTCCATTTTTTTTAAGTTTTCTAATACTTTGCAAAGACTTTGACGAAAAAAAAAATAAGAACGTAGCGTAGAACATTAGAGAATTGCAGAAAACTTATGTAAACTGTGTACAGGACAACGTCTGTCGGGTCAGCTAGTATTTTGTAAATCTATCCCTATTTGTACACGTCTGACCAGCGTGAAATAGAAGGTAATTAGGTGTAGAGGAGGCCTAAGCCCAGCGGTGGTACTTATGAGTATATAAGCTGAGATGTTAAGCTGTCGTAAATAGTTAATTATTTTGTTTAGGAATCGAAACCTCGAAACGAATCGAAACTTAGGTCTCTGTCTAGATCATGTTCCCTTCAATATACGAATAAGTGGCGCGATCACTGAAGTCGATGAACTCTGCACTGGTGGTCAGCCCAACGACGAAGGCGACGTGCTATATGGGTGGGTAATGGGTGTGCGTACTTACATCCCTCTGTCGCCCCGGACGGAGTCGGGCGAGGAATGCGCCGACCGTAACCTACACCCAAAAAAAAAAAACCGTATAATTGAATTGTTTTTGATTGATCAATATCATCACATGTCAATCAATCAGTTTGTTTGTACTTATCGTTAGGTTATTTCCATCACTGGCCCCTTGTCATCTGTAATGCTGATCGATACGATATCAATTGGCCGATCGATTTCTTAATGATTCCTCAAGCATGATATAACAATGATTGCACTGATAGCGTAATGGTTACTATTCGGTTGGTTAAGAGTTCTAATCCCACGTAGGACAACACTTTGTGCGATCTGCATATCGCTATTCTGAGTTTATATGTAATTTGTGTACATTATATTTGTAAACTCCCCCGAAATTCAGGGACTATTTCCTTCATCATTCATCATCATCATTTCAGCTTCTCGCCGTCCACTGCTGGAGGTAGGCCTCCCTTATGTTACGCCACAAAGTGCGGTTCTGTGCTGCCTGCATCCAACGATGCCCAGTAACTTTCACAAGGTCGTAGGTCCACCTAGTTGCATCCTATACTGCGTCGTCCGATACGTGGTCGCCACTCGAGAACCTTCCTTCCCCAGTGGTTGTCGGTTCGTCGAGCGATGTGGCCTGCCCATTGCCACTTCAGCGAGCTAATTCTTCGTGCTATGTCGGTTACACCCGTTTTTCTGGGGATTTCCGTATTCCGGATTCTATCTCGCAGAGAAATCCCGAGCACAGCCTGCTCTATAGCACGCTGAGCGACTTTGAGCCTTGTTATAAGGCCTACATTTTGGGATCACGTTTCCGTGCCGTAAGTCATCACTGGTAACACACACTGGTCATAGACCTGTGTCTTCAGACACTGAAGTATGTTGGATGAGAAGATCCTTTTAAGTTTCCTGAACGCTGCCCAACCGAGTTGGATTCGTCGGCTAATCTCTTTCTCGATATTGGATCTACCTAACTGGACTGTTTGTCCTAGGTAAACATAATGATCGACAACTTCGAGAATCGCATTGCCAACTAGGACCGGCATTTGACATGACTTTCGTCTTGTCCATGTTCATTCGTAAACCCACTAGTTGGGATACCCTGTTGAGATCGTTGAGCATGGTGCTAAGGTCCTCCTATTTCCTAGGTTCTTCAATAATTTTGAACAAAAAAAAACCCCTTCAACCGCTTTCTCAAGGATGCCACTGTCAAAACTGGACCAAATGATTAAAAAAAATTACAGAAGAAGTATCAAAATCGGTTCACCCAGTCGAAACTTCTAAGATTAGAATCATAAATAATTCAGTTGAATTGAGAACTATATTGTTTTTTAAAGTCGGTTAAACAATATCATAAAAAGCTCAAAGTCTATGCTTGGTATTTCTCTAGGTGATAAAATCCGGAACACGGAAATCTGTAGAAGAACGGGTGTTACCGACATAGCCCGCAGAATTAGCACATTGAAATGGCAGGCCACATCGCTCGTCGAATTGACAACCGTTGGGGACAGAAAGGTTCTTGAGTGGCGACCACGAATCAGATGACTATTAACGACATTCCCAAAGTCGCAGGGAATCGTTGGATCCAAATGGCGCAGGACTATTCCGAGTGGCATTCTCGTAGCGAGGCCTATGTCCAACAATGGACGTCTGTAGGCTGATAGACGGATGGATGAAACAGAATCAGTTGCTAGCAAAATAATAAAGCATATGGTTGCGTATAAATAAGTGGCTTAAAAAGTAAAAGCTGTAACCCTAGATATTCAAGAGCAAAAAAATATTTATTACACAAAATAATGAAATGTCTAATTTACGATTCCAGATACAAGTAAAGATTAAATATGGCCTTCCATTACTTTATAGAGGCAATACTTTAAATATAGCAATATGATTAGTCTCTAAAATATAAGATAAACGACATAAACCCTCCTAAAATCCCTTCCTTAACTCTTAAAATTATTGTACACACTAGACATTTTACGAGCGGCCACACACCGAACAGTGCTTTCGTTCGAGAATCAAACCCTTGCCCACCTACAACATATGTTTACAACGAGAACGTGGCGATATATTTACAATCAAATTGTCGACCGATCATCGTGTAGGACTCCTACGCTAAACAACAAATTACCATTTAAATACACAAATATCACCCGTATCTCTTACATGATAAGGTACAATGTAACTGTAAAATAAATATTGTAATCTAAGTGAGTAATTTGCGACCTCTTCGCACTTATATGCGCCTGGTACTCGGATGTCGATTCACAGATATAAAATATTGATAAAATATATTTACAAATTTATTTTCACGATGACTATTTAATATTTAAATTGTTTATTCATATGTCATAAATAATATATATAATTAGTTGTGTATTTCCTCGATTATATTCATAATCATCATCATCACAGCTCATATACGTCCTACTGTTGGGCTCGAGCCTACTCCACCATGGGAGTGAAATTGAGTTACTACACGCTGGTCAAACGTGTTGGTATAGGGTTTTATTTCGAGTTTCCCTTCTCTTGCGTAGATGTTATATGCATATTATATCCCTTAGTCGTCTTTTAAGATATCCCTGAGCAAGAAAGTGGGTAGTGAATTGTATTCTTACTTCGTCTCCACACAGAGATTATTTTTAAATCTCTTTAGAAAATCCTTGCGTTTATAAATTATTTGAAAAATTAAGCTACTATGTCTGTCAATACATCAATCCTGGAAAAGCCTCATCAAGAAATAGTATTAACGACAAACACGCGTTAGGCGCAGGTTAGCGATTCCAACTCTTATAAATTTGCCAGGAAAGTCGTCGTCATCCGACTTTTGAAGAACACAATGTATTTTAATCCTGCTTATCATACAAGAAGTTTCTAGTGCAATCGTTATTATCGTCAGACGAAAAGCAGCCTACTACGCCATACTGGCCACGAGGATTAATATAGCAAGTATTCTAAGTTATTATTTATTTCATACAGCAAAATTATTTATTAATAACACTTAATCTCTGGCGAAATTCGCCAGAAGGAAGGCTGTGATGACATACAATATACTTCATCTATTATACTACACGGCAAATAAAACAACCTTTATAAGATTAATTATTTTGCCGCAAAATAACAAGCGCATATAAAATTGAAAAAAAAAACTTATCGATTTTACCGAAATAAAAAGGATCCAAATGCCAAATTTCTTCCAAATCTGTTTAACCTTTCTGCCGTGATTAAGTAGCAAATATTTGCCTATTCAAACTATCGAAATAATTATAGGGGTAAAGAATTCTACATGATAACAATTTGCAGAATTCATCACGGCATAATAGAGCGTCATGTCGTTTTCCGTCACGGCATACGTGCACCTACGAAGAGAAGTAACATAAAAAAAATATAAAAATATCGACCTCAAATACACAAACGACTTTAAACAGAACTGACCTATCCCAGCAAGGTTGACGCAGCGATGTGGGCGGATAACATATCAACTTGCCTTAAATGTATTCTAGATATGTAAGTACATTAAGTAATACATTATACAGATAACAACTTTTATATTAGGCTTTTAATAGCTGATAAGTTTGCTATATCCAATATAATTAGATACACTAGTAGTAGGGACACTGCGTATAGTTTTTCTTTCGGGTCATAAAAGATCCGTTTCGAATGGGTTATTATCACAATATCAATATAAAAATTCCTCTAATCTATACATGTATACAAATAAATACAATTGAAATGTCTGTTTGTATTGTCAGAATAATGAGACGAGAAAAATTTCCGTGCGTGCAAGGCGCTTTTGCCATACCCACTATTGTAACGAAACCTAAAGCTCTCAAATAGGTCCATTAAGCTCTGTTCAGTCCGTGGTGCTGTACCGCTGCGTTTCACATATAAGTACAAATTCTTATTTACTAGCTTTTTAGCCAACTTTGCTTCATGTCTCCCGCTTTGCATAGAAGGAAAGTGGAATCTTTCCAACTCCTCCTGTTTTTCTTTTCCAATTAAATTTATTGCGGGTCGCAAGACAATAATAAGCGTTGCCCGGGACTTCCTGAGGGTCAAACATCGGTGTCTTATACGGAGACCTTTGTGGATCCTGGCTTACAGGAGTTACAGTGCTGGGAATGTGTGGTGGGATTAGTCCCAAAGAAAAAGGGGGCATCCCAAAAAATAATGGGTTTTTTTCATGTTGATACGGTTATTTGTACAATACTTAATTAAGCCTAAGACCTGGTTTTTAAGAATTTTTGCCTGTCTGTCTGTTTGTTTTGGATAATCTTCAAAACGGCTAAACCAATTTGGCTAATATTTTACTACCAGGTAACTGTCTATATAAGGAGTAACTTTGGCTATATTTTATCCCGATATTCTCACGGCAACGGGAATTACGCGGGTAAAGCGACTGAAACCTAAGCGAAGCGAGGGCGGGTTACTAGTATAAAAGAAATGCACATAACTCTAAACAATAATAAATGCACATCATCAAGATCCTCTCTAACTCTCTGTCTCTCTGGGTAGGCTGCGGTCAGCGGGCTCCTTGCACCACTCCGTCTGGGGCGACGGATGGGCGTAAGCACGCACACCTGCAACCCACCCGAACACCACGTCGCCTTCGTCGTTGGGCCGATCACCGAAGCAGAGTTACTTGTCATCAGTGGTCGGCCCGACGGAATACCCCCTATTTGGGGTATCCTCCCATCGACCGACGTCCCCCCCTCGGGGAGGACGTCGGTCTCTCCTCACACGTTCGGCCTCTCGGCGGGTGACGGACTAATCCATATATATATATTGTATCCCTTAGTCTTGGGCGTGAATTTCACCTATTACATTATGTTGGTCAGACGTATTGGCATACGTTTTATTTCAAGTTTTCCTTCACTTGTATCGATGTTATCTGCATATTACATCCTTTAGTCGTCTACGCCTACACGGGCTAGAGAGTGGGTGGTTAGTTACATTCTTACTCCGTCACCACACGGACTGTCTGATTAACAGCAATTTGTTATTGCGTTTCATAAGAGTGGTAGGACCACACTATCGACAGTTATCTGTCTACAGCCGCGGGCCGGTCCGTCCGGGGTAGTACCATGCTCTCGCAGAAAATTGACGTCTGAGTAGTAACAATTTGTTACTGCGCTTCGTTCGGTGAGCGAGAGAGCCGGAAGCCCACTTTCTGAGGGTGATTGCGTGTGGAGGGTTTTGGTGGTGTCCTTGGTATCACCGAGCCTCAATGCACGCATTCACACTCCCTTCGCTTTCTTCGCGGTAGGCGGCGGCCTTGTAAAGGTCCATGAGCGGCAGCAACACTTACCACCAGGTGTACTGTTTGCTCGTTTGCCAACGTTTGCAATAAAAAAAAAAATATGGTGCCTCTGATACTGCCAGAAATCCACGAGCTCTTTATCAAAGACCAATACTCCAAGTATACTTTAAAACTTCATACTAACTGATCCAATTATCTGTCAAACCCTTATACAAACACATAGCGCAAATTTATGAAGAAGTTATGAGCAAAAATGATACACTACGTATAGGGGACGTCTGATGTGACACGTGATTGCCTGTCCGTCCGTCCATCTGTTCAGACGAGTGTATTAACATTGCGTGCTCGCCTTGATTTTGGTTAATTTCTAATAATATTATTATATCTCATCGCTCGTTGGTGGATATTTTCACCAAGTATTACCAATTATATGTATAAAGCTTGTAGTCAATCAACAGGTTATAAGCTCGCATCGAATTTCGCCGCGAACAGTTTGAGAAGATAGAACTGGACCAGAGATTAGAACTTGTTGAAAAATAAGGTACATACGTAAATAATATTATTACAAGAACAGCAAAGACTTAGAACAAAAGGCCAGCTTTCGAAAATCTAACCTATCTAGAGGGAGAACATACGTCATTTTCCGTGAAATAACATGTAAGAGTAGCAGTGCCTAATAATATACAACAGTAGTAGATATACATATAAGTTGAAGAAGTCAAAAATATAATCGTTAAAATATCGATAAAAAGAAATCAACAAATCATTTCCGTGTGGTGACGGAGTAAGCATACAATTCACCGCCCCCTCTCTTAGGCGTGGGTATCGAAAGGACGATTAAGGGATTAAATAAATAAATATTCATATAAGATCTATGCAAGAGAAAGAAAACTCGAGATAAAACCCAGCGCAGCAACATGTGTTTACCAGTATCGTATAGCAGGTCAATTTCCCTCTTATTTTGAAGGTAGCTCGAGGCCAACAGTGGGACATGTTAAGTTGAAATGATGATGAATAAATAACAAAATTAACAGATGACGTAGTAGTTAATAACCTACCGTGCCAATGTCATGGGTTCGAATCCAATGCAGAATAACACTCTGTGCGATCCACAAATTGTTGTTTCGAGTCTGGATGTAATTTGTGTCTGTTAATTATATGTTTATAAAGACCCCAATACAAGGATTATTACCTTAGCGCATGGTGGTGCGCAAAAAACAAAAGAAAAAAAGAAACTAAGAAACTGCAAACTATATAATATCCATACTAATATTATAAATGCGAAAGTAAGGATGTTTGTTTGTTTGTTTGTAACGCTTTCACGCTTAAACCACCGAACCGATTTCAAAAATTCTTTCACCAATGGAAAGCTATAATATCAGGGAGTAACATAGGTTATATTTTATCCCGGTAATCCCACAGGAACGGGAACTACCCGGGTTTAAGCGACTAAAACCGAAGCGAAGCGAGGGCGGGTTGCTAGTTTTAAATAAAACTGCTATTGCCCGACGTTTCGAACACTTTGCAGCGTTCATGGTCACGGACAGACTAAAATGTCTTACGTCTAACAAGTCATCGTTAATACAGACACGTCGGGCAATCAAAAATCAAATACAAACGCGATAAAATCAGTAGTTTTATTTAAAATGTGTAATAGGTGCATTATTTAACATTTTACATCGTAACAACCAGATGCATGAAGAGTGAAGACTGTGTTCAAAATTGAGTAAAGATATGACGCATATATTCGCAAACATAATTTTATTCCCTTAACGCACAGTGCCCTCATTGCTAATTAATTATAATAACATTGCCGCACCGGATATATCCCTATGTCATCCATCACACGTCAACCTCACATCACTAATTACATACACCTCACAAAACCATATTAAAACGATGCAGTATATTTTAAATTTATAATAATAACATGTGCATGAAAATAAAGCGAAATCTTCGCTAAAATGCAATGGTGATTCAAAGGAAATGCAAGCGTACAATACTTGTTATAGAGAGATATATTGCTTGGTTATGTCATGTCGCTTGACGCACTTAGGAACGAATGCACGAACTCGGTTCGCGCATTAAGTCTCCAGTCACTCTCAATCACTCAAGCTGTCCGGCCGTCACTCATAAGCAAGACGAACGGGGGAATGTCGGTGGCCTCCTTTGAACCCCCCCTCCCTATCTCCCTGTAGGTGGACGGGGAGATGGTCAGCTCTTGAAGACAATTTACTGTACAAGTCGACTCCACCGTCTGGGATTCGTACGCTGATGAAATTTATTTGGAGCAACTTGTGTTGCGAGTTTCCTTCTGTTATGGGATTTCCATAGCAACCGTTGGAACTTATATTTTTATGGACTTTTGTCCGGGGAAATGGGAATATATGCTCTCTGGTTCCGTTACGAATGAACGTAGTTTGTGATATTATAAAACAGTCTAGTCTTTGTTTGGATAACTGTTTTAATTTAATAGGTTTTATGACTTTGTATTATTTTTGTGTTGGCTTAGAGACATCGCGTTTATTAATAATTACGTTTCGTACTATAGTCAATAAATATATATCGTAAAATGTGAATGCGCGATGAAATACTTTTGAGTGAAATTTACGAATAAATCTAAGCTAGCATGACATAAAAATAATTCAGAAGTTTTAGCAAAATGAAGACATGGTTAAATGTTTTAAAACGTTAATCATTTTATTTTAAATTATTTTGTGGGCAATTCATAATACGGAAAATAGAGATTTCGCCTAGAGAATCTTTAGTAGCGTATCGGTCACTCTACTATAAATAAAAATAGACAGATGCATTTTAAATTTAAGCGTAAAATAAACTTGAAAAATAGATGGAAAAATAAACAGTTTGTTATTGGCACTTTTCACTTAGTATCAATAAGTGATGACCAAAACCAAGTAAGAAAACTGCGAATTTAATAGATATACAAAAGTTGAAAACAGTAAGTAAATAAGGCGAACAAAGCAGGGTCTCAAACGGTAAGTTAACATCATTATCGGCGAGGCACGCGGGCGGCGGGCCCCGCTACGGGCCAGAGGGCCCCCAGCACAGTAGGTGGGGGCCAGGCGACACACGTCGCTCAACTGTCTCGCACAGACGGACGTCTTTGTCCACCGACGCTTTATTTACTCGTCGTGTTGACTAGCGCCTAGAAGCGACAAGCGTTTGAAAACATTTTTTGACCTCTCACTAATTAGGGCGGACCGGTTTTGAAATGAATTAGGCTCCTCTATATTTGATGCTTTTGATGTAAACGGAATAAATTTGTATGTCAAAAAATATGTTATTATAAATATTTCACTAAGTTATTTATGTTTTTATAACTTGGATATTTTTTTTTAAGTAACGTTCGGTTCGTTGCTTTAATAGGTCTTAATTTTTCTTTCTTTCAATAACATAAAACAAATTAGACATGTCTCTTGAGAAATAAATATGCTATTAAATTTAGAAAAAACAGCACTGCTGGTCTTTTTTTGGCCATGATGTGGTCCGAACGCGTGAGAAAAGGGTGGCGTCCCCAAGCCCATTTACGCTTATCATCGATTCTGCTTCCTTGACATCGATGAGCAGCCTGTCCCCGTAACCATTTAGGCTGATCATCAGTGCCGATTCCCGTACATCCTTCACCAGGTGGGCGATAGGTGTCTGATCATTCTGATCATGTCTAATCTCATGCCACTTTACTATATTCCAGATCAATCCATCAGGTTATTAACATCCATTATGGTGGCTAATGATTGAATTGCCACGATTTCAGATATTTGGCGATTACAGTTGGTATTATTAGTAACAGGAGAATGTTGCTTCCCACGCTCCGTAGCCATCTACGTCTCCATAATAATATTAAAAGCTTCATCATCATCACAGCTCATATACTGCTGGGCTTGAGCTTCCATTACGATTGAAGGCAATTGACCTACTATATCACACTGGACAGACGTGTTGGAATAAGGTTTTTCTTGGAGTTTTCCCTCTCTCAGTAACGTTATCAGCATATTATATCCCTTAGTCGTCTTTTATTACCCTCATGGCAAAGAGAAAGGATGGTAAATTCTATGCCTACTTACTTCGTCACACAAAAAAAGACCTCCAAAAACCCATATTTACAGTGAAATTATTAATATAGAATTTCTCTTAAATAAGTTAATAAACAATGTACATTTTTTTTCTTTAATTCTACGATTGTATACATAAACACACGCACACAGAAAACACGTGACAGGCACACTCGCACACACATACACACAAATCTGTCTAGCGCTGATTCAATCAAACTTGACGGAACAAAGTCGATGTGGGTCGGACACTGCGAATCATCGATTTTTTCTACCCCCTCCTCGTTATGAATAACTAGGTAATTCAGGTACTTGATTGACATACTTGATAACATTATAAATTTCTGCTCTGGTGTTAAACAGTATGGCGTTGCTTATTGACAAAACCCTTCTTTAAAGACATCTTGGGTTAAGTAAAACAGTGAGATTTAAATGGGTTAAATCAAAAATTATAAATAAATATAAAATACTAGCTGACCCAACAGAAGTTGTTCTGTTCAAATAAAATAAAAGGAGTTTTCAGCAGTGCCACCTACCGGATCCAATTGTGAATGTAAATCATTCTTGAATCCCCTCAAAGATACCTACACAAAAAATTTCATCAACATCCGTCCAGCTGTTTAGGAGGAGTTCAGTGACATACACACGTAGGTACACAAGAAATTTATATATAAAGACTAGCTGAACCAACAGACGTTGTTCTGTTTAAATAAGCGCCACCTACCGGGTCCAACGGTGAATCTAAATCATTCTCAAATCCCCTTGAACATGCACAAAAAATTTCATCAACATCGGATCAGCCGTTTAGGAGGAGTTCAGTGACAAACACACGTACACAAGAAATTTATATATAAAGATAAAGAAGAAGATGATATAAAATGCGTAAAAATAATTTTATTTCAAAAGACTGCTATTGCTCTAGCAGCCTGTCTGGATAATTGCAGACTACCAGAGATGGTAAGACATTGTTATCTCGTCGAGATGAGACGACTTGTCTTGCGTTGTGCAAAAATAAGATTGTTAGAATTTTCTGAATGTTTCTTGGATTTTGACTCTCGCCGGCCAGTTGGAGGTAATAAACAGACTTAGGTACCACCGCAAAATATTGTATCAAAATGTAGGTGCATCATACCTACTACTAAAGGAGGGGGACGCCCTGCTGGGCACGAGTCTGCTCAACAATAGGAGGAAAATTGACCTACTATACCACGTAGGTCAGGAATGTTGGTATAGGGTTTTATTTCAAGTTTTCCTTTTGTAGCGACGATTAAGGGATTAAATATAACACCTATTGTTATATTTATATTTAATCCCTTATCGTCTTTTACGACACTCCCGGGCAAGATAGGGGGTGGTGAATTGTATTCTAGCTCCGCCATCACTCGGAGTGGTATAACGTAGAACAGGTTATAATTGCCAATTATAAATATTTTATTTATAAAAGATAGTAATCAAATCCTTACTAATATTATAAATGCGAAAGTAACTCTGTCTGTCTGTCTGTCTGTCTGTCTGTCTGTCTGTCTGTCTGTCTGTCTGCTACGCTTTCACGTCTAAACCACTGGACCGATTTTGATGAAATTTGGTACAGAGATGGACTAAAGCTTGAGAAAGGACATAGGCTACTTTTTATCGCGAAAAAATGGGTACAAGGGGTTGAAATAGGGGATGACATTTTGTATGGAAATTCGTCATTTTCGATGATAGAACCACGAATCTTTGTATTAAGACACCTAATAATAAATAAATAAATATTTGTTCAAGCGTTTTGGAAATTTCATTTACATGGGGATGAAATTCAACCCCTAAAATACCAAAAAGCATACAGCCGAAACCACTGGGCCTAGAAACGTATTTTTTTTACACCATCGTATTTCTTGGGGTGCACGAGCACTAGCAAAGGATTTTTGGAAATTCACCCCCTTAAGGGGGTGAAAAACATATAGTCTTTCACGTCTAAACCGATTTTGATGAAATTCGGTACAGAGATGGACTAAAGCTTCAGAAAGGATATAGACTACTTTTTATCGCAAAAAAATGTGTATAAGGGGTTGAAATAGGGGATGACATTTTGTATGGAAATTCGTCATTTTCGATGATCGAACCACGAATCTTTGTATTGAGGCACCTAATAATAAATACTCGCTCAAGCGTTTTGGAAATTCCATTTACATGGGGATGAAATTCAACCCCTAAAATACCAAAAAGCAAACAGCCGAAACCACTGGACCTAGAAACGTATTTTTTTTTACACCATCGTATTTCTTGGGGTGCACGAGCACTAGCAAAAGGATTTTTGGAAATTCACCCCCTTAAGGGGGTGAAAAACATATAGTCTTCCGCGTCTAAACCGATTTTGATGAAATTTGGTACAGAGATGGACTAAAGTTTGAAAAAGGATATAGGCTACTTTTTATTGCGAAAAAATGGGTATAAGGGGTTGAAATAGGGGATGATATTTTGTATGGAAATTCGTCATTTTCGATGATAGAACCACGAATCTTTGTATTGAGGCACCTAATAATAAATAAATAAATATTCGCTCAAGCGTTTTGGAAATTCCATTTACATGGGTATGAAATTCAAACCCTAAAATACCAAAAAGCATACAGCCGAAACCACTGGGCCTGGAAACGTATTTTTTTTTTACACCATCGTATTTCTTGGGGTGCCCGGACGGAGTGGTGCGAGGAGCGCGCCAACCGCAGCCCAACCCAAAAAAAAGGGGGTTGAAAAGCATATAGCCTTTCACGTCGAAACCACTTAACCGATTTTGATGAAATGTGGTACAGAGATGAACTAAAGCTTGAGAAAGGATATAAGGCTCCTTTATATCGCGAAAAAATAGGTATAAGGGGTTGAAATAGGGGAAAGTATTTTCTTTTTACGTCGTCTTATTTCTTGGGGTACACGAGCACTAGCAAAGGATTTTTGGAAAATCACTCCCTTAAGTGGGTGAAAAGCGTATAGATGAAACTCTTGGAGCTAGGAACGTAAAACTTTCTATGCAATTCTCTTTCTTTTGTTGTAAGTGAGCTCTAAGAAATTATTTTATTAAAATCAACTCCTAAAGGGGTGCAAAATATATAGCCGAAATCACCTAGAAACATGGAATTTTGTATAGTTTCCTTTCTTGGGGAAAGAGATTTTTGCAATTTTAGCCCTAAGGGGGTGAAAAGTGTTTAACCGAAATCACTGAGCCTAGGAAGGATCATTTTAATACACGGTCGGCTTTCTTGGATTACCCCCAGATTTTCTTAGTGCTCACTTACCAAGCACTATGAAACAATTTTTGGCAAGGATAAGCGAGCTCTAACAAAGAATTTTTGGAAATTCAACCCCTAAGAGGGTGAAAGTGTATAGCCAATGATATCGGGCCTAAGAATGTGAAATTTTGTATACCGATCGGTTATTTGGGGTAAGCACTCACTAAGAAACAATTTTGGGCTGCCCCAAAAGGATAAAACACATAAGACACCCAGCCAATGATATATCATCATTATCTTGCTCTTATCCTAATTACTTTGGATCGACGCGATATGTAGGTACTCTTCTGCCATCGTAGATATATTGCAAAGGTTCTAGCAACATTTTATGACCTGGCGCACGACATTGTTGGCCAGACGGCATCACCGGTCCAGGTCGATGTAAATCTTTGTCTTAGTAGTATTTTGCGATACCCACGAACAATGAAAGCGTGGTAATATTTCTAGCAGCTACCAGACAGTAAGTTACAATCAAGATATTATTCCAATTTTCTATCTCTACAAATAAATAAATTTGAAGCGTCTGTTTGTCTATCAAAATAATAGGTTTTATTTATGCTCACACAATACGGTCCAAATGTTTTTGTCTGTCTGTCTATTCGTTACAGGTAATCTTCAAAATGGCTGGACCGATATTGATTATATTTTACCATCAGGTCTACCAGTCGTACATAAGGAATAACTTAGACTATATTTTATCCCAGGTTATATTTTATCCCGGTGTGGCTGAATTAAGTCGATTTTAAAATTATTTCACTAATGGAAAGCT
Source organism: Lymantria dispar (assembly GCA_032191425.1). Lineage (NCBI taxonomy): Eukaryota > Metazoa > Arthropoda > Insecta > Lepidoptera > Erebidae > Lymantria > Lymantria dispar. The sequence goes on along the minus strand of CM063444.1, from coordinate 2,228,270 downwards.
ATTTTTAAGCGAGTAACATATTTAAGCTATTTTTATCCAGATATTCCTACGGGATCGGGTACAATGTCGATGAAATCACGGGAATTTAATGGTTTTAAAAATTAATTCACTATTGAAAAGCTATATTATCAGTGAAAGGCTATTTTCATTCCGGTATTTGCCCAGGAACGAGAACTATACCGGGGGATGTCGAGCAATTTTTAAAATTCTTTCACCAATGGAAAGCTACCTATGTTGTCAGCGAGTAACATAGGCAATATATATCTCTGATATTTCTGGGATTTATATTTTTTTTTTTTTTGGTATGTGTGTAAATTTATAATATCAGCGAGTAACATAGGCATTTTTTGTCTCGGTATTGGCATGGGAATTTCTACGTGAATGAAACTGCGGGTGTTTGATTGATATAATTTTTTTTTTTCACCAATGGAAAAGTACGTTATCAGAGACTAAAGAAAGGTGATAGTGAAAGATGATAAATATGTTATCATCGTATTTGCACGACAATCTGAACTATAAGGCTGGAAGTAATATTCAAATGCGAAAGTTTGTGAAGATATTTGGATGTTTGTTACTTAATCACGCTTAAACTGTTGAGGAGATTTAGATGAAAATTGACACGTAGATAGAGTATTTCTTAAATTAAGAAATGTAATACTCTTTATGCCGATAATATTCTTTGCGATAATAGTTCAATATGCAAGCAAATTTTTACGCGGGCGAAGCCGCGGGCAAAAGCTAGTACTATGATAAAACAATTTAATATGCAGCATTCAAGAGATCATTTCATATCAAACCGCCTTTATCTAAAAAGAGCCTGCATGACTGCACTCAATCACACCCAAGACACACCACTGAACCCTCTCCTACTTAATTGACGGGCCACTCCATCAAAACAACCTTAAACATTTCAACAATCTTATTAGCCAACAATCACATAAACGAATTTTAACTTTATTGTCCAAGGAATAGATTTCAACGCACGAGCAAAATAAAAAATTGCAGACAATTTGCATTGGACTGCAAAATGTTTTACCGTAGATCCAGGCAATTATAGTCACTATTTCTATTATAGATTAGATTCATATTAATATTGAGATATCTATCTGACGTCTAGAAATCAAATGTCAGAGTTGAAATGTCAAATAAATGACAATTGACAAGAATTGTCGAAGAAAAATTGTATGACTAACATAAAAATGTTGAAATGGACGAAACAGGTATCTAAAACAGACTTTGTTATTTCGATCTGTGATTCATTGTGACATTATCGACTATAAATTATTGTTTTCTTTTTTATATTTAATACTTGAAATATTGTGTTTTTATTTCTGACGAATGAATTATGTGTCAAATACAAGTTTCCTTTAATGGAATGGTCACGTTTGTCTGACGAATTAAATTATTCCATACATGGGAAGCGTTTAAAAAATAAAAAAATCATTTGCTTGTAATATAAACAGCCGTCCGATGGCGTAGTGGTGTAAGCTTCGGATCAATGCCGAGTACTATAGGTTCGACTGGCAAGTAGGACAATCTTTTATGCGATTTTTACCTGACAATTATTTTTATATAATCACCATTACATGCAGTAAAAATGTATTTCTAAAAAAATTATCCTTTAGAACTACCTACTATAAAATAGTTTTATTAAAAAAAGGCTGCATGCAATCTTTAGGAAATTTAACCATTTGGTCATATTAAACATCTGATGTCTCCCACGTGCTGTTGACCATCGACCATTTTTACATCTCCAACGGAGACATAGGAGGTGGTATTTTTAAAACGGCAGAAATTCCAACACCATTTTGCCGCTTTCATTCGCTATACTAGTTTTATGTGTATATTAAATAGGGTGGCGTATGGCGATTGGTCTTCTACAAAAAGGATCATGTTGCATGCATATTATAATCCTTTAGTCGTCTTTTACGACACCCACGAGCGAGAAAAGGGGTGAATTGTTTTCTTACTCCGTCACCACACGGCAACTCTCTCAAATTCAATGAAGATATATTCATTTAAGAATTGAATAAGAAAGTTCTTGATTTAACAAATCATTCGCAAACATAACACAAATCACTTAAATACGAAACCGCACGGAATCAATCTATCAATCAATAAATCGTGCTAAAGATTGAGATATTCCACTGGGGGGGGGCAGACGTGGGGGTGGTCTCTAAGGCCCCCTCCCACACTAGGAGGTAGGGGGGGACTGTTTACCGCGCCCGTGACGGATATATCCCTCGCAGACAGCCGTCAGTCATTCACGATATGATGAGAATTAATATTTCACGAGATATTACGCCGCTCGATGAGTCTTGATATTTGCCTATTAAGATAAGAAAGCATATATATTTGGTACTTTAGAATATTATACGAAATTTATCTATGCAAATAAATGAAATTGATCTCTTTTAGTATATAACATTTATTTAAGTTATATATATGATAATATTAGCGAATTCTTGCCATTAGGTTTAGCCAGTAATGCCCATTCCCGAGAGAATATTGAAAGAATTTATAATTTAAATTATGATAGGTATACGAAGTGAATTAATAAAATGCTGTTTTGACTAAACTTGCATTGCCAGATAGCTTTAGTCAAAAAGAGATCTGCGCAAAAAATATATTTCCTATGAGCCATTGCTATTAAAATGTTTATAGATTATTTTTGAAGCAGCGTAATTAAGTGTATTTACTTTTATCCATGTCTCAGCTCATTGCTGCACCCAAGCACAATAGGAAAGCAATTTGCTAATTTAATTTGCTAAATTAAAAGTAACAACTTTTGCTCTATCACCGCCCAAAAAGCTATTTACTTTATTGATTACCATTTTAAAACCTTTTTTGGGCAGGCTATAGTCTTGATATATGCTGTTCATTCCGTCCGGGACAACGAAAAGGTGACACGTGGCTCCATAATCCACCGCAATATGGTGGGTTATGGGGTCGCCGTCAAACAGCATTGGGCCAACCAATCCTAGGTACCGTATACTTGACATTCATGGCCAGTTCGAGGTCCATTAAATGGAGTACAAATAATAAATACCAACGTTAAAGAATACAAAGTAATATGTTGATCAAAACAACGATCTACACAGATATTTCCACGTATTATAAGAATACATTATAACACAGAAGCTTTTATAATGGAAAATAATATAATCGATAAGTACCAAAGCGAAAAAAAAACAAAATACATCACAAAGTTGTAAGTAGAAATGTGTAAACAGCTAGGAAATCAATCAAGTCGGACTTGCAACCTCCCCACTCCCGCAAGGGGTGGGTGTGGGGGTGGCCCTGTCGCGGTCCCCTTGACCTGTGCAACGGACGCCTGACAGCGGACTGATGGCTTTCACGGCGGGACACTTGCAACATGTCGAACTAAATTATTTACTTTTTGTATTATTGACTTCAAATTTATATACTAAACTTCCAGATTGATATTGCGCGGTCTTTAAACTTTTGAGTATCAATTTCGCCTACTGTAATGTAATTTTCTAGAAAGCATAATACATTGTATATTCCAAGAAAATGAAAAGAAAATCGAATCATCATCATCATCTCAGTACATAATGTACTAATGCTGGACTCGAGCCTTCTCCTACTAAGAAAAAGAATGGATGGAAACGGGTTGATATATAGTTTTATTTTTAATTCTCTTTCGCTTGCCATTGTTATTGAGGTTATATAAATTAAAATTAACTAAATAGAAAGGTGTTAATGGTAATCATATTAGCTAATGGTTTTCTAAAAATGGAAGGTTATAAAATTTTGCTAATTTCATTCTAGTCAACTAGTGCACCTTTGGTCAACTTTTTTATCAGACCCGAATAAATATGGTTGGGAATAGAATCCAAATGTTTTTTAAATAAATTAAAGTACTGCTTGTATAAATGGCAAACGTTTAACGAATAATTGAAAAATGCAGGTTGGTTATTCGCAAATAACTTAAGCAAAATTTTAATTTTTGAATATTTCAAATAATAATTACTCTGAAAGATGAAAAAAATACCCAAAAAAATTTGCCAGAGGGTTGAAAATACGTCTGACAACAGGTATTCTGGCTTGTGCAAACCATGCCTGCTTTGTTTTTATGAATAATTATTTAAACATTAAGTATAAAAATTAAGAGTTGAAAAAAATCAGAACCTCCTGGACAAATAAATGAATAAAAATTCAAGGTCAAAAAATATTTCTCGCAATTTTTTATTTATATACACAAAAATTCATTCAAAAGATAGTTTTTAAAAATAACAGTCTTAAAAAATCTGCTGACTTTCTAGTCGAATCATCTCAGCTTGTGACCGCGTGGCGATCCGGTGGTAGATTATCGGACTGTTTCAAACGATGTGTAAATTTAACTATATGTAATGCAGAATAAATATCTTGATTAAATTTATTAAAATTAATTAAAATTAAACATAACATTGTCATTGCCTACTTTTAATAAATCGTAAGTGTCAAATGAATAATTACATTTTTGTTTATTAAATAGCCTCCTTAAAATATTTAATTGCTATATTAAATAATAATTATAACTACCAATTATTATGTTTATTACCTTGATACGAATATAAAATTTTCTTTGGCCCTTCTTTGGATGTAAACGAATGTTGATTTAAGGAAAATATTTATCAAAGATTAAAATTAGTGCAGATGGGATATTCGTAGCGATTAAAAAATCTAAACTGATAATAGCACATATGGTCTTTAAGGCATCTATTGTAATGAAATCGATTACTGGACGTAAGCCTCCCCATGATGACATTACACCATAATTGTCTTAATGATCGCAGTTGACGTTGTGAATTGTGAGAGTGAGCGCTGATGTGTATTGGTAACTCCTCACCACAGCGTATATTATTTTTATAATATACGTTTATGAAGATTTGATAAAGGGGAAGCTAATATCAACACAAGTATTTCATTCATATAACTTTTAGTTCCACGTAGCATCGTGATTATCGATTTCTACTCAGCAGTTGCAGACACTATGATTATTATCAGAGTAATTTTGTATAATCATTAACATATTTTTAAGGCCATATCTAATTTCAGTTTTATATAGACTCAAACCAATGTCGCGAACAGTTTTTAGCGTTTAAAAAGTGTAATGGTGTCAAAAATATTTTATTGTACGTAATACTCGAATTTTTCGTGTGGTGACGGAGTAAGAATACAATTCACCATCCCTATCTTACCCGTGGGTGATCATACGAGACGACTAAGGGATATAAAACACATATAACATCTATGCGAGAGAAAGAAAACTCGAAATAAAACCCTATACCAACACATCTAACCAGCGTGGTATAGTAGTTCAATTACCTTTCCATTATGGAGGAGGCCCGAGCCCAACAGTGGGACGTATATGGCCTGAGATGATGAGATGATGATGATAAATACTCGAATAAATATACGAAATCATCAGAATAAAAATAACTTTTGTTATTATAACTCTTAAAAACGTGTTATAATTCCTAATCTATACTAACAATATTATAATATAAAAATATTTAGTTATTTTATACCAATTTGAATGCAGAGAGTAAGTCACTTTATTATCACTGAGCGATTGAAAAAATTACGCCAGTAGTAATACAAAACTACATTATCCACGTTAATTTTTATCATGAAAATATTTTGTACCCATGGAAAGCATATACTCACGGGATTTAGGTATAAATCAAAAATTAAATTAATTAAAGTTAACGCCACATCTACGTTTTTGTATTCTATGTCCTGATATTGATTGACCGAGTGCACTTGACATGATTGCAAGTATAACGACGAGGGCAGACATGTTTTAGGCCGTAATCGCTATTAATTGGCCCGTATTGTGTTATTTATAGTTGGTTAAAAGATTTTTTTTATAAAATAAGCCATCATAAATATCATAATAATGATTATTGGTTGCATAATTGTTGTTTTAATGAGTCTCATATCAATTATATGGTTTTTATTGCTTAAGATAATTTCATTATCAGCTCAAGTCACATAAGTCCCACTGTTGGGCTCGGACTTCCTCCACAATTCGAGGAAATTAATTTACTATAGCGCGCTGGTCAGACGTGTTTATATAGGGTTTTATTTCGACTTTTACTGATGTTACCTATATACTCGTATCACGTCCCTTAATCGTCTTTTACGACACCCACGGGCAAGATAGCGGGTGGTGAATTATATTCTTACTTCATCGCCGAGATGGGGAAGAATATCTTTATTCTTACCTTCTTCTTCTCACCTGAGAAGAAGAAGGTAAGAATAAAGATAATTCACCTGTATTAAATGACTGAGTGTGGTGACGGAGTAAGAATACAATTCACCACTCCCTCCCTATCTTGGCCGTGGATGTCGTAAAAGACGACTATGGCATGTAATAAGCATATAACATCTATGCATGAGAAGGAAAACTCGAAACAAAACCCTACCACGTCTGACCAGCGTGGTATAGTAGGTTAATTTCTTGCCCATAGTGGAGGAGTCCTTAGCCCAACAGTGGGATGTATATGGGCTGAGATGACGATGATGATGTGTTCTTACTCAATCAACACGTAGAAATCAAATTATTAGTAAATATTAATTCAACTACAATATACATACATTCGTTCACAATCCATTCGCCCCTGACACCGTCAATCTATTAATACAGCCATACGTCAATTAAAACCAAAATCTGTCAATCATACAGACAGACAGACAAGGATTTATCATATTAATCAATCACACTCGAATTATTACTAATTAATAAATTTTATACAGTTTTAATGTACTTTTTTAAGAGCAAGCTTGTTATCTTTCGTTCACTGGCGTAGGCATTCGTTTGGTGATTGCGAAGTCCCTTTTTAGAGTTCCGTACTCAGAGGGTAAAAACGGGACCCTTTTGCTGTCTGTCCGTCCGTCAGTCTGTCACGACGCTGTATCTCGAGAACCGTGATAGCTAGACAGTTGATTTGCTCATAAATTATGTATTTCTGTTGCTGCTATAACAAAAAATACTAAAAACAAAATAAAATAGATATTTAAGGGGGCTCCCATACGAAAAACGCGATATTTTTGGCCTTTTTCGCTCAATATCGATAATTGCTTAACTTAAATACTACTTAATCTATACCAATAAATAAAATTGGAGTGTCTGTTTGTAATGTCAAAATAATACGCTTTTTTCATGCTCACACGGTTATTTGCACGACACCTATGCCTAAAATAGCAATTAAAAAATTTTTGTCTGTCTGTCTGTTTGTTCCGGGTAATCTTCAAAACGGCTGGACCGATTTCAAAAATTCTTTCACCAAAGGAAAGCTATAATATCAGGGCGTAAACTAGGCTATATTTTATCCCGGTATTCCCACGGGAACGGGAACTACGCGGGTAAAACGATTATAACCTATAACCGAAGCGAAGCGAGGGCGGATTGCTAGTTGTAAATAAAACTACTTTCACGAATTTTATCGCGTTTGTATTTGATTTATGATTACCTGACGTTTTGAACACTTTACAGCATTCATGGTCACGGGCTGGACTAAGATGTCTGACGTCTAAACAAGTCAACGTTATTACAGATTTGTTTTTTCATATATCAAATACAAACGCGATAAAACCCGTAAAAGTAGTTTTATTTACAATGTGTAGTGCTCGCGTAAACATCAGATATTATTACTTAATTGTATATTTAATTTAATAATAAATAATAAAATTAAATTTAAAAAATATTTAGGAGGGTTCTCATATAACAAAAGTGATTTTCTTACAAGATAATGGTACAGAACCCTTCGTGCGTGACTCTGACTCGCACTTATTTTCATAGATGTACTCATAAAAGCGATAATCAGGGTTGGCGTTAAGAGTTCCTTTCCTAGGAAGCAGCTGTCTAATCACTAGGTGCGAACTTAGCTGGTTTGTAGCACTTCCAGGAAAAACCGAAGGTTATACGACTTCCACGAAACCGAATCAAGGAAATATTTGATAAGTTATAGAATGATATATAACTTATTGCTTCTGAGTGGCTGCCAAAACCTGTCATCAACATTTTTACATTTCCAATACAACGTTACGCGTGCTAAAATCTATAAAAAAAAACTAAAAGCAATACTATAAATAATATATGAAGGAAACAAAAAAATCAGTGCAAAAGAAATTTTCTACCACCTTGCACGTTCGACGATAAAAAATAATGCCATTTAGACTGTCCGACACCGCTCCCGATACGACTTATACTTGGCCCGCTCCATTATTGGCGTAACAAAATAGCCTACCAGCTATCTCCCTCACACTCGCAAAAACTTATATAGAACAAAGCGAGCGCAGTAAAATTTTATTGTTAGCACACGTGGGGAACATCCCGGGCCTGCATAATGCAAAGCGCGTTAACTAAAAAGAAATATAAGTGCATATTTATACGATGGGTTTTGCGTTGCAACCGTCACAGTAAAGTTTAGAAATGTACTATCATTGCCAACTATTAGGTTGCAACGATGCTTGAGGTAGTAAAATGTGTTTATTGAGGTGATTATTCTTTAACTCAGTAGCACAAATTTGCCTGGATCAGACACGGCAGAAATACGAAACTCTTCCAGTGGCAATTGAAGGAGTGAGAAATTGTAATTTCTGTAATTGAAATAAATGCTAGTTTTGGCTTTAAATTACATTATACATATTATACATTTATAACAGTTGTTAAAATATGATAATATTTAGTATGAACCATCTATTACTTGGTACTAAACTTATATATATCCTCTACTTTGCTCCTGTGTAAAATAGATATATCGAAATTGTGTATTAATTAAACGGGCATAATTTTGATCTTGAATAAAGAGTAGTTTAATTAAATCACCATCTGTTCAAAAAATTAAAAAAACCACAACAAATTCTAAAGATTTATATTTTCATCTTATGAAGCATGTAAGACAGTCGAGATTAAACCAGTGTAACCAGCGCCATAATTTATTGCCCGTATTTTAATATATCATTTATGATTGTTATTTATTTATATTAAAATTTAATAGAATTTTATAGTTTATTCTTAATACTCTAACACATTAAGATAAACAACCAAACATAAAAAAAACAACTAAATTTTTAGCATCACTATCTTACTTCGATCATGAATCTGTTAGTTATACAGAAGATATTATTACGTATATAAAAATCATAAGAATAAGTTTAACCACTTAAGGGTCTTGATTTGATGTATTTACGACGATGAAATCATCAAAATAAATAAGACTGATCGATCAAATTTGGAGTTGAATCATCGATATCATGATTTATAACCACGATAAATTTGCAATTATCTGAATCACATATCGATTTAAGTTTTCCCAACATCATAAGGAATGTAAAAAAGAAACAACTCATAAGTTCATATTGAACCAGCTATACACTATAAGAATATCAGACAAAATACTTAAAAACCTTCAAATTCTCTTTGATTAATGAAAGCAAAATTATTAGAGGTGGTAACAGACTGCAGATACGATTGTAGGTAAAATGTTTTGAATACTTCATTATTCAAGAAAATCTTTCAAGCCTATAAAATTATCTTTCTTTTTATTTACTTTTTAAATCAAAGATATGCTCTAGAATCACATACTAAATGTGTATTAGATAACGTTAATTAAAGTACACTTTCAAAATATTAAAAAATAAAGATACCAACATTTAGAATAAACAATCTACAATTCTCCTTAATGTTACTCATAACTTCAAGTTGTTGCCAACAGATCTGAAGCTTTTAACACTCCGAGAAAACAGGCTACACATATAAATAAGGCTAGTTTTAGTACTTTTTTCTGCAAAATAAACTAGCGCTCGCTCGCGGCGCCGCCTCGTATGTTTCCTCCATAGTGTTCGATTACAATTTAATGCATAGCGTCTGCGTTTGAATTGAAAATCTTAACGATCGACCTTACCCACTGCATATTCAACCTTATCGCGTATGAGTTGAGTTGAATTTTGAATGTTTCGTTTTGTGTCGTGTCACAATCGTGCCCCGGTCGTTCCGTTACATTACAGTGTAGTAGCCCCCTGTAACATCAGTCGTATCTATTATTTGTTTCACAACAAAACTTATAGTTTATCGGTTATGTGTCTCATTACAATAGATTGCAGTTGTTTATTTAAAAAGGTTTTAATTTTCGTCTTATTTCCAGTTCAGAACTTTAATGGTTATTGATTGTTATAGAATATACAATGCATACTATAAGTTTTTTTGCTTCTTTGGCTTATTCATTTTCTACTAGAACACGAATTTGACTCTTAACACACGGGATCTATACTATCCTGCAGATGAAACGGTTATGGATAAGGTTTGATTTCAAGTTTTTCTTCTCTTGCTTTAATGTTATCTAATTCGATATTTATTACGATTCTTGCAATTGTTACATATTGCTTAGTCTATTATGATTTGAAAGTCGATTTCATAGTCGTCAATTTGTTTTGTGTTTTCATACCCCTCTGTAATTCACGCACTATTTTCTTAATCAACCTTTGCCCTTATGATTCTTTGATTTCCAAGTCACTATCATTATTATGATCTGTCCATCTCATATCAATATCAGACTGACCGTTCCTGATTTTATCTTCTATAATCTCTCTATCTTTATATCGGAGAGAATAAATTCTGATAACAAGTTTTAAATAATGCCAAAAATTAGGCTCAAGAAACTAATTCTTATTTCTATATCAATCAGGGCCGTAATTTTGTAGAAATAAAGAAAAATCAAGAAGAAAATGAAGCACGTGATAACTCTAATGACATGACATATTAACTATTAATCTGTTTTCGATAGCGAAACACGCAATTTTTTATAACCAAAGTTATATTTGTAAGTCAATAAAAATGTCAGATTTTACTTATTTGATTTATATTATAATTGAAAGAAATGTTGTCGAAGTTCGTTGAAATCCATGTCTAGGAGAGAACGTTAATCTTTCTTAAACTTCTATGACGGTAGTTACGAGAAATTATACCATCAAATATGCTATCATCTATACCATCAATCATTGACTCCACAGATGATGTAATGGTTAAGAGCGACGGGCGGTAGCCCTACCGTGCCAGTGCTGTGGATTCAAATCTCACGCAGAACCACATTTTGTGCGATCCACAAATGTTCTGAGCCTGGATGTAATTTGTGTCCGTTAATTATATGTTTGTAAAGTTTGCAACACAAGAATTATTTCCTTAGTGCAGGGTGTTATCTTAAAAAAATACCTATCCATTCGGTTAATTACTAGAATATATATATATATATATATATTGGTGGTAGGACCACACTGTAGACAGTCTTTTGATTGCAGTCGCGGGCCGGTCCGTCCGGGGCAGTACCACACTCTCGCAGAAGATCGACGTTTGAGTAGTAGCAATTTGCTGCTGCACTTCGTTCGGTGAGCGAGAGAGCCGGGAGCCCAACTTTCTGGGTGTGTTTGTGTGTGGCGGGTTTTGGTGAGGCCTGAAACCTGCGGTGGTGAGGTCTTGGTCGGGGTATTGAGCGTGAGGGGCTGGCATGGTGTACAGGGAGACCCGATGGGAATGGTCACCGCCGGCCACCTGCCGGTCAGCAGGGGACCCGAACCCAGGATCATCCTCCCTGGGAGGCTGTCCCACCAACCGGCGAAAATCCCGTTGGGTAGTCGTCGTGCCGGTGTGGGAAACCGGAGTGGACCTCGGCGGCTACACACGGGGGGGCATCGGGGGCCCTTCCGTGCTTTGTGTCAGCTCCTCACAACACTCACTCCTCGACCATGCACTATGCCCTGCCTTTTTTTTTTGGTATCACCAAACTCCGTTATACACATTCACACTCCCTTCCTCCTCTTCTTAAATTAAAAATCATGGCCAAGAAAATTAAAAAGAGACGATTTTCTACGGCGGCGCCCACAGCCCCTACAGTGTCCATCAGCGGAGGTGGTGGTTCTTGGAGACTTCAACGCTCATCATAAAGAGTGGCTGGGGTCCCGAACCACTGACCTCCAGGGTCGACATCTCTTCAATATGGTCTCGGCCTATGGTCTCTCACAACTGGTGACACAGCCCACCCGTATCCCAGATATTGAGAGCCATGAGTCTTCTTTACTGGATCTTCTGCTGACTACGCACCAGCACGGATATCAGGTAGTGGTTGAAGCGCCTCTTGGATCTTCTGACCACTGCTTGGTCCGTAGCAGTGCCCCTGTTGTAAGGCCTAGTCGTTCTAAGGCGACTGGGACTCGCAGAGTCTGGCAATATAAGTCAGCAGATTGGGATGGACTGCGCGAGTTTTACGCATCCTACCCATGGAAGCGGCTTTGCTTCGCCTCTGGGGACCCTGGCGTCTGTGCGGACTGCGTTACCGAAACGGTTATTACGGGGATGGAATTATTCATCCCCAACACCAAAATACCCGTCGGTGGCCGCAGCCGACCCTGGTTTAACAAAACCTGCAGGACGGCTGCATGCCAGAAACAGTCCGCATATCGGGCCTGGAATAGGGCCAAAAAATGCCAGGACCCGAACGCCAAAGAGGTGAAGCGGAAATTTAACGCCGCTTCTAGATCTAGTAAGAAGGCTATTGCCAGAGCCAAGGCGGAACATGTTGCCAGAATTGGCGAGCGATTGCAAAGCTATCCCGCTGGGAGTCGTGCATTCTGGTCGCTCGCCAAGGCTGCACAAGGCAACTTCTGCCAGCCCAATCTCCCACCACTGCAGAAACACGATGGTAGTCTGGCCCACAGCGCAAAGGAGAAGGCCGATCTTCTAGGTCAATTCTTTGCCTGTAACTCGACTTTGGATGCCGGAGCTGCCACACCACCTACCATCCCATGGTGTGAAAGCTCACTGCCCGAAATCCGCATCACGCAGCGAGCGGTTAGGCGGGAGCTGCGGCTTTTAGACATCCATAAGTCGAGTGGACCGGATGGCATCCCTGAAGTGGTACTAAAGACGTGCGCCCCTGAATTGACTCCCATCCTCACGCGCCTATACCGACTTTCCTACGCTACTAATAGGGTTCCGTCTTCGTGGAAGGTAGCCCATGTCCACCCGATCCCTAAAAAGGGAGACCGGTCTGACCCATCGAATTACAGGCCAATTGCGATAACATCCTTGCTCTCCAAGATAATGGAGAAGGTTATAAACCGCCAGCTTCTGCAGTACCTTGAGGATCGCCAGCTTATCAGTGATCGCCAATACGGCTTTCGTCATGGTCGGTCGGCTGGTGATCTTCTTGTGTACCTCACACACCGTTGGGCAGAGGCCTTGGAGGGCAAGGGTGAGGCGCTGGCGTTCAGCCTAGATATCGCAAAGGCTTTCGATAGGGTCTGGCACAGGGCACTTCTATCGAAGCTACCATCATACGGAATCCCCGAGGGACTCTGTAATTGGATTGCCAGCTTTTTGGATGGTCGGAGTATAAAAGTCGTCGTAGATGGCTCCTGCTCCGATACCATGACCATTAATGCTGGTGTACCACAAGGCTCGGTGCTCTCCCCGACGTTGTTTATCCTGCATATCAATGACATGCTCTCTATCGAGAGTATGCGTTGCTATGACAGTACGGGTGATGAGCGGTACACTGAGCAACGGAATATCCCTCGGAGTATTCAGGAAAGAAGGGTTCAACTTGTGTCTGAAGTCGAGCGCTCTCTGGGGCGGGCCTCGGAATGGGGTGAACCGAACCTAGTCCAGTTCAACCCCACAAAGACACAAGTTTGCGCGTTCACTGCAAAGAAGGACCCATTTGTCATGGCGCCTCAGTTCCAAGGAGTAACTCTTCCAATTTCTGAGAGTATTGGGATTCTCGGCGTCAAAATATCGAGCAAAGTCCAGTTTGGGAGTCATTTGGAGGACAAAGCCAAATTGGCAAGCAAAAAGTTGGGCGTCCTGAACAGAGCCAGGCGGTGCTTCACACCGAGACAGCGTCTTGTGCTATACAAAGCACAAGTTCGTCCTCATGTGGAGTACTGCTCACATCTCTGGGCAGGTGCGCCCAAATATCAGCTAGACCCACTTGACTCCCTGCAAAGACGGGCTGTTCGAATCGTCGGGGATCCCAATCTTACGGACAGATTGGAGTCGCTGGAGCAGCGGAGAGACTTTGGGTCACTCTGTGTACTCTACCGACTCTTTCACGGGGAGTGCTCCGAGGAACTGTTTGACTTGGTACCACCGTCACCATTCTACCAACGTACCACTCGACATCGCAGCAGTGTTCATCCATTTCACCTGGAAACGTTATGGTCTTCAACTGTACGTTTCCAGCGATCATTTCTCCCACGTACGTGCAAGCTCTGGAATGAACTACCTGCTGCTGTGTTTCCCGAGCGCTATGACATGTCCTTCTTTAAACGAGGTTTAAGAAGAGTATTTCCTTCACGGTAGGCAGCGGCCTGGCTGTGCCCCTGGTATTGCAATGGTCCATGTGCAGCAGTTTCACTTACCATCAGGTGTGCTGCTTGCTCGTTTGCCACCGTTGGCAATAAAAAAAAAAAAAAAAAATATGGTTATTTCTATGGGTAACTCGGTGGGTACAAAGATATATTTTGCCAAAGTTCACTAGATACGAAAACCGATTAAAATGCAGTTGGGCATAATAATGATTGTAATATTAGAGAAATTTAGAACTTCAATATGCTTGTTGCTTATCTTAAAGAGACCTTTGTTATTATACATATTTTAATAGTACCTTCGTTGCGTTATCGCTATACCCTAAGCAACGCATTTCAGAAAGTAGAACCTACTGAATTAGATTGGTAGGCTTATTACAGGCAGGGGAAATTTCAAAGTCAGTACAACTTAATTTTAAGTCTCGATTTGCAATCCGTGTGGTACGGGAGTAAGAATACAATTCACGACCTCCTATGTTGCCCGTGGGTCTCGTAAAAGACGACTGAGGGATTCGATAGGCGTATAACATCTGTACAAGTGAAGGAAACCTCGAAATAAAACCCTCTATTAACACGTCTGACAAGCGTGGTATAATAATAAGTAATGCAAGAGAAGAAAGACACAGAATAAAACCCCACACCAACCCGTCTCATTAGCTTGGCATAGTAGGTCAATTTCGCTCCCACAGTGGAGGAGGCTCGAGTCTAACAATGGGACGCATATGGCCTGTGATGCTGCTGAAGATGATTAGAATTCCTACTTTGCAAAAAAATTACCTGTTTAAAAATATTATTTTCTTAGTTTCCTTAATCGCCTCCTACGATAGCCGTTAAAATTAATTTTATTTTGTAAATGATTGCCAGCCACAAAAAACGTCACTCGAAAGTTACCTCATCTTAACAAGATTTATACGTTCAACACTAACCTAATTTCTCTTCTTAAAAATCCCGTTTTATGATATCATCTCAATATACTTGCAGATGAATCACACGTATATTCCTATATGTCATCGTGACACAAGTTTTGTCAAAGTTTATTATAAACTACTATTATAAAGTTGAAGAATTTATTAATAATGTTAAGTGAATTTATTAATAATGAACGGAATAAGAATACAATTCATACATACATTTTTTATAGTCGTAGGACCACACTTTTGGAAGTAGTCTGTCTACAGCCACGGACCGGTCCGTCCGGGGTAGTACCACACTGAGCAGAAAATCGACGTCCGAGTAGTAGCAATTTGTTACTGCGCTTCGTTCGGTGAGAGAGAGCCGGCAGCCAAACTTTCGGAGGGTGTTTATGTGTGATGGGTTTTAGTGATACCTTTAGTATCATCAAACCTGATTGCACGTATTCACACCCCCTTCAGTATCTTCGCGGTAGGAGCGGCTTTGCAAAGGTCCATGAGCGGCAGCAACACTTACCATCAGGTGTACTGTTTTCTCGATTGCCAAATGTTTTTGATGCAACAAGTCAATGATCGTCTCTGCGATGCCCATGACAATTCGGATCTTTTGAACATATGCAAAATCCCAGACAAAGTTGACTACATTGATAATGAGCTAAAAGTTGATTGAACTTCAAAACAAACCAAGAAATATGACATAATCATAAAATTAATTTGAAATGTTGAAAAGCCACATTTTAATTCAAACAGCTGCATCTTAATGTCGCCCGTACGAATTATTAAAAAAAAAAACGCGTCGAAATAAAAAACCTAATAAAACTAAGCTAATAGCTCTCGAGTTAATACACACAGACGGACAAATTTACGACCAACAAACAGACATAAACACCGAGTTTTGTGTAGTGATAATTCAGCTTTATAAGCGGTTACGCAATATTTTGAAATGCGCTTTTTTATTTCTGTGAATCATCAAAATTTTAGACATTTGAATCATCATTTCATCTCAGCCTATAGTTGTCCCACTGTTGGGCTTGGGCCTCCTCCACTATAGAAAGGAAATTGATACACTATACCACGCTGGTCAGACTGGGAGAGAATTCGTCTCTCCCAAAATGGAGGAGGCCCGAGCTCTACAGTGGGTCGTATATAGTCTGAGATAATAATTATAATTTTTAACTATAACTTATTTTAACAGTAAACTAACGCGTTGTATGAAAATTTACGGATGTATTTTTTTATGGGTGGGCTATGGTAAGTGCGCACGCGGTCCATTCCATCCGGGGCGACGAAAAGACGGCGCGCGGGCCCATAACCTACCCGTACCCACGTCGCCTTCGTCGTTGGGCCGACCACCGGAGCAGAGTGACTTGTCGTCAGTGATAAATTTACGCATGTACAGAATAAAAATCCTAAATGTATGGAATTGACATGCGGTCTCAATATCTTCAAATATCCTGACATCTGGTCTAACTCTTTTTTAACCGCTGACGCAAAAATAGGGGTGTTATAAACTTACAGATATGTGGCATCGTAGCTCTCAAACGGATGAACCGATTTCGCTACAGTTTTTTTTTTTAAAGCCAGTTTCCTTGCGGTGGTTCTTAGCTATGGTTGGGTTAATATCAGTCCAGCAGTGTAAGAGTATCAGTTCTTTTCAAAAATGATGTAATGGCATAAGATTACTCGATTAAGTGCTTCACGTGTGCCAGTATAATCGTTAAATGACAATTAATTGATAATTCCTGTTGAAGAGAACGTAATACTTTTTTATTATTTTAGTTTGTGTCGGGGATTACTCAAAATTTTCAATTTTACTTATTCTTGTGGTAGTTTATAGTCTGGACACAACTCGCCTAATCTGGTCCGGGCCGACGGATGGGTGGCATGCGGCCCCATAAGCTACCGTATTCCCTTCTTACCGCCACTGGGCCGACTACTGGTACCGATTTATTGTCATCCGTAGTTCGACCTGGCGGATTACCATTTCGGGTACCGTTCCCATCGACGCCCCGACAACATAACAATATTGCCGGGGTATCGTGCTCATACAGTCAGCCTCTCTGTGGGTGGTGGACTATTCCCGGTCCGTTCACTCGATCTGGTCTGACACTAGAATATCGTTATTAATTTTTTTATTTATGGCAAACGGTGGCAAACAAACAGTACACCTAATGGTTGTTGGGCTGCTGCCTATCGTGAAGAAAATGAAGAGAGTGTGAAAGCATGCAATAAGGTGCGATGATACTAAAACCATTACCAAAACCCACCACAGGTAAACAACCTTAGAAAAACCCATCATACGCAAAAACCGTGAGGAAGTTGGGCTTCCGGCTCTCTCGCTCACCAAACGAAGAGCATTAACGAATTGCTATTACTCAGACAGACGTCGATTTTCTGCGAGAGTATGGTACTACCTTGGATGGACCGGCCCGCGGCTGTAGACAGACAAAAGTCGATAGTGTGGCCCTATCACTTATAAATTTGATTTGCGAATGTCATATGGAAGGTGCACATTGCCTACCCCAATCGGTTTAAGGAATAATAAAGGCTTCGAAGGTATTTATGCATCCACGATTGGATGACCTAGATCATATTTTGGTATGCGAAGCTGACGAAAGCATATTTCTAAAATTGTAAAATTCAATCGCTATATAACTCTACCGTTACCGGTCGTAAAACTGTCACCCCAATGACGAATCATTAACGCGTTGTGACTTTTACAAACGCGACATTAGACTCGAAGTCATTTTTATCTGTTTTTATTGCCCACCGTACATTTTATGTGATTCTTTCTAAGAATTTATGAGCAAACTATTGTTGAGACGTGTTTTTTGCCAAGAATGTGATTATTAATATAAATTATATTGAAGCTTTGTTATTGTAGACTTATAATTGGGTGACGAGAGATGTATTAGCATGTTACATCAATGCCAGTTGCATCCGAACTATTCCGAAAATAAGAGCATAGTTTACTCAGACCTATATTTCATGATCATTAAGAATATACACTGAATTACAACATAGGTTTTGAAAAAAAATTGCTTTTGCCGTTTTTCCGTGTTCTGTAGAGTAAAAATATAATACATAACCCCATTTCTAGACAGTGTCGTGAAACACGATTAAGGATATTTTTATATGGTAGGAGCACAATGTCGATATCCAGGATAGTACCACACTCTCGTAGAAAATCGACGTTTGAGTAATAGCAATTTGTTATTGCACTACGTTCGGTGAATGAGGGAGTCGGAATCCCAACTTTCTCACTGTTTTTGCTTATGATGGGTTTTAGTGATGCCTTAAGTATCAGTGAACCCCATTGCATGCATTCACACTGGCTTCCTTTCCTTTACGATAGGTACCATTACCTAGCCTTGCAAAGGTCTAGGAGCAGCAGTATCACTTACCATCAAACGTACTGTTAGCACCTTTACCACCAACAGCAATAAAGAAAAAGTCACTGAAGTGCAAATATAAACACGTCTGACCAGCCTGGTCAAAATCAATGTCTGTTCTATTATAGAGGAGCTTCGAGGCCAGCAGTGGGACATATATGCGCTAAGATGATGATGAAGATATTAAAGTGGCCATAAACAGGTCACGATGCTCGATGAATCACTAACCGATGGGGAAGAAGAATTTTTAGGTGGCGCCCACGTATCGGACGACACAGTTTGAAATGGCCACCCACTAAGTGGACAGATGACTCGGTGATAATCGTTGGATCTAGCGTTTTGTATCAATGGGGAAGACCTACTTCTAGCAGCTGATGGAGAAAGACTTCATGATTGATTGAAAGACCTGTGGATAGACTTATATTTTAAATACAACAATGTATTCCTTTTATTTTATTTGATCAGAACAACGTCTGTTGGGTCAGTTAGTCTTTATATATAAATTTCTTGTGTACCTACGTGTGTATATCACTGAGCTCCTCCTAAACGGCTGGACCGATGATAATAAAATCTTTTTTGCGTGTGTTCAAGGCGATTCGAAAATGGTTTAGATTTACAATTGGATCCGATAGGTGGCGCTGTTATTTTTTAGATTTAAACAGAACAACGTCTGTTGGGTCAGCTAGTAGGCATATAAATCTTTTGTTCGTGTATTTGTAATTAAACTTCTAAATGGCTGGACCGATTTGGATGATTTTTTTTTGGGCTGTTACGATGGATATAAAAATAGTTTAGATTAATAATTGGAAGAGGTAGGTGGCGCTGCGATCGATTTAAAGGAGAATTCTTTTACTGTTTAGATTTGAACAGAACAACGTCTGTTGTGTCAGCTAGTAATATTTAAAAACAAATCAACAATTTTATGATGTATACGCTTTTCGCTTCACTTATTAACGACGTTATTAATAAGATGGTTGATTTCAAAAAGCACTATAATAACATCTGTCATATAAATAAGATGATTTTTAATGTACCGTCACCTCAGGTAGCTCATTTATCGTCGCCCACGGTTCAAACATCAATGTTGTGTTATTTTTCATGTTTTATGACAACCGCCATTTGATTTTACGATCGTAAATAATTATTATGATGATATTACTTTTGATATAACGCCCACTATTTCTCTGTCGCTAACAATAGCTGTATGTGTACATGACACGAGATGACTTTAAATATATTGTAAATCTACTTAATTGTATATATTTGTACAATTTATATAAAAATATATATTAAACTAGCTGACCCAATAGACTTTGTTCTGTTAAAATCTATAAAAAAAAAATAGAAAATTGAATTTTCCTTGAAATCGATCGCAGCACTACCTACCGAAAATCGATCGCAGCACTACCTACCGGTTCCAATGAATAATTAAAACCGCATGGTTTGGATGTTCCGAATGGCTATTCCGATGGATTTGAGAATTCATATCCATTGGAATAGCCACAAAAAATCATGAAAATTGATCCAACCGTTTAGAAGGAGTTCAATTATAAACACACGAACAGAAGATTTATATATATATATAAAGATAGAAAAGTTTATATAGTCGAAAAAAGGTTACATTAGAAAAGTATATTTAAACGTTAAATTTTCTTAAATTTTCTAATTTTCTGCGCAACTTTCTTATTTTTATTCCGTACTAGCAACCCGCCCTCGCTTCGCTTCGGTTTTAGTCGTTTGACCCGCGTAGTTCCCGTTCCCGTGGGAATACCAGAATAAAATATAGCCTAGTTTACGCCTTGATATTATAGCTTTCCATTGGTGAAAGAATTTTTGAAATCGGTTTAGCCGTTTCGAAGATTACGCGGAACAAACAGACAGACAGACAAAAATTTTTTAATCTGTATTTTAGGCATAGGTGTCGTGCAAATAACCGTGTGAGCATGAAAAAAGCCTATTATTTTGACATTACAAACAGACACTCCAATTTTATTTATTGGTATAGATAGGCCTTTTTTAAAATATTAGAAAACTTAAAAAAAAAAGATGGACGAAATCGGAAAATCGTTCTCAAGTTATGTTATTGTCCTGTTCGAACAGCGCCACCTACCGGGTCATACCATATTGATCATATATATATATATGTATATATATATATATGTATATATATATATAGATATATATATATATATATATATATATATATAAAGATTATTAAATTGATTTATTTCTTAAAAAATATATATGCTTATATTTTTTGTGTGCTGACAGACTAAGAATAAAATTCATCACCCCTATCGTACCCTTGAGGGTCGTTAAAGACTATTAAGGGATTGAATATGCATATGACTCTATGCAAGAGAGAGAACATTCGAATTTAAACCCTATGCCAACACGTCTGACCAGCGTGGTATAGTAGGTCAATTTTCTTCCCATTGAGGAAGAGGCTTGAGCCCAACAGTAGGATATTTGTCAGCTGAGATTATGATGAATGAAACATGAACTAAACCATTTGAATAGCAAGAATTGATATCTATTTACGTAAGCCTGAGAAATCATTGTGTAGTTCCAAAGCGCCGTGCAATGATATGCGATGTCACTATCCCTCAAGACGGGAATCTCGTGATGGCTGAGAGAAAAGATAAAATATCAAGACTTAGCTCTCGACACGTGGGATGTGGACACAGTAGCCGTTTTCCTTAATCATCACCTAAAAGGCTCACGTTGAGTGGTTGGATTAGAGGTATGATACAGAAGGCACCCTATATTCACCGCTGGAGGGTCAAAACGTTTTTTAAATTTTTAAATATACAAATGTACCTTCTCTTAAATTGACATTATATGCATATTACATCCCTAAGTCGTCTTTTACGACACCCACGGACAGGAGAAGGGGTGGTGAATTGTATTCTTACTCTGTCACCATACAGAAAATAATTTCAATACACACGGCAAAAATATTACCGATTCTTACTCAGTAAACACAGGTAAAACGAACTTGGATGTCTTGCATAGAAACTTTTAAAAGCTTAATGGTTGTAGGAATGTCATCACGATGCGTCAGTGTTAATAGACCCAACACTATGATGAAATTTGAAGAATTCGCTTAATGGCCACTTAAATTATATTCATAATGAGGAGCAATAATTTTGTAAAAATTAGAAGGTTTATATTTGATATTTATTTTCTTAAGTATCGTATATTAATTTCATTTTTAATTAATTCTTTATTTATAGACGGTTTATTATTTTAATAGGAAGGGACTAGACTTTCTTATAAAATTATCTATCTTTATATATTAATTTCTTGTGTACGGGTATGTCACTGAACTTCTTCTAAACGACTGGACCGATGTTGACGAATTTTTTTGCGTGTTCAAGGGGATTCGAGAATTTTTTTTTTATTGCAAACGGTGGCAAACGAGCAAACAGTACACCTGATGGTAAATGTTGCTGCCGCTCATAGACCTTTACAAGGCCGCTGCCTACCGCGAAGAAAGTGAAGGGAGTGTGAATGAGTGCATTGAGGCTCGGTGATACCAAGGGCACCACCAAAACCCTCCACACGCAAACACCCTCAGAAAGTTAGACTTCCCGCTTTCTCGCTCACCGAAAGAAGCGCAGTAACTAATTGCTACTACTCAGACGTCGATTTACTGCGAGAGTGTGGTACTACCCCGGACGGACCGGCCCGCGGATGTAGACAGACAACTGTCGACAGTGTGGTCCTACCACTCCGATAGACTGGTTTAGATTCGCAATTGTACCCGGTAGATGGCGCTTTATTTGAACAGAATAACGTCTGTTGGGTCAGCTAGTATAATATATTTCTTATCTTGTTGGTTTAAAATATATTGAAATAACAGCAAATTAAAATTCTTCCATAAATGCGATAATTGCAATAATTTGGTAATAATACGTACCTAACTAACCACACTGGCCTAACAGCTAATGCAGTTGGAACGGGTCTCCAAAAAATGTGGATCAATCTCTCATTTATGATAATCATTTTTGGAGGAAAATTACATAGTTTTAATAAATATTCTAGCATGCCGAATATTGAATCTCAGCCCGTACCCGTCCCACTGTTGGGCTTGCCCAGGCAGGGGAAGAGGATTGACCTACTAAAGGTACCATGCTGGTCAGACGTATTGATACAGGGTTACATTTGAAGTTTTCTTTCTCTTGCATAGATATTATATGCATATTATATCCCTTAGTGGTCTTTTATGACATTCATGGGCAAGAAAGGGGGTGATGAATTGTATTCTTACTCCGCCACCACACGGAAATTGGAGTAATTTATATAAATTGTAGAAATAAAACAAATAGTTCGCAAATACATCTTCAATATTATATAAGCGATAACTTTAATTATCATAATTTATTCAATATTAATATTTAAATTACTGTGAATGTCAAATAATACATAAAATGTTTTTATGTTTGTTTATATTGTTGTTGTATATTATTAATATTCGCTAAGAGCACTGACCCATTTCGATATTTTTAAAACCATAATCTTATATCTTTAAACGAGCAATTCTTGTAAATATATATATACACTCATTTGCAAAAAAAACGGGCACCTAAGCAATGAACCATTTCAAATGTTAATATTTCTTTGTTTGATAATTATAGGTAGTTTTATCCACACAATTTGCTAAATTAATAAGAAAATAATCGTTTTCATCAGTATTTCATAAAATTTAGATACAATTTATGGGAAATAATGCTAAACCTCGCTAGTAGTGTATATTCGCTAGTAGTGCATATGCTCATGAAGTAAAAATAAAAAAGTTTTTTTGTTTGTTTTTCTTTAATAAAGTAAAAGCAGATAAATGTTTAGTATCGAGTGTGACCCCCTCTAGCTAAAATCACAGCTTGAATTCGTCTGGGCATGCTAGCGAGTATATCCCGGATACTTGCTTGGGGAATACGTTCCCACTCCGCAGTAATCACATTCTTCAGCTCTCTGATGGTCTGCGGAGCCGGGTGTACTGATCTCACACGCCGTTTCAGAACGTCCCAGACATGCTCTATGGGATTGAGGTCGGGACTTCGAGCTGGCCAATCCAAACGACGAATGCCGACCTCTTGCACATACGCATTAACATCGCGGGATCGGTGGGCGCGAGCATTGTCGTCCATAAAAATCGAGTCTTCACCTAGAGCGGCCAATGCGGGTTGTGCATGAGAAATTAGAACTTCCGTTATGTATCGATGCCCAGTCAGTGAGCCGTTTTCAATGAAGACTAACTCTGTACGATCCATTGAATTTATTCCTGCCCAAAACATAACAGAGCCCCCACCATAAGGTGTGATTTCTTCGAAACATGCCTCTGCAAAGCTTGTCTTGTCTTCTTAGCACTCGCCGACGTCGATCTTCACCGAACAGAGATATCCTGGCTTCATCAGAGAACAAAACCCTATTCCAATCGTCTTGAGTCCATGATTCACAATTTCTAGCGAACCTAAGCCTGTGAACTCTGTGCTCACGGAGTAATTTGGGGCCGCGGGCCGGGCGGTGACTGCGTATATTGGCAGCGAGAAGCCTCCTCCTGACCGTCCATAGACTAATATGCACATTTCTTACTTCTTGGAGGTTGTTCTTAAGATCCACATACGAAGATTTGCGATTTCTCAATGCGCGACTCACAAGAAAACGATCATCCCGTGGTTGGGTACATGGTTTTCTTCCAGAACCAGGCCTTCTCTCGACGGAACCAGTCTCCTGATATCGCTGCCAGGTCCTTTGGACTGTCGAGCGACTAACATTTAACCTCCTAGCCACGAAACATTGGCTGCAACCCTCTTCAAGCAGCGCGATAATTTTGGTAGCTTTTACCACTTTATCTACCATTTTTGATACAGCCAAACAGCATTAAATAAAGCTTTGACAGTCAAGGATATGAAATTAATCGATAAAAATTGAATAAAAGTTATGAAAGTCGATGTTAACTTCTGGAACTTCGCGCCAAAAATGTAGGATAAAAAGGGGTTTTCTGTAAAAATGAACATCAAATGAAAAATTGAATTTAGAACGTACTTTTTTAAATACCACAGCATTTTTAAAACCGGCCAGTAACGTGTACAAACGATTGAAACCTTTTTGGTATTGTATCTTTTTAAATATGAATGAAAATCAAAACCGCCCGTTTTTTTTGCAAATGAGTTTATATATATTCAGGATCTCGGAAACGGCTCCAACGATTTTGTTGAAACTTAGCATACTAGAGGTTTCGGATCCAAAAAATCGATCTAGCTAGGTTTTATTTATAGAAAATGTTGTTTTGTCCGTGCTTTTAGCAAAACAAACAATGACATTAAATTTTAAAAGAATATGAATTCAAATTTCGTTGTCAACGTCATGAGTTACGATAGCTCAGATGGGAAGTTGACAGGTTCTAATTTTGATTTTGTTGACATTCAAACAACGTCGGTTCGAATCTCGGTGTTATTATTATTCTCTTTTTGTAATTTTTTATATATTTTTCATTATTTATTTTTTATTAATATATCTATACCAATAAATAAAATTGGAATGTCTGTTTGTAATGTCAAAATAATAGGCTTTTTTCATGCTCACACGGTTATTTGCACGACACCTATGCCTAAAATAGCAATTAAAAAATTTTTGTCTGTCTGTCTGTCTGTTTGTTCCGGGTAATCTTCAAAACGGCTGGACCGATTTCAAAAATTCTTTCACCAATGTAAAGCTATAATATCAGGGCGTAAACTAGGCTATATTTTATCCCGGTCTTCCCACGGGAACGGGAACTACGCGTGTAAAACGACTATAACCTATAACCGAAGCGAAGCGAGGGCGGATTGCTAGTATCTAAATAAATTCGATAAAAATATTCCGAGCGAAGATCGGTCAACCAGATATTATTATTTAGTTGTGTATGTATACATACATATTAATCATTATTTCAGCTAATATAAATCTCACAGTTAATGTTACTCGAGCCTCCTCCACAGTAGGAGGTTAATTCACCATACTATACTACGTATTACATCCCTTAGTCGTCCTTTACGACATCCATGAGCATGTTAGGGGGTGGTGAATAATATTCTTATTTCGTCACCATATGGATATCCTTACTAATATTATAAATGCAAAAGTAAGTTTGTTTGTTTGTTACGCTTTCACGCTAAAACCACAGAACCGATTTTACAAATTCTTTCACCAATAGAAAGCTATAATATCAGGGAGTAACATAGGCTATATTTTGTCCCGGTATTCTCACGGGAACGGGAACTACGCGGGTAAGATGACTGAAACCGAAGCGAAGCGAGGGCGGATTACAAATATGTGTATGTAATTTTTTTTTAAATATAATAAATATGTAATGTCAGAACAATATGTCTGTTCACGTTCACGCGAAACCTATGTTTTAGGCATCAGTTATTTTTTTTTGTGTCTCTTCCGGGTAATATACCAACCGTTAGGATTGATTTTAATAATATTTTACTACCCAGTTCTTGTCTAGACAACTTAGGCTACTTTTCCTCTCAAAAACCTTAATAAAATTTTGCCTGGTCCGGGAATCAAACCCGAGACCTCATGGACTGCAATCAGATATCTTAATATTTTCGTAAATACTGGAGATTTAAAATGCGACCAAGGCGACTGAAAGCGAAGCAAAGGTGTGTTGTTATTTATATAAAATTGAATCCACTCAAGACGCATTTCTCCAAAAATATCCCGCTCAGTGCACTCATCACTGTCTGTCAATAAATTAATATGAAAAGGAACATTAATACATTGGTGTGTTCACACAGAATCAATCAATGTGTAAACCAATTTTCCCAAGTTATATTTACGCGGTTAGATTGACGCAAAAACGTCGCGATCCGTCATCGAGTGCAGCTTACGTGATATTTGATGCAGGGACGTAATTAAGACAAGGAATTATATATTTTTGCATACTGTGAGGGATTAAGAATATGATTTACTACCACCTTGTCCATGGTTGTCATAAAATAACACTAAGGGATATAATATGTAAATAACATTTTTACAAAAGAAGATAAATTTGAAATTAAAACCTATATCAACCCGCATGACCAGAGTGGCATAAAAGATCCATTTTTTACTTATTGTGAAAGAGGCTCGGGCCTATCAAGATGATGTGATAGTATAGTAATAATTTCTACTATAGCGGATAGATATAAATTTCTGTAACAACGATGAGTCGTTGAACGTGAGACATCTTAGTCCGTCCGTGACCATGAACGCTAAAAGTATTTAAAACATCGGTAATTAACAGTTCAATTACAAACGCGATACAATCCGAGTAAATTATTTTACTTATTACGATGGAATAGTTTGACTTATCCGTATGGTGACGGAAGAAAAATACAATTCACCATCGCTCTATCCTGCCCGTTGATGTCGTAAAAGACGACTAAGATAATATGCATATAACGTCGCAAGAGAAGGAAAACTCATAACCTATAAATCCTATACCAACTTGTCTGACTAGCATGGTATTGTAGGTCAATTTCTCTGCTATTGTGGAGTTATCAACCAGAAAAAGCTAAACAGTTTGTTTATGCATTAATTTTATATAATATGATAAAACTATTTTCTTTTAAAATAGATAAGCCATTCTATTGCTAATCATGAAATCATTCTAAAAGAATATATTTAGATATTAAAGAATCATGTCCCAAATTATTATACATAAAAGTTTGATGCACAGCCGGTATTGTTTGAAGATGTTTTAAATGGTAATATTGGCTTTGTCCACTTTATTAAATTTACATACAACAGACATTATTTCAATTTAAAAATGTGAATCAAATAAATGTCATTTAAAATTCCATGTTGGTTTAATTTTGGTTATTTTTTCTTTACTGTTTGCCGAATTAAGATATGGTTATCATTTGAATAGTAACGGTAATTTGCTACATACCATTTAAGACATCTCGCTGATTCAACTTCAAAGAAATCAAGAAATAATTATCTATTTAATATGATTTTCAGGATAATGCGCGTCTATTAATTTTTGATTTTAATAAACCTTAAAAGGAATTACGTATCTCACTAATGGTTTTAATAGCAAACCATTTCGTCAAATGTATTATTAATAGAAATATCAAAAAGCAAATATCATTATGTTAAAATATTGTAAGGTTTTTATGTACATACATAATAGTTTAATCATTCTTGGCATTTACGCTAGCGTTAGCCATATTAGACTTTTAACTTTTTAAATATTAATAATTTTGTATCAAAGCAGGAGTGAAAATTGAAAATTTTTCAATTATTCGAATAGTAGGGATAATAACTAAGCATTTCTGTGCTACTGACTACTGTCATGGAATTTTTTAACAATCCATCCATCCATCCATCAGCCTACAGACGTCCACTGCTAGACATAGGCCTCCCCGCGAGAATGCCACTCGGAACGGTCTTGCGCCACTTGCATCCAACGGTTCCCTGCAGCTCCTCTTTAACAAGGAGCAGCAAAAATGTCTTGCCAACTCGACTTATATCGGTCACATAAATTACAATACTTGCGTAAACATCAGATATCAATATAATAATTTAAATTTAATAATCGTTTAATGACTTCTTTCTGTTGTTTATGCAAATATTACAAATTTGAAATTAGGCTACTATTACGTGGTATTTCTTACAAACGCCGAAAAGTATTGGAAACGTCATGAAATTAAGAATTAAACACAAACGTGATGTAATCTGTTAAACTAGCTTTATTTTTATTTTTATTTAATTATATTTTTAAAGTTTGCTACAAATTTAAGGGGATTATTTACTAATTTCTCAAGTTTGAACTTACACTCGATACTTAGATAGACCTTTCTGCCATTACATGCGATTCGATGAAACGTTCCGTGTGATATTTTAAAGAGATTATTACTCTTAAATGATATGAGACTATATAATAATAAATCTAATTTTATCAGGACTGAAATAGCATAGTGATTTAAGTAAAGACCTCTTAAATCAAGTGTGGTAGGTTAGATCTCATGCTAAACAGTTCTTTGTTCGAAGTATCCCGACAAGAATTTCTTATTGCGCGGTATTATTGAGTTAAAAAAGAACACAATGTGACCATGAGGACTACCAAAAAGAATAAAAACTAAATACTATGAACAAGTAGTTGATATTTTTGGATATACAAATTAATTATTTGATTCGTAATTAAAATTTATACATTAAAACTTTTTACAGTTATCAGATTTTGATATTTATCGCCTCAGACATTAACATATCTACAGATATAGTGTTAGCGTTAACACATCACGTGACTATGTCGTTGACGATTTACATGGATTTACTCCTCGTCCAAACCCGCATTGTAGCATTCACTTCAAAAAAGTTTCCAAATTACACTAAAGAGATCACCTAGTGGTACCATACGATCCATGCTGACAGTAGTGGGTTCCAACCCCCACACAAAGAAGGGTCTTTAATTGTGTATTTGCAAAGTCGATCGTGATGTAAATATTTTATTCCTTAGCTGTTGTTTAAAAAAATATAAAAATATTCTAATCCGGCCCTGTGCCGTGAGATACTAAACAGGTGCATTGAGTTATGCGCTAGTTGATGTATGCGGGCGATGCAGTGCACGCATGCGCTCAGGTGAAAATGTGCAGTGTTGCCAATGTAAATACGCGAAATGGCCGCTCAATCAGCGCGCCGATGTGTTCTCGTGTGTATCTGGACAGTATATGCCTATATTATTATAAGAAGCGGGTAACAATAATAATCTTAAAGAGATTTAAAGGGCCTAAGGGCGATGGACTTTGAGTTTTAGGTGACGTCATACGTGTAAAGGTGGAATACATATTTTTTTAAAGAATTTTATGGCATAGTTATAAAGGCTTTCACGTTAAATATTTAACCAATTGTTAATTTATTTAAAGTATTTGTACGTTAATAAGTAAACTCGTCACCTTCAACAGTGCAATGCTCACACGACACATCTGATAATTTTGACAGAAGATAAAAATATATGTAAAGTACTGTTATATTATGTTCACTAAACTTTAACACTTACTCTGCAGTACATTATATAAAACTACCGTCAAAATAGTTTAAGTAGTACGTTAAAATACTAAAATATTGAATATAGTATAAGATCGCTATTACACTGATAAGTTTGCGCCAAACTATAACTTTTTTTTTTAAGATAACACTTCTAAGGAATAAAGCATTGTGTTGCACAGGACGTGACAAATATATAATTAACTAACATAGAAAATATGTAAACGGTAAATTGATGTCTGAGTAGTAGCAATTTGTTATTGTCCTTCGTTCAGTAAGCGAGATAGCCGGCAGCCCAATTCTCTTTTTACTGACCTTATTAATTTCTATCCGATCTTGCACCTTTTTTTACTACAGTATGTAGCGACTTAGGACTGAATTAGGTAGTGTTTACGCGATATTGCTCAAGTCTAAGACCGACAGCTATCACTTACTATCAGGGCTCGTTCGGCGGCCACGTAAGAAAAAAAACCTTTCTAATGCCGAGAAGAAAATTATTTTCTTCAAGTTATCATAATCACTTCGGCAGCCGCTCAATTCTATCCGTAGTTACCACATCTCAGATCCTTGTGAGTTGGCACTGCGCCAATCACCCCTGACACTAAAGAGCTGATCACCCACTGACATATTTAAGTGGTTCTATCGCTCGATGTTAGAAACTAACATATGATTCGGCGAAAATGTTTCATGAAAAATTTTGTATCTTTAAAGTATAGCAACTATTTTTAAGATAGCAAATGAATCCAGATTTTGTTGATTTATCCGTATGGTGAAAAAGAAAGAATATGATTTAACATCTCTTACTTGCTCGTAGATGTTGTAAAAGACCATTAAGGGATATAATATACCGCGCGAGGAAGACCGATGTTCTCCCCGAGGGGAGACGTCGGTCGAGGAGAGGGTACTCCTCAAGGGGTATTCCGTCGGGCTACTGACGACAAGTCACCCTGCACCAGTGGTCACGCCAACGACGAGGGCGATGTGTCACGGATGGATTACGGGTGTGGGTGCTTACGCCCCTCTGTCGCCCCGGATAGAGCCGGGGCGACGGGTGCGTTGACTGTAGCCCACCCCATAAAAAAATATGGGTATAATATGCGCATAACATCAAGGCAGGAAAAGAAAACCTCGAAATAAAACCCTATACTAACCCATCTGACCAGCGTGATATAGCAAGTTAATTCTTCTCCTATTATGGACAGTCAAGCCCAGTAGTGGGACGTAGATCAGCTAAAATCATGATGACGTTGGGTATTAATTTTTTGTCTCCTCCTTGGCGGTTTAAAATTTAAGTGATCCAGAAATAAATTGGTTTGTTTACTGTAATTTACAATAGAGAATACTCTTAAAACTAATTTTTAGTTATTATATTTCTTTATTATTTCGATCTTGTCTTCTCTTGCAGTAAAATGATCTGTTTGTTGTGATTCTCATTCGATTTTTACCATTTCTCCAATAAAGGAAGGTGTGATAACCATTTTATTCTTACTCAATACTTTGGTTAAGCTTCGCTTAAGAAGAGATTCTCATAAACTGAAAATTACACATACATTATTCTACACTGCGTCTTCCGATACATGTTCTATGGTTACACGCGTTCTTCTGCAGATTTTATCTTGCAAAGAAATGCCGAGCATAGCGCACTCCGCAGCTCGCTGAGCGACTTTGAGTTTAGTTATGAGGCCTACATTTGGAGACCAGAAAGAGAGCATGTATTATTGTAATTAAAGTTCTTAAAATTGTATGTTTATATTTTGTACAGAACCATGTTTATTGAGTCATCGAGTCTGCAATAAATTCGTATCTTGAGGTACAAAAAAATTTGATTAAAATTTACGCTTACCTATTATTCATTTGTGGACTCGAAAAGAGATTAACACAAGTATGCCTAGTATTTATGTATATCTATTAGTAATTTGTTCTAACTATTTTACCATTACTTCTTTATTCCTTTACCCACGGGCAAGAGAGCGGGTGATGTATGTTGCGATGTATTCTTACCATACGGATAATGCCACACTTTTTTTTTTGTGGGTGGGTCGCGGTCGGCGCGCCTCCGCACCACTCCGTCCGGGGCGACAGAGGGGCTTAAGCACGCAACTCCCGCGATCCACCCGAAAACCACGTCGCCTTCGTCGTTGGGCCGACCACTGGAGCAGCGTTAACTTGTCGTCAGTGGTCGGCCCGACGGAATACCCCTAATTGGGGTACCCTCCCATCGACCGACATCCTCCCCGAGGGGGGTCTTTCCTCACGCGGTCGGCCTCTCGGCGGGTGACGGACTAACGGATAATGCCACACTGTAGCAATAACGTGTAGTAATCAATTTTCTATTTACATTCTTGTCCTTTTATAAAATGCTTTACCACACCATCAATTTAAAATATTTTATAAAAGTACACCCTACCATAAATTATATTAAATCTATAAAATCTATATACATAGTTCAGAATGGTTTCATGAAATCCCGCCAACCATAGACTAAGCATATTTCATTTTTAAAACGATAGGATGCGCACGAGTTGAAACGTCGGCTGTTGGAGACATGTCCCTTTGGGAATTGGGCCACTTTATATTTTTATTTCCGTACGAAACGATAATCATGGCATTGGAATGTGGATTTTCGGATTCCATCGTTAAAAGGATTGGAAAGTTTTCTATATTAATTAGAAGTAAATTAGTTAAGTGTGACTTATAATTGAGATGCTCTTTATGTGGACTTTTATCAGTGATGGACTAGAAATCTCTCTTCTTCTTTTACCTTATTGGCATGATCATAAATGAGTATACGATTGTCTATGAAGTTTTGGATAACTGAATAAAGCGATTGCCTGAACATGATTGAAATTCTGGTTCGAGAAGTGTCACTGGGTTTTTCAATAAGCTCGCATATCAAATGGAAATAAAAGTTACACATTTTGAGATCATAAATCGAAATTAGTTAATTATATTTATATTAAAAATATTGTTTTTTTTTTGCCATAATATTTTGTATACTTGCCTAAAAAAATTCGTAAAAATAGTTTTATTTATAATGTGTAATACTCGCGTAAATATCAGATTCTAAAAAATAAATATGTTTTTCTATATTTTCTGTATGGTGACGGAATAAGAATACAATTCATCACCCCCTCTCTTGACCGTGGGTGTCGTAAAAGACAACTAAAGGATTAAATATGCATATAATAACTATGCAAGAGATGGAAAACTTGAAACAAAACCCTATGCCTACACGTCTGAACAGCGTGGTAAAGCAGGTCGATTTCCCTCTCATACTGGTGGAGGCCTAAGCTCAACGTGGGACGTAAATAGTCTAAAATAAAAATTGATAATGCACTTAACAAAAAAATTTTGGAGTGGTTCTTTTTTGCAGTTGTAATTTGATCGAATAATTTTTAACTGACATTAGTCAGTTCAGTCAGTCACGCTTCCATTTGTTGACGGAATAATAATATATGTCACCACCTACTTTATTTGGTGTTTAAAAGCCGACTAAGGGATATAATATGCATATAACATCTATGCAAAAGATGTAAAACTTGAAATAAAATGTTATACAAATTCGTTTGGCAAGCGTGGTATAAGTAATTCTAAGCACACAGTAGACCTGATGGTAAGTGTTGCTGCCGCTCATAGACCGTTGCAAGGCCAAGGCAAAGTGAAGGGAGTACGAATGCATGCCATGAGGTTCAGTGATACTAAAAACATCACTAAAACCCACCCCACGCAAACACTCGGAGTACTCAGGAAAGAAGGGTTCAACTTGTGTCTGAATTCGAGCGCTCTCTGGGGCGGGCCTTGGAATGGGGTGAACGGAACTTAGTCCAGTTCAATCCCACAAAGACACAAGTTTGCGCGCTCACTGCAAAGAAGGACCCGTTTGTCATAGCGCCTCAGTTCCAGAGGGTAACTCTCCCAATTTCCGAGAGTATTGGGATTCTCGGCTTCGAAATATCGAGCAAAGTTCAATTTGGGAGTCATTTGGAGGACAAAGCCAAATTGGCAAGCAAAAAATTGGGCGTCCTGAACAGAGCCAGGCGGTACTTCACACCGAGACAGCGTCTTGTGTTATACAAAGCACAAGTCCGTCCTCACGTGGAGTACTGCTCACATCTCTGTGCAGGTGCGCTCAAATATGAGCTAGACCCACTTGACTCCCTGCAAAGACAGGCTATTCGAATCGTCGGGGATCCCAATCTTATGGAGAGATTGGAGTCGCTGGAGCAGCGGAAAGACTTTGGGTCACTCTGTGTACTTTACCGACTCTTTCACGGGGAGTGCTCCGAAGAACTGTTTGACTTGGTACCACTGTCACCATTCTATCAACGTTCCACTCGACATCGTAGCAGGGTTTATCAATTTCACCTGGAAACGTTATGGTCTTCAACTGTACGATTCCAGCGATCATTTCTCCCACGTACGAGCAAGCTCTGGAATGAACTACCTGCTGCTGTGTTTTGCGAGCGCTATAACATGTCCTTCTTTAAACGAGGTTTAAGAAGAGTATTTTCTTCACGGTAGGCAACGGCCTAGCTGTGCCCCTGGTATTGCAAAGGTCCATGTGCGGCAGAATCACTTACCATCAGGTGTGCTGCTTGCTCGTTTGCTACCGTTGGCAATAAAAAAAACTCAAAAAATGGGCTGCCGGCTCTCTCGGTCACCGAATGAATCACAGTAACAAATTTATACTACTCGGATGTCGATTTTCGGCTCAGTGTGGTACTACCCCGGACGAAACGGCCCGCAGCTATAATAAAGGCTCCAGAGCAGTATTGAGTTGTACATGATCTAAGAATCAAGTAGGCATACCAATATTCAATATATATGTGGATAATGTACAACAAACAAACCATAAAAAAGGCCTAGATCATTAACAAAACATGCCCCTACGCGAACACACAGGTAGTTTCTAATTAAAATTCGTATTTGCTACATGAAAAGTCAATTAGTAAACAGTGGGCGCCATATTGGTAATTGCGAGTGACAGCTGCGCCCGCGCAACTCACGGGTGTTCGACCATGTACTATACTTGAGATGAAGGGTTTGTTTTAATTATGTCTTGATTGAGTGTAAGCGAGATACAATATTTGTTCTTAGTTTAGATAAAAAGAGATATATGTATAACGATCTAAACTAATTATATTATTTTTTGTATGTAACAAAGAATAAATCCTTATATTGCAGAGGACTTCACAAATATAAAATTAACGGACACAAACAACACCCGGAAAAAGAATTATTCATTGATGAAGATTGCCCAAAAAAAGAATTATTCAGTCTAGAAATCGAAACTGCGACACTCGTCATTGGATATCGCTTAAACCACCACGCCATATGTAACACTAGTAGTACCCAGGGGGTTTACCCGCACAGTTCCCTTTCTAATTATAGCCTATGTGTTATTCTGATATGTAAGCTGTATTATTGTGAAATTTCATCAAAATCCATTCAGTAGTTTTTGCGTGAAAGAGCAACAAACATCCTCACATACTCACAAACTTTCGCGTTTATAATATTAGTAGCAGTAATTGTACTAATATTATAAATGCGAAACTTTGTATACTGATGAGACCTATGTTAAAATTCATTTCATTATTTTCCGTGTGGTCGCCACCGCCTCTCTTGCCCTCTCTCTGGCCCTGTTTTGTTTAAATTAAAAAAAAATAAAAGAAATTCCCATTGAAATCAATCACTGTGACATCTATCAGATCCAATTATTAATCTAAACTACTTTCAAATCCTTCTTTAATTCCTAAAAAGCGTCTGGATCAAACCAGGTCTAGCTTTTTAGGATTTCAGTTACATACACACGGACAGAATTATCATAAATATTTAAAGATATATATAAATTTCATATGTGACCTTCAGAAGGTTACACATATTCGCAATCGAAGCGAAAAATATTTGCTAAATATGTTCATATTAGAACTACAATAGAATTAATTCAGTCAAGCATTCATCGGCGTGTTGTCAAGATTATATATATAACTATAGATAGTTTGTGTGTTTGCTCATTAACAACCAAACGAGTGTTTACACATACAAAATAATTAATGTGACATTTGTATGAATAACATTAATTTTAATATTTAAAAACCATGTCAGAAACAAAATAATATAATAGAAACTAGCAGACCCGGCCACGCGTTGCTGTGGCTAAGGTTTTTGTTATATTACATTTTAGTAAACTATTTATGCTATTCAATTGTAGCTTATATGGCACGTTTGTAGATTTGTGATAGCAGCGCCATCTATTAATTACTTACTCAATCTAAATCAACAGATATCGCCGTCTGTTAAAATCGTTTAGAGTTAACAGATAATTGTGAATGTCAAATAATAGACAAATAATTTGCAATAAAATAATATTGCGACTATAAATTAAGATGTAAGCTATCCTATCTTTTAAGTTGGATTAAACTGCACATGGTGTGCAAATTTGATTAAAATCGGTTAAATAGTTTAGGAGTCCATCGCGGACAAACAACGTGACACGTAATTTATATATATATATTAAGATATACATACATATGTATCATTTTGGCTAATATATGTCCCACTACAAGGCTCGAGCCTTTTTCATAACGGGAGGGAAATTGAACGTTCTATACCATGCTGGTCAGACAGGTTGACATAAGGTTTTATTTCGAGTTTTCCTTGCATAGATGTTATACGCATATTGTATCGCTTAGTCGTCTTTTAAGACATCCACGGACAAGATAAGGAGTGGTGAATTGTATTCTTATTCCGTCAATACATCCATACTAATATTATAAATGCGAAAGTAAGGATGTTTGTTTGTTTGTAACGCTTTCACGCTTAAACCACCGAACCGATTTCAAAAACTCTTTCACCAATAGAAAGCTATAATATCAGGGAGTAGGCTATATTTTATCCCGGTATTCCCACAGGAACGGGGACTACGTTGCGGGTAAAGCGACTGAAACCGAAGCGAAGCGAGGGCGGGTTGCTAGTTGATAATAGATGCAGATGGAAATGGTATCAGTAAGACTAGAATGGTCACTATTTTTTCTTTACTCTCCTTTTTTTTTAGCAGCCTATGGCCTGGATACAAGGACGGCATGGAAACGTGAACCCTAAATGTAAACCTCATAATCAAGCTCAAAGTCGCACAAAGTACTATGGAGGCTGCTATTTCTATGATTTCTCTGCGAGAATCCGAAGTATGAAAATCCGTACAAGAACGGGATATAGTAGGAAGAATTAGCACGCAGAAATGACAATGAGCAAACCAGATCGCTTGTCGAACCAATAACCACTGTAAAAGAAAGATTCTCGAGTGGCGACAATGTATAGGACGACGCATTGTAGAACGAACGAGTCGGACCGACCACCTGGCGAGAGTTGCTGGACGTCATTGGATGCAGGCGGCACAGTACCGCACTTTGTGGCGAAAGGTTAGGAATGATGACGATGAGATGGGCCACACAACTGCATCAGATTTGTATTCACCCCTTCTATCAGCATGACTATTAAGTTTGACCTTGATTTACACAATCTTTTCTTCACCAAATGTGATCGCCATGGCATCTGCC
Source organism: Lymantria dispar (assembly GCA_032191425.1). NCBI lineage: Eukaryota > Metazoa > Arthropoda > Insecta > Lepidoptera > Erebidae > Lymantria > Lymantria dispar. The sequence goes on along the minus strand of CM063444.1, from coordinate 2,191,019 downwards.
AAGTGTGACGATTAAGCGATCGTCCGCACTTGTCAAGTCGCCAGGCTAATGGATGAATGGATAGAATTTTATGTATGTGAATTCTCCAATGATACGACGATCTATTCCTTACCACTTCGGTAGGTTTAAAAAATATAAAAAAAGATTTATAAATCCAATATATAATTATTATTACGCTGCGCACGCGTTCGCCACAAACTAAGACAGTCCTGATTTGAATACCCCCCCTCCTTCAGTAACAGGGAGGGGGGGAGTAACCCTAAAGAAGACATATCTCACCACCGCAATCCATTGTCCATTGTTTTTGCCTGATGTTATTTATGACGAACGACGTTCTCTCTCCTTTTCCAACCAACCCGAAATTTATTCATCTGTCTCATTTACTCAAGGCTTCCGTCCCGTAATGCCTTGGTTAATAAATTACAATTCAAAAGATTATTTATTAGATTATTCATGTTGGAGTTCAGGAGTGTTCTAGGCCCGTATTGGCCTTTCGGACATAACAATGCGACGTCGTTTTCTGGCCTTTTTTATTTTCTGATTGATTTGTGGCGTTTCATGTTTTGTGTTCGGATTTGGATTGGTTGGTTTATGGATTTTATTTGGTGTTCGGATATTTGGTTTAGTATGTTCGACTTAAGTAAACAAATATACTGGAAAAGAGTTATTACATTGTCGTGAGGAGGCGTAGATACCATAAAAATAGAGTTACTCTGAAGTTATATGGTATACGAATGTAATTTGTTTATGTCAGCAAAGCGTATCTGTATTCGTATTAAATCAAAAATTGTTGTTAGATGTAATTTTATTTATAAACACTAAAAATAAGACAATCCCACTGAGTTTCTTGCCGGATTTTCTCAGCACGGTCGCGTGACGATCCGGTAGTAATTTAAGTTGAAATGTAAAAAAAAAATTATAAAATGTAAGTATCGCCACGGTGTATATACATAATAAATTATTTGAATTTGCTTATCTATCAGGTAAAATTATTATGACTGATATTAATAATTTATTAAAAAAATCTACATACAAGGCAAAATAAATCTAGGTATACAAATAAATAAAATTAAAGTGTCTGTTTGTAATGTCAAAATAATAGGTTTTTTCATACTCACACGATGTTCACACGATACCTATGCTTAAAATCCACTTTAAATATTTTATATCTGTCTACTGTTTATTCCTGGTAATCTTTCAAACGGCGAGACCGATATTGATACTATTTTACTACCAAGTACCTACCTATATAAGAAGTAATTAAGGCTATTTTCCTGTCAAGAAATTCCAATAAATATTATCCAGTCCAGGAATCCAACCTGAGTACTTATGGACTCCAGTTACTTATATTTTATAGGATTTTTTTTTTGTGGTGGGCCGCGGTCGGCACGCTCCTCGCACCACACCGTCCGGGGCGACAGTGGGGCGTAAACACGCAACACCCGCAACCCACCCGAAAACCACGTCGCCTTAGTCGTTGGGCCGACCACCGGAGCAGGGTTACTTGACATCAGTGGTTGGCCCGACGGAATTACCCCCTATTGGGGTACCCTCCCATCGACCGACGTCCTCCCCTCGGGGAGGTCGGCCTCTCGGCGGGTGACGGACTAATCCCCGGTCACGTCACCATATTTTAGAGGATATGGCAGATTTAAAATGTCAGGGCGATATTTAAAATAAGGCGACTAAAACCGAAGCGAAGCAAAGACAGGTTGCTAGTTATAATATAGTTATTTATTTACAACAGATGCAAATATGTACTAATATATTTCACATAACTTAAAACTTTTGCTTGAATATATACCATCATTTCAATAGTATAAAAATACAAATTTTACCTCACCTCAAACATTAGGAAATAATTACAGCGTAGGACACTTTACAAACATATAATTGACTGATACTTATCCCAAGTCAGCACGTCATCTGTAGATCAGACAAAGAATTATACTCACGAGAATCGAACCCACGAAATCGTTACTAATACTACTAAGTCATCTAAAATATTTGACTGCACATTGAAATATTTTAAATGGTAACATGTTATCGAGATGAAGGGACATTACCACCTACGTGGACGCCGATGTGATCTGAAATGGACACATCATTACAGCATCCAGGCATGTAATCCTACACAAATCTAACATAACACAACTTGTCATATCAATGGGAGCATCTTGATAATACCTGATCACTTGATAGTTGATGTGTGATCAGTTTATTCTCGTAAAATACATCCACAGTTGAACATTATTGTTAAATAATTAAAAACGACTCGTTTAAATGTTGTAGAAGAAAATGTCACCCACCGGATACCGCGGCGATAATCGTTCGGAGCGAACATTATTATTCACGTCCATTAATTAACCCAAACTAAAGTTTTAATTAAAAAAAAAAACACAAGCAACTTTCCATAAGAATGGGACGTCACAAGCGCCGACGAATTCAAAACGGCGGCGTCTCGACCGTCATAAATAATTGGGACAAAACCTTCGCACCCCCTCTCCTCCCGTCGTTTCCCCCCGGATAAGTGTCTAAAATTTTCACAATCCGGCAATAAAAAGATAATTTATTAGTATAGCTCTTATTGTTTTCGTTATTTATGTGTATGGAGTAATGTAATCTAGGTGGAGGGGGCCCTAAATAAATAATTTTCACTTTAATGTCCTCCTTGCCTAATCTCCTGAGCGGTCGGTGCTCAGTCCGCGTTTTGTACAATATAATGGCCACCCGAGGTATTTTTAGGTCTAAATAAACATGATTTGTTGGACCGTCTCTGACAGAATTTAATTTCGTTACGGCATCTCTGTGGCACCCCGTGTCGCGAATATCTTGAATTATATTTAATGACTCCTAGTAATTTGCATTATCGTTGATTTTTTACTTTTTTTCATTTACCGTTAAGGAATTATGAACCTTTTTAATTAGGCTCGTAAAATTATCAACGAATACTTCGTTTGGATCCATTCGTTCGTTCATTTCAGTTCATATACGTTCCACTACTGCGCTCGAGTCTCCTCCGCAATAGGATAGAAATTGACCTACTATACCACGCTTGTCAGATGTGTTAGTAATGGGTTTTATTTGGAGTTGCCCTCCTCTGACATAAATGTTACATATATATATTTAATACCTTAGTCGTCTTTTACGACACCCATAGGGAATAGAAGGGGTGGTAAATTGTATTCTTACTCCATCACCACATGGAAATCGTTTCAATGGTTATTAATAATTATTTAAATTTGTATTCATATTATTAATTCAATTTCAATTGCAAGCAAATAAATAATAAAAAAGCGTGTTAAAAAGCAGTGAATAAATGAATTTATTATAAAATAAATTCAGATATACTTACCTACTCTAAATTTACACAATAATAATTTAAATTACCGAATTTAAAAGCTGTACGTACTGATAAATAGTATAACTATAGCTAATATAATTAATTTCTATAAACAAAGCTAATCTCCAGACACATTCGTCATAATTTCAACACGCTAACCATTACTTTTTCAACAAATTCACAGCACACATCCAAAAGCGAGCGTCTGAACTTTACTGGCCGTTTCTGAAAATTAGTGGACGTGGCCTCCCCCTGGGGGTGAGGCCGCCTTACAATGGCGAGGCGCATGATTTACGCCACTCTGGTATTATGTTTTGACTTTAATAAACAGAGCGTTTGTCATTGCAGACCGTACGACGCCAACATAAGTTTTATGTGACATCGATTCATACAATTTAGAATACTATACATAAATAAAATTAAAAAAAAACATAAAAATAAATTACCAATAGAATGTATTTTACATTCTTAACCTGGACAAAAATTATTCTCTTTTGAGAAGGATTTTACAAACATCCAACTCAATCGGACATCAATAACTTAGCAATAAAATAAGGATTGCACTGTAGGATTAGAATTTAACTCCAACGCTTTTTTTTTTGGTTGGGCATGGTCTGTGCACAAGGTGTCTACTCCGTTCGGGGCGACACAAGGATGACACTTGGCCCCATAACCCACCGCATTCGCCCGCTGCCTCTATTAAGGCGGCTACAAGCGCAGGTATTCTCATCTGCGCCGTTCCAGTCAGTAGAGTGTGTCAGCATGATCCATTTTGGCCCTAAACCTCTGCGCTTCCTTCAGCGAGACTAACTTAACTCTAAGGTATGAGATTATTTTTTTAACACTTCTATGGCGCCTGTATTGTACATAACTTTAAAGACAATTTTTTGATCAACGCAATAGTAAGTACTGTAGCAATAGTGCAAGCCTAAATTAATACACGCGTTGTGAATGATTAATAATGCAATCTGCCCTTAACTCCTTACTTTCTGTGGAAGTCATGAGAACTGGTGAGTCACTAGAAGACGGCTACGAGCACTTTCAAGAGAAACTTAAAATACCAAATACGAGCGTCAATCCGTCTGCCAAGTGAGGCGATTATGCCATTATCCTACCATGAGGAGGCCTATATCCAACTGTGAACGTTGATGGTATGATATATATGTCATAGGACTGACAGTCCTCCCGTGGCTATCAATGATTAAAATATTATATATTGAAAATATTTGAAACGTCTTGAAACTAAAACTTAAAGATAAAATCCGTAAAGTAGTTTTATTTAAAATGTGTAATACTCGCGTAAACATCAGGAATCAATATATAAAATTTAAAGACAGCTGCGATAAAGACCATAAAGATTTATTTTATAAGTACTTAAACTTTACTTATTTTGTCACTTAAATAACAGAAACCATTTATAAAATAACTAAGTAGTTTGCACGTGTCCGATGCAACTTTAACTAATTTTAAGGGATAGAACAACAATGATTGATTCATTAAGGTGTTCATAAAAAGATGATTAAAGATTATTATATGCATATAATATGTAAGGGAAGGAAAATTAAACTGAAACCCTATACCAACCGGTCTAACCAGCGTGGTAAATTAGGTCAATTTCCATCCTATTTCGGAGGAGGCTAGATTCAGCAGTAGCATATAAGCTGAAATGATTACTCCCAGTTTCATTATTTCCTTCCACAGCTAAGACGTTCAGAATTTATAAAAATATCTTAAAATACCCTGTCTTAAGATACCTTAGCACATTAGTATCCAAAAATAATAAAATTTATATTAAAATATCGATAACTAAGCAATAACCATTCTGATAATTACATCAGTACTTAAAGCTGGACTTCGAAGCTCGTGGGCCACCACTGAGCCATAGTTCCTCCCCATAGTTTCACCCCCTCGTTTCCAGCTTTTAATTATAATACTTTATAGCTCTATAAATCACGACGTGCGTCCCAGGACGCCGCCTGCCCCCACCCTCTTTGAAGGATAGCAGTTCAATTCTCGCCGGGTGTAATAATTTATAAAGGAATTATTCCCTTTTTCTGTTTGAGCTAAGAATGGGTGTGACGAAAGGCGAGGGACCATAATAGTCATTACGTTTTGGTGATTTCAGATTATTTTAATATATTTTTTATTAAGTAAAGATTTACATTTTCCATGTAGTGACGGAGTAAGAATTATAGTATAATTTACCACCCTTCCTTGCCCGTGAGTATCATAAAAGACGATCATGGGTTACATGCTAATAATATCTATGCAAGAGAAGGAAAACTCGAAATGAAATCTTATATCAATACGTCTGACAAGCGTGGTAATAAAGTAAGTCAGTTTCCCTTATATTGTGGAAGAGGCTCTAGCCCAGCAGTGGGAGTGGTATATGAGCTGAGTTGATGAATATGATAATAAATTTAACCGTATATTCCGATTATCTGTAGAATATCTAATTAAGAATACAATGGCTTACAAACTTTTAGATCCCAAAAATTTTTGATCTTAAAAAGTTTAGGAACAGTTTTTTGGATGACAGATTTGTATGCTCTCCGTATTGCTCAAATATATCCTGTCACATACTGTAAAACATTTGTAAATTGATCACCAGATCATCGCCATTCATCCTTTTTAGATCCACTCTTTGACGTAGGCCTCTCTTACAAAGTAAGGAATATTGCTCCTAGCGTGAAGGGATCACTTTCTTCGTGGTAGGCAGCGGCCTTGTAAAAGTCCATGAGCGGCAGCAACACTTACCATCAGGTGTACTGTTTGCTCGTTTACCACCGTTTGCAATAAAAAAAAAGCGTGCAGCAGAATCCAAAAAGGAAGAAAACAAAAGGAAGGGACAATGCTGTAATCGCCACATCGCAGTGACATGTTATACGTTTCATAGTAAAGAGCTGCTGCCCATTCTCCTGATGAGATACTCGCCTTATTTTTAAAACTCCCACGGGCTAGTCCTTACTAGCCTTAGCCTGATGATGATCACTGTATTTGTCATCACACGAGTAAAGCGATTGTCATTTAAAATTATTCCTTAAAACAAAATTTCAATTCTTACACGTAGGTACTCAAAATTTGTTTAGAAATTATTGACTTTAGCAGTTTTATTTTACTAACATAGATTACTAATTAGACGAAGCAATTAGTGTTCACTAATTACACAAATCAACAGCTCACTTGAACCGTTAAGTCAATTTAAGTAAAACTAACATAGGTCTAAGTTACAAGCTGACTAAATTATGGTGTACCAATTCGTAACACAGATTAAAAATATTGGTATCTTTTTTGTGCCTAATAACTACTGAACTGTAAGAGGATCATTAAAAAACTTATTATATTTTTCTTATTGGAGTATTATCATCATCCGCGTGTACAACTTTTACAGATTATGGCCATCTCGATCCATGAATAGCAGTTACCACTTACCATCAAGTGAGCTATTTGCCTCTGGTGGCACAACTGCCACCAGAGGCAATAAAAATCATTTACGTATTATAGTTTTATTCGTGTGGTGACGAAGTAAGAATACCATCCACCACTCCCAATCTTGCCCGTGGATGTCCTAAAAGACGACTAAGGGATTTAATACGCATATAACATCTATGCAAAAGACGATAAACTCGAAATAAAGCCCTATACCAACCCCAGATGGGTTGATACCAGTATGGTAGAGTAAGGTCAATTTCCCTCGTATTACGCAGGAGGCTTGAGCCCAGTGGTGGAACGTGTGTGAGCCTGAAGTGATTATAGTTTTAATGTCCATGACGTCAATTATAAGTTACGGATGGTTAAAACGTGAGAAAATAAAAATAACATATTTTGCTTAGGTTTTATATGTACCTACTTAAACTGCCGTTTGTTTGTAGCCGCTTTTTTTTTATGGGTGGGCTATGGTAAGCGCACGCGCGATCCAGTCCGTCCGGGGCGATGAAAGAACGGCGCGCGGGCCCATAACCCACCCGTACCCACGTCACCTCGTTGTTGGGCCGACCAGTTGCTTGTAGCCGCTGAAGAGGCAATTGAATTATGATGTAGTCTCGGTTTCACTTGTAGCACATGGTAGGATTTGCACCATTATGCGCTGTGTAAAACATTTATTTAGAATAAATTCACGTATTCATTCTAAATTCTTATATATTAGATTCTTACTCATTTAATCTCTTACAGCAACACTGTTTTCTCTTGACTTACCTGAAAAAAAAAAACAATGCCATTAAATGTTTATCTTAATTGAAGCTGACATATCTGTATTTTAATTATATATTCATTTTCAAGGCCAGACAAAAAAAGTAATTTGGTTGGATTACGTTCAAGTTAAGCTGTTTTTATGTGTTTCATGAACAGCTTCGTGCTATATAATTTCTGTCCTAAGAATAATAGTTCTAGTTTTAGCAAAACAACAAAAGTTTTAATGAACTTTTGAATCGTTATAATCGTTATGACAATTCTATAATATATTCCTTTGTTCGTGTTTATGTGATTGAACCGACTTTTCCGTTTGGTGAAGGAGTAAGAACACAATTCAATAATCCCGCTTTGCCCGTGGGTATTGTAAATACGACTAAGAGATATAAAATGCAGATAACATATGAAAGAGACAAAAAGCTAAAGCTAAAAAATGAGACCCTATATCAACAAAACTTACCAACATGGTGTAATAGGTCAAATTCAGGTGGGACGTGCCTGATATTATGATGAGATTGAGCTCCTCCTAAACGACTAGACCGATTTTGATGCACTTTTTGTGTGTGTTTCAATGAATTCGAGAATGGTTAAGAATAATAATTGGATCCGGTTGGTGGAGCTGCGATTGATTTCAACGAGAAATCCTTTTATTTTATTTTTTAGATTTAAACAGAACAGCGTCTGTTGGGTCAGCTAGTATAATATATTTTTATAGGTGGGCAGCATGTCATAATGATCTTATATTTGGCAGCGTAAATTTCACGTGTTTCATATAAAAAATATCTACTATTACAAAAGGGGGAGGCCTTTCCTTTCAATAAATGTCATAACAAATGTTTAAGAGACGTAATAAGATAACATCACTGTAGGTGAATTTCTTTCCAATTGTATAGATTTTTTTTTTGGTAAGCTATAAAACGGACTCACGCTGGCTGTCTCGTCCGAGGTGATGAGAGCCATGAGAGGGCAGCGCGCGACCCCATAACTCGTAACTCGTGGCCGACTTCTAGCATCAAACCCCTGCTTTCCGTGGCCAGCCCGGCAGGTAAACTTTCGAGGAACCACCCTCCTCGACGCCCCTCAGAGCGTCGCCCTCACGATCTATCTTTTTTGTCAGGCTATGTTCCGTTGCCGTTAAGCGATTCCGTGTAACCCATAACCTATCGTATACTGCCTGCTACCATTTGGATCGACCACCGGTACCGGTCCTTGTTAAACAATAACCTAATAAATATAAAAAAAAAAACACCTTACAATAAAGGAATAATTTTGTATTGCGGAGGACTTTCCAAACATACAATTATTGGATCTAAATCGTACAAAGTATCGAAGTGGAAATCGGACTCACGAATAGGCACAAAAGGTCGATATCTTAACCACAACGCAACCTATGCAGTAATGGCATACTCGTATATTTCCTGAGGCATTTCATAAACGAAAGCTTAAATGGAAATAAGACATATATTAAAACCATTTATGAATCACACAATTTCTTGAGTGGAAACCACTCAAATCCAATCAAAGAATTTATTCTGCATAAGCTTCTTAAGGACAATTCGTCATTACATCATTTCGGCTCATATACGTCCCACTGTAGGGCTCTAGCCTCCTCCATAATAGGAGGGAAGTTTACCTTACCATTGCTGGTCGGACAGGTTGTTATAGGGTTTTGTTTCCAGTTTTCCCTCTTTCGCATTGATGTTATATGCGTAGCCCTCAGTCGTCCATTATGACATCCACGGGCAAGACAGAGATTGGTGCATTCTATTCTTATTTCATCACTATACGGAAAAGGATAATTACATATTGTCAAATTTACACATCGTTTGAAATAATCTACTACCGGATAGGAACGTGACCACAAGCTGAGAAGAACCGGCAAGAAACTCAGCGTACTCTCATCTTTTTTTTACTGGGAATGAGAAGTCGCTATTAATACATTGTTTGACTTGGTACCACCGTCACCATTCTACCAACGTACCACTCGACATCACAGCAGGGTTCATCCATTTCACCTGGAAACGTTATGGTCTTCAACTGTACGTTTTCAGCGATCATTTCTCCCACGTACGTGCAAGCTCTGGAATGAACTACCTGCTGCTGTGTTTCCCGAGCGCTATGACATGTCCTTCTTTAAACGAGGTTTAAGAAGAGTATTTCCTTCACGGTAGGCAGCGGCCTGGCTGTGCCCCTGGTATTGCAAAGGTCCATGTGCAGCAGTTTCACTTACCATCAGGTGTGCTGCTTGCTCGTTTGCCACCGTTGGCAATAAAAAAAAAAAAAAAAAACATTATCTACGTAGCCAAAACCTTTTTTTTCTATAATGGTCGCAATAATTTTTAATGATATCTTATTTATATAATGTATTACTGTATGTATGCTATATTCTACTGGATACAACTCCTTATTTTCACGTGATGGTCATCAATACTTGTTAAGAGTTCATTAGGAAAACAGGTAACGCCAATCTTCTGGGAAGCTTAGAACATCAACTTTGATTGCAAACTTGCTTACCAGCGGAACCATTTACCGTTACAGAAAATCAGCAGACTTCGATAAGTTTTAATAAGTGGCTCACTTTAAAACTTAACCACAAGATTAGCAATGAGAACTATCAACCGATTATTGCATGCACAAAACTTGGCAAAGCCTTTCATAAGGGGATGCGTGGAAATATGACAAATTTATGTAAAACTCCGAGGCTCTTTGTGAAGCGAACAACCGTAGAGAAATTAGTTCTCATTTTGTGTAATGTTTACGAGTACAGAGTACGACTCAAAAATATGGTAATGGTTTTGTACTGCGGTTGGGTCTCGTCTAGCGGTGTGTATCGATTGTACATTTGCTCAACTGTACTCGTAGACTTGTGTGGATACTACATTACACTTGAATACTTATAAAATGTTAAATGTTTTAGACTTTGAATTGTTCAACTTTAATTAAGTACTCTGCTGTACGCTAACGTAGTAAGAAGACAGTTCACCACATTCTCTTGCCCGTGGGTATCGTACAAGAGAATTAAGGGAAAGAAGAAAAACTTGCCATTAAACTAGGGTTTAATGTGGTGTGTGTGTGTTTAATGTTGGTATAGGTACCAACATGTCTGACCAGTGAGGTGTAGTTATTGTAGAGGAGGTCCAAGCCCAATAGTGGGTCGTATATAGACTGTTATAACGATGATGAATTAAGTAATTACAATGTTTCGTTTGATGAGCGAAGGAAATGCAGGAACCCTTGCCGGGATGACTACTGAGGCCAACGAAGTGGCACTAGTTGTCAGTCCAATGACGATGGGAAGGGATATGGTTACGGAGTGTACGTTGCCTTTCCGTCACCCCAGACTGATTGTGCAGACCATACCTGTCCACAAAAAAGGTTTAAACGCATATAAGCGGCGCTCTGTATTCCTAGCATTGCAGAGATTTATGAGCAGCAGTCATTAATCACTATCAGGTAGGTTGCTTGCTTCATTGACTCTAAAGAAAATATAACAATAAATAATTTTGTCTCCTCTCACTCTCTTGCCATGAACATAAAACCTCCCACTGTAGGGGAAGCTTGAATCACAGAATGGTACTTATATGGACTAAAATGATGAAGATTAAAACGCTTCTAATTATTATAGGTATGCTTCTTTATTCTATCGCAATAAGGTGCTGCTGCTGTCAGGTTCAAATGCTGAGTTGCCAAGATTTTTCATCAAATATATTCAGCGTCAGAAAATCTAGAAACTTCTGCAAACGTCTGGAAATTGGACCGCCCATCACATAGATTTAAACAATTATGAACTCCTGTTTATATTCTTTCACAATAGAAGTAATTACTCCAAATACGAATACATTTACTTTATTTTTTCTATACATAGAAATGAAAAGCATAAACTCATATCCACAATGTGACCATTCCACCGTTTTGGGGTTTTGAACTTTGAACGCCGTTCCAGCATCACTTTTGATTATGCACTTAGACTTTGATCTCACTGGGGATGGCAGAAATGACATACTTTAAAAAAATATTTATGAGAAAACTGACCGTTACTACCTTAAGCCACCTTTCTTACAAATATTTTTTTGGGGATTACTATTCACCTTCTCTAACCATTTTAGTTCGCTTTAGTCGCGCCATTTAAAAACCAAACATCAGCCAGTATGAAACTTTTATTAATGGAGAACTGTTTTATGTATTTATGAAAGAAGTTTATACACATTATAATTTAAATCAACAGCAGTCTATAAAAAAGTTATTATGAGCATGACTATTTCTAGCTTGTCTATCATTTAGCGCGCGGACGAATTGTCCCGATTCATCGGCCGTTAATAGTGACACATCGCTGTATTTTCGTCTAAACTCGTTACGTTTATGACAAGTTGTAGACCGGAGACTTTAAGTTTTTGCGATTATTTTGTCGATAAGAAAAAATAACTAGAATAACTAGCAAGTAGAAATGTATACAAAAATCAGTTGTAGACATAATTTTTGATAAATTCATAGGTTTTATTGCATCAACTTATCAACGTCTACTGTTGGATATAGATACATACCACTTAAGGAGGATAATGGCGTAATCCCCATACTTGATATATTGGATGGCGAACGTAGATACTGTTATGAATTCGAAACACATCACCACACTAATAGTTTTCATTAAATTTCGTGCTTAATAAATATAATCTAAAATGATATTCATTTCTGTGTCCTTTTTTATCACAGGCAGTAACCATAATGAAATTATTCTGCAAGTTCCACAGATGTATTTAAAGTTTCCAGAATATTGGACTTTGGCTTGGGTTTGTTATAGCAACCATAGAAATTCGAGACAACCCTATTCCAGCGAGAAATAGTTGATCATTGCCTTAAACTATTAGTTTTATTTTTAAATAATAAAACATAACAAAGCATCTAAAATATAGTATATGAGAATAATCTCGACCAAATAGGATGATTCTGGTAATGAGTATTATCATCTTTCAACTTAGGTAAATAGTTTGAAAAACTACCCATTTTATGTGGAGTTTATCATAAAATCCGTGTGGTTATGGAGTAAGAATAGTATTCATTGCCTCTATATTGACTATATGATTAGGATATAATATGCATAAAATACCTATGCAAGAGATGGAAAACTCTATTTAAAATTCTATACCAACCCGTTTGACCATCCTGGTATAGTAGGTCAATTTTTCTTCTATTGCGGCGAAAGCTTGAGCCTAGTCCTGGGACGTATACGGGCTGAAATAATATTTTTTATATCGGTCGCAAGTCGCAAGTGTGTAAGTTTGACTGTAACAACTCAGATTTATGTGTTTACTGTATAAATCACGAGTGAGACGTCAACGTTCCCTCTCATTTTTTTATTCGTCGCTTTTATGCTATATATCATAGTTTTGTCTTCCGCGGTTGGGATTTTTTGTTCTTACAATATGCGCGTGGACTTATTTTTGAGTAGGAGAGTAAAATTTATATTTGTTTAAAATTATGAGATTAAAGCATTATATAATACTATGATTGCTTCCTGACTTTTGGTGTGTTATACACATTCATTTCTCTTAATTTCACGCAACCCACATATACTGTCCGTCACCCGCAAAGAGGCTGACCGCGCGACGGCGACCGACGTCCTGGGACAGAGACGTCGAGAGGTGAGGGTACCCGGAAGGGTATTCCGTCGGGCCGACCACTGACGACAAGTCACCCTGCTCTAGTGGTCGGCCCAACGACGAAGGCGACTTTGGTGCGGGTGGGTTATGGGTCCGCGCGCCGTCCTTTCGTCGCCCCGGACGGAATGGACAGCAAGTGCGTTTGCCATAGCCCACACATAAAGAAAACCCACATATGCTACATACATTCTCAAGCCTGACTTGAAACATTAAAGTTATATTTCCAGATTTCATCATTCCAGTTACAGAATTTCAGATAAGTGTATTAAAACTTGAATCAGCTCTGCCTCATTCCATATATGTCCCACCGTTGAGCTCGGCTCTCCTGCACTATGGGAGGGAGATTGACCTACTTCGATATTAAATACAATTCACCACTCCCTATTTTACCCGTGGATGTCGTAAAAGACGACTAAGAGATATAATACGCATATAACATATATGCAAGTGAAGGAATACTTGAAATAAAACCTGTATTTGTTCATCTTCTTGGTCTTTTCGTTTCTCGCCTCATATACATCCGATGTCATTATCAACATAGGTATTGACTATACCACATCGGACGGGCAGGTAGGAGAGCTACGGCGGGTCGCGCGCGCGAGGAGCTCAGCCTCGACGAAGCGACCCGCCGCCGCCGACTGGGGCGGCGCAGGCGCGATTACCTGCGCGTCATGCCGCCCTAGCCGAGGCCGCGGGTGATGTGACCGGGGAGTTAGTCCGTCACCCGCCGAGAGGGCGACCGCGTGAGGAAAGACCGACGTCCTCCCCGAGGGTGGGGACGTCGGACGATGAGAGGGTACCCCAAGTATTCCGTCGGGCCGACCACTGATGACAAGTAACCCTGCTCCGGTGATCGGCCCAACGACGAAGGCGACGTGGTGTTCGGATGGGTTGCGGGTGTGCGTGCTTACGCCCCTCTGTCGCCCCGGACGGAGTGGTGCAAGGAGCGCGCCGACCGCAGCCCACTCCAAAAAAAAAAGAGGAGAGAGCTACTGCATGCTCTTAATACGAAACCTATGGACAAGTAAGAGATGGTGACAATTCTATCATTATCTAATCGTCACGCGTTCTATGTATGGTGATGGAGTAAAAATTCAATCACCACCTCCTCTCCTGCCCGTGGGTGTCATAAGAAACTAAAGGATATGATGTACAGATAATATCTATGCAAGAGAAAATTTGTCATAAAATCTTATGTCAGACTAATGCAATGAGACTTGTGTAGGCTGAGAGTACGGGGAAATGTGGGTTATACATAAAAACATTTTTGTTGCAGGCTATGATGCTTACGCACGGGGGTGACGAAGAGACAGCATGCGACCCCATAACTCGTCGTATTGTCTCCTCTTCACCATTGGGCCGACCACTGATACCGAGTCATCGACTTCGGTGACCTGTCCGGCGGGATATCCTTTCCAATCCTTCTCTTCCCGACTACCCCCGTCTCGTCGCTGAGAGCCCCGGATCATAAAAGCATAAAAGATAATACAAAAAAATTTGGGAGTTATAAAGAGTACCAATAGAAGAGAAAATTTAAACTTAAACTTATGTCAGCTGTTTAGCTACAAATATACCGCTACTAGCAACCCGCCCTCGCTTCGCTTCGGTTTTAGTCATTTTACCCGCGTAGTTCCCGTTCCCATGGGAATACCAGGATAAAATATAGCTTAGTTTACGCGCTGATATTATAGCTTTCCACTGGTAAAAGAATTTTTAAAATTGGTCCAGCCGTTTTGAAGATTACCCGGAACAAACAGACAGACAGACAAAAAAATATAAAATGATTTTTAGGCATGTGTATAGTGCAAATAACCGTGTGAGCATTAAAAAAGCCTATTATTTTGACATTACAAACAGACACTTCAATTTTATTTATTGGTATAGATAAGCATGTCGGTGACGCACTAGATGTCATCCATACAAAACGTGTCTAAGGCGTACAGAACACTGCGGGTGCATCAGTCATGAGCATGTCGGTAACGCAAATCCATAAGATTTTCGCCTACCCAAAGAGTGACTGGCTAAAGAAATTTTCAATTGAACAAAATATGACTCATACAAAAGAAAAATTGACAACGTCACTACGGTATGTAAAATATATATATGAAAACATTAAACAAAAATAACATCATTAAAAACACTAAAACACACAATAAAAACGTTTATAGAAACGAATAAATCCCATAATCCACATGTAGATATACAATAGCGACACATCGCTGCCGAGATCAATCATCGTATTCTTAACGAGTGCTACAGCTGTTGTGTGCGAGACTGATGGTGCTATAAAATATATTTATAGCTGAATAGCTACCGAATAGTTGTGATGTGTGTCGCTCAACGAACTGGATTGTATTGTAAACTTGATAAACAATAGATACGGCATTATTTTTTTAATAAACTTATATTAACTTACTTTTATCATCTTCATCTCAGCCCATATAAGTCGGCTCGGGCTCGGGCCTCCTTCACAATGGAAGGGAAATTGACCTACAATACCGCGCTGGTCAGATGTGTTGGCATAGACTTTTATGTCGAGTTTTTCTTCTCTTACACAGATATTATCTACATGTCCTTTAGTTGTCTTTTACGACACCCACGGATAAGAGAGGGGCTGAATTGTATTGTTACTCCATCACCACACGGAAACTTTGTTTGTACATAATGAAATATTTGAAAGTGGGTGTTCAGCAACTTCTAAACGTCGGATTAATTAGAAATTTTGCACAAAGATTGATAAAAATGTTTTTTTTTTATTAATCCCTGCAATATAATTCCGACTGAGATTTTCCCGTGACTCGTTAGCTGGTGTTATCCATTTTCTTGCTTTAGTTAGACTTACTTACTTAAATGTTATCGTTGATAAACTTCGCAGCAGAGATTTAATCTCTCACATCAAAATTTTTGATATAACAATCATTAATAATAAATTATTGTTAAAAATATTATATTCTGCCGAAATTCAGTATATACCAGAGTATTATAAAAACCAAAAGTTATATCAGGCGACATGCCTAATAAATATGAAATGAATAAACATATAAAATCAATAAATATATATAATCAATAAAAATAGGCATTATTATTATCATTTATTAGCTATGTCTCCGCGTCACTCGCATTAATGTTGAGTTTGTCAATCAATTTTCCATCCCCTAAATTCCCTCTTTATATAAATGAAAGGAAACTTTACTATATTCCTGACATTAATGTGTATGCGTAATTTCAAAGTGATCGGTGGAACAGTTAGAGCGTGATAGCATAATAAACAAACATCTTCATATTTAAAATTCCTGAGACTTAGTAGGCATTTAAAATGTAAGGTTCTTTGTAAAACTTCTTTACAAGTGAAAAATTAATCCCACACGTGGGAGTAAAAACCACACTTATTGAAAAACACATTCAAATTCGTTTAAATAATTTATTAAACCTTATATGAACGACCTAGCATGTGAAATGCTAAATCTCAGCCATTTGAATAATAGGGTCGTGTCATTGTTTAAAACAATTCTAACTAAAAAGCATTAGGTAAATCTGAAAATTATGAAAACGATTACCCATAGATGATGTGTGGAACATCCCACGTAAAGATAATAATACGATTAAAAATTTGGCTTTCATACGTATATTTCGCTCTTTATTTTTTTTTTTGTGGGGTGGGCTATGGTCGGCGTCCTCCTCGCACCACTCTGTCCGGGGCGACAAAGGGGCGCACGGGCGCACGCAACACCCGCAACCCACCCGAAATCCACGTCGCCTTCATCGTTGGGCCGACCACCGGAGCAGGGTTACTTGACATCAGTGGTCGGCCCGACGGAATACCCCCTACTTGGGGTACCCTCCCATCGACTGACGTCCCCCCTTCGGGGAGGACGTCGGTCTTTCCTCACGCGGTCAGCCTCTCGGCGGGTGACGGACTAATTCCCCGGTCACGTCACCCGCAGCCTCGGCTAGGGCAGTATAAGGCGCAGGTATTCGCGCCTACGCCGCCCCAGTCGCCATATTTCGCTCTTAAGCATGTTTTTAATATTCGTACTTACAATATCAGTTAGAATTAAAATGTACTCTTACTCTTTCACCATGCGAAAAATAATCCATACATATCAACATAATTTATACAACCCCTAATAATAAATTATAATATATTTTATGTCATGTCTATAATTTTTTAGATCTACGTCGCGTCATACGACAGCCGATAATGTCGTAAACAGAAGCTCCCACACACGACAGCTCGCACTAATAAAACACGCGGTATTGTTGCTCTATGTTATCGTCGAAACAATTCTAGGATAAACTAATTCTGCCTAGTGCAAACCTGTTATGTCACACTAACCGAGGTTGTGGGTGGTCGAAATGGGGATTAGTCCGCTATCTGCGAGCCGACTCAGTGAGGTCGTCAAACAAGTATTTTTTTTTTTGGGAGTTGAATTACGGTCGGCGCACTCCTCGCAACACTCCGTCCGGGGCGACAGAGGGCGTAAGCAAGCACACCCGTAACCCACCCGTGACACGTCGTTGGACCGACCACCGGAGCAGGGTGACTTGTCGTCAGTGGTAGACCACAGTGTTGGGAGGATATCAACGAGAATAGTACCCGAAAGAGTAATACGTCAAGCTGACCACTGAAGTTAAGAAACCGGAAACACTAGTCAGTCTGATAGCGATGGAAAGGAAACACGATAGATTATAGCACCATCCGCCGCATTTATAGACTACTAGCAACCCGCCCTCGCTTCGCTTCGGTTTCAGTTGCCTTACCCGCGTAGTTCCCGTTCCCGTGGGAATACCGAGATAAAATGTAGCCTATGTTACTCCTTGAAATTATAGCTTTCCATTGGTGAAAGAAATTTTGAAATAGGTCCAGTAGTTTCGGAGCCTATTTAATACAAACAAATGTTTCCTCTTTATAATTTTAGTGTAACCTGTCGCAAAAAAAGCTATAAGGTTTCTAGCATTCTAATTCCAACATTACAAAAGACAGGCGAAGTAAAATGATTTTAGTCTGCCCGTGACCATGAACGCTGTAAAGAGTTCGAAATGTCGGGCAATCAAAAATCAAATACAAACGCGGCAAAATCCGTAAAACAGTTTTATTTATAATGTGTAATACTTGCCTATAGACGTCTACTGTAAGACGTTGGGCTGACGGATGAATGGATGGAATACTCGCCGAAACATCAGAAATCATTGCATTTATAGTCTAGTCGACAAGTTGAAAATGGTACAAAATAGAGATACTGCTCTTAAAATTACGTGCGATAGCTCATTGGATCCGGAATGACGTCTAGAAAAATGTGCTAAAAGCGTGTATTAGCACATAAAAAATTGCAAAAGTTATAAACAATTAAAGATGAAAAAAAAATGGCATTTTGTTTTTTGCCAATATTTCATAAACTATTAATATTTAAGGAATTTAAAAAAAGATTCTGAAAGAGGAGGAAATTTCCAATAAAAAACTCCTAACTCCCGGAACTCTATCTCCATTATTTATAATTTTAATTTAACACTGAAGATAGGTCTGCGCGTGACATTTTTAGGATGCGCGCGTGGCGTCAAAAGCGAGTACGGCGCATTAATTAATTTATTTAAAGTATTAAATATTTTTTTTTTAATTTGAAAAAATTATGGTGTGTTCTGAACACTATAAATAATTTATTCCCGTTGGAAATTTTACTTAAAGTTAATTTTTCAACGAGTTAAACAATTGTTAACTAACGAAATTTTCTCGAACTATCGTCTTAATTATAAGTGAAAAAAAATGTTTAAATAATGGTCGTAAAAAATTTTCGCTTCGTAGAGCCTTTCTTACATACATACTTAACAAGATCGTGCCATAAAAGTTAAAAAAATATTGATACTTTGTTTATAACAATTTTTTTACTTGAACAAAAACTTAAAAATCCAAGTAATGTTAGTTAACAATTGTTTAACTCGTTGAAAAATTAACTTTAAGTAAAATTTCCAACGGGAATAAATTATTTATAGTGTTCAGAACACACCATAATTTTTTCAAATTAAAAAAAAAATATTTAATACTTTAAATAAATTAATTAATGCGCCGTACTCGCTTTTGACGCCACGCGCGCATCCTAAAAATGTCACGCGCAGACCTATCTTCAGCGTTAAATTAAAATTATAAATAATGGAGATAGAGTTCCGGGAGTTAGGAGTTTTTTATTGGAAATTTCCTCCTCTTTCAGAATCTTTTGTTAAATTCCTTAAATATTAATAGTTTATGAAATAATGGCAAAAAACAAAATGCCATTTTTTTTTCATCTTTAATTGTTTATAACTTTTGCAATTTTTTATGTGCTAATACACGCTTTTAGCACATTTTTCTAGACGTCATTCCGGATCCAATGAGCTATCGCACGTAATTTTAAGAGCAGTATCTCTATTTTGTACCATTTTCAACTTGTCGACTAGACTATTATTTCTTGAAGGAAATTTAATGCTCTACATAAAGGTCTTATCGATTTTTTTATCAGCTGAACTGTTTTAAAGTTTGGAATTTTATAACAAATACACTAGCTGACCCAACAGACGTTGTTCTGTTCAAATAAGCGCCACCTACTAGCTTCAATTGTAAATCTAAATCATCCTTAAAACCCCTTGAACACACGCAAAAAAATTCATCAATATCTGTTCAGCCGTTTGGGAGGAGTTCAGTGGCATACACATATATACGTACATAAGAAATTTATATATAAAGACATAAAAATTATATTTAAAAAAGTCAATAAATATTCATAAAGGAAATTAAATTCTTTACAAAGAATAACTAAAAAAAAAATACAAATTTCCAATTGACTCGGAAAATCAAAATCTACATCGGAAAAAAAAAAAGAATTTTGTTTTGTTTTAGATTTTAGCCACGAATTACTTATGAATGAGTGAATTTAGAATGTGAACAGACTTTTTGTAGAAAATTTAATTTCCTGTACCAAAAAAATTTGAAAAAAAAAAACTAAAGAACATTTTAACCTCTTAAACTCCCTCAATAGACAATCCAAGATTCTAGAGTTATTAATATACAATCAAATCTTCCAATCAATAATACTGTAATATTCGCTTGCACATCTATCTAAATTCAACTAAAAGTTAAAAACATCTTCACGAATCTCACTGCACTACTTGACAATCGATTGACGGGTGTCCTCCCCCGGACCCATACCCCCACCGACTGTTCCGAACTACTGCTTGCACCCCAGCGCATCCGCCTGACCCATATAGATGCCTCATTTATATTACTACTGAATAAACTTAATATTATTTTTATGATAATGAATAAAAAACATTTTAGTTTTATTTAAAATTTGGACTAATCTATTTGACATTATCCATATGGTGACAGAGTAAGAATCCAACTCACTAACACTCTCTATCTTGCCCGTGAATATCGTAGAAGATGTCTTAGGGATATTATAAGCATATAACATCTACGAAAGAGAAGGAAAACTCGAAATAAAAACCTATAGAAATCAGTCGCAACAGCGAGATAAAGTAGGTCAGAGGTAAAGTAGGTTGACCTACTATACCACGCCGATCAGATGTATTGGTATAGGGTTTTATTTCAAGTTTTACTTCTCTTGCATAGATGTAATATGAAAATCATATACCTTCGTCGTCTTTTACCATCTATTAAGTGGAAACTGCTACGGATTCCTTGGTAGTGAAACGAAGAATACAATATCTCCTAAACAAATTTTACTATTAAGCAACGGCTTCTTCAACAATTAAAAGTTAAATTTGGTTTACTAAGCTATTCAGACGGCTGTAGAAGATGGTTTTATTATGAATTTTCATACTTTTGGTGATGTGAAGTGAAATACTTTTACAGTGTTATTATAATATGTGGTAGCGGTTACTTTAACCACCAACCCTTAATTTGCTCGTGGGTGTCGTAAAATACAACAAGAGATTTACGTAGACCTGGGCCAACTCCATCTAATGTCGTCTAGACAATATTTCTATAAAGCTGCAATCGTTAAGACGGTTTGACATTATATGAGATTTTAAATAAAACTACAGATTTTATCGCGTTTGTATTTGATTTTTGATTACCCGATGTTTCGAACACTTTGCAGCGTTCATGGTCACGGTCACCTGAGTTTTCTTGCCGGATGTTTCTAAGTGTGGCCGCGTTCCGATCCGGTGGTAGTATACTAGATTATTAGGTTTTTTAAATATAATTACTTTTAATTTTAATGTTAAATAATTACTAACCATAAAAAATATAATTTTTTCATATAGAATCATTTTCTTCTTATACTGGTAATAAATTTGTATCAAAATGAGGGTCAATATTTAATAACTATTTTCTGTATCGGGTAGATAATTCTGGGGGCACGGTAGTGCCCCCGCCAAGTCGAGCAAAAAAAAAGTCGGGCAAAACGCAACATTGCCGTAACATACATTTCTCAAAGGAATTTAGGCCATTTTTGACCCCCTATAACTTTGTTGTGAATAAAACTAGAAGCCTGAATTTTCAGTAACAGTAACAGTAACAGTAGGCATTGTATACACATTATGTAATTCAAATTTCATTCAATTTGAACCAATAGTTTAAGAATTATAACTACTCAAAATTTCGTAATTTTGTCACTCACTGACTGACTGACCGATCATCAATATTAAAGAGGCACTTCTAGTAGACATAGAATCTTCAAATTTATAATACAATTAGTGTTTAGTGTATAGATGAAGGAAAACGTATGAAACATTGTAATTTTCGTCCAGTTTCCGAGATACACTAACTGCATAAATAATTTTGTAAATCCATATAAATATATAGAATTACAAAGTTACATTTGGAGTTAATGAAATGTAACTTTGTAAAAAATAAGAATACATTTGTCGCCTTCATTGCTTCTTTATAGGAATCGTAAAAACCGGCTAAAGACTGCGTACATGGCGTAGTGGTTAAGATACCAACGTACCGTGCCAGTGTCACGGGTTCGAATCCCATGCAAGACAATACCTTTTACGATCCACAAATTGTTGTTCTGAGTCTGAATGTAATTTGTATCGGTTAATTATATGTTCTTTCCGTGTGGTGACGAAGTAAGAATACAATTCACCACTCTCTATCTTGCCTGTGGATGTCGTATAAGACGACTATGGGATATAATATGCACATACCATCTGTGCAAAAGAAGGAAAACTCAAATTACACCCTATATCAACATGTCTGACCAGAATGGTATAGTGGGTCAAATTCCCTCCCATTGTGGAGGAGGCCCAAGCCCAACAGTGGGACGTATGAGTGCTGCGATGATGAATTATATGTTTGTAATGTCCCCCACAATATGAGGATTATTATTCATTTAGTGCAAGGCATTGTCATTTAAAAAAAAAGATTCAACAGGAGAGTGGGCAGCAGCTCTTGCCGGGTAAATGTATGATATCTCACTGCGAAACCAACCCGCCTACCAAACGTGGCGATTAGGGCATTATTCCTCATATGGCAAAGAAAAATGAGCCCTAGTCATGGCGACTCTGTTGACCGTCGTTGGATGCAGGTGCCATAGTACCGCACTTTATGGTGAAGCATGAGGGGGATCTATGTTCTGCAGTGGACGGCGATAGGCTGAATGATGATTGGCACAATAGGTGTAGACAGATACTTAGATATAATTATGTTCAAAGATAACTTGTAAAATGGTCAATCAACGGAATGAAAAACAACAGTGGGACATGTCTTATGAAATTGTACCAAAATCTCCCAAAGTATTAAGCAAACTAAATTTCCTGAAATTTACCTGATAGAAAGAACGCCATCATTAGGCTTGATTGCCATCAAAGCGGAGAGGAGACTAGAGGAGATGTGTTTCAAAAACCAATCGAATTTCTTTATTTCCACATCTCACCGCTTAGTTTAGGTAGAAATGACTCAAGCGGAAAGGAGAGATGTTTCATTATTCAGAGAGTGGGCTCTAAGAAAATCCGATGTTGGTAATCAAGAAGTAGAAGGTACCGGAAAGGAAAATAAGTAGGTCTATCTACAAAAAGAAATGAGATACCATCAAAAACAAAACTTGTAAAAAAAAGCTAAGCCTCGCAACTGAGTTCTTCTACCATAAAAAGTTGTGAGATCCATGTTATACCAAGTCGGTTAACTCATTCAGTCCCGGCTTAAGGGACCTTTCTTCTTAAGTTATTGCGTAAATAGCTAACCTAACAACTTCTTATAGTGACTATATCAATATTAAAGATCTTTTATGTTTTAAATAAATAGATTGACTTGGCAATCGCACTATATTTAGTACAATTTAATATAATATGTATTACTTGTAAGGTACATTGTGTTTTCATGCGATTGCCAAGTCATTCTGTTTATTTAAGACATAAAAGATCTTTAATATTGATATAGTCACTATAAGAAGTTGTTAGGTTAGCTATTTACGTAATAACTTAAGAAGAAAGGTCCCTTAAGCCGGGACTGAATGAGTTAACCGACTTGGTATAACATGGATCTCACAACTTTTTATGGTAGAAGAACTCAGTTGCGAGGCTTGGCTTTTTTTTACAAGTTTTGTTTTTGATGGTATATAAATTTTCTGCAATAACGATGACTTGTTGGACGTGAGACATCTTAGTCCGCCCATGACCATGAACGCTGCAAAGTGTTCGAAACGTCCGGTAATCAAAAAATCAAATACAAACGCGATAAAATCCGCAAAGTAGTTTTATTTAAAATGTGTAATACTCGCGTAAACATCAGACATCATTAAGTATATGAGATTCTCAGACAGTACAGCTACCTGGATTATCAGTACATCGCTGATGATCCCTTCGCTAATTTTACGATTTGCACAGGATAATAAAGTTTCCGTGTGGTGACAGAGTAAAAATACAATTCATCAGTCCGTCTTACCCGTGGATATCGTATAAGATGACTAAGGGATATAATATGCACATAACATATGTGCAAGAGAAGAAAAACTCGAAATGAAACCCTATACCAACATGTTTGATCAGCATGGTATAGTAAAATCCCTCCCATTGTGGAGGAGGCCCGAACCCAACAGTGGGACGTATTTGGGTTGCGATGATGATGATGAATAAAGTATAACGACAGATTGTATTCTTACGAACGTTATAATCAGCTTTTTGAATAAATAACTGAAGCTTACCCTGTATTAATGGGGGGTGTCATAAAAAAACAATTAAAGGATTATGATTTGTAAAAAAATTGCCATAAATCTATAACAACTCGTCTGACCAGCGTATAATAGCAGGTCAATTATCCTCCCATTTTAGTGCAGTATCAAACCCAATAGTGAGACATATGACAAGTAAGAATGAAATAACTAAAACAATAAATAGAATATCCCTCCTACACTAACAAAACTTTACAATACGGACTAGTTCGTCACAAAAGTAAATAGCATGTATCCCCCTCCTTCGTTATCACGTCCCGGACATAATTTAAGACGAGACGCCCCGTCCAAGCGTCCGTTGACCGTACAAATATATCTGTCAATACAGGGTGAATTGATTTTTCTACTTACATATTGTTGATAGTGATTGGCAACTTTAGAAGTGTTGTCAGATGAAATAATATAAAGATGAATTTCGTTACATTTAAAATTTCAAAACGTGTATGTAACGATATAACGTTCATATAGTTATGTATGTATATATGTATGTTTAAATTTATGTATCTATGTATATGTGTATGTATGTATCATCTGTTGATATGTATGTACCCATTTATCCACGTAGAATGTATTTTCTTTTTCATATTAAAATCATGTAATTTTCTCGGCACATACACGTAGCTATTATGATTTCTGCGTCACCTATGGTCGACTGGTAGCGACTGGTAGCATAAAGTTTAATAAATAAAAAAGGAAGAAAAAAACATTAGCACATTTTATTAATTTTATTCCGTGTAGTGACGGAGTAAGAATATTATTCCCCACTCCCTATTTTGCCCGTGGACGACTATGGGATATAATATGCACATGACATCTGTGCAAGAGAAGGAAAAGTCGAAATACAACCCTATATCAACATGTCTAACTAGCATGGTATAGTAGGTCAAATGCCCTCCCATTGTGGAGGAGGCGTGAGCCCAACAGTGGGACGTATGCGGGCTACGATGATGATGATGATGATTAATTTTATTTAAGTTCTAGAATAGTTCCTGTTGGTGGTTCAACGCAACTTCACTAATGCCAGATAGACTCGTACATAGGCCTCCTTTAATGTGGTAGAACAATACTATCGACAGTCGCCTGTCTACAGCTGCGGGCCAATCCGGGGTAGTACCACACTCTCGTAGAAAATCGACGTCTAAGTATTAGCTATTTGTTTCTGCACTTCACTCTGTAAGCGAGAGAGCCGAAAGCTCAACTTTCTGAGGGTGTTTGCGTGTGGTTCGTGGCTTTTAGTATTTTAGTGATACCGAACCTCATTTATGGAACGCAGCGGCCCAGTAAGGTCCACGAGCGGCCTGTAGCCACGGATGTTAAGGAATCGATACTAATGGTCGGCCCAATGGTGATAGATAAGGAATATTGCAGGTTATGGGTTCGCACGCCGCTCATCCCGGACAGATTGGGCGAGGTGTCTCCAACACATTGCCTACCAAAAAAAAAGATGTTTGATGTCTATAAAAATTATAGAAAACTATAACATCCTTACTAATATTATAAACGCGAAAGTAAGTTTGTATGTTTATTTGTTTGTTTGTTACGCTTTCACGCTTAAACTACCGAACCGATTTCAAAAATTCTTTCACCAATAGAAAGCTATAATATCAGGGAGTAACATAGGCTATATTTTATCTCGGTATTCCCACGGGAACGGGAACTACGCGGATAAAGCGACTGAAACAGAAGTGAAGCGAGGGCGGGTTGCTAGTATATAATAAAATATAAGTAGAATTGAAAATTTTGAATAACCCCTGATATAAACTAAAATAATAATAATAAAAAAAGTATTACGTTCTCTTTATCAGGAATTATCAATTAATCATCATTTAACGATTATACTGGCGCGCTTGAAGCACTTAATGAAGCTGATACCCTTATACTGCTGGACCGATGTTAACCAAACATAGGTAAGTACCACCGCCAGGAAACTGGCTGTCAAATAAAAAAAACCACATCGAAACTGGTCCATCCGTTTGAGAGACACGAAGCTAGAGATAGACACATACAGAGACAGGCAGACAGACATCGATGTCAAACTTATAACACCCCTCTTGCGTCTGGGTTTAAAAAGAAACCAGTTAATTAGAATAATAAGAAATATTCAATGACTATTTAGGTATACCTATATTTATTTAAAAGATTAAAAGTCATTGCATCATTAACAATATAAAAACAAGAAATAAATATGAATTCGTTTTTTTTAAACAAAGCTTAACGCGAAACGTTTCCGTTTTCCGATTCGTGACAAGATGTCAAGTGTCGTCAGATAAGGTCGAAAGGGTTGAGTTCCGTTGCTTAAAAAGTATGAAAAAAATTCTCTTATCTATGAAACAACGGTGATTGTGTCCTATACATATTGTATGGAAGATTTCTTCCAAGCATTCGCTTGTGCTTTATTTTATATTTCTTTATAAAATATATAAAATTATAAAGATCTCTATGGTTTTTTTATGAACATCAATTCCACTCAATAAAGTGACATTCAATTTCACTTTCTAAAAAAATAATTAATAACAGTATTAATTTTCCGTGTTATGACGGAGTAAGACATAATTAATTACGTCCTTTTCTTGCCCGTGGGTTTCGTAAAAGACGACTAAGGGATATCATAAGCTTAGTATATCGGTATATACAGCAGAAGAAAAATTCTAAATAGGACTTTACCACCCCGTCTAACAAGTATGGTATTAGTCAGTTTTTCTTCTATCTTAGAGGAGGCTCGAGTCCAACCGCGGGACGTATATAAGCTAAGATGATGATGACGGCAGTCGTAAAGGCAAAATAAGCAGCAGCATTCCCCATTTTCTTCCTTGTGGTAGTCTATAGTCTGCACTTATCCCGCCCAATCTCTCTGGGGCGACGGATGAGCGGCGTGCGGCCGTCATTGAGATGGCTACTGTTACCGATTTCTTGGCATCGTGGCCGACCCGGCGGAGCAGTGTTCCCCTGAGAAACTTACAAATACCATTCAACTACAATCGTCAATTCGCTAGTCAAGCGTAGGCCTTAGTTCAACAATACATGCCAATATGATATATGAATTAACTTCACAATAGAAAGGATGTCCACTAAAAAGTAATCCGTTCACATAAATATCACTTGAGAACACTTTATAATAGCGGCTAGCAATCTCAACTTCAACCATGTAGGCCAGCGTTTCACAAAGTTTCAAGTGCCATGATTTTCACAATAGCAGCTGATTGGACAATAATGTCGCTAATATTGTTAAATAAATAAACTTAAAGACTTGTCTTATCACCCAGATCTACAATGTT
This sequence comes from Lymantria dispar, assembly GCA_032191425.1. Taxonomy (NCBI): domain Eukaryota; kingdom Metazoa; phylum Arthropoda; class Insecta; order Lepidoptera; family Erebidae; genus Lymantria; species Lymantria dispar. Next base: position 2,163,388 of record CM063444.1, on the reverse strand, counting down.
AATTAGACACTCATTTTGAGAGATCCATATATCAGTTAGTTTATTGGTATCCACTAAAATAGGTATACCCAAAAAGATAATGCAATAATCGCTACGGTTGACAGGAATGTTAACGCTATCAATTATTTTTATAAGTTACTCGGGAAAGCGTTACACATTTTCTTGGTAATCTCTACGATTTCCCAGAGAAAACTAAGGGCTAGAAACTTATGTTATTTCTATTCCACTACCACACAATATGCTCAAAAGAGTTAGGCACAGATTTCTTTAAAAAAATCTACTCGTCGACTGTAATTCCATCCCAATGATGAGTTAGTGTTTTGATTAATAAGGTTACAAATTTATTATTTAGATCATACACTCATAGGTCCCTTAGGTTGATAGAACCTAAAAATAACACTAATAAACTAAACTGATAAAGAAACTTAAAAGATTTTTAACTAAATTATTTTAAAGATTTGGTCTGAAAAAGATTACATTTATACAAATGTTTTCTGTATTTTTAAGCTTCAAACTTTTGACACCTCTTTTTCTCAATCCATAAACCTTCTATTGCGGACCTAATGATTAGCCTCCTACAGATGAAAAATAGCCTACAATATGACGTTAGTTAGCATTCGAATATTCCATTTTTACAGTGATTTTATGTGCATACATGCTTTAATAGATTTTTACAATACTTTCTTGAAAGAAAACGTGTTTTAACCATTGCATTCTTGTTCCTTCAATATACGTAGCCTTTACATTTTTTTTCTTTTTAAAGATAACGCCCTACACTAAGGAAATAATCCATGTATTACCTACGGGGGATTTTACAAACATATTATTAACAGACACAAATTTCATCCAGATTCCGAACAACAATTTGTGAATCGCTCAAAGTGTTGTCGTGCGTGGGATTCGAACCCAGTCCTGGCATATATCTTTACCACTACACCATCTATGTAGCCATCTCGGAAAATATTTAGTTAAATATCATAGGGGTTATTTGTTGCATGAAAGTTTGAGAACTACTCATCGAAACAAAACTCTAGCCACGAGGGAATTCACATGACAGGGTTAAAACAAAACGGACCAACTTTAAATTCACTAAAACTACTTAACGTTATGTTTTAAGATGTCGTCCAAGTTGCTCAATCCTTTATCTTTGGCGCAGTGGGAAATCATACATTGTCACGGGTTCGATACGAAAACAATACAAACATTTAAACTGTGACGTTTAGTTTTAAATTATTTGATTTAGAAGTTTTTTTTTTATCAAGGGATTACAGTACAATAAGTTTATGTCGCTGTCTCTGCGAATTTCATTTCGCTTTAATGTATAAGTAGGTAACTAATAAATTAAGGGTAGCTGTTTTCATACATAGCGATTTTTTTTTTAATATTAAGGCTATCTTTTATAAATTTCTAGTAACTACAAAACGAAAGGTGCTTAGATTTTTTTAAGGAGGAATTAACAGGTACAGTAATAATCAAATCAGTTATAATTATAAAAAAAAAAATAAAAATAAATAAATATTTAATTAGCAAAGGGTTAATAATCTGTGTCTTAGCTACAATAATAATATAAACAAAATTAAATGAGTTTATTTGATAAAATGTGGGTAAAATTAATACCTAAATGTGTAGCGGGTGATTATCTCTGTAATAACGATGACTTGTTGGACGTAAGACACCTTAGTTCTCCCCTAAATATAAACATTGCAGTGTTCATAACGTCGGAAAATCGAAAATCAAATACAAACGCAATAAAATCTATACAATAGATCAGTAATCTTTATGTAAATCAAATGGGTTATTGTTATTTAACAATAACAATTAAATACAGACTTGATATTTTTTTAGGTAATTAAAAGTATTGCAAACATATACCTATTATTATTTTATGTTGTAAATAAAACTACGGATTTTATCGCCTATTGTATTTGAGGGGCGGTCTCCGCCCGTGACCATGAACGCTGCAAAGTGTTCGATATTTTATGTATCATCAATAGGTTACGCAGTGCGCTTAATAATTCGGGAGATCGGACCGGGGATTTCGTCCGGCACCCGCGGAGAGGTTAGCCTCGGGACGGCCATCGGCATCCGTGGGGGACGTCGATGGGAGAGGGTACTCTCTCGGTGTATTCCGTCGGGTCGTCCACTAAAGTCAAGGAACTCTGCACTGGTGGTCAGCCCAACGACGAAGGCGATGTGCTATATGGCTGGGTTACGGATGTGCGCTCTTACGCCTCTCTGTCGCCCCGGACGGAGCCGGGTGACGAGTACGCCGACCGTAGCCCATCCCAAAAAAAAATTCCGCAATGGCATTTATAATGCAATTTTTGCACACTTTGTTACATTGTTGTTTTTCAGTAATGTAACTTTTAATGCCATTTTTAAATGCTCAATCTCAATTATATCTCATATAACGTAGAAAATATCTGGTTGAACGAGCTTCGCTCGGAATATTTTTGTTGTATTTTTGTCAAATTTATTTAGATATATATTAATGAAAATAGAAATTAAATAATAAAAAAAATATAAAAAATTACAAAAAGAAAATAATAATAACAGAGATTCGATCCGACGCTAAGACAAAACAAAAAGAGGACTGGACAACTTCCCAACTGAGCTATCGTAACTCATGACGTTGACAATGAAATTTGAATTCATATTCTTTTAAAATTTAATGTCATTGTATTGTTTTACTAAAAACACCGACAAAAATACTTCTATAAATAAAATCTAGCTAGATCGATTTTTTGGACCCGAAACTTCTAGTATGCCAAGATTCATCAAAATCGTTGGAGCCGTTTCCGAGATCCTTAATATATATAAATATATATATATGTATATATATATATATATATATATATATATGTATATATATATATATATGTATATATATATATATATATATATATATATATATATATATATATATATATATATATATATATATATATATATATATATATGTGTGTGTGTGTGTGTACAAGAATTGCCCGTTTAAAGATATAAGATAATGGTGCTTTCTGTAAGTGATTTCTTTAAGATCGGTTAAGTCCTTTTTGAAGATTATCCATTATTCAAATCCTACCTGTTTATAATATTAGAATAAATTGAACTCAGTGTGGTGACAGAGTAAGAATACAATTCATCACCCACTTTCTTGCCAGTCGGTGATGTAGAAGACCACTAAGGGATTATAATATGCAAACAATATCTATATGAAAGAGAATGAAAACTCAATATAAAACCTTGTACTAACTCGTCTGACCAATGTGGAATCATCATTATCGCAGCCCAGATACGTCTCACTGTTGGGCTCGGGCCTCTTCCATAGTGGGAAGACATTTGACTTACTATACCACGCTGGTCAGACATATTGGTATAGGGTTTCATTTCGAGTTTTCCTTCTCTTCCACAGATGTTATGTGCATATGCACCTTAGTTGTCTTTTACGATATCCACGGGCAAGACAGGGAGTGGTGAATTGTATTTTTATTCCGTTACCATATGGAAATGTGGAATAGTAGGTCAATTGCCCTCCCATGTTGGAGAAGGCTCGAGCCCAGCAGTGGGACGTATATGAGCTATGATGACGATAGATTAATCTCATCTAAATATTCTTCGAGCTACACTTGGCTATATAATTTAAAAAGTCAATACCTAAGTATACATCCACCATATTTGTATACAGTTAAAGGAACCAAATAACTTTTGGATTCAATACACTGCTTAGGTCTACATTAGTGCAGTCGTTTATTTAAACCACTGCGTTACCATCGAAAACTTCTCTCATGCCCACTTGTGCGAATAAATGAAACGAGATCTTGACAAAATAAAGATGTTCGCACACGAAGCGTCCTGGTCCTGTCTCGTCCCGTCTTGCGATTAAAAGTGCAGGTGGGGAGTGTCCGGCATTGATCTGTCGGTGACGCCGCACCGTTGAGAAGTGGGGTATTCCACCCCCCATTCGCTCCCACCCTCTAAGTAGACGTGAGGACATGCTTAGCGATGTGCTGATAATAGTGTAGCTTATTTTTTATATTTATTTGTAATAGTGGCTGGTTATTATTAGGAATGTTAAAGATGTAGTTTCAAATCTGATTATTACAATATTATACTGGTTTCTTCCGTGTGGTGTAAGAATATAATTTACCACCCCCTATGTTAAGGATAAATGTTGTAAGTTGAGTGATGATAGTAAAAATAAAATAGTCGTCGTCTCAACTCAAATTTTACGAGTTTAATTTACTTTTAAATGACTTATCATATCAATAACAGTTCTTGTGTCTTCTTCGAGAAATAAACATATAATCAATTAAGGTATGGTCTAAGCTTAAAGCATATTAATAATATAAAAGTAATACGTCTATATGCTTTAGTGTTATTTTTGCAAGGTATTTTAATATTTACAACTAATAAAAGCAGACCGTTTCCGTATGGTGACGGAGTAAAATTACAATTTATCACCTCTTGCCCGTGAGGAAAAGATGGCTAAGGTATTAAATATGCATATAACATCTATGCAATAGAAGTAAAACTTGAATTTAAACTCTATACCAACATGTCTGACTAGAGAGTCATCATCGCAACCCACATGTGTCCCATTGTTGAGCTCGGGCCTTCTCCACAATGGCAGGGAAATTTAACTATACCGTGTTGGTCAGACATGTTGGTATAGGGTTTCACTTTGAGTTTTCCTTCCCTTGCACAGATCTTATGTGCATATTACATTCCTTAGTCGTCTTTTACGACATCCACGGGCAAGATAGGGAGTGGTGAATTGTATCTATTATTAATCCGTCACCACACGGAAAGCGTGGTACAGTAGACGATTTTCCTCCTATTGTGGAGGTATCTCGAGCCCAATAGTGGGAAGTGTATGAGCTGAAATGATGATGATACTGAAAAGCAGAAAGCTAAATAAACTACAAATTTACTATACGGTTTATAAGCGGCCTTACCGGCCGACCTTAATATATCTTCGTAATACAATTTAAAAATACGTGGACATTTTTAAAGGCACATCTTTCCAATTCATCAGTCATGAGCTTTTAAACACGCCATAAATATTCCACTAACCTTTTAAATTTTTAAAACGAAATAAAATGAATCGTACAATTATAAAAGTCATTAAGAAAGTCTGTCAGAAACAATGGTTGATAACGAACGACATGGCGACTAACTGCGACACTAGAAATCGGTCGAGTGAGCGAACTATTCACAAATTAGTCGGCGAACGACTCGTCCACACTCATCCTTCGCCACATCCGCGCAGGGTCGGTCCGTACACTCGCCAGATGGACAACATAGGGTTGAACGATATTCAAATATTTACGACTTAAAATTTTTAATTTTTATTGAACGGTAAATAATCGAAGGTTACCGACATTGTTTCGGAAAAACACCACCCGTTACAGTGACAATGGGCAAGATAGATCACTTGATGACACGACAACTGTTTGAAAAAACAGATTCATCGTCATCATCTCAACCCATATACATGCCCCTGTTGGGCTGAGGCCGCCTCCATTATGGGAGAGAAATTGACCTACTACTATACTATAGCACGCTGGTCAGACGTGTTGGTGTAGGATTTTGTTTTCCTTCTCATACAATCTAAGTATGAGAAGGAAAACTCGAATCAAAATCCTACGCCTGTTATAAGCATATTATATCCCGTAGTCGTCTTTTACGACGTCCTCGGAGTAGAGAGGGTGGTAAACAAGCTCCGTAACCAAGGACATGAGAAAATAGATTATCGAGTAGTAAATATGGGTCGAACGACTCAGTCTAGAATGTTCCCTCCACCACGTGAATCGACGACATCGGATTAGTCGCTGAACACCATTAGATACAGATGACATGAAACCATTCCATATGGCATTCTCATAGGAAATATATATCCAACCATGAATGTCAATGTAATGTATGGATGGATATAATTTAACTTCTCGATATTGATTGTTAAAATTCACGCATATTACGTACCTACTCATGTAAAAGACCTAAAGAATAATAGAAAGAAAATGTTAATAAAATAATTCGAAATAAAAAGTAAAACAAACACAATTTACAAAAAGATTTGACACTTAAAATCAATTGTCGTAATTATTTTTCTTTATTAATCATTGTGACAATTTGAAAGAAGGGCTTCACTCTACAAAGTGTACAAAAAATCTAAATTAAGAGATTTTTTGTGGTATTTTAATCCGTAATCCGTGGCAGCCCTATAGTACCCGAGGCGCACCCGTCTTGCAACGTTTGACTGAGCGAAATCACTCAAAAGTTTTAATGTCGCTTCCGCGCGGACGTTCCGGTTCGACGACGACGGCCAGCGTCGTTGTGTGCGAGCGGCTTTATGTTGTGATCTCTGCTCTATTTACTTTGAATATATCCTTTGAGTAAAAGGATTTCGTTAGTGTGTGTAGTGGATGAATTGTAATTTTAACAATTATTGTATTTTTTATTTTTATTAACAATTTAAAATAAATGTTTTTATTATTGCCTTAAAATTATATATTGTATAAAATATTGGCAATATTTTTATGACCTTACGCCTGCTTGATGTAAAACCCTCGTTGGGAATGCTATTGTCGTCAAAACGTCGGCAGGTTAGGTTGACCCGGATCTATTTCTATCTCTTAGTCGTATTTTACGACACCCATGTGCCATGCAAGAGTTGGTAGTATTCGTAGTAGTAGGATACTTTTATGTTATCAAGGCATGTTGCTAGTGAAATGTCCTGGCTACTTGATTACCAGTTTTCAAGTGCTCATAAGAAAACCTAGAACCGGTTACAATATGTCTAGAGGAGTCATATTGTCCTCTAGACATATTGTAACTGGTTCTAGTTTTTCAAAAGCAGTAGCTTTTGATTACTTATTGTTCTACAATACTACTTTAACTTTCACAGAAGGCATAAAATTCGGATAAGGGATTACCAGGCATATGGGCAGTAGCAGTTTCCTGGTAAACTAAGATTTTCTTCTGAGTGGACGGAATAATAATACAATTCACCTCTCCCTTTCTTGCCCGTGGGTGTTGTAAAAGACGACTAAGGGATATGATATGTAGATAACATATATGCAAGAAAAGTGAAAATCGTGAAAATAGTATAACCAACACATCCGACCAGTGTGGTATAGTAGGTCAATTTGGAGGAGGATTGAACCCTACAGTGGGACGTATATAAGCTGTGATAATAACCATGAAGTTACGTCGATCGCCAACCCACTTATCAAGCATGACAATTACATTATAATCGACATTACAGTTTTTCTTTCACTTACTTTAATGTTAACTACTTTGATCCCTTAGTCATAGCCTTCTTTTGCGATAACCACGGCAAAGGAATGGTTGGTGGGCATTGTTTACTCCGTGAGTATAGAGTAAACTTAATACTGATAGCCACAATGACTTTAGATGAAACAATAAAGGCTGGTGTATATCACCACACGACCAAAGTAAGATTTTGAAAAAGGTCCTATTTATAATTTTTACCCAACCATCCATCAGCTTATAGAGGTGCACTGCTGGACATAAGCCTCCCCACGAGAATGCCACTCTGAACGGTCCTGCGCCACTTGCTTTCAACGGTTCCATCCGGTCATTTTTATTGCATCCATTTTTAATTTTTTTTTAGGGGGGACATAATCGCCACGCTTGGCAAACGGGTTGTCGATCGCAATAGGTGTTTTAGATCTTTTCCAGGAGATAGCTACTGTCCATTTTCCTGGTGAGGCCTTTAACCGATTTTAACGACGCCCACGGGCAAGCAAGGGGTGACGACAATTGTATTCCATTTTACCCATTATTGCAAAACATTTTAACATTTCACAGTACACAAATCCTATATAATATAACCGAAAATAATAAAAATATAAACACAGGTATCAGGTGCAGAGCAGGTGTTTACAATGCTACCAAGGCATAGAACCATTTGTATAATAAGATAAAAAGATTGCATAGGACTTTAGTAAAATTCGTGCTTAGTAGGTACGTCTACTTTACCAAAAGGACTATCTATACAAGATTTTAAGTAAATTGGGTCTATGGTTTCGGTGATCTCGTAATTCGATACGAGTGTCATTCAGTGATATTTCAGTTATATAGATAATTTTTTTTTACGGATTTTATAGTGTTTATATCCTAATTTTTAATTTTCCAGTTCAACTAAGGTTTGAGACACCGTCCAACAAATAACAATAATTGATGACGTTGGACGTAAAACACTATATGTCCTTGTAAAAGTGTACGAAACGTCAAGAAACCAAAAATCAAATACCAACATGATAAAATTCATAAAAATTGTTGTATTTATAAATGTATTACGCGTAAATATTAGAAATCATTTTAGATTGATTATAATACACAAGAAATTACTCTAAATTTAGTTTACTAGTCTATTTTGATCATCATTTGTTCCATAGTCCACGAGAGCAGACTTCTTTCGAACGAGCGTTACATAGCCAAGCGTGACGGCTTTGTCTTGTTTAATTCCCGAAACATAAAGCACAAAGCGTCTAATGAAGCTTCCATTTTAAAAACACCAACACAACAATTTAAAAATTTCTTAAAACCCGTAATAAAGAATACTTTAACTAAAAATATAAATATGCTATAAACACCTTTCACCGCTTCATTTAAGCGTCAAAATCGCTTGCAAGTTATAATGACAAACAGTTTAATTATCCGCGCCAGCCGATATTGCAACAAAGTGAGATTAAAACGAAAAATTAATTGAATCCATTCAATTTTCTAACCGCGAGTGGCGCTGGGTGACGGATACTGTCTGTTAATACCCAATTATGTTTCATCCCCCTTCATCCCTCTCCATCGCTCTATCACGCCTCGCGGCCCTCGTAACGAGCTTTAAGTATATATATGATGGAGAATGAAAAATGTCGAATCTACTACTTACGGTAGGAGTGCGTAATTTGGGCATTATTTGCAATAATTAACTATGAATTAGGCAGTGATGGCTATTCTAGTAGTTAACTCATGATCGGATGCAGTTTTTTGGATCTAGTCTAGTCACATTTTTTTAAGTGAATACTATCTATACTCAGGTTTGGATAGCGATTAAATTCAAGTAAGTCGTCATCGACATAGTCACGTCACGTGTTAACGCTAACACTAAATCTGTGGCAATGTCAATGTCACTATATTTGTGCTGATAGATACCAAACCAAATAAATGTAATAAGTTTTAATTTACAATGTTTTTATTTTATAGTCAAATAATTGATTAAATATCCAAAAATAACTGTTTGTTCAAAGTTTTAAGTTTTCACTTCTGTCGCCAGTCCTTGTTACTGCTTTGTGTACTTATATGTATTATATTATGAAAAAAAAAAGAAAATATTTGCAATAGAAAGGCTAATATTGCATATATAATTTTATTTACAAGAAATTAATAATGAACCTGCCGCCTTTTTTTCGGATTTTCACAACTGGCATTCTGATTGGATTGTAGATTATTAGATTAATTTCAAATAAAATATAAAATTGACCATATCAAAGTTTTCTGATAATGCATAATAAATGATTTAATTTCATTATTAACCATTCGTAATCATAGAACATTGCTAGGCGCTCTGCCTACAGTGAAGTAACTGAAGGGCGTGTGAATACGCGTAATAAGGTTCGGTGATACTAAAGGCATCACCAAATCCCATCACGGGCTTCCAGCTCACTCGCTCACCGAACGAAGTGCAGTAACAAATTATTACTACTCTGACCACGATTTTCTGCAAGAGTGTTGTATCCCGAATAGACCGGCTCTAAACAGAAGACTATCGACAGTGTGATTCTACCACTATGAATGAAGCCTATGTCAGGTTTTCGTAACACATCACAACTCTTACTGCCTTTTGAGAGAGTCTCACTATAAATGCGTAATCATCATCATCATTTCAGCTCATATATGTCCCACTGTTGGGCTCGAGCCTCCACTATAATAGGAGGAAAATTGACCTTACTATACCGTACTGATCAAACAGGTTGGTATAGGATTTTATTTCCAATTTTCCTTCTCTTGCATAGATGTTATATGCATCTTATATCCCATAGTCGTCTTTTACGACATCCACAGGCAAGATAAAGAGTGATGATTTGTATTCTTACTCCGTCACCGTACAGCAATGCGTAGTATGCATCCATAAACACAAATTGTAGCATTCATAATATTAATGAAAACAAACAGTCAGCCATTTTGGCTTCCAATTATTACAATATATTCATTCGATCGGATCGTATTTATTCCACACGTGTTATCACTCAGATGTCACTCACATCGAATGGAGGCAGTGACGTGATCACTAAAATACCCCGCCACCATACCCCACCCCCAGTGACTATGACGTCAGACAAGTTAAAAGATAACAGAGGCAGATTTTTCTAATTAACCTGATGAAGATATTCCTCAGTTCTCCTCTCGTCCCCTGTTCATGTATTGAAAGTTACCTAATTTTTAATGCAATCATTAAAAAATTTAGTAAATATGTAGAAGGGCCTATAATTTTCTTTTTGGCTGACCCATGATTCGAAGCTAAGAAGTAAAGTTCGTTGAAGCATATATATGCGACTGGAGTAACGAATTCTTAAAACATTCAAATACGTAACTTTTATAGTTACATATTTGGTGCTAGATCGATACTTCAAGCAATATGCCACCAGAGCAGTCATTTGTACTTACTAGAAATTCGAGAGCTAATTTTAAAATATTTCAATTCCAAAATTTATCTAAAGGAATATTCATAAAATGTGCTTATTACAGGAATAGGGAGGCCGGGATCACGGCTGGATCCCGAGATGATTGGCAATCCCGGGCCAAGGGATAATGCGACAATTTTAACTCGATCCGCACTATTATAGGTGTATGGAATTTAATGCGTTTAAATGCAGTGGCAACATTGGGATATTATATATCTCATGTGTGGAGTAAGCGCTGTTGTTCAATTTTTTATTCTTGTATTTAATGAAAATAAATGTTTATTGAATCATTCATCAATCATCATTTTCTGCAAAAATTGTAATATTTTATTTATACACTAGCAACCCGCCCTCGCTTCGCTTCGGTTTCAGTCGCCTTACTCGCGTAGTTCACGTTCCCGTGGGTTTACTGGGATAAAATATAGCCTATGTTACTCAAGGATACTGTAACATACTAATGGTGAAAGAATTATCGAAATCTGTCCAGGAGTTTTTAAGTTTATTCCTAAGCAACGTTTCCTCTTTATAATATTAGTGTAGATTACATCCTTAGAAGGTGAAAATTAAACAGTGCTGAAACACATGTTTATTTATTTTTACTAAAGAGTAGTTTTGGAGAATTTGAAGAAAATCGATGTAGATTTTTTTTCTCCTTATACAAAATTTGTTACTGCAGTTTACCCCCTAGGAGTTGAATTTCAAAAAACCCTTTCTTAGTGGGTTTCCACGTCACGCAAAGAAACTAATGTCAAAATTTCATGTTTCTGGCTTCAGTGGTTTCGGCTCTGTGATATATCGGTAAACTGACATCTTTCTACCTATTTTACACCCTTAGAGGATGAAAATGGACAAACGCTGAAACATGTGTTTATTTATTTTTATTAAAGAGTATTTGTGCTTTATTTGAAGATAGTAGCTAAAGATTTTTTTCTTTCCATACAGATTTTACCGTTGCGTTTCGCCCCTTAGGGGTGGAATTTCAAAAAATCTTTTCTTAGTGAGTGGCTTACGTTACAAAATGAAACTACGGTTCAAATTTCATTTTTCTAGCTTTAGTAGCTTCAGCTCACCCTGTTCCATTATATGTAAATAATTGATAACGCCTCTGCAACACCTCTTGCAGGTGGAATTTCGTAAAATTCGTTCTTAGTTGACCTCTACTCGACGAAAGAAATATTTCTGCCAAATTTCAAGTCTATATGCCTTATGGTTCCAGAGATATGGTGAGGAGTCAATATATCGCTCGCAAAACCCTCCTCTCCTATATATATATATATATATATATATATATATATATATATATATATATATATATATATATATATATATATATATATATATATATATACATATATAGATTATGCCATATTAGTTCCTGTTGTTATCTGTTATTTTATGCATATATACTTGTACAAAATAATTTCGGTGTTTCACATCTGCTACGCGTGCCTGAGCGACGCCTCAGTTTTAATTTTTATTTTTAAGTAAGATTTCATATACTAATGCAAACTGGAAATATTCGCGGCCCTAGTTGTCATTTGTTGCAGAACTTTAATATCAATATAACTATTAAAGACAATTTTTTTAAAATAAGTCGTTTTTAATACACCCGCTAACAACGTAATCATCATCATCATCTCAGCCCATATACGCCCCACTGTTGGGCTCGGGCCTCCTACATAATGGAAGGGTGATTGACCTACTATACCACGCTGGTCGGACGTGTTGGTATAGGGTTTTATTTCGAGCCTTCCTTCTCTCGCATAGATGTTATATGCGTTTTATATCCCTTAGTCGTCTCGTACGATCACCCACGGGTACGATAGGGGGTGGTGAATTGTATTCTTACTCCGTCACCACACGGAAAACAACAACGTAAAGGTTGGTAATATTCGTAGTATATTTGGTGTGTGGCAGTAACCACACAGCAATATCGGGACGCAAATAATGTTGTTATAAGTGATAACTTACGTTACAGGAAATGTTCAGTCTTCTTGATGATTAAGTTTGAAAGATCGCAAACTTGATTTTGAAGACTTACCTGGAAAGAAAAGCAAAACGAATTTAAATACCTATTATTTCTCTCTCTCAATCTATCTGTTTATTCCGTGTAGTCCTTTGATAGTTTTTTTTGGGTGGGCTATGGTCAGCGGACACGTCATCCCTTCACGAAAGGGTGGCGCTAGGCCCCATAACCCACCGTCTTCCCTCTCCTTCGCCATTGGGCCGTCCACCGGTACTGAGGTTCTTATCGTTCGTGGCCAGCCTGGCGGGATACTCTTTCAGGTACCCTTACTCCCTAACACCCCTCCCGAGACGTCGGTCGCCCTCGCACGGTCAGCCTCCCTGCGGGTAATAGACTATTCCCCAGCTTAAGAATAAAAAAGCGTAATTGTCTCCTTTATTCCTCATCGCACTATAAAGGACTTTGTTTTTCAACCGTAACGCACTATTCAATATGGCTCTTCTTTGTAATGAAAGAGAGAATTGACTTATAGAGATCTATAGAGCATGCTGATAAGGTGTATTAATGGTGAATTGTATTATTTTTACACCATAAAATAATAAGTCTACATTCAAAAAATCGAAAGGAAATATTTGTAACAAATGTACTTCATAATAATATTGACAACCCTAAAATATTTTAAAAATTAATTCATACGCACTTGTAAATTCCACATAACGCCTAATGCTTACCCCTTATCGTCCAGTCCCTCTTGTTTCTTTCATTGAGAGTGCCCCGAGGGTCGAACTCCATTGGAATTCTTTATAGAATGAAGTGGATTTAATATCGTGAGGAATGTCAGTTGAACTATTGTAACCAATGTCGTTGGATCTGCAGACGCACAATACTTTTACACAGAGATTTATTTGCTACTAGCTGCCGTTCGCGACTTCGTCTGTATAAAATTAACTTTACTAAAATGCATATTTATCAAAATCCAATCAACGAATTACATTTGAGTAAAAGTAAAGTTGAACTATTATCCAAGGGAATACATTACCGCGATAAAAATTGTATGTGTTAATTCAGGAAGCTGATCTACTTCTATTGGCAGTAGCGTGATGTTATATTATTACTAGCAGCCCGCCCTCGCTTCGCTTCGGTTTCAGTCGCCTTACTCGCGTAGTTCCCGTTCCCGTGGGTATACTATAGCCTATGTTACTCAGGGATACTGTATTCTAATGGTGAAAGAATTATCGAAATCCGTCCAGGAGTTTTTGAGTTTATTCGTTTCCTCTTTATAATATTACTGTAGATTACACCCTTAGAGGGTGAAAATTAAAAAAATGCTGAAATACCTGCTTATTTATTTTTACTAAAGAGTATTTTTGGAGAATTTGAAGAAAATCTATGTAGATTTTTTTTCTCCTTATACAAAATTTGTTACTGCGGTTTACCCCCTAGGGGTTGAATTTCAAAAAACCCTTTCTTAGTGAATTTCTACGTCACGTAAAGAAACTAATGTCAAAATTTCATGTTTCTGGCTTCAGTACTTTCGGCTCTGTGATAAGTCAGTAAACTGTCATCTTTCTACCTATTTTACACCCTTAAAGGATGAAAAAGGACAAACGCTGAAACACGTGTTTATTTATTTTTATTAAAGAGTATTTGTGCTCAATTTCAAGACAGCAGCTAAAATTTTTTTTTCTTTCCATACAAACTTTGCCGTTGCGTTTCACCCCCTTAGGGGTAGAATTTAAAAAAAAAAATTGTCATAGAGTGCCTACGTCACGAAATGAAACTACTGTCTAAATTTCATTTTTCTAGCTTCAGTAGCTTCGGCTCACCCTGTTCCTTTATATGTGTATTATTGTTAACGCCCCCACAACACCCCTTGCAGGTGGAATTTCGTAAAATCCGTTCTTAGCTGACCTCTACTCGGCGAAAGGAATATTTCTGAAAATTTCAAGTCTGTGCGCCCTATGGTTCCAGAGATATGGTGATGAGTCAATATATCGCTCGCAAAACCCGCCTCTCCTATATATATATATATATATATATATATATATATATATATATATATATATATATATATATATATATATATATATATAGCCTTTATCCGTAAATGGGTTATTAAAGATTAAAAGAATTTTTCAATTGGAATTAGTAGTTTCAAAGATTAGTGCGGTCAACCAAATAAACTCTTCAGCTATTATAAAATAGTCATAATAATAAAGTAAAATTAAAAAATATATATATTTTTAAATATTTTATTAAAATAATATAAAAAATAATAATAAACATTTTATTTAAATATTTTATTTTGTAAATATTTTACTTTTTTATATCATATTTAAAAATGTATAAGGTAGTTCGTAAGTTAAATAAATGGCAAAGTAAAATATATGATTTTTAAGGGTTGACTATTAAATAATTTTTTCATTCACTCACTTGTTTGTAGACTGGATGCCCATTGTTGGACATAGTGAGATAATCGTCGCGCTTTTCAAGCAGGTTGGCGATTATTTCATTATGTTATAATTTATCTAAGAAAATAAAAATGTCAATTCAGCTGGTGATTCATGGTGATTCATTAGTCTTGTTTTACCTCTATCAAGATCAGATTGACTGAATTGTGGTTAGCGATACATGATATTCTAACACGGAGAAATTTGAAATAAAAATTTTATTATTTCATCATTCGCATTATCCTCCTGCATTTGTCCCAATTACTTGGCGTCGACGCAATATGTGTTTCATTTTCATTGTACGTATTGCAAATTTATTAGCAATAGTTATTTGACCGGCCGTCTTCCTCACGTCAACTCTCCTTAGGAATTTGTATGACCAGACGGCATCAGTTGGATTTGGTCCAGGTCGATGTAAAGTTCTTAATCGTAATTTACTATACCCACAACCATTGTAAGGTTTGGTGTTCTAAGCCGCTACGATACAGCAAAATATAAATTATTTATTAATTTAAAATATAAATTTCAACAATCAAACAAAACAGAGACAAAGATACAAGTCCACAATAACTAAATCCCCTATGCTTTGCTTTTGAACTGACAGTCGCAAGTCTGTAGAAAGCTGTCAACTTAACCCTACAACGACAACCTGAAATTTTATAACACGTCCCGTAGCACCCGGGACCTCTTTTGATCGAATTTTATTCTACCTTGTGACAACTTTTTATTGGGCCCAGTTACTTGCGGACCATCGTTTATATATTTATGTATTATTTAACGTCCACTTCGTTGGATTTGCATGTATTTGATACCCATCCGATAGAGACGGTGGATTTGGGATAACGATTTTCGGGCATGCAATAATACTCAAATACCGTTTAAACTTTTATTGCTGATCATAAAAATGATTTCTTTCAAATTAGGTATGGACAAGGAACTGTTTTATTAATATTTTTATTTCATGATACGTTTCTATTGGATTTATAAAATATATACTCATGGGTGCTATTTATTACACAGTAATAAATTCGTTTCGCTAATCCAATGGCTTGAGTATGTAAATATATTTTATTGAATTACGTATGCGAATCCTGTTTCAGATAAAAAGTGCTGTCGCAAAGAAATACTCATCTATATATATAAAAAAAAGTCGTCTTAGTTACACTATTTATAACGCAAGAACGGCTGTACAGATTTGGCTAAAATTGGTGGAGAGGTAGCTTAGAACCAGGAGACGGACATAGGATACTTTTTATCATGTTCTTCTTCTTCTTAATAGTAATGATCGACTTTTTATCCCGTTCGATCGCGTTCCCATGTGACTTGACATAAAATGTCAAATAGTTTTTTTCTGTTTCTGTTTGTCCATTCGGACAGGCAAAGGGATCAAAGCCCATACAGCCAACTCTGATGCAATTTTCTTCATATTATTTAACATTTCTTTATATAGAATAGCTTATTTATAGTCATGTCCATCAGTAAGTCTAGTCGTTACCATTAATTAGGCGCTGAAAACCTAATTAAATGTTTTCTCTAGGTATTTCTGTAGAATATGAAAATACACGTAAACCACTCTTATATCACATTCTCCACACTTCAGCACCTTAACTGTATTATATTACAAAAATATCAGCAAAATTATTCAATATGACACTGTAAAACATTAAAAATACAATGCCGCGGCCAAGACGATCGAATCTTTCCCAACAAATCCGTAATGGTTCCTCCATTAGAGACTATGTATTCGGAAATTTAGAAAATATATTTACGAAAAAAAAATATGGCGATACAAAGTTCGCCGGGTCAGCTAGTTTGTTAATAATGGTTAAACACAGTAATTTATAAATGAATCTATCAAATCATTGTTCTTTCTTTATAACCAGCTAATAAAGGGCTAATTTAATAAGAATTTTACAGATAACACCGCAAGAAGCCTGTACACAAATTGTGTGATTTTGAGATAGCAAAAAATTGTATCCTCACCACCTTGAATGATGTCATGCAAATTTACTAAATATAAAAATGGGGTGCTATTGTAAAATCTTGATACTTTGAACATTACTTAGAATTCGATATCACACGATTACCCTCAGATAGAAAACAATACGGTGTTAAAAAAAGCAAATGAGTACGATCCACGTCAGCCGCCGCTACCGAAGTCAAGACAGACGCTGTAAACACGAGCAATATTGTTACCCAGCCGCAATCTCGTATCAACCGACCAAATAGCTTGGATACTTATGTAAATCGGACCACTATCCCGCTTATTGTATATCTAATTTGATTTCTTTTGCAATACAGTGATGGGATTCAACGAATATTGGTCCTACCTGCCCATCTAATATCGAATCCCGGGTCCCCGGAATGTGTGTCGTAGCATTTTCGGGGTTAAAAGATCACTGATATGGACACACGGGGCTCGGGATTTTTAAAATATTTATGAGGGCACAACGGCAAGAGTTCGCGTTCTAGCTGTAATCCAATTTCAGTTTATGTCTTTGGTAACTTACTTATTTTTGTTGGTAAAACTTTAGGAAGGGTCGAACTGTTTTTTATAAGTGTTAATTAAGTGATGTTATATTCATGAAGATGGTAAACGCAGATGTTTTGGCTTGTTAACATGAAAAAATTAGGTTCTTATTACACTCTTTTTAAATATTAACAACTTTGAACCGGTTCAAAGTTGTTGCTTACTTTGCTGAATAATAAATCAATTTGTTATACAAATTATTAAACTTGAAGTAGATGTTCAATTTCACATGAACATATCTATACCAATAAATAAAATTGGAGTGTCTGTTTGTAATGTCAAAATACTAGGCTTTTTTCATGCTCACACGGTTATTTGCACGACACCTATGCCTAAAATAGCGATTAAAAAATTTTTGTCTGTCTGTCTGTCTGTTTGTTCCGGGTAATCTTCAAAACGGCTGGATCGATTTCAAAAATTCTTTCACCAATGGAAAGCTATAATATCAGGGCGTAAACTAGGCTATATTTTATCCTGGTATTCCCACGGGAATACCGGGATAAAATATGGGCACTACGCGGGTAAAACGACTAAAACCGAAGCGAAGCGAGGGCGGGTTGCTAGTTCTTTATTAAATTTACTTCAAATAAATATCTTTTAAATATATTTATTTATCAACGATATTTTTAGTTTTTCAAAACTTTGGATCAGTCATCATCATCATCATCATTCTGTTCTTATCACAACTACTTGGGGTCCATGCAAAATATACCTACTATTCTCCCATCGTACTACAAAAGTTATTGGTAATAGTTTTACAATCAGCCACCTATTTGAGGCCAATTCTTCTTGGGAATGTAATCATTAACCAGACGGCATCAGATGGAGTTGAATCAGGTCCACTTGGAGGTCTTAGTCATCTTTTACTCCCCCAAAAGCAATACAAGAGTTGATAATATTCATAACTACTATCGCACAACAACAACTACTGCAACTAATATTAGTATCAGCAATAAAGGTTTTCGTGGAACTAATAGATAGAAAAAGTATTTAAGCACAAATTTGTAAAATAGTTGGCGTCATATCTGTCACAGTAGCATCGAGAGGGTTTACAGTGTGCAGTTTTGCGACAAAAATGTCGTTCTGTCCAACCTGTCGCTCGTAAGTGACAACAAAGTTTGTTCAAGCTATTATAAAACTGAAAAGTTATTAGTGTCCTTTTTAATTTTAAAATAGTTGAGCGTCTCATTATGAATACTAAACGGACATGTATTCGCGAATAGTTATGTCTCCAAAAATAAGTCTATTTAAGAGAATTTACGAATAGAATATTAGTCTTGCAAATTGAGGTTGCATTGAAAATAAATGTTTAATTTTCATTCAAATACATATAGGGAATGCTTAATAAATGAAAACTAGTATTAGAATCAACTAAATTGTGACAAATTTTATGGTTAATATTACGTGATTGATTTTTATTATTTAATTGATACAATGTGTAATCAAGAAATGTCTCAAATTAAATATCTGTTAGGTGACAATAGTTTCGCTAGACGAGGCCGCGGGTGACTGGATCGGGGAGTTAGTCCACCACCCGCCGAGAGGCCGACTGCGTGAGGAAAGACCAACATTCTCCCTGAAAGGGGGGGACGTCGGTCGAGGAGAGGGACCACTGACGACAAGTCACCCTGCTCCGGTGATCGACCCAACGACGAAGGCGACGTGTCAACGGTGGGTTACGAGTGTGCGTACTTACGCCCCTCTGTCGCCCAGATGGAGTGGAGTGAGAAGTGCGCCGACCGTAACCCACCCACAAAAAATAAAAAAGAGGTGACAATAGTTTTACCGCCTGACGAATAGGCATGGGTTTAATGATCGCGAATGTGGGTTTGTTGATTCTCTTTTTAAACTCTTTTGTGTTGGCTATAGTTCTGCTTCACTTTATCCAGTTAACAGGTAGTGACAGCTGGGCGGCGCAGAACCTTTTAAACCATTGTATCCCTCCTCTCGGCCTATTGGATGGGCCACGGGAACTAGTCCTTTGACTTTAATGGTAAGTGAACCTTTACTTCATTAGCTTACTTCATTAAGAAGTCTGCCAGAATATTGCACCACACAACTGATCTGCCTGTGGGTAGCGGACACTCGGTCCGATCAAGTTTACTCTCTTCTCTTCTCCTACCCTTTGGTGAAAATACGTAACCTTTCTTTCTACCTATTAGTAAAAAAATGTAAGTACAATAAAAAATTAATGTCCCTTCTAGTACAGTTGTAGCTCTATAATAATATTTTCTCATTTTCAAAACAAATCAACAAAATTAGCTGGTTGTGAAACTTTTAACGTACTGCGAACGTAGCCGAGCTTGGCCGAATGTCGCCGAAGTGACTCCGGCGCATTCACCAACAAATCAACAACGTTGTAACTACGCCGTGACGTCTAGTTAATTAAAACTGCGAACAGCGATTTAAAAGCGGAATCGGGTTTGGTGTAAAATTTCAGAGAGAGCGTTATAATTAGACGTACATACGGCAAAGTTAAAAGAAAATTTTTTAACTGATATGTAAGAATTTCCGTGTGGTGTCGTAAAAGACGACTATGGGATTTATTACGCATATGACATCTATGCAAGAGATGGAAAACTCGAAACAAAACCCTATACCAACCTGTGTGACCAGCATAGTTTAAGGTCAATTTTCCTCCTATTATGGAGGAGGCTCCAGCCCAGCAGTGAGACATATACCTATGAGCAGAAATGATGATGATATAAACTTACACAATATTCAAGCCCGACTTGTGGTGATAATTTTTTCATCATTATCTCAGCTCATATACATCCCAATGCTGAGCTCGAGTCTTCTCCTTAATAGTAGGGATATTGATCTACCACACCACGCTCTCCAGATGGGTTGGTGTAGGTTTCCTCCTCGGGGACGTTGAGACGAGATGATACTCCGCAGGGTTAGAAGACAAGTCACTCTGCACCAGTGGTCGGCCCAACGACCCCTCTGTCGCCTCAGACAGAGCCGGAAGACAGGTACGCTGTGCGTAGCCCAAATAAAAGGCCCGGCGGATTGCCCTTTCGAGTACCATCCCCTTGGACGCCCCGGCAACAAAGCAGTATGCCCTGGTCGACTTCTTTGCGGATGACGGACTAATCCCCGGTCTGTCCACCCGTTTTGAAGCGCAACCTGGAAGTCAAATTTTTATGAGCTTGTAATACGACACAACATTCAGTAAATTAATATTTAAACTTTTATGTTTTCGTGGCGATTATGCGTTACCATTTCACAGAACTAGTTCCAACTGGAAACTTTGTAATTAAACGAATAAACCTAATTAATAAATCATTTACATAATCAAAAACGAGTAGCATTAATGTGGGAAATTAATTAATTATATAGTTATATAGTTTTTTCTATAAATAATGTTAGTTTTATAATGACGATGACATGTTTACAAGAGTATATTGATAATTTTAACTAATCGAGGCTAATGACGATGAAACGGAGAGATTATATATGTAAAAGAAACTTAATCATTCATATTTAGGGTTCGGTGTTTTGTTTCAGGAAACCATAATTCTTTAATACTTCTGGGAGGGTTACAATATTTTATTAGTAACCTTTTAGATTTAAGCCCTTAGTGGAATGAATGATAGCTAATGTTACTTATTGATATTCAAAATATTCTCTCACGATCTCTTGATTTAATATCTGCAAAATATCCGCTTCTTTTCTTGTTTTGTTTATCTAGTATATAACAAAATCATTGTATTTTCAATATATGCACTAAAACTACATAAAATTCCAGCAGCTGAAACCACAGTATTGTCTTCATACCGTAGTCTTCATCTGTTACTAGATGATTCAGCTGACTTCACTCAAGCCAGATTTGTAAAAATTCTTGACCTTTTTCATAAAGCATTAAACAATTACGAAAGAATAGTTAAAGTTAGTTTATAATAAAGAAATATAAAAATTATCTTTCCGTATTTACCACCCTTTTTTCTCAAACTTTTAAGAGACGACTAGGTGATATAAGCGTCAATCATTGCTGCAGAAGGATGAGAGGCTCAATTTCCATATTAATATAAGTGGCCAACATCAATAGTTAATTAGCTAAAAAAAATATGATAATAAATTTCTCAACAGGTTTTATAAACTCCACCAATTCTAATTAAACTATATTGCCATCCTTTTTTTTTTTTTTGGGTGGGCTGCGGTCGGCGCTCTCCTCACACCACTCCGTCCGGGGCGACAGAGGGGCATAAGTACGCAACACCCGCAACCCACCCGAAAACCACGTCGCCTTCGTCGTTGGGCCGACCACCGGAGCAGGGTTACTTCTCATCAGTGGTCGGCCCGACGGAATACCCCCTACGTGGGGTACCCTAGCCTCCCATCGATCGACGTCCCCCCCTCGGGGAGGAAGTCGGTCTTTCCTCACGCGGTCGGCCTCTCGGCGGGTGACGGACTAATCCCCGGTCACGTCACCCGCGGCCTCGGCTAAGGCGGCATGAGGCGCAGGTAGTTGCGCCTACGCCGCCCCAGTCGCCGACGGCGGATCGCCTCATCGAGGCTGCGCTCCTCGCGCAGGCGATCCGCCGCCTCATATTGCCATCCTATGCTCTATTCCATGTGTGGAAACGGAATAAGAATACAAATCCTATCCTGGCAGTGGTTGCAGTAAAAGATGACTAAGAGATAAATTAACATAGAACATCTATGTAACAGAAGCAAAACTCGATATAAAGCCCTATGCCAACACGTCTGACTAGTACGATATAGTAGGTCAATTTCCCTCAAATAGTTGAGGAGGCTCGAGCCATGCAGTGACGTCCATGGACTGAGATGATGATGAAACTTATAATGAATTAGCAGCGCCCTGCAGTTTTAGCCGCATAGTTCCCCTTCCTGTGGAAATGTCGGGATAAATAATAGCCTGTGTTATTCTGATATGTAAGCTGTATTATTGTGAAATTTCATCAAAATCCATTCAGTAGTTTTTGCGTGAAAGAGCAACAAACATCCTCACATACTTTCCCGTTTATAATATTAGTAGGGTTAAGTGATCCTGCATATAAAATGCTAAAATCATGATACAAAGCAAAGAATCACAAATGCAATATCACCGGTTTTATAAATATACGAACGGAACACTTTGTATTATTTTTGAACAGTGTCGTTTTATGAACGGAAGTATTTACGGTTCCTATGACGTGTCGTTAATTATAAACTCATGCTAATAAAGGTGCGTGGTTTGTTTGATATAGTATCCATCCCACGCTTTTTGGGGGAAATGAGCCGCGCTAATTACATACAACTTGTCAATGTAAAAATCAATAAATTACTCAATAAATCTCTCAAAATACTTGAAAGGATACCGGTATATGTATGTTTTGGTTAAATTGGAGTCATCATCATAGCAGCTCACATACGTCCCACTGTTGGGCTTGGGCCTCCTCCACAATGGGAGAGAGTTTGACCTACTATACCATCCTGGTCAGACATGTTGATATAGGGTTTAATTTCGAGTTTTCTTTCTCTTGCACAGATATTATGTGTATATTATATGCCATAGTCGACTTTTACGACATCCACGGGCAAGATAGAGAGCGGTGAATTCTTACTCCATCGCCACACAGAAATTGGAGTAATGTAAGTAAAAATTACCATTAAGTCATATTGTTTTGTAAGTGTAAAAATTACCTTTATACCTTTTACACTTTTCAAACATACCTTGACAGTCTTTATGTATTGTGGTGACGGGAGTGCTGGTATCCTAACTTCCGTTAATCCTTTAGGCGGTTTTTAGGACTCCCATGATAAAATAAGCAGTCATTATTATATTCATGCTAGGCTCGAACCTCGTCCCCAATAATAGAGAAGTCATTTGGGTTGGTGTATGGTTTTTTACTTTCCTTGCATAGATGTTGTCATTATCATCATCATCATAATCATCATCACCGCAGCCCACATACGTTCCACTGTTGGGCTCGGGCCTCCTCCACAATGGAAGAAAAAAAAATACTATACCGTTTTTTTTCAGGCTGTGGAAATGCATTTACGCACTATCCCCCGCCGGTTACAGACAGGGGAGTGTGTGTGGGACTCACCGGCCACAGAAGTGACCGAAATACCCACTAAAACCACAGCGGCCTCTTCCGTGCTTTTACGAGGTGCCGGAGAGATCGTCTGATGACATTCTATCCCTGATAGACCTACTATACCGTGTTGGTAAGACATGTAGGTATTTTTTTATGTGTGGGCTATTGTAAGCGCACACGCGGTCCATTCCATCCGGGGCGACGAAAGGACAGCGCGGGACCAAAACCCACCCGTACCCACGTCGTCTTTATCGTTAGGCGGACCACCGGAGCAGGGTGACTTATCGTCAGTGGTCGGCCCAAAGACATGTGGGTATAGGGTTTCATTTCAAGTTTTTTTTCTCTTGCACAGATGATATGTGGATATTATATTTCATAATCGTCTTTTACGACACCCACGGGTAAGACAGGGGGTGGTGAATTGCAGATATTATTATTCAGTCACCACACGGAAAAACTAAACAGTGTTGACGCTTTAGTTTACGCCACAATTTGTATTAAAGGCATTGTCCGCTGTTAACTTGCACCACACGCCCTTAGCCAAACTGTCAAACGTAAAGAAAACTCTTGAAATACTAACTAATAGTTAAATAACAAATTAATAACTACTTTATTTTAGTTCTCATTGGATTTTATAGTTAACAGAGATAGGTATTACTTCTATGGTAAAAATAATTTAAGAAAATAGTATTTTAAATTCAACCAAATCAAATCATTTGTTCTGCATAAGCCCCTTAAGGGTACCTATTGTCAAATGTACACATTGTTTGAAACAATCCCATAATCTACTACCAGGCAATTTGTTATTTGTGTTCGTTAGTAGTAAGTTATCGTAAGAATAAATTCACCATTCTCTCTATCTTGCTTGCGGGTGTCGTTAAAGACAACTACGGAATACAATATGCAGGAAAAATCTATGCAAGAGAATGAAAACTCGTTACAAATCCCTTTACTAACATGTCTGGCTCTTCTTTTGGATTTCTCCTACTGTGGAGGAGGCCACTCCCACGAGCCAAGCAGAGGGATGAATATAAGCTGTAATGATGTTGATGAATTGTATATTGTGAAGTCTTCCCAAATCAAAAATAAATAAATAAAATTAAATAATCTTATTCAATTCAAGTTTTTTTCTGCCATTGCAACCAATTAGTAAGAAACATGTTATTAATGGGGGATATTTATATACCTACATAAAAATCTATTTTAATGAAATCTAATACAGAGTGTATTACAGAATCTATTACGTACTGACATCAAAACTGCTGGAACGATTTTAATGAAATTTTAGTCTCGCAGGTGATTCTATTAAATTTGATAGTGATTTTAACAATTGTACAACAATTGTATTTCTTTTTTCACTTAGATATAGAATTCAAAAGCACAAAAAATATTTAAAATACACATTTTTTTACAGACACTATCGCGTTTTTATTTAATTTTTGAATTGCCGACGTTATGAATATTTTACAGCGTTCATGGTCACGGATGGACTAAGATGTCTCACGTTCAACAAGTCATCGTTATTATAGAGATTTATATCTACCCGCTATCTATATCACTTGTAATGCACAAAATGTGGGTCTGACCCATATTTTGTACATTACAAGTTCATTGTCACGGGAGGACAGTTTTTGTACCTGTAATTCTCACGTAAACATAAGAAGTCATTTCATAAAAAAATATTTTACCACCACTACACTCCACGGCTTTCTACAGGGGTCCTGTGGTGCTCTCTACCTGATATAGTTTTAAACTTCATGCTATAGAAAACTTTATTTGACCCAATATAGGACCGAAATGGTACAAAACTCACAAAGCAATCGAGTCAGCTAGTCAATAAAATTATTTTAAAAATAAATAAAAAAAGCGTTTGTGTACTTATGTACGCACTTAAGAAGTTATGCTTCTTTGGCGTTACAAGGTAAAATCTTTCTAAGAATTTTATCCTTCGCATTATCCTACACTTCTAGAAAAAACGACACTAATAATAGAAACAAGATATTTAATACATTGAAAGTGTTATTATAACACATTATCTAGTTGACGTTTGTGACTGTGGGTTTGCGCATCGTAAAAAATGTTGACCAGCTAACTTCAGGGTGTTGGTTTTACGTGACGGTGTGCGCGCGCATGGTAAAAATCACTCTTATAACTTTTCCTTAACGCGCCAAAGGAAGCTTCAAAAAGTATAACATATTTTTTAAAGTGGTAGTAGGTACTATTGTAGACTTAATGTTAGCACCTGCCGGTCGGCACAAATGAGCACTAATCAATACGGCAGCGAGGAACGCGGCGAAAAATAACGAATGTTGTATTACTGACGATCGTGTGTTTCCGTACGCTCCGCGCGACATTTGTACTCGACGCAAAACAATTTATATATTTCTTAAATATAATAATTTGATATTTTTTATAAACAAGTTAGGAAGGAAATGATGAAAATGATTTATAATGTGTCAAAAACAGAAGGAAATGGGTTTAGTTGTTTTTATTTTACAAATGAAAATGTCAGTTTTCTAAATAAACTTGTTGAAATAAACCATGATTTTCATTTTATGATAGAATATATATTTAATATAATAATACAGACATAAAATATATGAAATAATATTTTGTTCATCATCATCGTTAGCTCATATAAGCTCTAGTGCTGCAATTCCTCCAAGGTACCTACGAGACATATTAGGGCGGTAACAATATCTTTATATATAAATTTCTTATCCGGTCGATGGCCCTATATGGCGCACCGGTGTGGGCGGGGTCCATGACCGTCCGACTTAGGGCTCTACTGTGGCGACCACGGAGGGCCATGGCGGTCAGGGCCATCCGCGGATACCGCACGGTGGCGACGGAGGCAGCGTGCCTGTTGGCCGGGACTCCCCCGTGGGACCTGGAGGCGGAAATGCTCGCCGGATTGTATCGGCGGGTGACGAGGGTGCGAGCGGAGGGCGGTGTGGTCTCGTTAAGGGAGCTCACCGCCTGGCGCGTCGACGTCCGCCGAGACGTCATTGCCCGTTGGGCAGTCCGGCTGGAGAGGCCTCGGATCAGGGTGCGAATCGTGGAGGTCTTTCGGCCGGTGCTGATGCAGTGTTTGAAAAGGCGGCACGGGGTGCTCTCCTTCCGACTAGTGCAGGTGTTGACGGGGCATGGGTGCTTCGCCAAATACCTGCACAAGGTCGTAAGGAGGGAGAGTACGCCGTCCTGCCACCACTGCGATTGCGACGAGAACACGACGCGCCATACGCTCGAGGCCTGCGCGGCTTGGGCAGTGCAGCGCTGTGAACTCGTCGCAATCATTGGTGCCGACCTGACGCTGCTGGTTATCGCTAGGGCGGTGGTCGACAGCGTCGGGAATTGGGACGCAGTCGCAGCCTTCTGCGAGACAGTGATCTCGCGGAAGGAGGCGGCGGATCGCCTGCGCGAGGAGCGCAGCCTCGATGAGGCGATCCGCCGCCGGCGACTGGGGCGGCGTAGGCGCGACTACCTCATGCCGCCCTAGTCGAGGCCGCGGGTGACGTGACCGGGGATTAATCCGTCACCCGCCGAGAGGCCGACCACGTGAGGAAAGACCGACGTCCTCGGGGAGGGGAGGACGTCGGTCGATGGGAGGGTACCCCAATTAGGGGTATTCCGTCGGGCCGACCACTGACGACAAGTTAACGCTGCTCCAGTGGTCGGCCCAACGACGAAGGTGACGTGGTTTTTGGGTGGGTCGCGTGTGTTACGTGCTTACGCCCCTCTGTCGCCCCGGACGGAGTGGTGCGAGGAGCGCGCCGACCGCGGCCCACCCCAAAAATATATATATAAATTTCTTGTGTACGTATGTCACTGAATTCCTCCTCAACGGCTGAACCGATGCTGATGAAATTATCTGTTTGTGTTCAAGGCAATTCGAGAATGGTTTAGATTCACAATTGAACCCGGTAGGTGGCGCTGCTGTCGATTTCAAGAATTTCTTTTATTTTATTTGAACAGGACAACGTCTGTTGGGTTAGCTAATATATTATAATATATTCCAATAGGTCTTACTCATGACAAACTTATTATTAAAAAGAATAAAATTGAAATATTTTTTAATTGTTGAAAAGGTGTAAAGATGGCGAATGTGGTAGTTTTGCAAAGAAAAGATCAAAAAAGCTTATATTATATATTTTATACTATATATTTTATATTAATTACAATAACGGCTAACTTACATTATGAAATTAAAATATTTTGTGAACGAAATTATTTACGTTTATATTTACTACTAGCAACCCGCCCTCGCTTCACTTCGGTTATAGTCGTTTTACCCGCGTAGTTCCCGTTCCCGTGGGAATACCGGGATAAAATATAGCCTAGTTTACGCCCTGATATTATAGCTTTTCGTTGGTGAAAGAATTTTTGAAATCGGTCCAGCCGTTTTGAAGATTACCCGGAACAAACAGACAGACAGACAGACAGACAAAAATTTTTCAATTGCTATTTTAGGCATAGGTGTCGTGCAAATAACCGTGTGAGCATGAAAAAAGCCTATTATTTTAACATTACAAACAGACACTCCAATTTTATTTATTGGTATAGATTTGATTTTAATTTATACGACGTTTCTTACACTTTTCAGCATTTATACTCACGGGGGAACCTGGTAGATTCTCAGGGATCCGTCAAAATATTTTTATTACAAATGTATAATACCGGCGTAAATATCAAATTTAAAAAATGTCATTCATTAATTTCTACAAAATACAACCGATCAGTAACAATTTACAGTCTCAATAAAAAAAGAAAATATAGTAGCAGCATACCATGTTACATTAATATTCAACACCTATTTAAAATTAATGTTATAAATGCGCCAATGAATTTGCAAACCCTCCATCGACGTATGCAGCTACGTTCGTAATCGACGGCCGGTTGGGGACGTATTGGGCCGTCGCGGAGACGGCGCTGGCTCTGTTTTTAAAGCTTTTCTTCTCCCCACACCCCTTCACTGTAGGTAAGGTGGCAGGGTGGTACTCTCAACAATCGATGGACGACGTCACGTTAGTGCAGCGCCCGATCAAGTGCATACGTGAGGACTTTCTTTGATGCTTCTTTCTGTCCACCCTGAGGGGGTGAGTTAATTGTTTAGCTCTCATTCTGATCTGAATTGAGTTAGTTTATTATACGATATCTAAAGATATTACTTTCAAGCTTATGGGAAACAATTTACTTTTGCAATAGTTTCTATTATTTATATTGCTTCATATGAAATATCGGCGGGAACAGCGGTAAATAAACTGACAACCGCTGTTCTAAGTTAAAGTATTAGTTTCAAAAGTACAGAGTAATTATTTGTTTTTAGTGATGGCACCATAAACACTTATCACAAACAATCGGTGCTCTATTATCCCCTCGACTAATTAAGTCATAGTTGAATCCTAACATCCTTACTGAATGATACGCTTCACTTAGTAAAGCTAAAGAAGCATAAATTAATAGATACAATTTTAAGCAGCTTTTAAGTTTATTCTTCTTCGTATTAAGACTATTGGTTATTGACACCAATAATAGACTACTATATGGCAAGGATAGTTGACTACTTTCCCTTTCCCTATCAATCTGGGTTAGCATTTTATTTTTATGGGTGGGCTAATGGTAAGCGCACACGTGGTCCATTCCGTCCGGGGCGACGAAAGGACGGAGCGCGGGCCCATAACCCACCCGTACCCACGTCACACTCGTCGTTGGGCTGACCACCAGAATCTGGGTTAGCATGGGGTTTTCTTTCGAGTTTTTCTTTCTTCCTGTAATGTTATATGATTACCTACATTCCTTAGTCTATTGTAATAGGAGTCATCCGTGACGAAACAGGAAACGATGAATTATATTCTTAGTCTAACATCACGTGGAAAACCAAGGTAATAAAAATGCAATAAAAGTTTTATTTGTTATTATTTAATCGTGATTAGTAAGTATTATTGTGCATCTAGTAGCAAACAATATAATTACAAACACGATACAATTCCACTGCACTATTACAAAACTCCATTATAAAACTTTTAAAGTGAAACTTAAAAAAAATATCTAATCAAAATGTATCCAAATTAAAACTGCTAGCGAGCGGGTCGCTTCGACCGCCGTCAGTGGCACAATGTTGGGTCTTTGTGAAATTGTTTATAGCGAAAGGGGCGAAATTTCTTGCGACTTGGTCTGGTGCAGAGTGATAGCTTGTCAGAGACAGGCTGCACACTCTGACATACACTGGCAGTATATTATATAAATACTTAATAACTTTACGTATGATAACCGAGTAAGAATACAATTTACCACCTACCACTTACCACTATCTTGCTTATAATTGTCGACTAAGATTAAGGCATAAATGAAAATAAAATGCGCTATAAAGAAAATTCGAAACCCAAAAAGTGGTTGAGGGCAGCGATGGCTGCTCTAGTAGTTAACTCGTGATCGGATGACGCTTGCAGGATCTGGTCCAGCCATAATCGTTTGAATTATATTACGTATCTTATGGTTCGAAGGACATCACACTGAAGCTAGTACTTATAAGGCATGTTAGACCTACACAATTTAATATCTAGTAAAAAAAAATAGACAAGTCCGTTGAGTATCTTGCCGGCTCTTCTTTGTAACGGTCGCGTTCCGATCCAATGGTAGTTTAATTTATTGAATAATTTGATACAATTTTGTTAAAGTTGACAATATGTAAGTGGCCTCTCGGAGTTTATGCGTGATAAATGATTTGAATTTGACTAATTCTGTATAGATACGTCTGACCGACGTGCTCAAATTTCAAAAACAAATTCCTTACTGTTGTCGACGAGGCTCGAATCCAATAGTATAATGCAATTCAAATCTGAAAACCAGCGCTGTAGCACCTCCGTGTTGCAGCTTCTGCTGAGATAGAACCTTTTTTGGTCTACTACAAACTACAGCATTTTAAATATTTGCTATTATTCGTATTCTTTTTAATAGTCTTTATTTTTATAATAGTAATATCTAGTAAATAAGTTAGTTTTAAAAACATGCTGTAAAGCTCAAAATAAATATTCTTTCTTTCTTTCTTTCTTTCAATTATTGTTGACCAGACGCCATCAGATGAAACTGGCTCAGGTCGGTGTAAAGCTCTTAGGCGTCTTTTACGATATCCACGAACAAAGCAAGAGTTATTAGCATTTATACCTATTACTACACAGGATTAATCTTAAAAATATTTGCCGTATAAATAGCTTAACACATTCAATGCCGACTCGATTTCAAGTGATGTCACTAAAACGTCCTATTTTTTTTTTTTGTTGAAATGGTTATATATTTACTTTAATTGAACTACCATATAATTATACATCGGAAATAGGCTAGTTTAAAAAAAAAAAAAAACAAAACACGGCGCCGTGTAGTTGGCCACCAATACAGTGTGAGGCCAATTACACGGCGCCGTGTAATTGTTAAGTTTGGGTTTAAGATCGATTAAAAAGTATTTACTTTGTATTTAGGGAAAAAAACAATACATCTTTAATAAAAAAAAAAACTTTAATCAATGGACACAACAATGGACTTTAGACAGTGAAAAATAATAAAAATAAACAGTAAGTTTAATCAATGTTTAGACAGTAGAAAATAATTAGAAAATAATACACCTTTAATTTAAAAGAGCAGTATGTTTAATCAATGTTTGGACAGTGAAAAAAAATTAAAAAACAATACACCTTAAATTTAAAAAAAAAACAGTATCTTTAATCAATGTTAAGACAGTAAAAAATAATTAAGAAACAATACACCTTAAATTTTAAAAATAACAGTAATTTTAATCAATGTTTAGACAGTGAAAAAGAATAAAAAATCAATCAAAATGAAAAATAGAGAATAGAATAGAATCAATGACAATTGGAAATACGAAAACACACAGTGCAGTAACCGGGAGATCTATCGCAACTCTTACATTCATAAACAGTTGCAACTGTTTTTTGCTTTGCCCTGCAACCCTTGCATTCCTTCCTAACAATTTCTTTGACGATTCTTGTTCTGCTACCTTCTTTTTTTTCTCGAATTTTAACGCTTTCAATTTTAGTTAAATTATGCTCACTGCTTACAGTCCTTTTTTGAAGGTTTTTCTCTAAATTCGGATTTGGCAACATCTTTTCTAAAATAAACAGCCGAAAGTCGTATAAATTAATTTTCTTAGAGACACTAAACTTATTATATAAATTAAAAGAATTGATTAAGCCCATTTGTATGGTATGGATAAATATCTTTTTGTACCAGCGCATGGTTTTTCTTTCGCATGGATAATAGGATTGCATTTGATCCTGTAAATCCACTCCAGACATATAATTATTATAATGGACTATCGCAGAGGGCTTAACAGTTACTTCACCTCTCTTGCTGGTTACCTCTATCATCTCATCGTCATGTTCTGTAGACAAATATAAAACGTATCGTTTGTCTTTCCACTTCCCGATATGAACTCCATTTAAAAATAAAGATTTATTTTCGCCTTTTCGGAGTGTAACTGTTGCGAGGTCAGTAGGGTTCCCTTTTCTATTTTTGCCTAGGGTACCTGTGCAATAGGTATCACGATTTAATAATTTTACAGCAAGCCCGTAAGAATTATAATAATTGTCCATGTAAACGCTATGGCCTGAATCTAATTTTTCTTCCAATAATTTAAAAACAATTTTTTCGGTGTGCCCTACTCCTGAAGTTGAGTCACCTGCTCCTGTGTATATATGAAAGCGGTGCCTTCGGGTTCTGCAAGGACATATAATTTAATTCCAAACTTGTGTCGCTTATTTTTTATATACTGTCGGAATATAAGCCGACTACGCCATAATACCATTGATTCGTCAAGCGAGAGTTGTTTGCCGGGGTAGTAAATTTCTTGCATTTTTTGATTAAACTGATTAATGATAGGTCTTATCTTTGCTAATCGATCTTCGGCTGTCGGTTCTGAAGAAAAATGTAGACGGCGTAGAATCAACATAAAACGATTGCGCGACATAAATTGCCCAAAACATGGTATGCTAAAAAGCCAATGTTTTTTTCAATAATCGTTGAGCCTATTGAGACGAATTGTTCCAGTGTGTAAAAGTAATCCTAGGAATGTTATGAGTTCATCCCGTGTTAGAGCTTTCCAAGAGTTTATTCTGGATTGTCTAGAAACATTAGACCCATGCAGTACTCTTACAGCATTTAAATTGGTT
The DNA here is from genome assembly GCA_032191425.1 of Lymantria dispar. Taxonomy (NCBI): domain Eukaryota; kingdom Metazoa; phylum Arthropoda; class Insecta; order Lepidoptera; family Erebidae; genus Lymantria; species Lymantria dispar. Next base: position 2,130,507 of record CM063444.1, on the reverse strand, counting down.
TCCTGAACAATCAAATCAAGAATATTGTCGTTCAGAAATAACCGAAAGGCTTCAAAAGGGTCACTTGGAACTGGTACTAATAACTCTTGTGATTTCTTAAAATCAATTATTCTCATAGTAGAACGATCGCTACTCCAAACGGATGTTGCTCCTTGCTGGGAAGGTATATCGTTGACGTTAGTTGTTGTAGTCATCGTTGGCGAAGTATTTGCAATACCGCTTGATGTTGGTGAGGGTGGTATAGGCGATGTAATAACGTTAACGTCACTTGTAAATAACTCAGGTGTAAGAGCATCAGACCGCAGAAGAGAAACGGATGGTGTAGCCTGGACGTCGTATATACAAGTATCTGATATGTCAAATAAACTTGTATTCCCTTCAATAATGGATGGTGATATTGTTCTATCATCTTCTGGGCACGATAGAACCTGTAATGCTTGAGGAAGCTCTCGATGTGCTGGTGGTTGTTGCCGACGGCCAACGTCGAATATACTGCAGTCACTACTGTCACAAGTTCCCTCGCCATCTGACGATTCACTGTCCTGGCACTGCGAAAAAACTGCTTCTTCACTCGAACAATCACTGATATCACCAGAACTTTCCTGGCTCCGATGTTTTTTGGCACTAACTCTTGAAGTAGTCGAAGAACTACGACGTTTAGAAGGACCAGGTTTAGTGTTCATTTTGGCGGGTAAACACGTATATGATAATCGTTCGTAAAAACAACAACACTCATGCAAACAAAAATCCAACTATAGTTTTATCAAGATCGATGTATTGCCCGTATAACCGCGACACTAACGTATACTTGCCACAAGAGCCGAAGTCGTACGGACTCATAGAAAAGTAGCGGGCGAAATACACGGCGCCGTGTAGTCGACCCCGCCCACTATACACGGCGCCGTGTGCTCGGCACTAAATGTGTTAAATATATGTCATTCAAATTAGTTTATATATTTATATATTCATTCATTTTTTTCATCATTTCAGCCTATTGCCGTCCACTGCTGGACGTAGGCCTCCCTCATATTGCGCCACAATGTGCGGTCCTGTGCCGCCTGCATCCAACGACGCCCAGCAACTTTCACTAGGTCGTCGGTCCACCTAGTGGGGGGGCGTCCTACACTGCGTCGTCCGATGCGTGGTCGCCACTCGAGAACCTTTCTTCCCCAGCGGTTGTCGGTTCGTCGAGCGATGTGGCCTGCCCATTGCCACTTCAGCGTGCTAATTCTTCGTGCTATGTCGGTTACACCCGTTCTTCTGCGGATTTCTGTATTCCGGATTCTATCTCGCAGAGAAATCCCGAGCATAGCCCGTTCCATAGCACGCTGAGCGACTTTGAGCCTTGATATGAGGCCTACATTTAGGGACCACGTTTCCGTGCCGTAAGTCATCACTGGTAACACACACTGGTCGTAGACCTGTGTTTTCAGACATTGAGGTATGTTGGACGAGAAGTTATTTATATATATATACATTATATATATATATATATATATATATATATATATATATATATATATTTATATATATAACAATATTGCACAATATTTTAAATTAATAATTAATGCAAAAAATAACTTAAACATGGTCGATTCTATAATTTATTAAGTTATTTGTGATAAATAATTCATTTGGAAGTTACCATTGGTGTCAATAACCGGCATGCCATTAGACAGTCAAAACCGCGAATGTCGCATTGACCAACTTTAGATTAGAAACAGTAGAAGACGCCATTTAAAGGATTTTTAGTAATATTATTAATTAAACGGTTTATTTCAGCGATTACTGTCGCTGAATCAGTCTAAATCTTGTGGAATTTGTATTCATTTATAAAATCCCTTAACTATTCCTACCTCCACTTTTTCTGGGTGATGGTCATTCATCTTATTCAGAACTTACTCTTAACATAGACGTAACAAACCCGAAGACGCATAGCACAACCACCAACCAAGCAAACACTTTCTGATAAAAAAAAAAACAAAAAAATGTATAAAATAACATTTAAAAGATAAAATCAATCTGCATCACCTGTAAAATATTCCAATGTTACATTCGAGGTATTGAAGTCTATATGCGTGAATGTATAGGCCCATCAATTTGATGAGGTATTCGTTAATATTCAATATTTTCCGGTATATGAATCACAGTTCACGTTCACTATTCGTATTAATAAAACACTGTATTGATGAATTTTATTATGAAATGAATTGATTTTATCTAGAAAGAAAGAAAGAAAAATAATTTATTACTCCTTCACGGGAGGGCAACATCACAAAAGCTCAAACAGTGAGTACAATATAGAAAAACAATAAATTATAATAAAAAAAAAATACAAAAAGAAATTGATATCAACATTGGTATTCCCTTCGTGAAAGAGAAAAAGGATCGCTGCTCAGCATAATGTTGAGGCATCTATTTTAAGAGACATACCGCAACGCTGTTATTCTGAAGCGTCCTGCGACGTCTGTCAGCAAAGTACAGGTAGCAGCCGAATATAATTAAACTAACAAATTACAGCTGCTTTTGTAAATAATATTCAAATAATAGAAAAATAATAATAATAAACATACGGATTAGATGTAAGTTATCTAATCTTACGCGTATAAGTATAAATAAAATATAATAAAATAAACAAAAATAACATTTAACAAACAAAAATAACATTCAACAAACAAAACAAAAGGATATGCAATTTACAATAACATAATTATTAATAGGTGGTATTTTATGTGATGTAATAAGAGAAGGCGCTGAAGTTTCATGAATGTGAAGATCAATGATGACATTATACTATAATATACACTACTGAACGATAACAAGCATTTTATTACCAGACATACTTTTAAAAAGAGTATAAAACAAGAAAAAAAATATGGTCTTTATAACACCGTGATTTAAAATTACATAAGAATACAAAAATCTCAAACTGTTTTTAATAGTCAATCAAATGTGCCCACTGTTTTGCTTCATTTGATTACTTATATACATCAGTGTGCTATTAAAGTAAGAATATAATTCAACATCCTCTTTCACGCCCGTGGGTGTCGTAAAAGACGACTAAGGGATTATAATATACATACAACATCTATATAAGAGAAGACGAATTCGAAAAAAAACCATAGGGTTTTGTTTGCCAACCCGTTTAACCAGCGTGTTATATAAAAATTTCTCTCCCATTATGAGGGCTTTCTAAATTTTGCTGCCTTTTCGAGGAGGCTCGAGCCTAGCAATGGAACGCATATGGACTGAGATCATCCATGCAAGGATGGGCTGATCGATGCAAGAGAAAAAATACTCGAAATAAAACCTTGTACCAACTTGTCTGATCACCGTGGTATAGAAGGTCAATTTCTCTCCTATTCTGGAAGAGGCTCGAGCCTTTAATTCCTAGATGACACCATGATTTTAATCAGACTTCTAATAAAATATCCCTAAAACGTAAAACTGCATTTATTTCTTCTTTTTATTGTATCTATTTTGAAACTTCTTTCGAAAAAACAGATTTATTAAAAGAGGCTTGTGATAGTAAGGTCCTATATTTGAGTTTCGATAAGAGTGCATATTTTAAAGGCTTATTGCGACTTTGAGGTGGAATGGAATCGCCTACGTGGGACCCAGGTAAAGTGCCTACTGCCTGCAGAAAAAAAATTTTCAAGGAATCGAAACTGAAACCTCAAGTTTACATATTTTTATTATTAGAACAACGAAGTAGTTAACTTTATGCTTGCATATGTAAAGCGTCTTAAAACATCAGCTATCACAAGTCTTGAAGGCATTAGTTGCTGGTCTGGGAGCTTGGAGCGGATTGCAACATTGTGTCAGGAGCGAGCCAACTTCGCGACATTTTATTAATTGTAGATTTATAGCAAAGTAGTGATTTTTCCAGTCCAAATATGTCACGCTTTTGATCAAAAACCTTCTTCAGATCAGGAAAAAATCCTACTATATCACACTACCACGATAGTAAATAAAACTACTTTTACGGATTATTTCGCGTTTGTATCTAATTTATGATTGCCCGACGTTTCGAAAACTTTGCAGGATTCATGGTCACGGGTGGACTAAGGTGTCTCACGTCCAACAAGTCATCATTATTACAGACATTTATAATTATCTACCCGATTCAGAAAATTTGTTATTAAATTTATTAAATTCTGACCCACATTTTAGTACAAATTTATTGCCAGTATAAGAAGAAAATGATTCTATATGAAAAAATTATATTGTTTATGGTTAGTAATTATTAATAATATATAGTAATTATTAATAATAATAATAGTAATTATTAATTAGATAACTCTAAAGAGTTATCTAATTATTAAATTTGTCGCAATTATTATTACAATTTGTTAATTTAAACCTAACAAGACTAATATACTACCATCGGATCGGAAAGCGGCCACACTGAGAAACATGTAATACAAACGCGATATAATCCGTAAAAGTAGTTTTATTTACAATGTGTAGTGCTCGCGTAAACATCAGATATCACTACCATGATAGTTTGGTATACAGATTTCATTCAAGATTTCCTTCTCGTACAGTGATGTTATATTTTTTTTATTGATGTTCGTGACAAACGAGTAAACAGCACACCTGGTGTTAAGTGATGCTGCCGCTCGTGGATCTTTGCTAGACCGCTGCCTACCGTGAAGAAAGTGAAGGGAGTGTGAACGCGTGCAATGATGTTCAGTGATATCTATAGGTATCACCAAAACCTACCACACGCAAACACCCTCAGAAAGTTGGGCTTTTGGATCTCTCGCTCACCGAACGAAGTGCACAGCTTGGTACTACCTCGGAAGAATTGGCCCACGGCTGTAGACAGACGCTTCCGTGTGGTGACGGAGTAAGAATACAATTCACCACTCCCTATCTTGCCCGTGGATGTCGTACAAGACGACTATGAGATATAAAATGCATATAACATCTGTGCAAAAGAAGGAAAGCTCGAAATAAAACCCTATACCAACATGTCTAACCAGCATGGTATAGTAGGTCAAATTCCCTCTCATTTTGGAGGAGGCCCGAGCCGAACAGTGGGACGTATGTGGGCTGCGATGAAATGAATGTAGACAGACGACTGTCTACAGTATGCTCCTACCACATACTTGAAGAGACACAACACGAATTTAACATCCAGAATAGCACATAGTCTTTTTACCATGTAAAAACATGTTACCTTTATTAACATGAACTAAGTCGCGAAACCTATAGAATAAAATTTTGAGACTGCTTCTCTATTACTTAACAAAACTATGTTTTGCATAAACACATTAAACAGTATGTTGTTCAGCATTCCGTTTTCTAAGAAGCGACTTAACTCCCAATTAATGGGATGGCATGCAAATTTATTCTCTAAAATAAACTTAACAAAAATAAAACACCTATAAGGCTTTTAGTTACATTGTAACTAAAAACTACTAGAAACGTCACATGAGTCATAGTTTCACAGAAAAGCAGATTGCATTTACGAGTATCCTTTTTGTAGTTAATAGGATTTTGTTAATTATTGGTACCTAAATTTACCTGTCAATTGTAATGAGGTTGTTGTAAAAGTAGATTAAATTAGGTTCATTCCGATATCACCCCGACTGACTAGTAAAATATCTTACATGCATTTTACTCCCATAAACCATTTCAACCCTTATAAGTCTTATTGTTCGACTCGGGCCTCTACAATGGAAGGGAAATTGACATACTCACTGGTCAGACGTGTTGGTATAGAATTTTTTGTCAAGTTTTCCTTCTAGTGTATAGATATTTATCTGAACTAGTGGTCGCCGTGTGGTCAAAATTCGGTCATAATTCATTTTAATTAATTTTTTTGCTACAATTTTTTTTTAAATTTTATTTATATATAATTGCAAATTGATCAAGCTGTATTTCATATAAGCACAAATCTCTATTAGACATTGTCATCATAATTATGATTGTTTGACATTCAGTTCGACCAGAGATTTTAACCGTAAACAATAGTGTGTAAGCGTTGCTACGCAACACACTCACACAAACGTGTGTACGAGTGTAGCCATTGTGTTGTAGTGTGCCTAATGCCTTTTTTAATTAATTTAATGCATTTCTAATCCATTATTGTAGAAAATTTCAGTTTTATGCACTTCTCCTCATTATATACTTCAACTGTGCCAAATTTCACACATGTCCATCCACGTAATTTTCGTAAAAAGAGGTACAAAGTTTTCGCTTCACGTATTTATATATAGATATAATATCCCTTAATCGTATTTTACGATACTCACGGTTAATAGAGGGGAGGGTAAACTGTATTCTTACTCTGTCACCATACGGAAACTCCTATACGGGACGTATACAGATAGATCAGAGCTCGCAAAATTCAGCTAAAGTTATTTGATCAATTACATTACCATTTTACTTCTTTTTTACCTGTACCGATATTTGATCCGTGTGGTGACGGAGTAAGAATATAATTGACCACCCCCCTTTTTACCCGTGGGAGTCGCAAAATACGACGAAGGGATGTAATATGCAGATAATATATATGCAAGAGAAGGAAAAATCGAAACTAAACCCTAAACTAACACGTTTGATCAGCGTGATAAGTAGGTCAATGTCCTGGCCATAGTGGAGGAAGCCCAAGCCCAATAGTGGGACGTGTAAGGACTAAGATGAACTTATTGTACTTATAATAACTTATTTTATTGTTCACTTTATTATCTTTATTTTTAACCCATATTTCGCAAATAAATTATCAATCAATCCATCATTTCTTGAAAGATTTACACTTTGGCAATAAAAATGTTTAATAATAGTTCTTTTTAATCTTTAAAAGTCGTTCTAGGATTAAGTTTTATGACTTACAATATTTGGCAACACAAAGTATTTTATTCGGCAACATAATTTTTCTAGGTCAGTAGTAACTTCGATGTATACAGAATCGATTTATTTTTAATCAACCTTTACGATACCCACGGAAGACTGCATGTTGGTGAAAGCATATTGCACCTTCAGAACCGGTGGTCACTTGACGGGATGACCCGGGATGGTATTGCAAGGGATTTTTATAAGAGAAATGATTATGAATCTTATTTTCATACTCATAGCACACGAGGCTGACCGCGCGATGGCGACCGACGTCCCAGTACGTCGAGAGGTGAGGTTACCCGAAAGGGTATTCCGTCGGGCCGACCACTGATGACAAGTTACATCTGCTCCGGTGGTCGGCCCAACAACGAGGTGAAGTAAGTACAGGTGGGTTATGGGCCCGCGCGCCGTCCTTTCATCGCCCTGGACGCACAGGACCGCGCGTGTGCTTACCATAGCCCACCCATAAAAAAAAAAAAAAATCCCATAGCACACAAATTTTGTTAAAAGCGTTACAAGCAGATTGCGCATGCCGCGGGATACCACGGTAGACTTCTGGACACCACAGCGGGCTGCAGTAAACCTTGATATGTACATAACATTGAGAGCGAGGGTAGCACGTTATGGAGGAAGAGTCAAGTTAAGATGCATATGGGCGCATTTCTACCTTCACTATTGAACTTTGCTCTGGTATTACACGGGCTGACTCAATGTTTCTATGATAGTTTGCCTTATCATCACGTAAAGTGAACGCTGGCCCCTAATCTGTCACTTAAAAGAGTAATATATTAAAAAAAGAAATCATCATCATCTTGCTCTTATCCCAATTACTTGGGGTCGACGCAATATGTCATCTGTTTTGACATATTGCAAAAAGTTTCGGCAATGACTTTTATGACCGGCCGCCTGCCTGACGTCAACCCTCCTTGGGAATGTAATCGTTGACCCAAATGGTACCAGATGGAGTTGGTCCGGATCAATCTAGGGCTCTTAGTCGTCTTTTACGACACCCACGAGCAAAGCAAGGGTTGGTAGTATTAGAAGCCGCTACCACACAGCATTCGAAGCCGCTAAAAAAAAGAAATATTATAATGATTTCTGATGTTTACGCGAGTATTATACATTTTAAATAAAACTACTTTACGGATTTTATCGCGTTTGTATTTGATTTTTGATTACCCGACGTTTCGAACACTTTACAGCGTTCATGGTCACGGGTGGAAGTTATTATTATTACAAATCCAAAAAGACCACCACAAGACTGCAAGACACCGTGAGCTCATATTGTATAGATTTGACCCACAATAATAATAAATAAAGATAATTTTATAAATTAAAACCTTTTAGTAACATAAAGTAAACCGCCTTCAAAATTAACTTCAATTTAGCATCATGTTACCTGAGTTTTCTTGCCGGATCTTTCTCAGTGTGACCGTGTTCCGATCCGGTGGTAGTATACTAGATTATTAGTTAGTTTTTAAATATAAATACTATTAATTTTAATATTTAATTATTACTAACCATAAACAATATAATTTTTTCATATAGAATCATTTTCTTCTTACACTGGCAATAAATTTTGTATCAAAATGTGGGTCAATATATATTAACTAATTTCTGTATCGGGTAGATAATTATAAAATTTTCTGCAGTAACGATGACTTGTTGGACGTGAGACATCTTAGTCCACCCGTTACCATGAACGCTGGAAAGTGTTCGAAACATCGGGTAATCAAAAATCAAATACAAACGCGATAAAATCCGTAAAATAGTTTTATTTAAGAAATATTATATTAATATTTAGTTGTAAATCATTTACTGTCACAACTAAATGCAACGAACATGTCAAAATCAATAACATAGCAACAACTAAGAAGTGTCAGTACAGAACTGAACAATTCAGTCGTCGCTGTCAGTAAGACAGCGCTGTACAATGACGTGACAAGTATTGTGTGGTACAAGTCAGAGGAGAAAGATGACGTATAAGTGTAACCAAACTGCTTATAAACGTATGCAGTCAAGTCAAACATTATTTTATTTATTAAACGAAACTTGATTTCTGATGTTTACGCGAGCGAGAATTACATTATAAATAAAATTATTTTTACGCATATGATTATGAACACTGAAAAGTGTTCGAAACTTCAGGCAATCAAAAAATCTAATTTAAACGTGATGAAAGCCGCAAAAATTGTTTTATTTATAATGAAACTATTTTTGAAGTTTTCTATTTTTCTATTGATACATACATATTAACATTAATTTCTAGCAAAAAGTATATAAGAATCTATATAAATATGATAATGGTTTTTATTTCTTATATTATTGATTTTAATTTATGATATAATATAATGATTAATTAATGTCAAAAAATTATCTCATCTTAACCGACATAAGCCCTGCTCTTGGGCTTGGATTTCCTCCGCAATAAGAAGAGAATTGACCTACTACGTCACGTTGATTAGACGTGTTAGCATTGGTTTTATGGCAAATTTTCCTTCTCTTACATAGATATTACCTGCGTAATATATCCCTTAGTCGTCTTTTACCCATGGGCAAGAGAAGAAGACTTCACTTTTGCTTATAACGACAGAAATTACTAGAACAATCCTTTTCCAATTGTAAAAACCAGTACTTGCCTACATACTATTTATAAAGTAAGAATGAAATATTATATAGTAAAGGGAATTGGTTATAGAATAGAGTTTCTATAAGTTCATTTCGTTTGTTTCATCTCATAGTAGGTAGGCATAACTTGTCTTTAAGTTTATGTATTTCTGTGTGATGACAGAGTAAGAATACAATTCATCGCTCGCTATGTTACCCGTGAATATCCTAAAATAAGATTGCGGGATATGATATACAAAAATCGACTCAAGAAATCGTAATAAAACCCGTTTCATCAGCGTGGTAGTAGGTTAGTTTCCCTCCTATTATAGAACAGACTCGAGCCCAGCAGTGGGACATATATAAGCTGAAATAACGATGATGAAGAAATGATTATATATTCAAGTTAAGGAATTAACAATTTAGAAAATAAATACTCACTTTTACATCCAAGAACTAGTTAAATAAGGTTTTACCAAGAAAACGGATATGCGTACGTGATTCAGATGAACCGTGCTTCGATGAACTCATTTATATAAATAAAATATGATCTTAAAATCGAAAGTCATATAAATACGTAGTAATTCTGTAGAACCATTTTAATAAATATCAATTCATGTTTTTTTTTATTGCCAACGGTGGCAAACGAGCAAACAGTACACCTGATGGTAAGTGTTGCTGCCGCTCATGGACTCTTACAAGGCCGCTGCCCACCGCGAAGAAAGTGAAGGGAGTGCGAATGCATGCATCGAGGCTTGATGACACCAAGGGCACCACCAAAACCCTCCACACGCAAACACCCTCAGAAAGTTGGGCTCCCGGCTCTCTCGCTCACCGAACGAAGCGCAGTAACTAATTGCTACTACTCAGACGTCGATTTTCTGCGCGAGTGTGGTACTACCCCGGACGGACCGGCCCGCGGCTGTAGACAGATACCTAACTGTCGACAGTGTGGTCCTACCACTGTTACTCCGTCATGTGGTGACGGAGTAAGAATACAATTCACCACCCCTTTTTTTTGTCCGTGACTGTCGTAAAAAACGACTAAAAGATGTAACATGCTTATATATGAAAATATGATGCAGAAAGATGAGGATCTATGCAGTTGATGAAAATTTTGAAACAAAACACTACACCAAGCTGTCCGACTAGCATGATCGGTCATGGTAAGGTCAGTTTCCTTCCTATTGTGGAAGAGGTTTGAGCCCATCATTGGAACGAATATGAGTCGCGATGATGATATGTAAAAATAATTTTAGATGTCCATATATTGAGCTTACAATTCACACATCCATAGGATCAGAAATGGATAATCCGATAGAGGCAATTAGGGATAGTGTTCCCAAGGTGACTGCTTCCTATTCTGCTAATGATAACCCTGGCGGTTCTAAGATTCGGCATTGAGAAAAGACAGTCCATTCGCAAATCTTAATAGAGAAGCTTACGAGCAATTCTACTCTTTATTATTGCCAGCGTAAATTAATAATAATACCGATTAATAGCATTTTTTCCTATTTCATCATCTCAGATAATATACGTATTGAGCCTTCAGCTTCAGAGTCACAACAAAGAGGCAATCGATCTACTATACCACGCTGATAAGATGTGTTGTTATAAGGTTTTATTTCGAGTTTTCCTTCTCTTGCATTGATGTTATAAACATATAACATTCCTTAATCATCTTTTACGACACCCACGGGTAAGACACAGGTGGTGAATTATATTTTATGCCGTCACCATACATGGTAAGTTTTCCCTATTTAAGTGATACTTAAATCGCCATATTCTCTAAGTTGGATCCCCGAACCAAGTCTGGAGTGAAATTTCCAACGGAGGCGAGTAAACTTGGGGACGTGGCAGTGACAGCAAACTCGCGTCATCTCGATGCAAGTTGATAATGCAAGAGTGTGCCTGACGCGCCGCTGTTTTAACTTTATATCTAGCCTGGGTTCTTTTGAGAACTGCGTCAAAGTGTGTCAGTTTTGAACCCTATACACTGAATGGATCTTGATTGTAAAATGTGACATTAACAAAATTTTGACCGTATTTCTTCTATAATGTATCCGTGATGTATTAATCAATATCCCTTCCTTTATGGAAGACACTCGAGCACAGCTGGGCTGGTAGTAGGTACATTGCTCTTCTATTGTGGAGGAGGTTCGAGCCCAGCAATACAATTCGCCATACCCTCTCTTGCCCGTAGATGCCGTAAAAGATGATTAGAGGATATATATAGTATCCATATAATATCTATGCAAGAGAAGGACAACTTGACTTAGAATCTTATATCGACATGTCTGATTTAAGATCAAGGCCGTAGGTCAATTTCCCTACCATTTGCGAATAAGGCCGGATCACAATAGTGGACTTAGCTAGCGTAGCTTTTGCAGGCTAAAATTAATACTATAAAAGCGAAAATAGATTTGTTTCTTTGTTTTTTACACTTTCACACGTAACCATTTAAGCGATTTTAAATATTTTTCACTAATGGAAAGTTAATCATGCTAGTATTGTAATAAAGCACGTTCGTGTGTATCGAAAGAAGATTATTATTTGTTCGTAAATGACAGTTGAGAAATAGTTCCATTCGGTTTGGCAACTCGTGTCATACAGTAAATCAGAATATTAATATCATACGTGATTTGGCACTAAATACGATTATAGACGCTTTATTTGTTACTAGCTGACCCGACAAACGTTGTCATGTCTTAACTATTGAATAATGAATAAAAAAAATATATCCAATAGCGACAATTTGATGTCAAATCTAATTGATTGCCACGTTATAATTAAATGCAACTTGATAAGGATCAAACTCAACATTTCAATGCTGTTGATTACAATTCCATCGATTCCTTTTAACTTCATTTGACGTGCTCTTGTATGTTTTTAACTTGCAGCATTGCGAGTTCTGCGTATTGTTTGTACGTTTGACTGCTGGCATTTTTAAAAACAATCTGTTAAAATTTAAAAAAATATATTCTATTATATTCTTTAATATGTCAAATAAATGAAAACAGTGTATTAAAAATATTAAAAGGAGTATATTAACATTACTTTTAAAAGTATTCCGACGATTTATGTTAATAAAAACAAAATTTGATCCGATAATTTGTATAGTGGTGTGCGTGTGTGCGTGTGTAATCGCTTGCACGCATGTAGTATTGTTTGCTTCATATTTTTGATGGCTTACGTATGGACAATATCCTTCTATAAGTTATTATTCTAAGATAAAAACATTGTCTTATTTTTAAACTATTAAGTTTTAAAAAGTAAGTATATAGAATTGCAAATCACGTAACTATTCGTCGTACATCCATTGCAAATTTCTTGGCAGTTATCTAGACTTTAAACTGTGAATACCTCGATGAACCTTACGTTCAGTAAAGCTTACAATTAAATCAACACACAGTAACTATAAATTCAAAAATGTTACGTTTGATTCCCCTTTACAATCACGAATTAGAAATTCACAAAGCACAAGCTGAAACCAAACGACCCCTTTAAAACTATATTCTATGAAATACCATTCAGAACATCCGGCCAGTTCTTCAGAGGACGCAAGAGTACACCCGTGACAGTCATTTAAGACAGTGACGTGACATACCCCCTGCCACCCTCCCTCTAGAACAACCACCTACCACCCCGCCCTCGCCCGCCAGATGGATTGATATTGCAGCAGGCAGCAGACGTAAGAAACGATAGTATGGGAAATAAAAAATAAGTGGCGTTGTAGTTTTGAATTAGTTTTGAGCTCTAGAATTATAAAGACGTTATTGTGACAATATTTATTTGAAAAGTTTACGATATTTTTGTGTTATCTATATATTAATAGGTGAAGCAAAAATTTTGTACCCCTTTTTATGAAAATTACGTGGATGGACAAGTGTGAAAATTGGCACAGTTGAGGTATATAATGAGGAAAAGTGCATAAAACTAAAATTTCCTATAATAATGGATTAGAAATACATTATAATCATTAAAAAAAGCATTACGCACACTACAACGTAATCATTCCACACACACGCACACATGCGCGCGCTTATACACTTTTGTTTACGGTTAAAATCTCTAATCGAACCGAATGTCAAATAATCATAATTATGATGACAATTTCTAATAGGCATTTGTACTTAATACTTTATATATTAGTTGTGAGTGAAATACAGCTTGTTCAATTTACAATTATACATAAATAAAATTAAAAGAAAATTGTCTTGCAGAAAAATTTATTAAAATGAATTATGGCCGAATTTCGACCACACGGCGACTACTAGTATTAGTTAAATATTTATCTCTCCGTGTAGTGACGCAATATGAATACAGTTCACCACCCCTTCTCTTGCCCGTGGGTGTCGTAAAAGACGACTAGGGGATATAATATGCATGTAATATCTAAGCAAGAGAAGGAAAAATCGATACAAAACCCTATACCAACACATCTGACCAGCATGGAATAGTAGGTCAATTCCTCTCCCATTATTCAAATTCAAATCATTTATTATGTATAAACCCCGCGGGACACTTACATATTGTCACTTTTTTTACATTTTTCTTAAAATTATAATTACCGCTGGATCGGAACGCGACCGCACTGAGAAGATCCGGCAAGAAACTCAGCGGGATTGTCTATTTTTTATTTATTTTTCTAATTTTATTGAAATAAAATTACATCTTACAACATGCTTATTAATAGTTCCAGTGTGATGCCATTCGAAATATTATATAATTCACAAATATAACATAATGAATGTCACTATATTTTTCAAATTTACCTATATTTTTTTTACATGTAAAACATTTTCGTATATACATATATTGGGATATAACAGTCAGAATATTCACTTCTTTAAATTTCTCTTTTAGTGATACTCTTGGGCCTAAATTATAAATCGCGCGGACAGCGCTTTTTTGTAAAACAAAGATTGTATTCAATTCTACGGAGCAACCCCACAGTAATATGCCGTATGAAATAAAACTATGAAAGTAAGCGAAATAAACTATTCTGGCTGTTTCAATATCGGTTAACAAGCGAATTTTTTTTTGCTGCGTAAGCTGCTGAGCTGAGTCTACCTGACAGTTGTGAGGTCTCCATTGGATTTTAGCATCTATAGTGACGCCTAAAATGGTGGTTGATTCCACAAGGTCCAGAGCCACACCATTCATTACAACATTAGTGCCCACTTGTCTCACATTAGGTGTAGTAAATTTAATACATTTGGTTTTTGTCTCATTAAGAACTAAATTGTTAGAATTAAACCAATGAACAACTTTAGACAGTGCATTGTTCACATCGTCATAATTAAGCATTTGTCTTTTAATTTTAAATAGTAAAGAAGTATCATCTGCGAACAATACAATGTTTTGATTGTCTCCTGCGTAATAGGGTAAGTCATTAATGTATACAAGGAACAGAAATGGTCCCAGTATTGACCCTTGTGGAACGCCCATTTTGATAACAGAACCAGATAATCGTGCACCATTAACATCGACTCTCTGAATTCTGTTACTTAAATAGGAAATTACAAGTTCCAGAGCGTTCTTCCTGATCTCATAGTGCTGTAGTTTTTTGATAAGAGTTTCGTGATTAACACAATCAAATGCCTTAGATAAATCGCAAAAGATGCCCAAAGCCTCGTGCGATTCCTGCCAGGCCAGATGAGAAGAGGAGGAGGCCTTGGCCCAACAGTGGAACATATTTAAGATGATGCTGAGATGATGATGATATTTATCTATCTCTCTCATCTCATACACGGCCCGCTATTGGCCTCAAGCCTCCTTCATCAGTATAAGGCAAAATGAGCTATATAATATATGTATATAAGACATATAGTGACGGAGTAAGAATACAATTCGCCATTACCTATCTTATCCGTGGTTGTCATAAAAGACGATTAAGAGATTATAATCTGCACATTACAACTGTGAAAGAGAAGAAAAACTTGAAATAAAACCCTATACCAACCTGCTTGTACCGTGTGGTAGCTCAATTTCATTCGCATTGTGGAAGAGGCGCGAGCCCCGCAGTGGGACGTATATGAGCTGTGATGACGACGACGACGATGATGATATAAGGCGAGAATGCAGCCCTTCTAATGATAAATGGCGATTGCCGCTTATGAACTTCAGAAATACCAGATGTACACCCCAGTCGCTACCTAATTTGATTATAGATCTATTCTTATGGACATGCCGTAGCGTTTAGGTAACACAAAATAATGATTTCTGATGTTTACGCGAACACTACACATTGTAAATAAAACTACTTTTACGGATTTTCGAACGCTTTACAGCATTCATAGTCACGGACGGAATGAATGCTCTAAAGTGCTCGAAACTTCGGGTCATCATAAATCAAATACAAACGCGATAAAATCCATAAAAGTAGTTTTATTAATACAATATAGTTATTCCATGCCTATAGGACGAATGAACACTGAAAAATATAGTCCGTAATAAACTAAATACTATAATAATCTAAATATTATTTCCCTTAGTGGTATTTTAAGACACTCACGGGCAAGAGAGGGGGTGGTGAAAAGTATTCTTACTACACGGAAATTGTTTAATGTGGAACCTGCGACTTTTCACGTATAAAGCATGTCTATTCTTATATAAAGACAAGGACAGCCAATCTTCTTTAGGTGTCATATGTACGAGATGAATAAAAGACCTAATGTGTGATAATGGATTTATGTGACCTCGTTCCTTTCATTCACTCCATTGTCAAACGAATAAGGAATGCTAGTATAACATTAGATAGACAAGTTAAAGGAAACTAGAAATAAAACAAAGAATTTAATAAATATTCTAGGCCAGGAAGCAGGGCTTGCCCTACATGCAGATTTTTTTAAGACAACCTTCCAGTACTACCAAATAAGTACTTATATCGCTGGGAAGTTAACAATAGTATAACTGTAAATAAAACTAATTTTCGGATTTCATCACTTTTAGATTTTTGATTGCACGACGTTTCGAACACATTACAGCGTTTATGGTCACGGGCGGACTAAAGTTTCATGTCCAACAGGTCATCGTTATTACAGACATTTATAATTATCTACCCGATATAGAAATACAAGCGCGATAAAATCCGTAACGCGTAAAAGTAGTTTTATTTAAAATATGTGATCGCGTAAACATCAGAAATGATTAAACAATATAATTAAAGGAAAAATAATGATACTTAAACTTAGTAACATTGTTAGTAATTTACAAAATACTTACGCACGATGTTATGTGGTGAATACAAATACTAATCAAAACTGAACTTGCTCATACGTGGATGATTCAAAGTTTTACATCGACCTTGACTGACTCCATCTGATGCTATGCTATCAACAATATCACGGAGATCACGTCAGATAGGGAACCAGTAGCCGGACGACAAGGGACTCGATGTCAGTGGTAGGCCCGATGGCGAAGGAGTGGAAATGCGATGGATTATGGGCCGCGCGCTGTCTTTACGTCACCCCGGGTGGAATGGAGGACGTGTGCGCTAACCCTAGCTAACACAAAAAAAGGCAGGGGACCGGTCATAAAATTATTTATTTCTGATGTTTACGCGAGTATTACATATTATAAATAAAACTATTTCTACGGATTTTATCGCGTTTCTATTTGACTTTTGGTTGCCTGACGTTTCGAATACTTTTCAACGTTCATGGTCACGTGCGGTGATTTTTTTTAATAACTATGGCGAAAACTATTGTATACTTTGAAAAAGGAGTACACATTGCCTCAACAGAAAGTAATTCCGTAAGTCCGTCCGGAGTAGTACCATACTCTCGCAGAAAATTGACGTCTGAGTAGTAGCAATTTGTTATTGCACTCCGTTCGATGAGCAAGAGAAACGCAACCCCAACTTTTTGACGGTATCTGTGTGTATCGGATTTTAATAAAGTCCTTAATATTAAGGCAGCGGCCTGGCAAAGGTCTATGAGCGGCAGTATTATTTATCATCAACTGCCTGTTTGTTCGATTGCCACCAATAGCAATAAAAATTGCCATGAAAGCAGGATGTTGATTCGTACCCGCGACTCTCGACATTACAAGTTACCTCTTAAACCAATATCTACGCAATTATTTAATAGATATTTTTTTGATGTGAAACATCTATAGTCTCACGTAAAACTGATTGCCGTCGTGGTTGCGCGTCGCCACGCTATATGATAGTAAGTATAGCTTCTACCAATTATCAGAGTAATATCGTTAGAGGCCTCGAATATATCTACTATATTATATTATTACCGAAGACCTTAAAAAATTTAGTGCTGTGTGGTAGCGGCTTCGAATACTACCAACCCCTGCTATGCTAGTGGGTGTCGTAAAAGACGACTAAGAGCCCTAGATTGACCCGGACCAACTCCATCTGGTACCATTTGGGTCAACGATTACATTCCCAAGGAGGGTTGACGTCAGGCAGGCGGCCGGTCATAAAAGTCATTGCCGAAACTTTTTGCAATATGTCAAAACAGATGACATATTGCGTCGACCCCAAGTAATTGGGATAAGAGCAAGATGATGATGACCTTAAAAAATTTACTTGTCCAATTTGAAATAAAATCTTGAATTTTTAATTTTTGTTTTTAAGGGAAATCAATGTACATTAAATAAAATCACAATTTTCTAGAAAAAATCGTATTACTTTAGCTTTACATTATGCCATATTAGTTCCTGTTATAATCTGTTCTTTTGTGGATATTATTTGTACAAATTGATTTCGTCATTTCATATCTTCCAGGCGTTCCGAACGATATTTTTTTAATATATTCCTTTATCTGTCAAAAGTTATAAGCTAAGATATACATCAAACTATAAAACAGCATAAAATACATTTCGTTTCAAGTTGAAAAGTACGGGACGGACGTAAACGAGACTCCGGGACGGCGTGATGGCGATTCTGAGACAGTGACGTGACACCCCCCTATCACCCCTACCACTGTGAGGGGGAGCCCGCTGCATATTGACCCACCCTGGATAATAAGGGGGCTATGCACTGAGGAGCGCTCAACTCTGAACATCTTTTATGCGGAATGTAGAGGTACTAGTGTTTTTATTTTGTTGTTTGTGCTCGAAATACTTTAACGAATGGTGAAGGGTTGAGGATAGATCTTCTAAGCTAATATACATCCCACTGCTGGGATCGAGCCCCACCATAATGGGAAGGAAATTGACCTATCATACTGGTCAGATGTTTAGAATAGTTGTATTTGCGTATTATATCCATTACTCGTCTTTTATGAAACCCACTGGCAAGAAAGAGAACGGTAAATTGTATTTTTACTCCGTCACCGTATGGAAAGGTATAATATGTTTTTATTCTTTGCTTTTTCGTGAGAAGGTAAAGAGTAGAGAAATACTCCCATGGGAGTCAGAAAAATCAGACACTAAATAAACAGACACTAATCCTCTTCTATTTTTTTTATTTATAAAATCAAGTGTTTTCGTCAACCCGTCTGCAGAGCGTTTTGATTAAGACATAATATTCTCACGGAAGCCCTTTTAATGAAACTCGATAACATGAAGGATAGATGCATATATTTTTACATCATTTTAAAACAACCGAATTTTCTGTGTGGTAATTGAATAAGAAGACAATTCACCACCCTGTGTCTTGCCCATGGATATTGTAAATGACAACTAACTATAATATGCATAGATATGCAAGAAAAGGAACACTCGAAATAATGCCCTATACCAACCCGCTCGCTCAGGGTTGTGCAGTCGGTCAATTTCCCTCCCATTGTGGAGGAGGCTCGAGCCCAACATTGGGACATATATCAGCTGTTATGATGATAATAATGATGAATCGAATAACAGAAATGACGGAAGTAATCATTTAAGCTGCGATGTTTCATGTCGAGGGCCGTGATTTTTTTTTAAATTTGTTTTTAAAAGACATCACCTGGCAATAAGGTAATAATCATTGCATTGCGGGGGACATTAAAAACACACAATTGATAAAAACGCGCTGAAGTAGCAATGGATAGCCCACATTGCGCAACGAACCGACAACTGCTGAGGAAGAAAGTTTCACGAGTGGCGACCACGTATCGGACAACGCGGTATAGGGCAACACTAGGTGGACCGACGACATGGTGAAAGTTGCTGGGCGTCTTGGATGCAGGCGGCATAAAACTGCACTCTGTAGCGTAACATGAGAAATGCCTACGTCCAGCAATGAATGGCGATAGGCTGAAATGATGATGATAATGAAAAAAATTACACCAACTCCGAACAAAAATTTGTGAATCGCACAATGTGTGGTCTTGCGTGGTATTTGAACTCACGAAACCGGGACGGTGAGTCGGTATCTTATCCACTACGCCATTTGTGAAGTCAGTTATCTTAACAAAAATATGAACTTTAACATTTCCGAGTATGATTTGCAGCCAGTGAAACAGGTACCCTCGCTCTTATTGAGATTGTGTCTTTATTGAAATCACTTCTTCGTGTAATAAAGTTGGATGTTATATTATACTATTGGATACTTTATTAAGGGTTTATTAGATTTTCTTTGAAGAAATATTTATTCAAATTGATTAGTCTGACGTTGATATTAACTTTATTTATTTAAAATATTACATCTGATGCACAGCGGAATAAATTTTTAAGTTTATTTTTATGTGACTGCGTTATTCAAAAGAAGGATTGTGTGTTTGATCTGTGTGTATGTTCATACTGCTCAACATTGAATCAGATTTCGATAAAAGTTGGTTATTAGAATAACGTAAAGTACATTACACATTTTTGATCCAAATTCATTACCAGTAAGGCAAATTAAATTAGTGAATTTTTATAAAATGTGGGTCGTAATTTACTAGACTCGAACCTCCTCCGTAAAGGGAGAAAAATTCGCCTACTATAGCACGTTGGTCAGACGTGTTGGTACAGGGGTTCATTTCAAATTTACCCTCTTGTATAGATGTTATATGCATATTATATCCCCTAGTCGTACGACACGCATGACCAAGATAGAATGGTAAATTGTTTTCTTACACCGTCACCATGAGGAATTCTATAATAATAAAATGCTGCATAAAAACTTGTATAACAATTATGACTTATTAGTTAATTTGTAATCCTATACCATCCCGGCTGATCAGCGGTATAGTAGGCCAATTTTCCTCCTAATGTAGAGAAAGGTTGAGCCCAGCAGTGGGAAGTATATGAGCCGTGAGGAATGGGATCTCGATCAGTGATATACTTCATACGTAGGTAAATAGTACTTATAAGAATTTTCTCCGTGCAAATCCAATACAGGGATCCACACTACATGACCAGTTAACTTCAAAAATACTAGACATGGACTAAGTTGCATCTTAGCTTGTACTTACGGATA
This sequence comes from Lymantria dispar, assembly GCA_032191425.1. NCBI lineage: Eukaryota > Metazoa > Arthropoda > Insecta > Lepidoptera > Erebidae > Lymantria > Lymantria dispar. The sequence goes on along the minus strand of CM063444.1, from coordinate 2,109,710 downwards.
GGCACTAAAGGAGTTAAAAGGGTTAAAAATTGCAAAAAGAAAGTGGGTTATGTAGTGAGGAATTGTTCCTTAACTTGTACGGGGATCGCTTAAGAATACAATGTCACTACTTTTTCCTTTCCGAGATCGTAAAAGGCGACAAACACACATACTGATAACAACACTGCAAATAGTGGAAATCTCATAATAAAAACCTATACAAATCCGTCTAATCAGCGTGGTAAGGTCAATTCTCCTTCCATTGTAGAAGAAACTTGAGCATAGAAATGGAATGGTAATACTTTGACTGGTGAACTAATCCCACCACACATTTCCACCACTCTAACTCCTGTAAGCCAGGATTCACAATGGTCTCCGTATAAGACACTGAGGTTTGCCCCTCAGGAAGTTCCGGGAAACACTTTTAATTATCTTGGGAACAAATTTAATTAGAAAACAAGAGGAGTTGGAAAGATTTCACTTCCCTCTTATGCAAAGCGGAAGACATGAAGCAAAGTAAGCCAGTAAATAAGATGATATACCTACATGAGAGTGAAATCTAATAAGACATTTTCTAACTGGAGAATAGAATTTGGAATCTTATTTTCATCATTAGTCTCATTACTGCTCATATACGTCCCACTGCTGAGCTGAAATCTCCTCCAAAATCGACAATTGAGTCAACTATACCATGCTGGTTAGACAAGGTTGGTATAAGGTTTTAATTTGAGTTTTTCTTCTTATTATAAGCAATAATTTATTGATTTCACTCAATAAATGAAGGAGTACCTAATTGGAATATTACCAAATATTTTAACCAAATTACAAACAAATGTTCATTCCGTGTTGTGACGGATTAAGAATACAAATTACCACCCATCCTGCTCGTGAGTATCGTAAAAGACTATTAACGCCTATTATATGCAGATAACATCGATGCAAGAGAAGAAAAACGCGAAATGTAACCCATTGCCGACACGCCTGACCAGCGTGATATAGTAAGTCAAAATCCCTCCAACAATGGCGTAGACCCGAGCCCAACAGTTGGAAGTAAATGGACTTACACGTTACGAGACAGTCAAACTTAAGTAAGAGAGAAATGGGTAAGCGAAAAAGCCGTGAGAAAAAATTCCATCAGATTTTACAACTCCCAAAATCAAATCCCAAAGGCTGTCCGTGTGGTGACGGAATAAGAATACAATTCACCACATACTTGTGGATGTCGTAGAAGACGATTAAGGGATATAATACGCATATAACATCTATGCAAGAGAAGGGAAACTCGAAATAAAATCCTATATCAACCTGTCTGACCAACATGGTACTATAGTAGGTCAATTCCCCTCCTATTGTGGAGGAGGCTCGAGGTTAACAGTGGGACAAATATGAGCTGAAATGATGCATGATGATGAAGGCAAATAAGGGGTAGTGACACACTGTATTCTAATCTGGCACTATATGGGGAATAAATACTAATATATCTTCAACTTAACTGACACAAGTCCCACTATTGGGTTCGAGATTCCTTCACAATGGGAGGATAATTGACCTACTATACCGCGCAGGTCTGACGTGTTGGCATAAGGTTTTATGTTGAATTTTCTTATTTTGCATAGATGTTATATGCATATTATATCCCTTAGTCGTCCTTTACGATACCCACAAGCAAGAAAGAGGGTGGTGAATTGTTTTCTTACTCCGTCAACTCACAGAAGAGTAACAAATGTAATTGACTGTTATTTATATCGTCTTATTAGACGGAATTTCCGTAAAAGACAACTAAGGGATATAATATGCATTTAACGTCTATGCAAGAGAAAGAAAACTCTAAATAAAGTCCTATACCATCACGTCAGACCAGCGTGGTATATTAGGTAAATTTCCCTCCCATTGTGGAGGAGGCTCAAGCCCAACAGTGGGACGTATAAGAGTTGTGATGATGATGATTAGACGGATAAATCATAACTTCAAATCTTGAGTACATCCATTACTAACCTCAATTCATATAATCAATATAAACTATATTCCAGAAAGAGAAGCAATTTAAATGAAAGAAATATAAATAAAATATACAAAAAAAATACTGAGTAACTCTTGCTTCAAACGCGACAAGTGTCAACTCGTCAAAGTCATTTGCACAAAATTAAATACCGGGCAAAGACGTCAAGCGACTTCGCCCCCTTCGACCGGTGGACGGACAACGGCCTCCACCCCCTCAGCGCTCGCCGTGTAGATTGATCCACTCAAATACAGGTTGAAACGATATTTTTTAATATTGTATTATGTATCTACAATTTCCAACTTTTTATTTTTTCTTTTATTGCCAACGGTGGCAAACGAGCAAGCAGCACACCTGATGGTAAGTGATTCTGCCGCACATGGACCTTTGCAATACCAGGGGCACAGTCAGGCCGTTGCCTACCGTGAAGGAAATACTCTTCTTAAACCTCGTTTAAAGACGGACATGTCATAGCGCTCGGGAAACACAGCAGCAGGTAGTTCATTCCAGAGCCTGCACGTACGAATAAGAAGAAGAGTAAGAGTGTATTCTTACTCTAGTTCCCAGCCCCAATCTTGCCCGTGGATGTCGTAAAAGACGACTAAGGGATATGATCATCATCATTACAGTTCATATACGTCCCACTGTTGGGCTCGAGCCTCCGCCATATTGGGATGGAAATTGACCTACTATACCACGCTGGTTAGGCTGGTTGATAGATGATTTTATTTCGGCTTTTCCTTCCCTTGCATTGTTGTTATATGCACAAGATATCCCTTTCTCCGTGACGGAGTAAGAATACAATTCACCACACCCTATCTTACCCGTGGATGTCGTAAAAGACGACTGACGACGTGTGCAAGAGAAGGAAAACTCGAAATGAAACCCTATACCAACATGTCTGATGAGCATTGTATAGTAGGTCAAATTCCCTCTCATTGTGGAGGAGGCCCGAGCCCAACAGTGGGACGTATATGGGTTGCGATGATGATCCCTTAGTCGCCTTTTATGACACCCACGGGAAAGAGAGGTTGTGATGTATGTGGTTAATTGTATTCTTACTCCATCACCACACGGACTAAGGATATGGTATGCAGACAATATCTATATTAAAGGAAATTGACTTTACTATACCATGCTGGTCATACGGGTTGCTATTGGGTTTTGCTTTCGAGTTTTCTTGCATAGATTTTATATGTGTAGGCATTATATTCCTCAGTTGTCTTATACAATTATAATGAAATATATTATTCCGCCACCATACGGAATATTAATTTATTTTCTAAATTTAAATATTCATATCCCTTCCTCATACTTGATGAAAACAAAAGACATCAAGATTCGGAACAATTATTTGCGAATAAGGCAAAAAATTTGCCGAAGGCTCAGACCCTCGATAGAAGATGTCGGACCTATACTACTCTGCCATCAACGTAGTCAAATCATTGCATATATTTAGTGAAAAATATATTTAAAACAAAGCAGCATTTAACTAAGCATAATTTTTATATAAAACCATTCTATGCTTTTAGCAGACTTCCTTAATGAATTAACTACTCTAATTTACGATGGAAACCATCCCTCTAAAAGGAAAAAAAACAAGAAATTAATAGTCAAAAGTTCTTAACAAGACGGAAAAAACAACATCCTTCACTTACACACCATAAAAACGGGACAAAGACACATGTCCCCCCTTATTATCTTCAATTAAGTAGCTCCGATAATGTACTGGCGCTAGGGTTGTCACTACTCTAAATGAAATATTTTTCTTCTAATAATAATTTATAAGGATATTTTTCTGTGGATGTCATAAAAGACGTCGAATGGATCTAGATAATATTATTATTAGTATTTGAATATTTAATAATAATAAGCAGGCATGCAACAGTGCCTTGTATATAAAAAAATATGATCAATATTAGTAAATTGAAAGAAGCCTATGACTTGGAATATTTATATTCAAGAACAAGGAGGACTTAGGTAATTCAAACTGCCTTTCGATTTATTATGCAGTTATATACGTTTTAGGTCAAATATAATAAAAGAAATGTTCTACTTCTACACTTAGGATCATATTATAAAGAAATATTTCTATAATTTCACCGAAAACCGAAGTGGTTTTAAAATAGTGTCTTTAAAATAAAGTATTATAAGATAACATTAAACATATTTGGCAGCCCTACATTTGACATACGTGTTTATCATCCAGCTGAAAAGAACTACAGTCATGTTTAAATAACTCCCATTGAGAGTCCAAGTTAGAGTTGATAATACAATTGAAAAAATTTCTGCTCAAATCTTGGTCAATCAATATTCAACCTTATTTCAATTACATAAATGTTTGAATTGTGTTAGACAATATATTGGTGACGGTTTCCCTTGAGCGATGGGCGTTGGACGGTGACGGATAGGCCCAACTCACGTGTGATTAGTTGATGGGCAGAGTAATCTGGGATAATGACTCATGATGCTAATCATTCTGCCCTGAATGGCAGACGAAACGTGACGTCATAATTTGTCAGGTTTATTTTTTTTTTGTCCATAATGAAGTGCCTGTTTTTGCGTCTTATAAGATTTATAATGAGAATTTTCGAGTATTTGTAAATTCACCTTCGCTGTGTTATATAGGGTTTGCAACATAATATGTTACAACTTCTTACTTTCTTGTAGAAGTATACGGTGGACATCCATGGCATTGCTGAGGTGCATAAATTTCATTTATCATTTACTCATTCGTCATCATAGGCAAGATAAAAAAGTGGGAAACACCGAAATCATCAGGAGAATAGAAGAATAAGCAACATCACTCTTCTGGCTGGCATGAAACACTTTTGTAGGAAGGTCTATGTCTAAAAGTAAACTTTGATGAACTGACCGATATCTTTTTTTTTTAAACAATAAAAAAAATATCGATGAATCGCGAGAGAACAAACATATAATTAACGAACACAAACAACACCCAGATTCAAAACAACAATACATATGTGGAGCACAAAGTATTATCCCGTGTGGGAATTGAACCCACGACGTGCCATGGCACTGTAGGTTTTAACCACTACACCATCTATGAATTCATTTGGTTTAAGTTTTAAAATCCTTGGGAATAAATTTTATTACAACTAATAGGTTATAATAATACAGCTAATAGATAGGGTGCTATGCGTCTACAAATACTACCAATTCTTACATTGCTCGTGGATGTCGTAAAAGAAGACTAAAGGATTTACTTCGTCCTGGGCCAACTGCATCAAGGAGGGTTGATCAAGATGATAAAACTGTTCCCAAAAATAGATTCTGATGTTTACGCGAGTATTAAACATTGTAAATAAAACTATTTTACGGATTTTATCGCGTTTGTATTTGATTTTTGAATATTATCATCGACTACAAAATTAGTTTTTTTATGCCCCAAAAAGTGGGTAAAACAAATTATAACTAATTCTGTAGCGGATGTAAATCTCTGCAATAATGATGAATTATTGGATGTGAAACACCTTAGTCCGCCTTTGACCATGAATGCTGTAAAGTATTCGAAACATGGAGCAATCAAAAATCAAATACAAGCGCGATAAAATCCGTAAAATAGTTTTATTTACAATATTGCCAATAACTTTTGCATTGTATACGATGGCGGAGGAGTATATTTTCGATATAAGAGGGAGTATATCGTCGATCCCAAGTAATTGGAATAAGACCAGGATGATTATTAATAAGTAATATAACTTTGTTAAAATATCCTTAATCGTAAGTAACTCTTTATCAGTTCAAGATCAAATAAATTGATACCTTTTCGAATAGAAAAGCAAAAAAGCTTTGACAAATTATTTATTAGAATGGTCGGATGCGATCTGCAGATGACTTCGTACTGATAGCAATATGTTTGTAGTAACAAATGTATCCTGGGCGGGGAATGGGGACATATCACCTGCTTCGTATTTTATTTTTATTATTACTATTAAGAATATATACAGTATTATTTTAAGGGTGAATTATATAACCAGTTTTTAAATACAACTGAAAAGTTTTATAATCATCATTATGCAGCCCATCGCCGTCCACTGCTGGACGTAGCTTCCCTCATGTTTCGCCTCAATGTGCAATCCTGTGCCGTCTATTTTTAAGGACACTGAGTCATTGGAACATCTAGTCAGGGGCGTCTTATACTGCATCGTCCGATACGTAGTCGCTTCTCAAGAACCTTTCTTTCCTAGCGGTTGTCGGTTCGTCAAGCGCTGTAGCCTGCCCATTGTCACTTCAGTGTGCTAACTCTTTGTGCTATGTCGGTTACACCCGATCTTCTACGTATTTCGGTATATCAGATTCTATCTCACAAAGAAAGCCCGAGCTGGCATGTTTGTCCAAGGTAAACATGATAATTGACAACTTCGAGAATCGCATTACCAGCTAGGACCGATACTGAATAGTTTATAAGTAAATTGTTGATTAATTATTTATTTTTAGTAACTATTTATTTATAAGTTGCTTATTTGTTGATACATCTCTCATCTCAGATCTTACTACCACGCTGGTCAGACCTATTAGTATACGATTTTATTTAAAGATTTCCTTCTCTTGCATAGATGTTGTATGCATATTATATCCCTTAGTCGTCTTTTATATATACATTTCTTTTAATATAAAATTCGACTGAGTGGTGAATTTATTCTTACACGGAGTAAGAATACACGGCAAATTTATTGATTACTTACTGATTATTTATTATTAATAATTGTGTACAAGACTTTCGTATGGTGGCGGCCTTAAAATACAATACATTACCACTCTCAATTTTGTAGTCGGAAAATCTACTAAATGATACCGGTAAGACAATAGGTACCATTACTCTCCTAGTAAACTTATATCACAGATTTTAAACACCAATCCACCTACCCAACGTAGAGATTATGGTGTTATCCTGAACCGTGGATTGCTGCTGCATTTAAAGGTCCGTGTTCTGACCCATCCTGACCCTTTTGTTGTAGTCCTTTCTTATATTTACCGATATCGATACTTTCATTCTTCAGCTTTTACGGTTTCTGCTATGGGTTTTATAAAAATTAAAAATTAAAATACAATTTTACTCAAATTATAATAAAATAAGTTTTTATTTTATCCGTGTAGTGACGAAGTAAGAATATAACCACTCCCTATCTTACCCGTGGATGTAGTAAAAGACCACAAAGGGATACAATATTCAAATAACATCTATGCAAACAGAAGGAGAAAGCGAAATAAAACCCTATGCCAACAGACTTGAACAGCGTGGTTTAGTAGGTCAATTTCCATCCCATTGGAAGAGGCTCGAGTCCAGCAATCGGACATGTATGAGTTGAGATGAATGATCGAAGTTTTTATTTAACGCAAATCAAGAGACTTATCTAAATTAGACTTACTTTATATAGAAGGCTACACCACATTAATTCCTTTTGTCTACTGCAATACGTTTTTTTTTATTTTCAACGAAAAAGACGCCTCCATTTTGGCTTGCACGCAAGCTTTACATATTAACGTGTGTGTTGTCTTTGCCTGTGTTTTTGTTTTTTTATTCAACGTATTTGCACGTTGGGTAAGATTACACGTTTCAAGTTAAGGATGATTGTTTTTAAAAATAGAACAGGACGGGGTTTGATTGTAGAACGTTGCGGCAGTATGTTTAAAAATGTAAAGAATAATTTTTGTTTTTATTATATACCTAATTGTATTTAAAAACAATCTTTTGAAAACAATTAAACAACCCTTTCGCTTCTATAGGTGACGCAAAAGCTTATTTAGAGATATAAACATATAGTCTCTTTGTAAGACAAAGTAAACTGGAAACAAAATCATCTAGTAATGATTTCTGATGTTTACGCGAGTATTATATTATAGATTTTATCGCGTTTGTATTTGATTTTTAATTACCCGACGTTTCGAACACTTTACAGCGTTCATGGTCACGGGTGGACTAAAATGTCTCACGTCCAACAAGTCATCGTTACTGCAGAAAATTTATAATTATCTACCCGATACAGAAATTAGTTATTAATATTGACCCACATTTTGATACAAAATTTATTGCCAGTGTAAGAAGAAAATGATTCTATATGATAAAATTATATTGTTTATGGTTAGTAATAATTAAACATTAAAATTAAAAGTAATTATATTTAAAAACTAACTAATAATGGGATCTGGGACTGGGATCCCAGATCTCTTTACAAGATGCAGGAGTATATAAACTTGACTGTGACTGTGGTCTCTCTTACATTGTCTCTTACGTTGGACAAACAAAGAGATCCATAAGAACTCGGATCAAAGAACACATAGCCGATGTGAAGCACCGCCGGGACACTAGGTCTGCAGTCTGTGAACATAGTCAGGACCGCGCCCACCATAACATCGGGTTTGATAAACCACAAATCCTCGCAAAAGAACACCGATACCTGCCTAGAATGGTACGCGAGGCTATTGAGATTAAAAAACACAAAAATTTCAATAGAGAGGATGGCTGGGTGTTACCATCAAGCTGGGATTCTGTTATAAACATTATTAAAAATAAATCCAAAAAGACCACCACTAGACTGCAAGACACCGTGAGCTCATATTGTATAGATTTGACCCACAATAATAATAACTAGGGATAATTTTATAAATTAAAACCTTTTAGTAACATAAAGTAAGCCGCCTTCAAAATTAACTTTAATTTAGCATCATGTCACCTGAGTTTTCTTGCCGGATCTTTCTCAGTGTGACCGTGTTCCGATCCGGTGGTAGTATACTAGATTATTAGTTAGTTTTTAAATATAATTACTATTAATTTTAATGTTTAATTATTACTAACCATAAACAATATAATTTTTTCATATAGAATCATTTTCTACTTACACTGGCAATAAATTTTGTATCAAAATGTGGGTCAATATTTAATAACTAATTTCTGTATCGGGTAGATAATTATAAATTTTCTGCAGTAACGATGACTTATTGGACGTGAGACATCTTAGTCCACCCGTGACCATGAACGCTGTAAAGTGTTCGAAACGTCGGGTAATCAAAAATCAAATACAAACGCGATAAAATCCGTAAAGTAGTTTTATTTAAAATCATCTAGTAAGCCGACCTGTCCACGTTTGTAAGCCCTTTTCCCTCTTATTGTGGAAAATAAATGTGTCCAAAAGTGAAGAGTATACGAGTTGGAGAGGAAAAAAATGAACTTTAAAATAAAGAAGAGTAAATTACGCCCGTTTGTCGTAGCCACTTTTTTTTTTTACTAAACACGCAAACGCTGGATAGAATTAATCATTTAAATTTATGTTTTTTTTAATAGAGCTGTGAAATTCGGTTTCAGAACGTACTCTTGTTAAATTAGCGAATATTTAAAATAAGAACGTTAGCTAACCTAAAACTACTGTATCAAAATTATAAGTTATCTGTGAAATGGATAAATGTCAACCAAAGATAAGGATCATAACTTTTTTCATTGTTTGACATAGAAGCAAACTATATGAATTATTCGTATAATATTTTTTTCAAATGCATAGTCGCATCACGCCTTTATAGTCGCGCAGCCGACGTCCACAGACTTCCTACGTCGCAACAACAGAGAGAACGTTACGTGTTGTGTACAGCGATTTCATAAGCGACAAACAAGATAATCTATCTCGTGTAAAAACAGATACATACAATAGTTCCTTTCTGGCATCCATTCTTTTCTGGTAGGTTTCGTAAACACGATTTTTCTCAACTTGGTTCAAATACGTCTTGTTATTGGGCTCGAACCTCCAATATAGGAGGGAAATTGACTTACTGTACCACGCTGGTTAGATACATTGGTGTGGACTAAATAAAATAGCCTTTGGTAAAAAACTTAAGCAATTTTTAACTAAGATTGTTTAATATAATGTTACACAGTTCTTACTATATAAAGAAATTTATTTATATAGCTATAGTCCGGCCGCTCAGAGATTGCGTTCCTGACAGGGCATGATTGAATGGGCGATGTAACTTTGAACTGGCGTACTATTTACGGCACAAATTTTAAATATCATATTTTTACCTCATTAACGAGTAATAACATTAAAAATGGAATAATTATGCCAACTTACAATAAACGTATTAATCTTCGGTTAAAATTATTAACAATTACTCAATTGACAAATATAAAAACAATAGTTTTTAAAAGTCAAAACATGTCAAACTGCGCTGTTTCAAGGTTTTGTCTTATATTTGTTTTTGTAGTGTTGGGACAAAATAACGAGGCAATTATAATCGCATATTTTTATAATCCTAATATAATCTGTCGGTATAATATTAATAAAACGTTATAATTTTATTTTATAATATATATTGTACTTACTGTTTAAGAAAATAAAATGACTTACTACTTTATATTACTAGTGAAAAATGGCTACCCATAATAGCGTTGTAGGGACCGCCATTTTGTGACAGTCCCAAAGAGTCATTTCTTGTCGTCTCGCGCGCATAGTCTACGTTCTCCAGAGGTTCTCAATATGTATTTTCTCGTGACTGTTATTGTTGTTTATTTAACTGATTGTCCTTGTTATATCAGTGAGAGCCACTGCGCTAATCTAGACTTTTGTTGTGTATCGTATATTATTGTTTTGCACTTTTGGTGCAAAATCATCATCATCTTGCTTTTATCCCAATTACTTGGGGTCGACGCAATATGTCATCTGTTTTGACATATTGCAAAAAGTTTCGGCAATGACTTTTATGACCGGCCGCCTGCCTGACGTCAACCCTCCTTGGGAATGTAATCGTTGACCCAAATGGTACCAGATGGAGTTGGTCCGGGTCAATCTAGTGCAAAATAATAATGCCGAAACACGGTTAAATATTGAAAAGTGAAATACGAGAACTAATAATTAAGCTTCAATATTACTTTGAGCTTGAAAGACAAAATGGCGGACCCCGTAATTATAACAATAAAAGAGCGCATCTCTCAGGCACTTGGAGTAAGCGAACGGACAATAACAAATATTAATACAGAAAATTTCTGCTCCTCGGGCATTGGAGAAAATATTTTACGAACACCATAAAAGGAAATGCAGAAATGAACATATTACAGACAATGATATCTTTGAGGCTGATGCTATAAGAAATCACATTCATTCATCATCACTTACCACAGTTCATGAACATCCAACTACTGAGCTCGAGCCTCCTCCACAATGGGAGGGAATTTGACCACCATGCTGGTTAGACGTATTGGTATAGGGTTTTATTTCGAATTTTCCTTCTCTAGTTTAGATGTTGTATGCATATTATAATCCCTTCATCGTCTTTCACGACACCCACGGGCAATAAGGGGGGTGGTGAATTGTATTATCATTCCGTCATCACACGGAAGCATATATATATATATATATATAGTAGTTGTTATCCCAGAAGTGAATACCTAGGTAATAGGTCGTCGTTGTGCTGGACGTCGATGGCCTCTTTTTGCGAAGAGGTCATCTCAAGGAAGGAGGCCGCGGAGCGGGATCGCGAGGCACTCGCGTCCGCGAACTCGCTTCGCAGGCGGCGGCCAGGGAGGGGGAGGCGGCGATACGCGCATCTCCTCCCACCGCTTTAAATCACGACAGGTCGTAGCCAGATAGCCTAGCGTAGGGGTGTCGGGGATCGAATGTCAAAAGACGATCTCTCTGGCACCCCGTAAAAGCGCGGAAGGGACCGCTGTGGTTTTAGTGGGTATTCCGGCAGCATAGGCAGCCGGCGAGTCCCACACTCCCCGCCACCAGACGCTGGCGGGGGTTTAGTGCGTAAACTGCATTTCCACAGCGTCAAAAAAAAAAGAAAAAGGTAAGGTAGGTCATCGCTTCTAACATCTTTGAAAGCAACTGATTTGTTTAGGGGAGGTAAAACTGCTTTATCCAATTTTTTTAAAAATATAGTTCAATATAAAAAAAAACCGACAAAAGGAAAATTCTTTTAGAAAGGAATAACATAATTTTAAAAAGAATTAACTTTTTGAAAAAAGCGAAAAAAATTGATCATCGACAAGACTTAAACCTCAACCACACGCTTTCTCGTTCTTGGACGAATCACACTCAAGCGTCAATGTCGAAAGTGCCAATGGGTAAAAGAACACGATTCATAATATGCCACGCTGGTTGTGCGAAGTGCGGTTTTGTGGAAGACGATTTATTGGTTTTTGAGTCAAAAACTACTACTGACTACCACGAAGAAATGAATGCGACTGCATTCAAGGAGTGGTTTCACGATGTGTTGCTACCTGGCCTCCCAGAGCCTTTAGTTATGTTAATGGATAACGCTCCTAATCATTTAGTGCAATTAAATAAAGCACCAACCAAAGCTAATAAAAAGATGAATCAGTGGCTGCAAAGACGTGGCAATGACGAAAATATGTCTACACTAAAAGCAGAGTTGATGAAATTAGTCAATGACCATAAGCCAGCATAAGCTCGTTATGTTTTAGATAAGCTGGCTCTGGAGTACGCTTATTGCGTTCTTCAAATTTCCTCATTCCACTGCCAGTACAATACCATAGAGCTAATCTGGGCTCAAATTAAAGATTATGCAAGCGCCTCGCAACTATTGAGTTGCGAGGCTTGTTTTTTTTAGAAGAACTGTTAGAAGAACTGTCTTCTACCATAAAAAGTTGTGAGATCCATTTAATACCAAGTCGGTTAATTTATTCAGTCCCTACTTAAGGGCCCTTTTGTCTTAAGTTATTACGTAATTAGCCAACCTAACAACTTCCTATAGTGACCATATCAATATGTATATTATATCCCTCAGTCGTTTTTTACGACATACAAGGGTACGGTAGTGGTGAATTGTACTCTTATTCCGTCAATACACGAAAAATCTATATCATATAATTTGAAATCCGCGTTCTCACACTTAAAAGACACCTACCTTAATTCGGTAACACATAAGCAATTTCCCGCTAGCAAAATAAGCGAATTAAAATGCCCTCAAAGCGAATGCTCGCAAAGAAACGGTTGCATACGTCGAAAGCTTTATTTTTCGCTATTCACCCCCCTTAGGGAGGTGTGTCTACGGGACAGACCTTTGAACTAGCTTTATTTACATTTAAATATTGTAAATTTTACATTAATACAAACCTGAGTTGAAGAGAAGGAAATTTTTAAATGAAACCATATAACAACCCGACTCACCGGCATGGTATAGTAGGCCAAACTCCTTTCTACTCTGGAGGAGGCTCGAGCCCAGTAGTTGGACATATAAGAGCGGGAATGATGATGATGATGATGAATAAGGATGGAAACTCGGTACATTCTTAACACAGTTCACAACAAGTAAATGTAAAAAGTAAAATTGATAATTTTGAATAACCCTCGACACAAATTTATATAATAAAAAGGAGGTGTTACATTCTGTTCAACAGGCATTAATTGTCATTTAACGATTATAATAGCACGCGTGAAGCACTTAAACAAGTAATCATACGGCATTACGTCATTTTGGAGCTGATACTCTTACACTGCTGGACCGATATTAACCAAACATAGCTAAGAACCACTGCAAGAAAACTGGTTTTCAAATGAAAAAATCACATCGAAATCGGTCCATACGTTTAAGAGCGTTTTTTTTTTTGGGTGGGCTGCGGTCGGCGCACTCTCGCACCACTCCGTCCGGGGCGACAGAGGGCCGTACGCACACCCGCAACCCACCCAAACACCACGTCGCCTGCGTCGTTGGGCCGACCACCGCAGCAGAGTTACTTGTCATCAGTGGTCGGCCCGACGGAATAACCCCTAGTGGGGTACCCTCCCATCGTCGTCGTCCCCTCCCCGAGGGGGGGACGTCGGTCTTTCCTCACGCGGTCGGCCTCTCAGTGGGTGACGGACTAATTCCCCGGTCACGTTACACGCGGCCTCGGATACGTTTAAGAGCTTTGATGCCACAGACAGACTCACACACTGACAGACAGACATAGACGTAAAATCTATAACACCCCTCATTTTGCGTCAGGGGTTAAGAAGACGTTCAACTGATTAACTAAAATTGTTAATTGCACAAAAATCGATTGGTACCTAACTTCATTACATTCTTTCGTTAATACGACATCGGATGGCATCCGATGCTGTCCGAAGTCGAGTTATGCAATCTCCAATGACCACCCTACGATTCCGGTCACGTGCGAAACGGCTTGGGGGTTTGCTAATTAAAAATCGAAGGATTCTATTTGCCAACTGTACTTATAACCAATTTTTTTAAGTGATAACTTCTATAGACAAGTTTCGATGAGCAAATCCATGTAAATATTCATCGACATGTTCACGTGACGTATTCTTCTTCTTATTCTTATTTAATGGCATTAAGCTACAATGATATGAGGTACCAATGTCGAGTTATAATGTGGATTATTCACGTCTTCAGTCTTTGTAGTTTAGTCAGTAGTTAACATTGACTTAGTGCTGACAGCCAAATCAAATCTCTGGGATTTTTGGCTGAATATAAAAATGCACGCAATTCGCCATTATATCATATTCATTACGTTTCAACATTTTATCTGCATTATATTACATAAAATATCAGCAAAAGTATTCAATAATGAATAAAATTTAAAACCGGCTAAGTGCGAGACGGAGTCACGCACGAATGGTTCCGTACCATTATCTATAACAAGTTTATTGTATTGGAGCCCCCCTTAAATATTTATTTTATTTCTAGTATTTGCTGTTATAGCGGCAATAGAAATACATCATCTGTGAAAATTACAACTGTCTAGCTATCACCGTTCTTGAGGTACAGCCTGGTAACAGACGGAGGGACGGACGGACAGCGAAGTCTCAGTAATAGGGTCCCATTTTTACCCTTTAGGTACGGAACCCTAAAAAGTGTTTTTATTTTTTTTATTTTTATTTTTATGGGTGGGCTATGGTAAGCGCACGCGCGGTCCTGTCCGTCCGGGGCGATGAAAGAACGGCGCGCGGCCCCATAACCCAGAGCAGATGTGACTTGTCATCAGTGGTCGGCCCGACGGAATACCCTTTCGGGTAACCTCTCACCTCTCGACGTACTGGGACGTCGGTCGCCGTTGCGCAGTCAGCCTCTCTGCGGGTGACGGACAATTCCCCGGTCCGATCACCCGCGGCCTCGGCTAGGGCGGCATTAGACGCAGATACTCGCGCCTGCGCCGCCCGAGTCGCCGGCGGCGGAACGTGTCGCCGAATAGGAGCTCTACTCGCACACGATCCGCCGCCTCCTTCTGTGAGATTACGGCCTCACAGAAGGCGGCGACCGCATCCCAGTTCCTGACACTGACGAGCATCTCCCTGGCGATAGTCGGCAGCGCCAGGTCGGCACCGATAATTGCGACGAGTTCACGGCGATCCCCCTCCCATGTAGCACACTCCTCGAGCGTGTGCTGCGCCGTGTCCTCGTCGCAACTGCAGTGGTGGCAGAACGGTGTGCTCTCCCTCCTGATAATCTTGTGCAGGTACTTCCCGAAGCAACCGTGCCCCGTCAGCACCTGCACCAGTCGGAAGGAAAGCACCCCGTGCGTCCGCTCCAACCACTCCATCAGCACCGGCCCGAGGGCCTCGACGGTCCTAACACCGTACCGAGGACTCTCCAGCCGGACTGCCCAACGGTCAATGACTTCTCGGCGGGCGTTGACCCGCCAGGCGGTGATCTCTTTGATGGAGACCATGCCGTCGCGGGCGCAAGTCTCCGACACCCGCCGATAAATGTCGGTGAGCATCTCCGCCTCCAGGTCCCACGGGGAGGTTCCGGCCAGGAGGCACGCTGCCTCCGTCGCCACCGTGCGGTAACCCCGTATGGCCCTGATCGCCATGACCCTCTGTGGTCGCCACAGGAGGGCCCTAAAATGGACGGTCAGGGACCCCGCCCACATCGGTGCGCCGTACAGGGCCATTGACCGGATCACCCCCACGTACAGCTGTCGGCACGTAGCACTGGGTCCGCCCACATTCGGCATCAGCCGCGAAAGGGCGGACGCCGCGCCGACAAGCCGGGGAACAAGTCGATGGAAATGCTCCCGGAACCAAAAATGCCCGTCGAGCACCAGGCCCAAGTACTTCATGTGGGCCTGGATGCTGATGGTGACCGACTTCACGGTGATCGAAGCGCCGGCGGGAGGCCCGGCGGTACGGAGGCCATGGAACAAAAAGGCCTCCGTCTTTTCCAGGGCTACCCTCAACCCCAGCGTATCGATCCGCCTGACAATCTCCTCGGTGCCGAGAGTTGCCAGGCATGCTGCCTCCTCTAGCGTCCCACCCCGGGCTGTGACGAGTGTATCGTCGGCGTAGCAAATTACGCCCAGCCCGGGTGGCAGGCTTCCTCTCAACGCCCAGTCGTAGCCGATGTTCCTCAGGGTCGGACCCAGAACCGACCCCTGCGGGACACCGCACGTCATGGGCGTTCGCACAACGTCCCCTACTCGGTCACCGTAGAGGACGCTGCGCCCCTCCAAGTAGTCTGCCACCAGCCGCCTGAGGTACACGGGCACCCCGTGATACCTCAGCCCCTCCCTGATGCAGCTGAATGGCAGACTGTTGAAGGCGTTGGCGATGTCCAGAGACACCGCCAACAGGACTGCTCCGCCGGTGACGGCCTCCGCTACCACGGCCTTCAGGCGCAGTAAGGCCGCGATCATCGAACGCCCTCTCCGAAAACCAAACTGGGCGTCCGACAGATCGGGCCCGACCCCGACGAGGTGCCGCTCGATGCGGGCACCCTAAAAAGTGTTACGTGACATTTTGACATTCACGTCAAAAGGCCCACGCGCTAACATTATATCTGTAGCTATATTAATGTCATTACATACCTATGTGTGTCGATAGATATCAAAACTAAATAAATGTAAAAAGTTTTAAATATCTAAAAAATCCCGTATGGTGACGGAGTAAGAATATACTTCACCACTCCATTTCTTGTCTGTGGGTGTCTTAAAAGACAACTAATGCAAAAAAAAAGGAATACTGGAAATAAAAACCTATAACAACCCATCTGACTAGCGTGGTATAGTAGGTCAATTTCCCTCCTATTCGAGCCCAGCAATAAACTCGAATCAGGCTCATTAGTGCAGGGTTTAATTTCAGTCCGGCTGGAGAGGCCTCGGTCGAATCGTGGAGGCCTTCCGGCCGGTGCTGATGCAGTGGTTGGAAAGGCGACGAAGATTTAGCTTGATAGTAATTATTTTTACATCAAGGATCTGTACTACAACTTTTGAGCGTAGGACTGGGATAACGTATCACGCAATTTGTAGGACAATATGACTGTTAATTTATATAAATATTAAATAAGTAAAAAAAGAAAAATCAGCTTGTTAGTAATTACTTTTGATGACCTCGTTATCGATACATGTTGGGAGCAAGGGACTCTATGATATAACCACAGATTTTGTAGGACAAATATTTTTTTAGATAATTTAGATAATTATCTTGAGATATACCAAAAATCACCCCATTAGTAATAAATATTTTAGAACCACCAAATGGATATATTCTATCCCTCCTACCTCCGAAACCTACCACAATTGAGAGTTTTCGTACAGATATTGTTGGGCGTCTCATCAAGATAAAGCTACTCACGAAAAATTAGCTTGTTAGTAATCAAATAAAAAAATGTACCATGGATCCCGTACTATATATAGCCTGTGTTACTCCCTGATATTATAGCTTTCCATTGGTGAAAGAATTTGTGAAATCGCTCAAATAGTTTCGGAGCCTATTCAATACAAACAAACAAACAAATCTTTGCTCTTTAAAATATTAGTGTAGATTTCCAAATTGTACAGAATATATTCGCAGTCATCATTTGTAAAAATAGACTAAATTGGTAGCCCATTTCAACACAGTATCGATATAAGAAGTTTATTTCGATCTCAAAAAAATACTTGCGATAAATTTGTTTCAGATATGGCGGGCCTCGGATGCGAAGCGTGTTTGGATTTTGTGAAAGGTATCGATAACCCGACAACACCCGTGAAATAGGCTTTGTTATTTAAGGGCAGAATGTCGACAGATATGATTATTTGTAAGACATCATTCCTTTTTTATACCATTTCACTATTTTTATAACTAAAACTAGCAGTATCCCGCGTTTCACCCGTGTAGTTAGAATAGAATAGCATTTATTGTCACATAACATCAATCATAATACATATTTTATATGGCAAATTTTGACAATAGGGAAATGCGCAGCGTTGTACCGCATAGAAATTATGCATGGCTGGTTTTCAGCAAGCCCCTTTCCTCAAATATATAAGAAAGAAAAATAACGAAAAGAGAAAAAGAAAACAAATAAAATAAATAATTAACAATAAGAATAATAATAATCTAAATAACATTAATGAACTGAGTTCAGTTCCTTCAGAAAAGAGTTAGTTCCTTCATGGATGTGCTTTTAAATGATGAGTTCGCTTTTTAATACGCTTTTATTAGCTTCAGACGTATCTATGTTAGTATGTAACGGAATCTTAACATGATTTTGACCACCTTCAAAACGTCGGATTAACTCGAAATTTGGCATACTTATTAAGGACCGATGACAATTCAATATTTTAAACAGTTTGACTCGTTATCCTTACTAGGATAATCAGGATTAGGTATTTAAGCGTATTTTTTTAGTTTTTTTGAACTATTATATTTATTATTTTTGTGTATGCGAGTGTTGATTGTTGTTGCTGCTGATGTTGTTGCTTGTTGCGTGTGTGCATGGGCATATGTGCGTAGTTCTCGTTCCCGGGGTAATACGGTGATAAAGTATAGCCTATATTACTCACTGATAATGACGCGGCAATTTGTATTCTTACTCCGGTAAGAATACAATTTACCACCCTTTATCTTGCCTGTGGCTGTTGTAAAAGATGACTAATGGATTAAATATGCATATAACATCTATGCAATTGAAGGAAAACTCGAAACAAAACCTTATACCAACACGTCTGACTAGCGTGGTTAGGTCAATTACCCGCCGATTATGGAGGAAGCTTGAGCCCCAACAGCGGGACGTATATGAGCTGAGATGATGATGACGAATATAGCTTGCTCCTAGTGAATGAATTTTTAAAATTAGTTTAATGATTTAGACGTGAAAACAAACAAAACAAACTCATATTCTCATTTAGAGTTTCAGGTTTCCTGTGTCTCCCATGGGATATGAATACAATTCTAACCAGCTCTTATATAAGTCGTAAGATTAAGGATCTTATCAAGAGAGTTAATAGCAGCTCTCTCCTAAGAAACGACCAATATGGACATATTCTTCAATAGATGACGTTAGTCTTGCACAATGACAATGCGCGTGATAATTTGGTTGTTATACGTAAGCCCATGCTAGTCTAAGTGCTAGAATGATTAGATCGGCTTCTTGATAGGTGTGGGTTCAAGTCGCACGTGTGGAATCCTGACCTACTATTGCACGCTAATCAGATGTGTGGTGACGTGGAATAGGGTTTTATTTAGAGTTTTCCTTCTCCTGCATCGATGTTACCTGTATGTATCCCTAAGTCGTATTCTACGACACCCCCGAGTAAGATACGGGGTGGTTAATTGTCTTCTTACTCCGTAAACATACAGATCAAATTGAGGTATTCAAGAAGGAATTTCCTCAATGTTTCATTCATCGCCATCATCTCAGCTCATATACGTCCTGCTGTTGGGCTCTAGTCTGCTCCCCAATAGAGGGGAATTGACTTACTATACCACGCTGGTCCGACATGTTATTATAGGGTTTCATTTCGAGTTTTCCTTCTCTTGTACAGATTTTATGTGCATATTATATCCCTTAGTCGTCTTTTACGACATCCACGGGGAAGATAGAGGGTGGTGAAGGTGCCCTGGTATTCCATGGTAGTGTGTTGCATCTTAATCCACCACCAAAAGGATTTTCTACCTGTAATAAACTTTTCCTAGTTAAAATTAACAATTTAAATTCCCGCAGTGTTGCCAAATATTTAATTTTCTACTTACGCTATACGTCGTTAATTTAGGTTTAATTTAAAAGAGCATCCGGTTGGCAACACCTAGGCGAATAAAAAAAAAATAGTCAACACGGTATATACAACTCGTACGTATTTCTTTAACATTACACGACCATCTACCCCCCTCTCAGCTACCCTCCCCCCCTACCACCTTATACTACGGATCTCATGCTTACAAACTGTCGCATTACAGGTCCATCCTCACCGACAATACCCTGACGTTACACTACAAAACTCAACTCTATCACCACGCAATAAGGTTCACCGTTCACGAAACTATAGCCGAATACCATCATGAAATCTCCGTATTTTCAAATCCAACCATATTTCGGGCACGATAAGGTTGTATTTACTTTGTACTGCACTTGGCATGGTAATGATAATTCTAAGCAAATGCTATAAGGAAATAAGCTGAGTGTTTCCTTTTGGAATTGTTTCCTTGAGAAGATTTTGTTTCAGTAAACATAAGGTGGACGATGACCGTGGACTTATGTCGCCACAATATAAGTCCACGAGATTCTGAGGCCTATCCGCAGATAAGAAGACCAGGAAGCCTTTTAAAAGGCTTCCAGCCTTTTTTATAATAGTCTATGGTTATACAGACCCAATCTGTTCGGAGAGACGGATGGGTGGCGTACGGCTCCATACCGTGCTCCCTCCTCATCGCCATTGGGCTGACAACTGGTACCGATGCCTTGTCATTCGTGGCCGCCCCGGCGGACTACACTTCCAGAAGTAGTGGCACATACATGAATTAAGATGATAGACCAGATTAGCCCCTTGCTAGATTGGTTGCGGTTTAAAAATACGATATATCGTCAAGTTAATGGGAAGGGATTGTGGAGGGTTGTGGAATCGGGCGCCGCCATTGCGTGGACGTGGACGTAATGGACGTTGCCCACACCAAAGCCTGCCAAAAAAGAGATATGTCCCACTTCTAGCCTCAAGTATCATCTAAAGAACAAAATTGACCTACTATACCACCCTGGCAAACGGATTGGTATAGCATTTTATTTCAAGATTTTCTTCTCTTGCATAGTTGTTCCACATTACATTAATCGTCTTTTATGACAGCCACGGGTAAGATAAGGTGTGGTGAATTGTATTCTTATTCTATCACCATATAGAAAACCGGCCTATATTCTCTCGGAATCTCAAACACAATTCTAAACTGACCTAACTCAATACAGTTCAACTTATCAACAAGAGGAACCGGATTTCATCCAGTGGCATTCACTTATATATTTTACTATCGATCCGTTCCGTTATCAATGACACTACCAGGACCCAATATCTACATATCTTCAGTAAAGGATACAAACCTGTCAATATCACCATCGTTATCGATACAAACTATCGAATAAAGAAACTGTTTGCGATCATCGTAATCGCTATGGTTACAAGACAATGCACTAACCACAATAGAGGCTATTTCGTTCCGTTGGAGGACCAATCGGGTTGAGTGAAAAGTGCCATAAACGGTGAATAGACAAGAATCAGAAGAGATAATAGGTAGAAATGTTTGAGGTCTCGCATTTACTTTTAATATTTTAATGCATCTGTACAAAATAATAATAAACAGTTCCTATTTTGGACAAAAATATTTTAAATCGTAATTACTTGGATTTGTTATTAATAATACACATTGTTGGGCTACGTAAATAATTAAATCTTAAAGATAGAAGTAAATTTCACAAACAAAATATAATAGACATAAAATATTGTTTACGACGAATTGAATAGAAGCACTGAATGTATGGATATAACATTAAAAGTACATTTAAAAACATACATAAGAAAACTTCATAATAAAATAGTCACATATACCTGCTAGATTTATTAAACGAACCAACTCTCAATAAAACTATTTAGCAATAACCGTATTCAATTGATTAAATAACGTACATCGAAACAAATTACATGTTTTGCATTTATATTATCAGGTAAATACTAAAACTGAAGTAATAAAATTATAATTTATTTTATCTGTATGCCCTTAGCAATTTGAAATTCTATCTTCAGTAAATAATATCAAATAAATATGTGAAGCCTGTAATATGTTCATAAATTCATAAAAGAAAACCTGATCGCACTGCTTGACGAGAAATTGCAATCGAATGTTACGTGAACAGCGTACAGATTGCGTCAGTTTACTCCCTCAGCCCCTCTTACCCGTACAAATTTACAGATAACACAACAAATTCCTTTGTAATCTAAATAATTACCACTTAACTTATTCTCTGAGCATCCAGCTATAACTACAAACAGGACAAACATCAAAATTTAAAATCGCTTTCACAGAAATTGAGGATAAGAGACCAGTACAATGCTGCTATTAGCAGTAACTTATTATAGACAATTTCCTACGTTTGTACGCGACCAATCGGGCTGAGTGAGAACCGCTATAAAGGGAAACAGTTACTGAACCAAATTATGGAATAAAGGACTCTGTGGAGCGACTAGTCCTCGGATTGTAACATTGACATCGCCAGTCTACTGAATAATCTTTGTGTAAAGAAATTGATTTTGCTAATCTGGAGCGGGATACCTTGGGATGTTTAACTTTCGCTATTCAATTCAAATGAGAAAGTTAACACAATTTTAAAAAAACTTAATCGAAAAAATACAGTCATTATTTTTATGTTTATTGCATGTAACTTGAGTAAAGTAAAAGATTAATTATACCATAGACTTGAATAACTAAAACAGTTTCTATAGTTTGATGAAGTTTCTCTTTGACTACTTCTTTACATTTAGTCCTTTGAATGTAACTATATTTAATCATTCGTAATATTTATATCATCGAGGCATCAGAAGCTTAAACAGTATCTTCAAATCTATATATTAAGATAGCATGCGAAGTGTCATTCCAATCATTTACCACATGTTCAGGTGCCAAGTCATAAATATCTATCATCAGAGGGATTATAATAATTAGATCAACATATTCAGAGCTTCAATTTAGCACGTCTTTGTCGTTACTTCTAGTTTTAATATGACTCATTTGACACTCAATTATAAACATAACCTATTTCTTATTATTACATGACTTTAGCGTCTAGCATTGTCTGTATTTAACCGATATATATATTAGATTAATCTATTATATCAAGCTGATCAGTGTTATAAAAGTTGTATTGATATCTTTCTTCTTTTGTTGCGATAAATTGATTATTTTCATTGGAATTTTAAAATACTAGGGCATAGTATTAATAGTCGGTGAACATAAGCAAAAATAAAACTATTGCACTCTTCTCCGTGGTAAATCTAGTTTAAAATTTTGTATATTGCAATTGTATAAGAAGGTAAGAATTTATATAAAGGATTACTTTAACTCTGTTTTAAATATCATATTATAGGCAAAATTTTGTAAGAAAATTTAAACTCCGATCTGAACGAAAAATAGAAAATCTTTTAGAGGTTGTTGTTTATTATTTTTGTCTTTAAAAATATTTTAGAATTTATTATAATATAAACTATATTAAAAATTTTACTATTATAAAATATTACGACACACCGCAAACTTCACTCATTACCTTTCTTCGTCATATTGCATCTCAGTGTTGGAAAAAAATATACGTCCACGATGAAATATATTACTAATGCATTTGGATTTATTTCAAATGATAGTTATTATCTTGTTTCAATGATACTGATCAAATTTATACCAAAAATATATTTTAATAATTACTTAGTTCATGACGAACAACAGCGCTCATTTCTATACATAATAAGCTTTAATCACACTGATTCTCAGATTAATATAAATCAATGTTGTATAAAAGGCGAAAACAATTACTGTTCGAACATTTTCTAGAAATATGTTTGGGTTTAAAATTGCCCTAAACTGTTTAAATTAGGGATTGCGTAAAGAATTGAGTATTATTTGAGTCTTTTTAATCATTAATATATTTAATAAGGTAATTATTAGAGTGATTAGGGTAAAAGCGAAGAGCAAGATTATGAATACTCTTGTATATATGCTGCAAAACTTTTAGTTTCGTGTAATAAATTGTATTAAATTGTAGAAAGAAGTTAAACTGAATAAAGTATAAAACAAATAGATTTTAAAACAATATTTCTATATAATAATAGAATGCACAACTTTAAAACCAATATATGTTTTAATTGGGTCTATTCTCTGTAGGCGAAAGCTTGTGTAGGTAAAATAATACGACGTGTCTACAACGTAGGTTATTTATTCTATGTCTGTTTTAGGAAATTACGTTCCATTGTGCGAAACCTTTTAGGCATCCGCTTTTTAAGGTCAAAATCTTAGTAATCGACCATAGCTGTATTAGTTAATGATATTATGCAAATTTTTGTTGCTGTAGTATGAAAACAAAACGCTTAAGTTATTGCTTAAATTGGGATGTTGAATATTTTTAACGAATTTCAAGAAAGTAGGAGGTTCTCAATTCAACTGTATTTTGTGTTACTTCAGAACAGAATGGGTGAACCGATTTTGATTCTTTTTTTTTTATTTGGATTATATTGATTGATTATATTTGGGTTATATATGTTTTTCATTTCAATTTGGTTCAGTTCTAACAATGGCATCCGTAACAAAACGGTTGTAGTCGCCTTTTTTTCGCCACAGACGTTTTTACGTATGAATGTAGAGTGGAATGTTTACTGGGAAGATCCATCGAGAAAGTCAATCCTTACTTCTCTACTCATATCAACTACTGCATCTTTATAAACTTTCTCTGGGCCATCCAAGATCGGGCCACATCTCGCCTAGTCATCCGAGGCGACGTTACAGCATAAGACCTATAAACCACCGTATCTTCAACTATATAACAAGCCTAAATTTATTTCGATGATCTATCCAATGGATTAAACCTACTACATTACTTCTACCAAAACTTCGTAACGTGGACCTCATGCGGTCAATATTTCTACGGCCTCTTTAATGAAATTAACGGAATACCAAAGTCTAAAATCTTCTCTTCGTGGTGACGGAGTAAGAGCCACCCCTTTCTTGTCTGTGGGTGCTATAAAAGACGACTAATGGAATGTATGCAACTGCACAGATGGCGTAGTGGTTAAGATAGCGACCTACAGCGCCAGTGTCGGGGGTTCGAATCCCACGCGGGACAACACTTTGTGCTATCCAAAAATTGTTGTTCTGAGTCTGGATGTAATTTGTGTCCGTTAATTATATGTTTGTAAAGTCCCCCGCAATACAAGGATTATATCCTTAGTGCAGGGTGTAAAAAAAAATGTGTAATAACATCTATGCAAGAGAAGGAATTCGAAATCCTGCATCAATCCGTCTGATCAGCATAGTATAATAAGTTAATAACCCTCTTATGCTGGAGGTGGTTCAAGGCCAGCAGTGTAGTACGTATACGAGTTGAGATACTGATGAAAGTCTACACATTCCTATGCATGCGATATTAATGCAATTTTTTTTATAATAAATTTCAATATGCAAAGGTGGCATAGTGGATAAAATATTGACCTACTCTATCAGTGCTATATGTTCGAATGCAGGACAACATTGTGCGATCCACAAATTATTGTTCTGAGTCTGGATGTAATTTGAATTCGTTAGTTATATTGTAAATAAAATTACTTTTACGGGTTATATCGCGTTTGTATTTGATTTATGATTGCCCGACGTTTCGAACACTTTGCAGCATTCATGGTCACGGGCGGACTAAAGTGTCTCACGTCCAACAAGTAATCGTTATTACAGACATTTATTCGTAGTCTTATTTACAATGTGTAGTGCTCGCGTAAACATCAGATATCATTATCGTTAGTTATATGTTTGTAAAGTACCCCGCAATACAAGGATTATTTTCTTAGCGAAGAGTGTCTTTAGAAAAAATATAACGCAATACTCCTATCCTATACGGGCAAATCGTTTAACGAGTCAATTTAATAAAAGTCATAGGTCTCTTCGTGTATAAGAGGCTAATGGACAGTCAAACATGACCAGCTATTAGCTACAAAGATATCAATCATGGAAGTTAGGGACAGTACGTTGTTTCTAATGGTCTTATGCTATAAAATTAGCATTGGAATGGGGCCGTCGTATCCCTATAAGAACAGTGTACAACTACGTGTGGTGCAAGTTGTAAACGGTGACGATTAATAATTATGAAATATAATAAAAAGATTACCTAAATAAGTATTGAGATTGATGTGAATACAATAATTCGGTCCGTAATTGCAAGAGTTTCTATGAATAAATGTGTTTTCTATGATTGAATGAAGATTTCTCGGAGCTTAGATTATCCCAGACTAAAGTCTACAGTAAAAGCTTAGTAAAAACTACATTTTATCATATGTTAGCGCATGTATATAAATTTGTGCGTGGTGAAGGCGTAATCAAACAATTCACTAGCCCCTTTTATGCGCGTGAGTGTCGCAAAAATCGGCTAAGGGATTACAGTATGTGTAGATAACATCTATGCAAGAGAAAGAAAACACGAAAATTATCCTCTTATTATGGAGAGGCTCAAGTCCAGTAGCGGGACGTATATGAGCTGTGACGATGACGATAAAATAAATGTAGATGAGTACTATAGCGTCCCTATATTAATATGTAAATAACATATTTTCTGTCACGAAGTAAGAATACAATTAACCACTCCGTCTGCCCGTGGATATCGTAAAAGACGACTAAGGCATTAAATATGCATATAACGTCTACGCAAGAGAAGGGAAACTTGAAATGAACCCTATACATCACTTCTGACCTTCGTGGTATAGTATGTTGATTTCCCATTGTAGAGAAGGCTCAAGCCCAACAGTGGGACATTTACAAGCTGAGATGATTATGTTGAAGACATGAAAAATTCAAAATGTATTCGCCAAGACAAGCGACTATCGTATTATCCCCATATGTGTGTAAGCCTATATCAAACACTGATTAATGGATACATAGAATTGATATGTAATTTAATATAATTCAAATAAAATAAAATCAACAGCCACATGTTAGTTTGTTCAATTGATCAAAATCGCTTTACTGTTATGACTTGTGCCAGACAACACTGACCCCTAATATAAATGCAAGAGTTAAGATTACTTTAACCGTACAGTCCTTGTTAGCTACCGCGCAGTATGCCCTGAGTATTGGTTGGAAACTGCGCCAGCTACTACAAAAACCGGATTCCTTTTTTATATATTTTGTCTAATAAAATATGTTTCTTTAAACATCAACTCGTATCAAGCTATGGATGCCCAGTGGAAAAGCAGTTTGAATGCAGCTCTTAAGTTGTGCTTAATTTTTTTCCATCATTAGTGAACATATTAATGTTCTATGTGACTATCAAACTCAGGCCATCCTAATGGATTATAATGCCAAAACGCTTTGCAGCTATAGTATGCCAATAAGCAAGAAGATAGTGGCGCAGCTGTTTATTCGTTTGGTGACAGTTTGTTATAGTAATCTCACGGGATGACAAGTAGAAATGATAACATATTACATGCTACCTGTTTTGAAAAACAGTGTCTATACGTAATAAGCCCTCAGCCGAGTTTTCGAGACCTTGTTATCCGACACATTTTTGGCTATTATTGTTGATCAATTGGTCTTCATTTTAAATTATTTTCTCAAGCGTACATCGAATATCACCAAATAAATGTTATTTACATATCATATCCTTTAATTTTGAACGCATCTGTAGACAAGAGAAGGGATAATTAATTTTATCTTAATTAAGATAATGTAATAACATTCTCTGTATGGTCACGGAATAAGAAAACAATTCTTTATCCCCCTCTTGTCAGTAGATGTCAGTCAATGACAACTAAAGAATATCATAACATCTATGCAAGAGAAGAAAAACTTGACATAAAACCCAATACATCTGATCAGCGCGGTATAGTAGGTCAATTCCCCTTCCATTGTGTAGAAGGCCCGAGCCCAACAATAGGACTTATATGAGTTTTAAAGATAATGAATGTCACTAATGTCTACTCGTTACTTACTTTTCTCCCATTCGATAATATTTATGACTAGCTTCAGTTCGCGACTTCGTCCGCGTGCAGTAGATACTTTAGCCTAACGCTAACTTTAACCTAAGCTTTGTTTACGTAGAAGGTAAAATAATTTTTAATAATACGATTCTGTCACACATGATTTTTGCGAAAATTTAGCTATTTACGCAGCGGAAGGTCTCAATAGGAAATAAAAAGATTTTGAAGCATTGTTCAATGGTACTCCGCTCCTGTTGGTCTTAGCGTGATAATATACAGGCCTATAGCCTTCCTCGATAAATGTGCTATCTAACAATGAAAAGAATTTTTCGAATCGGACCAGTAGTTTCTAAGAGTAGCGCTTTCAAACAAACAAAGTCTTCAGCTTTATATATTAGTATAGATTATAGATTATTACTACATATTCACGACAGCAAATTGCTTTATATATCAAACTGTATATTCTAAATCTTCTTGCTAAAATACGAAATCTAACACAAAAAGATTGTTCAAATGTGATAATTCCTAAGTTAAACGCGTTCAAATACAATTCTTTAGCCTTAATATAATGGAAACAATTGTTTTTATGTTTTGTTCAATGTAATGTTTTTATAAATTCTAATGTCGAATATACGATAGATAAAACTAAACGCCATAACTGGGAGGGGACGGTGAGGCTCGTAAATTATGATATTTTGTTATTTAAAAGGCTCTTGTTAATTTCATATCGGACTATAAATCATTTGTTAATGGGCGCAGTAGAAAAAAATACCCCCGTTCTTACTATTTTGTTAATGAGATATTTTGTTTTATTGTATGTAGGTAGCTTTGAAATGATTTGTGGTAGGCAGAGATCCTTGATCGACCAACAGACAGAGTTAATTTAAATGTTGTAAATAAAACTGTTTTACAGGTTTTATCGCATTTTATTTGATTTTTTATTACCCAACATTTAGAACACTTTATAGCGTTCATAGTCACAGGCAGACAGTCCGCCCTTGAACGCTGCAAAGTGTACACGCGATAAAATCCGTAAGAATAGTTTTGTTTATAATCTGTAGCACTTGCGTAAACATCAAAACCCACTCATTTAAATATTTATAATTAAAATTTACTCAACTTTCAGAAAATGGTGTTATTGCAATAAATCTTAAGGTTTACATATAGATCCCTTAAGCTTGTTGATATCCGTGCAGCACATAGCAGTATATCTGCTTGTTTATTGGCTTATCAATCAATTTTGCTTCATTCGCGCTTTGCGTAGTAGGGAAGGAAATTTTCCTGAAGCCCTCCTGTATTTATTTTCTTATTAAATTATTTGCAAGCCTTAAGACAAACATTTCCCGGGACTATAAGAGACGTGTGAAATTACTGAAGCTAAAAACATAAAATTTTGGCAATAGTTTTTTGGGACGTAGAAACTCATTAAGAAGGGGTTCGAAATTCCACCTCAAAGGAAGTGAAATGCAGTAACAGTTTCTATAAAAAATAAATACTATATGTATTTTATCTTTAAATTAAACATAAATACTTAATCTTCGGTAAAAATAAATAAACATGTTTTTATACATTCGTCAATTTTCATCCCCTAAGGGGATAATAAATTTTGTAGTGATACATTTACTTGATTTGTTACAGAATTAAAAATTATTGGAGATAAGTTGAATGCCTTAATTTTATGACTAAAAGACAGTAGGTACTCGCTAAATGGCGTATTCTAAAAATTTGCTTAGGAATATATCTGAATATTGCTCCCTTGAGATTATAAAATAGGGAATTAATTTTACAGTTATATTTTTACTCACCAAAACAAAGTAAAAATCATTTTTAACGAGAATATCACACATGATTTCAACGCGGACGAAGTCACAAGCAAAGACCAGGATATAAATAAAACAAGAAAATCTATAACAAGGACAGGGGAAAATGATATCTATGGATTATACAACTCACAATTCCTTTAAACATTGTGTCAAATCTCTATAAATCGAATAGATGAGTGGGGTTTGTCAGTCTGTACGTAACTCAGGCGCTGGTCAGGCACCCGCTATCTGTACCATCGTCTGACGCAACAGCGCAGTGAAAGATTGAAGATAGAGATCCATTTTCAATATAAATCTTGTGTATCTAGACGTCTGTTTTGTTTGATATATTGTGAAGGCATCTAGCCTTTGTTTTTATGTTCAGCCTCCATAACTTTGTCGGCATTTATCCGAGTTTAATGTATATAAAGGTTTTTAACAAGTATTGTATACAAAATAAAACTATTTTTATGGATTGCGTTTTAATTTTGTTTACTGTTGATCGAATAATAATATAGAACACCAGTTTTATTTTTCTTGTCATGGCTGTCATAGAAAACGACTAAGAGATATGGTATGGAGATAAAATGTACCTATGTAGGAGATAGAAAACCCAAAATACAATCCCAATATCAAATCGTCTGAATGTGTGGTTATAGTAAGTCAATTTACCGGCGTAATTTTTAGGAGGTTCAAGTTCCTGGGACATAGGTTATGGTTACCTATGTCCCGGGAAGTTGGAATGATCATAGTCCTGTAATTTCAAAAATTTGCAACATTCATGACTTAGAACACTGCAAAGTATAAGAAACGTCGGACAATCAAAAATCACATAACATTAGAAATTAATTTATCTGTTTAAAAACATCTTCAGTGTTAGCACCGCCACCACTATTACCAAACACTCTTCGATCTCTATCAACTAAATATAGGTAGGTATAATCATAACCTTAAATTCAATTCACAAACTATCAAGTCAGGGGTATAACTAAAACTATTATTAATAAAATAAAACAAGAAAGTTTTAACAATTCCCATTAACTCAACACTAACTACTCTTTTAATGCTTAAAACAATAAAAAGATAAGACAATACATTCTGTTCCAAAAGAGAGTGTGCAAACTCGATAAATATTAACTATCGAAATTCTTTTATATGTTATTGTAAAATAAAATGTTAGGGATATCCCTCTTACGTCTGCTTAGGTCATATACATCTCATTGCTGGGCTCGGGCTTCCTTTAGGCGAGGGAATCTGTCCAAAATCATATTGGTGAACCCTTGTCTCTTATTGGTTTCATTTCAAATTTTCCATGTCTTTATGATCATCATCATCTAAATTCATATACGTCCAACTGCTGGGCGTGAGTCTCCTTCACAATAGAAGGGAATTTAATCTTACCATGCTGTTCGAACAGGATCGGTATAAGGCTTTATTTCGAGTTTGCCTTCTCTTGCATCAATGTTATACCTATACGTGTTATATCCCTTAGTCGTCTTTTACGATATCCACAGCTAAGATAGCGAGTCTACCAGGTAGCTGTCTGGATAAAGAGTAACTTAGATTATATTTTATCTAGTAGTAATTTATAGTGCCTCTCTACCTAACCAATCTCACCGTTGTATATTTATATCAACTTCTCTCCCAGAAGACCCAAGTCCAACAGTCACTTTCTTCAGGCAGCAACCTAACAAAGTTCCATAAGCGATAGTATTAGTTACTACCAGATGTGCGGTTACCATTAACAGCAATAAAGACAGCTGAAAATGCGATGCAGCAAATAGAAATAGTGACATCTATCGAGTAACGACAAAATTCAGTCACGGATTAAAAAAAAACCCTAATCCTATAAGTATAATAGTGCAAAATATTTAAATTATTGTATTGCCCGATGTCCTTGATAAGTTTTATATTAATTCAACGTCTAGAAAGAGACGAAAGGCACGTTCAAAGATTTCATTACATACAAAGTTAATATAAGCGTAATATAAAGAAACTATACTATACATTTGGAACAGAATCATGCTATAGTTTACGTCAGAGCGGCTCAGAGAAATCAAGATGTGTGCGTTACCGGCGCGAGCGCATTGACAGATTTATGTGGGACTGTTACATGGGACTCATCCCCACCTCGCCATCAATTAAGGGGTTTTAACGATTGTGTCCCAATGTTCGTAGTTATTCATTTAGTGAGAGACATTTTTGTGTAGATAGGATAATAATGCTGATAAATTGATCGTTCTATTTACTGATTTTTTTTTTTGGATTTATGATTTATTAAGATATAAATAACTATTTTGTTGAGCTATGCTTTTTTATCTAAGAAGTTTAAACAAGCAATTCATAATCTCGGCAAAGATGCCAAAGATTTTCATGAAATTTTGTTTTCCGTGTGGTGACGGAGTAAGAATACAATTCACTACTCCCTATCTTGCCCGTGGATGTGTGTGATGAAAAAGACGAGTAAGGGATATAATGTGCACATAACATCTGTGCAAGAGAAAGAAACCTCGAAATGAAACCCTATATCAATATATTTGACTAGCATTGTATAGTAGATCAAATTCCCTCCCATTGTGGAAGAGGCCCGAGCCCAATAGTGGGACGTATGTGGGCTGCGATGATGATGATGATAAATCACAGTGATAATGATATTTTAAAAAGTTTTCAACCATAGAATCTCGTTTTATCAGTGATTTTAGACAATGGAAACATGTAATTTTAATATGAAGGAAAATTTAACCACTGCCATTGAGAGTAAATATAGCTTAGTTGGGAAATAAAACAGTCTCTTAATGCAGAGATATATCAAGTACTGTCCTTGATTTCAAGTTACTTCTTTGTGCGAAAATCATCAGCTTTTTGTGAGAACTATTATAATCTAAATATATTTGCCAAATATTTCAATTTGTATAAAAAAAAGAAATACCGAGCCAAGCCAGGTCATCTTGTTACATATTTTTAATAGCAGTTGTTCGTAAATGCTAATTGCCGCTCATGAACTTCAATAAATATCAAGGGCTCGTCCAAATTATAGGCTACCGTGACGGTTCAGTGTTAGTGAGATTAGAATGAGGACAGTAAGGGCAGTGGAGACTGCAGCAGGATCTATAATTATATGGTATAAAAACATATATGCAAATAATGACTTTTAATTCTCAGGGTGAATGCCCAATTTGGACTATCTCTTAAATATTATTAGTCTTAACTATCAATAGTGTAGTTTTAATATTACATTTGATAAATAACAATAAGCTAGTTTTTAGTGCCTACCTACTACTACCGCGGTATACCGTGCCAAGCGTCCAGGGTTCGATTTTCACCCGTAGGAGAGTACATTTTTGGACGCGTTCGCGCATTCAGCATGAAAGTCGTGGAAGGAAACAACAGACCCTCCAGCCAGTGAGAACGTTGCCCGAGAGGGACGTCGAAGAGGTACGTACCCCAAAGGGCATTCTGTATTTTGTCTTCGTTAACAGTGGGTTTATCACGAATATTTGCGTCCAAGTAACCGTATCGTAATCGAGACCAATTTGTATGAAGTTGAAGCAGTACCCCTATTGTCTGATAGAGGCGCTGCTCCAAATGACATACAAATTAGTTTTGATAACGATACGAATACTTTGACGGAAATATTCATGCTAAGACCACCATATAGTTGTAAAGGCCTCCATAATATAAACATAATACCTTAATATAGGATATTGACTTTTATAAAGAAAAATCATAGAAGCAATATGAAATATATCATTTGAAACAAATTGACACTTAATTTGTCCATTACTTAGACAGATACGAAGCCCTAAGTCCCACGCGAATATCTAAAGATTAGTGCACACTATTTATAATGTAGTTATAAAGTAGCTTTCATATAGAAAGCGATGCGTTAACTCACCTACGTTGGCATTAAATAACGCTAAATGGTACCATATATCCACGGCCTTATCTTGAGCGCCATATTTAAATACAGTTTGTAAAATCTTGCTAAAGAGCTTCTAAGTTGCAAATTACCGGCTATAGTTTATATAGATATGTTTTGTAGAATTGTGTGTTTGATATATTTTCCTAATCTCATCATTTTCATCATCAAAAGAAAGAAATTTAGATTTTGTAAGCCTTACATATTAATCATCATCATTTGCCTGCCCTCGTCCCACGTTAAGTGGAGTCGGCACAACATGTTTTTACCTTTCATAGCCTTCTATCAGCCGTTATATCTGCACTCACTGCTTTCACACGCATATCCTCATTCACACAATCCATCCAGCTCTTTTTAGGCCTGCCACGATTTTTACGTCCATCCACAAACATATTGACAACCCTCCTCGTCACGTGCCCTTCATCCCTCCTCATCACGTGTCTATACCGAGACAATCTCGCGCTCCTAATCTTCTCTACCACTGGTGCCACTTTCAGACTTCCCCCTCACACATTAAGCCTCACACATTAATATAGACACCACAGAAAGAAATAAATACTAACTATAAAAACACATGAGTCGAATATGTACGTGGTTAAAAGATGATACCGCTGATATTCTGACAGGTCCCCACAACCAAATCGCTGATATAAAGCAACAACAAATATATTAAAAAACCAGCAACTCGCCCTCGCTTCGCTTCGGTTTCTGTCGCTTTATCCCCGTAGTTCCCGTTCCCGTCGGAATACCGAGATAAAATATAGCCTAGTTTACTCCCTGATATTATAGCTTTCCATCGGTGAAAGAATTTTTGAAATCGGTCCAGCCGTATTGAAGATTACGCGGAACAAACAGACAGACAGACAAAAAAAATTTAAAGTGTTTTTTTGGCATATGTATAGTGCAAATAACCATGTGAGCATGAAAAACGCCTATTATTTTGACATTACAAACAGACACTCCAATTTTATTTATTGGTATAGATAAAAGTAACATTAAATTAAAAATAACATAAATTAATACTATACTATATCATATTCTAGTTTTTAATAAATATCATAATATAGAATAGCTTACATAACATAAATAAATGATTTAATAAAGACATGGAAACAAACATTATTAGTGTAAAAAAGAAACCGAAAGTGTATAAATCTTGTGGTTAGCTAGAAGGAGTCCTTGGTGAAATAGTATGAAAAATAACTACTTTATAACGTTTTTTGATTTAGGTACGATTAGTTTGTCTTTTTTTTGTTGCAAAGGTGACAAATAAGCGGGTAGTACACCTGATGGTAAGTGTAACTGCCGCTCATGGAACTTTATAATACCAGGAGCACATCTAGGCTGCTGCCTACCGCGAAGAAAGTGAAGGAAGTGTGAATGCGTGCATTCCATTTACTTAGAGTCGACGTGTAATGTGTGTTCCTCCATGGTACATAATATTGTAAAAGATTTGTTGAGTGTAGTAATCATGGCATTTAGATTCTTAAGGAGGCATATTGCCATCATTGGATATCGTTAGGGTGGTACGATTGATAAAAATGAGAAAGAGAAATACATGCAGTACCTAATATCTAAAATTTTTTTTTTTTTTTATTGCAACCAGTGGCAAACGAGCAAACAGTACACCTGATGGTAAGTGTTGCTGCCGCTCATGGACCTTTACAAGGCCGCTGCCTACTGCGAAGAAAGTGAAGGGAGTGTGAATGCGTGCATTGAGGCTCGGTGATACCAAAGGCACTACCATAACCTTAACCTTCCACACCAAACACCCTCAGAAAGTTGGGCTTCCGGCTCTCTCGCTCACCGAACGAAACGCAGTAACAAATTGCTACTACTCAGACGTCGATTTTCTGCGAGAGCGTGGTACCACCCCGGACGGGCCGGCCCGCGGCTGTAGACAGATAACTGTCGACAGTGTGGTCCTACCACTAGGAAAAGTTATCGCTATAAAGAGTTATCGCTGATCTAGAATAAAGTTTAGCATAATGATAATTGGGTTATTGTATAAGTCAACGTTAAAAAAATGTCATGTGATGCCATAAAACAGTCTGCCAATCCATCACACTAGGATAATAAATGCGATGATAAATACGAATGCGAAATTTCTATTTCTTCACGCTGAATATGGTACCTAACTACTAATATTATTCATCATCATCATCTCAGCCCATATACGTTCCATTATTGGGCTCGGGCCTCCTGCGTAATGGAAAGGTAATTGACCTACTATACCACGCTGGTCATACGTGTTGGTATACGGTTTTATTTCGAGTTTTCCGTATCTCGCATAGATGTTATATGCGTTTTATATCCCTTAGTCGTCTCGTACGATCACCCACGGGTAAGATAAGGGGTGGCAAATTGTATCCTTACTCCGTCACCACACGGAAGTATATTATTATGTAATAAAAATCTCTGTGTCACGACAGAATAGAATATAATTGTCACCCCTTACTTGCTTGTGGGAATCATAAAAATCAGCTAAGGGTCTGACCGTAGTGACCAAAAGTGGATAGCAGGTCTGGGAAATAAATAAAACTTCACTACAAGCACTGATCCGTCTGTCAAACGTGGCACAAATGACACTATTCTATCACTTGTGAGAGAGGCCTACATCCGCATACACCAATAGACGGCTAAATGACAATGACTTACAAATTTTTTGTGGTAAGTGGTGGAGATAGGTGTCATTTTAACCCATCACAAAACAGTTCAAAATTTTGAATTCTAGTATTCTAATTATTTTTAACATGACTATTGTAACATAATGCATATCACTAAACTCTTGCTGAAGAGGCTATGAAACATCATCATAATTTCAGCTAGGTATTAATTTCAGGTAAGATAAGGGCAGATGAATGATGAATTCTTACTCTGTCACCACACGGAGAAAATTATACCTCGAGAAATATATATACCTACCTAATTTAAAACAATAGTAAATGCTTTTGAAACTGCAATCATTATTGCCTCATTTTTTCGTTATCCTCATTGAACCTTTTGCTATTTACTGCTGAACGTAAGCCGCCCTCACAGTACGCCACAAACCGAGGTCTCATGCCGCTCACATAAAACAACTTCCAATAACCTCCTTCCAGCAAACTTGTCTCTTCTGATACGTAGTCTTCCCGCGAGAACTTTTCTTCCGCAGCGGTTACCGGTTCGTCTAACGATTGGCCATTGCCACTTTTGTTCAATAAAAAAAAAACTTTTCTTAAATACTTTTTTCACATGTACTTGTTTTAATATTAATACGTTCTTATTTTATCTATTTTCAGAAGAGTAGCAAGCTTTTCGCAAGACAACATTAAAACTTATGATCATGGATATGTGTGGCAAATTTAAGCATAATATATCCTTCAATAACAAACGAAATATTAAATATAATAAATCTTATTAAATATGTTATTATAACTGAAATATTTATCAATTTACAATGTTGCCAACATCACGACACAACACGGCTGCTTGACGTTTTCTCGTATCTATGGAATTATTATAAAATACGAGTGCCATCTTTCATATTGCTGCAACTCTGGATCGAGTCATAGTAGGACATACAATCGTAAATCTAGCTCAGCACTGACACATCAGTCATACAAATCATTCAAACTCTCTTGAAACTCGATCGTAAATATGTCTGAATGTAGCATTAATCATTTTGTATACAGAATAAGAAGCGCCCGAAGCGTTACGATTGGTCGTCACTAAACGAACAATTATTCAAATGGTGCGATGCGATTGGTCCGTTTTTTACTTTGACAGCGTGATTGATTCGACCCTTTTCGACTCACGCGCACTTCAGTGCCCGTTTTAATGTTGTGTGAGTACGTTATATATCGTTTACCCCATCAATCTCCGTCTATAAATAAATGCTTCGATATTTTGAGCTACTAAATATCAATGCAGCTTGTGCAATTACCTCTGAGATAAATCAAATTTTTTATTAGTAGATTTACAAAGAAGATCCAATATGTATGTTATAAGCACCATATGTTTATTTTCAGCCCCAATACCAGTTATCAGTCTGGTGACAGAGTAAGAATACAATTCACCGCCTCTTCATTTCGCGTGAGTGACTGCAAAATACGACTAAGCGATCAATTATATGTTTATACTAGCAACCCGCCCTCGCTTCGCTTTGGTTTTAGTCGTTTTACCCGCGTAGTTTCCGTTCCCGTGGGAATACCGGGATAAAATATAGCCTAGTTTATTTACGCCCTGATATTATAGCTTTCCACTGGTGAAAGAATTTTTGAAATCGGTCCAGCCGTTTTGAAGATTACCCGGAACAAACAGACAGGCAGACAAAAATTGTTTAATCTGTATTTTAGGCATAGGTGTCGTGCAAATAACCGTGTGAGCATGAAAAAAGCCTATAAATAATAGGCTGACATTACAAACAGGCACTCCAATTTTATTTATTGGTATAGATAGAACATCTATACAAGGAAAACTCGCAATAAACCCCTATACAACCCGTTTGACCAATGGGTTCAGCGTGAATATCTGCGTCAACGTATTCGTATCGTTATCGAGACCAAAATGTAAGGAATTTGAAACAGCGCCTCTATCGGACGATAAGGGCACTGTTCCAAATCCACACAAATGATTCTCGATAACGTTACAAACACTGACGCAAATGTTTGGGCTAAACACACAGAATGGTTTATAGGCCAATTTTTCTCCTATTATGGGGAAATTTCGAGCCCATCAGTGGGAGGTAACTATACAAGATGAGGCATGATGATACCTGTTTTCTGTATTAAACCGAGCTTTTAAAATAAATAATTCTTAAGTTTCTCATATCTTAATCTCTGAAGAGATATGATATGCAGATAACATCTATACAAGAGAAGTTAAATTTGAAATAAAACCCTATACGAGGACCAATGAGGTATAGTAGGTCAATTTCCCTCCCATTGTGGAGGAGACTTGGGCCTGGCAGTGGAACGTACATATATGAGCCGTGAGGTATAAAAAACTATCGAAATCGGTTCATAAACAACAAAGTTATCCGCGAACAAACAAAAAAAAACATCTACGGTCGAATTGAGAAACCTCCTCCTTTTTTGAAGTCGGTTAAAAATAAAATAGATCGAGTTGATACATTGGACAGTCTGGATTGAGAGCTCTCAGCGCTCATCTACAGTCCGCGTCAAGCTGTCAAAACCATCTGCGGCTAACAGCTATACGCTCCACAAAAAAAAATCGGACAGTTTACGTAAAAGTTATTGTTCTATCCCGCGGGAAAATAACCTTTTTGTGGTTGGAAGTTGTCCTGTCCTTTTCTATATCTCTAACAACGCGTATGAAAATTTTGACAATGATTTATTGAATAGTTAAAACTTTAGCTTATACAATGTTAGAAAATGCATTGATTGGAGTTCGATAAATATTCAATGTCCGATATCCTATCTAGACGATTTATCCTAGTCAAATATCGATACTCGGAAGCAAGGCAGCGTTTCTATCCGATGAAACATGGCGGTGCGCGCTACTCCGCGATTGGTCGGCGACCCTGCGCCTGCGCATCTCACATCTGTCACTACCTATTACCTTTTTATGTAGGGACTTTACGAGTCACTTTACGACCACAAACGCCCATCGCAAAGCGGTGAAAATATTTAAACTCCATAAATTTTTATAGTTTAAAATAAACTGTAATGGTTTTTGAGTATGTTGAGAGTATTTGAAATGTATGTGACTTTATCAGAGGCTTGATTGGTTTATGGTGAGTCGGTCGCTTTGATGTTTTAACGCAATTTTAATTGGTCGTCAATAGGATGTTTTATATCGTTATAATAATGTCCGCTACTTGTTACAATTATTGTTGTGTAGGACGAAAGGTTGGCCGTCATATTTACGACACTGCCCATCATTAAATTATAAAATTTATGGTAATAGAAGCAGGCATTTTATTTGTAATATTTTTATATACATTACATTTATTACGCTTGTATTTATAGAACGTAAGTAAATGGAATACCTGTATTATTCATTCGTTTTTAAGTAATAAAATTATAAATAGCTGTAAATATACTTACGTAGGCGTAGAGAGGAAATTAAAATTATTTTTTTGTTTATGATATGAAATCTTTTTGTAAGGTAAAAAGTTTCACGAGAAGAGCTTAAGCGACTGCTATATCGCATACTAATATGTATTCGTAACACACCTCGAAGTGCAGTCTCGAGGACTGGATTAGAGTGAAACATATGTCATATGTCTTTTGCTTTCATGATAAATAAATATTTGTGTTATAAACAAATTTACTTTTTATATTATCTACTTACTTGCAGTAGTATCCTTACTCCCATTATCGTTTTCGTTAAGCCTGGTGCACTTACCTGAAACAAAAAATTAAAATTAGTGATTGAGAGTTCGTCATCCTTGATCCATGTGGTTACGGAGTAAGAATACAATTAACCACCCCTCTTTTGGCTCGTTGTCGTAAAAGATGACTGAGGGAATATGCAGAAAACATGATATAAAACCCTATTCCAAAACACCTAACTAGCGTGGAATAGTAGGTCAATTCCCCTCTCATTGTGGTGGAGGCCTGATCCCAACAGTGGGTCTTGTATAAGCTGACATGAATGATATTTTCTCTGCCATACTCAGATCTCCAAATCGCAGATTAAAATGTAACATATTTCGTTTTGCATATCTCAGTCCCACGAAACAGGAAATTAAGAATAATCTCATGCATCTTTTTTTGGAGATATAATTTCCAGCTTACCGTAATAGACAGACAGTCCACAGACGTCTCTCCGTCTATTGCGTGGAACGATAGCACCACACATCAAATGATTTAAGTGGACCGGTCGTCGGGGTCGAAAGGGGACCCCATCGTATTATGCGTGTAATATATATATATATATATAGAATAGAATAGAATAGAATAGAATAGAATAGAATAGAATAGAATAGAATAGAATAGAATAGAATAGAATAGAATAGAATAGAATAGAATAGAATAGAATAGAATAGAATAGAATAGAATATATCACTATATCACTCAGTCGACTTTAATGACATCTATGGATAAGAAAAGGAGTAGTGAATTGCATTCTTACGCCGTCACCGTAAATAAATAAAAAGAATTATCTACTTTTTAAAATTAAATATGCTTGCATCAATGTAAGATAATGAGCTCGAAACAAAACCTTGCACCAACCACGAGGAGGCTCGAGCCCAGACCCCAGCAGTGGAACGTATGTGAGCTAAAATACTGAAAATAATTAATATCGACGAACTAAACACGTTTTTGTACATTGAGACCATCATCGACCAAAATCTAGTTTATATACAAACGCGTAAATATCAGAAATTGTAACAAGTTGGCATTACTTCAAACTGACGTCACTTACATAAGCTTACAGTCTCACAGACAGACAGAAAGCTTTGCTTTTAAAAGGACGTGTTTCCGTCCGGCTTGTTGCAATTAAGCCTTTGTTTAACGAACGAACATAATTAAATAGTCAAAGAGAATCCTTTTTTGATTTTATGTAATTAGTTGTATTGAAATGTATTGTTTTGTATTCTACATGTAAACTCTTCAAGGTCTGAGCACTCGAGTTTTACTTGGCGATTCGTTTTTAAATATTTTTTCTGGAAGGTAGGTAACATTATTCAGTAGTGCTTTATCTAAGTTTTAAGATCTATCAGTATTGTAAATAAAACTATTTTTGACGGATTTTATTGCGTTTGTATTCTGTGCCACATGCATTTAACGGTTCTCTAAGACTTCCAAATTGTCGTCACACCACCTAATAGGGGGTCCCTAAGCGTCGTCCGATTTGTGGTCGCCACTCGAGAACCTTTCTTCCCCAACGGTTGTCGATTCGACGAGCGGCGTGGTGCCTGTCCATTGCCATTTCATCGAGCTAATTTTGTGGCCTATGTTAGGTCATAAATTATAATATGGAATAATAGTTTTGGAAATAATGCGTTTAGTATGGACGTCATTGAGAAAAACTACTTTAACGTGAATGAAGTCGGTACCTAACAACTAGCTACATTAAGAACAACAACAGAAATTTCATTTCCGACTTATCTTTCACGTTACAAAATATTGTTTCTAAATATACAAATTAATGGCGGCACTAAAAAACGAACTATAAAAATATATTTCGAATCATCATATTACAAGATCTTTCATTAGATTTCATATACATAAAATCTCGACAGTATCACAATAAAGATGGAATCGCTTTTGAACACGTGACTTTACGAGCTCTTAAGTATTTTGAAAGTGTTTTGCCCACAAGTGGGCATTGGGCAACTATAAATCGATATGAGGTTATAATACTAAAACATTTTGTTTAATAACACAAAAGTAAACTATGATTTGATATAGAATCCACAAAATATTATCCTACGTAGGATTTGACGCCGTTATAAGTACCTACCTCAAGATCACCCTTAGCCCTGCCTCATCATTTCAGATCACGTACGTCCCACTGTTGGGCTCAAGCCTCCTCCGCAATAGGAGGGAAATTGATCTTACTATACCATACTGATTATACAGGTTGGTATAGGGTTTTATTTCAAGTTTTACTTCTCTTGTATAGATGTTGTATGCGTATTATATCCCTCAGTCGTCTCTTACGACATCCACGAGCAAGATAGGGAGTGGTGAATTGTATTCTTACTCCGTAACTGTTGTAAAATTAATCTACATATTTCTATTCACCTACGTTGAGGAAAGGAGATGTCAAAAGGAGTGTCATGTGATCATGCACATGTCGTATCGTTACTATTTAAGAGTTCAACCGATTTAAATATTATATTATTAGATTCATCTCAATTACCTCAGTATCCATTAAGCAAGTACATAAAATTCTTAAAACATCAAAATGTTTAGTCTTGACGTGGTAATTATCCTAACAACCAAACAAAACGACATAGATTTTTAGTTCAAATGTTCCTTTTATTATTCTGCAAAAGATGATAGTCTCTTAGTCTTCTAAGGTCTGAACAGGTAGTAATCGGGAGTAATAGAGCGACAGATACTCATATGGTAATAAATATACTTTAAAAACAAAATTCTCTCATTTCAAATGGTAAAACAGGCATAAAGTACAAGCACGTCTAAATCATCATCGTCATCATCAGTGTATTACGTCCCACTAATAGCCTCGAGCCTTCTCCACAATAGTAGGTAAATTGACCAACTATAAATATTTACAAGAAATTGATCTAATTTCCAATTCAGCGTAGCAGTCCAGACATCCTTTCTCGTTTCCAGTCAACTAATCAAGTCGATATGTAGTTATTTCAGTAAAGTATCGTCGCAGAATCCATGTTTATCTAGACATTGATACTATTATTATTCTTAAACCCTATGGGTTTAAGAATAATACTCGATCCTAACTCGCTCTAACCGGTTTAATTCGAATTTTTTATTTATCATTTACCTTTTCATGGCAGAGGAATAAGCAGCTGATAGTAAGTGACAGTTCCTGTTCGTGGAGCTAAATAATAACAGGGCCAAAGTCAGGTCCAGTGGCGTAACTATAGGGTGACAGGGCTAGCAAAAGGCCCCTGACCTGAGAGGTCCCGGCCCAAAACGCCACGAGCTCAGTGTTTTTAACAACGTACCTGAGTTATATAAAATTTATTCTACCTTAGTACAACATGATGATTCTTACTGATAGGGCCTCATCAAATGAATTTGCCGCGGGCCCCAGATGGTATAGTTACGCCTCTGGTCAAGTTACTACATATCATGACTAAGAGCTCTTCTTAAGCCTCATTTAAAGAAAGACACATTCAAACGCTCACGAATAAAGCTCGTACTGGATTAACAAAATGAACCTCAACTGTTACTTTGGCTGAAACTGAACTGAAAGTGATACGTTTCCACATCTTCAAAAGGCATTTGAAAATGTCAGATTATTTATATTCTCTAACAAATTATCTACAAAGATAGATTTTAACAATGTCTTTTAAATATGTCTGTAATACTTCTATACTGAAATACTTTTGAGTCGACTTATATTTGGTTAATATCAGACGAGAATCTAAAAAAGGGGTCTTATGGAAAATATATTTACTATTTGGACATAACTGTTTCTTAATTTTGAAACCAATCAATCATAAACAGATAATTGTAAAAGAATTTCACTTTTAAGGTGCGAATCTCACGCAAATTATTTTTTATTATAAAAATATAATAATTATATTTAAAAATGCTACTCGGTTAGTTTAAAGTGATATCCGTAGCCAATCAACTGATTTAGATAATTATTTTATTGCTGAGAAAATATTAGATGAAATATAAAGAAAAATGTACGCTATATTGATTAATAGGTGTTATTAATAGCAGTCGATATTTAAATAAAATTTGATAAAAGTTAACAACATGTTTTTTTGTTGATTAGGCTGTGTTATAAATTCAGATAACGTGCTATTTTTTATAGTTAGCTATTTTAAAATTATACCATTAAAATCAGAGTTGGAGCGGATAATATTCCATGATGAATTAATGACCCTGGAAATTGTTTTATATTAGGACTCTGAATGGTGTGTATTTTATTTAAAAAAAAGCTTTCTCTATCGATAACTTAAATTCATTTTAGTATATCCATTGCATAGAAAACTAGCAACCACCCTTACTTCGCTTCGGTTTCAGTCGCTCTTTCCCGCGTAGTTACCGTTCCCGTGGGAATGCCAGGATAAAATATATCATATGTTACTCAGGGATAATGTAGCATTTTAATGGTGAAAGAATCATCGAAATCCTTCCAGTAATTTTTAAGTTTATTCGTAACAAACAAAAATACAACGTTTCCTCTTTATAATATTGGTGTAGATAATCATTTTTATTTCTGCTAGCTCAAATTTTAATAATTATTCATGGAGTCCGTACCAGAATAAATATATAACTCTACGAGCAATAGTGATTTTATATATAATTCAGTCAATAATTCAATCATCATCATATGAAATTTGCATAAAAAAGAAATCCTATCCCAACCTATCTAGCCAGCATGGTATAAGTAAGGTCAATTTCCCTCCTATTGTAGAGGAGGCTCAAGCCCAGCAGTGGGACGTATATGAGCTGAGATGATGAGATGACGTACCTAATCATCATTTAGCTATGATGAATCACTATTCGGAATAGACCTCTCCAGGATTAGAGACATA
Organism: Lymantria dispar; assembly: GCA_032191425.1. Lineage (NCBI taxonomy): Eukaryota > Metazoa > Arthropoda > Insecta > Lepidoptera > Erebidae > Lymantria > Lymantria dispar. The sequence goes on along the minus strand of CM063444.1, from coordinate 2,064,977 downwards.
ATCGCCACGTTTAACAAACGCATCAACCATCATATTTGGAGTTATAAGTTTACTATGATTGTCCTTTCTACTTTTTCAATTCATTCAGTGGTAACTCACGCAAATTTTACAACCGCCGCAGCAAAGCAATAATACATAATACATTTTATTTTTAACATGTCATTACACAATGATTTTACGGAAAACTATTTTACGGATTTTATCGCGTTTGTATTAGATTTTTGATTGTCCGATGTTTCGAACACTTAACAGTTGCATTACAAATGTCATTAAACTAATAAATAAATAAAACTCGACATCAATTCACTTCCTATTATCTATAAGTAACCATTTCAATAGTAGTGGTTAAGTTACTAACAAAACAAAAGCCGGACCAAGATCAACACACATTAGCTCTCAGACTTTGACCCGTGCCCCATTATTTATTGACAGCGGCGACAAAAATATATCGTCACGCCACGTAGACAAAATCGAAATAGTATTAGACTTAGCCTAGGCAGTTTATATAAATGCATTTATTGTCAGCTTCTATTCGCCTTAATGCACTAGATAATATAATTTACAAAAGTTTTAGAATTATATCGCTTCTAATTTCTACGGTTCAAATTATACTAATAGTTTGTTTTCGTATACGTCTTAATGCTGCGCTTAAAACTTCCTTGGAGGATTAAATATGCTTATGATATTTATACAAGATAAGGAAAACTCGAAATAAACAAGCTGTCTGACCAACGTGGTTTAGCAAGTCAATTTCTATTATATAGAAGGCTTAAGCCCAACAGTAAAACATATGTAAGTTAAGATAATTTAAGTAATTTTCTATCAGTAAGCAAGTACGAACATATATAAGTACGTGAGGTGACGGAGTAAGAATACAATTCAGCATCCCCCTCTTGCGCGTGGGTATTGTAAAAGGCGACTAAGAGATACAATATACATATAACACCTATGCAAGAGAAGGAAAACTCGAAATAAAATCCTACGCCAACACGTTTGACCAGCGTGTATGTATAGTAGGTCAATTTCCCTCTTATTGTGGAGGAGGCTCGAGCCCAGCAGTGGAACGTATAAGAGCCGACATAATGAAGCAAGTAGTTCCACCACCACTTCATGACACTTTCACGTTCTCGCCGACACTTCCATTGCGTGAAAAAGTCCGTCCCTTCTTATCAAATAGTCAAAACTCGCACAATATGCACTTGCCTGCAGGTACTTTTTTTATTGAACGACACTTCGGTTTAAAAGCAAAAAAAGCTACAGTATGACTTAATGGCTACGTAAAAAATCAGCTCTGTGATCGACAAGATCCGAATTTATGACTCCTTCTGATATATCTGTCAACGTCAGGTGGGCTTATTGTGCCAGACTGTACGGGGCATTTTTACCCTTTTACTTAACATGGTATTCGATGAGGTTTACTTAACGTGTGAAGTTTCAAAGTAGGTATAATATTTTGTCATTTAGCTTAAAACTACTTTACGGATTTTATCGCGTGTGTATTTGATTATGAATATCTGATGTTTCGAATACTTTACAGCGTTCATGGTCACAGGCGGACTGTCTGTCAGTTATGTCAGTCAAATACAAACGCGATAAAATTCGTAATAGTTTTATTTACAACGTGCAATGCTGTACACATCGGAAATTATCATTTAGCTTAAGTAATTTATGTATTACTTTTTAACTTTATCTCATCTATGGTCACTGCTTTTTTTAAATACACTCTAATCCAAGCCAATATTTTTTTTGTATTACTGGGGGTCTTATTCTTATCCCGTGCAGTGATAGAATAAGAATATCTACAATTCACCACACTTTTTCTTGCCCGTGGGTGTCGTAAAAGACTACTAAGGGATTACAATATGCAGTTAACAGCTATGCAATAGAAAAAAAAACTCGAAACATAATCCTATGCCAACCCGTTTGATCAGCGTGGTATAGTAGGTCAATTGCTGTCCCATCTGTGATGATGAAGATATACATCTTTATTACATTCTTTTTTGGGTTTTATTTTAAAAACAATACCCCAAACAGTACCCCGAGCACGAACAATTAAGAATTTCGTCAAACTCTGTCGCCTCAACAACTCACTATACTTTAACTATAGTGGTCGGCAGCACGAACCCATAAGTCTTACTCCAGTTAACTCGATAGCGTTTCGTAGCTATACTTTAAACAATGCCTAGAAAACATACAAATTACGTTAAATACTGTAGATAGCAAAAAAATATGGTTAAACCACTCCGCCATTTGTAAATTACAAATAAACAAAACTATTCAAACTAACAAAATAAAATAAACAAATTCACAAGTAAACATAATAATAATTTTCAATAACATAGTGTCATATTCAATTTACAGATATACAGACAGCGCACTTGTATACAACACGTCATTGGTTAGTTGTAACTTATACTCATTGGACGTTAAACCGGCATCTGTATACGCGGCGAGTTGTGTCGTTATAATTCTTATACAATCGTATAAAGACATATGTTGTACTAACTTATAATATAATATGTGTACAATAATAATGAATAGACAAGGTATGACGCTTGGATCGTGCTGTGAAACTGTGCGCAAGCTAAAAATGCTATAGAGAATATTCGATTTAATATTTTTGAAGTTAAAACTTCTTTACGCGCTGTACACAGCTGTCACGCTCCGCTATGTAATGCTTGTTCGATTAAAGCCGCCTCAACTAAGGCAGCATTTTTAGAGTAGGTACGATACAAATGATACTCAAGGCAAAGGGGACGGAAAACTCGAAACAAAATCCTACACCTACCTGTCTGACTGGCATGTTATAGTAAGGTCAATTTCCTTACTATTGTTGAAGAGTAAATGTAATAAGGTATAAAAATGGGTATTATAGAAAAAAAAATAGGAAAACGCTACTCCATAGCTCCACCACGTTGGTTAATTCATCGTGACGTCATCAGTGAGAGCTTACGAGACAGTTTTTGCATTTTATCTTTCTCGTAATAATAATCGGTATTATGTATTTATTTCATTCCAGATTTAAGATTTTTTTTTATATTTAAGCGAGTTTTTCACATTATAAATAAAACGGATTAACTATAAACTATACTATACTAACTATTTTTACGGATTTTATCACAATTATATTTGATTGCCCGATCCTATTTCAGAAACTTTTTGTCTCCCGATCTCTATAATAACGATGACTTGTTGGACGTGAGACATTTTAGTCTGCTTGTAACCATGAACATCAGGCAATCAAAAATGAAATACAAATGCGATAAAATCCATACAATTATTTTTATTTATTAAAATTATTAAAATTTTTGTTAGGGCTGTGAAATTATATAGTCGATTAAGCCGGCTAAAAAAGTTAGCTAAGCTAGTTAGCTGGCTAACAAATAGGTTAACCTAGCTTGCAATCAAAGTTTGCTGCTTAACCGATAGATAATTAGCTAAGCTAATTTAATAAACTGGCTAAATTAGCTAAGCCAATAACTAATAAGCTAGCTGGTAAAATTTAGTTTTTTTTTTAAAGACTGCAGTATGCAAATAATCCTGAAGTTGCGGGAGACTTTACAAACATATTTAAAAGAGAAACTTGACTTGAACTTGACTTGACTTGAACTTGACTTGACTCTGAATCTAAAGTGACAATGGTCATGATAACTGTCGAATTGTCCAAAACCTTTATTTAATGCAAATTTCCAGAAAATTATTTGGTTCATATCCGTATGGTGACGGAGTAAGAATATAATTCACCACTCCATATCTTGCCCGTGGATGTCGTAAAAGATGACAAAGGGATATAATACGCGTATAACATCTATGCAAGACAAGGCAAACTCGAAAGAAAACCCTAAACTAACCTGTTTGATCAGCATGGCATAGTACGTTCAATTTTCCCTTCCATTGTGGAGGAGGTTTGAACCCAACAGTGGGACATATATGTTTAGATGAGATAATTTCATTTGATATCGAACCGTACCAAGGATGGCTTACTCGGAGATGGACCACGCGTCGAATCAATATTCGAAGCTCTGCAGCAAATTACAAGTTGAAGCTCGTAAGAAATGCTAACGCACTATATTTTTAATTCGTTCCCACACAGGATTAAATTAAAAATACATCTATACTAAGAAAAATCACCCTCAATTACAAATAAAATCACCATTAAAAACTATAGTCGTAAAGTCGAGTGGTTTGATAAATATAAATAGGTACAATTAACGTTGATTTATCAGCTGGCGGGGGGGATTAAACGTGGCGATTAATGTCGACATCTGCGGCGATCAATCCTTGGCGACCTTTGGATTACGCTCGTGACTACGCGCTCTTACCACTTGATAATCATTTATTACAATGTTTGCGGCTTTTCAAAGCGTAGGTATGTACACGCGAAGCCTATTCGATGGGGGTGATTAGAAATTTCTGGTTGATTTTTCTCTGTAGTTTGTTATCACACAGTTCAGTTATACCCTCACTATCACATCCCGTTAACGTCTCCCTGTTTGGCTCAGGCTTCCTCCATTTTAGGAGGGAATTTGACCCACTATACTACGCTGGTCAAACAAGATGGTATAGGGTTTAATTCCAAGTTTTTCTTCTCTTTAATAGATGTTATATACATATTATATCCCTTAGTCGGATTTTACCACATCCACGGACAAGACAAGGGTTGGTGAATTGTATTTTTACTCAGTCACCACATGAACGTTCAATTATACCTAATTTATTAGGTACAATGATGATATGACTGCACAAATGGCGTAGTAGTTAAAATATTGGCGTACCCTGTCAGTGTCGCGGATTCGAATTCCACGCAGGATAATACTTCGTGCGATCAAAAAATTGTTGTTTTGAGTCTGAATGTAATTTGTGTCCCTTGAATTAAATGTTTGTAAAGCCCCCGCAATACAAGGATTATTCCCTTAGTGCACGGTGTCTTATTTAGCAAAAAGAAAACGTTAAATCTTTTGAATGTTCTTAAATTTGGGAATAGCTAATTTATTTAATAATTTTCATCTTAAAAAATTACTATCCACAATATTATCTATCGCTGCTAATTATTTTTTATCGTTAAAAAGGGGTATTTTAAAGAAAGTTTTTAATTTCCAACTTTGTCTAAACACAACACATCATAAATAGCACACTGTTTTTTTTTTTTGTGGATAAATAGCACACTGCATGTGTCAACACACTTCCGTGCTCGGAGCGTCCTTTGCAGGTCGAAAGAATTATGCTTCTTCCTAGTTGACGACTTCTTTGCGTGTATTACCTCATTGTGGCATGATGAATGAAGCACCTGGTCCCATAAATTTCACGATGTTCTTCACACTATTTGGTGAACGCCTGCAGGGAACCGATCCTGAAGATGTCATTAAAAATGCATTTGGATGTTTCGATGAAGAGAATACAGGCGTAATAGGTGAGGAGCGTCTTCGAGAGCTACTGACAACGATGGGTGATCGCTTCACAGATGATGACGTAGATGAAATGCTACGCGAAGCGCCTATACGCGATGGGCTATTTGACTACGTGGAATTCACACGCATACTGAAGCATGGCGCCAAGGATAAGGATGAGCAGTAAAATGATTTTAACTAGCGGGTTGTTGTTCATTATAGGGAATTGTCAACTATTGGTAACAATATAAATTAAATCAGGCCAACAACATTACTTCTAGTACTGTACTGAAGAATTATAATACCATCAGATAAAAAAATATGTACTTGATTAAATTTGATTGATGGTACAATATTTCTAGCTGTTTTGCCACTAAAATGCACAGAGTCTAGATGAGAAGTTTTTAAATGTAATAATTACTCTTAAATAGCTGTGTGGTAGCGGCTTCGAATACTACCAACCCTTGCTTTGCTCGTGGGTGTCGTAAAAGACGACTAAGAGCCCTAGATTGACCCGGACCAACTCCATCTGGTACCATTTGGGTCAACGATTAAATTCCCAAGGAGGGTTGACGTCAGGCAGGCGGCCGGTCATAAAAGTCATTGCCGAAACTTTTTGCAATATGTCAAAACAGATGACATATTGCGTCGACCCCAAGTAATTGGGATAAGAGCAAGATGATGATGATGACCTCATTGTAGAAGAAAATGGTGAAGTCTCATCCGTTCTCAGTCTCAAGTATAACCAAAGCTGCGAGTAACAGTTATAACTACCTACCGCATTCACAAAACTTTCACATACATTATATTAAAATAATAATTATTATAATACACATTATTATATTACAATGTAAAGAAAATAGTGTTTATTTAATTAAAAATATAATACATTAATATCGCGTTAATTATTCTTAAGTGTTAAAATAATATCAAAAAACCTCAACTTTCAATAACAATAAAAATGGAGGTTATTCAACGGTTTCGTTAAAATGTTTATAATTATAATAAAAACCGATAATTATCAATTGCTATTTCTGCGAATCCTCTGAAAAAAGATAACCATTTTAAAATAATTTTAATGTGTGCAATATTTGTTAAGAGTGCAGTAAAATTTGCATAATTGTAAACATTATAATCGCAGTGATGTGACAAATGGAAAGTTTTGAAAGTATATTCTTAACCATGTTATCATTTCGGCTCATATACCTACGTCCCACTGCTGGGCTCGAGCCTTCTTAACAATAAGAGGGTAAATGACCTTACTATAACCATGCTGATAAGACAAGTTGGTATTTGTTTTTAGTTTTCTTTCTCTTGTATAGATGTGCGTATTATATACCTTAGTCGCCTTTTACAACATCCACAGGTAAGATAGGGAGTGGTGAATTGTATTCTTATTCCATCACCACACAGAGAACTTTTCTTAGTGATCTTTCTGCAGTGTAGCTACCAATGTTAGCAACCCTTAAATCGGTTATGGTTGACGTAAGGGAGGACCAAGAGATTGACATAGACCTTCGTATGTCTTAAATTTCTTAGTTGTCTTTTACGACACCTGCGGACAAGATAGGGTTGGTAAGTTGCAATTCTTATTCTGTCAATAGATGGAGTGGTTGTAGATGGCTAGGTTAATATTGAGACCTAGACACTCCTCTAGTTAGTTATATTATACGCAAATCATATAATTTGAAAACTTTTCATATACACCGATTAGATTTTCCAAATTGAATATTAGAATTTTCGAAACTAAGCCAGCTAGGTGACTTAAAATGTAATTAAATGGCAGTAAAAATTACTTAACAAGAGGTAAATATATTTTCTAGTGTTAGAACTGCTTTCATTGATACCTATTTTTTGTCTACAGTCATAAATAGTCGACTCGTCTGGTTAGTGCCACGTTCTTTCATAAAATTGACGTTTAAGGAATAGCAATTTGCCACAACATTTCGTTTGGTGCGCAGACGTTAAAGCAATTTTAAGGCAGGCGGCTTGCTATACCTCTTGGTATTTCATACCTCCATGAACGACAGTTACCATGAAATGAGCTGCTTGCTCGTCTTGCAACAAGGGCAATAAAAACATATTATATTATCTCTGTCAACTATTCTGATGATAAAGAAATGAGACTATAAAACAAATATATTTTATTGAGATACATTACTTATGTAAACATTAATAAATAACACGAATAAAGATAATAAAAATACTTAAAATAAAAAGCTAACTATAATGATATATTCCTCACTTGCACATCAACACACAAGTATATAAAAACACTAAAACATAACACTAAATCATAAACATAACATAAAAATAGAGAGAGAAAAAAAGGATGCTTACAAAAGAACGACCGCGGCGTACAGTCGGAAGAAATGACTCGAAATCTATAAATCTAACGTGTGTAGCCGGCCGATCTCTGAAACCATCACAAATATGTCAAAAAAGGGCTATAAACCTTCGGCGGGATATAGCCTGGAGATAGTTTATAACAAACACAATGGGAAAACTAAAGATATGTTGTTATTATAACGATTGATGGAACTATGCTCGGATATTTGGAAGTTTCGATAAGTCCCCGTGACGGACGCTGAGGCACTGTTAATATTATTTTATGTTACGTTATTTATTATTATCGCTACGGCCAAATGTTATATTAGCTTGTAACACAGCATTGGCATTTCTTTCTATATCAATAATTCTAGTTTTTGTTGGGATCGATATGCGCATGAAAATAAATATAATTAGAAAGATGTCATGGCCGAAATACTCGACGGGCTGTCTGTTGTATATTTTTATTGTTATTGGCAATCAAAGTGTGTTTAAATCAAATCTTATTTCTGTGGTGATGTTAGTAATAAAATTTATTCATAATAAAATATCAAGAAATGTTAGTGGTTAGTAAAATGTGTGGACTTTTACCGCTAAATGCTCGTTACACACAAGTCGGTTAGCTAATAAAATGAGTAGCTATTGCTCCTGTTTTATAATTTATTCTATTCAATAAAGAATGACGACAGACTTAGAACATTACTTATATATTCCAACGAGTGTCGCAAAATATGAAGTAGAAAGCCATTCTATTCTTTTACTGATTTTGATGGCAGACAAACGAGCAATTTACCTGCCGCTCCTAGATCTATGCTATACTAGAGACAATTTAGTCTGTGCTGGGTTTGAATATATCTGGCTTAATTTGATTATTTGGCTTCCTTATTCACCAAAGCACAGTAGCAAATGAACAATAGTTCAGATATCGAATGTTTTAGGTCCGCAAGGAAAAACTATCAGGAGCGTGGCCATGTTTAAGTTAATCTACGTCTATTAATCATGTAGTTTTTTTTTTAAAGCCAACACTCAACACTGAGGAACCGTCCATGTATTGCGAGGGATTTTTTAAACATAATGGATACAAATTACGGGTCGGAATAACAATATTCGTAATGTTTAACATCTCAGCTCCAATACGTGTCACTGTTGGGCTCGATCCTCCTCCACAATAGGAGGGAAATTGATCTACTATACCACGCAGGTATTGGGCTTTATTTCAAGCATAGATATTATATGCATATTTCATCCCTTAGTCATGTTTTATAATACCTACGGGCAAGAAAGGGGTGTGCAATTGTGTTCTTACTCCGTCAATATTTAGACTATGATTTTAATAACGACCGCCTGTCTGACGACAAACTTTCTTGATAATGAATTTGGCTCAAGTCGATGTAAAGTTATTAGTCGTCTTTTACGACACCCACGAGAAGTCCAAGTGTTGGGCGTTTTCTTAGCCGCCACAAAAAAGCTAAAATGGAGAATCCTTTATTATTACTTAACGGTAAATATATTCATTTAATATTCTCCGTGTGGTGACAAGAAGACTATTCACCACTCCGTATCTTATCCGTGGGTATCGTAAAAGACGACTAAGGGATATAGCACGACTAAAGGACGACGACTAAGGGATATAAGGGACATAACACGCATGTAATATCGATATAAAAGAAAAAAAACTCGAAATAAGACCCTATACCAACCCATCTGACCGGCGTGGTATAGTAAGTGAATTTGGATAGGAATCCAGGTAGAACCTGAAACCCAGCAGTGGGACATTTATGAGCTGAAAGGCATATTACTTATCCAGATAATAAATAGTATCCTGTACTTAGTTAATCACTGCGCGTAATAGCAAAGGAAGCAGGTAGAATGGAGGACATTTACATAAAAAATGTTGACTTGTAGCAAATTGTGGCAGTCCGCTTCGTTGAGTTTAATTCAGTCGGGTCCCGTATTAATATTATTTATGTAATACATTCCCCCCAGTCAAATATCTTACGAGTTATGTTGCGTAGAATCTCATTTAACTGGTACAATTTAGTGAGAGGCTTGTACTTTAAAACAGCTGTACTTTGTTTGTAATATAGTCGGATTTGTCCGTTCTGTGACGGAGTAAGAATAAAACTCATCGGCTTTCTTTGCTGCGAGGTTCATAAAAGACGAAAAATTAAATAATATCAATGAAAGAACAGGAAAAGTATAATATCACTTCACGCTAATAATATGAGCAGTATTAAACTCGAAAGTTAGCGAGTGTATATGTCATTTCATTTCCTTTTTACGCTCAAACACCTGGATCAATTTTCATAAAATTTGGCTTGGAGGTAGCTACTTTAAGTTACTCTAAAACACTTATTTATCCCGCTAATTTGTTCTCCTAAGTTAGTCTTTTAACATCGCGGACAAAAGCTAGTATCATTATTCATCATCATTTCAACTCATAAACGTCCCACTTCTAGGCTAGAGCCTCTTCCATAATTTCTGAGGTAGACTATAGTCCTACACTCTATATCACGTGGACTATTGACACCTTAAAAGTCGCAGAGAATAAATGTAATTAGTACAGGACCATTCTAAGTGGCATTTTCGTGGGGAGGCCTACGTGGAACATATCTACGGGCTGATGAAAGAAAGCTAGTCTAGATATACCCCGCCCGTTCCATCTGGGGCGACAAAAGGGTTATGTTACTCCATAACTCGTATTTTCCCTCCTCATGCCTGTTAAACTGACCAATCGTGCGGATATATAGTATTTCAAGTCCATCATCATATAAAGGAATCCTCATAAATATTATTGATTTCTCTACTAAATAATAGTATTCGAGCTGTATTCACGTTACTGCATACATAAATAGTTATGATAATCACCAAACCCCTGAACTTTATCACCTAACAAAACATATAAAGGCAGATATATAAAATTTTACGACGCACCTCAATCGTATTGAATATCCGAATAGATTTATACAATTAACAACTAATAGAAATACGATTTCCTAGTATGTGTTTATCATGTGTTATTTTGTCACGGTGATACTCAAATTCTTTTTGTGGTGACGCCCTACTACCCGTTTTGTTCGTGGATATATTAAAAGAGGACCAAAGAATATGATATATAGATAACTAGCAATCCTTCCTCGCTTCGCTTCGGTTTCAGTCGCCTTACCCGTGTAGTTCCCGTTCCCGTGGGAATATCGGGATAAAACATAGCCTATGGTACTCCCTGATATTGGTGGAAAAATTTTCGAAATCGGTTTAGTTGTTTTAATGTAAATGTGTAACAAACAAATAAACAAACTTTCTTTCGCATTTATAATATTAGTAAGGATATCTATGTAAGAGAAGGAAAACTCGACACAAAATTCAATGCCAACACGTATGAGCAACCCTTTATCGGAGATCAATTTCCCTCCTATTTGAGAGGCTCGAGATTTTGAAGAGGCTCGAGCCCAGCAGTGTTATATATACCTAAGAGCTGATGATGATTTTGATGGCTGGATCAGATTCCACAAAAGGTATCCGTTATCACTCCCCTTAACCACCTTGGCGGGAAAGGAGAAACTCACTCCAGCAAACCACTTGTTGTAGGGGTCATTATACAACAGCAAGCAATTTGACGATCAAAATTGAAATTGGTATCATGAGGTTGAACGCTTCAGTCGCTTCATCATTTCATCATCATTTCGGCTCATATACGTCCTACTGCTGGGCTCGAGCCTCCTCCACAATAGGAGGGAAATTGACCTTACTATACCATGATAGACAGGTTGGTATAGGGTTTTGTTTCTAGTTTTCCTTCACTTGCAGAAATGTTATATACATATTATATGCCTTAGTCGTCTTTTACGATATCCACGGGCAAGATAGGGAGTGGTGAATTGTTTTCTTACTCCGTCACTACACGGAAAAGCCGCTTAACCAACTTTAAAAAAAATATTGCAATAATTATATTAATAATTTGGCTTTGTATTTGATTCAAACAATGTCTACGATACGAAGGAACGTCTGTAAATTCACAGCTAATTATGTTATTTTAAAATCACTATCGCACTCGACGCGTCGCTTTCAATCATAACGTAATATTTATCTGAATAGTCTCGTGCCAAGATTGTTAGAATAACAGGTCATTATATTATAATATTAATGATAGCAATCTACCTGTGATCTAGACTTTGTTTATTGACTAATGTGTAACATTTGATGACGTTATATCATATTTAATTATAAGTTATAACAGAAATAACGGTCAAGGAAATTATTGCGAGGAAGTTCGCATGAGTCAGAAAGATTATCGCGATGAAATGTAATCATATATAGGGCTTTGATGATGGTTTCCATATAATTAAATTATGATTTTATTCAAGGAAACAAGTGCGGTTTTTTTTTTTTTTTTTTTTTTTTTTTATTGCAAACGGTGGCAAACGAGCAAACAGTACACCTGATGGTAAGTGTTGCTGCCGCTCATGGACCTTTACAAGGCCGTTGCTTACCGCGAAGAAAGTGAAGGGAGTGTGAATGCGTGCATTGAGGCTCGGTGATACCAAGGGCACCACCAAAACCCTCCACACGCAATCACCCTCAGAAAGTTGGGCTTCCGGCTCTCTCGCTCACCGAACGAAGCGCAGTAACAAATTGCTACTACTCAGACGTCGATTTTCTGCGAGAGCATGGTACTGCCCCGGACGGACCGGCCCGCGGCTGTAGACAGATAACTATCGACAGTGTGGTCCTACCACTCGTATGCATATTATATCCCTTAGTCGTCTTTTACGACACCCACGAACAAGAAACGTGGTGATACATTGTATACTTACTCCATTACCACATAGAAATAAAAAAATAATACCTGATTAACTCGCATTTTTTGTGATCCTTCTCGACAGAAATATGTTCTACTGTGTCCAAACTCGTGCTTTCTGGACAACGGGAGTGGAAAATAATCTGCTACATCATCATCATCATCACAGCCCACACGTTCCACTGTTGGGCTCGGGCCTACTCCACAATAAATAGGAATTTGACCTACTATACTATGCTGATCAGACATGTTAGATATAGGCTTTCATTTCGAGTTTTCCTTCTCTTGTACAGATCTTATGTGCATATTATATCCCTTAGTCGTTTTTAACGACATCCACGGGCAAGATAGGGAGTGGTGAATTGTATTCTTACTCCGTCACCACACGGAATTCTTCATTCTTTTGTGTCAACGTTATATGCGTAATATATTCCTTAGTCCACCACTCATGGACAAGAAAGGGAGTACAGAATTACATTCTTACTGCGTCACCACACAAATAGTCTACCTGCATTACTTTTGTACTTACATTTTACGGCACACCAGAAAGTCCATAATTCACCAGTCCCTATTTTGCTCATGAGTGTCGTGTAAACGGCTAAGTGATAAAATATGCATATAACATCTATGCAAGAGAGGGAAAACTCGAAAAAAAGTTTGCAACCCGTCTGACGAGCATGGTAGATCAATTTCCCTCCTATTGAGGAGGAGGTTCTTACCCAGGGGACATGTTGAGTTGAGACGATGAAGCTGGAAAACGTTCCAGCTTAGTTTTTAAAATTTATTATCGATAATCCCTTCTAGGTATAGGTAATCTTATTAATCTTTTACCTTACAAATAAAACTGCTTTACGGATTTTATCGTGCTTATGCTGATTGAAAAAATAAAATCAAATACAAACGCGATAAAGTAGTTTTATTTAAAACTAGCAACCCGCCCTCGCTTCGCTTCGGTTATAGGTTATAGTCGTTTTACCTGCGTAGTTCCCGTTCCCGTGGGAATACCGGGATAAAATATAGCCTAGTTTACGCCCTGATCTTATAGCTTTCCATTGGTGAAAAAATTTTTGAAATCGGTCCAGCCGTTTTGAAGATTACCCGGAATAAACAGACAGACAGATAGACGGACAAAAATTTTTTAATTGCTATTTTAGGCATAGGTGTCGTGCAAATAACCGTGTGAGCATGAAAGAAGCCTATTATTTTGACATTACAAACAGACACTCCAATTTTATTTATTGGTATAGATTTTACCCACGTAGTTCCCGTTCCCGTGGGAATACCGGGATAAAATATAGCCTAGTTTACGCCCTGATATTATAGCTTTCCATTGGTGAAAGAATTTTTGAAATCGGTCCAGCCGTTTTGAAAATTACCCGGAACAAACAGACAGACAGACAGACAAAAATTTTTTAATTGCTATTTTAGGCATAGGTGTCGTGCAAATAACCGTGTGAGCATGAAAAAAGCCTATTATTTTGACATTACAAACAGACACTTCAATTTTATTTATTGGTATAGATGAGTAATACTCGCGTAAACATCAGAAATCATAATCTTTTATCTTCCTAATAATCTCTCTTACGTTGAACACTGTGTTACGTATGACACTCTTCTATTAACAAGAAGGCAAATGAACTTTTATACCATAAGCAGGGGCATATAATTATAGTTAGCTCCTTTTTTTCTTGTATTGATGGTACTTGTTATGTACCATAGTCATTTTTTATGATAACCGCGATTAAGAAAGTCAGGTGAGTGGTTGAATTCTTATTCTGTCATATAGTCACCATCAATATTCCAGCCATTTAAAGCATTATCTGTACCAAATTTGATGATATTTCGAATTAAAATAAAATAGATACTCCATTTCTTTCATTGTTCTTATTAAAGAAACAATGAACGCGAATTCTTACACTTATAAATATTGTGAATGAATAGAATAGTTCAAATTAATTTAGTATTATAATATCAATATACGTCTATCAAGTAAAGGTTAGTTCACACAGACGTCTCGATACGACACGACGCGACAGCTGCTAGACTAAAAATAGTCGCCGGACGCACGATTCCGCGTTTTTCACTGTCACTGCAGACATCAATTTCTGTCAGCATTTGTTAGCCAATGACAGATGTTTTACGCGTCCGACAATCGCGCTACTTAAACACGACAAATCTACATAACCTTATTAACAAATACAATAAGGTCGATTATACTTTGGCAAATATTTTGTAGTATATTTGTTCTCGTATAGAACAGGACGCCGTGTAACTGTTGTACAGTGACAAGTGTGTATAAGGACTCGTTTATGTAAAACCCTTTGAGCTACAGTTTTAGAATTTAGAAGTAGTTGTTTGAATATCCAGTTTATTAGTAGGAGGTGCGGGATGCGTCGGGATAATGAGTGGAATAGATGACTGACAGTTGGCACGTGGAATTAAGGAGACAGTTGTGTATCAAAATGGGAACACGGCTGCCAACTCAATGATCCTATTCGTTTCTGAATAGCGATGCCAAATGCGAACTGTTTGAAATTCATTAAATGTAATACGCCACATTGTAATACTTCAACATATTTAGTAAGATTTAGTCGAAGATTTTTGAGTCCATAAATAGCCTATAGCTATAAATAGCCTTAATAGTCCATAAACAACCCGTAGTCTCCTGGGAATTTTTTAACATGTCACTGCGATTGCCAACCCTACCAAGCATGGCGATTACATTATCCCCTCATATGACGAACAGAGAAAAAATGGCCCCTAGTAACGGCAGCTTGGATACCCTACGGGCTCATTTTGACCGACGACCTTGTGAAAATTGCTGGGTGTCATTGAATGCAGGCGGCACAGACCTACAGTTTGTAGCGAAGCATGGAAGGGAACTAGATATAGCAATGGAGAGTGATAGGCTGATGTATGATAAACATTCAAAGACAACGTCGATGACCTTAGTCTTCCTAATTCGTTACAGGAAAAATAATTTTGTTAAAAGTTATTCTGTATCTCTATTTAGAGGGCGTCATTAACAAATCGCTGATATCATCAGATCAGACAAGAACACTGTCGCGTACGCAACTGGAAATAGACAATCGTACGTCAACATAATGTAGGGTGACATATACATTTAATTTTGTTAAGACATCCTCATTTCATTATCATAATTACGGCTCATATACGTCCCACTGTTGGGCTCGAGCCTCCTGCACAATAGAAGGAAATTAACCTACTATACTATGCCGTTCAGACGTGTTGGCATGGGGTTTCATTTCCAGTTTTCCTTCTCTTATATAGCTGATATATGCATATTATATCCCCGAGTTGTCTTTTACGACACCCCCTATCTTCATACATTTTTATTTATTTGAAAGAAAACTATTTTAAACAAATACAAATCACGACCCTCTTTTCAATCATATTCTTATTTATTTGAAATAAAACTATTTTTAAAAATAGTATCGCGATTATATTTGAATTTTCTTGTCCCGGCGTTTTGAAGATTTTATAGCGTTCATAATCATGGAAGGTCTTTACGTCCAACAAGTCATTGTTATTACAGAGATAGATAAATTTAGACCTATCCGTTACAGTATTAGTTATTAAATTCTTACCCACATATTTAATACAAAATCATTGCCAATACAAAAAGAAATTGATTCTATATAAAGTTGATATTAAAGTGAAACTTTTATCATCACCTCAAACTTTTTCGTCCATCTATTGCATGTCGCGTGACGGTCGGGCGCGTAGTAGGGGTAAAGTGAAATGCGCTCGAAAGAGCAGCCGAGGCCAAAATGGTGGCGTTCGCATCAGCTGACCGTGTAGTGTATATTACTCATTTGTGCCAGTGCTCCACGCGATTTGCTTGTTTTTAATGCGAAAATAAGGTTCACTTTTACCGTGGTTTCATAAAACCACACACAATTTATTATTGTTATTGCTTTGGTCAGTAACTATTACAATTAAAACATTAAATAATAATCTATCACCACTTAGAAAACTTAAAACGTATAACTACTGAGTATGTAAATTGCTAATAAAATTATTAATAGTATCGCATAGAAAATGTGAATGATTTGTTTTATCCTAATTTTTTAATGAATTATGGTGTACGTACATTTTATAGTGTCACTAATCACGCGACATCTGAATTACATTCGTATGGTCGCTATGACAGCGGCACTTCGCTTGTGACACAATGTGCGCGCGAACATAATATGTGCGGTATGTACTAAATAATTTACGATATGATGATATTTAATAATATAACATATTATTTTGACGTGATTTATAGAGAATTTTGTGATCAGGCTTATCATTCTCATCTCACTCTTGATCTCGAGCCTCCTCCACGATAGTATGGAAGCGAGTGACTGCGACGCCTCGGGAGGGATGTCGGAGAGGGATGGTATCAGACAGGGTATGCCGCCACGCACGACAAACAACTCGGTACCCAGTGGTCGACCCAATGGGAATGAGTCGGGAATGGGAAGGACCCGAAGGGTTGGGAATACAGTGGGTTATTGGGTCGCTTGCCGCCCTAGACAGAATGAATGGCCTATGTACTAATAAAATAATAATTTTAAATAAAACTACTTTATGGATTTTATCGCGTTTGTATTTGATTTTTGATTACCCGACGTTTCGAACACTTTGCAGCGTTCATGGTCACGGGCAGAGTCTGCCCGTGACCATGTAATAACGATGACTTGTTGGACGTGAGACATCTTAGTCCGCCCGTGACCATGAACGCTGCAAAGTGTTCGAAACGTTGGACAATCAAAAATCAAATACAAACGCGATAAAATCCGTAAAGTAGTTTTATTTAAAATGTGTAATACTCGCGTAAACATCAGAAATCATAATAATTTTAATAAAAAAAGAACCGACTTCAACTGAACCATATACGGCAAGTAGCAGCTTTCAAATAATAAGCCCAAACACTTGGTAGTTGCTACATATCGATGTGAGAGTTTTCTTGAAGTCCGTTAAAAAGGATGGAAATTGATCTAATATTCCATATTGATCAAACTTGGTTTCTTTCTAGTTTTTCTTCTCTTGCAATATGTTATTTGCTTGCACCCATTACTCGTACTTTACGATCATTCAAGAAAAAGAAAAAGGGAATGGTAATCAACTGTATTCTTATTCTGTCGCCACAAAACCTAGAATAAAAGTATAAATAGAATCATCACTTTATTCTCTTTCAGGAATACCATTAAATGTCTTGGCTCATATACACCCTACTGCTGGATTCACATTTTCGAGTTTGCCTTATCTTGCATGGATGTTACGCGTATGTAGTATCCATTCGTGCTTTACGATACCCACGGATAAGTTGATGTTGACTTGTATTCTTACTCCTTATAAAAAAAATATTTTTACATATTTCACCGCGTTTATATTTGATTTATATTTGCACGACGTTTCGAACACTTTACAGCGTTCATGTTTAGATTCGGACTAAGATGTCTCATGTCCGAACTAAGACGTCATGTGGTTTAAAGATTTGTTATTAAATTTTGACCTATATTTTGATTGAAATTATATTATCTTAGTCCGTCTTTAACCATGAATGCTGAAAAGTGTTCGAAACATCTTGCAATCAAAAATGAAATACAAACGTCATAAAACCCATAAAAATTGTTTTATTTATAATGTGTAATACTCGTGTAAAGAGCATCAGAATACATTATCCGCATTAGAAAACATTATCCTCATACCGTCAACACACGAAGTTTTTAAGCTTGCACTCAGACCAGTATTATCCATAAGGCGGATCAGGCAACGGGCCTAGGAGCCCGGTATCGACTAGGAGACCCGAACAAGCACCAAGAAAAATTAAATTCATTAAATGGAACGTTGTTTTTTGGAGATTCTCATTTCTCTTGCCTATTCCATCATGAGACCCGGATCATCATTTAACTACAACTATAACCTATTCAATAAAATAATTTCATTAAAAGTAAAAAGAGATGAGTCAGGTATGTGAGGTAATGTTATAGCATCAAGTGAAAATGATAAGGTATATTGTTGCCATAAGCGAACTAAGAGAATACTAAAAAAGTCGATCTTATCGACTGGACTTTTGTAATAGAAAATATATATTTTAAAAAGTAAAAAAAGGGTAAAAAGGTGGTCCTTTTTTTTATGTGTGGGCTATGGTAAGCACACGCGCGGTCCTGTCCGTCCGGGGCGATGAAAGGACGGCGCGCGGGAACGTCACCTCGTTGTTGAGCCGACTACCGGAACAGATGTGACTTGTCATCAGTGGTCGGCCCGACGGAATACCCTTTCGGGTAACCTCACCTCTCGACGTACTGGGATGTCGGTCACCGTCGCGCGGTCAGCCTCTCTGCAGGTGACAGACAATTCCCCGGTCCGATCACCCGCGACCTCGGCTAGAGCGGCATTAGGCGCAGATACTCGCGCCTGCGCCGCCCAAGTCGCTGGCGGCGGAACATGTCGCCAAATAGGAGCTCTGCTCGCACACGATCCGCCGCCTCCTTCCGTGAGATAATGGCCTCACAGAAGGCGGCGACCGCGTCCCAGTTCCTGACGCTGTCGAGCATCTCCCTGGCGATGGTCGGCAGCACCAGGTCGGCACCGATAATCGCGACGAGTTCACGGCGGCGGCGCTCCCCCTCCTACGCAGCACACTCCTCGAGCGTGTGCTGCGCCGTGTCCTCGTCGCAACTGCAGTGGTGACAGGACGCTATGCTCTCCCTCCTGACAATCTTGTGCAGGTACTTCCCAAAACACCCGTGCCCCGTCAGCACCTGCACAAGCCGGAAGGAAAGCACTCCGTGCGTCCGCCCCGAGAAAAGGTGCCCCGAGAATTGAATTGCCTAGGGGCCTCGTGAACTGCATTGCCTAGGGGCCCCGAGAATTGCATTGCCTAGAGGCCGATGATAGGGTTAATCCGGCCCTGCTTGTACTCGTATTAGTTCAGTTATTATGCAAAAAAAAATTGAGGTCAATTGACTTCCTTAGACAAAACATCACTTAAAAATTTCGCACGACACATTAAAGTTGTTATTTAATTTATATTTACGCATAAAAACGCCATTTACTCGACGTTGGCGACTATTTAGTTTGACATGTGAGTAATTGTCCGCGATATGACATTGGTAAGATTGCTTATTAAGATGAAACATATACAAGACTACGTGCACTATACTCTTTTGATATTCTCTATGAATAATTGTTAGACATGTTTCAGAAGACTTTTTATAAACACACGTTTATCAACTTCAACGTTTAACATGTTCGCAGACAATTAAAATGTAAAAATATATATATATATATATGTAGTTTTCACATTTCAAAGATGTTATTAACCTAGTTAGTGTTTGATTGGCACTATAATTGACGCCTGGCGGATGTGAAACATCGAAATGATTTTGTACAAATATATATGCGTAAAAGAACAGATTACGACAGAAACTAATATGGCATGAAGTATTAATAAAATATTACGATATTTTGTCCATAAAATGATGATTAATGATGAATGATTCATTTTGAGCTCACTAGATGGCGGTGTACAGAATTCTAAAACAGCTTATGGTTTCGTTACACAAATTTACATAATATCTAAGCGTGGCGTTAACGCCACGACAATGATCAGGTTCACCCTCGTTTATAGATGTTTGACATCAAAAAAGCCTTCAAGATTATTTTCAAATGATGATTATTAATAGAAAACGTAAAACCGGGTAAACTAGATGAACTAAGATGCATTATACACTCTTTCTCTGACAAAATACACATAATAATATTAACAGAAACATGGATTAAATCCGAATCCGAGGCGAAACATATACAATTACCAAACTATACCCATTATTATAATTTTCGAAATAATAAACGAGGTGGAGGTGTATCAATTTTTGTACATAACGACTTAACTCATAATCTTGTTGAAGATCTTTACGAAAGTGATAACCACTTCTTATGGATCCACCTAAATAAGTTTTGCTTAGATATAGCCGCAATTTATAAACCAGACAGAACTAATACTTCAGATTTCCTTGAGGTTTATTCGCAGCAGCTGCTTAAACGAAAGAGAGCCATTGTGTTTGGCGATTTTAATTATAATTTGCTGAAAAGAAGCCAACCTACTACAGCTTACAAACGAATGCTTAGAGAAAATGGTTTTACAATATTAAATAACATAGTTCCAGAATATTGTACACGAGAAACACAGACAACAAAGACTATCCTTGACCACGTTTGTTCTAACGTAAAGAACAATACCTTCCATTTGGCTATTATTGGATCAATGATTTCGGACCACAAACAAATTTATTTAGAAGTTAATAAGCTTGAAACAGCAAAGAATGAAAAAATAGAATACCAATCAATAAATTATGATACCTTATATAGCACATTAAAGGACATGAAACCTAATGACTGCAATGGCGATTACGAAAAGTTAGAAAAAATGTTATTAGAATCTATTGTGAAGAGCAAGAGGATGAAAACTAAAATACTAAATCCTCCAAAATCAGATTGGATATGTAAAGATATAATACAAGCTATAAATAAAAGAAATAAACTAGGAAATATATATATGAAGTCAGGACAACATGATGAAATGGCAAAAATCGAATATTTAACTGAAAGAAAGAAAGTTCAAGAATACATACAATCAACTAAAAGTAATTACTACCAGAAATTATTTAAAAATTGTCTGCAAAAGCCGCTTAAAATGTGGAAACTAATTAATAACCTGAATAATAATAAAATTAAGCTGAACTCTGCTCCTACTAAACTCAACACCAATTCTGGTTCTACAACAGACCTAACAGAAATATGCCAATACTTTAACTCTTATTTTGCTAACATCGGCTCAAACTTAGCTAATAGTATACCTCAGTCTTGTCATAATATTTCAAACACTCAAGCGAGTACTTACTATAAACGGAAGAATCCAAATATACTGTGGGAGTATAATCCTACTTCTATTGATGAAATTGATAGAATAATTAATAATTTAAACTCAAATACAAGTAACGGCTTAGATGGTATAAGTTGTAGGGCTATTAAAAGTGTTAAAGTTCTAATCCTGACTGAAATGACACGCTGCATTAATAAATGTTTAGAGACTGGTCACTTCCCTGACTCCCTTAAAATAGCTCGAGTGAGTCCCATATTCAAATCAGGCAGTACATTAGATGCAGGGAATTATCGCCCAATTTCTGTGCTACCAATTATATCTAAAATATTCGAAAAGATTATTTATAACCGTCTTGAACACTATCTAGATTCTATTAATTTTATATCCGACAAACAATATGGTTTTCGCCCAAAATCAAACACTCTTTCTGCTTGCATAGATCTTATAACAACTGTAAAAGTTAAAATTGATAAAAGACAGATTGCTTTGGGTGTTTTTATCGATCTAAAAAAAGCTTTCGATACTATCTCACATAAAATGCTTTTGCACAAGCTATACGCTATTGGTATCAAAGGAATAG
Organism: Lymantria dispar; assembly: GCA_032191425.1. Lineage (NCBI taxonomy): Eukaryota > Metazoa > Arthropoda > Insecta > Lepidoptera > Erebidae > Lymantria > Lymantria dispar. The sequence continues at coordinate 2,042,985 of CM063444.1, read as the reverse complement.
CCTATAAGATGATCCAATCATATCTCACAAATCGGTCTCAAGTTATTAAAATCAATAACGTTCAAAGTTCTACTGAAAATCTTACGTACGGTGTCCCACAGGGTTCTATTTTGGGCCCATTGTTATTTTTAATCTATATTAATGACATAAGTGACTTAGACTTAAAAGGTGAAATATCATTGTACGCTGACGACACATGCTTATTTTATTTTGGTGACAAAATTACAACTATAGTAAGTGATGCGCAAAACGATCTTAATCGTCTTGTGTTATTTTTCAATTCTAATTTGTTAACTTTAAACAGTTTAAAGACTAGTTACGTCATTTTCAGTGCCAAAAACAAAAAGATACCTTACTTTGAACCTTTGACTGTTAATAGTGTCCCACTAACGAAGCTTAACACCGAAAAATACCTTGGTCTTGTTTTGGATAGCCGTTTAAATTGGAAAATGCATATCGAAAAAGTTTATAAAAAAATATCAAATCTAATGTCTATTCTTCGCGGTAATATACGCTGTTTTTCAAAATCTGTTCGTTATATAATATACAATTCTTTAGTAAAGCCACATCTAGATTATCTAATAGAGTTATGGGGTTGCGCTGCTAAAAGTAACATAAAGCCTTTGCAAATTGCTCAGAACAAAATAATAAAATTATTATTCAATTTTCATTATCTAACTCCAACGGCAACAGTTTATAAAGAAACTCAATTAATGTCCTTGTTACAAATATACAAATACAATACGTGTTTACTCGTGCGAAAAATACTTCATAAAAATATTCACACAAAAATAACTTTTTTACAAAAATCACATTGTCGAAAGCGTTCTATGAGATATAGTAATGACATACAGTTATTATCCCCACGAACAAACTATGGTAAGAAAAATATATTATACGAAGGAGCTCAGTTATATAATAAACTACCAAAAGAAATCAAAAATACTAAAACATTTTTGTCCTTTAAAAATAAATTAAAGCGCCATATTTTAAGCGACTTTTCACAATTTTAATTTTTATGAAGCGACTGAAATGTCTATCAAACGCAATTTGCATAAGAATAGTAAACCATATGTAATAAGGTATTTGAACAGTTTTATATTAGATTTCTTCGTCGCATGTTATTATGTAGGTACCCACTTATATTTACCCACTCTTTAAATTTGCTTAGTACATCAAGTTTAATTTGTTATTAACTCCGTGCACTTCCTAGTATTAAGTTTATTTTGTATTTCTCTTGTAAGTGAATTGTATTCTTTTAGAGAAATAAATATCTAAAACCGTAAAACCGTAAAACATTATATCTCTGATATAATGTTTTCTATTAATAATCATATATTTAATCAATATAATAGAAAACATTATATCTGCAACGATATTTAATCGTGGCCTTGAGGGGCAAAAAGCTTATTTTTCATAATAATGATGACAGAAATATCATACAAATGGTAAAAGTATAAATATAATTCATCGACCATAGAGACCATAAAATACGACTGAGGTATGCAACATACGCATAACATCCATGCAAGAGAAGGCAAACTTGAAATAAAACCATAGGGTCTCATTTGATATAGATTAACACTGCTGACCAGCGTTTGTATGTTAACTGCCTTCATGTATGAGGCTCAAGCCCAACAGTGGGACGTCTATGCACTATAATGATGATGATCTACAACATATGTACATCCCAAAGTCAAAATTTTCTTTTTTAGATAGGTCAAAGGCTGACTGCATATATGGAGCCGTGGATGTCATTCCGACCTTACCGTGATGGGTTCAATTTCCATGCAGAACAATATTTCGTACGAACCAGAAATTATTGTTTTGACATTTCGTGTAGTTTAATATTCATTAATTGTATGACTTTAAAGTCAGACGCATTAAAAGAATTAATTTCTTAGTTCAGATGTTGTCCTTTAAAAAATAAAAATTATCTCGTGTGCAAATCAAACTCAACACAAATTAGTCCATTACTATTAAAAAAATAGAAATATTAAAGGTTTCGGAATAGATTTAACATCTTATTTATCAATTAATATATATTATTTATGAAATTGAACATTAAATTACTTTAGAAGGCGTATCTTTTTTATATTTTTATAAGAAAAACTCTGTATTAACCCTCATACTGGGTATCCATTTTTTATCTGATTAAGGCAGGAAGTTCTCAACCCATTTGTTGTGCTCAAACTCTATTTAGATAATGAAGTGTACACCTGTGTATTATAAATAATATTAAATCATCATTATCATACTATTTCGTTCTTATCCAAATTTATATGTCGGCCAGTCCCGATCAATCCTATTTAAAAGCAAAAAAAATCAACGAGCATGGTTTTGACTGAGTTTAAACCATAGTTTTTGATTTTCCTTATTACTTCTTTATATGGGAAAATACAATTAACTCTGACGACTAACTGATTCAAAAGCAGAAAACCATGATATAATTATATACATCTATTGTAGTACGTCTGATTAGCATGGAATTGTAAGTCAATTGCCCCACAAATTAAGACGTTTCCGTATGGGGACAGAGTGAGAATACAATCAACAACCCCCACTCTTACCCGTGGGTGTCGTAAAAGACGACTAAGGAATATAATATGTATTTTAAATAAAACTACTTTGCGGATTTTATCGCGTTTGTATTTGATTTTTGATTGCACGACGTTTCAAACACTTTACGGCATTAAATTTGTATCAAAATGTGGGTCAATATTTAATAACATATTTTCTGTATTAGGTAGATAATTATAAATTTTCTGTAATAACGATGACTTGTTGGATGTGAGACATCTTAGTCCGCTCGTGACCATGAAAGCTGCAAAGTGTTCGAAACGTCGGACAATCAAAAATCAAATACAAACGCCATAAAATCCGTTAAGTAGTTTTGTTTAAAATGTGTAATACTCGCGTAAACATCAGCAATCTTTAATATAATTAGTAGTTTACAGATCTGATCAGCGTGATGTAGTAGGTCGAATTCCCTCCTACAACGAAGAAGTCTTGAGCCTAACAGTGGGACGTATATGAGTTGAGATGAAAGAATAAACTAGACCAAGATGCATAAAATAAACTATTTTTGAAGTGAAGCTTCTTTGGGCGCATGAGGGTAAATTTTTTACGGATGAAACGCAATTTAGCGTCACGAAGATGTGCAGCGTTTTTGTCGAAGAAGAGGGAGAGAGTGATTGAGACCGATTGAGAGAGAATGAGAAAGGGCGACCATAGCACGAAGCACAGCCATGGGGCGAGAGTAGGGAGCAAGCGAGTGATAAAGATGGAGATATTTTTTATTTATTTTATTTATTTTATTGTAATAATTTTTTTAATACTGATAAAAACACATGGAACCAAAGAAGTTTCACTTCTAATAAGCGTACTTAGTACTCACGCTATTTTTACTGATTCACTAAAATCGAATGATTTCAAACGAAAATGCTTTCAAATAACTTTTTTTTAGATCTAGCTATAAACATAGTGATTGTTTGCGCTTCGTTATGATTCAGCATAACAAATTGATTGTATGATACTAACTAATTTATTGAACCGTTCATATGATAACCATGGCATTTGAAATTGCTTTGAAAAATTGTAATTATAGTTTTAATGAATTTGATTGGTATTACGGCGTTTTGAATTATAATTGTTTTAATTACTTACACTATATATTTATGGGCATTTTGGTAATTAAAATTAGATCTGATAACTTACTAGTTTTGGTAAAACTGTGTCATAGTAAATATTAATTATTTATTTATTATGTTCAAAGAAACATACAGTATTATGAGGTAATTTATAGGTAAAAAAATATAATAACGCTGTCAGCAATCAAGTTTCTAACATACATTAAGAAATTAATGAATAACAAGTTAATTTTTAAGGGAATGTTATATAAAACTAAACAATAGAAAAAAAAACTCTAAAATACAATTTATGCCGTTGTTTTTAAAAGTTTGAATCAGAAAGTATTCGAAAAATTGTTATAATTTTAACGAAATTTTAAATACTTTCAGATTTAAACTTTTAAAAAATAGCGGCATAACTTGAAATTTTAAGGAACTTATCTCACCCACTATTGAATGCGAGAAGCGATATGAAGAAAGATCCTTTTCCACGATGGGTGTGAAACTGGCTTAATCTAACCAAGAAAATATATATATATATATATATATATATATATATTATTTCTTAACTTCTCTGTAAGACATTCCGAGAAAGTTATATAACATTTATATTTTCTTGACCTAGGCTTTGGGTTAGGGACGTATTGCCGGACAGTTTTTTGTCACTACGAGACAGTAAATTTTATATTAGGTATATCATAAATTAATTTGTGTGGTGACGGAGTGAGAATACAATTCAACACTCCCTCTCTTTCCCGTGGATGTCGTAAAAGACGACTAAGGGATATAGTAAGCATACAACATCTATACAAAAGGAAGAAAACTCGAAATAAAACCCTATACCAACCTGTCTGACCAGCATGGTATAGTAAGGTTAATTTCGCTCCTATTGTGGAAGAGGTTCGCGCCCAACAGTGGGACGTATATGAGCTGAAATGATGATGAATGATAAATTAATTTGATATTTTATTTATATTCCGTTGCTTTTTTAAGGCAATAAATACATACTTACATAATATTTAATAAAGATAGTAAATTAATTAATTATGGGAAAAACTGTGAATATTAAAAACAAATACATTCAGAATCTTTGAGAGTTCTCCAGTTACTATTAAAGTTTATAGTACTATGAAATAGCTTATGAAATGCTAAAATTAAATCTAATAAACAAGGTAAATTATTGCCTGTGGTGATAGAGTAAGAAAACAAGGTATCCCCACCTTTGACATGGATAATCGTCAAAGACAAATAGAGACGCAGGCAGATGACATCATTGCAAAATACTAAAAACACAAAATAACCTTCTAAGGGTCAGGTCCAACTGTCTAAGGATGTTTGCGTGTGGTGGGTTTTAGTAATGCCTTTACTATCACCGAACCTCATTGCACGCACTTACACTCCCTTCAATTTTTTCGTGGTAGGCAGCAGCCTTGCTGTGCCCCTGGTATTGTAAAAGTCCATGAACGGCAGCAACACTTACCATCAGGTGTACTTTTTACACATCTGCCACCGTTAGCAATAAAAGAAAAACCTTTATCAACCCCTCACTTATATAAGTTGAACAATAATTTTCTTTTAAAACGAATCCCTGCGCTAAGGAAATGATCCAAACATTACGAAAGATTTTACAAATATGTAAATTAACGGACACAAATTACATCCAGATACAGAACAACAATTTGTGGGTCGCACAAAATGTTGTCCTGCGTGGGATTCGAACCCACGACACTGACACGGTAAGTCTATATCTTAACCACTACGCCATCTGTGCAATCGTTTAAAATTGGTTTTAATATCTGAGATATTTGCGTAAACGTTAAAAAGTATTACCCTATCGTTCGATTAAAATAAGGATCAATAATCGTAAATTATGAGTTAGTTAAAAGTATTTTAAGATCTTGACGGACTTTAAAATGTAGTTCTTCCCACATAGGAAGATTCGAAACAAAATTAATAAAACCTATCCCACATCCAACATAAACCATAAATATATCGTGTCGTCACAAATTACAGATTTAAAATAAGCCCAATCACGATCATTCATATTTATGTTTTATACAAAAATATAAAATTCCTTAAGAATAACTCGTTAAGTCCGTTGCATACTAAATGCGATGAGATGAATAATTATCATACGAGATGCATAATTTTTTTTATCTTAATATGTATTCTATAAATCTCTTTAATGGGTCTTAAATGATAAAAATGCAGATAATTACCTAACCAAAAATTTTAAATAGCTGCAGTACGAAGGAAGCATTCATTTTTTGCATGATGGAAAAAAATTTCGCATCACTGTATTCACGAAAAATAACCTATCCCCACCCTATCCACACCTAGTGTGTTATAAGAGATGACTAAATGACGTACAGAGATTAATTATTTCAAGATAAGTCCAACTCGAAATAAAATATTGTACCTATGCGTTGCTGAGATATTATTGAAATATTTACACTTTTTTTTTTAAATAAAACTACTGTACGTATTTTATCGCGTTTGTATTTGATTTTCGATTGCCCGACGTTTCGAACAGCAGCATTCATGATCACGGGCAGACTAAGATGTCTCACGTCCAATAAGTCATCGTTATTACAGTTTTATATAAAATTTATTAATTTTATTTTAAAAAAACGTGTAACACTCGCGTAAACATCAGAAATAATTATTTACTCTATTACGTGATTTTTCTTCTTCTTCTTTGTTTTCAGTCCTCCCATATTAGGAACGTGCATTATCCACAATGGTATTAACATCGATCATGTATGTAAAATAAATAAGAATTGCAGTTTATTTCGAGGTTTTCTAGTCTTGCAATGATATTACTTACTTAAACAAAGGGTTTTTTTACTTACTCTCTACTTACTACTTAGCTTAAACGACGTCTGCTGAAAATGAAACATAACTTATATAAGACCTATACGAGAGCAGCTAGTGCTGCTGACGATAATTTAAAAAACAGTATGGCCGTGCATTTCAATGTATTACTTTTTAAATTATTTATTAAGCAAGTCAATTTTACACATAATTTTAATATTTGTATCGATGTGAAACTGCAAATATACGTATAATCTCGACGACAATATAATAATTTGGTTCAATCGTGTTGATATAATGGTAAAGGCAGGATGGACATAATAATTATTCAATCGCTGCTTGTAAAACCATTGATTTTTAACTCGTGCGATTCCTATTGAGGTGATCAATTAATGAAGTATAATAACGAGTGTCTAATGATGAAACGAGAAGATTGACAATTGAACTCTTGTATTATTAGCGTTTTTAGTCTTTAAAAGTAAATATTTGATTCAATCTACTACTTATTTGTTATTGGTTAACATATTACAAATAACAAAAGTTTTTGAATACTTAATAGCGTACAATTCGTCTCTCTTCCAGTGTAGTACAAGCTTTACGTCGGAGCGCTCCAGTCCGCATTTAGACGATGCTTATAAATTTTAAATATTACGATAGGGCATTAAGATTTGAATAAACATGTCGCGTTGTGGCACGTGACGTCACGGAGCTGACATTATTGTCGCGCACAACACTGAGATGTACTTCAAGAGAAGTGGAACTGCATCAGACTAATTTGAGTGGTAACGTTACTATATAAATATTACTATTATAGCGAGCTATACAAACAAATATTTAAGAACTAGCTGCTACCCGCGATTTCGTCCGCATGGAATAGTTACTTTGGGCTAACGCTAACTTTAACCCGCTAATTTGTTTACGTAGATGGTGAAAATATTTTTAAATAATACGATTCTGTCATATATGGTGATTTTTGCGAAATTAACCGTTTACGTCGCGCCTGCAGCGGCGGCACTCACAAAGAAAACATGATTTCAGATTCGGACCAGTAGTAGAGATTAGCGCGTTCAAACAAACCAACTCTTCAACTTTATATATTAGTATAGAGTATAAATAAGCAAAGCTTTTTGGATAGGGAATGAAGATTAAAAATAGGCGAGAAAAGCTAACACATTAATAGGTACATACATCCGATGTGGTAACGAGTTATGACTAAGTTACCTCGTGGGAGTCGTAAAAACTGAATGAGGGTCAATAGGATAGTAGATAATGGTACTTATCTGTGAAACTTATACCAGCAAATATCCCCAACTCGCCTGCCAAACGTGGTGATTAACAAATTATCCCTCTTTGTAGAGAGACCTTTGTCCAACAGTGCATGTCTAATAGGATGAAGACAATAATGATAGTACTACTACCGCCTGTAATCGAATCTAAAATAGTAATTAAGATAATTTATTTGAAGTCTACGTTATTATATCAAGGAATTATCCAGAAAATTGAAAGCAGCAGTTTTCTAGAAATGTATAAAATCAAATCCGTTCACTATCCTGCTTGCCAATCATGGAGATTATGACATTTAACTATTTTGGGAATACAGTACATTCGACAGTCAATTATCGAGAATGAATGGAATTAAAACTGGGATTTTACAAACTAATAACCTAAAAGTACGAAACCTTTAAAAACCTTAAAGCGGTAGAAATGAATTGAAAAATCAGTAGAGATCACAAAATATTTTAATACTGCCATGTATCTGGATATCTTAGGCAGAAGCCAGACAAAAGCGGGCATCTTGTGGTATAGCACAGCGAAGATTTATTCCGACGATATCATTGAATACGGTGCGCGTGTGTGCGAATACGCTCGTGTGAACAGCGCTTATATCGCAATAAGATAGGGCTGTTAGCTTCAATTCATTTTTAAATAATATTTTTTAATATTTTAGTTCTTAATTGCCTATGGTGATAAACGAGTAAACATTATACCTGATAATAAATGATACTGTTGTTTTTGGATCTTAGCAATAATAAGGTTACAACACCGCGTGGTTATAAAATAAGAATACAATTCACCTCTCCCTAACTTGCCTGTGGATGTTGTAAAAGACGACTAAAGAATATCATACGCATATAACTTCTATGAAAGAGCAGAAAACGCGAAATAAAACTTTATATAAATCTGTCTGACCAACATGGTATAGTAAAGTCAATTTCCCTCCTATTATGGAGGAGGCTCGAGCCCAGCAGTAGGACGTATATAAGCTGCAATGATGATGAAGTTTTATTAACATTTTGTCAAGAATTTCGTCTAGCTGCTCAGAATTTGGAAGGTGCCAGGTGGAGGTAATTAACGTGCATGAAATACCAAATTATAAAATGGCAGAATATGGTAAGATTGAGGATTACTGGAATAGAGATAATTTGATTTACAGAAAAGTGAAAAGTCTCGGAGTCAACATAGACTTTTCTCACATTTTTTTGCGTCATAATCAGAGGCATTGTTATCGTAATTTTAGTCAGGAGTTGGAATAATAACGATAAAATAGAATTAATGACGTATGCTTTTATTAGTATATATGTTAGTAGTTATATATTTAGTTAGTCACTAACTAGGTAAACAATTGTTTTTATATCATTTATACCCGTAATAGAAACCATATACACTTTTATTATAAATGTATAAAGTTAATCCAAGGGAGGAAAAAAAGAAAATTGGCATTTTCTATTCTTTCTCCGTCATCTTTCCAATTGTTACTAAATTATAATGACATAAAATCAGAATACGTCAGCCCTATAATCATAAGAAAAGTAAGCGATAGTGCACACAAGCGAATACGACCGCGGGCGCGACCACAAATCGCACGCGACAGCCAACAGGTAGCAGGTCGCACGCATTGTTTCCTGGAACCAAAACTACGAGACGCTATCGAAACGATTGATATACGATCAGACCGCGGAATGTTTTAGTAAATGCACCAGCTTTCCGTTTTAACCTCTGAATATCTAATAGGACCCGATTTAGAATAATTTATGACCAACTACCGAGACAAAAACAGAACATTATGGGACCGGCACGGGTCAGCGTTTGGCCGTCCGAATGTCTGAAAGATTTCGTAAGAATCGTTCGCGAGACCATTTATCTGTCAACCGGTGTGCGCTGCGCAACGATGACGTATCTGCATTTTGTAAGTGAACGCGAGCTAGTTTATCGGCAACCTGTCCAAGGAGTATCGACGAGAAATACGTTCGCTACATAGGCATTAACAACGGCCTAGTAACCATACAAAATCATAATAGCCGGTAAGGAAACCACGATTGAGAACGATCATTAATTACAGGCACCTAACAAGCGGCGAGCGGGGAAAGGCGACGTCGACGATTTATCCGCGAGATCGACTCGTTACTTAGATCAGTCGGGGCGCGCGACGATAGATGGCGTGGTGCGGTGCGGACGCATATCAGATGCACGACCGGCGCGACCAACGCCGCCGTGCGCTATCGACCGATTTACGGACTGTACCAGTGCGATCATATTAGAAGATTTGGCTATCCAACTAGCGTTTAGAATGTCAATTCGAGATTGATAAACACCTACAGAGCCTTTGTAGATTCCCCTTTAAGGAAACAGAGAAACAATTTAACTTTGAACAAGATAACGTAGCTTTGAGCAATATTTAAATTTGTATGCCTTATCATCATCATCAGCTCATATATGTCCCACTACTGGGCTCGAGCTTCCTCCACAATAGGAGAGAAATTAAGCTATTAAAACCACGCTAAGCCGTCTGCTTAGCGTGGTTTTGGTTAGTATAGGGTTATATTTCGAGTTTTCCTTCTCTTGCATAGACTTTATCTGCGTATTGTAATCCTTTAGTCATCTTTTACGACGTTTATAGCCAAAAAATGGGGTGGTAAATTGTATTCTTACTCCTTCACTAGACGGAATAAATATTTTAAATTAAATCCAACAAAAAAAGCATCTTTTTAAAATAAAATAACTTCCCTTCCATACGCACCTTTCTGTGACACGCGCGGTCGCGTTGTCGCGCGCTCACTGTCCCCTTAATTAGGCGGCTACCCGAGATGGAATTCATTAGAACTGCTAATTAAATAAAAGGACATGATTTGCCGATTAAGGTAGACGAAAGTGAATGGAGGCACAACTATAAACATGATTAATTAAGAAAATGCAACAGGTTTAAAACAGTAAGTAATGCTCGTTCTAATTAAGCATAAATCGCGTGCGATCTATTTCTATCGTAGTTGTCATGTAGCTAACAGGCTATTATCAGTACGTATATTTATCAAAGTTACATTGTTGAGAGGTTTTATTGGAACCGTAAAATCAACAGTGGTTGTATACAAATAAAATAACAATATAACTGCGAATTTAAAAGTTTTACGTCTAGTGACGGAGTAAGAAAACAATTCACCACTCCCTATCTTGCCCGTGGATATCGTAAAATACGACTATTGGATATAATATGTATATAACATCATTGCAAGAGAAAAAAAACTGGCAAGAAAACCCTTTACTAATATGTTTGACCAGCATGATATAGCAGGTCAAATTCCCTCTCCCATTGTAGAGGAGGCCCGTGCCCAACAGTGGGACGTATGCGGGCTGCGATGATGATGGTGAATTTAAAAGTAAAACTATAAAAAACAATTAGCAATCTTCAATAAGAATTTTTATCACTGTAACGAAACTATAAATTGAAAGATTTAGATGGCAAAATTTTAAGGTTCCTTGGTAATTTCTTACCTCACATAATATAATAGGTATATTTCAGTATCATGAAAATTTAATAAACTGCGACGTATACCCAGTGAATAAACAGATAAAATCTCCGTATTTTTTCAATTCACAACCCCGTCGTGTCGTAAAGGTAGTATTGTAAAAACCAACTAAGGCACTTGATAAGCAGATAATATCAATGCAAGAGAAGGAAAATTCGATATAAAATTTTATCCCATCGTCTGACCAGCTCGATATGACAAGGTAGATTTACCTCCCTTTGTGGAAGAGGCCCGAGTCCCAAAGTGGTACTTATATACAAGAGTATATAAGTACCTACCACTTTGGCACTCGGGCCTCTCAGAAAATGATAATGATAAGATGGAACGAGTAATTATGTTTAAACATCAAATTTAAAAGCCTCATTAAATACTAGGAGATATAGGTTAAAATAAATTTTTTAGGTTAATATTAGTATCATATTTCAAAAACATCCTCAGAATAATTAACCTTAATAAGATAGAATCCGAAATACAGAAATTCGCAGAAGAACTGGTGTAACCGAGATAGGTTCTCGAGTGGTGACCACGTATCGCACGACGCAGTGTAGGACGCCCCAACTAGGTGGACCGACGTTCTAGTGAAAGTTGCTGAGCGTCGTTGGATGCAGGCGGCACAGGACCGCACTCTGTGCGTCACATGAGGGAAGCCTACGTCTAATAGTGAACGCCGATAGGCTGAAATGATGATGAAGAAATGATGAAGGTCCTTAATGCTATTATTTTTTTTTATTTGCACCTTGCATTAACATTACCGACCCAAATTAGGCCAGGATGGTGAAATATGCACACAATTTTTAAGTCGATCATAATCAAAATCACTTTCATCTAAAATATATTTTAAAATTTTACCTTTTCGTATTTCTCTGAGGTAACAATTCTTTAACATCTATCATATCAAAAACCTTCATTGCAGTTCGATCAAAGATGATTGATAGCCCGTGTAGGTAGATAGATTGCTGGATGCACGACGTCGCGAGAAAATTGCATCAATTCTACACTTACTTGCAAAAGGTACAATATTTATTGCTTTATTTATACTAGAATTTTATTACAAATATTGTAAAGGCATTTTTAAAGAATCATCTTCGTTATTTTTACGACTTTAGTGAATGCTTGAATCCAGAATAACACCAAGACGCTTGTAGCTATACCATACCTACTTTAAAATGATAGAGAAATTCTGTATGTAATATTGAACTAAGAATACCTACTATAGTCACTTGTCGTATTTTTTCGTGAATATCATAAAGATCGAATAAGGAAAGCAAGACACTGTAAGCTTACTTACTGTAAGCCCTACACCTACAAGTAACCCTGCTCCGGTGGTCGGCCCAACGACCAAGGCGACGTGCGTCGTGGGTGGGTTGCGGGTGTGCGTGCTTACGCCCCTCTGTCGCCCCGGACGGAGTGGTGCGAGGAGCGCGCCGACCGCAACCCAACCCCAAAAAAAAAAATAAAAAAAAGGCTTTACACCAATTAATCTTCATCATCTAATGCTGTTTATATTTCACTATTGGGCTCGAGCTTCCTCTACAATGAGAGAGACATTTACCTACCTACTACAACACTTTGGTCAGATGGGCTGTTATAGGGTTTTATTTCTGTGACATATTATCTGCATATTATAATATCTTAGTCGTCTTATACGACACCCACGGGCAAGAAAGAGAATGGTGAATTGTATTTTAACTTGGTAATACTACACAGAAAAATTAATCTGGTCATAATGATATAGTAGGTATATACATAGAGAATAATAATAAGTAGTAAGGAAACTATAAACGAGACATGAAAATTTCTATGAATTAAGTTCCAAGTATTTAATCACCAATATGTGAAGAGTGCCAACACAACTAATGATTTCTGATGTTTACGCGAGCACTACACATTGTTAATAAAACTACGCGTTTGTATTTGATTTGTGATTGCCCGACGTTTCGAACACTTTACAGCATTCATGGCCACGGGCGGACTAAGATGTCTGACGTCCAAACAAGTCAACGTTATTACAGATTTTTATAATTATCTACACGCTACAGTAAATTCCGTGTGATGACGGAGTAAGAATACAATTCACCACCCCCTATCTTACCCGTGGGTGATCGTACGAGACGACTAAGGGATATAAAACGCATATAACATCTATGTGAGAGAAGGAAAACTCGAAATAAAACCCTATACCAACACGTCTGACCAGCGTGGTATAGTAGGTCAATTACCCTTCCATTATGGAGGAGGCCCGAGCCCAACAGTGGGACGTATATGGGCTGAGATGATGATGATGATGACAGTAAATTAGTTATTACGTTTTGACCAAAACTTAATAATTTATTTTATTAGTCCGCCCTTGACCATGAATGCTGTGAAGTATTTAAAATGTTGGACAATCACAAATCAAATGCGAACGCGATAAAAGCCGTAAAAGTAGTTTTATTTACAACAGTTGAATAACCTGGATATAGGATACATTTAGTATTTTCCGTTCCATTATCGGTATTTGATTCTTTTATATCAATAGTTCCAAACAGTGAGACCTTTGTATATAACATAAGTAGAAAAAGTAGTGGTTGATTCAAGTTTTTCGTGTGGTGACGGAGTAAGAATACAATTCGGCACCCTTTGCCCACGGGTGTCGTAAAAGATGACTAAGGGATTACAATATACCTGACGCTGCCGACCATCGCTAGGGAGATGCTCGGCAGAATCGGGAACTGGGACGCGGTCGCATCCTTCTGCGAGGCAGTTATCTCGCAGAAGGAGGCGGCGGGTCGCGAACGCGAGGAGCACAGCCTCGACGAAGCGACCCGTCATCAGCGACTGGGGCGGCGCAGGCGGGATTACCTGCGTGCAATGCCGCCCTAGCCGAGGCCGCGGGTGACGTGACCGGGGATTAGTTCGTCACCCGCCGAGAGGCCGACCGCGTGAGGAAAGACCGACGTCCTCCCCGAGGGGGGGACGTCGGTCGATGGGAGGGTACCCCGGGTAGTGGGTATTCCGTCGGGCCGACCACTGATGACAAGTAACCCTGCTCCAGTGGTCGGCCCAACGACGAAGGTGACGTGGTGTTCGGGTGGGTTGCGGGAGTTGCGTGCTTTAAGCCCCTCTGTCGCCCCGGACGGAGAGGTGCGGAGGCGCGCCGACCGCAGACCACCCCAAAAAAAAAAAAAAAGGGATTACAATATGCATATAACATCTATGCAAGAGAAGGAATTCAAAATAAAAGCCTTTACTATAGTTGGACAATTTGCCTTCTATTGTGGCAGAAGCTCGAGCCCAAGTGGGACGTATACGAGCTGAGATGATTATGGTGATTAAAATTTACAATACCCTTCAGTTGTTGGAGTCCAGCAACTGATCATTATAGTTCAACACTGATACAGGGACGAGTTAATGAATAAATCATTTAAAAATTCGTACATGGTATCGTCAACGTTAAGGATAAATTGGACATGTCGGCGATTTTCAAGGGCACATGCATATATTATCTTTGAAACCTTATACTAAAGCCGATTTTTATCAGAAAACATTAATTAACGCCCGGTGATCAAAGTTACGATTTGCACAAATCAACTTTTTTATTACACGAACTCTTAAGTTCAGGGTGTGTTAACTTATCAATACCATTATGAATATTAATATTATTTAAGTGTTCTAAACACTTAGCATTCTGTTAATCGAATTTATAATGACATACATACATTTATATAACGAGAATTAAACGCATAATTAACTAAAAACCCACACACGAAGCCCGTTCAAAAATTCATTCCACACCCGATACCTCGCATATCCATATAATAAATTTCAAAATGCTATGATAATTACATGCCCGTTCGCTTTCCCTTATGAATAAGTAAGCCTTGTCACGTAAAGTGACGTTTGTCACGTGACGCGCGTCACGCGTCTCGATCGACGCGTCACGCTGTGACAGCGCCGCGTCGAGCATCGTTTGCGTATGACGTGACAGGCGATCGTGTGCGACAGGCTTTAGAATATACCAGGTATTAACATAATTTTGAATATTCGTATGTCTTTGCTGCCAGATTAATTAAGAATTCACGGTATTTTAACTGCACTTTATTTTCTGTGTAGTGACGGAGTAAAAATAGAATAAAAGACGACTAAGAGATAAAATACGCATACAATATCCATGTAAGAGAAGGCAAACTACAAACAAAATCCTTTACCAGCTAGTAGTTTTAGGTGGGGACCGGATATTGTGAGAAAATTTTAAGGAAATCCAAAAAAAGCAACTGATAATAATTAATTGCTACCTATATATTCTATGACCGGATATTGTGAGAAAATTTTAAAATCCAAAAAAAAAACAACTAATAATAATTGCTACCTATTTATTCTATGGTATCAAATAAATTTCTGAATTATAACACACAAGACTTAAAATTAATGTGAGAAACTGCACGGACGGTCTTAAGTTAGGTTTTTATAGTTTGGTTCTCGAGAAGAACAGCAAATTCGAAGAAACTTGGTATTACTATACATTCCAATTCGACCTTTCGCAGTTCGCCTTTTGCCAACCTATATTCTATAACAACCTGATTGACTAGCACGGTAAGCCAATTTCTCTCTCCTATTGTGAGGAGGCTGGGACCCGGCAATGGGACCTATATGAACTGAGATGACCCATGGTAATCCCTGAGCTGGTTATGATCTGAGTCCCATAGATGTAATGGGGGACGATGGTAACATAGTCTTATCTCTCTCTCTCTCTCTCATCACTATCCGGGTATGAATTCTAGAACTAAATTTATTTTAACTTAGGTAGGTACACTTACCACGAGTATGAACAATCAGCACATCACGTTCTCTGGGAGTGCGATCTCTGGCGAAACGAGCGTAACCTTATGTTAAACAGTTTGCAAGTCACCTGTGGGGTAGTATACTATACGGACCTTGTAGCAACTCGAGGATATTTCCGTGCGTTCATGCGTTTCTGCCATACCTACTGTAGCAATCAATCTTAACGCTCACATATAGGCCTTTTGTTTTCCTGTCTCCCGCTTTGCCTACCAGGGAAGTGGAATCTCTCTTTCCAACTCCTCCTCTTTAATCTTTTCTAATTAAATTTGTTGCGGGTCCCAAGACAATTAAAATCATATCCCGAGACTGCCTGAGGGTCAAACCTCAGTGTCATTTACGGAGACCATTGTGGATCCTGGCTTACAGGAGTTACAATGGTGGGAATGTTTGGTGGGATTAGTCCTAAGAAAAAAAAAGGTAGACCCGGAGTGATGGATGGTAAGTTTAATAACACATGTACTAAAAATATTAAAGTTGCAGTTAAGTTTAAAATATATAGCTTACATATTATCATTTTGCACAATATCTAAGTTTATTTCACTTAACCCAAGTCGCTTGGTCGACAGTCTGTATATTAACATAGAAGATTATCATACGAATATCTTGGCGACTTATCAACTGCTTGCAGAAGATTACACTTCAAAGTTATTCACACCGTAGAATGCAACCATTTACTGAAGACTACTTCCATATTTCTTATTTTTAAACCATCTTTGTTTAGTTCATATGCTTAAAAAACATGGCTGTTGGTCTCAAACCTAATTCTTCAAATTTTTAATAACTTTTCCCATGTATTAAGCATGTCAATGTCATATACTTATAATTCATAGTTCAATTTTTATATGGTAATAAATAATGACAATAAAGTCCAAATAAATAGTTTTCTGTGTTGCCACAGGATAAGATTACATTTGTCGTCACCCTTAGTTTATCCATGGCAGTCGTAAAAAATACCTAAAGATATCACCAAGATTGTGGACAGCTAGTATCTACTTGCATACTTATAATATCTCATTGCGATCCACGACCGCTTGACAAGTGCGGCGCTTTCTATGTGGGAGACCTAGGCAAAACCTAGAAAACAATGATGATGAATGATGAAATAAATAGGTGACACAATCATCATCATCATCACCGCAGCCCAAATACGTCCCACTGTTGGGCTAGGGTCTCTTGCACAATGGGAGGGAATTTAACCTACTATACCATGTTGGGCAGACATGTTAGTATAAGGTTTCATTTTTTTATTTATTTATTTATTTAAATAGGAACATCAAATTAATTAAATTAAAATTATACAATTTCGGCATACATTTATATCTATTTGCTAGATTAGGTTTAGCTCTGGACTCCACACTAGGAAACCCTGTGTCGCGGAGGCCAGTCCATTCCCAAATAATTATATAGTATGTATTTAAATATATGCATGCATTCTTGAGTATATCCGTGCATGTATGCATATGTGCATGTGTAATCATGTACATGTTAAACAAATTCCGCATTTTCATATGTACCTATGAGTATGAGCGTGCATGTATACTTGTGTGAGTATGTGTATCTGTTCATACGTTTGTATCTATGTGTGTGTGTGTTTGTGTGTGTGTGTGTGTGTTTGTGTGTGCGCGCGCGTGTGAGTATGTGTGTATATGTGTGTGTGTGCGTGTGTATGGCGCGTGGGCCTGTCCGTGTGTATATGTGTACGTGTACATGTATGTGCTTGTGGGTGTGCGTTTTGTTAGTATGATTGTGTGTTAATACGAGGTACGATTTACAACCCAGTCAGCATTAAATTTTCAATTTCCCGATAGTCTTTGGATTCTAGCCATTTATAAACAGCGGATTTACAGCAACTATAAGTAGTATTTATTACATTTTTATCAGATTTATAAAATTTGTTGTAGAGAAATGGCCCCAAAAATGTATAAGATCTATACGCAAATGAAGTATGAATCCTTGGCCCATCCCATTTTAGACTTCTATATGAGACTCGTGCCTCTTCTTTAGCTTTCTTGTGAAATCGCAGTACTATTGAGCATATAAATAATTGTCTTACGCGAAGATGATTACAATCAGTGTACAATGCAACAGTAGAATAGCGCCAGGGTTTTTTATACGCTATTTTTAAGATTGACCTCTGTGCTCGTTCTAATTTAAGAAGGCAAGTTTTATTTGCAGCTCCCCAAACTCCAATACAGTAATTTATAATCGTCTGACATAAACTCAAATATACTATTCGCATTATATACTATTGCCTTGTTTTCCTTCTCTTGCACAGATGTTATGTGCATGTTATATACTATAGTCGTCTTTTACGACATCCACTGGTAAGATAGGGAGTGACGAATTGTATTCTTATTCTGTCACCATACGTAAATTATCATACGGTTACAGAAACGTGATGCAAATGTATTTAGAAAATTAATGACCATCGTACAGCAAGATGAATGAGTAAAAATCTAAATTGTGCCAGAAACATAGCAATTAAAAATCTATATAATGTGTCGCCAGACTTTTGATTCACCTATTTAACTCACCTGACCACTCGTTCCGCAATTATTTGACTCACCTCAATGGGTGAGTCAAATAGCCGCGGGACGAATGTACCTTTTAAAAGGTGAAGAAATCGTAAGGCAACTTCATCTGCCTCATTCTGCCTTATTATCAATTTAAATCTGCTTGATTAGGACCTTAGCCTGGTAGGACTGCACTGTCGACGGTCGTCTATTTACAGCCGCGGGCTGGTCCGTCTGGAGGAAACACTCTCTCAAAAAATCAACATCTGAACAGTAACAATTTGTTGGGTACTGCACAGAGAGCAAGCGAGCTGGATGCCCAACTTTCTGATGGTGTTTGCTTGTGTCGGGTTTGGTGATACCTTTGGTATTACCGAACCTAGTTGCACGCATTCACAATCTCTCACTTTCTTCATGGTGGACAGTGGCCTGTTAGAAGTCCATGAACGGCAGTTTCATTTGCTATCAGGTATATTGTTTGCTGGTTTGCCATCAACAGCAATAAAAAAGAAAGAAGACCATCATAATTATTACTGCTGAGCTCGAGCTTCCTCCATAACAGAAAAGAAATTTGTCACACTATACCACTTTTTTTTTATGGGTGGGCTATGATAAGCGCACGGAAAGACGGCGCGCGGGCCCATAACCCACCCGTATCCACGTCACCTCGTTGTTGGGCCGACTACCGGAGCAGGGTGACTTGTCGTCAGTGGTCAGCCCGACGGAATACCCTTTCGGGTACCCGCACCTCTCGACGTCCTGCGACGTCGGTCGCCGTCGCGCGGTCAGCCTCTCTGCGGGTGACGGACTAAATTCCCCGGTCTGATCACCCGCGGCCTCGGCTAGGGTAGACGTGTTAATATAGGATTTCATTTCGAGTTTATTTATGCAAAAATAAACACAAAACAAGAGTTTCTCTAAAATAATACATTGGTAATTCTTCAGATATGGTAGGACCACACTGTCGACAGTTATCTGTCTACAGCCGCGGGCCGGTCCGTCCGGGGCAGTACCATGCTCTCGCAGAAAATCGACGTCTGAGTAGTAGCAATTTGTTACTGCACTTCGTTCGGTGAGCGAGAGAGCCGGAAGCCCAACTTTCTGAGGGTGATTGCGTGTGGAGGGTTTTGGTGGTGCCCTTGGTATCACTGAGCATCAATGCACGCATTCACACTCCCTTCGCTTTCTTCGCGGTAGGCAACGGCCTTGTAAAGGTCCATGAGCAGCAGCAACACTTACCATCAGGTGTACTGTTTGCTCGTTTGCCACCGTTTGCAATAAAAAAAAAAAAATAAAAAAAAAGTTTGTATTAACCAATATTATTATTGCCTGCCTTATATCGTTTAATAGAATTTTATAACGTTTTCAAACACTGCTAGGCAAGATAAAAATCAATCAAATTAAACTAACAACGCCATCTAGTGATCGTGTATAGAATTATTATAGTTTTAATTGCATTCCAATCAAACATAAGACCACGACGCACGACAAACCGACAACCATTGAGGAAGAGTTTATTGAGTGGCAACCACGTATGTAGTAGACCACGGAGTGTAGGAAACTAGGGGGACCGAGGGCCTGGTAAATGTTGCTTAGTGTCTTTAGATGCAGGCGGCACGGGGCCGCCCTATGTGTGAAAACATGAGGGAAGCATACATCGAGAATTGGACGGCGATAGGTTTGATGATGATGATTATTATTAGCTCCAATTTAACGCTCTTCTAACCAATATATATTTCAATTAAAATTTATTTAATTATAGCGTAACATGATTATTTGCTAAACCAAACTATAAGCGGTCCGCGATAACGATCTAACAACTGACTTTAAACCGATATATAGCCACAGCAATCGACAAGGTTTAGATTGAAATACGTTCACCAAATACGTAAGTATCCAAACAACTAATATTATAAGAAAATCAATAAAATATTCAACGAATTAGACGAGTCGTCAGCTATTTAAAATACGTGACCGGGTCATTGGAGCGCTAAAGATATACCGTAGAGTGATTTCAAACGTCACGGACAGTTACTATTAAAAGGTTTCGCTAATTTGATGGCCCATCTTAAATCAGAGTACGTTATTTTCCTAATATTCCCACTGTTGGACTCGGATCTCCTCCATTATGAGGCCATTTTAACCTACTATACCATGCTGGTCAAACGTATTGGTATAGGGTTTCATTTCGAGTTTTCTTTCTCTTTTATCGATGTTATCTGAATATCTATTAATGCCATAATTTTTAAAATTGGTAAAATTGCCGTCGTTTTATCTGCGTGGTACTCGTTCCCGTTAGAATACCGGGATAAAATATAGCTTAGATAAGTTGCTAACAATGCAGCTTCTCACAAGTGAAAGTCGTCAAAGTTCCTTAGTTGTCTTTTACGACACCCGCGGGTAAGAGAGGGGGTGGTGAATTGTATTCTTACTCAGCCACTATACGGATAATCTTAATATACTTTATCTATAAATATAAATATTGATTTCTCATCTTTACGCGAATACAGTCTTAGTATTACGGAAGGACTGAATCAATCATTCCTCGAACAATGAAGCTGCAAAATGTTTAAAAGGACGGATAATTAAAAACGAAATACAAACGTGATAAAATCCGTAAAAATAGTGTTATTTCAATGTGAATATTTTAAATTTACGCTTAGTGATGAGTGGAATTCAAAGAAGGCGATGTTACCAGGCATTTTTACTGCGAGATTTGTAAAAACTAGCTGTACAAATGGGGTAGCAGTTCTCGCCTGAAACATCTACTGGGTTCATCAGACAAGCGTGTTAATAAAACATTGTGCCTTTTCGTAGGGACGCCTAGATCCAATAGTGGACGTCTGATAGGCTGATGATGATTATGACAGTACTATTATCCCCGGGAATCGACTCCAACACGTTAAGGTTATTAATTGTAAGTCTACGCTACAAAATCAAAGAGGCATTAGTTAATGAACAGTTCCTTAATTCGGTCAAGGAATAATGAAATCTGCATTGCGCTAAAGTAATAAATCGCGCTTTGTCTTCACACTCTTAATTTAAGAGCCCTATATTCAATACTTGAATAAAATAAAGATTCATTCGTCAATATTCAACCTTTTTGCTCGACTACGGAAAAGGAAGGTTATGTTTTTGACGTTGTATATATCTATGTGTAAATGTTCATCTGTTCCCTCATAGCATCTAAACTACTAATCATAATTTGACAAATGAGCTATCGATTGGAGGGTTTTAATAAGCCGCCCTTCCGTGTGGTGACGGAGTAAGAATATAATTCACCACTCCCTATCTTACCCGTGGGTGATCGTACGAGACGACTAAGGGATATAAAACACATATAACATCTATGCGAGAGAAGAAAAACTCGAAATAAAACCCTATACCAACACGTCTGACCAGCATGGTATACTAGGTCAATTACCCTTCCTTTATGGAGGAGGCCCAAGCCCAACAGTGGGACGTATATGGGCTGAGATGATGATGATTTATTCGCTGGTTATTGACGTCTTAAAATCCTAGATGGTGCCTTGTCAAATGTCACAATATGGCCGATGAATATTTGTTCTTCTTCTAAATGCATCAATGGGTATCAAAATAAAGGTCTTGTTATGCTGATTTCAAATATGTTTGCGTTACATATAGGTAATACGTTTGTATTAATTAACGCCGAAAAAATGTGTAAATTAAAAAATTTGTTAAAAATATACTTTTTTAGTAAATTTTTAGTCGCGTTGTAGCGTAGTCGGGTTTTAGTTTTTTTACATTTTTATTCATTGCTGGACGTTTCCTCCTCCACAGAATGCTACATAGCGCCGTAATATTTTTATCGGGGTTATTGCCATAATCCCAATAACCACCAGTGGTAATAATACCAAGAGTGGTTCTTGGCAAAAGGATGGGTGATCGCAGTACGGTATTATATGTTTTCCATATGAGCTGTGATAACTTTAGGGATCCTTCAGTAAATTGTCACGACTTCTATAGACAAATAAGAGTTGATAACTACTTTATTTTTATTTCTTCACCATAAGATAACGATTACAAGTAAATGAAGCAAAAACACCTATATATTCGTATAAGCAAAGGTGAAACGAAGTTTATTAAACAAAAAAATCTTCTTTTCAATCTATACCAGCGACCAATCTTCACCAGATGAGAGAAAATTAGCTGGACGGATTTGAACTGATCAGAAATCAAGTTTACTTTTGTATTATTACACCACTATACGCATCTTTGCCAAACATAGGCCTAAACTCTATGCTATTAAAGCTTTCTCAACAAAATCTCACTAAAACTTTAATACAACTCCGGATCTATGGACCAACACTTACAGGCCTAAATTACTGGACCTGATTGCGTGATAATTTTCATCAAAAACTTATTTAATTCTAAATGTCATCAACGAAACGTAATCTTTTCAGCAAAGAACACACACAACGCCCCAGGTTTATCTGTATTATTAGTCTGGCGAGCGAAATTATGACGACTGCAAAACATCTATCCTTTTCTCACTCACAGTAAAATGCGAGTTTCGGTCTCGTTCCTTCTCCAGCATGCAAGTCTTGCAGTGATTTCTTGTGACGATCGCCGAGGGAAAACGGACGGATGTTTATAAGGCCTTCGAGGAGTGAGTTTGGTATTTAGTTCGGTTTATCTTCACTTTTATACGTCCGGAAGGAGTTCAGTATGGATTATAAAAGAATCTGATTTAAAAGTTCATATTTGTACAAAATCCGCCAATATATTTATTTTTATTATATTTAGCATACCTATCTGTTGTACATTGTTTTCAGTTCGATGATTGAATAAAAATACAATTCTCGTCAAAAGACGATTAAGGGATATTAAATTCATTTAACATATATGCAAGAGAAGAAAATCTAAATAAAATCCTATACCAACACGTCTGACCAGCATAGTATATAGTAGGTCAGTCCTCTGCTATTTTGCAGAAAACTCTAACTCTGCAGTGGGTCATATTTTAAATACATAAAACATTATAAAAAATGGGTAGTATCGTTAAGTAAAAATTAGCTGATAATTTAGAGAAATTTTGTATTATAATTGTAAAGATTTTAGATACGTAACGTCGAAAAACGTTTCATATCATGATGAGAATGGACATGAAAATTGGAATGGACATGAAAATTACCCTACTTCCAAGGTAACTTAAAGGATGAAGGGGTTGGAAGCTATTTCCAATATACATTGGTGAGAATGCTTTTTTGGACCAATCTATGCTATGGTCACACCCCACTCGATCCATCCATCGAGGGAACAGACGGCGCTCGACTGGATTATTATGCCTATAATAATCTCTCTTTACTATAAAGCTTGATCCAGAAAAACAATACTGTTTCCAAAATATGAGAAAATTCCTGACAAAGAGTCTTAGCCTCAAATACAATTCAACTGTCGGCTAAGCCAATATTGCTTATCATACAATCATTGTTGAATGAACATATGCTAACTCTGAGCGTCTCATAAACTAAAATAACAAGCTAACATAATCTTGTGCTTGACAAATAACCGGCGGTCTGCCCACACGCCCGCGACTGCGATTTGTCGCTGCGATCGTTCGTTTTATCAAGCGCAGATTAAAATCCGTCCCACTATCGCCACTGAGTAATAATCCAATTTGCCACAGTTTACTTATACGAATAATTGACATGTCAACTTCGAATAGAAAATATTCAGTTTGAGTATATATTGTTACGTCATTATTAACCCCCGATGCTAAAAGAGGGGTGTCATAAGTTTAACGTCGATGTGTGTCTGTCTGTGATATGATAGCTCTCAAACGGATGGACCGATTTCGATGCGGTTTTTTCAATTAAAAGCCAGTTTCCTTGCGGTTGTTCTAGCTATGGTTAATATCGATCTAGTAGTGTAAGGGTATCAGCTCTTTTCCAAAATTATGTAACGACGTGTAATTACTTGATTATGTATTTCACGCGTGCCAGTATAATCGCTAAATGACAATTAATTGATAATTCCTGTTAAAGAGAACGTAATATATTTATTTATTATTTTAGTTTGTGTCGAGGGTTAATCAAAATTTTCAGTGTTACTTATATTCAAACTGTAAAGCTGTAATTATTGCCTATGGGTATTTTCCACAATTTTCCGTGTGGTGACGGAGTAATAATATAGTTCACCACTCCCTATCTTGCCCATGGATGTCGTAAAAACTAAGGGATATAATATACACATAACATCTGTGCAAGAGAAGGAAATCTGGAAATGGAACCCTATACCAACATGTCTGACCAGCATGGTATAATAGGTCTATTTTCCTAATAGGGACTACTCCCTACTGTGTCTACACACAAGCTCAGCAGTGGGACGGGTACCAGTTGGGACCATGACGATTCTCTACAATTATATGAATCTATACCATGCTGATCAGATGGACTGATATAGAATTTATTTCAAGTTTTCGCTCTCTTACCGTAATGTTACCTGCTGTCTTCAGTCACATTTTAAGACACTCGAAAAAAAGGTGGAAAATATTATATTTTAGTTATCAAATGAACAATTATTTTCCTCAACAATCCTTTTTATCTTATTGTAGGGAAGAAAGTGAGGCAGAGGTATGACATATTTAAATTTTATTATGAAGCCTCTTTACTAGGTGATAAGTCTATTATTATAGGGCACGCTGCCAGATTACATCCATCCTTCCATCCAATGAACTGCCTATTGACATCCAACATCATACGTAGAGAAGGGGATAAGACTATTATTTATCTGGCTCAGAAGTCAGATTGTAGACGCGCTTATTCGTTCGGTAACAGAATAAGAATACAATTCATCACCTCCTGTCTTACCCGTGGGTCAAAGACGACTAAAGACTTAAAAAAGTATACAGTTATATTTAATAGAAGGTAAACTTGAAATTAAACTCTATAGCAACACATCTGATAAGCATTTATAGTAGGTCAATTTCTCTCCTATAGTGGAGGAGGCTTGAGTCCAACGTTTGGACCAAGCTGAAGTGAGTGACAAGCGAAATAATTGTTAAAAATCGAATCCACATTACTTATCATAGAAGGTAATATTTATCGAGTCATAAGTAGACCAATAACATTACTAAATCTAAGATGTATCATTTTTAAGAGAGTGACATCATTTTGAATAGCTTTTTTTTACTGTAATTTATATTCGTAGACCACATTTATACATTTGCATTTCTGTAATTAATTGATAAATTTTATAGCTGATGATCTAATGATGAGAAGTTTTGACTCATTCTTAAAATTCTGTTAATTAATTTAAAATGTTCCTTTTTTGTCGTATGGTGATGGAATAAGACAATGCAACACTCCCTATGTCGCTCATGGATGTCGTAAAATACGACTGAGAGATATAATATGCATAACATCTATGCTAGAAAAGGAAAATTCAAAAAAAAAAAAATCCCAACTTATAAGGTCAATTTCACACCTATTGTGGTGTAGGCTCAAGCCCAGCAGTGGGACTTATAAGAAACGAAATGATGATGACGATATGGTTTTTTATATTTTATCGATGTTGGTGAAAGATGATTCAGAGACACACTTAAAGGTAGGTCGGCAAGTTATTATTAGACTATTTGCATATTTGCAATTGACTTAACTTCTTTTGAATACTTAAATCACTAAAAAAAGCCAAATTATACTCACACACTTCTTAGTAAGTAAAGTATAACTTAATAGACGTTGTGTTGACTATATACCTTATCGTCATTCATCATCATTTCAGCTCATACACGTCCCCATGTTGAGCTCGAGCCCCCTCCACAATAGGAAGAAAGTTGATCTACTGTACCACGCGGGTGAGACCTGTATATGTCTGTTAGTCCTTTCGTGTTTTCCTTCTCTTGCATAGATTTTATATACATATTCAATCCCTTAGTCGTATTTTACGACACTCACGGGCAAGAGGATGGTGAATTGTAATCTTACTCTGTCGCTATATGGAAAAAGCTACGATGTATTTTTTCGAAATCTTGAATAAATAATACATTTTAGTACAAGTACTATAATACAAGAAAACAGCAGTAAGCTATCTTTAGCGCAAGGTGACATAGGACCACGTTCTATGAATATCGCTATATTGTATATTTTCTTGTTTTTATTTCTTTATTATATATTTTAAATCTTAATCTTTTTAATTAATCTTTTTAATTTTAACTTCCTTTGATCAAAGATTAAAAAAAACTAGAAGATAGTGTCACACAACTACCTAGTAAACATTAGTGAAATTAGTGATTAGTAGTGCAGCGAGTGCTATCTTTGAAGAACACAAGAACAAAGTGTTTTCTATTATTACTAGAGACTATAAGAAAAGTGTCAATGGACACATTCTTACTCTATAGATCTTAGCAAATTAAGTTAGATTTAAATTACTTATTAGCCTCATGGCTAGATTGTGATTATTATGAGACAACTGTTAAGTTATATCATAACTAAAAAAAAAAATTATATTTTCAATCGTTTTTAGTATTCGAAAAAAAGAATTGTAGAGATTCAGTCTACTGTTATAAACTGCGTGCAATGGTCTTTCAAAGATTTTACTGACAAGAAATCTAAAGATACTTTTCCTGTTTTGAAAATTTAAATCGGGATTTCAATAGCTGCATTTTTAAAGTACTAATCAAATATACAAGATTTATTACTCCGATAAAGTTATTGTCCAGTCAAAGGACAAAATATTCATGCTGCTAGAACAAATAAAATAGGCAATGACACATATTCTTAAGCTGTCGCTACACATATGTCTACGCTCGTTGCTTCTTAAACCACTATGCCTTTTGCACAGTTATACGCTCATTATACACGCAAATAATGGAGTATACACACTACTTGGCAGCGAGAGGGGCTGGACACCCGTGATTTGTGGTTACTTGTGATAGCGGCGACCTCTGGCGGTGACGCGCCAATTGTCTCCATCTTGGACGGCGGTAGGTGGTACAAGTTATAAATGAAAAGCGAATCAAATGTGTCATACACAATTTGGGTACTAATATAAATTTGAATCTGGGTTCTTTTTATTCTGTATTTGAAAGGAAGATTGACCTATTATACCACACCGAAAGTTACAAGTTGAAATAGAATTTAATTTGCCGCGTAGTGACGAAGAAAGAATACAAATCACCACTCCCTATCTAGCCCGTGGATGTCGTATAAGACGACCAAGGGTTATAATACGCATATAACATCTATGCAAGGGAAGGAAAACTCAAAATAATGCCAACCTGTCTAACCAGCATGGTATAGTAAGGTCAATTTCCCTCCTATTGTGGAGGAGGCTCGAGCCTAACAGTGGGACGTATATGAGCTGAAATGATGATGATGAAATGATTGAATTTAATTTTCATTTTTCCTAATCTTATAATAATATTATCTCTTTATATCTTTCAGTTGTGTTATTCCTTTTTTTACACGAAAATGAGTGAACGGAGAGAATATATCTCGTTTGCCTAGCTTTATTATGTAATTTTATAAAAATATAATTATATATGCAAACAGAACGCTGATGGCGATGTTCTATTGCCACTGTATTTATTTTCGGTTGATGAGCAATGATCGTTTATATGGCTTTTAACTAGCATTCAGATAAATTCTCAGATGGTTAAATACATTCGTATACATAAAATATTAAAACATAATTTTGAACACATTCCTTGCTAAAGTTGACAATAGAGATATACTAAAATGATACAGGTACTACCAGTTTTTATATTTTCATAAGCTAAATTGAAAATTTTGAATACGGGGGTTATTACATACAAAATATTTCACCAACATCGGTGCAGCCGTTTAAGAGTTCAGTGAGATACTTGTGTACACAAGAAATATATATATGTACTAGCTTTTGCCCGCGGCTTTGCCCGCGTAAAAATTTACTTGCATATTGAACTATTATCGCAAAGAATATTATCGGCATAAAGAGTATTACATTTCTTAATTTAAGAAATACTCTATCTACATGTCAATTTTCATCCAAATCTGCGCAACAGTTTAAGCGTGATTGAGTAACAAACATCCAAATATCTTCACAAACTTTCACATTTGAATATTACTTCCAGCCTTGTAGTTCAGATTGCCGTGCAAATACGATGATAAATATGCCTTTCTTTAGTCTCTGATAACGTACTTTTCCATTGGTGAAAAAAAAATTATATCAATCAAACACCCGCAGTTTCATTCAAGTAGAAATTCCCATGCCAATACCGAGATAAAAAATGCCTATGTTACTCTCGCTGATATTATAAATTTACACACATACCAAAAAAAAAAAAAATAATATAAATCCCAGAAATATCAGAGATATAAAATGCCTATGTTACTCGCTGACAACATAGGTAGCTTTCCACTGGTGAAAGAATTTTAAAAATTGCTCGACATCCCCCGGTATAGTTCTCGTTTCTGGGCAAATACCGGGATGAAAATAGCCTTTCACTGATAATATAGCTTTTCATTAGTGAATTAATTTTTAAAACCATTAAATTCCCGTGATTTCACCGACATTGTACCCGATCCCGTAGGAATATCGGGATAAAAATAGCTTAAGTATGTTACTTGCTTAAAAATAGCTTTCCATTAGTGAAATAATTTTAAAATCGACTTAACTCAGCCACACCGGGATAAAATATAACCTGGGATAAAATATAGTCTAAGTTATTCCTTATGTACGACTGGTAGACCTGATGGTAAAATATAATCAATATCGGTCCAGCCATTTTGAAGATTACCTGTAACGAATAGACAGACAGACAAAAAAATTTGGACCGTATTGTGTGAGCATAAATAAAACCTATTATTTTGATAGACAAACAGACGCTTCCAATTTATTTATTTGTAGAGATAGAAAATTGTAATAATATCTTGATTGTAACTTACTGTCTGGTAGCTGCTAGAAATATTACCACGCTTTCATTGTTCGTGGGTGTCGCAAAATACTACTAAGACAAAGATTTACATCGACCTGGACCGGTGATGCCGTCTGGCCAACAATGTCGTGCGCCAGGTCATAAAATATTGCTAGAACCTTTGCAATATATCTACGATGGCAGAAGAGTGCCTACATATCGCGTCGATCCAAAGTAATTAGGATAAGAGCAAGATAATGATGATATATCATTGGCTGGGTGTCTTCGACTATATGTGTTTTATCCTTTTGGAGCAGCCCAAAATTGTTTCTTAGTGAGTGCTTACCCCAAATAACCGATTGGTATACAAAATTTCACATTCTTAGGCCCGGTATCTTTGGCTATACACTTTCACCCTGTTAGGGGTTTAATTTCCAAAAATTCTTTGTTAGAGCTCGTTTATCCTTGCCAAAAATTGTTTCATAGTGCTTGGTAAGTGAGCACTAAGAAAATCTGGGGGTAATCCAAGAAAGCCGACCGTGTACTAAAATGATCCTTCCTAGGCTCAGTGATTTCGGTTAAACACTTTTCACCCCCTTAGGGCTAAAATTGCAAAAATCTCTCTTTCCCCAAGAAAGGAAACTTTATAAAAAATTCCATGTTTCTAGGCCTAATGATTTCGGCTATATATTTTGCACCCCTTTAGGAGTTGATTTTAATAAAATAATTTTTTAAAGCTCACTTACAACAAAAGAAAGAGAATTGCATAGAAAGTTTTACGTTCCTAGCTCCAAGAGTTTCGTCTATACGCTTTTCACCCACTTAAGGGGGTGATTATCCAAAAATCCTTTGCTAGTGCTCGTGTACCTCAAGAAATAAGACGACGTAAAAAGAAAATACTTTCCCTTATTTCAACCCCTTAAACCCATTTTTTCGCAATAAAAAGTAGCCTATATCCTTTTTCAAGCTTTAGTCCATCTCTGTACCAAATTTCATCAAAATCGGTTTAGACGCGAAATACTATATGTTTTTCACCCCCTTAAGGGGGTGAATTTCCAAAAATCCTTTGCTAGTGCTCGTGCACCCCAAGAAATACGATGGTGTAAAAAAATACGTTTCTAGGCCCAGTGGTTTCGGCTGTATGCTTTTTGGTATTTTAGGGGTTGAATTTCATCCCCATGTAAATGAAATTTCCAAAACGCTTGAACAAATATTTATTTATTTATTATTAGGTGTCTTAATACAAAGATTCGTGGTTCTATCATCGAAAATAACGAATTTCCATACAAAATGTCATCCCCTATTTCTACCCCTTATACCCATTTTTTCGCGATAAAAAGTAGCCTATGTCCTTTCTCAAGCTTTAGTCCATCTCTGTACCAAATTTCATCAAAATCGGTCCAGTGGTTTAGACGTGAAAGCGTAGCAGACAGACAGACAGACAGACAGACAGACAGACAGAGTTACTTTCGCATTTATAATATTAGTAAGGACTAGCAACCCGCCCTCGCTTCGCTTCGGTTATAGTCGTTTTACCCGCGTAGTTCCCGTTCCCGTGGGAATACCGGGAAAAAATATAGCCTAGTTTACGCCCTGATATTATAGCTTTCCATTGGTGAAAGAATCTTTGAAATCGGTCCAGCCGTTTTGAAGATTACCCGGAACAAACAGACAGACAAACAGATAGACAGACAGACAAAAAATTTTTAATCGCTATTTTAGGCATAGGTGTCGTGGAAATAACCATGTGAGCATGAAAATAGCCTATTATTTTGACTTTACAAACAGACACTCCAATTTTATTTATTGGTATAGATGTATTAATAATTATATATACTTGTTTAGTTCTCTATATATTGTATAAGTACATGTTATATTACGCGATATCGTTAACCACTTTGTATTGCACCTGCCTTGGATTATATCTGCTCAACCCTACGTCGACTGGTAGAGAATGCCGAAAGCATTAATGCCGCCTGTACCTTTGTTGGTGCAAAAGTTATAAATAAATAAAATATTGAACTGAAAAAATAATGTGGCAATGAGTAATCGCTGAATCTTATAAATTAAACCGTAATCCTGTGTCATTCACAGAGGCTTGTGTAAATGCTTCTTGATACCATGAGGCCTCGCAGTATACAGGCAGACATATACATAAATCAATTTATATCGCATTTATTAAAATATTAATGTTGTATCTGTTTTAGTAGAACCTTAATGAGGTACGTTTGACACTTATGTTATGGAAACTTTTAAGATATTTAAATTTTATATTGAATTTTAAATTTATTAGCAAATAACAGCGGTTTGTCTGGTGGAATTATCGCTCCCGTGGGAATACTGAGATAAAATATAACCTATGTTACTCGCTTATAATTTAGCTCTATTTATTACTCTATTTTTTCTATTTATTATTTCCGTGTGGTGACGGAGTAAGAATACAATTCACCACCCCCTATCTTACCCGTGGGTGATCGTACGAGACGACTAAGGGATATAAAACGCATATAACATCTATGCGAGAGAAGGAATACTTGAAATAAAACCCTATACCAACACGTCTGACCAGCGTGGTATAGTAGGTCAATTAC
This sequence comes from Lymantria dispar, assembly GCA_032191425.1. Lineage (NCBI taxonomy): Eukaryota > Metazoa > Arthropoda > Insecta > Lepidoptera > Erebidae > Lymantria > Lymantria dispar. The sequence continues at coordinate 2,010,957 of CM063444.1, read as the reverse complement.
CCTTCCATTATGGAGGAGGCCCGAGCCCAACAGTGGGACATATATGGGCTGAGATGATGATGATGAATATTATAGTTTTTTAAAATCGATTTAGATATAAGAAGTAACTTAGGTTTTATTTTATCTCGGTATTCGTACGGAAACGGGAACTATGCAGGCAGGCGACTGAAACCGAAGCGAAGCATGGGCGCGTTGCTAGTATACAATAAGAGTTGAAATTAGGCAGGCGTCCGGTCATAAAACTATTACAAAACTTGCAAAATGTATGAAGAATACATAGTGAGTCGACCTCGACTAATTGTGATATGAGCAAGATGATGATGATGATGAGTTGAATAATCTATATATTAATTCTTAAAAACTTGTGGTACAACGTTTTTTTTTTTTTTTTGGAAAGGTTAAAGATGTTAAGAAAACTACGCGGATGGACAAGTATGAAATTTGGCACGAGTTACGATAGCTCAGTTGAGAAGTTGTCCAGTTTCCTTTTACGGGTGACGTGACCGGGGAATTAGTCCGTCACCCGCCGAGAGGCCGACTGCGTGAGGAAAGACCGAGATGACTAAAAATTGATTAAATAATATAGAAATACATTAAATTAATAAATAAAGACATGAGACACACTCATCATCATCTTGCTCTTATCCCAATTACTTGGGGTCGACGCAATATGTCATCTGTTTTGACATATTGCAAAAAGTTTCGGCAATGACTTTTATGACCGGCCGCCTGCCTGACGTCAACCCTCCATGGGAATGTAATCGTTGACCCAAATGGTACCAGATGGAGTTGGTCCGGGTCAATCTAGGGCTCTTAGTCGTCTTTTACGACACCCACGAGCAAAGCAAGGGTTGGTAGTATTCGAAGCCGCTACCACACAGCAATGAGACAAAGACATGAGGCACACTACTGTTCTACTATGCAATCGACACACATACATATATACACTTTTGTTTATGATTAAAGTCTCTACTCGAACTAAATGTCAAACAAACGTAATTACGATGACAATGTCTAATAGATATTTGTAGTTATATATTAATTAATATCTGGTTGACCCAGCTTCGCTCGGTTATATTTTTGTTGTATTTTTGTCGAATTTATTTAGATATATATTAATAACAAATAAAAATTAAATAATGAAAAAAATATCAAAAATTACAAAAAGAGAATAATAACAACACCTAGATTCGATCCCACGCTGTTTCAATGTCAAAACAAAACAAAAACAAAACTGGACAATTTCCCAACTGAGCTATCGCCACTCTTGACGTTGACGGCGAAATTTGAATCCATAGTTTGAAGATATAAGATTAGTGAAATATAGCTTATTCAATATACATACATATATACTTATACATAATTAAAAAGAATATTGTGTAGCAGATTAAAAAATTTAAATGAATTATGGTCGAATTTCAACTACTCAGTATAAATATAAATTTACAATCCGGCGTCCGTATATCAAACGTATATAAAACGTATATAAAATATAACAATAAATTAATATACATCCCAATAATGCGTCTGCCACAACTAAATACTATGTGATGTGACATTATGGTGGCCGATAAGGTTGACGTTATGACGTTATGCGGCTCGCTTATCTCTGACGGCCAGTTGTGACACTGTCGATCGCATTCGACCATGTGTTATGTTTTGTATTTCAACTCAATTGTATCGAGCTTCATATTTTTATAATTCGTTTTAACTATCATTATTTTGATGTCGTCCATGTGTCGAAGAAGTAAGAATAAAGTCCCAGTCCTTGCCCATGGATGTCGTAAAAATGGCTACGAGATTTAATGTGCAGATAACATCTATGCATGAAAAAAAAATCCGTATAGTTAAGGAGTAAATATAGAATTAACCACCCCCTCTCTTTGTAAATGTTGTGAATATCGTAAATGCGACTAAGGGATACTAGTAACATCGATGGCAAAAGAAGGAAAGCTCGATATAAAATCCTATAACATTTCCGAACAGCTTGGAATAGTAGGTCAATTTCTCTCCCATTGTGGAGGAAGCCTGAACCTAACAGTGGAACTTATACAGACTGAGATAATAAGATAATGACAAGAAGAAACATTCGATATAAAATCCCTATACCAATCCGTCTGGTAATTTTGGAGGAGGTTCTAGTCCAGCGGAGGGACGTATATGAACTAGAATAATGATGATTATATTCTAAGCACAAATATCTGATATAAGACAAATAAGTTAGTTGAAGTCAAAATTATCATCATTCAGAATTTTATCTCCATTGTTATACTTGAGGGAACAAATGAGGGAAAACTGTCGTAATTGACAGGCTTGGTGAGTGATATATATATGTTTTCTGGGATAGAAGTTATGCCCACTCTCCTGGTGAGACCGTCAGCAGATTTTTACAAATTCTACGGTCCAATAAGTGATGGGGATTATTGTATTTTTTATTTTATGACACATGTAGATGTAGGGTTTTATTACGTCGTTCTTTTTCTATGTTATGTAATTTGTTTGTAGTACCCACGGCAAACGAAGGGGTTGTGACTATTATTCTTTGTAATTTATCACCACAACCATAATTTACGTATTAATGAGTCGTCCATTTCATTAAAAGGCGTTTCAAATAACATTACAGTATAAATTTACGAATACATAATATTATAAAAAATTCACAAAACTAATTAATTTAACTCGAAATTCCAAATATAACATAAAACACACATTTTAAAAACATATTCAAAAAGAAATCTAGGTTAATATAACCATTAGCGCTGTTTCAAATTATAAACTTGTAAAATCAGAAATTAATTTAATATGATGGCGCCTAACGCCCACATACGGCATGTCGATCGCTCGTCACTAAACCTACGTCCCATATTTACGTATAATATAAAACTTCTATTAAGCAATTCGGATTTCCCATTTCACCTTCGACCCGAAATAACAAAAACTATTTTTACTACTAACCGACATTTCTATATAAAATATTGACTCAACTAATAATATAAAAAAACGTTACGTGTGCTCTATAATTTGCTATAAAAACTATATAAATATACAAATATAAGTTTTTGTCAACGGTTATTATTAAATATATATATGTATAATATCATTAAAACATAAAGTTTACGATTATAACGACATAACTCAAAATTCTTTCATTACAAAACTGTCATAATAGGCGATGAATTCTCGACTATATTACATTATAAAATTTCAAAGCATAAAAACTTGTTTGGTCAAGAGAAATCATAACGACAATCGGTGTAATGGGCGCCATATAAATATGTATAGCTTTCGGGTTGGGTCACATTCTTAGCGACTAAATTATTATCGATATTAAAGAAATAATAGATTATATTGTATCAAACGACGCAGTCGCAAATTTATACACTCGATGCTGTTTTAGTAAAATCGCGAGTTGTTAAAAAAATATCCGCTACTAGCAAAGCACTTTTCAAGTGATATTAGTAAGAGGGGCTCCACCAAACGAGCCACTGAAAATTATTAAAAGAGGTAAAAATAGCTTGCTTGAAAGTCAAAGAGGCAACATCATTTGCTTTTTCTTTTAAAAACAACACCCTGCACTTAAGAAGCAATTTTTTTTACAAAGATATCTTGCACTAAGGAGATTAATCCTTTTATTTTGGGAAACTTTACAAACATATAATTAACGGATACAAATTACATCTACACTCAGAACAACAATTTATGAATCGCACAAAGTATTGTCCTGCGTGGGATTCAAACCTACGATATTGGAAGGCTAGGTGGGTATCTTAACCACTACGTCATCTGTGCAGTCAAATCGTTGTTTGAGTAAGTTATAACTGCGATACCTAACCCACCCGCCAAGGAAGGTGATAATGGCATTTACTCCCCAAGCGAGGATTTTGACAAGCAGTGCATATAGATATGCTAGTAAATGATTTCTGAATATGGCCTATACCCAATAATAAAATGTATATAGAATGAGTAGCATCGGATTTTATTAAGTTTTAGATTTTTTACATAGATACGAAATTTTTTTAGGCAAGAAAGAAACGTGATATGTTAAGGCACGCAATTTTTTTTCTACTATAAAAATAAAGACTGTTGTTAACGGATACTACAATAAATCGCTGTGACTAACGCCATACACGATCAATGAAGAGGCGTTTGTTTTCAACAGTGTGAATATAAACGCTTGTAATATGGCTTCTGTCACGTGGGCACGTGGGCGAATGCACTGAACGATATTAAGAAATAACAACAAAAGTTTTTTATGCTTTTGTCATTCATCTATTCTTGTAATATAGTATTTGTAATTCTTTTGTACGTGGTTTGGTTGGTTTCTTCCTTCTAAACAGCTGGACCGATTATGATGAAAATTATTGTGTATTCAAACAGATGGATCATTAGAATCAGGAGATGGCACTGCGATCGATTTAAGAGTATTTTTTTTTAGGTTTATACAGAACACCGTTTTGTGAGATAGTATTAGTAGTTAGTAGCTAGTACTAATTATCAGGGTATTAATTTTTACCAATACAAATATTATTTTTTAGTAATGTAAGTTGAATCATTGGTGTGATGACCGCGTATGAATACAATTCACCACCCCCTCTTTTGCCCGTGAGTATCGTAAAATACTTTCTAAGGAATATAATATGCATATGGCATCTGTGCAAGAGAAGGAAAAATAGAAATGAAACCCTATACCAATACGTCTGACCAGTGTGGTATAGTAAGTCAATTTCCCGCCCATAGTGGGGGAGGCTCACTTTTTTATGTATGTGGTTTTGTATAAAATAAAAAAAAAATGGTATAGACAAAGAAGTAAACGCTAAAAATAATTAAAAACTTAGATACCAGACATGAAACCAATTACCTGATCAATCTACAGTATTGATTAGACCAATAAATGAAATAGTGGGTCTTAGTATAATCTAAATAAATATATTAATAGTATTTATACATATATTTGGCAGTAAAAATGTTTCAGAAACGTTGCAGCCATTTCAGGGATTTATCTGCAAAAATAATATTTATTACAAAAATTGTTGGTAATGTTTGTGCACTTAAAAAAAATATATATTATTCATAATTATACTCCTCTAAGATTCAAGTAGGCCTATCTCAACATGTTTTTGTATAGATACATACATTGGGTTTATTCAGCAAACTTACCTGTAAACAAAAAAACACGATTAAAAAGTAATACTACGGTAACACTGTTTCGTTTTTCTATTGTAAGTAGCTGACCCAACAGACGCTGTTCTGTTTAAATTAAAAAAAAAGAAATTCTCTTTGTAATCGATTCCAGCGCCATCTAGCGGATGCAAATATTAATTTAAACCATTCTCGAACCCACTTGAAGACACAAAAAAATCATCAAAATTGGTCCAGCCGTTTAGAAGGAATTCAATTACAAACACACGAACAGAAGATTTATATATATATAAAGATTACAACTTCCATTGTAATATCGTATAGTATAGGATCCCGCTATACAATGACCTTCACCGAGATGCTTATTTAATGAAACTTATTTTTTATGTAATTTAATATGTCAATAAATATATTGCATATGGGTTGCCTAACAAATTTTAGTCCAGAGTATGATTAATTAATAATTAAAAAAAATCATTTTTTTTTTAACATTGCACCGGTTTGATTATTAGACAAATTCTATACCAATCGAAAGTATGAAGCCCATAGAATATGCAAACGTTAGATTGCCTATTCTTTTCCGGTCATAACTCTCGGGTAGCCAGGTATAAACAGATAAATCGATACTAGCATTTTGCACCGGTCTGATCGTTGTTTGCATATTCTATGGGCTTCATATTTTCGATTGGTATAGAATTTGTCTAATAATCAAACCGGTGCAATGTACAAAAAAAGAAAAAAAAAATATTAATGAATCATACGCTGGACTAAAATTTGTTAGGCAACCCATATGCAATATATTTATTGACATATTAAATTACATAAAAAATAAGTTTCATCAAGTAAGCATCTCGGTGAAGGTCGTTGTATAACGGGATCTTAGACCAGTAGGTTTTAACAGCAAACCTTTAAACTAAAAACCAGCAAAATACTTTTGGATAAAAATGCAAAAGTATATTTGGGTTTGCTGTTAACAAATTGTCAATAGCAACCGGCTTTCCGAAGAAACATAAGTACCTAGATACAACACTTTTAGTAGTCAATTAACTTTTTGCATCGATTCTTCGTACGTATATTTTCATTTACCTTTTGATAGTACAATCTAAGTACCCACTAAAACGCAGACAAAACGGTCCAAAAAATGTTTAAACAAAACCAAACATCAGAGGCAGACAACCCTTTGTGGCGTACACCCTTAATCTCACCCTAATTCAAGTAAAAAAACCTGATTCAATCCTCTACCTTCAAAGGTAGAGACGTGTTAAAACCTTACCGGCCTTTAATTAAAGCCTAGAGGGGAGTAGGGTGGCGGAAACGGCGCAGCGGCCATTTCACTCCGCCTGTCCACTTCCGCTACCTAACGTATGGACGAAGGTACTTCATTTCGGACTGACGGTATAGGAAAAAGAAAATCGCAGTCGTCTCGGGATTCAGAAACAATAGAGACAACATTGTATTTAAAACTTTTTGTATTTTTTAAAATATTTATATTGAATTAATACTATAAGTAATTTATGCGAACAACGGTAAATGCCTATAGTGAAGAAGATTATAGGTATTATTATTGAAGATCCAGTTATAATGACAAAAATATGAATATTTTTTATCAATCAAATTATTGAGGCTTTATGGATATATGTAATAAACGTCTATAAAACAAAGTCAGATGCAAATCAATTATATGTTACTCTATAAGCCGCAAAAAAGGCTAAGTGGAAATCCAACTTAAGGAACCTTACGAAATACTAATATTCTCAACCATCTATTGGCTTATCGACCTCCGATCTTGGAATGCCATAATCATCGCGCCTAGCAAGTGTTTTGGTGATTGTATTGAGTTTTATAAGCTTCCTAGGAGAATGCTGATTGGTAAACATTCATTTGAAGATTCCTCAGTCGTTTTTTACGACTCCGACGGAAAAGTAAACCAAAAAAGGGTCTTAAAATGTCACAGCATTATACTATTATATTTTCTGTACAGTCCCTAAGACCTAAAATCTGAGAAAAACCAAACTATTTTTAAAATTTAATTAAGGAGGAAAATTAATGCTAATGAAACCTCTCCATTCCTTTCTGAAAAATAAAAATCCGATCATACGATAGCAGCAGACGTTTAATAGAATAACATAACTTGTAAATTTGAAATAGCTGAACAGAAATGTTGCAAGTCGAGATTTACAAACGGATGCAGCGATACGTAATTTTTCAATTATTCTACTCTATATATTTTTGTGTTCACTTTACTTTGTAGTCTGTAATGAAGTGAAAAGAATAATTGCAACTTGAAGCGATTCTATTATTTATGATATCAATGTATCCCCGTGTGATATTCACGGCGTATGGGTCATCATCATCATCTTGCTGTTATCCCAATTACTTGGGGTCGACGCAATATGTCATCTGTTTTGACATATTGCAAAAAGTTTCGGCAATGACTTTTATGACCGGCCGCCTACCTGACGTCAACCCTCCTTGGGAATGTAATCGTTGACCCAAATGTTACCAGATGGAGTTGGTCCGGGTCAATCTAGGAGTATGGGTATTTTTAATAAAGTCCTCAATAACAACATTACTGTTTCGGCCTAGTGATCAGGGCCACTTTCCTAGGAAATTCGTACCACTAAGTGGAATCGCCCACTCGCCTGCCAAGCGTACCGATAATGACTTTGTCGCCAGTTCGTGGGGAGGCCCATATCCAACAGTATATATGGATAAGCTGATAGATTTAAATAATTATTAATATGAAATATTAGCTGTCTAGCGCTTCAGACGTTTAGCACGTACACTAGATAAATAAGTTATTTTTCTGTTTTGCGATCCATACATTATTCTGAATGAAGAATACTTTATTTATATTTCTGTAAGCTGATAGGTTCTCAATTCGTATATGTCATGAGCAAAACGACAGTGCAATTAACCAACTGTGGCAAATGATCCAGAGGTATTTAAATATAGTTTTAAATCGAAATTTCTTTCTCATACCTGCCTACCTCTGTTAATCGTCCCTTACTACGCTCGTGAGAAATAAAGATTTTTGAAATGAATATTTATAGTTCAAAGTATTTTTTTTTTATTGCAAACGGTGGCAAACGAGCAGACAGTACACCTGATGGTAAGTGTTGCTGCCGCTCATAGAACTTTACAAGGCCGCTGCATACCACGAAGAAAGTGAAGGGAGTGTGAATGCGTGCATTGAGGCTCGGTGATACCAAAACCCTCCACACGCAAACACCCTCAGAAAGTTGGGCTTCCGGCTCTCTCACTCACCGAACGAAGCGCAGTAACAAATTGCTACTACTCAGACGTCGATTTTCTGCGAGAGCGTGGTACTACCCTGGACGGACCGGCCCGCGGCTGTAGACAGATAACTGTCGACAGTATCAAAATATTAAATGATTACTTTCTGGTTTTTTTTTATTTAGGTAAATTTAAGAAAATGGTGTATAGATTAAAATTTAAGAAAAATGTGTATTAGCAACACCCGTATAATTAAAGAAGTTACAGTACTCGGCGATAAATATTGCACGTCGGGTTTGGGAAGAGTCAATCGGTTACTTTTGATTTTGTAGAGCGTTGTCTCTGTCGCACACTACTTGCATGATGTTCGTCAAATCGTGAGTCGTTCTCTAAGAGCAAAAGAGCGTAGCTGCGTCAAATATACATAGGATTGTTAAAACTAAGACTTGCGTATATTCATTTCATTTAATAATTGGAATAGAATAGTCATTTTTAGTAGGCGCAATTGGTTGATTCAGTTAAGATTAAAACAAAGCTCTATCTCAACGCTTCACGCGTTCAAAAAAAGGTGTATTTTATTTAATAATAAAATATCAGGACCAGTAATGTTGTATACAGTCGAAACAGGACCGCACTTTATGGCGAACCATGAAGGAGGTCTAGATTCAGCAGTGGACGGCGATAGGCTGAAGCATCAATTTTTTTTTTTATTTATTTAAGACAACACCCTGCACTAAGGAAATAATCCTTGTATTGCGGGGGACTTTACAAAAATATAATTAACGGACACAAATTACATCCAGACTCAGAACAACAATTTGTGGATCGTACAAAGTGTTGTCCCGCGTGGGATTCGAACTCCCGACACTGGTGCTGTAGGTCGCTATCTTAACCACTACGCCATCTGTGCAGTCAAAATTTTACAATTGTTTGTATTAGATATTAGAGTGATACTGCTTCGTGCGACAGGCACAATGCTCTATGAATCCGAAATTAGTCGATTGTCTCTTTGCAAAGCAATATTTATCGCCGGGTACTGTATAAGCTTCTGAAATTATTAGCTGAGACATATTCTATACCTTTCTTTTAAAATGATAGCTACTGTGTTTCGTGCAAACTCAGATTAGTTTCGAGATTTCGAAGACTGACGTTACTTTTATGCATTAATCTTTCGATCTAATTGGTAATCATCATCATCATCGCAGCCCACATACGTCCCACTGTTGAGCTCGGGCCTCCTCCACAATGGGAGAGAATTTGACCTACTATACCATGCTGGTCAGACATGTTGATATAGGGTTTTATTTCGAGTTTTCCTTCTCTTGCACAGATTTTACGTGCTATTTACAAGTAGTATGTACTTCAAATTATTGTCTTATTATGTCACGATACCTGGATAATACCCAAACAAATAATGCATAAAAAGCAAACTTCATATGTACAGAACTACTTACAATAGTCTAATAAATTTCACCGACTAATCGCATTCGCGACAAATCGCACCTACATCAACACCAAGACATGTAGGTGGTCTTGTGTTACGTTTTTTATCTCTTTTCGCCTCCTTGAATTGTTAATGTGTCCGAACGGGACACTTTTTATTGGGTCTGCGCTAATGAATTGATTTTAACTTTGAATCTGTAGTGACTGAGTATTGGTTCGTTTTAATTTATACCGGCCAGATACCGGGTACATACTGATCGATTTTATCGATAAATGTATAAAGTTAACGACAAAAATCGATTTGAATTACTGAAATTTAACATATAATATACTTTTAGGCTTATTATAAAAACTTCATTTATAGTAAAAAATTAGTTTTTTAGCAATTCGCCAAATCTGGGTTTACGTTTGGTAACCAAAGCATAACTCGCATTATCATGTTTACGGAAGATAGTCAAGCTTTCTATCAAATGGTTTCCTTACTAGTATCAGAGGCAAAAAAAAAACAGTCATTGTCATAGAATAATGCTATTCAGCCAAAGCTTTGGGGAAATCAATCTCAATATCACAGAGAGCAATGAAACTTAGGAGAGTAACTGTAAATCCAACTTCTTATCCACTATTGGACATAAGCCACCACAACGAGACAGAGTGTAATCCACACTCGAAGTTTCCTTATTGTAATTATGTCAACTGCTTACACCTTTTTTTGTGTAGCGAAAGGACGACGCACGATCCCATAACTCGGCGTATTCCCTACCCTTCTTCATTAGGCCGACCACTGGTGCCGAATTCTTGACATCCGTGCCCAGACCAGCGCGATACCCTATCGGGTACATGCCCTATGTCCCCACAATGTCAGCGGATGACGAACCGTTACCCGATCCAATCACCCCCATTTGCTTATCCCTTATGTTTGTATACACTGACTTATATTCACACTCTGATACAATACTAAAAATAGGACTATAGCTCGATACATATCATCATCATCATCATTTCAACCTATCGCCGTCCACTGCTGGACGTAGGCCTCCCTCATGTTGCGCCACAATGAGCGGTCCTGTGCCGCCTGCATCCAACGACGCCCAGCTACTTTCACTAGGTCATCAGTCCACCTAGTGGGGGGGCGTCCTACACTGCGTCGTCCGATACGTGGTCGCCACTCGAGAACCTTTCTTCCCCAGCGGTTGTCGGTTCGTCGAGCGATGTGGCCTGCCCATTGCCACTTCAGCGTGCTAATTCTTCGTGCTATGTCGGTTACACCCGTTCTTCTGCGGATTTCCGTATTCCGGATTCTATATCGCAGAAAAATCCCGAGCATAGCCCGCTCCATAGCACGCTGAGCGACTTTGAGCCTTGATATGAGGCCTACATTTAGGGACCACGTTTCCATGCCGTAAGTCATCACTGGTAACACACACTGGTCAAAGACCTGTGTTTTCAGACACCGAGGTATGTTGGACGAGAAGATCCTCTTAAGTTTCCCGAACGCTGCCTAACTGAGTTGGATTCGTCGGCTGATCTCTTTCTCGAAATTGAATCTACCTAACTGGACTGTTTGTCCTAGGTAAACATAGTGATCGACAACTTCAAGAATCGCATTGCCAACTAGGACCGGTACAGGAATGACATGAGCATTTGACATGACTTTCGTCTTGTCCATGTTCATTCGTAAACCCACTAGTTGAGATACCCTGCTGAGATCATTGAGCATTGTGCCAAGGTCCTCCATGGATTCTGCCATAACGATTATATGGTCCGTAAATCGAAGGTGAGTGATGTATTCGCCGTTAATGTTGATGCCGAGTCCAGTCCAGTCTAAGAGCTTGAAGACATCTTCCAGTGCAGTGGTGAACACTTTCGGAGAGATAACATCTCCCTGTCTCACGCCTTTCTGCAACTGGATCGGTTTCGATACATATAGAAATATACAATCGCCAGTCACTTGACCGTCGAACCTGAAGCATAAACAAAGAAGGTGCCGCAAGGTTCATCGACCTTACCGCTATACAGACCGCTCTTAATATTATCGCACGCCCTATTGTTCTTGATAAGGATTGTAAACTATTCCATAGTAGCTACTTGTGAAAATATTGCGCAACAAATTTATTTTGCTTGTAAAACAGCCTTCTCGTATCCGTGTGCGATTAAATACAATTTTTACTGCACAAATGGCTTAGTGATTACGATACCGACCGTGCTAGTGTCATAAGTTCGACTCCTGTGCAGGATAACACATTGTGCGATCACATTGTTTTTCTGAGCTTGGATGTAATTTGTGTCTCTATATGTTTGTAAAAGATTATTTCCTTAGTGCAAGGTGTTGTTTTTAGTAAATAATATTTCACACCCATTAGCATGCCGGTGGGTGTCGTAACTGATGGCTAAGAAATATAATGTACACTAGCAATCCGCCCTCGCTTCGCTTCGGTTATAGGTTATAGTCGTTTTACCCGCGTAGTTCCCGTTCCCGTGGGAACACCGGGATAACATGTAGCCTAGTTTACGCCCTGATATTATAGCTTTCTATTGGTGAAAGAATTTTTGAAATCGGTCCAGCCGTTTTGAAGATTACCCGGAACAAACAGACAGACAGACAAAAATTTTTCAATTGCTATTTTAGGCATAGGTGTCGTGCAAATAACCGTGTGAGCATGAAAAAAGCCTATTATTTTGACATTACAAACAGACACTCCAACTTTATTTATTGATATAGATTAGTGCCTCATCGCAAATTCACCCGTGTAAAAAATACAAAAGGAAAGTAATACATTAACAGGATAAAAAGGATCTTATCTAAGGAATTGCCTATTTATGTTTTTTTTATTGCTGCTAGTAGCAAACGAGCCAATAGTGCACCTGACGATAAATGATACTGCCGCTCATGGACTTTTACTAGGCTTACTGTCTACCATGAAGAAAGTGAAGGAAATGTGAATGCGTGCTACGAGGTTCCCATTAAATTATAAGTACGGGAAGAAACACTAAAATCAAATAAGTTTGTATAATTTAATGTAAGCCTCTAAAATACTACATTTTTCTAATATATTTTTTATCAGTCGTAATTTGCCATCTGTCAATAGTAATATCTATACATATAATAAAACTGTAGAGGTCGAAATTCTGTACATTAAAAAGAACGCTATAAACCGAGTCAGAGGGGTGTTAGAAGTGAAATAGAACACATACAGATTGTTTTAAATTTTTTTGTTTCTCAGTCTCTTTGTCTGTTTGTCTGTTTATCTGCTTGTACGGGCTAATCTCGGAAGTTATTGGAACGACTTAAATGTAATTTTTCATGGTGGTACCGTACATCCCCGGTCAACATTTAGGATATTTTTAATCCCGGAAAATTAAAGAGTTCCCGTGGGATAGGTAAAAAACTATAGTAGGTAACTTATATAGCTCAGTACACAACCTACTTAATTGGAAATCGATATAAAAAGATTAATTATAAATGGAAACTATTCTGAAAATCCACCCCTCAGAGGATATATTCTTTTTTAAGGGTGTAAAATAGGGAAAGAATTGCTTTGATATTATTCACTCTCATACACAAGTAATAAATTCATACAACCTCAATGATTAATTAACTGCACTGATAGCATAGTGGTTAAGATAGCAACTTACCATGTCAGTGTCACGGGTTCAATTTCAACGCCGGACAATTATTTGTGTAATCAACAAATTGTTGCTGGGTAGAGTAGACTATCAATAATAAAATCAATTGTCAAACAATTAAATAATTGTAAACTTCCTCTTTTAAATGACGCAAATTTACAATTGCAAATAAATAGGCTTTAAAAAATTAAGCTAAAGGCATGTAATATCATCATCAGCACAGCTTATATATGTCCCACTGTTGGACAAGAGCTTCCTCCACTATAGAAGGTCAAATCGACCTACTATACCACGCTGTTTAGACGAGTTCGTATAGGTTACAAATAAACCTACTTTTACGGATTATATCGTTTGTATTTGATCTATGATTGACCGGCGTTTCGAATACTTTACAGCATTCATGGTCGCGGGAGTTAGTATAGGGTTTTATTTCGAGTTTGCCTTCTCTTCCATGGAAGTTATACGCACGCTGTATCCCTTAGTCTTCTCTTACGACATCTACGAGGGTAAAAGACGGTGGAGCATTGTATTCTTACTCTGTCACTACACAGAAAGCCTATGTTATATTTCCATACAACTGAATTGACTAGAAAATATCTCGTATCTCGTATTTGATAAATATCTATAATAATAATTAAAATTGGAGTGTCTATTCGTAATATCAAAATAATAGGCTTTTTTCATGCTCACACGGTTATTTGCACGACACCTATGCCTAAAATAGAAATTAAAAATTTTTTGTCTGTCTGTTTGTTCCCAGTAATCTTCAAAACGGCTGGACCGATTTCAAAAATTCTTTCACCAATGGAAAGCTATAATATCAGGGCGTAAACTAGGCTTTATTTTGTTCCGGTATTCCCACGGGAACGGGAACTACGCGGGTAAAACGACTATAACCGAAGCGAAGCGAGAACAGGTTGCTAGTATAGAATAATTTTGTAAATTACAATTAAAATCTTGTCAAGGCATATTTAAATAAAACTCATATTAATACAATACATAAAACAGTCAAAGCAAGAATGCTCAAATGTATTATCAAATACATTATGTCCAGTGTTCCCAATATACAGCTTCACGCAAACGTAGATATATCACCATAGAACTTTAATTATCTTACATTAAACATCTCTGTACGTATAAAACTAATATATATTTATAGGGTATCAATGAATTCCACAAGATGTCTCGGTTTCACTTCTACCGTGTAACAATTTCGACATTTTATAGTTTATGTTGATTGTAATGATAAGCTGATGACGAGCCGTATCATTTTCTGAAGCCGTTTAAAAGTTTATTTCACTCTATTGAATTAATATTTATATTTTTATTATTTATCTCAATGTAGCTGATGTTTACGCGAGTATTACATATTGTAAATAAAGTAAGATTTTATCAAGTTTGTATTTGATTTTTGATTGCCTGAAGTTTCAAACACTTTTCAGTGTTCATGATTACGGAAGGACTCAAGGCCGCATTATAGGCCGCCTCGGGGCCAGCATACTTACACCAATCAAAATAAACATCGAACGATTTTTTTTTAATTTTTTTCTGTATTGCTGTTGGTGGCAAAAGAGAAAAGAACCTACCTGATGGTAAGTGATTCTACTGCTAATAGACCTTTGACCAGGGACCCATGAATCTCATTGTCTAGGACTCCTGATAGAGTTAAGCCGGCCCTGGGCCGATTAAGAAGTCTCACGTTCAACAATTGATCGTTATAACAGAGGCATTCAAAAATCACATACAGACGCGATAAAATCCATAAAAAACTAGTTTTATATACACTATTCATTTTCTTATCATTTCAGCTCATCTACATCCCACTGTTGGGCTCGAGCTTCCTCCACAATAGTAGGGGGATTGTCCTACTATGCCACGCTGATAAGACGTGTCGATATATAATTTCATTACTATTTTTCCTTCTCATATATGTTATAAGCATATTTAAATCCTTAGTAATCTTTTACGACATCCACGGACAAGAACACCCACTAAAGCAGCGACTAAGAAATGGACTTCAGAGGTCCTGTGTGGCACCCACAGATAAGATAGGGAATAATGAATTAAATTTTGCTCCTTCATCACAAAAGGTTTTATTATTACCTGGCAACATTGCTGCCGGGAGATGTCGATGGAATCTAAAGGGTAACCCGCCGGGTCTAAAATAACAAATCGACCATCGCTATACATAGGCCTTCCAATACACGAAAAATTATTAACCAGATTGTTTGTTATGCTGGATAGCCCAATAGTTATGACAGATGAAGGGATTATATTGGTATCGCCGCACAAGTTTCTGTATGTGCTGCCTTTTTTTTTGGGTGGTTTGGGCCGTCCAACGGTACCGAGTTCTTTGTAGTCCGTGGCCAGCGCGGCAGGATACCTATTTGGGTACCCTCCCTTCGTACCACCCCCGTGGGACGTCAGTCACCCTCACACGGTCAGCCTCTCTGCGGGTGATGAACCATTCCCCAATCCAGGCACCCGCGTCTTCGGTTAGAGCGGTATCAGGCGCATATATGTGCTGCCTTCGAAAACCCTGCCCTGAAACCACGATTATTTATAGAGATATTATTTAGACATCTGTATACTTAGGTTATTGATTAATGAACGCATAAAAATGCCGTTAATGTTTAATTAGCTGCTACTATTCGTCTTCCTGACTCATTGCAAGCTAATTTCCACAGCATTAAACAAAATTATTGCCAACATAATAGGCATAATTAAATTAGAATCTTTTAACTTGCTCCGCTATTTAAATGTTAGGTGAGTGTAGATTTTTCATTTTCCCAGCTTTTAAGTCTCCCCTTAACTATTGGTTTTTTTTTTAATTATCATACAGCACACCTGATGTTCAATGATCCTGTATGCTCATTGACTTTTGCTAGGCCGCAGCCTACCGTAAAGAAAGTGGAGGCAGTGTGAATGCATGCAATGAAGTTTGATCATAGTAAAGGCATCACCAAAATCCACCACACGAAAACACGTGATATGTTGGTAAAACGGGGTAGAGTAGGTACACAGAGTGACCAAATAGCTCTCTGCCACTCCAGCAACTCCAATCGTCCGTGTTCTCTAACACCGAATATTCGAACAGCACGTCTTTGCTTTGGAGGGGAAGAGGTGAGAGCGTCAAGTGGGTTTAATTAACACATTGGTAACGATGTATCAATACAATTTACCACCCCTTTTTTTCAAAGTTTTTCATAGACCTGTGCCAATTCCATCTGACGCCGTCAGTTCAACAATTACATTCTAAAAGAGGTTTGCCGTCAGGCATGCCTTGTCATAAAACTATTGCCAATAACTTTTGCAGTCGAAATTACTTAAATTTAGTATTCGACATGCTCTTTATATAAAAATACTAGCAATCCGCCCTCGCTTCGCTTCGGATTCAGTCGCCTTACGCGCGTAGTTCCCGTTCCCGTGGGAATACCGGGATAAAATATAGCCTATGTTACTCCCTGATATTATAGCTTTCCAATGGTGAAAGAATTTTTAAAATCGGTCCAGTACTTTTTGAGTTTATTCGTTACATACAAACTTACAAATTTTACCTCTTTATAATATTAGTATAGATTTGCGAGCGAAAAATTATCAAACCAACCCTAAAATATCAACAGCATTCATAAAACTAAATTCTAATCCAACTGCTTATATAAAATAGAACTCAAAATGAGTCTTCAGTTAATGATAAACTTACTGAATTGAATGCAAATATTTCAATGTCCGCAACTCAAGTACATATATGGTTGAACAGACAAGAATACTATGGTAAATTTAATGATCAACCTATGTACTACTCAAGAGATTTAATCTATACTAATATTATAAAGAGGTAAAATTTGTAAGTTTGTATGCAGGGGGTAATCTCTGGAACTCATAATCTAATTCTAATTTTATTTTAACTGGCAGAAAGCTACATTATTCCTGAGTGCTATAGGCTATAAATTGTTTCTATAACATGTATATTAACCGAGCTATCACAACTTTTGTCTGGCAAGTCGGAAAAAAATACCTCGTAAAACAGAATTATTTGCGTGCGCTGCCTAAACAGTTGCTTAAAATTAAAAAGAATGTATGGCTACCTGGTTCATCTTAATTATTTCTACAAAAAAGTCAGCGATACCATATCTCTATCTTTTATATTTTATCTTTTATACTTCTATTATTGCATTAAAAAATTTTTTTTTCGGCATTGTTACGTTTGGTTGATTATTTGAGCAACAAAATTTAATTCTTATGACAATAAATTATTTCAGTATCACAGGAACATCATACAGATAAGATTTGCCATTTACAGTATATCAATTGGTCATACAGTTTCGGAGATAATATAAAATTACTAAAACGCAAAATGACCCTAGCATAACTTTCATTGTGCAGACGTTTTACCTATTTGCCCATAGATGGCGTTCTGCAATGACGTCATTTTTCTGAATCGCGGTGTTAAGACTTTCCGTGGATTGATGACCCTCTCGAATTATTATGCCCACGTTGTCGTTAGTTGGAGTTCTAAAAATTACATGTCAGTTGGTTATTGGTTTCGGTTGTTTCGTTCGCATGGTTGTTGTTGTTGATAGATACCTCATAATCGAAAATATCGTAATTTCGTTGTACGTTTGTTTTGTATGTTCGTAGTTTCGTACTTCGTTCTATCGTAATAATCGACACGAGTTATTCGATATTACGATTGTTTTGTTTTGTAAAGGCGGACGGTGTTCGAGTCGCTCTCCCTTTGTTCATAATTGTTTTCAAGTCTGTGCGTGGTTTGTTGAGAGCATGCCTAAAAGGAAATCTCAACTGTCTCGGCAGACATCACAGACAAGAGCCGATCGAGTACGCCGTACGGAAGAATCTGCCCCTGAAAATGAGCAACGCCTCTCGAGAAATAGAGAATATATTTCGCAAGCACGCGCTAGAGAATCTAGCTCCGAGCGCTCACAGCGCCTCGCAAGCCAAAATGTGAGGACGACGCGGGCCCGTGCTCGAGAAACTAGCGCTGAACGTGCGCACCGTCTATCTGAGTTAAGGCAGCATGTCTGTGAGACAAGGGATAGGGAGACTAGCACTGAGCGCTCGCAGCGCCTAGCAACAGAAAGACAGCGAGCAGCTACAGTCAGAGCGCGTAATCGGAATATAGCCCAAGGAAATAGATCAGCCTTCAATTACGATGCCAATATAGATTATGCTCAGCAAAACACTGTGAAAATAGGCGAAATGAATAAAACATGTCCTAAGTGTTTTGCAAATAAATGGAGCGATGAACCAAATGGTATGTGTTGTGCTGCAGGAAAAGTGGTTCTTCCTGATATCCAGGCACCACCACAACCAATAAAAGATCTATTACTGGGCAATCATCTATTATCTGCGCATTTTTTAAAAAACATACGAAAGTATAATACACTCTTCCAAATGACGTCATTCGGTGCTAAAGAAATTCGCGAAGGAAACTTTATGCCTACATTTAAAGTAGAAGGGCAAGTTTATCACTTAATTGGTAGTCTACTCCCTTCGCCAGGGCAAAGCCCGCAGTTTCTACAAATTTATTTCATTTCTGATGCCGACCAACTTTCGTTGCGGTCTAATATTGCTCCTAACCTAAATATCGATTTAATCAATGATTTACAGACGTCGTTAAATAGTCATAACATTTATATTCGCAGTTTCAAATACAATTTAGAACATAACTCTTCATCTGAAAACTTAAAATTAATCATTCACGCTGACCGCACTCCACAAAATCAACATCGTGGAAGATACAATTCACCTACAGCAAACGAAGTTGCAGTATTATTGGTGGACGAAGATAAGGGACCTAGAGATATAGTCCTTCATTGCAAAGATGGTCAACTGAAAAGAGTTTCTGAATTACACAGAGCTTACGATCCCTTACAATACCCTTTGATGTTTGTTAACGGTGAAGATGGTTATTATTTGACTATCCCTCTACAAAATTCAGCGCGAAATAAAACAGTTTCGTGTATGCAATTTTATATGTATAGATTGATGACCAGGGCCAACAGTTTTAATCCCCTTCATTATTATCGGGATTTGTTTAGTCAATACTGTGTTGACATGATGGCTAAAATGATAACAGAGAGACTAAGTTACATAAGTCGCAATCAACAACAACTGAGAGCTGATGACTATATCCATTTAAGAGACGCTATAAATCAGGATGCTAATGTCAACGCTGCAAATATTGGCCAACATGTCATCTTGCCTTCATCTTTCACCGGCTCTCCGCGTTACATGCATGAAAAAACCCAAGATGCAATGACGTATGTACGCAACTATGGAAGACCCGATTTATTTGTGACGTTCACTTGCAATCCGGAGTGGCCAGAAATTAAGAAAGAGCTATTTGCTGGCCAACGTTCTTTCGACCGTCATGACATTATTGCTAGGGTTTTTCATTTAAAGATGAAGAAAATGATCAAGTCGTTCACTAAAGACGAGGTATTCGGCAAAGTCAAATGCCATATGCTTAGTGTTGAATGGCAAAAACGCGGACTACCACACTGTCATATGCTGTTTTGGTTTGCACAAAAAATACAACCAGATGAAATAGACAGTATAATAGTTGCTGAACTACCAAACAAAGATGATGACCCAATATTATTCGATATTATCACCAAAAACATGATCCATGGACCTTGTGGGGAGCACAATTTATCATCACCGTGTATGAAGAACGGTATATGTTCAAAGAAATATCCTCGGCGATTCGTCACCGATACTCAGACAGGCGAGGATGGTTATCCTGTATATCATCGTCGTAATGCTGAAAATGGTGGTCAAGTCGCAGTTGTAAACATCAGAGGGAGGCCGATTACAATAGATAACAGATGGATTGTACCATACTCTCCAATGTTGTGCAGGTCATTTAACGCCCACATTAACGTCGAATACTGCCATTCAGTTCAGGCTATAAAATATATATGTAAATATATAAATAAAGGTTCCGATCAAGCCACGTTCAGCGTTAGAAATCCGCATGATGAGGTGGAAAATTATTTAAATGGGCGATATATAAGTACATCGGAAGCCGTCTGGCGAATACTCGAATTTCCGATCCACGACCGACATCCCACGGTCGTGCATTTGGCCGTGCACTTAGAAAACGGGCAAAGGGTGTTTTTCACACCAGGAACTGCGCGACAAGTTGCCCAAAATCCGCGCAAAACCACTCTATTAGCGTTTTTTGAACTCTGCAATACCGACGAATTTGCAAAAACGCTGTTGTACCACGAAGTTCCACACTATTATACGTGGGCTAATAACAAATTTTCAAGACGAAGGCGCGGTCAAGACGTCGATGGGCATCCAGAAATAAAAAGAGATGAAGCTTTGGGAAGAGTGTACGGTGTACATCCGTCACAATCAGAATGCTTTTATCTAAGAATTTTATTGCACCACGTACGCGGTCCCACATCATTCAAAGATTTGAAAACTATAAATGGAGTGGTCAAGGAGACGTATCAAGCGGCTTGCCGGGACAGAGGTTTGCTGGAAAATGATGATCACTGGGAGAAGACATTAAGAGAAGCTTCGATGTCGGAATGTTCATTGAAACTTAGGGAGTTATTTGTGGTGATACTGCTATTTTGTCAGCCATCTGAACCGTTAAAACTATGGGATATCTTCAAGGACAATTTTTGTGAAGATATCAGACATAGAAATCGACAACAAAATCAGGACTTTACCATGCCTTTTAATGATGTTATGTACAATGAAGGTTTAATACAAATTGAAAACAAACTTTTAGCATTGAATGATAAAACATTGAGTGACTTTGGATTACCGTCTCCAGTTCGCCCTGTAAATGATGCAATAGATACAATGTTGGTACATCCGCACAACATCAGTGAATTAGCTACTTTTGTAAATGAAAATTTGCCTAAATTAGTCACAGACCAAAAACAGGCTTTTGATGAAATTATTGATAGCGTAACGAATAATAAAGGAAAAATTTTTTTTTTAGACGCCCCAGGAGGCACAGGGAAAACATTCCTCGCTAATTTAATATTAGCACATGTTAGGCAATCCGGAAAAATAGCTTTGGCAGTGGCTTCTTCTGGGATTGCGGCTACTTTATTGAGTGACGGTAAAACTGCTCACTCTACCTTCAAACTCCCATTGACAGTTTCATTGGAGCAACAGTCGGTATGTTCGATACGCAAAAATGGGCCCATTGGTCAATTGTTACAGAATACGTCGTTGATAATGTGGGACGAATGTACCATGAGTCATAGAGCTCATGTTGAAGCAGTGGATCGAACACTTAAGGACTTGAGAAACTCAGTCGCTGTCATGGGTGGTGTCACTTTTGTGTTTGCAGGTGACTTTCGTCAGACACTTCCCGTCGTCACAAGAGGTACACGTGCGGATATCATAAAGGCATGTCTAAAATCATCGCCCCTATGGAGTATAGTCCAAACTTTGAATTTACGTACGAACATGAGAGTCCACGTTATTGGAAATATGGATAACGATTTTCCACAACAGCTGCTCAAAATTGGAGAAGGGTCTTTTTCTTCTCGAACCTTGGACTCTAACTCTGCGGAAATCGTTATAAATGAGACTCTGGGTCGTATAGTTCACAGTCTACAGCATCTTATAGATGCAGTATATCCTGACCTCGAATATTTACTAGATAGAGACATTCATTGGCATTGTTCAAGGGCTATCGTCTCACCAAGGAACGATACAGTCAATGAAATCAATAATCTAATTTTACAAAAAGTTCCCGGCCATGGTAAAATCTACAAGTCAATTGATACAGTGTGTAATATCGAGGATGCAGTCCACTATCCGCAGGAATTTTTAAATTCCCTTAAACCATCTGGTCTGCCACCTCACGAACTGCTGTTGAAATCCGGGACACCTATCATGCTTTTAAGAAATTTAAGCCCACCTAACCTGTGCAATGGCACAAGGCTACTAATAAAAGATTTAAAAGACAACCTAATTGTGGCGACCATTCTCATCGGCCCAGGAGCTGGCCAGTTGGCGCACATCCCAAGAATTCCAATGATTCCGACGGACCTACCCATACCGTTTAAACGACTCCAGTTTCCAATAAAAACATCATTTGCCCTGACTATTAATAAGTCCCAGGGACAAACATTCTCTTTGGTTGGCATTGACCTACGAAAAGAATGTTTTTCCCATGGGCAATTATATGTTGGTCTATCAAGAGTGGGATCATCCGAAAGGCAGATTATTCTGTTACCGGAAAATAAAACAACCTCAAACATTGTATATAGAGAAGCTTTAAATTAAATAGATACCTAACTTAAACAAATAAATAAAATAAGTAAAAGGCAACTAAGGGTTAAGTTACCTTGAGCAGAAAATAGAACTTCGGTAATCTTTTAAGTTACTGATCTGATTCCAAAAAATATTTTACTAATAAAATTAAATACAGTAATATCAATCGAGTGTAATCTTATGTTAAAACAAGAAATTTTCCGCGGACGAAGTCGCGGGCAGAAGCTAGTGTCAAATAAATAGTAAGAAATAGCACGTAATGTCTACAGCAGTCTGTCTGTCACAAATGACGCGCTGGCAGGAGGCCGGGGTCTTTGTCGCGGTGCGTTTTATTAGCGCTATCAAGACACTAGTGTATACACGAGAATTATTTGACGGGGAGATCTCCGAGTAGCGCCTCAGTGTCCGCGGGAGTAAATTCGTTCATTTTTAAACACATTAAAAAACTGCATGGACTTTCGCACCTGTAAAAATGTCTATAAGAGACTTTACTCTGGCAAGTTAATTATTAGTGGAAGAAACGATTAGGTTCATTGAAAATGTTTGTAAAGTATAAATAGCAGATTTTATTATTTAGACAGCATTTGTTAATGCGTGGTAATCGTAAAAAAAATCACCTGATAGTAAATGGTAACTTTTGCTCATGTACCTTTATATTACCAAGGGCATAACCCTGTAAGGTTTTGCATGCCACTCTTTCGTCGAGAGCTCTGTGAGTGTGTGGCACTACTCCGAACGAACAAACGTGGTTATGAGGTGAAGGTGAAGTAAACATTTAAAGTTAAAATTAAACGTGAAAAATGACCAAAATTGTTTATTATTAATTTACAAAATTACCTTAATTCTTATTAGATAAAACGTGTAGTGACACGGCAAATATATTAATAGATTAATTGGAAACTTCTCACACGAAACCTTTTATTCGTGTTCAGGGATAAATGAAAACTAAAAATATGATACGCGAATAACATAAAATCAAAACCAGCATAGTATAGCTAAATTTCTCTCGCTATACAGACGAGGCTAAAGGCCAACAGTGGGATGTATATGACCTGAGACGAAGAAGAATATAACAATATTTTCAGAGATATCCGATTACTAATCCGCTAACAATTACACCCCACAAACATTGTGTTTACTCGTGGGTGTATCGCATTCGTTTACTGTACATATTCAAAGGGATTTGATTTTACTATATGCCTACTAATATTGTAGTTAAGCCCATTCTTAGTAGTATAGTTTATCGCTAAACATTCAATGGATTGATATGATACATTTAACACACAGATTTACTTTTATTTTTAAGAAGCGACTAGTTACTATTAATAGGCCTTTGAAAGTCTTTCGCAATAAGTTTCAATGTTAGTATATCATAAAATTATATTATTTGTAATTATCTAGTTCTTCTATGAAGTAAAGGCATCAATATCCTATCCTTATTCGTCATCATCTCAACCGACATAAGTTCCTGTATTGAGCTCGAGCCTGCTCTACATTGGCAGGGAAATTGACCTGATACACCGCGCTGGTCAGACGCATGAGCATTTTTTTTTTTTACTATGGTCTGGACGCAAGCCGTGGTTCGTGGCGGCGCGCGGTTCCATAATCCACCGTAATCCCTCTCCTTTGCCATTGGGCTGACCACTAGTATCAAGTTCTTCACTTCCGTGGCCAGTTCGCTTCCGTGTTCAACCTGAAAAATGTTGGTATAGGCTTTTATGTAGAGTTTTCACTCTCTGACATAAATGTTATCCGCACATCACATCCCTTAGTCGTTTTTTACAACACTCACGGTTAAAGAAGGCATGATGAAGTGTATTTTTACTCCGTCACCACACAGATTCATGTCATCATCATCATTTCAGCCTATCGCCGTCCACTGCTGAACGTAGTTCTCTCTCATATTACGCTACAGAATGCGGTCTTGTGCCGCCTGCATCCAACGAATGTTATCATTATCAAAACTTATATACGCCTAATGTTATCAACAATGTTTTTATCAAAATTTTACCTGGCCAAAACCGCAATCACGTTCAGACATATCTTGATCTTCCAGATCGGTGATCCCCTTTGGCCAGACTAAGTGAACGAATGCAAATAATAGCATTTTCAAGCAATTTAATAAAGAACTAATATAGGTAATTGCGATATCTTCAACTAAATAGAACTTCATGGTGAATGATAATAAAGTGACTCCTGAGTGCCGTGGGCGGGGCGACACATAAACATGTCTGTCTCGCTCACACAATGACACACATCAGCCCCCATTTAATGCAACTGCATTTTCAGTTTGCCGTCTAATTGTACGCGAATAGGTTATGTTGAGACATGTGAATCTATTTTATGACTGGCAGACACAGCAATACAAATGACGGCAGATTATAACTACCGATACAAACCTCACTAATATCAGAAGCATATCTCATCATCATCATCATCATCGCAGCCCACACTCGTCCCACTGTTGGGCTCGGGCCTCCTCCATAATGGGAGGTAATTTAACCTACTATACCATGCTGGTCAGACATGTTGGTATAGGGTTTCATTTCGAGTTTTCCTTCTCTTGCACAGATGTTATGTGCATATTATATCCCATAGTCGTCTTGTACGACATCCACGGGCAAGATAGGGAGTGGTGAATTGTATTCTTACTCCGTCACCACACAGAAGCATATCTGTCCAGGGTCAATTTAAACTAAGTCGGAGCCTTGGGACATACAGAAATTTGAATCGCAATGACAAAAAAATAAGTATTAAAAGGAAATGCCGTGTGGTGATGGATTAAGAATACAATTCACCACTGCATATCTTGGCTACGGATGCCGTGAAAGACGATTAGGAGATATAATACCAAACTGTCTGACCAGCATGGTATAGTAGGTTAATTTCCCTCCTATTCTGGAGGAGGCTCGAGCCCAGGAGTGGGACGTATATGAGCCGAAATGATGATGAAATGATAACATAGATGTGTGAACAAGGGAAGGAAAATTCGAAACAAAACCCTATACCAAGGTTGGTAGGTAGTGGTAGTATAGTAGGTCAAGTTCCCTCTTTTTATAGAGGAGACTCGAGTCCAACAGTGGGACGTATATAAGCTGGAATGATAATGAATTTTGTGGAGATATATCATAATCACACGAAGAATGATATATTTTTTTATTTAACAACACTCTGAACTAAGGTAATAATTCTTGTATTGACTTTACAAACATATAATAAACGGACACAAATTATGTTCAAGCACAAAACAACAATATGTGAATAGCACAGTGTTGTCCTTCGTGGGATTCGAACCCACGACACTGAAACTGTAGGCGAGTATCTTAACCACTACGCCATCAGTGCAATGACGAATTTAAGTTGCGATATAAATAATCCAAAATCTACATCTTTAGTTACACTTTCAATTAAATGTCAGGTATGTCTGTATTATATTTCCATTGACACATATGTCAAACTTGTCAATCAGTCATTACAAGTTGATATCGTATTGCAAACACAACATGCTCATGTCAAGATATACGATTAGCATGTCACCAGCGTGTGTTATGTAACTATTTGATTAAATAAAATAAAATTAAGATATAGGAGAAAGCTTAAAATTAAATATCCGTCCGAGGTTGAGTAAGGATACAATTCACCAACCAGTTTCTTTCCTTTGGGTATCGTAAAAGGCGAATAAGGAAATTAAATCAGCAGATTAAATCAATGCTAAAGAAGGAAAACTTGAAATAAAACCCTATATCAAATTGTTTAATCAATATGGTCTCTACTATTATGGAG
Source organism: Lymantria dispar (assembly GCA_032191425.1). Taxonomy (NCBI): domain Eukaryota; kingdom Metazoa; phylum Arthropoda; class Insecta; order Lepidoptera; family Erebidae; genus Lymantria; species Lymantria dispar. The sequence continues at coordinate 1,984,455 of CM063444.1, read as the reverse complement.
TATGCCCAGCTCCTACGACCCCGGACTCTAAAAAGAATAAGAACAAAATGAATATTGTTCAAATTAATTATTAATAATCAGATATAAGATCAAGCGTAACAACATTTCGGATGAAATTATAAAAAAAGAAAACTACCTCAAATGACATTCAATGATCAAAAATATAGAATAATCTTTCTGTTGTGACGGAGTAAGAATAGAAATTATCACCCGCTTTCTTGTCCATAGGTGTTGTAAAGGATATTAATATGCAAAATTTTATGCAAGATCTGAAAACCTCAAAATAAAACCCTATACCAACCCGTTTGACCAGCGTTGTATAGTCAATTGTGACCAGCTTTAAAACAAAGCAATTTATCTTCCATTCTAGTGGAGGCTCGAGCCCAGCAGTGGGATAAATATGAACTGAAATGATGATGATGAATTAATAGAATTGAAATCCTTGTAACTGGCTCTGTATGGAAATGTATCTATATTGTTTTCCCTAATCGTTTCAGATCTTATTAATTTATTTAAAAGGATAACAACCAAATTAAGAGATAAAACATGATTATTATGTTAAAATCTTAATAGATATAAACAGATACTCTAATATTCAAATTCACAGATTAAACATTTCAATTTCAAATAAAAACCAATCAACAGACCCATCTCTTGTAACGAAAGAGGTTGAAAACAATAGAGTTCTCTTTATATTAAGATTCGGTTCATGAATGGATGGTTGGACGGACAGACGATCAGTTTTAGATTACTTTTGCTATGATTAAACGAGAGATAGTAGAGTGGTTAGACTGGATATTGTCAAATATACGAAAACTTCCAGATAGCTTAACTGTATTCACGTAAAATATATTCAGTATATTCATTTACATTACATATAGGCAAGAAAAAAAACGCACTGGCCTTTTTTTGGGTGGGCTATGGTCTGCGCACCCACCGTCCAGCTCCGTCCGGGGCGACGAAGGGGTTGCGCATGCCCCAATAACCCATGGGTGGTGATTTGCATTTTTAACACCCCTATCTTACCCGTGGGTGTCGTAAAAGACGACTAAGGGATTAAATATGCCTCTAACATTAGTGTAAGAAAAGAAAAACTCAAATTAAAACCCTGTACCAATAAATTTGACCGGCATAGTATAGTAGGTTAATTTCCCTCTCGGAATAGGCTCAAGCTCAGTAGTGGGACGTGTCTAAATGAGCTGTGATGACGATAATGGTATTGTCCTTATGGTTACAATTATCACCACTCCGTATTTGCCTGTGAGAGTAATTAATATAAATCGATTAAAAGTCCCACCACAATAATGGGCAGCAACTCTCACCTGGAAAACTTGTAAAAAATGCTGCGATCACCAACCTGCGTGTCATGCTTGGTAATTATGACACTATCCCTATATTTATTGGGCTACATTCAGCAGGTGACGAGGAGGAAAAACTATAATTTAAAAGGTATTTTAAAGTATCTTGGTAAATAGCTTCACTATATAAAACACATGTATAGGTACGATAACAAGTCCGTAATTGAAATCTGCTAAGTATAGTGCTGCTCCATGCGGGTAAATCACGCCGGTAATCGGTAAACCGGTAACCTGTACCGGTAATTAACGATAAGACGCACCTTCGGAGTGTCCGAGTAATGGACAATGTTACCGGTAATAAGGGAGCTTTTAAGCTTGGGATACAATCAGTTTAAATATTGAAAGCTCAATCGGATTAAATTTAGTTATATCTATCTATATATTACTACGTGAAGCAAAAACTTTGTACCCCTTTTTACGAAAATTACGTAGATGGACAAGTATGAAATTTGGCACAGATGAAGTATATAATGAGGAGAAGTGCATAAAACTGAAATTTCATATAATAATGGATCAGAAATAAATTAAATTCATTAAAAGCATTACGCACACTACAACGCAACCGCTACACACGCACGCACACATGCGCGCGTATATACACTTTTGTTTACGGTTAAAATCTTTGGTCAAACTGAATGTCAAATAATCATAATTATGATGACAATGTCTAGTAAGCATTTGTACTTAGTACTCTATATATTAGTTATTAGTGAAATACAGCTTGCTCAATTTACAATTATACATAAATAAAATTAAAAGAAAATTGTGTAGCAGAAAAATTTAATAAAAAGAATTATGGCCGAATTTCGACCACACCGCGACTACTGGTTTTTATAATTTCACGAATTTATTTCCGAATAGATAAACTCGCGAAACTGTATACGGGTTATAAAAATAAATGGGTCACGACCCCTTACTAGTGGAAGTCAAAAATTTGCTGTTTAAACACCAAAGAGTATATGAAATAGTTCTCTTTGAAAGAGCTTATAGGCACCAACTGCAATGTTCAACCCATCCAATAAAGTTCTATTTTTACTCTAGGCAGCACGGACAATCTTATTTCTCTCCATTAATCAACCAGTAGACATGAAACTAATATAGGCCTACGAAAATGCCACTGCGAACAGCCTCATACTACTTACATCTAACAATTTCCTGCGACTTAAATGCAATCAGTTCGTCTAATCGAAGTCTTACTGCTCTGCGCCGTTTGGCGCTACTCAAGAATATTTCTTCTATAACATTACACTTTGACGAGCGATGTCGCCTGCCCACTTCAATATTCTAATTCACCAATAATATTTATTCACCCCCCAAGCATACATAAAGGCTATAAAGACCAGTGTGTCCTCAACATAGTAGAGAATAGCAACTATTATAGTTGCGCGTACGCACTCAGGCTGCTAAGATCAGCCGCAATAAATTGTATGGAGAAATTGTCGATAATGATCTAGCAATAGGTACATCGATTTCATTATAACGTGCTGTACATATAAGATCTTTTGTACTCGGTGTAACTAAAGCCTTAATATATATGATAATAATATACATAGACGCTTTATTGATTTGATATTATATATTTTGCCGGGATGCAGTAAGAATGCAATACATATACAAGAATATATAGCCTTTCTTCCCGCTGGGGAAGAAAGGTTCTCGAGTGGCGACCACGTATCGGACAATGCAGTGTAGGACACCCAAACTAGGTGGACCGACGACCTGGTGAAAGTAGCTGGGCGCCATTGGATGCAGGCAGCACAGGACCGCACTTTGTGGCGTAACATGAAGGAGGCCTATGTCAGTGGACGACGATAGGCTGAAATGATGATGATGAATGATACAAGAATATATACATATATATCGAAGGAGATGCTCGAGCCTATTAATGGGACTATATGAACTGAAATAAATAAAAAAAGAGTAATTATGCATAAATTGAAGACAATAGATATTTTTCTCCATATTGCCATTGTTTTTGTTTGTTTGTTTACATCCACTTTTGGGTTGAATTTCGTAAATATCATTCTTACTACGCTTAAGTTGAAAATTTAGTTTCAGTAGTTTCAACTCGTTATTGATAAATTTTATTAGTAGATCACACTGTTGACAGTCGTCTGTCTACAATGGCGAACCGGTCCGTCCGGTGTAGTACCACACTGAGCAGAAAATCAACGACCGAGTAGTAGCAATTTGTTACTGCGCTTCGTTTTGTGAGCGAGAGAGCCAGATGCCCAACTGTCTGAGGGTGTTTGCGTTTAGTGGGTTTTGGTTGATGCCTTCAGTATCACCGAACCTCATTGCACTCATTCACACTCCCTTCACTTTCTTCACGGTAGGCAACGGTCTAGTCTTATATCTTTAAACGAGCAATTCTTGTATATATATACCTATATATATTTTCAGGATCTCGGAAACGGCTCCAACGATTTTGGTGAAATTTGGCATATTAGAGATTTCGGGGCCAATAAATTGATCTAGCTAGGTTTTATTTATAGAAAATGTTGTTTTATCGGTGTTTTTAGCTAATCAATACAATGACATAAAATGTCAATGAATATGGATTCAAATTTCGCCGTCAACGTCAAGAGTGGCGATAGCTCAATTGGGAAATTGTCCAGTTTTTTGTTTTGTTTTGGCATACAAACAGCGTGGGATCGAATCTCGGCGTTATTATTCTCTTTTTGTAATTTTTGAAATTTTTTCATTATTATATTTTTATTTTTTATTAATATATATCTAAATAAATTCGACACAAATACAAAAAAATATACCGAGCGGAGCTCGGTCAACCAGATATTAAAAGTTTATGAGCAACAGAATCACTTACCATCAGGTGCACTGTTGGCCTCGAGCCTCCTCCACAGTAGAAGCGAAACGGACCTACTGTACCACGTTGGTTAGACACGTTAGTATAGGGCTTTATTTTGAACTTTTTTTCTCTTGCACAGTTCTTACATACGTATTATATCCTTTAGTCGTCTTATATCCTTCATCATCGTCATAATCATCGCAGCCCACATACCTCCCACTGTTGGGCTCGGACCTCCTCCATAATGGGAGGGAATTTGACCTACTATACCATGCTGGTCAGACATGTTGGTATAGGGTTTCATTTCGAGTTTTCCTTCTCTTTCACAGATGTTATGTGCATATTACATCCTTGAGTCGTCTTTTACGACATCCACGGGAAAGATAGAGGGTGGTGAATTGTATTCATACTCCGTCACCACACGGAAATCCTTATACCTAATATCCTTACACGTATTAGATCCTTAGCCTCAGGATATATATATGTATACATATTTTGATAAGCTCTCCTAAGTAATAGCTATAGCACTAATTATTTAATACATCCCTTTAATATCGAGTAATGATGCGTTCGTCTGCCTGCATCGACCTGTTATTACATGCAATAAATGAAGTTACGATGAAATTGCTCATGATTAGAGTCGATAAAACAATCGTGAATATTGCTTTTGAAAATAATTAATTATCGTTGGATTTTATTATATTTAATTCATTTTTAAATTTCATTATCATCATAATGATTTCTGATTTTACGCGAGTATTACACATTTTAAATAAAACTACTTTACGGATTTATTTTACGGACTAAGATGTCTCACTTCCAACAAGTCACCTTTATTACAGACAATTTATAATTATCTACCCGATACAGAAAATTAATTATTAAATATTGACCCACATTCTTAGTCCGCCCGTGACCATGAACGCTGCAAAATGTTTGAAACGTCGGACAATCAAAAATCAAATGCGTTAAAAGCCGTAAAGTAGTTTTATTTACAATGTCATTATGATCATTTAGCCTTTCATTAGACCATCACACGGCAAACACTATTAAAAAATTATAAATACGGGTTTCAACATTTGTCAGTTACTATCCTCTAAATGTGTAAATCATCATCTCAGCCCATATAAGCCCACTGTTGGGCTCGGGCCTCCTCTACAATGGGAGAATAATTAACCTACTACACTGCGCTGGTCAGACTTGTTAGTATAGGGTTATGTCTAGTTTTCCTTCTCTTGCATAGATGTTATCTGCTTATCATTATCCCTCCATCGTCATTTACGACAAGCACGGGTAAAAGAGGGGGGTAGTGATATGTATTCTTACTTCGTCACCACGAGAAAATGGGGGATTAATTTTTTTATTTGATTAATTAATTAATTAAAATTCAGCACAAATAAGCAGCAACATATACATTACCCTCTATTTTATAAAGGAAAAAGATTATAAAAGGTGATATAGTTTGTAGACTGAATATGAGTAACCTTGAACAACCTGCACGGCCTCCTCTGATTGCCTCTATCACAAATGATTTCTAATTATTATACAGGTTGTATCAGGTTATGGGATAACTATTCGAGTATGGTGCAGTTTAACGGTCATAGATCGTAATTAGAATGTATATTACACAAAAAATAATATAACATAAAAATTATAGTGATTTCAAAAAAATGTGTCTAAGAGTCTATGCCTTAAATGCTACGTATTATGTAGGCATGTACAGACAGAATACATGTAGACATGTAAAGCTTCGACAGTATAATTTCATTCATTTATACCTAGAATTGCGCAAACGCTTCAATGACATGTAGGTACAAGGGCAAACGGTCAACGCTCATAGGCCGATCAGCTGTTTTAAAGCGAAGTTTGTTTTGCTTATGTGAACGTAATCATTGATTTTTTCAATTTCTAATGAATATTTAACAAAGTATGAATATGTTGCGTATTAAGTATCATTGACTTTATACATTTCAATTAGATTTACACGAAAATGCGATGACAAAATTGAAAACTTTACATGTCTCTAATTTCTTAACGAATCAATATTTTTCGTTAACATTTTTTTATGTGTTCCTACCACCATTGCCTAGGTCCCTTTTGACCACTTGCTCCATAACCTGATACATCCTGTATAAGTCGCGCAAAAAATAATAATACTGTAAAGCTTTTCTTTGAGCGAACTAATCTTAAAAACTAAACATCCTATTGTATCAGAATACCCAGTTATCAAAAAAGTTCTAGGTTCAGTATCTATAAAAAATGGCAAAATTTAGTAACACCTATTCGTTATCGAAGTAAGAATACAATTCAACATGCCCTCTCTTGCCTATGGGTGTCGTAAAAGACGACTAAGGCATTAAATGCGCATATATAAATATAGATATTCTATGCAAGAGAAGCAAAACTCAGAATTAAACCCTATAACAACACGTCTAACCAGCGTGGTATATTAGGTCAATTTCCCTCTTATTGTAGAGGAGGTTCAAGCCCAACAGCGAGATGTATATAAGCTGAAATCATTAGGAAATGATAATAATCTGTCGTCGTTTTCATAATAGCTGATGAGATAACCCGGTCGTATTTGTGTTTCGTTTATTCTCTGCGGCATCTGTTGACATCTATAGTGCAAGGTGTCAGTTCGTCAGTTGGCCATACATCATGTACAGGTGAGGCGAGGGCGAGCAGAAGTCGTACATCAACTTGGTGAATGTCTAAATGTCTCGGGTTGCGTACGCGCACTCGATTATACAATCGTGATAGTTCACGGACCGATTTCTATCCTATATTTATTTGTTAATGTCGAATACTTCAGTATTTATGGACTTCACTTTAAATTTACTCAAGTTATCATTATTTAAAAGCGGGACACACTGTTGACAGTCTTCTGTCTATAACCTCGGGTCACTCTATTCGGCGTAGTACCAGACTCTCGCAGAAAATTTGACATCTGAATTGCAGCAATTTGTTCGGTGAACGAACGATTCAATATGATCTAGGCCTCCTCAAGCTCTGTGATGCGAACGCCATTTTCTGCGAGGCAGTTATCCCATAAAAGTAGATGGCGGCGTAAATTAAGGAGCAAATGCCCCACGTTGAGCTGCATCTACTGCTATCTAGCGAAATTTGCAACTGGAAGGACTTTAGTCTGAGACCCGCAGATAGGACAGTCGTAGGAACGCCTAGGCTCATTGTGGTCGTGGCGTATAGCACGTAGTAACCAGGTGGGCTACCAATATGAAGAAATCTGTAACGATGCTCAGCCTAAATGTCTGTAGGGAGGTATTATAATGAGGCTGCATAGGCTATCAAAAAAAAAAAAAAAAAAGAGCGGATAGTATCATAACCGCATGCTTATCAGGCGAGCTGGACAAAGTAAATGGGGTTTTAGGTACGTTTGTTCTGCAAATAGCTATTATCGCTGCGCTGCGGTTACATCATCATCATCATTTCCGCTTATATACGTCCCATCATTGGGCTTGGGCCTCCTCCACAATGAGAAGGAAATTGACATTCTATACCACGCTGGTCAGACATGTTGGTATAGTTTTATATCGAGTTTTTCTTCTCTTGTATTAATGTTATCTGCATGATACATCGCTTAATCGTCTTTTACGACAACCACGGGTAGGAGAGGGTATGGTGAATTGAATTGCTAGTGTGTCGCCATACGTTTTCAGTAATTTCCAGCTTTTAAACTTCGTTGACAGTAATACAAATAAACTGTCAGCATCAATCCCGGTACACAGTACCACCTGGTCAGAAATACAACTCGTGACTAAAGCCGACCTCGTGCAGGTGTAACTACGCTGCTGTATCAGCTGCAATAATATATTACAGCAGTATAACCAGAAGTTGTAGAAATACTTAACTGCACATGTATGAAGTGATTAAGAACCTACTGTGCCAGTGTCAATGGATCGATTCCCATAAGGGGCATTCGATTCTTATGTACAATAATAATTATTGTTTCACAAATTGTGGTTATAAGTCTGCGCGTAATTTGTGTCCGTTGATTATATGTTTGTAAAGCAGGAAGGATTTTATAAACTAGTCCGTGGCCTTAGGATCTTTAAGAAAAAGACTATAATGCGTTAAATAAATTTACACAGTCCTATGTAGTGACTACTGATGACAAGTCACCCTGGTCCGGTGGTCGGCCCAACGACGAAGGCGACGTGCATCGCGGGTGGGTTGCGGGTGTGCGTGCTTACGCCCCTCTGTCGCCCCGGACGGAGTGGTGCCGACTGCAACCCAACCCCAAAAAAAAAACAGTCCTATTTAGTATCCATCACAAAACGTCTAAATATATTTTTAACTCCTTTATTTTTATCATCGCAAAATAAGTAACACACCAAATAGATATGGCATATTTAAAGGTAATATAATTGGCAATTGGGCCTGATTAAAGCTTGATTAGTACAAAAAGGGCCCTTCCATGTAGTGACGGAGTAAGAATATAATTCATCACCTATGGACACACCTACATGTGGATGTCATAAAATATAACTAAGCGACGTAAAATACATACAAATAACATTTACGCAAGTGAAGGCAAATCTGAAAAAAACCCTATAGAAATCCGTCTAACCAGGGCGTTGAAATAGGTCAATTTTCGTCCTGTTGTGGAGAAGGTTCGAGCCCAGTAGTGGGATGTATAGAGCTGAATCTAGTATAATATGCTTGTTTTAGACACGCATAGCACACAGTAGATCCCGAAGGGAAAAACTCAAAGGCAATATCTGTATTCACACACCATTAAAACGCATTTGTTTGACAAGGGATGGGACTCTATAAATTAAGTTTTCTCACCTTGGTTTACCCGTCATAGCGTGTGAAGGGTGGCAGTAGTGACAACTACCGTAAGAGCCGAGTTAAACTACACATTTGTGGCGGTAAACACTATTGAAGGGTTTTGACGTCAAACTGAGATGTTATTGATAGAATTTATCAGCGATCGAGTATGAGGTGCGGTTTCCGCGATAAGCGGTAGCGGCGAAACGAAATATGTTTTTAGAGTACTGTAACACGACATCGATAGCTCTAGGGAATGAAATTACAAGTGGAATGAGACCATTTAATGTGTAAAAGACGTATTCGGGAAGGCTATGTCTAATAGGGACGTCGATAAATAGGTGGATGTGATTATTCTTATAAAATGGTAGCAAATTTTTGTCAATGTGGCGATGTGATAATAATATAAATTTCGCCATCGCGTCCTTGCCTATAGAGGACGTAAAAATCGGCTATGGAGAGTAAAAAGCAATTTTTCTTTAAAATGTATAATACTTCATTTCAATCACCATAGCCCCTACCAAGCTTGGCGATGACGGTACTAGATATCCCCTATTTTATGGTGGAGCCCTACGTTCAACAGTGGACGGCGAAAGTGAAATACAGAAAGATTATTATTTGCTGTGGATAAATTCTTAAATTATTTTGTGACGAGCCAGTTCCAATTAACCAATATTTTATTTAATGTTTACTATTTTAGTTATCCTTTTTAATTGTTATCTTCTATTGAAAATAGACCTCACATTTAGAGTTTAACGCCATAATGGTATTTATGTTTTTTTCGTGACAACCTAAGATTCGGTCAGAACCTACTCAAATCTTCCGGATCGGCGGTAAACAAGACGTGTGATCACATAAGCTGCTGTACTCTCTATTGACATTTGGTCTGATCACCGGTATCGAGTTCTATAAACAACATAGCTGATAGTTTGACTATTGCACTTGATGCAATACATTTCTCAGGAAAATACTAATAATACCGATGGTCACGATGGATGATCTATAACAGTAAATATCTACGACTTACATTGGAAAGTAAGGGGTGATAATTCATCGTATTCTTAATTCGTTATAATACAGATTTTTTTGCAACACTCTGCACTAAAGAAACTATCCCTGTGTTGCGGGGGACTTTACAAACATATAATTAACGGACACAAATTACATCCAGACTGCGAACAACAATTTGTGGCAAATCGCACAAAGTGATGTCCTGCGTGGGATTTGAACCCACAACACTGGCGCGGTAGGTATCTTAACCACTATGCCATCTGTGCAATCGTCATAAGTCAATTTTGAGTAGATAACTCAGATTTAAAAATGAATTATTAATTAATCGCTATTATCTCATAGCTTGGAGGTGTTGTACAAAGTTGAGCGCTGAGCAGTCGTGTCAAAGCGCATCACTATCAAGTGTGAGCCGCACCTGGAGCGCAACTTGTGGCGCCAATAACAACGGTAATTACATTAAATTCAACTTTCTTTACTATAGATGACGTACTGATCTATAAAGCGAACTGCTAAGGCATAAATCCTCAAGTCGAAAGTAACTTCACCTACAATTAACGGACTACATCTAGATTCAGAACAAACATTTGTAAATCGCATAAAGTGCCTGTAATGTCCTGTGTGGGAGTCCAATCGACACTTGACACCAGAGGTCGGTAATTAGAGTACTCGGCTATCTGTATAACAAGCCTATAGATAGATTAAAATAATAGAATTTCATGATAAGTATTTAACATTTCGTACATACTTCCTAGAAAGGCTCTAAAATGTCACAAAAGAAATTCATAGTACATAAATAAAGTCCTATTATATCATGGCGCCTTAATAGTACTACAAACTAATATAAATAAAATAATACTTAATAACTAATATTTAGATCAACAGCTCTAATCTACTTATAATAATTAATTTTCGATTTACAAATGTGGTTTATAAAAATAATATTTTCTTTTTTAACAGATTAATCTACTTTCCAATGTTTACACGAATAATACCATTTTTTTTTAATAAAAATCTTTTTGTGGTTTACACATACATACTCATTCTCAAGAGAAGGAAAACTAAGAGAAGGAAAACTTGAAATAAAACCCTATACCAAACTGTTTGACCAGCATGATATAGTAAGGTCAATTTCCCTCCTATCGTGGAGGAGGCTTGAGCCCAACAGTGGGACGTTTATGAGCTGAAATGATGATGACTCATTCTCATCGGGGTAGGCGGAGACTGTTTCCCTCCACTTGCTACGATCTTGACATACCACTTTCGCCTCCTCAACATTCATTATTCTCCTCATTTTTTGCTTTTTGGGTGTGGGTCACGATCGGTGCACTCTTCGCGCAACTCCGGCCGGGGCGACAGAAGGGCGTAAGCACACACATCCGTAACCCACCCATATAGCACGTCGCCTTTGTCGTTGGGCCGACCACCGGTGCAGAGTTCCTTGATTCAGTGGTCAACCCGACGCAATGCCCCGAGGGAGTGCCCTCTCCCATCGACGTCCCCTACTGGGACGCCGATCGCCGTCGCGAGGCTAACCTCTCCGCGGGTGCCGGACTAAATCCGTGCACTGCACCAGCACCGACTGGAAGGCCTCGACGGTCCTCACACCGAACCGAGGCCTCTCCAGCTGGACTGTCCAACGGGCAATGACGTCTCGGCGAGCGTCAACGCGCCAGGCGGTAAGCTGCCTCAAAGAGACCATACCGCCCTCCGCTCGCACCCCTGACACCCGCCGATACAAATCGGCGAGCATTTCTGCCTCCAGGTCCTACGGAGGAATCCCGGCTAACAGACATGCTGCCTCGGCCGCCACCGTGCGGTAACCGCATATGGCCCTGATCATTAATCTCCTCATGCATTTTTTCTGGTTTATATCGCGTTTCTATTTGATTTCGGGAGGAGATTCCCATGAATGCTGAAAAGTATTCGAAACGTCGGTAAATTAAAAATCAAATATAAACCCAAAATAATAGGTACATAACATACTTTTATAACATATTATTTTTAAAAAAGCCTAGCATGTCATGTTAATATCAATAAAACAGGTATCAATAATTTAGAACGGTCGTATTATTATAACTTCCTATATTGCAACATGCGAAATATTCTAACCAGTGCTCTACTCTCGATTTAATATCTCGATTACAGCGACATCTATTGCGAATAAAAGGAGCATCACCCACACAAATTATCAACAGCTCTCCATCACCGATGCCATATAAAGATAAACCTCATTCCATATTTATTTGACTGTCCATCTATACAACACCATCGCCGAAACGGTAACTCACGTCGCCAATAACAATTTATATCGATACAGAACGGTTATTGAATAGAGCATCGATAAAGATATTCGAAAATCGAGAATCGAGTTAAGTGAATAAAATACAACACTATATTTCACACTTTAATATATTTCACACCTTAACACTGAAATGTAAAGTCGAAATTCCAACGGCAGTTATTTAAGTATAATTTTGCGTGTCTCTACAGTATTTCTAGGTATAATTTAAATAAATTATTAGAATATTTGTGTTGTACTAATAAACATGTCGATTGAACCAGTGTCACATTAGTTCGTATATCTAGTCCGGCACGATTATCGCCGTTTGAATAATTAATCAGACATATTCATTTACATTGTAAGTTTATATGGCTGACTTCCCAATTTTATATAAGGTTGCCCCATCACGTATTCCATCTTTATACACTGGCAGAGTACTGACTTTTGACGTTTATACGAGTATAACATATGAAATAAAACTTTTTATACAAATTCTATTACGTTTGTATTTGATTTTCACTAGCTCGATATTTCGAACACTTTTCAGCAGTTATGGTCCTTATTCCATGATCATATCCTATATATTATATATCATCTCCTCCCATGGTCATAAACCCTAAAGGATGTTCGAAACGTCAGACAATCAATAATCAAATACAAATGTGATAAAAATCGTAAATATAGTTTCATTTCTAATTTTTCATGGGATTGTTTCCACAATTTATCACAATATCAAACGTGGAGAGAAAGTCTTTTATAAAAATACGAGAATGAGGTATAAATGTAGTGCTATAAGCAGAGATGTCCCTAAGTTCTAATATAATGGCTGCCCAAACTGGCAATGATACCTGTTTTTATAGCCGGGCTCTGGTCTAGTCGCATCGTCCGTTTTATCTTGGGTGACGAAAGGGTGGCACGTGAACCCATAATTCACTGCATTCTCTCCTCTTCACCAATGGGCTGACTACTAGTATCGAGTCATTGACATCCGTACCCAGGGGTTACGCCCCACGGGGCGACACCCTCATGCGCTAAACTGAAAATGAACTTGAGAAAGATCAAGGTGTGGCAGCAAGTGAGTGTATGTAAAAAACTGCTTTAAGTATATTCTTGCTCGATGAACTCCAAAACTCGAAGTACATCATCGCAAAAATGGATTGTTTTTCGCCTGGAACCATCAGCTTTTGAATGCTAACTAATAAAAAAGATGATTGCGGATATTTTTTTTAATCAATTTGATGAAAGAGAAAGTATATACAGACGTAGAGGAGGAGCAAATTTCAGAACTAATGCCACGTGCTAGGAGATCCATAATGTTATGGTGAAGGATGTATTTAAGAGCTTATACGGACTTACTGGTGATTGATAGAGGGAATATGATTACAGATAGTTAAATAACAAAAAAATTTAAAGGAAATTTTGGTATCACCCGTTATCGGTGATGACTTCATATTGCTACTGAAGCATACCTTAATGAAGAAGTGATGTTCACATCACAGTGATGGAGAGGCTAGCGAGATCTCTGGATATGAATCCTTTAAAACGTAGGGTTTAATGAAGAATCACAGCTCTAATCAATGAGTTTGAACTGAGTGGCACCATAGTTAAAGAATGGCTGTAAAGTGCTTCTCAAGAGCTGCTAACATCTGTCTACACATACCTAGGTAAGTAAGAACTTTAGTTAGAGCACAAAGATGAAAGGCGCGCTATTAATTTGTATTTTTTTTAAAGGCAAACTCAAAACAAAACCCTATATCAACTTGACTCTCCAGCATGGTTATAGTAAGGTCAATTTCCCTCCTATTATGGAGGAGGCTCCAGTCCAGCAGTGGGCATATATGAACCGAGACATGATAATCAATAATGGCAATAATTATTATAAAGTTAATAAAATATACATTTTCTGTGTGATGACGAAGTAAGAACACAATTCACCGCCTCCTATCCTTAAATATCGTAAAAGATGAATGACGGATATTATATGATGTAAAGTCTGTTCAAGAGAAGGAAGACTCGAAACAAAATCTTACACCAACTTGTCTGACCAGCGTGGTAGGGAAAGTATATTTTCGCATCTATTGTTGAGCAGATTAGAGCCGAGATAATGGCGCTGACCATAATATATATGGCAAATGTATATTTGCATTACATATTCTATTTTTTTATTTTGGCAATAAGAATCATAATTGTATGTGCCAATACGGCACCTTTCTATGAAGTTGGCCTCTCGTATTGCACAATATTAAGTAAATTTGAAATCCATTATTATCATGTTACCAGTATTGAATATTCATGAATAAAACGTTATTCAATTAGAAAATATCTCTCATAGAATTTGAATAAAAACTATACCTATAAAGAATAGATAAAAGAATATTTATATATCAAATGTCGATAATTCTTTGATTTAAATGTGTATAACATACAAATTTAAATCTTGAATTTCTGATATTAAAGTTTAATTTCGTAAGATTTTTAATAACAAGCTATACGATTCGACGTTTTTAAAAATTTGAATCGAGTTATTAGGCGATTTGGCCTCCGTTTTATTAATAATCGCCTATTCGCACCAGTTTATTCACTATCAACGAGTATTTAAGTGTTAAGTTAGTGCTTTAGTAGTGCTTATATAGTAAATTAACTATTAACCGTATGATTATATATTTTTAAATGAGCGTAAGAACATTTTATAATGTCGTAGCTTCTATTAATTATTTTTTGATAGATGCTACAAGTTTTAACAGAATATTAAGCACAGATTGCATATATGTTTGTATTTAAAGTTATATTTGTTAAGTAATAATCATTATCGTTAGCTCGTATACGTTCCACTACTAGGTACTACTACTACTACTACTATAGGAAGAAAATTGATCTACTATACCACGCTGGTCAGACATGTAGGTTTTATTTCAAGTTCTCTAGCTCTAGCCTAGATGTTATATGCATATTATAACCGTAACGGCCCGTTCACGACCTTGCCGCTGTGAGCGGCAGCTAAGCGCGGAGCGGCGCACAGTGGGCAAATCGCGTATGTTTCGTCTCAAAACTCCGTATCTCAGTTGTTTCAAAACTAAATGAGTTGTAATTTTGCACACATAAACTTGAATGCTTAGAATAATAACATATAGAAGGTAAGTCCACGCACAAAACGTGAGGCATTTCAATTGGAGCCTAATGGAGCCTACGCCGGAACAGTCCCGTAATGTACAAGTCATTGCACAGCACGAACGTACGCAACTCTTAAAAAATAAATAGGTAATTATGACGGCTTGTGCATTCAAATGGTGCCACAACACATTTGAAAAACATAAAAAGGTTTTTAACATTACTTTTAAAAGTATTTCGACGATTTATGTTAATAAAAACAAAATTTGATTTAATAATTTGTATAGTGGTTTCCGTGTGTACGTGTGTAATCGTCTGCCCGCCATTAGTATTTTTAGATTCAAATTTTTAAAGTTCGGAATACTGACACTATCCTTCTATACGTTATTATTCTAAGCTTGAATGTTAAAAGTTTAAAAGAAACAACTTTGATTTTAAATCTGTTTAAAAATTAATTAAAAAATAATATTAAAAATACATGAATTATATAAGAAAAAATACAAAATCTGCTTATTTAATTTACATAAAATGGTAGAACGTACGAATGGTAGGTGGTAAGGGTTCCGCGGCGGTATTTATTTTTTTTTTTTTAATGGGTGGGCTATGGTAAGCGCACGCGCGGTCCAGTCCGTCCGGGGCGAAGAAAGGACGGCACGTGGGCCCATAACCCACCCGTACCCACGTCACCTCGCTGTTGGGCCGACCACCAGAGCAGATGTGACTTGTCGTCAGTGGTCGGCCGACGGAATACCCTTTCGGGTACCCTCACCTCTCGACGTCCTGGGACGTCGGTCGCCGTCGCGCGGTTAGCCACTCTGCGGGTGACGTACAATTCCCCGGTCCGATCACCCGCGGCCTCGGCTAGGGCGGCATTAGGCGCAGATACTCGCGCCTGCGCCGCCCGAGTCGCCGGCGGCGGAACATGTCGCCGAATAGGAGCTCTACTCGCACACGATCCGCCGCCTCCTTCCGTGAGATTACGGCCTCACAGAAGGCGGCGACCGCGTCCCAGTTCCTGACGCTGTCGAGCATCTCCCTGACGATGGTCGGCAGCGCCAGGTCGGCACCGATAATCGCGACGAGTTCACGGCGCTCCCCCTCCCACGTAGCACACTCCTCGAGCGTGTGCTGCGCCGTGTCCTCGTCACAACTGCAGTGGTGGCAGGACGGTGTACTCTCCCTCCTGACAATCTTGTGCAGGTATTTCCCAAAACACCCGTGCCCCGTAAGCACCTGCACCAGTCGGAAGGAAAGCACCCCGTGTGTCCGCTCCAACCACTCCATCAGCACCGGCTGGAAGGCCTCGACGGTCCTGACACTGTACCGAGGACTCTTCAGCCGGACTGCCCAACGGGCAATGATAGACAAAAGATTGTCTTGTGACAGTGTATTCCTACCACACATAAAATATTGTCAAAACTTGTACAATAGAAAAAGCGTATATAATGCGTCAATCAAATAAATAAATATTTCAAAAAAAAAGGAATTTAATATTTCATGTTTCAATTCTAAAGAAGCAACATCGCACTGCCATCCATAGTCAGTAAATTATTTATTTTTAAATTGATTGTACTTCATTCATTATATCCGTAGCCACTTCGACGATACGAAAGAACCAGTGGTCAGCCCAGTGGCGTTGGAAAGAGAGTACAGTAAGTTATGGGAGTTCACGGCGACAATTCTTCTCCCCGGAGATATTGGGTGAAGATATCCAGACATTAAATAAAGAGGGTGAATTCTATTCTTACTTGATCACCACGCGAAAAGATTTGACAATTATTGTAATTAAAAATTGTATATATTAGTATAAATATAATAATTCTAAGTTTTACACGCAGAGCGACTAAACAAGATGTTTCCTTACAAATATTGAATTACCAATATGTGCTACCATCGCACCGGTGTTAATAAATTTATAATATATAATTTTATGGCTAATTGGTCACTTTTATATGTGTATTGGAAGAATATTGTCAGTTTTAGATTGTGGGTGGAAGTGAGTCATTTTAAATATGTGAACTTATTTTGGGCGTGATTCTATTGGTTTTGATAGAATTATAATCATTTCATATTTGCATATTGAGATAAAAATAACATTATTGTTGAAATTGATTTAGTTATAAAGATTTTCTGATTGTTACGGAGAGAGATAAAATACATTTCTATGCATATATTTTTTTTACGGAGATGACTACAACTGTTCGTTGTGTATTTTTTTTATAATCATAACAGCACACCAAAGTTGGGCTTCCGTCTCTCTCGCTCACCGAACGAAATGCAGAAACAAATTGCTACTACTTCTGCTCAGTGTGGTAGGTGCTACTCCAGACGGACTGAACCTCGGCTGTGGACAGACAACTGTTGTAGTCCTACCACATATAACTATTGCCAAAACTTTTTCAATATTTACAATGGAAGAAGTATAATTATATAATGCATCAACCCCAGTAGGATGATGGTGAGAGCAGGATGATGGTCACACATATTATAAACTAGTAAAATGGGTTAAAAACTAATAAAAACTAGCAAAAACTAGTAAAACTAGCAAAAACTAGTAAAACTAGCAAAAACTAGTGATAACTGATAAATCTAGTAAATAGAGATAGTCTAAAGTAATACAAGGCAGTTACGAAAATATTAGAATATGTTAGAACCGGGTTCCTACAACGGATGTTAGAGCCAGCATGATCTTGAGGCTAAAAGCTATATAAAGATAAAAAAGTAATAATGACAGAGTGGCAGATAAAATAACACTTCTATCGAGGGTAAATGAAAACAGCGATAGAGTAACAATCAATTCACTAACTTACAGAACACCAGAGCTACATTCATTGTCAGACATGCGTAGAACTTATTAGTTGTATATTAAAAATTAATATTACAACATGTTCGTCAACTTCGACGATATAAATTATTTAAAAACACGTTTCTATTTTATTATATATAATAAATCTATCAATTAATGTATCCTAAATTGATTCTAAATAATATACATTAATGTATTAAATGGTGTATGTTATATGAAGTAATATTGGCGTGAAATAGAAGTTGCTTTTGAAAACCTGATCATTTTATTGTGCATATATAAATTAATATCGACAAGAAATTCTATTTAAAATTTTCTGATTACTTAGACGATATTTTAGTATAGTGTTTCACACTGGCGTCACATCGATGCTTCCTATTTTATAAGACTTTAGTCATTATTAATAAACATACTACTATAGTAGGTACTATCCGTGTGATTACTGAGTAAGGAAGGATACAATTAATCACCCCCTACTCTTGGGCGTGAGTGTTATAACAGACGACTAAAGGATATCTGTAAGTAACATCGTTGCAAGAGAAATAAAACCCTATTATCTGTAGGTGTCTTAAAAGCTAAGTAAGTTATGTAATATGCAAATTATATAGATGAAAAAGAATGAAAACTTGAAATAAAAATTCTATAACATTTCTTAAAGTTACACTTGTCATGTAGGTACCATAATTTCATTTTAATTTTTTAATAATTTCTAACGGATGTTTGTAATTGAACTTTTAAACGGCTGGATTGATTTTGACGATTTTTATGTTTTTGTGTGGCTATTCCGATGAATTTGAGAATGGTTTGCATTAATACATAATTAGAACTGGTAGTTGGCGCTGTGATCGATTTCAAGGAGAATTATTTTTACAATTTTTAGATTTTAACAGAACAATGTGTTTTGAGTCAGCTAGTTTTATATATGATGCTTTTTGATGAAGAATGCAACATAATGTTTAATATTTGAAAAAATATACTCTACTTATATTCCTTATGTACCTATATTTCTGCCATTTTAACAATCTTGATGGCATAATGACGGCAATTTAAATCGTTTATTAAATGCAATCATTTGCTTTATGTTCGTATTCTTGCATCATCCAATTCTGAACTACGTTTATAATTTCAATTCTTTAACTCTTTGTATTTGATTTCTACTTTACCGCCATTTAGATCACTTTTCAGCGTTCATGATTACGGGAAGTGTAAGGTATTTCTAAGAAGTCATAGTTTTTACAAATAATGATTTGTATCTATCCAGTATAGTAATTTTGACCCACACTTTTAGTACAAATTCATCGCCAATAGATAAAGAATTTATTCTGGATTTGTAATACAATTCAACATGCCCTCTTGCCTGTGGATGTTGTAAAAAAAGACTAAGATGTGTAATATATAGACAACATCGATGTAAGAGAAGGAAAACTTGAAATAAAACCCTATGCCAACGGCTTTGACCAGCGGTGTACATATAGTAAGTCAAATTACCTCCCACAAAGGAGAAGGCCGAGCCCAGCTGCGAGAATTATATAGGTTAAGATGAATGAATCTGAAGAAAAACTATTCCATAAAAAAAAATATTTTTATTTTATTTAATGTTCTTCCACAGACCTTTGTCCGTGCCTTTTTTATTTTATTTTTATTTTGATTTTATATAATAATAGGTTTCTTCAAGTGGTGTTATTACATATATGATGGTTTATGTAATTTGGTGCGCTTTCTCATGTTTTATAGTTTTCCTAAATAGTTTTCCTATTATAATGTAACACGCTTCGTATGGTGACGTACACTCTTGCCCGTGGGTATCGTAAAAGACAACTAAAAAATTAAATATGAATATAGTATCTATGTAAAAGAATGAAAACTCAAAATGAAACCCTCTGATCAGTGTGGTCTGTTTCCCTCCCATTGTGTAGGAGGCTCGAGCCCAGCAGTGGGACGTATATGAGCTGAAATGATGATGATAATTATGTTATGACAATTTATTAATTTAAAACTGACAAGCCTCGGTCACCCATTCCAATTTGATACTTAAAAGTATTTTGTAATCATTGTTGAAGATCGTTATAACAACAATTTATCCCTACACTATACTATTATAATTATTTATAACAAGAAATTATTATACCAAGAAATTACTATACAACATTTAATACTTATCCAAGTATATGCAGAGACATAGATGATGACTAAACAAGACAATTCCATAATGATATCTGTTGTTTACGCGAGAACTACGCATTGTAAATAAAACTATTTTTACGGGACTGCCAGTCCAGCCCGTGACCATGAATGCCGTAAAATGTTCGAAACTTCGGACAATCATAAATCAAATACAAACGCGATAAAATCCGTAAAAGTAGTATTATTTACAAAGACAATTCCATCAATAAAAGATTATTCCCATTAAATCATGACAAGTCAGTTTCAAATCTTTAATTAACCGGTACAATACTAAAGAAACTGTTCAGTTTATACCTTTCCCTGAGTTATATTTGCTTCATCATAACTCGTACGTAAGTTACGTTTACGCGGCTGCTATTACGTGACATTGACCCCAAGGTCGCAGGGCCTTGACCCCGTGAGGGTGAATACGGCAGCCAGACGTTTGAATTTACATTGCGAGCCATTATTCAGGAGTGATTATTTCTTGCTCATTTCAAGTGTTTGTGGCGATTAAAGTGTATAACTATCGATTTTATTTTGTTGTCTGACCTTTTTAATTTTAGTATTTACATATATTATGTTTTTATACAGCTGACAGAGTAATAAAGTTATCACACTTTTGCCGCCCTCGGGTGTCATAAATACAAGTGACGTAAGCAAATAATGACATAATTTACACAAAGGAAGACTAATTCGAAATGTAAACATATATCAAACAGTTTGTAAGGCGTGGAATTACTAGTTGTCGATACCTTCCATTTTTTTTTTATAGTTTTAAAGCCTGTATTATAGAATTACTATATCATGCTAAGTTTCAATTCTCCCTCTAGGTATAGTGAAATAGAAGAAGACTTAGATACATTAGATTATAAAGAGTGCACATATAGTTTTTATCTTAGAACTAAATGGTTTCATGCTGGCCACGAATATGTTGTGACAAAATTTAAATGTATGTATATTTTTTATATGGAATTTTGGGTAATATTTTAATAAACAAATATACTTAATTCCGTGTAGTGACGGAGTAAGAATACAATTCACCACCCCCTATCTTACCCGTGGGTGATCGTACGAGACGACTAAGAGATATAAAACGCATATAACATCTATGCTAGAGAAGGAAAACTCGAAATAAAACCCTATACCAACACGTGGCCAGCGTGGTATAGTAGGTCAGTTACCCTTCCATTATGGAGGAGGCCCGAGCCCAACAATGGGACGTATATAGGCTGAGATGATGATGATACTTAATTATGTGGTAAGAGCATACTGTCTACAGCCGCGGGCCGGTCCGTTCAGTTTAGTACCACAGTCTCAAGTCATACAACGTGATATTCTTCTGTTCGTAATTGTCCTATCTAAACCATCTCAGCATACTTTTTAGATAGTTGTCACTACCCCTCATTATCGTCCCAGCTCATATACGTCCCACTTTTGGGCTTAGGCCTTCTCTACAAGGGGCGGGCTAATAATCTGCTGAACCACAATGATAGTAGGGACACTCCCTACTCTCGAATCTAGATTCCAATCCTAAATCCAATCGCAGTTCTAATTTGAGCAAATTTGGTAGGTACTTGAAAGCGATACTAGCGCACGATTGGAATCAAATTTGGTGGATTTTTTTAAACTAAATGAATTCGACTTTTGTCGATTAAGTCAGATATTTGCTACTCCCGACGTGATTTTCACGTAGTTTAAAATCGTTAATGTTGCATAATTTCAAGAAAGCGTCTTTGTGGTGATAGAGTTCGATAACGTTATTAATTTAAAGTAAGAAAATACGGCACATTTGGAGAAAATAACAACGGCAAATGCGAAGAATTCATTCTCGATTTTGTTCAAGACTACCAAATATAAGTTTGGTGAGATTAGAATTGAATCGAATTTGAAATTAGAATTGATTTCAAGAGTAGGCCCACGAGGTCTGTAGATATATAGTTTCATATCGAGCTTTCCTTTCTTGCAGTGGTAATATCTGCACAGTACCCTTTAGACATCTTTTACGATACGTATGGTCAAGATGAATATTAGGTACTGTCTCACTATACAGAAAACTTATTAGTATATAATAAATAATACTTATTATACAGAAGTATCTCTAAAGTATGGAGGTATGTAAATTGTAGAAATACCTCTTAGATATTTGCATATTTCCTGCCTACAATTATAGTTGTAATGGACTATAAATCTCAACTTCGGCTCTAAACACATACGCAACTCTGATGCTATAAGATAAAACTGGCGTCGGTCTCCGTTCACATGATCTCTAACGTGGTAACGTAACTCCATACCGACCTGACCAAAATACCCCTTCCCAGAAGTATCTAGTAACTAAATAAGATTATGGCTACGTATTTATTTGACATATCTTGTAATATACAAGGTGCTATCTCACATACATACATGCTGTATTGGTGTATCAATTTAATGGCCGTGAATGTAAATTGTTTAGCTGGAATTTCATTAGTTTATAGACGCTTTCGCAGTGATAGCCCGTTTGTAAAATAATGATACTAGAAAGTTTTATGTCTTTGAAATTATCGATATATTTATTAAATTAATATTAAAGATCAAAGAGAATTATTCACATTAAAATCTGGTTTTCTTTTAGTTGTAGCTATTACAAGATTTATTTTCTAATAAGAACTTACAAGGTTCACTTACTTGTGATACTTAAAAAATCAATTACAAAACATATACTACATAAAAAGTGGATGGCATAAAGAGCTAATTGTACATCTTATCATGTAAAAATTATATGACGTCAGTCTACATAAATATTGTAACTAAGTAAAAAAATAAACTAATTTCAGATTATTATTTTTTTTACTTATTACCGACAACGGTTAAGGCGTACAAATTATCGCCAGATAGCAATATCACCGCCGGCTGCGCCCGTCGCGGCTGCTGCGCCGGCTGCGCCCGCCGCGGCTTCGGCGCTTCCTCCCCTCGTCGTGGTCCCTCCGCCGCCTCGTGGCCGCGGGAGACCGCGGAAGGGGGAGGGGCCGCCGCTCGACGAGGTGCACGGCGTGTCGGAGACGGCGGTACGCGTCATCTTAGCCCGAGTAGGGGTGATGGTGGATGCGCGTATCGCCGCCGTAGCGGCCAGGCTCCCGCCTGAGCCGCCCCTCCGACCGCCGCTCGCCGCGGACGGGGCGAGACGGCCGCAAGCGTCAGCTCCCACCCCGCTGCCCTGTCAGGGTGGCCGCGTGGTGAGCTACGCTGCGGCCGCGGCCGGGCCCAAGGGGGCCAAGAAGGCCGGCAAGGTGCCGGCTCCCGCCAAGGCCGGGCCGCGGCCGGCGCCAGCGGCTGCACCGCAGGCGCCGGCCAGCGCACCCGCGACCGCTCCTGCTGCGCTCAGCGCTGCTGCCAGGCTCGAACAGGGCTGGCAGGTGGCTGAGCGGGGCAGGAAGGCACGCGGCCAGAAGCGGAGAGCGGCGGCCAAGAGTGCCGCCGTGGCCACCGCTACCCAGGCGGGAGCCGGCAGAAAGGGGAAGAAAAGGTCGCGCAGGGGCCTCAAGTCGCCGAAGACGGCCGCGGTGGTCATCACCGTGCTGCCTGAGGCGGCTGAGAGGGGCCTCAACTATGAGGCCGTCCTAAAACGCGCCCGGCGGGAGCTGGACGTCTCCGGTATCGGGGGCGTCGAGGCGAGGACCCGCAAGGCCCGGACAGGGGCTCGAATACTCGAGTTCCCTGGGGCCGAGGGCGCGAAGACGGCCGATAGTTTGGCCACGATGTTGAGGGGGCTGTTCGGGCCGGAGGATGGTGTCCGAATCGCCAGGCCTGTCAAGTGCGCAGAGATGCGCCTGACGGGCTTGGACGATTCCGTGACGGTGGAGGACGTCCGGGAGGCCATTATGGCGCGTACCGGATGTGCCTCGGACACCGTCCGGATTGGCACCATTCGCACTGGTCCGGGCGGCGTCGGTGCTGCCTGGGTGCAGTGTCCGGTGGAGTCGGTCAAGCAATTGGCCGACTCAGGCAGGCTCCTCGTGGGCTGGAGCTCGGCGCGGGTAACCGTGCTAGAGCCCCGGCCCGCGAGGTGTTACAAATGCATGGCGGTCGGGCATACCCGACCGACATGCAAAAACTGCTTTGATTGCAGCGGGCTATGTTTCCGTTGCGGTCAGACCGGACACCAGGCGGCATCGTGCTCTGCGGTGCCCCACTGCCCCGCGTGTGCGGCAGGCAATAGGCCTGCCAAACACCGCATGGGCTCTGGGGACTGCAGACCCCCGGCATCGGCCCCAAAGGGGCGGGACGGCCCATCGACCGGGCCAGTCCCCGCTCCGAGCGCGGCCCGATCGCCCGTCAGCGCGGAGGAGGTGACGATGGATACGGACCGTTAATGGACCCCGTATCCATTCGTCTCCTCCAGGCCAACCTCAACCACACCGCCGGTGCGCAGGACGTGTTCCTGCAAGCCATGGCGGAGTGGTTGATAGGAGTAGCCGTAGCCGCGGAGCCGTACGTGGTGCCCGACCGGCCTAACTGGTTGGGTAGCACCGATGGCACCGTGGCAATCGTCGCCTCCACGTCGTGGCCTTCGTCGCCTCTGACCCTTAGGGACAGGGGCGTCGGATACGTCGCGGCGGACTGGGGGGAGATTACGCTCCTCGGAGTCTATCTCTCCCCTAACTGGAGTGTGACCGATTTCGAGGCCTCCCTCACCATCATGGAGGCCTCGTTACGGCGAATGGCATCGCGCCAGGTCTTCGTCTTGGGGGACTTCAACGCCAAGTCCGTGGCGTGGGGGTCTCCCCGGACGAACGACCGAGGACGGGTGATCGAGGAGTGGGCGGCGGCACTGGGCCTCTGTTTGCTGAACAGGGGCTCGGTGCATACGTGCGTGCGACAACGGGGCGGGTCGATAGTGGACCTTTCGTTCGCTAGCCCCGAGGTCGCCGCACGCGTGGGGAGCTGGCGCGTCGTGGAGGAGGTGGAGACCTTGTCGGACCACCGGTATATCCGGATGGAGGTCTCCCCGGTAATCCCGACGCCCAGCAGGGGTCACGGGGCGGATGGACGTCCTGCGTTCCCGCGATGGGCTGTGGGTCGCTTAGACCGGGACCAGCTGGCGGAGACAGCCATCGTTTACTCGTGGCTGTCCTCTGCCAACCAGTCGGACGGGGTGGACGCCGAGGCTGGCCGCATCCGCAGTGCGTTGACGCAGATCTGCGATGCGGCCATGCCCCGGGTACGGCGTCCGCCCCCGAGGAGGGCGGTCCACTGGTGGTCCCGGGAGCTGGCGGATCTCCGGGCCGCGTGCATTCGCGCCCGGAGGGCCTACACCCGCAGCCGGCGGCGCCAACGCGACGCGGAGCGGGAGGCCTTGCTGTATGAGGGCTACCGCAATGCGCGGTCGGCCTTCAGGCTGGCCGTCCGCTCCGCCAAGGACGTCAGTCGGCAGGAGATGCTGGACGGTCTCGACCGTGACCCCTGGGGACGCCCCTATCGCGCGGTGCTGAATAAGCTCCGCGCGCGGGGCCTTCCCCTCACCGAGACTCTCCAGCCCAGCCTTCTCACCCGGGTCGTCGAGGACCTGTTCCCGCGGCGGGCGGAACACACGCCCCCGGTCATGGCTCCGCCAGACACTGACCGGGAGGCCGACGACGACAGTGTTCCGCCCATCACGGAACCCGAGATGGGAGTGGCGGTGGCGCGCATGTGCGCAAAGTCCACCGCCCCCGGGCCCGACGGTGTTCCAAACCGCGTGTTGGGCCTGGTCCTCGACCACCTGGGTCCCCACGTGGAGCGCAGCCTCGATGAGGAGATCCGCCGCCGGCGACTGGGGCGGCGCAGGCGCAACTATCTGCGCCTCATGCCGCCCTAGCCGAGGCCGCGGGTGACGTGACCGGGGATTAGTCCGTCACCCGCCGAGAGGCCGACCGCGTGAGGAAAGACCGACGTCCTCCCCGAGGGGGGGACGTCGGTCGATGGGAGGGTACCCCGCGTAGGGGGTATTCCGTCGGGCCGACCACTGACGACAAGTAAACCTGCTCCGGTGGTCGGCCCAATGACGAAGGCGAGGTGGTTTTCGGGTGGGTTGCGGGAGTTGCGTGCTTAAGCCCCTCTGTCGCCCCGGACGGAGTGGTGCGGAGGCGCGCCGACCGCGACCCACCCAAAAAAAAAAAAAAAAAAAAAAAAAAAAAAGATAGCAATATCACAATGTAAAATTCAACTACATTTTTTATGATAATATTCGTCCTTCAAAATGGCGCATCAAAAGGCAAATCAAATTTTTTATACAATATTATTACAAAAAATAAGTAATAAATAAAAAAATCATTGCATTATCATTTCGGCTCGTATACGTTCCCCTGATGGGCTTAAGCCTCCTCCACAATAGGAGGGAAATTTACCTTACTATACTCTACTGGTTAGACAGGTTGATATAGGGTTTTATTTTGAGTTTTACTTCTCTTGCATAGATTTTATATGCTTATTATATCCCTTAGTCTCCTTTTACGACATTCACGGGCAAGATAGGGAGTGGGAAGTTGTATTCTTACTCCGTCACCACACGGAAAAATATCCTTCAGAAATAATATATACAGATATTATTATTACACCTATACCAATTATTACATGTAAGGGGACTTAGCACATCCTCAGTACCTAATCACAGCTTAAAGAACGGAGGCCTGACGAGAATGGGTGGGAACCGCATTGCTTTTGCTTCACTATGATTCGTATCGCATGTGCTTTAGCAACGAAAACTAAAATTTAACAATAGAAGACAAGAACAGTAACAGATCTAATTCAGATGACTACGCAGATGGCGAAATGATCTAAGGGTTCGATCTCCATGCAAGGATAATTCTTCGCACGGTCTTAAAATTATCGCCCTGAGTCCTTGATTTTCGTATCTAATAGACTTAGAATAGTACCCTATAGAAGGATAGTGTCCGTACTTAAGCGATTAAAAACGTGAAGCCAAAAATACTACATGCGTGTGAGAGATTAATGTTACATTATAGTTACATATATATCTTTATATTTTAAAATTCATAGTAAATTATATTGTTATTTTATGGACATTTTTATAATTTTTAAATAAAACCTAACATTGTACATTTTAAAAGTATTAGTTTTGACACAATTTGTAAATGTGGGTTGACATGAGAGATCGTTTGAATAATGGCGGAAATGGCTATAAATACAGATTCTGGGTAGATTATCGATTATTATTCTGCGAGCTGAGGACCTGGAAGAAACTAGCAACTACCCAAGTTACGTGAGCCATTCTTATTTGCTTTTATATTTTATTGTGTCTATGTGTAGTATATATTAAAGTGTTCTAGCAATATTCTATTATACTACATAGAATATTTACCCACTTCATATTATACTGTAAATCTGTATTAGACCTTATGTAGATGCCTATTGTAATTATTAATATATAATGTTATAATAATAATGTTACTATCTTTGCTGCTATGATTTAACATTATTCTAGACTTTATTGTACCTACCCATTGTAATTATGAATATATAATGTAAAGATACTCTTTGACGCTATTATTTACCATTATTTCCAATGCTAATATATTCTATTTACTTGTTAGTCACTTCTCAAACGTATAATGGCTTCATCTTACAAAATAGATTATTTGGTTTATTACTTTTAGTGACATGATACTTTAGTAAACTATTACGTGCAAGCGATTACACACATGCACATCACACCACTATACAATAGAGTTGCCTTGTACGCAGTGACCTTGTAAACTACGTCACGATCCGGCGTAGCGAGTCATTTCTGGCTCCATTTTAAATGCCTCAAATTGTCTGCGCGAATGGAGCTTCTATGAATTATAATAGAGGTGAGTAGTATCAAAAAAAATGCCAGTGGTGGCAAACGAGCAAACAGTTCATCTGATGGTATGTGACACTGCCGCGCATAAACCTTTGCTATAATACAGCTAGGCTGCTGCCTACCTTGAAGAAAATGCTCTTTTTAAAGGTAGTTTAAAGAAGAAAACATAGCAGCAGGTAGTCTTTCTTCATGTGCGTGGGAAAAATGATCAATAGAAACATACAGTTGAAGACTCTTTGTGTCCATTAATCACATTAAGAGCTTCTAAAAAGAGGTAGTGCCATACTGTTGACAGTTGTCTGTCTACAGCCGCGGGCCGGTCCGTCCGGGGTAGTACCACACTGAGCAGAAAATTGACGTCTAAGTAGTAGCAATTTGTTATTGCGCTTCATTCGATGAGCGAGAGAGCCGGAAGCCCAATTTTCTGAGGGTATGTTTGTGTGGTGTGTTTTAGTGATGCCTTTAGTTTCACCGAACCTCATTGCACGCATTTACACTCCCATCACTTTCTTTACGGTAGGCAGCGGCCTAGCAAAGGTCCGTGAGAGGCAGTAACACTTACCATCAGGTGTACAGTTTGCTCGTTTGCCACCGTTTACAATAAAAAAAGGTATTTCATCCAGCTAGTTGAGTGCAAGAACCACGCATCTTTCGGTCTCAATCAGCAAGAGAAATCCTAAATACACTTCCAAAGCGTTAATAAAATTAGATTTAAAAAGTAATAAAATTATTATTATACCCAGTTCTTTATTTTGTGGATGATTAATAAAGAATACAATATGTCACCACGCCTTGCTTTCCTGAAGGAGACATAAAACCTGATTAAGGAAAAATAGGATAAAGATACCTACTACCTAAATATAAAATATTTTTTGTTGAAAGATAAATAAAAGGCTTTTTTTGATGCGGGCTGTGATCTAATCACGCTATGCCTAAACATCCTGAAGCGGCATGCAACTCTGTAACCTTTATGGCGATTGGGGCAGACCACCAGCAGCAATTCCTTATCTTCGCGGGTCTATTTTAAATGCTAGTTTTGGATTTATAAGTAGTAAATAAATAAAAAAGAAGACAATCCCACTGAGTTTCCTGCCGGCTCTTCTCAGTGCGGTCGCGGTCCGATCCGGTAATCATTTAAGGTAAAATGTAAAAAAATGACAATATGTAAGTGCTCCTGCGGGGTTATACACAATAAAGGATTTGAATTTGAAGTAACAAGTGACCATCAGGTAAACTCTTGAGACTTAAAAATACATCGTTCTGTGACGGTCTGAGAACTCAGTCTGAGTGTAATCAGACGTAAGCAATCCACTATTCGTGTTACAAGATAAAAGCTTGTCCACATTGTTCACTGTTTTTGTGAAGTATCATTGTTGCATCGCTTACAATATAATTGTATACATTATCTATTCGTCTTTGTTATAATTATTTAAATGTATTATGAGTAAAACTATTTTTACGAATTTTATCGCGTTTGTTTTGTGATTGTCCGATATTTCGAACATTTTTCAGTGTAGCAGTGTATCTGTGAGCTAACTGAGAAAGCTATAAAAGCCATAAAAATAAAGTTTTATTTGTAATATATAATACTCGCGTAAACATCGGTTTTAATCAAAGAAATTTATCTAATGATATCTGATGTTTACGCGAGCACTACACATTGTAAATAAAACTAATTTTACGGATTATATCGCGTTTATATTTGATTTATGATTGCCCGACGTTTCGAACACTTTGCAGCATTCATGGTCACGGGCGGACTAAGGTGTCTCACGTCCAACAAGTAATCGTTATTACAGACATTTATAATTATCTACCCGATACAGGAAATTAGTTATAAATTTATTAAATTTTGACCCACATTTTAGTACAAATTTATTGCCAATGTGAAAAGAAAATGATTCTATATGAAAAAATTATATTGTTTATGGTTAGTAATTATTAATTATTAAATTTGTAGCAATTATTGTTACAATTTGTTGATTTAAAACTAACAAAACTAATATACTACCACCGGATCGGAACGCGGCCACACTGAGAAAGATCCGGCAAGAAAACTCAGGGGACATGATGCTAAATTAATATTGATTTTTAATTTTAGATGCGGCTTACTTTGTCTTACTAAAAGATTTTTGATTTATAAAATTATCTTTAACTATTATTATTGTGGGAGAGGATGGCTGGGTATTACCATCAAGCTGGGATCCTGTTATAAACATAATTAAAAATAAATCCAAAGAGACCACCACAAGACTGCATGATACTGTGAGCACTTATTGTATAGATTTGACCCACAATAATAATAATAATAGTTAAAGATAATTTTATAAATCAAAAATCTTTTAGTAAGACAAAGTAAGCCGCATCTAAAATTAAAAATGAATATTAATTTAGCATCATGTCTCCTGAGTTTTCTTGCCGGATCTTTCTCAGTGTGGCCGCGTTCCGATCCGGTGGTAGTATATTAGTTTTGTTAGTTTTAAATCAACAAATTGTAACAATAATTGCTACAAATTTAATAATTAATAATTACTAACCATAAACAATATATTTTTTTCATATAGAATCATTTTCTTCTTACACTGGCAATAAATTTGTGCGAAATTTATCTATTTTATTACACTTTTCCTGTAGAAACCGGGCAAGATTTCACTAGCCCTATCCTATCCTTGTATGTCATAAAAGTCGAATAAGAGACATATAATATAGATGCAAGAAAATCAAAACTCGAGATAAAACCTATCCTAATAGGTCTGACCAGCGTGATAGTAGGTTAATTTCCTTTCTATTATGGTGAAGGTTGGGGTCCAATAGTGGGACGAATATGAGCTGAGATGATGATAATCACAGCGCGGCCAAAAGGCTTAGTTTTACCGATTAATTTAAAACAAATGTCATTATGACCGCGACTTATACCAATGCGCTTATGCATTCTCCAGTTTCATTCATAAAATGCTATAGGTAAAGCAGGATACTGCGTCTCGTGTTACGACCTCGCTACTGCGTTCAGTTAAACGACCAGCTCATATTATTTTATATAGAGTAGCTAATGTACGCATGTATACACTAAATATGGCAGTAGCTTGACTTGTATAAATTACTTAATTATTCAAGACTATTATTTTTTATGCATTCTGTGTGGTAATGGAAAAGAATACGATCCACCATCTCGTCTTACCTGTGGGTATAGTAGAAAACGGCTAATAAATGCTAAACGTCGTCTGAACAACGTCTAGATCAATCCCAGCATCACAGCTGGATGGAGGAAGGGAGCGGAGAAGGGTAAATCCTAGCAATGGGATATATGTGTGTATAAGTTGAAGTAAATAGATATTTTATTTCGACAAGTACGACATAAATATCAACATATCTTAGTAGTTATTATGACAATCGCTGCGATTGCGCAGAATACGTAATTTACGATATCTCATTTATATAAAATGAAGTCCGATTTGCTAATATTTACAGACACCTTATCCGATTCCGTTTCTAACAATGAGTTCGGTCTGTAGCGGTCATACTCATCGTAAGGGCGAATGTGCAGAGCTCCAGGCGTGCACTGAGTTTGAAGCAGAGCCGATATTCATTAGGGTACTGATACTGACGCATTGGATATGTTCGAAACCCGGTTAAATGTTATTGATACGTGATTTAGCTAACATTGTTGACAATTAACATAATTCTTTTAAAATATCTAAATATTTACTAATTAATACATGCAAAACCTATTAGAGCGAATATCATAGAGTTGTTCGAGCGCCGTGTGGGGCCACACCGAAGGCGATAATGTTGTTAACGATCTAACGCCGGTCCCGACAACAGTTTACGCGCTTTTATCGATAACTAAACTCACTTTAGTGCCCCGGGCAGGCCTTAAATCTATTCAACTTAATGATTTATTCGTAATCGTCACTTTTTATCGCTATATTCAATAATTGGGCAAAGCTTATTTGCGATAGAACCTGTTCAACTTCAAACAACGGATGTGTTTTGACACGATAAGTTTTTATAACATACTTTTATTATTTTGCGGAAATCGTTTATCAAGCGTTTATTGCGAATGCTTTCGGATATTTTATGGTTCATAAATATTTAACTGTGGAACTAAGTTATTTAAGACATTAAACTTAAGTAAGTAAATGTCATAATCTTTGTTGAAAGACTTTATTTTGCGCGGCTTTTATGCCGATACTATGTATTGGAATAGATCGGTACGTCGCCAGATCATTCTAGAGCCTATAATCTAAGAACGAGTACATCTCACAATATTTAATGAGTAGCACCTAAATCGCCTTATAAAAGTTTACGACTGATAAAATCAGTTATAAAACTCTATGAAGCCGTAAATTCGCCGACCATCGGGTCGATCGTTTAAAAGACGGGAGCTATTCCGGAGTCTATAAATCAGCGATCGGGTATATTCGGGCCTATTCGGGTACGATCGTAAAGATTAACCGAGCACAGTTTGTAAACACTACTTTTATGCGAATTCGACAGATTTTTGTGGTGTTTTATGAAGGGTTTTTATGAATGTTTACAGGTTCTGTGGTGTGATTGATTACAGCTTTATATTGTTTATATGTCCGGTCTGTTGATTAGCTTAGTAATTTTTTCCATGCGATGACGGAACAGATAAGAATATAATAAGTACAACTATTCCTTTTCCATAAGTATTGTAATAATTGATTGTATTGAAGATAAAATAAACCCTTTGTTGACTCGATTCACTAGTGGCATAGATAGTCAATTTTCCTTTCTCTTTAAGCATTTGTGTGTAACAGTGGACGTAGATATTATATTAAGTGTAAATTTGAATACGGCCATAATTGGATTGCCGTTTTTCTTCATATTTCTCATTTGAAACGACCCTTAATGACTTAACAGTAAATCGAAAAAGATAGTACACATAATATTCATACGAGATTTTAATTCACCAGCTTCAGAGGAAAATAAAAAAATACAGCATTAATTCTTCTATTTCTATGTGTGCTAGTTTATATGGTAGTCGACAGTCTGTCGACACTCTCAGCAGTCATCTGTCTACAGCCAGAGGCCGGTTCGTCTCATATAGTGCCACACTTTCGTAGATAATCGACATATGAGTAGTAGCAATTTAGTACTTTTCTTCGTTCGGTGAGCAAAAGAACCGGAAGCCCAACTTTCTGCAGCGGTTTGGATGTGGTAGGTTTTAGTGATGCCTTTAGTTAATACTAAAGGCATCACTAGGTTCGGTAATCCGAACCTCATTGTATGGACTCACACTCCCGTCATTTACTTCATGGTAAGGAGTGGCCTAGCAAAGGTCCATCGATCATGAGCAACAGTATCACTCACCATGAGATGTGCTGTTTACTCGTTTGCAATGAGAAAAATTAAAAATAAATCAACATTTACAGAATACAGTGATTTGAACTTTATCAACGATCTGAAGCGTTGTTTTGCATTAAAATACTAAGACGAAACGAAAACACTCGTAAAACTCGGCCTACTTAATATATTCAATAAGAACATTACGAAAAGCAAATTAAAACTTACAATTGTTATCTACAACGAGGTTTCGTCATAACGATTCACCAATGAAGGGTTGGCAATGTTAAATACAGGGAGTCAAAACGAAGTCGTAAAAGTAACTTAAGTGTGGCCCAGGTTTATTGTGGTCGGACGTTTTGTGGCCGAACAATTGTTTTCTCACCTAAATAACGTACCATAAAACTTCTGTCACTCAAAGGCTTGTAAAAGAGCGTGAAGATAATGATTTCAAGTTAGACGTTAGTAAAAACTTAAAACTATTTTTAAGGATTATATACCGCAAGTACAAAAAAATATTTTAAATTTTTGAACGCTTCGAACACTTTTCAACTATGATTGGTTACGGGAGAACTCCGACTCTGGACCTAAGTTATTTCTTATACATACGGCTACTTACAGGAAGTAAAATATTATCCATATCGGTCCAGTCGCTTTGAAAATTACTCGGAACAAACAAACATTTTTTAAATTGGTTCTTAGGCATAGGTATTGTGACATCGCACAGCGCACGTTCGACGAGTGTGCCGTGGGGGAAGAAAGCAGAGTATGCCGTGGGGAAGAAAGCAGATTGCACAGTGAACTCGACGCAATCACCGCTGCCTACTTGACGCTGCTGAACCGAAAGGTACCCCGCTGTCAAGCAGCGTCAGGTCGGCATCGATGCTCTGCCCACATGGCACACACCTCAAACGTTAGCTATGCCGTGTCTTATTCGCAATCGCAGTGGTAGCAGAACGGTATGCTCTTGTCTCCTTACGACTGTATGCAGGTACTTAACGAAGCTGTCAATTGAAACTAGCATTATAATTAAAGATTAACTATAACCACTAGCTTGTTTGCGGTAGTATCATACTCCTAGAAAATCAACATTTGAACAGTAGCAATTTTGTACTATGCTTCGATCAACACACGAGAAAGCAAAGTACCAAATCTCACTTTTTTTTTTATAGTCTATCGACGTTCATGAACGGTAGTTACCACTTACCACTTATCAGGTGGGCTGTTAATTCACCTGATACCAAACGCTATAAAATAATGTAAGTCACGGGACACCTGACAAATGTGAAATATCGAAATTATTTTGTACGAGCACCTGATATGCATAAAAGAACTAAATTATCCTTACTAATATTATAAATGCGAAAGTAAGTGTGTTTGTTTGTTTATTTGTTTGTTACGCTTTCACGCTTAAACCACCGATCCGATTTCAAAAATTCTTTCACCAATGGAAAGCTATAACATGATAGAGTAACATAGGCTATATTTTATCTCGCTATTCCCACTGGAACGGGGACTACGTGAATAAGGCGGCGTGAAACCGAGACGAAACGAGGGCGAGTTGCTAGTAAAGAATAAAGGAACCATTATGGCTAATGTAAAAATAAAATATTACGATTTTTTTCCAGACAATGATGATTTTATATAATAAAAAAATATTTTCAATTAATAAAAATATTAAAATTCAATAATTTCAAGTTGTGATAACTCAATCCTTTTAATCCGTGACTTCTGTAATAATATAATATCTTAATCTATACTAATATTATAAAGAGGTAAAATTTGTAAGTTTGTATGTAACGAATAAACTCAAAAAGTACTGGACCGATTTTAAAAATTCTTTCACCATTGGAAAGCTATAATATCAGGGAGTAACATAGGCTATATTTTATCCCGGTATTCCCACGGGAACGGGAACTACGCGCGTAAGGCGACTGAATCCGAAGCGAAGCGAGGGCGGATTGCTAGTCATATTATAAATGCGAAAGTAAGTTTGTTTGTTACTCTTTCACGCTTAAGCCACCAAACCGATTTCAAAAATTCTTTCACCAATGGTAAGCTATAATATCAGGGAGTAACATAGGCTATATTTTATCTCGCTATTCCAACGGGAACGGGAACTACGCGAGTGAAATTGCTTAAAGTTGTTTTCACGCGGTCGAAGCCGTGGGTAAGAGCTAGTAATAGTTATACTCGATGTCTCTGATGTCTTTACTGTGACAATCGATCGGAACTGTATTTACTATCATATAGCGTGGCGAAGCGTCGCCGTGTCACCACGCCAGCTATCGGTTTTACGGGCTATATATGCTGTTTCACATCATAAAGACGCCAGTCAGTCGATAATTATTAACGTCAGCACAAACGCACTCTAACATCTCATCTATTGATTGATCAAATATTACAATTACCGCAGACTGCACAGATGGCGTAGTGGTTACGATAGCGACCTAGAGCGCCAGTGTCGGGGGTTCGAATCCCACGCGGGACAACACTTTGTGCGATCCACAAATTGTTTTTCTGAGTCTGGATGTAATTTGTGTCCGTTAATTATATGTTTGTAAAGTCCCCCGCAATACAAGGATTATTTCCTTAGTGCAGGGTGTTGTCTTAAATAAATAAATAAAAATAAAGTTTATGGATAAATTATATCCGGATTCCGGATTTATGGTTTGCGGTAAAATGTCATGTTGAATATTGAAATTGACAATAATGGATATTATTTCAATTACAAGTAAATGTAAACAGCTAACAGAGACAGAGACAGGTGATTATTCAATATTAATGCGATGTAATTAGCATTTTAGTAGTTTTATAGCTATTTATTATTAGGGTACGTAACATGGTGTATTCTCTTAATAATAATGTTAAAGATAAGTATATACACAAGGTGTATCAGGTTATGGGGCAGTTGGTCAAACGAGAGTTAGGCAAAAGTGGAACCCATAAAAAAAATTGTAGAAAAATATCGATTCGTTAATGAGTTAGAGACATGTAAAGTTTTCAATGTTTTTATTGCTTTTTCGTGTAAATCTAATCGAAATGTATAAAGTTAGTGATACTTAATCTACAACATATTCCTACATTGTTAAATGTTCATTAGAAATTGAATAAATCAATTATTACGTTCACATAAGCAAGACAAACTTCGCTTTAAATCAACTGATCGGCCGATGACCATTGACGAGGCGCCTTTGTACGTACGCTACCATTGAAGCGTTTGCGCAATTCATACCTATTTATACTGTCGAAGCTTTACATGCCTACATGTATCCTGTCTGTACATGCCTACATAATACGTAACATTTAAGGCATAGACTCTTAGGCACCCTTTTTTGAAATCACTAACTTTATACTACGGGTCGACTGGTGCCGTTTTACTCTGAAATGGTTTGCTTATCTATACTAATATACAAAACTGAAGAGTTTATTTGCTTGATCACGCGAATCTCAGACACTGCTGGTCCGATTTGAATAATTCTTTCAGTGTCAGATAGCCCATATCAAGGAAGGCTATAGGTTATATATCATCACGCTAAGTCCAATAGGAGCGACGCATAAATGAAGAATGTTTAAAAATCGGGGTTTTCCCTTGCGAGAGCCGCCGCTGCGTCCGTTACGTAAACGGTTAGATTCGCAAAAATTATCATATATGACAGAATCGTATTATTTAAAAATATTTTCACCTTCTATGTAAACAATATATACAGACAGCTATCTGGTAGTAGAATATTATCAAAATCCGTCCAGCCGTTTGCAAGATTACCCGGAACAAACTGACAGACAATTAAAATAATTAAACTGATTTTAGGCATTGTAAATAATCTGAGTATGAAAAAATCTATTATTTTGACATTACATACAGAAA
The DNA here is from genome assembly GCA_032191425.1 of Lymantria dispar. NCBI lineage: Eukaryota > Metazoa > Arthropoda > Insecta > Lepidoptera > Erebidae > Lymantria > Lymantria dispar. Next base: position 1,947,131 of record CM063444.1, on the reverse strand, counting down.
CTTAAATTTTATTTATTTTTATATATAGAGTGTCAATTTTAAATTGATATAAATATGTTTATTTTTAACCCCCAATATAAAAAGAGAACAATCTTTTTAATAATAAGTTTGAAGTCGATATCTGTCTGTCTCTGTGTGAGTGTGTGTGTGTATGGCATAATAGCGCTCAAACGGATGGACCAATTTCGATGCGGTTTTTTTTGCTAGTTTCTTTGCTGTAATTTTAAGCTATGGTTGGGTAATATCGGTCCAGCTGTGTCAGTGTCAGCTCTTTTTCACAATAAAGGCATATGATTACTCGATTAAGTGCTTCACGCATACCAGGATAATCGTTGAATGATAACACCGGCACACAAAAAAAAAGTGGAATGTACTTTGGACCGGACCTACCTATCGACATGTTTTTCGAACCGCTGAATCTGAATTTCAAGTCCGTTTGGCCCGGTCACCCTCCAGTTTTGAGTAAAATGCAAAAAACCTCAAAAAAAAATTGCAAAATATTGCAGTCACAGCAATGAAAAACTTTTTGTGGACCCGGATCACGTATGTTTTTTGTGTATTTCAAATAACTGAATCTAAAAGTTAATTAGCCCGGTGAGCCGTCCAAATTTGAAAAAAAAATTAAGACCCCAAAAAAATGGCAATATTTCATGAAAAATTTAAGTTTTCGAAATAAAAATTTTTTTGGACTCAGATTGAGTATGATTTTCATGTATTTTGTACCGCTGAAGTTTTCTTGCCCCGTTAACGTTTTAAAATTTAAAAAAAAACAAAAAACCAAAAAATCGGGAAAATTGCAATTAAAAATATGAAAAAAAAAACTGTAAAACATGATTAAATACTTTTCCTGTATTTTTTCACGCATAAAATATTAATTTCTTAACTTGTATTTACGTGATCCGGGTCCACAAAAATTTTTTCATTGCTGTGACTGCAGTTTTTTGCAATTTTTGGCCTTTTTTGAGATTTTTTTATTTTTGTGTGCTGGTGTAATTAATTGATAATTCTTGTTAAAGAAAAATTAATACCTTTTTTATTATTTTATTTTGTGTATGGAAAAATTTTCAATTTTACTTATCTCAGTAAATATGGTATATTATCTAAGGTAAAAATATGAAACATATTTACTTTTGTAATACAATTAATCACCATATTAAAATATTAGCACAATTATTGGTCATTTCTATTATTAAAACTTGCCGCCGTGGTTTATTTCTAAGCAACTACTAAGCTGATAGACTACATCAAGTATAGAAAAAAAAATAAAAATAATAACTTACGCAAACCTTATCAACTAATTACCATATTCTACCTGCATACCATTTAAAATACCCCAAAATAAATGACCACACAATGTAGTGACCAGTGTCAACTACCACGAAATCAACGTAACGCAACCACAGACAAAAAAAATGCTATAAACTAACAAAAACTGTCTATAGTTTAACTTAATTTATGGCCGAGTGATTTACAGACTTTCTATTTTATACGTAGGTACGTATTGTCTGTTAACCAGTCAGTTATCAGTTTAAAAGGGACTTGAAGGGACCCGGCTGCCGTTACAATACATCTGGTTGATAAGTGAATTTCTTACGGATTTTATCACGCTTGTATTTGATTTGTGATTCCCCGACGTTTCGTACATGGTCGCGGGCGGACTACGGTAGTCTGCTCGTGACCATGAATGTTGTAAAGTGTTCGAAATGTCATCCGGCTCGTGATCACCACTCGAAAACCTTTCCTGCCCAACGGTATTCGGTTATAAATCTTTGTTAACAGACACTGCGGCATATTGGACACGATCCTCTTAAATTTGTCGAACGCAAATAAAGTGACCAACGCTACTATGCTAAAAACTATGCTATTAGTAAATCGATTTTGTTTCCTTTCTGGAGGAGGCTTCAGCTCGGCGACCTAAATAAACTTAGACATTGATAATGGTGTAAATATTACGAATGTATGTACATATTTACCAGTTAAAGTAATTACTCATAATTGTCTAAAACTATTGCTTTGGCGCGCTGTGGTCGTATATTAAGTAGAAAATTTTCGTTGTAAATACAAACTACTTTACGGCTTTTATCGTGCTTGTATTTGATTTTTTATTGCCCGATGTTTCGAACACTTTACAGCGTTTGTAGTCACGGGCGGTCTAAGATATCTTACGTCCAACAAGTCATTATCATTACACAGATTTAAGAAATTTTTCAGAATGATTTCTGATGTTTACGCGAGTATTACACATCTATACCAATAAATAAAATTGGAGTGTCCGTTTGTAATGTCAAAATAATAGGCTTTCTTCATGCTCACACGGTTATTTGCACGACACCTATGCCTAAAATAGCAATTAAAATATTTTTGTCTGTCTGTCTATCTGTCTGTCTGTCTGTCTGTCTGTCTGTCTGTCTGTTTGTTCCGGGTAATCTTCAAAACGGCTGGACCGATTTCAAAAATTCTTTCACCAATGGAAAGCTATAATATCAGGGCGTAAACTAGGCTATATTTTATCCCGGTATTCCCACGGGAACTACGTGGGTAAAACGACTATAACCTATAACCGAAGCGAAGCGAGGGCGGGTTGCTAGTTTTAAATAAAACTACTTTACGGGTTTGTACCTATTTGATTTTTGATTGCCGTTTTTTCTGCAATAACGATGACTTGTTGGACGTGAGACATCTTAGTCCGCCCGTGACCATGAACACTGCAAAGTGTTCGAAACTTCGGGCAATCAAAAATCAAATATGAACGCGATAAAATCCGTAAAGTAGTTTTATTTAAAATTTTTCAGATTTAAACCGCAGTTGACATTGTTTTATGATATCATTAGTGACGTCATATCTTGTCTCGTAGCCCTACTAGCCGTTGGGCCAACCCAGTGAACTCTTCACTCATTGTAGAACCCATTACAACTGACAAAAAAAGCGTATAATAGCGAAAATAAATATTATTTATCGCTTCACGGTGCCTTAGTTTCATACAAAAAGTCCTATGAATTATTAGTAAATTTGCGTTTGTATACACACTTTTTTTTTCTATGGCCGTAACTTTGTATTTATTGCGAGTTTTAGTTGGTATATTCGGAATCGTCACGTCACGGTGCCGACTACCAATTGTTCCCCGGGACAAATTACAGGATGCATTTCACACGAAATTGATCTTTAAAACAATCGCTGTAGGGCTTTTGTATCTGTTGTACTGGTACTTTTTTAACATATCTCTATGAAAAAGATGATTAAATACCGTTGTAATAGATACCAGTGGGTAATTGGTATTATATTATCGTGAGAATAAGTTGACGTTTTAAATTAAGACATTGTATTATGAGGAATTCGTTACCTTTTAAACTTGTACTAGTATTGAAATTTTAATATTGAAATTGTGACGAATTTCTTTTAGTGTGTACTGAAGGGTTAAAAATTATAATGTGTGACTATCTTTACTGTTTCGAGGTCTACTGATTTGATTTGATTTGATTATTGTGAAAGCACCTATCCAAATTCTCAGATTTAAACTTTTTATCTTTTATAGTGTCCGCCTATATCAAATTCAACAATTTTACTATTGAATTAATTAGGGTTCCGTACACAAAGGTTAAAAACGGGATCCTATTACTAAGACTTCGCTGTCTGTCGGTCCGTCTGTCCGTCCGTCTGTCTGTCACCAGGCTCTATCTCAAGAACCGCGAAAGCTAGACAATTGAAATTTTCACAAATTTTATATTTCTGTTGTCGCTATAACAAAAAATACTAAAAATAAAATAAATATTTAAGGGATTTCATACAAAAAACGCAATTTTTTGCCTATATTTATAGATAATGGTAAGGAATCCTTCGTGCCCGATTCCGACTCGCACTTAGTCCGTTTTTTTTTCCGTATGGTAACGAAATGGGAATACTATTCATCAACAACGACTAGGGAATGTAATATGCACATAACATCTATGCAAGAGAAGCGTATTAAAAGCCGATACCAACGCGTCTGGCATTCATGCTCCATTCCCTCTTCTTGTTATAGAAGAGGCTCATGGCCAGCACTGTAAAATATATAGCGATGATGATGATGAAACCAATTTGATAATCAATATCAAACAGAATCATTACGGTGATTATAAAATTTAGTAAAAATTTGCAAAGAAAACGAAGACCAATTTTCACTCTATTAAAGGTGGTTTTTTTTTTGTGTGACCTAGTTGTTAGCCGCTGGTGATGACATACGTTATTAAAAATTTCGTTTGATGTGTTTTTTTATATTTCGATCAAATCATCCCCCGCCAAGATAATCAGGGGTTTCCATACTTTTGCCCCGCCCGGTATATATATTTCTTGTGTACGTGTGTATGTCACTGAACTCCTCCTAAACGGCTGGACCGATGCTGATGAAATTTTTTGTGTGTTTAAGGTGATTTGAGAATGGTTTACATTCACAATTGCACCCGGTAGGTGGAGGTGCTGTCGGTTTCAAAGAGAGTTTTGTTTTATTTGAACAGAACATCGTTTGTCGGGTCAGCTAGTATAATTACATTCGACAAAAATATAAGTAGGTATCTATATGAAAAATACATTACAGTCATAGGTTTATTTTAATCCTAATGTCTATGCCCACATACTCTAAACTTTAAATTGATGGTGACCAAAAAGGATTTAGTTACAAGAATATTTTAGTTAATAGATGGTACTTGCCGTTTTCGTTCGTGTTGAGCCAACGATAGGACGGTCGCGGTTGCTGTTTGGAGCGCATCTCTATTGATCGCTCCACCTTCTCTCCTGGTCACTCCCTGTCATCTGCGAACAAATATGCTTAATTAATAAGTTTCTCTTCAGACATAGTGGTGTAATATTTCCAGTTTTTCTTCTCTTGCATAAATCTTATACGTATATTATATCCCTTAGTCGTCTTTTACGACATCCACGAACAAGATAGGGAATGGTGAATTGTATTCTTACTCCGTCCGATATCGAGGCACGGGAGTCCAATAATTTATGGAATCAATAACCACGTTAGAACAAATTTATTCTTCATACAAATATGTTTGTTATATAAATTCCATATATACACAAACTTCTAGATATAAAATGTCGAATATATGACAATGCAAATTATATTTCCGAATCATTATATTCATATCAAAGTACGGTATCAGCAAAAGTAACTCACGTTTCAAGTACATTATAAAGTTAACAATTTATTGCCAAGTATCGTGTCACCATATTTGCCTTCAGTCCCAGTCGGTAATAATTTAGAGTTGTTCCTTCATACTTACGTATATTATGTCCGGCGAGTACATAGGAATGTCGTGGCTTAACATTATACTTAACATAAGTCATACATATTTAAATAACTTAACTATAGTGATAAATTGCTGACGAACATATACTTCTGTCAAGATAAAGAAAGAAACAAAATGTCAAACGTAATGAGAATCAATAAAATTTATAACGAACATAATTTTGTATCAAAATAAGTGATGAGCAAGCTCTTTGGTTTATAATACTAAATTATCAAACCAAGTTCTATATGATAGTTAATTGACTTTTAAAATATTATCTCGAACGACAGCGATCACTTAAAAACGATGAGTAACATCGAAAAATTCAATGGTACACTATACATATTCGAAAATATTCACTATAAATTGAAAAAAAAAAGAACCGTCATTAATATGAAGCAAGACACGACAAGATATGGAAAGCATTATTATATTTGCCGCTGTGAACATTCAAATTAAACCTTAATCCTTGATTATTAGGGCTGTGATTTGGCTTATAGAAGCGAATGACACCGGCGACAGTTTTATACAGAAAAATCTCGGAACTCGAACGATATGTCACAGAATTTATGAGAGCCGGGCGATGGCGGCTGACGTGTTCCAAGTGATTCGAATAAGCCCCCCCTCCCGTAATAAATTCGATATCAAACAGACAATGTCGTAACGCGATACAAGTGATGTGCGATACGGACTCTGGGATTTATGACGGACAATGTCTCCCCGATTACCATTGTTGGGACGTTTTGATTAATTTTGTTTTTGTTTAACAAGATACGTATACTTATTTGTGATGTATACGAAGCAGATGTGGGTGTCAGCTAAGTGCCCGCTCGCTGTGATTTGTGATGAGTCACTTAATAACGTATATTATTACCGAATATTCATGTTCAAATGTCTCTTTAAAGTAATTGGCATGCCGAGATGTCATTGCCCGTTGGGCAGTCCGGCTGGAGAGGCCTCGGTACAATATCAGGACCGTCGAGGCCTTCCGGCCGTTGCTGATGGAGTGGTTAGAGCGGACGCACGAGGTGCTTTCTTTCCGACCGATGCAGGTATTGACGGAGCACGGTAGCTTCGCCAAATACCTGCACAAGATCATCAGGAGGGAGAGTACACCGTCCTGCCACCACTGCGATTGCGACGAGGATACGGCGCAGCACACGCTCGAGGTGTGTTCCGCGTGGGCGGCATTGGCATGTCACCGGTACGTTTAATGTAATTTTAAATTGCAAAAAATGTAGGGATCCAATAAGATCAAGGCATTAACTTCCTCTCTCCTTATGGGCTTATCCAACTGTGAATATAGATACACTGATTGAAGAAAAGAGAAGTAGATTAAGATGTAGAAATGTCACTTTTTAGCGAGGCCTTGTGACCTTAAAGTAAAAAAACAATAAATGTATAACGTAATTCGCTTCGTACTATAGTTTATAGTCAGTGTTACTAGTGATGACATACCGCATTGAAATATGGTCTCTAAAGGTCGGCCTCATAAAAAGGCTCAAAATCACTCCACGTGCTATGGAGAGAGTGTTTCTCTACGTGATAAAATTCGGCATACGGAAATCCGTATAAAAATTGGTGTAACTGACATAGCCCTCAGATTTAGCACGTTGAAATTGTCATTTCAACGTCGTCGTCGCTCGTCGAATCGACAAACGTTGGGGAAAAAGGTTTTCGAGTGGCGGCCACAAATCGGACGATGCAGCGTAGGACGACCCACGACTAAATGGACTGACGAGATTTTGAAAGTCTCAGGGAGCCGTTGGATGCAAGTGGCACTGGACCATTCCGAGTGACATTCTCGTGGCGAGGCTTATGTCCAACATTGGACGTCTATAGCCTGATGGATAGTGGTGACTCTATTGATCGTAAAGTTTTTTAAAGTTAAATATATTTTATAGGAAAATAACTGGTTAAAGCAACAGGAAATGGGAACGCATGCTAATAAAACTCCTACTCTAATGCGTCCTGCTCATTCCCAAAGAAACATTACAATAAATACCTTTAAGTAAAAATATACAAACCGCGCCAGCTGTCTTTCTATATGGGCAAATTATGTGAGAGCAAGATTTGTAATGGTTCCTAAGAACAGGAACTGCTAATAGTAATTGAATTGGTTAATGACAACATTTTGTTACAACTTTGTTGCCATCTTGGCGCCAATATATATATATTTGACAGGATTTAGCGATTAATTAAGGCTCTCCGTGCGGCTTTCCGTGTGGTAACGGAGAAAAAATACAATTCACAACCCTATATACCTGCGGGTGTGTAAATGACCACTAAGAGATATAATGTGCATATAACAGCAAGATAAGGAAAACTCGACATAATATTATACCTGTCTGACCAGCATGGTAAAGTAGATCAATTGTACTAGAATGGGGAAAGACACCAATTCGCTTGATAGGATTTTATTTATAGTTTTCACAGCAAATATTCGATGATATCTACATAACTTTCGCGAACGTTATCCAGATTATTTTGGCAGCTGACCGATTTCTCGGAATTAGATCTAGCTAACTATATTTTTATCTCAATTTTGATCGATACCTCTATAATTTTATTTCCGACTTGAACACTTAAAACCTGTAGGTTGATGTAATTTCATCATTGTCTTAGCCTATTTATGTCCCGTGGCTGGGCTCGGGTCTCCTCCAAAATGGGAGTGAAATTGACCTAGTATATTAAGCTTATCAGACGTGTTGATATGGGATTGTATTTCGAGTTTTCCTTTTTTTTGGATAGTTGTATACGACACCCACGGGAACTTAGGGGGATCATGAATTGTATTCTTACTCCATCACCGTACGGTGAGTGTTTTACACGGGGATTTTTTTAGAAAGATAACAGCTTTTATTAAAGACATATCTAATTCTTGTACTGTGGGGGACTTAACATATCACATCCCATAGATAGGTATATAATATCATAACCACATACAATTAACTGATACAAATTACATCCTGACTCAGAACAAAAATTTGTGAACCACACAAAGTCCTCTATGGAAATCGATCCCGAATTTTGGCATGAAAATTCGGTATGTTAATCAACACGCCATCTGTGTAATCAAGGTCAATTTCATTTTGTCCGTTATTCTAAATGTGATAAAGGACTAAGAATAGAATTGTCGTAAAAGCTTACTTGTCCATGGAATTAAAAAAATTGTTTCAGGGTATCACAAGAACCCGTCGCGCTGACCACGGATGCCAAGGAATTGGTGGTTAGCCCAATGGCGATAGGGAAAAAACACGGTAGGTTATGGGGCCGCACGACACCCATCCGTCGCCCCGGGTGGATTGGGCGGGGTCCAAACCATAGCCTACCAAAAAAAAGGGGTTCACAAGGAGAGCGTGGAGCAGCTATTGCCTGAGACATATAACATCTACGGCGATCGCTAATTTTCTTGCATTTTTTTTTTTGGGAGGGGTTGCGGTCTGCGCTCTCCTCGCACGCACACCCGTAACCCACCCACGATGCACGTCGCCTTCGTCATTGGACCGACCACCGGAGCAGGGTTACTTGTCATCAGTGGTCGGTCCGACGGAATACCCCCTAGTGGGGTACGGGGGGGAGGACGTCGGTCTTTCCTCACGCGGTCGGCCTCTCGGCGGGTGACGGACTAATCCCCGGTCACGTCACCCGCGGCCTCGGCTAGGGCAGCATGAGGCGCAGGTATTCGCGTCTGCGCCGCCCCATAGCCGGTGGCTGATCGCCTCATCGAGGCTGTGCTCTTCGCGCAGACGATCCGCCGCCTCCTTCCGCGAGACTACTGCCTTACAGAAGGCTGCGACCGCGTCCCAACCAATTTTCTTGCATGGCGATAACGCCACTATCCCCTGAAATGAATACTTGTATTCTATGAGTAAGAGCTATGTTCAGCAATGGATAGTGAGGGTGATGAATTGTATACTTTCCACAGAACAAAGATTACAGATAATCATCATCAGCCCATACACGGCCCACTATTGGAGTCAGGCCCCCTCCACTATGGGAGGTAAACTGACCTAGTGTAATCACGACGTATTGGTATAGAATTTTATTTCGAGTTTTCCATCTCTTGCATAACTCATATGCATATTTACTCCCTTAATCGTCTTTTACGACACCCGTGGGCAAGACAGAGGATTTATTTATTCACTTTATATTAAGATTGTTCAAAATTTACAAGTTGCAATGAAAATAAATAAAAAACGATCGTTCACATGAAACCAGAAAGTAATACAAAAATTCCACGTTTAAGTAAAGTTGACGATCACAGCTTCCCGACAGTCAAACTCGTATCGTAAACCAATTGAAAACACATCAATATGTGGAGTATTTTTTTAATCTTATAAAGTATTAACGCGTCTTGTCTTAACGATTATTGACCCGGTGGCTGAGGCGACATCGAACAGGACCGACGGACATATTCCGCCAAAGCCTTTAAATCAGTCAGGATAATAAACGAATATACGGGCGGAGAAAACGAGAAGAAACGATGGGCTTTTTGTAACTCGTATTCAGTGACTTCATATTGAAATTATCTATGTGTTTATCTTCATAATACCTACTAAAATAACAAGTCAATTAAAAAAAAGTCCACGTCAAAAGGCCTTTTATTATCTTGGTCTAGCTATAAAGATTGGGAGTTTTCACTAAAATTACGCATATGTTTCGAATTTTCTGATAAATATTCCATGTTGATTATATAAATAATTTCTACGTTTTATGAGATAAAGCATAATCAGGTCATAACCCGCCTAAACCATCCAATTATGGAAGAGAAAATGTCATTATCATCATTTCAGCCTATTGCCGTCCTCTGCTAGACGTGTATGCCTCCCCCAAAAATAAGGGAATGGTATTGTAATTGGCAGACGGGTTGCGATCGCAGTAAGATATTTTAAGTTTCTCAGGAGAGAGCTGATTCTCTCTCCTCATTTTCAATGAGATTCTCAGCCAATTTTTACGACTCCCACGGGTACGAAAGGGATGGCGGCAATGTTTTTCTTGTCCCGTCGCCACAGGTGTAGCGAGCAACCCTATAAACCTGCCATACTGCTTCTCTTTATCGCTATTTAAGCAGCTCACCAATACCGTGTTTATGTAGCGAAAAATTTAATAGTCAAAAATACAGACAATACAATTCACCACTCGCTCTCTTTCCCATGGGTGTCATAAAAAATTACTAACGGACATCAATTGCAGATATCATCTATGCAAGAAGTCTGCATAGCACGGTATAATAGGTTAATTTTCCTCCCATTATGGAGGAGAACCGAGCCCGACTTAATTGGGCTGAGATAATATCTATATTTCGTATTAAAAAGATTCTAATGACAACGTTTGAATGCCTATTTATGCCTCCAGACTTGCAATTGCACCATTTTGCGCACAATTGGTGCAGAACCCCATAACCTATGGTTTCCCACCCCTTCACATTGGGTCGATAGGACATTACGTCGACCACTAGTACTGAATCCTATGTAGTCCATGGCCAGCGCAGCAAGATACCCTTTCGGATACCGTTTCGGAATTACCGTCTTAAGTGTAGTTTCTGTCCATTCATTAAATATATGTAAAGTCTCCCACAACAAGCACCTTAGTGCAGACTTATAAGAATAATAAAATAAATAATCCTTAGTGATAATAATCAACTGTCAAATATACCAAACGAATCCATAAGATTACGTTATTTCAACAGATTACACTAAAATCAACTCAAGCACTCAATTTTTTTTACAATTTGCAAAATCTTAAATAATTTACTTGTAAATGTCTAAAAACGCTTACCGGGCCCGCCGCCAAAACCTTCCCGTATGTTTCCACATTTATAGTGTCCAATAAACAATCGTCGCCGATAACACTTCAAGGGCGTTGCCATAAACTCCACACTATAATGTTATTGGTGACTGGATTTATATACTTTTTTTTTTTATTCCATACCGTCTTTACAAGTTCAACAATTTATTAAGTGGTCTCACTATGCTCTTATTTTGTTTTTTTTCTTATTAATCCTATGTGATTTGAGTGGAAATTAAATGATCGTAAACACTCCTTACCTATTACAAAACTAGTTTATTTAACTTGTCTGGTAATTAATAATTAATATAATTTATTAACGTTATGTTCATTAACATAATGTGACATTGGTTTGAAGAGATTTATTAAATATTGAAAAAATACATTTGTACATTATTACGGAGTAAGAATACAAATCAACACTTTTTTTCCGTGGATGTCGTAAAATACAACTAAGGGATTACAATATGCAGATAATATCTATGCAAGGATAATTCGAAATTAAACCCTATGCCAATCGGCCTGAAAAGTGTAGTAAGTCAATTTCTCTTCCAATATGGAGGAGGCTCAATCAAGCCTAGTGGTGAGAAGTGTATGAACTACGATGAAGATGACGCTTTGCTCCGATTTCAGTTTGCCTCACATCTAAATCTCCAATATTCCTTAGAATGTTACGGTACGCAATTGCAGTCCCATGAGACTTTGGAGGTCGATTCCCGGATTGGACTCAACTTCATACAGGGTTTTCTGAGTAAAAAATGGAAAATACAACTTCTTATATATACAGCTACCTAGTAGTAAAATATCAAAATCCATTCGGCAATTTTGAAGATTACCAGGAGCAAACAGAGAGACAGGCAAAATATATTTAAAGCCAGTTTTTAAGCATATGTTGTATCCTGCAAATTGTCGTGTGAGCATAAAAAGGACTACTAGTTTAACATAATAAACAGACACATTTGTATCTATTAAAAATATGTTTGTCCAATGATATTTGATTTTTTATTTAAAAGAAGTAGGTAATTTAAAAATAAGGAGTCCGCAGTTTGTTTAGGGGGCCTTCTCTGCAACCGCGTTCCGAGCCTGTCATTATTGTACCTATTCATTTCAGGCAAAATATAAAATTATCAATGTGTAAAGGTTAATACGTAATTAATAATTTAATTTGAAAGGTATGCATTTTTAACAAGCTGGAGCTTACTAAAAAAAATCTAGTGTATTGTTTTATGTAAAAAGAAGTACATAGTCAAAATAATATGATAAGCTTCTTAAGTTTCTTGTCAAATCTCAGTGACAACCGGGTTGGCATGCTGTGATAGATTATTGGACCAAATGAATAGTGTAAAATGGATAAAAACGATTTGAATTTGAGTAATTAATGCTATCACACAATGTCATGCTGAAGCTGATGGCAATTTTAAATGACACTTGATTGACGGTTAGCGCCATCTAGTTGATAACTACAGAGTTAATGCAATATTGCACATATAAACGGTGTTTATCAATTTACCTAATCTAGCTAGTTAGGTACCTAGTCAGTTACAATGAAATATGTTACTAATTATCCTACTAATATTATAAACGCGAAAGTTTGTATGTGACGATGTTTGTTGCTCTTTCACGCAAATACTACTGAATGGATTTTTATGAAACGTCACAATAATATACCTTACATATAAAATAAAATAATAGTTCAATAATGACGAATTTACATTGTAATATTTCTGACGTTTATAAAAACTTGACGTTTATAAACGAACTTGGCTAAAAATTGACCACTATGTAGGCCAATTCCTCACAGGCCATGGGAATTTTAGAAGTAAATTATTCTATTTTACACTAGTAGATTCACCATTTTGTCAATGTTCGACCACAAACTCCAATTTTGAACAAACAGCTCATCACATCCTTTGGGAGTGCATTCTCTGGCACAACGAGCGGAACGTCATGTTAGATAATATGCATGTCACGTCTGGGGTAGTATACTATGCGGATCTTGTAGCAAGTCGAGAAAATTTCCGTGCGTTTAGGCGCTTTTGCCATACCTATTACTGTAATCAAACCTAAAGCTCACAAATAGGTCCATTAAGCTTTGTCCATTCCGTGGTGCTGTACCGCTGCGTTTCACGTAGTTGTACAAACTCTTATTTACTGGCTTATCAGCCAACTTTGCTTCATGTCTCCCGCTTTGCATAGGAGGGAAGTGGAATCTTTCCAACTCCTCCTGTTTTCTTTTCTAATTAAATTTGTTGCGGGTCCCAAGACAATTAAAAGCGATTCCCGGAACTTCCTGAGGGTCAAACCTCAGTGTCTTATACGGAGACCATTGTGGATCCTGGCTTACAGGAGTTACAGTGGTGGGAATGTGTGGTGGGATTAGTCCCAATAAAGAGTGACGTTTATAAAAGGAAACATGTGAACTAAAAATAAACAACCAATAAAAACTTTTCGGTATTCTTATTTCATAATATGCCGTATAATGACAGAGTAAAAATACAATTCACCACCCCCCAAGCAATGGGACCTGAGTGAATGGTGGTGACACATTGTTTTCTGTTGGATCACCACGAGCGCTAGGCTTAAACTATTAAAAAAGCCTATTAAAAGAAATTATACAAAATATCGATAGTAAAACCAATGAAAATGAGAACAGAATTCCTTGACATCGATTGCAGCGCCGCCTATTGTTAATCTAAACCATTCCTGAATCCACTTGAACACACAAAAAAATTATCAAAATCGATCCAGCCGTTTAGTTACTTTGTTTATTATACTTATTTAAAGATTATTACACGTTTTATATAATTGATCATCATCATAACTCATATGCTGCTGAGCTCGAGCCTCCTCCACAATCGGGAGAAAATCGGCATACCACGCAGGTCAGACGAGTTGGACTAAGGTTTTATTTGGATTTTCCTTGTCTGGGGATATCTGCATATCATATCTTTTAGTCGCCTTTTACGACACCCATGAAGGCATGAAGAGGGTAAATGAATGATATTCCTATTCCGTCACCACACAGAATATTACTATTATACCACTATTTATATAACTATAATTATATCTTTATATATAATCCGCCCGTAATGAAAATACCCTGAAAAGTATTCGAAACGTCGGACAATCAAAAAACAATAAGAAACGCGATAAAATCAGTAAAAATAGTTTTATTTGTAATGCGTATGCTCGCGTAAATATCAAAAAATCGTTATAGGTATATAAAATGTGTTAATTAAAAATAACGAAACTTAATTAAGTAGAACATGTGTTTGAATGTTTGATTTGTTCGTTAGTCAACGGAGCCCCATCAAGTCGCATTGGGCAGGTGCCGTTCAAAAAAGCCATATCGGCTGTCAAAAACTTGTAAAATATCGCCGTTTCTCTGTGAGAGCCTCGGGCTTGGAGCGTCCCTCACAAAGATATCTATAAGATTTATACAGCCGTCTACAATAGGGAACGTTTTAATTCTTTTCATATGCGACAGATTTATGTAGGGACAGATGTAGCGGGTGCGATGTACCGGCTTCAGATAAACGAACCCAGTCGCCACCCTTTAGGTAAATGCCAACGAATGCTGCGATAGTTTTGTGTTAGGCAAACCATAGATTGGAATCTGTTCAATGGGTCGATGAGAACTTTCTTAATGTTTACTTATGTAAGTAAATTTATTAGGTATTAAACTAAGATTGAAAGAAATTTTATTATTTTCAGTATATATGTACAATTGTTTACGCGAGTGTTTATTTTTTATTTATTTATTTATTTAAGACAACACCCTGCACTAAGGAAATAATCCTTGTATTGCGGGGGACTTTACAAACATACAATTAACGGACACAAATTACATGCAGACTCAGAACAACAATTTGTGGATCACACAAAGTGTTGTCCCGCGTGGGATTCGAACTCCCGACACTGGCGCTTTAGGTCGCTATCTGAACCACTACGCCATCTGTGCAGTGTTATACATTCTAAATGAAACTATTTAACGGATTTTATCGCATTTGTGTGAAACGTCGGGCAATGAAAATCAAATTAAAACTGTCTCTATTTTTTATTAGGTGTTATTACCTCAGAACTTTTCCATGTGGTGAGGGAATAAGAATTCACCACTCTCTATCTTGCCCGTGGATGTCCTAAAAGACGACTAAGGGATATATTTCGCATATAACATCTATGCAAGAGAAGGAAAACCCGAAATAAAACCCTATACCAACCTGTCCGACCAGTATGATATAGTAAGGTCATTCTCCCTCCTATTATGGAGGAGGCCCGAGCCCAACAGTGGGACGTATGTGGGCTGCGAAGATATGATGATGAATCCTTATACCGACATGCCTGACGCCTTGTACAGTAGGTCAATTTCCTTCGAATTATGGAGGAGGCTCCAGCCTAGTAGTACGACGTATAAGATGATAGAAATTATAACAATGGCGTTTGAAAGTATTTAGATAAAAACTGATGAATAAAATTGATCGTTTTGAACGACAATATAACAAGAGTGCACAATACAATGAAATGTTTTGAGTTAAAAGTCCTTTGCATATTATTCTGTTATGTTTTCCACATATTTCTAAATTATGCTTGCAGCGAATAGGGCGACGGTGACAATCAACTAATTTATGACTTTCTTTGTTTGCGTTTGTGCAAATTTTACAAGAATTGTATAAAACAAAAAATTGACGCCATTTTTTGTTTGATTTTTGCAAATTGCAACACTGGGGTTTGTGAATGGATTCTTTTTTTGATTCCAAGTTACGTTTTATGTTGAAAGGAAAAATGTTTTGAAATTGAGTGCATCAAATTATTGTTATTATTTTTTTAAACAATTTGCTAGGCAATTAATCCTTGTAGATAGTATAAGGGTCTTTACTATCCTTACTAATATTAAAAATGCGAAAGTAAGGATGTTTGTTTGTTACGCTTTCAGGCTTAAACCACCGACCTGATATCAAAAATTCTTTCACCAATGGAAAGCTATAATATCAAGGAGTAACATAGGCTATATTTTATCCCGGTATTCCCACGGGAAAGGGAACTACGCCGCGGGTAAGGCGACTGAAACCGAAGAGAAGCGAGGCCGGGTTGCTAGTCATAAATAAAGGATACAAATCAGACTCCCACAGAATAATAACATGGAGATCGTACCAATTTTTGTTGTTATTGAAAATCGAACCCGAAAACACTGACACTATAAATCAGTATCATAATCAACACCCCATCGTCATCTGTACAGTCAAAATTACAAAGCAGAAGTTAAAATTATACGCAGAAGGATTTGAAGAAAACTTAACTAGCCCGTGGGTATCGTAAAAGATGACTAAGCGATATTATGTATATAACATAGATGGACAAGGGAAACTCCAAAAAAATGATTATGCCAACCTGTCTGACCAGTTCGGCATAGTTCAAATTCAAATTATTTATTATGCATAAACCCCGAGAGGGCACTTACATATTGTCAGGTTTACAGTTTCCAAAAATAATATACTACCACCGGATCGGAACGCGACCGCTACTGAGAAGATCCGGCAAGAAACTCAGCGGGCTTTTCTATTATCTTTAATTTTTTTTTTCTTCTTACTAGATATACAATTGTGTACATGTTTTGTAAGAACTAGCTCCAGTGTGATGCCCTTCGAACCGCAAGACACTTAATATAATTCAAACGATTATGGCTGGACCAGATCCCACAAGCGGCACCCGATCACGAGTTAACTACTAGAGCAGCCATCACTCCCCTCAACCACTATGGAGGGAAGGGAGAGACCCGCTCCACGCAGCTACCGCAAGTAGATCCTTATGTGAGCATGACCAACACCACAATATGTTACAAACGCTGAAAATACAGAAATTCGTTAGGCAAAACACGCTACACTTTACAATAAAAGTTAAAAGGTACATTTACAAACAGTATATTTAAAATAACAAGGAAATTGCTGAATGAGGAGCTGCTCACAACAAATCTGTATTATCGTCTACATAATCCAAGATTTTATAATAAGCTTTTTTACAAAGTCTATTCTTGATGGCTTTTTTAAACTTTTTCATAGGCAGGTCTCGGATATCTTCAGGTAATCTATTGTAAAAGCGTATACATTGCCCCATGAATGATTTGCTAACTTTTAGGAGACGAGTAGTGTGTACAACTAAACTGTCTTTATTACGAGTATTCATTTCATGAATGTCATAATATCTCTTAAAGTTAGTGATATTTTTTTGACATATAATATATTTTCGTATATATATTGTGATACAGCAGTTAGAATATTTATTTCTTTGAATTTCTCCCGAAGTGAGATTCTTGGGCCTAGATTATAAATTGTACGGACAGCCCTTTTTTGGAGAACAAAGATTCTATTAAAGTCCGTGGAGCATCCCCACAGTAATATGCCGTAAGACATAAGACTATGGAAATAAGCGAAATAAACCATTCTAGCTGTTGCGGTATAGTAAGTCAAGTTCACTCCTATTGTGGAGACGACTCGAGTACAGGATTGAAACGTATACCTATAAGCCGAGGTAAGGTTCTATGATTGTACAAACCATTTATTATTTACAAATTTATTACGTAAATGAGTTAAGAAAAAGAAAAGAAGCAGATTTTTTTTATTGCAAACGGTGGTAAACGGTACACCTGATAGGAAGTACTGCTGCCGCTCATCGACCTATGTAAGGCCGCTGCTTACCGCGAAGAAAGTGAAGGGAGTGTGAGTTTCGGTGATAGGTACTAAAGGCATCACTAACACCCATCACACGCAAACGCCCTCAGAAAGTTGTGATGCCGGCTCTCTCGCTCACCGAACGAAGCGCAGTAATAAATTGTTACTAAGCGGATGTCGATTTTCTGCTCAGTGTGGTACTATCCTGGTCAGACCAGCCCGCAGCTGTAGACAAACAACCGTCAATAGTGTGGTCCTATCATTGTAATTATAATATTAAAAATTATAGGAAGAAACAAAGCAAATATAGTCGTTGTTTAGATAAAGTGCATCATCTGCTTATTCTAATAGGAATAAACCGTGATTTTATTCCTAATTTCTTACTATATCATCTTTCATCATACAGGTCGTTCCATTGTTGGGCTCGAATCCCATCCACAAGAAGAGGGAAATTGACCTATTATACCACGCTGGTCAGACGTGTTGGCATAATGTTTTATTTCTCTCTAGTCACCCTGCTCCGGTGGTTGGTCCAACGACGAAGGCGAGGTGTCACGGGTGCGTTACGGGTGTGCGTGCTTACGCCCCTCTGTCGCCCCGGGCGGAGTGGAGCGAGGAGCGCGCCGACCGTAACCCACCCCCCAAAAATTTTTTTCTTCTTCTTTTATTGCTCTTAAATTTTATTTCTTCTTCTTTTATTTCTCTTAAATTTTATTTCTTCTTCTTTTATTTCTCTTGCATAGATGTTATATGCATATCCCTTAGTCATCTTTATCGACATCTAGTGCAAGATAGGCGGTGGTGAATTGTATTCTTACTCCGTCACCACACAGAAATATTATCTCAAGAATTAGTTAATAAAATTTTCAAACGTCAGATTAATTTCCTGTAACTCTTTGATATTGTAAAACCGAAAAACCGATGTTAAGATATCTTATCGCTTAAATGTCATTAAATATACGACTAATAAAACTAGAAACGTGGGCGATGCCGCGGTCAAAACATATCTAACGCAGTTAAAAACGCATAAAACTCTTGAATGTAACCGGGAGCATTGACTAGTTCTAAATTTATTCAACTATAGCTGACAGTTTTTATAAAATGTACTTATTATGGCAGACAGCAACCAGGTCTGCTTACCGATTGAACTTGGAGGATGGGAAGAAAGAGGATATGTTTGTCTCTAATTTTTTTCAACACTGCACCACTTATGATTGACACAATATTTTCTCTTCTACCAGTGTACATTTTGCAAAAATTTTGACAACGATCAACGAACACTCGCGTGACTGACGTCAATTCTCTTTGATAATGTAATTAATCACTAGACGTCATCAGGTGAATTGGCCCAATTCGTAGTAAAGCTCGTATTCGTCTTTTACGATACCCACAAATAATTAGAGGGTTGGTATTACATATTATTATATATTTGTACCCGCTAACACACAGCAAGACATTGTATATCTATGTATAGATAATACTGCTACACTAGGAGATTATAATATTGGCAACCCGTATAGCCAGTGTGCAGAAATAGCCTAATTTCCGTTATCAGAAGAAATTCATGCCTAATGGCATGTTTAGACTCAGAAGAAGATTGTCTTCGATAAAATATATAGTTATAATAATTGCTAAATACAGTGTTTTATAAAAAAAAATATAACGGTAATAGGCTGTTTGTATGAAACACATTCAGCCAGTACAATTTATTTTTAAATAGTACTGTACAATCTAGGGCTGTCTTCTTCTTCTTCTTTTTTGTCTTGGCAATCAGCTACAAATACGGGCCATTTTTGCCAGTGTCGAGTTATAATTGTCTTTTCAAGTTCTCAGTGTCTTCATGTCAGTAATAGTCTGTCAGTAAGTCAAAGTGTCGCCCTCAACAGTGTAATGGCCACTGTTAAGGGTATCTTCTGAGAATTTTCGTGGAAATACATAGGTATGTATAGCAGTTTTATATCATATTCACTACACCTCAGCAGTTCTGTCGCTATATATTACATAAAATGCCATCAAGATTATTTAACATAACACGTTAAAACACTAAGATATTGAATATAATACAAGAACACCACATGACACTTCAGATTCCCGCCAAAAACTCATCTAGGGCTGTCAATGCAGTGACTGAAAGAAAACTTATAATGGCCATAGGCTGTATGTATACAATACATTCAGCTAGGATAATTTATTGAAATTATGCGTTATATTTAGAACGAGAGTCAATTGTTACGATGCGCGCGCACACCGTCACGAAAAATCGACACCCTCAAGTTAGCTAGTCAACATTTTCTACGACGTACACCGTCATAAATGTCACCTAGATAATGCGTTAAAATAATACTTTCAATGTATTACATACCTCTTTTTCTATTACTAGTGTAGTGTTTTCTATAAACGTAGGATAACCCGAAGGATAAAATTTTAGAAACATTTTTATCTTGTTACGCGAAAGAAAACTTCTTACCTGCGTACATAAGTAGACACACACTTTTTTTAAATAGTAATGTGTAATAGGGCTGACGATACGGCGATTTTTGTCAAAAAATAAAGCATATAACGACAATAGGCTGCATGTATACAACACATTCAGCCAAGACAATTTATATTTAAATAGTAGTGTATAAATATAGGGCTGTCAACTGTAATAAATGCACACGTTCAGGGTTCACACTGAACAGTATAATTTTTTACATTTTGCCACAAGACGTGGCTCACAAATCACTCAAGATCGCATTCATAATTTAGCTGTGCGCGTCAAAACTGATAGATTTATGACGTTTGTTACGTAACGATCAACGTCTATCCGCACGACTCGAGTTGGTAACAAGACGGGCCTACGTCCCTGTGTGGTCTTTCATTAATAATAGACAGTAACAACAATAATCTCATCACTTTACATCAAGTTTACATCAAGACAGTGATAGAAATAACAGAGAAAATTAAAAAAAAATATCGTTCTTAGCAGTGGTGCAACTGATTTGCTGGCGTTTATTGAAGCGTTTCGCTGTCTATCTCCAAAACTTATTATCAAATCATCCTTACTAATATTATAAATGCCAAAGCAAGTTTTTTTGTTTGTTACGCTTTCACGCTTAAACCACCGAACCGATTTCAAAAATTCTTTCACCAATGGAAAGCTATAATATCAGGGAGTAACATAGGCTATATTTTATCCCGGTATTCCCACGGGAACGCGGGTAGGGCGACTGAAACCGAAGCGAAGCGAGGGCTGGTTGCTAGTTACATTGTATTTAGAACTAAAATTCTTTCAAATTAAAAAGAAATAATTTTGCTAATCCGTTTATATAGGACAGGATTATAACCGAATGTAAATGCGAGAAAAAAAAATTGAGAATGTTTTTCTTTTTTCTGGAGCCGATTAAAAGTGGTTAAAGGAGACTGCTAACCGTTTAGATAAATCAATTTGACTTGTCGTGGGTTAAAATTCCACGCAGTATACCTAATACTTTGTGCGATCCCAAAATTGTTGTTCTGTATCAGGCTGTAATTTGTGTCCGTTATTATACCTATGTTTGTCCGTGTGGTGACGGAGTAAGAATACAATTTGTGGCTATCTTGCCCGTGGGTGTCGTAAAAGACAATTAAAGGATGTAATATATATATAGACTGGAGACTGGAGCCCAATAGAATGACGTATAGCCGACATGATGAAATGATATTGATGATGATTGACATGACATGATTTATTTAAAAAAAATAGTAAATGAATAAAAAAGAAGACAAGCCCACTGAGTTTCTTGCCGGATCTTAGTGCGGTCGCGTTCCGATCCGGTAGTAATGTGAGGTAAAATGTAAAATTGACCATATGTAAGTTTCCCCGCAGGTTTTATGCATAATAAAGGATTTGAATTTGAATTTGTATTTGAATTTGATAACTTTTAATTGTATGTCCTTCACGATGTAAGCAGTCTTGATATCAAACACATTTTCTCAGTAAATAATAAATCCTTCTGTTCCGTATTACTTTACAGACATATAATGAACGGACCAAACAGAAACATTGACTTTGAACAGATTTTATTGATTGCAAAAAGTATTGTTCTGCGTGGGAACCAAACTCATGATACTCAACTTAAACTAGAACGCCAACTGTTCAGTAATTTGTTTATATCTTACTTCGTAGGTTGAATTTAAAAGAATATAATGTCCTGAATCAGAGATTAAAGCTATGTTTATACTGTGCGTAAAATTTCCAAAATACTAAAATCCTGGCGCAAGTATTGTCATAAAATACTTAAATAAGTATCAAATATTATTAATAATGTATACATCTTAATAAATTACGTTCAAAAAACAAACAAACTTCAACTATTTGCCGTAAAAGTAAATCGTTGGTATTAACGGTCCCCCTGACGTCATCGACGCCATTTTGATTATACATAATTTGACGCGGCGACGGCTTTGACAGAGGACATTTAATTACCGAACCCTCATTACCTTGATATCGGATATTGATATGGTGACGTTTTGTTTTAACGACACGACACAGCGCCGATATCATCAAAAATAGTATTAAATTTTGTTATTTAAATATATTAGTTGTTATTTTATTAAAGTTTTTTTTGAATAATTTTCTCTTAATGAGTTGTTTAAACGTTGGTAACTAATATTCATAAATGTCGAATAGCGCAAGCCAACCGTTGATATAGTAGAGAATATAGTAGAAAACAAATACATAGATGTAATTTGGTATATTGTTTTAGTTTGCAACGATTATCCTTATAAAAAAAAATACTCTGTATATGATGCATTCAACTTGCATAAAACTATTTTTTGATGTATTTTTTAATAGCTATTTGCACTTTGACATCTAAACTTTTAATATTTACTATTTACATTATTATTTTGAGGAAAACATAGTGGAAAACACATTAATGTTATGATTTGTTTGTGGAAGTCAAACAAATCATAACATTAATGTGTTTTTAAGGATTTTTTGATTTGCATTTTTCATTCACACTCTTTTTAATTTTTCACTGTAGACAGCGGCATAACAGAAATCCATGTCTCAACATACATAAAAAATATGTGAATATCTGAATTGAGAACCTCCTCAAGTTTTTAAGTCGGTTAACGACTTCGAAACAGAAGGAAGATAATTTACAATAAATAGATATAGCTGTTCGGAAAACTTAAAAGAATCTTCTCGTCCAACATACCTCAGGGTCTGAAAACACAGGTCTATGACCAATGTGTGTTAACGTGTGAAGCTAACATAGCTCGAAAAATTATCACGCTGAAGTGGCAATAGGCAGGCCACATCGCTCGACGAATCGACAACCACTGGGGAAGAAAGGTTCTGGAGTGGCGACCACGTTGCTGGGCGTCGTTGGATACAGGCGACGACGGCCTTTATACTATACACTTGTGTTGGTAAATTTGGAAGTAGTAATTGTATTTTTTATTAAACACACCCATGCTCTAAGGACTAAATTCTTATATTACGCAATACTTTAGAACCATACAATGAATAATCACAAATTGCACCAAGTATCAGAACAATAATTTGTAGATCGCACAAAATATTACCTATCCAGCGTTGAATTCGAACCCACGATATTTGGCATAGCAGGTCGACATTCTACCGACTACACCATTTACGCAGTCAATTTTATTGCGCGGATAACACATATCGTGCCGCTGTCGTTGAAACTAAAACGATTTCGGCGAATTTTCGTTAAAAACATACAGTTTATTTGGTGGTATATTAATAAAGTTTTAATTAATATATCATTATAACGTCCATGATTAATTTGAATGATCATCACGATAAATAAGTGCAATTTAAAATGCTTGGACGTCGTAATATGATGTGACATATTGAGAGTTTATTAATTAAAATAGTTTGTATTTATTTTGCCTGTTCTAGTTATGATCATCATCACAGTTCATATAAGTGGTATAGCTGGGCTAACATCTTCTCCACAATGAGGGGGAAGTTTATCTACTATACCACACTGGTCAGGCGGGTTGGTATTTGGTTTAGGGTGATTACAGGCCACTAGATACTAGTGAGATGGCATTTGTCCGTGAAATTGGATAGATATGCCTTCGAAACTGGTTAATCCAGAAAAACCAAAATCAAGGAATCGTACCGGTGATCAATCTGATGGCGATGGAGAGGTAACACAGTGATTATACGGCTACATGGCGGCCTCCCGTCATCCATTTTTTCCTTTTTTGGGCGGGCTATGATCTAGATACACGCCGTTCATTCCGTCCAAGGTGACAAAAGGGTCGCCCGCGACCCCTTAACACGCCCTTTGCTCCCCCTTTGCCATTCACCTTCCGTTACCCTGGACGGATCGGTTGGGATTCTTTCCTCGCCGCGGACGGATCGAATAGTCAGAGTGGCATGTCTACAATTTCAAGTGGTATTTCTATTCGCTGAAGCTTATCTATATAAGTATTATTATGCTATTAATTATCAATTTAATATCAATTCAAAACACTTAAACTGTAGACAAATATCGAACCCAATAAGTAAGTAAACGTTTATTTGAAGTGCAATCATATAAATATATTTCACCTGAGTTGTTATAATAAAATAAGATATCTAGTGAACGATAACACACATGACCCTTCTTTTTTTACTCTTGGTGATAAACGTGCAAATTAGCAACCTAATGTAAGTATAATCGCCGCTTATATACTTTTGCTATGCCGAGGCCTGTCTTGAAGAAAATGTAGGGAGTGCGAATGCGTGTAATGAGGTTTGAAATTACCAAAACCCGCCACATGCACCCTCAGAAAGTTTTTGTTTGGGGTGCGTTACGGTCGTCACACTCCTCGCACCACTCCGTCCGGGACGACAGAGGGGCGTAAGCACGCACACCCGTAACCCACCCGCGTCACGTCGCCTTCGTCGTTATCGTTATCGGAGCAGGGTGACTTGACATTAGTGGTCGGCCCGACGGAATACCCCGAGGGAGTACCCTCTCCCTTCGACGTCCCCTACTGGGACGCCGATCGTCGTCGCGAGGCTAACCTCTCCGCGGGTGTCCGGACTAAATCCCCGGTCCGGTAAAAAGTTAGGGTTGCGGCTCTCTCGCTCACAGAACGGTAGTGCAGTAACGGTAGACCAGACGTCCATCATATGTTCTCTGTTTCCATCGTACATATTTCAACAGTTATTGGCAATAGTTTCACAACCGGCCAGTACCTAGCCAATAGCTAGTTAGTAATCATTTTGGTTCATGTGGATCCTACAGTTCGGCTCGAGCCTACTTTACAATAAGAGTGAAACTAATCTACTATGTTGATATAGGATTTAAATTCGTATTTTCCTTCTCTTGCATCGATATTACATGCGTATTTAATCCCTTAGTTATCTTATACGACATCCACGGGTAAGAAAAAGAATAGTGAATTGAATTATTACTCCGTCACCATACTGATATTACACTAGCCGAGGCTGCGGGTGACGTGACCGGGGATTAGTCCGTCACCCGACGAGAGGCCGCGTGAGGAAAGGCGATGGGAACGTCGATGGGAGGGTACCCCAAATAGGAGGTATTCCGTCGGACCGACCACGGATGACAAGTAACCCTACTCCGGTGGTCGGCCCAACGACGAAGGCGACGTGCATCGTGGGTGGGTTGTGGGTGTGCGTGCTTACGCCCCTCTGTCGCCCCAGACGGAGTGGTGCGAGGAGTGTGCCGACCGCATCCCACCCCTAAAAAAAAGACCATACTGATATTAGTAATTTATTTCATCATTTCAGCTCATATACGTCCCACTGTTGGGCTCGAGATTATCGTCCACATCCTTATCGTCCACGTCCACGGATCAGACATGTTGGAATATAATTAACCGACTTCTAAAAGAGGAGGAGGTTCTCAATTCGAATGTTTGTATTATTGTTTTTTTATGTTTGTTCGTGCATAACTCCATCGCTTGCCTATCGATTTGGAAAAATCTTCTTTTGTTGGAAATGGTATCCAAATTGTCCCATGAAAATTTTATCGAAATGAGTCGAGCGGTTTTTGAAAAATCAACAAAAATCTAAAAATGTATCTACATTGAAGTCGGTTTTTTCTGCAAAAAAATATTTTCTTATAAGATTAGACTCCCTTAGTCATCTTTTACGACATCCACGGGTAAGAAAAAGGTGATGAATTGTATTCTTACACCGTCATCATACGAATATATATTTAGTAATACATACATATATTCACGCCTTTTTCCCATAGGGGTAGGCAGAGACCACTTCCCTCCACTTGCTACGATCTTGACTATTCTGGACATACTACTTTTGTTTCCTCCCATACTAGTAATACATAAATATAACTAAAAGCCAAGTAATAAAACCATAAAAAGAGTTAATCTTATAAACCTCCGTATTGAATAACGCCCACAGGTATTCAAAGGACTTGTCCATACCAACTGTGGTTTTGTGACTCAGTCGTCAATCGAACTGTAATATCCTAAGGGCCAATGAGAACAGATATCCTTAAAAGGTGATGAGAACCGGCTGCGTTTAATTCGCAATGAAAGCCAAGTAGACGGATTAGCGGGACACAGACCTTAGCTAGTTCGACGTTGGCTACTTTCACGTCACTAGTAATACAGGTATAGTCTAGGACATAATTCTTAATATAATCCTTACTAATATTATTAACTAGCAACCCACCCTCGCTTCGTTTCGGTTTATGTCGCCTTATGCCCGTAGTTCCCGTTCCTGTGGGAATACCGGGATAAAATATAGCCTAGTTTACGCCCTGATATTATAGCTTTCCATTAGTGAAAGATTTTTTTAAATCGGTTCTGTCGTTTTGAAGATTACCCGGAACAAACAGAGAGACAGACAAAAATATATAAAGTGATTTTTAGGCATATGTATAGTGCAAATAACCGTGTGAGCATGAAAAAGGCCTATTATTTTGACATTACAGACACTCCAATTTTATTTATTGGTATAGATGCGAAAGCAAGTTTGTTTGTTACGCTTTCACGCTTAAACCACCGAAGCAATTTTAAAAATTCTTTAACCAATGGAAAGCTATAATATCAGGGTAACATAGGTTATATAATAAGCTCAATAACAAGCTTAAAAATAAGTGATTTTAAGATATTACTAAAAAAAAGTTATCATTATTAATTAGTCAGCCAGGAAAAAATAATATAAAATATAAAAAAAAAAGAATAAAAAATTAATATAAAATTTTTAATCATGAATACTGCCCGACAGAAACGAAAACATAAAACTATGAACAAATAATTGCTATTTTTGAATATTCAAATCAATAGTTTGATCATAAATTAAAATTTGTAAACTTTTTACAGTTATGTAGTTTTGACAGCTATAAGTGCAAATATAGTGAAATTGACATAACTACAGATATAGTTTTAGCGTTAACACGTCACGTGACCATGTCGATAACGACTTATATGAATTTACTCCCAAACCTACCTAGAAGTCCTCATTTCGGCAATCCATTAATCAATTTTGACGATACCCAGAGGAAAACAAGAAGTAGTGAGCGATTCTTACCTCTTCTATAACGCAGATATCCTACAGGACTCACTAATTATCGCATTACCTTTTGATATGCACTGGGTACCGTGTGGTGACGGAGTAAGAATATAATTCACCACCCCTCTCATAACAGGGGGTGTCGTAAAAGACGACTAAGGGATACAGTAAGCATATGACATCTATGCAAGAGACGGAAAACTCGAAACAAAACCCTATACCAACCTGTCCGGCCGCGGGTGATCGGACCGGGGAATTGTCCGTCACCCGTGGAGAGGCTGACCGCACGACGGCGACCGACGTCCCAGGACGTCGAGAGGTGAGGTTACCCGAAAGGGTATTCCGTCAGGCCGACCACTGACGACAAGTCACATCTGCTTCGGTGGTCGGCCCAACAACGAGGTGACGTGGGTACCGGACGGACTGGACCGCGCGTGCACTTACCATAGCCCACACATAAAAAAAAAATTAAATAAAAATACCAACCTGTCTGACCAGTATGTTATAGTAAGTTCAATTTCCCTCCTATTATGGAGGAGGATCGAGCCCAGCAGTGGGACATATATGAACAAAATGATGATGATAATACGCACTGGAATTTACATCATCAGTAAATTTTCTCACTTCTGCATATAACTGTACAACCTACGCACTTAAAAAACAAATTTACCGTCACATATATTACATTAGAAATTCAATCTTAAACACCATGTAATAAAAGTGTTATTTGCTGCAAGTGTAAAGTTGCATAGAATATGAAAATATCGCATGGTGCGGCTGTATTACAAAATGAGGCGAAATTATGATGGATACTGATGCCTCGTTGCCGGTGTTAATAAGACCTGATTCTATGCACTATATGTTATATATGATATTGAACTCTATTTTGATTACTATAGAGATGAAAATTGTAAATATACTAGTGATCTCAGTGCAACGAATGACGCGAATGGTATACAGTTTGAGAATTTAAGGCTGTTTACACACAAAGCAACTGACCGACAACGCGTTCACTGGTAGTCGCTTAAATCCTGTTTTAATATTTCTCAATGCTGATAGACAATTAAACAATTTCATGCTTTAAAATCCGTTCGTCATTCAGTAGGATCGTCATTCACCAAACATAATGAATGATATTTTATTAAATATAAAATGTTGTAACATATTCTAATAGGTTTACCGCCAAAATTATGCTCTCATGTCTATAATTAATCATTATTAAAAAAAAAATAAAGATATATTGTACGAAAATATTTTCTTTTCTTATAAAAAACATTATATGTGTGGTGACAAACGGGCAAGGGGAGGGTGTGAGGGTGTTGAATTGTCTTCGTAGGTGTTGTCAAAGACGACTAAGGGATATGATATACAAATAACATTTATGTAAGAGTGGGTAAATCTTAACATATAGATAAAATTGATGTGTCTGTTTGTAATATCAATATTTTTTTTTTTGTGGGTGGGCTGCGGTCGGCGCGCCTCCGCACCACTCCGTCCGGGGCGACAGAAGGGCTTAAGCACGCAACTCCCGCAACCCACCCGAAAACCACCTCGCCTTCGTCGTTGGGCTGACCACCGGAGCAGGTTTACTTGTCGTCAGTGGTCGGCCCGACGGAATACCCCCTACGTGGTGTACCCTCCCATCGACCGACGTCCCTCACTCGGGGAGGACGTTGGTCTTTCCTCACGCGGTCGGCCTCTCGGCGGGTGGTGTAATATCAATATACTGGGCTTTTTTCATGTTCACATGTTTATTTGCACGACACCTATGCCTAAAAACAGTTTAAAATGTTTTTGTCTATCTGTCTGTTTGTTTGAGATAATCTTCAAAACATCTGGACAGATTTTAATAATGTTTTACTATCAGGTAGCTGTCTACATAAAGAGTAACATATTTTATTCTGGTGGCCCAACGGAAACGGGAACTAGGCGGGTAAGGCGACTGAAAACGAAGCAGGGGCGGGTTGCTAGTTCAACATAAAACGCCAGCACGTCTGACTAAGGCGATATATATAGTAAGGTTAATTTCGCTCTCAGTGTGTTGAAGGCAAGAAGGCAACAAGTTCGACAGTGTGACTTACATGGTGTAGGATGATAACGATGACGATAAAATTATTTATACCGAATTATATCATTATAAATGTTCTTTTCAAATTCAAATTCAAATTATTTTATTATGCATAAACCCTGAGAGGGCACTTACATATTGTCAGGTTTACAATTTCCAAAAAAAATATACTACCACCGGATCGGAACGCGACCACTACTGAGAAGATCCGGCAAGAAACTCAGCGGGCTTGTCATTATTTTTAATTTTTTTTTTTTTTCTTCTTACTAGTTATACAATTGTGTACATGTTTTGTAAGAACAAGCTCCAGTGTGATGCCCTTCGAACCGCAAGACACTTAATATAATTTAAACGATTATGGCTGGACCAGATCCCACAAGCGGCACCCGATCACGAGTTAACTACTAGAGCAGCCATCACTCCCCTCAACCACTATGGAGGGAAGGGAGAGACCCGCTCCACGCAGCTACCGCAAGTAGATCCCTATGTGAGCATGACCTTTTCCAATAACACTATAAGAATATGTTTAGAAATACATTCATATACTGGAAAAGAAAATCTTATTAAGTAAAACAACTCAAATGGTATATGTTGTCATATTTTATTGGATAAAATATGATTTTCATCCGGTATACAGATGGATGAAGGTGGCTGGTTATCCTCTACTAGCTGTAGTTCGCTGTCATCATCATTGTCATTTCAGCCTATCGCCGTCCACTTCTGAACGTAGGCCTCCCTCATGTTACGCCACAAAATGCGGTTCTGTGCCGCCTGCATCCAACGACGCCCAGCAAATTTCACCTGGTCGTCGGACCACCTAGTGGGGGGGCATCCTACACTGGGTCGTCCGATACGTGGTCGCCACTCGAGAACCTTTCTTCCTCCGCGAACCGAAAAGGTTCGTCGAGCGATGTGGCCTGCCCATTGACACTTCAGCGTGCTAATTCTTCGTGCTAGCTCGCTGTAGTTCGTTTGAAATCAGCGGACTATATAAATAGAATTGACATAGAAACTGTGAATAAATTTACACTTAAGCACGCAGTTGAAAATATATTTGCATATCAAGTTAGTCAAGTAAATCACGTTGCATTGAATGCATCCTGTTATTTATTAATGTCTAATTTAACTATCTGCTAATTAATATCATTATAATTATATTTTACGACCGTTTGTTAATATATACAGATATAAAACTTAAATTAGTCTATTAATTTTTTATATCTTATACCTCCTCTAAACGAAAGCAACAAAGGCATAGACAGAAGATCAACACGCTTAATGTGTATTTCAAAATTAATCCTAATAAATATGTTACCATCTTCTAGATAGAATTAGTGTAGTTCTGAAATAGAACTTCATATTGCTTTTAAACATTTGTCATGAAAAATAAGTAGTGACGTATAAACCGAAGGTTTACTTATGAAAACGCAAGCCACAATTAGCTTGAGGTCTTCTAAGTTTGGCTCAATAGCCCAACTTTCTGAGGGTGTTTGAGTGTGGAGGGTTTTGGTGGTGCCCTTGGTATCACCAAGCCTCAATGCACGTATTCACACTCCCTTCACTTTCAACGCGGTAGGCAGCGGCCTTGTAAAGGTCCATGAGCGGCAGGAATACTTACCATCAGGTGTACTGTATGCTCGTTTGCCACCGTTTGCAATAAAAAAAAAAATAAAAAAAATACTATATGAACACAAGACAAAACAGTGCGAACCAAACCGATGCAATTAGTCGTACATATAGTTTCTATGATAGAGTATGTATGTCCCTCATGGATTACAAAACATCTATAACAATTTTGATGACATTTTTAGACAGTCTCGAGATTATATCATCGAAGAATTGTGAGTTTTATTACATTTTTTTATTTGGATTTTAGAAAGATATGACATCTTGTCTTTTTTTTTGTTGTAAGGTCTGAACACTTTTTTTTTTGCGTGGGAAAATGCTATTTTTACGCATGCCCATCATATAGAGATGGGGTATGCCGGGCTCAGCGTTGATTTATTGTCAGCGCCACTACCAGCTAAAAACCACACGCTGTTCCTGTCCCTCGGTTACGGCGAAGTTATGGGACCGTTTTCACATGCACCACAACTCCGCCGGAAAGGTCTGAAGACTTAACCTAATCTGTCCGGCACCTACCTGTATTCCCTCCCCATCGTCATTGGACCGACTACTGGTATCGATTCCTTAACATCTGTGGTCGGCCCAGCGGATTACTCTTTCAGATACCGTCCTCTTAGACGCCCCGGCAAGTAGGCAGTGTTGCCGAGTTGCCATATTTGCCCTACAAATTAATTTAAAATTGGAATCTATAAAGTCACTAATCTTTATATATAATTTTTTTGTGTACGTGTGTATGTCACTGACCTCCTCCTAAGCGGCTGGACCGATGTTGATGAAATTTTTTGTATGTGTTTAAAGGGATTCGAGAATGGTTTAGATTCACAATTGGACCAGGTACGTAGCGCTGCTGTCGATATCAAGGAGAATTCCTTTTACTATTATTTTAGATTTGAATAGAACGTCAGTTAGTCTTTATAAATATATTTCTTGTATACACGTATATGCCACTGAACTCCTCAACGGCTGAACCGATGATGATGATTTTTTTTGTGTGTATTCAAGGGCATTCGAGAATGATTTAGATACACAATTGGGCCCGGTAGGTGGCACTGCGATCGATTTCAGAATTCTTTCTATTTTATTTTAACAGAACAACGTCTGATGGATCAGCTAGTAATATATAAAATGCAACCATAATTAACCATTTTGGGGATACAAAATTGATTGTAAATGTATGGGTCTAAACATTATACAATGATAATAAACGTCGTTAAGATCATTCAGTTTGCAGATTCCTTTAGTTACAAGTTGCAGATTTAATTCCAGAAACAGGACTTAGAGCTCACAGCTCACCGCAGGACATCCAATAACATTGGAATTTATTATCGTACGAGTAAATTACGAGACTTTGATCATCATAAGATATCCACCAATAGGATGATGACATAAATATTAGATGTAACGATCACGGATTTGACATAAGATTTAGCTTTAAAAATAATCATTCTGCATTCTGGTCTTATCCCAATTACTTAGGGTCAATGAATTATCTATACGTGAAGGAAAACCTTTGTACCCCTTTCCCAATCCCGGTAACAGACCAGTATGAAATTTGTCACATTGGAAGAATATATTGAGGAGAAGCGCATAAAATTTGATATAATAATGCATTAGAAATATAATAAATTCATAAAAAAAAACATTACGCACACTACCATGCAATCGATACACACACACACACGTGTGTGTGTGTGTGTGTATCGATTGCATGGTAGTGCACACACAGGCACATGTCTACAGGCACATGTTTCTGATTAGTCTCTGATCGAACTGAATGTCAAACAATCATAATTATGATGACAATGTCTAATAGATATTTGTACTTAGGTATATATCAGTGTTTAGTGAAATACAGCTTGCTCAATATACATACGTATAAGTACTTAAAATTAAATTGTGTAGCAGAAAAATTAAATTAATTATAGTCTAATTTTGACCACTCGGCGGCCACTAGTCTCTTTTACTATAGTACTATTGACAGATGTGTCTACAGCCGCAGGCCGGTCCGTCCCGGATAGTACCACACTCTCGTAGAAAATTGACAGCGATAAAATCGCTTACCATCAAGTGTTGTGTTTGCTTGTCTGCCACCGATAGCAATAAAAAAATATTGCAAACGTTTTGGCAATAATTTTATAATCCGCCACCTGCTTGAGGTCAATGATCCCAAGTCAATGTTAAAGCACTTAGTCGTCTTTTATGAAACCCACGAGCAACGTAAGAGTTGGTAGTATTCACCAACTCACGGCATTGGTTAAGGGGAGTGATGGCTGCTCTAGTAGTTAACTCTTGATCTGGTATCGCTTTTGGTGTCTGGTCCAACCATGTTTTTTTATAACTATTTGTATTAGACTACATATATTGTATACATACAATTTAATTTAAAATAAATTATGAAGTTATTTAAAAAATGACAGCCCGCTGAGTTTCTTGCCGGATCTTCCCAGCTTGTAGCTGCATTCCGATTCGGTGGTAGATTAATGGATTGTTTTAAACTATGTGTAAATTTGACAATATGCAACTGCCCTTAAGGGATTTACGCAGAATAAACGATTTATTTTGATTTGTTTAAAGTTGATAGATATTCTTAGATGAAATTTAATTATTTTTTTTTTAATTTTCGATAAAGCTTCTCGCCTGTCAACGGACATGTTTATGGCACTAAACCAACAACAAAGTCATAAAAAGTGACAATTATAAAAAAAGAATCTCGTGCGCCGTCGAAATGGCCGATATAGAATTAGATTAAATAGTATTTAAATTTGTTATTGAATAAATCACATCAACTCTAAGGTAACAGTCGTAAAATAAATGCTTATGTTTACCTGACTCTGTTATTTGCATAATAATAAAATGTTCAAGTTTATAAGTAATAAAAATCTTATAGCGATTTTGATTAAAGTGTATCGGGACCACACATATAAAAAGTGATAAAGAGAAATTACTTAAAACTAACTTGAATCGTTACGAATTTAGTTTATTGTATTCGGTAATGCATGACAGTAAGTATTACTTCAGAATTAAGGATAAAAATATATCTTCGGTGTGGTGATGGAGTAAGAGTACAATTCACCATGCTACGACGACTAAGGGATATGATATTTAACCACCGCGGTATAATAGGTGAATTTTCCTCCTATTCCTATCCTGTATCCTATTCCTCCTATTCCTATCCTATTATGAAGGAGGCTCGAGCCCAACAGTGGGACGTATGATAAAAAATAAAAATAAAATAATTTTTGATGCTTACGCGAGTATTTCACATTGTAAATAAAACTACAGAAAAAATGACTTCCGTGTGATGACGGAGTATGAATACTTATTCACCACTACATTTCACACTGGTGGGTGTCGTAAAAGACGACTAAGGGATATAATATGCATATAACATCTATGCAAGAGAAGAAAAACTCGAAATAAAACACAATTTTTTTTTTGTGGGTGGGCTGCGGTCGGCGCGCCTCCGCACCACTCCGTCCGGGGCGACAGAGGGGCTTAAGCACGCAACTCCCGCAACCCACCCGAAAACCACGTCGCCTTCGTCGTTGGGCCGACCACCGGAGCAGGGTTACTTGACATCAGTGGTCAAATAAAACACACTATGCCAACAAGTCTGAACAGTTCAAATTTCTCGAATTTCCCTCCCATTGTGGAGGAATATCGAGCCCAATAGGGGAGCTTATGTGGGCTAAAATGATGATGATTATAATGAAGGATAAAAAAATCTGCCAAGTGCAAGTCGCTCACAAAAGGTGTCGTACCATAGTAAAATATTTAACTTTTTTATAACGGTTATTCCGTGTGGTGACGGAGTAAGAATACAATTCATCACTCCCTATCTTGCCTGTGGATGTCATACAAGACGACTAAGAGATATAATATGCATATAAAATCTGTGCAAGAAAAGGAAAACTCGAAATGAAACTCTATACCAACATGTCTGACCAGCATGGTATAGTAGGTCAAATTCCCTCCCATTGTGGAGGCGGCCTGAGCCCAACAGTGGGATGTATGTGGGCTGCGATGATGATGATAACGGTTATACTTGGCATATACTTTTCTAATGGTCTTATATCTATAGCCGGAAATTAGATATTTGTAGATATACATATAAACTGTCTTTTAATTACACGCATAAACTCTGTCCATTTAAGCGTAATAATTTAAATCTAAAATTTTAAAACGAGAAATACTTTTATATTATATCTATATATCAAAATCTCAAAAATGTATTCAATGATTTCTATGAAAATCAGTAAGCTAGGTTTCAACAATAGAAAATAAATATATATATATATATATATATTGCCTAATTTAAATATGAAGGTAAATTTAGTTACTCGCGTAAATTCTTCAATATTTTAATAATTCTTCAATAGGGGACTTCAATCTAGACAGATCCATTTCGACCCTTCATTTTCCTTTTCTCAAATTTCTTTTATTGTAAAAAATAATTCTGATCTTTTGCGATAAAATCATCAATCATCATCATCATCATCTGTGACCATGTATATCCCACTATTGGGCTCGGGCCTCCTCCTTTATGGGAGAAAATTTGACCTACTATACCACGCTGATCAGAGAGTTGGTATAGGGTTTTATTTCAAGTTAAGTTTATGTTATCTGCATGTGACTTCCGTTAGTCGTCTTTTACGACACCCACAGGTGGTGGTGAATTGTAGTTTTCCTCCGTCACCACACGGAAAAACTATTAATATGTAAATATGTTTTCCAAAAAAACGCAATTTACCCAAGAAAAATGAAATAGCGAGCTATATTCCGTGTACTATCTAATTAAATAAGTATAAATATGTGTGTAGAGCGTTTGTCGCTTGATCTATGTCCCTTGCGCATCGATCGTCTTCAATTATATACCTACGCAAGTATTACGACACAAATCACACAGACGGACAGACAAATTGGCCAGCCGCTGGCATTTGGCAGCGGCATGATCATCACATAGATATATTTATGATATAAACAGTTATTACAACGACGAATTATTAGCAAGCACTTACTTCATGCTAAATAGCTAACTACTAGATACTTAAAAAAGGAAAATTCCTTTCTTAACACTCTTGTATTATTTTCACCTGTATGTATGTATCTATGTATATAACGTCATCTTTGAACGCCATTTTGCCCAAGTTTGAACGAAAAGATTTTATTTTAACTTTGCACACTCGTCAAAGGCCCATGATAATGCAATAATTCGATCAAAATTGACGAACATCCTGATTAGATTCGCCAGGATTTAGAAATTTCTAATCGTATCTTTTCCATAAGGGCAAGAAAGATACATCTAGTGTGCGAACTACGTATGCGCGAAATCCGAAACTAGTAACCACTTGACTTGTAACTTATAAGTGTGTTTTTTAGGTTTTTTAAACTATAATTTATTCAATTTACAGATTATACAGAATGGCCCATTTAGTTCGATTAGTATGTACAAGTCTGCAATTGATCTACTACCTCGCTAGTTAAACGTGTTGGTATTGGGTTTTATTTCGAGTTTTCCTTCTCTTGCACAGATGTTATATGCATATATCCCTTAATCGTTTATGACAACAGCCACGAGCAAGAAAGGTAGAAGTGAATTATATTTACGAGTCACCACTCGGAGTATAACACATATAAAAAATCTGTTCTTAGGAACCATGTCATCGATTTTAGCTCATAAGCGTTCTACTGCTGGGCTCGAGTCTCCTCCACAATAGGAGCGAAATTTATCTACAAGACCACGCTGACATCTTGGTATAGGGTTTTATTTCGAGTTTTACTTCTTTTGCATAAATATTATATGCATATTATATCGGTTAGTTGTCTTTTACGACATCCACGGGCAAGATAGGTAGTGGTGAATTGTATTTTTATTGCGTCACCACACGGACACACATATAATTAACCCTAGAATGCTAATCCGAGTCATTTTGACTCGCACTGCGCATACTTTTTGTTATTTCTCTTTAAGAAAACCGTGGATCATCCTGATTCTTTGTGCCAACTCAGTCACCGGTTAGACGTTTACGAGAGCGACAGTTTTGTATAGGTAAGTGCCACCATTTTGTAAATACGAAGTATATGTGTGTCAGAAAGACTCATGATTAGTCTTTGTGTAACTTTTTGAAAGTGAGTATACACCAACATGATAGGTTATTGCATGTTTTTTATTTTTATTTTAAACGTTTTTAGATTAAAAAGGTCTTCTTCAGGTCCAAGCGATGATCGCTACTCCATGGATGAAGATTTGGCCAGATATTTAAACGATGATAGTGTTAATAGTGATAGCGATGGAGAAACTGATGGCAGTGAACCTGAGGACCATTTGAAGGTCGAAGATTCAGAACAATTTGATGAAAATGACGAACCATTGGAGGTAATATCTGCCAGTTCATCCTATGCAAACTCACCTGTTAATTTCTACATCGCATGACCAAAGTTAGATGTCTAAAGTGCGAAAAAATATCTGCGGGGAACATAAGTTTGAAATAGGTGTTATTTGTGCCAAATTAATATATATTTTTTTTTTATAGTAGATTAGTTCTAATTTTATTATAATAAAGTTTAAAAGAAGTAGATTTTATCATCTTTGTTATATATATCATTTTTTTCGTAAGACTGATGATTATGATCTCAAAAAAGGTCCCGTAAGAATAAAACTTTTTTTTGGTAATAAATGTTTACTATATATAAACTTGTTTTCTGTATTACATGTGTCGATATAGCAAATACCTATATTAAATAAAAATACATACCAAAAAAAGCATTTGCTGTTCAATTTATGAACTTATATCGTGTAGTCAAAATGACTCATGATTAGTATATACGTTTGTAAAATATGATTAGTAGTCTAGGATTAAAGAACCTAAATTTCACCCAGACTATCAATAATTTGTGAATCGCACAGTGTTGTCCTGCATTGGAATCAAAGCCACGCTACATAGGTACACGGTCGGTATTTTAACCACCGCGTCATTCGTATACTTATTTGTACAACATATTTTAACTAGCAACCCGCCATCGCTTCAGTTTCAGTCGCCTTATCTGTGCAGTTACCGTTCTCGTGGCAATACCGGGATAAAATGTAGCCTATGTTACTCCCTGATATTATAGCTTTCCGATGGTGATTGAATTTTTGAAATCGGTTTTGTGGATTAAGCGTGAAAGCATAACAAACAAACAAACATACTTTCGCATTTATAATATTAGTAAGGATGCAATTGATGACAATCTTAGATAAAAACAGCATGTTAAATGATGAACGCATTAGTCAGTCATCGAACCCGTCATGCGCGACAATCAGACGTGACAGGTCAGCTATCAATACAACTATGACAAACAGGCTCCCCACTCACCAGTTCATTAGTGATCACATGAATCAAAGACCCTTACATCTACATGTATCTCAATTGTCGCAACGACATTTGACATTACCGAGACAGAGGACACTCAACTTTATCATTCTTTTACCACAACAAGAATTGTATGGTAAATAAAAGTATGTTACTTTACGAATAAGCAATTGGCGTTTGTATTTGATTCCCGATTGCCCGACGTTTCGAACAGTTTGCAACGTTCATGGTCAAGGGCAGACGAAGATATCTCACGTCCAACAAGTCATCGTTATTACAGAGATTTATAATTATCAACCTACTACAAAAAATTAGTTATTAAATATTGACCCACATTTTTGTACAAGTTTAGTGCCAGTATAAGAAAAAATGAATTTATAAGAAAAAAATATATTGTTTATGGTTAGTAATTATTAAACATTAAATTTGTAGTACTTATGATAATTTATTAATTTAAAACCTAACAAATTTAATATACTACCACCGGATCGGAACGTGGCCACACTGAGAAAGACCCGGCAAGAAAACTCAGGGGCCATGATCCTAAAATTAAGTATATAAATTACACTTATAAATAAAATAATTATTGACTGCATAGATGGCGGAGTGGTTAAGATACCGACCGACCTACTGTGCCAGTGTCATAGGTTGGAATCCCAGGACAGGAAAACGCTTCCGAGTCTGGATGTAATCCATTAATTATGTTTGTAAAGTCCCCCGCGATACAGAGATTATTTTCTTAGTGCAAACGTAGTTTCTAAAGAAAAATAATAAAAATAAAAAAAATATCTGATGTTTGCGCGAGTATTTCACATTATAAATAAAACTATTTTTACGGCTTTCTAGCGAGATATAGTAAGCAGCCTTTTCAAAATCAATATTTAGCATCATGCCTTCTGAGTTTTCTTGCCTTATCTTTCACAATGTGGCCGCGTTGAGATCCGGTAGCAGTATTTTAGATTTATTACATTCAATATCGGTCCAGCCGTAGCCGTTTTGAAGATTACCCGGAACAAACAGACAGATCTCAAAAAAATCAAACTGGTTTTTAGACATAGGTATCGTGCAGGTGACTGTTTCATGCTTAATGAAGAAAAGTTTCTAATGAGACATTTGTAATGTCAGACACTTTAATTTTATTATATTTTCTCGAATTTGATTGTGTTTGCACTAAGATATCTCCCGTTTAACAATCTATCGTTACTACAAAGATCTTGCTACAAAAATTACTTATTAAATTCTGACCCACGTTTTGATACATATGTATTGCCAGTAAAAGAAGAAAATGATTCTATATGAAAAATTCTATTGTTTTTGGTCAGTAATTATTAAGCATTAAATTTGTAGTAATTATTATATTATGACAATTTATTAATTTAAACCTAACAAATCTAATATACCACCGGATCGGGAGGCAGCCACTCTGAGAAAGATAAAGCAAGAAAACTTAAAGGCAGCTTACTTGATCTTACTAAAAATCCGTTAAAGTAGTTTTATTTACCAATAGTCAATCTATATATATATAATCCTCATATACCTTCACAACCAATACATCTACATATCGAACAAATCAACAATAAAATAAAGGTATCTTAAAGTAATAAACACGAAACGATTTTATCTTACTTTAAAATATCGACGAATGCGAAAAATGTCCAGCCTCAATCATATATTACCTGGCTAATGTCACACTGTGATGGACGAAACGCGATTGGCTCAATACTTACACACACATAGGACAATACACACACAATAACACAATTATGTATACGTATACAATGTATTTTATACACACAATGACAATTGTACGAACACTAACAGAAATTATGGTACAATAAAATTTTTATAGTTAACTCATGGCCGCGTATAAGTTGATGCAGCTTTATTCTGTTTAAACGAATATGTGATCATCCATGTTGATCTTTTATGGGGCGAGGGGGCCAATGGACTGTGTATAGACGTGATGGCCAGCCGGTGCCTAGTATTGCTCATTGCAACTTGCTAATTATGTATTTAAGTGTTCAAGTATCAAGAAAACTATAGTTAATATTTTTGGCATTAACTTAATAGTATTTTGTATTAAGAGTTATTATTTTTATGGCATTTACTCTTAAAGGATTAAATAAGGATGTAACTCACATATTTATTAATATTTTATTTTTAAAGTCTATATTATTATTATTATACGAAATAAGAGTGAGACTTTACAACGTCTTTCAGATATGTTAGAATACATATGATAGCAAGATAATCACTGACCACATGCCAGTGCACGCCAGGGGCTCGCAGACGCCGCTGCGCACTCCCTCTGATGACGAGTATTGGATGTGCTCGAAACGCAGGCCGACAGGTATTATGCCGTAATATATAATTCTATTTTGTTTCAAACTCACGATAATTTCAATACTAAAACATTTCAGACATGATTCAGAGGTGAGAGAATTTCCACTTAAAAAACTCGATAAAGGGTCAAATACGATTAGAATAAATCCTACGGTGTACTTTCTCCCGGACCGAGGACTTTAGTCCGGCACCCACAGAGAGACTGACCGCGCGACGGTGACCGACGTCCCGGGACAAGGACGTCGAGAGATAAGGGTACCCGAAAGGGTATTCCGTCGGGCCGACCACTGACGACAAGTCATCCTGCTCCGACGGTCGGCCCAACGACGAAGGCAACGTGGGTACGGGTGGGTTATGGGCCCGCGCGCCGTCCTTTCCTCGCCCTGAACGGAATGGACCCCGTGCGGGCTTACCATAGTCCACTCATAAAAAAAAATAACGGTGTTCTTTCTTAATCATATACTATTAGTATAGATCTCCAAGGCTTAAATGTTTAATCAATATTGGTTAATTACATATTAGTTATATAAATATTAAGACGCCCGATAAGTGCCTATCTATGTTTCATGTCATGTAAAAGTAATATTTAATGTCCTGAACTTCTCGAAGGACCACAGATACCACGATTTTTTTATTGTATAAACGGATTGGCGTTTTAAGATGAACTTTTTATTACTTTTCAGCGGTTGCTGATGGTTAAAAAATTATAACAACTTCATAGCTACAAATGTACTCTGTATGGTACAGAGTATAATTGTGGCTATGGTCAATGTGATGTTGAAATGAAATAACACTATTTCACCTGAAACAAGCATCCTGTAGCGTTTCGTCGTCTAATATTAGATGTAGATCTGTAACGCCATACGAGTAGACGATCACAATAAGTTTTTTTTACACATTTCCCAAGATAGAACCGCTGCCTCTATCTGATATAGATAATTTTTACAACAATTATCACTACTCGTGGGTAATAATACTAAAATTAAGCGTTACCCTTAGAATAATAACGTATAGAAGGTAAGTACGCGCACAAAAAGTGAAGCATTTTAATTGGAGACTAATGGAGCTTACGCCGGAACCGTTCCGTAATGTACAAGTCATTGTACTGCACGTACATACGCAACTCTTAAAAAATAAATAGGTAATTATGACGGTTTGTGCATTCAAATGGTGTCATAACACATTTGAAAAACTTAAAAAGGTTTTTCACATTACTTTTAAAAGCATTTCGACGATTTATGTTAATAAAAACAAAATTTGATTTCATAATTTGTATAGTGGTGTGCGTGTGTACATGTGTAATCGTCTGCGCGCCATTAATATTTTTAGATTCATGTTTCGAACGTTCGAAGTACTGACACTATCCTTCTATACGTTATTATTCTAAGGCGTTACCCTAGTATATTGAAATTAGCGTCATTTTATTAAAAATCAGAAGAAGCCGGTACCTACATGATGCAACTTTTTTCCCTCGTCGACATCACGAATCGATACACAAAGTACAAAACGTGGCGACAAAACGTAGAAACAAAAAAGTTGCAAGAACAACATATAACGTAGTGAGCGCGCTTTCGTTCTTTCCAAATGCTATCTTCATATCCGGACGTTCGCAACTCCGCGTTCATATAGTCCGAGAGCCAGGATATCGATTTGTAAAAAAGTTTGACTTTATTTTAAATATTTTTGTAATTATTATAACAAATTTTTAAGCCAAGTAACATAAAACTGACGATATATTCGATGCATCAAACAAATTGACTTATTATTAGGTTTCTTTGCCATTTAAATCTTTATCATCTCATACCTATACCCATGCCCATATCAGACTTAATGTTGGATTCGGGCCTCCTCCACAATAGAAAGGCAATTGGCTATTCCGCGCTGGTCAGACGTATTGGTGAAGGGTTTTACGTTGAGTTTTCCCTCTCTTGTATAGATATTATCTGCATATCATCGTCGCCTTCAGTGGTCTTTTACGACACCCACGGGTAAGAGTGGAGATGGTGAACTGTATCCTTACTCCGTCACCACACAGTAATTTTTATAGTAAGCAATTCCTTATATTAACGATGGATTAATTATACCTTTAGTCGTCTTTTACGATACCCACGGGCAAGAGAGGCCTGATAAATTATATTCGTACTCCGTCACTATACGGATTCTTATAAAAAACACAAAAAAATCTTATAAAGAACCGATACCAGAAAACTTATATTAGCTTTAAAGTATTTACAAAAGGCATTTAATGCTATAAAATGTAACTGTTTGCATAATTCCTACTATCAAGTCTATAGAACTAAATGCATTACAGATATACGTAATAAAATACACATAAAACCCAAGAAAATTTTATGTGTTTTATTATAGATCAATTATACAAAGTAAAGAGCTATCTTACAGAGTTACATTTTAAAACGAATTAGCTTAACGCGGTTTGCAATACGAGTTGATAGGTAGAAATCGAGACATAAAAAAATATTACACGACATTCAGTTCCGTCCAGCTCAGTATATAAAGTACTAGTTAAATGCGCTGATCAGAGCAAATTTCCTTTTAATAAAACAGGTTCATCATCATCTTCACTGTGGAAAGAAAGTTGACTACACCACGCTGATCGGACGGCATGGTATGTCTAATTTTTTTTTGACTTGCATAGATGCTATCTGAATATTATATTCTCAGTCATTTATCACGACACGCTCTGGCAAGGTGGGAATGGTGACTTGTATTCTTACTCCGCCATCTCACAGAGAAGAGTTTTCTACATACAAAGTAAATATTTTGCCTAATATGTTAAGTTAATATTTGTTTGACTTAATTTACTTTTTTACATTATTTGTTTAGTCAAAATAATATAAAATTTATAAGAAGAACATGAATTTGATTTTGAACCTAGGGTGGAAGAATAGGGGGTCTTCATTCTGGCTCACAGCAGCCCTTGTTAACACAAGTCGAGCTCTTGGCCTAACAGCGAACAATTTACGAAGCGTCGATACAAAATCGTCTCATGTGGTTTATCTAAGTCGTCTTGACAGCTCAGTCTGTATTTTACAATGTCTGAAGTACCTATACAAAAAAAAGTCAGTGAACTATGAAAGCCTTTGATAACAATGCTTCTACGAAAGTATTAATATTTTAAGTCTGTATTAGTTCCATCCTCCGTGTGACGACGGAGTAAGAATACAATTCACCACTCCCTATCTTACCTGTGGATGTCGTAAAAGACGACTATAGGATATAATATGCACATAACATCTGTGCAAGAGAAGGAAAACTGCCTCCCATTGTGGAGCCCAACAATGGGACGTACGTGGGCTGCGATCGATCGATCATTAGTTCCATTGCAGAGAAAGAGAGTCATTAAGTGAAGAAAAAGTCATCATCATCATTTCGGCTCATATACGTCCCACT
Source organism: Lymantria dispar (assembly GCA_032191425.1). Lineage (NCBI taxonomy): Eukaryota > Metazoa > Arthropoda > Insecta > Lepidoptera > Erebidae > Lymantria > Lymantria dispar. Next base: position 1,903,107 of record CM063444.1, on the reverse strand, counting down.
GCTGGGCTCGAGCCTCCTCCATAATAAGAGGGAAATTGACCTTACCATGTTCAGATAGATTGGTATAGGGTTTTGTTTCGAGTTGTCCATCTCTTGCATAGATGTCATATGTGTAATATATCCCTTAGTCGTGCGCGTGGTCAATGCGTACATCATTTAATATATTATACTTTTTATCTAAGATTTTTTGATTGAAGATTGCACTAAAATATATTGTACAAATAAGTATGCGAATGACGCGTTGGTTAAAATACGGACCGTGTATGTATCGTGGTTTCGATTCCAAAGTAGGACAACACTGTGCGATTCACAAATTGTTGATAGTCTTGGTGTAATTTAGGTTTTTTAATTATATGTATATCCGTGTGGTGACGGAATAAGAATACAGATTACCACTAACTATCTTGCCTGTGGATGTTCTAAAAGACGATAAAGGGATATAATAAACATATAACAAGTAAGCGAAAGAAAACTCAAAATAAAACCCTATTCCAATCTGACCGGAGTGGAATAGTAGGTCAATACCCCTCCCATTATGAGGGAGGCTTGAACCAGATAGAGGGACAGATATAGGCTGAGATGATGACAGCTAGAGATATAGTGTTAGCGTATACATGCAACTTGACCATATCAATGACGACTCACATGAGTTTACTGGCCATGCCAACCTACCTAGAGAAGCTTTCACTACAAAAAGACCAAATCTCGTACAGTAGATAACAACATAGCTGTGAGTATAGAGAATACTAGGGAATATTGTAAATATCTATAAATGGGATAATAGAAGTATAAGAGAAGGGAAACTCGATGCCCTTCCAATGAAACCTATACCAACACGTCTGACTAACTTGAGATATTAAGTATATTTTCCTCCCATTGTAAAGGAAGTCCAGGCTCAGGAGTGGCTCTTATTTAGGCTGAGTTGATGATAATATGATGATAAACAGCAGTTACCACTTACCATAATGTAGTTGGCTTGCACATTTACCACCATAAGCAACAATAAAATAAAATGGCTTGCAGTAATTATCTGAACTGTCAAGTGTTGAGTAATAAAGCTGTTTATTTATTGGCTGTTTATCATCCCGCATGCGTGAATAATTAAGTGACGAGGCACCTTGTGTAATATTGAATATTTATTTTAAATGATGGTCACCAAGGTAATCACTGTTCATGGCCGCAATTCAAGCCCCCTTTGCTACTGTCAAAAGTTAGTCGTATAAATAGAAATATCTGGTTGACCGAGCCGGAATATTTATGTTGTATTTTTGTCGAATTTATTTAGATATATATTAATAAAAAATAAAAATTAAATAATGAAAAAAATATAAAAAAATACAAAAAGAGAATAATAATAACACCGAGATTCGATCCGACGCCGTTTGAATGCCAAAACAATACTAAAAGGAAACTGCACTACTTCCCAACTGAGCTATGGTAACTCATGACGTTGACGGCAAAATTTGAATTCATATTCTTTTAAAATTTAATGTCATTATATTGATTTACTAAAAACACTGACAAAACAACATTTTCTATAAATAAAACCTAGCTAGATCGATTTTTTGCCCTCAAAACCTCTAGTATGCCAAGTTTCATCAAAATCGTTGGTGCCGTTTCCGAGATCCTGAATATATATATACACAAGAATTGCTCGTTTAAAGATATAAGATATAGTTGCCGTGTGGTGACTGGATTAAGAATACAATTCACCACAATCACCCGTGGATGTCGTTAAAGATTGGATTAAAAACGCATATAACGTCTATGTAAGAGAAGGAAAACTCAAAATAAATACCAAGACGTTTACGTTAAGAAACTTAGTGCTAATGATCGGCCCGAACACGTAGCTAGGACTGAAAAATATTTCGCAAGAAAATCTACATAAAACTTCGTCAGAGTAAAAACCTAAGCAAAAGGCGATGAAGTCCGTACTTTTAAGGGTGTTTTTAAAAATAAACGCAGCTAGGGTTTATAAATTAACTTATGTTGCAAACGCTTTACAGGGGTACAGTCAACAATCCCAAATTACAACTAGCCCTGAACAGTAATTTATAGATCGCACAAAATATTTTCCTGCATAGAAATCGAACTCACTGCCACTATCAGTATACTAACCACTACGTCATCTGTGAAATCATAAAAATAGTTTTTGTTATTTGTGTAATAGACGTGGGTACATACTTTCGTATGGTGACATAGTAAGAATAGGTACTATTCACCACCCCCTCTATTACCCGTGGTTAATAAAAGACGACTAAGGGATATGATATGCAGACACCATCTTTGCAAGAAGAAAAACAACATTGAACGTTATACTAACACGTTTTACCAGCGTGGTATAGCAAGCTAATTTCCTTCCCATTGTGGAAGAGGGCCAAGCCCAATAGTAAGACTTCCTGGGCTGGGATGATGTTGATAATGACGTGTGTACATCAGAAATCCTTAATGTTTTTATTTCATTTAATAACAAACTAAGCAGTTACATGTTACAGTGTTACTATAAAGATTTTAAATAATTTTAGTAAACATACATTCATTTATTTCAGTCTATTGCCGTCCACTGCTGGACGTAGGCCTCCATCATGTTACGCCACAATGTGCAGTTCTGTGCCGCCTGCATGCAACGACGCCCAGCAACTTTCACTAGGTCGTCAGTCCACCTAATTTGGGCGTCCTACACTGCGTTGTCCGATACGTGGTTGCTATTCGAGAACCTTTCTTCCCCAATATCCATATATCATCATCATTTCAGCTCATATATGTCCCACAGCTCGGCTCGAGCCAATACAATAGGAGGGAAACTATGGGGTAAATTATAGGAAGGGTTATGCATAAAAAATGAAACAAGCAAAAGAAGATTACAAATAAAATCTAGTTCGATTTATCCAATTTTATAGATATTGTCTGAAGTACTTACCAATGTTAATACCCTTAACCCAACAAAAATGATCTCAACCCCTTCAAAGAGCGACAATATCGAACGTCTGAGAGGCACGTTATCTGCGATATATGGAATTGCTAGAGTTCTGTGGACGACTGGAGACGAGGTTATCTCGACCACAATGCACCTGCCCGTATCGTTGAACGACAATCGATATTCGGACATTACCAATTGCGAATAAGAACGATCGTAATCTTCAACGGATACGTGAAATGAAAGTTAAGTACCTAATCTATACTAATATTATAAATGCGAAAGTAAGGATGTTTGTTTGTTTGTTTGTTTGTTTGTAACGCTTTCACGCTTAAACCACCGAACCGATTTCAAAAATTCTTTCACCAATGGAAAGCTATAATATCAGGGAGTAACATAGGCTATATTTTATCCCGGTATTCCCACAGGAACGGGAACTACGCCGCGGGTAAAGCGACTGAAACCGAAGCGAAGCGAGGGCGGGTTGCTAGTATTTAATAGATTAGCTGTCATATAAAAATATATCTATATTAATTGTGATTGACTAAATTAGGTATTCTGTTATAAATAAAGCTATTTTGACGGATTTTATCGCGTTTGTATTTGATTTTAGATTGCCCGACGTTAGAGAATGATTCTATATGAATAAATTATATTGACGAAACACATATTGTGTTTTCTTTTTCATATCGAATCATATTCTTTTCATAATAAATTTATTTAGTATTCTGGCAATAAATTTATATCAAAATGTGGGTCAAAATTTAATAACTAATCTCTGTAATAATGGTGAGTTTATGGACGTGAAACATCTTAGTCCGCACGTGACCATGGGCACTGAAAAGTGTTCGAAACGTCAGACAATCTTTTATTACTGCAAGCCATTTTGTTATATCGTAAAGGACTAAGGGATGCAATACGCATATAACGTCTATACAAGAGAAGGAAAACTCTAAATAAAATCCTATACCAACCCGCCTGACCAGCGTGGTATACTAGGCCAATTTCCCTCCCAATATAGAGGAGGCTCGAACCCTGTATATGAGCTAAAGTGATGAAGATGATTATTTTTGACTACATTATGTACATATAAACATATTATAAGTAATAAATAAAATTTGTAGATAATAAAATTAACACTGCAAATACAACCTTATAGTAATTATCACTTATCAGCAACAGTTTCCGGGCACAATACCAATTAAATGCTACCGAATTGAAAATCATAACAAGACAATACAAGTACAAAGCGGCGATAACCGGTTCACACCGGTAGCGGGTCGGCCGTCATTTCGCGGCATTTCAAACGCATCGAGTCGCGTGGGTGCTTACAATTTGCATAGGTTCATTAGTCCAGAGAGGTACAGATATCCGCTATCTCACCCTCCAAGAATCGCGCCTTTATTTTTTTTTTAATCGACAACCTTTAATTAAGCGTGTGAGGTCTTACGCCTTAATAATTGCGCATGTGAACGAATACTAAATTAGCCCCTTTAACGAACTCAAGGTGGATTGTATCGGACATTTTTTAATGATAAGAATTAGTGTCGTGACTAGGTTTAATTGTCGATACGATATCTTTTGATTGAAGATAGCTTTATTGCATATTGTTTGAGGATGGAAGTTGTTTTATTAAAACTTAAATAAAGCTAATCAATTGTACATATCCTTTCGGATTGTCCGTTACACACTGTCGACAGTTGTCTGTCTACAGCTGCGGGCCGCTCCGTCCAGGGTAGTATCACATTCTTGCAGAAAATCGACGTCTGTGTAGTAGCAATTTATAACTGCGCTTTATTCGGCGAGTGAGAAAGAGGACGAAGTACAACTTTCTGAGGGTGTTGCGTGTGTTGGGTTTGGTACCTTTAACATTACCGAACCTCATTCCACGCAGGCATACTCCCTTCACTTTTTTCACAATAGGCAGCGTCCTACTGCGTGATGGCTACCGACGTCGGGGAACGTCGAGAGGAGAGGGTACTTAGCGACCGGGGGTATTCCGTCGGGCCGACCACTGAAGACAAGTTACCCTGCACCGGTGGTCATCCCAACGAAGGCGACGTATCACGGGTGCGTCATGGGGCCGCACCGCCCCTCTGTCACCCTGAACGGATCCGGGCGGCACACCATGGCCCACCTCTAAAAAAAAAAAGTAGGCAGCGACCTGGCAAAAGTCCGTGAAGAATAGGATCACTTACCATCAGGTGAGTTCTTTGTTCATTTACCACTAACAGCAATAAAAAAAGCCTAAGGAATGGATGGTTAGCTAAACATAGAGAGATGTGGAACTACATGGAAGAGTGTTTACGCAAAAAGGGTTATTTTCTGTTATTTAATTAGTTGATTAATTGTCTAGTTTTAAGCTATATGGACCAACCATCATCCAAAAAATAACACCTAGGGTAGATACCCTGTCTTTTGAGATGCCATCCAGAGGTCTTTGGAGCACTTTTATACATGCATGAGATGGGGCAATGTAAAGTTTTATTTTCGAAGAAATACGCTAGTAACATAACATAAAATGGCAATAAGGGACCAGATAAGGAACGAACACTTGCGCGAAGAGTTGTGCTGTTGCTCTTCGATTTGTATATCCCCTGTTGATCACGAGTCACCCATAATTAAAGGCAAGTTGACCTACTATACCACCCTGGTCAGACGTGTTGGTCGAGGGTTTTATTCCAAGTTTTAACTGTCTTAAATTATCCACTAACACTCCCTTTAGTTATATATTATGTTTGGGAAACTTAAGAGGATCTTCTCATCCAATATACCTCAGTATCTGAATATGCAGGTCTACAGCCAATGTATGTTATCAGTGATGACTTATGGCATGAATATGTGGCCCTAAATGTAGGGCACATAACCAAACTCAAAATTGCTTAGCGTACTTTGGAGCTGGTTATACTCGGGATTTCTCTGCGAGATATAATCCGAAATACGGCAATAGGTAGAAGAACGGGTGTAATCGATAGCACAAAAAATTAGCACGCTCTAGTAATGGGCAAGCCACATCCCACGATGAACCGACAACCGCTAGGGAAGGTTTTCGGGTGGCGACCACGGATGACGCAGTATAGGACGACCCCACTAGGTGGACCGACCATCTGGTGAAAGTTGCTGGGCGTCATTGGATGCAGGCGGCATAGTACCGTACCCTGTGGCGAAACATGAGGGAGACTTACGTCCAGCAGTGGACGGCGATAAGCTGAAATGATGATGATACATTTACGATATCCACGGAAATGGAATGGCTACTTCCTGTGACTTGTAGATAATTTTTAAAGATTAGCATTATGAAATAAATTTCTAAGACTCTGAACAATAACTTATGAATCGAATCGGGATCGAAACTATGATATTCGCAATGTAAGGAAACTTAGACCACTCCGCTATCTGCGCAGTCAGGTATTAACCGAAAATATCCGAGAACGCTTGACGAAACGTCACATAATAAGGCCAAGTACACGAATGCGTGATTAGTGATATTCTACCCGTCACTGTCTTTATTATCGCGTGACGCAAAATGCTAATAAGGACCACCGACGATTATTTAAACTAAATTAAAACGATCAAATTAGTTATAAAAAAATTATATATTTTTCGAAATTGACTTTAACTGTTACATTTTTAAGTCAAAATATTAGCGAAAGGTGTAATTGATTCAAAAATAACTAATTTAGTAAATTAATGCAATTATTTGCGACGGATGGTTAAAGATAATTATAATTAAAGATCATGTGTCGGTAAGTAATTTATATTTTCAATTACCTAAAACTATAAAACCAATTTACAATTAAGAGCGATATATAAGTATAAGTTTCGCGGAGGGGGATCGCCAAAGAACTTGTACGTCGTGCTCATCCCTCTTCAATACGTCAATTATATTACAGGTGATTCACCAGCTACGTACTAAAGCTGATCAATTGTAAGAAAAGAACATCGATTCATTAAACGGTTAATTTATCATAATTATATATACAGTTTTTAATATAGTATATTAATATCTCATTTATTCACCATGTAGAGATGTGTTAAGAATATATACGTCGCTATCCCCTTACTTTCACATGAAAGAGTATGCAGCAGCGCTATAATATATACAATCCTCCTAACACCAACTGCAATCGCTAATCCTGGCTATTCTGTAATTATTCCCTTTTCTTAAAGATGCCTATTTCCAGTAGCAGACGTTGATAAACTGGAGAACAATTTCTTTTCATACAAGTACGAATAAAATCCAATTGAAACTCCATCGTTATCGTTTCAAGTCATATATGAACTATGGCTGGGCTCGAGCTTCTTTTACATTGCAAGTGGAATTGATTTACTATAACCACATTGCTCTGACGTGTTGGTATACTTTTATATGTCGAGTTTACCTTCTCTTGCATAAACTTTATAGGTACATTATGACTTAGTCGTCATTAACGATACCCATGGGCAAGAAAAGAAATGATTGATTGTACCCTTAATTCGTTACTATGTGAAAAATCCTAAGCCCGAATCAAAACCAAAACTTAATAGACTTATTAACATAACAAAAATAGAACAAATGCACTTGTGGGCAACATGTTTTTACAAACATAAATCGACACAAAGCGAATTTCGTCTACATAGCCTATAACCTCTGTACATTGGCCATAACGCCTACGATTCGGTAAGTTTAGTCCAATTCGATGAAGACATTTAAATATGTACAATATGTTAGTGCCACGATCAGATCGTGTACACTAGGCCTAACAACGTCGGCTGTGCGTTGGTGGACAGCAGTCTATTAGCACAGTGGCCGAAGGTAGGGGCGACAGCGATTTACTATTATGAGAAATAACTTTCGGAATTCTCCCACCGTGGTGTCAGGTACAATATGTTGCCATCATCATTTCAACTCATATACGTCCCATTGTTGGGCTCGAGTCTCCTCCTCAATAAAAGGGAAATTGACCTTAATATACCATGCTGGTCAGAAAGGTTGGTATAGGCCTTTATTTCGAGTTTTATTTCTCTTGCATAGATGTTTTATGCGTATAATATCCCTTAGTCGTCTTTTACCACATCCACGGGTAAGATAGGGAGGACAATTCACCAAATTGTATTCTTACTCCGTCACCACACAGATAATAGGTTGCCAACCCTCTTACAATTCCGTAGTGAAAGTTATAAAAGCCGGCTAAAAGACCATCAAGAGAATGTGTAGCAGCAATCTGTTGGGGAACTTAGAACACTATTATTATCATTTCAGCCAATATTCGTTCCACTTTTGGGCTCGGGCCTCCTCCATTAGGAGAATTTGATCTACTATACCATGTTGGTCAAATGGCTTGGCGTAAGTTTTTGTTTCGAGTGCACCTGTTCTTGTATAGATGTTATATGCATACTATCTATGCAAAAGAAGAAAAGCTCGAAATAAAACCCTATACCAACTTATCTAACCAGCGTAGTATAGTAAAGGTCTATTTCCCTCCTATTTTGAATGAGGCTCGAGCTCAACAGAGGGACGTATATGAGCTGAAATGATGATGATGAATAAAAATCATCATTTTTCTGAAAAAAAATCGTAATATTTTATTAATACTTTGTCATATTAGTTTCTATCGTAATCCGTTCTTTTACATATATACTTGTGCAAAATAATTTCGCTGTTTCATATCTGCCAGGTGTCCTGAGCAACAGCTTCCCTTTTTTTCTTATTTAACGTAAGATATCGCTCGGTATATTTTTGTTGTATTTTTGGCGAATTTATTTAAATATATATTAATAAAAAATAATAATACAATTATGAAAAAAATACCAAAAATTAGAAAAAGAGAATAATAATAACACCGAGATTAGATCCCGCGCTGTTTGAATGCCAAAACAAAATAAAAAAAAAACTGGACAACTTTCCAACTGAACTATCGCCACTCTTGACGGTGACATATTGTACTGACATTTAATATCATTATATTAATTAGCTAAAAACACCGACAAAACTACATCCATACTAATATTATAAATGCGAAAGTAAGGATGTTTGTTTGTTTATTTGTTTGTTTGTAACGCTTTCACGCTTAAACCACCGAACCGATTTCAAAAATTCTTTCACCAATGGAAAGCTATAATACCAGGGAGTAACATAGGCTATATTTTATCCCGGTATTCCCACAGGAACGGGAACTACGCCGCGGGTAAAGCGACTGAAACCGAAGCGAAGCGAGATCGGGTTGCTAGTATTCTATAAATAAAACCTGGCGTGTTTTTTTTTATGGGTGGGCTATGGTAAGCGCATGCGCGGTCCAGTCCGTCCGGGGCGATGAAAGGACGGCGCGCGGGACCATAACCCACCCGTACCCAAGTCACCTCGTTGTTGAGCCGACCAGCGGAGCAGATGTGACTTGTCGTCAGTGGTCGACCTTTCGGTTACCCGAAAGGGTAACTTCCCTTTCGGGTCCCTTTCGGGTAACCTCAGCTCTCGACGTCCTGGGACGTCGGTCACCGTCACGCGGTCAGCCTCTCCGCGGGTGACGAACAATTCCCCGGTCCGATCACCCGCGGCCTCGGCTAGGGCGGCATTAGGCGCAGATACTCACGCCTGCGCCGCCCGAGTCGCCGGCAGCGGAACGTGTCGCCGAATAGGAGCTGTACTCAAACACGATCCGCCGCCTCCTTCCATGAGATTACGGCCTCACAGAAGACGGCGAATAAAACCTGGCTAGATCGATTTTTGGCCCCGAAACCTCTAGTATGCCAAATTTCATCAAAATAGTTGGAGCCGTTGCCGAGATGCAGCATATATATATATATATATATATATATATATATATATATATATATATATATATATATATATACACACAAAAATCGCTTGTTTGAAGATATAAGATAGTATATAAGCGGTATATATAAGCGGTAGCGGTTAACGTTTAACCGCTACCGCTTATGTCTTACAGCACATATTGCGATTCGTAAGTACAGTTGTACACGCGTATATTAGACAGTTTATACTATGGGTACAGTCCCCTGTCGCCGTGTCCCCTGTCCGTGAGTACGACGCTCCCATATGCTTTATAAACATTACAAACTATGTCGCTCTCTGCTCATTTATACGATGGAATTTAGTTCAATTATATATGTTTATTACGCACTAGTTGCGATCGCTAATCAAAACAAGCAAGACTACTTGCGTATGTTACTTACAATACTATTTTTAGATTTTATTATCATTGCAGCACACATACGTCCCATTGTTGGGCTTGGGCCTCCTCCACAATGGGAGGGAATTTGACCTACTATACCATGCTGATCAGACATGTTGGTATAGGGTTTCATTTCGAGTTTTCCTTCTCTTGCACAGATGTTATATGCATAATATATCACATAGTCGCCTTTTACGACATCCACGGGCAAGATAGAGAGTGGTAAATTGTATTCTTACTGCGTCACCACACGGAAAGATTTATTTTTATCTAATTTATTGACCGTGTGGTGACGGAGTAAGAATATAGGTCATCCCCTTTCTTGCCCGTGGGTGTCGTAAAAGACCGCAAATGGATTATGCAAACAACATCTATACAAGAAAAAGTGAACTTGAACTAAAAACCTGTACCAACCCGTCTGACTAGCGTGTCAAGTTCCCTCCTCGAGGAAGCTCAGCCGTGGGAGGTATATGAGCTATGATGATAATGAAATTACTGAAACCGGGGGAAGGGGAGCGGTGGATAGCATCGTCAGATCTTGACATGGTCATGGGACCACCTGGAAACTATATCCTATCGAACAAAAGACAATCCAAATCGGTCCAAGTGTTATCGAATAATCGGTGTACATACATAAAAAAACAACCACCCCCTCTCTTACCCATGGGTGTCGTAAACGACGATTAAGGGATTATAATATGCATACATCTATGTCAGAGAAGAAAAAAGCAAAACATAACCCTATGCCAACACTTCTGACCAGCGTGGCATAGTAGATCAAGAGTCTGAGATGATGATGGCATAAAAAACCAAGACTCCGACAAATTGAGAACCTTCTTTTTTGAAGTCGGCTGAATACACATAGAACAAACTCGAAGTGTAGCAGCTACATCATAAAATGATAATCAAATACAGCTTTCAATAACGAGCGAGTCGGTAATTATCAGTCATAAACTACGGCTCATCAATCTACATAATCGTTGTACATAAATTATTGTCGATTTTACAACCGACTTCAGACAAGTAGTATTCAATCATTTACATCATCGGATATGCTATAGCGGTAGGAGCACACTGCCTATAGTCTTCTGGAGTAGGGATGAAAGGCAAATTCAAATTATGCATAAGCCCGAGAGGGCACTTACATATTGTGAAGTTAACAAAATTAAATTAAATTATCCAAAACAATAAACTACCACCGAATAGGAACGTAGTAGTAGTAGTAGTAGTAGTAGCGTAGTAGTAGCGGTCGTTACTGAGATCCGGCAAGAAACTCAGCGGGCTCAGCTTTATTTTTCTTATCTGATATAAATTTGTGTAGATATAAAATGTTTTGTTAGAACTAGCTCCAGTGTGATGCCCTTCGAACCACAAGATAATTCAAACAATTATGGCTGGACCAGATCTCACAAGCATGTGACAAATGGACGTAAGAAGCGTGGGAGACCCAAAAAGAGATGGATGGACTGTGTAAATGGGGATATGATATGGGGTTATTTTTATTCCTTTTCTTTTTTTCTTTTCTTTTTGTTATTTTTTCTTTCTTATATGTTTGAGGAAAGGGGTTTGCTGAAAACCAGCCCTGCATAATTTCTATGCAGCACAATGCTGAGCATTCCCCTATTGTCAAATTTAATTAAAAACATGTATTATAATTATTAGTTATTAAGTGACAATAAATGCTATTCTATTCTATATGCGTATGAAAAGAGTGAATGCAGTTATGACGGCTAATAGGAGGTTCTGAAAGGTAAGTATATGGAGCTGATAGGAGGTTATGAAAGGTAAGTAAACGAGCAACCTAATGGTGTGCTGCTTGCTCGTTTGTAACCATCGGCAATGAAAAAAAAAAAGATGTAACATAAGTACTAATCAAATCAATAAGTTTAATATTCAAACAATGTCTTGTGAATTATCTACAAACATTTTTCATTTGAAACGTAAGAGCAGCGAGATCTAATATCTACATGACAGCGTCACGTCCTGTCCCGTCTCGCAGTCTCCTCCCGATCTGTCCCGCCGTCTGAAGCTTCACAGCTGATATCTAATAACTGAATGCATTTCACATAACGTATGTTGTCTAGATATTGTGAATACTGAACATATTTTATACTTAAATCTCATATGTGAAATATTTATATTACTATTTATTCTAGAACTAGCAGCACCTGAGGTTTTACCCGCATAGTTGCCCTTCCCGTAGGAATATCGAGATAAATTATAGCCTATATGTTATTCAAATATGTAAACTATATTATTATGAAGTTTCATCAAAATCCATTCAGTAGTTTTTGCGTGAAAGAGCAACAAACATGCTCACCAACTTTCGCGTTTATATTATTAGTAGGATACACATGATGGTAAATGATACTGCCGCACGTAGACCTTTACTAGGCCTTCGCCTACTATACAGAGATAATAAAGGAAATTTGAATGCGTGCTACGAGTTTTAGTGATATTAAAGGCATCACTAAAATTTACCACACACAAACTCATCGAAGCGCAGTAATAAATTGCTACTACTCGGACATCGATTTTCTGCGGGAGTATGGTACTACGGACAGACCAACCCGCGGCTGTAAACAGACGACTGTGTGATCCTTTCACATATAAAATCAATAAAGTTTCATCAAAACCCTTTGCCAGCAAAGGGTTTTGATGTATGTTTGGCTAGCTTCACCTCTGTTAAAAAAGAACCAACCTATTAGGCTTTGTGAATTTAAATAGAGTGGATAGTGAATTCTGATATAGATATGTATACGAAAGTATCATACATTATGAATGAAACTATTTTTACTGATTTTATCGCGCGTTTTACATCCAACAAGTCATCGTTATTACAATAATAACAATTACTTGTTGAATGCGAGATATCTTAATCTGCCCGTGACTATAAACGTTGTAAAGTGCTCGAAACGTCGGGCAATCAAAACGCCGTAAAATCCGTAAAAATAGTTTTATTAATAAGATAGATTAATAATGTCTCAATAGGTAGTAAAAGAATAAGTTCGTTTTTAGGATTTAAAAACGGAAAATAAAGCTTAATACCAAGTATCATACAGCAAATAAATGGTGAAAATTTCATTACAAAACAAGTATCCAAATAAATGTAGTACCACTATCTAAACAACGGAATAATCGAATCACAAACTAATGAAGACCACTCACGAAATCGTTGATAACAAAAAAAAAATACGAAAAAACAACAAATCATTACTATCAACGAATCAGTGGTGTTTCAATAGGTCCGTCAAATACACGGACAATGGCACAATGCTTAGATATCCGAGTCATTATCAGATCAACTTAGGTAACACTTCAATGAGACGACAAGCCGAATAATGAACGCACTCCACGGATAAACGCGGCGTTTTATTTCTACATTTAGTGACGGACTTTCTTGCCTGTGGGTGTCGTAAAAGACGACTAAGGGATATAATATGTATATAATATCTGTGTAAGAGAAAGAATACTTGAAATAAAACCCACGTCTAACACGTTTGACCAGCGTGGTATAGTAAATCAATTTCCCTCCCATAGTGGAAGAGGCTCGAGCCCAACAGTGGGACGTATATGAACTGTGCTGATGATGATGATGAACGTACAATCACATAACGGAAACTAAAGAAACATTTCCCGTTCGGTAAAAAAATAGCTTTTCTTTTTTAAATACACCATGGATCCAAAGTCCTTAAGACAAAATATTGTTAGCTTACCAATCTGAATTTGCTTCATCAATGTAATATTCAATTTCTTCATATTCAATAGGTTATTCATAATATTAGTCCATCAATAAGTGATGTGGTTACCATTAATTGGGGCTGACAACCAAATTTCGACGCCTTATTCAATTTTGGTGGAATATGAAAATACACGTAAAACACTGTTATATTATATTCATTATACTTTACCACTGTCGCTGTGTTATATTAATTATAATACCAACAAGTTTATTCAATATAAAACTGTTATAAAACACTAAAGTATTGAATATAATTTAGGAGTAATAGCCACATAATATCTTTATGTTCACGCCAAAAACTCTGTGCTGGGTTAAGGCAATGTCTTGCCATTCTTACTTGCCCGTGGTAGTAATAAATACTGGCTAAAAGAGCAGCGAGGAAGTTTTCAGCAGTACTCTCTTGGAAACCAATAACCACTGCGACCGCTAACCCATACTGCCCTAAAGTCCAGGTTTGGGCCTCCCAAATTTTAATATCTAAGTTTATGGCAGTATCCCAGTCTTAAAAAAACAGCCAATTCTCCTAGATCGAATTTAAATTCAAAATCATTTATCCTTACTAATATTATAAATACGAAAGTAAGTTTGTTTTGTTTATTTGTTTGTTACGCTTTCACGCTTAAACCACCGAACCGATTTCAAAAATTCTTTCACCAATGGAAAGCTATAATATCAGGGAGTAACATAGGCTATATTTTATCCCGGTATTCCCACGGGAACGGTAACTACGCGGGTAAGACAATTGAAACCGAAGCGAAGCGAGGGCGGGTTGCTGGTAATATATAAAACCCCCGTAAATTTTTATATTTTACATTACACGATAGCCTAGAAATCATTTTTTTTTACTTTTTGTTTGTTCCGGGGAATCTTCAAAACGATTGGATCGATTGTGAGAACATTTTATTACCAGGTCTATATAAGAAGTTAAACTATATTTTATCCTAGTATACCCACTAGAACAGGATCTACGCGAGTGAATCCGTTGGAATTTGCTTGTTCTTAAATATAATACAAATATGGCTGGACCAGATCACACAAGAGGCCGATCATGAGTTAACTACTAGAGACATCATTACTCTCAACCACCTTGGAGGGAAGGGAAAGACTTTCCACTAGTGTAGTGGTGATCTGTCAATAATTTTATAACTCTCGCGTCAAAATATACAGTGGTGAAATATTGTATTCTTAATCCTAATTATGTCAATATAATTTATTAGAAAAGTATCATTGTGAAAAAGGCACGGACTAGCAGCTAAAGAAAAATAGTCTACATCATCATCATCACCGCTCATATACTTCCCACTGCTGGACTCGGGCCTCATTTCCAAAGGTTAATAAATTGACCTACTATGCTACTACCATGCGGGGTTGGTATAAAATTTTTTTTGGGTTTTTCTCTTGCATAGATGTTATCTGCATATTATATATATCCCTTAGTCGTCTCAGGGTGGTGAATTGTATTCTTTCTCCGTCACCATACAGAAAAAAAATAATTTTGACATAAAAATACAAACATGTTCTTAATATTCTCTTCCTAATGGTTTCTAATGTTTAGGCAAGCATTACACATTGTAAATAAAACTAGATTACGGATTTTATAGAGCTTGTATTTCATCTTTGATTGCCCTACGTTACGAACTTTGCAGCGTTCATAGTTTTAAATAAAACTACTTTACGGATTTTATCGCGTTTGTATTTGATTTTTGATTACCCGACGTTTCGAACACTTTACAGCGTTCATGATCACGGGTGGACTAAGATGTCTCACGTCCAACAAGTCATCGTTACTGCAGAAAATGTTATAATTATCTACCCGATACAGAAATTAGTTATTAAATATTGACCCACATTTTGATACAAAATTTATTGCCAGTGTAAGAAGAAAATGATTCTATATGAAAAAATTATATTGTTTATGGTTAGTAATAATTAAACATTAAAATTAATAGTAATTATATTTAAAAACTAACTAATAATCTAGTATACTACCACCGGATCCGCCTTCAAAATTAACTTTAATTTAGCATCATGTTACCTGAGTTTTCTTGCCGGATCTTTCTCAGTGTAACCGTGTTCCGATCCGGTGGTAGTATACTAGATTATTAGTTAGTTTTTAAATATAATTACTATTAATTTTAATGTTTAATTATTACTAACCATAAACAATATAATTTTTTCATATAGAATCATTTTCTTCTTACACTGGCAATAAATTTTGTATCAAAATGTGGGTCAATATTTAATAACTAATTTCTGTATCGAGTAGATAATTATAAAATTTTCTGCAGTAACGATGACTTGTTGGACGTGAGACATCTTAGTCCACCCGTGATCATGAACGCTGTAAAGTGTTCGAAACGTCGGGTAATCAAAAATCAAATACAAACGCGATAAAATCCGTAAAGTAGTTTTATTTAAAATGTATAATACTCGCGTAAACATCAGAAATCAGCGTTCATAGTCACAAGCGGACTAAGTTGTCTCACGTCCGAACATTTTGGGCAATCGAAAATCAAATACAAACGTGATAAAATCCATAAAATAGTTTAATTTACAATTCTCATCCTAGTTTTCTAAAAACGCTAAACACAAAACGCCGCGTTTGTGTCACCTAGTGAGTATTACAATCAAAAATGCGAGTGGATCTCCCAATAATGAGATCGTTGCGTTTTGTCCGACAATAGTCTTCCATCCCGGACAATGGATGGATTCAAATCAACATTTACGTATCCTGGACGATTAAGGCTCTTTGTCATCCCTACCACAATAGGGGGGTCAACGTTTTGTACTTTTCAATTTACTTTTTTATCGAAATTTTGTTATGATAGCCAATTTTTCTTGGAATCTGTTTGAGATTTGAAATGATTGGATTTTCATAATAAGAATTACCAAATTATTTTTATAAGAACAAACCTATAAATTAAAGCACCGAGGTGAAGTTAATTTGAAATGAAATACAAGAATCTGTATCTCATTTAGGTCTTTCTTAGGAGACTGTAGGTGATATTTAACGACAGCAAAAGTAATTGAAATATTTTTATCCGTCCATTAGCCTTTTGACATGCTTTTGACACGACATTACTCACTTATTTCGCTCCTTTAGATGGTCAGCTCCTCTAAAACGTGACAGAGCCGTCAGCAACTACTGTCTAGACCTTTGGAAGTTAGGGGAAAGAATTTTATGAACATATTAGTTCCCCGGTAGTCTATCTATTGTCAAAGTAGACTAAGAATAATAAGGTTTATCATATTCTTCATGCAAGACCGTGAAGTTTTATCAAGTACATGGTAACTTGCACTGTATCTTCGTTATTATATAAGCCATCCCATAAGGAGGAGATTTATAGTAAACGGATTGGCGGTCACGGTTAGTGTTATGAGCTTCCTAAGAAAACCCTGCGTGGGGTGTAAATATTTACCTCGATTGCGCATTTTTTGCATTGATTTCTGCGATGTATATGCAGTAACATTGTTGTTCAGAAACGCCAGATGACTATAGCGAGTCTAATTCTAGTTTATGTCCCTAATCGAATTAATTATTCTATACTAAGTCTTCAAAAAATCATAGAAATGCAGTAACTACAGAGCACGTAAATACCTTTACATGTTCATTATTTTCAGTGTTCTGTAGAAGGTGCAATCAGTAAAAAGAAAAAAACACAAAAAGATATAAGTATAAAAATATAGAAAACCAAAAACACTCCTCCGTGTCGTGCCGGAATATGAATATCAAGTCCCAAGGTAAAGTCGTGGTAGGATAAAATATTTTCATTTACTATCTTCTTCCATCTTTTAGATCTGATATTTAAATACTTCATTCCTAAATCAGACTGCTGCAATCAAGTTTTCCTTTCTAGTGATCAAGACAATCCTGTCTGTGCGTGTCTCATTGAATAAACATATATACGACTGATCCGAACAAGGACGAGTACATATAGACGATTCGACAAATAACTTGGCCGACCTATTTGTACAAATTATGTATCTTATGATTTACAGCCACGATATTAGCCGTACAACTATAAAAGTCGTAGAACGATTACACGCCTTTGTACAGTATTAGTCATTAATTCTAACTGCGGCGTTTGTAACGAGACATCCGACTGGATTCATGCGCAAACGACGATTCCAAAACTGTCTTAAACGCCGAAATTGCATCAAACGAAATATAACTCAAATGCAACGATTCAAAGGTGATTTTTATATGATATTATTAATTTTATAGAGAATAGTATACCAATTGTCTTTGCTGAAGAGATTAAATTGATTTATAACACGCCATATTGTCCGTCATACGTTCTTGGTATTTGGTCGTAAACTGTTGTTCGGATCGTCGAATGTTTCGGCAGTATGCACTCGAGTTATGGCTATCCCTTTTGATGTGATGCTATATTATGAGTGATTTACTGGCACTCGCAAATTATTTCCTGGTGTAACGGGACATTTGAGATGACTCTTTTTGCTCGAAACCGCATGTGGTCTCTTATTTGTTAAGGTAGTATATTTTTAAAGAAGCAATCTGTTTTTTAAATAATTAATTATTTTTGGATTGAGACAATAACTAAAGTATCAAGACATCGAGTAAGCAGGTCTTTCTTTTTTACGCCATTGCACAAGGTAATGTTTTAAGGACAACATTGTTTTTTATTTTCATTTTTGTTAATGCACACAAAGGTGAAGAGTAAATTCTTGCAGTTATGTTCTAAGTTCCCTACTTACCTCTTTAAACAAGTATCAGGAGTTACATCCCCAAACAGAACAGTTTTTATCCGATCCACAAATAATTCTGTCTGTTATTTGTGTCCGTTAGTAGTATGTCTGTAAAATCCCCTACGATGCAATTCATTCCTTAGTCATCATCATCATCATCATCATTTCATATACCTAGGTCCCACACACTACTATACCAAGCTTTTCAGACGAGTTAGTACAGGATTTTTTTACAATTTTTCTGTTATTAGCATTTTAAATCCCTTAGTCGACTTTTACGACACTTAAGATCAAGAACAAGTAAATTTTATTCTTACTCCATCACCAAACAGAAAATTCGCCAATGCATCTACAAAAATAAGTTGTTTTGCTATCTGCGAGAAAATTTCAAATTTCGTATCACACAGATCTTAAATACATTGGCTAAACTTAACTTCATCATTAGCACTGAACCTGACCAATACGGGTATCGGGTATAATCAACATATAAACGACAAGACATGTCTTGTGAATATTTCAGTAGCGTCTGTACGTCGATACATCTCACACTAATTGTTTGAATGACTAGTCATGCGTTGAGGTTCACGAAGTGACCAATTCAATAAACGTTTAACAGAATGTTGCCAGTTTTGGGTTAAAAGCAATTCAGTGTTGCAAGAGTGATAATTATAGATATACTATATAAATTTTCCGATGGTGACGGAATAAAAATACAATTTACCACTCGCTATCTTGCCCGTGGATGTCGTAAAAGACGACTAAGGGATATAATATGCATATTAAATGTGTACAAAAGGAAAATAAAATCAGAGTAGTATAGTAGGTCATTTTCCTTCCCACTATGGAGGAGGCTCGATCCCAGTAGTGGGATATATTTGACCTACAATGAGAATGATGTATGATGAAAAACTTCCATCAACAAAACCCCATGAGCAATCCAAATAACAGTAAATATGACAGACTAAATAAATTTCATCAACAAAACCGATGAAGCTAGGTTAATATTACATTCTGCAGCAACATCGCCCTTACAGTCTAATAGATCAGAACAAAAGGCCTTTCTACCGGTAACCTTTGAGGCTGGACAACTGTCAACCTCCGACATGCAACATTACCGATACAAACATAAATCAATAAGGACAAGACTCTAATTCGCGACAAGCACAGCAGACATATTGAAACTTGATTCGGTTAGAAAATTATTCAGTCAACGAATCATTTTCAAACCGAATAAAGCTTCAATAAATGTCATCTCAGCGTAAGGATTTATTACTTAGTGACTGTCTTGTTAAAAAAAAATAACAATAATAGTAGAAGTTGGAGGTGAATGATCATCATTATATAACACAGTCCTGTTCATCATGTAAAGAAATAAGAGAGCATGATAGTTGTGAATAAATTTAGAACTACAAATATCGAAGGGCTTAGGTTTCTTTGGATTGAATATTATGCCGTATAATGACGGAATAAGAAAACAATTCAACATCCCTCTTACCCGTGGGTGTCGTAAAAGGCGACTAAGGGATATAATATGCATATAACATTTATGCAAGAGAAGAAAAACTCGTAACAAAACCCTATACCAACACGTCTGACCAGCTTGGTATAGTAGGTCCGTGCCCAACAGTGGGACGTCTATGAGCTGAGATGAGATATGATTTAAATTCTATACAACGGTTCCCTGCGACTTTTAAGATGTCGTTAGTCTATTGTCGATATTATATTAATACGAGCGCAATCGCCTGTATACAGCCATCTTTACGAGTTCACCACTTATAATTACTTAGCTTGTAAACTGTTTTATAAGCACTTACATTGTACTCACTCAAGGCGCCACATCCATTTCAGTAAATTAATCTGAAACAATATAGGCATACAATCAATAATCATCATCATCATCATCATCATCATTTCAGCCTATTGCCGTCCACTGCTGGACGTAGGCCTCCCTCATATTGCGCCACAATGTGCGGTCCTGTGCCGCCTGCATCCAACGACGCCCAGCAACTTTCACTAGGTCGTCGGTCCACCTAGTGGGGGGGCGTCCTACACTGCGTCGTCCGATGCGTGGTCGCCACTCGAGAACCTTTCTTCCCCAGCGGTTGTCGGTTCGTCGAGCGATGTGGCCTGCCCATTGCCACTTCAGCGTGCTAATTCTTCGTGCTATGTCGGTTACACCCGTTCTTCTGCGGATTTCTGTATTCCGGATTCTATCTCGCAGAGAAATCCCGAGCATAGCCCGTTCCATAGCACGCTGAGCGACTTTGAGCCTTGATATGAGGCCTACATTTAGGGACCACGTTTCCGTGCCGTAAGTCATCACTGGTAACACACACTGGTCGTAGACCTGTGTTTTCAGACACTGAGGTATGTTGGACGAGAAGATCCTCTTAAGTTTCCCGAACGCTGCCCAACCGAGTTGGATTCGTCGGCTGATCTCTTTCTCGAAATTGGATCTACCTAACTGGACTGTTTGTCCTAGGTAAACATAGTGATTGACAACTTCGAGAATCGCATTGCCAACTAGGACCGGTACAGGAATGACATGGGTATTTGACATGACTTTCATCTTGTCCATGTTCATTCGTAGACCCACTAGTTGGGATACCCTGCTGAGATCATTGAGCATAGTGCCAAGGTCCTCCATGGATTCTGCCATAACGACGATATCGTCTGCGAATCGAAGGTGAGTGATGTATTCGCCGTTAATGTTGATGCCGAGTCCAGTCCAGTCTAAGAGCTTGAAGACATCTTCCAGTGCAGTGGTGAACAGTTTCGGAGAGATGACATCTCCCTGTCTCACGCCTTTCTGCAACTGGATCGGTTTCGTACTCTTATCCCGGATACGGACTGACATTGTGGCGTTCCTATACAAACACTTCAGCACTTCGATATAGCGATGGTCGATTTGGCACCGCTGAAGGGACTGCAGCACCGCCCAAGTTTCGACTGAATCAAAGGCTTTCTCATAGTCCACAAACGCTAAGCACAGGGGCCGATTATACTCCTCGGTCTTTTGTATAATCTGCCGAAGCGTGAGGATATGGTCTATGGTGCTATAGCCTTTTCGGAAGCCGGCTTGTTCGGGCGGCTGGAAGTCATCGAGCTTGCGCGTGAGTCGATTGGTAATGACCCTCGAAAACAACTTATAAACATGGCTCAGGAGTGAGATGGGTCTGTAGTTCTTTAAAAGAGCTTTGTCACCCTTCTTGAAGAACAGCACCACCACACTCCTGGTCCACGACTCTGGAACGTCGCCCCCGAGGATAACGGAATTAAATAGCTTCTGAAGGGCTATTAATACCGGCTTGCCGCCCGCCTTCAAAAGCTCTGCCGTAATTCCGTCATCTCCCGGTGCCTTACCGTTACGTAGTTGTTTGAGAGCCATTCTGATCTCGTACAAGCTGATGTCCGGGATTTCTTCGGTATAGTGCCGAGTTAGCTTGGATCTGGGATCTTGGACCAAGCCGACAACAGGATTTCGGGATGATTTGTATAACTGTCCATAGAACCTTTCGACCTCTCCCAAGATCTCACTTTGGGATGAAATGACAGTGCCGTCATCGGTCTTCAGCTTAGTCATTTGGCTTTTCCCAATAGACAGATCTTGTGCGAACACTTTCGAGCCACGATTCCGCTCTATCGCTTCTTTAATACGGAACGTATTAAATCGGCGAATATCGCGACGCACAGACCTGGAGATCTGTCTATTTAGCTGCCTATGTTTGGACCAATCGGCTGCAGACTGCACCGTCATGTCATCTCTTTTCTCCTCTCCATGAGCTCGAGAGTCTGGTCAGAAAGTTTTTTAGGTCTATTAACGCGGTGAGCCTTGAAAAATTTCGACCCAACCGCGTGGACAGTTTCCACGAACCTGTTGTTCATATCGTTCGGAGATTCGCACTCGTCCAGACATTGGAAGCGATTATGTAGTTCGAGTTGAAAGTTTTCGAGGTTCTGGTATTGGACAGATGTAGGTCGGAGTGTAGACTTCATCAAGCGTGACCGCTCGACTTTTGTATGGATATTCAATGTGCCTCGTACCATCCGGTGATCGCTCCCAGTTTTAATTCTGCTGATCACTGAGACATCATTGAATATCTGTCGTTTGTCTGACAAGATGAAGTCTATCTCGTTTTTTGTTGAACCATCGGGGCTAATCCAGGTCCATTTCCTTTGTGGCTGCTTCCTGAAGAAGGAATTCATCATAAAGAGGCTTTCCTTCTCCAGAAAATCAACCAGTTTCTGGCCCCTCTGGTTTCTCCGTCCATATCCATGTTTCCCCACTCTCAACTCATCATCACTCCCTTTGCCTAGTTTCGCGTTAAAGTCTCCCATAACCACCGTGAAGTGGGTTTTGGACGCGTGTATGGCTTTCGAGATGTCCTCGTAAAATGCCTCCACCTCGTCGTCGGAGTATGTCGAGGTCGGTGCGTATACCTGTATAACCTTCAGCGAATACCTCTTGGTAATTCTGAGTATAAGGTACGCTACCCTTGTCGACACACTCTCGATCTTCTCCACGTTGTCTATGAGAGACTTACGAACGATAAACCCTATACCACCTTGGGACGGGTGATCGCCCTCCCGGTAGAAGAGCAAGTTTCCAGACTGGAGGATTATCGTGCCCTCGCCCTCTCTTCGCACTTCTGATAATCCTACAGTGTCCCAGCGGATTTTGCTCAATTCCTCTTCCAGCTCGATGACCCTCTCGTCAGTCCTGAGTGTCCGAATGTTGTGTGTTACCAGGGCCAAGGGTCGTTTTTGTTGGTAGCCGGATCGCTGCCGGAGATTCCTCGCACCCCCCGCTCCACCACTACTGGGCCCGCCACCAAAATGAGCCCGTAGGGTACCGGAGCCGCCGTGACTGGGGGCCATTTTTTTGTTGTACGCCATTTTTAAAAAGGGGATATTGCCGTAATCGCCACGCTTGGCAGGCGGGTTGGCGATCGCAGTATGGATGTTTTACGTTTCCCAATCAATAAATTTTTTTACAATTTTACAATCAATAAACCGTTTTAAATTTCAGTGCATTCCGTTTTTTACAAATCAAATCAAAAACAAATCTTCTCAGTAATGGAAGGAAAATTCGTACACAAAATAGGCTATTTTTAGCAGTCTATGGTCAGTCCCTCTGTTGCCCGTGGGGGTTGTAAAAGATGAGTAAAGGATTAAATATGCATGCACATCTATGCAAGAGAAGGAAACCTCGAAATGAAACCCTATATCAATACGTCTGACCAGCGCGGTATAATAGGTCAATTTCCCTCCTTTTGTGAAGGAGGCTCGAGCCAACGATGGAACATGTATGAGCTGAAAAAAAGAAAGAAGAAGAATGGTCAGCATAGGTACACGCCGTCTATTTCGTCCGAGACGCGACAGCCCCATAACCCACTATTGCAAAAAAAGAAACCGACTTCCAATGTAGATAAATTTTTAGATTATTGTTGATTTTTCAATAACCGATTTGGATAAAATTTACATGGGACCATTTGAGAAGTATACCGTTTTCAACAAAAAAAGATTTTTCAAATCGGTTGGAAAGCGACGGAGTTACGCGCGAACAAACAAAAAAAAATACAAACATCCGAATTGAGAACCTCGTCCTTTTTTAGAAATCGGTTAAAAATATAATTCACCAGCCCTTCTTTTTCATTAAAGTTAATATAAATCATACATACATCATACTAAGGATATTAATCCTTGTATTGTATTGGACTTCATAAACATACAAATAACAGCCACAAATTACACCCAGATTTAGAACAGCAGTCCGTGTGGTGACGGAGTAGGCATACAATTCACCAACCCCTTTCTTGCCCGGGGCTGTCGTAAAAG
The DNA here is from genome assembly GCA_032191425.1 of Lymantria dispar. Taxonomy (NCBI): domain Eukaryota; kingdom Metazoa; phylum Arthropoda; class Insecta; order Lepidoptera; family Erebidae; genus Lymantria; species Lymantria dispar. Next base: position 1,878,725 of record CM063444.1, on the reverse strand, counting down.
ACGATTAACGGATTTAATATGGGGAAGAAAGAAAACTCGATATAATAATATCCTATGCCAACACGTCTAACCAGCGTGGTATAGTAGGTCAATTTTCCTTCCTTTATGAAAGAGGCCCGAACCCAAGAACCCAATAGTGGGCCTTATACTGGTTGATATCGAACAGTAATTTATGGATCGCAAAAAATATTGTCCTGCGTGGCAATCAAACCCAGGATTCTTGGAACTATAGGTCGGTCATCTTTACCACTAGGATACCTGTGCAGTCAAAGTCTTTTCTTGTCTGTAGTTGTCGTAAAAGACAATTAAAGATCATATAAATAACATCTGTGCAAAATAAAGAACACTGGATTTATTTACAGTTTTGTTTAAGGACGTGAAAAAATAATTGATTTTTATATTAATCGATTATTTTTTTGTAATAATCGATTTTTAATAATCAATTATTTAAATAATAAAAATCGATTTAAAATAAATCTATTTTTTTATATTAAAATTAATCGATTATTGTATTTGCTTTATTGTTTAAATTTAAAGTTTTCTATTGTATTTTAGAAAATAAATATCACTGCCACATTTTCCAAAAAAAGGTCATCGCAATCCTGTCAGGAGAAAAGTATTTATCACTGTAAAAAAGAACTACGAATAGTAAAAAAATCGATTATAAAAATAATCGATTAATTAAAAATAATTAAAGAAAAATCGATTATTTATTAATCGATCTTTCCCCTGCAAGTCACATCCCTAGTTTATCTTGTATAGTGTTTATCTTGACAGTCTTAATCAGCGTGGTATAGTAGATCCATCTTCCTCCCATTACGAAGACGGCTTGAGCCCAATAATAAGAGGTATATATATTTGAACTTTTATTTATTTTTTAATTTATATTGAAAACTATAACTCTTTCACTTTAAACATAATTATATCCTCCCTTCGAACATAGTTAAATAGTAAGTAAGGGATACCTTATTCTTTTGACAATATTCATAAACAGAGACCAGATGACGCACTCTGACAACAGGCAAAAAAAAAACTAGTTAAATACTTTTAACATTGGTACCTAATGAAAATCAGTCCGGTGAGTTACACTATCAGGTATCGTCTCTCCCCGACGCCCTCCCATCGCTCTCACACATCAGTTTCTCTGCGGGTGACGGACTGTTCCTCAGTCCAGTCACCGACGGCCTCGGCTATTTGTGTCAACCCTAGATTCAGCGCAATCGTATACAAGACAAAGCAGTATGGCTATCAGTCATATTCAAATTAATACAATAATAATTCGCGAAGCATAAAGATGCGTTTTATATACCCCACTCACGCGACTCGTTTGTAAATCTTAGGATCATAAACATATCTAACCGTAATAGTTACACTCCTGGCTAACAGTTTGCAACTGTTAATTTGCTAAGCTAAAATTACAAAGGGTCCTGTGTAATTGGTTTACAATACCTTCTATGGCGTAGGTATCGATTTTCTTTATTACCAATTGTAATAGATTAATCTATTAAAAAAGACTTCTATTTATAATAGCGCTGATGATAAGTTACTTCTACTTTGAGTAGGCTAATTAAATAGTGCTATTTACTGAGATGAAAAGTTTTAAGAGGGTGTAAAAGATTTTTTTTTATTATTATATTATTTTCATAAATAATGATGAATAATCTGTACGATTTCGATGGCACATACTATTAATATTTATACGCATACAGCCTTCACGCGTGTCTTAAATACCGCATTTAAATCATTTACTAATTAGTACGCATACAATAGTTATATAACCACTGCTAAAAAAAGTATACCACTGTATTCAATTTTGTATTTTTACGTGGAATACGCATTTATTAACTTTGTCAATCTATTGTGTCATACTTAACGTTACCAAACAACAATTAACATAACTTAATTAAACACATTGTTCACGTTATGCTTCTTTCAAAAAGAATACAAATCAGTACAGTACACAACTTTATTTATAATAAGGAATCGGTTTTGCGGAACTTCCACGAGCGGGTTTCTTCAATCGAAATAAGAAATCACTTTTTTTTTTTTATTGCCAACGGTGGCAAACGAGCAAGCAGCACACCTGATGGTAAGTGAAACTGCTGCACATGAACCTTTGCAATACCAGGGGCACAGCTAGGCCGCTGCCTACCGTGAAGGAAATACTCTTCTTAAACCTCGTTTAAAGAAGGACATGTCATAGCGCTCGGGAAACACAGCAGCAGGTAGTTCATTTCAGAGCTTGCACGTACGTGGGAGAAATGATCGCTGGAAACGTACAGTTGAAGACCATAACATTTCCAGGTGAAATGGATGAACCCTGCTACGATGTCGAGTGGTACGTTGGTAGAATGGTGACGGTGGTACCAAGTCAAAAAATAAAAAAATAAATAAAAATTAGTGTGCTTAATCAACATCAGCGCCATCATGATCATCACAACTCATATACCCACCGCTGGCTCAAGGCTTCTCCATGCGAGGGCAATTGACTTACTATACCACACAAGTCAGACAGTGTTTACCTGCTCTTGCGTAGATGTTATCTGTAATAAACACTTAGTCATCTTTACGACGCTCACGAGCAAGAAAAGCGCGGTGAATTGTATTCATATTCTAACACCACAAAGAAATGTACTTAATACCGTGAGATTAAATAAAGTTTAAAAATGAAACAGAACCAAAAATCTTTTAAATTTTCTTTATTTTTAGCATTGTTAAAAAAACGAGCAATAGGTCTTATATATTTAAAATATCTCATAACAAATTGAACGTGACACATAACTCACATTTACTCATTGTATGTTACAAACAATTTGTAGCGTACAGTTAGCAAAGTAAGAACAGACTGTATATTGTAAACAACTCTGTTACCAACATTTGATAATAAATAGGTAATTTAATATATTGCTTACAATTATATTGCAATTTTATGAGCTTGTAAAGTTATTATAACTATATACTTGTAATAATTGATTTGAATGTATGTTTTATACATTATATATTTTTTCTTTACACATATTATTTAAAATACGATATAAATCATCATCATCATCACAGCTTATATACGTCCCACTGCTGGGCTTGAGCCTCCTCCACAATAGAAGGGAAATTTAACGCTATAGCACGCTGTTCAGACGGGTTAGTATAGAGTTTTATTTCGAATTTACCTTCTCTTGCATACCTAGATGTTATCTGCAATAATCTCTAAGTCGTCTTTTACGACACCCACGGGCAAAAAAGGGGTAGTAAATTGTATTCTGACTCCGTCGTCACACGGATTAGTAATATGTTATTTATTTGCAATTAATAAATGAGTATTTGTACTGTTTTTGTAAATAAATAGAACGACATCCGTGTAATGGCGGAGTAAAAACTCAATTCATCACTGCCTATCTCGCCCGTGGATGTCGTAAAAGATGATAGTAATGTGAATTCTCCTCCGATTGTAGCGAAGGCTCGAGCCCAACAGTGGGACGTTGGGACGTATAGGTAAGATGATAATGATAATCATGTATTCTATCATACAACCATTTAGATGATCTTTGAAATATATAGAATTACAAACAAACATAGTTTTTAAGTTATAGATATAGAACCGAAGAATCCAATATTTGCTCAAATAATTTACGAGCGAACATCCAATAAGCCATAAGTCATTGCTGCGACATGAACACATTACTAATTAAAGCCAAACTTGATTGCCGGCTATATTGCAAGCTGTTTAATTAATATTTTAAAAGAAATAACATATTATTATTTTTATTTGGTTGTTAAATATGATTGATTTATGTTTTAGTTAAGGGGTAACTTGAGATAGATTAACTTATGAAGTTCTAAAGCAATTAAAAGATTCCTTTGTCTCGGCTCATACATGTATTTTTTTTTTTATTGAAATCGGTGGCAAAGAGTACACTTGATGGTAAGTGTTGCTGATGCTCATGGACCTATGTAAGGCCGCTGCCTACCGCGAAGAAAGTGAAGGGAGTGTGAATGCGTGAATGAGGTTCGGTGAAACTAAAGGCTTCAACAAAACTCACCACATGCAAATACCCTCAGAATAGGACTGCCGGCCCTCTCACTCACCGAAGGAAGCGCAGTAACAAATAGCTACTACACAGGCGTTGATTTTCTGCTCAGTGGTACTACCCCGGACGGACCGGCCCGCGGCTGTAGACAGATAACTGTCGACAGTGTGGTCCTACCACTAATAAGCTCGAGCCACGCAAAATAGGAGTGAAATTAATCTACTATACTATGCTGATCAGACATGTTGGTTTTGTTTTCAAATCAAATCATTTATTCTGCATAGGCCTCTTGAGGGGGGGGACGATATGTAAGTCATATCGTCAAATTTATACATCGTTTGAATACAATACAATATCTACCACCGGATCGGAACGCGGCCACAAGCTGAGAAGATCCGGCAAGAAACTCAGTGGCTTGTAATTTTTTTATTATCATTTGAATACAATTACGCGTTTTCCTTCTCTTGCACAGATATTTTATGCATATTATGTCCCTTAGTCGTCTTTTACCCCCGCGGGTATCTTAAGTATATACGATAGAGGATAGAGCCGGAAGCCCTTTTCTCAGAGTGTTTTCGTGTGATGGATTTTAGAAATCCCTTTAGTATCACAGAACCTCATTGCAGTGTGAATACACTCCCTTCACTTTCTTCGCGGTAGGTAACGGCTTTGCAAAGGTCCATGAGTGGCAGCGACACTTACCATCAGGCACACTGGTGTTTGTTGGTTTGCCACCAATTGCAAAAACAAATAAGCTGAAATTATGATGATGAATGTAGCGATTGTAAAATTATACAAATAACGTTAGGATCTTACAACGAAAACATTAGATATCGAGTCAATCGTCATTCAGCCGTCCGTCTATTTTTTCAGATAGTTAAAAAAATGTAAAGATCGCATGGAATGTATTCATTAAAATCAAAAACTTATCTACCCATATAATCCAATATCAAAGATCTAAAACGGCATTCAATCAATAACTAATCTACAATTTTGGCATCGAAACCGTTCAGATTTCCCCATTTAATTAGTTCTAGAGAAAAATCGTGTAGTTAGTACAAAAGATAAATTTGTTTTGTACAGATAAGAATGGTAAAGAATAGAGATTTCCTTGTGACTAACAAAGCGTTTTGAAATCAAATCATACAATTAGAACTGATCGAGTGTATGGGTCGGCTGGCTTTGTCGGCGGTTCTGTCGTTGCAAATGGTGTGCTCTTTACGGAACCAACGGCTACAACCAATATTAACAAATATATATAACAACTAGCAACCCGGCCTCGCTTGGATCTGGTTTCAGTCGCCTTACCCGTGTAGTTCCCGTTCCCGTAGAAATGCCGGGATAGAATATAGCCTATATTACTCCCTGATATTATAGCTTTCCATTAGTGAAAGAATTTTTAAAATCGGTTCGGTGGTTTAAGCGTGAAAGTATAACAAACAAACAAACTGTCTTTCGCATTTATTATATTAGTAAGGATCATAAAGATCTGATAGCCAAGAGTCTCAACCAACATCTTAATAGGCTCTCGTTAGGTAGTCGGATTAGGGGTCTGATGTAGACATTACAGGACACGGGCATTGTAAGGAAGTTCCTCTCTTTGTAACCTTATTCACCTTTTTTTTTGTGTGTGTATAGCTGTTGGTCGCAGATGACCTTAACCGCTTAGCCGGACTATGGGTGAGCGCTGATGGCTCTCAACCCGGTAAAACCTTAACCAACGATAGCCTGGTCCTTATATTCGCTGTCGCTGGGTCATCTCCCCTTTTTTTATTTTTAAGTCTTATATGATACTTAAAAAGGTATTTAACAGCTAGAATTTCAATTAAATATATCTAATAATAACAACGCTATAAACTATTATTTGTTTGAAGTATGGTTACTGAATTAGAATACAATTCAACACCCTTTATCTTTCGTCTAACCTTGTGAATGGCCTAAAAGAAGCTTATATCATACTAGCAATATGTCCACGCTTCGCTTAGATTTCAGTCACCTTACCCGAATAGTTCCCGTTCCCGTGGGAATACCGGGATAAAATATAGCCTAAGTTACTCCTTATAAAGACAGCTACTTGGTAGTAAAATATTATCAAAATCGGTTCAGCCGTTTGAATAATCTTCAAACGGCTGGACCTCAAAGAAAAAAGAGATACAAAAAAATTTTAAACTGGTTTTTAGGCATAGGTGTCGTTCACATAACCGTGTGAGCATGAGAAAAGCCCATTATTTTGACATTACAAACAGACACTTCAATTTTATTTATTTGTATAGATAAATATGCAGATAAATAGAGAAATAGAGAACTCTAAATAAAAGCATATATAACTAACACGTATATAACACGCCTCACCATTGTGGTATAGTAGGTCAATTGGCCTCTTATTTTGGAGGAGCCTCGAACCCAGCAATGGTACAAGTATCATATATCTTTAAACGAGCAATTCTTGTATATATATTCAGGATCTCGGAAACGGCACCAACGATTTTGATGAAACTTAGCATACTAGAGGTTTCGAGGCCAGGTCTAGCTACGTTTTATTTATAGAAAATTTTGTTTTGTCGGTGTTTTTAGCAAAACAATACAATGACATTAAATTTTAAAAGAATATGAATTTAAATTTCGCCGTCAACGTCATGAGTTACGATAGCTCAGTTGGGAAGTTGTCCAGTTTTCTTTTAATTTTGTTTTGGCATTCAAACAGCGTCGGATCGAATCTCGGTGTTATTATTATTCTATTTTTGTATTTTTTTATATTTTTTCATTATTTTATTTTTTATTAATATAAACTCATTTGCAAAAAAAACGGGCACCTAAGCAATGAACCATTTCAAATGTTAATATTTCTTTGTTTGATAATTATAGGTAGTTTTATCCACACAATTTGCTAAATTAATAAGAAAATAATCGTTTTCATCAGTATTTCATAAAATTTAGATACAATTTATGGGAAATAATGCTAAACCTCGCTAGTAGTGTATATTCGCTAGTAGTGCATATGCTCATGAAGTAAAAATAAAAAAGTTTTTTTGTTTGTTTTTCTTTAATAAAGTAAAAGCAGATAAATGTTTAGTATCGAGTGTGACCCCCTCTAGCTAAAATCACAGCTTGAATTCGTCTGGGCATGCTAGCGAGTATATCCCGGATACTTGCTTGCGGAATACGTTCCCACTCCGCAGTAATCACATTCTTCAGCTCTCTGATGGTCTGCGGAGCCGGGTGTACTGATCTCACACGCCGTTTCAGAACGTCCCAGACATGCTCTATGGGATTGAGGTCGGGACTTCGAGCTGGCCAATCCAAACGACGAATGCCGACCTCTTGCACATACGCATTAACATCGCGGGATCGGTGGGCGCGAGCATTGTCGTCCATAAAAATCGAGTCTTCACCTAGAGCGGCCAATACGGGTTGTGCATGAGAAATTAGAACTTCCGTTATGTATCGATGCCCAGTCAGTGAGCCGTTTTCAATGAAGACTAACTCTGTACGATCGATTGAATTTATTCCTGCCCAAAACATAACAGAGCCCCCACCATAAGGTGTGATTTCTTCGAAACATGCCTCTGCAAAGCGTTCTCCTTGTCTTCTTAGCACTCGCCGACGTCGATCTTCACCGAACAGAGATATCCTGGCTTCATCAGAGAACAAAACCCTATTCCAATCGTTTTGAGTCCATGATTCACAATTTCTAGCGAACCTAAGCCTGTGAACTCTGTGCTCACGGAGTAATTTGGGGCCGCGGGCCGGGCGGTGACTGCGTATATTGGCAGCGAGAAGCCTCCTCCTGACCGTCCATAGACTAATATGCACATTTCTTACTTCTTGGAGGTTGTTCTTAAGATCCACATACGAAGATTTGCGATTTCTCAATGCGCGACTCACAAGAAAACGATCATCCCGTGGTTGGGTACATGGTTTTCTTCCAGAACCAGGCCTTCTCTCGACGGAACCAGTCTCCTGATATCGCTGCCAGGTCCTTTGGACTGTCGAGCGACTAACATTTAGCCTCCTAGCCACGAAACATTGGCTGCAACCCTCTTCAAGCAGCGCGATAATTTTGGTAGCTTTTACCACTTTATCTACCATTTTTGATACAGCCAAACAGCATTAAATAAAGCTTTGACAGTCAAGGATATGAAATTAATCGATAAAAATTGAATAAAAGTTATGAAAGTCGATGTTAACTTCTGGAACTTCGCGCCAAAAATGTAGGATAAAAAGGGGTTTTCTGTAAAAATGAACATCAAATGAAAAATTGAATTTAGAACGTACTTTTTTAAATACCACAGCATTTTTAAAACCGGCCAGTAACGTGTACAAACGATTGAAACCTTTTTGGTATTGTATCTTTTTAAATATGAATGAAAATCAAAACCGCCCGTTTTTTTTGCAAATGAGTGTATATCTAAATGAATTCGACGAAAATACAACAAAAATATTTCGAGCGAAGCTCGGTCAACCAGACATTATAAGCTGAAACGATGATGATTATTAATAGTTATGTAAAAGGTTAATTACAATTATTAATTAATTACAATCATTGTAATAAGTGAAGTTTGCAAGAAAGGTTTATCCGTGTGGTGACAGAGTGAGACAAGTGTGAAATACAATAATTTTATAATAATAAGAAATGTTTATAACATTCAGAGTATTTAATCAAAATGCTATATGAATTTGAAAGTAATTAATAATCACTATACAAATGATTTCTGATGTTTACTCGAGTATTACACATCTTTACTGATATTATAAACGCGAAAGTAAGGTTGTTTGTTTATTTGTTTGTTACGCTTTCACGCTTGAACCACCGAACCTATTTCAAAAATTCTTTCACCAATGGAAAGCTATAATATCAGGGAGTAACGTAGGCTATATTTACTCCCACGGGAACTACGCGGGTAAAACGACTCAAACCGTAGCGAAGTAAGCGTGGGTTGCTAGTTGTAAATAAAACTGCTTTACTAATTTTATCGCGCATGTATTTGATTTTGGATTGCCCGACGTTTCGACGTTTTGACCCACAGTAATAATAGTTGAATATTATTTTATACTAGCAACCCGCCGTCGCTTCGCTTCGTTTTCAGTCGCCGTTCAGTTCCCGTTCCCGTGGGAATACAGGGATAAATCTAGCCTATGTTACTCCCTGATATTATAGCTTTTCATTGGTGAAAGAATTTTTGAATTCGGTTCTGCGGTTTAAGCGTGAAAGCGTAACAAGCAAATAAACTTAATTTCGCATTTATAATATTAGTAAGGAATAAGTGTTTATAACATTCAGAGAAATTAATCAAAATGCTATATGTGATACACATCTTTTGTACAAACTAACGTTTTGCAGGTATCCGACAGTTTAGGTAGTTTTAGTTGCCTCGTTACGAAAATATTTTCTACGTAATGGATCGAACAAGAAATAGGCACAATTTAATAAAAATTACTCGCCACATTATAATTAATCAATAAATTAATTTGAAACATATGGTAATAGACTAAGTTTGTCGTTAACAAAATGAAATGGTAAAAAACTTTTGACTCAAAAGTAACCACTTACGAGGTCTTAAATTTTACCAAAATGGACCATAGAGTCTATAGATTAATTTTATGGCGCTATATATATTTATAAGCTTACATATGACATGTGTATTAAAATTCTAAATCAGAAGCGGACCCTTCCACTGAATGTTTCCATTCAAATTATGCACATTCTATTATCTTTCTGTATACTTGAATTTAATTAATATTCATTAATTCACATTTAAAATCAACAATATATTAACTGTTTGTGTTAATAATCATTACTTAACATCAAACTGAAATGAACAAAAAATCTTAATGGCTTTAACTTCTTTATATAAAATATGGACAATAATGAATTTTAAAATTTTTATTCATTCTAAGTAATTTGTGAAACTGTAAGTTTTGTAAATTTAATTTTACATCATAATCATCATTATTATGATAATGAATTTAAAAATCATTATTTTAACCTAGTAAAACTACAAGTACTGAAAAATTAGTTTTATATATACATTGTAAATAAAACTACTTTACGGATTTTATCGTGTTTGTATTTGATTTTTGATTGCCCGACGTTTTTTGCAGCGGTTTTTTCTTTGCAGAAAAGTGTTCAAAATGTCGAGAAATCAAAAATCAAATACAAACGCGATAAAATCCGTAATGTCGTTTTATTTACAATGTTTAATACTCGCGTAAACATTAGACATCGTTATATATACACTTATAATCGTTATGAATAACCGTTAATATAAAATGCAAAGGTTTCACTGAATTTTTATTATTGAGTCACACCATATGACTATTAAACAGATCTAAATGGAATTTCGCACAGAGATAGATTATAATCTGTATTGGGTACTCTTGTCCTACTTAATGTGCAATTCCCATGGAATATATTTCTACGGCAGAATCTACAGTACCACGAGCAAACTCGCAAGCTAGGGCAATATAAATATATCGGAAGAAAAATATGTAGTCTGTGTCTTGAGATATCCAAAAAAAGATACAGTGACTCGTAAAATAATAAAATTGACGTGCTATAGTGAAAATTAGCTAAACTCACTAGCCCCAAATAGAACAAACTCACAGTGTTTGCGTCACACGGCACGGACAAGCGCTGTCGTCTCAAAGGGATCACAGTGATCGACGTCATGACTGCGCATTTTGCTGACTGACAGCCCACCCCGCGGTGCAGCGTGATGATATCCAACTAATAAAGTAAGAATTTAATATTCGATGCATTGCCAAATGAACACGCCATGACAGGTGTGTTTCACTTATACCCACATGATTGGAACAAACGCAAAAACGTGCAGTTACAAACGCTTTCGAACATATTATTAATATTCTCACTGTAATATTTAATTATGATTAATTTTAAAGCAATTGCAGACTTTAGAAGACTAAAGCGTTTAAAGAGCGAGTTTCGAGCCATTCGTACAAGTTAGCACTTAATCTAATGAACAACCAGACAGATGCTAGAAAATTAAAAATAAAAATACCATAAGATCTTAGAAGGCTACAAGAACAAAGGAGACAGACACTGAACAGCTCCCGTAGAATCCCGTCATCATCATCAAATATACTATACATACATACATATATTATGAGTAATTACAAAAAAAATTATGTTAAAAATTAAAAGAAACCTCTTATTCATTTCCCCTCGCTATCTCGAAGCAAGTATAAGGCAATATCATAGCAAGTAAAATAATAATTTAAATTAAGTGTGTCGTAAAAGCCGACTAAGGAATATATTTATGACATCTATGTAAGACAGGGTAAACTCAAAACAAATCCCTATACCAAACAGTCTGAACAGTTCGGTACAGTAGGACAATTTTTATCCCATTGTGAAGAACTCCAGCGCAGCAGTGGAACTTGTATGGGCTAAGATGATGATAATAAGACCTGGTGCTCTATAGACATGGTTCGATTTTTCGCAAAAGTTTCTACAAGCATATACGCTGTATCAATCAATAACATGTCACAGTATTCGTATCATAACAGATGTTCAACATAACATTGAACTGAATATGTAAAGTCATCGTTTTAATAGTTTTGGGCACAATAATACGTTTCTACAAAAGAAATCGTTGAAATTAATATATTATAACTTCGAATCACAAAATAAGACGACATGTCGTGAGAAATATGTACGACTTGACATTTTTAGGGTTACGTACCGAAAGAGTAAAAACGGAACTTTATTACTAAGACTTCGCTCTCTGTCCGTCCGTCAGTCTGTCACCAGGCTGCATCTTAAGAACCGCGATAGGTAAACAGTTGAAATTTTTACAAATTATGTATTTCTGTTGCCGCTATAACAACAAATACTAAAAATAAATATATAAAGGTGCCCATAGACCAAACGCGATTTTTATAAATAATGGTACGAAACCCTGCGTGCGCTACTCCGACTCCTACTTAGCCGGTTTTTTTTGTTGCTGTTGGTGACAAACGAACAAACAGCATATGGTAAGTGATAATGTCGTTCCTGAGTCTTTACTAGGCTGCTGCCTATCATGAATGCGTGTAATGAAGTTCGGTGATACTAAAGGCATCACCAAAACCCACAAGACGCAATCACCTTCAGAAAGATGGGTTGTCGGCTCACTCGGTCACCGAGCGTAATACAATAACAAATTGCTACAACTCAAAGGTGGATTTTCTGCTCAGTATGGGGACTCGGGACGGACAGGTCTTCCTACACTGCATCGTCCGATACGTGGTCGCCATTCGAGAACCTATCTTCCTCATCGGTTATCGGTTCGGCGAGCGATGTGTCCTGCCCATTGCTACTTCAGCGTGCTAATTCTTCGTGCTAAATCGGTTACACCCGTTCTTCTACGGATTTCCACTAAAAACATAAAAATCAAATAACTACAATTACAAAAGTCCTAGTTGTTATAATATGTTGAATGTAAAATACTTTTATTTCGATTAAATGGACAATACCCGGTAGGTACTAAGACAATATCATTGCGGTGGACTTTACAAACAAATATAATTTACCAGACACAAACCACAGCGTTTCTGTGTAGTGACTGAGCATGAATACTACCATCCACCATCCCATTGCATGCCCGCGGGTGTCGTAAAAGACGACTAAGGGATTCTAATATGTAGATAACGTTTATGCAAGAGAGGGAAATCTTGAAATAAAATCCGTACTAATACGTTTGACCAGCGTGGTATCATCATCATCATCTCAGCCCACTTACGTCCCACTATTGGGCTCGGGCTTCCTCCACCATGGGAGGGAAATTGACCCACCATACCACCGCTGGTCAGACGTGTTGGCATAGAGTTTTGTTTCAAGTTTTCCTTCTTTTGCATAGATGTTGTATGCATCTTATAATCCCCTAGTCGTCTCTTACGACACCCACGGGTAAAAGAGGTGGTGGTGAATTGTATTCTTACTCCGTCACCATACGGATAATTCCGTCACCACACGGATAGACCAGCGTGGTATGGTAGGTAATTTTTTATGATAGGTCAATTATGGATGAGGCTCAAGCCCAGCAGTGGGACGTGTATCAGCTATGATGAAACCACAGTGATCATCATGATCGTTGCAACTCATATAGGTACGTCCCTCTGTTGGATTCGAGCTTCTTCCACAATAGTAAAGAAATTGACCTACTATACCGTGCTGGTCAGATGTGTTGGTATAAGGTTTTATTTCGAGCTTTCCTTCCTTTTACGACATCAACTGGAAAGAGATGGGATGATGAATTGTATTCTTACTTTGTAACCATACAGAAACCAAACCACAAGAACAAAAATTTGTGGATTGTATAAACTATTGTCCTGCATGGGAAATGGATCCACGATACTGCTATAATAGTTCGGTATCTTGTCCAGTTAATCTATGCAGTCAAACTTTAGTCCACCTTCTTCAAGTTGTAAAGAAACCCAAACATCGACATAATTCATCCAGCAAGCTATCGACATTCACGAAGACGCGATAATCCCATAAGAGCCTCGCTTGGTATACGGGTTGGCGATCGCAATTTTTTACGAGTGCCTATAGTCAATTCTTATAACTCCCACGGCAAAGCAAGGTCATATTGTTTTTAATCAATTTCAAAAAATGAGCAGGTTCTCATTTCGACTGTATTTTTTTTAATGTTTGTTACTTCAAAACTTTCGACTGTGTATACCGATTTTGATGATTTTTATTCCTTCTTTATTTGTAAGTTGGTGCTTCCCGTATGGTCACATCCCAGTTTTAACAATTGTATCCATAAGAAAACGGTTAAAATCGGTTATTTTGATCAGAAATATCTTAACTCTTCTCCAGAGGGGTAAATATCGGGATTTTTTTTTTTTTGGGTAGGCTGCGGTCGGCGCGCTGCTCGCACCACTCCGTCCGGGGCGACAGAGGGGCTTAAGCACGCAACTCCCGCAACCCACCCGAAAACCACGTCGTCTTCGTCGTTGGGCCGACCACCGGAGCAGGGTTAACTTGTCATCAGTGGTCGGCCCGACGGAATACCCCCTACTTGGGGTACCCTCCCATCGACCGACGTCCCCCCCTCGTGGAGGACGTCGGTCTTTCCTCGCGCGGGCGGCCTCTCGGCGGGTGACGGACGTAAATATCGGGATAATGAAAACCACATTGAAACCTAATGAAATCGATGAATCGTTGTATAGTTTTATCTATTTTGAAACGTAAATACTAAAATAAGCACTTTCAAGTTAGCAGTAGCACATTAATGCCAGATGTGTTATCAATAATATAGTTCCCGCGTGTCGATTGCCAACCCTACGTAACTCTGAGAGTCCTGAACGGCAAGCGGCCCTGTTGAACGTTAGGGTAACTATATTTATTTACACAAGTGAGAAAATCTTCTAAATTTTCTGGACAGTTAAGGGTAATGGGATAGTGAAATCACCAATCTTGTATTACACTAAATATCTTAGTGTTTTACGTTGTTATATTAAATAATTTCGATGACATTTCATTTGAGGAAGTAGTGTAAGGAATATTATATAATAGTTATATATACGTTTTCATTTTGCACCAAAAAATCCCAGAAAACATTAATAGTGTAACCAAGGCGCTATTGAAGGCGATGATTTACCTTACTTACGGAGAATGATTTTAAATGAAATATTAATGAATAAATCAGAATATGGATTTTAAAAATGTTTATTAACTGAGACATATACTCAAAAAAAAAATTGCAACAACAGTATTCTTACCTCGTCGCTTACAGAGTCATTTTGGTCTAGTATTAAATGAATACATCAGGCCCGCCTGAAAATCACTACAGACTTGTTACCTTCAATCAAATAAATGATTGGCCAGCCTTTGATAGAATATCATCGACTCTTTGTAGATAGTATAATTATATAAAAAATACATTCATGTAAACATCAAAAATCATTGCCTTTAGCTTTATACAAACATAAAGATTCATCGTTAATTGAACACAAAACAAAGAAATCAAAGCTATGAATCGGAACGTTCCACCATTTTACAAAATGATATGAACCCCACCGCTAAGTGACGATGATCGACAAAAACGAATGAAATGCGATTTTATTAACACTAAGCGTTCGATTCGCATAGAAAAATATATAACACCGAAGTAACAAATGATGTTGTTTGGCAGAATGGAGCCTCGAAAATGGGCCTCAGAAAGGCCTAGAAGGTGATGTATTACTGAGCTGTTGGGGCCTATTGATAGACGTGACGTCATCGTTTTTATCTCTCTGATGGAACCTTTGGATTTGACTCGGGCCTTTTGAGAGCGGGTCTATTTGTAGTTCTGACTTTGAGGAACGTCGAGTGGCTGAATGTTTTGATGTGGATGAAAGGGATCTTGCAAGTGATATAGCAAGATATATATACACTATCTTATCCTCGATTTCGGTATTTTGTATACATTTTAGATGAAGAACTTAAATCTAATACGATTGCAAATAAAGAAGGCTTAATGGATTACTACGTATGTTAATTAGTCGACTTTATTTTACTTCCCGGTTAAACAAATATATCAGTCTAATATAATCATCATATCGGTCCATAGACGTCCCACTGCTGGACATCATCATCATCATCATCGCAGACCTCACTCGTCCCACTGTTGGGCTCGGGCCTCCTCCATAATGGGAGGGAATTTGACCTACTATACCACGCTGGTCAGACATGTTGGTATAGGGTTTCATTTTGAGTTTGCCTTCTCTTACAGAGATGTTATGTGCATATTATATCCCATAGTCGTCTTGTACGACATCCACGGGCAAGACTGCTGGACATGGGCTTACTCTACTAAGAGGACAAATGAAATATATACCACACTAATCAGACGTGTTCCATCCATCCATCCATCAGCCTACAGTCGTCCACTGCTGGACATAGGCCTCCCCACGAGAACGCCACTCGGAACGGTCCTGCGCCACCTGCATCCAACGGTTCCCTGCGACTTTGAGAATGTCGTCGGTCCACCTAGTGGGGGTCGTCCTACACTTCGTCTTCCGATTCGTGGTCGCCACTCAAGAACCTTTCTTCCCCAACGGTTGTCGTGTTAGCATAGGGTTCGTGATCAGACGTGATCAGACGTGTTAGCATAGGGTTTTATTTCATGTTTTCCTTCTCTTATATATAGTTCTGTTGTTATATGCATATTATTTACTTTAGTTGTCATTTACGACATTCACGGACAAGATTGAGAAGAGGGTGGTGAATTGTATTCTTGAACTGTATACTCTGTGTAATTTGTGTTCGTTAATTATATTTTCCTCGCTATACAAGGAGCAGTTCTTTAGTGCAGCTCTCGAAAAATAATTCTATACAAAAATTAGTTTACTTTTTACGTTATAAAAACGAATGTTCGTGAGGGATAGAAAAATACCTCGACAAAAATCAACATTAACGCAAGCGAATCTGTTCACATAACTAGTTTAATTATAACTAATTTTATCGCAAAACTGAAGTGCCTACGTTGAGAGTAAATTTGTCACAATACGAACGATCAGCCAGCTGCGTGAGATACAGACGGCGGCGGAATGTGCCGAGTCACACCGCCTAGGGGAACACACCCCTATTACTTTGTTCCTCTAGGGGTTCAAATAATTTCTAACTATTAATCGATATACGAAATAATGAATTTGAATAACATTCATACTTATCGTAAGGGTCTAAGATAAGTGCAATCGTGTCCATGCTTGTTCATAGTTTTGATCCCGTAACTGGCAAAATATGAAATATTCTGAGGTCTTCTGAGGCTAACTCCAAATAAAGGCCTATACCATGCAGGTCACATAGATTAGAATAGGGTGTATGATAATTAAATATGAATAACATTCATTTCTTGGGTTTAGTAAAATATGTCTAAGAGATGTAAGCAGATAACAGGAGTAGCACGAACAGGCAAGAGGAGAAAACTTGGAGTTAGAAACCTTGACATAAACCATACGAATGAGTTGAAAATATATTAAGAAAAATACAGCTCTCCGTTTAAGAAAAACCGACTTCAGAAACCTAATAAATTTAATATTAATAAAATACCCTGCCTTTTTAATATACCTACTTTTTTATATACTATCGCATTTTTTTGCATAAGAGGTGTATGAAATTAAATCTTCATTTGATTATTTTATACTTGTTCGTTATTGAAATCGGTTTTTAATACGTAGTTATTTTTTTTATTTTACTTTTTAGTTCTGTAATAGGTAGTTTTATATATGTATTGATTTTTTCTAGATTCTAGGTAAAATTTAAAATATCGTTGCTTTTTATTGTTATAGGTATATGTAGTAAAAAGTATTTTTAAGTAGCTATGGGTTGGCGGTCGAATGGTGCCGCACGCCTTAAATAATATAGATCCCATGAAATGAGAGCGGAAGAAAGGAATCGATCCTAATCGTACCTAAATGAAAATCCCCTTAAAAAGCTGCACACAAACTAAAATTACATCATCCACGTAAACAAAATCATAAAAGAAAATTCATCAAGTCAAATAGCAGCTATTAAACATCAAACTAAAGAATAATCACAAAAATCGGATATACATAATGGCATGAAAATTGACCTACTATACCACGCTTGTCAAACATGTTGGCATAGGGTTTTACGTCGAGTTTTCCTTCTTTTGCATAGATGTTATCTAATTCACGGGTAAGATAGGGAGTGCTGCATTGTATTCTTACTCCGTCACCACCTGGAACTCACTTTATGAAATCTAACCATATTGTATTTTCTCGATACCTCATAAGTTATATTCTGATTATGGTTTCGTTATAAATGCCACCATTAGCAATTAACATCACTACAAGAATGAAAGACTAAACTTTTTAATCAGAAGAGACTACTGCGATAGATAAGACATCGTTATTTACGACGAGAGATCGTATCCAAAGTGAAACCTTCACGGACACCGATACGGAATGATGATTTTATTCAAATAAAACAGAATAATATTTATTTATCATTAAGTTAATAATGCACATTAAAAGCCTATTCATATTTGTCTAATAACAGGTTTTCCGTATCGAGTATAGTTTTTATCGAATATTTGTAATGTTATTGTTTTTCGATTCAAATGGGCAGCAATCACAATTAAATCGTTGGAAGCCACTGGAATGCCGATACATCTAAAGAACCGGTAAACGTAAGAAGTGCGGTGGCAATAAAATAATATCATTATAAAAAATAAATGGTTGCCGGCAAGACTTTTTATAGACCCCATGCTAATAGTAATGCTATCTATGCCTTGGCTTCAATTCTTTATTAAAAAAAAAATAAACACATTAAAACAGTATTCAAATGAAAAGAAATCGTTCTATACGAAAATATTGCCAGAGTAATAATTAACAAAATAGCAGTAGAAAATTCACACACATGACTGTACTTCCAACAAGTATTTTTGCCTTTCACAGTAATTTAATATGTAGTTGAATAAGAAAAATCGTGCATTAATAAAGAAAAGAGTATTTTTCAGGAATCAATCGCTAAAACTTCTAGAAAAATTATTTAAGAGTGTAGAAATATTGTAAAAACAGTTTTATAACAAATTGAATCAGACAATCACCTAAAGTATTCAACTCCGCAGATGATTGTCATTTGTAAATTTCAGACAGCTATAGACAATTATCACATTAAGATATTTTTTTTTTTAATGGCAGATTAACATACGGTTCACGTGATGGTGGTTAGGTGGCTTAGGTGAACTACCACTTCAATCGTTATTATATTTAGCAAACCTTTCATTTACATTTATTATTTTATTTTATTCAAAATTAAAGTTAACTAATAAATTTCGTAAATAATAATAAACCCAAAAATTTATTTTATCAAGCAGCGATAAGTACAACTAATAAGTAAAACTTTAACTTTAAAGAGGATCTGTAACTTTATTAGATTTAAACTAGACTAGAACTTTTAATCTAAAACCGACATTATCTATATTTTGATCAAAAATGTATAAAAGTGCTAAAGGGCACCATTTACTTAATTGCCTTATAACACATTTTGTTTTCAGTCCATCAATATACGAAAGATATTTAAATACATAATACAATAAAAAGTTAAAGTAATTTCGAGTATGACACGTAAAAACTATCGCTAAACCAAATGTTACAGAGCGCCAAATACACGTCATTATACTTAGATGATTGAAATTGACACATGTCAATGTCACTCACAACTAGGGTTGCTCTTGGTTTACTTTATTATACCTAAAGGATTTTACAGAAACTACAATATAAGCGAAAATACTTTATTTTGCATGAATTGATTTCTCTAAGATTAATTTTTAAGATTTGTGATAATTGTTTAATTTTTTTTTTATTACCGATGGTTGCAAACCAGCAGGCAGCACACCTGATGGTAAGTGACGCTGCCGCACATGGACCTTTGCAATACCAGGGGCACAGCCAGGCCGTTGCCTACCGTGAAGAAAAAGCTCTTCTTAAACCTCGTTTAAAGAAGGACATGTCATAGCGCTCGGGAAACACAGCAGCAGGTAGTTCATTCCAGAGCCTGCACGTACATGGGAGAAATGATCGCTGGAAACGTACAGTTGAAGACCATATCGTTTTCAGGTAAAATGGATGAACCCTGCTGCGGTATCGAGTGGTATTTCATTTCTAATGTTCATTCCCGACATATCTGCAAAGATTTTTTTTCTACGATAAAAATACATTTTCTGTGTAATGACGGAGTAAAATAAAAATACAATTCACCACCTCTCTCTTACCCGTGGCTGTTCAAGAGAAGGAAAACTTGAAATGAAACTATATACCAATACGTTTGACCAGCGTGGTATAGTAGGTTAATTATACCTTCTATTGTGGAGGAGGGTCGAACCTATGATGATGATGGGGATGTATACGTATATGAGCTGAAATGACGATGATCATGATGAAAAACCATTGTACTAAAACCAAGTCTTATTTATTAAAACTTAAAAAATATATCAAAAATAAAGCATTAACATTATTATATTAACTACACAAAAATGTGGCAACCCTACTCCCAACTGTCAATTGTGACATTTAAGGATGAAAAAGCTAATTAAAACTATGTGACATCCATTTATGGTAATTATGAATAAGCATTTTGACCTTTTAAAAATGTTTTAGCATACTTGTTATTTTTTCTAAACAAAAAAAATTTTAACTATAAAATACACAGAAAGGTGTCTAAGTGACTCCGAGCGAATCTGCTAACAAATCGTAAGCATTTCAAGGGAAGGCAAATGTTTGATATTTATAGATCAATAATCAATCATATTTTATTGATGAAATATATTTACCATTCATTAGATTGTCATTAAATTTCATTATTGTAAGCAACTAAGTGCCTAAGTTCTCTATAGAAATATTAATGTAAGAGCCGTTTTGTAACTGTTGATGGTGAAACTTTAAATTTTCTAATCCCGTGGTCTTTTTTATAACGCCTAGAACTTTAGAACCAAATTAAGGAGCAATACAAGTCTTAGACATATTTTTAATATTTTACAAGCAAATTAATTTCTACTTATACGAATTTAATCATACTAGTGGTTGCCGTGTGGTCGAAATTCGGCCATAATTCATTTTAATTAATTTTTCTGCTACACAATTTTCTTTAATTTTATTTATGTATAAATGTAAATTGAGCACGCTGTATTTCACTAATAACTAATAGGGCGTCTACATGTTGGCCGAGTGCAGGCGAGCGATGGCGAACGCCAACGTGTGTACACCCGATTTGCCTTAGTTGGCCAACGCTCGCCGTCGCTCGCCTAGTTGGCCGAGTGAATACAAGCGCCAACGTGTGGACAGCTGATTTGTCTTCACTCGCCGTCAATCGCCGTTGCTCGTGATCATTTACCTCACTTCGCCTCGGTGTCGGTTTTTGTGCACAAATCAAAGGCACTCGTCTACGCTCGGCCAATGCCGTCTACACGTTAGCCGAGTCGTCATTACACGGTTGACATCCATCGCGGTATAGACGTGTTTGATGTGATATTGTCGCTCAATATAAATGATTATATTTTCAAATTTGCATCACTACTTCTAGATATGCGACGTAAATAATTAGATCCAGGTCACCCTATATGTTACCTATAGCATCTAAAAGTATCTTCATCATTCATCATCATTTCAGCTAATATACATCCTACTGTTGGGCACGAGCCTCCTCCACAATAGGAGGGAAACTGACCTTAGTATTCCATGCTAGTCAGACAGGTTGGTATAGGGTTTATTTCGAGATTTCCTTCTATTGCATATATGTTATATGCTTATTATGTATTATATTCCTTAATCGTCTTTTACGACATTCACAGACAAGATAGGGACTGGTGAATTTTTTTCTTAGTCCGTCACCACACGGATATATCTTACACTGTTCTATTTCTGTGAATACTCAGTATCAACCACCATCTTTTTTTTTCCACTTTACTGCGGTATACACTGAGATAATAGTTATATACGGTCATTAAATAAATAGTCGAAGCTGCAGCAACGTTAATGTCAACGTCCGTAGTGTTTCAGTGCACAATGAACACTGACCGAGGCCAACGTGTAGACACTTCTACAAACGCTCGTCTACGTTAGCTGCTCGCGTTGGCGTTCGCCACACTCGGCCAACGTGTAGACGCTAGCACTCGCCTTGTACCTATTTGCCGACGCTCGCGTTGGCCTAGGCTCGGCCAACGTCTGTACGGGCTATAATATATAAGCACAAATCTTTAGTAGACATTGTCATCATAATTATGATTATTTGACATTCAGTTTGACCAGAGATTTTAACCGTAAACAAAAGTCTATAAGCGTTGCTACGCAACACACACAAACGTGTGTGTGTGTGTATAGCTATTGCGTTGAAGTGTGCGTAATGCCTTTTTTAATTAATTTAATGTATTTATAATCCATTATTATATGAAATTTCAATTTTATGCACTTCTCCTCATTACATACTTCAACTGTGCCAAATTTCATACTTGTCCATCCACGTAATTTTCGTAAAAAGGGGTACAAAGTTTTTGCTTCACGTATTTATAGATTTAATGTTGATTTTATGGCGAAAAAATGTGTAATAACCATTTACAAGTAACCAGTATTATAGTTTGGTCACTGAGGTCAATTTACCGCCTATTGTGGACGAGGTTCATGTCCAACGGTGACACGATGCCGGGCTGGCCACGAACGTCAAGGAACTCGGTACATGTTGGCCCAGTGGCGAAGAGGAGGCAATACAATGGGTTATGGGACCGCGCGCCGCCCTTGCGTTGCCCCGGACGGAATGGACGGTGTGTGAACATAGCTGTAAATAGTTTCAATTTATTTTTAAAATGATTTAAACGGGTATAAACGTAAATGATATTAAAAAAATTAAAATAAAGTTTTAAAAAAAGTAATGTCATCATTTTATTCATAAAAGTAATACCAGTTTTCCTTCCTATTCAAGTTCCAGTGCATTTCATTCCCTTTGTGGTTGAATTTCGTAAAATCCTTTCTTAATGAGCTCACAAAAAGGAACTATTGTCAACTTTTCATATACCAACAGTTTCGTCATCACAGCTCATATACGTCCCACTACTGGGCTCGAGCCTCCTCCATATTGGGAAGGAAATTGACCTACTATACCACGCAAATCAGGCGGATTGGTATAGGATTTGTTTCCACTTTTCCTTCTCTTGCATAGTTCTTATATGCACAAAATATCCCTTGGTCGCCTTTTATGATACCCATGGGCAAGAAAAGGGGGTGGTGAATTGTATTCTTACTCTGTCGGACAATTTCCGTGTGGTGACAGAGTAAAAGTACGTTTAACAACGTCTTGCCTTTGGCTGTGTCGTAAGAGATACGAGATATAATATGCACATAACATCTTTGCAAGAGAAGGAAAACCCGAAATGAAACCCTACACCGACATATCTGACCAGTATTGTATAGTAGGTCAAATTCCCTCCCATTGTGGAGCAGACCCGAGACCAATAGTGGGCCATGTGTGGGTTACGATGAAGATGATGATGATGACACGGAAATTTATAGATACATATATCGTTTACAAAATGATTGTGTCGTGTCGCATCCCTATACTACAGACACAAGTCGAGCGTCGAGGTCAGGCATTTCCATCAACCTGTTGAACGTCGAGCCGCGATTAATACATCCCTACAGCTATGAAATATACATCTCTCAACGTTTAAATTTGATTTTAGTATAACAAGACAACACATCTACCACTAACAAGTACTATAATCACTCACCAATAAACGTTCGCTAAATATTTTAACTTAAATTCTATAAGCATTTTAAAAATCTCCCTTTTTATAAAGATCACACTCTGCTCTAAGGAAAATAATCCTTGTATTGCGGGGGACTTTACAAACATATAATTAACGGACCTAGATTGACCCGGACCAACTCCATCCGGTACCATTTGGGTCAACGATTATATTCCCAAGGAGGGTTGACGTCAGGCAGGCGGCCGGTCATAAAAGTCATTGCCAAAACTTTTTGCAATATGTCAAAACAGATGACATATTGCGTCGACTCCAAATAATTGGGATAAGAGCAAGATGATGATGATAATTAACGGACAAAAATTACATCCAGACTCAGAACAACAATTTGTGGACGCACAAATGCTGTTATGTGGTATTCGAACCCCCAACAGTCTTTAGTTATGTGTTGTGTAGTGGCGGCTACGATACTACGAATTCTCACATTGCTTATGGGTATAATAAAAAACATCTATAAGCTTAATCTACTGGTCTTGCTAACACCATCGTCACCATGTGATTGCCATGTGAGTTGAGTTTGCCATGCCAGTTTCATAAAACTGTTTCTAAAACTTTTGTAATATGTACGATGGAAAAAGAGAATATATTGCCTCTATCCCAATTAATTGATATAAGAACTAAATGATGATGTAGAGTATCATCATCATCATTTCGGCTCATATCCGTCCCACTGCTGGGCTCGAGCCTCCTCCGTAATAGGAGGGGAATTGATCTTACCATTCCAGGCTAGTCAGAAAGGTTGGTATAGGGTTTTGTTTAGTTTACCATCTCTTGCATAGATGTCATATGCGTAATAAATCTCTTAGTCACCTTTTACGACATCCACGGGTATGAGAGGGGATGTTGAATTGTATTCTTACTCTGTCACCACACGGAAAATAATGATGATGAGAGTATTTGTAGTTTTATTACTATTAGTGGCAAACCAGTAAAGCACACGTTTATTGACCTTCGCTAGGCCACTATCTACTGTGAAGAATATGAAGGGAGTGTGAATGCGTTTAACGAAGTTTGGTGATACTAAAGGCATCACCAAATCATGAAACACCCTCCGAAAGATGGGCTGCTCTCTTGTTCACCAAACCAAGCGCAGTAACAAATTGCTGCTATTCATACGTCGATTTTCTCTGAGAGTGTAGGACTTACCTGAACGGACCGGTCCGTGGTGTAGACAGACGACTGTCGATAGTTTGCTCCTACCACATACGAACAATCGTACCAAGTGTCTATTCCCATGCCGAACAATACTTTTTATGGACCACAAATTGTTCTGAATCAGGATATAATTTATGTACGTTAATTTTAAGTTTTTAAAGTCCCCCGCAATAAAATTACTGTCCTTAGTGAAGGCTGTTTTTTATAAAAACAAATGCAGGGCAGTCTTTGTGGACTGCCGATATAAGTGAAAACAGTAAATTTAACGTCGAGCTATTAGATATTATTTTTAATTTTTTTTGGTCCGTATAGAACTGTTAATGACTAATTCAAAATTTAATCCTTGATCATAAACACTTCTTTATAAACCAAAAATAATTCAGTAATAATAATCTAAATTAATAAGTTATAGCTAATATTTATTGAAAAATGTGTAGTGTAATTTTTCAAAAAAAGTTAAATAACATTTAAAATTTAGCGCTTGGTGTTAGTGGATTTGAAAGCAAAGAGCAGGCAAGCATGCGCTATACGCTCATTCGCGCAAGCGCCCAACGCCTTACGAATTTCCAATCAGCTCACGTGTCCTGACGCGAGTTTAACATTTTTTACCCATCCTAAAAAAGTGCACAACACCCCTTAAGAAGTGTTCATTTCAAAAATATATTAATCCAATAACAATTCTAAGTCAGTTAAATATTGTATTCAAACTATACGAATGTTAATAGCAACTCATTTAAAACTGAGTCGTGACGGGTCTATCAGACACACATTATTTGTGATTTAGTGACAATTAACAAAAATAATAATACCATCAAAAACAAGACTTGTAAAAAAAAGCCAAGCCTCGCAACTGAGTTGTTCTACCATAAAAATTTGTGAGATCCATGTTATACCAAGTTGGTTAACTCATTCAGTCCCTGCTTAAGGGACCTTTCTTCTTAAGTTATTACGTAAATAGCTAACCTAACAACTTCTTATAGTGACTATATCAATATTAAAGATCATTTATGTTTTAAATAAACAGAATGACTTGGCAATCGCATGAAAACACACCTCATAAGTAATACATATTATATTAAATTGTACTAAACATAGTGCGATTGCCAAGTCAATCTATTTATTTAAAACATAAATGATCTTTAATATTGATATAGTCACTATAAGAAGTTGTTAGGTTAGCTATTTACGTAATAACTTAAGAAGAAAGGTCCCTTAAGCAGGGACTGAATGAGTTAACCGACTTGGTATAACATGGATCTCACAAATTTTTATGGTAGAACAACTCAGTTGCGAGGCTTGGCTTTTTTTACAAGTCTTGTTTTTGATGGTATCTCATTTCTTTTTGTAGATAGACCTACTTATTTGCCTTTACGGTACCTTCTACTTCTGGAATACCAACAAAGGATTTTCTTAGAGCACGCCCTCTGAAAAATGAGACATCTCTCCTTTCCGCTTGAGTCAATTCTACCTAAACTAAGCAAAGAGATGTGGTAGTAAAGAAATTTGATTGATTTTTCGAAACACATCTCCTCTAGTCTCCTCCCGCTTTGATGGCAATCGAGCCTAATGATGGCGTTCTTTCTTTCAGATAAATTTGAGGCAATTTAGTTTACATAATACTTTGGGAGATTTTGGTACAATTTCATAAGACACGTCCCACTCTTGCTTTTTCATTAAGTTGATTGACCATTTTACAAGTTATCTTTAAACATAATTATATCTAGGTATCTGTTTACACCTATTATGCCAATCATCATTCAGCCTATCGCCATCCACTGTAGAACATAGACCCCCCTCATGCTTCACCATAAAGTGCCGTACTGTGGCACCTGCATCCAACGACGCTTAAGGGTAACAGAGTTGCCATGACTAGAGCTCATTTTTCTTTGCCTTATGAGGAATAATGACGTAGTCGCCACGTTTGGTAAGCGGGTTGGTTTCGCAGTGAGATCTCACATAGTTCTCCGGCGAGAGCTGCTGCCCACTCTCCTTCCTGTTGAATCTTTTTTTTAAATGACAACGCCTTGCACTAAGGGAATAATAATCCTTATTTTGTGGGGGATTTTACAAACATATAATTCAACATCGCATCATCATCGCAGCCCTCATATGTTCCACTGTTGGGCTCGGGCCTCCTCCACAATGGGAGGGAATTTAACCCACTATACCATGCTGGTCAGACATGTTGATATAGGGTTTCATTTCGAGTTTTCCTTCTCTTGCAAAGATGGTATGAGCATATTATATCCCATAGTCGTCTTATACGACATCCACGGGCAAAATAGAGAGTGGTGAATTGCATTCTTAATTCGTCACCACACGGAAAGAACATATAATTAACCGACACAAATTACATTCAGACTCAGAAAAACAATTTGTGGATCGTACAAGGTGTTGTCTTGTATGGGATTCGAACCCGCGACACTAGCACGGTACGTTGGTATCTTAACCACTACGTCATCTGCGCAGTCTTAAGGCGGTTGTTACGATTCCCATAGAGAAACAATGATGGCGACAAATGTAACTTTGTAATCCTATATATTTATATGAGTTTACAAAATTATTTATGCAGTTAGTGTATCTCGGAAACTGGATGAAAACTATAATATTTCATAATTTTTCCTTCATTTATACACTAAACACTAATTGTATTCTAAATTTGAAGCTTCTATGTCTGCTAGAAGTGCCACGTTAATATTGATGATCGGTCAGTCAATCAGTGAGTGACAAAATTTTGACTAGTTATAATTCTTAAACTATTGGTTCAAATTGAATGAAATTTGAAGTACACAATGTGTGTACAATGTCTGCTAGGTTACTAAAAATTCAGGTTTCTAGCTTTATTAACAACAAAGTTATAGGGGGTCGAAAATGGCCTGAATGGCTTCGAGAAAAGTATGTTACGGCAGTATTGCGTTTTTTTTTTTTTTTTGCTCGACTTGGCGGGAGCACTGCCGTGCCCCCAGATATTTGATGTTCACGAGATCATTAAAATATTTTTAAAGTATTTTATCTCGTTAATTATACCGTATGATGACGAAGTAAGAATACAATTCATCACTCCCTTTCTTACCCGTCAATGTTATAAAATATGACTACCGGATATACGTCCGTGTAGTGACGGAGTAAGAATACATGGAGGAGGGTCGAGCCCAGCAGTGGGACGTATATGAGCCGAAATGGTGATGATGATGCATGAGAAGGAAAACTCGACTTAAAACCCTATGACGAGTCTGACCAGCGTGGTTATAGTATATCAATTTCTCTCCCATTATGAAGGAGACCCGATCCCATTAGTGGGACCTATGTAGATTGAGACGAGGGGATATAAGATGATGATAACATCTATAGAAGAGAACAGTGGGATGTATAATATACAAGCTTTTTTTCGGCGCACTCCCCGCACTACTCCGTCCGGGGCGACAGAGGGGCGTAAGCACGCACACCCGTACCCCACCCGTATAGCACGTCGCCTTCGTCATTCGGTTGACCACCGGCGCAGAGTTCCTTGACTTCAGTGGTCGACCCGATTATATATAAGCTAAAGTGATTTTAAATAAAACTACTTTACGGATTTTATCGCGTTTTTGTATTTGATTTATGATTGCCCGACGTTTCGAACACTATACAGCGTTCATGTTCAGTGACCAAGTAGTTTTATTTAAAATGTGTAATACTCGCGTAAGCGTCAGAAATCATTAAGCTAAGGTGATATTGGTAATGATAACGTTTTAATTGTTTTCCCTTTATCTCAATGTTTCCAATCAATTTTGTATTAAAATGTAGCTACTAATTGCATTGCTTGCAATTGCAATAGCAATTGCAGTAGCAGACAAAAATAAATAATGATTTATGTTTGTCTGGGCAATCAATCTCATCATCATCAACCTGATAAGAGCTATCACAATAAATTGTGATCGACTCAGTATGTACTCTTCTTTCACAGTTCATATTGCAAAAATAAACAAACTTATTGTTTTCCGGCGACAAAACAATATTAGAACCTACCAATATATTAGAACTTTCTTTACAAGAACGATGCCTCGTGTCATTATACAAACGTGGCAGTCGGTATATCTTAACAATTATCAGAACAAAAAAGATATGATAAACACGATTTTTTTGCCAACACTATTCTCATACAAACAGGTATGTACCTAATCTCGTCTATCGATATCGATATATTATTATATTTACAAACTATTGAAAGATCTTCCGCTACTTTGCCTGCTTTGATTACATTTATTATTTTGAGATTTATGTTTATTTTTTATCCTAAATGATATCATGTTTTAAGTTAGACCATATAATATGTACTTGTACCTTTACGGAACCATTATGTACTGATTACTAACTTTATACGGTAGAAGAACAATGTCGACAGTAGTCCGTCTATATCTACATGCCGGTCCGTCTGCTGTAATACCACACTCTCACAGAAAATTGAGTTCTGAGCAGTAGCAAATTGTTACTTCGTTCAGGGAACCTAGCGAGCCGAAAATCCATTTTTCTGAGGGTGTTTATATGTGATGGGTTTGGTGATTCTTTTAGTTTTATCGAACCTCAATGCAATTCACACTTAATTTCTTCACGGTAGGCAGCGGCCTAGCAAAGGTGTTGGCTGTTTTGCCACTTACAAAAATAAAGAAAATAAGAACAATAAAATTTTCTATGATATTTTCTTTTACTGAGAGTACTTCCATTGTTTAATTTGAATTGCCACATATTTTTATTTCAGGTTTTCCGCAACAAACCTCACAGTTCTATCTAATGTCAAGCTTAACTTTCAATAATCTTATCAACATAATTTACAGCTGAGCACTTGTTTTAATACTCAAGACACTCATATTCATACAATATCTCGGACCTGCATTGATATTTGTGGTACAGACTTATTTGCATGTCGATAAAGGTTAACAATGCAATTATGTGTGTCGATAATCGATAAATAATAAAACAAAATCCGCAACACTACGGTTCCAAAGTTTTAAACGTGACGATTTTGCGATCGGTCGGTAGTCGCAAAGTTAATATTTTGATTATTTAATATCATATTTTAATATGATCTATTAAACTGGTTTGAAATGATATAGATAAAGAAGTCCTTTAGACAAAAACTTAAAACTCAACAATGCTCAAATTATAATTACCGTGATGTATGTGATTACAAATGAATTAAAACTGTTTTTAAAGTATTTCGCAATTGTATTTAATTTTTATTTTCCCAATGTTTCCCAACGTTGAAACATCAGAATTCTTACGACGATGAATGGTGAAAAGTGTTTTAAATGTCAGAAAATAAAAAGCTAAATATTAAAAATAGTTTTACAAAGTTATCGATCATGTCCAACTACAGTAAATGTAGGAGAGACATTAAAATTTCGTTTTCATAGGTATATAACGAAAGAATTTCTAACATATAGAGAAAGATATAGAGTACAGAATACATGGAGATAATCTACGTAACCGAAATTCATAGATTTATTACGTTTACTTTTTTATATAATTAAACATGTATATTTCTTCTTCTTTCTTTCAGTATGGTGATAAATTCAAAATAGAATTCATCAACAAAGCCCCCCCCCCCTCTTTCCCTATCTTTCCCATGGCCGTCGTAAAAGACGACTGAGGGATATCATAAATATACATCTGTGTAAAAGATTGAAAACTCGAAATAAAACCCTAAACCAACACGTCTTTTCGTCACCCCGGACGGAATAGACGGAATAGAAAAAAACCCAACACGTCTGACCAGCGTGGTATAGTAGGTCCATTGCCCTCCCATTTTGGAGGTAGCACGAGCCCCCCCGAGTTGAGCTCGAACAATGGGATGTATATGAGCTGTGATGATACAAATTAAAGTTAATACAGTGTTGAGTAAAACTCATTGATTGTACTTGTCGCTAATTTAAATAACAACAAGAAAATATACAGAAAATGGGCACAAGAACCTTAAAAAAAACTTAAAAAGTCAATTTAGACAATACAAGCAATAGATAACGAATTGAGACCGGCTCATAGCAGGACTAAAAAAAGACTGAAATCGTGTAGCACCCGTATCGTGTTATCTAAATACAAATCTTGTAAAAGCAAGCAGTTAAAAATAAACATGCAACTAAATTATATTCATAAAGCTACTATTATGAGCAGTAATTGTTCAAATTATGTAAAAATTACACTTGTACATATACGGTACTGAATATGCTTAGCCGAGTGTGAATGTTATATTAAAATATAATTAAACTATAATTACGTTTAAATTACTAGTTAAACAACAGCCGTAACCGAGTGAGAGATCAATAGACTGTTCCGTTGAGGTCTCGGGTTCATTCTCTATGTCGCAAGTTAACTTATGGAAGTCGGAGTTATGTGTCAATTAAAGCATATATCGGTAGTTAAAGCGTCGGTAGTTAAAGTTTAATGATGTTTAAGGCAAATATCATGAGGAAAACTTCTCTTTTTTGGTGAAGCCTGGTCACATTATCATGATCTTAGCATATATGCAATCCACTGCTGGGCTTGAGCAACCGCCTGTAGGAGTGATATTGACCTTCAATACAACAATGGTCAGACGGATTGACATGGGGCTTTTTTTCGAACTTTCTGTCTCTTCATTTTAGCTCATAAACGTCCCACTGTGGGGCTCAAGCCTCCTCCACAATAGGAGGTATATTGACCGTACTGCTGATCAAACAGGTTGGTATATGGTTTTATTTTGAGTTTTCCTTCTCTTGTTATATGCATATTATATCCTACATTCGTCTTTTACGACATCCCCGGCCAAGATAGGGAGTGGTGAATTGTATTCTTATTCCGTCACCACACGGATCACGGCCAACCAAGTAGTCCGAAGCAATGGAAGGTTGAAGGCTCCATACCCAGTATTAGTGCAAACTATCGCTATCTGGGCTGACCATCGACAGGTACCCACTTGGAAAGGAACGCAATATGTACCCAAAAAAGGGTTGTAGATGTGTCTCGGAATAGACGTTCAGCTATTGGTCCTGGCTGTCATAAATATTTTTGATGGCCGATATGTGAATTCAGCACTTTCAAATATCTAACCTGGTCTGATTAATCTTACCTAGTCTGACTAAAATCTAAAATTAATGTAAATGTTATCTGGCCTATATTTTGCCCAAGATTAGCATTTGGTAATGCTGCCAAAGGAAAGAGAAAGAAACCTCGAAATAAAACCCTATATCGACACCTCTGGCCAGCGTAGTAGGTATAGTATGCCAATTTTTCTCGTATTATAGAAAAGACTAAAGCCCAGCAGAGTTGAAATGGTGAAATACGTCCAGCTTTTCAGGAGCATTGCTGGTGGAAAGAAATTCTGAAGAAATCTTTTTTAAGTGTTTATTAAGTAAATAATCCTTGTATTGCACGTAACTTTACTAATATAATTAATGTATACAAATTTTCCGTGTGGTGACGGAGTAAGAATACAATTTAACACTCCCTATCTTGCCCGTGGATGTCATAAAAGACGACTAAGGGATATAATATGCACATAACACCTGTGCAAGAGAACGAAAACTCGAAATTAAACCCTATACCTACATCTTTGAATACCATGGTATAGTAGATCAAATTCCCTCCCATTTCGGAGAAGGCCCTAGCCCAACAGTGGAACGTACGTGGGCTGCGATGATGATGATACAACAATTTGTCGATCGCACAAACACGACATAACGCAATTACGATAAGTTAATATCTTAACCGTCTGTACAATCAAAAAGGTTTTAGTACCTTTTTTGTGCTGATTTGTACTGTTTTTTTTATAAAATTCAAATTTAATTAACATAAAAAGATAATTAAACAAATACGCAAATTATTGATGTTTAACTAAATTGAAATCTAGAAACCAATTAACCAAAACATTGCCACCTTCGCGCAATAAGTAAAAATAAAAAACTAAAAACATTAATTAATTGAAAAAAAAAGAGCCTGACCCATTTTTTGTTTCAAATCGATCTATTCATATCTATAGATCGTTGATCCAGTTCGTTCAATGCCAGACAACGACGTTTGATTGACGGATTGACGGACAGACGTACTGATTGGATATAATTACGATGCATATTTTGTTAATAAACAATTGTCTGGGACATTTGCTATCGTATTAAACACTATTGCTGGACAATAAAGTCTACAATCCAATAGATTTTTTGATGGTAGAGCAATGGTATTTGCGGTTTGGAAATTACAATGATGACGTATCATGTACAATAAGTTTGTTTGATTGTTTTGATGTGTACAGAACATGAAGTTGGCCAGTCAGCGTTACATACAAATAAACATAATTAGTTACAAACGGCTACGTTCAATAAACTGTACATTAGTTTTTACAACTTGAAAATTTACTGTGGTAGCTGCTGCGAATACTAGCAACCTTCACATTGTTCGTGGGTGTCGTAAAGGGCTTCTAGACAGCTCTACTTCGACCTAGGCAAGAGCTGATACTGCTCAAACATTTCCAAAGATTAATGTTAGTTGATAATTTTTTAAAGTGCCGTACCCAAAGGGTAAAAATGGAACCCTATTACTGAGACTTCGCTGTCTGTCCGTCTGTCACCAGGCTGTATCTCAAGAACGGAGCTAGACAGTTGAAATTTTCACAGATGATATATTTCTATTGCCGCTATAACAACAAATACTAAAAATAAAATAAATATTTAAGGGGGGCTCCCATACAACAAACTTGATTTTTTTTGCTCAATATCGATAATGGCAATAGGGAGGCACTTGTTTACCTAGCCAATGGTACGGAAACCTTCGTGCACGAGTCCGACTCACACTTAGCCGATTTTTTGGAATATGCACATACTAAGAAACAAGAGTAGGATAAGAATAAGATGATAATAACTCGAAAATTTCTTTAGACACCTATGGGGTTAGGTAAAAGCACTGAAATGCTGTGACCAGCCTCTGATTTATAGAGATAATATTTGAAAACTCGTTCATTTCATCATTATTTCAGCTATTATACGTCCCTCGGCTGGGCTCGAGCCTCCTACACGCATTGACATTGGCCTTACTATATCATGCTGGTCAGACAGGTTGATATAGGGATTTAATTTCGATTTTTCCTTGTTTTGGATAGATATTATATGCATATTTAATCCTTTACTCGCCTTTTACGACACCCATGGTGCAAGAGAAGAGGTGGTGAATCGCATTCTTACTCCGTCACCACACGGAAAATCAATTATTTTTATGTAAATCATTAAGTATTATAATCATGATAATTTTCTATTATTTTTTTTATTGCTAACGGTGGCAAACGAGGAAACAGTACACCTGATGGTAAGTGTTACTGCCGCTTATGGACCTTTGCAAGGCCGCTGCCTACCGTGAAGAAAGTGAAGGGAGTGTGAATGCGTGCAATGAGGTTAAAGGCATCACTAAAACACACACGCAAACACCCTCAGAAAGTTGGGCTTCAGTAACTAATTGCTATTGACTCCCTGCAAAGACGTGCTGTTCGAATCGTCGGGGATCCCAATCTTACGGACAGATTGGAATTGCTGGAGCAGCGGAGAGACTTTAGGTCACTCTGTGTACTCTACCAACTCTTTCACGGAGAGTGCTCCGAGGAACTGTTTGACTTGGTACCACCGTCACCGTTCTACCAACGTACCACTCGACATCGTAGCAGGGTTCATCCATTTCACCTGGAAACGTTATGGTCTTCAACTGTACGTTTCCAGCGATCATTTCTTCCACGTACGTGCAAGCTCTGGAATGAACTACTTGCTGCTGTGTTTCCCGAGCGCTATGACATGTCCTTCTTTAAACGAGGTTTAAGAAGAGTATTTTCGTCACGGTAGGCAACGGCCTGGCTGTGCCCCTGATATGGCAAAGGTCCATATGCGGCAGTATCGCTTACAATCAAGTGTGCTGCTTGCTCGTTTGCCATCGTTGGCAATAAAAAAAACTCGGACGTCGATTTGTTACGAGAGTGTGGTATTACACCGGACGGACCGGCCCGCGGCTGTAGACAAACAATTGTCCACAGTATGCTCCTACTACTATTACAATTATTCATCTATCATTATTATATTATTTATTACCTACTTCTATGCATAAGTCGAGCGTCTTACTGATCACGCTTACCATTTTTAATGGCAAGGTATTTGGTCTTTAATTCCGCTCTGACAACCCGTGTAGGTGCTGATTATCCATATAGTTAGTGTACTTGCTTTTTTTTTATATTGGCCATCAGCACATTATCGTCATCTCAGCTTATATACATCCCAATGTTGGGCTCGAGCCTCCTCCATAATAGGAGGGAAATTGAGCTTACTATGCTGGTCAGACAGGTTGGTATAGGGCTTTGTTTCGAGTTTTCCATCTCTTGCATAGATGTCATATACGTATCCCTTAGTCGTCTTTTACGACACCCACGGGTATGAGTTTATGGCGAATTGTATTCTTACTCCGTCAGCACACGGAAAACAGCACGTAGGATAGGATATTTTGTGCGTTCCACAAATAATTGTTACGAGTCCAAGTGTAATTACAGACTGCACAAAGACAATGGTTAGATACCTGTACTACTACCTACCTACCGTGCCAGGGTCGCGGGTTCGAGATAATACTTTGCGCGATCGACAAACTATTGTTCCGAGTCTGTATGTAATTGATGTACGTTAAATTATATATTTGTAAATTACATGGATTATTTCCTTAGTGCCCCTGCACTACTCCCTAGTCGTCTTATAAAAAAGTTTAAGTGTAACTTATTCGTTCATTGTCTGTTTATTGAATAAAGAAGTTATTCCTTAGACATTACGTTAAAAAAAATTAAAAAGATTGTTCATATAAATATTTAAAAATACAATTATTAAAAAAAATTGTTAATTCAAATATGATATCGAAACCACTCATTCAAAACATTCGCTAAAACATATATCTATGAGTAAAAAGTTGTGCGGTGTGTTAGCGCGGGGCGTATGTGGAGTGTTGCCACTCGAGTGCATTGATTGCGGGCTGACTGATCGACTGATTGATTGGCACGTGACGAGAGCACGCGCGATGTAATAACGCAGCAAATGGCCAAGTATTGACTAATTGAATAAATTTATTAAAAAATATATACATTGCTTAGAATAATAACATATAGAAGGTAATTTCGCGCACAAAAAGTGAAGCATTTCAATTGGAGCCTAATGGAGCTTACGCCGGAACCGTTCCGTAATGTACAAGTCATTGTACTGCACGTACGTACGCAACTCTTAAAAAATAAATAGGTAATTATGACGGTTTGTGCATTCAAATGGTGTCATAACACATTTGTAAAACTTAAAAAGGTTTTTAACGTCACTTTTAAAATTATTTCGACGATTTATATTAATAAAAACAAATTTGATTTCATAATTTGTATAGTGGTGTGCGCGTGTACGTGTGTAATTGTCTGCGCGCCATTAGTGTTTTTAGATTCAAATTTTGAACCTTCGAAGTATTGACACTATCCTTCTATACGTTATTATTCTAAGATACATTGTAAAGAAAACTATTTTTTACGGATTTTATCGCGTTTCGAACACATTACAGCGTTCATAGTCACGGGCGGACTGTTCGAGACGTCGGACAATCAAAAATCAAATACAAACGCGATAAAATCCGTAAAGTATATTTATCTGCAGCATGTGTAATAATGTGGAGAAGGCTCGAGCTTAACAGTGAGACGTATATGAGCTTAATGAGCTTAAATGACGATGATGATAGTCCTGTCTTTTCGTGTGGTAACAGACCATCTTTCTTACCCGTGGGTGTTGCAAAAGACAGCCAAGAGATTAATTACGCAATTAACTTCTATGCAAGATATGTACAACTCGAAATAAAAGCCTATACCAACATTTGACCAGCGTGGTATAGTAGGTCAATTTGTCTCCTATTGTGGAGAAGGTTCGAGCTCGACTATAAGAGGCGTTCGAGTTGAAATGATAAAAAAGCCCTTTTACAAACCGTCCTACCTTTCTTACCGGGTTGAGAGCCTTCCGCTCGCCCATTGACCGCGTTAAGCTGTCAAGGTCATCTGCGACTAACAGCTACACACAGAACAAAAAAAAAAGTCCGTCCTACCTTCACCCATACGACTGAATTGACCTGGACACCTCATAACTGTGTTTTTCATCCCGCTTATAGAACAAGCCAGCGGAGCTGATTCTGCGATTGATTAGGTTGATTATTACGCTATCTAGATCATCATCATCATCATTCAGCCGATCGCCATTCACTGTTGGAAGTAGCCCTCCCTCATGTGCGGTTCTGTGCCGTCTGCATCAAACGACGCCTAGTAACTTTCACCAGGTCATCGATCACCTAGTACCGGACGTCCTACACTACGACGTCCGATACGTGGTCGCCACTCAGAATTCCCTAATTCTTCGTGCTATGTAGGTTACACCTATTCTTGTACGGATTTTAATATTCCAGATTCTATCTCACAGAGAAATGCCGAGCATATGCCACTCCATAGCATGCTTGATTATGAGGCCTTCATTAGGGACCTAAATAGGTGTATGTGAAACTTTGCCGCAAAATCATACAAAACAATCACACATCCATACTCAATAACATCGCTACAGCATCTTTACAAGTCATTAGACGAGCCACCCCCGCCGTTGCACACCCCCGCCCCACGGCCCCGGCCCCGGGGCGCCCGCACCCGTTTGTAATTAACTGAGGGCCATAAATTGACCGTAACTGTCATATCATATTGATTTAGTCCCGTGAGCGTACCTACGCCTTGCGGAGTTTTCAGCTTGGCTCGGCTAGGGGTGGAAAAATTAAAATTATTTGGATTGACGGCAGGGTGTATCGAAATATGTTGCGCTTAATATTGTTCAATTTATTCTACATAAGATTTATTTGGCGGCAAATTTTGTACGCGCGTATTCAAAATAACAACCCTATATTAGTTGTTTTGCGTATGATGACGGAGTGAGAATACATTTCTCAACCCTCTTTCTTCTTCATTGATACTGTAAAAGACCTAACAGATACAATATCGCACCTTTATTCCAACACCTTCACTACACATTATAAATAAGCGAATTATAGAGGAGAGCTATATAAAGATTTATGACAAACATGAACTGATATAAATATGAGTGTATTAGCTTTTCAGGATTTTTTTTTTTCATTTTAATTATTATTAATTAGTGGATACAAATAATTTAAAATATTAGTGACACTACCATTTTCGAAAAAAAAATAAAAAGTTAAGTAGCATTAAAATATAGAAATTTAAGCAATATCATCATTATCATCATCGCAGCCCACATACGTCCCACTGTTGGGCTCAGGCCTCCACCACAATGGGAGGGAATTAAACCTACTATACCGTGCTGGTAAGACATGTTGGCATAGGGTTTTATTTTGAGTTTTCCTTCTCTTGCGCAGATCTTATGTGCATATTATATCCCTTAGTAGTCTTTTACGACATCCACGGGCAAGATAGGGAGTGGTGAATTGTATTCTTAATCCGTCACCACACGGAAGAATATATAAATTATGAAGCAAAATATAAATTATTAAATAATTCTGATGGCATTTTATGTAATGTAATGCGAAGAAACTGCAGTGCAGTGAATATGATATAAAAGTGCATTATGAACGTTTTCATTTTCCATTCAAATTATCAAATGATACTATTAACAGTACTTATATCCACAGCACTATTGAAGGCGACGACACGAATTACTGACGAACAGTGACTTTATGATGTAAACTCAAAATGTGCAGAAACTAATAATTTGTGACAAAAATTGTAACTCGACACTGGCAGCAATGAGCTCGTATTAATAACTGATAAGCCAATATAAAAAAATAACAATAACTACACAAACGATACGAATAATCACCACCTTTTTGAAGTTATACTTCTTTAGGCGCGTTATGAAAAAATGATGAGAGTGAAATTTTAAGATGCGCGCGCCTCTGTGACACAAAATTAACAGTATGAAGTTGTCTGCTTAAATACATATTTGAAATATATATATTAAATATATTATTATATAAATATATTAATTTTCAATTTTTAATATTAATTATTCATATCTAAGATCAATCTAAGATTCTTTTAGTTTAAATTTGATGACTATTAAACTGAACTTTGTTGATTATCCTTTTCCAATCCTTCTATTATTTTATTGTAATTAATTATTTGCATGCAATTAAAAACTATTTTTTAATGATGCCAAAAAAGTATAACTTCTCACGCGCGTACATAAGTACACGCACCCATTTTTTTTTTTCTTGGGGTGGTTTACGGTCGGCGGCGCATTCTTCGCCCGAGTCCGTCCGAGGCGACAATGGGACGTAAGCACGGACACCCATAACCCACCCGTATAGCACGTCGCCTTCGTCGTTGGGTCGACCACTGGTGCAGAGTTCCTTGACTTCAGTGGTTGACCCGACTGAATACCCCGAGGGAGTACCCTCTCTCGTCAACGTCCCCTACTGAGACGCCGATCGCCGTCGCGAGTGACCGGACTAAATCCTCGGTCCGGTCACCAGCAGCCTCTGCTAGGGCGGCATCAGGCGCAAATAATCACCACCTACATGGGTTATCGGAGCGGAATAAAGACTAAATTCAAGAGTGGTAGGACCACACTGTCGACAGTTATCTGTCTACAGCCACGGGCCGGTCCGTCCGGGGTAGTACCACACTCTCGCAGAATATCGACGTCTGAGTAGTAGCAATTAGTTACTGCGCTTCGTTCGGTGAGCGAGAGAGCCGGGAGCCCAACTTTCTGAGGGTGTTTGCGTGTGGAGGGTTTTGGTAGTGCCCTTGGTGTCACCGAGCCTCGATGCACGCATTCGCACTCCCTTCACTTTCTTCGCGGTGGGCAGCGGCCTTGTAAGGGTCCATGAGCGACAGCAACACTTATCATCAGGTGTACTGTTTGCTCGTTTGTCACCGTTGGCAATAAGTAAAAAAAAAATACATTGCCGTTAAAAATGGTAAGCGTGCTCAATAGTGAGACGCATAAGAGTAAAAAAAATAACATGGTGTTATAATCATAATAGTACCTAAAGATTCAAACAAAAATATTTATATTATAAGTCACAACAGCGTTTTTTAAATTACTTATAACAAGTTTGAATAATCAGCAAAGGCCCTAGGGATATACATATAAAAGTATAGTTAAATTGCCCTTGAAAGATATCGCCACGACAGTGAGAGGATTTTTGAGTACCAATAAGACTCTCCGAGATCTGAAAGTTTCAGATCTTTAACCCAATAGGTTTTTGGGAAAATCTGAAATAAATAATATTCTCGGAATCGCGTGAATAGATTGCTTTGAATTTTAAATGTGATTTATAATTTGGACGCTCATATCAGCTTCAAGGAAAAAAAAAACGTTGCATTATATACATATATTAAGAGCTATACTGGTTAACAAGAACCTAAAAAAATGCATTTTATTTTAATTTAAATTTTAACTGAGAATCGAGATTGGCACAGTTATGGATCCTCATCCATTTTTCTATGGATTTATAAACTATTATGATTTAAAAAAACACACCATATTGCAAATAAATATTAAGCACTTTTTTACCAGATGTAACGGGGAAAAACCTAACCATAATTAGTATCAAATAACAGTGCTTCACTCTTGCTTTTATCATTCATATCTACGATATTGCTATCTAGTATCTACTAAATGATTCTCTAGTTGATACTAGAGAAAACATTTAGTAAAAATGACTCTACTAAAGATAGATTATGACTATAAACTTAAGAGCAATATTATTTTTAAACATAAACACTGGCACATAATAGCTCGTATTAATAGTGCTGCAACCAGAGACAACAAAAAAAGAAACAAATGTTAGGCACAATGAAATGTTATCAAAATCTTATTTATGAAATTGACGAGTTGATGGGCTTTGATGTCAAGGAAATTAGCAATGAAAAAACATATTTTTGAATCCGTTTCACATATATCAACAAACAATTTAACTGATGAAAGATATACAATCACCTAATTTTATATCCGTTTATCTACAAACAGATTCATTCATTCTTTCATTCGCACTATTCTCAACAACTGATATATCATATCAAACGTTCGCTTGTAATCAGATTGAAAATTTCATAATAAAA
Source organism: Lymantria dispar (assembly GCA_032191425.1). Taxonomy (NCBI): domain Eukaryota; kingdom Metazoa; phylum Arthropoda; class Insecta; order Lepidoptera; family Erebidae; genus Lymantria; species Lymantria dispar. The sequence continues at coordinate 1,838,154 of CM063444.1, read as the reverse complement.
CAAATAATCAACGAAAATAGTTGAAAATCAAACGTGATACGACTCATTATATGAAATTCGTGTACAAGCATACTTTGTATATGCAAGCGCGCCTAATCCCACACAGCATGAATGAAGTGAAGACAGCATTATTACCGCTCAGCTACGATTGAGACTGTCAAAACAACGCTAACTAGCGAAATCGAACAACATTTGGCTGGCGGATGATAGAAAACAAACATTTTACTTGCCATTCTTAAACAGATGAATCGATTCAACAAACACTATTAAAAGAATTTACGAGGCATTGAGTTCTAACTCTTATCACAAAATATCTTTACTAATCAGTAGAGTATATGCAGTTAACTAAGATATATTGATAAAGTACAATATATTGCTAAGATGACTTTGTTTTGTGTTGATGCAAATTAGGCGCCATGTTCTTTCTTCGCGCCAAAATTCGCGAATGAAATGTCATTACAACTGTAACTTTTTTTAATTCCATAAATCGAAGTAATTTTAGCATTTCTTTCCGTTGTATATTTTTTATAAACATTCTGTATTACGATGATTGGTGCCAGTGACGTTTGATCAAAGCTGGCCCGAGCTATTCGGCCCCGTTTTGCTAAAGATTAATACGTTTTTACAAATATTAGAGCATTTGTTTACATAAAAAAATCTTATGATATTAAACTTAGCATCTGATGAATGATACAACTCACTCTTTATTGATAATTTTGGAATGATATAAAGACATCAACATCTGAAGCAGTTATTTTTTAAGATATTTGAAATGTGCTCCCTTACCTTAATGCAAAATTGGTAGGGGCGAAACCTCTCTAGTGGTATGGCTAACAGTGTTATCTCCGCAACCATAAATGTGTTAACACCACACCTTTGCAGAAAAACCAGGTTTGGTAGCAGCAACAATTTGTTATGGCATTTTGTTATTATAGTACGAGCCGAAATCCTTTGCAATAGGCAGCAACCTGGCTGCGGCAATCTTTCAGAGTTCCAAGAGCAACACTTACTATAAGGGCTGCCTGTTCAACACCACCAAACACAATAAATAATAAATAACTCATTTATTTACATTGATAACATCGAACAGTGAGGCACGACATATTGACATTCTGCCTATGTCTGTTAAATTAATCATTCGACATTACGAATACAATATCCTTCTATTGACATAGATGACGACATATTAATTTTGCAGTAAAGCTATGTCGCACTAATATTTCCTTTTTATTCTCAGACATTGTCAGCAGATGACACAGATAGACAGTTTTATCTTAATGTTCATATTTTAGTATCATTGTGTCCGTTTTATCTCTACAGATCAAATTTTCACATATCAATCACAAACTATTATCGCTTTAGTATTGTTTTTGAGAAGTAAAAATTAGATTTTTATTCCTTTGAATCGTTTTAAATATTGATTGGACCGTAATGTTTCTCAAATTAAAGAAGAAGCATTCTCAAATAGCTATGTCACACAGCGGGGTTTCGTTCAATATTTTATAGTAAAAAAACGATAGCAATTCAAATATATGTAATCTATTAATTGACAGTAAATACAATATATTTTAATTAAACAAATAATTAAATTCTGTTGACACTTTACTGCGTGATATATGCATATGTTTTTTATTTTTAATTGCATTTTAATAACGTAGCATTTATATTCTAAACTTTGTATATTTACATAAGGTAGCAGGGGAACGTCTAAATAAAGCTGTCGGGGAGACATCTTGGACATACGTTACATGCACCTATTTAATACGACGCGGACCCAGTCACGATATCCATTATACCAGCTAGAAAGCACACTACCGAACATAGTCCTTACCTACGTTCAACAGGAGAGGCCATTAGAAAAAAAAAACGGGTTTATTTATCGCCTCCACTAAAATTCCTAGTGATTTCACATCTAGGTAACTTATCTTATAAATCGTGAAATGTGTCAATTAACTCCAGTTTAATGTCGTATTTATGTTAATAGTAGTCTGACGGACATTTTTGGGCACATACAAAAAGAATATCGGCAGGATGCGACTGAAGTACGTTTGGATATTTTTTAAATGTCAAATGAGTTAGGTAAGTGCTGCCCGGCTTGAGGTCACGTCACTACTGATTGATTGCTCGATGACTTTTCTCATTTCAGGGTCAATGCTATTCCATATTTGAATAACAAAAACGGTATTGCCAACAAATGAAATGTTGTATTGCTATTAAAATAAAGATCTAAAAGTTATGCAAACGTGATAAAAACAGGTTGGTCTGTTGTCGGGTCGTACGATCGTTGGTGTGTTAGGCGTTATACGTTACGGGAATTATTTAAATCACCACAGCTTTATCTGCACAGATGATGGAGTGGTCTAGGTTCCTCGGTATTATACGTTCGATTCCCACGTAGAACAAATCTTAGTCTGATACATAATAGGTTGTTGGGAGTCTAGGTGTAATTTGTGTCCATTAATTGCATGTTTGTGAAGTTCCCTGCGACACAATGCTTCGTTTCTCAGCCACACTGTACTGTTAAAACGAGGAGCGAAGCGCTGGGAGTGATGGCTGCTCTAGTGGTTAACTCGTGATCGGGTGCCGCTTCTGAGATAGGGCCATAATCTTTTGCATTTGATTTGAGAATTAGATATATTATTAGGTCATTCAATAAGTCCGTAGGATAAGAATGAAAAAAAAACAAAAGATGATAAAACTCGATTTTATTATTCAACATTGCCTTCGAAGGCAATACAACGAGTATAGCGATTTTTCAACTTTTTGATAGCACTTTTGTAGTACGATTTCTCTTTCTCGTCAAAATAGGCCTCAGTTTCAGCGATTGCTTCATCACTGGACTTGAATTTCTTACCAGCAAATACACGATTACTAAATATCTAAATATTAGCCCCATTTTTTTTTTTTGAGGTGGGTTGCGGTCGGCGCGCTCCTCGCACAATTCCGTCCGGGGCGACAGAGGGGCGTAAGCACGCACTCCCGCAACCCACCCGCGATGCACGTCGCCTTCGACGTTAGGCCGGCCACCGGAGCAGAGTGACTTGACATCAGTGGTCGGCCCGACGGAATACCCCATATTTGGGGTACCCTCCCATCGACCGACGTCCAATCGGAGAGGACGTCGGTCTTTCCTCACGCGGTTGGCCTCTCAGCGAGTGACGGACTAATTTCCCGGTCAGATCACACGCGGCCTCGGCTAGGGCGGCATGAGGCGCAAGTATTCGCGCCTACGCCGCCCCAGTCGTCGGCGGCGGATCACCTCATCGAGGCTGCGCTCCTCGCGCAAGCGATCCGCCGCCTCCTTCCGCGAGACTACTGCCTCGCAGAAGGCTGCGACCGCGTCCCAGTTCCTGACGCTGTCGAGCATCTCCCTGGCGATGGTCGGCAGCGCCGGGTCGGCACCGATGATTGCGACGAGTTCACGACGCTGCTCTGCCCAAGCGGCACAGACCTCGAGCGTATGCTGCGCCGTGTCCTCGTCGCAATCGCAGTGGTGGCAGGACGGTGTACTCTCCCTCCCAACGACCTTGTGCACGTAAATATTAGCCCCATACCAAATATCAGCACCACACGACCAATCAAGATTCTTTTCTATTAAAGAGAATGAGCTCTCCCTTCCATCGTACATATTGCGAATAGTTTTGACAATAGTTTTATGACCGGCTGCCTGATGTCAACCCGCCTTAGGAATGTAATTGTTGACCGAACGGCATCTGATAAAATTAAGCCCAGATCGATATAAAGCTCCTAGTCGTATTTTACGACACCCACGAGCATTGTAAGTCTTGGTCCATAGTTGCCAAGACACATTTATATTTTATTTAATTTTACAAAATATCTTTATTATATATACTAGCTGACCCAGCGAACTTCGTACCGCCATAATTTTTTTCGTAAATATATTTTCTAAATTTCCGAATATATAGTCTCTAACGGAAGAACCATTACAGCTTTGGCAGGAAAAATTCAATCGTCTTGGTCGCGGCATTGTTAATGATGATTCAAAGAGAACACTAATTACTGATTATTGATTTCTGAAAAAATTATAATTATCAAATTTTCAACCATACCTAACCATAGACAAAATTACGTTTAGCTGTCATTGGCATTTTGTAATTACATATTAAATGCGTTTTTTATCCTACGTTTCATAGTGACTTGTATTCTCTTTGACATGAATTTCGGCGCGACTATGGAAATGTCGTGTTAAGCTCTTGTATTATATTCATTATTTTAGTATTTTATAGTGTTATATTGAATAATATTGCAGATATTTTATGTAATATAATACAGTTAAGGTACTGAAGTGAATGAATGGTGAATGTGATATAAGAGTGGTGGAAAATACATCTAATGTATTTTCATATTCTACTGAAATTCCCTGAGAAATCGTTTAATTAGGTTTTCAGCGCTTAATTAATGGTAAAGACTTGACTTATTGACGTACATGATTATAAATAAGCTATTCTATATAAAGATATGTTAAATAATATGAAGAAAATTATATCACAATTGGCTGTATGGGCTTTGATCCCTTTGCCTGTCCGAATGGACAAACAGAAACAAAAAAAATCTATTTGACATTTTATGTCACGTCACACGGGAACGCGATCGAACGGGATAAAAAGTAGCTCATTGCCATTAAGAAGAAGAAGAACGGGATAAAAGGTATTCTATGACCGTCTCCTGGTTCTAAGCTACCTCCCCACTGATTTTCAGTCAAATCTGTACAGCGATTCTTGAATTATAAACGTAGTAACTAACGCGACTTTCTTTTATATATATAGATTTCTTGTGTACGTGTGTACACTCCTCCTAAACGGCTGGACCGATGTTGATGAAGTTGTTGTGTGTTTAGGGGATTCGAAAATGGTTTGGATTCACAATTGGACCCGGTAGGTGGCGCTGGTGTCGATTTCAAGGAGAATGCCTTTTATTTTATTTGAACAGAACAACGTCTGTTGGGTCTATATAATTGGGTTTTACAATTTACTAATATTTTAATATACTTTTAAGTTTGATTTAAGATTTACACTTAAGTATTACCCAAATTCATAGATAACAAGATAACTTTTAATTACATTTTAAGCTTATTAATGCGTTTCTGTGTGATGATAGAGTAAATATCCACCAATCCTTATCTTGCCCGCGCATGTCGTACCTGACTGTTAAGGAATATCATCATTTCAGCTCATATACGTACCACTCCTGGGCTCGAACCTCCTCCACGATGGAAGAGAAAATGACCTACTATCCCGCGCTGATCAGACGTGTGTGGTACAGGGTTTTATTTCGAGTTTCCCTTCTATTCTATAGATGTTATAAGCATATTTAATCACTTAGTCGTCTCTTATGACACCCACGGGCAAGAGAGGGGGTGGTTAATTGTATTCTTACTCCGTGCTAACATTGAGAATACTAATATAAATAAAGGCTACTAAGATAAACAATGCTATATCGAAAAACCGACTATATTACCAATATAAAGCTATAGCCATATATTATGGCTCGGATTGTTATAACGGAAGTCCAAATCTACCAATACAAAATTTCGAATAAATATTTGGTTTTATAGACATTTCGTGTTAAAAATCAATCCGTATTTGGAATAGGTAGCAATAAGAATTTCAATCTAAATGTGACATATATTTAAAAAAAATAAATTAGTTAATACGATATAAAATTATTTTAATTTATCATTAGTATAATAACCATGAAACTAATTTATGTTATGTCGAAGAAACTGTCAAAATTTATGTATATTGCGACCATTTAGTGATGAGAAGTAGTCGGTTGGAGCTTAGTAACAAAACTAATTATTAACAAAAAATCTCATTTCAATCACTTTTTTAGTCGAGTAGATGTCATAAAAATAATATAAAGAGCGTAATATAAATTATTAGGGTATTGGATACTATCGTAGTGACGGTCAATAATGGTATTTGAAATAGATAAAATTGAGCTTTGATTAGACCGTGGGACTGTTTGTTATTTATGTTTAATCGTTACTCTTTTTGATTAAATGCACGGTCGTTGGATTTTGATTATGTAGCCACCATAAAAATACATTTTTAATAATCAAAACTTGAATAATAGTTTGAAGAAACTAGTACCAATAATGCGAATAAAAATAAATATAATTTAAGCATTCGAAACAAATATGGCGGATGATTTATGACGTTATTGACATTGGTTGCGCGGGCGCAGGCGGCCATCTTGCCGGCTAATTGCTAGTCTGTCATTAAATCAGTCACGCATCGACTTTAGACGGATGTTAGAATATTTGTTTTGTGGCGACATATATAAGCAAATTAACATTTTTTATTATTTTGTCTAAAAGAACATTTAAGTTGTCAAGCCAATCGATAGACGATGTTTGTATGTAAATAATGAGAAATGAAACGCCTCTTTGGTGGTTGCTAATGGGCTTGTAAAACCAATAAATCCTTAAATAAAAAATGTATCTGTAAATACACTTTCAAGTTATAACTAAAACTCGTCTTTTTATACAAATATCTAGTTCTATTAAGCTAGCTAATAATTTTCATGTCATAATCACCACATTTAGCGCGTGAGTTGGCGTTTGCTGTTATAAATTCTCCAAGAGAGTGCTGATCACCCAAGTGAATAGGCATTCACCTGGGTGATCCCTCAAAAGTTTTTACGACTTCCACGGGAAAGTAAAAGGTTACATATTGTATTGAGGGAATCCCAATCGAAGGACTGAGTGGGATTGGGCGAGATCGAAATAAAAAATTGACTCCTTTACTCTGAGTCAGACGTAATTCAGGCGTCAATGTTCGAGAAATGTATAGCATAACATCCCTATAGAAACATTGGTTTGATTTAGATTTTTTATCTTTATTTCGTAATCTGCTGGTATGATAAGAATTGCCTCCCCTAGCTTGAATGCAAGACTTTTCATATTATTTTCAGTAATAATTCAAAGTAGCTGAATAATCATATTCATCCTTTCGTGGACCACTGCTGTATGAAGTTCTCACTCATACGATAACACATAGTATTGTCTTTTTTTGATGGTCTATAATAATTATAAGCGGTTTAGCGTTCGCAGTGAAGTTACATCGATCCACTACAAACTGCTCATTGATCAGTTTTCAGACATTGCAAAATATTACTCGAGAAGATCTTCCTAACGCTACTCAGCCGGACTGGATTCGTTGCATGTTGCCTGTTGTGCTTGCTTATTATGAGTAAATATGGTGATAGATATATAGATTTCCGTGTGGTGACGGAGTAAGAGTACAAATCACCACTCCATATCTTGCCCGTGGATGTCGTATAAGGCGACTAAGGGATATAATATGCACATCTAAATATATCATCAGAGAAGGAAAACTCGAAACCCTATACCAACATGCCTGACCAGCATGGTATAGTAGATCAAATCCCCTCCCATTGTGGAGGAGGCCCGAGCCCAACAGTGGGACGTATGTGGGCTGCGATAATGATGATGATGGTGATAGATAACTTGAATGGAAAGAAATGGGAAATGAAATTCGTGTTGGTATAAGGTTTAATTCGAGTTTTCCTACTCTTGCATAGATATTATATGGATATTATATCCTCTAGTCGTCTTTTATGGCATTCACGGGTAAGATGAGGAGTGATAAATTGTATTCTTACGTCACCACACGGATAAACAAACGTCTTAGAAACATTAATTGAGATTTTCGTTAAGTATACATGTCTACCCATCAATAGGGATAGTGATTGTTAAAGGAAAACGTAATATAATAAGAGACCGACAGACAACGTGGTTGCAAGAAATGTAAGACTTAAAAGAATCTGCTCAGTATATAACGTTTTCTCTGTACAGTGATAGGTACAATTGGAAAGATACGATAAAAATATTGCTTGGTCCTTTTTTCACTCGTATGGTAATCTTAATATATATAAATTACGTGTCACGTTGTTTGACCGCGATGGACTCCTAAACTACTCAATCGATTTTAATCAAATTTGCACACCATGTGCAGTTTTATCTAACTTGAAAGATAGGATAGCTTACATCTTAATTTATAGTCGCAATATTAATTTATTGCAAATTATTTATCTATTATTTGACATTCACAATTATCTGTTAACTCCAAACGATTTTAACAGATGGCGATATCTGTTGAATGGATTGAGTAAGTAATTAATAGATGGCGCTGATATATCAAACCTACAAATGTGTCATATAAGGTACAATTCAATAACACAAATAGTTTAATAAAATGTAATATAACAAAAACCTTAGCCACAGCAATGCGTGGCCGGGTCTGCTAGTAGTTGATAAGACTTTTTGCGGATATTTATAATTCAATTTACTTATTACTCGCAAATGGCTGCGGTTACACCCGCGTAATGTCATCTCGTGAGAATAACGGGATGGAATAGCTTAAGTTACTCCTTATACAGTCAACTTCCTGGTAGCAACCGTTTTGAACATTACTCGTAACAAACAAACAAACAAAAATTATTATACTGGTTGCTGGCATAGGTATCATGTAAATAATCGTGTGAGCATGAACCTATTATTTTGACATTATAAACAGACAGTTCATTTTTATTTATATTTGTATAGGTTAAATAATTTTGATGACACTTTATGTAATGTAAAGCGAAGGAACTGCTGCAGTGCAGTGAGTATGACAAAAAAGTGCTAAACAAATGTTTTCGTTCTCCACCAAAACTCTCAAAAAATATCATAAATAGTGTAACAAAAAGCACTGCATTAGCGATGGTTTGACTTACTGACGTACAATGACTAAGTAAAGAAATTAAAGATGTAAAGAAATTGTTAATTTGAAAAGAAAATTGTAACTTGACACTGCCAACCATGGACTCATGTTAGTAGTTGATTGCCAACACAAAAAAATAAAGGAAACCTAATACAAAGTGTTACCACATCTTATTTTCGCTTTGGTATTATTAGAGCAACTGAGGGATCATCACTAGGGATATTGTAACGACAATCGCTATCGCCAAATAATATGTAAAACGTGGCACTTATGAGATTACATCTGGACAGGAGCAATTTGTACTAACGTTCCTTCGATAACCGAAACGATCAAACTCCATCTTATGGAAGCGACCGAGCTATATTTCTGACATTACACAGTTCCATGGACAGCAATTACCACATACGATGCAGTTCCATATGCTAAAGACATTTTTTGCATAAAATTTAGTATGCGTAGGTGGAACAAAGTATGGAATAGACTGTATCATGGAATAGTATCTGATATACCTACTTGCAAAATGGCGCGCATTTCGAAAGACCATCAGAACGGCCATTAAATTAGTACGAACACGTGAAGAGAGTCCTGCTGTTTATCACTAAAGTTCACAGTTACTATCAGCAATGAAAATATGAACTAAAAGATAATCAGTCACGATATTCTACTATCTATTCTGTCCCATTTCAGGATCTCATCGGATGCTTTGGAATGGTTTTCTTCTTATCTTCAGGGTCGTCAGCAGTCCATCCGTATCGAGGATACTCTGTCCGATTGGTGCGATTTGGGCTCTGGCGTCCCTCAAGGCGGTATACTTTCTCCTCTTCTCTTCTCTCTCTTTATTAATCTCATAACCTCTGAACTTCAATGTGCGTATCATTTGTATGCCGATGATCTACAACTGTACTCTCATGCCAGGCTGGATGATGTACAGTCAGCTATTGCAAATATCAACTCTGATCTAACTGCTATAAGCGTTTAGGCTGCAAGGTTTGGCTTGGCAGTGAATGCACATAAGTGTCAATGTATTGTACTCGGCAGTCCTCGGATAATCAGCAGATTTGATCCTCATGGTTTGCCATCCATTGTTAATAGAACAGTGATCCCTTATAGTCAACACGTCAAGAATCTCGGCCTATTTCTAGACTCCACGATGGAGTGCCAAACGCAGATCACTACCATATCGAATAATGTTACAGGATCACTTCGCTTGCTATATCGTTTAAATAACTTTCTTCCTATGAAGACCAAGACAGCGCTGGTTCACCTGGTTTGACTTTAATCCTTCCTATCATCGATTATGCTGATGTGTACTACCTCGACCTGAATGCAGATCGGCTCAATAAACTGGACCGACTTCTCAACAATTGCATTCGATTCGTTTTTAACCTGCGTAAATTCGACCATATATCCACATGTCGTTCTCAGCTTAATTGGCTACCAATCAGGCAAAGACGAAGCTTGCGAACTCTTTCTTTACTGTACTCTATTTTAAACTCCCCAAATGCTCCTCCCTACTTAAAACTTCACTTTCAATTCCTTTGCTCCACCCGTGACCGTAATCCTCGTTCCTCCAAAAATCTTCTTCTTCACTGTCCTCCTCACTCCTCTAATCTTGTACACTCTTTCTTTTATATCCAAGCTATTCTTCTCTGGAATGCGTTGCCGTTAGAAATCAAAATGGCCGCTAGTCGTAATAGTTTTAAGGCTATGGTGAAACGTCTATACCTGGATCTTCTGACGGAATCAACTCTTCAGTGATGAATTACCTCTACTGTTTACAAAATTTATATATATGTAATATGTGTATTTATGTATGTATATATATCTATATATATTGTTTATATGTATTAGGTATAAGTCTATATAAATTTGCTACATTTAGATAACCAAATTTCTGAATTCCTTGCTCACATTGCATTGCACCTGCCTAATTTATTTCTGCTCCACCCCAGGTTGACTGGTAGAAAATGCCTAAGGCATTAAGTCCGCCATGTACCTTTTTTTTGTGTGCAGAAGTTTTTTAAATAAATGAATAAATAATTCTGGATACTCATATATAAATTGGCTCTTTTCGTTCTCAAGCGTTAAATCTATCAGCACATTGTCGACAGTCAGCTATCTACAGTCATCAGTGCGTTCGTGGACAGTACCTACCACACTAAGCGGAAAATCGACGTCTGTGTAGTAGCAATTTGATGCTGCACTTCGTTCGATGAGCAAGAGTGTCGGAAACCCAACTTTCTGAGAGTGTTTGCGTGTGGTGGGTACTGGTGATGTCTTTAGTATTCCATCTATCAGCCTATAGACGTCTACTGCTGGACATTGGCGTCCCCACGAGAATGCCACTCGGAACGGACCTGCGCCACTTGCATCCTACGGTTTCCTGCGATTTTGAGAATGTCGTCAGTCCACCTAGTGCGGGGTCGTCGTGCGCTGCGCCGTCCGGTTCGTGGTCGCCACTCAAGAACCTTTCTTCCACAACGGTTGTCGGTTCGACGAGTGATGTGGCCTGCCCATTGCCCTATCTTTAGTATTACCAAACCTCATTGCACGCATTTACACTTCCTTTACTTTTTTCACGATAGGCAACGGTTTAACAAAGGTCAATGTGCTCTTTCCCCGTTTGCCACAACAATAAAAAAAAGAACTGACTGTACTGATAATGTTGGAATTAAGATGCTGATTTACTGTACCGAGTGGCCAGAGTTCGATTCCCACATAGGACAATACTTGAGTGCTATCTACAAATTTTTGTTCTAAATCTGGATGTATTTTGTGTTCATTAATTATGTTTAAGAAATTCTCCACAGTACAAGTGTTATTTTTTTAGTATATATATATATATATATATATATATATATATATATATATATATATATATGTGTATTTCTCCGTGCGGTGACGGAGTAAGAATACAATTCATCACTCCCTATCTTGCCCTTGAATGTTGTAAATGGTATAGTGAGGTCAATTTCCCTCCTATTGTGTAGGAGGCTAGCGCCTAACAGTAGAACGTAGGTATATGAGCTGAAATGATGATTTATGTGTATTAAATTGTTGTTTATAAAGAAATAGAAAAATTGTTGTTTATAAAGAAATAGAATAAGAAAGTAAAGAATAATCTTAAAGATATGGATAAAAAAGTAGATAGGAGGGAAGTGAAACTCTTTTTCTAACTTACTCCCGTTTATTAAAATAATAATAATCATTAAAGATATGGATAAAAAAGAGGATAGGAGCGAAGTAGAATTATTTTTTCTAATTAACCTAATCTAGTATATACATTTAATTTATTACCAATATCGAAATAAACCAAAATACTTGTCAGTATTTCAAGAATTCAAAACTTCGGTGTCATAAAGAACATTATTTAGGCATACACCTGGATACCGTTGAAAGAATACTATGGAGGATGCATAATAAGTAAAAAAATCTTTTAAAAATATAAATAAAATCATTTTTAATTTTAAATCTTTTATTCTAGTTTCCAAATGATATTCCTTTTTTATAAAAATTACTCTTGATAACAGTAGAAACACTCCCTCAATAGCCGTCATTTCTTACAAATTTTTTTAAAGACACGTAACTAAGGAACTGTTCCCTTGTGTCGCGGTATTAATTATCAGTTCTGGCTAGTATTATTTCAACCGTGGCAATAAGTGATAAATGTCGTCTTCTCTTTATCCCATATATTCTCTATTGCTCATCACGGACTTCCTGTAATTACGGAAATTAGTTTAGTACTCCACCTTTGCTGGCTGTCTATCTAGAATTAAGCTAAATTCTTCCACTCTTTGAGTTTCTTTTGCTTTTTGATTGCTATAAGTTTCATTTCTAAATTTCCTCCTCTTGCAGTCTAAATGTTATTTGCTTATATTTGGACTATATCTGGATTTTTATAAGAACCACAGACAAAGAAGAGGTTTAGTTTTAATACAAAACTACTCTAAGAAACTTCTCTAACTGTTATCAATACATGCTTCACGTAATTCATCCAATTTTCTTCGGATTTCGGCATTTTTCGCTCTTTAATATAAATATTATTTTTCATCATCATCATCATCATCGCAGCCCACATATGTCCCACTGTTGGGCTCGGGCCTCCTCCACAATGGGAGGGAATTTGACCTACTATACCATGCTGGTCAGACATGTTGGTATAGGGTTTCATTTCGAGTTTTCCTTCTCTTGCACAGATCTTATGTGCATATTATATCCCTTAGTCGTCTTGTACGACATCCACGGGCTCTTGCCCGTGGATGTCGTACGTTGGGAGTGGTGAATAGTATTCTTAGTCCGTCACCACACGGATAATATTATTTTTATTATAATTAAAATCTAAAAATGGTTATAAATACAAATAATATATCAAAAGTATCACAAACAAGTCAATGTTATAGAATATCTAGCAGCTGTCGCGTCATATGTTGTCGATAAATTTAAACATGTCACATAGGTACAAAATGGACGACTTCAAATTGTTTAAATATTAAAACTTATTGGGCTTCTCCTGTTATAAACTTACAACTAATTTTGTTATTAACTTTTAATTTTTATTTTTAGACGCTTTTGTAGTTTATCGTAATAATCTTGTTCTACTAATTACCTATTTGGCATCAATGATAATACATGCTTTACTTCCATCGAAGATATTGCAAAAGTTTTGGCAGTCTTTATATATACTTAATTGAACTGCCTCTAAACGTCTGGACCGATTTGAATGATTTTTTTTGTCTGTTCTGATGGATATGAGAATGGATTAAATTAATAATTAGAACCGGTATGTGACACTGCGATTGATTTTCATTTAGAATATTTTTTAAATTTGTACAGAGTAACGTCTGTTGGAGCTGCTAGTATTGTAAATAAAACAATTTTCCGGATTTTATTGCGTTAGTATTTAATATCTGATTGCCCGAAGTTTCGAACATTTATAGTGCCCATGGTCACGGGCGGATTATCACTTACCACCAGGTAGCACACCTATAGTATTTTTAAAGTTGGCTTCCCCCACTAAACAGAGCCCGTAAGATAGGTTAGGATACCTTCCCTTAACTGATTAGCTTCACGTCATTTTCTCTATTGTATTTCATTAGTTTTCGTGTTTGTTCTTAAACACTTCACCTTATTAAGGATTCGTAGTCGGTTCGACTACGTACTCGTAGGTCCAGTTATATATATAACAATACATCAATAGCCGTATACATTAAATCTTGATACTTACAAACATTAGTCTGTTTGTAAAAAAAATCTTGATCTAATTCAACATAATTGTTTGTTTAGTCTACGAATGCAAATGGCGAATTTGTTTTATATTATGTAATTTGTCTTGTTGATCGATTGTATTGTGAAATAGTTTGTGGCGATTCATATATTTGAAACTAATTGTAAGTTAATTTTAATGTGTTTCACTAGCTACAGAGGAAACTATCTTGATCACTAAAACTCGCGAAATTATGTCTAACGGGTTTCAGCTTTTTTATTGCCTATGTACCTGTGGTCTGTTGTTTTGAGACAAAATTTTGGCAATCATAAATACATAATATAAGGCATTTTTCTTTCCGTGTGGTGACGGATTAGGAATACAATTCACCACTCCCTATCTTACCCGTGGATCTCGTAAAAGACGACTAAGAGATATAATATGCACATTAGATCTGTGCAAGAGAAGGCAAACTCGAAATGAAACCCTATACCAACATGTCTAACCAGCAAGGAATAGTAGGTTAAATTCCCTTCTATTGTAGAGGAGGCCCGAGCCCAACAGTGGGACGTATGTGGGCCGCGATGATGATGATAATGCATATATGGTGCAGTTATTAATATTACTTACATAACACGCTAAATACCGCCGTTTCGAATCACACGCAGGATTTGTCTACAAATTGTTATTCAGAGTCTGAATGTGATCTAACGGACTATTTAACTAATGAGTTATATAGTCCGTTAGCGTTACTATACAATGTATTTAAAGAACCATGCAACACAAGGATTATTCTTTCTTTCCTAATCTATACCAATAAATAAAATTGGAGTGTCTATTTGTAATGTCAAAATAATAGACTTTTTTCATGCTCACACGGTTATTTGTACGACACCTACCTATGCCTAAAATACAGATTAAAAATTTTTTGTCTGTCTGTCTGTTTGTTCCGGGTAATCTTCAAAATGGTTGGACCGATTTCAAAAATTCTTTCACCAATGGAAAGCTATAATATCAGGGCGTAAACTAGGCTATATTTTATCCCGGTATTCCCACGGGAACGGAAACTACGCGGGTAAAACCACTAAAACCAAAGCGAAGCGAGGGTGGGTTGCTAGTTCTTATCTATAAATTTCTCGAATATTTATTAATTTAAGATGTTTAATTATATTGCAAGTACACAGATGCCATAGTGGTTAATATACCGATCCACCATGCCTGTGTCGCGGGTTCGAATCCTACGCAGGACAACACTTTGTGCAATACAGAAACTGTTGTTCTGAGTCTGGATCTAATTTGTGTTTGTTAAATTTAATATAAGTATATGTTATGTCCCCCGCACAATACAAGAATTACTTAAAGCAGCGTGTTATCTTAAAAAAATGTAATTTTCTTACCATATCAAATTGATATGATATGAGTCAAGAAAATAAAAATAAATTATTAATTTTGTCAAATATTGGTATAAAATATTTGACCGTCAAGGGTCATGCAAATAGTGATAATGTCCTTAGAACAAATACAATAGATGGATATATTTAACCAAATGAAGGAATCAATTTACCTCTTAGATGATTTTAGTTATACAAAAAGCCATGCAATAAAGTCATACCTAAGGTCCTGACCTTAGTTATGACTACTACTATAAATAGTATATCACACCTTCTTACTTTTCCTTGAAGGTCTTAAAGCTGCCTAAGGAATTAAAAGAATGAGCAGCAACCATTTCTTGAGAGAACCCCATAACACTTATTTCTGTTACTAACCTGTCTTCCAATATTTCCTATATTCCTTTTAGAGATATCAAATTGATAAGGGACTACATTTATGGCTAAGTACCTTCTTCTTTTCTTAGCAGGAAAGACCGACCATATACGTCCCACTGTTAGGCTCAATCCTCTTCCACAAGGAAAGGCACATTGGCCTACTATACCACGCTGGTCAGAACGGTGGGTATACGGTTTTATGTAGTTTTTCTTTTCTTGAAACGCTGTTTTCTACTTACCATGTGCCTTATTCGTCTTTACGACACCCACGGGTAAGGGAGGGGGTGAATTGTATTCTTAATCTGTCACCACACGGAAAATTATTGCAAAGAATATTACATACTAGCAACCCGCCCTCGCTTCGCTTCGGTTATAGGTTATAGTCGTTTTACCCGCGTAGTTCCCGTTCCCGTGGGAATACTGGGATAAAATATAGCCCAGCCTAGTTTACGCCCTGATATTATAGCTTTCCATTGGTGAAAGAATTTTTGAAATCGGTCCAGCCGTTTTGAAGATTACCCGGAACAGACAGACAGACAGACAAAAAATTTTTAATTGCTATTTTAGGCATAGGTGTCTTGCAAATAACCGTGTGAGCATGAAAAAAGCCTATTATTTTGACATTACAAACAGACACTGCAATTTGATATTTACAATAGTTACCTTTATATAGGTACTTATTTTTTGTGTGTGTTCAAGGGGATTCGAGAATGGTTTAGATTCACAATTAGACCCGGTACGTGGCGCTGCTATCGATTTTAAGGAGAACTCAATTTATTCTATTTGAACAGAACAACGTCTATTGAGTCAGCTAGTACCTATGATATAAAATTGTTACGTGTGATGAGGGAATAAGAATACAATTCACCACTCCCTGTCTTGCCCGTGGATGTCGTAAAAGACCACTAAGGGATATAAACGCGTATGACATCTATGCAAGAGCAAGACAATTCGAAACCCTATACCAACCTGCCTATGACACTATGACCAGCGTGGTAAAGTAAGGTCAATTTCCCTCCTATTGTGGAGGAGGCTCGGGCCGAACAGTGGGATGTATAGGTACCTATGTACTGAAATGATTTAAAATTAACATCATCATCATCATTTCAGCCCATATAAGTCCCACTGTTGGGCTCGGGCCTCCTCCATAATGGAAGGGTAATTGACCTACTATACCACGCTGGTCAGACGTATTGGTATAGGGTTTTATTTCGAGTTTTCCTTCTCTCGCATAGATGTTATACGCGTTTTATATCCCTTAGTCGTCTCGTACGATTACCCACGGGTAAGATAGGGGGTGGTGAATTGTATTCTTACTCCGTCACCACACGGATGTAAAATTAACATTTACGAATTTTATGACATTGCCTTTAATTGTTACTATTACCTATACCGGTGTTTTTTTTTTTGACATTTATGACAAATAAGTTTGTTCTATCGGTGATTGCTGCTGTTGTATCCAAGGTGTGCGAATATTCATATAAGCCTTACTAAAAAATATGGCTGGACAGGATTTCATAGGCGGCTACCGATCCCTACTAGAGTAGCTGTCATTTTCATCAACCGCCTTGAAAGGAAATATCCCTAGCGTTATTATATACCTCATAATCATCTACAACAAACGTATAATATAAAAAATAACAAAAAATAAAAGAATGTAAATCAACAAAATGGTGTTGCCCCTTACAGTTAAAATTCGCAGTAGGCAAATATCTTTTTCAAAAACGTCTTTATGTACAATTAAAAACACAATGTTTATAATGTGCCGTCCCTCTCTAGCGCCCCGCCCCGTCCCCCGGGCGGTGGGCATCCCCTCCGCGCCCCTCTAACATCATAGACGCGATGCAGACGCTTGGGGCGAGCGCCACTACAATATCTAAAATGACAACTGTGTGCATTTATAAAAATAAAGATGGCTGACTAAACATGTAAAAATATTAAGCATTTTTCTGCATATGTTATTTAATAACCTATAATTGTGATAGAAAATATAACTTTAAATATAAAACTACATAAAATTTGTCTTAATTTGCAATTCAAGAAAAAAGAATAGAGTTTGTCAGTATTTTTTTTTGTTGAGCTGAAAACATTTACTAAAAAAAAATTCATTAATACATAGGTTTGGTGAATATATATAAACTATATATCTATTATATGAAATGTTTTTAATTTTAGGAAGTAGTAATTATTATTTTCCGTGTGGCGGAGTAAGAATACAATTCACCACTCCCTATCTTGTCCCTGAATGTCATAAAAGACGACTAAGGGATATAATATGCACATACGATCTGTACAAGAGAAGGAAAACTCGAAATGAAACCCTATACCAACATGTCTGACCAACATGTCTGACCAGCATGATATAATAAGTCAAATTTCCTCCCATTGTGAAGTAAGCCCGAGCCCAACAGTGGGACGTAAGTGGGCTGCGATAATGATGATAAGAAATTATAGGTAATTACAACGGATTCCTTAATTTAGTTTTATGATTGAGAATCAAGCAGGTAACACTAACTAATTTCTAGCTTTTTATTATATCTAGTTTTAACTTTAAAGAAATCTGTTTTACTAAACCTAACTACAATTTACATTATTAATTATGCTCATTAAATTAATTCAGATTTATTTCAATATATGTAAATCTATAATAAATTTGAAAATTAATCATATATTGATACGAAAGTATCAAAAGGACATTGCCATATTAAAATGAGTATTGTTGAATAGTTCTAAACAGTTATATTGATACGGTTATGTTTATATGAGGAGGTAACACCTAATACAGTACCGTCGCGGCTCGTCGCCGCATACTCACTGAATTTATCGGCCTTCACAAAGTTTTCAGAGCCCATTGCGTACTTCAAAACTTAATAACACTACTGTTAACTATTTTCTTTAAGATATTATACTAAATTCCACACAATTAATTCAAAGAATAGGCTTATAAATACAAGTGAAAAGTTACAAAGCGATAAAAATATTTAAAGTATGAAACTGTTTAGTTATGAACAGTTTATTTGACAGGTACACTCAAAGTATGCTCACCTTCGTTTTTCCAATGAATATTCTTATTTGATAGACAATGAGAACACGCATCCAACTGTCGCTTAGAGAGCAGCTAAGTAAGCAATGCCACTCGAGTGCCTCTCATACAACCATTGTTTTCTCAACTTATATTTACTTTTCGGTATACGTGAAACGAATTCCTCAGCACATCAAACACCATGCAAGTATGTCGTTGAACCTATACCCAATCCATCAATAGGTAAACTTAAACAAATCAACCGTATTTGTACAGATGTGGCCCGCGACGGTGTCTTCTATGTGTAAATACGAATTTAATATGTTTAGAGGATATCACAGTGTACGTGTTCACTTCACATTTAAAGCACTATGTGGACCGGTCACAAATATTTGTCACAGCACGTGATAATGTTTGTCGCGGCGTGTTTACGCGGTACGCGAATGGATGGCGAGCGCGGGTCGCGGGTGCGATAACGACGCGAGCCGCGGCCGGAGTGACGCGCGGTGAGACCGACTGCGACTACAGCGCCGCGCGGAACTAATACGAACTAAACACTCAATCAAACGTATCATAACATGCAACTCATTCGCATTGCAACTGTTATATTTAATTGCATATTTATTTAATTAAATTTTATCATTAAATTACTAAGTATTTGTGGTTTAACAAAGTTTTATACTCTTTAAATATATTAAAGATATCAATATATATTTTTATGTAATAACTAATTTCATTTTTTTTTCGTATTTATTCGAATTCGAACATGTTCATAATTAATTTATCTGTTATTTTATAAGTATATAATATAATTAAATTAAAACTATTTTCGGTGAAATAATAAAATGCCTAATACAGATCTAAGATATCAATAAGTAGATGACATATCTATATATTTACTAATTTTATAATTTTTCTTATGTATTTGGATTCTAACATCATCATAATTAATTTATCTGTTATTTATTATATAATATAGTTAATTAATTTACTTTTTTAATTACAATAATTAAATGCCTAATAAATATCACAATATTTATAAAAAAAGCCAAAGTCAAAATAAATAAAAAAACGTTAAAAATTGCAATTGCAAATGTAAAACGTATGTCAAAACATTAAAGTGTTGTGTGTATGACGTGACCTTGCCGGGTGCAGGCGGGCGGCGTGCACTGTTGCCGTCTCGCTCGCACGCGGGCGGCGACTAGGCCCCGCCCCCCGCCCACCGCACCGCACCGCCTTTTTACCTTTGTACCCGCACTAACTCACTTTCGTTACGATTGTACCTACGATACTTATATTCTTTATTAAAAAACATACATATTAAAATATTAATATTTTTATAGATAATCTTGAATATTAGTTTTAATTGAAGATTAAAATAGATACCTTTTCCGTGTTGGCACGGAATAAGAATACAATTCACCATTCCTTTTCTTATTCATGGGTGTCGTAAAAGACGACTAAGGGATTGTAATACGCATATAACATCTATGCAAAAGATATAATAATAATAATAATAATAATAGCCTTTATTCGCTGACCAAGTGTCAATACATATTTAACTTAAATACTATTTACATACTAACTAATATTTTATGATATGGTTAAACTAAAAATACTACTACGTTCATATTCAATGTATGCAGCAACCCGCTTATTGGTTAAGTTGTCCTTCGACATAGGCCTCCCTAGTTTCTCCTCTAGTCATCCTGCGATCATTTTAATGGTCTTCCTTTTTTTCTCTTCCCATTTCTAAGATACCATTCTATTACGTCTTTCGTCCATTTTTCTTTATTTGTTCTCATGATGTGTCCAGTCCAGCTCCATTTGCGACCTGATATGCAAGAGAAGGTAAACGAAAATAAAACCCTGTAAGTATCAACTCTAACCAGGGTAACATAGTTGATCAATTTCCTTCCTATTGTAGAGAGACTTGAGCCCAGCAGTGGGATATTTATAAGCTGTAATGACGATGAGATACCTAACAATCCATCCATCCATCCATCAGGCTACAGACGTCCACTGCCGTACATAGGTCTCCCCACGAGAATGCCATTCGGAACGGTCCTGCGTCACTTGCATCCAATGGTTCCCTGCTACTTTTCAGATGTCTCCTGTCCTAATATGGGGGGGTCATCCTACGCTGCGCCGTCCGATTCGTAGTCGCCACTCGAAAACCTTTTTTCTCCAACGGTTGTCGGTTCGACGAGCGATGTGGTCTGCCTATTGCCATTTCAACGTGCTAATTTTGCGAGCTATGTCGTTTACACCCGTTCTTCTACGGATTTCCGTGTTCCGGATTTTATCACATACTTACCTAGAGACAAATACCGAGCACTCCATAGCACGTTAAGCGACTTTGAGCTTTTTTATGAAGCCCACATTTAAAGACCACGTCCCGGTGTCGTAAGTCTTCGCTGGTAACACACACTGGTTATAAGCCTTTGTTTTCAAACACTGCGGAATATTGGACGAGTATAGCTTATGTTACTCTCTGATATTATAGCTTTCGATATTTAGCTTATATTAGCTTTCTATTGCTAAAAATTTTTTTGAAATCGGTTCCGTGGTTTAAGCGAGAGTGATTTGAGAGTGTAACAAACAAATAAATAAACAAACTACCTTTTTTTATTGCCAACGGTGACAAACGAGCAAGCAGCACACCTGATGGTAAGTGATTCTGCCGCACATGGACCTTTGCAATACCAGGGGCACAGTGAGACCGCTGCCTACCGCAAAGAAAATACTCTTCTTAAACCTCGTTTAAAGAAGGACATGTCATAGCGCTCGGGAAACACAGCAGCAGGTAGTTCATTCCAGAGCTTGCACGTACGTGGGAGAAATGATCGCTGGAAACGTACAGTTGAAGACCATAACGTTTCCAGGTGAAATGGATGAACCCTGCTACGATGTCGAGTGGTAAATTGGTAGAATGGTGACGGTGGTACCAAGTCAAACAGTTCCTCAGAGCACTCCCAGTGAAAGAGTCGGTAGAGTAGGTACACAGAGTGACCCAAAGTCTCTCCGCCGCTCCAGCGACTCCAATCTGTCTGTATTTCCGCATTTATAATATTAGTAAGGATGATGATGATGTTATAGCTTTCCATTAGTGAAAGACAAACAAACTGGTACCCAATATATAAAGAAAGGAGAAGAGGTAGACCTTTTAAAAGATGGAGCGATGACATCGTAGATGTTGCTGGACCACTTTGGCAAAGAATGATACAAGAGAGAGAAAGCTGGCATAATTTGGAGGAGGCCTTCACCGCAAAAGGCGGCTCTTACATCTAATAAATTTAAAAGAAAAATTTCTAACAATCTAATCTTAAACAATATACTAACAAAAATCATAAACATTAAGTTACTTTTTTTAGTTATACTATTTTGTAAGAGCTAAATAAAGCTTATTATTATGTATTAGTGAAAGAATTTTTGAAATCGATTCGATGGTTTAAGCGTGAAAGCGTAACAAACAAGCAAACTTACTTGCGCATTCATACTCTAATATTAGTAAGGATGGTAGTTACATCTCAGCCAACACATAAGTAACACTGCTTTACACCTTTACGGAGAAAGGTCAGTATCTAACAAAAAGCTGATGGAAAAGTCAATTCTTCGAAAGTCAATACTTAAACAAGAATTTACTAAAACGTGTTACATTTAAACATCTATTAAAAAAATACTTAACAGTATTGCCAATAATAAATATGAAATAAAAAAGCATATAATCAAGCTCATTTTGTAATTTGAAGAGTTCATTTCATCGGAATCTTCGAATCTGGTAATGGAATCGCTAAAAACTTACTAAAATAACCGCATTTTTACACAATAAACGTTCTTAAACGCAAATAAAATTATATCGACGGCGAAAAAAAAAAACGCATTTTACGATTGTGCTCGTAAAATGACGCGTGTCTCCGTACTTATTATTGATATTACATTGTAACAGCGATTATAGTCCTTATTGCTACGGAATAAGTATGTGTATCATATAAAAAAATAGTTGTAAATGTAATTTTTATGATGTAGGTATGAATAGATTGACCACACTTCTCATATTTTACAGGATGTCTCGTTCTCTATACATCATCATCATTTCAGCCCATACACGTCCCACTGTTGGGCTAGGACCTCCTCCAGTATGGGAGGGAAATTGACCTACTATACCACACTGGTCTGACGGATTGGTATAGGGTTTTGTTTCAAGGTTTCCTTCTCTTACAAAGATATTATATGCACATTATTCCTTTAATCGTTTTTTACGACATACGCGGACAAAAGGAGTAAAAATACATTCTTACTCTGTCACCACATGGATAATTTTTTATACAAAAAAAAGTTTTCTAAACAAAAAATTGAATTTAAGTATCTGTTTGTAGTGTTAAACTCACAGAAATATTGGTATTAATATTTCTGTGGTTAAAATAGTGAGCTTTTCTCATATTAACACATACCTATGTGTATTAATAAAATAGTTTTAAGGCGTTACCTACCAAAAATTTTATGTCTATCTGTTTATTCGGGGTAATCTTCAAAATAGCTGAATGGATTTTTTTACAATATTTTAGTACCTACAGCTGGCTATGTAAGCTACAGCTACCTATAGGTAGCTGTCTATGTAAGAAGTAACTTAGGTTAATCTGCTTTTAGAAAAATCCTATGAAATTTTACCCGGTCCGATACTCGAATCCGAGACCTTGAAAATCTTAGAAGATATTAGAGATTCGAGGGCGGGCCGCTAGTTGTAAAAATGATCATGTCTCATTCTCATCATCCTCTTCACAGTTAGCTACCGTGTCTAAATCTATGTTGGAGAGAGTACGAGGAATCTGTGGGTGGATAATTGCTGCATTTCAAGCAGATTCTACCTGCTAATAAGCTGCAAGTGCCTCACCCTCGTCGCAGCGACCTAATGAAATCAGCCATGGTTCAGTGTCTCCCTGAAGTACTACCTTATATGAAAGAAGTCACTATCAAGATTGGCTACGTCCTAAAACGGCTTATATACAAACTTATTTTAAGCCACTGAAAAGGATCAGTTAATACTTACCATCTGTCAAGTGCCAGATTCCTCTACAGGATGCAAGAGTTTATGAACTTGACTGTAGTTTCTCTTACATTGGATTAATAAAGAGATCCATAAGAACTTGGATCAAAGTACACATAGCTGATGTGAAGCACCGCCCTTACACTAGGTCTGCAATCTATAAATACAGTCAAGACTACGCCCGCCATGTCATCAGGTTTGATAAACCACAAGTCATTGCAAAAGAACCTGTTGTAAATCCTACTAATATTATAAACGCGAAAGTTTGTGAATATGTGAGGATGTGAAGATGTGAAGATGTTTGTTGCTCTTTCACGCAAAAACTGCTAAATGGCTTTTGATGAAACTTCACAATAATATAGCTTATATATCAGAATAACATATAGGCTCAAATTTATCCCGATATTCCCACGGGAAGGGGAACTGCGGGTGAAACCGCAGGGCGCTGCTAGTCCTGTTATAAAAATAATAAAAAATAAAACTAATACGACCACTACAAGATTGCAAGACACAGTGAGCACTTATTGTATATAGTTGATCTTGTATTAACAAGATTATTGTTTATTATAAAAGATTACTTTATAAAGCAAAAAACTTTTAGTAAGATTAGGTAAGCCGTTAAAAAGTCAATAATAATTTAGCATCATGCCCTATGAGTATTCGTGCCGGATCTTTCTCAGTGTTGTCGCTGCGTTCCGATCCAGCGGTAGTATGTTAGATTTGATAGGTTTCAATTAATAAATTGACATAAGAATTACAACAAATTTATTGTTTAATAATTACTAATCAAAATCAATATATTTTTTTCAAACAGAATCATTTTCTTCTTGTACTCGCAATAAATATAGAGGTTTGCCTGCCATTTCTAACATGGATTTTACTTACATAATAACCTTTAGTTATCATTTGCGATAGCCACGAGTTGAATTATATTCTTACTCTTTCACCTCACGAATAATAAAATGTTCACATCATCATTATCATCGCAGCCCACATAAGTCCCACTGTTGGGCTCGGGTCTCCTCCACAATGGGAAGGAATTTGACCTACTATACCATGCTGGTCAGACATGTTGGTATAGAGTTTCATTTCGAGTTTTACTTCTCCTGCGCAGGTCTTATATGCATATTATATCCCTTAGTCGTCTTTTACGACGTCCACGGGCAAGATAGGGAGTGGTGAATTGTATTCTTACTCCTTCGCCTCACGAGTAATAAAATGTTCATCTTAAATATTCATCATTCATCATCATTTCAGCCTATCGCCGTCCACTGCTGGTAGGCCTCCCTCATGTTACGCCACAGACTGCGGTCCTGTACCGCCTGCATCCAACGACGCCCAGCAACCTTCACCAGGTCGTCGGTCCACCTAGCGGGGGGGGCGTTCTACACTACGTCGTCCGATACGTGGTCGCCACTCGAGAACCTTTCTTCCCCAGCGGTCGTCGGTTTGTCGAGCGATGTGTCCTGCCCATTGCCACTTCAGCTTGCTAATTCTTCGTGCTATGTTGGTTACACATGTAACCTTAAATATTAATTTATGAATATTAAAAGTCCCATTAAATAGTTCAATAGACGTGGTAACACTATATACGAACTTTGAGACTTGAAAATTGTATGTGCTAACTTTTTTATGAACCAATGTTTGATGCTATGTTAATGTACATATTTTTGTTGAGCTAATGGGATATGATGGCTATTTGATGTTAAAACAAAAGTCATTATGATGTTGAAATATTGTCATCAATGGTTTAGTGGTTGCAATGGCTCGATTCAGTATAAATATAAACCCAAGCGATCCTTTTTTTTCCAACGGTAATCGCGCAAGAATAAATCATTAAATATGCCTCGTAATACAAATTAAAGGACGTAAATGAAAGTATTTAAAACAAACATTCATGACCATCATGTCAGGTCATATAGGTCCCACTGTTGGGCTTATCATTCATCATCATTTCGGCTCATATACGTCCCACTACTGGACTCGTGCCTCCTCAGCAATAGAAGGGATATTGACCTACTATACCACGCTGGTCAGACGGGTTGGTATAGGGTTTTATTTCGAGTCTTCCTTCTCTCGCATAGATGGTATGCGTTTTATATCCCTTAGTCGTCTCGTACGATCACCCACAGGTAAGGTAGGGGGTGGAGAATTGTATTGTTGCTCCGTCACCACACGGAATAATTGAATTGATGAAAATGAATTAATGCTTCAACAAAATTACATATCGTACCCATAATCTTGCATTTGGGCATTTATTGTTGCACAATTGCAAGAGCAAGACCTCCTAATGATTTCTGATGTTTACGCGAGTATTACACATTTTAAATAAAACTACATTTTTTTTTTTGGGGGGTGGATTGCGGTCGGCGCGCTCCTCGCACCATTCCGTCCGGGGCGACAGAGGGGCGTAAGCACGCAACTCCCACAACCCACCCACCTGCACGTCGCCTTCGTCGTTGGGCCGACCACCGGAGCAGGGTTACTTGACATCAGTGGTCGACCCGACAGAATACCCCCCCTTGGGGGTAACCTCCCATTGACCGACGTCCTCCCCTCGAGGAGGACGTCGGTCTTCCCTCACGCGGTCGGCCTCTCGGCGGATGACGGACTAATTCCCCGGTCACGTCACCCGCGGCCTCGGCTAGGGAAATAAAACTACTTTACTGATTTTATCGCGTTTGTAATTCTTAGTGTGGACGTGTTCCGATCCGGTGGTAGTATAGTAGAATTGGTAGTTTTAAAATATAGTTTTGTTAAATAATTACTACAATATAATTTTTTCATATAGAATCATTTTCTTCTTAAACTAGTAATAAATAAAATATGGCATCTAAATATAGATCAATTATTTAATAACTAATTTTCTGTATCGGGTAGATAATTTTTTTTTTTTTTTTTTTATTAAGTTGTACAATGACATAGTACTTATTGTGGAATACTGGTGCCCAAACTAGGAAAAACCTGTATTTCAGGCCACCAGGCGCTTCCGTAGAAACACTGGGCCACTATTTAGTTCCGCATAACATATAGGTTATAATAGGTACAACTACAGAGTTTGATTGTTGGTATCGTCAGGGTTAGTAATGAGTATGTGTTTGTGTTTGCTTGGGTTTGTGTAATATATAGGTGTTATGGAGGTGTGTGGTGGTGTGGATGTGAGGTGTGTGTGTGTGTGGGTGGACGTACGATTACATGTCGCTTAATGGCGTGTATGTGAATGTCCTTTGTAATATGCCAGCTGTGAGTGATGTATCTGTGTATTTTTAATTTTACGTTATACGGGCACGATTAGGAGACTTTCAGTTTTTAAGTTATAAAGCAGTTATAAAGTTTCTCTAATAAAGATGACTTGTTGGACGTGAGACACCTTAGTCCGCCCGTGACGAAGAACGCTGTAAAGTGATCGAACGCTGTAAAACACTGTAAAACGTCGGACAGTCAAAAATCAAATACAAACGCGATAAAGTAGTTTTATTTAAAATGAGCAAGACCTCCTATTTAGATAGCACCATTTTCAACATAGGTCCATTTATCCATTAGATAGGTATGTAGACCTTCCTAACGTCACCATTACTGTGTTCTCATCACAATGACCTGTGGTCGACTCAATGTCATGTTTTTTTTTTTTTTTTTTCATTGTGTGTACAGCTGTTGGCCGCAGATGGCCTTGACAGCTTGACGCGGACTATGGGTGAGCGCTGAGGGCTCTCAACCCGGAGAAAAGTATGCTAAGCGACATCGCCCAAGGGCTCCCCCTGTGGGGAACGGACCTCGGCTTGGGGCGTCGCTTGAGGCAAAGTGGGCGTGCCCACGTTTTTAGTAGTGACTTTTGCGCGGCGCGGTTTCGCACCTCGACGGCGAGGGCGGAACCGCGGATATTTATTTGTTAAGGCCTCGCGGGCCGTGTAGGCTCTTTGTTGAGCGAGTGTGATATTGTCGTCCTCTTCGTCGAGGACGTGACGAGGACGTCGGATGGATCAATGTCATATACTTCTTTCTTAGTACTTATTGCCAAAGTTACTGACAATGCTTTTTTGACCTACCACCCGCCTGACATCAACCCTCATTAGAAATGTACTTAATTGTTGATTTGTTCTAATAATAATAGTTTTATTCTGATATTGTCATATTAATAAATTTAGATCAAAAGCTAGATTGCCATGACACGGCCTATTTGCCTTTTGGCAAAGCACTAGTTACTCTACCTATCTTAAAATACACCTTTTCAAGACCTTTAAGACAACACTCTGCACTAGATAACTGATCCTTATATTGCAAAAGAGTTTACAAACTAATTATTCGATGCAAATTGAATACAGATTCAGAGCGACAGTTTGTCGATAGCACAAAATATTATCCTGCTTAAGAATCAAACTGGTGACAATTGGCACGGTTTTCATCATAAAGTTGACTCTACAAGCGACTTGTATTTTAAGTGACTCCAAAAATAGGAGTAGATTCTCAATTCGCCTTTTTTATTTGAAATTCTGTAAAAGTGTCGCATTTAAAATCGATTAAACATTTTATCTAACAAGTAGTTTTAAGTTATCCTTTATTATGCGAATTTATATTATCTTTATATGTTAGGAGACACTGTTGACAATCGTCTGTTTACAGCCGCGAGCTGGTTCGTCCGGTGTAGTACCACATTAAGCAGAAAATCAACGTCTGAGTAGTAGCAATTTGTTGCTGCGCTACGTTCGGCGAGCGAGAAAAACGAAAGCCCAACTTTCTGATGGTGTTTGCGTGTGGTAGGTTTTCGCATGGCGTCAAAGGCATCACGCCTTTAGTATCACCGAACTTCACTTTCCCTTAACATACTTTACGGTAGACAGCGGCTGAGCAAAGGTCTATGAGTGGAAGTATTACTTCCCTTCATGTATACCTGCTTGGCTACCATCAGCAATAAAGTTTACTACATTATTCCATCCATCCATCAGCCTACAGACGTCTACTGCTGGACATAGGCCTCCCCACGAGAATGCCACTCGGAATGGTCCTGCACCGTTTGCATCCAACGGTTCCCTGTGACTTTGAGAATGTCGTCAGTCCACCTAGTGGGGGGTCGTCCTACACTGCGCCGTCCGATTCGTGGTCGTCACTCAAGAACCTTTCTTCCCCAACGGTTGTCAGTTCGACGAGCGAGAGATCATTGCCATTTCAACGTGCTAATTTTGCGGGCTACATTTTGAATGAGCTTTTAAAATTATACTTCTTTATGGCGCATTAGGGAAGAATGATGAGAGTAAATTTTCACGATACGCGCGCACACCGGACAAATGTCAACTATATAATGCGTTATAATAAAACTGAACAATGTATTAAATACCTTAATTTCTATTTGTTAGTGTCGTTTTTTCTACAACTGTATGATAACGCGAGCAATAACATTGTTTTAAAGATTTTTATCTTGTTACGCCAGAAGTATGAATTCTTAAGTGCATACATAAAAGTATACACACTTTTTAGGGTTCTGTACCCATAAAGTAAAAACGGGACCCTATTACTAAGACTTCGCTGTTTGCCCGTCCGTCTGTCTATCACTAAGCTGTATCTCAGGAACCGCGATAGCTAGACAGTTGAAATTTTTGCATATTATGTATTTCTGTTGCCGCTTTAATAAAAAATACTAAAAACAAAATAAAATTAATATTTAAGGGCTCCCATACAACAAACCCGATTATTTTGCCCTTTTTTATAGATAATGGTACGGAACCCTTCGTGGTAGGTACGGAAGCCTCGCTGTGTGGTAGCGGCTTCGAATACTACCAACCCTTGCTTTGCTCGTGGGTGTCGTAAAAGACGACTAAGAGCCCTAGATTGACCCGGACCAACTCCATCTGGTACCATTTGGGTCAACGATTACATTCCCAAGGAGGGTTGACGTCAGGCAGGCGGCCGGTCATAAAAGTCATTGCCGAAACTTTTTGCAATATGTCAAAACAAATGACATATTGCGTCGACCCCAAGTAATTGGGATAAGAGCAAGATGATGATGATGATGATGGTACGGAACCCTTCGTGTGTGACTCCGACTCGCACTTAGCCGGTTTTTTGTACCGTTAAAAGTTGTTAAAATATGTAGGTACTTATTGGAAGCTTACTAATAAATAGGTACAAAACAAAACGCGTTAAGTTCATCAACCGTGTGAATGTCGATCAAGTCTTGATCACCTGCAACCATCAACAAACAACACAAACAGTTTATTTTTACGATAAGATAACATTTTTAATACTTATCGCACTAATAAAATTTATAATCGTAATATTTTATAATGTTCTACTCAAAGGGCGTACAGTTCGATATTAACATTTATTGAGAATTCATTTGCATTTAAGAAAGACTACCACATTTATGTAGAACTAAAAAAGTGGTTTGGGGACGGAGTAAGAATACAATTTTCCACTTTCTACCTTGCCCCTGGATGTCTTAAAAAACGACTAAGGGATATAATACGCATATAACAGCTATGCAAGAGAAGGAGAACTTGAAACAAACCCCTATACCAACCTGTGTGACCAGCATGATATAGTAAGGTCAATTTCCCTCCTATTACGGAGGAGGCTCGAGCCCAACATTGAGACGTGTATGAGATGAAATAATGAAGATGATGATGATGATGATGAAAAAAGTGGCATTCTCCGTGTGGTGACGGAGTAAAAACTCACCATCCCCTATCTTGCTTGTGAAGTTAAGAATATAGCATAAAAATAAATATAATAGTTCAAAAAAACTAAAAAAATACGCTTAAATCGCTAATCCTGATTATCCTAGTAAGGATAACCGGTCAAACTGTTTAAAATATTGAATTGTCATCGGTCCTTAATAAATATGCCAAATTTCGAGTTAAACCGACGTTTTGAAGGGGGTCAAAATCATGTTCAAAGATTCCGTTACATACCAACATACTAACATAGATACGTCTGAAGCTAATAAAAGCGTATTAATAACATCTATACAAGGTAGGAAACGCTCAAATTAAAATTGTATAGTTACCAACACGTGTCATTAGTCAATTTCCCATGTGTCCAATGTCCAGCAGTCGGACGATTTTTTTGTTGAATTCAAATTGAAATTGCAATTAAAATCATTTATTATGCTTTAACCCCGAGAGGGCACTCACATATTGTCAAGTTTACAAAATTAAATTAGCCAAAAAAAAATAAACTACCACCGGATCGGAACGCGACCGCTACTGAGAAGAGCCGGCAAGAAACTCAGCGGGCTTGTCTATTATTTTAATTTTTTTTCTTCTTACTAGATATAAAATTGTGTATATGTTTGTAAGAACTAGCTCCAGTGGGATGTCTTTTGAACCATTTCCAATTCAAACGATTATACCTGGACCAGATCCCACAAGCGGCACCCGATCACGAGTTAACTACTAGAGCAGCCATCACTCCCCTCAACCACTATGTAGGGAAGGGAGAGACCCGCTCTACCCAGCTACCACAAGTAGATCCTTCAGTGAGTATGACCGACACCATATGTTACAAACGATGAAAAACAAAATTTCGAAATTTACAATAAAAGTGTTTTACATTAAAAGTTAAAAACAAAACAGTTTATTTAAAATAACAAGGAAATTGCTGAACGAGGAGTTGCTCACTACCAATGTGTATTATCATCTACATAATCCATGATTTTATAATAAGCTTTTTTACAAAGTCTTAAAGGTCTATTTTTTTTTTAGAAATTTTTTCTATTAAAAAAACCTGTTTGTATGGATTTTACCTGCCTAGCCTAGTGTAGTAAGGTCAATTAATATCCTATTGTGGAAGAGGCTCAAGGCCAGTAGTGAGATGTATATGAGCCGAGATGATGTTATAATCATAAAACCATATTTGTTATCTCATCAGTTATTATGCAACGAAAACTGCACAGAACGCTTGATACGTCATCATCATCATCTTGCTCTTATCCCAATTACTTGGGGTCGACGCAATATGTCATCTGTTTTGACATATTGCAAAAAGTTTCGGCAATGACTTTTATGACCGGCCGCCTGCCTGACTTCAACCCTCCTTGGGAATTAATCGTTGACCCAAATGGTACCAGATGGAATTGGTCCGGGTCAATCAACGCTTAATACGTCATGTTACTAATTTTTTGCCGATTTGCTAATACTTATTTATAGATGCTGTTGCACTCCTAAATGTCACAATACGACGAAAAGGCGATGGGTGGCTCTATAACCCGCGCTATTCCTATACTTTATGGTACCAACAGGTATCAAATCCGTGGCCAACCCGAATGTATAATAACCTGAAAACCTTCTGAATAGACATTATCTTATTCAAGATTTTTGAAATCCAAGCGATAGTATATATATGATATTAACTCAATCAAACAAACAAACTCTTTAAAATATTTGATGAAACCCTAGAAATATCCGAAACCATATCATAAAGAAAAGAATGTGTGTACAAAGTAGGTACGCATCACATCAGAAGCGAAACTCCTTTATCCATTTTCTATTATCCTTTATCCTTTCATCCTTCATCCTTTCATCCTTTCATCCTCCATCCTTCATCCTTCATCCTTTCATTCTTCATCATTCATCCTTTATCTTTATCCTATATCTCACTCTCTCGCTGGCTGAAACCTATATATATATATTTAGAGTTTGAAACCACAACAATTCTAAAGAAGTTTCACTTCAAAAGGTTATTACGCCGCCAAATATTTAGACAGTTGTTCACAGAGACATCAATAGTTTGATGTATATAAAAAGTTCTTGACCTATCAGACACACAAACAGATAAACAAGAAATGCATCAATCAAAATAATCTGTCATTTATAACATAACTTGGACCTAATCCGATTTCAATTCTTTACAGCGACAAATATTTTCGAGTTCTTTATTACTTATAAGCAGAGTATAAAACAGCTTGCAGACCATTTTTCTGTTTGAAACAATATGCATTTCTGTATTGTAATTTTGACTCGTAAAATGTGTAATTTTCGCGGTGGACCTGTCATCACTGTGCACTTTTATGGCACTAAATTATACAGGGCCAACAGATGAACCGTCTTTCTTGCACTGCGCCCGCGCAGGTTGAGAATTAATTGAGTTATGCACTTATTCTGCGGCAATTTGGACTGTAATAAGGAGGAATTCTTTTTATAATCAGTAAAATTTTTAATAACACCCGAAACAAACTAAAATAATAAAAGTATTACGTTCTCTTCAAAGGAATTATCCCAAAATAGCTAAGAACTACCGCCAGGAAACCGGTTTTAGCCGAGGCCACGGGTGATTGGACCGGGGAATTGTCCGTCACCCGCAGAGAGGCTGACCGCGCGACGACGACCGACGTCCCAGGACGTCGAGAGGTGAGGGTACCTGAAAGGGTATCCCGTCGGGCCGACCACTGACGACAAGTCACCCTGCTCCGGTGGTTGGCCCAACAACGAGGTGACGTCCCGCGCGCCGTCCTGTCATCGCCCCGGACGGAATGGACCGCGCGTGCGCATACCATAGCCTACCAATAAAAAAAAAAGCAAACCGGCTTTCAATTTAAAAAAAACCGCATCGAAATCGGTCCATCTGTTTGAGAGCTACCATGCCACACACACACACACACAGACAGACATCGACGTCAAACTTATAACACCCCTCTTTTTCGTCGGGGGTTAAAAACAACTGCTTCGTTAAAAATAAAGTCCTTATATTGTTGAGACTTTATAAACATAGAAATTCATCATCAGCTTAGCTAATGATGGGTTCCAGTAATGGGTTCCAGCCTACTATATATTAAAAGACCTGTCGGTAATAGGTCCACACAACTCATATACGTCCCACTATTGGGCTCAAGCCGCCTCCACAATGAAAGAGAGATTTTATTTCGAGTTTTCCTTCTCTTGTACAATTGTATCTATAATATAAATATACATTATATCCCTGAGTCGTCTTTTACGACATCCATGGGCAAGATAGGGAGTAGTGAATTGTATTCTTAATCCGTCACCAAAGGAATAACATTTAAGTATATCTATACTAACTAATGGTCGCCGTGTGGTCGAAATTCGGCCATAATTCATTTTAATTAATTTTTCTGTAACACAATTTTCTTTAATTTTATTTATGTATAATTGTAAATTGAGCAAGCTGTATTTCACTAATAACTAATATATAAGCACAAATCTCTATTAGACATTATCACCATTCAGTTCGATCAAAGATTTTAACCGTAAACAAAAGTGTATTAAGCGTTGCTACGCAACACACTCACACAAACGTGCGTGTGTGTGTGTAGCGATAGCGTTGTAGTGTGCGTAATGCCTTTCTTAATGAATTTAATGCATTTCTAATCCATTATTATGTGAAATTTTAGTTTTCTGCACTTCTCCTCAGTATATTCTTCAACTGTGCCAAATTTCATGAAAATCCATCTGTACGATTTTCGTAAAAAGGGGTACAAATTTTTGCTTCACGTATTTATATATAGATATTATAAAGAGGAATGATTTGTTTGTTTGTATTGAATAGGCTCCGAAACTACTGGAGCGATTCTAAAAATTCTTTCACCAATGGAAAGCTATAATATCAGGGAGTAACATAGGCTATATTTTATCCCGGTATTCCCACGTGAACGGGAGCTACGCGGGTAAGACGACTGAAACCGAAGCGAAGCGAGGGCAGGTGGCTAGTAAAAAATAAAAACATATGCATTTCCTAGAGTATAAAAAAAACTGTTAAAGTTAGTTGCGAGTGCAAGTCAACCGTTTCCTCGAGTGCATGATAAATATGAATAAACAATATTTACAGTTGGCAGTGGTGCTCCCGCCTGTCCCGGGCTGAACGGTGAACTTCGACGAACGAGAGGAAGACACGTCGGAACTTCGTAGGGCCGACACAGTTGAACACGCAATCCTGTTTTAATTACCCCCTACTTGTATAAGGGGTGAAATAGTTTGATTTTAAATACAAAAGTGTCACTAGTCTTAGATTCTAATGTTCTAATTATCTATACCCTATCTATACCAATAAATAAAATTGGAGTGTCTGTTTGTAATGTCAAAATAATAGGCTTTTTTCATGCTCACACGGTTATTTGCAATATACATATGCCTAAAAATCACTTAATTTTTTTTTTGTCTGTCTGTCTGTTTGTTCCGGGTAATCTTCAAAACGGCTGGACCGATTTCAAAAATTCTTTCACCAATGGAGAGCTATAATATCAGGGCGTAAACTAGGCTATATTTTATCACGATATTCCCACGGGAACGGGCACTACGCGGGTAAAACGACTAAAACCGGCGGGTTGCTAGTACTAATATATAAAGCTGAAGAGTTTGTTTGTTTGAACGCGCTAATCTCATGAACTACTGGTCCAATTGGAAAAATTCTTTTAGTGTTAGAGAGCCCATTCATGGAAGAAGGCTATAGTCTATATATCATCACGCTAAAACCAATAGGAGCAGAGCAACAACGAAAAATGTTTCAGAATCGGTTTGTTTTTTTCTTTTGAGAGCTTCCGCTGCGTGCACTACATAAACAACAAAAAAGGTTAGGTTTCGCAAAAATCATGTGTGACAGAATTGTACCTATTATTTAAAAATATTTTCACCTTCTATATAAACAAAGTCGCGGGTTAAAGTTCGCATTAGCCCAAAGTAGCTATTTCATGAAAATATCGCGGGCATAAGCTAGTTGTGTAATATAATAAAATATCTTTAAACGAATATTTTCTTTTTAATTACTATTAGGGACAAATGAGCAAATAGTACACCCGATGGTAAGTGATACCGCCGCTCATGGACCTTTGCTAGGCCGCTACCTACCGTGAAGAAAGTGAAGGGAATGGGAATGCATGCAACAAAATTCAGTGACACTAAAAGCATCATCAAAACCCACCTCACACAAACACCCTCAGAAAGTTGGGCTTCCGAGTCTCTCGCTTACCAAACGAAGTTCAATAAATCAGATGTCGATTTTCTGCAAGAGTCCACACTCTCATACAGCCGTCGGGGGTAGTACCACATTTTCTCGAACGAACTGGCCTGCTGATGTAGATAGAAGACCAAGGTTCATCGATTTCACCTGGAAACGATATGGTCTTCAACTGTACCTACGTTTTCAGCGATCATTTCTACCACGTGCAGGCTCTGGAACGAACTACCTGCTGCTGTGTTTCCCGAGCGCTATGACATGTCCTTCTTTAAACGAGGTTTAAGAAGAGCATTTACTTCACGGTAGGCAACGGCCTGGCTGTGCCCCTGGTATTGCAAAGGTCCATGTGCGGCAGCATCACTTACCATCAGGTATGCTGCCTGCTCGTTTGTCACCATCGGCAATAAAAAAAAAACCATCGACAGTGTGCTCCTACCACTATCAGTCAATGGAAAGACAGGTGCACTAAGTAACTCTTAATAGTGGTAGGGTAGTGACCCAATCTTTACAGTTAATCATTATCTTCGCCCAAATACATCCCACCGTGGGGTTATAGGTCTCCACCATTATAAGAGGAAAATTGACCTTCTATACCACGCTAGTCAGACGTGTTGACATACGGTTTGGTTCGAGTTTTCTTTCTTTAAAAATCAATATTAATTTAGCATCATGTCCCCTGAGTTTTCTTGCCGGATCTTTCTCAGTGTGGCCGCGTTCCAATCCCGTGGTAGTATATTAGTTTTGTTAGTTTTAAATCAACAAATTGTAACAATAATTGCTACAAATTTAATAATTAATAATTACTAACCATAAACAATATATTTTTTTCATATAGAATCATTTTCTTCTTAAACTGGCAATAAATTTGTACTAAAATGTGGGTCACAATTTAATAAATTTATAACTAATTTTCTGTATTGGGTAGATAATTATAAATGTCTGTAATAACGATTACTTGTTGGACGTGGACACCTTAGTCTGCCCGTGACCATGAATGCTGCAAAGTGTTCGAAACGTCGGGCAATCATAAATCAAATACGCGATATAATCCGTAAAAGTAGTTTTATTTACAATGTGTAGTGCTCGCGTAAACATCAGATATCATTATGTTATAGGTATATTTAATCCCTTAGTCGTATTTTACACCCACGGGGTTGTGAATCGTATTCTTTTCTGCTATCACACAGAAAATACTCTCAAAACCTTAGAAAAAAGTTACAAATAACTCGTTTATATTTTTTTACACTCAGAAAACTGTCTCTCGTCTTTGCTTTTATAAAAACATCAACTTATTCATACGAGTTTCAAATATTTCGCATATAAAAAGTACAGGTACAGTGTTGATAAACGACTTGATACACTTTGTTCAATTCATGAATCCAATAAGAGGTCGAAACAACCTCAATACGAAAGGAGTACGAAGAAATATCCGTAAAGTTTGTACAATAAACAAAGAGAGGCGAGATGTTTAGGAAAAATGCTTTCGGCCTACATTGCAACACATTTTATATAAACGATGACATAAATACTCATTTTCAACAACAATATCCGATATTGAGTGAGGCCTGTCTTACCGAACGACCTGATACAATGCCAGACCAAAAATTGGGTACAACTTAATTTTTTTTTGTTCCTCGAACGAACAGCGTATCAGATATTTTCCTTTTTTGATACTGTATATATTTTCGATATTGCGTCATGAATATATTGATACAGTTGGCTACATTTTAAATTATGTAAGTAGTTTTGTTAGGAATAAAAAGTCGTTACTGGTTATATTTTTTCTTTGCTAATATGAGTGAACATTTATCAATACATGGGCGTTTGTATTATTTATAATACGTATATATTATTACTTTATTTCGAACATTAAGCCTTGTCGTCATCAAGTAATATTTCAAACAAATGTTATGATCATTGAATTGGACTTAACTCTGTAAAATAAGTAGTAGTAGTGACAATTCAATTGTTGCCCTATTAAAAATTCCTAAACAATTAGTTCTTCAATTTGTTACACTAATTTCCATGCTTACTATGCAACAAAAGCTTTTTTTATTTCAAAAACGGTTTATACGCTGTTGAAAGAAAGGGAATGAAAATTAATGTAAAGAAGACGAAAGTTATTGTATTTGAAAGAGAAGATAATATGACAGAGTGCAAGATACGTATAGAAGAGGAAATATTAGAACAAGTGCAAGAGTTTGTATATTTGGGATCTACTTTTACGAGAGATGGTAAATGTGAAAGTGATATTGAAAGAAGAGTGTCTAAGGGAAATACGGTGAATGGTGCTTTGTGCACATTTACGGACAGGCAGAGTCTGTCTAGGAAAGCTCGCCTGGCTAAGCATATGGGCGTGCTTGTATTAACCCTAATATATGGAAGTGAGAGCTGGGTATGGCAAAAAAGCACGAAATTAGAATTA
The DNA here is from genome assembly GCA_032191425.1 of Lymantria dispar. Classification (NCBI taxonomy): domain Eukaryota; kingdom Metazoa; phylum Arthropoda; class Insecta; order Lepidoptera; family Erebidae; genus Lymantria; species Lymantria dispar. The sequence goes on along the minus strand of CM063444.1, from coordinate 1,800,043 downwards.
ATGCTGTGGAAATAAGAGCGCTAAAGAGCATGATTGATGTGAAATTGAATGATAGAATTAAGAACAGAGTGATTAAGGAACATTGCGGTATGAAAGTAGATATAGTAACAAGGATTGAAAAAGGTATGTTAAGTTGATTTGGTCATGTAGAGAGAATGAATGAAAAAAGATTGACAACGGGAATTTATAGGGCGAATGTGAACGGAAGTGTTGGATATATAATAGTAATACCTACTGCGGCCGCCAATTTGTAAGTTTATTTGATTTTATGATAATTAATTTAGTTGTATAGACATATAATTGTCATGTGTGTTTCGTATTATTGCTCGACAGTGTATTATGTATTTTTAGTGACGCACCCACCCTCATATTTATCGTTTTGCATTCATATGTAGTATACACGCCGCTATGACGCCTTTGAGTAACATATAGGCGACATATCTAACTACATATTACTTGTAATGTATGCTTGTTCCATGTGGTGACGGAGTAAGGATGTGGATGTCGTAAAAGACGACTAAGGGATATAATATACACACATCTGTATAAGAGAAGGGAAACCCAAAATGGAACCCTATACCAACATGTCTGACCAGCATGCATGACCAACTCCCATTGTGTAGGGGGCCCGAGCCCAACAGTGGGACGTATGTGGGCTGCAATGATGATGATGATAATGCTTGCAGTCCATAATATAGAAAGTAATGGTCTCGGGTGACTGGACCGGGGAATTAGTCCGACATCCACCGAGAGGCCGACCGCGTGAGTAAAGACCGACGTCCTCCCCGAAGAGGGGACGTCCGTCCAGGAGAGGGTACTCCTCAGGGGGTATTCAGTCGGACCGACCACTGACGTCAAGTCACCCTGCTCCAATGTTCGGTCCAACGACGAAGGCGAAGTGTCACGGGTGGGTTACGGGTATGCGTGCTTACGCCCCTCTGTCGCCCCGGGCGGAGCGGTGGGAGGAGTGCGCCGACCGTAACCCATCCCCAAAAAAAAGCTTGGTATATAGTTTTATTTCGATATTTCGCGGTCCTTTTTTTAAATTAGACAACACCCTGCACTAAGGAAATACCGGGTTGAGAGCCATCAGCGCTCACCCATAGTCCGGGCTAAGCTGTGAAAGCCATCTGCGGCTAACAGCTATACACACACACAAATAAAAAAAATAATGAGGAAATAATCCTTGTATTGCGGGGGACTTTACAAAAATATAATTAAAGAACACAAATTACATACAGACTCAGAACAACAATTTGTGGATCGCGCAGTGTTGCCCTGCGTGGGATTCGAGCCCACGACACTCGTATGGTAGGTTGGTATCTAAACCACTAGGCTATTTGTGCAGTCAAGATCTTATCCGACTATATCTCTTAAGAGATTCTCTAAAGAGTTAGAGAAAACTCTTACACAGTAACCGCAAGGAAAAATTTCTACGGATATTTATAAAACCGATAAAAATAATGAATCAAGTTTAAATCTGATCATTAACAACATACAAGTCGCATACACCCCGAGGAGTTTCAAAGTTTCACAAGACCTTCGTATCGACAAACAATAAGGGGAATGATGTCTTTACTTATTGGATTCCCCCTACACTTCTTACGGGGATGTGTTATGTCTACTTAGAGCTTCCTGCAGTCTATCGAGAGAAGTCGTTACTTTTCTTTGTTTTTAAGACAGCACTAAGGAAGTAATCATTGTATTACGAGGTACTTTACAAACATATCATCATCATTCATCACCATTTCAGTTCATTTATGTCCCACTGTTGGGCTCGAGCCCCCTACGCAGTAGGAGGGAAATTGACTTCCTATACCATGCTGGTCAGACAGGTTGGTATAGGGTTTTATTTAGAGTTCTTCTCTTTTATAGATGTTATGTGCATATTATATCCCATAGTCGTCTTTTACGACATCCACGGGCAAGATAGGGAGTGGTGAATTGTATTCTTACTCCATCACCACACGAAAAATGATATAGTTAATTAATTATAAACATTAAATGGAATCAAACTACATTCATAGATGTTATTATGTTGAATGATTGACGTCAATATGATGACTCTCCCACACTATACTTCATCATATGTCAATGTCAAGCGCATCCGGGCGGCAATACTATCTCACAGTATACCGTTATATTACCATTACATTTAATCTATATAAATAAATAAAATTGATGGATCTGTCTGTAATTATAATTACAGTATGCATATAAAAGTATGTACTACAACTAAATTAAAAATACAATTTATAACATATCGTTAGACTGTCTGTTTGTTTCAGTTAATCTTCGAAAGAGTTGCAACAATTTTGAAAGGGCTTTCACTGACAGCTAGCTGTTATTTCAAGGAGTAAATTAGGCTGTTTTTTATTTCAGAACTAGCAACTCGCTCTCACTTCGTTTCAATCGAATACCCGCACAGTTGCCGTTCCCGTGGGAATACTGAGATAAAATATAGCCTAAGTTACCATTATATAGATAGCTACCCGGTATTAAAATATTATCAAATTCGGTCCAACTATTTTGAAGGTTATCTCAAACAAACAAACAGACAGACAGACAAAAAATGTTTAAACTGGTTTTTAGGCATAGGTGTAGGGTTTTAACATTGCAAACAGACACTTCAATTTTATTTAATTGTATAGAAAAACAATTTTGCCTTGCCCGGCCCGCCCGTGACCATGAACACGTTTTTTTTTGGGGGTGGGTTGCGGTCGGCGCGCTCCTCGCACCACTCCGTCCGGGGCGACAGAGGGGCGTAAGCACGCACACCCGCAACCCAACCGAACACCACGTCGCCTTCGTCGTTGGACCGACCACCGGAGCAGGGTTACTTGTCATCAGTGGTCAGCCCGACGGAATACCCCCTATTTGGGCTACCCTCTCATCGACCGACGTCCCCCCCTTGGGGAGGACGTCGGTCTTTCCTCACACGGTCGGCCTCTCGGCAGGTGACGGACTAACTCCCCGGTCACGTCACCTACGGCCTCGACTAGGGCGGCATGACGCGCAGGTAATCGCGCCTGCGCCGCCCCAGTCACCGGCGGCAGGTCGCTTTGTCGAGGCTGAGCTCCACGCACGCGCGCCCCGCCGCCTGTGACCATGAACACTGGAAAGTATTCGAAACGTCGGAAAATCAAATACAAACCGCGATAAAATCTAAAAAAATAGTTTTATTTATAATGTTTCATCACTTCAGTTTACATACGTCCCACTGTTGGGCTCAGCGCACCTCCATAATGTGAGAATATGACCTACTATACCACGCTGGCCAGATGTATTGGCATAGGATTTTATGACGGCGGCAAGCCTGGCGACTCTAGGCACCGAAGAGATCGTCAAGCGGATCGAGGCGTTAGGGTTGAGGGTGGCCCTGAACAAGACGGCGGCCCTCTTGTTCCATGGGCGCCGCATGAGCCCTCCCATCGGCGTCTCGATCACCGTCCATTCGGTTGAAATCAGCATCCGGTCCCATATGAGGTATTTGGGCCTGGTGCTCGACGGGCAACGGTGGTTCCGGGAGCATTTCCGCAGGCTCGCTCCACGGCTCGTCGACGCAGCGTCCGCCCTATCGTGGCTTATGCCGAACGTGGGTGGACCGAGCGCTACGTGTCGATGGCTGTACGCAGAGGTCATCCGGTCGATGGCCCTGTACGGCGCACCGGTGTGGGTGGGATCCCTGACCGTCCGACTCAGGGCTCTTCTGTGGCGATCACAGAGGGCCATGGCGGTCAGGACCATACGCGGATACCGCACGGTGGCGACGGAGGCAGCATGGCTGTTGGCCGGGACTCCCCCGTGGGACCTGGAGGCGGAAATGCTCGCCGGTTTGTATCGGCGGGTATCGGGGGTGCAAGCGGAGGGCGGTGTGGTCTCTCTGAGGGAGCTCCCCGCCTGGCGCGTCGACGCCCGCTGAGACGTCATTGCCCGTTGGGCAGTCCGGCTGAAGTGGCCTCGGTTCGGAGTCCGGATCATGAAGGCCTTCCGGCCGGTGCTGATGCAGTGGTTGAAATGGCAGCACGGGGTGCTCTCCTTCCGACTTGTGCAGGTGTTGACGGGGCATGGATGTTTCGCCAAATACCTGCACAAGATCGTTAGGAGGGAGAGTACACCGTCCTGCCACCACTGCGATTGCGACGAGGACACGGCGCAGAATACGCTCGAGGTCTGTGCCGCTTGAGCAGAGCAGCGTCGTGAACTCGTCGCAATCATCGGTGCCGACCTGACGATGCCGACTATCGCCAGGGCGATGGTCGGCAGCGTCAGGAACTGGGACGCGGTCGCAGCCTTCTGCGAGGCAGTAGTCTCGCGGAAGGAGGCGGCACCCTCGATGAGGCGATCCGCTGCCGGCGATTAAGGCGGCGTAGGCGCGAATACCTGCGCCTCATGCCGCCTTAGCCGAGGCCGCGGGTGACGTGACCGGGGAATTAGTCTGTCACCCGCCGAGAGGCCGGCCGCGCGAGGAAAGACCGACGTCCTCCCCGAGGGGGTGACCTTGGTCGATGAGAGGGAACCCCAAATAGGGAGTATTCTGTCGGGCCGACCACTGACGTCAAGCGAGAAGTGCGCCGACCCCAACCCACCCCCAAAAAAAAAAATAATAGGATTTTATGACGAGTTTCTCTTCTCTTGCATAGATGTTACATGCATATCGTATCCCTTAGTCGTCTCTTACGACACCCACGGGTAAGAGTGGGTTTGGTGATTTGTACTCTTACGCCGTCACCACACGGAGACTTTATAATGTTTAATAGAAATTTTTTGACGAATTTCCGTATGATGACGGAGTAAGAATACAATTCACCACCCCATATCTTACCCATGGGTGTCGTAAAAGACGACTATGGGATTATAATATACATAAAACATCTATTAAAGAGAAGAGAAACTCGAAATAAAACTCTATACCAACCTGTCTGACCAGCATGGTATAGTAAGGTCAATTTCCCTCCTATTGTAGAGAAGGTTCGAGCCCAACAGTGGGACGTATATGAGCTAAGACGACGTAGCGTTAATTATATTCTTATCGGCATTCTGTTAATAAATAAGAAAAAAAAATAAAGTTCAAGTAATAAGAATAGTTGAAAATCATTAGTTTTAATTTCTTTGCACATTTTCTTAATATGCGAACACGCGCACTATCTTAATGAACTCACAAGTTACAAATACGTATCATGTTATCGATTAAACTAATGTCGTGCCCCGGTGTGGTCCATCACGACAGGTGGACTAACAAAGGTCAACAGTATTAGCGGAACCTTTGATATTAACCACTCACAACAATAATTGGTATTATCTTATCGAATTTAATAACTTCTGTTAATACATAAACATTAAAATATATTAATTTGTTTTAGATCTTTTGCGCTATCTCCTATTATAGAATTAGTAATCATCCTCATCTTCGTCGCAGCCCACATACATCCCACTGTTGGGCTCGAGCCTCCTCCACAATGGGAGGGAATTTGACTTCCATGCTGGTCAGACATGTTGAGATAGAGTAGTGGTAAAGATATCGACTTACCGTGAAAGTTTCGCAAGTACGAATCTCACGCAATCTGAACACAAATTCTGAGTCTGGATGTAATTTATGTCCGTTAATTGTATGTTTGTAAAGTCCCCCGCAATACAATGATTATTTCCTTAGTGAAGTATGTCGTCTTTTAAAAACAAAAAAAAAACATAGAAATTTGGTATAGGTATTCATTTCGAGTTTTCCTTCTCTAGCATATTATATCCCTTAGTCGTCCATAACAACATTCACGAGCAAGATAGGGAATGGTGAATTGTATTCTTACTCCGTTACTACACGAGACGAAATAGTAATGGAATGGAATTATTCAGCTTCGAAGTATCACCAAAAATCCAGTAGCGGTGGTCAACTTAAATGTCGACGGAGAAGTGCAATAGATAGAGAAAATTATAAGGCTCCATGCCAACTCTTCCTCCACCCAAGAATAAAAACAACAATGCTTGCCAGAGCCGACCGAGAGAAGCGAAACTTTACGGTATAAAGCATAGAAACTAAGTAATAAAATAATTCTATGCCAGAAAAGATTTATTGTGTATACGATCCTCCTGTATTGTGACGGAATAAGGATTATTTTATTGCTGTCGATGGTAAACGACCAAACAGCTCATCTGATGGTAAGTGATTTTGCCGCTTATCGACTTTTGCCAGGCGCTGCCTATCATGAAGAAATGGAAGGAAGTGTAAATGTGCGCAATGAGCTTCAGTGATACTAAAGGCATCACCAAAACCCACCACATGCAAACACCCTCAAAAAGTTGGGTTTCCGACACTCTCGCTCGACGAACAAAGTGCAGCAACAAATTGCTATTACTCAGACGTCGATTTTCTGGACTGTTCCCTGGACGGATCCCGAAACTGAGCAATTCACAAAACTTTCCTCTCAATATTTATTTAATACCATGTAGGTAGCCATATCATGTGAAGAAACTGTACTTTTCATACATAAAAATAATGATAACGTATCAATTATAATACGCAATTAACAGTTAATATCTGGTTGACCGAGCTTCGCTCGGCATATTTTTGTTGAATTTATTTAGATATATATTAAAAAAAATAAATAATGAAAATTATTTAAAAAATTACAAAAAGAGAATAATAAAAACACCGAGATTCGAACCGACAAAAAGCGAACTCGATACATCCCAACTGGGCTACCGTAACTCTTATATATATTCTATTCTTTTAAAATTTAATGTCATTTATTGTTATGCTAAAAACACCGATAAAAGAACATTTTCTATAAATAAAACCTAGCTAGATCGATTTTTTGGACCCGAATCCTCTAGTATGCCAAGTTTCAACAAAATCGTTGGAGCCGTTTCCGAGATCCTGAATATATATATAGGTATATATATATATATATATATATATACAAGAATTGCTCGTTTAAAGATATAAGATTACAGAATCAATCACGTAATTACTTTTATACAATCAGCGGGACATCATCGTGTTCCTGTTATAAGTTCCTATACCCTGCGCTTGCACAAGCTAATTATACGCCAAGAAATTGAATGCTCGTTTTAATCAAAGACATTTTCAACTGCAACCATTACTCGTGTCTATAATTTTTGAAACCCTTTTTCAGTTATGAAGATATCAATAAAATCTAGGGTTGGAAAATGATTTACAGTCATTCACATTCTCCTGGACTCCGTGCACCTCACAAAATTTACTCTACTTCTATGATTTCTCTTTTATTTTTTATGGAGACTATTTTCGTTGTGCATTATATAATACTGTTATTTTACAGAAATTATCCCCGATTCTATTTGTCAATATACCTTCACATGACTTTTTGGTTTGACTTTATGAGATGTAATTGGTAGCCATTTTCTTAATTTCCTTATTCTATTAAACGTATTACTGTAATCAAACGGTATCGGAAAATTGTATTGTCCTTTTTCTTAACAGTTTCGTAACTTACTACTACAGAACTAGACGGCGATATTTCCTATTTTTAATGTGTCTTTATGCTTTTTAAATAGTTTCTAATGACCATATCCTCGAAGAACTTATTTCCCAAAAGCCTCGCGTGCCGTACGCTTTCGTAAAATATCTTCCACAGCAAATATATCGAATAAAGCAGGGTGCAACAACAAAACATCGTTGCGCACGGTCGAGGCGAGCTAAGGAGACTAGTAATCAGCCGTGGCGTCTAATAAATTAGATTGTGTTCATAAACATGCGCCTTGCAACTCACCTCGTCATCTGATACCGCGGACATTGTTCTGTGCTTCACCATTATTATACGATACGATTATATTAATGGCAAGCTTAGAAAAGTCCGCTCGTGAACGCTAAAAAGTGTTCGAAATATCGGACAATCAAAAATCAAATTCGAACACAATAAAATCCGTAAAAAATTATTAAGAAGCATTCGTCGATTCGTCGAGTGATGTGACCTGCCTATTGCCAGTTCAGCATGATAATTCTTAGTCCTACATCGGTTACACCCGGATTAAATTCTGTTAATTTAGTCATTTGGTGGTTAACAGTTTATGCAAGACAATTATTATAACTGTGGCAGGGCTATGCAGGTAATTATACGTTCATGAAGCATTATCTTGACAAAAATTTAAGGCTTCGATTGCTTGCCGCCCTAGCCGAGGCCGCAGGTGTCTGGACCGAGAAATAGTCCGTCGTCCGCAGAGAGGCTGAAAGGTACCCGAAAGGGTATCCCGCCGGGTTGGCATGGACAACAAGGAACTCGGTACCGGTAGTCGGCACAATTCAAAAGGAGAGGGATTATGGACGGCATGTACGCTGACCATAGCCTAGCCAAAAAAAAAACTGAAAAGTCTTCGATTGCTTAACACTCCAATTTACTTTTAGCTGAAAGTAACTTCCTAAATAAAGAAAATCGATTATAAATTTATGAAACGTTATTTTATTTTTGTCGTATGACGTAGAACAGTGGTGTCGTACACGGAGGCATCGATGGCGGCTGTTAGTAGCGGCCTCTGTTCTCGATGAGATGCTTCGCTGTCGACTGATCTATGGCGGATCAGAGCTGCAAGCCGGGGCCGGCGCAACCACTATCATTAATTATGGTGAGCCAATCATTTTATGCTGTAGTCGTGTTAGTATTAAAGTTATCCTGAACTACCTGTTAACATCATGACCGCCAGTTACAATATTTGAAAGCTTTGTAGATAATTTTTGTAAAAGAAATCCCAGAAAAGATGAGAACCAAATAGATTTCTTTTTTTATGTTTACGCGAGTATTACACATTGTAAATGAACCATGTAACCATGAACGCTTTAAAGTGTTCGAAACGTCCGGTAATCAAAAGTTAAATACAAATGTGATAAAATCCGTAAAAATAATTTTATTTACAACAAATAGAATTGAGTCATCGCTCTTTTAGGTTCTAAACATAATTTCATTGGGATGAAATTATACTACAGCCCATACTATAATTTCATCCTTCTAGCCTGTAGATGTTTGCTGTTGAACACAAAGGAGGTCTAAGTTGAAGGGGGGAATAATGTGTTTCCCAGAAGAGTGATGTTGCTGATTCGCCTGCTGATTCCTCAACCATTTCTACGACTGCCGCCAGCGTGTTAAAGTTGGCGACAGACTATATATTTCAAGCTACAAGTATGGTTATATAAAACTGATCTAATTGGATTCATCCGTGTGGTGACGGAATAAGAATAAAATTCACCAATTACTTTTCAAATCATTTCATTCTTGATTTTCTGTGCCTTATTGAAGTTATTTAGTTTATATACAGTCGTATATTACTTGTATTGTTTGTTTTATCAAGAAAAGATAACATCGTGAATACTATTTTACTTGTGAATGGTGATGATACTGTTTCATCATAATCATCATCATCATTCAGCCTATTGCCGTTCCCTGCTGGACATAACTCTCCCTCATGTTCCGTAACAAAGTGCGTTGCTGTGCCGCCTGCATCCAACGACGCCCAGCAACTTTCACCAGATTATCGGTCCACGTAATGGGGACCGTCTAGGGATATGAATAAATAAAATGATCGATTAATAATCGATTTTTATAAAAAGTTTTTTTTTTGTAATAATCGATTTTTAAAATCGATTATGAAAATGAGAAAAATCGATTATAAATCGATTTTTTACTATTTGAAATTAAGCGATTATTCATGGCCAGATTTCCTAAATAAAAAAAAAATGTCATCAGGATTGTTTCAGGTGTGTTTTCATACTATATTACAAAATAAAGCTCACATTTCCTAAAAAAAAAGGTCATCACAATCCTGTTGGCAGAAAAAATCGATTATTTTAAATTCGATTATTTTTTTTAAATAACCGATTATTTTAAAATCGATTTATTTTAACGAACAAAAAATCGATTATTTTCCCTCCAGGTCATATCCCTAGGACCGTCCTTCATTGCGTCGTCTGAAACGTAGTCTCCACTCGAAAATCTTTCTTTCCCAGCGCTTGTCGATTCGTTGAACACTGTAGCTTGCCTATTGCCATTTACTATAATAAAAAACTATTATTATTTTCTTACAGAAAATAATTATTTCGATAATATTCTCATACGTCTTAAAATCCATATTTGGTTCATTACATAGCAAAACCTACACAACTAGGTGTATAATATAATCAAATAAATAACAGGTTAACATGACTTTTACATGTATTTTAGCTTTAGCTACCAACTAACCTAGAATAATCAGCTCCGACGCCTAATCAAAGCAACGTAAATTTAAGACTACATACAGTAAATAAATAACTTCAATTCTGTCAGTCGAGTAACCTCTAGGGTTGCCAGCGTAAAAGTTCATCTCTGCTTGTCGCATAGGAATGAAAAAAAAGTAAAACTTTAAAATAAAGGTGTATCATCATCATCATTATCATCATAGCTCATTACTTCTACTTCCTCCCTAGTAAATGTCCAAAAAATATTCTAGATACTACCTATAAATTTTCAACTTTTGAGGATTTCATTTTAGTATATGTATGTATTTTAAAATCGAAGGAAGAAAGGGAGACCCACCATTTTCTCACGGTTAATTGATATACCGCACACTACAATGGAGTGAAAGGAATACGGGATAGGATCAAGGTGGACTAGGAGATAAAGGAATCCTACTCTCACGTGAGCGCCTTCCAGAACGTCAACTTGCAATATGCCGCAAAACTTCGAATATTTATTCGACACGTGTTTCGCCTTTAAACGATGCATACTCAGGATGTTTCGGTTTCAAATGTGCATTTAATTAACCGTGTGGTCGATCTCCCTTCCATTTTAAAATAATAATGGATTTCTGCCATGTATCACCTAAGTCAATCAATTATGTATATGTGTGTATATTTTTATTTTCTAAGTCTAAAATTCTCCAAAGCATAAAAAAATATTACACAGCAATTATAAAAGATAATTAATAGCCAAACCCTAGCAGTTAAACTCTTATGTCCTTAGACGCCTTTATTTATGACATCCCTAGCTGTGCGAACTCAATTCTAAGCCCATACAGTAACAGTAGTGGAGCCAGTCACGCGAACCGGTGCACCATGACTATCTTGACGGAATTCGATAATTAATATGCTAATAGCACAGCTTTGACTATTGCTACTTACGTGAGAAACGTAGCGCCGGCAAATACTATTTACACAAGTTTTCTGCCTAAATCTATACAATTTATATATAAGAAGAAACTAGTTCGTTGACTCATCAACGTAGAGTCGAAGTTATTGAAACTAGAAAACTAGAAATATTACATTTTGAAAACAGTTTCTCGCTTAAAAATGACTTAATGAAATTCAACAGTAAAAGGGTGAAACAGTAGAAAAGTTTGAATAAAAAGAAAAAAATATCCATTGTCTTTATATTAAGCAAGTGTTTGTCATTATTTTATATGTGCCCAACTGTTGGGCGCGAGCCTCCTCCATAATAGGAGGGAAATTGACCTTACTGTACCATACTTGCATGCATGCTTTCGAGTAAGAATACAATTCATCACTCCCTATCTTGCCCGTGGATGTCGTAAAAGATGACTATGGGACATAATATGCACATAACATCTGTGCAAGAAAAAGAAAACTCGAAATGAAACCCTATACCAACATTTCTGACCAGCATGGTATAGTAGTTCAAATTCCCAATAATGGGACGTATGTGGCCTGCGATGATGATGATGATGACACCGTGCTGGTCAGACAGGTTGGTATAGGGCTTTCCATCTCTTGCATAGATGTCATATGCGTAATTTACCCCTACTCGTCTTTTACGACTCCCACGGGTATGAGAGGGGGTGGTGAATTGTATTCTTACTGCGTCGCCACACAAAATGTTTTGTGTTTGCATAGTGTTCTAATTTGTAGTTGCTTGACAATAACTTTTGCCGTCTTATTCATTATTATCATCATCAATTCAGCTCATATACCTCCCACTGTTGGGCTCGAATCTCTCCACAATATGAAAGGAATTAGCTTACTATACCACGCTGAAGTCAGGCGTGTTGGTTTTAGGTTTAATTTCAAGTTTCCCTTATCTTGCATAGATGTGATATGCATCTTTAATACCTTAGTCATCTTTAACAACACCCACGGGTAAAAGAGAGATGGTAAATTGTATTCGTACCCCATTAAAACACGAAATGGGTTATAAAATAGAAAGTGTGTCCACTGCTTAATTACCCGTAGCGGTTATAAAAATAAGCTAAGTGATTATCACGAGTATGAGCAAAGGTGACATTTTTCGACACTGTCGACATTTTTCCTTCCGTGGAAATATAAAAAAGCAATTTTCATTAGAATAACAATAGTAGGTAAGTTATCGTGTGTAGGTACAAGCTGATGGGTATATTGTTACCATTGTGTTTGCTGTACGATTTGCGTGCGCGGCCGCAGAAAAACTTATTATTAATGAGTGTAGCACTGACATGTGACTGACAGACGATGCTTAGTCAGCCGTGTGAACACAACAACACGAACATATCTAAACTGCCAATGCATTATTCATAAGTGCAACTAATAAATTGCAATCATATTGAATTTATATAAAAAAAATATATAACAAAATAAATTGAAAACATTTAGTCAATAGAACAGTCGAATGTCAAAGTAAAAACTTTAGAACTCACAATACTGTAACAGCTTGATGGACGTTCTTCCCTTTATAACAATCAATGGTTTGATCACAGTCCGCTCGAAATATCCAAGGACGTAGGAGGATGACGCATAGTCTGTCATATTACCTCCCCATCGATATTTAGGCTGACCACTAGTCATTTTAGTCTTAATACCCTACCAAGATCAATGTACATACCTGATATTAACATTACATGTCAGCTTTATGTTTCTCACTTCATAAAATAGACAATTCATGCTCTCACCGAGAATATGCGTTGCTATGCGGACGACAGCACGGGTGACAAGCGGTACATCGAGCAACGGAATGTCCCTCGGAGTATACAGAAAAAAAGGGTTCAATTTGTGTCTGAAGTCGAGCGCTCTCTGGGGCGGGCCTCGGAATGGGGTGAACGAATCTTAGTCCAGTTCAATCCCACAAAGACACAAGTTTGCGCATTCACTGCAAAGAAGGACCCGTTTGTCATGGCGCTTCAGTTTCAAGAAGTAACTCTCCAAATTTCTGACAATATTGGGATTCTCGAAGTCGAAATATCAAGCAAAGTTCAGTTTGGGAGTCATTTGGAGGAGAAAGCCAAATAGGCAACCAAAAAGTCAGGCGTCCTGAACAGAGCCAGGCGGTACTTCACACCGAGACAGCGTCTTGTGCTATACAAAGCCCAAGTTCGTCCTCATGTGGAGTACTGCTCACATCTCTGGGCGGGTGCGCCCAAATATCAGCTAGACCCACATGACTCCCTGCAAAGGCTTGCTGTTCGAATCATCGAGGATCCCAATTTTACGGACGGATTGGAGTCGCTGGAGCGGCGGAGAGACTTTAGGTCACTCTGTGTACTCTACCGACTCTTTTACGGGGAGTGCTCCGAGGAATTGTTTGACTTGGTACCACCGTCACCATTTTACCAACGTACCACTCGGCATCGTAGTAGGGTTCATCCATTTCACCTGCAAACGTAATGGTCTTCAACTGTATGTTTCCAACGATCATTTCCCTCACGTACGTGCAAGCTCTGGAATGAACTACCTGCTGCTGTGTTTCCCGAGCGCTATGACCTGTCCTTCTTTAAACAAGGTTTAAGAAGAGTATTTTCTTCACGGTAGGCAACGGCCTAGCTGTGCCCCTGGTATTGCAAAGGTCCATGTGCGGCAGAATCACTTACCATCAGGTGTGCTCGTTTGTCACCGTTGGCAATAAAAAAATATATATCACACGGACATGTATTATAATAGCTGTTACTTTTTTTTGAGAATTTAATTTGAACTGTAATTTTAAATACTCTTGATAAAATCGATAAATGTTATTAAAACAGCAATAATAATGAATATTTTCTCTATTTTCCAATTAATAGATATGAAATGACCATTATATATGTTCATTCATTACTTTTTAATAACATTCTATATACGATTGTTTAGCTAGGTATACGTCGATGCCATCTGCAATAGGCTGAATAAATTTAAAAAGTTAAATAAGCACTACTACCACCTGTCATCGTTAACATAGCATTGTTGCCGTTGAGATATTGTTCGTAGAAAATTTGTAGCTTATTTCGTTAAATGCAGCATTGGTATACTTCGTTTATACAAAGCAGACTGCACAGATGGCTTAGTGATTATGAAGCTTGTGTGTGAGTTACCTTGCCAAACGTTGCAGGTTTAATGCCCAGACAGGATAATATATTGAACGATTAAAAAAGATTTTTTTCCAGAGTCTAATTGTATGTTTTGTAGTTATTATATCACGCCAGTGTCACGGGTTCAAAATTCTACGCAGGTCGACACTATATAAGATCCACAAAGTATTGTTCCGAATCTAAATGTAATTCGTGTTAATCTATACCAATAAATAAAATTGGAGTGTCTGTTTGTAATGTCAAAATAATAGGCTTTGTTCATGCTCACACGGTTATTTGCACGACACCTATGCCTAAAATACAGATTAAATAATTTTTGTCTGTCTGTCTGTCTGTTTGTTCCGGGTAATCTTCAAAACGGCTGGACCGATTTCAAAAATTCTTTCACCAATGGAAAGCTATAATATCAGCGCGTAAACTAGGCTATATTTTATCCCGGTATTCCCACGGGAACGGGAACTACGTGGGAAAAACGACTAAAGCCGAAGTGAAGCGATTATTTCCTTAGTGGATTATTTCCTTAGTGCAGGGAAATACAGGTCTACGTCTATATACGTTATACCTTCATTTCACCACATTTATATCTCACTATTGGGCTTGAATCTTCTCAATGGCAATTATAAGTCAATGGTTATCAAGCTGGTTAGATCAGTTGTCATAGGATTTTATGTCAAGTTTACTTTCTCTTACACAGATGTTATCTGCATCTTATATCCCTTATTTGTCGTTTATAATACCCATAAATATAATGGTTGGTGAATAGTATTATTTCTCTGTAAGTAAGAATAAAATATGTCACTACTTTTTATTTTCCCATTTTTTTTATTGCTTAGTAACACAATAAAACGAGGTGTTCTATAAATGAAACTTAGCTAGAACGATTAATTGTCCCCCGAAACATGCTACATACTAAATTCTAAATTATTCTAAATATGTATAAATGTACAAAGAATGTTCTTTTAAGTATATTAGATAGATATTACTTATATCTTTGTTCATACCACTATGCTACTCAGAATTCGCCTTGATTCACGATGAATTGTTAAACTTCAAAAGTTACAAAAATCGCCATTTTCATTTTCCTGTCACTTTTCCCGCGCTTCGGCACACAATGGCGGTGTTATTTCAATGGAACACGTGTTAACGTGTACGTGTCACGTTTTAATAAAGCCTCCTATTAATTTATTTAGTCTGTTTTATGAGGATATGTCTTGTACGCGATGAGTATGTGTTTATTGTTTTATTCACGATATTTAAAACTTGTAAATAAATCGAAAATATTAATTGTAAACTAAGATTGTTTCAAATAGCTTACAAAATATATAAGCGACTAGCCATTTCCCGGGACTTCAACCGCATAGTAATCATTTGTGACGTCCCCCTTAAATATGATTTTCATGATATGTCAGGTCAGTGTTATCTGAAATGTTGATTTTTGAATATTCCTGTTTAGTGATACAACTCCTAGAGGATAAAAATTAACAAAGGCCAAAACACTTGTTCATTTTTATTGAAGAATTGTCACTTGCTTTGCATTTACAATATAAACTACTGTCATTTCCATGTGGTAACCGAGTAATAATTTCACCTCTGTCTTTTCCGTGGGGATTATAAAAAAAAGGATATAATGTTATATGTACATTCATCCAAAAGAAACAAAACTCGAAATAAAACCTATACCAACTCGTCTGATCAGAGTCGCATAGTAGGTCAATTTCCCTCTCTTTTTTGGAAGAGGCCCAAAATCATCAGATGAATATAAGCTGAAACGATGACACTATTGTGGATTTATGACTCATTGTATTCTTAACCGGATGGGTCATAACGAAAACATTTAAAAGAAAACGGTATGATAATTCATTTATACCATATGTAATTGATGAATTAAACGCAACTATATACTAATAAATTCAATGATATAATAAAACGCGTAACTATATTACTCTATGCAAATGTACTCAACTGTCTATATGACCTTTAACACGTATAATTAGTAACTGCTGTTAAATTAATGTCAATCTTAGACGTCGCGATACATTCACATATTTATTTAATTAGTTAAACCAACTAAAAAGACTTTAGTCATCATTAAAATTAACATATAGCTATTACGTAAATGGATTAACTTTAAAATTAACATTAAACTTAACGAATCTAATAAACTTTAAATAATTTGTCGGCGATGTATTAGATCCAAATCCCACATTGGGCTGTCGGTTGAGATCAACAGATTAGAAGAGCTTGCAGTGGTTACGTGCGGCAGATCTCTTCCTTGCCTGTTTAGAGAATGATGACCATTCTAGTAGTTAACCCAGGATCAGTTACCGCTTATCACATTTGTTTCAGCAGTATTTTGAAATCATTTATGGCTCGAACAGAGAAATTCTCCAAGTCCTGCCAGAGGATCTGCACCATCTCGCCATCTTTGCAGTCGTTTTACACAAATGAGAAGACTATGAGGATGTTGCCTTTTCTTTTTCATCATGTCAGTTTCGTGATACCATTAGTTTCCCTATTTCAACCATAATTTTATTTACATATATCCTTTAGCCTTGCTGCGTTGTGCCGACTGCAATTGGCGAACACACGCAAAGTTCGTAACATAATCAAAAATTTTGTACAACTTGTGAAATAAAAAATAATTTGCTGCAAAATTCCCAATAAAATACTATCGGTATTTTAGAATTTAAACCGACTGACGTTATCGGCGGACGTCAAGCCCGCGCGCGCGTCACTTTGACAAGTCTGCTGTCAAAATCGAACGACCGATCAAGCGCCGTTCTAAATTTAAATAGAGAGATTGACGTTGAGGCGATACGCTGTCATCGTGACAGTACCAGTGTGACGGTATTTGAAAATAGATGACAGTTTAATGGCGCGAATTTTGTGATATTGAGCAGTTAGTGCGGCTGGAAGCGACCTATGGAGTGTGTACATCTATACGGCTAATGTGTGTATTTTTTCAATGATAATCCTGTGTGGTGATAAGTTTATAAGTCTATGTATCATCATCATCATCATCACAGCTCAATTATGAAACAGTAGAAAAGTTTGAATAAAAAGAAAAAAATATTCA
Source organism: Lymantria dispar (assembly GCA_032191425.1). Taxonomy (NCBI): domain Eukaryota; kingdom Metazoa; phylum Arthropoda; class Insecta; order Lepidoptera; family Erebidae; genus Lymantria; species Lymantria dispar. The sequence continues at coordinate 1,782,702 of CM063444.1, read as the reverse complement.
TTATCTTCACATTAAGCAAATGTTTCGTCATTAACTTCATCATTTCGACTCATATACATCCCACTGCTGAACTCAAGCCTTTCCCACAATAGGAAGGATGTTGACCTACTATACCACGCTGGTCAGACGTGTGTTGTGTGTTTTATTTCGAATTTTCCTTCTCTTAGATAAATATTATATGTATATTGTAATCCCTTAGTCGTCTTTTACGATACCTACGGTCAAGATAGGGGGTAGTGAATTGTATTTTTACTCCGTTACTACGCGGAACGTTCTTCTAATCCATGTATCACCTAGCATTAACTTCTCGTGGGTGTCGTAAAAGACGACTAAGAGCCCTAGATTGACCCGGACCAACTCCATCTGGTACAATTTGGGTCAACGATTACATTCCCAAGGAGGGTTGACGTCAGGCAGGCGGCCGGTCATAAAAGTCATTGCCGAAACTTTTTGCAATATGTCAAAACAGATGACATATTGCGTCGACCCCAAGTAATTGGGATAAGAGCAAGATGATGATGACCTAGCATTAACTTCTCATGAGAGTAATAAAAATCGATTGTGAAATACCATAAAAATAGGCAGCGACAATCACCATCATTCTGCTCATATCTTAATTACTTCATGTTTTAAATGATAGGAGCACACTGTCGACAGTCTTCCGTCTACAGCCGCAGCCTGATCCGTCCGTGATAGTACCACAATCTCGCAGAAAATCGACGTCTAAATAATAGCAATTTATTACTGCACTTTGTTCGGTGAGCAAGAGAGCCGAAGCTCAACTATGGACGTTTGCTTGTGGTAGGGTTTGGTGATGCCTTTAGTGTCACCGCACGTCATTGCGCTTATTCACTCTCCTTTCACTTCTTTACGATAGACAACGCGTAGGGAATTACGAGTGGCAGTATTTTCAGTGCTCTACTGTAACCAGTACTCTTAATATAACCTTTCACCAGCACATCATTTATATGGTCCGTACGGGAGTACCGCACTGAGCAGAAAATCGACGTCTGAGTAGTAGCAATTTGTTACTGCGTGTCGTTTGGTGGGCTCGAGAGCCAGCAGCCCAGCTTTCTGAGGGTGTTTGCATGTGATGGGTTTTAGTGATGCCTTTAGCATCAACGAACCTCATTGCACGTATTCACACTCCGTTCAATTTCTTCACGGTAGGCAGCAGCCTAGCTATGCCCTGGTATTGCAAAGGTCCATGAGCGGCAGCAACACTTACCATCAGGTGTACTGTTTGCTCGTCTACCACCGTTTGCAATTAAAAAAAAAACAAGCATCACCAATTCCATCGAAATACATATATATTTGCTATGTATATCTATTGTATATAACTGTGTATAAGCTTATACACCGCAACAAGTCACTGACATTAATACATACAACGTACTCAAACAATTTACATACAATACAGACACATCGCTACCTCACAGCCTCCATATTCAATACTAGCAACCCGCCCTCGCTTCGCTTCGGTTATAGTCGTTTTACCCGCGTAGTTCCCGTTCCCGTGAGAATACCGGGATAAAATATGGCCTAGTTTACGCCCTGATATTATAGCTTTCCATTGGTGAAAGAATTTTTGAAATCGGTCCAGCCGTTTTGAAGATTACCCGGAACAAACAGACAGACAGACAGACAAACAAAAATTTTTTAATTGCTATTTTAGGCATAGGTGTCGTGCAAATAACCGTGTGAGCATGAAAAAAGCCTATTATTTTGACATTACAAACAGACACTCCAATTTTATTTATTGGTATAGATATTGATACCCGATATTTTTTCTTCACTTTTTATACTACCAACATTGGCTGACGAATCAGCAAACCTTATTTTAACGGCCACCTAACTATATAAACTTTGACAACAAAAAGGATACAAAAACGTATTATTTCATTTATTTTTTTCATTAATATCATTGTCATCATTTTAGTCCACATTAGGTCCACTGTTGGGCTCTGGTATTCCACAATGAAAGGGAAAATGGTCTAAATTTACCCCGCAGGTTGACGTATAGGGTTTTATATCGAATTTTCAGTCTCCTACATAAATGTTATCTGCATATTAGTCGTCTTGTAGAGGAGTCGAATTAGTCGTTTTTTCCCAGGAGAGTAGTAAATTCTATTCTTATACTGCTGTCATACGGAAAACTTACCTTTAACTTAACTTTTACTTTTTATAGTGACTATGTAAGAATACTATTCACTCTTATCCCATGCATACTCATGCCTTCGTAAATACACATAAAAGGTAAGTCATCATTCATCGTCATCATATCAGCCCATACACGTCTCACTGCTGGCCTCAGGCCTCTTACGCTATGAGAGAGAAATGCGATACGTGGTTGCCACTCGAGAACCTTTCTTCCCCAGGTTATCGGTTCCTCGAGTGATATTGCCAACCCATTGCCATTTCAGCGTGCTAATTCTTTGTGCTATGTCGGTTACACCCGTTCTTCTGCGGATTGCCGTATTTCGGATTCTATCTCGTAGAGAAATCCCGAGCATAGCCCGCTCCATAGCCTGCTGTGCGACTTTGAGCTTGGTTATGAGGCCTCCATTTAGGGACCACGAATACTATTCAACACCATCCTATCTTGCCTGTGGGTGTCGTAAAAGATATAATATGCATATACCTAACATCTATGTAAGAGAAGGAAATCTTAAAATAACACCCTATAAAAACACGTTTGATCAACGTGTTATTAAAGATCAATTTCTCTCTTATTGTGGTAGAGATTCGAGCCCAACAGTGGGACGTATGTAAGCCAAAATGAGGACGATGATGTTGAATCTTGGGTCAAATCAATGTTCAAAGTCTAAACTGTGGTGTAAATATTTATATCTACTAAAGATATACCACCTGTTGCAAATTTAGTCTACAGGTACTTAATGTCGTGTTAGATATTAAAGCTTGGCAATATCTTATTTACAACAATCTAGTCTAGTCTGTTAAGTAAGTCTGTAACAGCCATCTGAAGCTAACATCCAAAATGAATTATATTCATCATCATTTCAGCTCGGACCTCTTCTATAATAGGAGGGCAATTGATCTTACTATACCACGCTGGTGAAACCTGTTGATATAGGGCTTTTTTCGAGTTTTCTTTCTCTTGGATATATGTTATATGCGTATTTTATCCTTTAGAAAGAAAGAAAACATATTTATTCGATGCTTTACTCGTCTTTACACCCAAGCGCAAGAAAGGAAGTAATGAAATGTATTCTTACTCCGTCACTACACGGATGAAACGGCTAACAATAAATAAAACAAATCCAAAAGCCTTGTTCGATAAACCGGCAACCTTTGAGGAAGACAGGTTCTCGCGTAACAACCACCAATTGTACAACGCAGCTTAGGACCCGCTACATAGGTGGACTGACGACATCTTGAAAGTCGCAGGAAGCCGTTATATGAAAGTAGCAGAGGACCATTTCGAATGACATTCTCATAAGGAGTCCTACGTCCAACAGCGTACGTTTATGGGCTGATTAATGATGGGAGGGTACCCCAATAGGGGGTATTCCGTCGGGCCGACCACTGATGTAAAGTAACCCTGCTCCGGTGGTCGGCCCAACGACGAAGGCGACGTGGTTTTCGGGTGGGTTGCGGGAGTTGCGTGCTTAAGCCCCTCTGTCGCCCCGGACGGAGTGGTGCGGAGGCGCGCCGACCGCAGCCCACCCACAAAAAAAAAATGGGCTGATTAATGGATGTATAGATGGATTTGTCTTGTAATATATAATTTAGAAGATACTTTATAATTGAACGACTATTCTTATTCTTCTCAGTTATAGTGTTGGGCACAAAACTCCTCCATAACGGCAGATTTTATTTCATTTTTTTTCTTTCTAGCATTGATATAATCTGCGTGCTTACATACCTTAGTTGCTTTTTACGATGCCCTCAACCTGTTGTATTACGGTCCCATAGTCATTTAGGCTGACTACTAGCAACTTATCTTTGACAAGATTATTTGTTGTTGGGGTATCTATCTCTCTTGCGCGGTGACGGACGAACGTTCTCCGTGATGACTCGTTATCTCGAAATATAATTCTACATCATTCATCATCATCATCATTTCAGCTCATATACGTCCCACTGTTGGGCTCGATCTTCCTCCACAATAGTAGAGAAATTGACCTATTATACCACCCTGGTCAAATGTGTTGTACAGGGTTTAATTTCAAGTTTATTGTTTTTGTAATTTCAAATTATATGCATACTAGCAGTGCCCTGCGGTTTCACCTGCAGTTCTTCTTCCCGTGGGAATGTCGGGATTAATTATAGCCTATGTATTATTCTGATATATAAACTATATTATTGTGAAGTTTCATCAAAATCCATTCAGTAGTTTTTCACATCCTCACATACAAACTTACGCGTTTATAATATTAGTAAGGATTTAATCCCTTAGTCGTCTTTTACGACACCCATGGCTAAGAGAAGGGTTAGTGAATTGCATTCTTACCCCGTTATCACGCGGACTTATTATTCTACATACCAAGACGATAAAAAATAAACTAAGCGTATGTATTCTATAGTAATTAAACAAGCTTATCGAGCATAGATATCAGGTAGTAAGATGGCGGGTGAGGTCCGGGTAAGGTCGGTACGCGACGCGCCTTACTTAAGCGAACAAAACAAGGTGACACAATGTTGATGCTGATTTACGTGGGTGCTGTGTGCTCTACTGGCCCTTGCTGACCAGACTATACAGATCTATAGAGTCGATATGCGCACTAGATTTTTTTGTTTTAATATTTAAAATAAAAAGCAGAATGTTTTTCTTTAATGCCATCCGTGTAAACGAATTGAGACTTGTTGTTGTCATGTTCGAATGTGTTACTACTCAACTCTGATACTTCCTATTCGGGAATTTTAAGAACCAGGCTGAAGAGTAAATGGTTGTTCTTGCCGGGGAAACTTGCTATACTGCAAAGCGAACGTCAAACTACCTGCTAAGTGTAGTTAATATAGCATTATTTCTCGTCCTGAGCGTTCATTATCCTCAATATCACTTATTTGTCTCTTTAGTATAACCTGTTTTGAAGCTACTACTGTAATTACTAAACCCAAAAAGATTACCGTATCATGTGATTAAATCTAAATATCTATACTAAAGGCTGAAGCTATACAAAAGGCTGAGAAATATATGGGTTCTCAGTTCTCACAGTTTCGACTATTTTACATTCACGACATTACTACTCTATGGAAAGCAATATTATTATATATATATTTGATATACTTAAGTCTAACATAGAAAATAGAAAATTCATATAAGGTAGGATAATAAAGACCTAGACTTTTACTTATCAAAATGAAATGACCACAGCTTAGACTTTTATTTCGCCAACCGTAACCCACTGCCCCAAAAAGAAAAGACTTATTTTGAAAGTGTCAAAAAATAAAGATGAAATTAAACAATTTATACGGATTTTATCGCGTTTGTATTTGATTTACCTTTGCCGTCTTTTTGAATATTTTTTAGCGTTCATGGTCGTGGAGAAGTCCTTCCGTAAATATAAAATTTAAAATGAACTAATGCAATAAAATCCTTAAAAATAATTTTATTTCATACAACAACATCAAATATTCATCATAATGATATCAGCCCATATACGTCTCACACGCTGGTCAGACGTCTTGGCATGCAGTTTTCTTTCAAGTTGATCTTCTATTGCAGTGATATTATATACATATTATATCCCTATGTCGTCTTTTACGACACCCACGGACAAGAGAGGGGGTGTTGAATTGTATTCTTACTGTGTCATTGCACGGAAAAAATATTATATAATAAATAAGTGGACTCTACAGCATTCTCTATGCCATTATTTGAGAGGATCGCGAACTGCAGATAGCGCGGCGGCAAACATTTTTTGCATCTTTTTTCGTCTGACTGTTTTTGTTTTGTGTCCACATACACTAATACTGGGAATATCCTTCACTATACAGGTATTTCTACCTTTCAAACACTAATTAACAATAAAAAATCTATTCAGATGACATGTTTTGTTATTCTTATACAGAAATCTGACACTGTTGATTATTTTCAAACAGTGATGAGCACCTCCTTGGTATGTGTCATTAGCTTGTTTTGCTTTCGTCCATTAACTTAAACCGTAATATATTATATATTAATAACATTACGAAGGTCACTAAGGTTAAAAATAATCAAAATAAACTATAAAATCAAAGGTTTGCAAAATTATATTGTGCTTGGATGTCCTTTCAGAATAAAAAAAAATTAAAACAGGTGCTGGTTTCAGGCAAATATGCAATTACCCCACCCTTTTGGGATAATTGAAGAAATGTGGTGAATGTCGTAATATCCCCACTCATAAAGAGGGCAGCAATGGATATCAATAGGTAACAGGAATGGAGAACATGGTTCAAAATCATCTAGTATGTATGAAAAAAAAATTCAGAGAGTTACGTACTCGTAAAATGAACATACGTTCAGTTTTGAAGGGGATAGTCCCATTTTCAGGTTGTCTGTCAATCACTACCTGTCGTTGTTGACCATCACATCAAAGATGCTCGACAGTGACGGGTATTGGTTGTCGATGGCTTCTTGTCGGCCGCCTCTTGAGGCGGTCATCTCTCAGAAGGAAGCCGCGGAGCGGGAACGCGAGGCACTTGCTTCCGCTAACTCGCGCTGCAGGCGGCGACCAGGGAGGCGAAGGCTCCGATATGCGCATTTTCTCCCACCGCCTTGAATGACGACAGGACGTGGCTAGACGACCTTGCGTAGAGGTGTCGAAGTCAATAGACGATCGCTCCAGCACTCCATACAAGCGCAGAAGGGACCGCTGCGGTTTTAGTGGGTATTCCGGTAGCATAGGCAGCCGGTGAGTCCCACACTCCCCCTCCTCTATCACCGGCGAGGGATAGTGTATAAATTGCATTTCCAAAGCGTCAACAAAAAAACGGCAGTCTGTCCCGTTGTATGCAGCCATACGAAAACGTGCCGTTTTTCTAAACAGAGCATAAATGATCACTTATAATACTGATCGGGATGTGTTCTTGTTATTATTTTTTTAGGTCAACTTAGCTTTGTCATTACTAAGCTTACCATATCTGTAAGATTTTTCACATGTCCCTGATTTTTATTTCATATTTTAAGGATTTCTGCAAAAGTCCCTTTCTGGCACAAAAAAAATAGCAAAACCGTTATTCAAGTCCCGTTTTACAAAAAAAAATGGTCACATTAGTTATATACTTCTTTAAGGTAAGAGAGGAAATGTTGCATAAACAATCACATGATTTCGTAAGTTCTTACTTCTTATTTACACTTTTATTTGATGACGATATAAGAAAATGACAAAAAGCACCAAATAAAATCTTCGAGTACTATTTCTTTACACAAACTTATAATATTAAATGTACTATTAATAATTATAGGAAACTCAATATGAATTTTAATAGTGTTGTAAACAAAAATTTACATAAACAATTCCAAGTAGTCGGTTCCCCGTTGGGTGAATCAACAAATATGAGCGACTAATTATTTTGCTCAACATAACCTCTCCCGACAGTAAATAGACGTTCTCACTCAGATACGCTTCTCACCTGCTCATTATGGTATTTTAGCAAGAGATGCGCGTGCGCACGCATGCCCATGTTCCAATTTTAAAATTTTAAACGCATTTCGTCGCTATCTGTCATCGGGGGCGGACGCGGTGAATGCATTGGTCCGCAGCAGGATCGATTAAATCTGCTACAGTATGGTGGCCATTAAAATAAACTGTCCCTTAATAGTCCCCGATAATGTTGAAATTGAAGATTTTATTTTTATTTTCCCCAACAGCTGTACACGATAAGGTTTGTTGTTATCTTATGAAATATCATAATTTGCATACGTCGGTAATGTTGGAAGAAAATTAATCGTCCGCCTGCCTTATTGAGCATTAAGTATTCGATTTCATAGTACGTCGATAAATAAACTACGTATGTCTTGTACACGCGATTATTTTAAACAACATTGCAATAACGGCTAAGGGTGCAGCGGTATGCAATTATTGCAACAGATCATTATTAAATTGATAGAAACTATCTTTTGCATATGGTTTCGGAGTAACAATGTAATCTAACAGTCCCTCTGTTACCCATAGCTATTGTAAAAGACGACTAATGGGGGTTATATGTAGATAATACCGATGCAAGCGAAGGAAAACTCGACAAAAAACTACTAACGCGTTTGATTAACATGATACGGTAGGTCAATTTCTCTCTAATGATAGAGGAGTCCCGAACCCAATACTGGGACTTCCAAGGGCTGAGATGACGATAATGAAAAGCTATCTATATAGCACAAGTCTACGACCAATTTATGTTACCAGGGATTAATTATGGTATGAGAATATCGCCTTCATACATTGGCTTCATGGTCCCTGAGCATTCCCTGAAGCATGCTATGTTCGGGTTTTCTCTGCAAAATAAGATCCGAAATACGAAAATTCATAGAAAAGAGTGACTGAAGTAACAATGGGCAGGCCACCTTGCTCTACGAACTAATAACTGCTGGGGAATTCTCCAATAGTGAACATAAACGACGCTAGGTAGACCGATGACCTGGTGAAAATAGCAAGTAATCGTTGGATGCAGACGATTAGAGTCATATCGTCCAGCAATGGACTGCAAAAGACTGACTAATGAGGATGAAGAAGCTATTTATGACAGAGGTTGTTTAAGACACGGGCAGAAAATCGTCGGGGCAGTAATTTCTTATAATAATTGTCAACGTTATCTTATTATAGGGCCTCGGCTTTTAGTTTGGGCAGATAAGATTGAATATTAGCTTTTTTATCTAATCAGTATACTTTAAAAAGTTAATGAGTTAATCAGTATTATTTAGTTTATCTTAAGGTGATTGTTAATAGAATCTAAAATGAAAAAGTGCGGCATAGTTTAATGTTTTTTTAATTTTCAACATATATAATTACGCCAGTAGGTATTGCAAATTTGAAATAAAACTATAATACAGATATTGTCGCGTTCGTATTCGAATACCATTTTTCTGACTTATTGATCACTTAAGGGCATCACACTGGACATATTAATAGGCATATTGTAGTATGTAATTATCTTTAAAAGTTGTAAATAAATAAAAAATTGACAAAGCCGCTGAGTTTCTTGTCGGATGTTTTCAGTGCGGTCGCGTTCCGATTCAGTAGTAATTTGCGGTAAAATGTAAAAAACTACAATATATAAATGCCCCGCAAAGTTGCTTTGTGCATAATAAATGATTTGTATTTGAATTTGATCTGATCATATTAATAGAAAGACAGTGGTCCCATGTCTATGATAAAATCGCGATAAGATCCATATTTTTGAAGTGAAACTTCGAGTATCAGGGTAAAATTTTTACGGATGAAACGCAATTTTGTAACACCAAAATGTGGGACATTTTTTTCCAAGAAGACGGATACAGCGATGAGAGAAAGTGGAAAAGGGCGAACATAGCACGAAGCACAGCGAGAGTAGGGAGCAAGCAAGTGAGAAAGATCAAAAGAGAGAACTTTTTTTTAATATTGACAAAAAACACGTGGCACCAAAGAAGTTTCACTTCTGACATGCGTACTTTGTACACATCCTCTTTAATACGCTTTTATTAGCTTCAGATGTATGTATGTTAGTATGTAACGGAATCTTTGAACATAATTTTGACCCCCTTCAAAACGTCGGATTAACTGGAAATTTGGCATACTTATTAAGGACCGATGACAATTCAATATTTTAAACAGTTTGACCCGTTATCCTTACTAGGATAATCAGGATTAGCTAAAATTCAACTAAAAAATGAAAAATAAATTTCAGTTCAAAAGTTCAAAAAAACTAAAAAAATACGCTTTTAAAGAAAAGCCAACTAAAAAATAGAAAATATTTTTTTTTTTAATTTGAATTAAGAATAGTGTATAAAACAAAAAATAATATTTTAAAAAAAGCGTGGGGTGCTTTTTAAGATATTATCAAAATGATAATCCTTCTACTCATATATGTCAATAAAATATTTATAACTATTGACAGCAACGCTTTTTTTACAATAAAAAATATTTTTTTCTTATATACACTATTCTTAATTCAAATTAAAAAAAAAACATTTTTCATTGGATTTTCTTTAAAAGCGTATTTTTTTAGTTTTTTTGAACTATTATTTATTTTTTATATGTAAATAAATTGCCCGTATGGTGAAGGGATAAGAATACAATATATCATCTCTCGTTTAAAAGAGTGTATGCACAAACACTCTCTTAGAAAATTTATAATATCAACTGCCAGCCCGCCAGCCAAGTCCTTCATGCTTATGGGTGTCGTAAAAGAAGACTAATATTTCTATCACTGCTGGTGGCAAACTAGCAAACGGCTTATCTGATTGTAATATTTTTACGTAAATCAACCGCTATAAACATACAATAGAAACGAATGACTTTAACACCTTTATCCCCAATACCAGTAAATTCAAAACTATCCAGTTATGAGAAGGTACGCGCTACTCCCAAAGGGCACACAATAGGTCGGTAATTGAGCAAAACTGACCAAAATGCGTGTAAACCTGTTTAAATAGAAATTATACAGCTAATAATTAAAACTAACGCACTCATTTTCTTTATAGTTTTAGCTTAAAATGTAATGCATCATCATTTGAGAAAGGCGATTGCATGGCTGTTATATTGGTTAAGTGTTCTCAGTCTCACTGAAATTCTCATCTGTTAATTGTATAATCGACGTCGCAGAAAATCGACGTCCGAGTAGTAGCAATTTGTTACTGCGCTTCGTTCGGTGAGTGAGAGAGCTGGAAGCCTAAGTTTCTGAGGGTATTTGCGTGTGGTGGGTTTTAGTGATGCCTTTAGTATCACGTGTATAAGTCAATTTTCCTTCAATTGTTAAGGATTTTTTTAATAGATTTTCGCGAAAGTAAAGGAATATGGAAGGAGTATAATAGAGGAGAGAAAAATATTTTTTCTAGAATTTATAGGTGGTAGAAGCATGCTGTCGACTGAAATCTATCTACAGCCGCGGGCCCGTACGTCCGGGGTAGAACCACACTCCCTTATGGAAGAAAGGGCAAGAAAGGAGATACTTACCCCGTCACCACACGGAGTACTATTTTATTTTTAATTAAAATTATATATATTTTGATAAGTACCAGCTCCAGTATGATGCCCTTAGATTTATTTTTTTATGAATATATTCCAAAAAAAAACGTGAATACTGAAATAGATTCAACAAGCGTCCTATCATTACCTTAAATACGTTGACGTCAATATATTTTACTTAACAATAGCACTCGAGTTGAAAATAACTCTTCCAACTGACAGTTGTATATCACGAGTTCTAGATTTTACAACGATATCTAGACACTAGATTCACAGATTGATTGATCTTATGATTGACTGTATCTATTTGATTGACGCGCGATCTGTAAAGATACAGAAAACGTATCTGTATAAAAATACATTCAATACATATTTAAACGCATACCTACATTTTATTATAATATTTTTCCTCCTCTTACTATAGGCCTATTCGTGTAGCGGAATCAGAATACAATTCACCACTCCCTATCTGGCACGTGGATGTCGTAAAAGACAACTAAGGGATATAGTAAGCATATAACATCTATCCAAGAGGTGAAAAACTCGAAGCAAAACACTATACCAACACATCTAACCAGCGTAGTATAGTAGGGTTAATTTCCCTCCTATTGTGGAGGAGGCTCAAGCCCAGCAGTGGGGCACATATAGGCTGAAATGATGATGATGTATAAAAATACTTTCACCTCGAAAAGTTATGATCTGCAACTGTACGTTTCTAACTTATTTCACGTATGTGCAAGCTCTGGAATGAACTACCTGCTGCTGTTGCCCGAGCGCTATGACATGTTCTTCTTTAAACAAGGTTTAAGAAGAGCATTTTCTTCACGGTAGGTAACGGCCTAGCCGTGCCCTTGGTATTGCAAAAGTCCATATGCGGCAGTGTCACTTACTATCAGTGTGCCAACTTTTGAATCCGATTCAATTCTAATCTCACCAAACTTATATTTGGTACTCTTAAACAAAATCGAGAATGAATTCTTTGCGTTTGTTATTTTCACCAAATGTGCCGTATTTTCTTAATTTAAATGAATAACGTTATCGAACTCGATTACCACAAAGACGCTTCCTTGGAATCGTGAAACATTCACGATTTTAAACTCTAATTTATACGTCAAAAACAGGGTGGGAGTAGCAAATATTTTACTTAATCGACTAGTCGAATTCATTTAGTTTAAAAAAATTCCACCGAATTTGATTCCAATCGTGCGCTAGTGTCGCTTTCAAGAGTACAAAATGGCTCAAATTCGAGCTGCGATTGGATTTAAGATTAGAATTAAGATTCAAGAGTGCTCTACTTGCTCGTTTGCCACTATCGGCAATAAAAAAATCGATCATGAAGTTCTAGATTCGAATCCGTAATTCTAACCGTAGTTTCAAACGTCAAATAAAACAAACATGTACATGTTAATACATTGTACTTACTAGGTGATAACACAAACAATTTATGATACCTTTCATTGTAAGCCAGACGAGTAGGCTTTTGTGTAAGTTATTATTGTTAGACGACCTTCGTGTCTTGGTACGAATGATAACAGACGTCCTTGAACAAAACGGCTGCACTATCAATAATTAATTCATTATTTTTAGAAACAACGGATATTAATTCAAATTAATGTTTTTAAATACTATCGTTTTTATCTATACAAAAAAATAAAATTGAAGTGTCTGTTTGTAATGTTAAAATAATGGGTTTTTTTCATGCTCACACCGTTATTTGTACGATACATATGCCTAAAACCGGTTTAACAAATGTTTGTCTATCTGTCTGTTTGTTAGAAGTAATCTTCAAAACGGCTGAACTGATTTTGACAATATTTTAGTACCAGGTGGTTCTCTATATAAGGAGCAACTTAGGCTATATTTTATCATGGTATTCCCAAGGAAACGGGAACTATGCGGGTAAAACGAAGTGAAGCGATGGCGGGTTGCTAATATAGAATATGTGTAGAAGTGTAATACTTGTTCGAAACTTATTTAATGTTCGATAACTAGTCTTAAGGCTCTCTCAGAATGAAAGGGAAAATTTTATTAATTTTATTTAGAAGTAGCGATCTGCCCTCGCTGCGCTTCGGATCTAGCCAATATAATGTCTCCCACGATATGGTCTTGGGTTCGAGTCCCGGATCGGGCAAATTTTCATAGGGTTTTTCTGATTGTAAAATAAGCCAAGTAACTCCTTATATAGACATGTTACCTGGTAGTAAAATATTATCAAAATTGGTGCAGCCGTTTTTAAGATTTCCCGGCACAGACAGATAGACACTTTTTAAATTAGTATTTTAACATAGGTATCATGGAATTTCCCCGTACGAGCATGAATAATACCTACTATTTTGACATAACAAACAGACACACATTTATTTGTATAGATTTTCTTTCTATTGTGTTGATTTTATTTACTTCTTTACAGCTGCGAGTAATATTTTACAACACTGTGAGTATAAGGAAGGGGACAGTTGTTCAGACCCTATAGTAAAAGATTTTTCCATGTGGTGACGGAGTAAGAATACAATTCACCTTACTTCATGTAAGAGTACGAATACCATTCATCTTGCCCGTGGGTGTCGTAAAAGACGACTAAGAGATTTGCATATAAATATGGATGTAGCATCTGTGAAAAAGATGGAAAACTCGAAAATAAAATCTTATGCCAACTCGTATGACCAGTGCAGTACAGTAAGGTCAATTTCCTTCCTATAGTGGAGGAAGCTCGAGCTCAACAATGGGACCAAGCCAAGATGATGACATTAAAAGTAGTTTACATAATAAATGCAATATTAACAACTGCTACTGTAACTGTTTTCTCATAAACCTATTGCATTTAGTCGATTTAAAGTTAGAATCACTTGCTTAGTAAGTCGTAGATCGTTTTTTTTTAATATTGACTTGAAACAAAGGTAATAATGAATTGTTAAGACTTTTGCTTATAAAAACAAAAATATAACTAGATTGTCGTAGTGAAGTATGTGAAAATAGCACTATTTTAATAAGCACTTGTACTTAACGAGTTTCTTGAATGTCACAAGTTTGGCACCGTCATAAAAGTTGCAACGAACCGACGCGTGCCGAAATGAACCAAATAAAAATACAACCAATTCATTAAAACTTTGCCGCTGATGACCTCAGTGGCAACACCTACTATTTATACCGGGATAGTAGAATTTTCTCCCGACTGGCAACACTAACGGCGCGACAACGAGCCAAAGTTAGATTGCAAGAGGCCATAACCTTGCTTCTCCACTTCAATCTCCCTATAGGATGAGAGGTGTTTGCGAGATAGCTAGGTATATTTTTTTCTGAAGGCGTCGGATAATCTAATTTTGGTGGTAAGTTGTTTTTATTAATAAATAAGGCGGAGATGAGAGTCGACGAAGAACGTCTTGAATATATAACCTAGATGAGATGCAGGATCAAATTTGATCTTATATAAAACGAGGAGTAACGTAAAAAAATTATATGTTTCTGTACGCTGGTAATATATTATATACATTTAAAAAATGAGCTGTCTTGACACGATGGAAGTAAAACTTTTGTACTACAGCATAACCTAATGATAGTACCTAGATTAGATTTGTTAGATTTAAATTAATAAATTGTCATAATATCATAATTACTACGAATTTTATGTTTAATCATTACTGAATAAAAAACAATATTATTTTTTCGTATAGAATCATTTTCTTTTTGTACTTACTAGCAATAAATTTGCATCATAGTGTGGGTCAAAATTTAATAACTAATTCTGTAGCGAGTTGTTGAATGTGCGACATAGTTCGCCCGTGAACGCTGTGACCGCCATGAACGCTGTAAAGTATTCGAAACGTCGGGCAAGCAAAAATTAAACGCAGTAAAATCCCTAAACATAGTTTTATTTATAACTAGCAACCCGCCCTCGCTTCGCTTTGGTTTCAGTCGGCTTACCCGCAGCGTAGTTCCCGTTCCCGTGGAAATACCAACATAAAATATAGCCTATGTTACTCCCTGATATTATAGCTTTCCATTGGTGAAAGAATTTTTGAAATTGATGCGGTGGTTTAAGCGTGAAAACGTGACAAACAAACAAACCTCCTTACTTTCGCATTTATAAAATTAGTAATTATTTATAATGTGTGTCTACTCACGCAAACATCAAAAATCATTACAGTAACCTTTTAATTTTGAATCAATCACTTTTGAATAGTATAGCATATTGTGTTATCATTAATATCTTCTCAATCTCTTCTCCAAAATCCGAAGGTAAGCAAGACACTGCTCTTACTCTATCAGCCACAGTGTTTACTGTGCTTTTCGTCACACTAAAAGCCTGGTGCTTCGCGTCATACTAAAGGATTGTGGACTAGAATTTAAAGTATTTAAAATTTGTCCGTGTGGTGACAGAGTAAGAATACAATTCACCACCCCCTATCTTACCCGTGGGTGATCGTACGAGACGACTAAGGGATATAAAACGCATATAACATCTATGCGAGAGAAGGAAAACTCGAAATAAAACCCTATACCAACACGTCTGACCAGCGTGGTATAGTAGGTCAATTACCCTTCCATTGTGGAGGAGGCCTGAGCCCAACAGTGGGACGTGTATGGGCTGAGATGATGATGATGATGAGAATTTAAAGCCCTATAAAAAGATTCAATTTAAAAAACATCTATTTATTCATCTATCTATCAGCCTATAAACTTCTGCTTTTTTTTTTTTTGGTTGGGCTATGGTAAGCGCACGCGCGGTCCCGTCCGTCCGGGGCGATGAAAGGACGGCGCGCGGGCCCATAACCCACCCGTACCCACGTCACCTCGTTGTTGGGCCGACCACCGGAGCAGATGTGACTTGTCATCAGTGGTCAGCCCGACGGAATACCCTTTCGGGTAACCTCACCTCTATAAACTTCTGCTTAACTTAATTTCTGTTTTTTTTTTTATTGCCAATGGTGGTAAACGAGCAGGCAAAACACCTGATGGTAAGTGATACTGCCGCACATGAACCACACAAGAAGGACATGTCATAGCGCTCAGAAAACACAGCAGCTGGTTCATTCACGTACGTGGGAGCAATGATCGCTGAAAACGTACAGTTGAAGACCATAACGTTTCCAGGTGAAATGGATGAACTCTGCTACGGTATCTGCTCCAGCGCCTCCAATCAGAACAGCACGCCTTTGCAGGGAGTCAAGTGGGTCTAGCTGAAATTTGGGCGCGCCTGCCCAGAGATGTGAGCAGTACTCCACATGAGGACGAACTTGTGCTTTGTATAACACAAGACGCTGTCTCGGTGTGAAGTACCGCCTGGCTCTGTTCAGGACGCCCAACTTTTTGCTTGCCAATTTGGCCTTATCCTCCAAATGACTCCCAAACTGTAATTTGCTCGATATTTCGACGCCGAGAATCCCAATACTCTCAGAAATTGGGAGAGTTACTCGTTGAAACTGAGGCGCCATGACAAACGGGTCCTTTTTTGTAGTGAACGCGCAAACTTGTGTCTTTGTGGGATTGAACTGGACTAAGTTCCATTCACCCCATTCCGAGGTCCGCCGCAGAAAGCGCTCTACTTCAGACACAAGTTGAACCCTTCTTTCCTGTGTACTTCGAGGGATATTCCGTTGCTCGGTGTACCGCTCGTCACCCGTGCTGTCATCCGCATAGCAACGCATAGGACGTAGGCTTCTCCTTTTTTCTGGTCAGGCGATGGTCTGGACACAACGCCAACCGCCCCGTCCGAGACGACGAAAGGGCAGCGCGTTGCTCCATAATCTACCGTATTCCCTTCCACTTCGCCATTAGGACAGTCACTGAAACCGAATCACTGACGTCCGCGGCCAGCCCGGCAAACCTAGGCCCTCAATACGGTTCTGTCTCACATGCATCAAACTACAACTTTTAAAATATTTTTAGTCAAGTATTGACAGGTTGTTCAACGCTCCGTCGTCCGATTCGTGGTCGTTGTGTACATTTCTACTCTAATGTTCCGATGAACGACGTGTTTTGGCTTTTATCTCGTCAACATGCTAATTCTTCGCCCTGCTAATCATCTGAAAACACAAGTCTATGACCAGTATGTGTTACCAGTTATGGTATGAAAACCTGGTTCCTAAATGTGGATCTCATAACCAACTGAAAGTTGCTCGACATGCTATGGAGCGGGCAATGGATCCGAAAGACGGAAATTCGTAGAAGAACGGCTATAACTGACATAGCACGAAGAATTAGCACGCCGAAGTGGAGCAATGGACAGGCCACATCACTCGACGAACCGACAATCGCTATGGAAGGATGATTCTCGAGTGGCGATCACGTATCGGAGGAGGTAGTGTAGGACGCTCATCACCATCATTATCATCTCAGCTCACAGACGTCCTAGTGCTAGATTCGAGCTTCTTCCGCAATGGGAGAGAAGTTGACCTACCAATGCTGAAGCATTTACATAATTATATTAATGTCTTCTAATATTTTAATTAAAAGCTTAATAATTTATTTTTATAATTTTAATGTAGTCTGTCTAACACTATGCCAACACGTCTGTCCACCGTTGTATAGGTATGTTCTGAAGCTATTATTGTAAACGTAAATCTTGTGATACGAGTATCTTTGTTCTAAAACCTTGGTCTCAATCCTGATTTAATGATAGCAAACGTTGGTAGAACAAGACACATCGTCCAATATAGATAGACTTGAGTTACAAGTATGGGAACATGTTTGTGCTAGTTTAAATACTAACTAATGCGTGAAAGTAACCGGTTTTTACTACGCTTTAGATATTTTCATTTCAGCTCATACACGTCCTAAAGGAGGGGAATTGACCTATTATACCACGCTGGTCAGATGTGTTGGTATAGGGTCTTCGAGTTTTTCTTCTCTTGCATAGATGTTATGTGCATATTTAATATTAATAAAAGATATTTTGTGATTACGTAATGCGTTGTGGACCTTTGTTTCATTAAAAAGTTCTGATTTGTCTCATAAATGACCACTCAACCAATTGCTGTCAAAAAGTAGGTATACCTGTAGAACGTCTGCCCCATCCCAAAATTAGAACAATTCAGTTCAAATTCACCTAGCCTGGTTCAACAACTTTTGGATAGGCTCAATTCAGCTGAAAAAAATAATCGTAGATACACATGCCTCACCACTGATGACAAGTCACCTCTGCTCCGGTGGTCGGCCCAACAACGAGGTGACGTAGGTACAGGTGGGTTAGGGCCCGCGCACCGTCCTTTCATCGCCCCGGACGGGCTGGACCGCGCGTGCGCTTACCATAGCCCACCCACAAAAAAAAAGCTACAAATACCTCATGAAGTTTTCCTTTTTTTGGCAAGCTATGGTCTGGACATAACAGTCTAAACCATTCGACGTGAAAGCAGGCTAACGTGCAGTCCCATAAACTACAGTATTTCTTCCACATCACTATTAAACTGATCGTCAGTATAAATTCCTTTACTTCGGTAGATCGCCCAGATGAAGTTAAGCTTTACTATTTCAAGCAAAGAAAAACTTCAAACTAAATACTTTAATAATTTAATAAAGATGTCTTAGATTCGAATCTGAAACCTTAAACTTATTTAGGAACTGCAACTATTCCAAATAGATAATCAACAATCAACGTTCAACGTTTTGCAGCCTTAACATTTTTCATTTTTTTTTTCAGAATAATACTTAAACTTTGACCTACTGTGACGGAGTAAGAACACGATTCACCACTCTTTATCTTGCCCGTGGATGTCGTAAAGGACGACTAAGGGATAATAAGCATGGGAATTAATTAGGATCTTAAATTTTCATCAAATATATAGGAATTACATATGTTAGCTAAAGCTTATTGTGGATAATATTCTAGTCTATATATGAAAAACGACATAGAGCGTCCGTATGATGACGGAGTAAGAAAGCCCTTCCTTACTCGTAGGTGTCGTAAAATACTTCTATGCGACATAAACGGACTACTGTAGGTTAGAGAAGGAAAACGTTAAACTTTACCACGTTACATAACTGGTGGGACTAGGGTGGGATAACAAATACCTAATAACTCTCCAGTTATGAAGGAGATTTCCGTGTGGCGACGGAGTAAAAACACAATTCACCACTCCCTATCTTACCCGTGGATGTCGTAAAAGACTACTAAGGGACATAATATGCACATAATATCTGTGCAAGAGAAGGAAAACTCGAAATGAAAGTTTAATTTCACTCCTACTGTGAGGTAGGCGCGAGCCGAGAGCATGTATGTTTTATAACTCTATGGATAAAAGCATGATAAAGAATCAATGCAAATATCAAAATACAGTAATACTCCGGACTTACGTGATAGGCGGGACCGAGCGATAACCGCATAAAACGAATTCGCGTAAGTCGGGCATTCATTTTGCTTATTAAATATACAAAAAAAAATTGTTTATCTGAAACTAGTTCAAAGAAAACAATAATTTTAAAGAATGGGACCAAATCCTTACTATTATTATAAATGCGAAAGTAAGTTTGTTTGTTTGTTACGCTTTCACGCTTAAACCACCAAACCGATTTCAAAAATTCTTTCACCAATGGAAAGCTATGATATCAGGGAGTAACATAGGCTATATTTTGTCCCGGTATTCCCATGGGAACGGTAACTACCCCGGTTTAAGCGACTGAAACCGAAGCGAAGCGAAGGCGGATTGCTAGTACCTATTATATAAAAATAATTCAAATTTTATGAATAAAATTAATTCTAAGGCCTGAACACGCCAAAAGAAAACCGCGTATCTTTGAATTCGCGTAAAACGGGGTAGCGTAAGTAGAGGTATTACTGTATAATAGAAATGTATGTATTCAGTTAGAAGAAAGTACTATTGTGGCAGAGCGCGAGAACTTCACCTGGTGGTAAGTGCTATCTAAATGCCGCTTATGAATCTTTACAACACCAGCGGCACATGCAGCTGATTATTTACCCTATTAGGGGCTGATGCCTATGGGCATATTTTTCGTTTGGACATATTTTTTTCGTTCCTCAGTTAGACGTCAACCGTATTTGGGTGACGATGGATAGTAAAATAATAACTTATTTAGTAATAGCTGGTTTGCGAGAATAGCGACGCAAATAAAATAACTGATTTTAGAGAAAGGTATTTTTAGGTTTTTTATAAATGTTTTAGTGCATACCATAATATTTAAATGATTTATTGAAGGTAGGACTGTAATGATTAAAGGAAGATTTCACTGATTACAATCAAATATCCGTATGGTGACGGAGTATGAATACAATTCACCACTCCCGTGGATGTCGTAAAAGACGACTGTGGGATATAATACGCACATAACATCTGTGCAAGAGAAGGAAAACTCGAAATGAAACCCTGTACCGGCGTGTCTGACCAGCATCGTGAAGTAGGGCAGATTCCCTCCCATTGTGGAGGAGTGGAGGCCCGAGCCCAGTGGTGGGATGTGGGCTGCAATGATGATCAAATATCAAGGATTTTAGATATCAAGGATCATTTGACATACAATATTCAATTTAACATGATTTTGTTTTACGTCGATATCCTCGAAAACCAGCGATAAGTATATAAGTTTGCCTAGAATTGTATCATTTGATTATTCATAAAAAAAAATTGTGAAATACTTAAATGTAAACAAATTTGATATTTTTTTGTAGTTTTGAGTAAACTACATCATTTATCTATCTACTACTATTATCATAAACAATATTCAGGTGTATCAGGCTATGGGGCAACTGGTCAAATGGGAGATAGGCAATAGTGGTAGGAACCCATAAAAAAACAATTGAAGGAAAAATATCGATTCGTTAATGAATTAGAGACATGTAAATTTTTCAATTTTGTCATCGCGTTTTCGTGTAAATCTGATTGAAATATAAAGTCAGTGATACTTAATCTGCAACATATTCGTACTTTGTTAAACGTTCACATAAGCAAAACAAACTTCGCTTTAAATCAGCTGATCGACCGATGACCGTCGCCGAGTCGCGTTTTTACCTACGCTACCATGGAAGCGTTTATGCAATTCTAGGTATGAATGAATGAAATTATACTGTCGAAGCTTTACATGCCTACACGTATCGTGTCTGTACATGCCTACATAATACGTAATATTTAAGGCATAGACTCTTAGACACATATTTTTGAAATCACTATAACTTTTATGTTATATTGTTTTTTTTGTGTAATATACATTTTAATTACGATTTATGACCGTTAAACTACAACATACTCGAACAGTTGCCCCATAACCTGATACACGTGTATATAATAATCATCATCATGTCAGCTCATGAACGTCTCACTGTTAGGCTTGAGCCTCGTCCACAGTAGAAGAATGAACTCAGCACCGGTAGTCAGCCCAACGACGAAGGCGATGTGCTACGGGTGGGTTATGGGGCCGCGTGCCGCCCCTCTGTTGCCCCGGACGTAGCCGGACGGTGGGTGCGCTGACCAGAACCCACACCCAAAAAAAAATTAGTAGAAGTATATTGACCTACTACATCATGCTGACCATACGCGTTGGTATAAAGTTTAATTTCGAGTTTGCCTTCTCTTGCATAATTGCTATTGGCATATTACAGTCCCTAAGTTTTCTTTTACGATATCCACGGCGAAAATAGAGGTTGGTGAAATATATTCTAACTTCGTCACTACAAGGAACATAATTATAATATAGAAAGTATTTTTTTTATAAATATGAATATTAAAATGACTTTTGCTTATAAAGAAAATACTAATTATCATTAAAATTATTTTATCACTTCGCGCGTTCTCGAGTTCAATACTCACAGCGCCATCTCGTAGCACAGAATTAAACCATACTTCGATACAAACTAAAAATGTATTGTTTAGTGCGTAATATAATTGGTAACCATAAAATTTCATCGTAAATAATACACATTATTACTATCAAAGCATCATTTAATGTAAATAATTTAATACAGTAATCTCTATGGGATATAACTGTTCAAAAAAAAAATAAACTGCATTTATTATCCGTGTGAGACATTTAAATTATCCTTAAAAGTAAACTTGAACAAAATTACCTATAAAACAATAGCTTCGTGACATTGACTGACCTTATAGGTCATTGAAAACAAAAAAAAACATGGTCACCCTGGTAGACAAAAATGTGCAAGCATATTTTTATTTAATCCTGTCTGTTTAATTATACGAATCGTGGCTGGATGGCCATTGTCCGACTTACCTGCTCGATTTAAATCGCCCGCAACCGGTTACTGCCCCGTCATCAGACTTTTATTTTTAACAATTTATTTACCAAAATATCACGACACGTTTCATTCATCACAATTAAAATACCCTCCAAATATTCATCATTTTATTATATATCACTTTTTTCTACACTTTGCACAATGTTTTATAAAGTGATATTTTTGTTAATAAATGCGATTTACAGAACAAAAGCCAGCCATATTGTTATTGTCATTTTTTTTTAATCATATTTGTATTAAGATAATACCTACGTACAACCTTAAGCAAGTTTCGTTCATTCCGTTCCGATTTCAAATCGCTTTGGCGACGTTCGGAATTCCCGCCACGCGTACTAATCACAGAGCGCGTATCGCGCGTCTGCTGCAAGATGTCAGCGTTGTCTGTCAAACTTCGGGGGCGGGCCGCCGAGGGTCGGGCCCTCGAACATATTCGACTAACTTCGGAGCGCACATCTCATTCTGCAGACTGCGAAGTGAGCTGAGTCACAACTCGTTGTTATTGTATTATTTATTTGTTTTTCGGGTAACTTAACACTGGTGAGTTTTGTTTTAAAGTATATATTAGTTTTTACTAAATTTATTATCGTTGTTGACCAAACATGTAGTGAAATGTTTGCTAATTATGTGAAATTTGTTAAAGTTAACGTTCTCAAAGCGTCTGTACTTTGCAACTGTTTTGGCAAACTTTACTACGTTGTTGTATAACTACACAACTACAGATATAAGAAAAATAAAATATTATAATGTTTTCAGAATTCGGACATAAGTTAAAAGGCCCTTAATTATATTTAATTGTAGTTTTAAAAACCTAACCTCTAAGCAATGACAATTGTGTGTTAAACTATTCGCCAATAGATGGCGCTATTAAGAAGGCGGTGCTTGCTAACTGCCGAACTAGTATTAGACGTATCATATCTTTTGCGATAATCCAAGGTTATTTCAATATTGTTGATTGTGGAAAATTTTTAGTATTTAAGCGTTATTTATTTAATAATTGCCCCACTCTACCCTACTACCTAATGTGCAAGAGAGTATTTTAAATATTTGTATTGCGCATTTAAGTACTTATAACTACATAGGTATATTATGCACCCAAAACTCATTGTTGATTTTAAGTAATATATTTTTTACTTGAATAAATCTTTATAGTACCAAAATACAGCCTGTATGATTGCAGTATTCTTACATTATTCAAAACTGCAAACTTTAACCTATTTATAATGAGACTGTAGGTACAGAGAAGGTTTGGGACAAGAATTAACCCACTTCTGAGTTTCTAGTTAATATCAAATAATTTGGAAATTTTATCATTATAGAACATATTCCTATATATAGTTTGATATCTTAGCTTAATTCTGTAAACAAATCACACTTCCGTAGATGCACAGAAAACATAAATATGATTTGAAAAAAAAATCAAACAATGTATGAAGTCCCGCATAGTGCGGGATAATTGGACCAGGCAGTAGGGCGAATTGATTATATTCGGAAAAAATGTATAAGGTAAATGAAAACCAGCTCAATTTAGTAAAATTAACATTTATTCATTTCATGACACAATATAACATCTTATGACTATATATATACTTTTTATTACATATATTACTAGCAACCCACCCTCGTTTCGCTTCGGTTTCAGTCGCCTTACCCACGTAGCACCCGTTCCCGTGGGAACACCAGGATAAAATATAGCCTATGTTACTGCCTGATATTATAGCTTTCCATTGGTGAAAAATTTTTGAAATTGATTCTGTGGTTTAAGCGCGAAAGCGTAACAAACATACTGCCGCATTTATAATATTAGTAAGGATTTAAAATCAATACTAAAAATTAAAGGAAACGTAATGTTTTGCTTAAGCCGTAGCGAACACTATTAAACAGTCTCCATGTGAAAGTTCCTCTTTTATGGTACAAAAAGTTTATTTATACTTACTTTTTTATAAAGTTTCTTCATTTTTTTTTAATTTATATAAAACATTTTTGTCATTGACGTCTCAACATTCTTAATTGCATTATTTTTGTTTTGTTTATTTCTTCTGACACTTTAAATTTCCTTTTTAGTTTACGACAGTAAAATATCAAAATAAAAACTAACATATAGTTACAAGTTAAAAACAAAACAAAAAATCATTCTAGAATACTCTAATAACAATAAAAAAAAATCATTCTAGAATACTCTAATATTGGCTATCTATGGGCTTGATAAAATAAGTTAAGAACTAGATATAATGTCTCTTTAAAGTTAGCGTGTATTTGAGTATTCAGCCGAAAGCAGGAGAAAAATAACCACGGTCCACGGTACATGTGTCCCGCGAAAAAAAGGATCAAGTGTCTCACATCCAGAACTACGTATTCAACCAAACATTGTTGTGAAAATTGAAAATAGGACTTAACTTCCCTTTTATTAGATAAAACTATAATAATTAAACATTTTAATAACATACACATATAATACATATCTCGTAATATGAACTTAAAATCGGCAAATATAATAAAAACGAAAATAACACTCTCAAAAGCAAGAAAACACGTTTAGTCCGATTATTTCAGAATCATCATTCGCCTGCCCTCATCCCACGCTAAGTGGGGTCGGCACAACATGTTTTTACCTTCCATAGCCTCCTATCAGCCGTCATATGTGCACTCACTGCTTTCATACGCATATCTTCATTCACGCAGTCCATCCATCTCTTTTTGGGTCTCCCACGCTTTTTTCGTCCATCCACAATCATATTGACAACCCTCCTTGTCACATGCCTTTCATCCCTCCTCATCACATGTCCATACCATGACAATCTCGCGCTCCTAATCTTCTCTATCACTGGTGCCACTTTTAGACTTCCCCTAATATACTCATTTCTTACTTTATCTAACCTTGTAACCCCACACATCCATCTTAGCATTCGCATCTCTGTAGCATGCACTCTTCTCTCATCCGTCTTTCAGTCCGATTATTTCAGAATACTATATTAAAACGGCGTTAACTCCTTGGTGATTGACTGGCGTGAAATATACTGAGTGGGTCAGCGATCGAATAGGTATAACATCGAATAGAAATATCATTTAATAAAAATACAAGCGATGGATCTAGTCTCCTCTCATATGTGCAAGCGTCCCGGACTTCCCCTCCCCATTTAATGAACAAAATATCTATTGTAGTCCTAATTACCTACCAAGTTTTGGCATAATCCTACTACTACAATTTCTATTGCTTATGACACAAAATAAGGTGATTCCGACCAATTGTTGCTGTAGCAGTTTTGGCGGGAACATGGAAATATCACGTGGTAGCCGTTATTTACATTCATATATTAGGTTTTTATGGTGTTTTAATCAAATCATTTAATTGTCAACAGATGTATTGTAACGCAGAACAAACGCTAAAGTGTAGTGCATGAGATGTAGCAGTATTTTCTGTGTTTTATATATTAGTTCATCATCTCAACCCATATGCGTCCCACTGTTGGGCTCGGGCCTCCTCCACAATGGAAGGGTAAGTGACCTACTATACCACGCTGGTCAGACGTGTTGGTATTGGGTTTTATTTCGAGTTTTCCTTCTCTCGCATAGATGTTATATGCGTTTTATATCCCTTAGTCGTCTCGTACGATCACCCACGGGTAAGATAGGGGGTGGTGAATTGTATTCTTACTCCGTCACCACACGGAAGTACCTATGTGTATTTTTAAGATCTGTCAAAATTCCAAGAAAATTTGCGATTTTTATGGCAAGGCTTAATTAAAGGGGTCGGCTTTACTTATTGATGAGTAGTAGTGTAGAAATAGGTACTCTTCCAATATTTTATTTAAAATAATGTGTAACTTTAGAGCATTTTAGTCATATGAAATTCCTTTAAGCACTAGGTAATTTTTAATTCAAATCAATCAATCGATTTAAAAAGTCATTGCCAACTTTGCAAAACCGATCATGGTTATTGGCTCATTACTGTTCTATTAATTTCAAGATAGTTAAAATCCACATGAGGTTTTCTCTCAATAATGGACATTGGAATAACTGTTTTATTAATTTTTCGTTGAGAAACATTATAAAATTATCCTTAATAATACTTAAATTAATCAGTATTTACAATCACTAAACCCTCTGATAGATCGAATGGCGAATGGGCAGTAACACTTTCATGGGGAACTTAAACACTCACTGACATCGCCAACCCGCGTATTTTTTAGAACTATTTACTACTCTCACTCTATCAATCATCATCATCATTTCAGCCTATCACCGTCCACTGCTTGACGTAGGCCTCCCTCGTATGTATCCTCTTGTGCCTCTATCAATCGACATCTTAATAATTGCAAATAAAACTTTTACAAATGAAACCCGCCAATCCAACCAAGGAACGAGACAGTCATTTCTCTAACATCACATTATCATCCTGTTCATATGCCATTACTTGAGGTCGATGCAATATGTAGGTACCCTTCGTCCGTCATATATATAGTTAAAGTTTTGGAAATAGTTTATTGGGTGGGCTACAGTCTGGACTTACGCCGTCCATTCCGTTCAAAGCGTCGAAAGGATAGCGCGCGGCCCGATAACTCGCCGTATTCTTTCCTCATTTGGCCATTGGGCTGACCATACATACCGAAACCTTGATATCCGTTGTATTACCAGTTCGGGTACTATTTTCCATCAACGCTGAAACCGCAACCAGCAGTGCTGTCGGAGCGTCGCCTACTCGCAAGCATACTCTCTACGGGTGACTCCCCCGTGGTCTCGGCTCAAATGACATCAGGCACAGGTATTCCTAACCCTAGGTTCTGGAGGAGAACGTGCTAGCTTGACATGTTTCTGTTCTGACCCATTCTGCAGAAGGGAACGACCGCGTCCCAATTTCTGACGCTGACGCGCATCGCCCTAGCGATGGTTGTTCTTGACAGATGGGCTCCAAAAGGGCCGCGTGCTTGCATTGTCAACCATCCTCGTGAATATTATTATTGACCAGATTATTAGTTGTGTTGTGAAACACGAATAATCGTAAGGACTGATAGTAGAAATTTGTACCTAACCGTCACAAACCAGCAAACAGTCATTTCTATATCTATTTAAAGCAACTAATACAATTTATAATAATAAAACGAGAGTGTATAAATCATGTCATCTAATAATAACAGCATAATTTTGAATAAATGAATATTATTAGTGACACGAACTATAATTTTTTAAGCTGTCGACTTTAGCTAATAAAGAACTGGCATGTCACCATCCAAGCATAGGTAATCCCAAACATCTTCATTTCATAATCCAAAAATAGGAATTATCATAGTATTTAAACAAAAAACCGTGGGTTCCTTGTGGCCGGTACAGGGCGTTGTTGGGGGCCGTCCCTTGACAGATTTATGGCGTACAATGTGATCCACTATGTATACCTTTTGTAAAGAAAATTAAAACATTTCATATTTGAAATACTTTTAAATCCCACACCGATTGAACTATACGTAAGATCGCGTCAAGTTTTGTGTTTTTATACGTACGTAAATACGTAAGTATTGAATAAATTTTATTGTTGACAGCAAATTTGAGAAAGTACACAATATAGTAATTTTGATAAGGATAGGTTTGAATCTAATAAATAAACTGCATTGCTTTTTACATAATTTACTATATATAGGTAATTATAATAAACTAGCTGACTCAACAGACGTTCTGTTCAAATAAAATAAAAGGAATTCTCCTTTAAATCGACAGCAGCGCCAGCGGGTCCAATTGTGAATCTAAACCATTCTCGAATACACACAAAAAATTTCATCAACATCGGTCCAGTCGTTTAGGAGGAGTTTTGTGACATACACACATACACAAGAAATATATATATATATATAAAGATAAAATATACAACTCATCCTTTCCAACCTTTATTATGAAGGAGGCTCATGCCGAACAGTGAGAAATTTTGCGGGCTGATATTAACGTAAATGAAACCCCTGGACGTGTAGTAAAAACTGAAGAAGTAACAGACACATAAGTATGGACTTTCACACTTATAATATAAGTAGTTTAATTTTGCGTAAACATTTAGCTGAACGTGAATATTCTAAAATTTAAAAATATACCATTCCATTCATATTTTAATGCAAAAAATCACTGGCAAATATAATAGATCACCCTTAAGATAGTAATTTATTGCACAACCGTTTTGTGACTTTCTTGCATACAAAAAGGCACTTATTGTAATGAAAACAAAACGTTTCAGATTTATGATGAGGGACAAACAATAATAGTAATACATCAATCGTCATAATGGACAGATTACGTCTGTCAACTATACGACAGATTTACGAGCTGGTTGCATAATAGATAACTGTTCATAGACAACAAAAAGAACGATGCAATTCATTCAAAATTCCAACATTCTTAAAAAAAGATTCTGTTGGTAATTATAATTTAAAATTGGAATGTGCATAACGGTTGTATTTTATATTGGAACGTAGAGTTAAGTTGATGTATATTTAATGCAAATGTTATATTTTAAATTAAATAATTCTGACCGCTCGTCTCACCTTTCGACCCATCGCATCGGTCGTCAACTAACACATGAAATTAATAATATAATCAGATATATTTAGCGTCACGTTTATAAATAGTAATATAATATTTTTAGCTGTCAAATTACTAGTTTCGAAAAATGAAATTTGGTGACAGTTATAATATGGTGAAATTGATTAAGTAACTATTGGCACAAGCTAATTAAGCTTAGCCTTAAAATATGCGAAAAATATATAGTATCGGTTTGCAATTCTAAAATTACTAATTTCTAGTATAGGTGTACCTACCTAATTCGTAAGAATCACTTATTTATATATTTATGTAATCATTGTCAGGTCAGAATAAGAAAGTTGTAACAAATTTATTTGAAAAGCTCCAAAATAGAGATCAAATATTTGAAGAGATTAATGTACATACTCTTATAAATATTTCTCTATATTTTATTCGCTATGTTTTGTTAGATCTGCAATCAAAGGATTTAAAAATAGAATGTCGGCCATCTTCAAAAAAAGCAAATAAATCTAACGTTCAGAAACATGTACGTTGTTATACGGACTGTTGTACAAAATGCGCATTTATTTAGATAGGTATTAAGCTAATTAATAATAAATCCAGTGTCCCCGGATTATGGTGACGCGCTGGGACAAATGTTTCCGGTGGCGCACGCAACGGCTTTTATATATTTTTTATTATTTTTATTTACGAAATAAAAATTTATGGTCGCCGAGACCGCCTTCCGTGAGATTTAGCGAGTGTGTCATAGACTCGGGGAGCTGAAAACTCGATCTGAATTGAATTATGTACGTTTTTAATGGTTTCGCGGTTCGTGCGTCGAAAAAGGTTCGCGTAATGTATTGGTGGGATTGTGTATGTTGATTTAAATTCATATTATTGGCAGACAAGTGGATTTTAGCTTGGCTTTATATTATATTATGTATTCATGTTGAGATTTTAACATCAAATATGCCTATAATATCTAAGTTTCTATTGTGTACTTTCTACACGGTGGCGGAGTATGAATACAATTCACCACAGACTTTCTTGTCCGTGGTTGTTATAAAAGACGACCAAGGGATACACCTCGCGTATAACATCCACACAAGAGATGAGAAACTCTAAATAAAACCCTATACCAATCCGTCTGAGCAGCGTGGTATAGTAATTCAAATTCCCTCTTATTGAAGAGGAGATTCGTGCTCTATAGTGGTACATACATGAGCTAAGGTGAATATACTCTGTATTCAATGGCTTAACAATTTTTATATATAAAAGACAATACCCTGCACTTAGGAAATAAATCTATTGCGGAGCACTTTACAAACATATAACTAACGGACACAAATTACATCCAGACTCAGAACAATAATCTGTGGATCGCGCCGTGTTGTCTTGCGTAGTATTCGAACTCACAATACTTTTTTTTTTATGGGTGGGCTATGGTAAGCGCACGCGCGGTTCTGTCCGTCCGGGGCGATGAAAGGACGGCGCGCGGGCCCATAACCCACCCGTACCCACGTCACCTCGTTGTTGGGCCGACCACCGGAGCAGATGTGACTTGTCATCAGTGGTCGGCCCGACGGAATACCCTTTCGGGTGAACTCACAATACTGGCACGGTAGGTCGGCATCTTAACCACTACTCATCACCTGTGCAGCTATTTTTTATTCCCTTTTTTTTAGAAGTACATGAAGTTAACTTATAGAAATATGTATGTAAGACATATAAATCAGTCTTCAACTAGTTACTATAAAAACATCTCTTTTCAATCATCATTAAGATACAGTTAAGCCGTATAATGGCGTCCTTAATTATGGCATAAACATAATTCTACAGATATTTCTTAACATAAATTGAAAAATAGAATTGAAGTGTCTGTTTGTAATATCAAAATAATACATTTTTTTCATTCTCACACAGTTATTTACACAATACTTATGCCTCAAAAATAATAGGTGGGCAATTTACCTTCACGGGATGAATATTTCGCCTTAATATATCCCCTTAAGTTAACATTTAAGCTTTAGGGTTACCTAAAGCTTCCACCGGGCCGGCCACGGAGGACAAGGAACTCTGCAACGGTGGTCAGTCCATCGGCAAAGGAGAGGAATACGGTGGGTTATGGAGCCGCGCGCCTTTTTTTTTTTTTTTCACTCTGTGGAAATGCATTTGCGTACTATTCCCCCGCCGGATACAGACAGGGGAGTGTGTGTGGGACTCGCCGGCCACTGAAGTGACCGAAATACCCACTAAAACCACAGCGGCCCCTTCCGCGCTTTTACGGGGTGCTGGAGAGATCGTCTGATAACATTCTATCCCCGACACCCCAACGCTTGGCCGTCTGGCCACGTCCTGTCATCATTCAGAGCGGTGGGTGGAGAAGCGCATAGCGGCGTCTCCTCCACCCTGGTCGTCGCCGGCAGAGCGAGTCAGCGGACGCAAACGCCTCGCATGCCCGCTCCGCGGCCTCCTTCCTTGTCATGACAGCCTCACAGAAGGAGGCCATCGACGACCAACAGCTGTCGCTGCCGAGCCTCTTGGAGATGATGGTCGGCAACGACAGGCCTGTTGTTCCCGTGTCCGTTGACAGGACGTGGCGCTGAGGCTCCCAGGCGGGGCATACTTCTAGTGTGTGGCGCGCATCGTCAATTGCCGCGCCACACTCATGCCATCCTGGGGCCTCTTCTCTTCCAATTTTGTGCAGGTACTTACCGAAGACCCCATGTCCGGTAAGCACCTGATGGGGCCGCGCGCCTACCCTTCTTCACCTCAGATGGAGCGGACGGCGTGCGCCCACTCCAAAAACAAAAGGGGTTACCTAAAGCTTAAGTGTTATTTAACTCCAAGTAACATCAAAAAATTCCGTGAGGTGTCGGAGTAAGAATACAGTTCACCACCATATCTTGCCTGTGAGTACCATAAAAGACGACTAAGGGTTTATAGTATGCAGATAACATATATGCAAGGGAAGAAAAACTAGATATACAACCCTATAGCAACCCGTCTGACCAGCGTGGTGTAAAGGTCAATTGCCCTTCCGTTGTGGAGGAGGCTCAAGCAGTAGGACGTGTGTGTCGAAATAATTATGATATGATGGTGAAAATGGGCATAGTATCTCAGACTAGGACTGTAGAAGGTCGCCATCTCAAACCGCCGCATCAGCCATGCAATCAAATTCTATAAAGCTGAGAGAAATTCATGTATTATGCTAATTAAATGTTGAATGTTACATATTAAAAAAAAATCACTGCCGTCTTCTTTACAATATTTCGTCCTACTAACAAGCGACCATAAAAATCTAATTTGTAGTGTTTCTATTTTAATTTTATTAGTTTTAAATGTTAATATGTAGTAGTCAAGGGCATAATTTATTACGGAGGCGTTTATAAACAATTTAATATTGATTCTGTTACATTGGGATCTTAAATGATAAAATTGACTCTACAAATTTATTGTGGAGTGAAACATTATGTGAAAGTTATAGACTTTTATTTTTTATTTGTCTATTCGATCAGGCACAGAGTCCATACAACCACGTCATTAATATTTTCATCACAAATATTAAAATAGTATATATATTCAAATTGTGAAAATTTTCTACGTTAATGTCGTTATGTATAACACTGAGCGAATTCCTTTAGTAGATCAGTGGCAAAAAAAATAGATCAGTGGCTGTGCTTCTTTCTCTGCTAACTATGACATAATATTTAAACACACAAACGCTATTGCTCTATTATTTCGTGTGGTGACGAAGTGAGAATACAGTTCACCACTCCTGTCTTGTCCTTTGTCCTTGAATGTCGTAAAAGACGACTAATCAACTATTTATCAACTAATATTATAGGTTATATGTATAACATCACGTTATGACGAATAGGAATAGAATATCGATGGAAAATGTTGCAAAAACTGGGAAATTGGATATATTAACCCTGCCCAGCTTGTATATTTTTGAAATATGTGTATTTGTTAGGAATAACCTAAACCTCTTTGTAAAGGCATGCGAATTTTATCCCAGAAACACTCGAAAGGGAGATCGACTTGTCCTGGGTTTTACTCCTAGAACCAGTGTTTACCAAAAAAATTGTTATTCCATGTGTGTAAAAATATTCAATAAGCTACCATGTAATATTCGCGGACTTCCATTTCCACATTTTAAAAACAAGCTTAAGACCCTACTTTTAAATGAAGTTATATATTCAATAAATGAATGGATTGATAGTAATTAAATATAATGATTTCTGATGTTTACGCGAGTATTATACATTTTAAATAAAACTACTTTACGGATTTTATCGCGTTTGTATTTGATTTTTGATTACCCGACGTTTCGAACACTTTACAGCATTCATGGTCACAGGTGGACTAAGATGTCTCACGCCCAACAAGTCATCGTTACTGCAGAAAATTTTATAATTATCTACCCGATACAGAAATTAGTTATTAAATATTGACCCACATTTTGATACAAAATTTATTGTCAGTTTGTCAATTTTGTATCAAAATGTGGGTCAAGAACCATCAGGGCGACTACTGATACCGAATCCTTAACGTTCGAGACCTACCGGTGAGCAGTACTGACAAGCCTTACCTAACGAACCAATTTTGACTAAATATATTTTTACGCCATCAAACCCCTGAAGGGACAGCATTATTCTACCCCTCATATTGCCTGGAACTAAGGGCGTACTTTCTAAAGCACGAAGGTATAAAACCGTCTCATCATCGTCTTGCCCTCCAATGACTGCCCAGGTGGTGTAGTGGTTAAGATAGCGACCTACAACGCCAGTGTCGGGGGTTCGAAAGCCACGCGAGACAACACTGTGCGATGCAAAGACGTAGATGCAAAGATCTAGCTGTAATTTTGATCGTTAATTATATGTTTATAAAGTCCCCCGCAATACAAGGATTATTTCCATAGTGCAGGGTGTTGTCTTTAAAAAAAAAAGGATAATTTCTTGCAATCGATGTAATATGTACTCTTTCAACGTCGTATACCTATATTGCAAATGCTTTTGGCAGTTTTAAGACCGGCCGGCTGACGTCAACTTTATTTGAGAATGTAATCAGCCTTCACTCTATGTAATGTTCCTTCAAGTCTTTTCATGATCTCAGCTCATGTACTTCTAACTGTTGGTCTCCAGACTTCTGCACAACAGGAGAAAAATTAACCAACTGGTAAAGTTGGTCAATTTCTTTCTATCCTAGTCAGACGGGTTAGTATAGGGTTTGAATTTTATTTCGAGTTTGCTTCTCTTGTATAGATGTTATATGCATATTTAATCCGTTAGTCGTCTTTTACAACACCCATAGGCAAGATAGGGAATGGTAAGTTTTATCCTGACTCTGTTACCACACGGAAAGACACCAGACGTCTTCTACGACACTCTAGTAGTGTAAGAATTGGTAGATATAAAACCGTCTTATTAATAAAAAACTAAACTAATCGCACACAGAAGAAACATTATCTGTCAATTTATCTGCATCCATACAGCCGCTAGGTTCTGACAAACGTACAATAACTTGTATTACAAGCTGAAGTACAAATTTAGTTATACACCCACAACGATTCGAGCCGACATGATTATTTATAATAAAAAAACCCTTTTTTTATACGATTTTGTTTCCGATTCAACATAAATAAGATATGTTATTTAAAGACTGTATATCACCTGACAGGTGGTAAGTACCATTTATATTTATACGCACCAATTAAAACCTTATTTAAACAGTATTAAATATTTGAATCGCTTAGCAGTTTACGAAGTATGGGTAAACGCTTTAAAAGATTTATACATATATCAAAGTAAAGCTTTGTATGGATGCAGTTGGAGATTTAATCAACGTCCGAATGCACCAGCCGTATAGCCTGTTCGATTCCCGGTTAGTGAGGGACGTTCATCTGATTAATTAAGACTGAAAAGTGATTAATTAACGAGATTTTTATAGTCAATGCTTCGTAGGTCGTAGTGAATAAAATTTGCAATTGCATTTTATAGATATAATCCCACTGTTGGAACTCTCAAGCCATCCACTTGAGAAAAAATAGTCTATGTAATAGACACCATGGTAAGAAGGGATGGTAGGTTTTCATTTCGATTTTCTTTCTCTTACGCTGGTGTTTGCTTATATTTCTTAACAGATTTTTGTGATTTCGATGCTTGGTGACCACACTATTCTAACTTTATCCCCAAACGGATAATTAAACAATGTAAATATACTATAGATCTAAAACCAACATGTAAAGATATTATAATAAATTTGTATCTTTAAGCTTTTCACTAAGTATTTTTTTTTTTTGTTGTTGAAATCGATACCTTAAACCTCGGCTTGGCATGCTGATTTTTAATCCAGTGCGCCATCTCTACAAATATGAATACACTATTATTAAATTACAACAAAACAAAATTTTAACAGAACAATATAAGCTAGCCATGAGCTCATGGTGATCGTCTGAAAATTTTACAAATAAGTAGCAAGCAATAAAGCGACACTTTATACAATAACTAATTTAATTTTAATTAGTCGGTATATTATAACATAACGACTAATTCATTATATAAATTTAATTTGTTTGCATACATTTATGGATTAATGTGTAAAGGAAATGATAACTCTTACTACTTTTACCGGTTTTTTATCAACATTTGTATAAAAATGAATTCAATTATATAAAAGTGATACATACTTAATGATTGCTTATGTTTACGCGAGTATTACACATTTTAAATAAAACTACTTTACGGATTTTATCGCGTTTGTATTTGATTTTTGATTGACCGACGTTTCGAACACTTTACAGCGTTCATGGCCACGGGCGACTGTTCGTCATTATAAAATATTTATAAAAATATATAAAACTAGCTGACCCGACAGACGTTGTTCTGTTCAAATAGAATAAAAGAAACAGCAGTGCCACCTACCGGGTCCAATTATGAATCTAAACTATTCTCGAATCCCCTTGAACACGCACAACAAATTTCATCAACATCGGTCCAGCCGTTTAGGAGTTCAGGACATACAAACGTACACAAGAAATTTATATATAAAGATGATATAAATTTACTTATTTAAGCTTGTCAATATAAAACATAAATATATATAAGTACTATGTATTTCAAAGTGTCATTTAAAGTAAGGAATAAAAATTTAAATGTTTAGCTTAAGATATAACAGTATCTACTCATCATTGACCTGCTATTATCACAATTACTTATAGTCTACTCAATATGTATTCTTATTTCATGGTAAGTACATACTGCAATCAGTTATTGGCAATAGTTTTACAATCGGTCGCCATAACTAAGGCCGTTGGCCCAAATCGATGTAAAGCTCTTGATCGTCTTTTACAATACCCACAACCAATGAAAGAGTTGATACTATTCGAAGTCACCATCATACAGCTATGTTATGTAAGAATCTATAATGATATCTACTAAGGAAGCTAATTGAGAATAAAGACATCTTAAAACATTTCCTAGGTTTCCTAGAATCTCTACGGGCTTAGGAACTTATAATACATTAATTTTGGCTTGCCTTCCAAGTGAGTATGGATATTTATAAGCGAATTACACAACTACATTAACAACTTGTATTCATAAAATAACTGCCTTCGTGAGCTAATTTACAACTAACGCCATCTAGTATCGCCATAAAAAATCAATGAGCAGTCGTTTGTTAGAGTGGAACCATAAATTATTTGATTTTGACATTTCTTTATTTAAATAATCGAATATTTTGATGTGCCATATTTTTTTAAATGTTGGTATTTGTGAATGTGTTGTTTGAGCTGTGGATTGTCAGTGAGGCGTTGCGTCGGCGGCTGAAGCGGCGGCGAGCGCTAATCGATGCGCGCCACTGCGCTGTCTTCCGACGGCGGCCATTACGCACCTTTATGGCCACCCAGTCCCCCGTCCCCCGCGCCGTTCTAAGGCGGCACATGACGAATCAATATGCCGCCAACCGACTCAACACTTATTTATTTGACACGATTTATTAGCCGAATACCTCTAAACTTTTATGTGCCCCTCTCTACTCGTCCGCCCGCCGCGCGCCCGACGATGCTTTATGATGGACACAGCAGTGATAAAATTCTATGTTTCGGCTGCCGTCTACTTTTATTGAGAATCGGAACAGATGTCTGTGTGATGTTTGAATAAACTGTATTAACTATTCGAACGTTAAATAAGTGAACATTCGTTTAACATTTTAAGAATTTCTTTGTACAATTTCGCTTCATTAATTACCATTTTATTCCACTGGGCGGCGCAATTAACATTAGTTACTTTTTACAGTCGCAAGCGCTCTGCGGTGTAGAGACAAAATGTCGGCAGGAAATGTGTAATTTTTTTCACAAATATTGCGGAAGGAAGACGACGGCTTCCTCTCGCCTGTTTAGATGGTTTTTATGCTAATCACGGAGATTTGGTTTTCTTTTAGCAGGACAATTATTCACAGTACGAGGCCGCGTTTTGCCCTTTAAGAAATTAGCGATACTAGGGAGAGTACGGCGGCTACGTCGAGCGTGAAACTCCCAGTGGCTCGCAGCCCTACCGCCTGACATTACCCGCTTCCTCGTAAATTGGCAAGCTTATTTACTTACAACGAAATAAACTAAATGAATTTGTTTGTTTTACTAAATCTGACGTTTGCTACTCACAGTTATATTAATTTAACTCTGTATTTTACTTGTGTGAATGATTGGAATGTGTAATGAAGGAATAAGAATAAAGCGGTCACCCCTTCTTCTACATTAGGCGTCTTAAAAATAATCATATATTTCAAATAACATATTTCAACATTCAAATAACATATTTCAACATTTGTAAATTTTCATCCTCTTAGGGTTTAAAATAGGAATTTAAATGATACCTTGACTTGAATTAAGGATGGAATTAAAATTTAGTGCAAGTAAGCATTGACATATGTTGACTTTATAAAAAAGAAACGGAACATAAAATGCGATATAGTTTGTAGCATTACCCTATTAACTTAGAGTTATTTATTCCATCCATCAGCTTATTCTATAACCTATACAAATAAATAAAATTGAAGTGTCTGTTTGTAATGTCAAAAAAACGGGGCTTTTTCATGCTCACGCGGTTATTTGCACAACACCTATGCCTAAATACAGTTTAAAAGTTTTTGTCTGTTTGTTTGAGGTATTCTTCAAAACAGCTGCACCGATTTTGACAATATTTGAGTCCCAGGTAGCTTTCTATATAAGGAATAACGTAGCATATATTTTATTGCGGTATTCTCACGGGAACGGGAACTATGCGAGTAAGGCGACTGAAACTGAAGCGAAGCAAGGATGGGTTGCTAGTCTAACATAATTGTATATAGGTCTTCCCAAAGTAGAATAATGCCATCATCGCCAGACTTGGCAGATGTATCGATCAAAGTTGGTTGGTAGAGGCTTCGGCCTCGTCCACATCGTGAGGGAAATTGGCTTACTATAACATGCTGGTCAGAGGAGTTGGTATAGCTTTTATTTCAAGTTTTTCTTCTTTTAGATGTTATGCGTATAGAAGTTAATTGTATATTATATTCCTTAGTCGTCTTTTGTGACACCCTCGGTTGATTTTTACGATTTACTCTCGTAATAACCGCAACCCTCGCCAAGGCTGCAGTCTAAAATCTCATTCACCAATAACATCACAAGTGTTTAAAAATATCTTATAAAATCTATTAAATGCTTTAAAAAAAACATAGTCATTAAAATTAACGTACTTCAGAAAATAAAAATTCCATTAAATGACATTTGATTATTTTTTTAAACAGAATAAAAAAGGGAACGTTTAGAAAAGATATATATTTTCATGTACAAAGGAATTAGTAAACTATTTACGCATAAGCACCACTATTAACGCATACTAATTTAACTAATTATTTACATTAAACGATGTAATTATCGTTAAAGTCGTATTAAATATAAATTAAACATGAACGTAGATCGATTTGTTAAAGAAATTCCTCTACAATAATACAAAATAATACCAAACTATTAAGCATATACAGAAACATTGCAACACTAGAACATAACCTACCAAATGGGGCAGTTATTTTTAATGTCCAAACGTATGCTAAGCATGTTTGCCGTAACTTTTAATAGGCTATATAGATGTACAACAGTGCTTTTACGTGTAACTAAGGACAAAGCTAACGACTTAACACCAATAAATTAATTTACCAATAAACTGGCAACACCGGCTGCCCGCCTTCTCAAAACGGAAACGTGTACTTTAATTAAAATGACCATCGCAATAATGACCTTTGGGTATTAGATAAAAAAAATATCCGTGCAAATAAATGTCGTAAATTATTTTATTTACATATTTATTTGTGTGACATTTGATATGATTTCATTGGAGACATTGGATTTTTAGACGAGTTTGACTTTTTTGGATTTGGCAAACAACATTTTTTTTTTCTAATATAAACCATTTTAATTAATTATCATCGTCATCTTTACGTGTGGTGACGGAGTATGAATTCACCACCGCTTTTTATGCCCATGGGTGTTGCGAAAGACGACTAAAGAATATAATTCATCTATATTATGCAGATAACATAAATGCATGATTATGAATATATTGAAATAGGAGGTCTGTTGTCTCAGTTACCATGATAGCTTCAGTTGGTCTTTACGACTCCAACTGAAAAGTAAAGATTGCTAACAATATGTGCCTATACAGAACACGTCAGCATATAAGATAATAACTAGAAACCCGAAATTGGCAATAATTAAGGAGCATGATTTATGAAGTGTCTTAAAATTCTAAATGTTCTCGTTGAAACCACTGCCTCTTTGATACTAATAAAGACTCTTTGAGCCGAAGCTCTTATATTTAGAGATACTTCACGTCAAATGAAAAGTCTCAAAATATGTGAACAGGAAGTGTTTTATGCACCCATTGACCTAAATTTTATTCAGTTTAGTCAATGACTAAGCGAAGAGTATTTCATGTAATATGAAGTGAATGAGCGCGATGGCATTCAGAGACCTTTGTGCTGGCTTCACGTTATGAGAGCCGGTGTCGTGTAAATGTAAATTTAAAACAATTTCATCTGCGCGCCTCGCGCTGCGACGACGGACAGCCAAGGAAACCGTTCCGTTTCACGCGTCGACAATGTAACTCCACCCGCTACGTTCCGTATTCGAATGCATAACAGACAAATAGGCTAATCCCGACGTTATCGTAAATTGTCAGTTTATGACGTGCGGAACGGCCGTGGGGGCGCGGGCCGAGGGGAAGAGTTTTCTAATTTCGCCCCTGCCCTCCCCCCTCGCGCCCGTTTTGATGCGCTAATTCGTGTAAGCAGTTTCTGAACGTGCTTGTTTCGAGTTCACTTCAATTTACCAACGATGAGTTTGCCATTGGTCCGTTCTTACAACAAAGATGTAAGGTTGCGATTAACCGGACCCCACGGTAGGATTTAGTTTGCAAGTTTATCGTCGGCTTTTACATAGAGTTGCGCAATTTACATATATTTGTTTGTTCGGTTTTTAAATTGGGGAATTAACTGTGTTAATCGCCATGTTGTTTTTGCTAAAGGCCTTCTCCATAAGTTCAAAACTTGCGTTGTCTATACGCGTAATGCTATTTATTTATAGTTGTTAAATGATATAAAGGACGGACGGACGTTCAGTTAATATTACATTACAAAACACAGTGGATATCAAAGCGGTGCGCGCGATGGGATCTCGCTCTGCGCTGCGCGGGCGCATCAGCAATTAATACTCTTCATTTAATCGATTCCTTCAATTATTCCACCTTGATATATGTTAATCCTTTTCGGTCTCGGCCTCCCCGGGATATTGTTGGCTATAATTACGTGGGAGGCGACCTCTATTGACAAGTATTGATGTTTTTAATCTGATGTTAGGATAAGACGTTAGTATGCGCTCGTCCGTCCGTCTGTACGTTGATTTGTTGCCGGCCGGCTCATTGCCTCGTAATTATTGGATTTCGGCGCGATATTTATTGGCATTTCTTCTCACAGTCGCCTTGATTTATCATTGGGCTGTCATTCCAGTGAGAATTATTGCGATGCGTGCCCGTCCGGGGAGAATGTTCCGTAATCGAAGTGTTTTTTTTCGTTATTAATGTTGAATCCCCTAAGGTACATCCAATACGTCATATTTCAATACGTTACGCGTTAGGACATATGATCACCTCCATTAAGGCGCGTCGTCTCCCGACGGATTAGCGCCGTCGAGTAATGAGATGGCGAAAAATATTGGAAATAACACGGGACAATAATAAACGTGTAATGGGGAGAGATAACACAGCTGCGACCCACAGCCGCCGCTAGGGGCGCTGCGATCGCTTTATGCCGCTCGACAATGATT
Source organism: Lymantria dispar (assembly GCA_032191425.1). NCBI lineage: Eukaryota > Metazoa > Arthropoda > Insecta > Lepidoptera > Erebidae > Lymantria > Lymantria dispar. The sequence continues at coordinate 1,741,547 of CM063444.1, read as the reverse complement.
AGAATCGAATTACATTCTTATATTAAGTACATTAATTTTAAATATCATTTCATTTTTATATATATATATATATATAAGATTTTCACTTCATTTGTCGTAAAACACACATATATATATATATATATATATATATATATATATATAGTGAAGTGAAAATCTTCAGTATAGTTTGGTAATAAATAGGTTATTTTCCATTTAAAAAAACTCAAATGCAACAAACTATCTACACATAAATGATTAGGAACACGTAATTTTTGTTCTTGTTATTAAATCATACAATATACATATATTTCTATTGTCTGTTTTATTGTTTGGTATAACAATAAAAAAGCAAAATCTGACATCTTTAAACTCGTTTAATACATATGCCTTAGAATAATAACGTATAGAAGGTAAGTTCACGCACAAAAAGTGAGGCATTTCAATTGGAGCCTAATGGAGCTTACACCGGAACCGTTCCGTAATGTACAAGTCATTGTACTGCACGTACGTACGCAACTCTTAAAAAATAAATAGGTAATTATGACAGTTTGTGCATTCAAATGGTGTCACAACACATTTGAAATATATAAAAAGATTATTAACATTACTTTTAAAGGTAATTCGACGATTTATGTTAATAAAAGCAAAATTTGATTTCATAATTTCTATAGTGGTGTGCGTGTGTACGTGTCTAATCGTCTGCGCGCCATTAGTGTTTTTAGATACAAATTTTGAAACTTCGAAGTATTGACACTATCCTTCTATACGTTATTATTCTAAGACATATGCATACAGTTTTACTTTAATAATAAAACACGATTTTAAACAATATGACTTTAATTAAATAAATATTTTACAGTTAAGCCGATAAAATCACACTGGTTTATAATTACGTACCTACTAACGCCATCTCGTATCACTATTCAGAACTATACCACAGTAAAATTCCATTTGATTTATTTATCAAATGCGTCTGGAATATTATTATCGCGTTACATTTTTATTTCAAAATAAACAATGTATTTATATATATAATTAACTACAAAAGCTTCATACGTGCATTTCCCCGCGCAATGCTTTTCGCGCCGAAATGATGGATTAACGTCACACGAGTGCTTTATTTTTTAAAACACAAACAAGAGCACGTCGGCAAAATTGCATCCAGCCAATATTCCCTTGCCAATCATGTTGCTCAGTCAATTTTCAATTTCTCCGTTAATAAGCACGTCAACTCCCGCCTTTAACAATACCAAAAGATTTTATAGAGCTTCATTTAGCGTAACAGTATTGAAAATATATTTAAAAAGCAAAAAAGCAAAAGTAAAGTACCTACACATACTAGAAAATTTTAATTTTAAATTCCTATAGATTATTAATTACTTTTACGTTAAATTCAATAAACATAAAAAAGTGAAAGTTACAATGTAAACACAATCTGAGTCGGAGAAACAACCAAACAAAGATTCACTTAAATATTTTATCTAAAAACAGACGACATAGGAGGCCTTTATCTAATCAATATCCATGTAGATATAACATTATGTGTAATTACGGTAATTTGGTATTTTATAAAAAAGAATTACTGTATGATTAAACTTATCGGGAACTCATTTGTAAATGGCATAATAGTCTAAGTTCCGAATGCCTGTGCGGAATGTCATAAGTTCGATTCCTACTTAGTATATAATTCTTCTGTTCTAAGTTTGGGTCCGATTTTTGTTCGTCAAATAGGTATTGAGTGCTCTACGCTTGCTCTTGACATAAAAAATCTAGGACCCAAGATTTTTTTCCGGCGGCCTTTGCCTAACTGATCCCACCCGAACACCCGCAGTAACAGATCGTGATACTTCATAACCTATTAAGCAACTGCTGCCAGCCGTTTGACTGCTATTATACCTGATAGTCATTAGTCATGAAGTACTATGGCAGATGTTTCCTATCCTTATGGAAAATTCATAGAACTTAAATATCTACACCCTTACACCAGTTCACTACCTACTACAGGAATTTTGCTGATATTTTACGACTGTCCGGTCTTTTTAGAGTTTGGTGCGTATACTGAAGAGACCGGCAGGAGTGCTAATGATTCAGTTTATTAAACTGTGCTTTTCAATAGTAATAGAAATTCGTCTAGAAATCTTTCCTATCAATTTTTCCTTTAACATCGAAATTTATTTAGGAAAAGAAATATAAGGCACATAATAGCATTAAAATAAATATTACATACTGAACGGTAATTTCAACTAATAACCAACAAGCAGAGTGGCGCAGTGGAAGCGTGCTGGGCCCATAACCCAGAGGTCCGTGGATCGAAACCACGCTCTGCTAGAAACAACTTTTTGTGATTTTTAATGTTACATTTTAACTTTTCTATTATTATTAAAACATTTTATTTAAATAAATAAAAAAAAATCAACCATTTTCATTTTATTTTTCAATTGTTTTTAATATTACACAAAAGAATATAATAATTGAATGAAACTGCAAATATAGTTTCCTATTTACCTAAAATTACCACAATCTGTAGGGTGACCACCCGTTCGCGTCAGAAATAACTAATTATTTTTTTTTATTACTATGTTAAGCAAATACAAACACAAGAAACATAACAGATGTATCAAGTCCATTAGGCTCGCGTCAAACGAGATTTATGTTTAATTGAAATCTTCGAGTTATTGTGCCACATTGATTTATACGGACGTCGGATAGTCGATAGTGGTGCACTTTCAATCGCCATCGCTCACGGCTATACTCAATAACAATGGACATTGTTTGATTGTGTGTTTTAGAATATTCATATTTATTTTGTACATATGTATAATTACTATTGTTTTTGCCATTGCGTACTTCCGTCAATTTTATATAACCGATATAGGAACATTATCCGTGTTGACGGCGTAAGAATACAATTCACCACTCCCTATCTTGCCCGTAGATGTCGTAAAATACGACTAAGGGATATAATACGCTTGTAACATCTATGCTAGAGAAGGAAAACTCGAAATAAAACCTATATCAACCTGTCTGACATAGCATGGTATAGTAAGGTCCATTTCCGTCCTATTGCGAAGGAGGCTCGAGCCCAGCAGTGGGACGTTAATGAGTTGCGATGATGATGATATAAGAACATTATTAGATGTGTAGTAGTTAAGAAAGTATCGGTACCAACCCTTAATATAAGGGTAGTGTCGTAACTCGTAGGTGTCGTAAAAGACGATTGAGAGCTTTTAAATAGACCAGGGTCAGCTTCATCTGACGCCATCTGGTCAATATTTACATTCTCAAGGTAGGTTGACGTCAGGCATGCGGTCGGTCTTAAAACTTTTGCCATTTAATAGACGATTACATGTAATTGGAATGAGAGCAGGGTGGTGACGATAGGAATATTATTAAGGGGATTTAATGCAACAGGTTTCGTCTAATATTGTGTCGCCATTTTCTTTGAAGTGATGACGTATACAAAGGGGAAGGTGAAATAAGAGTTACATCGCCCGATCCGTAGTAGATGTACCGGGAACCGCTGGACGTAAAACGACCGCCGCTCACAAGGAGCTTTTTTTATGTATTCAAAAATAAATAGACCAATTCGACATCTGTGCCGGAACAGGTTCAAGAATGTGGTATCTAGTCTACCTCCCAAAGCTGATCAATATTCTCCATTGTTGCATCTTTGGGATTAATCCCTCCATACATTCCTATTACTGTAGCTCCTACAGGCCAGGATCCACAACCATCATTGTAATTCATATTTATGACACCCATGTGCAAGATAGTTTGACTTCTCGACCTTTCAAACACTTTGTGCCGCTCATTGTTACGGGGGCTTAAGGCGTCTCACGTCTGACAAGTCTGTTTTAACGACAACTCTTATCCCAGTCTCTGACTGGTATCTCTTGCAAACGCGTACAAATGCCGTAAAAATAGTTATATTCCAAATCTGTAATACTCGCGTAAACAATAAAATTATGAACAACAACTTTCAAAAAGCGCACGAATTATTCACATGTGAATTTTGAAAAATATTTTCAAATTATTTCTCAATCAGATACACAAAGCTATATCTAGATTCTTAAGTAGATATTATCAATACCCATCGGAGCAAATTGGCTACATAAGTCAAGTATTTTATTAATTTACCTGCGAGGATATTGATGCCTTCTGCGCTTGTAATTCAATCTTTGTGTTTCGCATCCAACAGTCCCTTGATAATCTCTTACTAAAAGCAATAATTTATTCACTACAAATGTATAACTTCGTATCTATATATCGACATCTCTTTATTACTCCTACATGAATAATATTATTATGAATCCTTATAAGAGCGAACGCAAAAACAAAACGCGTAGCTTGCTTTTCAATTCAAACACTTATTGCTATGGGAATAGAGGTCGATATAAATGAAAATCAATCTCTAGGTCAACTCTAAAATAAACGGACGAATACATTTCCACAAATCCGTGTCAAGAATCGGAGTCGATTTAACAAAAAAAAAAGGAATACTATCCTACTGACACGAAGGCTTAATAAATAATTTCTTTTCACGTCTTATTATTTATTGGACGCCACAAGCCAGCCTCCGACGGGACCATAACGATGACGAATACGAGATATGTTTGTAAAAAACCCTTTTGAGTCTTGACGCGTGATATATTCCCGCGCGAGAGCGTTATAAAGAACACGGCGGGGTGCGCTCGCGCCGAGCGCTGATTGGTTCACGTAATGACTCCATGCGCGGACGTTCCGTTCTCCAAGTATGACTGTGACACAGACTAATGACTGCTGTATAGTAAACCAATGACGGATAGGCACCTCTGAACCTATTGTGTATATATTACGTATATAGGTACAAGTTGCAACGCCGCGCACCGTTGAAATATCATTTCGATTTGCCAAGTCTGCGCAGCAACTAACTCAAGCTCGCTCAAGGCAGATTCTAACCTATAAATTATAGCAATGGGGTTGCAGTTGAATGTTAAGATTCTGTGTTCTTGAAATGGCACATGACTTAATCAAATTAGATATAATACATATTGTTTGTATGCCATTTATTTCTAGCTTTAAAAACATTCGCATTCTGTAGAGCAATTTATATTATGTAGTATAGTTTTGCAAAACAACAAAGAATGTGCTGTGTGGTAGCGGCTTCGAATACTACCAACCCTTGCTTTGGTCGTGGGTGTCGTAAAAGACGACTAAGAGCCCTAGATTGACCCGGACAAACTCCATCTGGTACCATTTGGGTCAACGATTACATTCCCAAGGAGGGTTGATGTCAGGCAGGCGGCCAGTCATAAAAGTCATTGCCGAAACTGTTTGCAATATGTCAAAACAGATGACATATTGCGTCGACCCCAAGTAATTGGGATAAGAGCAAGATGATGAGTATAGTTTTGCAATTATAATAAAGTCATTCATTGCAAAACTTAAATAAACTCTGAACATATTTAGACAAATGCTTACCGAATGCATTCCGTGTGGTGATGGAGTAAGAATACAATACATCACCCCCCTCTCTTACCCGTGGGTGTCGTAAAAGACGACTAAGGGATTAAATGTTTGTATAAAATCTATGTAAGATACTGAAAACTCGAAACAAAACCCTATACCAACGCGTCTCCCTAGCTTGGTATAGTAGCTCAATTGCTCTCCTATCGTGGAGGAGACTCGAATCTGACAGTGGGATGTATATGAGCCGAAACGATGAATGAATGATGACATCTTCAGGATTATAAACAATCTAAATTACTGTTTGTAAACCATTATCCTGTGAGCTAGTATGCCGTACCATTGCTGGGCTTGAGCTTACTCCATAATAGGATGAAAATTGACCTCTCATAGTGATCAGACGGATTGGTATAGGGTTTTATTCAGAGTTTTCATTCTTTTGCAGTGATATTATCTGCATATCATATGAGTAATCGTCTTTTACGACCACGGCTAAGATAGGGGTTGTGAATTGTAATCTTATTCCGTCACCACGTTCGAAAAAATTGAATATATAAAATTATTTATCTCCATCTCGGCTCATATAAGAACGCCCCATTGCTAGCAGCGAGCATTTGCCGCAATGGAATGAAAATTGACTTACTGTACTTTGCTGGTCAGGGGTAGGATTTTATTTATAGTTTTCTTAGTCTTCCATAGATGTTATCTGCATATCAAATCCTTAAATTATCTTTTGCGACACCAATGGACTAGAGATGGACTAGTGAACTGTATTCACTATTTAAATATATTGAATGCATAAAATTATTTATTTAAAAAGTTAAATTTGTGAACAAAATTTCCTTAAACTATGAATCTTATCAGTCATCCCCGAAATAGATGACCTTACGTGTAAAAACGTGTACATCATCGTTCAGTAACTGTTAATTAATCTAGAAATCCCACGGGAGGCATACATTGTCCGGCCGGACGTAGGACGTGTGGCCAACTTACCAACAAGATGGATTACTTCGAAAATTTGCTTGTATTTTAATTGATTAAGCATACAAGTTGAAATCCCTGTGTGATTTTATATTTTCCAAGGTAATAAATATGGGTCGACGTACTTAATAATAATAGGCATACCTACAAATGATAATATGGTTAAGATTATCTATACAAATAAATAAAATTTAAGTGTCTCTTAATTTCAAAATAAGAGCTTTTTTTCATGCTCGCGCTATTATTTGCACAATACCTACCTAAAACGGCCTAAAAACCTGTTTAGAATTTTTGTCTGTTTGTTCTGTGTAATCTTCAAAGCAACTGTACCGATTTTGATATTTTACTACTGGCTAGCTGTCTATATAAGGAATAACTTAGGCTATATTTCCTCTCGGAAAACTCTATGAAATTTTACCCGATTTGGGAATCGAACCCGAAGCCACATAAACTGCAATCGTGTACCGTAATATCGCAAAGCGACTGAAACAGAAACCAAGCGAAGGCGGGTGGGTAGTTTGATATATAAGTACCCACATGACCACTATGAAAAACAATATGTCTATAACAATTTCTGATTTTTACGCGAGTATTACACGTTTAAAATATAACTATTTTTACGGATTTTGTCGCGTTTTTTTATTTCATTATTTTCTGATGTTTCGACCATTAATCTCACCAACATGAACACTGAAAAATTCTAAGCATAAAATCTATTAATTTCAAATGGGACTTAGTGCTCCTTAAGTGTGCCGACCACTGAAGACAAGGAACTCTGCACCGGTGGTCGGCGCAACTACGAAGAAAGGCGACGTGCCACGGGTGGATCATGGGGCCGGGCGGCGCCCCTCTGTCGCCCCGGACGGAGCCGGGCGGCGAGTGACTGACTGACTATGGTCCATCCCCAAAAAAAGTGCTTAAGTGTTGTACGAACATCTAAAGAACGCGTAAACATTATTGTAACACATATTTTTTTTTATTGCCAACGGTGGCAAACGAGCAAGCAGCACACCTGATGGTAAGTGATTCTGCCGCACATGGACCTTTGCAATACCAGGGGCACAGCCAGGCCATTACCTACCGTGAAGAAAATACTCTTCTTAAACCTCGTTCAAAGAAGGACATGTCATAGCGCTCGGGAAACACAGCAGCAGGTAGTTCATTCCAGAGCTTGCACATACGTGGGAGAAATTATCGCTGGAAACGTACAGTTGAAGACCATAACGTTACCAGGTGAAATGGATGAACCCTGCTACGATGTCGAGTGGTACGTTGATAGAATGGTGACGGTGGTACCAAGTCAAACAGTTCCTCGGAACACTCCCCGTGAAAGAGTCGGTAGAGTACACAGAGTGACCTAAAGTCTCTCCGCTGCTCCAGCGTCTCCAATCTGTCCGTAAGATTTTTGTAATTTGCCATTATTTATATCAAATGACATAATCTATATCAAATAATTTTTATGACATAATATATATCAAATAAAATTAAATACCCTTAACTTTATTGACAATGCCTTAGGTGTTACCTAATATTTAGTAGTCGTTGGTGAAAACGGGCTTTGGTGAAATAACTAGTTTGGTAGACGTACGACATTATAAACTACCGACTGAGCAACAAGTGCCTTGAGTACTCGAATCTATTGCCAGTTTGGGCTCAGTGAGACTGATAGCCGGCTTCATTACACACTCCTGTTAACTATTGTTTAATTGTAGGTTAAACACAGGTGATGCAATTTTTTAAAGATATCATCTCGCAACAAGGACATAATCACTCGCAATAAGGACTTTACAAACATATAATTAACGGACACAAATTACATCCAGATTTAGAACAACAAATTGTGGATCGCACAATTGTGTCATCAGATTCGAACCTACGACTTTGGCACGGTAAGTCGGTATATTAACTACTACGACATCTGTGCATATAGGTAAAGATTAAGATACCGACGTATAATGTGTCGCTGATTCGATTCCCAAAACAGTACTGAGGGCAATACTCATTCATAGAAATAGATCAACGGAATCAAGAAAGAATTCAAGGTGTAACTTTTTACAATCGTAAATCAAAATATATGGAGTCCAATATCCGTTTTCTTCGCGATAATTTCTAATTAAAGTCCTCATTCCGAACTCATGTTTCTATTTAGTCATTTTGAGGCAAATTATTTTATATTGGCATGACTCTTGATCTATTTCTATAAGTGAGAATTGCCGCCGAGATAGTGGTGTTCTGAGTTTGGATGTAATTCAGTATACATTGGTTTCCATGTTAGTAAACACACATACTCGTAGATTATTTCCTTAGTGATGGTTGTCTTTGAAAAAAAAAATTGTATTTTAGAACTATGTGGCAAACAGAGTTTTACAAAGTTTTACAGAGTTTTTTTGGTGCGCTATGTCTGGACACACCATAGCCTCAACGATGTCAACCTGGAAAATTGTGAATAGCGTTCTTCTGAAAGCATTATAATACCAAACACAATAAATGATTAATGTCAATTCATTATCACCATTATTGTCCACAGCAGAACGTAGGCTACTCCTATAGAATTTCACAGGTCGCGGTCATTTTTTGGTGGAATTTTTGCCGTTGTTGTTCTTGACGGTGGCAGTAAGGTGTTATAAGTTTCCCAAAAAGGAATTGCTGTTCATTTTCTTGGTGATCCTACTAATTTTTAAGACTTCCACGAACAAGTAAGAGGTACGACCAATTGTCTTTTCAGTCACTCAATCAATTCTTATTCAGGCACTACATGATGATGATTGACGCATAGGTAATACAAACAGTTACATAAATTAATTATCCTACCACAGATAATAATATTTGTTCTAATATTCACAACCGACATGGAATTTAAATCAGCCACAATTATCATGAAACCGTACCTAGTCTGGGAGGGAATCAATTATAATTCCCATTAGACATAGGCGGAGCTATTGATTTATGGCGGGTAGTCAGAAAAAAGCAACGTGGAATAACTGCACCTTCAATTGATTATAAATACTTATTATTGTATTGCATAAAAAGAAATAATGGCTTATTAATAAAACCGAGTACTGGTAATACTAACACACGTATTAGACACAATAAGCTTATAGGACTAGTTTCTATAGTGCTTAATTAAAAAAAAAACTTATAAGTCATCGTCAGGGCCTTTTGGCGGGCATTTGGAAGTGTAATGTATCAATATCTTAATAGCTTAACGTGTTATATTAAATAATTTAAATATCACGTAATTTGTGACGGAGGAACTGCTGGGGTATTGTGAATATAATATAAAAGTGCTTTACATACCTTTTCGTTTCCACCAAAAACCGCAGAAGATACCGTTAACAGTGGCCATAACACTGTTGAAGGCGACAATTTGACTTACTGACGGACTATAACTAATTAGAAGAAAAGATAACCTGTAAAGAAAATTATAACTCGACGTTGGCAAAAATGGCTTGTATTAGTAGCTGATTGCCAATACAAAAAAAAATGAGCTCACAGTGTCTTGCAGTCTCGTGATGGTCTTTTTGGATTTGTTTTTAATAATGTTTATAACAGGATCCCAGCTTAATGGTAACACCCAGCCATCCGCTCTATTGAAATTTTTGTGTTTTTTAATCTCAATAGCCTCGCGTACCATTCTAGGCAGGTATCGGTGTTCTTTTGCGAGGATTTGTGGTTTATCAAACCTGATATTATGGCGGGCGCAGTCCTGACTATGTTCACAGACTGCAGACTTAGTGTGACGGCGGTGCTTCACATCGGCTATGTGTTCTTTGATCCGAGTTCTTATGGATCTTTTTGTTTGCCCAATATAAGAGAGACCACAGTCACAGTCAAGTTTATATACTCCTGCATCTTGTAGAGGGATCTGGCACTTGACAGGTGGTAAGAAGTAGTAGTTTCTTGATCGAGTTATTAATTCATGTAAAGTTCAGTTATTATGACATGATGACTAATGACAAGTATAAAAGGTAAAATATGCTAGTTTAGTATACGATAAACTAATATCTGATGTTTACGCGAGTATTACATATTGTAAATCAAACTACTTTTACGGATTTTATCGCGTTTGTATTTGATTTTTTGGTAATGGTCATTGATCATGAGCGCTGTAAAGTGTTTGAAACGTCGGGTAATCAAAAGCGCAAAAACCATATAGATTGTGAACTTACATTACCTTATTCGCCTTTTAAACTACGGATTGAACTAGGGCCTTGAAAATTCAATTTGGAATGTATTGCATCTTCCTTCTTCACCTTCAGCTTATTTATGTCCCAGAATTGGTTATGGGAGTTGTCCAAAAGAGATCTGGTCTGGTTAACTATCTCACTGTAGTTGGGATAATGTGTTATATCCTTATATCGAAGTTCTTAGATATTGTCTGCTAATAGGGATGATTAAGAAATTAATCGTCTTTTACGAACCACACGGAAATGGCTTAGTGGCATAGTAATTATTTTAACTCGGTCACCATAAAGATAATGGTTATACTTATATAATTTTTTTGTATCGTGCTCCCGTGTGGTGACGGAGTAAGAATACAATTCACCACCCCCTCTCTTACCTATGGGTGTCGTAAGAGATGACTAAGGGATTATAATATGCTTAACATGAGAAGGAAAACTCGAAACGAAACCCTATACCAACACTTCTGACCAGCGTGGTATACTAGATCAATTTCCCTCCCATAGTGGAGTAGGCTCGAGCCCAACAGTGGCTCAATCGTACTTTATGGTGTATCTGTAATGGAAATTTAGCTGTTTCTTTGCTCGCATAGTGTTAAGCGTTAACTAATCGTATTCTGTTTATTTTCTATGTATAAGTGTGGCGAACGCAAAAAAATGAAATGTCCCAACGGATGTTAAGTTTATATTATACTGTATAGTGACGTCACAATTAATTCGATACTACAAAGGTGTTGTAAAAATGTTTGCTTTGTATTGCACGTGTAAGGTGACTGCGGGGTGCAGCGGGTGTGTGCGGGGTGAGAGGGCGGCGCGCGGGGCGGGGGCGCACTCGATCGATGGCGACGTCGTTATTCGGGCGACAGCCTTTGACGACGTCGCGGGTACGTTTCGCTTTGATACCATTTTAATTTCTTCATTTGTATGATGATTTAAAAATTAGAATTCGGTGAAGTTCGCAATCGTTGCAATATATTTTATTTCTTTATTACTTGATCAGAATATTTTGGCTCCTATTGTCACTTAGCAACTACCTACCTTACCTACAACTAGCTACCTTTCTTGACTAACTGCGATCTGATTACATCCCGCCCAAACCGACCGGACAGATGAAAAGCAGGCGAAATCCCGTAAGCTTTTCTTTGACTTCAATTAAGACAATTATGTATTATCTAAATGCGTCATAAGTGCAAAGATAACCGTAACATCACCTGATTGCCTAGCAAGAAAATTAAATAACTACCAAATCCCATTTATCTTTTCTTTATTACGGCTTCTAAAACAATCAGAAGTGGTTCTGAGGCTTTCTAAGTTTCAGATGTTACGGCCATCAACAAAAACCGTTGTAGATCCTGGCTAAAAACGTTACGAACTGTGATGGAATCATTTCATAAAGCAAACTAAGAGACACACTGTGTTTTATACAAATTTCAAGTGCCTTATCAGGTTCTTTGGCACGTTATTTTGTGTAGACTTTTTTAAATGCTGTCTCTTACTATAACTCTAGAACTCAAATTTTAGTATTTGAGCTCTATAAAATATTTAATTATAATTCTAAACTACAATTAACCAATGATTATTATTATATTAACATTCTACATTGTTTGATTAAAAATTACATAGTAATTTTTTAATATATAAATAACTAATGTTCATCTTGTAGTTAGACTACTAGCATAAGGGAAATATAAGTTATTTTAATGTACATCACTTCTATACGAAAACTACTAACTAAGTCAGGTTAAAAAAATTTTACTTTGAAACAAAAATAATAAGTTGTATCGCACATATAAAACACGACGAACACTTTGTGACACTACAAAGCCGTATTATATATTTTAATTTATTACATTTTTAACAAAAATTCTAAATAAATATAAAATTATTTTATGTATAAGACTCATGGAAACGTTAACGCATTCAAAAGCATTTTTCTCATTTTTTTTAATTGTCGTCCTCGATATTTGTATCTAAATAATATAAAATATCTGGTTCCAAGTGGAACATCCCTCGGTTGGGTCCACGCCTTTGCGGACGCGTGACTGACGGACGTCCGCACACATGCACACTGCACATTCACACATACACACAACTCGCTGTTTACGTATACCGTTTTGACACTTGACAGATGTGTGCTCTGTGTGATGGGTGGTTCGCGCCAAATAATATATGAGGGCTTTGAATATAGAATACTGAACACTTTATTACGGCCAGTGTCAATTGATTTTGAAAAAAGGCATTGATGATATAAACGAACAAATAATAAAACATAATGTAATTGAAAATTTAAAATTATAAAATTATACATTGGTCATCGTGTCATAACAGATTAAGAGAATAAGATGATGCCTAACTTTCTGAATCACCAGAGGAAAGGTCAGCTGCATCTTCTTAAACTTATAACCCTAACTGCCGTCGTAAACACGCTTACCAAGGCGATTATGACATTATCTGGGGTCGATTTTTTTTATTGCAAACGGTGGCAATCGAGCAAACAGTACACCTGGTGGTAAGTGTTGCTGCCGCTCATGGACCTTTACAAGGTCGCTGCCTACCTCGAAGAAAGTGAAGGGAGTGTGAATGCGTGCATTAAGGCTCGGTGATACCAAGGGCACCACCAAAACCCTCCACACACAAACACCCTCAGAAAGTTGGGCTTCCGGCTCTCTCGCTCACCGAACGAAGCGCAGTAACAAATTGCTACTATTCAGACGTCGATTTTCTGCGAGAGTGTGGTACTGCCCCGGACGGACCGGCCCGCGGCTGTAGACAGATAACTGTCGACAGTGTGGTCGATTTCAGGTCACTTGATTTAAAACCTGGGGAAGTAGGGTAACGTATAAGCTGAAGGAAAATTTATGAACGGAGTGTGAAAACTACTATGAAAAAATATTTAACGCGATAAACGCGTAAGAGCAGATTTCTGTTTTTTGCATCCATCCCTCAGCCCGTAGACATCCAACATCCACTGTTGGACATTGACCCCTCCACGAGAATGCCACACAGAAATGCCACTTGCGTCGAAATGTTCCCAGCTACTTTGAGGATGTCATCAGCCCGCCTAGTAGGAGGTAGTCTTACGTGTCCGATTCGTGGTCGCTGAGAACCTGAGAACCTTTCTTCCCCAACGGTTGTCGGTTCGGCGAGCGATGTGGCTTGCCCATTGCCATTTCAACGTGCTTATTCTTCGGGCTACGTTGGTCACGTTCCTGTTCTTCTACGGATTTCTATATTTTGGATTTTATCACATAGAGAGATATCGAGCAGAGCTCTCTCCATAGCACTTTTTATGAGGCAGATATTTTGGGACTTCATTTTAGTGCCCTAAGTCATCGCTGATAACATTTCTGTTTTTTATTTCTTTTTTTAAAGCAGATCTAGATTCTTATTTGTTACTAGCATCCCGCCCTCGCTTCGCTTCGGTTATAGGTTATAGTCTTTTTACCCGCGTAGTTCCCGTTCCCGTGGGAATACCGGGATAAAATATAGCCTAGTTTACGCCCTGATATTATAGCTTTCCATTGGTGAAAGAATTTTTTAAATCGGTCCAGCCGTTTCGAAGATTACCCGGAACAAACAGACAGACAGACAAATTTTTTTTAATTGCTATTTTAGGTATAGGTGTCGTGCAAATAACCGTGTGAGCATGAAAAAAGCCTATTATTTTGACATTACAAACAGACACTCTAATTTTATTTATTGATATCATCATCATCATCATCATCGCAGCCCACATATGTCCCACTGTTGGGCTCGGGCCTCCTCCACAATGGGAGGGAATTTGACCTACTATACTATGCTGGTCAGACATGTTGGTATAGGGTTTCATTTCGAGTTGTCCTTCTCTTGCACAGAACTTATGTGCATATTATATCCCTTAGTCGTCTTGTACGACATCCACGGGCAAGATAGGGAGTGGTAAATTGTATTCTTACTCCGTCACCACACGGATAAATTTATTGATATAGATTGTTCCAAAGGCCTATCCAATTTCAAAAGTATTACGATAATACAATCTGGTCTCTTACTGTTATTATGTACCAAGCCCTAGGGCTCAGAAACAGTTGATATGCCAGCGGCGACAAGAACTCAAAGTATAACTTTTTTAAGACGAGCACATCATGGTACAAGATATGTTGATCATGGTTTTCGAGGCTGTCCAACTCCAAATTGATATTGACGTAGAGAAAACATTTGATTTTGTTTTCATTAAATTTGTATTAAAAAAACAAATTATCTAAACAGAGCATTCGAAATTTTAAAAAATTAAAAAGTATCTGTAACACGGCGGTGTAATGAGTGCAGTGACGTTAACGATGTCGCTGACGAGCGCCATTTGTCAGCTGTCAGCTGTTTGTCAGCCACAATGGTGTCAGGCACCGCGCGGCCGATTGACAACTGTCACTCATTGACATTACCACGAGTTGTCGAACTTTATCTTGTGTGTTTTTTACGTATCGATCGTTTTTTTACACGGTAAATATGTTTGATTTTTTTTATCACGCTACGAATGAACTTGATATATAAGTTTGCTTTCTGCATTAACAGTTTTTGAATACATAGATGGCATTATTTCATTCTTTTAGCTCATATACGTCCCACTGCTGAACCCGACAGTTACCTGGTGGTAAAATATTATCAAAATCAGTCCAGCCGTTTTGAAGATTACCTATATCAAACAGACAGATAGACAGACAGACGGACAGACAGACAAAGAAATTAAACTGTATTTTAGGCATAGGTCTCGTGCAAATAATCGTGGGAGCATGAAAAAGAATTGTTTCCCGAGCGCTATGACATGTCCTTCTTTAAACGAGGTTTAAGAAGAGTATTTTCTTCACGGTAGGCAACGGCCTGGCTGTGCCCCTGGTATTGCAAAGGTCCATGTGCGGCAGTATCACTTCCCATCAGGTATGCTGCCTGCTCATTTGCCACCATCGGCCATAAAAAAAACCCTGTATTTTGACATTACAAAGAGACACTTAAATTTTAATTATTTGTATAGATGTGTGAAACTGGCGTAAATATCAGAAATCTTAAAATCTTATACTCTAAATAGATTACTAATGCAGTTATTATTGTTTAAACATTAACTGTAAAATAAAGAATAACTAAAATGAAGTCGTTTCCAAGAAACACGTTAATATCGTCATTCAAGTACTTGTCATTCACAAGTTAGCAATCGACAGTGGTGTTACTAAAACTAATTTCTGTTTAGAAGTTTATTCTAGAATATTTTTACTTGTATTCGAATAGCTTCCAATAACACATTTATTTTTAATCAAAAATTTTTCCATCAATGCGACCTGTAGTTCTTAATATCATCATTCTCATTTCAGCTCATAAATGTCCCACTGTTGGGCTCGAGCCTCCTCCACGATAGGAGGGCAATCGACCTTACTATACCATGCTGGTCAGACAGGTTGGTATAGGATTTTATTTCGAGTTTTCCTTTCCTTGCATAGATGTTATATCCATATTGTATCCCTTAGTCGTCTTTTACGACATCCAGGGGCAACATAGGGAGTGGTGAATTGTATTCTTGTTCCGTCTCCACACGGATATATTAATACCAATTTACTTATTTTTTCTCCGTGTGATAATGAAATAAAAATAAATTTTACCATTCCCTATCTTTTTCGTATGGTGACGGAGTAAGAATACAAATCATCACCCCATCGTAAAAGACGACTAAGAGATTAAATATGCATATAAAATTAATGCAACAGAAGGAAAACTCGAAACAAAACCCTATAGCAACCCGTTTGACCAGCATGGTAAAGTATGTCAATTTCCCTCAAATTGTGTAGGAGGCTAAAGCTCAGCATTAAGACGTATAGGAGCTGAGATGATGAAGATGGTGAATCATCTTTTAACGACTCTTTTTTTTTAACGATGTATTTGATGGATAAGTGGAGAAAAGCACTTTTAAATTCTCACTATTTTTGGCTAGTTATTATTTGATTTCACCCCGTCCGAGCATTTACTTGGACCCTACAACCAGCCGTGTGAGAACGGCATTTTTTTCTACATATTTTACTTTATCTTTTAGTCGTATTTTTGACACTAACGAGGAAGAGAAACGAGTGAATTATATTTTTATTCCATCCTGCAACTTTGTAAAAAAAAATATATTACCACTTGTAAAACTATTCTTACTAAAGGTCATACAAAATCATATAGATAGTCCTGAGCTCCTATATAAAATTAATTATAATGTACCATTTAAATTTAGTCGTTTCTATCCACCATTACAGATACCACTTGCAGCAACAAATTGTAGATTTTTTTTTATTGCAAACGGTGGCAAACGAGCAAACAGTACACCTGATGGTAAGTGTTGCTGCCGCTCATGGACCTTTACAAGGCCGTTGCCTACCGCGAAGAAAGTGAAGGGAGTGTGAATGCGTGCATTGAGGCTCGGTGATACCAAGGGCACTACCAAAACCCTCCACACGCAAACACCATCAGAAAGTTGGGCTTCCGGCTCTCTCGCTCACCGAACGAAGCGCAGTAACAAATTGCTACTACTCAGACGTCGATTTTCTGCGAGAGTGTGGTACTGCCCCGGACGGACCGGCCCGCGGCTGTAGACAGATAACTGTCGACAGTGTGGTCCTACCACTCTAAAAAACAGTCCTATGATACGCGCAAGCAGAAGCTTTAATAATTTAAGTAAACAGCATGATTTTGATTTTGAGCCATTTATGAGACAGTCCAATTTAATTTACCTATTGGTATACCAATAGGTAAATTAAATTGGACTGTCTGTTTGTAATGTCAAAATAATGAACTTTTTTCATGCTCACACGGTTATTTGCACTAAACATATGCCTAAAATACACTTTATATTTTTTTTGTCTGTCTGTTTGTTCCGGGTAATCTTCAAAACGGATGGACCGATTTCAAAAATTCTTTCACCAATGGAAAGCTATAATATCAGGGAGTAAACTATGCTATTTTATCCCAGTATTCCCACGGAAACGGGAACTACGCAGGAAAGACGACTGAAACCGAAGCGAAGCGAGGGCGGGTTGCTAGTGACAAATATAAATGTAGCACGTAGGCTTTTAAGCCTAGATTTTTTTAATTAGTCTCTCAATCAATGATACAATGACTATAAATTATGACTTGTAATTAGTTAACGGAGTTATGTTAACAATTAGTCTATGAAGATATAACAGCTGTAGTCTTCCATGACATAACAGCTGTGTGGTAGCGGCTTCGAATACTACCAACCCTTGCTTATCGTGGGTGTCGTAAAAGACGACTAAGAGCCCTAGATTGACCCGGACCAACTCCATCTGGTACCATTTGGATCAACGATTACATTCCCAAGGAGGGTTGACGTCAGGCAGGCGGCCGGTCATAAAAGTCATTGCCGAAACTTTTTGCAATATGTCAAAACAGATGACATATTGCGTCGACCCCAAGTAATTGGGATAAGAGCAAGATGATGATGAGTCTTCCATGATGTACAAAATAAATAAATTAAAATAGAGTGTGTGTACAAAGTGCGCATGTTAGAAGTAAAACTCCTTTATTCATTAGGTACTAGTCTCTATCACTCTATCTCTAAAACTCTCTATCTATTAAAAAAAACCGCATCAAAATCAGTTGCGTAGTTTTAAAGATTTAAGCATAGGTACATAGGGACATGGGGACAGAGAAAGCGACTTTGTTTTATAATATGTAGTGATACTTCATCATTCATTCTTCATCCTTTATCCTTTATCTCATTCTCTCGCCAGCTGAATCCTATACACTTACGTATTTGTGTCCATATAGATATGGACTCGCTAGAGATATCGAGTTTGAAATCACAACGATTCTAAAGAAGTTTCACTTCAATAAATAAATAAGTCATTACACAGATGGTCAGTATCCTTAATCAAAAAACAACCAATTTCGTATCGAAAACTTAAAGCAGGTAACACATAACCTGCCCAAACATATTATTTACCTTATACTTAACAAAAACTAATCCTTTAATCAGTATAAATCATTCACAATCCGAGAATTAGAATACAAATAGGTTATGAGCGAATCATTTCTGGGAAACAATAGTAAATCAGTGCGATGTGATCGGACATATGCGCCGCGAATTATTAATGATCGAACGATTCACACCTCTATGTCCCGAACCACCGGTGTCCTTGCTCGACATGACTACGTTTAAAAGCTTGTCATTATATTAGCTTATCATTATTACTTAGTATATTACTAAATCTAACCGTTTCCTGTGGTGACGGAGTAAGATTACAATTCGCCATTTTGTCTGTGGATATTGTAAAAGACGACTAATGTATACGATATACAAATAACATCTATGCATGAAAGTAAACCTGCCCCTCGTACCGCCCTAGCCGAGGCCGCGGGTAACCGGACCGGGGATTTTAGTCCGGCACCCGCAGAGAGGCTGACCGCGTGACGGCGACCGACGTCCCGGGTATTCCGTCGGGCTGACCATTGAAGACAAGGAACTCGGCTCTGATGGTCGGCCCAATGACGAAGGCGACGTGGGTACGGATGGGTTATGGTCCCGCGCGCCGTCCTTTCGTTGGCCCGGTCGGAATGAACCGCGTGGGCGCTTACCTTAGCCCACCCATAAAAAAATGCATGAAAGGAAAACTCTACTCTTTCTTTGAAAGACATAGAGAAATCGTGCCTACTGAAAAGGTTGCCTGTGGTAGCTACTCCAGTTGAGGAAAATGATGGCTGTTGCTATATTTTTATCTAAATATGTAGTTATTGTACTGCATGGGACTTGTACCTGCGGCACTTGGCAATTTAAGTCGATATCTTACGTCACCTGTACAGGCAATTTTCATTATAATCATATCGGTAAGTGACTTTTTCTAAGCACTAACATTTTAGAAGAAAAAAAAATATGTTAAGTTTAAGCTAGACCGAAGCCTAGGTTAGACGGTGACATCGTTGCCTCATCGCGTGGCCTACAAACATTAACCAAACCGTCAACTGTCACCAAAGCCAATAAATATCGTTCCGACGCGAATGAACCATAAATACTTAATCTATAATGTATGCGAACAAGTAATAAGTAACTAAGTTTTGCACTGATTTACTTACCAAACTATTTATATTGTTTTAGTAAGCTACAAATTAATGTTTGTGGTGCATGGACGCAATTTTAAAGTTTGAATACTAAGGAAATAACTTTAAAGTCTTTGTAAATAAAACTACTTTTACGGATGATATTGAGTTTGTATTTGATTTATGATTGCCCGACGTTTCGAACACTTTGCAGCATTCATGGTCACGAGCGGACTAAGGTGTCTCACTTCCAACAAGTAATCGTTATTACAGACATTTATAATTATCTACCCGATATAGAAAATTAGTTATAAATTTATTAAATTTTGACCCACATTTTAGTACAAATTTATTGCCAGTGTAAGAAGAAAATGATTCTATATGAAAAAATTATATTGTTTATGGTTAGTAATTATTAATTATTAAATTGGTAGCAATTATTGTTACAATTTGTTGATTTAAAAACTAACAAAACTAATATACTACCACCGGATCGGAACGCGGCCACACTGAGAAAGATCCGGCAAGAAAACTCAGGGGACATGATGCTAAATTAATATTGATTTTTAATTTTAGATGCAGCTTACTAAAAGATTTTTGATTTATAAAATTATCTTTAACTATTATTATTGTGGGTCAAATCTATACAATAAGTGCTCACAGTATCATGCAGTCTTGTGGTGGTCTCTTTGGATTTATTTTTAATTATGTTTATAACAGGATCCCAGCTTGATGGTAATACCCAGCCATCCTCTCTATTAAAATTTTTGTGTTTTTTGATTTCAATAGCCTCGCATACCATTCTAGGCAGGTATCGGTGTTCTTTTGCGAGGACTTGAGGTTTAACAAACCTAATGTTATGGCGGGCGCGGTCCTGACTATGTTCACAGACTGCAGACTTAGTGTGACGGCGGTGCTTCACATCGGCTATGTGTTCTTTGACCCGAGTTCTTATGTATCTCTTTGTTTGCCCAATATAAGAGAGACCACAGTCACAGTCAAGTTTATAAACTCCTGCATCTTGTAGAGGGATCTGGCACTTGACAGGTGGTAAG
Source organism: Lymantria dispar (assembly GCA_032191425.1). Classification (NCBI taxonomy): domain Eukaryota; kingdom Metazoa; phylum Arthropoda; class Insecta; order Lepidoptera; family Erebidae; genus Lymantria; species Lymantria dispar. The sequence continues at coordinate 1,720,849 of CM063444.1, read as the reverse complement.
AACTGACTGATCCTTTTGAGTGGCTTAAAATAAGTTTTTAAATCAACAAATTGTAATAATAATTACTACAAATTTAATAATTAGTATATACTAACCATAAACAATATAATTTTTTCATATAGAATCATTTTCTTCTTACACTGGCAATAAATTTGTACTAAAATGTGGGTCAAAATTTAATAAATTTATAACTAATTTTCTGTATCGGGTAGATAATTATAAATGTCTGTAATAACGATTACTTGTTGGAAGTGAGACACCTTAGTCCGCCCGTGACCATGAATGCTGCAAAGTGTTCGAAACGTCGGGCAATCATAAATCAAATACAAACTCGATATCATCCGTAAAAGTAGTTTTATTTACAATGTGTAGTGCTCACGTAAACATCAGATATCATTATTTAAAGTCTTTGAACAAAATTTCTATATATTCAGAACCTCGGCAACCGCTCCAACGGTTACCATTAAATTTAGTATGCAGGAGGATTTAGGGGCGATCTAGCTCAGGTTTCACCTATGGAAAAGAAAATGTTATTTCATCAATTATTTTTTTTTAATTTACCAAAAAAAACTATGCATTTACTTACACTAACAAATTAACAACGTTCGTACGGCTATAGCATAAGACTCATTTATTTTTGTGTTAAAAAATAATTTAATATGTTGTAAAGCGATAATTTATCTTTACAGATGTTATCTCCAAGAGAAGACGATGACGATGACAATCATCTCTGTATTAAATGCAACGCGACGATCATTGGGCTGGACAATTACGTCAAACATCGAAAAGAAAGATGTGGAAAACTGAAATCGCATGAGCAGAAACCTGAACTGCCTCCCATAGATCCACTAGAACCTAGTTACAATCTTGGAGCGGATGTATTTTTTCAATCCTTGGAGCTACAAAGCAGTGTCAAGAAAACTTCCTTATCCAGACTCACACCACCCATCCCGATATCAAAACCCAATTTAGACAGAAAATCATCCTTGGTGGTGTCAACATCTTCGAACATAATACCTAGGGTGAGCCCTTTGGAGAACAATCTTCGAGGTGAAGATTGGATTGGTGGTCACAGTCTGAGAATAGGAACCAGCGAAGATAATCAAACGAAGCTTATAAACGCAGTCGCCAGTATTAGTGGTGTCGTTAAGAAAGACATACCCTCGACATCCTATAACATTACGTATGATTATAAAGGCGATGAAGATAGTGATGAATCTGATGAATCAGAGGATGATGAAGACGAAGATCATACTACAGGAAGTAAGTGGAAGCCGCCACCTAATTATACTGGAGGCAAGTGGCGGCCTGCTTCACCAGAACACGAAGAATGGGATATGAGAGAAGAACAAGAACACACTGGTGGTAAATGGAAACCATTTATGGGTGATAATAATGATCGTGACGAAGATTATGATGCGCCTCCACCAGGACACACCAAAGGCAAATGGATACCTGGCGCTAATGAGAAAACACAAATAATGCAAACAACATTACAGACGAAGGGTTCCGTTCAGTATTGGTGTGGACCCTGTAATCGCCGACTTGGTTCTAGAACTATATATGATAAGCATTTAAGGTCCAGTTTGCATTTAAAGAAAGTCTTACCCGAACATGAATTGGAATTTGCAGGACATTTGGTACCAATGAAAACTGTTATCGACAAGGGCTCAAGTAGTGCACCTATATTAGTTAAACATGATATCCATTTACCACTCCAAAGAAGGCGTAAAGTAGCGGGCAAGTTAAATACTAAAATAGAGAAAAAGAAAAGAAAACGAAATCCGAATTTTGTGCACTGTTCAGGTTGCAAATCACGCGTAAGACAACATTTGATGGGCAAGCATTTAATATCACATTACCATTTCAGGAAAGCCACTAATGCAAACACTGCAGCATATCAAGACCTTATTCTTGCTAACATTGATGCAATCGTCCATCAGTCACCATTTCAGTGCAGTCCGTGTAAATTCTACACAAATTGGCTCTCAACTTTCATGCAACACTGGTTTTCTGCTGAACATGAACAGAAATTTGAATCGATTGAAGGCAAATGCTGGTGTTCCTTTTGCAAGTTTGAATGTGATACTTCGGAAGAAATGCTAAAGCATATATCCAGTTCTAGTCACAGGGAAGTTGTTGCTGTTATTAATAGATCTATGCCAATTATCATAAGAAAGAAAACAATATTTAAGTGTGATAATTGCAGGAAAGAATTTCGTTATAACATAGAGATGAAGCGTCATGCACAAGTTACTGGACATTCTTTGGCAATCACTGCCACTGACACTTATCAACAGCTCAATAACTGTCAATATTGTAAAGTAAAGTTTAAATCATCTCTCACTTTGGCCGCCCATTTAAAGTCTAAACATAAACAAAAAGCTTTCCTTTGTTTAGTCTGTGCAAAATCTTTTAACTCCTCGGAGGAAGCTAAACATCACCGACAGACCTCGGAACACAGAATTAGAAGGAAAGAAAAAATGAGGGAACAGGGTGTACCTATAAAGGACCTAAGTAAAAAATGTCCTTACTGCACAGAAACTGTTATTTTGAGGAATATTTTAGTACTAAAAGAACATATAAGAAGGATGCATCCAAATATCAGAAAAAAGTCAGTGAAAACGAGCTTTAGATTGCTTTGCTTTAGTAAGTTATATGCGTAATAAACATTTTTTTTCTTTCCAGATGTCCTAAATGTGGTATGTCGTTTATACTTTCCCAAGAAGTGACTCGTCACGTAAGAGACAATGCATGCAATTTCGAGTCTACAACCCAAATGGATTCCATAATCTTCTGGAACTGCAGCCAATGTCTGTTTACCACTGACTCGCAAGCTGAATGTTTCTTTCACGAGGTCTTACATACAACGCCTAAAAGAGAAGTCCTTAATATTGGTGACACTGAAAAATTTATACAGAAGTATTCATGTCCTCTTTGTCCAAAAAGCTTCAAGAAGGCTTCTCTACGCCAACACTTGAGGCAGCATACATTTGAAAGGCCGTATGTTTGTTCGGTGTGTGGAGCAAACTTCACAAGGCAGTCAAGTTTAGCAAATCATTCAAAGAATGAGCACAATACTGACACAAGTAAAGTAAAATTACCAGTTATTGCTGAAAGTATTGGTGATTGGGAATGCGATAAATGCAAGAAAAGGTTCACTAGCAAGTGAGTATTCTTTGTTTAAAGCTATTTCATTTATTTAAAAAAAATGTGTATACATGAATGGAAACTCTTCAGTGGTTTTGATACCACACTCAATAGATGGAGAGGGTTACACAGCTGACTTTACAGCCCCACACATTCCGTCCGTCGCCATGGAGAACTTAGCTAGGTGAAGTCAGTATATAATAGCCGACTCATAAAAAGAACAGAATGGCTTAGTTCGTGATAAATGCAGTTCACAAAACAACATTTAGTTTTATACATATAGCTAGATTTTTGTTTACTATCCAACAAAAGAAAAGTGACAGCTTCAATTCCAAAAGGCTGTTGGAGTTAACAGAAGATAGGATACATATTAGTATCTTCGTGTACTGCTGTATTAAGCTTACAATATTTTTTCACACTGCTTACATGTCCGTGGGATGCGTAGATCTCCAGGAAAACGGCTAACCGCACTCTCTTCCGGAACTTATAAAACTATGATTGAATATCCGCCTGCCAAACAGGGTAATTTTCTGTGCTTCTCTTGAATCAAAACTATTTTTACGTATCTTATCGCTTCATGTTTGATTTTTAATTTTCGCACGGGAGGACAGCGTTCATGGTCATGTTCGTGAAGGGGATGGGCATGGGAGACTATGAACGCTGAAGTGTGTTCGTAACGTCATGAAATTGAAAATCAAATACAAACGTGATAAAAGCCGACACAATAGCTTTATTTCAAATATGTAATACTCGCAAAAACATCAGAAATCATAACTGCCCCACTTGTTATTGTTTTGTGGTAGGCTCTTGTCAGGACACACTCCATTACCTATTGTATTACCTTCCCATCGCTATTGGGTTAGCCCAAGCTCAGCAATACAGATTTCTTGACTTTAGTAGGTATACTATCTCAGGGAGATCTATGAACATCATTGAATTGAGGGACTAAAAAGAACGTGAAGCAATAATAGTAGTGACAATAATGTTTAACAAACTTTTAACGTGATTGACTACTTTGTTTGATTGAGGACGTTAGAAGAATAGAAAGTAATTTAGTGACAACAAGGGAACAGAGAGTATGACGGAAATGCAAACAGAACGCATACAACCGAAATAAACGGCCGCATCAGTGTGCACGCAGTCACGCCGACATCAATTTGCGCTAACAAGATGCGCGAGCGCAGCGGATACGTGTACGTGTCAAACGTCACACAACTCCTTCACAAATATCGGGATACATTCATAATTTGACACGAGCGCTTTGATTATACTCGCGCGCAACGCATTCCCGCCCGCAGTGTTGCCAACGATGACATTTTTATACTCTATGGTAATAAATTTCTGCCCGGATGCACGATATTTTGAGAGAGTGCTGGATCAAAATATTAGTGTCAATGTGAAATAGTGGACGTTTGAATTTTATTGTTAGCACGTGCTCGTGTTATGTATTGATATTTGCATGTGGAGTGGTTTGATGGCGCTAAATCGAGTTTAGTTTATTTGGTTTGACTTGTGCTTGTCGTGTTACAATTTATACGACCAGCGTCATTCTATAAATAGTTTGGAAAACTCGATAAAGATGGACGTTTCTGTCTTTCAATTAAATTTGAAATGGACAAATAACAACGAATTAGTTTGTCTTAAATCATTTGATAAAATAATATTGTGATTACTCGCAATAGAAGGAAGTTGTTCAAGACTAGTAATCAGAAAAGTCAGACTACGTCACCTTAATAGGTGCCAGTCATATTTTATGCTGTTTATATTACAATACCTCGTCATTTTAGCTTTACATGTATACAACTGTTTATCTTGAGGTACCGGATTCGAATACAAATATTTTTTATGTGACAAATATTCGCACTATCCCCATAGACAGCATTAGGTTCACCTTCTATTATATGAGACTAGAATGACATCATGAAATGTGGCCCTGTATAACTTGCTTAAAACACTTGGAAACCACAACGTGAGATCAAAAATAACATCATAAATTTAAATATTGCCAGTGACGTATAGTCCATTACCGTAAATAATTATTATTTATCTCACAGACTGATTTCATTTCATGAATTTATTGAGAATCCTATTGACGGCATATTGGATGTGATCCTTTCCTCAAGAATGTGATTTGAGATTTTGGCCATTACTAGCGGAATTAATAACATAAAATAAAAGCTCTTATCTAAAGTGAAAATACTGTGGTACTTCTTACGTCTGGAAGACGGCTCGAAGATCATAGCGGTGGTTATGAGTATTCCAAGAGAAGAAGAATTTATTTCACATTTTTTTACACGTCATCCCCTCCGTCGCTCCGAGAAAATTATGCAGGGTGTGACCATACCATAGCCTGTCTCCAAAAAAGAAAGTTGGGGAAGTGGAATTTTTCATTCCTCCTATCTTCTTTTTAACTAATTTTGATACTGCGTCCCAAGATAATTAAAAGCGTCTCTCGAAACTTCCTGGGGAACAAACTTCGGTGCGATGGTGATCATTATGAATCATTATGGATATATGTTGGGATTAGTCACAAATTAAACATTCTTAACTCGTCACCGTACAGAGCGAGCACCGGGTCACCAACTGTTAACTGTAGATATTCGTAATTTTCATTCTCACTACTAAACTATAACTATTTTACACAAAATAAGTGGCATTAATACTTTCAGCATCTAATCTAAAATGCAGTTCCTTCAATATTATTCAATGGAATTACAAATCCTCTGTGCAACTTTCGAAGCCGCAGACCGAATGAATCAACTCGTCGCATCATTAACCCAACTTTCAACATATCTAGACAATTGTTAGACACGGAGAGCCATTGGAGGGCGTCTAAGAGCGCTGATGATCTAACTTGTGCAATATCTTACTCGTTATAGCGACGACTTGCATTAATGCACTGAGAATGTAATGCGACTCTCTACTAACGGGCGCTGCGGTCGGCGAGTGTTGCCAGATTATGCGCAAAATTATTACTTAAATGATTATTGTGAATGTTTTAGTTCTGTATGACGGTTTTTATTGACTTTTGTGTATTTTGTGAAAGCCTTAAGTAACTCAATGTTATCATGTCAGCCCACGTAAGTTTCACTGTTAGGCTCGGACCCGTTCGACAATTAGAGGAAAATTGACCTACTATACCTAGCTGGTCAGACGTGTTGAGGGGTTTAATGTGGAGATCATAATTATAAATTTTCTGCAGTAACGATGACTTGTTGGACGTGAGATATCTTAGTCCACCCGTGATCATGAACGCTGTAAAGTGTTCGAAACGTCGGGTAATCAAAAATCAAATACAAACGCGATAAAATCCGTAAAGTAGTTTTATTTAAAAGGTTTAATGTGGAGTTATCCTTCTCTTGCATAAATGTTATCCGCATATCATATTCCTTAGTTATCTTTTATGACATCCACGGGCAAGAGAGGGAATAGTGAACTATATTCAAAAGTACTCTGTCACCACACGGAAGAGGTCAATGTTATAAATTAAAAAAAATAAGGATATTGCCGACCTATGGTGCCAGTGTCGTGGCTTCGATTCCCACGGATCACAAAACTTTATGTGATCCACAAATTATTGTTCGGGGGTGTAAATTGGGTTGTTAATTGCATGTTTGTAATTGAAAATAATCTTTGTATCGCACAAAGATTATGTCTTTAGTAGGTAGAGGAGAGCAGGTAGGATTCGTACACTTTTTACATTAGGTAATATAAAAGCAAAACTAATAGCTATTTCAAGATAAATATAATGGTACTGAATTATCTACCTATCTGGTTTTAACAGTAATGTAGTTCAGGTTTGATATAATGTAACATGATAAAGCTATGAAAAAAAATCCTAAAAATGAGAGCCTTTGCTCATATGTGGGCCTTACATTCACACAAATAAAAACGCGTCAACATGTAGAATAGTGTAGATATGACTCCTGTACGAATGCTCCCCCTGTACGAATCCTACCTGCTCTCCCTATAGAGCGTTGCCTTATAAAAAAAAATTACCAATTTGTAAACCGTTACAGACGATAATTTTACAGTATAAGAAACCATTGAATAAAAATTACATACTTTTATTAATTTATGCGGTTACCGCACGGTGGCCACGGAGGCAGCGTGCCTATTGGCCGAGACTCCCCCGTGGGACCTGGAGGCGGAGATGCTCGCCGGATTGTATCGGCGGGTGACGGGGGTGCGAGCGGAGGGCGGTGTGATCTCGTTAAGGGAGCTCACCGCCTGACGCGTCGGTGCCCGCCGAGACGTCATTGCCCGTTGGGCAGTCCGACTGGAGAGGCCTCGGTTCGGGGTGCGAACCGTGGAGACCTTCCGGCCGGTGCTGATGCAGTGGTTGGAGAGGCGCCACGGGGTGCTCTCCTTCCGACTAGTGCAGGTTTTGACGGGGCATGGGTGCTTCGCCAAATACCTCCCCGAGGGGGGGACGTCGGTCGATGGGAGGGTACGCCAAGTAGGGGGTATTCCGTCGGGCCGACCACTGACGACAAGTTAACTCTGCTCCGGTGGTCGGCCCAACGACGAAGGCGACGTGGTTTTCGGGTGGGTTGCGGGAGTTGCGTGCTTAAGCCCCTCTGTCGCCCCAGACGGAGTGGTGCGGAGGCGCGCCGACCGCAGCCCACCCACAAAAAAAAAATATATATATATAAATTTCTTGTGTACGTGTGTATGTCACTGAACTCCTCCTAAACGACTGGACCGATGTTGATGAATTTTTTTGTGTGTGTTCAAGGGGATTCAAGAATGGTTTAGATTCACAATTGGACCCGGTAGGGGGCGCTTTATTTAAACAGAACAACATCTGTTGGGTCAACTAGTTTCATATATCACAATAAATAGTATTAAAGATATAGCTGCGTGGTGGCCGCTACGAATGCTATAAACTCTTTCATTCTCCTTGGGTGTCGTAAAAATGATTAAAATATTTAAATTGATTCCGGACAACTTCTGCCGTCTTTTCAACGATTAAGTACATTACCAAGAAGAATTGACGTCCACGTCAGGCAGGCAGCCATAAAACTATGCTCAATAACTTTTATAATGTGTACGATGGAAGAAAAGTAGCTATTGCATGGTACCCACGTAATTAAGATAAAGGCATACTTTTTTTGGGGGTGGGTTACAGTCGGCGCACTCCTCACTCCGCTCCGTCCGGGGCGACAGAGGGGCGTAAGCACGCACACCCGTAACCCACCCGTATAGCACGTCGCCTTCGTCGTTGGGCCGACCAGCGGAGCTGGGTGACTTGTCGTCAGTGGTCGGCCTGACGGAATACCCCTTGAGGAGTACCTTTACCTCGACTGACGTCCCCCCTTGGGCGTGGGTAAAATAAAGGCATACTGATGATAAGTATTATGTCTTTATTTCAGGAGCACATTCTCTCGCCACTCGAGTAGCTGCAGCCATCAACCTACCACACGAAACTGTCCTCACGAACACTGCACTTTCGTCGCAACTAGCTCCATTCAATTAGCAAGGTAAACGATCATTAAGTAAATATTTACATACCACACCCTTAGCCCTTTCTCAATTTCCCATGCAGCATCTGGTCTTCCTCCTTCCACATATCACTATGGTAAAGTCTGCATTTATTTTATTGTTACAGTGGATTTCATTAATAACGACCTCGGTTGTAACGACTTTTCGGTTATAGCGACGTCGAAATTGCGTCCCTAGAATTTAAACTATACTTTCGTAGGAAATTCATTCGGTAATAGCGACTACGGGTATAACGCCTAATTCGGATATACCAACTTGTTTTTATGAACTATTTGGGACAGATTCCTAGAAATTCCTTGCGGATGTTGCGACTGAGTCGACAAAGGCACAAAGTCTCATACATAAGCTTTAACTATTAAGGTTTCTTACCCTTTGTTTAAATTCGCAGATGATCAAATGCTTTGTTTGTGTGTAGCGTTACTTAGCATGTGTGCGAAGTTAAAATTATGAATCAGTTACGTAGCTATTTCCAGTGACAGTGTTTCTTAAACTTGTGAAAATGGTTCCTAGACGTACCTACATTTACTGTTAAAAAAAAACTGATTTCGGATATAGAGACCTCCGGATATAGCGACGATATTAAAGTGATCCCTTCGTCGTCGTTATAACCGAAATACACTGTATTTAATTTTCTTACGTATTATTTTAAGTCCTTGTATTGCAATTGTCCGTCTTGTAAGAGAATAAGATTACAATTCACCACCCGCTAACCTGCCCGTGAGTATCGCAAAAGAAGACTAAGTAATATGACACGCCTATAATATTTGTGTTAGAGAAGATAAACTCTAAATAAAACCTTAAACCTTGGTATAATTCTCTTTCCGTCTTATTGTGGAAGAGTCTCGAGCACACCAGTGGGACATATACGAACTAAAATGATAATGATGATTACGGGTGTCATCACAAATATATAATTAACGTACACAAATAGAATAATAATTTGTGGATAGTACAAAATGAAATATAGTCAAAGAACTATGGAAGAGATCATTAATCTAATTTATGGTAAGTTGTAATTAGTAATTACCGTCCAGTAACTCTGAAGATACTAATACTCTAAGAGGATTAGTAGGATCCACTATCTTGCCCGACAAATATATATACAACAAAATCCTTCACGAAGGATACGAAGACCAGCTTAGCAAAAGCTTAGAAAGAAGGCGGAAACTATCCTAGGATAGACCAGAACCTAATAGTTTTATCATTTGGCATTATAAGTTTCCCACATTGCTGCTAACCATTCGTCATCATCATCATCTCAATCAGTCCCAGGTAAAGTAACGGCAGGTAAATGACAACACTTTGAATTTCTAACCTGTCCCCACACTGGTAAAAGTAACGTATTCAGGCCTTGCCACCAGAGCGCACTTTTTGCTTTTTTTGTAGAGTTATATACTTACTGGCTTTAGACTCTTACAGGTATTAAAAGATAATATATTGTTTTAATTCTATCATCATTGCTAGGCTTACATTCCATTTAATAAGGTTTTTCATGTCATTCATCTCAGCTCATACAAATCTCACTGCTGGGCTCGAGTCTCGTCCATAATAAGGAAATTGATCTACGTTACCACGCCGGTTAGACGATATGGAGTTTTATTTCGAGATTTTCTTCTCTTGCATAGATTTTATCTGCATATTATATCTCTTAGTTGTCTTTTGAGAATTCTGTGGGCATACCCTCTTGCCCACAGAATTCTGAGTGGTGAGTAATATTTTTATTCCGTGACCTCATCACACGGACAGACCTTTCACATTCTCGTAAAAAATAAAACAAAAGCCCAGGCTTACAGTTTGTTTCCAGAACAGCTTTCATTGAATCTTTCTTGTGACAATGAAAGTCGTGACAATTTCCATTGCATAGCTTAAAGAATGCTGATATAACTGAAGAATAAATAGCCAAGATACAGATGTGCACGCAGGGACATTTTACACGTACAAATAATATATTTTGCAAATATATAATTATACATTTCTAACGAAATTTCAGAAGCTGATAACAGCACTCCCTACCATAATACAGTAAAACTTATACTCGTATTTAGTTTTGAAATGGACGTGCTGCCATCTGTTATCGTAACGTGACACTGTTTGAATACCTAACTTATTAGTTTTTAAATATAGTTTCATGATGATAAAATATGAAGGTTTGTTAAACCGGAAAAAAAATTAATGAATACCCTAATGTATTTGCGTTCCTAGGTAATCGAAAAACATTTTCCTGTATCAGCATATTTTAGCATTTTATTGTCGTTATGAAAACTAGATGTCGCCCTAAATTTTGCCTTCTTTTACTTTTCAGACACCAACGTACCCACGGAGAGAAGATAAAACATCATGAATGTAATATCTGTACCTTTAAAACGGATCAGGCGAGTCACATGAAACGACACATGTTGTGTCATCAAGGAGTGAAGCCGTACGTTTGTCCCCACTGCTCATTTACATGTGGAAGTTTGGTTAGTAGTTTTAAATCATAGTTATTGTTATTTTATTACTATATATAATCTAAAATCGTATTCATTAATTTCAGGAAAACCTCCGTAAGCATGTGCTTCGTAGTGGTCGACATCCGGGTTTATTTTTATATCATTGCCGATTGTGTCCCTATAATACAAATACAGCCGCCGATCTCCGTGCACATTTAACATCGGCACATGCGCATAAATATAATGCCAAGTCTGCTGTACAAGCTGTGAAAGTTCATCTCATGGTTGAAATAGAAAAAGAAACACTATAACAAAGTTTTACAAATGGCTTTGGAACTTAGATTTAGTAAGCAAGCTTAAACTCATTAGTAATTACAAATATTTCAATTAATGTTAATACATATTACCATTTCTATTAGACATGTGTCCGCTATAGCACAACGTATCCAAAAACGGTTCCATGCCTGTAACGTATCGTATCGGTATTGATATAACTAATAATGGCTATCAGTTATCTAGCTACAAACAACTGACAACGACGCGACGGTGTCAACTAACAATAGCACAACAATTATTGTTTAGGAGCCGTGATTCTTGTTTCGCTACGTTGGTAACCGAACGATCACCAATAAGCCTAATAACCAAAATAATTATGCTATCTCTCTCTTTCTATGTGATTCCTGACGTGCAAAACGGAGAGGGGGAGGCTATTGGCCTGCGGCTTAATAACAAGCAACATTTCACGTATATTGATAAAAGCGAAAGAAGCCCTCATTTATATTAGCGTTAGACTTAACTCTCATAAACTCTCGTAATTTAAACTGTAATGGTAAAGTGGTTTTGTTTCTCGTTGCTATCGTAGGTATACTACGCAGTGTTCACTATAGTTTGACCTATGAAAAGTTATAATGGTTAAACCGTGCATTAATAGAAATAAGATTATTTTACGCGTATTATATCGATATTTGGCAACTATTATCCATATCGATATTGACACCAAATAAACGGTTAGTAGCCGTTGCCGTAAATAGCCAGTAACGCCCATGTCTAATTTCTATAGAGAACTATTATAGTAATCAGAGTCCTCTATTGATTTATAAAGTAACTAACTGTTACAAACGTCTATATCAAACCAGTGGAGGCAAAAGGAACTAGTTTCTCAATTTTAATTTTAATAATAGACACTAGGTGGTATTCATTATTATTCTCTCAGAACGTCCTTCAATAACTTCATCATTGCATTATGTGATCAAACTTTTATTTTTATTAATATTTTACCTTTATTAACCCTATATAATTTTTCGTGATGCTATCGCTTTTATTGTTTTTCGATTATCCTATAAAATTAATGTGAATTATCTAAGGTTTCAGAACGCAAACTGTCAAAGCTTGCGCAACCGCGCCAAGTAGGAAATGTGAGTTAGCGAGGGAAAAGTCATCAGAATTTAAAATAAAGTGTTATGTGGATGACGTCTGTTCGTTTTCTTCGCTAACGACAAAAATAATCTAGGTATTCGTTACAGCTGTGAAATAAAACAATTTTATCACATAAACATTTGTAATTAAAACACAATTATCAAGTACACGTTACATATTGTATAGTAAAATATGTTTTAAATTGAGTGTAAATGAATAAATTCACAAATTAAAATAGTGTTGTTTTTATTATTCTTGTAATAATTGTGATGTTTGTCCGTACCCACGTGTAGTGCACTGCAAATCGAGTTGAATCCATAATGTCTCTGAAGGTGAGTTTTGATTATATTGATTTTATATTTGAGGACGTAGCTCCTTTTGCTAAGCTTTATATCAATTCTGCGTGGGTAGCTGTGTATCCTTGTATCCTTCTGACTTCTGAATTAAATGAATTTAAACTGTCGAGACTACTTATAAATTATGGATTATATTATTTATTTCTAAAATACGTACTTGTATTGTAGTTAGCTTAGTAGGTACATGTTTATTTTGCGGTTTTAAGTCCTAAGTATTTTCGGTAGCGTGTTTTTGTAGCTTATTTTTTAAAACATGTTAGTCTCTGTTTGCAATGTTTTTTTTTTATTAAATATGTAAAAAACTTTATTCCATTAAATACTAAAATTTCGCATTGCTAATGGAAATAACTAGCAACTTATAATTGATTTTAGATTAAAATACCTTGAATATTTTTATTATAATATTATTCAATATACAGATTAGCGAAAAATTCGAAAAAAATTTTGATAAAATTCACCAGCTTCACTGTTGTGAAGTCAAATATGTACAAAATTCTTCATATATATAATTCTTCTGTATGTGTATATGACTGAACTGCTAAACGGCTGGACCAATTTTATTGAAATTTTTTGGGTGGGTTCAGGTGAATTCAAGAATGCATAAGATTAATAATTTGACCTGGTAGATGGTAACATACAATGGATGGTTACAATTTACTCTAAAAGTCAGGTTAATCATTAGTCATCGTTCAGCCTATCACTGTCCATTGCTGGACCTATACGTCCAGCAATGTTTTCCTTATGTTTCACTGTTCAGACAACTACCCTGTACCCAGCTAAGAAGCCAATTAAAAGAAATAATAATCTTTTTAAAACCTGATTCTACTATGAAATTGACTGCACAGATGGCATAGTGGTTAAGATAACAACCTGACATGCCAGTGTCGCAGGTTCAAATCCCATGCAGGACAACACTTTATGAGATCCACAAATTGTTATTCTGAGTACGGATCTTTATGTCCGTTAGTTACATATTTGTAAAGTCCCCCACAATACAAGGATTTTCTTAATGCATAGTGTTGTCTTGTAAAAAAAAATGTAATTGTTTTTATCTTAAAATTAACATAAAGCATTACAAGTCTAGATTAATATAGATAAAACTAAAGCAAATGTTTTTCATAATTGAATACAATTATTTTACATAAACGCTAGTTTTTATCTTTGTAATTAGAGCAAAACAAACAATACTATACTAATTAATTTGCCAGTACCTTGACACATTGTTTTAATTTTTTTTAATCTATAAATGCTAATGCTTAATTATATTCAACTGTATAGGAAGTGGCAATGCCTTTCTAGACAATGAGCCTTATGTCCTAATTTGATTAAATATAATACAGGCACAACTTACCTCGTTTAATGACATGTGTTTACTAGTTGGAAGGTAACTGACGAGTATCACCATCGTCTCAGCCCATACAAGTCCCACTACTGGGCTCAGGCTTCCTCCACACTGGGAGAAAACTTGACCAACTATACTGCGCTGGCCATTGGGTTTCCTTTTTAGTTTGCCTTCTCTTGCATAGAATTTGTGTGCATATCATATCCCTTAGTCATCTTTTACGAGACCCATGAGTAAGAGAGGAGGTGGTGAATTGTGTTCTTACTCTGTCACCACACGGACAACTGACAAGTATATATTTTTTTTTTATTGCAAACGGTGGTAAACGAGCAAACAGTACACCTGATGGTAAGTGTTGCTGCCACTCATGGACCTTTACAGGGTCGCTGCCTACCGCGAAGAAAATGAAGGGAGTGTAAATGCGTTCAATGAAGTTCGGTGATTCTAAAGGCATCACTAAAACCCTCCACACACAAACACCCTCAGAAAGTTAGGCTTCCGACTCTCTCGCTCACCGAACGAAGCGCAGTAACAAATTGCTACTACTCAGACGTCGATTTTCTGCGAGTGTGGTACTACCCAGGATGGACCGGCCCGCGGCTGTAGACAGATAACTGTCGACAGTGTGGTCCTACCACTCTTAAAGCATATAAATGTGGTCAATGTGGTGGTATATTGCATATAAATGTGGTCAAAGACTCATGCCTTCCTTGCCCTGAAGAACATTATTCGGAGAGGCTGTTAAAGTTACATGCTGTATTTTCTTAATTCAAATCAGGCCATAATTAATCACCTCAGCTCATACGTGTCCCACTTTTGGGCTCGGGCCTCCTCCGCTATGGAAGGGAAATTGAGTTACTATACCACGCTGGTCGGACCTGTTGGCATAGAGTTTTGTTTCCAGTTTTCCTTCTCTTGTATTTTACGTTAGATATTATTTGCACATTATGTTCCTTGGTCGTCTTTTACGACTCCCATTGTGGTGGTGAATTGTATTCTTACTCCGTCACCACAGGAACTATAATTAATATCTTATGTAAATACCAGAGATGTGCCGAGTAGTCGGTAAAGCCGACTATCCGGCAGCGACAATTCGGCAATGAGCGCCGACTATCCGGCTTCCTACTTTGCATGTATTTCTCAATAAAATGGGCATAGGAGGAATTAGATTTACTACGATTCCTCATATTTGTAGTAGTTGCTGTTTTTCTTGACCACCACAGGAAATTATCATATGACATCAGTTACACTTCACTTTCACCATTATCCAATGGTCAAAAACATAAGTAATTAAATTTTGATTAAAGAACAATAACAATATTACAGACCCATAATCCATTCCATTAGGTAAATATCGAATCCTTAATGGCCGCAAAGACTGCGCTTTGCGCGCGAATCACCTTTAGGTGCATAAATCACAGAAATTTCAGAACATCCCCGAAACCGTGATCGGCTGAGCCAACTAATCGGCTAATTAGTCGGCCTCTTTACAACCATCTAATAGACTAGTCAGTCCTAGTCATAGTCAGCATATCTCTAGTAAATACCTATTACATGTATATACATCGACCTGCCTAGGGTATAAGAAAAACATAGAAATAATATAAATAAAAAACGTTCTCATGTCACTGGGTGGAATGAATACGTTGCTGGCGCGCACCGTGACGCTCGAATTAAATTTAAGAAGTGGGTAGTAGCTGCTAAGCCCACTAGTGGCATATTGTATCGTGAAATGTTAGAAACAAGAAAAGTATTTAAATCTAGACTAAGGTCATGTCAAAATAGACAAGAACAGATAAAAATGAATTCTTTAGTTTCTAATCACATGAATAAAAAGTTCAATAACTTCTGGCAAAATGTTAATGGTTTAAATATTAAAACGAGCCTCCCGGTGACCGTCGGCGGTTTTAATGACCACAAAACCATTGCAAATATGTTTAGAGAACATTTTACGGTCCGATCGTCCTTGAGTCCTAGGACAATGAATGTTTGCGATGCGGGGGCCGCCATATCGAAGCGCAGTGTCTATTTTTCTTCAGAATCTGTCGCTAATGTTATTAAAAATATGCAACGTGGCAAATCGCCTGGTTATGACGGCCTCAGTATCGAACATTTCAAATATGCTGGAGAGAATTTGCCTAATATGTTGTCTATATTGTTTAATCTATGTATATCGCATTCATATCTACCTGAGCCTCTTATGCGTACTATTGTTGTACCTGTTTTAAAAAATAAAACGGGGGACTCGTCTGACAGGTCTAACTACCGACCCATATCACTGGCTACCACTGTGGCCAAGGTTCTTGACAGCCTGTTAAATGCGGAATTCACAAAAATAGTGGATATACATGATGCTCAATTCGGTTTTAAGGCAGGGCTTTCAACTGAAAGTGCTATTTTGAGCTTAAAGCATGCTGTCGGGTACTACACAGCTAGGAGAACACCGGTGTATGCGTGCTTCCTAGATTTATCAAAAGCTTTTGATTTAGTCGCATATAACCTTTTATGGAACAAACTAGGTAGTGCGGGTATACCGGCGGAGGCCGTCTCTCTTGTCAAGTACTGGTATGCCAATCAGAAAAACCATGTGAGATGGGCTGGTGCGCTCTCAGACGAGTACAAGTTGGAATGCGGTGTTAGGCAAGGTGGGTTAAGCTCACCCTTACTGTTCAACCTATATGTCAACCAACTTGTGGAGAGGCTTAGCAGTACACATGTCGGCTGCTATATCGATGGAGTTTGTTTTAATAACATTAGCTATGCAGACGACATGGTACTGCTGAGCCCCACAATTCGTGGCTTAAGAAGGTTGCTGTCTATATGTGAGGAATACGCGGCGTCCCATGGATTATTGTATAACTCGAAAAAGAGTGAAATTCTAGTTTTTAAATCAGGTAAATACCAACCTACTCATGTTCCTCCTGTGTATCTTAATGGATTAGCCTTGAAGAAAGTAGAATCATTTAAATATTTAGGCCATATAGTAACTAGTGACCTCAGGGACGATAAAGACATTGAGAGGGAGCGCAGGGCCCTGGCTGTGAGGACTAATATGCTAGCCCGCAGGTTTGTACGATGCAGTAGAGACGTGAAAATTACACTTTTTAAAGCCTACTGCCAGTCTTTCTATTCGAGCGGCCTGTGGGTAAATTACACACAGCGAGCTTACAGGGGCCTGCGTACCCAATATAATAACGGCTTTAGAATGCTGTTGGGCCTTCCGTGGCGGTGTAGTGCGTCGGGGATGTTCGTAAAAGCGCGTACAGACGGCTTTCGGGCAATCATGCGCAAAAAAGCATCCTCACTGCTGCATCGACTGCGGAGTAGCGACAGCAGCATTCTGAGTGCAATTGCAGCACGCTTTGACTGCCCATTTCAAAATTGGTGGATGAGGTTGGCCATAGGTTTAGCTTAAGCTGAGCCTGTGGCTGTCCTCACCCACCAATATGTACAGTTTCAGCTAGAGTAAATTACTAACAATACTAACAATTTAAATGGTTATTATTTCATATATATATGTACTAACAAACTAACAAATAAATGTATTATGTGAATTATGGATGTTTTTATGTCTGAATTAAACTATTATTATTATTATTATTATAAGTGTGTGTGAAGGGTTTACGAATAGACAAGTGATATCCTTTATCAAATTGAAATTATTTATTTGAAGTAGTTGTCAAATAGTCAATACTTTACTTTATATGAATCAAACATTATATGTTCCGGTATCCAATAATCTACCACCGGAACACGACTGCCATCACTGCCCTCAACATCATTTGAGGGAAAGGAGAAACCTATTATACGTATTTACTGCAAACAGACCGTAGAAATCCGTTATGGGAACATCAGAACTATGGTCTGCAGCAAACTCCTGGCAAACACCAACTACGAGTGACAATATCTCTGACAAACTAGGCCAATGGCACTCTCAATTTGGGTAGGTCTATGTCCAACAGTGGGTGTGGCTAGACTATTAAATAGATATTTTTTTTTTATTGCAAACGGTGGCAAACAAGCAAACAGTATCTACACCTGATGGTAAGTGTTGCTGCCGCTCATGGATCTTTACAAGGCCGTTGCCTACCGCGAGGAAAGCGAAGGGAGTGTGAATGCGTGCATTGAGGCTCGGTGATACCAAGGGCACCACCAAAACCCTCCACACGCAATCACCCTCAGAAAGTTGGGCTTCCGGCTCTCTCGCTCACCGAACGAAGCGCAGTAACAAATTGCTACTACTCAGACGTCGATTTTCTGCGAGAGCATGGTACTGCCCCGGACGGACCGGCCCGCGGCTGTAGACAGATAACTGTCGACAGTATACAGATAAAGAAGTAGCTATTGATATAAACTTAACTACAATTTATAGATATATCCGTGTCTGAAATGACTCCTTATCAACCCGCCCACTCATATTGAAAGGGCTCCCATTAATCTTATACGAGACATCTGAATTTATTCTTTTTTATTATTAAGAAACTTGCTATAGTAGCATAAGTATGTTGCTGCGGTCATGAGGTTCTATGCCAAATTCTGAAACGGTCAAAAATAAAAAACTGACCCCTTAGAGCAATAGGCTCACCCTCTGTAACGTGGAACTAAGGATTGTTGGTGTTGGTGTACATAGACTTTTGGAAAACGAGGCGTGAGAGGAGTTTAGAACTATAAGTTTTGGTAACTAATGCTCTTCTAAACTAATATAGCTAGCTATAGTGGCTACAGCCGCGGGTTGGTCCGTCCGGGGTAGTATATCACAGAGCAGAAAAGCGACGGCACTTTGTTCGGAAAGAGCCAGCAGGCCCACATTCTGGTGTTTGCGTGTATTGGGTTTTGGTAACGCATTTAGTGTCATCGAACCTCATTGAACGCATTCACACTCCCTTCACGTTTTTAACGGTAGGCAGCGGCCCACCAAGAGTCCTTGGGCGGCAATGTCAAGTACCATTAGGTATGCTGTTTGCTAGTAGACAACAAAAAGAAAAACGAAGATGTCACTAACCGAAAAATAACATACGCCGGACAGAATCTTCTCATTTTAGGTTTCCGTACCCAACGGGTAAAAACGGGAGCCTATTACCTACTAAGACTTCGCTGCCTGTCCGTCTGTTTGCCTGTCACCATGCTGTATCGCAAGAACCGCGATAGCTAGACAGTTGAAATTTTTACAAATTATATATGTCTGCTGCCGTTATTACAACAAATACTAAAAACAAAATAAAATAAATATTTATAGGGAGGCTTCCATACAACAAACACAATTAATTGTACTTTTTGCTCGATATCGATAATGGCAACACTTGAAATATTCACGAAATACTTAGTTGTATTTTTACTTTAATAATAAATATTAAAATAAAAATAAAATAAACATTTAAGCCCATACAAGAAACGCCATTTTTGCCTTTTATAAATAATGGTACGGAACCCTTTGTGCGCGACTCCGACTTGCACTTAGCCAGTTTTTTTATAATAACCAAATTTTAAAATGTTTATTTAAAAATACTGTAAAACATTTTGTGTATCATATAAGATAATTAGATATCTATATTCAAGGTTTTAAGTAACATAAAAAATAATTGTCCGTACTATGCAAGTATTTCTTACTTAATTTCTTCGCAATTAACGTACCGAGACCAACAAATGAATACACTTTTGCCTTTATAAAATTTGGCACTGGCTTGTTATTTCAGCTGGTCTGTGCTAATTGAAGTACGTCCAAACCGGTCGCTTTGTAGGCTCCCCCGATGGCCATCTCAACGGGAACCAGTTTATAAGCTGCCATAGTGTCACTGAACCAACTGGATTTGCAATGCATGACATAAAGAATTATTGCACATCGCAATACCAAAATTTGTAGAAAATTTTAGATACAAAATAACATTTATTCTAATGAAATTATTTAAACCGCACCTCTTGGAAAATAATAAAGATGTACGTGGAAGTCAAATTCAAAACTATCTCTATCGTGTTGATCAGTTCTAGACGGTTTTATTGTATGCTTTTATTTCAAGTTTACCTTCTCTTACAATGATGATATCTGCTTATACCAAGCCCTCAGTCACCTTTTGAAGAGACCACGGGAAAGGAAGAGTTAATAAATAATACTCTTTCTCCGTGACTACTCATTTCTGTTACTGCAGTCTCATTTGCGAAATATGTTTTGATTTTTATTTAGATCCATAAAGGTGTAAGCAGAAGTGCAGTCACATCTACATGTGTTTTTTTTAATTGTAATTTATAAAAATAGCATATTTTAATATTGTATTCAATGCATCAAACTCTATTATTCGAGGTGGTTTAGCTAGAATTAATAAATAATTTCGGAGTGTTGTCGGGAGCGAAAAGGGAAGTGTTATTAATTTATGATATCTTTCCGACAAGGCTTTTTACTGACGTCTTTCTTTGTTCCAAACATGACACGTAAAAGAAAAGTGATTGAATTAATTAAATAGGAAAACAAATCACTACTTGAAATAAGACTTTTTTTAAATATCTAAAAGTTTATACTTTGAGCATTGACGGAATAAGAATAATGTTATTATTCCTCACTTTTGCGTGAGATCGTAAAAGATGCATAATTTATCCCTTTGTTGTCTTTTGCGACACCCACGGACAAGATAATGTATAGTGAATTGTATTATTACTCCGTCAACACACGGATAAGAATTTCTTTTTACTGTTTGCCTAATAAATTATAAGTGTATCTTTCATTGGTGACCCTAATATAAATAAAAAAATCACCTATTACGAAGGCCCATGTCCGATATTGGATGTCGATGGTCTGACGAATGGATGGTCTGATTTACTATTTTATGTCGGCTTTGATGGCAAGGCGTAATAGCGAGATATAAATTATTTATAATGATGGTGAGCTAAACCGGTCTCAAATACTTGAAAAGCAGTTTGCGTGTACTTAAATGATGCTACCAAAAAAAAAGTGAGCCGTCGCTCAGGACGCCTGACAGATGTGAAACATCGAAACTATTTTGTACGAGTAGGGACACGGTATCGAATATAAAGTATCGATACTGAACTCATGAATAGTATCGAAAGATAAGTAACGTACTGTTTAAAGCATCGAGTACTTTTATTTACTTTATCTTTAGGTATCGAGTACTTTTCTTTCGATACCGATGCATTTGTATTCGATATTTTAGTCAATAAGTACTTTTTGGTAGGTATCGTATCGAATAAATTATCCATTTTAAAATTGACTTTACGACTCATACGCTTGAAATAATTTGCGATGTATAAACCAGAAATAGCGGCATCTATCGAGCAAATGACCAACTCTAAGCTACAATATATTTTATAAAGAACTCTCTAATCCTGTAATGATAATAAGACAAGCTGTTTAAAGTGAGTCAAAATCCAATTCTTAAGGAGTTGGTGACATACAAACAAATAAATACACAGCTGAAACTAATAAAAGCCTATAAAAAATGAGAAATGCTTTCATCCGTTCACAGACATTCTTTTCGCACGAAGAGTGTGATTTAGGAAACAGAAATGGCGGCATTTATCGAGCTAACGACCAACTCTCAGCTTCAATATAAACTCATTTGCAAAAAAAACGGGCACCTAAGCAATGAACCATTTCAAATGTTAATATTTCTTTGTTTGATAATTATAGGTAGTTTTATCCACACAATTTGCTAAATTAATAAGAAAATAATCGTTTTCATCAGTATTTCATAAAATTTAGATACAATTTATGGGAAATAATGCTAAACCTCGCTAGTAGTTGTATATTCGCTAGTAGTGCATATGCTCATGAAGTAAAAATAAAAAAGTTTTTTTGTTTGTTTTTCTTTAATAAAGTAAAAGCAGATAAATGTTTAGTATCGAGTGTGACCCCCTCTAGCTAAAATCACAGCTTGAATTCGTCTGGGCATGCTAGCGAGTATATCCCGGATACTTGCTTGCGGAATACGTTCCCACTCCGCAGTAATCACATTCTTCAGCTCTCTGATGGTCTGCGGAGCCGGGTGTACTGATCTCACACGCCGTTTCAGAACGTCCCAGACATGCTCTATGGGATTGAGGTCGGGACTTCGAGCTGGCCAATCCAAACGACGAATGCCGACCTCTTGCACATACGCATTAACATCGCGGGATCGGTGGGCGCGAGCATTGTCGTCCATAAAAATCGAGTCTTCACCTAGAGCGGCCAATGCGGGTTGTGCATGAGAAATTAGAACTTCCGTTATGTATCGATGCCTAGTCAGTGAGCCGTTTTCAATGAAGACTAACTCTGTACGATCCATTGAATTTATTCCTGCCCAAAACATAACAGAGCCCCCACCATAAGGTGTGATTTCTTCGAAACATGCCCCTGCAAAGCGTTCTCCTTGTCTTCTTAGCACTCGCCGACGTCGATCTTCACCGAACAGAGATATCCTGGCTTCATCAGAGAACAAAACCCTATTCCAATCGTCTTGAGTCCATGATTCACAATTTCTAGCGAACCTAAGCCTGTGAACTCTGTGCTCACGGAGTAATTTGGGGCCGCGGGCCGGGCGGTGACTGCGTATATTGGCAGCGAGAAGCCTCCTCCTGACCGTCCATAGACTAATATGCACATTTACTTCTTGGAGGTTGTTCTTAAGATCCACATACGAAGATTTGCGATTTCTCAATGCGCGACTCACAAGAAAACGATCATCCCGTGGTTGGGTACATGGTTTTCTTCCAGAACCAGGCCTTCTCTCGACGGAACCAGTCTCCTGATATCGCTGCCAGGTCCTTTGGACTGTCGAGCGACTAACATTTAGCCTCCTAGCCACGAAACATTGGCTGCAACCCTCTTCAAGCAGCGCGATAATTTTGGTAGCTTTTACCACTTTATCTACCATTTTTGATACAGCCAAACAGCATTAAATAAAGCTTTGACAGTCAAGGATATGAAATTAATCGATAAAAATTGAATAAAAGTTATGAAAGTCGATGTTAACTTCTGGAACTTCGCGCCAAAAATGTAGGATAAAAAGGGGTTTTCTGTAAAAATGAACATCAAATGAAAAATTGAATTTAGAACGTACTTTTTTAAATACCACAGCATTTTTAAAACCGGCCAGTAACGTGTACAAACGATTGAAACCTTTTTGGTATTGTATCTTTTTAAATATGAATGAAAATCAAAACCGCCCGTTTTTTTTGCAAATGAGTGTATTTAATAAAGAAATTTTTAATCCTGTAATGATAATAAGACAAGCTATCTAAATAATTTTAACGTCATTGGTCCTCCTTAAATTTTCAACTTTTAAATGAAATTTGACTGTTTAAAGTGAGTCAAAATCCAATTCCTATGAAGTCGGTAATATACAAAGAAATAAATATATATACACCTGAAACTAATAAAAGCTTATAAAAAAACGGTTCTCCAGTTTTCGTAGCTGAAAGTAAACTAAATACCATACCTATTGGTATATTTATATTACTAAGTTAGAGAATTTTACATTAATTTCTAAAACAAGTATATATGCATAAAAGAACATTAGATTACGACAGGAACTAACACGAAAAAACTAAGGCATAAAGTATTAATAAAATATCGCGATTTTTTTCCAAAAAATTATGATTTTTATTCAATAAACATTTATTTTAAATAAAACTACTTTACGGATTTTATCGCGTTTGTATTTGATTTTTGATTACCCGACGTTTCGAACACTTTACAGCGTTCATGATCACGGGTGGACTAAGATGTCTCACGTCCAACAAGTTGTTGTTACTGCAGAAAATTTATAAATTTTAAAATGTATAATACTCGCGTAAACATCAGAAATCATTATGTAAACATTTATTTTCATTAATTTACATTATAAGTAACAATTTACTTTGAGTTCACTAGATGGCGTTGTACAAAATTTTAAATCGCACCATGGTTTCGTTACAAAAATGTAGGTATATGCATCCAAATATTTATTTAATATATAATTATAAGGGGACCGCGAGGCGTGGCGTTAAACGCCACGCGACGATCACGGTCACCCTCGCCTATAGATGTTTCACATCAAAAACTTTAATGTAAAAATGACAAATTCAATACTATGATGAATAAATAATAATATATGATAACTATAGCGTGGTAGCGATTTCACCGACAAAACACTTGAAATTTAAATAGGTAGGTGCCAAGTTCTACATACAATTCTGAAATGTATTAGAAGACGTATAACGTTATTAAGTAAACTTAAAACACAATTTCCTGAATTTTTCTGTTACAAAAATGTTGTATATTAAAAATCAAACTTTTTAAATTTGAATAGTCGAAACATCTGCATCTCTAATGATCTTTTGAACCTCAACATTTGACCGCTCTAGTTTTTACTAACAAGTCAAATATGTAGATGAAGAGAATCTTGCAATATGAAAATAATAATTTCTACATAACGTACAGATGGCGATAGGTTGAGTAAAATAGAAGATACGAGTAATAAAAGCTACAAAAAAATTTGTAAGTGATGCTGCCGCTCGTGGACCTTTGCTAGGTCACTGTCATCGTAAAAATGTGAAGGGAGTGTGAATTCGTGAAATAAGGTTCGGTGATATTAAGGGTATCGCCAAAACCCACCACACGCAAACACCCTCCGTAAATTGGGCTTCCGGCTCTCCCGCTCACCAAACGAAGTGCAGTAATAAATTGCTACTACTCAGACGTCGATTTTCTACAAGAGAGTGGCTGCCTCGACAGACCGGCCCGCGGCTGTAGACAAACGACTGTCAACAGTCTGTTCCTACCACATTTGTATATTAAATACATATTGAGTTATAAAGGGTTCAATGGTATCTCCAAATGATTTGTGTAATATTATACAAGGTGCTTCTAGCCTCTCTTTTCTTGTCTCGAACTTGCCTTGACTCCTACGTGTCTAGATAGTAAGCTATCGTGGTAATCACGTCCGTTGTTTTGCGCAATACCTAATTGACATTACAATGCCTTACCATGTGTAAATTACACTATAATCTCATACGTACAAGGTAATGACATATATTATTATAACAATTTGTCTAAGGTAATTACTAAGTTCTGTGTGGTGACGATGTAAGAATATAGTTCACCGCTCCTTGCCTATGGGTGTCGCAAAATATAACTACGGTTTATAATATACATATAACATCTATGCAAGAGAAAGCCCTATGCCCACACGTTTGATCAGCGTGGTATTGTAGGTATATTTCCCTCCCATAATGGAGGAGGCCCGAGCCCAACAGTGGGTCGTATATAAGCTGAGGTAATGATGAAATGTGCAGGCTATCACGTGTGAATGGTGAAAATTTACAGCTACTGTAAGAAGCCTCTTTAAGTAATCTCCTGGAACAGGCTTGCATAAAAAAGATCGTTCTATATAGGGAAAATTCTATTACGTATCCTAAGTGTATTACAATTCGTACATTCAACTAACCATGGACAGAGTAAGAACTCTTCACTAAATTGGCTCAATTCTAACTAGTGTAGTCTGATTTACGTTTCCATTCTTATCAGATTGACATCAGCCATAAAACAGCTTGTTTTCTTTTTTCTGCTACCTATGTTCAAAAAGAAACCTTATATAAATTGCTATAGTCGCGAGTGGATAAGTAACTCTGTATACAAATTATAATAAACCTATTTCATATATACGAAACCCACGAGTAAGAGAAGAAGAAATCATACAAATGCAATAAACGCCTTAAAAAATATTTTTATTTCTTACGTGTAATACTTGCATAAACAGGAATCGTAATGTCGTATAGTTTTTATGACTAGTGTAGTCTTGATTGTACAATTAAAACGCATCTGTTTGCTTTCCAACGAGTCGGGACAACGGATGAAAGTGGGTCGGTTCACAGACGTCGCTGCCAGTAGGTAGTTCATTCATACATTGCGACATACATAATGACTAAGAACTTTGTATCTTAATTTCTTTACAAGAATAACTCTCTGTTTGAATGTGTTTATATTTATACTCGTTCCAACCATTTATTTTACTTTTGACACATGCTTTAGGACGAAACTGTTTCATTATACGCAATTATTAACTTTGAAACGAGTGAACAGAGAAATATATAAACTGCCCAATAATATTTATATATCTTAATTATTACCCACTAAATACATTAATATGCCGTAAATAGCTCTATTCATAAAATTTAAATGATAATTCATTTCTGTTATAAAAAAAGTTACGTTCTATCGCATCTAGTGACAGGATCAAAAGTATTCGGTGCAAACTAATGAATCCCAAATAATCGATTACACTTATTTGCAGTTAAGTCAGCTGACAACTGAGTTTTGAATTGTTGTAATAGACAACACGTTAAAATTGTATCAGGGAGATATAAAAATCTTCTCATCATACCTATAACATGAAATAAAACAACCAAAATATTTTAATATTATTTTATTATAACGAATCGTCGGATTCTTCATACGAACTCGAATCGTCGCTTGAATCATCTGCAGTGTTTATTATTAACTCTTGTGTAGGTATGTTGTCAAATTCAATTTCCCGATCCCAATCAGAGAATATTATATTTTTTGTCTTGTTGACGACACTCGCCCAGTTTTCAGGCGTCACAGCACATGCGTTTTTTAAAAGTTCAAGCATTTTATTTGCTGTGAAAGGAGGAGTTGTATTGTTTCTTGCGGCGTGTCCTTTGACTTGTGCCCAGATCATTTCAATTGGATTATATTGACAGTGGTACGGAGGAATTCTGATTACAACATGCCCATATTCTGCTGCCATTTCGTCGATGACATATCGTTTTGGCTGCTTTTTACTTTTTAATATTTTAAGTAATTCTACTTTTAGTAGGGATTCGTCCACATCTTCCCCATTATCACGAAGCCAGTTTATAATCTCGTGTTTTTTGTTGGCCTGTGTTGGCATTTTATTAATTTGGCGAGAGTGATAGGGTGCATTATCAATAAATATTGTTGATGGCTCTTCAAGTGATGTAAGCATTTCTCTGAACCACTTTTCATACACGTCCGCATTCATCTCCTCATGATAGTCTCCTGTTTTTTTTTATTTGAACGCTAACAGAGCGTCTGGTACAAATCCCTTTGTAGTTCCCGCATGGGAAATGATGAGGCGTTCACCTTTCCCCATTGGCACTGCAGAAGTAGAAGCAGCAGTATCGCCAGTCCAACCTTTTGGTATGGAATGATTGGCATTGAGCCAAGTTTCATCTGTGAAAACGACATTCGACCAGTCTTCTATTTTCTTCGCTTGTCTTAAAAATTCACAGCGAGACAAGGCTATATCACGACGTTCCATTAAAATTTTTCTTTTGTCGGATTTCTTATACAAGAACCCGATTTGGTGCAGCACCTTTGACAAAGAAGATTTTTGACCACGAAACAAGCCACAATTTCGTAGAGACGCTACTAATTTTTTCAAAGTAGGAATCTCTTTGCTTGTGTAATAATTGTATATATGTCGACGAATAGCATCAGTATCAAAACTGTCAATAGCTGTCACTTTACGGAGCTGACGTTTTTTCTTAGGCGTAGATAGCTTGTTCTGTTCAATACCACTACTACCATAGGCTTCTTTAGTGATTTTCGCCACCGTTGGAGCACTAATACCTAATGCTGCTGCAACACGGTCTCTAACTTGGGTTACTGGTATAAGGAATCCGCCATTGCGGCTTTCCTTTTCAAAAAATTCACGAAGCCGCAGCACTAACTCTCTGGATTGTCCTTTAAGCACCATACCTTTCGGCATTTTGGAAGTAAAATCTTACTGGGAGGAACGATACGCTCAACTCAATCAAAGTAAGAACAATGAAATCAATACGGTGGAATATAAATACTCAACACAGCGTATGAAAAATATGAAAGAGCACTCAGCGAACAGAAATGTGACTAGCACGGGAGTCTTGTTGCGAGTGACAGACAACACAACAAAATGGCGTCGCCGGCGCGCCGTTCAGTGTTGCCAATTCGGCTTAAAAAAAAAGGGGTAGGCTGGATGAGAAAATTAGTGATTTACTACCGCAGACGAGGGCGCCATTGTCTCTAAGTAAAGTTTGGAGCAGCGGACCCCGCTTAATGGAAAAATGCTTCATAAAGTAGTTATTTTTATTTTGCAAAGTACAAAGTAAAATATTTTGGGAGGACTGAATTAGTGGGTATGCAAAAATTAATGTGCCCAAATAACAAATATATTTACAGAAGTGAAGTTTTTAAATAATATGAAATATGTATTTAAGCAAAAATAAAATATCCGTGTTAAATCGATTAAAAGTTCTTCCTGACTAAAATCGATTATTACAAAACATAGTATCCGTAATACATTGGTACAACACTAATTGATCAGAATTCGACCTGCCAAAAGTAAAATAAATGGTTGGAACGAGTATAGGTACGTAAGATTTTTGCTCTATGGATACATGCGATCTTTTAGTCGAATAAGTTACCTTATTCTTTTTTTCAGTCTATATACGTCCAACTATTGGGCACTTGCCTCCTCCTGCTAATGGATATTAGTCTATAATTACTGGGCAAACGGATTAGGGATGTGAAAAAATAATCGACTTTTAAAAAAACGATTATTAATCGATTATTTTTTTGTAATAATCGATTTTTACAGTCGATTATCAAAATAATAACAATCGATTATTAATCGATGTTTTACTATTAGAAATTAATCAATTATTCACGGCCAGATTTCCTAAAAAAGAAAAGGTCATCACGATTGTTTCATAGTATATTGGAAAAAAGGTCATATTTCCTAAAAATAAAAAAAGATCATCGCAATCCTTGTTGGGAGGAAAAAGCGATTATTTATTTTAAAATAATCGATTTATTTTAAAAAACAAAAAATCGACTATTTAAAAATCGATTATTTTCCCTCCAGTTCATATCCCTAAAACGGATTCACGTAACCTTTTAATTTACTCTGCTCCCTTCGTAATCTATTTTTACGAAACCAACAAGAAAGAAAGTGGTAGTTACCAACTATTGTATAGATAGTCCCCATTATCACCTCATCATCTACGCCCATATAAATCCCCCTGTTGGGCTCGGGCCTCCTCCACAATAGAAGGGAAATTGACCTGCTATACTGCGCTGGTCGGAAATGTCTCATAGAGTTTTATGTCGAGTTTTCTTTCTCTTGCATAAATGTTATCCGCAAATCATATCCCTTAGACGTATTTTACGTCATCCACAGGAAGAGAGAGGATGATGAATTGTATACTCACTAGATACCTCAGAAAACAGCTTTTTTTTTAAATTACCTAGTTTTTTATAAAAATATTACGATTATCTATATATCGTGGATCATTCTCGTATTGAACGCTTGCATTTGCAATATGACATTATCTGCAGCCGGCCATAATTCTCGTCTGGTCTAAATATAGTCATCGAGTACAAACCAGTCAGTCCCTCGCTCCGAATACGTCTGACTTCGAGTCTAGACAGTATAAATTCAAACGGATTTATCATTTACCTCACTGTATATCTTTGCTTACCGGTATCATATTTTTATAAAGTAAAAATAACAAAGCTAAGATTTACCACTTAAATACATCATCACAGCTCAATATACGTCCCACTGTTGGGCTCGAGCCTCTTCCACAATAGGAGGGAAATTGACCTATTATACCACGCTGGTCAGACAAGTTAGTATAGGGTTCCAATTCGAGTTTTCCTTCTCTTTGCATAGATATTATAAGCATATTATATCCCTTAGTCGTCGACGGGCAGGAAAGAGGGTGATGAATTGTATCTTTACTCCGTCACCACACGATGAATATATATAGTTATGTTTTTATATGAAATGGACAGTGATTTTTGTGGCGGTTGCGGTCACGGTACTTTGAAATATCTCAAGCGTTCATATTACGCAATGTGAATAGTTAATTTTAATGATTCTAAAATATTCTTAATGATATAAAATAACACTACTATTAACATTAACGATATTTATTTTGTATCGAACATAATTGTCATAATTACTTAAACGCAATCGCGCAATGTGAATATTAAAGATAGAAGATTAGAGTATGTCGTAAAGACATACGATAGGACAGTGTTTCTCAAACTTTTTAAATGACGGAACCCTTTTGGGAAGCAAAATACCTGATGGAACCCTACAATAAAACAATTATTTTTATAAGTGTATTCTATATTAATCAGCATAATAAAAGTACAATGTATCAGTTACTAATTATTATTTACTTCACCACTTGGTAAGGACAATAATAGAAAACATTAAAAAAGAAAAAATCTAACTAGTGGGAGGTATGAAACTGTTTTTTATTTTTCATCAATTGCTTGATATCAGGTTTGATGGAAGAAAGTTGGAGTCTCATATCAGCTTCGGCGTCCAGTCTATTGCGATATTTTGTTTTCGTGGCTGCGTAGGTAGAGAATCCTGTTTCGCATAAATATGTAGTTGGGAACGGGAGAAGAATATCCAGAGCCATTTGGCCAAGCATTGCATATTCATCTTGGATTCTGCACCAAAAATCATTAAGAGGCGTCGTTTTGAACAATGACTCCATACTTGTGTCTGATGACATTTCTAAAAGAGATTCATATATCTCATTTGACATGTTTTCAGGCTTTTCCAAGTTGGGTAAAAAAGGATTATGAATCCAGGAGTTCACTTTAATTTTTGTATTGTGTTCTTCGGGAAAATACTTTTCAAAAGATGCGCGCATCGAACTGAGATATTGGACCAATTCTTCAAACATTATCTTCAAACATTTCTGAGTCGTTTTCGCTAACAAACTCACTGAGTAACGTAAAACTTTCTATTTCTTTCTTACCAATGCAAATGATCCAAAAATCTAATTTTCTTTTAAAAGCAGTTATTTTATTATAGGCCTGAAACACTGTTGTCTGTTTACCTTGCAACGATAAATTTAATTCGTTAAGTTTTTGAAAGATATCCGCCATAAAAGACAATCGGAACAACCAAGTTTTATCATACAAACGGTCCTTCAAATTAAAAGAAGTATCTGCTGAAAGAAACATTTGTAACTCGGCTCTAAGTTCAAATAGCCTTGTTAAAGTTTTTCCCCGAGACAGCCATCGCACTTCTGTATGGAGCAGCAGTGTTTTATGTTTGCTGTCATAATCTTCACACAATAATGAGAACAATCGGGATTGTAGTGGTCGTGATTTGATAAAATTAATTATTTTTACCGCTTCATCCATAACTAATTTTAGATTAGACGGCATTTGCTTTATCGCAAGTGCTTGTCTATGCAGAATACAATGACTGGAACTACAATTAGGCGCTTTATTTTTCATTCGTGACACTGCTCCTGCTGTTTTACCTGTCATCGCCTTGGCCCCATCTGTACAAATGTCAATGCAATTGTTCCAACTGAGATTATGTTCTTCAAAAAATATATTTATTTTATTAAAAATTTCTTCCCCGGTAGTGTTTGTAAGCAGCGATGAACACATAAGCATGTCTTCTTCAAAAGAACTTTTATATGGATATCTCACAATAACCAGCAGGATAGCCAAACCAGCGACATCAGTCGACTCGTCCATTTGCAAAGCGAATCGTGTATTTTGTAGACGTGTAACTAGTTCTTGTTTGACGTAGCTTGCCAGATCATGGATTCGTCGTGAAACAGTATCGTTTGATAGCGGAACAGTAGAAAGATGCTTTGCAGATTTTTCATCAAGCCTACATTTTGTTATGTCTAATACACATGGTTTTATTAATTTCTCAGCGATAGTGTGCGCTTCACCTGCTTGTGCAATGCGATAGCTAACTAAGTATGATGCCTCCGTGGCCTTTTCGTTGGTAGTTTGTGTTACATGCATCATATTTTTTTGACTTTCTAATAACTGATCTTTTTTGCGAACAAAAAATTCTTTATTCTTGTCTTTAGTCTCGGGGTGTACGGTTTCTAAATGTCGACGCAATTTGGCAGGTGCCATGGTACTATTAGGAAGCAGTTTACTACAGAGCATGCAGAGAGGTGAGCCGTTGGAATCAACAAATCCGAAACTGATATAAGATTCATCATACTTCCTTTTTTTCGTCTTTGAAACCGTCGAGCTTGACGTCGTGGCACTCGTGGCATCATCTTCTGGATCGGTGATTGCTAAATTCTCCGCGCGCATTTGAACATTCAGCGTCATTAGAAGATGTTGTTGGAACACGTTTAACACCTTTAAGCCAACGTTCCATTCTTCTTTATTTATAATGTTACAAGTCAGGATAGTGGGGTTTAAATAATGCACAATCGTTACTGCGTATAAGAGACTAAATTTAGAACCTACAGGGAAGAAATGTATAAAACTGAGACAACAGAATACAGCAGGCAGTAAAACAATGAACACTAGTTTCTCGCTAGCGAGCTTGTAAGTAGGTAGTAACTTATCGCTCCGAACGCTAATCATCAACTGACGACGCCAACGCGCGATCGCCGCTTTTATACTTAGTCCTAGACTCGATCTCAAATATTCTCGAAAATACTCGAGTCGGCACCTTTGATAAACAAAAAGCAAAAATAAAAACAGAAATTTAAAAATAGCGTTGTAAACAATATCGACTTTATCCTTTGAAGTTAGAGACGAAAGTCGCTAGTTGACAACTATAGCGTCTAATTCAGAGGCGGCTTTTATCAAAGAGACTGAGCGCTTACAAGTATACTACCCGCTCGTTTTAAGTTTGCCGCTGGCGATAGGTATGAGTGTATGACGTTCGAAATTTTTTATTTAATTGTAACAATAAAAATTGTGTACGTTAGATATTTGGGTAAAACTATGACACATTATAAGTTTTGTTGTCACGTGGGGGAGGGTACGCGCATTCCACAGACCGGCAAACTTAGAGCGAACGCGTTGTACAAGTATAAAATTGTTGAGACCAAACTTATGAGATATTGTACCAGCTAATGTAACACAAGCTTATACAAATACAAATAAATAAATAAATAACATTCATAGCGTTTTGTCTCCGCGCGGCCGCGGAGTCCGCACAGCCGCGGAGCGACCAGAGAGAGGTGTTTTGATTTTTTTATTTCTAAATTCTTGCGGAACCCCGACAGAGGTATCACGGAACCCTAGGGTTCCGCGGAACACACTTAGAGTATAGCTGCGATAGGAGTACTACTTTGCACGTATTGCAGAGAAATAATAATAAATAAATAATAATGTATATGTGGTAGGAGCTCACTATCGACGGTCTTCTGTCTACAGACGCGGGTTGGTCCATTCGGGTAGTACCATACTCGCAGAAAATCCACTCCTGAATAGTAGCAATTTGTTACTGCACTTTGTTCGGTGAGCGAGAGAACCGTTAGCCCAATTTTCTGAGAGTGTTGGCGTGTGATGTGTTTTGGTGATTTAGTATTACCTTTGCACGTTTTCTCAGAACTCCTCATATGCCCTTCGGGTTCTTCACGGTAGACAGTGGCGTAAAAAAAAATCCATAGGCGGCAGCATCAAGCACACTGCTCGTACTGTACCCAACAAGATGTTAATCCCTCCGACACATAAAAAAATTGTCGCATTAGAATTTCAAAGCCCTTCCAAAAAAATGTATTATAATTTATATTTAACCTTAATTTAATAATATATGCTATTTTAATCTTTTCCCCTCGGGTAAGAAGATTTAAATAGCATTTATTCCAAATCAGTATGTAAATAGGTCACATTCACAGAGAATCCTTGGATGCAAGTAGCTTAATACCAATCCGAATGGCATTCTTATGAAGAGATCTATGTTTAACAGAAAAATTAATAGCTGTTATCTTTGAGCTTCGTGTTGAATTGAACTGTAAAAAAAATTTCTGGTATGAGATTACGAATTAAAATTTTAATATTCTACTATGCTTTACAAGGTGTACTATGAGAAGAATTAATAGAACTCGCATATAGCAGCCACTGTAGGTAAATACTTTAATTACAGTCTTATTATTGAAGAGAGTTTAGTCAAAAATCTAAGTTTTAAATTTGTTTTAAAGACGACACTCCAACCTAAACAATAAATCCTTGTGTCACAGCTGATTTCAAAAGTAAACAAATTAAAAGACAAAACACAACCAGATACAGAGTGATAATATGTGGATCGCACAAAAAATCGTCCTGCTTAAAGATCGCATCTATAATAATTAATTGCCATTAGAAAGTACTATTTAGAGCTGAACACTATCGGCCAAAATCACGCACAGTCAGAAGGATGGTCTATTACTATAAGAATTGTTATAGCTAAAACACGTATTTACAATTTACCTGACTGTGACCGTTCCACTAGAAAATTCTTTACATTTTCAGAGGAGTCTATACATACTACGCAGTTAGTACTGAAATTATTCAGTGTTACGTCTTGAATCTATTTGTATGCAAAATACTAGACGTCAAATGCTTTGTGTAAACAAATGCTAAAGCGATCAGTCGTATTCTACTTGTATGTTAGACAAATACATATACGAGTATGTTACACGTGAGTCAATAATGTTCACCCGACCGTATTTCGGTCACGGCAGCTAACAAAAATAGTGGCAAAGTATTTGTTTAGGACATTATAACGCACTGTATGTGTTTTCGATTATATGTTTATGTACATAAAAATACATTAGTGGTCTCTTGTCCCAATCTAATCTGTTAATCGAGATGATGATCACCATCGACCATCATAATTTCATATAATGATATAATATTTCTAAACAGAAATGGTTTTATAATTATTTTTGATGTGAAACATCTATAGGCGAAGGTGAATCTGATCGTTGGCGTGGCGCTGACGTGGCGTTGACGCCACGCTTTGATAAGTACATTTGTGTAAAGAAACTATAACCTGTATTAGAATTTAGTACAACGCCATCTAGTAAGCTCAAAATAAATTATTAACCTAAACACATACCTATAGTGTATACTAATAAAAATATTCATAAAAATCATCATTTTCTGGAAAATAAAATCGTCGTAAATATTTTATTAATACTTTATGTCATATTAACTCCTGTCGTAATCTGTTCTTTTATGCATATATACTTGTACAAAATAATTACGATTTCAACGGCCAGGCGTCCTCAGCGACGGTTCCCTTTTTTTTCTCATATCATAATAAAGTATAAGGTATAATTTATTTCAAAAATAACTCACCACACATCAGAAATCGTTAAAAAGAAATGTTGATTGTTTGCTTGTAATCATAAGCGAATGCCTTGCCACTATTGTCGTTAGCTGGACGTCGGTCTTTCCTCACGCGGTCGGCCTCTCAGCGGGTGACGGACTAATCCCCGGTCACGTCACCCGCAGAAATCTATAAGATGAACCTTTTTTTAGTTACATCAAGCAAATTTTTTACATAAAACACCAATATTTGCGTAATGTGATGACCTTTTTATTTTTTTAGTTATTTAGAAACAGAATACCTAAACTCTTACGCAGGCTCTGCTAAAAACACCATACATTTTAAATTATGCAGGCAAAACATCGTATATGAAGTCGGTTAAAAATACCATCGATACATCGATATTATTTTATTGAAACACCGATGTTTCAGAAACGTCGATGTTTCGTTTGTATCCCTAGGCAAGATAGGCGGTTGATGAATTATATTTTCACTGCGACATCGTACAGAAAAGAACCATACATACTTTTTAAGTAAGAGAATATCTTAAAATTGATATCTTCATTTATCTAACCGATTGTCATGAAGTCATATGCATGTGATTGCTAACATTGTGTTTGTTATTGACCTGATTAAATAAAGAGGTTGTTTCTCGTTACCAGCAGTTACTGTCATTTGTGCCACAGATTTATGTGTACGATGTTTTTTAGGTCTTAATACTTACATATATCTCGACGAGGTCATTCTATTTGGCATGTTATGTTTGTAGGCTTATGTCATGGGTAGATTTTTAGTTGAATTGAAAACACAACATACAGCTTTTTAACTGCATTATAACAAGATGAAATTTTGAAAAAGATTAAACGTTTGTAGAAAAAATTAACCTAGTAATAGAAAAAAAGGTATTTAATATATTGAAAATTTAATGTATTGAAAGTTTTTTTATAACGCATTGTCTAGTTGACATTTGTGACGGTGTGCGCGCGCAGCGTAAAAAAATTTGACTAGCTAACTTCAGGGTGTCGGTTTTTTGTGACGGTGCGCGGTTGCATCTTAAAAATTTACTCTCATCCTCTTTCCCTAACGCGCCTAAAGAAGTATAATTTCAAAAAAAAATATGTTATAGATTTCATCTAGCAAATATATGTATTTATTTTGTTTTTTTTTTGTAAATAAAATCGCTTTACCGGTACCGATTTCTTGACATCCGTGGCAGGCCCGGCGGATTAGTATTTTGGGTACCGTCCCCTTCAACGCCCCATCATCAATGCAATACTGCCTAGGCGTAGCTCTCTCGCGGTTGACCGGGCGGTCTAAACCACCACACCAAGCTGCCTGACCAGCATGGTATAATAAGTCAATTTCCATACTATTATGAAAGAGGCTCGAGCCCAACAGTGGGACGTATAATAAGTTGAGGTAATGAATCATTATAGAAGCAACCATTTGATTCTTAAATATCTTTGTTAGTTATGTCCGTTTATTTAATTGCGTACTTTTCAACCTGTAAATTTCATTCCTTCCTACCAAATATAATACAAATATTTTTATTTGCCTCTCCATATACTTACCTTAAATATTTTATTCCTTCTAGTATTTTGTTAATATGTATTGTTTGATACGTTGTACTTATATACACAAGTGTGTCAAATACTGGTACAGCTTTACCAACATAATGCCGAATTAGGACCCGGTTGTGACAAAAATAGATACTACGCATAATCTGTATAAACAAAGACATTATTATCATTATGACGTATATGTCAAGGGATATGACGTTCACGTTTGTTTAATCCGTGTGGTGACGGAGTAAGAATACAATTCAACATCTCTTTTCTTGCCCGTGGATGTCGTAAAAGACGACTAATGGGCCAATATGTATATAACGTCTATGCAATAGAAAATTAACTTGAAATCAAACCTTTGCACGTAGGGACGTGAAAAAATAATAGATTTTTATATTAATCGATGATTTTTTTGTATTAATCGATTATCTAAATAATAAAAATAGATTTAAAATAAATCGTTTTTTTTTATATTAAAATTAATCCATTATTTTAGTATTTGCTTTTGTGTTTAAATTTAAAGTTTTCTATTGTATTTTAGAAAATAAATAATACTCACAGGTCCTAAAAATAAGGACAATCCTGTCAGGAGAAAAGTCACCTTAGAAAAGAACTACGAATAGTAAAAAAATCGATTTTAAAAATAATCGATTAATTAAAAGAGAAATAACGATTACTTTTTTAATCGATTTTTGCCCTCCAAGTCACATCCCTACCAGCACGTCTGACCAGGATGGTATAGTATGTCAATGTCCCTGCTAGTGTGGAAGAGGCTTCAGCCCAACAGTGGAACATTTATGAGCCGAAATGGTGATGGTGATGGCGTTTACGCCCTTTTAGAATAAAACCAAGCGTAAGGTGGCAATGATAACTTTCAACTACCTAATTATGTGAGAAAATTACCTAATAAACCATGCTAATCAGATAAGTTGGTATATGTTTTATTTTTAGTTTTTCTGCAATGATATTAACTGGAACTTCACTCAGTGGTCTTTAACGATACCAACGAGCAAAGAAAGAGCGAAGTCAATTATATTCTTACTTCGTCATCACACGGATTTTTTTTATTTTAATGCTGATGGTAGCAAACGAGCAATCAGCACATTTTATGGTAAGTGATACTGCCGCGCATGGACAATTGCAATGCCAGGGGCACAGCTAGTTCGCTGCCTACCGTGAAGAATGTATTCTTCTTAAGGGTGTAGATTGTTGGCCTGAGTTCTCGATTTCAAGCGACCGCAGCGCCAAAGTTTAATGTAACATCCGACGGGGCGGATGAATGACCTAGAGAGCGCGATTTTCAAAATGTTTTGCAACAAACGTTCCACGTTGAGAAATTGTTATTGAACTTGAATATTTACAGCATAACAATAACGTTGAATTTTTGGAAACTAGCTGTTGATTCTTTTTAATAGATTAATAAGAGTAGTTGAGACACAATTTTTATGTTTTTCTATCATTACATTACATAGTATAAAACAAAGTCGCTATCCGCCGTCTGTCTGTCCCTATGTATGCTTAGATCTTTAAAACTACCCAACGGATTTTGATGGAGTTTTTTTTAATAAATAGAATGATTCTTAAGGAAGGTTTATATGTATAATACATGCATAATATAGTAGAGAAACGCTGATTAATTTAGAGGTTTCTAATGTGATGTCGTAAATAAGCACGTTTTTGCGCTTTTATTGCAAACGTTGGCTGAACCCTACGAGATAGACCAAAATAATGTACTACAGTATTATCCATCTTAAAAAGTTCAACAAAAAAGTCCACGATGGCATATGTCTATCTCTTAGGGATAACCCACCATAACCATTTTTTATCCTCTACTAAAAAATGATTATTTACTAAGTGATTTTATACAATACAGCATTAATCCTTATCCAATTAAGTACCTTAAATAAATTGTGCATTTATTATAGATCAATATGCTTTTTATAGTATGTAATGTGAAGTGAATATTGCCGAAGATAGCGAAGATAGCGAGGGCGGGTTACTAGTTTATAATATAATATACAATCAAGAGTAGGTCCGGACTGACATTTTTGTATTCTACTTACCTAAAATTCCAACTATTTATTTATTTGTAATTTCACTACCAAAATTTATTCTAATTCGTAAAATATTCATTCAATAAAATAATTGCAAATTCAGTAGGAAGTGTGTTTATCTCTACGCAAGGAAATGTGCCTATTGCGTAAACTCAAATACTTACTTTTTGTTTACGATCACCTCGTCGATATCTAAAAAAAAATCCTAGGGTTTTAAAAAAAATGTCAATAAATGAAATACAAGTATAAAAATGATTTATTTACTACACAATAACAAATATGAGTCGCCATTACTCGCTATCCTAAAAGCGTGCTAGGGTTGTACAAAAATTAGTAAATAATTCATTTATTTACTAATTTTAACAGAAGTTTGTAAATTATTAATATACTAATTAAAAGTATGTAATTAAACAATAACGAAATATGAGTTCAAAATTCTAATGGTTTTTCATTCGATTACGGATCAAGTTCTGATTTCTGCTAATTTGATGATAAAATCAATGGCTATCACAAAACCTATCAGAATGAAAACGTTACCAGCTGCCCGATTCACGTAAGTAATAAAAACCGTAGCGCAGTGACGTCACTTCGTTTTGTGCAAATTTAGCCCTTTTAACCGACTTAAAAAAAGGAGAATTCTCAATTCGCTGTATTTTTGAACCAATTTTTATGATTCTTTACACCAGGTAACTCAGAAATTGTATAGTAATTGAGCTATTGGAAGATTTATGACAATCCAAGACTAGATAAGTAAGTGCGTTTAAAACAGAAAACCAAAAGGCGATTTCTAAATTCCTAAGTTAAAACGACTTTTGGACTGGCGTGTTTACGTGAATCGACTGGCTGGGTAGTTAAGTTACCTGTATCTTTCAAAATCATTAGGCGTTCTTCTCTTTCATAACATGTAAAGCTCTTTCTTTCCTCTCTTTCATAGCCTCTATGATACTGGGCGCGTCACGAATGGGCATGCTTCGTGACTGCCGAGAATCAACTAATTCTGGAAGTAGGCAATCGTAATAAAACCTAACTAATTTCATCTCCATTTTCTCCTCCCAAAATATGTCGTCCTTTTCTATAATATAAACTTTCATAGGTACAGTAGCACCAAACCAGATGCCAAGCATGCAAACGTTTCTTTTAGTAATATGTACCTGTCCCTGAATTTGGAAATACCAGTTATGATTTTTATTTATGACATAACCCTTGGAAGCCTTGTCCTTAACCCAAAAGGTATGTTTGGCCATTGCTTCATCAAGAGTCATGCCAGCTAAATAATTTGGGCACTTAATTTCAATTAAACCGTTTGCATAAATGCCATCTGGTGTAGTACCAAGAAATTCATATTGATCGTCGACGAATAAACCGCAACCTTGTATACTAATATTCTCTTGAATTTCTAACTGTTTAATTGCGGTTTCTTCGTTTTCGATACCGTACCGTACAGCAGGCAAACTGGAGATATTACTACCATAAACGATTTTACGAACAAGAACAGCACAACTTGTGCTCTCTCGTTTTTTACAAACTTCCCCGAACGATGATGAGGTTAGTAATTTTCTCCTTGTACTCATCCACTCAGAACTACTTCTTTGCAAATGGGTCGACCTTTCAAGCTCCTCTCTTTCAGCACAAGACAACTTTAAATCGGCTAAAAAAGATGACTTGGCTTTCTCATATAATTCTGGACTCAGATCAGGTTTTTCGCAGTTTGGTCCATAGTGAGCGTCTTTCGATATAGCGCTATGGCTCTTTTTCAATCTTAATTTAGGTTTAGCAATTAAACGGATTCTACGATTACAATTTTCCACTTTCGCGATCAAAGGATTAGGACTAGATTTAAATATTACTTCATGAGTTTTACTATGAATCGATCCTGTATTAAAAGACACAACAGCAGCTGCGCATCGGCCCGCATAAGAACCACGGGAAGAATAATTTACACGCTTACCCCCTACTAATTTGGCAATCACTGCGTTAAAACTTTCAACTATATTACTTGTACAATTATGAATTAAACTTCTAGAATGATATGACAGTCTTTTACTTAAAATGTGTACCGCGTCCATTAATCCGCATCCAACAATTGCTGGAAGCAACCCAACAGGTTCTATTCGACGAGTATCAGGTCTACAGAAATACTCTTTGCAATATTGGTGATTACCAAATACGTGTTGTGGACCATTTAGGATATCTTCACTAAGATTTTTTATTTTTTCTTCGAGTGACTGATTTTGATCGCCCCAATATTTAATAGCGCATTTTACACCCGTTCTTAAACGCAAATACCTTTCTTTTAGGAATTTCCGCAATTCGCAAGGATACTTAGTGTCTTTCGACAGTTTCTCCAAGCTATTGCAGTAGTTTCGTAAAAGATGATTTTTGCATTCAATTTTCTCTACTGTTAAATTACCGTACGGTCGCGAATCTAATATTTTTTTATAAGTACTGGAATCGCCGTCTGCTACAAATTTATTATAAGTTACACCGTGATCAA
The DNA here is from genome assembly GCA_032191425.1 of Lymantria dispar. Taxonomy (NCBI): domain Eukaryota; kingdom Metazoa; phylum Arthropoda; class Insecta; order Lepidoptera; family Erebidae; genus Lymantria; species Lymantria dispar. The sequence goes on along the minus strand of CM063444.1, from coordinate 1,679,491 downwards.
CAATGGAACGTTTAAACCCCTCAACTATTATGGTCGATTCCATACCGGTAGATGATCCCGAATAATTCTTGAAACAACGGTGTTCCGAGGGCTGACTGTCGTTCTTTGCGGCTCGTGCACAAACTACGCAGTATTTATTTTTAACTCCAAAAAACAATACTTTATTAGTTTTAATGCCAATTATCGCAGCTGCGCCGGACAAGGCGGAAAAATTCTTACCATAAGATCTCTTGCTCCAACAACCGTCAACAGCAACAGATATTAATGGTGTACCATTTTTATCAACACTACCTATAGACACTGCGTACTCCGCTTCTTCCTTGACAGCTTCTGCCATGGAATGTGCTGCTGTCTTTTCCCACCAATCGCAAACCGTATTATTAATTTCATTGTATAATGAAGGTGACATGATTGGTAGGGCTACTGCGGCAGTTAATGTTTTTAACTGATAGTAGCTCCCACCAGATGATATGATACCAGATACAATTTGATGATTCACTTCCATTCTATCTTCTTTCTTTTCAATCAAACACACAGTAAATTTCATACTACACATACTACATTTCATGATGAGTTTTGAGTCCAGACCAACTTTTACTTCACCTATTATACTGAGGTAACTTAACTTACAATCCATTGGACCGTGGTCCCCTATGGCCTGAAGAGCTTTAAAAAAAAAAGAAACGTCTACAACTCTACGCCCAACTTCCATTTCATCCACCTTTCCCTCTTGGTCGTTTTCAATAACTAGTTCCTGTAAAGAAAGATAATGGCTTGATTTTTTTTATAAAAAATAATTAAAAATTTAACAAAATGCAAAAGAATTTAATACAATATTAGGTTCCTGATGAATAGAAATTATAATTTCTTTACGCATTAGGTATTGTTTTTTTATGACGTCACCTATTTGAACGTAAATTTTCTTTTGAGAAAGTAATTGAGAAGTATTTCGGTACTAAGGTGTTTGTCTCTCGATGAAAATAATAAATATTGCAAGAAAAAATCTATAGGTAGGTATTGAGATTTTGTCTTCGCCCATCACTAACTAAGTAGTTTGTTTATTTATGTAACAAGTCTACAAGAATTACGTATAACAACTTACCTCTATACAGCGCGTAGCATTGTTGCTCAGTCTCGGCCCCAAGGTTTTCTTTATTTTCAATACTGGAAATATTATTCATCAATATTATCCACTTTTTATTTATTTTGTACAACCCTAAGCCAGACGCTAGGCGCCTCGCGTCTGTTTGGCGGTATAGGTATGTCGACCAAGTTGCGCTGTCGCCTACCTACTTTCACATTTTGATATTTAGACAATACTAGCCGACCCGGCGAACTCCGTATCGCCTTTTTTTTTTAAAAAATCCTATTATTTTGATATTACATACAGATACTTCAATTTTATTTATCAGTATAGATATAGATAATACAAACCAATATTTACATGTTATTGTAGGTATATGTCTGAATCGGGCGATCTAAATCATATGACATATTGTATTAGCTTTGTAATGTACCCTGTTCAAATGCGATAATAAATAAGTAGGGAGGAACTTACATTTTATTCGGAGATCTTTTGGCTTTCATATTTTTATAATGCGTACAAAACTTTCTTTTCCCTGGCATGACACTCAAATTCAATCAGTCCTGCGAAAAAAATAGCCTATGTTACTCAGTGATAATGTAGCTTTCGAATGATAAAAGAATTATTAAAATCGGTCCAGTACTTTTTGAGTTTATTCGTTACATACAAAAATCCAAATATTTCCTCTTTATAATACCTATTAGTGTAGATATTGTATTTTTTACGATTTATATCTAGTTCCATCATGGTTTTCTTTCAGACATTCATTATATCGATACTTTCTAATAACTGAAAATAAATTAATTATAAAAATGTTATACTTACAATTTTTTACAAAAAACACAAATTCACAATACGTAATTCTGCTGTCTGCAGCCGACAAGCGTGGTATCGCGTTCACTTACAGAAAGGAACTGCCGCTTTTGACCACCGAGATTGCACGAATGAAACGAACGTTTTACCCATACATTTTTGTATGAAAAATTTACCTTAAAATATATCTAGATTTTAGGGCTTTAAAAGAGGAAGTCTTTGTTTGTAAAGGTATAAAAAGAAGTATACAGCTATACTTATTAGTTTCTTCAGTGTTCAAAAAGTGTTTCTTTTTATCAATTTGTGTTGATTTATGATTTATTTATTTATTTATCTGAAAAATACGAAGTCATGTTTTTGCATTTTTACTCAATTTTGTGCGTTTGTTGACGTTTATTATATAACAACTATTAGGTTTAAGAGTTTAATATAAGCATGAACATACTTATTGGTCTTTGATTGTAATATATACAAATTATCATTGATATCAATCATATGTAAATAGGTTAAATATGAAAAATCGTAACACTCTTTTCGGTGATTTTCACGATCTACACCCTTAAACCTCGTTTAAAAAAGGACATGAGCTCGGGCAACACAGCAACAGGTAGTCCTGCACTTACGTGCGAAAAATAATCGCTGGAAACATACAGTTGAAGGCCATAACATTTCCAGTTCATTTTATATTCCCAGACCCACTGTTGAGCTAAGGCCTCCTCCACAGTCGAAGGTAAATTGACCACTATACCGCACTGGTCAAACGTATTGGCATAGGGTTTGATGTCGGGTTGCCCTTCTCTTGCAAAGATGTTATCTGCGTATTATCCCTTAGTCGTCTTTGTGTTATTACTCCATCACCACATAATTTTATATCATCATCTCGGCTCTTACACGTCCCACTGCTGGGCTCGAGCCTCCTCCACAATAGGAGGGCAATTCACTTTACCATACTAAGCTGGTCAGAGAGGTTGGTATAGGGTTCTGTTTCAAGTTTGCCTTTACTTACATAGGTGTTAGGTATATGCTCATAGATATGTAAAAGTCGTCATAGATGTTGTAAAAGTCCCATAGTCGACTTTTACAACATCCACGCGTAAGATAGGTGTAGGTGATAGGTATAGGTGGTGAATTGTATTCTTATTGCGTCACCACGTGGCAAATCATCCTTACTAATATTATAAATGCGAAAGTAAGGATATTTGTTTGTTTGTTACGCTTTCACGATTAAACGACCGAACCGATTTCAAAAATTCTTTCACCATTGGAAAACATAGGCTATATTTTATTCCGGTATTCCCACGGGAACGAGCACTACGCGGGTAAGGCGACTGAAACCGAAGCGAAGCGAGGGCGGGTTGCTAGTTTTATATAATAATACTTATATGTTTAAAAAAATGAAATTGTATTCTTATCCGTTCCGCACACGCTGAAACGAATGTCGGGAATGCCAATTCACCATAAATCATCTCGGCCGACGCAGTGGCTCGCACATTTAATCTGCTGTAGTTATACTAAATAGTTATATATTTATAGTTATTTTACATAACCGCAATCAATGCGATGTACGACATAACACGATAACAAGTTATTTTTAACCTTGCATGAGTTGACTTGACCTTAGTAATGAATTTACGTACCTATTACGAGTTTAATGCGTACACAAGTTAATTGATTAGATAACATTTAACTGGATAATACTGTCATTAATTTTGTGAAGAAAATGCATTTAATCTACAAATATTTATTAAGGGGAAATCTATTGCTTTTCATTGTTCAGATCGTAAGGACGGCTGAGCAGGGTTGTCTTCTTTAAACGAGGTTTAAGAAGAGCAACTTTTTTTATACCAACACGTCTGATCAGCGTGGTATAGTAGGTCAATTACCCTTTCATAGAGGAGGAGGCCCGAGCCCAACAGTGGGACGTGCATGGGCTGAGATGATAATAATGATGAACAGTTATGCTATTTGCTCGTCAGCCATTAAAGAGAATAAAAAACTTTACAGGTTTTACCTCAAAGACACACGATAGAAGTAATGTTTTAATTATTTCTCAATCACTTTTGAATAGCCTTTTTTAATTTTTCACTCATTTCATCATCATCGTGTCAGACCATACACGTCCCATCGCTGGGCCATAGTGTAGGGCCACTATGGGAGGGAAACTGTTCTACTATTCTTACTGTTTTCTTCTCTTGCATAGATATTATATGCATATTATATCTCTTAGTTATCTTTTACGACGTCCACGGGCAAGGGGGTGGTGAATTGTATTCTTACTCCGTCACCACACGGATCAATGCACTCATTTATTGACATAAAATTATGAAATGCATAATTTCTATGTTAATAAATCCTCTTTTCAAGTTCACGATAAAAGTAGCTAGAGTGATAGCTGTATCGCGTACTTACGCTTATCTCAATTATTTATAGTCGACTCAATATGTACTCTTCTTTCATGGTACATATAAGTTATTAGAATAGTTTTATGGCCGCTTGCCTGATATCAAACCTCCTTGAGAATGTAATTGTTGACCACATCACATTAGATATGGTTGGCCCAGGTCTACCTTAAGCTCTTAGTCTTTTACAAATACACACAGCAACACTTTTTATATGGTAGGACCACACTGTTGACAGTCGTTTGCCTACAGCCGCGAGTCGGTCCGTCCGGGGTCCACACTCCCGCAGAAAATCGACGTCTGGATAGTAGCAATTTGTTAATGCACTTCCCTCGGGCGTACGAGATAGCTGAAAGCCTCAACTTTCTGGTGAAGGTGTTTGCTTGATTTTGGTGATGCCTTTATGATTAGAGAACCTCATTGCACGCATTCATAATCTCTTCAATTTCATCACGGTAGGCCGCTGTCGACCTAGCAAAGGTCCATAAGCGGCAGTATCAATATAAAGTAAGCTGTTTGCTGGTTTGCCACCAACAGCATTAAAAAATTAAACTTCAAAGTGTGTAACGAGTATTCTTAAGTTCGCGATAACGTCGTCAAGAATTCGTCAAGAACTAAATAACTTTACATTCATTAATAGTCGTGACAAAATAAGCAATTTAATTCATACGTAAATAAATGTGTAACTAGAAACGCTACAGCTAAATTCTACACATCGACCTCGAATTGCCGACCATCAGGCAGTATATGAAGCGTTGCTCCCAGCGCTATTTTGACTCTGCCACGACTCACCCCAATCCACTAGTGGTTGGGGCGGTAAACTACGTCCCATCAAAAATATCCGCGGTCCGACGACCCCGTCATCTCCTTGAAGAAGGGGATGATGCCATTACGATCGCCCAAGAAAGGGCCTACACAGCTCGCGCAGCGATAACACATAAAACTGCGCGGTATCGGCCTCGCCGACGAGGTCGAAAACCGCGCCGCGTAAAAATCATTAACCTAAACGAGGCCACGCCCACTTTGCTTTCAGCGACGCCCCGAGCCGAGGCCCGTTCCCCACAGGGGGAGCCCTCGGGCGATGTTCGCTTAACTTACCTGGTTGAGAGCCTTCCGCTCGCCCATTGCCCGCGTTAAGCTGTCAAGGTCATCTGCGACCAACAGCTAAATACACACAAAAAAAAAAATTAAAAAAAAAGCTACAGCTAAAGCAAAAAAAAAGCATTACAACTTTAAAACAATGGTTAACTAAAGTATCCTTAAAACATTATCCTCAGTAACTCTACTAAACAAGTGATCGCATTACACGTACAACAAAATGTTTGACAAATAGAGGTTTTCCTTCACCGGCAAGGTTGTACACTGTATCGTGTTACATCACTGTTTGTTGTTTTTTACATTGCCTTGTTTGTTCTTGAATTAAATTATTTACTTCTAACAAATACAATAAGTATATAATTTGGTAATGAAATAATTTTATTTACATATTTTTTTTTATATTGTTTGCTTTGTTGATCCAATGAAATGATTATAGGAATTCCTAGCAAGTGTATTTCAACAGGGTTTAATAAGAACAGTTGTTGCGTTTTGTGGAGTATTTTCTAACAGATTTCTCAAAGTAAGCTCGAAGTCAATAACTGTGCCTGAAAGACCATAGACTTGTTCTTTCTTATGGTTAATTAATGTTTGATGATGAAACAATAACCAACATATCCCAGGTTCTTGGTATATTGTATTCTATTCTGAAGAAGAAAAATTGTACAAATATGAATAAGTAAGGAGTAAGAATACAACTCAGACGACTAAGGTTATATAATATGCACAGTTTTTTTTTTTGTGGGTGGGCTGCAGTCGGCGCGCCTCCGCACCACTCCGTCCGGGGCGACAGAGGGGCTTAAGCACGCAACTCCCGCAACCCACCCGAAAACCACCTCGCCTTCGTCGTTGGGCCGACCACCGGAGCAGAGTTAACTTGTCGTCAGTGGTCGGCCCGACGGAATACCCCCATCGACCGACGTCCCCCCCTCGGGGAGGACGTCGGTCTTTCCTTACGCGGTCGGCCTCTCGGCGGGTGACGGACTAATCCCCGGTCACGTCACCCGCGGCCTATATAATATGCACATAACATCTATGCGAAAGAAGGAAACTCAAAATGAAACCCTATACCAACATGTCTGACCAGCATGGTATAGTAAGACAAATTCCATCCCATTGTGGAGGAGGCCCGAGCCCAACAGTGGGACGTATGTGGGCTGCGAGCTAGACTATGACTGATTTATTAAAAAAAAATCAAATATCCAATTTCCAATCTATACCAATAAATAAAATTGGTGTGTCTGTTTGTAATGTCAAAATAATAGGCTTTTTTCATGCTCACACGGTTATTTGCACGACACCTATGCCTAAAATAGCAATTAAAAAATTTTTGTCTGTCTGTCTGTTTGTTCCGGGTAATCTTCAAAACGGCTGGACCGATTTCAAAAATTCTTCCACCAATGGAAAGCTATAATATCAGGGCGTAAACTAGGCTATATTTTATCCCGGTATTCCCACGGGAACGGGAACTACGCGGGTAAAACGACTATAACCTATAACCGAAGCGAGGGCGAGTTGCTAGTATGTACTATGAAAAAAGAGTACATATTGAGTCGACCGTAAGTAATTAAAATATTGAGGAAATACGATATTTTTAGGGTTCTGTACCCAAAGGGTAAAAACGGGCCCCTATTACTGAGACTTCGCTGTCCGTCCGTCCGTCTGTCACCAGGCTGTATCTCAAGAACGGTGATAGCTAGACAGTTGAAATTTTCACAGATGATGTATTTCTATTGCCGCTATAACAAAAAATACTAAAAATAAATATTTAAGGGGGGCTCCCATACAACAAACTTGATTTTTTTACCGTTTCTTGCTCGATACTAATTACGGTGACAGGAAGACGCTTCAACTATTCACAGAATATTTAGTTTTATGTTCTCTTTAAATATAATTAAATAAAATAAAATAAATAATTAAGGGGCCTCCCATAATAGATAAAATAAAAGAGGTAAAAAGAGGTTTCCGCCGTTTATTTAGATAATGGTACGGAACCCTTCGTGAGCGACTCCGACTCGCACTTGGTCGGTTTTATTTTTATTTTGCCTCATACTGTCATACACTTAAACTCTACTTAGACACTTATAATTAAGTTCAATTGTGACATTTTCCATATATAGAAATAGGAAATATTCCCATGAATACTGACTCTACATAGCTAATAAGTACAAAACATCTGCCAACCATATATGGATTGCAATGCAACTGTGTACATTAAACCTGAATGAAAGTCTGACGCCTCCTAGTATTGACCCGGCGCGATGCGTCTACGGGCTTTTACGGTTTCAACAGCGTTATACGAACTGAACTTTACTTACGGAATAATATGTCGACAATATGTGTTGATACTCGATAAGCCTTTGTATTTTTTTGTTAGATGCTGCAAGCAATAGTATTTAAAGATGTTAATAAGTAGCTATATATGGTTTCATCATCGCAGTCCACATACGTCCCACTGTTGGGCTTTGGCCTCCTACATAATGGAGGAGAATTTGACCTACTATACCATGCTGGTCAGACATGTTGATATAGGGTTTCATTTCGAGTTTTCCTTCTCTTGCACAGCTATTACGTGCATTATGTCCCTTAGTCGTCTTTTACGACATCCACGGACAAGATAGAGAATGGTAAATTGTATTCTTACTCCGTTACCACACGGAAAAATTATATATATTTATGGTCTGCTATATTTATAGGCTGTACAAACAAACAAAAGAATTTTGAAACCGATCACAGCGCCATTTGCCGGGTCCAATTGCTAATCCAAACCATTCTTGAATCTATCTGAACACACAAAAAACCTCCATATATCGGTCCAGCTGTTTTAGGAGAGCACTATGGGACATAACCAATATGGTGTCTGTCAAAGAGGTATTTCGAAATAAAGGGCTGTGCCAATCAGGCTGAATAGTATTGAATAACAAACAAATCTCCTTCCCGTTGTAGAAGAGGCACTTGCCTTGCTCTGGAAATATTTAAACAAAAAAAAATTATATGTAAGTCATATTTCTTAATTTATCTAAATAATCTATGAGGAAGTCTAGTCTGCGGAATGTCTGTCACAACTTCCGTTCTGTATATTTTTTTCTGAAACACAAAATTGCCGAAACCAGAAATTCTTTTCAGAGACTACGTCATATAGGAAGTATGATTGGTTCTTTCTGATTACTTTATGCTTTTTGTTCCTCGATAGTAAAAAGTAAACTATTGTACAAAACTGTAGTATTTGTTATGTTTGTGTTAGTAGCTAGAAAACGGCTGATGTAATCTCCCATCATTGCTCGCCAAAGGTTATAGTCGGTGGTTAAAAATGTCAAATGTATATGGTCTTTAAAGAAGAGCAAAAGAGGTAAGTCGAAAATCATTGCAAAGATGCCCCCCATATGTCAGGTCTAGTTTAGTCAACAAGTTGAAAATCGTGTTAATTTTTGACATTACGAATTAAGATACATACGAGATTGTTGGCCTGGTTATGACTTCTAGAAAGAAGTGCGAAAATTTAAGACTCGCAAATAAACAATTTCAAAGGTTATAAACAATAAAAGATTCCAAGTACTTTCCATCCATACTTTTGTTAATCCATACCGTTGTTAATAACTTAAATTCTATTGGTGCTAGAGATATTTAAAAAGTGATTCTGCTAGTGTAAGAAATTCCCTAAATATAAGTTGCAACGCCCGAAATTGTAGGAATAATATTTATATAAAAAGGTCCAGATTATTATATTGTTTTTTTTTTGTTGTTTGGTGTTTATTTTTTGTGTGATCAGAGTTGTTAGCCCATAGCTATGACAACTTTACACGAATTGAGACATCTCAATCTGAAAATGTTCCAGAAGAGTCTGAAAATGGGAGCTCTGACTTGCGTAAGCTCCACACATTTCGAACGCTTGGAAAACTTTCATAATAAATAATTATTTAAATATATTAACTACGAAATTTAAGGAATGAAAACATTTAAATCCGTAGATGATGGATAAATAAAAAATATTCGACCATCAAAAAATTTTTGTAGCGAGTTTGGATTCATTATCTATTAGTTAATTAATAATCGCTTTTATTTGAGCATGAATATTGCAAGTGCGATAATGAATAAACAATTCATGATAACTATGCTTAAAGAAATAAATAATCATGCAGTATTTTTAAAAGTTATTATCGTAAAGGTTACGAATTTTTAATCAACAAAATAGGGAAAATACAAAAAAAAATGTTTTTATAAATAGATAGTAGATTAAACTTACGATTTTAGAAAAGGAATGTAGAAATTTAGTGTCAGTACCTGAAAATGCAGACACAACGAAATATAAACCACTATTAAGTACGTCTAATTGCGGAAATCTGAGTCGTTAATTACTGTTAACTTACATTTTCACTGAACTTAAATTGCCCAACTATATATCTTGGCAAACATTTATGAGTCATGATGTAATACGCTAACTAGTATTATTGTTAAATAATTACCTAATTTACTTTGTAGTAAGAATACAATTCACCATCCTTTCTTAGGACTAAGGGTTTAAATACATATGTATATAACATCTTTGCAAGACAGGGAAAACTGAAACCAAATCCCAGTTTGATCAGTTCAGTAGATTGGATGCGGTGCGGATTTCGTAAAAGACGATTAAGTTATCTATACAAATAAACAAAATTGTAGTGTCTGTGTGTAATATCAATATACTGGGCTTTTTTCATGCTCACACGGTTATTTGCAAGACACCTAAGCAGTTTTTTTTTTGGGGTGAGCTACGTTCGGCGCAGTCGTCGCCCGGCTCTGTTCGGAGCGACAGAGGGGCCGGGCGCAAGCACGCACCGTAACCCACCCGTGACACGTCGCCTTCGTCGTTGGGCCGACCACCGGTGCAGGGTGACTTGTTGTCAGTGGTCGGCCCGAAAGACACCTATGCCTAAAATACAGTTTAAAAAAGTTCTCTCTGTCTCTTTGTTTGAGGTAATCTTCAAAACGGCTGGACCGATTTTGATAATACTTTACTACCAGGTAGCTCTGTCTACATAAGGTGTAACTTAGGCTATATTTTATCCCGGTATTCCTACGGGAACGGGATCTATGCGGCTAAGGCGACTGAAATCGAAGCGAAGCGAGGGCGGGTTGCTAATATGATATACATATAGATAATATATATGGAAGAGGTGGAAAACTCGAAATAAAATCCTATACCAACACGTCTGACCAGCGTGGTAGTAAATCAATATCCCTTCTATTATGAAGGCTTGACCCTTGGGCTTGAACGGGGCGTATATGAGCTGAAATTAAAGAATTGAATTAAAATTACCTAATAAGTTCATTAACATCGTTCAAGCCGTCCACTACTAGGCGTGAGCCTCCATCATGTTCCACCACAAAGTGCAGTCCTGTGTCGCTTGCATCCAACGACGCCCAACAAGTTTCACCAAGTCGTTGATCGATCTATAACAATAAATAAAATTGAAGTGTCTGTTTGTAATGTCAAAATAATAGGCCTTTTTCATGCTCACACGGTTATTTGCACTATACATATGCCTAAAAATCACTTTATATTTTTTTGTCTGTCTGTCTGTCTGTTTGTTCCGGGTAATCTTCAAAACGCCTGAACCGATTTAAAAAATTCTGTCACCAATGGAAAGCTATAATATCAGGGAGTAAACTAGGCTATATTTTATTCCGGTATTCCCACGGTTAGGGAACTACGGGGATAAGGCGACAGAAACCAAAGCGAAGCGAGGGCGAGTTGCTAGTATCTAATAAGCTCGTTATTCACAAATTCATGACAGTCACAAATCTTATACTACAAAAACAAGGTCACGCATGAACGATGTATTTTTCCTTTCATTATAGTTTTATTTTTTATCAGGATCTATTCAAGGTTCGTGACGGGTGACCTTGTCTAAGTGATTTGTCAACTGTAGTCTGTATTGAAGCTGAGAGTGAAATTTAACAACTTGTTATTAATTGTTGTGCTTTTTTATATAACGTTATTTATATATATCTGACTTACAACAGTCTGTCTAGGTACATAGGTATATGTATTACTTCTATACCAATAAATAAAATTGGAGTGTCTGTTTGTAATGTCAAAATAATAGGCTTTTTTCATGCTCACACGGTTATTTGCACGATACCTATGCCTAAAATAGTAATTAAAAAATTTTTGTCTCTCTGTCTGTCTGTTTGTTCCGGGTAATCTTCAAAACGGCTGGACCGATTTCAAAAATTCTTTCACCAATGGAAAGCTATAATATCAGGGCGTAAACTAGGCTATATTTTATCCCGGTATTCCCACGGGAACGGGAACTACGCGAGTAAAACGACTATAACCTATAACCAATAACCGAAGCGAAGCGAGGGCGGATTGCTAGTTAGAAATATGATTTTCATTATACTTTTTTACATTTGAAATATGTTCGTGTAGGAGTAAGAATACTCTCCTCCTCAGGGTCTCAGGTTCGGTTTCCATTAATAGGGTTTTCTCGAAAAGAGAAATAGCTTAAATTACTCCCTATATTTTGCCTGATAGTAAAATATTATCAAAATCGGTCCAGTTTTGATGATTACCCGGCACAAACAAAAAAAAAATTAAACTGGTCTTTAGGCATAGATGTCGCACAAATAGCCGTGCACAATAAAAAGCCTACGTTTTGATATTATTACAAACAGATTTTATTATTTTGTATAGATATAAAAAAAAACACTAGCTATAAAGAAAAACCTATATGTCTAAAGTTAATAGTAGTTTATAAAACACATACAAGTAGGTCATTTGTTGCGTTATTTTCGTCTCAATTAAAAAAAAGCTAACGTCATAATTCCACTCTATATTAACGCCCTATTAAAACTGACGTTTTGAAGTTGGACTAGTAGCACTTACATTTTCTAGTTTTATAACGGGAAGCGTTTAGGCAATTTCCTTTTAAGCTTTTTGTACTACATATTTACAAATATCCTGCCGCGTGGGTTTCTTTAATGAGTGACCAGAATATACGAGCGTTTGTACATATACAATACTGGATTCTTAGATTTAACGTAGTCAACGATAGTGTCGGTACTTAAGCGATCAAAAACGTGAAGCCAAAAATATTACATGCGTGCAAGCGACACACATACACACGCACACCACTGTACAATAGAGTTGCCTTGTACGCAGTGACCTTGTACACTAAGTCACGATGCGGCGTAGCGAGTCATTTCTGGCTCCAATTTAAATGCCTTAAATTTCATGCGCGAATTGAGCTTCTATGAGTTATTTTTCTAAGCCTGGATTATTAATTAAATATATAAAATTTAATATTTTTATTTCATAAACCTCTTGACTCCGAATACGTCTAATCTTTGAAGCTACTAAAACTGAAGCGAAGCGAGGACGAGTGGTTAGTAATAACTATAAATTATTGTTAATGTACCTATTTAGTACGAATATTACAAGGTCATGTATCACTAATAAGTTAAACATTAAGGCACGACCTTGCCTTAAAATATGTAGACTATTTGGCTCTGATGCCAAGAAAGTAATGTCACATATAGTTGAATGTCAAGGTCAAGTATAAGACTTAAAATAAAAACAAGTTGCATCCAAATGTTACCATCGATTTTTGTAGAACTACCTCTACTTTTAGGTATATCTTGATTCTAAGATATTTTATCTATATGGCTTCTTTCTTCAAACAGACGAAATATCGTGTGTGCTAAAATATGAGGAACTAGAGCAGGGGTTCCTAAATATTAAAAATAACGGAACCCCAATCGAAGACTTTTTATTTTACTAAACCCCGTATCCAATGATATAAAGTAATGAACGGTACTATGCCATAGTTCAAACCTAATTCTTGCTATCTGTCAACTTACATGATCGTAATGAACTCTTCTCATCACTAATTTTGCGCTATTTTAAGTTAATATTTGTAACCATGGTAATATTTCACAGCCAGATTACTAAAATTAAAAGCTATTTAATTTTGGCGGCACCCTGATGACTATTCTGCGGAACCCTTCGATTTCTTCGGAACACGATATAAATAGCAAACACAGATTTTAAAAGAAATTATAAATAATTTCTGTTAGCGTTACCACGTCACGTGACCATGTTCATAACGACTTGCTTAAATTTACTCCCCATACCAATCTGCCTTTGGAAGTTTTCAAAAAATGTACGTAACCGATACTATCAAACAACATATCACCAATTCAAATTTATGTAAAACCTATCGCCATTTCTGTGTAAACAAAAACTGTAGACAAGAAAAACAGCGCATAATTGCTACTGTCAACTCGTTATTTATAATTAACTTAATGATGAGGAAAGAAATAGTTTCATTTTAATTAACTGTCGTTAAATCTTCCGCTGTCGTATCGCTCATGTATTGTATGAAGATAGATTCTGCTAGTCATTCCTCATCTATACCAATAAATAAAATTGGAGTGTCTGTTTGTAATGTCAAAATAATAGGCCTTTTTCATGCTCACACGGTTATTTGCACGACACCTATGCCTAAAATAGCAATTAAAAATTTTTGTCTGTCTGTCTGTCTGTTTGTTCCGGGTAATCTTCAAAACGGCTGGACCGATTTCAAAAATTCTTTCACCAATGGAAAGCTATAATATCAGGGCGTAAACTAGGCTATATTTTATCCCGGTATTCCCACGGGAACGGGAACTACGCGGGTAAAACGACTATAACCTATAAGCGAAGCGAAGCGAGGGCGGATTGCTAGTCCACAATATAACTGGTCTCCATCTTTTACTCAGGCCCTTCCCTGACAAATGTAGCGATTATAACTTAACATGCTATTTCGGGCAAGATAGGGGATGGTGAAGTGTATTCTTACTCCGTCACCACAAGAAAAGTTTACAGTATTAATTGAACATAAAGAAAAAATATTGTATAAGTACTACATAATATTGTTTGGTCATTATATGCCAATATTAATCTAGATAAAGGCATTAAATATTTGTTTACGCGTTACTCATTTCACATAATTCTGAAAGCAACCCTTTCCGTGTTTCCATGTCTCATATAGGGAGTGCTGAATTGTATTCTTACTCCGTCACAATACGTAATAAAATAAATAAAATTATAGCTTAAAATATGCAAGTACGCATGCAAATATGCTTGCTCAATTAGTTATTAATAAAAAACCTCCTAATCTAAGATTACACAAGAAACTTGTATATGAAAATAAATAGCTAATGTTATTCATATAAAAACCAAATATCCGGTACAATGTCGTTTTTATATTACCTACACAAAATGGTAAAAAGGCGATTAAACAAAAACTTGTGTAAAAAGTAGTAATAGTTGTTGCGGAAACTTGAGCCGGTACCGCAAGGGAACTATTTACATTGTGATACACGATATTAGCCCTTATCAACGCAATTACATTAGAATTTCATAGTCGTTTTACATAATAAATACTACAATTAGAACACCGTTATTGTACATTTTCCCGTGTGGTGATGGGTTAAGAATACAATGCCCTTTACTATCCCGAAGAAGTCGTGAAAACCAGCTTTTCTTTCTTTTGAACAAGACAGCACCCCCAGGATGCAGGGTACTTCATAATTAAGGGACACAAATTACGTCCAGACTCAGAACAACAATTTGTGGATCGCACAAAGAGTTGGCCTGCATGGGATTCGAGCCCGCGATACTGGCACGGTAGATCGGTTAATCACTACGCTATCTGCAGTCACTAGAACTTCAACTAGTTCATCGATCACTAGGAGAATGGGGAGCAATATTTTTCTAGGAATCTTATTACGTCAACTCCAATCGCCAGTGTACCCAGCGTGGCATATATCCATCGATAAGCCTTCGCTCACTGTTGGTTGACTTCAATTCCCATGCAGGACATTCCTTTGTACCTATAATCCACAAATTGTTTTGAGTTTGGATGTAATCTATTTCCAGTTATTATATATTTGTAAACATTTGTATCATGTATGTCCGTAACGTATTGCGAACTATTAATAAAACTCTTTTTAAGTATTAGTGTTTGTATTTGATTTTAAGGGTTCCGTACCCAATGGGTAAAAACCGGACCCTATTACTAAGACTTCGCTGTCTGTGCGTCCGTATATTTCAAGAACCGCGATAGCTAGACAGTTGAAATTTTTAGAAATTATATATTTCTGTTGCCGCTATAACAACAAATACTAAAAACAAAATAAATATTTAAGGGTGCCTCCCATAGAACAAACGCATTTTTTTTGCCCCTGTTTACTCCATATCGGTAATGGCTACAGGTAGGTACTTGAAATATTCAAAAAATACTCAGTTGTATTTTTACTTTAACAATACATAATAAAATTAAAATAAAATAAATATTTATTTCTCATACAATAAACGCCATTTTTTGTCTATTTTTGCTCTATATCAGTAAACAGTAACAGGTGAAGGTTACAATATGAAATTTGTGTACCTACTGTTGTTTACCTAGTCAATGTTAAGGAACCCTTCGTAAGCAAGTCCGACTCGCACTTGCCGATTTTTACTTGCCATTTCTAATATATTTCTACGTTCATGACCATCACCCTGCTTTCATCTGAATTACTTGTGGTCGACTCAATATCTACTCTTCTTTCATAGTACATATTGTAAAAGATATTGGCTTTATGACCGGCTGCCTATCTCGCCGCTTTGGGAATGTTATTGTTGACCAGACGATATCAGCTGGCGTTGGAAATATTATAAAGCTCTTAGTCGACTTTTTGGACACCCACGACCAATGAAGGACTGGTAGTATTTGTAACCGCCACCGAACAGCATACCAGCGTTCATGACCATGAACCTAAAAATAATTTCATTTCATATGTATTGTGTCATATTCACGTGGTGACAGAGTAAGAATATAATTCACCATCCCTATCTTGCCTATGGCTGTCGTTAAAGACGACTAAGGGATACAATATGCATGTAACATCAATACAAGAGGAGGAAACCTCGTAATAATAGTAGGTCAAACTCTCCTATTGGGAAGGAGACTCGAGCCCAACAGTGGGAAGTGTATGAGCCGAAACAAATATTCACGTAAACATCAGAATTCGCAAGGATTAGCGCTTTAGGCCTTAGTGCACGAACTTGACTTTAAAAAACACTTATCTTGAAAGATAGCTGTTTAATATCAACGCCATCTGTGCAGTCTAAATCAATATACATGTTCGATGTCTGTAAAATGTTATTCACTCGTTATTCACTCCACACCAGTACATTACAAGCGCTCAAAGTACCAGACGTAATATAAGCAAGAATTGTTTTAGAAGTATAATCTCTATACAGACGGTTCATTGCCCTTAGAATCGTTGGGTCCGAAGTACCTAACCCATGTTTTTGTCCGCTGCATGCCACAGTGCAGTTTCACAATGGCAGGTGTGCTTTTGATGCAACTGTTCGAGGAAGCCAATGGAAATTATTTTATTTAATACAATGTTACAATAACGTTCTCAGAATAAAATAATATAAATAAGCTAATGTTTAACAATACTGATTATTTATGTCTTTATATATACCAATATTACGAGTAAGAATACATAACCATTTTCTAATTTATCCGTGGATGTCGTAAAAGACGATTAAGGAAAATGATATGCATATATGAATGATAGAACGATACGTATACGAGCTGAGATTAATTTCTAAACCTGGCCAACACGCCTACCAAGTGTAGTGATTATACCATTGTCCAAATTAAAATCATGTAAGGCTACATAAGTAAGGTAATATTTAAATTTCGTGTATTTTGTGTAATATACAAGGTGGCGCAAAAGTAATCCTCCTATCAGAAAATGCTATAGATTTTGCGATTGGCCCCTAATGTCAGTTCTGTTTTGACATTTGTGTAGTAAACACATGCGAAATATACGTTAATAAACAATGTTACGCTACACTGCTCCAGAACGCGGAATATTGGTGACTATCTCCCGTTTTGGCGATTTGCACTGGCCAGCAAGATCGCCTGATTTGACCGCTGCAGACTTCTTTATGTGGGGCTTTTTGAAGTCGCGGGTTTATGTCAACAAGCCTCAGACTCTTGCAGCTCTTAAAGACAATATCCGTCAAGAATGTGAGGATCTATCGCCGGAAGTTTTGGCCAAAGTGATGGAAAATACCATAAAAAGGGCTCAAATGACAATCAACTGTGGCGGCGGACATTCATGACATCATATTCTCGACTTGATGTAAAAAAATTAAAAGACCAAATAAAAATAATCCACAAGAAGAATCAAAGTTTTTCATTTTTTTTTTTAAATTACAGCCAAAAAACATCGGAAGGTTATTTTTGCGCCACCTTATATAAAACTGAGAAACAAACGGTAGAGCTAAATAGAGCGGAGTACTAATGCACATTTTTACCATTCATCCCTGAATTTTAGGTATTAACTTAGATTAACATATATTGTTAAAAAACATACGTGGCGCTACCGCCACTGAGAAGGTCCAGCAAGAAGCTAAGTGGGCTCATTTATTAAGTTACTTATTTTAAGTGGTAGAAACACACTGTCGATAGTCATTTGGCTATAGCCGCGGGCCGGTCCCTACAGGGTAGTAACAGTCGCAGAAAATCGATGTCTGAGTAGTAGCAATTTGTTACTTTGTTCGGTGAGCGATTTTCTGAGGGTTTGCCTGTGGTGGGGTTTGGTGATGCCTTTCGTATCACCAACCCTCATTGCACGCATTCACACTTTCTTCAGCGTCCTTGTAAAGGTCCATGAGCCGCAATATCACTTACCATCAGGTGTGCTGTTTACTCGTTTACTAACAATAGCAATAGAAGAAATAATAAAATTGTATGTATGTTTTCTAAGTATAACCTCCAGTGTGGCCTTCGAACGAGGATATAATATTTCCAAAATTTGCAAAAGATTATATCTGGCCTCACACATTCCACAAGCCTATTATTACCTTAAATATTAACGCTTAGGGTATTTTGGTGAAAGCGGGTATTAATCGCTGTAATTTTATGTAGTATGTAAAATTACACCGATTAATGTCCGTTTTCTTGCTAAGCTTGTTGGTAATATCCAGCCACAATGAACCTTGGCGTGTCAATCAGGTTATTATCGACATTCGTATACCACCCACGCTAAAACGTAATAATTGAAATCAATCGTCTCACTGACTGCACAGCTTTCTCCTGACTCATCATGCACTGACCTTGTAAGGTCAGTGAAAAATGCATTCGTTGAAATGCATCGTGCATACCAAAACCAAACTTGAAAATTACCACCTACTTACATTCAAGAACTCGTATTAATATTTAATAATAAAGGATCCATCACCCAGGTGGATAAGCTGCGTGAAACACGAAGTGGACAGGAATTAATCACAGAGGTGCCATGTGATAGGGCAGTCTGGAAAAAGATTGCATAATGCGTTTTTGGCATAAGAAAACAGTGGTGATTTATCCCTCTGTGCAGATACCCCGCTGATGGTGTAAGAATGCAATTTAATATCATCTCTTTACTTTCACATAAGGGTGCCAAAAATCGTCTAAGGGATCACTAGGTAAACGGGCAGCGGCAATATTTAGGAAACTTAGATCAATAACTGTGATCACCAATAAGTTAAGCGTAAAATTATGACATGATTTCCAACTGAGCAGGCGTATGCCAAACAGTGGACGTCGATAAGCTGGTGGATGAATGGATAACTAGTGCTAATGGATTTCTGTAATGTGAGGGGCACAGCCAGCTCGTTGCCTCGTTGGAGTTAGTTCTCCGGCTCATCAAACAAAATCGAATGGCAAATTGCTGTTACTCAGGCGTTGCTTTTCTGCGACAACTTTATGATAATACCATATTCTTGTAGAAAATTTATGACTGATTAAGTGATTGATGACTGAAGGAAGAACTGTCAGCAATATGACTACTGCCGAACACAAGGACTCGGCCCGCTCAAGTGCTGATAGAGAGATATAGTATGGCAGGTTATGAGGTTTTAGGTTGATCCCGGACGATTTGGACGAGGTGTGACCAAACAATAGCACTTCCTCAAAAAAAAAGTTATCGGCGTAACCGTACTAACACTTTGGCAAATGCTGGACAATGACCGTTTCAGTGGTATCTGCAAAGTCTAAAAGCAAGGAAACAATTGTGTACGCTTTCTAAAGATATTTACACAAGATATACATATTTGCACGTGAGCTGATGTCAACGTTGGAGAAAGTGTGACATTCCAGCTCCTTATAGACCGACACCGCTGATAGCGATGTTTGTCTTGATAACGTTATTGCTATACACACATCTTGTGTAAGAACGGCAAGTGTATTTTGTATAGCTATGAAATTATATTTAGACTGTTAGCTTAGTGGAAGAGATTACTCGGTACTTGTGTTGATAGATTTAACGTACAACATATTTGTCGGCTTAGGGGTCACCAGTATAAATAGCAGTGTAACCCGCAGGACTGATTCATCCGGGTTGAGAGCCATCCGCGCTCGCCCATTGACCGCGTTAAGCTCTCAAGGTCATCTGCGACCAACACAGCTACACACACAACAAAAAAAAACAGGACTGATTAGTACCAGTGGACAGCTCAATGGCTACAGAGATTGAATACGATAGTTAACGATATCCCACGCCACTCTTTCCTTGCTCAGACAGATTCAGCGGGGTGTGTCCAGGACCATAGCCTGCTATAAAAAATAATTACAATAGTAGCACTCTCCTATTTCGCGTGTGGAAAAAAATCACCTAAGGCCCTATCCCCAGAAGAGTGGGCAACACCTCTCTCTTAAACAACGTACGTCGTCGTAACGATCGTCAAGCTGCCTGCCAAGTGTTGTGATTCTGGCATTCTTCATATGTAATGGAGGACTAAGTCTAGAAGCGAACGGCGGCAAGTTGAATGATATAATGATAGTGAAGTGTTCCCGCAGGGTTGATACTTAAATGATTTTAAATGTTATATTATATATACGTATGTATATATTGGTGTTTTAGCTAACGATGACAAATATATCCCAAACCATTATAATAATGACGTAATATCGGCTAAGTATCCGGTAGCCGACTACTGTATAATTAACCGATAGCCGATATAGCTCTCACTGGCTCGTAAAGACTCCAATTATTCATAATTGCAAGCATAGAGACTATGCACCGCAGTAATTTACTCCACTTTTTTTATATAATATTTTCTTCTCGGTCATTTCGAAAAATAACCAACTACTAAAGGATGGTTTGTTTTATGTCCTTATTTATATCTTATACATAAATTCAGGTGACCTTGTATTATAAGTTGTCGCCATCTTGTCGCGCCGTCTAAACTAAAAACGACTTTAAAAACATATTAACTTTTCTCTCAGTTAATAATGCCTTTTGAAGTCTTAAGTATGTACGAAAATTTGCTTCACAAAAAGATCAGCGTTCAGCCCGACTGTACGATATTATATCTATTCATCATCATCTCAGCTCATAATCGAAGGAGTTCGAGCTTCTTCCACAATAGGAGGCAAATTGACTTACTATATCACGCTGATCAAACGGATTCTACGTTATCTACATTTCATATTGCTTAATCGGTTTTTACGACGCTCACGGGCAAGTGACAGACAGTGATGAATTCTATTCTTACTCCGTCACCATATGAAGAATACGGCTATTAGGTACGCTTGTTTTGCGCTAC
Organism: Lymantria dispar; assembly: GCA_032191425.1. Lineage (NCBI taxonomy): Eukaryota > Metazoa > Arthropoda > Insecta > Lepidoptera > Erebidae > Lymantria > Lymantria dispar. The sequence continues at coordinate 1,658,481 of CM063444.1, read as the reverse complement.
GGTCAACGCTCCCCCCGTCCGTGGCGACAGAGGGCGGCGCGTGGCCCCGTAACCGACCCTGTAGCACGTCATCTTCGTCGTTGGGCCGACCACCTATGCAGAGTTCCTTGACTTCTGTGGTCGACCCGAGCTAGTGAGTACACTAACAAAATTATGATTATTCTTTTATTTACTTCATGTCGTCCGTGTGGTGATGGAATAAGAATACAATTCACCACTTATTTACCCGCGGATGTCGTAAAAGACGACTAAGCTATGTATAATTGTATATAATATGCATATAACATCTATGCAAAAGAAAGGAAAACTCGAAATAAAACCTTATACTAACCTGTCTGACCAGTGTAGTACTAGTATACTACAATTGAATCAGTCAATTTCTCTCCTATTGGGGAGAAGCTCTAATTCGCGCCCAGCAGTGGGCCGTATATGTGCTGAAAATAAATGATGCTGATGAAATACTTAACGTTTTGCTATCTTATGTTTTTAAATAATAACTTAACCTAAACTTACCTTATAAATTTGACCCTTTTGCTGACCAAGTAACTTTGTTAACTTAGAATTAACTTTACCAAATGTTAATATGAATTAATAAATATGGTTCATTGACACATTAACTTGCTTTGTTCTCGCTCACACATTCATTCATACATTGTAATCAGCTGACTGATTTATAACTGGTTTTATAGCTTCTATGTAAGTTACTTTGTTGCCTACAAGGTACTACTTAGGGAACGTAACTACATGATTTGTTCAGCTTCAGGGCCAGGGGAGATGATTAGGTTATAATCGAACTAAATTATTCTTTTTTTTTTAACTTCGTGTTTGCATTCAATAATTTAATATCTTGGAAGTACTTTGTCAAAACTAGAGGGAAAGAGGTGATCTTCAGTGGACACGGGTAGAATTGAAGATACATACCATGCTTTTATCCTTCTATCTGGCAATTAAAGTCCACTGTCGGATAAAGGCGTAATACCATAATCGACAGACTTGATAGGCGGGATAGTAATTCCAGTTAGGGATGTGAAAAAATAATCGATTGTAATAATCGATTTTAATAATCGATTATCTACATAATAAAAATCGATTTAAAAGGAATCGATTTAAAAAAAAAACCAGGTCATCACAATTCTACCAGATCATCACAATTCTGCCAGGTAAAGTGCTCGATCGAATGTATCGTTTACAACGACCGATCGGTTATTACGACCAGATCGTAAGGTCCCGACCGAATCTCTAGTAAACTATTCAGTAAACATACCGCCTATAACAACATCGGATACAGCGACATATCGCTTACAACAACGAAACTTTATCGATATTCGATAACGACCAATCGTTTATTTCTCCCAGCAAAACAAAATAATACGAACGATTTTAGATATTATTACTAAGCATTGAAGGAATATTTGGGCGTATTATTACCTACGCACTTTCTCCCACCCATCCGAACCTCTTTCCGGCCATTTGACCTTGCATATTTCACACCTGTTATTTAGTCTTAGGGCTATAACAGTTTTCCAAAAATTTCTTGCCTTTAACGACCAGAGTTTAATACTGATGATACTCATACCTTGACGAGTATGAAACGTAAAATGCAAAACATATTTGAGACTAGGCTTAAAAATGGATTAAAATGACATACACACGTACATACATATATTCACACCTGTTTTCCATAGGGGTAGGCAGAGACCACTTCCCTCCACTTGCTAGATCTTGACATATCTACTACTTTCGCCTTCTCCACATTCATTAATATCTTCATGCATATTCTTCGGTTTAGGGTACTTCTAACCTGGCCTTCCTTAAGAACATCCCCGATTTGATCGTGGAACGTCCGCCTTGGTCTTCCCCTTCTAACACTTCCGCTCAGATTCGCCTTATAAATTCTTCTTGGTAATCTCCTTTCATTTATTCTCTCTACTACTAAAATGACTGATTACTTTAAAAACTAGTGTAGTCTTATAACCTGTAGGCAGCTAAATACATTTAGTACTCCAATTATTTCTTAAATAAACATTTTTATTTCTTTTTTTTGCCATTTTATTTGAAAACAAATTCACATTCATAACCTATACCTATATCAGATAGATACCTATGATAATATAACTACTTGTGTATATGTATTGCTTATAACAACTATCGGACATAACGACGGAAACTATACGGTCCCTTCAATGTCGCTATAACAGGTTTTGACTGTATATTAGAAAATAAATCTCAGATTTCCTAAAAAAACAGTCAGGAGAAAAATTTTAAAAAAGAACTACGAATAGTAAAAAAATCGATTATAAAAATAATCGATTAATTAAAAATGATTAATCGATTTTTGCAAATCGATTTATTTTGAAGAAAGTAAAATCGATTACTTATTAATGGTTTTTTCCTTCCAAGTCACATCCCTAATTCCAGTTAGTGTTTTCCAGTAGTGTTACTGCCTACTCTTTGGGTCCATCTCTAGATGGTTGTTAAGCCTCACGGACAAGTAAGGCGTGTTAACACTTACTCCGCCAATTAATGGAAATGGAAATATGTCGCTACACAAATGGCGCAATGATTTAAAATACCGCGCCAGTTGTCGCGGGTTTGATTCCCGCACATGACAATACTTTGCGCGATTTAAAAACTGTTGTTATGGGTGTAATTTATGTCATCATAACGGCCCATATACGTCCCACTCCTTGATTCAAGCTCCCTCCACAATAGGGGAAAAATTACCTACTACAACGCAGAACAAATATGACGATGTAAGGAAACAAAAAGGAGTCATTATCATCATCATCTCAGCTCATATACTTACCGCCCACTGTTAGGCTCGAGCCTCCTCCACAATAGGAAGGAATTGACTTCCTATACCACGTTTGTATATTGCTACGCTGGCTATTTTATGTACATACTAGCTGACCCAAGAGACGTTTTCTGTTCAAATAATATAAAAGGAATTCTCCTTAAAATTGACAGCAGTAACATGAACTGACCGACTGCATCGCCATCTGCCGGGCTGATTTGTGAATCTAAATCATCCAGGCCCCCACTCGAATGCATGCACAAAAATTCATTCAAATCCATCCAGCTTTTTAGTTACAGTATAGATAAATAACCTAGATACCTGGCCGTTAAGTTTTCTTATATTTTCTGCGCAACTTTCTAATTTTTTTTCCGTAAAATCCTTCTTGAAATATTGAAAAGAAAGATGGACGAAATCGGTAAAGTCGTTTTAAGTTATGTTATTGTCCTGCCCGAACAGCGCCATCTACCGGGCCCAGTTATGAATCTGAACCATTCACGAATCCCCTTGTACATGCACAAAAAATTTCATCAACATCGGTCCAACCGTTGGAATTCAGTGACATACACGCGTACACAAGAAATATATGTATATAAAGATTTCATCCCTTAGTGGTCTTTTACGACACCCACGGGCAAAATAGGGGGTGGTGAATTGTATTCTGACTTCGTTACCACATGGCAACATAAGGAGTAGGTACTTATTTGAAACAATGGCAGGTTGAACCACAACTGAACGAAATAGAGAGTTGTTTACATCCGTATGGTATAAAAAGTTGCCGTCCATAGTACCGTTCGTTGTCTCGTTGCACAACTAAGGATTTGACCGTTCGTTAGTTGTTGAATGGCAGTGCGCGGTAGTGTTTTGTAACGTTTAAGCGATCACGATTTGAGATAAAACGCTACTACTTTTATTTTAATTGTAACATTATTCCTTTGTAATGCCGCCAATGTCGGAACGCTTACGTGTTCAGGAGAGTTTTTCTTTTATAGTTGACCGAAGAGTATGTTTTGATGTATTCTGATGATAGGCATAATTATATAAACCAAACGCGTGTGCCATATTTCAGTCCTAGAGCTTCTTTGAAATGGTGTAAAATATTGATAGCCAAATTACAGGACTTCCATGGAAGTTGAATAAGAACTTTACATACATACATACATAATAAATAATTTTTAAGTAAAACACCTTCAAAAACACCAAAGTATAAAAAGCAAAAAATATTATAATTTCCTATGTAAACTTATAATCAAATTTATTTTTGTTTTTTATCTTTTTTAAAAAATTTTGAAGTCGGTGATGCCTACTTTCTTGATGAAACCCTTAGGTGATTTTTACGACTGCCGGTAAATAACGAGTGGCGTCTATTGTATTTTTATCAGTCAATATGGTGCCCTTTTTTTTTTGTGGGTGGGTCGCGGTCGGCGCGCCTCCGCACCACTCCGTCCGGGGCGACAGAGGGGCTTAAGCACGCAACTCCCGCGACCCACCCAAAAACCACGTCGCCTTCGTCGTTGGGCCGACCACTGGAGCAGCGTTAACTTGTCGTCAGTGGTCGGCCCGACGGAATACCCCTAATTGGGGTACCCTCCCATCGACCGACGTCCCCCCCCTCGGGGAGGACGTCGGTCTTTCCTCACGCGGTCGGCCTCTCAGCGGGTGACGGACAAATCCCCGGTCACGTCACCCGCGGCCTCGGCTACGGCGGCATGAGGCGCAGATAGTTGCGCCTACGCCGCCCCAGTCGCCGGCGGCGGATCTCCTCATCGAGGCTGCGCTCCTCGCGCAGGCGATCCGCCGCCTCCTTCCGCGAGATCACTGTCTCGCAGAAGGCTACGACCGCGTCCCAATTCCCGACGCTGTCGACCATCGCCCTAGCGATAGCCGGCAGCGTCAGGTCCGTACCGATGATTGTGACGAGTTCACAGCGCTGCACTGCCCAAGCCGCGCAGGCCTCGAGCGTATGGCGCGCCGTGTCCTCGTCGCAATCGCAGTGGTGGCAGGACGGTGTACTCTCCCTCCCAATGACCTTGTGCAGGTATTTGGCGAAGCACCCATGCCCCTTCAAAACCTGCACCAGTCGGAAGGAGCCTGTGCCGCCTTTCCAACCACTGCATCAGCACTGGCCGGAAGGCCTCCACGGTTCGCACCCCGAACCGAGGCCTCTCCAGCCGGACTGCCCAACGGACAATGACGTCTCGGCGGGCGTCGACGCGCCAGGCGGTGAGATCTCTTAACGAGACCACACCGCCCCCCGCTCGCACCCCCGTCACCCGCCGATATAGTCCGGCGAGCATCTCCGCCTCCAGGTCCCACGGGGGAGTCTCGGCCAATAGGCACGCTGCCTCCGTCGCCACCGTGCGGTATCCGCGGATGGCCCTGACCGCCATGACCCTCTGTGGTCGCCACAGAAGGGCCCTAAGTCGGACGGTCATGGTCCCCGCCCACAGGGCCATCGACCGGATAATATGGTGCCCTACAGGTTTCCGTGTAGTAACGGAGTAAGAATACAATTCACTACTCCCTATCTTGCCTGTGGATGTCGTAAAAGACGCCTAAGGGATATAATATGCATATAACATCTATGCAAGAGAAGAAAAACTCGAAATAAAACCCTATACCAACCTGTCTGACTAGCATGGTATAGTAAGGCAAATTTCTCTTCTATTGTGGAGGAGGCTTGAGCCCAACAGTGGGACATATATGAGCTGAAATGATAATGATGATGATGATCAATACAAAATAAGGAAAAACCGAAATAAAACCCTATACCAACCCGTCTGACTAGCGTTGTATAGTAGATCAATTTTCTTTTTATTGTAGAGGAGGCCCTAATCCCAGTAGTGGGACGTATATGAGCTGAGATGATGATGAATGACGATGTGGTGGAGTTGCGCAACATTGACGCAACAATCGCACAACATAATTAGTTGGTCACGAGTTTACATTTACAAGTTACCATAACACTAGGCCACGATAAATCGTGAATGAAGTAATTAGTTTCGCTCTAATTAATAATACTAATATTTATATTTCCTTGTTCTATGTAAATGAAGTCCACGGTAAAATTTTATTAAGCACCATTAATCGTAATATTAAATTTCTTAGCCAGAAAATTTTGTGTTCATAAAACATTAATTAAAAAGTATAACCATATCTCCAAGGTAACTATGTAGAATTTATACTATGTAAATTTTTGGAGTAAGAATACAATTCACCGCCCCCGCTCCACCCCGTGGGTGTCGTAAAAGTCGACTAAGGGATATGATATGCATATGCCATTTATGCGAGAGAAGGAAAACTCGAAACAAAACCCTATACCAACATGTCTGACCAGCGTAGTATATAGTAAGTCCATTTCCCTCCCATATTTATGTTCCGTCCGTTCGTTCTTTTCATGTAGTGACGGAGTAAGAATACTATCCGTCATCGTCTATCTTACCCGTGGGTGTCGTAAAAGATGACTAAAGGATGTAACACACATAAGCTAAAGGAATATTCGAAATAAAAAGTTATACCAATCCATCTGACTAGCGTGGTATGATAGGTCAATTTCATTCCTATCCAGGAGGTGGCTTGTGCCCAGCAGTGGAACATGTATGAGCTGAAATGATAATGATGGTGATGATACTTTTGTTTATGTATATATGACTGAACTCCTAAACGGCTGGAAAGATTTTGCAGTACGATTAGGACTCAAAAAACTTATCGTCTTCCACTGATTGATTTACCTTCCTAAAAATTAGGAGTCCTATCCTTAGGCTGGTTTTAGAATCACGCTGACTATCAGCGCCGACAGCTCAGCGCGTCGCTTGTCAGCGCTGACGTTCGGCGCGAGACGTTCCAGTATCGCGCTGACCACTGCGCAGTACAGACGCACAAAAATGCGAATTGCGTTAATTATTGCTGCTTTGTATTACCTAAAAAAAGAAGGAAAAAGCTACGACGAAGACTTCACGTTCATCCATTGATTGAGCAGAGAGCCGTCGCAGGAGAATTTGTCACGTTATACGGCACTTTGAGGGCTGACGAAACCAAGTTCTTTAATTACTTTCGAATGTCAACTAGAACTTTCGACGAATTACTGGCAAAGACACAGGATAAACTGGTCCATGGCAGCTTACGACGTGTGCCTATACCACCAATTGAACGACTGATGGACCAACAGCAACAGCATCGTCATTCTGCCCTCCCTGAAGAGTTTCTGAAGATGCTTGGTGCGTGGTCATATTAGAGTCTGGCGTATTTTTTTTTTTGAAGATACCGTATTATCCAGTGATGCCGTATTATCCATATTTTCTGAGGGTGATGATATGATTTCGATCAGTGATTCATCAACTTCATTCTCATCTGACGGACTTAGAAAATTTAATTCTTCATAATAGATATATTTTTTGTGCTTTGATGCAGCACTTCCAGAAGGCGTTTTCTTCATAGCGTTCTTTGTTCTGAAGTAGGCATCTCTGGCTGTTTTCCATCTTTGCTGGATCACTTTACCTGAAATAATGAAATCATTAAAGATATTTTATATGTAATGGAAAAATACAATAAAAAATTACGTATATCATGTTTTATTTTCAGATTTTTGGCTACAGGTCGGACATATACGGATTTGCATTATTCATTTAGGATTGGAATCACAATAATCAGTCAGATTGTGGACGAAGTGTGTAAGGTAATATGGGGAACACTACGTGATGAATGCATACCATCAAAAACCTCTGATATGTGGCAAGAAATTGCTAACGGGTTTCTACAAAAGACCAATTTCCCTAATTGCATCGGAGCTATCGATGGCAAGCACATCCGAATCGTAAATCCAAACGGTGGTGGATCAATGTTCTACAATTACAAGAATTTTTACTCCATAGTTCTTCTGGCTATGTGCGATGCAGATTAATGTGAACATTGGATCATATGGAAAAAACTCGGACTCATCTATATTCCAAGACAGTGCACTATATAGGAGCTTAGAAAATAATACTTTAAATATACCACAGCCGAAGCCACTGCCTGGAACAAATAGTCCAGTTGAACATGTAATTGTGGGTGATGGTGCTTTTGGAATAACTAAAAAAATTATGAAGCCATATGCGCGAACTAATATGACCCATAAGAAAAAAATTTTAACTATAGACTGAGCCGCAGTAGACGATATATAGAATCGACATTTGGTATAATGTCAAACAAGTTCAGAGTGTTTCATACACCTATTAATGTGAGCTTTAATGTTGCAAAGAATATAGTGAAATCATGCTGCGTATTACATAATTTTATAAGTATTCGCAATGGTTACCGTATTGAAGATACACTTACCATTGAGGGTATGGTAGATATACCAACTGTGCCTACGAACAGGTCTGGCAACGCTCTGCGAGAACATTTTGCTGAATACTTTTTGAGCCCCATTGGTAGGGTGCCCTGGCAAGACTCGTGTATATTTTAACTCTAAATGTCTCCTTTTTTCGTTCCGTAGTGTAGGTATTCTGATAAAATAAAATAAATACATACCAAGTTGTAAATAAAACTACTTTTACGGATTATATCGCGTTTGTATTTGATTTATGATTGCCCGACGTTTCGAACACTTTGCAGCATTCATGGTCACGGGCGGACTAAGGTGTCTCACGTCCAACAAGTAATCGTTGACCATGAATGCTGCAAAGTGTTCGAAACGTCGGGCAATCATAAATCAAATACAAACGCGATATAATCCGTAAAAGTAGTTTTATTTACAATGTGTAGTGCTCGCGTAAACATTAGATATCATTACATACCAAGTTGTTGTTTTTCTTCTTCTGAAACATTTTCGTATAGTGTAAAAACAATATCCTCCCAGGATTTGTTTCTAGCATCTTTATTTTTATATAGTGGATCGGATGCATCCCACAATTGCTTTCTCAAGCGTACTTCGTCGATCACTCGACTTGTGTCCACATCGCGAGTCGACATGATTGTACACGCTGATAACATCCGCTCGGCTCGACACTAAAACACTCACTGAAAGCTGAGGCGCGCGTGCGGCAGTCAGCGCTGATGGCTACGCGGCGCCGACGCGCGACGCGTACTGCCGCTGACCCGTCAGCGCGGATCACCGCACGTGCTGATACGTACGCGTTATTCTAAAACGCTTCCTAAATGTTTATACATTTTGACTGTCAGCGCCGACGGTCAGCGTGACTCTAAAACCAGCCTTAAACCGTCGTCACACGGGCGACTTCAAATGATTTTATGTCATATGCCCCCTATCGTAATCCCCTATAAGTCATGTTCCACAACGATCTCCAAAAATGACCCCGTGGTTTGACACTCAGGATATCCTGGGAAATGCTGTTAATTATCATGGAACCTATTAGAATATCTGTAACGCCAAAATACTCACATGCTAACATCGATTATGTCAATCCGGGTTTGCATAGTGCACGCCCGAGACTTCGCGGACGCTGAGCACAGTTTCAAACTAACGATAATTTAAAAAGACTATTTTTTCTTCACGGTAGGCAACGGCCTAGCTGTGCTCCTGGAATTTCAAAGGCCCATGTGCGGTAATATCACTTACCATCAAGTGTGCTTGCTCGTTTGCCACCATCGCCAATAAAAAAAAATCCTATACTAAAATAATGGCTATTGCAAAAACTTAATAACAAAAAAAGGTAAAACTGGCAAAGTTGGAATTATTCAACTACATATTTATGTAAACTATTTAAGAACAGCTGTCCTATGTACCTTGGTAATTCGACACCGATCAAGAGAGCTTCTCAACTAATTCTCTAAAAACAGTTGGTCACTTCCTGCTGTCTGATCACATTAGCCGCTACATTCAGCACCACAAATAGAAAGCGACTCGCTCATCAATCATTGCGACGTCGACACGATCGTCTGATGGTGAAATGGTCATTGTTTCGACACAAGCCAATGTTCGCGTCTTAGATACCGACCGGTTCCGCAATAGCTTTTTACTGATTTTTGAATGATCTAATCTGCGTGCACGGTTGGGGGTAAAATATATTTTTACATGCTGTTACCTCGCGTACCGTAATGATCGGCGTTCATAATAGATACATCTATCACATATTAATGAGATAAAGACGTTCTTAATATGACTCTTTTAATTAAAAAAAGAAATGTGGTGTCGTGGGACACTAGGTAGGAACGAAGTTCCTTCGGCTAATGTAGAATCGACACAATTTGCAAATATTAAATCGGTTCTACTGGAAATTCTATGAGGTTTGTCAAAAATCCGGAGTTCCTGCGGTCAAAGGTGACTGATTTATGGCAGTTTGGGATTTGAACGATGTTTCACATCAAAAAAGGGGGAGAGGGGAGTTTCTAATGGGGGGTAGGGGTAGTCCGGGCGGCAATGTAAGGTGCAAGGGGGGTCAAAATTTCTATCAAAAATGGTCTAGCACTTGTAGTTTTTGAGATACGGCGGTCAAAACAATTGTAGGTTGAACGATGTTTCACATCAAAAGAAGGGGGGGAGGGAAGTTTCTAATGGAGGGTAGGGGTAGTCCGGACGGCATTGTGGTGTGCAAGGGTGGTCAAAATTTCTATCAAAAATGGTCTAGCACTTATATTTTTTGAGATACGGCGGTGAAAATAATTGTAGGTTGAACGATGTTTCACATCAAAATACTATCACATTTTTTTCAGTTCGGTCGCGCAGCAAAATCCCTATCTCCTCCAAGCCTGCCGTAAGGAACTTCGTTCCAAAAATATATATTTAAACCTGTCTTATTGCGTCTTTTTTTGCAAACGGTGGCAAACGAGCATACAGTACACTTAATGGTAAGTGTTGCTGCCGCTCATGGACCTTTGCTGGGCCGCTGCTTACCGTGAAGAATGTGAAGGGAATGTGAATACGTGCAAAGAGGTTCGGTAAAACTAAAGGCATCACCAAAACCCACCACACGCAAACACCATCAGAAAATTGGGCTTCCCGCTCTCTCGATGCGTTAACCCAGTGATGGGCATACTTTATAATGGCGGGCCACAAACTTTAAGAAATTCTAGAGCCAGAATTATAGAAAAATGCATTTTATATTAAAGCGACTGATTTCACTCGCCCCCGTCGCGTCGCCGGCGCCTCACATTTCACCACGCTTTGCGCCCCGTATTTCTCAACGCGTGAACTACGCGCCTAGTTTAGCTTCACTGATAATTATACTTGCGCGGGTCAGAGTTGGCTCGCGGACCGTACTTTGCCCATCACTGCGTTAACCAATTACTCGTGGAAAATTCTTTTTTAATTATCTTTGCCTTCATCATCATCATCTCAGCCCATATAAGTCCCACTACTGGCCCAGACTCCTCTGAATAGTAAGGAAATGGACCTACTATAAGTACCACGCAGGTCAAGTAACTTGGAATAAGGTTTTATTTCGAGTGTCATTTGTGTTTGTTAATTGCATTACTGTGAAGTTCCCTGCGATACCAAGCTTCTTTCCCGTTGTGATTTAAAAAGAACTAATAATATTCAAGACTTTCGAAATGATCCATCCATTTGCCTATCGACGTCCACACTTAGATATAGGCCAGGAAAGCAACTAATGTTATACATTGCCACGTTTAGCAGATTCTTTGACAAACAAAAGGAAAGTTATCCAGTTTTGCCAGTTGCCACTTTTTAATTGTACATTATTTACGTTCCTTATAATTCAATCTAAGAGAAGGAAAACTCCAAATGAAACCCTATACCAACATGTCTGACCAGCATAGTATAGTAGGTCAAATTTCCTCCCATTGTAGAGGAGGTTTGAGCCCAACAGTGGGACGTACATGAGCTGCGATGATGATAATAATTCAATCGGGTTAACTACTATCTTTAAAGTTACTTTCATGATCGTATATTTTCTCAACACCAACGGTCATATCTTTACTACATTATGCTCACGCACATGTAACTACACCGCTGTCCCGGAAAATAGCCTTAGCGGTACAGACACCGTTACAAACTGTAGATAATGCCTTGATTGCACTTGAAGTATGTATGATTTTAATGTAGACATTCGTCTTCGCTCGCGTGGATAAATATATATTTTAATGTTATCACAAAAAAAATCTTATTCCGTCACCACACATTAAAATAATACAGACCATTAATAGTATCTATTAAAATTATTAAACACTAACAACACGCCCTCGCTTCGCTTCGGTTTCAGTCGCCTTACCCGCGTAGTTCCCGTTCCTGTCGGAATACTGGGATAAAATATAAGCTATATTACTTTCTGATATTATTGCTTGCCATTGGTGAAAGAATTTTTGAAATCAGTCCAGTAGTTTCGGAGCCTATTCAATATAAACAAACAAATCTTTCCTCTTTATAATATTAGTATAGATTACTAATAGCCGTAATAATTTTATACGAGTTTGTTATCTCAACATATTTTATGACAACGGTTCGATGCTTGATGTGCCTTTTTCCGTTGTTAGTAAATCTTGTACCATTTATTAAGTGGTTTCTAAATGAACGCTATAGGAAAACAGGCTGTATCCATACTAATATTATAAATGCGAAAGTAAGGATGTTTGTTTGTTTATTTGTTTGTTTGTTTGTAACGCTTTCACGCTTAAACCACTGAACCGATTTCAAAAATTCTTTCACCAATGGAATTTTTTCACCAAAAATATCAGGGAGTAACATAGGCTAAATTTTATCCCGGTATTCCCACAGGAACGGGAACTACGCGGGTTTAAGCGACTGAAACCGAAGCGAAGCGAGGGCAAGTTGCTAGTAATACAATAAGTCTCTAAACAAGCCCATCGAAAGATTCTGAGATTAATGCGTATACTCTTAAACTTTATGATAGTAATATAGATAATATATATTTATTTCAATCACGCCACATATACATCATGAACACGAAATAAACACAACAAATTGAATTATACTCAAATCACGTACCAAATATTTAATGCGACTAAATTGCAGCTGTCGACACCATATCTTGCCTCATTACGTGAGTTATACTGACCTAATTTCGCCAAGTTATACGCGAATTTTAATCCATTGAATTCCAAAAGAAAATTACATCTACATATATATCCTCCGACCCTTTATTTTGGCAATCGTAATTAGGTATTGCCGTTTGGTAACAGAGTGAGAATACAATTCGCCACCCCCTCTCTTTCCCTCTTCTCTCGAAGTGATATGATATGCAGATAATATAAAAGAGAAGGTAAATTCGACAGAAAAACTTTTTTTTTCTTCCTTTGGGGTGAGCTATGGTCAGCGTCCCGCCGCCTACCTGCATCTTGGGCGACAGAGGCGCTGCGCACGGCCCCATGACCCATCCGTAGCACATCGCCTTTGTAGTTGGGCCGACCACCGGTACCAACTTCGGATACCGCTGAGGGGTATCCTCCCCTCTCGACATTCCTTTCCCGGGACGTCGGCCGCCGTAGTGGGGTCAGCCTCTCTGCGGGTGACAGACTAAAATCCCCGCTGCGGTCACCCGCGACAGAATAACCCTATGCCAACATGTCTGACCAGCACGATATAGTAGGTCAAGGTCTTCTATTGTGGAGGAGGCCTAAGCTCAACAGTAGGACTTATATAGGCTGAGATGATCATGAGCTTATCTCTAATTTAACTAATTACAGCTATATTTTGTCCGTGTGGTGACGGAATAAGAATACAATTCACCACTCCCTATCTTACCCGTGGATGTAGTAAATGACGACTAAAGGATATAGTAAGCATATAACATCTTTACAAATTAAGCCAGACTCGAAACAAAACCCTATACCAATCTGCCTGACCAGCATGGTATAGTGAGGCCAATTTCCCTCCTATTGTGGCGAGAGCCCAGCAGTGGTACGTATTTGAGCTGTGACGATGATGATGACGGTGATGATATTTTTTATATTTTTGATGATATTTGAGGATGCAAACTCTTTATCATTGCTAATAAATATTCATACGTTAGCTGGGCTAGAAGGATTAACGTGCTCACTGAAGCAGTAATTACGCACCTCTTCGACAGTATTTTCTTTTCTAAAACTCTTAAAGGCTGGTTTTCTTACGCTTTAAAAAATCAACCAATCATTACTGCGAAAAGTTACAATTGTAGTATTGTTATAATTGTGCGCCATGGGAATTTCGATCCCTATTGGGCGCCAATTACTGGTAGGAAGAGGTATTGGTTTCACCCAATACCTCTTCCTACCAGTAATTGTCGCCAACTTAACTATTTAAGTCGCCGAAATATAAAGAATTCCATCCAGGATAAAATCCTCATCCTAAGGTCTCTGAACCATCACCATCTCAGCTAATATCTGTCTCACTGTTAGGCCTGTACCGCCTCCATTTTGGGAGGAAATTTGACCTACTAAACCACGCTGGTCAAACATGATAGCATAGGGTTTCGCTTCGAGTTTTTCCTCTCTTGCATGGATGTTATCTGCATGTTATATCCCTTAGTCGTCTTTTACGATACTCACAGACTAGAGAGGGTGTGGTAAATTGTATTCTTACTCCGTCACCACACTCTGAATATCATACCAAATCATACGCTTGACACGGTAGGTGCTAAACCCGAACTATTTATACAGTCAAATAAAGGCCTTATCTCATATTCTCAATGCAATCACTTTTATGAAACGGAAAGATTTCCTGTACTACCAATACTTAATATAATAAGTCCGAATAAATCGGTTGTTCGCCCGTCAATCCCATATTCAAACGGAACTTGTATAGTTAAGCCAGGTCGCCGGCTCGAGTATCCGTCCGTATCTCATGCTAATTGCCCGCATGTGTTTTGCAAGAGGAGGGGCGTTTGTGTCATCTGCATGCAGGGTTACCAGATGCCAAATATTAAGAATCCCGCGCAAATCATTTCGCATTTTGCGAATTAAACTTGAAACAAAACAGGTTAATGAAATATTTTATTGAAAAAGATAAGGGTTTAATTTCGAGTTTTTCTTCTCTTTTATAGATGCTGTATGCATATCATAGTCCCGTAAATCGTCTTTTACGACACCCACGAGCAAGAAAGGGGGTGATGAATTGTATTCTTACTCCGCCACCACACGGAACGTATACGTCTTAATCCCACTTATGGTGCGAACCTGTCACAGTTAAATTCGCGATTGTGACTAACCTTATTTTTATAAAACTTCAACCTCCAATACAGAAATAATAAAAGATACAATTAACGGACACAAATTACACCCAGATTCGGAAGAATAATTTTTAGACCACGCCAAAATATTGTGTGTGGGAATGGAACCCGTAACATCTGGCACGATAAGTCGGTATCAGAACTATACCATCCGTGCAACATTTTTCGAGAACGTTGGAAAATCCCAACAAAATTGTTTGTATATAACTTAAACGAATTTGAGTGAATTCTCACAATTGACTTACTATACCACCCTAGTCAGACCTATTGGTATTTTTTTTTTACGTGTGGGCTATAGTAAGCGCACACGCGGTCCATTTCGTCCGGGGCGACGAAAGGACGGCGCGCGGGCCCATAACCCACCCGTACCCACGTCGCTTCGTTGTTGGGCCGACCACCGGAGTAGGGTGACTTGTCGTCAGTGGTCGGCCCGACGGAATACCCTTTCGGGTACCCTCACCTCTCGACGTCCCTGTCCCGAGACGTCGGTCGCCGTCGCGCGGTCAGCCTCTCCGCGGGTGCCGGACTAAATTCCCCGGTCCAATCACCCGCGGCCTCGAGTAGGGCGGCATCAGGCGCAGGTACTCGCGCCTGCGAGTCGCCGGCGGCGAAACGTGTCGCCGAAGAGCAGCTCCTCTTGCGCACTATCCGCCGCCTCCTGCCGTTAGATTACGGCCTCACAGAAGGCGGCGACCGCGTCCCAGTTCCTGACGCTGTCGAGCATCTTCCTGGCGATGGTCGGCAGCGTCAAGTCGGCACCGATAATCGCGACGAATTCACGGCGCTCCCCCGCCCGCGCGCCGAGACCTGTTGGTATAGGATTTTATTTCAAACTTTTCTTCTGTTTATACAAGATGTTTTATGCATATCATATCCCTTAATCTTCCTTTACGACATCCACAGACAAGATGGTGATGGGGATGGTGAATGGTATTGTTACTCCGTCACCAGCAATCCAATAATATCTAATTAATGTTATTAATACTTCACTATACTGTTTCTCTAAACATAAAACAACGCAAGGACCTTCCGATAACGTCTGCCATTGACCCTCAGTTTTTTTTTTAGATCCGTTAGGACGTTAGCAAATTTATATATTAGCAACGTAATTTAAATCCGGTTTTCCTGCTTGCAAGTCAAGGTCTAGACGTTTGGCAACAAGAAATTCAGCATTAAAAAAACTGGCTACAAATATTCAATTTTTTCAAGTTTTTATTTCAAAATAACTTTATAATTAGACTTATATAAGATAGGTATAAATATACGTCATCATCATCATCATTCAGCCCATCGCAGTCCATTGTTGGACATGGCCATCCCTCATGTTTCGCCACAAAGTGCGGTCCTATGCCGCCTGCATCCACAACGCCCTGCAACTTTCACAAGGTCGTCGGTCCACATATTGGGGAGCATCCTACACAAGTATACGTATCTTGTTATTTTGATTTAGAGATAAACCCAACTGCTTTGTTATATACCCTATTGCTGTATGGATAACATAATTGAAAATTACTGCAACTTCGCTAAGATCAATTTCTGCTATCAAATGAAAATGTACAGACAGCAATGAAAGCTTAATGGTAGCCATTCAATTTGATATCATTGCATGCATTGATTAGGCGCTCGGAGGTACATGAAAGAATTAACTTAGCGTTTGGGCATAGACAAGGTCATAGAATCGTTGGTCTTTTCAAAAAGGACGCACTGCGCTTATGAGGCTTCGCATCTTATTATTACTCTCTTCATGTCCTATTGCCGTACTCAAGTCTCCTTTAGTCAATACCTCTTTGGTCAGACGATATGGTTTAGGTTTTTAATTTGACTATACCTCTTACAGTATTCCTCTTATTATTAATCTGTGTGGTGACAGAGTGCACCATAATTTTGGTAACAATACTCATATGTGGTGTTGATTGTTCACAGAAAGAATCTCGCACAGACGTGCAGTTCCACCTGGCTGCACTTAGAGGTGACTGCGACAGACTGCGCCAGCTGCTGGACACTGGCAAGGTCCACATAGACTCAAGAGACAGGGTAAGTCTACAAAGCTATCTAGCAACGCAATTACAATTCTTAAATAATTTACTCACTATAGACTAAGAAGAAGCTCATTCTATTAGCCTATTAACGTGACTAAAGCCTTCCCACGAAGAGAAATAGAACAGCAATCGCTAAGCTTGGTAGACAATTTGGTGCTTATAGTTAGTGTTATAAATTTATCAGCATTTGCGGCGCTGCCTATTCCCTTGAGTGCGAAGTAAGGGGTGGTGACATATTGTATTCTTAATCCGTGGGGAGTACCATATACTGTTAGGATAAAAGTATACAATTTCAACACTATAGATGATTTAGTTCAAAATAAAAAACTAAATTAATAATTTGCTTCAATGATACGTACGTGACAATATCCGAATAAGGTATTCACTTTCATTGGTCTCGTATCCGGCGAGATTGATGACTCGACGAATACTATACATTTTACCACCCGGAAACTGCTGATGGTGGATGATATGGCACGTGTTAGGGTTGACACCCGACACATCCGTACAGTTATTAATGGACAGACATTTATTTCTTGTTATTTTCAAGCTTTTTTATAATACTTTAATCATATAACGCTTACATTTGTTTTAAGAATGTTATGGATATGAAGAGTCGGATCTGGATACGGGATATCAAATTATTTCGAATTATAAAACAGTTTTGAATTAAGTCTCATAAACGGATGATAAATTTTTAAGAAATTGTAATAGGGGATTTATAACTGTGGTGATTTTTGCATTATTTTCTTTCGGAGAAGCTTACATTTAGGCTCTCAGCTCAGCTTGCAGAAATATTCGCAACCCTTCGAATAAGTCGTTGTAACTTCCACATACATACAACTATTTTTGATTGCCCGACGTTCCGAACATTTTTCAGCGTTCATGGTTACGGTCGGACTAAGATGGCTTACTTTATAAAATAATAGCGATAAAATCCGTAAGAATAGTTCTATTCATAATGTAATGAATCATTATATAATATGTTAATTTTCTATAAGTAACAACCCTAGCTAATGTCCTAAAGGTATCATCGTCAAAAGATCGATGCCCCAAATGCGAGTGTAGCGTGTATATTGTAACCGTTGAATGTTACGATGCCGAAGTTTATTTTCGCCTACCCTTAATCCTATGACCCAAATTATTGAGATGCTTATTAACTTTGGTTAATATTAGTTTATATTTTGGACTATCGACCAATTCATACACCAGTTTATCAAAGTCTTCTGCTGATATGCTTCCCTGAAGGAAGAATTTTTTTATTGCCTTTTGGTAGCAGATGACCAAGCAACCTGGTAAATGTCAATTGCAGCTCATGGAACTAAGCAGAATTACAAGCACAACCAGGTTGCTGAATACCATATGGCGGGTTGAAGATCGTGGTTAGTGTTGTCAGTTTTCTACTAGATTGCTGCTGCCTATGCTCTTGATGATCGTTCAGTCGGTTTTCACGAAACAGGAAATGGTGATGAATTGTATTCCTAGTCCACCATCACGTAAATTTAACTGTACCAATCACGTAATATGCCCATTGTACATAAGAATTCATGAATGGCGACTATCGTAACTATCCTCAACAAAAAGCTTGCAATAAAAAGTACGCATTAGTTGCAAAAAAAACTTATTAAATTTGTGACCAACAACAATAGGCTGTTCTAAAAATAATTAATCAATTTCATAACTAAAGAAATGACGAGGAAAAATTAAGTTACACAATGAGTGATGCGAAGCTTTTACAACGAAATTAAAATGCTACTATACTTTCAAACAATTCTATTCTTTGATATAATGCGTAGTGGACGGGTTTGATTTACAAGCAGAAACGATGCCTAGTATTGATTTTTTTTTCTTTTGTGTTACGTATAATTTATTATATTTGCTCGTAGTTTCAATGTATTTATATAATGAAATGGAACTATTTTTTACTGGTGTCCTCCCATGACCTTGAATAACAGAAATTGTGCTATAAAATTAGTAATGGGAAGCCTACAGACTAAGGACAGCATTTATATCATATTTTAATCATATGCAATTATATCATATTTTAAAATTTGATGTCTTACAAGACGTCAGTGAAAACTTCATACAATTACATGCAGTAATTTCTTGGTGATGCGGGTACAAATCATCATCATCATCTTGCTCTTATCCCAATTACTTGGGGTCGACGCAATATGTCATCTGTTTTGACATATTGCAAAAAGTTTCGGCAATGACTTTTATGACCGGCCGCCTGCCTGACGTCAACCCTCCTTGGGAATGTAATCGTTGACCCAAATGGTACCAGATGGAGTTGGTCCGGGTCAATCTAGGGCTCTCACAGGCAGGTACAAATATAGTCTATAAATAAAAATTCTAAAAAAGATGTTTTGGTTTCTGTTGCTCTAATAACGACCTGAGAGCTGATAGTAGATTATTAGGACTCTCAGAAAGTAAAGATTAAAGGTAAAAAAGATAACGTTGAAAAATAATACATGAATACTTCGTTTTTTTTTATTGCAAACGGTGGCGAACGAGCAAACAGTACACCTGATGGTAAGTGTAACCTTTGCTAGGCCACTGCCTATCGCGAAGAAAATGAAGGGAGTATGAATGCTTGCAATGAGGTTCGGTGAAACTAAAGGCATCGCCAAATCCTACCACACGCAAACATCCTCAGAAAGTTGGAATTCTGGCTCTCTCGCTCACTGAACGAAGCGCAGTAACAAATTGCTACTACTCACTCTCTCACTCACTTCAAGAAAAAATCTAATCAATTGGAGATCTTCTTTAAACTCTGAACAACACATAAAAAGAGGCAGTAAATGATAATGATGAAGACGAAAATATGTAACTCCGGTTTTGTCAAACGGCAAAGCATTATTCAGCAGTTAATGATTTAAGACGCTAAGTAGTTTCTGTTCTGTAAAAGTAAAAGCGAAGACGCATTACAAAAGTTAAATTATAATGAACAAAATCTTTTTGTCAAACCAAAATAAGTGATTACTTTAACGTTTCTGATTGATTATGAGATTACTTTTCTAACTTTGTTTATCAATCTAAAAATGCAATACCTACATAGTACTTAAGTAATTTATATACATTTTAGATCGCTGCCGCTCCACACTTGTGTTCACAAAGTCCGTTAAAATACAATAAAGCAATAGCACAATATAATTCACGAATCCCTTCACGTAAGGTTACGTAAAACCGCCTAGTGTGAGAATATATCTTGGTTACGTGTGAACTTGTCTGTTGTTCGCATGCACTAGTGTAGTAATTGTTTTAGAATTTGTCTCGGTAATTTTTTTATAACGGCTTTATTAATTTGACATGTTGCTTTTATTATTTGATTTTGTGTTTTATAGTGATTTTTAATAGACTTTTAAATTCTTATCTGTATCCATTTTGTGTGACGAATACTGGGGACTACCTTTCAAACACTGGGCTGGCCATGGAGGATAAGGAATTCGGTACCGGTAGTCGACCCAATGGCGAAGGAGAAGAGATGGAAGGCTTATGGGACCTCACGCTGCCCTTTCGTCACCTCGAACGGAGCGGGCGGCTTGTGCGCTGACCATAGCCCACACCAAAAAAGGGGGTAAACATAATGATTTCTGATGTTTACGCAATCACTACACATTGTAAATAAAACTACTTTTACGGATTTTATCGCGTTTGTATTTGATTTATGATTGCCCGACGTTTCGAACACTTTACAGCATTCATGGTCATGGGCGGAGTGACAGTCCACACTCATCAGTCAACTCTCGGCAATCATAAATCAAATACAAACGCGATAAAAGCCGTAAAAGTAGTTTTACTTACAAAGGGGTAAACACTTTGTCGGGTAGAGTGGGAGCAGTGTCTAGCTTACCTTGAGATATCGGAGAAAAGTGAAATATCCACTCCTCTTCCCGCTTTCATAATTCTATATAAATAAATGAATGATAAATACAATAGTATAGGGAACAGGTTGATATAGGGAACAGATTGCTATAGGGAATGATCGGATAAAATACTATTCATTCCCTATAGCAACCTGTCCGACCAGCATGATATAGTAAGGTGCATAAATTTCTCCTATTGTGGTAGAGATTCGATTCCAGCAGTGGAACGTATATGAACCGAGATGAGATTTTCATATTCATATGAGACTGATCTTCATATCAACTCATATTAAAGGACTGCTATTACTAGCGACTCGCCCCAGCTTTGCACGGGACCAATGCTGATCTATACCAATAAATAAAATTCGAGTGTCTGTTTGTAATGTCAAAATAATAGGCTTTTTCATGCTCACACGATTATTTGTACGACACCTATGCCTAAAATACAGATTAAAAAACTTTTGTCCGTCTGTCTGTCTGGTTGTTCCGGGTAATCTTCAAAACGGCTGTACCGATTTCAAGAATTCTTTCACCAATGGAAAGCTATAATATCAGCGCGTAAACTAGGCTATATTTTGTCCTAGTATTCCCACGAGAACGGGAACTGCGTGGGTAAAACGACTAAAACCGAATCCAAGCGAGGGCGGGTTGCTAGTACTAAATATAATTCAGAATGTCTTTATATACACAGCTTTTTTGTCGTTAGACAATGCAAACATGTTTTCTTTAGAGGTAACTCTTGAAAGAGCGGCATATTATGTATGTATTATACATATAAACCTTCCTCTTGAATCACTCTATCTATTAAAAAAAACCGCATCAAAATCCGTTGCGTCGTTTTAACGATCTAAGCAAACATAGAGACAGACAGGCAGCGGGAAGCGACTGTTTTAATATGCAGTGATAATCTGCATATAAATAGTTGCTATATGTTGCAATACAAAACAAACTCTAAACACCCTATACCAATTCGCTTGCCCAGTGTGGTAAAGTGAATTTCCCTCTCGATATGGAGGAGGTTCGAGCCTTTAAATGGACCGTATATGTGCTGTCAGTGATAATGATGATGTCCATTAGCAACAGTCGATGTGGTAATGGATGGATGAAACATCCAATTGGAAACTTAACGTGTGAAAGGTACCACACAAACAGTTAATATCACGATGCGAATGGTGAGAGTCAAATTCCATACTTTTCTTTCATTTCTTCACTTTCAAACGCACGCGACGCGACGATTGTAATCAAACTGTAGAACGGACATTGTAATCGATTTTATTACTTCTCGGTGAAATCGATTACGATCTGCAATTACATTGTTGCCCTTTTGCCACATATATTGCTGGGGTTAATCATAATATTTGTATTACAGGCGATTTTATATGGTAGGAGCACAATGTCGACAGTAGTCTGTCTACAGCCGCGGGGCAGTCCGTACGGGGTAATATCCCACTGAGCAGAAAATCGACGTCTGAGTAGTAGCAATTTGTTACTGCATTACGTTCGGTGAGCGAGAGAGTTGGAAGCTCAAGCTTTCTGAGGGTGTTTTGCGTGTCGTGGGTTTTCGTGATGGCTTTAGGTTTACCGAACTTCATTCCACTCATTCACAAACCCTCCACTTACTTTACAGTAGGCAGCGGCTGTTTGCTCATTTGTCGCCAACAGCTATAAAAAAGACCTAACAAAAATATAACTAACAGATATAAATTACACACAGACTACGAACAACAATTAGTAGTCTATAAATAGATGTGAATAGACTCATATATGATGAAAGGTTACTGGGTTCAAACCATAAATTATTTTCCATATAATAGGAGAGAGCGAGGTCCAAATCGCACCTTTACCGTGGCCAACGACGTGACAGTACAGCTAGTATTATAGGCTCAATCAGCAGCAACCATCTGCTGTTTATAAATAAATATCTGATTGACCGAGCTTCGCTCGATATATTTTTGTTGTATTTATTTAGATATATATTAATCTATACCAATAAATAAAATTGGAGTGTCTGTTTGTAATGTCAAAATAATAGACTTTTTTCATGCTCACACGGTTATTTGCACGACACCTATGCCTAAAATAGCAATTAAAAATTTTTTGTCTGTCTGTCTGTCTGTTTGTTCCGGGTAATCTTCAAAACGGCTGGACCGATTTCAAAAATTCTTTCACCAATGGAAAGCTATAATATCAGGGCGTAAACTAGGCTATATTTTATCCCGGTATTCCCACGGGAACGGGAACTACGCGATTAAAACGACTATAACCTATAATCTATAACCGAAGCGAAGCGAGGGCGGGTTGCTAGTAAAAAAATAAAATTAAATAATGAAAAAAATATCAAAAATTACAAAAGGAGAATAATAATAACATCGAGATTCGATCCTACGCTGTTTGAATGCCAAAACAAAATAAAAAAACTGGACAACTTCCCAGCTGATCTATCGCCTCTCTTGGCGTTGACGGCGAAAATTGAATCCATATTCTATTGACATTTTATGTCATTGTATTGATTAGCTAAAAACACCGACAAAACAACATTTTCTATAGATAAAACCTAGCTAGACGATTTTTTGGCCCCGTAACCTCTAGGATGCCAAATTTCATCAAAATCGTTGGAGCCGTTTCCGAGATCCTGAATAAAGTCGATAATCTTAAACTCGTTAACTATATATTATTTTACTTTTTAATGAAGTTTGATCGTATTTTATGGGTTTTTGAACTATTTTTTACTTCCGTCTTCCGTCGGGAAACGGTGGTAACCTAAAGGGAAATCCACCGAGATGACTACGGACGTGAAGAACTCAATACCAGTAATAGTCCTAACTAGCAATCCGCCCTCGCTTCGCTTCGGTTATAGGTGATAGTCGTTTTACCCGCGTAGTTCCCGTTCCCGTGGGAATACCGGGATAAAATATAGCCTAGTTTACGCCCTGATATTATAGCTTTCCATTGGTGAAAGAATTTTTGAAATCGGTCCAGCCGTTTTGAAGATTACCCGGAACAAACAGACAGACAGACAAAAATTTTTTAATTGCTATATTAGGCATAGGTGTCGTGCAAATAACCGTGTGAGCATGAAAAAAGCCTATTATTTTGACATTACAAACAGACACTCCAATTTTATTTATTGTATTGGTATAAATGGGGAAGGGAGGTAATACAGTCAGTAATAGGGCCGATCCATTTCGTCACACCGGATGGAACGAAAGGCGTACGTTCAGACCATAGCGCGCCGGAAAAAAAGGGAAGGTAATGACGAAAGATAAACAATACGCGACGCATCTGAGACCATATTCGAAATTTTCAAAAATTGCTATTCCTGAACTGATAGAGACTATTTTTTTTAAATTATTGTGTTATCATCGGCCTTTGATAAGTACCCAAAAAACGTTTTGACGTACTCAAAACCAAGTTCAAAGATTGTTTTACATTCATATGTACCTATGTACAGTCATGCAGGCAATGCTAATTGAACGATACTTTGTTAAAAAAAAGAACAATACCTAGATTATACCTGTATAACAGTGTGCAAAATGAAATGGCTTCTGTTCAAAAGCTTATCATTATTTATGTGCCTCTTAACTCACGTTCGACTATAAGACCATAGCCAACTCGTTAATATGGAACAGTTATAAATCTTTATTGCCGTATAATATTAAATGCATAGCTATCACAGCTTTGATATTAATACTTTGAAATGTATTTATTATTCATATGAAGCGTACAAAATTAACTAAATTGGTTTTTGTCATAGCGATGATGGATTATTTACCATTTTCCATCATCATTTTCAGCTCATATACGTCCCACTGCTGAGCTCGAGTCTCCTCCACAATGGGAGGGAATTTCACCTACTGTACCATACCGGTCAGACATGTCGGTATAGGGTTTCATTTCGAGTGTTCCTTCTCTTGCACAGATGTTATGTGCATATTATATCCCTTAGTCGTCTTTAACGACATTCACGTGGAAGATAGGGAGTGATGAATTGTATTCTTAATCCGTCACCACACGGAAACTCTTACTTTAATTTATCCTTATTATCACACTTCAAAAAAAAAACTTGGCCAACTCTATCTGATGTCGTCTCGCCAACAATTACATTCTCAAGAAGGTTTGACATCAGCCAGTTATGAAACGCTTAGCCAAATATTTTCCAGTGTGTACTGATTAGAAGAGTTGCCATAGGGTTCTAACTCGAGTTTTTCTTCTCTTGCATTGTTATCTGTATAGTTAATCATTGTTTAAGAAACCCACGTGCAAGAAGAGAGGGAGGAGAGGTGCTGAATGCTACTACTTTGATACCATACGGAAAGAATTAATTAAAAATAAACTGATATAATTGTCGACGTGACTGTTTTTTTATGGTACCGGATAGCGCCATTTTAGTGTTTATAGTGCTAACTGGCGCTTGAAGTGCCCGCCGGACGTGTTTGGATTTATAATTTTTTAATCAATATGAACGGTATGCTTTACATTTACCTGGACAAACTTCATCTGATACCGTCTGCTTAGAAATTGCAATCCCTACGAGAGTTGAGATCAAGCAGGTGACCACTCATAATATTACTGCCAATAACTTTTGCAATATCTTTATCTTCACTACGTACGTACGTTTTATACTATATAAAACAAAGTCGCTGTCGCTGTCTATCCGTCCTTATGTATTCGCCGAAGACGGCTGCGGTGGTAATCACCGTACTGCCTGAGGCGGCTGAGAGGGCCTAAACTATGAGGCCGTCCTAAGACGCGCCCGGCGGGAGCTGGACGTCTCCGACATCGGGGGCGTCGAGGCGAGGACCCGCAAGGCCCGGACAGGCGCTCGAATAGTCGAGTTCCCTAGGGCCGAGGGCGCGAAGACGGCCGATAGTTTGGCCACGATGCTGAGGGGGCTGTTAGGACCGGAGGATGGAGTCCGAATCGCCAGGCCCGTCAAGTGCGCAGATATGCGCCTCACGGGTCTGGACGACTCCGTGGCGGTGGAGGACATCCGGGAGGCCATTATGGCGCGTACCGGGTGTGCCTCGGACACCGTCCGGATTGGCACCATCCGCCCTGGTCCGGGCGACGTCGGTGCTGTCTGGGTGCAGTGCCCAGTGGAGTCGGTCAAGCAATTGGCCGACTCAGGCAGGCTCCTCGTGGGCTGGAGTTCGGCGCGGGTAAACGTGCTGGAGCCCCGGCCCGCGAGGTGTTATAAGTGCATGGCGGTCGGGCATACCCGACCGACGTGTCGCAACTGCTTTGACTGCAGCGGGCTATGTTTCCGTTGCGGTCAAGCTGGACACCAGGCGGCATCGTGCTCTGCGGTGCCCCACTGCCCCGCGTGTGCGGCGGGCAATAGGCCTGCCAAGCACCGCATGGGCTCTGGGGACTGCAGACCCCCGGCATCGGCCCCAAAGGGGCGGGGCGGCCCATCGACCGGGCCAGTCCCCGCTCCGAGCGCGGCCCGATCGCCCGTTAGCGCGGAGGAGGTGACGATGGATACGGACCGTTAATGGACCCCGTATCCATTCGTCTCCTCCAGGCCAATCTCAACCACTCCGCCGGTGCGCAGGACGTGTTCCTGCAAGCCATGGCGGAGTGGTTGATAGGAGTAGCCGTAGCCGCGGAGCCATACGTGGTGCCCGACCGGACTAACTGGTTGGGTAGCACCGATGGCACCGTGGCAATCGTCGCCTCCACGTCGTGGCCTTCGTCGTCTCTGACCCTTAGGGACAGGGGCGTCGGATACGTCGCGGCGGACTGGGGGGAGATTACGCTCTTCGGAGTTTATCTCTCCCCTAACTGGAATGTGACCGATTTCGAGGCCTCCCTCACCATCATGGAAGCCTCGTTACGGCGACTGGCATCGCGCCAGGTCTTCGTCCTGGGGGACTTTAACGCCAAGTCCGTGGCGTGGGGGTCCCCTAGGACGGATGACCGAGGACGGGCGATCGAGGAGTGGGCGGCAGCACTGGGCCTCTGTTTGTTGAACAGGGGCTCGGTGCATACGTGCGTGCGACAACGGGGCGGGTCGATAGTGGACCTTTCGTTCGCTAGCCCCGGAGTCAGCGCTCACTCATTGTCCGAGTTAAGTTGACAAAGCCATCTGCGGCTAACAGTTACAGACACACAAAAAATGCGCGCTGCTGCCAGGTAGCCGTGTATATAAGGAGTAACTTAGGCTATATTTTATCCCGGTAGACCCACGGGAACGGGAACTATGCGGGTAAAGCGACTGAAATCGAAGCGAAGTGAGGGTGGGTTGCTAGTTATATAGTTTCTGACTTTTTATTATACCTATTGTTATTTTATTTTATACTAGCAACTCGCTCTCGCTTCGCTTCGGTTTTAGTCGTTTTACCCGCGTAGTGCCCGTTCCTGTAGGAATACCAGGATAAAATATAGCCTAGTTTACGCCCTGATATTATAGCTTTCCATTGGTGAAAGAATTTTTGAAATCGGTCCAGCCGTTTTGAAGATTATCCGGAACAAACAGACAGACAGACAAATTTTTTTAATCTGTATTTTATTCATAGGTGTCGTACAAATAACCGTGTGAGCATGAAAAATGCCTATTATTTTGACATTACAAACAGACACTCCAATTTTATTTATTGGTATAGATAATACGAGCACGCTGTCCCAGAAAATGGACTTCTGAGTAGTAGCAATTAATTACTGCACTTTGTTTGGTAAGCGAGAGAGCCGGAAGCCCTTTCTGAGGGTATATTTGTGTAGTAGGTTTTGATTATACCTTTAGTATCACTGAACTTCATTGCGCGCATTCACACTTCTTTCACTCTTTTCACGAGTGGCAGACTGGCAGTATCACTTACCATCGTTTATGCTCTCTGCCCGTTTGCCATCTATAGCAGTATAATAAATTCCAACTAATTAAAAACATCATGAAATAATTGTCAGAATCGCAAGTGAGGTTTAATGGTATTCGTGCGTACAAAATGCATTGACATCTATATGCACGTGTGACCAATGAGCAAAAGTTTTGATACACTTTTGCATCTTCTCACATCAATAATTTGTATTTTTATATCTGAAAATTGACGATAAAAGTATAGTACTTTACATTTATATCAAATTGAAGAACGAATATTCATTTTCAGATTTATGTAAAATATTCCCGTGTGATGACGGAGTAAGAATACAATTCACCAACTACTTTCTTAGCCGTGGGTGTCGTAAAAGACGACTAAGCGATATAATTTTAATATATATAAATTACGTGTCACGTTGTTTGTCCGCGATGGACTCCTAAATTACTTAACCGATTTTAATCAATTTTGCACACCGTGTGCAGTTTGATCCAACTTGAAAGGTAAGATAGCTTACATCTTAATTTATAGTCGCAATATTATTTTATTGCAAATTATTTGTCAAATAATCATATTTGACATTCACAATTATCTCTTAACTCCAAACGATTTTAACAGATGACGATATCTGTTGACTGGATTGAGTAAGTAATTTGTGTGTGCTCAAGGGGATTCGAGAATGGTTTAGATTCACAATTGGACCCGGTAGGTGGCGCTTTATTTGAACAGAACAACGTCTGTTGGGTCAACTAGTATGTTTATATAATATGCGAAATGAAAAATAGTCGCAATAAACCTTATACCAACATGTCTGACCGTTTCTTTCAAAGAAAATGCAAATAGTACACATTTTTTTATTTATTCTAATTTTTTTAAGGCACTGGTTAAAATAGATTAATATAATCCATCAATTAATCAATATAATCCACAAATTGTTGTTCTGAGTCTGGATGTAATTTGTGTCTGTTAATTGTATGTTTGTAAAGTCCCCCGCAATACAAGGATTATTTCCTTAGTGCAGGGTGTTGTCTTAAAAAATAAAAAAAAAATAAAAATAATTCTAAAGTTGCTATGTGTAATTAAAATAACGCACCGGTGGACGTCAATAAACCTACATAGGCTTCACTTGCGATTAAGTGACTCCAAATAGCCATACAATTGTAGCACAAGCATCTTACTTAATACGTGCAAACAGTTTGAACAAGTATTTCTAAAGTCGCCCTACTTGCCGAGATGAACTTTTCACCCCTCGTCTTGCAACTGCCACGTAAACATGAGAAATGGAATTTTATAATGAGTTTCCTTTTACGCAAGAAAATGACGTAGCTTACAGAAAAAAATCTTAATTTTTTAATGAAAATTTTTTTTAATTGAACGTGTTATAAAGTTTATGAACGTGATTTTATTACATTTGTAGGTAATCATGATTATCATCATCATCACAGCTTATTTACGTCCCACTACTGGGCTCGAACCTCCTCCACAATAGTAAGGAAATTGACTATACTGTACCACGCTGGTCAGACAACTTGGTATATGGTTTTATTTCGAGTTTTCCGTTTCATGCACAAGTGTTATATGCATATTTAGGTTAGGTTAGGTTAGGTTAGGTTAGGCACAAGTGTTATATGCATATTATATCCCTTAGTCGTCTTTTAAAACATCCACGGGCAAGAAATGGAGTGGTGAATTGTATTCTTACTCCGTCACCACACGGAAACCATTGTTTAAAACACCCATCTTTTAAAAAACTTTCATTCACATTTCAATAGTAGTCTAAATCTGTATTATATTTTATTATATGGTTTGTTTTTAGGATGGCACCACCCCCCTCATCCTGTCAGCTGCCATGGGGCACACAGAGTGTGTCCGAGAGCTTCTGGCACAGGGAGCAGATCCCGCCTGCTGCAGGACGGTAAGTTCATTATACATCCCGAATTATTTAACTTCGTCTTCAATCTCAGTTAGTTCCTCCCAAAATGGGAGAAAAATATCTATGTTCTGGCCATACCACCTCCATTATCGTGCCGTAGTAATCTTGTCTGCCAACAAGCGGATCTCAAAGGAGCAGACGATTCGATGATCCGCCTGGAGGGATCTAATGTATTTTTAAAAATTGTTATCCATTTAGTTTGTGAAGATTAAATGGTAGTCACTCGGTTGCAAAATCATATTTTGGTGAACACGATTACCGAGCAACAAATTTGACTTTTAAAATCGTTATATTTTATCAACACAGCTGTAGTTAAATTCCCAAATCATTCTTGTTGATGACGTAACCTTGTAAATTTTATTATGTAATACCACAGACATAAAGAAGTTTCTGCTTGAAAATAAAAATATATTTAGTTTCACATCATGGTGTGGTGAGCATAAAGGAGACGATGTGTGACTTCTTACTGACTTAGAAAACTGTAGCTTTAAAAATTGGTCGAGTGGTCACCAGGCGCACTCTTCTGGCAAAATTATAACAAATTATGCTAGGCAATCCTTCTGCCAATTATATTTTCTTGATCAATGTCCAATAGTGCTCGTCGATAGGATGATGGATATATGGTATATTTCATTATTAAACCCAAGATTTTAACAAACATGTACGATGTAATCCTCAGACGGGCACCAGTGCGTTATTCTTCGCGGCGCAAGGCGGATTCCTGGACATCGCTAGACTATTGCTCGATTCAGGGGCCGCCATCGACGCACCGAGCATGGTAAATTTAATTATTCTTATACTAAAGTAGACTACTAGGGTAGCCAACAATACATATATTACTTCTCCGCGTGAAGGAAAACAACTTATAAGAAACCCGGATATATAAATATGACACCTTCATATCTAAGAGTCCAAAAATATGTTGAAATTATGTCTTGAGAACACGTTACTCCAGTAAACAGGCTAATGGAACACCAAGGGAAAGACCAGCAGCACTCTTTAGAAAACTCAACACAGACTTCGAAAAAGTCCGATTATACACTACCTGCATACGGCCGATCATGACGTATGCCAGTGTAGTGTTCGCGCACGTTAGGCCAAACAGGATCCACAGGTTACAAACACTACAAAATAGATTCATGCGACGGGCAACGGGAGCACCGTGGTTCGTTCGTAATGTCGATTTACACATCGACCTCGAATTGCCGACCATCAGGCAGTATATGAAGCGTTGCTCCCAGCGCTATTTTGACTCTGCCACGACTCACCCCAATCCACTAGTGGTTGGGGCGGTAAACTACGTCCCATCAAAAATATCCGCGGTCCGACGACCCCGTCATCTCCTTGAAGAAGGGGATGATGCCATCACGATCGCCCAAGAAAGGGCCTACACAGCTCGCGCAGCGATAACACATAAAACTGCGCGGTATCGGCCTCGCCGACGAGGTCGAAAACCGCGCCGCGTAAAAATCATTAATCTAAACGTGGCCACGCCCACTTTGCTTTCAGCGACGCCCCGAGCCGAGGTCCGTTCCCCACAGGGGGAGCCCTCGGGCGATGTTCGCTTAACTTACTTACCGGGTTGAGAGCCTTCCGCTCGCCCATTGCCCGCGTTAAGCTGTCAAGGTCATCTGCGACCAACAGCTAAATACACACAAAAAAAAAAAAAAACAGACTTCGAACCAAACGTTTGTAAGTTTATGTCATACAGCGAACGTCAATAGCCTAATCGATGCAACTGTTTTAAAAGCCTGTTAATAACTTAAAGAGGGCCAAATTATTCGATTACCTCGTTATTATGAGAAAGATGGTGCAACAAAAGCTTTATGCCGACAAATGACGTATCTACAATGCATCTTGGTTTTTGATACAAATTATAGATACGAAATAGTTAACTCTAAAATCTGTTATTAAACTCTTTGTAAGCAATATCCATTTTTGGGCAGTCTTTGTTCTGGACGCTCATCGTCCGTGCAGTATTCCCTCTCCTTCATCATTGATTCTATCATTAGCAATGAGCTCTAGGCTCCATTCAAAAATAACATACATCACGCCTTCATCACTAGATGTCGCTATTATATATAATTTTATTAATATTAATACCACGCTAGTCAGACGTACGGTGTAGGCTATTATTTCGAATTTTTCTTCTTGCATAGATGTTATATGCAAATTTTATCCCGTAGTTGCCTTTTATGACAGAAAAAGGGTGTTGAATTGTAATCTTTCTCTTAATATTTTGTTATCAGCCAGTTACTACGTGGTTCTGTTTTAAATTGAGTATTATACCTGAATAATACAAATGGTTTTTGTTCGGTTTCAGGACGGCGGCACACCGTTATTTGTGGCGTGCCAGTGCGGACACTTGCCGGTTGTCGAGGAGCTGATGCGCCGGGGAGCTGATGTTAACTCTTGTATGAAGGTAACACCACGATATAACAATTTTAGTGTCATTCGTCATCGATCGGTCGTGCTTCCTCCACAATAGCATGGATATTGACCTATACCATGCTAGTCAAAGGGGTTGGTAAAGGTTTTTTTTCAAGTTCTCATTGTTTTCCACACACGTTATCATCCTGATCTCAGTCCATATACGTCCTACTGTTGGCCTCAGGCCTCTTCCATTGTAGGAGCGTATTTGACTTTCTAGACCACCTTGGTCAGACGTGTTGGCATAGGTTTCATTTCGAATTTGCACTGCAATGCAAGAGCATTGAGGTCATCTGCATATTATATCCCTTAGTCAAGACAAGATTGGAGTTGGCGAATCGTATTTTTACTCCATTACCACACGGAAAATACGCACTAGTATTTTTAGAAATTAACCTACTTATGGTTTATCCACTGGGACTCGAAATAACTGAGAACTTTAAGACACATCTGAACAACTATCACTAATGATCTCTTATATAGGTCAATGTATTCTGCCACATTAAGTAGACAAATATACGCTCCAGAGATGATCAAACAAGGTCACAAAACAAAATTTTCCCATATTCCCAGGACAAGGCGACCCCACTGTTCATAGCTGCACAGAATGGTCACGAGGAGGTATGCGCGGCGCTGGTGTCCGGCGGTGCGCGTGTGGAGGCAGCTCGCGCTGACCGAGCCACACCGCTATGGATAGCAGCTCAGTGCGGACATGAACACGTCGCCAGGCTACTGCTAGCAGCCGGAGCTAACGTCGATCACGTACGACAGGTCAGTATATAGCTTGAAAACTTTTAGAACATATTACAACAGCGCCATCTACTGAGTCAAACTAAACTTTTCTCGAATCTACATAAAAGAAAATTTTATAAAAATTTGTATACACTTTTAAAAGATTCATATTCATTCTATATAAACAAACAGTTATGTATAATCTCGTTTTTTTTTTTCATGTAAAACATACATAAATAGTTTTGTAAAGTCTCATTCTTCCTAATTAAAGAGAAACACTTTTGTAGAGGTGTTATGATTCACAGGTATGTAGTACATCCCATCCCTTTTGGGATCCCTCCCTGGGACCTACGGGGGCTAAGAAGAAAGATGCTTTAACCATCGCAAAATATTTTATACCAATGCATTATATTTCAGGACGGCGCGACACCACTGTTCAAGGCGGCTCACAAGGGTCACGCTGCCGTCGTCGTAGAATTGCTCAAATATAAACCTAACTTAGGGTTACTGCCCGTAAGTACGATCCACATAGAGTAAATTTGAATACATATCTGTTTGAATTTTATGGCAATGCCATCTATTGGCTATATTTTTCCTTAGTTACATATCGCCATTGTGATATCAAGTTATAATTATTGCTGTAACAGATGGCGCTGTCTTCAACGTTGATATAGTTTTCCCCATAATGTGAAGTTCTCAGGAGAGAGATGGTGCTTCCCTTAGTTTTTGCGCATGCCATGGGCAAGTAAGGCATTGTTATAACTCTTCCTCGTAAACAGTGAAATTTAATGTCCTCTTTTATAAAGTAGGACATTAAATTTTACGAACTGTATACCCTTACGAAGGATATATTCCCTTCATCCATCCATACATCCATCAGCCCATAGACGTCCAATGTTGGACATACCATCCTCATAAGAATGCAACTTGGAAGGGTGCTGTGCCCCTTCCATCCAACGGTTCCCCGTGACTTTCAAGATGTCGTCATTTATACCTTTACAGAATGGAAATTGTCAAATCCTTAAAAACTTGTTTATTTAGCTTTGCTTAAACCTATTTACTTAATTAGAAAGCTGGATTTTTTCTTCGAACAAACTTTGTTTTTCACATATTCAATTGAATTTCATAAGATCCTTTCACTGAAAGAAACAACTATCAAAATTTCATGCTTTAGTTCAGTAGTTTCAGCTCGGTGTTAATGAGTCAGTTAACAAACCTCTATATATGTTTGCAGAACGGTCAGTCGGCACTGCACGGTGCCGCCATGTTTGGTCAGCTCGCTTGCGTACGTCTGCTGGCGCGGCGCAGCTCGCTGACTCTACGCAACAGTGCCGGCCTGACACCGTTGGGGGCCGCCACTGCCGCACGCAAGCACGACGTAATCAACTACTTGCGAAGGCTTGAACACGAACTGCACTCGTGATAGGGCACACACCTTACTACCATCAGCTGCCTGACAAATTCCCATCCATTCGCTAATATATGTACCAGTGCTCCACAAAAACGTCATAATCGCCACGAATGTCAGGCGGGTTGACGATCGCTATTAGTATTTCAAATATCCCATTCCCCGGTGATCACTTAGGCGATATTTACTACTCCCATGGGAAAACTCATATTTTCCCATGGGACGTGACTAAGTAAGCATACGTCACCGTGGTGACGTCACAATATCATTTTAACCCTTTCCTACGTGTCGTTACAATAAAATTAAATATTTTGTGAAATATATTTCTGTAATTACTGATTATGGTAGTTGAATAAAATCTGAACGTTCGTTGTTAGTCCCACTGTTAATGAACAATGTAAATGGCCGTCATTATGATATATCACGAATTTACTTAGAACGATAGGAAACATCAGTGTAAGTATATTACAATATAATTATTCTATATTACAGTATAATTATGGTTCATTACAATTATTTGCACTGTAATGTTTAATAGAACGTTCATACAAATTTCCTAATAATTACATGTTATTCCATTGATCTGATATTTAATTGGTTTTAAGTTTATTTTTTTTTTGGAATTTTATTAAAGAGTTATTTATTATATTAAATTTTAAAATGCGTTTAACATATGTATATTACAGTATAATTATTGTAAATTACAATTAATTGTACTGTAATTTAATTATAATGGAACTAAGTTTTATAAAAAAAAAATCCACCAGTATTTGGATGAAAGTAAAAGCTTTGATTTTTATGATTTTTAAAATATCCGTTTTTTTTTATTGTGCTTTTAAAGTGTTATTTATTCTATTAAAATTTTAAAATCAATTCAACATGGGACTTAACAACCGATTGAAATGGAATCAACTTAGTTAATATTAGTTTTAAATACATAAATTCAATAATGAATATTGTTTTCATAACCGTGCGATTTTATTTATAAAATGCGCTTCTACCAGAGAAGTTTCTGTATTTTAGTTGATTTTACTTCAACACTAGAGGGTGAATCTGTTATGTATTTGACTTTGATATAATGTATGTAGATACAAATCTCGTATTCCTATATATTTAATAATCTTGTATAGTTACTAACGAAATATTTTGTATCATGTACTCGCCATACTTAGCTTTATCCACACGCCTTTCACAATACCTCAAGTTTATACAAATGTATTTTGCGTTTAGTTTAAGGCAACTACAATATACGATCCATATTTTTTTATAACAAAAAATACAATTACATAGTTTCTATTTATTTATTTCAAACGGTTTTATAATAGCACTAGCTAATTCTACGGCTCAACCCGAGTAATATTGATTTTGGCAATCAATTTTGTACCCCCTTTCCTTTTCGTTTTTTTTTGGGTGGGCTATAGTCAGCCCGGCTCCGTACGGGGCGACAGAGGGGCGGCTTGCGGCCTCACAACCCACCCATAGCACATCGCCTTCGTCGTTGCCGGCTTCGACGGATTACCCAGAGGGGGGTACCCTCTCCTCTCGAAGTCCTCTGCCCGGGACATTGGCAAATTGTACCCTTTGAGGAAATTTTAAGTTTATCACTGTATATATAGTTGCCTTTAACTAAATTGCTTTCAATAAATATTGATTGTATTTTCGGTGCTATAGTCACTAACCCTACATACATACATACATTTATATTATTATCCTACACTAGTCAATATTATCGCCATTGTGATAATCTTCGGTTCTGTAAGTAGTCGTCAATATATACATTTTCTTTGGGTCGGTTACCTTCGCCTATTGAACGGGCCACAGTCATCGGTTTCTTAATTTTGATGGAAGTATCAGCCTTACATTGGCTAATTTTACTGGGCTACTTGAATATTCGCTATTATTCCGTGTAGCGACGAAGTAAGCACACAATTCGCCACCCACTGTCTAGTCCGTGGGTGTTATAAACGACATCTGTTGAATTATAATATGTATACATCTATACAAGAGAAAAAGAAGTAGAAGACAGAAATCTCCTAATAGTACTCTGTACCAACCTGTTAACTACTTACTAGGTTAATCAAGACTGCGGGTATTAAAGTGTGGTATTAAAGGGTATTAAAGACAGAAATTAAATAAAAATCAGAACTAGAAGATTATACACAACTGCGATTCATTTTAATCACTGTGACGTAGATGAAAATTAACATGTATTTTTCATACATTCACATACAGAATATAGTTCATAGGATAGTGTTGTTATTGTAGCTAATAAGTGTATTTATTTGTATAGTATTGTATTTATTGTGTAACTTGTTCTGTCTTAAGAGGTCTACTCATACTTTAATGAATTTAAATCGGACTTAACAGTTCTTTTGAGAATGTGATTTATGGTCATCCTATCCAAACCTCACTAGCTGTACTGTTCAAATTAAAAAATAAATCCATTGAATTTGGTATCAGCGCCATCTACCGGGTCTGAATGTCTAGTAGACTAAAACCTACTTTGCCTTGGTCATTACTAGGGACACGATATCGAACATAAAGTATCGATACTGTACTCATGAGTAGTATCGAAGAAAAAGTATCGTACTCAATAAAGTATCGACACTTTTCGTGTCCCTGGTCATTACCAAGGTAAAGTTGGTTTGAGATACATCCATTGAAATCACCGGAGCGGCAGAGAATTTGGGTCACTCTGCTTTCATGCTGAGTGCTTTGAGGAACTGTTTGACTTGGTCATCGTTCAGCAGGGTTCAACCATTTCAACCTGGAAATGTTATAGTCGTCAACTATACGTTTTCAGCGATCATTTCTGCCATATACGTACAGGATCTGTAATGAAGTACCTGCTACTGTTTCCAGAGTGCTATGACATATCCCACTGTACTGTGTCCCTGGTATTGCAAAGGTCCATGCGCGGCAGTATCATTTACCATCAGGTTGCTGACTCGTTTGCCATCAGCAATGAAAAAAAACCCAATCATGAAATTCAAAATCTACAACCAAAAAGATTTTTGTGTTTTATATATTTATACATTAATTACGTTTTATTGAAGTATGAGTAGGCATTTTTTTTTTTCATATTAAGATATAGATTTATAAACAACGATTCTTATGTATTTATAGCAATTAAACGCTCAATTGTAACATACATTATTTGAAAAAAAAAAACTATTTCTCAGTTAGGAATCTCATATACATTTTTTACCTTATTTATTGTTCATTGAGATTTTGATATTATTTTATTAAACATAAAGCAGTCATGAGGATTGCCGACAGAAGTGAAAACTTAAAACTATGAACAAACAGTTGTTGTTTGGATATTCAAATTATTTTAACTTCTATCAGTGCAGATATAGTGACATTAACATAGCTATGATATAGTTTTAGCTTTAACATGTTACGTGACCATGTTGAGGTCGACTTATATGAATTTTACTCGTCATCTAACCCTGTCCATAGAAGTTTTAACTTCAATAATATAGTTTATTTAATGATAAAACGTCAATTGAAATGGTTTAGGAAAAATCTCATCATGATTTTAAGTATACTATTATAATTCAAATAAGAATAGATTTAAGTCAATGACTGTTAAATAACTATGTTGATATTACTATTTGTAAGTCTGATTAGGAAAATCTCTAAATGCGTTGGGGCAATTTTGGCTAGTATGAAACATAAAAAATGCCTCTGAATGTGGAAAAATAATTGCGTGGCTTTACATATGACGAAATAATCTAAGCACCGACCTCTCGTGTCAAATGTCTTGGTTTCAATCCCCACGCAGATGTTGTATGTTCGATAAACAGTTTTCGGAGTTTGTGTCGTATTTTGTTAAATTATCATACGCCCAAAGAAAATGGCTATTTATTATTTAACTCTCGAGACAGATTTTCAATTAGCGGTATTTGATGTAACTTTTGCTAATTCTAGTTATATGAACCCAAAATTTAAACTCAATAACACAAACGACAAATTTTAAAATCATTTATTACCAGCTTTTTTTCAGGCGCTATACGTCCTCCTATTGGAGACGGAGCTTATATCTGATATAAAATCAACTTAATCTTATTAATTCATACTTTACTAACTTGAATTTACATTTAAACTATAGTCATTGACTTTCCTATTCTTATTTGAATATTATAATAAAATTAGTTAACATGTGCGTTAATTTAGTTCATAATTATGTTGTGTTACAATAATATTGTTTACAATAAAGGTAAAGGTAATTTACAGATCAGTATGTGTTATCAGTGATGACTTACGGCACGGAAACGTGGTAGGCCTCGTAACTAAAGTCGCTCAGCGTGCTATGGAGCGGGCTATGCTCGGGATTTCTCTGCGAGATAGAATCCAAAATACGGAAATCCGTAAAAGTACGGGTGTAACCGACATAGCACGCTGAAGTGGCAATAGGCAGGCCACATCGCTCGACGAACCGGCACCCGCTGGAGAAGAAAGGTTCTCGAGTGACAACCACATATTGGACGACGCAGTGTAAGACTCAACCTCTAGGTGGACCGACGACCTGGTGAAAGTTGCTGGGCGATGTTGGATGCAAGCGACACGGGACAGCTTTCTGTAGCGTAACATGACGGAGGCCTACGTCCAGCAGTGGACGGCGATAGGCTGAAATGAATGATGAAACTTACAGATAGCACAGCTCACTAGTTCTCTTTGCACAGACTTGGCTTGACAGGCTAGTGCATGTTTAACCTTTTTTGTGGGATGGGCTATGGTCAACGCACATGCTCTGACGAAGGGGCGGCGCGCGGCCCCATAACCCACC
The DNA here is from genome assembly GCA_032191425.1 of Lymantria dispar. Classification (NCBI taxonomy): domain Eukaryota; kingdom Metazoa; phylum Arthropoda; class Insecta; order Lepidoptera; family Erebidae; genus Lymantria; species Lymantria dispar. The sequence continues at coordinate 1,619,550 of CM063444.1, read as the reverse complement.
GTATCTCCTCTCCTTCGACGCTGGAGCGACCACCGGTGCCGCTGCCGAATTCCTTGTCCTCCGTGGCCGGCCCGAGCGCATGTTTACCCAGCACATTAGTCTTATAATAATTGTATAGAGCAAGAGTTGAATCTTTCTAATATTACACATTGGTATCAGAATTAATACTGAGGTAAAAAATAATTTCTGATATACATATAAATACGAAGGTTGTAAATATTAAATAAAAGCATTTTATATGGATCATGTTTTATTGTAATTCAGATGTGAATCCTTTCACATCGTCGTAATAAAATCTATTTATTTTATAATCTTTTATATAAGAACTAAAAAGAAATTAATTAGGACAATATGTTTTAGGCACTGCAATAATTAAGCCACATAGTAATCAATTTCTCTTTCACTTCTCATCTTAACAATATCTATCAGATATATTTACAAATGTTTCCCATCAAATAAACAGCTACACTTATATTAAACTTACTGACCAAACAGTAGAGTATTCTATTTTCAGTTCACAATTAAGTTTCATAGGTGCTTGATAATTGAAAAATAATTTATGTATGTACTGCATTGCTAAGTAGACATTGCTGTAACATATCTTCTGCTGCAATAGCTAGGTGGTTGGCGGATGGTCTCATTGCAGACATGGTCTCTGTACAACAGTAAAATAATGCCAGGGGATGCATGTACAGCTTCTCACAAATATTTGCTGGAATTGGTGGTCGAGTACCTGAAATGATGAAATATAAATAAATATATGTCTTCTCAGCCCCTACAGGTACCATAGTTAGGACCTAGCCACTTTTACAATGAGAGTGATTCACCTGGTAAACCACCCTGGACTTGAAATAAGATTTTATCTCCAGTTTTCTTTCTTTTGTAGTTCTATTAACTGCATATCAGATCCATTTCGCGCCCTTTATGGCACCCGCAGGCAAGAAAACTGATCATTTATATTTTAACTCCATCACCACATGGAAAGTATTCAACAAATTGAATGTTGAGGGGATCAAAATCCATACTAATATTATAAATGCGAAAGTAAGGATGTTTGTTTGTTTGTAACGCTTTCACGCTTAAACCACTGAACCGATTTCAAAAATTCTTTCACCAATGAAAAGCTATAATATCAGGGAGTAACATAGGCTATATTTTATCCCGGTATTCCCACAGGAACGAGAACTACGCCGCGGGTAAAGCGACTGAAACCGAAGCGAGAGCGGGTTGCTAGTACTATATAAATGTCGCCCAATATGTCCCGCCCATGGCGTTCAACAGACTAACACATTGACGGACAGTACAGTCTGTGGGTATCATATAACCAAAATTAATACAACGGTACATCCGTTTACGACAGTACCTCCAAGTTTCAACTCACATAAAATCGGTATGTCTCAAGATGTACCATTTTCGAGACATTTTATGGAATAGCATGTTGTACTGTCACCAAAGATTTAATTTAGACTTTTTACTGTCACTACAAAATGTTCAAAAAATTATCTCAACACACATTCACATTTTGATGACCCCTTTTCACACACTATGCCCATAGACATTGTATTTCAATACAAACTGCAGTACTGCGCCCCTGAGACGCGCCAACAATGTATGAAAAAAATACTGTCACAACACCCACGACCTGTGAGAGGGTACTGTCCATCAACATATTAAATAAGTTACAGATAATACAAAAAAATATCACTCACCATATCTAGAATTGTAATAGTCTTCTATACTGGAGTCCATATCATCAAGGCTCTGTGCACTTTCATCCATTTCACTCTCATCATCCACCTGTGTGTGTGGTGGCATCAGTGACATCATCTCCCACAGTGTGAGGCCAAGAGGCCACACGTCAGTCTTGTTAGAGATCTCACCACCATGGATAACTTCTGGGGCACTCCATGCTTCTGTACCTGCAGTGTATTAAACAGATTTTAAATATAGGAATTGCAGTAATGGTGTAGTGGTCTTTTTAGCTGCCTCTAATGTAGTCTTAGATTGGATTTTCACCATTAATTACTTGATTTTTGTTATGTTTAATGTTGGGGAATTGAATCCAACTTATGTATGTATGTTGGAAATTTAAGACTCAGTAATGTTTGTTCCAATTGTAATTAAGGAAAACTTGTAAATTTTTAGTAGCAATTTGTTTAGAGATGTATACGGTTTGTTTATTTACCCACAATAGGGTATCTCTTCTACAGTATAAGTGACTGTCCTAAATGGGGATAAAACCAGAAAAAAACAGATTACAAGATTTACACTAATACAAGAGGAACTGAGAATTGATTATTTTATGTCATTTGTAAACAAAATTGATTGAAAATATATTGAAAATTATTTATTACCAAAATAAACAGCTTTGCCAGACTTCTGTTGATCAAACACACCATTTTCATCAAGAGGTAATGTTACACCAAAATCACACAGCTTGCAGATAACAAAATCCCCATTAACTAATATGTTGTATGACTTCATATCTCCATGGAGAATCTGCATTTTGGTGTGCAAGTAATCCAGTGCACTGCCAATATCTACAGCTACCTGAAACAAGACACGGAACATTAGTTTGTACAAGCATATAATTTTATACAGACCAGTCAATAATATGACTCCTTTAAGTCAGTTCAATGTGGTCGCTCTGTGTAAGTTTACATTTTTTTTTGAATAGTCAGTGATTAATCATTGATATAGTCAATAATCATGTCAATTTATTAATATATACAGAAACCTTGGCATCTAAGAATAAAATCACACTTCATCGTTTCTCGCCACTCACAAACTCTTAGATGTATCTCATCAGCTTAATGTGATGGTTTAGTCCATAAAAACCATTATAAAATGAAAGATAGCTTTTTTTGGAGGCAACAATAGAATTAGAAAATAAATTAGTCAAATAAAATCACAAATATTGCTCCAGAGAAATTTTTTTTTAGAGTTTAATCAGTTCGTCAACTCGGCTAGTATACCTCCTACTGCCGAGGAGAACTTCACACACAGTGGGAGAGAAATTGACCTACAATACCACATTGATCAGGTAGATTTGGGGAGTTCCTTCTCTTGAATAACATCTATGTCTTACATAATGATTTCTGATGTTTACGCGAGTATTATACATTTTAAATAAAACTACTTTTAAATAAATACATTTTAAATAAAAAATTCAATTCACTATGGAACTGGAGTCAAATAACTCTTTAGCCTTCTTAGACATTTTGGTTATACGTAACCCTAATAACACCTTGAGTCATACAGTGTATCGTAAGGCAACACATACAGACAGATACTTGAACGGTGATTCTCATCATCCCCCTTCACAGTTAGCTACCGTGTGTAAATCTTTGTTGCAGAGAGCACGAGGAATCTGTGACGATGAACACCTGGCTGGGGAGCTGCAGCATGTCAAGCAGGTGCTATGTGCAAACAAGCTGCCAGTTCCTCGCCCCCGTCGCAGAGACCGAGTGAAACCGCCCACAGTTGAGCGCCTTCCTGCAATACTACCTTATGTCAAAGGAGTCACTGACAAGATTGGCTACATCCTGAAACGTTCTTCCATTAAAACTTATTTTAAACCACTGAAGAGGATTAGCCAATTCTTACCACCTGTCAAGTGCCAGATCCCTTTACAAGATGCAGGAGTATATAAACTTGACTGTGACTGTGGTCTCTCTTACATTGGACAAACAAAGAGATCCATAAGAACTCGGATCAAAGAACACATAGCCGATGTGAAGCACCGCCGGGACACTAGGTCTGCAGTCTGTGAACATAGTCAGGACCGCGCCCACCATAACATCAGGTTTGATAAACCACAAATCCTCGCAAAAGAACACCGATACCTGCCTAGAATGGTACGCGAGGCTATTGAGATTAAAAAACACAAAAATTTCAATAGAGAGGATGGCTGGGTGTTACCATCACATCACCAGCTGGGATCCTGTTATAAACATTATTAAAAAGAAATCCAAAAAGACCACCAAAAGACTGCAAGACACCGTGAGCTCATATTATATAGATTTGACCCACAATAATAATAACTAAAGATAATTTTATAAATTAAAACCTTTTAGTAACAAAGTAAGAGCCGCCTTCAAAATTAACTTTAATTTAGCATCATGTTACCTGAGTTTTCTTGCCGGATCTTTCTCAGTGTAACCGTGTTCCGATCCGGTGGTAGTATACTAGATTATTAGTTAGTTTTTAAATATAATTACTATTAATTTTAATGTTTAATTATTACTAACCATAAACAATATAATTTTTTCATATAGAATCATTTTCTTCTTACACTGGCAATAAATTTTGTATCAAAATGTGGGTCAATACTTAATAACTAATTTTCTGTATCGGGTAGATAATTATAAATTTTCTGCAGTAACGATGACTTGTTCGACGTGAGACATCTTAGTCCACCCGTGATCATGAACGCTGTAAAGTGTTCGAAACGTCGGGTAATCAAAAATCAAATACAAACGCGATAAAATCCGTAAAGTAGTTTTATTTAAAATCTATGTCTTAGTCGTCTTTTCGATACCTAGGGGCAGAATAGAATGTGGTGATTTATATTACTGTCTTACTCTGTCATCACAGGGATTTGAGAGTTTATATATGGATAACAATTTGTATGCAACTTACTTTTAGAATCTGTCTTGGTAGAAACACTTTACAGCCATCTTCAACCCTTTTCTCAATCATATCACCGACTGATATGTCGCATGCCTCCATGCCCAAGTACAGTATCTTATCCTTACTGAATGCCCGAAAACCAACAATGTTGGGGTGCGACATTCGTTGTAATAGGGCAGCTTCAGCTTTCAAGCGATCTGTGTACACTTTATTTGGTTTAACACGTTTATTCAACATTTTTAACGCCCATGGTGAACGAATCTGCCCCGCCCGCGGTGATCGTATAAGTTGCATCACATTCACACCTAAAACCATTACAAAAATAATCTTATAATTCATACAAAAACAAACTTTCAAATTAGCTAATGAAAACACGAAATTTACCTGTTCCATAACCAAGTCGATTTAGAAACGGCGAAGATGGTATTGTAATATTTTCATTTAAATTTAACGCTTTGTTTTTTACAGGGGTTTGGAATTCCATCGTTACAATTAAATCACACAATTCGGGAAAAACTGTTTTGACTTTGAAGCTTTTATATTCACCGTTGCATTAAATATTCGAAATTTGAACTTCTGTCACAACTTCAACAGTCTGAAATGTTGACTGACATCAACTGACATATATGATTTATCCAAAACTATGGCAACAACATAAGACCAATTAGAAAAGAGTCTCGCGGCAGTATCAACTTAGCTGCTGTCATAGGGGAAAGCATTTTGTGTGTGAAATCGTCGTCATTATCAATAGAGAAGAGAATTTACCGGTAAAATACACATTTTACTTATTTTACCAACGTGCAGTCGGTAATTTACCGGATAATTAACCAAAGTACTTTTTTTGCCTTATGGTGGGGTTGATACGTGATTGAGAATATGTATCATACAGGCTAATAAGAATTTACCTTATATACACTATAAATATTAATAAATAAAAAGTTATAAATTATAATAATAATTATAATAATTACATTTCTGCCAAAGTTCAAGACGATAAAGGTATTGAAGGCAGACGACAGTTTTTCAATCAATAGTTTTTAGTTTAGCCAGTCCATCAAACCTCCAACCCCATAAACAGTTATTAGATACCATCATCACACAATAGTTTTATACCTACCGTTGGCAGTCCACGTGTGTTATGTGCAGACGTGGAGTGTCATCGGTAGACGTCCCATCCCATTTTTACATTAAATTTCTCCAAAGGCCTCTGCGTGTTGGATCCATATCCCCATGTAAGCCTTTCAAAGGACCGGGTATCTTCCCTCGGAAGATAGCCGTGAATCGGAGATACATAATAATAATAATGTTTATTACCAATAAAGTCATTACATAAAGCTACATAATCAGAGACTCCCAAACTAGGCTACGGGGCCTGTATCTTGGGATTCAGAGCACAAGTTGATTGTGTAAGACATTTAACATTTCTCGTTTAATACATACATTTAAATATTTTAATACATACATAACATTGGAGAAGGTATTATACAGTAACATATAACTAGACATTTTAATACCAGCCAATGTGGATATTCTGACATGCAGGTAGTGAAATATATAAAAATATAAGTGCAAAGTGTGTGCGTATATGTGTGCGTGTGTTAGTGTGACAGTATGTGAGTGTGTGTGATAGTGCGCGTTCGTGTGTGCGTGTGTATGTTTGTATGTTGTGTGTGTGTCTACTGATTCGAGTGGCGTTATTGTTGTAAACAGATTTATAGGTAGGGCGATTTGTGTTTTATAAGATTTTCTGTCGCCTCGTAAGATTGGGTAAGTAGCCAGTTTTTAACCAGTTTTTTACATGCAGTTACACTACAGTTAAGGAGCGCACAGTATTTGCACACATTATTGTAGGTATTAGGGTGTAAAAATATCGAGGCTCTGCGGGCAATTGAAGAGGACCACTTTGGAGTTGGCATCCTGAATACTCGGCGTGCTGTGAGAGAGTCAAAAGCCTCGCGGTTTAAAAGTTCCTTCTATGTTTTGATCGTAGCGTTCAAAATGTATAGTTGTCGCACTCGGAGGACTTTGAATTCACTATAAACGCTATCCGTGGAGTACCTGAAGGGCCTATTCAAAATGACTTTTAAAATAGCACGTTGGGCTATCTCAATTTTTATCATTTGAGTCTTGCAGGCACTTCCCCATACCGAGATGCAATAGTGAAGGATCGACTGACAAAGTGCAAAATATATTTGTCTGATTATTTCGGGTGGCGTGCAGTCTCTGAGCTTTTTCATAAGGAATATCATTTTCCTAGCCCGTTTAGCGAGAGAAGCGATATGGTCTTTATAATTAATGTGCTCATCAATTATTACACCTAAATAGCTTAGAGAGTTTGTGCGCTCTATTCGGGTGCAATTACATTTGTTGTGATCCGTAGTTTTGACGGAGATACAGGAGTGCAGTTTCAGGTAGAAGTCGTCAATTGGGCCACCGACACCAGTCTTAGAAAAGGTCATGTATTTAGTTTTCTTGGCATTCAGTGTAAGCAAGTTCTTATCCAGCAATGAGGCAACGGTAACTAATCCTTCCTCGGCAGTGCGATGTGCCTGATCCCAGGTGTCACCGTGGAAAACTATCACAGTATCGTCAGCATAACTGATGATAACCGCGTCAACCAGAGTGCTATTTACAATGTCGTTCATGTAGATGGTGAAAAGGGGGGGGGGGGGCAAGTATACTGCCCTGTGGGACGCCATATTGGATTTCTAAGTTACTACTAGTGTAGGAGCCCACTTTCACGAACTGTTTACGCCCAATTAGATAACTCGCAAACCATTTTAGAGCCACTCCACGAATTCCCAGATTTTCCAACTTCTTAAGGAGCAGATCTACCGAGACGCTGTCATCCGGTCGATCCGGTCGATGGCCCTGTACGGCGCACCGGTGTGGGCGGGGTCCCTGACTGTCCGTCTTAGGGCCCTCCTGTGGCGACCACAGAGGGTCATGGCCATACGGGGTTACCGCACTGTGGCGACGGAGGCAGCGTGCCTCCTGGCCGGAACTCCCCCGTGGGACCTGGAGGCGGAGATGCTCGCCGACATTTATTGGCGGGTGTCGGAGACGCGCGCCCGCGGCGGCATGGTCTCCATCAAAGAGATCACCGCCTGGCGGGTCGACGCCCGCCGAGAAGTCATTGCCCGTTGGGCAGTCCGGCTGGAGAGTCCTCGGTACGGTGTCAGGACCGTCGAGGCCCTCCGGCCGGTGCTGATGGAGTGGTTGGAGTGGACGTACGGGGTGCTTTCCTTCCGACTGGTGCAGGTGCTGACGGGGCACGGTTGCAAATCAAATCAAATCAAATCATTTATTCTGCATAGGCCCCTTAAGGGCACTTACATATTGTCAAATTACACGTTTGAATACAATACAACAATCTACCACCGGATCGGAACGCGGCCACAAACTGAGAAGATCCGGCAAGAAACTCAGCGGGCAGTCATTTTTTTCTTAATCCTTTAAATATACATAATATTATGCTTCGTACAACATATATGGTATTAGCTCCAGTGTGATACCCTTCGAAATTGTATACATATATATATATATATATAAATTTTCAAGATTTAGTACAAGACAAAAAAATAATTAAAGCATAAAGAAAGGAAGAAAATATGGCTGGACCAGATCCCACAAGCAGCACCCGATCACGCGTTAACTACTAGAGCAGCCATCACTCTCGTCAACTATATTAGAGGGAAGGGAGCGACCCGCCCCACATAGCTACCGCAAGCAGAACCTTATTCAGTGAGCATGACCAAACCATAAATAAAAATACATAACGAACTACAACTACTACTATATAAAAAAAAAACTAGTACTATAAAATAAACTATGAACTATAGCAGGTATGCAAAGAGAACAAAACCAAAATTCAACAGGCAAAACACGCTACGCTGTACAATCACAAGAGTAAGAGAAAGAAAAAAAAATAAAAATAAAATAAGTTATAAATATTACAAGTTAAAGCTATTACCTTAAAACAATTACAATAACATGAATTGCTGAATGAGGAGCTGCTCATAACCACTCTGTATTATCATCTAAATAATCCGAAATTTTGTAATGCTTCGGGAAGTACCTGCACAAGATTGTCACGAGGGAGAGCACACCGTCCTGCCACCACTGCAGTTGCGACGAGGACACGGCGCAGCACACGCTTGAGGAGTGTGCTGCATGGGAGGGGGATCGCCGTGAACTCGTCGCAATTATCGGTGCCGACTTGGCGCTGCCGACCATCGCCAGGGAGATGCTCGTCAGCGTCAAGAACTGGGACGCGGTCGCCGCCTTCTGTGATACCGTAATCTCACGGAAGGAGGCGGCGGATCGTGTGCAAGTAGAGCTCCTATTCAGCGACACGTTCCGCCGCCGGCGACTCGGGCGGCGCAGGCGCGAGTATCTGCGCCTAATGCCGCCCTAGCCGAGGCCGCGGGTGATCGGACCGGGGAATTGTCCATCACCCGCAGAGAGGCCGACCGCGCGACGGCGACCGACGTCCCAGGACGTCGAGAGGTGAGGTTACCCGAAAGGGTATTCCGTTGGGCCGACCACTGACGACAAGTCACATTTGCTCCGGTGGTCGGCCCAACAACGAGGTGACGTGGGTACGGGTGGGTTATGGTCCCGCGCGCCGTCCTTTCATCGCCCCGGACGGACTGGACCGCGCGTGCGCTTACCATAGTCCACCCATAAAAAAAAAAAAAAAAAAAAACAACCGAGACGCTGTCAAATGCCTTTGCCAAGTCTAGGAATAGAGCTAAACATTTTTTTCCTGATTCTATATGAGACGAAACCGTGTTGACAAGGAGGGAAACAGCGTCTTCAGTTGACCTGCCCCTTCAAAAACCAAACTGTCTATCTGATATTACGTAGTGTTTTTCCAAGTAAGAGACCAGTCGGACGTTTACTATACTCTCTAACAGTTTAGACACTATATTTAGTAAGGCTATGGGTCTGTAGTTATCAGGGAGGTTTTGAGCTCCGTTTTTGTATATTGGAGTCACTGCGGCGATTTTCCAGCACTCGGAAAAAACTCTAAATAAATACATGCTCTAGCGTTTCTAAAATTTCAAGTTATATGAGGATGAATTTTAATCCCTAAAGGAGCGAAAAGCGTGCAATCTAAACCACGGAGCTAGAAACGTGAAAATTTTTACACCGTTGATTTTCTTGGGTGTTTGTGCTTACGCCCCTCTGTCGCCCTAGACGGAGTGGTGCGAGGAGCGTGCCGACCGCAACCCACGCCCAAAAAAAAAACCGTTGATTTTCTTAGAGTAAACGAGCACTAACAACCAATTTTTGAAAACTCAATCCCTTTGGGAATAGGAACATGGAAGCTTTGTACACGATTCTCTTTTATGGAGTAATCGAATACTAAGAAAGAAATTTTGAAAATTCAAATGCATATTACTAACATTGGGTGCACTGGGTTCGTACTCGCGTATTAGTACTCGGTTACCTTTCTCGGGTTAACCCAAGATTTTTTTAGTACTCGTTTACCAAGCATCAAAAAAGAATTATTAGGAGTCCCAACCCTAAGGGGATGAAAAGTATATATCCTAAACCAATGGACGTAGGAACTTGTAAATTTGTACATGATTATCTTTCTTGTAGTAAACGGTCAGTAAAAAAGAATTTTGGACACTACTTCATGAGAGGGTGAATAGCATATGGCTGAAACAAATGAGCTTGGATGATGATTTTTACACCTTTTTTTTTTGGGGGATATCCGGGTCTAGAAAATATTTTTTGGCAACTCAACCATTAAAGGGAATGGAAAGCATGTAACTGAAGCTACTGAACCTAGAAACGTGAAAAAAAGAGGAATTTTTGTAAGTTAAGAGGGTGAAAAGTGTATTGGCGAAACCCCCCATGGGTTTGGAAGCAAAGGAATTTGAGATTTTGTATACAATTCTCCTTTTTATTGTGAGTACTAAAAAAAATTTTTGAAAACTGAACCCCTAAAGAGTAAAAAGCATATAGCCTCCCTATCTTGGCTGTGGATGTCGTAAAAGACGACTAAGGGATGTAATATGCATAAAAGATATGTGCAAGAGAAGAAAAAAAAAAGAGTGAGTGTGTGTATAAAGTAGGTACGCATATCAGAAGTGAAACTCCTTTATCCTTCAACCTTGATCCTTTATCTCATTCTCTCGCCGCCTGAATCCTATACATGAATGTGTTTGTGTCTCTATGGACTCGCTTTTCCATTTCATCGAGTTTGAAATCACAACGATTCTAAAGAAGAAGTTTCAGTTCAAAAACTCGAAATGAAACCCTATACCAACAAGTCTGATCAGCATGGTATAGTAAGATCAATTTCTCTCCCATTGTGAAAGAGGCCCGAGCCCATCAGTGGGACGTATGTGGGCTGCAATGATGATGATGATGACCAAAAAAAGTAATTTTTGGTAACTCAACCTCCAAAGGGATTAAAAGCATATAGCCGAAGACACCGGGCCATATAACATCATCATCTTGTTCTTATCCTAATTACTTGTGATCAATACAATATGTAGGTACTCTTTTACCACCGTAGGTATATTACAAAGGTTTTCCGTGTAGAGTCGGAATAAGAATATTAGGTACAACTCACCACTTCCTATCTTGGCCGTGGATGTCGTAAAAAACGACTGAGGGATATAATATGCAGATAATGTATATGCAAGGCAAGGGATGAAAAGCTCGAAATATAAACCTATACCGTTGTAGATAAAACTATTTTACGAATTTTATCGCGTTTGTATTTGATTTTTGGTTGCTCGACGTTTCGAACACTTTACAGCGTTCGTGGTCCGACCGTGACCAATCAATCGTCAGCCGTTTGTGGGCACACTATTAATACGGGATCAGAGTGGCCCTAAAAAGACCGGAGTTCTTCTTCATATATAATCGTTTCATTATTTTTTTAACGACTCATCAATGTTTTCTATCCATTTTTTCTACACAGCATATCCAAAGCCAAACCTCCACATCATATCTTCGTAAGAAGAAGAAAATGAGCAAACCTTTTTTAAGCCTGTTCCTAATGTTGTTGAGAAATGATGAGATGGCGCTTACTTGTTTGCAAGTGGAACCACCGTGGATGAAGATCAATTTCTGTAATACACGTGAATACGGTGAACTAACTTTTATTATATAAAAGTATCACACAAATAATTGCCATTATTACAACTTAAACACACATTAGAGTATGATCAATGTAATAATTATTGATTTAATTATAACACAGTTTATTTTGAAAATGATTGACGGCTGACGCAGGTCGGCGGACGGGTGAAAGAGAAAGAATATGGAGGGTAGAGGTAAGGAGAACCGTCTCATATGGGAGGAAGTTTGAAAAAGTGTCCCACTTTCAGCACTAAATAACAGTTCAAAAATCCTCCAGAATGGCGCTAGAATAGGCACAGGGATATGAATTGAGCAGTTGTTAACTGAGTGTTTTTTTTTTTTTTTTTTTTTTTTGTGTGTGACTTAGTTGTTAGCCTCAGATGGCTGTGACAACTTTACCCGGACTGGTGGGTGAGCGCTGAGGGCTCTCAACCCGCTGATTGAAGTATGCACGGAGTATATATACTCCGTGGAAGTATGCTAAGTTAGTGACAGTTGTGACAGTGTCAATATCAATTCTTTTTTTATTCTTCATAAATTATTAACATGAATTTTTACATCTATTTTTAAACTGATATTTATGAAATTTACTTTTAATAATTTGCTTTTTAAGAACTTTTGTTTTCTACTTTTTCAACGAGACGGAAGTTCTTTTGTTCTTTTTTATGTCTCTATCTTATTCTGATAACTGTCAGCGCCTTTTTTAAAATTTACACTGTCGCTACTGTAGCGCCACCCTTATTTAGCAGATTTTGACGGACACTTTTTCACATACAGAGACGGTTCTCCTTACCTCTACCTCTACCCTCCATAAGAAAAAAGACAATGCAAGAGGCCCATAAAGGGATATATATTCATAGGCAAAGGGTTGCCATATTATACCTACATATTTGTGCAGATTACACTATCTAACACCCATCTAACACCACTATCCTTTACTTTATATTTCAAATATATACCATGCATCCTTCGTAAAGCGTATACCTCTCATCTACGCCGATATCACTTTAATTTTCTCTGCTACCATATGTTCCTCAGTCTACTAGGGTTACCTACGGTTCCGGTAGAATATATTTCTCTCTACATTTCTCAAGATCTCATTCAATGAACAAATACACCATTACGTCGGTTTTCAATTTGATATTTGATGTACAAGACTTATGATATACAAGACCTGTTAGTTGCAGATTCCATTATGCGAAAAAAAATTGCCGTCGTAAAAAATTTAAAACTCACTTCCGTGTAAAAAATGACAAGATATGACTGTATTGCCGGGGTTTAAAGTGGGTGTTCAATGCACATTGAACATGCAACGCAGCAAACTCAAAAGTAGAGCATGTCAACATACAAGTAAAGCATGTCAACATAATGTGCAAAATTAGCACTGACATGATTTAAAGACACTGCGTTATACTTTACACGTACGACACACTAACACAAAATGGTATATGTGTGTATTAGCAATAAGTAGTATATAAGGTGTACATTGTGTAAAATAAATCAGATTTGAATTTATTCATCTCTCAGTTACATCCCTCTCACTGTGGCCAAGACACCCTTAGCCGTCAGTTCTGATTAGTCGAGTGAGTCTGCTTGACTGGCAGTGAGAGTTACCAATCCTCCACCCAAAGCTCCATCTCACTGTGGCCAAGACACCCTTAGCCGTCAGTTCTGATTAGTCGAGTGAGTCTGCTTGACTGGCAGTGAGACTAACCAATCCTCCACCCAACATCCATCTCACATCCACCTGTCACCTTAGGTAGCACGGTGCAGGTATCCCATCATATAGGCTAGGAACTTAAGGGCTTTAGGTACATCAAACTATAACCTTAGGTTCTTCTGTCAAACACGGCGTTAGTCCACTAGCCCAGACTACGCCTGTACATTTGGTCCTTCGAGTAAAAGTAAAGATTTTCCTCCCTCTAACCCCCCCGTAGGTTTGACATAACAGACATACGAATCAGTTAAGAACGGGCTGGTGTACTCAACAAAGCATCAGTTTCGGAATTGACTGAAGGACTTTTACTTACGTACTCTGTCAGAAAGCCTCTCGTTGCGGTTCGGTCACTGGCCTCCCACAAGCGGGACTCACCAGCTGATTGAGAAGTCGCACCTTCAGGGACGTGTTATAGCGAGAGCGCAGGTACGATAAGTATTGACTTAAAACATTAGTAGTAGGGAAGTTAGGGTAGGGCTATTAGGGAAGAAGACAAAAGAAGCACTATGGACTTACAAGAAATAAACACAGCAATCAGGAGCCAGGAGGAAGATTATAACGAGATCAGGAGGATAATTACAAACATTAAAAAGGACTCCGTGAGCCGAAGAACACAAAAATACATTGACGAAAAAAGACAAACACTAACTACTATTTTCCAACGGGTGCAAGAGAATCACTCGAAACTGGAAAAACAAGAGATGTTATCATCTCACAAATATATCACTACAAATTACTTTGGAAATATCCAAAAACAATACAACGAGGGCTTAGCCCACCTACAAAACTATGAAGCAAGACTTCAACTTGTTCAGGCGATATATGAACCTGAAGAACAAAACACAAACGAAGAAGAAGGGAGAGGGAATCCCAAGACGTTTATACAAATGTTCAGGATATCCCAGATGTCAAAAAGGCTAATTCAGGCGAAAGAATCAGTCACTGAAAACAAACCTATATGGCATTTACAAACTACAATAAACAATTTACAAAAACGATGGCAGGATATTGAAGAAACACACATTGAATTATTATTGGAGGAGGATACATCGGGACACCTTTACTTCAAAAATAAATATTTTGAAAACACCCAAATTGAGTTCGATACTACAATGGAGATGCTGGAAGAAAAAATCCATGACAGTTCCAGCGAAAAAATAACCTTAACACAGTCGTCAGGAAAACTACCCCGTATCTCTATTCCAACTTTTACTGGGAGTTATGACTCATGGTATACTTTTCATGATTTATTCAAAAAAATTATTCATGAAGATAAAAATATTTCATTGGTAGAAAAGATGCAATATTTAAAGACAAATGTAAAAGGTGACGCAGCAAAAATTATACGTCATCTAACGATAAGTGAATCGAACTATGAAACCGCATGGAAATTGCTTACGCAACGTTATGAAGACGAACGAATGATATCAATTAAATTCATCGATAAATTATTAGATTTACCCAAGCTAAATGTTGCGAATGCAGCGGGTTTAAGAGACATGCACGATACCATAAAAGAATGTTTGGAATCTTTAAAACATCAAGGGATTGACATTTCAACATGGGACCCTATTTTGGCTAGACTTTTGGCCAGGAAATGGGACCAACAAACTGACTCAAAATACGAGGATCAGTTACAACACCCAAACAAATTGGAATCGTTTGAAGAAATGTTACAGTTTTTAGAAAAAAGATTTAAAAGTTTAAAGTCCTACGATCAGCAAAAAATTACGTATAATCACCTGAGTAATAACTCGGTGAATCATACAATAAATAAATACCGGGGAACACTCGTACCAATAGCAGAATCATCAAAAAGTAAACATTGCTGGTACTGCAAAAGCACAGAACATAATATAAATAAATGCCCTAGTTTTAAAACCTTGAACGTGACGCAACGATATAAGGAAGTCTCAGACAAAGAAATGTGCAAACGCTGCTTAAACCATGATAAACAAATAAAATGCACGAGCGAGTTTTATACAAAATGTGAAATATGTCAACATAAAGGTCATAACACACTATTACACCGAACATTCGATTCAATTAAAAGACAACCAGAGTCTTCTGAGTATACGAAAAAGTTCACTCCTAAACCAACTATGAGTGATAAAAAACAAAACACAACGTTATCGAACTTATCAGCTACCAATTTAGAGGCAAAAAATACGGTCTTATTAGCCACAGCGCTATTACAAACCACGTCGTATGATGGAACACCACAATTATTAAGAGTATTGTGTGACCAAGGTTCAGAAGCGTCATTTTGCACGGAAGAAGTAGCACAACTGCTGTCGTATCCAAGACAAAAGGTTCGAGCCGAAATAAAAGGCATTGGAGACAACGAACCTAAGACATCGAAATATACAATTAACATAAAACTACAACCAAGGTACTCTAGTGAGTACAGACTACCTGTAACACTTATAGTACTACCGAAGCTTACAAACTCGTTACCAAGAAGTAACTTACAACAATTACAAGAGTTGGACAATGTTCTATTGGCAGACCCAACGTACAACAAAAAGGGACCTATAGACATAATTTTAGGTGCCCAAGAATATAGTAAAATACTATTACAAGGTTTTAAACGACTACAAGGCGGTATAATCGCTCAAGAAACAGAATTGGGTTGGATTTTATCCGGGTTATATCCGCAAGACACAAACGGTGGCATCAAAGTATTAAGCATGATGACTCGCACCGACGACATACAACAATTAACAAAATTTTGGGAATTAGAAGAAATTCCACGACACTATGCACTCACCAAAGATGATGAGTTGTGTGAAAATTACTATACAAATACTACAATACGAAGTTTCGACGGCACTTATACGGTACGACTACCGTTTAAGGACGCGAACATAAAATATGGCGAGTCAAGGAAAAAAGCCGTGGCTCGACTATTACAACTAGAACGTCAGTTCGAAAAAAATGAAAATTTACGCCAACAATACAAGGAATTTATGTACGAGTACCTAAATATGGGTCATATGAGAAAAGTACCTAAACCAGAATATTACACAGGAGAGTATTATATTCCCCACCAAGCGGTAATAAAAGAAGACTCTCTTACAACAAAACTACGAGTGGTATTTGACGCTAGTAGTAAAACAAGTAGTAAAATAAGCCTTAATGAAAATTTACATAAAGGACCACGACTTCAACAAGACTTATCAAACATATTATTACGCTGGAGAACGCATAAGATTGCTTTCATGGCCGACATTATGAAAATGTACCGGTTCATAAAAATAAACCAAGAAGACTATAAATATCAAAGAATTTTATGGAGATTTTCTCCAAAAAAGGCCATTAGTGAATACGAACTAACAACGGTCACGTATGGCACAACAAGCGCGCCTTATCTGGCCGTGAGAACATTACAACAACTAGCATTAGACGAACAAGACAATTACCCTATCGCCAGTAGAGTAACGTTACAGGATTTCTATGTTGACGATATTTTGTCAGGAGAATCCCAGGAAAGCTCCGTCAAGGAATTACAAGAACAATTAATAGCAATGTTAAACAAAGGTGGTTTCCAACTACGAAAATGGTCTTCAAATAGTTCGGAATTGTTGAACAATTTAACATGCGATAAAGAAGAAAGTCGGATGCTGAAACTTCCCTTAGACGAAACAAGAAAGTCGTTGGGAATTATATGGTCTCCAGGCGAAGATAAATTCTGTTTTCAAATAACTATAACAGAAAACACAAAACCCACCAAACGGTTCATTATGTCAGAGGTGGCGAAAATATTTGATCCGTTGGGCTGGTTGGCCCCCATCATCATAACACTAAAATTACTAGTACAACAACTGTGGACGTCTGGGATGGAATGGGACCAACCAGTAAATGACATAATACGAAATAAATGGACAGAAATACAAAAACAGTTAAAAAACATAGAAAATATACAAGTACCACGATGGTGTCACACGATAGACAGGACAAAGTTTGAGCTGTATGGATTCTGCGACGCCTCAGAAAAAGCATACGGGGCTGTCGTCTATAGCAGAGTAATGGTGAATAACAGTTACTACATAACATTGCTCCAAGCTAAGTCAAAAGTTGCACCGAAAAAACAAAAAACAACATTACCGCGTCTTGAGCTATGCGCCGCAGTATTATTGGCTAATTTAATAGAAAAAATAAAAAATGCTCTAAACGGTGATAACAATACCGTGATTTCATGCTGGACGGATTCTATGATCACGTTGGGATGGATAAAAGGAGATCCTGGGCGATGGCATACGTTCGTGGCCAACAGAGTGTCAGAAATTAACAGCATAATACCTAACGCTCAATGGAATCATGTCATATCGTCTGAAAACCCAGCGGACATTATATCAAGAGGATTGGAGCCAGAAAAATTAATAAACTGTTCCTTATGGTGGAACGGCCCACCATGGTTACAGACGAGTGATATACCTATTACAACAACAGCACCACAGCCAAATGAAGAAGCCAAGTATTGTTTATCAACAACAATTAATACTACGAATGAAAAGTATGACATCTGGAGTCGATTTTCTAACTACAATAAAATGATAAGAACATTAGCGTATTGCTACAGATTTATCAGCAAGCGCAAAAAGCACGAACCATTATCCTGTACGGAACTAGAAGAAACAGAGAAACGAATTCTATGCATATTGCAACAAGAAGAATTTTACGATGAAAAAGAAATTATTCGAAAGAAAAAATCACTGCAGAAAAACAGTAAATTATCCACACTAGATCCATTTATTGATAACGATGGATTATTACGAGTTGGAGGTCGAATAGAAAACGCTGACTTGCCATATAATCAAAAACATCCTATACTATTACCACGCCGACATCATATAACGTCATTAATAATACAAAACGCACACATGAAAACATTACATGGAGGAAATAAACTAACTACAGCTGTCCTACGACAAAAATACTGGATTATAGGTGGAAAACAAGTTGTCAAAGGTACACTAAAAAAGTGCGTCAAATGCGCGAGATACAGGTCCGAAACGAAAGTACAGAAAATGGGGATACTTCCAAAAGCAAGAGTCACGCAATCATATCCATTTAGTCACACTGGAGTGGATTATGCGGGACCAATACAAACAAGAACAATGAAAGGAAGAGGTCACAAGTCCTACAAATCATATATTGCTGTATTTGTATGCTTAGCAACAAAAGCAATTCATCTAGAATTAGTGGGAGATTTGACAACTGAAACATTTATTGCGGCACTGCGGAGGTTCATGGCCAGACGAGGACACGTGTCACATATGTATAGTGACAATGGCACGAACTTCGTAGGCGCAGCGAAATTTTTGGAACAAGAATTATTGCAAATAACACAGTCACCTGGATTCCAAAATACGATGACCAGTATAGGTACTCAGTGGCATTTTAATCCGCCAGCAACCCCCCATTTTGGTGGGATTTGGGAGAGCAGCGTAAAATCAGTAAAGTACCATTTACGTCGAGTAATTGGAGAATCGACATTAACGTACGAAGAAATGATAACATTTTTACATCAAATTGAAGCTTGCCTAAACTCGAGGCCGTTATGTGCACAAAGCGAAGACATCAATGATAATACAATACTAACGCCTAGTCACTTTTTAATTGGTCGGGAAGCAGTTGGAATCCCAGATCCGTTATCAAACATAAATACTGATTTAATAAATAGATGGAAACAAATTCAAAGAATGAAGAAAGATTTCTGGAAAGCCTGGTCATCTGATTATTTACATCAACTTCAACAAAGATACAAGTGGAAAGAAACTCAAGAAAATATCAAAATTGGAACCATAGTACTAATAAAAGATGAAAACATAAGTCCAAGTAAGTGGCCCTTGGCAAAAGTGGAAAGCGTTCACCCAGGAAGCGACGGGGTGATAAGAGTAGTGACACTCAAAAAATCGACAGGTTTATGTCAAAAACGATCAATACATACATTAATTCCTTTACCCGTATATCAGGAAGAATTAATGACTAACACGAATACATTAAGAAAAAATACCGAAACGCCTGTGAATAGTAACATAGCAAATAACATAAATAAAAAGTCTAAGACACTTAAGTCAGGCGTGTTACTCTATACTACATTATTATTGTGTATCGGACAAGTAACAAGTACATCAATGTTTACTATGAAACATTTAAATCCAGGCCTATATGTAGAACAAATAGGTACTTCAACAATAAACAGAGGAAGTTTTAGAATAGAAACTAATTACGAAAGGAGTGATTTGGAACTGAATTTAAATAATACGATAAAAATAACTAATCAGTTTCAAAAGTTATGCACTGACACGCAACAGTATACAAAAGACACCCATTGTGCAGAATTTTATTATCATTTGAACGAAGAGAAAGCACGATTTGAGAAGATAAAGGATTACCTTACTGGGATAAAGATTTCTAGAAGGAGACGTGGATTATTAGGACAAATGTTAACATACGTGTTCGGAGTTAACGATGAAGTATACAGAAGTATTGACTCATTGAGTAGCAATCAACAAGAACTTATAAACGCCGCCAATCATCAAACAAACATAATGATATCTACAGTATCCGCTGTAAACCAAACCGAGGAGCGGATTAAGAAAAAGTTAGAGAATTTTGAAAAGAAGTTAAATGAAGCTATAGCATTCATGTACGATAACGACGTATGGTATAAGATGGTAGACGCTAACAATGTGAAAATACAAGTAATACAAACGTATCAATTAGCGAGCAATTACATAACAGAGATTATTCACTATTACAACGGGTTACTTGAGATATACCTAAATAACGCATCGATATACACGATTTTGAGTCCTAAATACGCTAATGATATAATACAAACAACCAATCAAAAGTTACCTGGAAACTTAAGAATAATTCAGGATCAATTAATACAGACTAACATGGAAATAAATGCAACACATATAAACGTATTTGCGTACTATCCTATTCATGACATAAGAAAATATACGCTAATACACATAACGGCGATTCCTCAAAAGTTGACCGGGAGTTCTTTTGAATGCTTGTCAATCCCAAGAGCATTCATAGGCTTCGACTATAACAATGAACGATACTTTGAATTAAGTAAAGACGAGTTCAAAGATTGTTTACACAAAAAATCGGAGTTTGTTTGCTATCCCGTGGCTGTTAAGAACATGCAATTGAACAAGAATTGCATTGTTGACCAGCTATTCAGCAACAATAATAACACTAAATCACAATGCACATCAAGAAGATACAACATTCAATCTACAATTCTATGGAAACAACTTTACATGCAGAATACGTGGATGTTTATCACTACAAAAACACAATCAGCTTCGATAATATGTGATGGACAAAGACAAGAAATTAACCTAGAGGATATAGGAGTACTACACATTTCAGAAAGCTGTGTAGTAAAGACGTTGAACAACATTCTTGCAGCTAAACGAATAACAACAACAACTGTGCAAGCATCATATTTTAAAAGGAGTAATTTTACTCTAGACACACAAGTAGTCCAATCAGAGATACCAGACATACCGAAGGAGGAAGTATTAGATAGCTCCACCAGTATATTTGACCACTTAGCCGCTTCAGAAGCAAAGCTAAAAACAAGATTAGATAACACAATATGGAGGCGAATAGAGTCTCATTCCTATGTGGTTAGCACCGTGACATCTCTTTCTTTAATAGTATTAGCTTGTCTTTTAATTTATTTCAGACCACTCAAACAATGTCGAGATAGACTTACGAGAAGACAAAACAAGGAGACAACTACAACACAAGCCACAGAGACAGACAAACAGCGGGCAGCTCCACCACAACCACGGCCACGGTATGGGAAACCTCGTCCCCAGACTACAGTCCAAACACCACAAACGACGGAAGGACACATTGGACCATATGAGGTTATCGAATTATACGACTTGCAGTCGTGTTCCTGAGAGACCCCAGAATGTTCAATGCACATTGAACATGCAACGCAGCAAACTCAAAAGTAGAGCATGTCAACATACAAGTAAAGCATGTCAACATAATGTGCAAAATTAGCACTGACATGATTTAAAGACACTGCGTTATACTTTACACGTACGACACACTAACACAAAATGGTATATGTGTGTATTAGCAATAAGTAGTATATAAGGTGTACATTGTGTAAAATAAATCAGATTTGAATTTATTCATCTCTCAGTTACATCCCTCTCACTGTGGCCAAGACACCCTTAGCCGTCAGTTCTGATTAGTCGAGTGAGTCTGCTTGACTGGCAGTGAGAGTTACCAATCCTCCACCCAAAGCTCCATCTCACTGTGGCCAAGACACCCTTAGCCGTCAGTTCTGATTAGTCGAGTGAGTCTGCTTGACTGGCAGTGAGAATAACCAATCCTCCACCCAACATCCATCTCACATCCACCTGTCACCTTAGGTAGCACGGTGCAGGTATCCCATCATATAGGCTAGGAACTTAAGGGCTTTAGGTACATCAAACTATAACCTTAGGTTCTTCTGTCAAACACGGCGTTAGTCCACTAGCCCAGACTAAGCCTTTACAGTGGGAATGATTAAGTAAGCACCCTTCTACCTATAGGTAGATCCTATAGGTAGTGGATATGTACTAAACACACTGAAGTTTGTTTAACTCACTAATCGGTTATCAGCCTTATAATAATATATAATACCTAGGTATGATTTACAATAAAAATAGGTACATGGTATTTTTGTTTTGAAAGGCGCATACAATATTAGCAGTAGGTAGGCAAGTGTGGGTCGCAATATGAAAAATGACGTTGTATTTGTAGAACAACGGCATATCAAAAATGTTTTTTACTAATGTCGCCACTGATACATTTTTATTTTTTATAGTTTAAGGATGAAATTAAACTATAATGTAATAAATAAATAAAATATATTAGAGATGTGATGACTAACTGATTAGTCGGCCCAGCTCATCACGGTTTAGGGAACATCCGGCAAATTCCGTGACGCATCGTTTAAACGCTTTTTACACTACACGATATTCAGGGCCCTGAATCACTAGGGGTGCTCTGCAACAGCTAAATTGTGAGACCTGTTTCACCGGTTTCAGTTTTAGCGAAATAACAGTTTCAGAAAACTGTTCCATACCGTTCCATATATATATATATATATATATATATATATATATATATATATATATATATATATATATATATATATATATATATATATATATATATATATATATATATGCATAAAATAAATACATGCTTAAATATATTAGACGTGGGTCGTTAGGTTATTTTTAAGAAACGTAACGAAACTAGTGACTTGGTCGACGTCACGTGTTTCAAAACTAGTGATTTTTGTAACGACTGATTTGTATACAGCTACTTTGATTGTTTGCATATTGTATGAATAGCTGCACTAACTAGATAGTATTTTCAACGGCCTGACGTTGCGGGAAACGAAGCGAGTGTTACTTTGAAATTTGAATTTAAAGTAAAGAATTTTATTTATTTATTGTTTTAGTTTGTTGTTTTACTAATAAAAACATCATACATTATAAAGTGCATATAACAGTGAAAAAAACTGTAAATATATCAAAAGTGTAAATAAACTGTAAATATAATCATTGTATATACAATCAATTTACTTTTAAATACATCTGCAGTAATACAAATTTAATTAAAATAATAGTTTAATTATAACCTCTAATCAATCGTAAATACATATAATGCAGTCAGTCCTCAGCCTGAAAAAAGTATGAAAGGAAGTGAATTTATTGATATAACTGTATAGCAACAAATTTATTTTCATTTCGCGTGTAACTGTATATAGTTAGTGCAGCTATTCATACAATATGCAAACAATCAAAGTGGCTGTATACAAAGCAGTCGTTACAAAAATCACTAGTTTTGAAACACGTGACGTCGACCAAGTCACTAGTTTCGTTACGTTTCTTAAAAATAACCTAACGACCCACGTCTAATATATTTAAGCATGTATTTATTTTATGTATATATATAATAAAGGTGACAAAGCTCTTCTAAAGAACTACAGACCCATCTCACTCCTGAGCCCTGTTTATAAGTTGTTCTCGAGGGTCATTACCAATTGACTCTCGCGCAAGCTCGATGACTTCCAGCCGCCCGAACAAGCTGGCTTCCGAAAAGGCTATAGCACCATAGACCATATCCTTACGTTTCGGCAGATTATACAAAAGACCGAGGAGTATAATCGGCCCCTGTGCTTAGCGTTTGTGGACTATGAGAAAGCCTTTGATTCAGTCGAAACTTGGGCGGTGCTGCAGTCCCTTCAGCGGTGCCAAATCGACTATGGCTATATCGAAGTGCTGAAGTGTTTGTATAGAAACGCCACAATGTCAGTCCATATCCGGGATACGAGTACGAAACCGATCCAGTTGCAGAAAGGCGTGAGACAGGGAGATGTCATCTCTCCGAAACTGTTCACCACTGCAATGGAAGATGTCTTCAAGCTCTTATACTGGACTAGACTCGGCATCAACATTAACGGCGAATACATCACTCACCTTCGATTTGCGAACGATATAGTCGTTATGGCAGAATCCATGGAGGACCTTGGCACAATGCTCAATGATCTCAGCAGGGTATCCCAACTAGTGGGTTTACGAATGAATATGGACAAGACGAAAGTCATGCCAAATGCCCATGTCATTCCTGTATCGGTCCTAGTTGGCAATGCGATTCTCGAAGTTGTCGATCACTATATTTACCTCGGACAAACAGTCCAGTTAGGTAGATCCAATTTCGAGAAAGAGATCAGCCGACGAATCCAACTCGGTTGGGCAGCGTTCGGGAAACTTAGGAGGATCTTTTCGTCCAACATACCTCAGTGTCGGAAAACACAGATCTACGACCAGTGTATGTTACGAGTGATGACTTACGGCACGGAAACGTGGTCCCTAAATGTAGGTCTTATATCAAGGCTCAAAGTCGCTCAGCGTGCTATGAGCGGGCTATGCTCGGGATTTCTCTGCGAGATAGAATCCGGAATACGGAAATCCGCAGAAGAACGGGTGTAACCGACATAGCACGAAGAATTAGCACGCTGAAGTGGCAATGGGCAGGCCACATCGCTCGACGAACCGACAACCGCTGGGGAAGAAAGGTTCTCGAGTGGCGACCACGTATCGGACGACGCAGTGTAGGACGCCCCCCCACTAGGTGGACCGATGACCTAGTGAAAGTTGCTGGGCGTCGTTGGATGCAGGCGGCACAGGACCGCACATTGTGGCGCAACATGAGGGAGGCCAACGTCCAGCAGTGGACGGCAATAGGCTGAAATGATGATGATGATGATATATATAATATTATTATTACATACAATATAATATTATTATTTATGTATATATATATAAATATGGAACAGTATGGAACAGTTTTCTGAACCTGTTATTTCGCTAAAACTGAAACTGGTGAAACAGGTCTCACAATTTAGCTGTTGTAGAGCACCCCTAGTGATTCAGGGCCCTGAATATCGTGTAGTGTAATAAGCGCTTTACCTACAGCTGATCCGCGCACAAGGCGCAATGTCTCCACAAACGTCAATAATTTGATACTACTACTTGATACTACTGAAATATAGTTGGTTATTGGGTTATAATATTGTTATGGTTCATTAAAGTAATAGAGCCCAATCAAAATTTAATCAATTTTGTTTATCACTTCTCAATTACACCTGTAAGTGAAAAGTGTTAAGCAGTATTGTTTGACAAAATCTGATGCAGGTTTTCGTGATAAGCTAGGATTGATTATCGTCCAACCATGACAAGTAAGTAGCAATAATAATGATGGTAATAGAACCAGCAGTTGCTTTTACAATTCAAGCTTATCTGCTAAAATTACCCGAGTGGATATACATTTGATAATCTAAAATATAAGTTTCTTTGAAACAAATGTAGCACTTACCACAATTAATTAGATATAGCGTTGGCGATCGCGTAATGATTACGTGTTGCCAACATAATACATAATTACAATTATCTATCAATGTTCGCACGCATGTCACGCACTTTCATTAACGCAAGACGTTCAATTAAGTGATTATAATAAACAAATTTGTTAGACGTGTAGCCACGCGGGTGTCGTAAATGACGATAAACAGACGTAAAGTAGATAATATTATTGTAATTTCAACTCGTAACAGCCCTTTTGGAAAGTGTGATGTAGTAAACCAATATTTCACTTATTACAGAAGAGAGTCATGCTTGATAATAGCACGTATGAAGGGCTCAAGTAAACGAAGTCACCTATTAGAATAGGGGACAAGCTGGCTAGTCACCATATTGATTCGAGCGACTGCATGATGATTGTGTAAAATTGCTTCCGACGTTTTCTGATTCGAGCGACTGCATGATGATTGTGTAAAATTGCTTCCGACGTTTTTTATTCAAAGAATTTGTGTATCCAAGGTAATTTGTGAAAACTTTTGAAATATTCTCTTCCGCATGTCACGGCTGTTTATTTGTGCGTCCTCTATCGCAATAGGAACCACTACCAAAAAAGGTTTATAGATTTGCATGAATTATTTATCAATAGTAAGTACACATCGACGCCGGTAAAATTAAATTAATACGACCTGTACAAATTATAATGGTTTATTACACGCTATTATTTAAATAGAAACAGACATGCGAAGGACAGAAACCGGAACCGTCGACTAACTTTTTTGTCGGAACCTGGGGAAGTTGTGAATTATCAGAAGAGTTACGTTGCGCGATCCATAGATCGACATATCCGGGTCGTGTTATATCTTGAATTGCCGATGTAATATCAATTTCAGGATTTATGTTGAGGAGTATAATAAATATTCTGATTTTGTCCTACATTGTGGGACATTGAAGCACTTTCTCCACTAGTTAAGCACTTTGTATCCCTACCTAAAATTAACTACCGGAATAGCACTAGTGAGTCTCGGTTTTCTGACCATCCTGACTGCGTGCTAATAAAAATAATCCGAACAATTAAATAAATATATATATCTTAATATATATAAATTACGTGTCACGTTGTTTGTCCGCGATGGACTCCTAAACTACTTAACCGATTTTAATCAAATTTGCACACCGTGTGCAGTTTGATCCATGGGCGTACCCAGGTAGGGGCAGGGGGGGCAGCTGCCCCCCCCCCCCTAGAAGATAAAATAAACGTCAATTTTCCTGGCAAGTGGGAATTAAATCGTGTTACCTACTCTGCGCAAAATGAAGTGTTGGAAACAAAACATCTTTTCAGTCAGATATTTTGATTTAATATTTTTTATCTATAATTAAATATTCTACAACATTCGATATAGTATACTGTTAGCGACGCAATATAATTTAAATCACCCGCGGAAACCGTCGCATCTCGTAGTTTCCGCTCGCGACGTGATAATCAGAGCCATCTAGGATTAAAGCCGAATATAATTTGGAGAAAACAACATCTAGCGCTAGTGCTATCTAGTTACGGACGACACTCGACAGTACTTTTTCCAGTAAAGAGAAATAGCATCAATTTATTTTATAATATACGGTCAATAGCGACATCTTGTATTGAATAGTAATACCACGAAGAACGTTCTAGCATGGACTAGGAAAAGGAAAGACAGTGATAGCAAGTATGAGACAAGGATGGAAACAGAGTCTAGTATTTTCTACGTATTTCGGGAGCGAGAATATTTGAATATATATAGCGGGATCGTGAGGCCAGAGCAAGGCAGCCCCGATCAGCCAATCCCAGCAGTGACCACCGATGAGGTCGAATCGTTAGTCAGGGGTTTCAAAACCAGGAAAGCCCCAGGTTCGGACGGGATCTCAAATAAAGTCATAAAATTATTCCCTGCCCACCTGATAATCCTATTGTGCTGCATCTTCAATGCAGCACTAAAAAATAACATCTTTCCCGCGCAATGGAAAGAGGCCGTGGTAATAGGAATCCACAAACCCGGCAAGCGCCGTACCGAACCTAGTAGTTACCGCCCGATTAGTCTACTAAAAGGTCTAGGTAAGATCTACGAACGAATAGTTCTTAGTAGACTACGTACTTTCACCGAGGTTAACAACCTTATTCTCGACGTACAGTTTGGCTTCCGAGCTAAACACAGCTGCGTACAACAAGTTCACCGTCTGGTAGAATACACAAGTAGTCAGTTCATCATGAACAGATATACGGGTGTATTATTCCTAGACGTAGCGAAAGCATTCGACAAGGTTTGGCACGAAGGCCTAATCTACAAACTCTATCTCTTCAAGATCCCTCACTACTCAATTCTAATTATACATGACTACTTAAGTCATCGCAGCTTTCGCTACAGGGGGAAGGGACGTTGTCGACCTCCCACCCTATCAAGGCCGGCGTCCCTCAGGGGTCAGTCCTCTCCCCATTTCTCTTCACGCTATACACTAGCGATATGCCCAAATCCAACCGGGTACATAAAGCGCTTTACGCTGACGACACCGCACTCTTCTGTGCTGGTAGATCCCCGACAATAGTAGCCAAGACCCTCCAAACAGCGGTTACCGCCCTAGCCAATTGGTTTAGAAAATGGAGATTAGAAATCAACCCCAAGAAGAGTCAGGCGGTCATGTTCACTAGACGAACTGCCCGCTCCTATTCTATCGATAGCATTCCCCCCTTAAAATTTTCAACAAGCCGGTCACTTGGACCAGGCAGGCCAAATACTTGGGAGTGACCCTTGACGATCGACTCAGCTTCGCCCCTCACATAAAGCAAGTCCGCGCGCGGGCAGCCTTTGTGATGGGCCGTCTCCACTGTCTACTCAACTCTAGGTCGCGTATGCCCCTGAGTAGCAAAGTCCGACTTTACACCTGCATACGGCCTATCATGACCTATGCCAGCGTGGTGTTCGCGCATGTTAAGCCACACAGGATCCACAGGCTATAGACATTACAAAATCGTTTCATGCGCCGAGCTACGGGAGCACCGTGGTTCATACGAAACGTCGATCTCCACATCGACCTCGAACTGCCGACCATCAAGCAGTTTATGAAACGGTGCTCTCAGAGCTACTTTGACTCTGCCATGACACACCCCAACCAACTAGTGGTTGGGGCGGCTTCCTATAGACCCTCCAAAATCTCCTCCATCCGACGTCCTCGTCACGTCCTCGACGAAGAGGACGACATTATCACACTTGCTCAGCAAAGAGCCTACACGGCCCGCGAGGCCATAACAAACAAATATCCGCGGTTCCACCCTCGCCGTCGAGGTGCGAAACAACGCCGCGCAAAAGTCACAAATATAAACGTGGGCACGCCCACTTTGCCTCCAGCGACGCCCCAAGCCGAGGTCCGTTCCCCACAGGGGGAGCCCTTGGACGATGTCGCTTAGCTTACTCTTCTCCGGGTTGAGAGCCCTCAGCGCTCACCCATAGTCCGAGATAAGCTGTCAAGGCCATCTGCGGCCAAAAGCTAAACACTCACAAAAAAAAAAAAAAAAACAAAAGTAGAGCAAGGCCCTGGTTGAGAGCTTTCCGCTCGCCCAATGACCGCGTCAAGGTCATTTCGACCAACAGCTATACACACAAAAAAAAAAAAAAAAGCAGAGCAAGGCAATTCAGTTCGAAATTTCGAATACAATTCAATTCAGTCCGGAGTTTAATACGAGCGAATATTTCATGCGCCATAATAGCATGGGCGTACCCAGGGTAGGGCAGGGGGGGCAGCTGATGGATAATGTTGACGTCCCTACTAACTATGTATCTTATCTAGTACTTTTATTGATAAAAATTAAGAAAACGAATTTTTTGCCACTTGTTTGCAATACAATATTTTTATAACTTAAAATTACCTGGTGCGTTCGTTAGATACCTAGAACAGTAACAGTCAAATCGTTTTGCTGAAGACCCTAGAAAATGTTACTTTTAAAATAGCCATTGTATAAGTACCTAGTTAAAGAATTTATATTAAAACATATCTATTTTAATTTAAGTTTTTTTTATTTTTTACTAGTTTTTGCCCGTGTCTTCGTCCGCATAGAAATCATGTGTGGCAGAGGCAATCTCGGATAACTGTGTAGTGCTTTCAGGGTTCCACAGGCTCACTGTTGCACTATTGCTCTTGATGATATAATGTCAACCTGGTACATCAGAGAGGCGCTATTATCAGGGGGTGCTTCTATACCTTAGGCGGCTGACTCCAGACTAATTGAAGTAGCGCAGTGGCCCCTACGTGAAGCGCGCGGAAGACTTTGTGCTAACCCCTACGTTGTACTGCTCCCCGTATCGTACTTGCGGGTGATTGTATGGTACATTAGCTAAGGCTGGTCCCTTTACGGGCTGGGCTTAATTTAAATAAGCGATATGTTTGGCCATACTCGTTATCAAGGTGGTGATTCGATGAGTCACGATGCCGCCTAGAGTAGCCCTGTATAAAACGAATGATTTGCTGTTTCATAGACCCTGTTGCTATACACCCTTCGGCATAGCAATCATCAGTGATTTGGTTCCACTCGGTCGAGGACCAAATGAAATATTTGGGTTTAGTTTTCGACGGGCAATGGTATTTTAGGAGTATTTTTATAAAATCACTAACCGGCTCGTTAACGCGGTGTTAAATGTTGACGTTGGTACGGGAGACTGGTTAGATCAATGTACGGTACGGTACACCTGTGTGAGCGAGTTCTGACCACTTGGTCCACTTGTCTTAAAATTTTCTTCTGGCACTCGCAGAAAGCCATGGTGTTCAGAGCTACACACGGATACCGCGCCATGTCGACCGAGTTAGCGTGCGCTTTAGCCAGAACACTCCCGTGAGACTTAAGGGTGGCAATACATGAAGCCCTCTCACAATTGTGGTTCCAGCTAGGACACAGCAGGCATACTTATGAGGTCTGTGTTGCCTGGTTAGAGCAGGGCTGTGAATTCATCGCAAGCATCACTGTCGAAGCTACCGACCATCACTTAGATCATAGTCGACAGGTCAGTACCTGGTATGAGGACGCCAACTTCTGCTTGGCAGTTATCTTGCGTAAGGACTTGGCGGAGCGGAGTCAGGAAAAAACGTTCACGTTCGGCATAAGCCACGATAGGACGGACGCCGCGCCGACGAGCCGTAGAGCGAGCCTGCGGAAATGCTCCCGGAACCACCATTGACGGTCGAGCACCAGGCCCAAATATCTCATATGGGCCCGGATAATGATATCAACCGAATGGACAGTGATCGAGATGCCGATGGGAGGGCTCATGCGGCGCCCATGGAACAAGAGGGCCTCCGTCTTGTCCGCCTGACGATCTCTTCGGTGCCTAGAGTCGCCAGACTTGCCGCCTCTTCCAGCGTCCCACCGCGGGCTGTTACAAGCGTGTCGTCAGAGTAACAAATCACGCCCAGCCCGGGCGGGAGGCTCCCCCTCAACGCCCAGTCGTAGCCGTTGTTCCACAGGGTGGGTCTGAGGACCAACCCCTGTGGGACACCGCACGTCATGGGCGTTCGTACAACGTCCCCTACTCGGTTGGTGCAGAGGACACTGCGCCCCTCCAAATAGTCTGCCACTAGCCACCTCAGGTAAGCTGGCACCCCGTGATACCGGAGCGCCTCCCTGATGCAGCTGAATGGCAGACTATTGAATGCGTTGGCGATGTCCAGGGACACCACCAACAGCACTCCCCCGCTAGTGACGGCCTCAGTCGCCACGGCCTTCAGACGCAACAGAGCAGATCGTCGAACGACCCCTCCTCAACTCAAACTGGGTATCCGACAGATCGGGCCTCGTGCCGACGAGGTGCTGCTCGATGCGGGCAACTAGCACCCTCTCCAGTAGCTTGCTCGCATCGTCGAGCAGCACTATGGGCCTGTAGGCCGAAAAATCCTTTCCTAGTTCCTACGTTATAAAGGGAACCCCTGTGCAAAATTTCAAGTTTCTCTTTTAGTTTAGGCCCTGCGTTGATATGTTAGTCAGCTTCTCCTTTTATATACAACGTGCCCCAAAATTCAACGATAAGCGGGCCTCAACAGGTGGGCTTACTTATGACTGCTCGAGAAAAAAAAAGAAAAAATTCTACCCTTATTTTCTTTTTCATTACAAAAAAAAAAAGTGAAATCTTTAAAAAATGGACAGCCTTTATTATATTTTTAGTGCCATTGCTACAATTTTACAAATAATTCAGTGATTTTTTTTGTATTAGCAACGTAAGTAGCACTGCTATCGATCACAACCACAGAAATATTAATACTTCATTTTTCTGTGATCACAACCATGAAAAATTCCAGAATGTCTATAGTTTCTACATAAAAATTAACCAAAACTGTGTTTTTCCATAAATCTTGTAAGATTTTGACTTTCAGCTCACTTTCACTCATCGTGGTGAGAAAAAAAAGTACTGCCACTACTATGGCAAATAGTTTTAAAAATTAGCGCAACTAACTACAATTCTAAAATGGTATAATATCCCAGGCAAACTAGTCAAAAAAATTATTAACAGATACTATTTAAGAACAACAACCATATTTCGCAAATTGGTAATAATCACTTTTACTGTGTAACCAAGATGTTTTTGTTGCAAGTTTTTCATAAAATAAGTTAGAGAGAGATAGATATAGAGAGGTTATGCTTTAGAGGGAGATAGAAGAAATTTCAATAAAATGGAAAACGATTCAACTACCTGCTATACAAGCAGTAACGGGCATCCCAAAAATAATGCACATCGAATTTTAAAACGTCACCGGCTTCATCCATATTATTACAAGCGCGTGCAGGCATTATTACCGCGAGACTATCCAGTGCGGGTAGCATTTTGCCGTGCGATGCTGCAGAAACACCCCTGTGTTAGATAGACAAAGTTTAATGGTCGGATGAAACAACCTGTAATAATCTGTAAATAACTCACTGAATTATTTGTAAAATTGTAGCAATGGCACTTAAAATATAATAAAGGTGTCCATTTTTTAAAGATTTCTTTTTTTTATTCGTAATGAACAAAAAAATAAGGGTAGAATTTTTCTTTTTTTTTCTCGAGTAGTCTTAAGCCCACCTGCTGGTGCTTGCTTATCGTTGAATTTTGGGACACTATATATATATATATATATATATAGATAAGCACCTAGCTTACAAAAAATCTGATTTGACCCCCCCTGGCCCAGAACCTGGGTACGCCCATGGTTTGATCCAACTTGAAAGATAGGATAGCTTACATTTTAATTCATAGTCGCAATATTATTTTATTGCAAATTATTTGTCTATTATTTGACATTCACAATTATCTGTTAACTCCAAACGATTTTAACAGATGGCGATATCTGTTGACTGGATAGAGTTAGGGTAATTAATAGATGGCGCTGCTGTGTCAAACCTACAAACGTGGCATATACGATTTTAACTTGCTTTTTTTTTCCATGACAGATGTTCTCCCACACTTCCACTTAAATAGTTTAATAAAATGTAATATAACAAAAACATTAGCCACAGCCACGCGTGGCCGGGTCTGCTAGTATATATATACTTTGCAATAAATATATACTTATAACTCAATCAATATTAAATTCATATCCTGCTTCGACCTGACTGTTCTCCTTACTTACTAGTACTAGTAAATCTAAAAGCTTTTGGGAGAATCTGTTAAAAGATCCATGAAATTGCTTCATTCTATCAGATTATACCGTAATTTAAATAAAAATATGTATATTATCATCATTGATAATTTTTGCCTATAACGGTAAGATTTATCTTAATGAGGTTTCGTAAGTAGCTTGACAGTTGTTTTAAGTTCATAGCCTAATCTATAAGCCCAGAACTAAATGATTAAGAAACAATCAAGCGCTTTTGGAATTTCTGTGCAGCGTCAAGTAGGATTTCAATGATGGCAAATGCGTTTGAGGAGTTGTTAGGAGGCGCTGGAACCAGTGGTAGCCTGTTACACAGTTATACGTCGGTGATCGCGGAGTGCGGGCGTGCGGCCGGCCGGAGTCATGCAGTACCAAACCGCCAGGTAGGATGTGCAAGCCGGCTTCAGACACGCGTCATTGCGCGTTACCTAGTGTTGTGCATATATTGCATAAGTGTTCCTTAACAGCAAGGTAGGTTCGATACTTGACGCGATGCGCGACGTAAGTAGAGCAATTGTTATGTGATAGCTACAATCCTATTAATAAGAGGAGTCCGAAGAGGACGACGGGCTACTAATGGAAAATACTAATTGGTGGTAACGCTAGACCATTATATTGACATAAACTTAATAAATTATTTAGGTACTTGTTTTTGCATGAGACTTCATTTACACGGTAAAAAGGGCTGTTTCAGAAATACAAATAAAGGCGCGTTTCGTTCTAGATTGATAGCAATCGTTAAGCCATCTATTTTGATTCCATTGTATCTATTCCTTGTCCAAATTATTAAAGCTTGATATACTTACTATTAGGAGAAGTTTGACTACCGTTGGGTAAATACGGGCTCTTCAGAAGGTTGAATAATAACTATGGAGAAAAGTCCTCCCGTGTAAGTAAAAAAGTAAAAGAAAAGTATTCGTAACGTCATCAAAGTAAAAATCAAATACATACGTGATAAAATCCGTAAAAACAGTTTATTTCGTAAGGAATAACAAGTTAACTATATACAGTTGGCGTCATATCTTACTAACCACTTCTTACGTTGAGTGTAGTGAGATCAGTCTCCAATGGGAGAGAAAACCAAAAAAAAGAGGAAGAACCACGCTGGTCAGACGGGTTTATTTCGAGGTTTCCTTCTCTTGCATGGATGTTGTATATATATATTCCCTTAGTCTTCTTTTACGACAACCACAGGAAAAAAAGGAGTAATGAATTGTATTCTTCCTCGATCACTACACGGAAACGTTTAAGCATGGATGGTACATATCTATCCTAGATTGTGTTTCGCAAGTTGTGAAAATATCCTATTTCTGAAATCTTAAATTTGAAGTTTATTGATGATCGCATAATATTCTGTAGTGAAACATCAAATAACTTTCAAGTACATGTAGTTACTTAGTCACTAAGAGAGATGCATAAAATACCATTGTTTTGTAAACTGACCTTCCGCAAGTTATACCAATATTGGCCTCTGTACATTTTGAAGGTTTTAAAACAACCATACATCCGTTATTGGTACAATGTAAACGAAAACATTAGTGGAAATAGACATACAATCCATATATATATATTATGCAGATGTCGTAAAAGTTACTGTAATTAATAGTTAATGTACTGTATGTCCCGTCGCTGTTACCAGCTATTGCTTGTGGCACTGAAACGTGGACTATAAAAGTCGGTCATCATCATCACAGCTCATATACTTCCCACTGTTGGGCCCGAACCTCCTCCACAATGGGAGGGAAATTGACCTATTATACAACGCTGGTCAGACGTGTTAGTATAGGATTATATTTCGAGTTTTCTGCTTATTATAATCCCTTAGTAGTCTTTTACGACACCCACGGGTAAGAAGGTTGGTGGTGAATTGTATTCTTATTCCGTCACCACACGGTCAGTATGTGGGCCTCATCCAGAGGCTCAAAATCGTTCAGCGTGTTATTGAGGGAATGCCTGCTATTTTTTTAAATTATAAAATTTCAAATGTGAGAATCTGTATAAAAACTGGTATAACTGGTACAGCCCAAAGAATTAGTACGTTGATTTGGCAATGGGCCGGTCACATTACTTGTTGAACTGACAAACGTTGGAGAAGAAAGATTCTTCAGAACCTTACCTTCTCTAGTACCGACCACGGATTGGACCACGCATGGTGGGACAACAAAAATGGACTGATGGCAATTGGCCATGGGAGAAATTAACTGTAAGTGGCACAGAACCGTTGTTAATAGCATTCTCGTAGGGAAGCCT
Source organism: Lymantria dispar (assembly GCA_032191425.1). Taxonomy (NCBI): domain Eukaryota; kingdom Metazoa; phylum Arthropoda; class Insecta; order Lepidoptera; family Erebidae; genus Lymantria; species Lymantria dispar. Next base: position 1,584,291 of record CM063444.1, on the reverse strand, counting down.
ATGTCCAACAGTGGACGTCTACGAGCTATTGAATGATTGCCCACTCCCTCGGTGCTCTATTATCCGGTTATTAAAGCCACATGAGGAAGTTGGTCGACGTAATTTCGCAGATGATTTGTAAAAAAAGTGATGTTCTTTCAAGTCTGTTCACCAAATAATGTTCCTTCTATTATCTATACAAACAAATAAAGTTGAGCTGTTTGGGCGAATCACTGGTACCGAATCTTTGACGTCGTGGCCAGCCCAGCGGAATCCCCTTTCAGATATCCTCGCTTTCCGAAGCTCTCTGGGTCGTCGCTCTCTCGCAGTCAGCCTCTCTGCGGGTGATAGGCCATTCCCCGGTCCGGTCACCTGCGGCCTCGGCTAGGGCGGCATCAGATGTAGGCACTAGCGCCTGCGCTGCTCATGTCGCCAGCGGCGGATCGTGTCTCCATAGAGGAGTTCCTCCCGTGTACGATCCGCCGTCTCTTTCCTTGGGATAACTACCTCACAGAAGGCGACGACCGCGTGCCAGTTATTTACACTACGCCTTGTTCGGGGCAATCCTCAAAAGAGCTCGACGGATTTTGATAATATTTTACTACCCGGCAACTGTCTATAAAAGGAGTAACTTGGACTATTTTCCTCTCAAAAAAATCCTATAAAATTTTGTCAGGGGCTCGAACCCAAGACTATATCTTAGCATAGCGGCTGGAACCGAAGCGAATATGCAATAATAATGGTTGACAATGTATCTACATATGTCAGTGTATATAAACGAATAGATACAAATCAAGAAAGTCAATTGTGAATACAATTAATGTTATTATTAATCATATTCACAATGGATTTATTTTGTTTCAATACTGGCTGCGACGCTTTGTGTGGTGACAAAGTAAGAATAACATTCACTAAACTTTTTCTTGCACGTTGTAAAAGGCGACTAAAAGATATAATATGCAGATAACAATAATGTAAGAGAAAGAGAAAGACTGGCGTGGTATATTAGGCCAATTTTACTGTAACTGTGAAGGAGGCTCGAGCCTAGCAGTGGGACGTATATCAGCTGAGATAATGTCAATGAATTTCATTAACAAGTAACCCGCCTAACATGTTTTGTTGCCTGTAATAGTTAATATAGTCATTTAATAAAATTGACAGCGCAATAGCTTGCAAAATACCACAGCAGTAAGTAACTCGAACAATATGATAATCCAATATATTTCACGCACGAACGAACTATTAGGACTTTATTTACGCAAACATAAGTAATATAAGCTAGAAGTGCGTTCAATGTTCGCCCACGATATCATCAATATAAATGTTTCATTAAATATCTTGTGAAATTACATTTATTCCACTTGCAGTATATTTTTTTATAACATAACAAAAAAAAACCGACTACGTGCGAGTCGGAGTCGTGCACATAGGGTTCCGTACCATTATCTATAACAATCGCGTTTGTTGTATAAAATAAATGTTTATTTTATTTTGTTTTTAAATACTTATTTATTTTGCTTTTAGGATTTGTTGTTATAGTGGCAACAGAAATACATAATTTGGAAAAATTTCACCTGTCTAGCTATCGCTGTTCTTGAGATACAGCCTGGTGACAGACAGACGGACGGACCGATAGCGAAGTCTTAGTAATAGGGTTCCGTTTTTACCCTTTGGGTACGTAACCCTAAAAAAGCTCAAATTTATACAGACATTAGAAAATAAATTAATAATTGTCTATTTTGACAGTTCTAAAACAAAAACACTTCTTCATTATCGATGCTCATAAAAAAATTATAGGTATAGTACTAGCTACCCGACTTCGAAAGAATTTTTGAAATCGGTTCGGTGGTTTAAGCGTGAAAGCGTAACAAACAAACTTACTATCGCATTTATACTATTAGTAAGGATGCAGTTAGAATCAAAGTGATTATTTTTTGTTTTCCATTGCAACACACATATAAACTCATCCGCAATCATTTAGTCTACTAATAAATCCATGTGTTAAAAATCGTTTATATAATGATTTATGACAGTTGAACACGCATACTAATAAACAACTAATAAACATAGTTCATTGCGAATTGTTATTTTATTTATCTAATCTAAATGCTGGTTGTTTATATTACATTTAATTTATTATTAGTAAACTTATTAACAGAATTCTTCAATCGTATGAAAAACAACACCGCTTATTGATCACCTATGCAATTATTATTATTCAAATTAAAGTATTTGGTATTAGCAGCTACGTTTAGATCTTATGGTCTTAACTATAAAATTCTGATTATATTATACGCTTATTTATCATAAATTTGAAGAACAAAATAATTAGAAGCAACACGGTTACCTAATAATTCAGAAAATCCAGAAAAAGAAAGTAGGTATATATTGACTCAGATTAATTTAAATTAAGTATAAGTAAGAGCTAAAAGACATTAATTAAACAAACATTAATACTTGTACCGGTTTATCTAGTTTTACAAAATTATATTATATAGTAAACGGAATCTTATATCCGCTTAAGTAATAATTATAAACTCGTCTAAGGTTCAAATCAAAACATATAGGAAATACAATTGAATCATAAGTACGGATATTATCTAAACATGCTACTTATATAATAAATATGTCGATGTATGATTGAGTGTCCATTAGGTGATTGTTTAATAATACAGCTATTGTTGCTAGGACTTCAACGGAATACAACTTCAGATATGCTATCACTCGTATCCAGCCATAAACCGCTTGACTAATTTCACATTATGTTGTCGAGCCGGTGAGAGTATATACTCTGCACATAATATCTATATAGATATTCGTATAACAGATTTAGATATTTAACTTTCATTTTTTCTAGAACCTATGAATAGATTATTTTGCTTTTAGTGACTTTTAAATTAATTATGAACCGTTTCTCTTGCAGATTATTGGTTTCCTTGGTAATCCTGTTGGTAACAAGATCACCAGCAAATAGTTTTACCATTCGGAAAACGGAAAAATTAAAAGTGGCTCCAGATTTAGATACAGGAGAGAGCTCACTTTTGGAAGTAAAGTCTGATTTACCAGTGGTAAGAGATGAAAATTTATTTCATAATAATAACACTAAGCAAGAAATAAATAATATTGTAATAGGTTTAAGTGATGCTACAAGAATATCTAAATATAATGAAATAATAGACAAAAATGTTGGAATTCAAGTGAAGCCATCTGAAAGTAAACCATTTCAAGGAACAGGAGTAATAAGCAATATAAATGACACAACAAATTGGAAATCTAATTCTAAAACAAACAGTAGTAACATACCAATAATAAACAGTATTCTTAATGAAGACAATTTAACAAGTAAAGCGATGTCTCCACAATCTTCTGTTTCTGGAAATTTAATATTAACAACAAATAAAAGCTCTTATGATACTATTACATCTCAAACAACAGCTGATTTTCAGCTGAACCAACCAATCAATCAAACCAGTACCATTGGTGCTGATTTTGTAACAAGTTATATTAATACAATAACTGATAGTTATAGTAATGAGATTACTCTTAGAGATAGACGTGATATGACTTCTTCTGCGACAGACTTCAGAGATGAAGATAAATATTATGAAGGGCAAACAATGTCACAGAACACCACAGATGATGATAATATTATCAATACTAGTTTAATAGAACACGAATTCCAATCCACTCTACAGGCACATAATAATAGTTCTAAAATATTAGTCCCAACTACAATAATATCAACTTTAAATACAGTTACTACTGAACTTTCAAGCGAACCCAATTCTTCAACAGAATCAACATTTGAAATGGTTAAAGCTAAATCTAAATCTAATTCACATACTCTTGAAGAAACGCTTATCAATACTTCATCATCTAATTTACTCGAAGATTCAAAAAGCAGCAATCTAAATAACTCGAATTACTCAACAAAGTCATTTGATACGAGTTCTTTCACAAATGTTAAGAGTATAAAACAACAAAATCCAACAACAGATCAAACTAAAATAAATAATAACGAGAAAAAGATCGTGAAATTGGAGATATTTTCTTCTAAGAGAGCAGGTTACTTAGACAATTCAGAAACTAAAACTTCAAAACAAGAGAAAGCAACCACCGAGAAATATGTTTATGATAAGTTTACTAACAAAACAAATAACTTCGGCGCAATGTATGAATCCGAAGTCAGTGACGATAATACCGATGAAGGAATTGAATATAATAACACTAATGTGAGGGAATCACAGGGTCAATTGGTAAGTTTTATGTGTTACCTATCCACAGTGACGGAGTGAATATAAAATTTCACAAAATCTCTTTATTTCTTGATTGTCGTAAAAGATGACTAAGAGATTTTAGCAGATAATCTCACTGCCAGACAAGAGAAACTCGAAACTGAACCTTATTTTACTTTTAATTTTGGAGTTGACCTGTGCTTCATGGAGAAACCTGTGCTTCTTGTAAGGCTTGAAGAACAAGATGCTTTACGTTTTCATTAATTTTTTGGACTCTACTTAATATGAGACTTTTTATATTGACTTTTGATTCTAGGGAAATAATTAGTTTACCTTTAGTGGCTGGTTGATTTCCCGTAGGAGTTCCACCACAGGAGTGGACTCAAGCATTCTTTTGAGAAATTTATTATACCAACTAGGATTGCTAACCTATTTAACAGGCGTGGCGATTATGATAGTGCTCCTTCATGTATAGGCATAAATAGGCTGCGGGATGGATTAAAAGGTCAACCGAATAGCAATGAATTTGGTATTATGTCAGCCGTGTCTAATTCGCACCGACGCGAGTTATGTGGACTTAACTAGCAACTAAATAAATTTAACTAAATAAAAGTTAACATAAATAAGTGCCTGCGTAATATAAGTATTTCCACATATATTTTTACTTTTTCAGGCTGATGACGCGATGAAAGAAGAGTTGTTGATGGAGAAAACACTAAATGAAAATGAAATAATAAAATTACGCCAGCCAACTGTTACATTGGATAACACCTCTTCAGCTATGACTGACATTTCAACTACCACAGAATTAGTAAACGATAATATATTTAGCGTTAAATCAATCAGTGGTGATCAAAGAAAAAATACTACTTTATTATATGCAGTGAGTCCTAACTATAAACCCCTTAAGAAACTAGATGTTCAACCTTCGAAACCCTTTATTCGAGACCCTGATGACAACAGTTGGAGAAATGAAAGTATCAGTTCACTCGGGATTGTATTCAAACCGAAAAATGCTTCAAAGTCATTTACAGAAGTATTAAAAAATAAAACGACAGAGTTGAGTAATAGTGTGGGCAAATATGATAATAGTGAAATGCTGGATTTACGATTGAGACTTGAAAAGATTACTGAAGTTAGGAAATCCAAAAAGAAAAGAATAAACAATCTTGGTGATACAGTTTATAATGACTATGAGGAAAGTTCTGAAAACACCAAAATCAATAAAGCAGACATTACATCACCAATGGTTCCCTCACAAGAAATGACTCCTTTCACAACATCTTCACCACTAACATCCTCTACAAAACCAGATCATATGTTAAATGACATCAGCAAAGACACATTTGAAATATTTAAAAATGATGTCACAACTCCTCTAACAACAATCGAAACAAAAAAGCCATATAGTTTATCAGAGTATTACGATGCAGGAGATGATTATGATTCTGACTACGTTACACTGCCGAAAATCGATATAAAGAAATTTACGGTGCCGTTTAAAAGTAAAGATACTCTTACTACTCAACATTCAGAAACTTACACTACACGTCCTCTGGATTGGAGGAGTCCTATGCCGACAACAATAACGTATCAACCCGATAGACAGCCGACGGTTCAATACTTTCCGCCTACAAAAAAAGTCACATTACCGGTTGTTCAAAATATTAATCAAAAAGTAAATTTTAATGAATATGATGATGATTTTAAAAATAAAGTTAATTTGTACGCCTACAATGAGGTTCCTAAAGTGACATATAAAGTTTCATCTAGTACAGAATCATCATTATCCACTAAAAAGATTGAGGAATTGAGTAAATTAACCATTAAATCACATGAAAATGTGCTCTATCCAAATGATAATATGAACAAGAACTTATACTTAACAAGTCAGTCGAGCGTCACCGAGTCACCCGTGTCGCCAAACGACGGCAATTTCAATAGAGCATTCTATGTTATCAAACATTATAAAGATTTCATTAATGACGCAGCAAAAGACATCGATGACGAGAAAGTCAACCTTCAATTCAGGAGTCCACCAATTCAAGGTGTGACCATGGGTGATATAATGAAATTAAATGCACAGGAAGAATCTAAGCCAATAGAAGATTACGATTATGAGACCCAGTTCCGTAAGGAGATAGTGAATAGATTTGTTGACAATTTTAATGACAACAGCGATAGATTTAAAGTGGATTTCCCAATCATATATAACAATAGTGTAGTACATACCAAAACATATGAAAATGGCAAAGTAGTGGCTTCTTCGAGTGCCTTTATGAAGAGAATGTATGAGACGAGGGCCACTAAGCCAAATATTAAAGCATGTGATTTCAATTGCGAGCGTATGACGGTGGAGCTGTCTCCAGCTTACGAACTACATTATTATGTACCAGATCAAGAGGAGAAGGAAATAATGCAACGATCTAATACTGGTCCTTATCACTTTACGTTATGAGATTTATCAGATCTATCAACTCGTCATTTACAATCTTAAGTGGCATAAACTGTTTTAACAGCTTCGTAATTCTAGGTACCTATATAGTTTATTTACCAATGAAAGAGTACGTATAAGTTAATAAATTGTATAAGCTTACGTAAGTAATGTATATAAAATCTAGATATTATGTAAATATAAGTTATTTAATTGACGTGAAACTAAATAAATATGGGAATAAATGTTTGATTTATATTTACTTCAAATGGTGATTAAGAAAGGTGATTTGCCATTTTTACGCGATAAATTCTTTCTGAAATGTGCGGTTATACACAATAAAAAATACGATATAAAATCAAGAAAATGTTTACTCTTATGTGATGAGAGAGGTATCCTTGGGATGGTTCGGCTTCAAGGAGCATTTGAAGCCCAACTATTCTGGTAATGCATTATTTACAGCCGAAATATGTGTAGCATCAATTTTCGAAGTTCTGCGGCAAATTACGAATTATTTTGTTTCAATTGTAAATAGTTGACGGCTGCTTATGACATAGAAGTAAGAAGTTTCTTTATATCGTATTCATTTTGATCTTATTCCGTATTCCTTGCTTTCTAAATGTGTGCGGTATGTAGATTAACCGCGAGAAAGTTGTGGTTCTCTCTTCCTATCCTTCATTGTGTAATAATAATGGATTTCCGCCATGTATCGCCTAATTCAATCAATTTAAATAATATTTAAAATTTCTTTACTATTATACGTTAGTTGTTCTCTATTTTTAAATTTTCTTATTAAAGCCATTTATATAATAATATCACCATACATTATGTAATTAATATGTAAACAGTATAAATATTTTATACTATTTATTTAGTATTAAATACATTATTTGTGAAAATCAGATAGGTGCTTACTTATCTTGGCAATCAACCGATCTTACTCAAACGTTTGGGTAAGGTTTATTGATTGCCATGGATGGCATGCGGCAGAGAAGATTGAAATAAATTATATGTTTATAGGTAACATGAAGTTTCATTTATTTATAGAAACAAATAAAGTTGAAGCGTCTGCTTGCTCATTCGGTTATTTGCATGTTATTTGCCAAAAAACCTGTTTAAAATTAATAATCCGGTAGTTCTATAAACGGCTGCACCGATTTTGATTATATTGTACTACCAGATGTAAAGACTACCTTAGGCTATTTTTCATCTCAGGAAAACCTTTTAAAATTTTGCCCGGTCCGGGATTCGAACCCGAGGCCATATCTTAGGAGGTATTGCAGATTTAAAATACAGGGGCAACGCGGCCGGAACCGAACCGAAGCGAAGCGAAGGCGGGTCACAATCTGGTCGTCGTCAGAACCAGAAGTGGAGTTACCAGATGATTTGGCAATACCATTTTCTTTAATTCCGCCGGTGCTTCCACTCGAGACGGTATTCGAAAGTGTAACCCGCCTGGACGGGCTATTGATGACAAGGTTAGGTGACGGTAACCCGCCCATTTGCCGATAGAGAGAGGTACGCAACCCGCAGCTTATGAGGTTTCCCGTCACCACGGATGGATCTGACATATTCCTGATAAAGAATATTCCAGACAAGCTTATAGCACCAATTCGCTCGATCGCCAAACCGCCGAGTGTGTTCATGATGTGAATCTCGATTGTGGATGTGGTAGGTATGGATCATGACTGAATGAGGGCTGTATCTATCCCAGCTTATATACATTCCACTGCTGAGCTCAAGCCTCCTCCACAATAAGAGGGAAATTGAGAGGGAGTGGTAGGACCACACTGTCGACAGTTATCTGTCTACAGCCGCGCGCCGGTCCGTCCGAGGTAGTACCACACTGAGCAGAAAATCGACGTCTGAGTAGTAGCAATTTGTTACTGCGCTTCGTTCGGTGAGCGAGAGAGCCGGAAGCCCAACTTTCTGAGGTTGTTTGCGTGTGGAGGGTTTTGGTATCACCGAGCCTCAATGCACGCATTCACACTCCCTTCACTTTCTTCGCGGTAGGCAGCGGCCTTGTAAAGGTCCATGAACGGCAGAAACACTTACCAACAGGTGTACTGTTTGCTCGTTTGCTACCGTTTGCAATAAAAAAAAAACCTATTGTGCCACGCTGGTCAGAAGCGTTGGTATAGCCTATAGGATTTTATATCGAGCTTTCTTTCTCTTGTATAGCCAAGATAGGTGGAATGTATTCTTATTCCGTTATCACACGGAAAAAGAGAGGAATATTTACTGAGACAAATTTATCTAGTGCCAGGTGATCAACTATAACATTCTCAAATAGAATTTACGTTAGATAGTGGTCAGGTGGTTTAGGCAGTGACTTTTAGCTAAAACCGAAGCACATGCTGTTTCATTCTGTTTTCAATTGTATTAGAAGAAGAATGAAGGTGCTGACTACTTACAAATGGATGTTATTGTGAGACAGAAGTAGGCAAGTGTGAGCACAAGAGTCAAATAGGTATTTCTTTTTACATTCATACTATAAACTAGCAACCCGCCCTCGCTTCGCTTTTAGTCGTTATACCCGCGTAGTTCCCGTTCCCGTGGGAATACCGCAATAAAATATAGCCTAGTTTACGCCTTGATATTATAGCTTTCCATTGATGAAAGAATTTTTGAAATCGGTGCAACCGTTTTGAAAATTACCCGGAACAAACAGACAGACAGACAGACAAAAATTTTTTAATCTGTATTTTAGGCATAGGCGTCGTGCAAATAACCGTGTGAGCATGAAAAAAGCCTATTATTTTGACATTACAAACAGACACTCCAATTTTATTTATTGGTATAGATGTCCTGACCCACGTAGTTACCACTTGTCTCGCTTGTCTAAATAGATTCTCATTGCGCATTTGAATGATCCTGGACATATGAGACCAATGTTCGCTTTGACCATTTCCTTAAGTTTTCATCATCATCATCATTTCGGCTCAAATACCTGCCACTACAGTATGTCCCATTTCCCATGCTGGTCAAACAGGTTGGCATAGGGTTTTGTTTTGGGTTTTCCTGCCCTTGCATATATGTTATATGCGTATTATATCCCTTAGTCGTCTTTTACAAGACCCACGGTTAAGAGAGGGGGTGGTGAATTGTATTGTTAGGTGCGATATAAATAAGGCTAATAAGATTTTTTTTATTTTACATGAAACTTACAATTTAGGTAATACTTAAGGCGACATAATTGTAACGTAACATTGATTTTATGTACCATTCTTTTCAGCTTTAATTGTTAATTAAAAATTTGGGGTTGTTGATGAAAACAAACAATTCTGCTACATATTCTCAATTCAATAACTATTGTAATCACAATCGTTATTGAATTGGGAATAGATAGTATAGACCTTCTAACGCTCAGTAAGTACCAGGAAACGCTTTAAAAGCGCAAACAAATTTCATTAAAAAATAAACATGAGGAATTGACATGATTTTAGTTCACTTTTTCTATATATATATATATATATATATATATATATATATAAACTCATTTGCAAAAAAAACGGGCGGTTTTGATTTTCATTCATATTTAAAAAGATACAATACCAAAAAGGTTTCAATCGTTTGTACACGTTACTGGCCGGTTTTAAAAATGCTGTGGTATTTAAAAAAGTACGTTCTAAATTCAATTTTTCATTTGATGTTCATTTTTACAGAAAACCCCTTTTTATCCTACATTTTTGGCGCGAAGTTCCAGAAGTTAACATCGACTTTCATAACTTTTATTCAATTTTTATCGATTAATTTCATATCCTTGACTGTCAAAGCTTTATTTAATGCTGTTTGGCTGTATCAAAAATGGTAGATAAAGTGGTAAAAGCTACCAAAATTATCGCGCTGCTTGAAGAGGGTTGCAGCCAATGTTTCGTGGCTAGGAGGCTAAATGTTAGTCGCTCGACAGTCCAAAGGACCTGGCAGCGATATCAGGAGACTGGTTCCGTCGAGAGAAGGCCTGGTTCTGGAAGAAAACCATGTACCCAACCACGGGATGATCGTTTTCTTGTGAGTCGCGCATTGAGAAATCGCAAATCTTCGTATGTGGATCTTAAGAACAACCTCCAAGAAGTAAGAAATGTGCATATTAGTCTATGGACGGTCAGGAGGAGGCTTCTCGCTGCCAATATACGCAGTCACCGCCCGGCCCGCGGCCCCAAATTACTCCGTGAGCACAGAGTTCACAGGCTTAGGTTCGCTAGAAATTGTGAATCATGGACTCAAGACGATTGGAATAGGGTTTTGTTCTCTGATGAAGCCAGGATATCTCTGTTCGGTGAAGATCGACGTCGGCGAGTGCTAAGAAGACAAGGAGAACGCTTTGCAGAGGCATGTTTCGAAGAAATCACACCTTATGGTGGGGGCTCTGTTATGTTTTGGGCAGGAATAAATTCAATGGATCGTACAGAGTTAGTCTTCATTGAAAACGGCTCACTGACTGGGCATCGATACATAACGGAAGTTCTAATTTCTCATGCACAACCCGCATTGGCCGCTCTAGGTGAAGACTCGATTTTTATGGACGACAATGCTCGCGCCCACCGATCCCGCGATGTTAGTGCGTATGTGCAAGAGGTCGGCATTCGTCGTTTGGATTGGCCAGCTCGAAGTCCCGACCTCAATCCCATAGAGCATGTCTGGGACGTTCTGAAACGGCGTGTGAGATCAGTACACCCGGCTCCGCAGACCATCAGAGAGCTGAAGAATGTGATTACTGCGGAGTGGGAACGTATTCCGCAAGCAAGTATCCGGGATATACTCGCTAGCATGCCCAGACGAATTCAAGCTGTGATTTTAGCTAGAGGGGGTCACACTCAATACTAAACATTTATCTGCTTTTACTTTATTAAAGAAAAACAAACAAAAAAACTTTTTTATTTTTACTTCATGAGCATATGCACTACTAGCGAATATACACTACTAGCGAGGTTTAGCATTATTTCCCATAAATTGTATCTAAATTTTATGAAATACTGATGAAAACGATTATTTTCTTATTAATTTAGCAAATTGTGTGGATAAAACTACCTATAATTATCAAACAAATAAATATTAACATTTGAAATGGTTCATTGCTTAGGTGCCCGTTTTTTTTGCAAATGAGTGTATATAGTATATACCTACCTACTAACAACCCGCCCTCGCTTCGCTTCGGTTTCAGTCGCTTTACTTCCCGTTCCTGTGAGAATACCTGAATAAAATATATTGCTCTCTGATATTAAAGCTTTACATTGGTGAATCAATTTTTAAACTCGGATCAAAGAACACATAGCTGATGTGAAGCACCGCCGTCACACTAAGTCTGCAGTCTGTGAACATAGTCACGACCACGCCCGCCATAACATCAGGTTTGATAAACCACAAATCCTCGCAAAAGAACACCGCTATCTGCCTAGAATGGTACGTGAGGCTATTGAAATCAAAAAACACAAATATTTCAATACAGAGGATGGCTGGGTATTACCATCAAGCTGGGATCCTGTTATAAACATAATTAAAACTAAATCCAAAAAGACCACCACAAGACTGTGAGCACTTATTGTATAGATTTGACCCACAATAATAATAGCTAAAGATAATTTTATAAATCAAATAACCTTTTAGTAAAACAAAGTAAGCCGCATCTAATAATAAAAATCAATATTAATTTAGCATTATGTCCCCCGAGTTTTTATGCTGGATCTTTCTCAGTGTGGCCGCGTGCCGATCCGGTGGTAGTATATTAGTTTTGTTAGGTTTAAATTAACAAATTGTAATAATAATTGCTACAAATTTAATAGTTAATAATTACTAACCATAAACAATATATTTTTTTCATATAGAATCATTTTCTTCTTACACTGGCAATAAATTTGTACTAAAATGTGGGTCAAAATTTTTATAAATTTAATAACCAATTCTATGTATCGGGTAGATAATTATAAATGTCTGTAATAACGATGACTTTTTGGACGTGAGACAACTTAATCCGCCCGTGACCATGAATTCTGCAAAGTGTTCGAAACGTTGGGCAATCATAAATCAAATACAAACACGATATAATCCGTAAAAGTAGTTTTATTTAAAATATATTAATATTATTGTGAAAAAAGCGTGGAGCGCTTTGTGCCACATTTTCGTAAGTCGAGCACCCCACGCTTTTGTGCCGACCGTAACCCAATCCAAAAAAAGAGAAGTGGATTATTGCATTGTCATCGGTCTTTGATAGATCTGCAAAATTTAAAGAAAATCCGATCGCTCAATATTTTGCCCTACTGGGCAAAATCGAGCTCAAATGTGGATGTTACAAACAAACATGCAGGTGAAGCTAATAAAAGCGTGTTAAAAAAAGAGCGTGCGTACAAAGTACGCATATCAAAAGTGAAACTCCTTTATCTCATTCTTTCGCCGGCTGTATCCTGTACATTTACGTGTTTGTGTCTCTATGGACTCGCTTTTTCGTTTCATCGAGTTTGAAATCACAACGATTCTAAAGAAGTTTCACTTTAATAAAAACAATCATCATTATCGCAGGCCACATAAGTTTCACTGTTGGGTTTGGGCCTTCTCTACAATGGGAGGGAATTTGACCTACTATACCATGCTGGTCAGACATGTTGGTATAGGGTTTCATTTCGAGTTGTCCTTCTCTGGTACAGATGTTATATGCATATTATACCCCATAGTCGTCATTCACGACATCCACGGGCAAAATAGGGAGTGGTGAATTGTATATTATGGTAATCCATCCATCCATCATACTACAGACGTAGACTATTAAACACAGGCCCTTCCACGAGCATGCCACTCGGACTGGTCTATGCCACTTCCATCCAACGGCTACCTGCGACTTTCAAGATGTCGCCTGTCCACCTAGTAGTGGGGGGTAAATAAAATAAAAGTATAATAATTCATTTAAAATACACTTTATTGACGTTCTTTATTTTAGTATAGTATGCAAACACGACCGGTTCGATCATTTGTTATGGATCACTTTGAGCATAATGATAATGTTATATTTATATGTACTACAACTAAATCATACAGGTTTACTTGCAAGTAAATGTATAATCAAATGAGACATCATCATCGAGTGGGAAATGCAATTCTGGATCCAATAATAAATAATTATATTACAATCTCATTAATAAAAAAAAAAACAAACGCGAATTAAATATTCATTTTTAATACATGAACACATTTTCTTTGGATAAACAAAAGAAAAAAATTATACAATCAGAAAACACTGATTTCGAATAATTATTTACAAAAACAAAAATTACAAATTTTACTTACTTTTCGGTTATAATGTGTCCATTTTATTTGCTTTCGTATAAACATGTGTACAACAAAAATAAACAACTTTATTATTTAAATATTTTTTTTGTAATGTGTAACGCGCCATCTATCTTACACTAAAATAAGTCTGCAAGTGATTAATTATATACTAGCCAAGCCATTATATATCTTCTCATTCTACTCGGGGCTTTTCTGAGTAAAAATCTAGTCCAATCTAACAGAGCCTAAAATTCTCATATAAGTATTGTTTGCTTAGCATTCAAGCATATTATAGAATTAAAACATGTTCAGATTTATATGCCCGTGAATGACGACTCGATTCAGCAATCGTGATAAAAAATAACATATCGCCTAAACTTTGATTAAAGTACAACTGAAATAATAGAAACTCGGATACATTGGGTTAAACGCAATGGAAGAAATCATGTAATTTTTAAAACTTGAGTAATAGTGAGTAGGTCTATGACTGGTTGTCTCAAAGACATAGTTCCGATCCAAGAGAATCTTCCATTAAAACAAAATAATAATAAATAACCGAGTCGATTAAATTACGGAACTAACAAGCTATATCTGTGTGGAAGCAATATTAAAAAAAAATCCCAATAGATTAAGAATTCTTCAATTATTTTTCTCTTTCACGAAATTTAATGCCGGATCTCGCAAGCAAAAATAAAGCTGTTATCATATTTAAAACCTGGCAATAAAATTTATAAGTTTTTCTTTGTACAGCACACCCACCCACTAAGAAAATAATCTTTGTATTGCGGGGGAAATTACAAATATATGTTTAACGGACATAAATTACACAGACTCAACAACTTGTGGGAATCAAACCCATGACACTGGCAAGGTACGTTGGTAGGTCTTAATCACTACACTATCTGTGCAGTCTGTGAACAATTTTCTCAGACAGTAAAGACCTTTTAATTCTTTATATATATATTTTATTGCCTTTGTTGGTAGACTAGTAAGCAGCCAACCCGCTGGTAAGTGGTAACTGCCTCTCACTGAGCTATAAGCTCACTTACAGACTTAGATTACTCAAGACGAAGTTAGTGTCACACAGTACAATTAGTACGTATTACTTGTGGCACGCAGGCCAACACAATTGGTTATGATTCGGTTATATCTATGTATGTATGTGTGTGTAGAGGTAAAGTCGGGCTTAATTCACTGTATCTTTAGATCGTCGTACTAAAGATAAGCGATTGAGCCAAACTATTGGTTTATTATAAAAGTTTTACTTGGCTATGAGACAGCATTGGTGATGTTAATAAAACTACTCTAAATATTGAAAATTATTATGATGAGGGTAGTTGATCAAATGTCTCACGGTGCGCATCGGATAGTTTGATTTCAAGATTTCCTTCTATTGCAGTCGTATACATCGCAACGGAACGTGCATAAAATGCATTCGTTCTTCATTAAATATTTAATTTGACGATGATATTACATCCTGAATGTGTCTAGCCGTTGCCGAGATTAAAGCATACAAGCAAACTTTAGCTATTGATTTGCAATATATGTTGCAGAAATTACAATCAGCTATACTGTCTCACGGAGCCAAGACCCGAGTCTTAAAAAACGATAGCCTAGCTTTATGTACATTTACTTTCAAGGCAAAGTCAATAGGCCAAATATATGTTATATGCGTTGGCCGTTTCGATAAGTAACGTGACATCGTGTCACAAGTAATACGCTCACACTAGGAACATACAATATAAACTATATGCGTGATATAACTAACATAGCAAAAGCAATGGGAGGTAACGTTTTACAAGAGTTTTGTGCAAAAATTTTTTTTTTCTTATCATGTATGTGAAAACGTATAATGAACAATTGCAATACGTACGGCAGTTCGGCTGTCATATCATTACAATCCGCACATAACTTATTGCATACGTAAATTATATGCATATTTAATAATATTTATGAATTTAACAAAATGTCATTGAAAGATATTGTATATTGAGATTATTAGATGAATATGCGGATATATTAATGCGATTAAAATAACAATAGGTACGTCAGAGGCATCTCTAGTACAAAAGTCGGCAACAGGCGGACCGCGAAAGGTCGAACCTTGGATCACCAAATGTATTTTGAAAAATATATTTTATATCAAAAAGAAACGTATTTACCGTTTTTCTCGAGAATCAAACTATAAAAAAGCTGGCGCAAGACCTTCGGTGCAGTTTCTCACATTAATTTTAGGTTTTGTGTAATTGAGAATTTTTTTTGAAACCAAACCAAAAACAAAATTGCTTTTTCTGCACCTCGTTAAAATATCCATCGGTATTCGGTCTCCATCTAAAACTATTTGCCGACCTCTGTTCCAATTATTAATTAATAATAAGGATCTGCATATGCCTTCAATGCGTGGTCATGTTAGTAGCTGAATCAATTGAAACGATTTAATATTTTGTATGTTTCGTTCCAAATGAAAATCATCCCTTGGGTTGAATGAATTATGTTCAAGGTAATTATATTATTTATCTATTCTACATATTGTAATTTGTTTGAAACTGTTATCTGAAATTGAAAGATCGCTCTTTATTAAAGAATAACGGTTATTTTAGTCTGAACATATTCCCCCAAAGAAGTAACAATGACTAATAATAATACAGTAAAACCCGTTTAAGACGATTTCGCAGGGACCCGACCAAAAACGCGTTTTAGGGGGGAAAGCGTATTATGCGGGCAAGGGAAAAAACTTGCCATTATTATTTATTATATTATATTATTATTTTGAATACCTACGTATTGAATTGAACATTTAAAAATTACCTAAAATAAAATAATCACTTATTTTAGTTTGACAAAAAGATTTTGAAACATTAGTAATTAGACGATTTTCAACGTAATTTAATTTTCGCAGTGCGTTTTCGCTTTATTTCAAAGAAGTTACATAGCGTCTTAAATTATTAACTGCTAATAATGCCTGGGCATGTGACAAAATCGGAGTTGACTCATCTTCTTCTTGGTCATTATCACTTAGGGTCATTCGACAGTCGTCACTTCGTCAGTCGCTGGCCGCTGCCGCAAAGGATAATATGTGTATTTTAGTGGCACGTGGCGTCAACCGGGTTGAGAGCCATCTGTGCTCACCCATTGACCGCGTTAAGCTGTCAAGGCCATCTGCGACCAACAGCTACACACACATAAAAAAAACCGTGTTGGCGTATTAAACAGGATGACGATCGTATTAAGCGTTAAGAATGTATGAAAACATGTCTCAAGTTGCTGGGACTGACGCAAAATGGCGTATTATGCGGGAAATCGTATTAAACGTGATCGTATTAAACGGGTTCTACTGTAGTTGAGAGACGAGGTTCACTGAAGTTCCTATTATTATTCAAAACTCATCATATAATGATATGACAACGACAAAAGCTACTATTTTATATAAAAAAAGATAACTAAAATGATATTAAAAAAAATGCTCCATTATAACAAAACAAGCGAAATTAGTACATTGTGTTTCGATATTTCGTGATAAGTAGGTACAGTACATAAATCAGTTAAAATTACAACAATATTCAGTAAGTATAGTTTTTTTTTTAGACTAAAAGCGAATATTTACAAGAACACCTCATTACTAGCTACATACCTGCCTGCCTCCCGACGGCTGCCGCGCGGTGTCTTCCAACAAATATTATATTACATATATGTATTATATATACTAATGAGCTGGCTCGGCTTACATAGCCTAGACTGAACGACAAATTTATACAAACATTTCGCAATTAAATTCCATATTTTCAAATTAAAAAAATAGCCTACATTGTTCCTTAGAGTACAAAGTCCCTAGGATTAACCGCCGAGGCGGTGAAAACTATTAAAACAATGTACTCTTTGGACTAAATATCAACTTATGCAATTAATTACAAACACTAACATATATCTACAATTGTAAGCGTACATTAATTTTTGGTACCGAATAAATAATATTGCCCAAACATTTTATTAACAAACAATTAAAAATATTACTTCTACACTTGGTCATATGATAATTTGGAACTAAGTTCTTTAATTATTAAATTTATTGAGCCAAATTGTAACATCCATTGAACCGATATTACAATCAAACAATTTGAAATACATTCTCAACCAATCTTTAGTACGATTGTTTCACCTTAAATTTGTTCAGAATGTAGTTATTAAAGTGAAACTTTTAATACATCGCCTCAAACTTTTTCGTCCATCTATTGCATGTCGCGTGACGGTCGGCCGCGGAGTAGGGGTAAAGTAAAAGGCGTTTGACAGAGCAGCCGGGGCGAATATGGCGGCGTTTGCATCAGCTGATCGTGTAGTGTATAGCTATTACTCATTTGTGGCAGTGCTCCACGCTATTTGTTTGTTTTTATCAGTGTTTAATGTAAATTGCTATTTTTTGTAATGCGAAAAAAGTTTCACTTTTACCGTGATTTCATAAAACCACACAATCAAATATTTTAGGGACAATTTTATCTTGATTGTAATATCCGTACTGGTGTTAATATTTAAGGCATATATAGACCCCTTAATGTTAAAGACACCGCGCGGTAGATCGTCTCATACGTACGATAATCTTACTCATAACATTAGCCAGTCTTTCATTTACACTACACTAGACTACAGCGCTACTATACTCCTAGCCTTCGACACTTGATACACAACCGTTATCGCGTACGACACTTTATATTTAAAATGTATCATCTCATTTCAGCCCACTTAAGTACCACTTTTGGGCTCGGGCTATCTACAATAGGAGGTAATTCGACCTAGCATACCACGCTGGTTAGACGTGTTGATATAGAGTTTAATACTGTCTTCTTGCTCTTCCATAGATGTTATCAGCATATCTCTTACGTGATTTTTTTCTATACCCACGGGAAAGAGTAGCTAGTGAATTGTATTCTTACTCAGTCACAGTAAGTAAAATGTATATGCTTCTTATATTACTCACAATTAAAAGAGATTAAAGTAAGAACAAAATAGTCCAACAGACCTTTTGAAATACCTTGATCAGTAGACCTTATGGTTTTAATAAAATTAAAAACTTCTTTATTGTTAAATTATCTCAATGATTTTTGTATTTTGCATGTGGTGACAGAGTAAGAATATAATTCACCATTCCCTTTTCTTATTCATGGGTGTCGTAAAAGACAACTAAGCGATTATAATACGCATATAACATTTATGCAAGAGAAGGAAGACTCAAAATAAAACCGTATACAAACTCATTTGACCAGCGTGGTATAGGTAAATTATCCTCCCATTGTGGAGGAGGCTCGAGCTCAGTAGTGGACCCAATATTGAGCTGTGATGATGATAATAATTAATGATTTTTGTATACGTGAATTTTGTGTAATACACGCATATATATTATAACAATATTTTTATAGATTTTCGTTTTCATTCATGGTTTCGGAATATAAATGTAATGTGTCGTACACAATAAGCCTATAACACAACCACGCGATGAGTACGCTCATAACTGTTGGCAGTTTCAACAATTTAACTTAAATGTGGGTAGTTTCAACAATCTGTGTGGGTAAACGTTCGCATCGTTATAATTTTCATCAAAAGGAAACAAACTCTTGGATGTATTCATACAATTTATACAAACAGGATATTTTTTTTTTAAATTCACATTGAAAAACAAATGATATTATGCATCAATGGTATAGAGATGTTTTTTAAGCGAAAACTTCAATAACCACGTTTGGATGGGTAGTAAATTTACGTAAATCGTCACCGACATGCTCACGTGACGTGTTAACGATAACAATATATCTGTAGCAATGTTAATATATCTGTGCCGATAAATATCAATATCTAGATAGATGTAAAAAGTTTTAATTTAAGATCAAACAATGAAATTAAATATATAAAAATAACAATTGTTGGTTAATAGTTTAAAGTTTCACTTCTGTCGGCAGACCTCATGACTGCTTTGTATTTTTTTTATTAGATACGCCGCTGGATCACCTAGTTCGATCTATAAATTAAAAACGTCTGTTCTTCGCCCAACTGTATATGTGATTTTTGTTTTGTCTCCTAGCAGTTTTTCACAGCTAGCGTTGACTATAAGAATAATAGTACATACATAAGTTCCTAATCTCAGAAATAGCAGACATTCATATAAAGGCTCAACCCTTAAAATTGGAATTACTTTTGTATACGATCGTAAACGGCAAACTTGAGAGAATATTTTACTAAATTTTAACTAATTTCGTATAAACCTTTTTCATACTTGTAAAAATACCAATTTTTTTTTATCACGAGCAAACTTAAAAAGATACAGAGTGTGCCAAATGAAACTAAAATAGTTATTATGTGAATAAAAACGATTTTGATTTTCTGATTTGATTTGCTGTGTGGTAGCGGCTTCGAATACTACCAACCCTTGCTTTGCTCGTGGGTGTCATAAAAGACGACTAAGAGCCCTAGATTAACCCGGACCAACTCCATCTGGTACCATTTGGGTCAACGATTACATTCCCAAGGAGGGTTGACGTCAGGCAGGCGGCCGGTCATAAAAGTCATTGCCGAAACTTTTTGCAATATGTTAAAACAGATGACATATTGCGTCGACCCCAACTAATTGGGATAAGAGCAAGATGATGATGATGATGTGAATAAAAACGATGCGAACTACGACACTATGTAGTATACACTCGGGACGATATAACTTTTAGAAAACGTTTCCGAGGCATTTGTTTTGTAGGGCGTCATTAATCAAAACTTTTGTTCTATGGAAGCTTTACAAATGAATTTTATTAACTACATTGTCGTTTGAACGAATAAATGTAAACGAAATTATTGGCACCTTTTGTATTTGGCACCAGTAGCAATAACCAAACGTCATAAGATGTTAATTTCAAGGACATGTCTTTAGGGTTCATCCATAAAGTATGTCATACTAGTATAGTGATTTTTGCGTCCTTGTTCTTGTGAGCCAAATGACGTTAAATGTGTGGCAATGTGTGTGACATCAAATATGTGGCAATTTTACAAAATATAACTAATAAAATCACGATGAAACGCGACGTGTATGACATTTGTCAGAGGTTAGCATAAGCTGAAGAGACAGGGTTAGGAATATTTTGTAAGTTTTTTGTTATTAGTTCAAAATTGGCATTTCAATACTAAGATTGTGAAAAGTGACGTCACGAAATTTAGTACACCTAGCATTCCTTGTCATACAATGTCACACTTCGTCGATCTCCATCTTAACGTGTGACGTACTTTAGGGATGGCCCCCTTATGTGTAAATTTAAGGATATTACACACAAAAACATGTAGAACTATAAATTCTGTATTCAGTGTGAATGTAGAGTTCAGTCGCGATATAGTGGTTACGGGTTTTAGTAAAGTTTGACTTTTGACAGTATTTCTTAATTAATAATAGGCATCTTGAGATACAAATCTATACTGATCACGACACACAAAGCCGTCGAATGTAACCGCCATTATAGATGTCAAGTTGACCAGGTAATTGTCAACGTGTCAGATGTAAGTGACATACGCCAGAAGAAGAAACTTATACATATAAATATTGTTATTTACTCAAATAGCAAACTATATATAGGAGGGATGTCATTGAAATATTTTGACGGGAATGTTGTATAACGACGATGTTTACGCGAGTATTGTACATTTGAAATAAAACTATTGTTATGGATTTTATTTCGTTTCGAATATTTTCCAGCGTTCCACGGTCATACATGAATGTCGAGAAATTAAAAATCAACAAACAAACGTGATAAAATCCGTGATAATTGTATTATTTCAATTTTATAACTGATATAAATCTACAAGGAGTCAGCACCAACTCTTTAAAACAAAACTTAGGAACCCGGTGCGCGTGAAACATTTATGAAATACTGTATTACATATTAACGATCTTTATACCGCGCTGTACCTACTATTCACGCAGATAAAGTGCGATAATTTGAATGACGTCACTTCTGTTCGTCTCTCGCTCGGATAATAACGCTATCTCTACTCACAGACGCTGGTAATGATGACAGAAAAATCCATGCAGATTTTGTACAACTATTATTTGAAATTAAATTACTTTCGTATAATTATTATAGTATTTAACGTAAGACCACATTTTGCGTACCTATCTAAAATTTATTGCCATGTATTTCTAAAATTTTCTTTTTTCCCTTTCTCAAAATATTTTTAGGCACCGATTTCATCCATTTCAATATAAAAGGAACCAATAATTAATCTTGATCTTTTAATTTCCACAAACAAAAATATATGTTTATATTTTAACTGTCACTCTGACGCTACTAAACGCCAAATTGGATTCCATCTTTTGTTCGCGTGTATAATAGTGTTCATGAATACTAGCACCACTATAATTTTACGTACTGACAACCCAAACTCTACTGAATCCTACAAAAAAATGTGTTAGTTTAAATGCAATTATTTTTAAATTATCTGTGCTAGTGACACAAATGTTAGTGTTGCTAGTTAATATTCCAATTAATTAGGAGGTGATTTTATGAAGTTTCTGGGTCTTGATGAATTGACTGTTAATGGCAAATGTTAATCGGTCCCTATGGATTTCGACAGGGCAACGGTCCATTTGCAAGGCTATTAAGATTTATTTTCAATTATTTTGATTGACTAAGCAACACCAACATAAAGCACTAGATATACAATTACGTATTATATAAAACATCATAAGTTCTGACAATTGACTTTAGCGCTGCGAATGCTATACATAGCCATAGGCTGCAAATGATTCGCTCTCAATAGCGACGATTAAAACATTTAAGTTTGTTTCCTTAAGCGTTTGCGTAAGAGTTACTTTAAAAGGGAAGCCTCAAGCATCCAACAATAAAAAATATATTATAAAAAAGGATCTTAACAAAATTATATTCGTTCATCAATAATTTGCAATAAACAAATCGACTATATCAACTGTAGCAATTCAAAAAAAAGTATAAATCGACTCGAGCTTAGTACAAATCTCAACCTTAACATCGTAGTGAGTATGTTCAAATTTCCGTATACTTATTTATAACCACATTCCATAAAGCTCTAAGAGGAAGCCTCACTATACATAATAATTAAAATTAAAACGTTTAATTTAAATATTTTTTCTTTTTAAATATCATTTATAAGATATACACATTCATACAAAACTACATCACTAAAGCATACTCGATGTTTCAAACTAAATTTATTTAACCGTTCCGAATCTTTTAACTTTACAATTTTTACAAGTGCATTATTATTTTTTTTTACAATTACTATTAAAGGACAATGTTTTTTAAATTTATTTAAATATAAAAAAAAATCGATTCGGTTGATCGGATTTAGATTCACACTCGACTAGTAAGTTTTTGGGAGGTGAAATATATTACTTGAATGTTCTAATACAGTATCCAAATAATACGGTCTATTCTGATTTTATTATTTTCAGACACATTTCTGGGTATGACTGCTAAGTCCAGGAGAGCACCCAAATCTAAGTCACCGGCTACAAGATTCCTATTACTCCAGAGGATGATAGATATGACCAAATTATATCACAAAGGAACAGAAATGCCCAAAATACCACATTATTTGGATGCTGTATCGCGTACCGACTATGTAACTTTTTGTTATTATTTTTCTTTTATAACTTGCTTAACTACAATACCTCCGTGTTTTAATCTGTATATGAAACTAGTATTTGCCAGTAGAAATTATTGTGACCAACTTAAGATTTGTAGATAACACATGTTATTGCGAAAACCAGTTAAAGTCGCATGACTTAAGCTATTATTATAATTAAAATAAATAACATGTCGGTACTGCATCGGTTTTCGCGTAACGTTACTGCAGGAACGAATTATTTTTAACATTCAATCGGTACCACACTAGCGAAATATGACGTCAGCACAAATCTCATCATAAGATCCATTTCTACATATAAATATGTCGTAAATCTAATCTATGACACGCGGGGTGCAGGCGCGGTCCTAACCGGCGGCTATGGTCAAGTCCGACCCCGCAACTAGTGGACTATAACCTGTTAAATACGTAGTAGAAGCTAGTGCCTGGAAGTCTAACGACAACAATATTATAGGCCTCACTGGGACCCTAATGAGGATGACGAGTGGTCTACAGCCCGATGTAAACGTGTATTCGATGTCACATCTCAGCCAATACATAAAATATTTGGCGTTCCACAGGGTGACGTTCTGGGTCCCGTCTCGTCGCCGAGTAGATCTAAGGCGTTTGTGTAGGGCGGGGCGACTACTGCTAGTAGAGAGAAGCGCTAGAGCCGAGGGGAGTTGGGTCGGGACCGCACTAGCTTGCGACGTGCTGAGGGGCGCGCAGCGGCAGGGCGCTGGCGGCGGGCGCGGGTACCGAACCGAAACTGCTGCGGAGGGACTCCTCCATTAGTCGACAGATTTTCTCGCGGTCTGCCTGAAAATAAGAAAATATATGTTAATAATATCGAGTTAGTTTATTGATTTGCATCAATAATAACCTGAATGTTAATGTATACAGACGTGTGTAGGCCTCATAACTGACCTTAAAGCATGCTATGCTCGAGATTTCTCTGCGATATAGAATCCGAAATATAAAAATCCGCAGAAGAACGGGTGAAACCGACGAAGGTGTAGCACGCTGAAGTGGCAATAAGTGGGCGACATCGCTCGACGAACCAACAACCGCTGGGGAAGAAAGTTTCTCGAGTCCACGTATCGGACAACGCAGTGTAGGACACGACCCAACTAGGTGGACCAACGACCTGGTGAAAGTTGCTGGGCGTTGTTGTATGTAGGCGGCACAGGACTGCACTTTGTGAGGAAGGCCCACGTCCAGCAGTGGACGGTAGATATGTTGAAATGATAATGATGTACGAGTACACAGATGAAGTATTACCTCGTGTATAAACCCGAGCTGCACAAGTTCGTGCGCGAGTGCCGAGGCGGTGTCTCGCCGCGTCACCGCGCACGTCAGTTGCCGGTTCATCTTGTCGTCCATGCGTAGCAGTATTGTCATCTATATATAAATATTTAAAATACAAAAATTAAACAAACCGTTTCACAAATATTAGTTTACAGTTTAGAAAATGTAGCTGTACTTTGACATTATATCCAGCGATCATTTCTCCCACGTACGAGTACGTGCAAGCTCTGTGTTCCCCGAGCGCTATGCCATGTCCTTCTTTAAACGAGGTTTAAGTTTAAGAAGAGCACTTTCTTCATAGTAAGCAACGGCCTAGTTATGCCTGCAAAGGTCCATGTGCGGCAGTAACACTTTCCATCAGGTGTGCTACTTGCTCGTTGGCTACCATCGGTAAAAAAAAAAATATAATGAGAAAATAGTATAATTACACCGGCACACAAAAAAAAAAGAAGTGGAATGTACTTTGGACCGGACCTACCTACCGACATGTTTTCGACCCGCTGAATCTGAATTTCAAGTCCGTTTGGCCCGGTCACCCTCCAGTTTTGAGTAAAATGCAAAAAACCTCAAAAAAAGGCCATAAATTGCAAAAAAACTGCAGTCACAGCAAGGAAAAATATTTTTTAGACCCGGATCACGTAAATACTAGTTAAGAAATTAATATTTTATGCGTGAAAAAATACAGGAAAAGTATTTAATCATGTTGTACAGATTTTTTTTTTCATATTTTTAATTACAATTTTCCCGATTTTTTTGGTTTTTTAAGATTTTTTTTTAAATTTTAAAACGTTAACGGGGCTAGAAAACTTCAGCGGAACAAAATACATGAAATCATACTCAATCTGAGTCCAAAAAAAAAATTTATTTCGAAAACTTATATTTTTCATGATTTATTATATTACACAAAAATCATACGTGATCCGGGTTCACAAAAAGTTTTTCATTGCTGTGATTGCAATATTTTGCAATTTTTTTTGAGGTTTTTTGCATTTTACTCAAAACTGAAGGGTGACCGGGCCAAACGGACTTCAAATTCAGATTCAGCGGGTTGAAAAACATGTCGGTAGGTAGGTCCGGTCCAAAGTACATTCCACTTCTTTTTTTTGTGTGTCGGTGTTATCTTTTAGCTCATTCAATCATTGTATTGATTGATTTTAATCCATTTAAAGATTAGGCCACAACACTCTCCTGGCCAACTATCTGCGATCGCCAATCTATTTGTCAAATGTGACGATTACGTCATTATTGGCGGGTTTATGTCTGACAATGAAAGGTGATATACTGATGGATGGAGAGCATTTAAATTAACTCTTGTTCAATATCCTTACAAAAACGTTACAATTTAAATGATTAAAGCAGACTTCACCATTAGTTTCATAGTTCGTTTTGAAGTCCATTGCTTACACAATACACCGGATCTCTTAATATTATAAGTAAATATCTGGTTGACCGAGCTTCGCACGGAATATTTTTGTCGAATTTATTTAATTAATAAAAATTAATAAATAATGAAAATTATATAAAAAATTTCAAAAAGAGAATAATAATAACACCGAGTTTCGAACCGACGCTGTTTGAATGTCAACAAAATCAAAATTAGAACCTGTCAACTTCCCATCTGAGCTATCGTAACTCATGACGTTGACAACGAAATTTGAATTCATATTCTTTTAAAATTTAATGTCATTGTTTGTTTTGCTAAAAACACGGACAAAACAACATTTTCTATAAATAAAACCTAGCTAGATCGATTTTTTGGACTCGAAACCTCTAGTATGCCAAGTTTCAACAAAATCGTTGGGAGCCGTTTCCGAGATCCTGAATATATATATATATATATATATATATATAATTATATATATACAAGAATTGCTCGTTTAAAGATATAAGATTAATAATGATGACGTTAACATGCATTTAATACAAATGCAATACGATAATAACAGAAAATTTCACAAATAAAAAACGCTTTGTTCATACCAACAAGTCAGCCGGCGGTACATCGGGGTGTGGATGCGCTTGAGGTTTCAAGCTACACATCATGTTGACCACTCGTCTCGTCTCCAGGTCTCTCGGTTCAGGTGATGCAGGTGCACTCTCGGCTAGACGTTCCGCGGGAGACGCTGCCCTACCGCCACCGCGTACCCAACCGTACGCAGTTAAGGGGTAAATGCCGTATCTAAGGGTAATATAAAAATATATAGTTTGATTACAATTGCCTCAGAAGCAGGTAGTAATCTATTTATGAAGTATTTAGAAAAGTATTAAGAAGAATAATCAATATTATTATAATCTCAACTCATACAGCTTCTAATGGTGCCTCGAATCTTCTAGATAATGAGACGAAAATTGACGTTTAATACGTCAATTTTCGTCAAGTTAGTCAAGCGGGTTATTATATGGTTTAATTTGGATTTTTCTTCTATTGCAGTAACTGCTTGAATCCCTTAGTCCACGTTTATGATCACCCATGGTAAAGGAACGGGTGATTACCTATTGTACTTTTAGTCTATCAACACATGAATACATAATATCATAACATTCACATATTTTTTGATGTATTTTTTGTTTTAATTCTAGTGTTAGATTATTAAAGAGCTAGAAAAAGTGGACTAATATAAAAATCTGGAGAGAAATGGAGGAAAATGGAGAGAAATAATCATAGCAAATTCTCCTTAACGAAAATTATGTCCTCTAACGCGCATATATCTTTGGTTATTATGTCTTTAAATTAAACGTTAGGCTAGGTAATCATACGTTGGAAGCCAACTGGTGGAGCGCCGAGGCGTACCTAGGGGATGAGGTCGGATCACATGCAAGACAGAAAGAACACGCACTGAGGTGATAATTTTTAATTGCGGGAAATTTTCATTATCTCGCGTGGAGTAAGAATACAGTATAATACCCCGTTTCTTGTCCGTGGATGTCGTACAGGACGACTAACAGATATGAAATATATGTAGATAACATGTAAGCAAGATTTTTTTCAGTCCATTGCTTATATGTTACCTACATACTCGTTATAAAATCCTGTATCAAACCAGAGTGGTATAGTAGGTCAAATTTCCTTGTGTCGCGGAGAAGGCTTGAGCTTAACAGTAAGGCATTTATGAGTTTAGGTGATGATAATGATTATGAAATTACAATCTGACTTTAAACAACAATTTGTTGCTCATACAAAGTATTTATTGTGCCTCGTGAGGACTGAAGTCACAACACCTGGCGTGGCAGGTCAATATTTTAATCACCATTTCTACAGTCGAGGAATGTGTTAACTTACTTGACATCTTCAACGAATTTCTCCAATTTCTCAGTATGAGGTTGGAGGTCTTTCGCGGCGACCTCCATGCGCTCACCGCCCTTCACGCACCACGCCAGCGCTTCGCCACTGCCACCACCCGCTACTTCATCTGTGATTGTCTCTGATATATTCGCTGAAATATTAATAAAAAAAGAATAAAAGCATTTTATATTGGTCCTTCCTTTTAAATGCGCCAAACCTTCGTTAAAGACGAGCGAAATTCAGAGAGGTCTATAGACCTCTATTGCGGAGAAGGCTCGAGCTCAGCAATGGGATGCAGCTAATATGCTGATTGCTTAAAGTTGTTTCTTATCATTATCAACAGAACTTGCATCAATTTTAACGTTAGATATTTTGTAAATTCCTTTACCATCTAATGATGAAAAATAATTAAATGTCTACTTAAAAATTATTGCACTTCATTTTTTTTATTGCCGATGGTGGCAAACGAGCAAGCAGCACACCTGATGGTAAGTGATACTGCCGCACATGGACCTTTACAATACCAAGGGCACAGCTAGGCCTTTGCTTACCGTAAAGAAAATGCTCTTCTTAAACCTTGTTTAAATAAGGACATGTTATAGCGCTCGGGAAATACAGCAGCAGGTAGTTCATTCCAGAGCCTGCACGTACGTGGGAGAAATGATCGCTGGAAACGTACAGTTGAAGACCATAACGTTTCCAGGTGAAATAGATGAACTCTGCTGCGATGTCGAGGCATACGTTGGTAAAACGGCGACGGTGGTACCAAGTCAAACAGTTCCTCAGAGCACTCCCCGTGAAAGAGCCGGTAGAGTACTGAGTGACCCAAAGTCTCTCCGCTGCTCCAGTGACTCCAATCTGTCCGTAAGATTGGGATCCCGACGATTCGAATAGCACGCCTTTGCAGGGAGTCAAGTGGGTCTAGCTGATATTTGCTGCAGAGGTGTGAACAGTACTCCACATGAGGACGAACTTGTGCTTTGTATAACACAAGACAGTGTCTCGGTGTGAAGTACCGCCTGGCTCTGTTCAGGATGCTCAACTTTTTGCTTGTTAATTTGGCTTTGTCCTCCAAATGACTCCCAAACTGGACTTTGCTCGATATTTCGATGCTGAGGATCCCAATACTGTCGGCAATTTGGAGAGTTACTCCTTGGAACTGTGGCGCCATGACAAACGGGTCCTTTTTTGCAGTGAACGCGCAAGCTTGTGTCTTTGTAGGGTTGAACTGGACTATATTCCATTCACCCCATTCCCGCCCCAGAGAGCGCTCAACTTCAGACACAAGTTGAACCCTTCTTTGCTGTGTACTCCGAGGGACATTCCGTTGCTCGGTGTACCGCTCGTTACCCGTGCTGTCATCCGCATAGCAACGCATATTCTCGATGGAGAGCCTGTCATTGATATGCAGGATAAACAACGTCGGGGACAGCACCAAGCCTTGTGGTACACCAACATTAATGGTCATGTTATCGGAGCAGGAGCCATCTACGACGACTTTTATACTCCCACAATCCAAAAAGCTGGCGATCCAATTACAGAGTCCAACGGGGATTCCGTATGATGGTAGCTTCGATAGAAGTGCCCTGTGCCAGACCCTGTCGAGTGTCGGTTGATTTTCTATCGTGTAGTACGTATGTTTATCAATGTGTATAAACATAACGTTGCTATTGTTCATGTTATAGTTATTTATGCAAGAAATCCTATAAAAATGATGTTGTTCTTCTAGTTATGATTTATATAAAAATGCCTTCGATTCTTTTTATGGCGCTGACTGTAATGATCAGTGTCGTTCTTTGGAAATTAGTTCTTGATCTTAACGATACCCACGAAAAATACTGACGCGGTGATATAATTTTCAATTGGGACTCAATTTAAGCGGTAGGTTAAAAGTCCGTGAACATGGTATTAACTCATAAACGTCTAGTAATATTGTCCGCTTACCTGTAGTATTGACCAGTGTATGCGCCGCTAGAAGCTTCAGAGAGTGAACTTCGAAAAGCAGCGGATGGAACAGCAGCTCTCTCGCGGTCGGCCTCTTCGCGGGATCCTTGTTTATACACCTGTCAACACAAACCACCGTCACCACCTGAACACTCGCTGTAGGGGAGCACAGGACAGCGTCACCCAAATATGGCATAAGAAAAACGACTTACCGCGAACGACCTGTAAGAGAAAGTACCTGTATATAAAGTCCTTCTGGCGTGTCTCCTCCAAGGACTCGACCGTTCGTATGATATGCTCCTCCGTCACGTGGCTGCCAGAGTCTCCGTTCCCCTGAATCTCTAGAGCGGCTGTCTCCAGAGCGCACATTCCGAACGAGTAGATATCCATCGCTGGCGTCACCATTTGTGATGCTAATACGGGGGGAAATAAACATGTGATCATTGTGCGAGGAGGACAACATAGTTTCGGTCACTTCTTACACGTATCCTGCTCTTTCATATTTATATATAAATACATAATGGTTTATCAGAAAAAGCAAAAAACGCCAAGTATGAAGCGGGCGGGAAACTATGGTGTCCGTCCCATGGTAAAGTGATCCGCACAAGATGTTACTTACATCCGTATTCCGGTGCTATAAAGTGCATGTTTCTCATGTTCTCGCGACAGGTCTTGACGTGATGGTGGATGGCGTCAGGCGCGACGGAGCCGATCTTCACCAAGCCGTTGTGTTGTATGAAGATGGTGTCGCACGTGAGGTTACCGTGGACGATGGGTGGAACGCCGCACCCATGTAGATAACTAGAAACACAATGATAATAAATGTCAACACAGAAGTCCAGGTCATAAGCCGCCCTTCTGAAGTCCCCGAGAGGCTGAGATAGGACCTTAAAAGTCCTATATAAAAGCCAAATCTGAAATGTCATGACCGACTAGATATGTATTCAATTACAACAGTTGCAACCGTGAGGTCGCAACATGCATTGAAGGATTTATTGATTAGAGCGGTTACATATGTCACTCAATTTCACATTACTAATTGACAAGTTGCAGGACTTGTTTAAATGCTTTAATTTAACTTGAATTTATAATCAATTACGGCTTTCTAAAAAACTATAGATGCAATGAATCTATTCAAACACTATGTTCAGTACCCAACAGTAAGTATTGCACGTTGAGCTTTGGAACGAGGCATTCGGTTAATTTCGGCTTCGTTGAGCGTTGTCTCTGTCACACACTACCGTTTGAGTCTAGTGAACAAAAAAATAGGGTTGTTAAAACCGCAACAACTAAGCTATTAATTGTTTAACAGCTCTTATTAAAAAGCAAGTGCTTCGTGCGATGTCACACAGGTAGTGTGTACGATAGGGACAATACTCTAAGGATCGATGTGTAATATTTATTACTTTTTAAATGTAATGTTTATAAATATAAAGCGTAAATACGCTTGACACAATTGTCTAGGTGTAAGCTATAGCAACTGAAAATATAATTATCCTGCCTGAAATTTATTTAAACATTGTTTATAGATGTTAAGAAAAGTTGAGGAAACAAAATAATATATGATTAGAAAAGAAAAAACACGTAAGTTTAAAATCAAATTGATAATGTGCTGGCTAAAGTCCACAATAGAGGACTCGTAAGCCTAGAGCATGCATGAAGATATGAGTATGAATAAAGCGAGGGAGTTATGCAGGATCGTAGTTTGTGGAAATTCGTTGCATCTGCACAGCCCTTCGGGCAATATCCTAATCTATGTATTAATTAAAATAAGGGAGGTTTTCGAGAAATAATCATGCATCTATGGTGAATATATTTCCATGATAGCATAATCTTTGCGTTTGTATTTGATTTTTGATTGCCCAACGTTTCGAACACTTTACAGCATTCATGGTCACGGGCGGATCGTGAACATGTCAGTCAAATAATCAAATACAAACGCGATAACATCGCTAAAATAGTTTTATTTACAATGTGTAATGCTCGCGTAAAAATCGGAAATCATTAAGCATAATCTTCTTTGTGATTTTACCTGAGTGCCGACAAAATTTGTGTACACCATCTCTTCCATGCTTGCAATGGCAGTCGCTTTACGTTTCTCTTGGTCCGCTTCAGAAACTGTTTCAGCGAGCCGCAAGACATATACTCCGTTATGAATATTACCTAAAAATTTAATTATAACACATTTGTAATGACATTTTTAAACCCCTAAGGTATATAGACATATCATCAGTTAGCGTGATCTTAATAAATATGATAGCTCAAATGAAAAACACAATGTCACGATAATCAATTAACTATAACATTCTAGTTCGGTTTTTAGGCTTCCGTACCCAAATGGTAAAAACGGGACTCTATTACTGAGACTTCGCTGTCCGTCCGTCCGTCCGTCACCAGGCTGTATCTCAAGAATGGTGATAGCTAGATAGTTGAAATTTTCACAGATGATGTATTTCTATTGCCGCTATAACAACAAATAATAAAAATAAAATAAGGGGGGCTCCCATATAACAAACTTGATTTTTATAGATAATGGTACGGAGCTCTTCGTACGCGACTCCGACTCGCACTTAGCCGCTTTTTATTTATAGAAAGCAAAAGATTTTTGAGGATTTTATCACAAATCGCTTTAATTTAACTATCCAAAAGTTTCGTAAAGGAGGAATAAAGTATTCGCAACGACGGAATTGTAAAAGCAAGATAGAATGTTGTATGAGTACAGATAGTCTTGTATGACAGAAGATTATTTTTACAAGAATTAAGACTATAAATTGGAACTTTTGTGCCACTCATCACAGATGCATTCATTTCATTCAGTCATTTCAGCTCATATAAATCGCAATGCTGGGCTCGAACCTCCTCCACAATGAGAGAGTTGTCCTTTACGACACCCACGGGTAAGACGGGTGGTGAATTTTTTTTTTTTTTACTTGTCAGTAAACATAGCGATATACTTCGCACGTGTTGAAAATCTCTCAAAATAATGTCACCACTCACGATTATTAGTTTATTAACTATTAAAACGCACATGATATTGCAAAATCTCTCCTACCTCCTAATAAGAATATCAATGGATGCTACATGCCTTCGTAAAAGAACCTAGGCCTTACTACAGAAATTAATGCGTTTCACAAGAAGTTAACGTGGAAACACTGAAGGTTTTTATGGATATACTAGCAACCCGCCCTCGCTTCGCTTCGGTTTCTGTCGCCTTATCCCCGTTCCCGCGGGAATACCGGGATAAAATATAGCCTAGTTTACTCCGTGATATTATAGCATTCCATTGTTGAAAGAATTTTTTAAATCGTTAAAGCCGTTTTGAAGATTTCCCGGAACAAACAGACAGACAGTCAGACAGACAAAAAAAATATAAAGTGATTTTTAGGCATATGTATAGCGCAAATAACCATATGAGCATGAAAAGGGTCTATTATTTTGACATTACAGACACTCCAATTTTATTTATTGGTATAGATGGATAGAATAACTATCCACGCTGGTAGTTTTGGTGTACAGCGTGATAATATGTCATTTTTTTTTTGTGGGTGGGCTGTGATCGGCGCGCCTCCGCACCACTCCGTCCGGGGCGACAGAGGGGCTTAAGCACGCAACTCCCCCCCTTGGGGAGGACGTCGGTCTTTCCTCACGCGGTCGGCCTCTCAGCGGGTGACGGACTAATCCCCGGTTACGTCACCCGCGGCCTCGGCTAGGGCGGTATGAGGCGCAGATAGTTGCGCCTGCGCCGCCCCAGTCGCCGGCGGCGGATCTCCTTATCGAGGCTGCGCTCCTCGCGCAGGCGATCCGCCGCCTCCTTCCGCGAGATCACCGTCTCGCAGAAGGCTGTGACCGCGGCAATTCCCGACGCTGTCGACCATCGCCCTAGCGATAGCCGGCAGCGTCAGGTCCGTACCGATGATTGCGACGAGTTCACAGCGCTGCACTGCCCAAGCCCCGCAGGCCTCGAGCGTATGGCGCGCCGTGTCCTTATCGCAATCGCAGTGGTGGCAGGACGGTGTACTCTCCCTCCTAACGACCTTGTGCAGGTATTTGGCGAAGCACCCATGCCCCGTCAAAACCTGCACCAGTCGGAAGGAGAGCACCCCGTGCCGCCTTTCCAACCACTGCATCAGCACCGGCCGGAAGGCCTCCACGGTTCGCACCCCGAACCGAGTCCTCTCCAGCCGGACTGCCCAACGGGCAATGACGTCTCGGCGGGCGTCGACGCGCCAGGCGGTGAGATCCCTTAACGAGACCACACCGCCTTCCGCTTGCACCCCCGTCACCCGCCGATATAGTCCGGCGAGCATCTCCGCCTCTGATAATATGTCATTAGCCCTTACATGATCGTGGCAGTAGTAAAACCGCCTGATGTATCATCAGGACAATTGACAGTAGCAATCCCTTAGAACACTAATAGTGGTCGCCCACCAACCAGCCAAGTGTGGCAATTATGGTATTATCGCCACTTGGACAGCTCCACGATCAACAGTAAACATGGATAAATTTAAGGATAAATATCTACTCACTACGCCATTGTGGTTTAAAAGAAAAATATGTGATTCTCACCCTAGGCTTGTCGTTGTGTGTATCGGTCCAGTAGCGATGAAACTTGACAATATTCGGGTGCTCCAGTCGGGTGAGGTTGTCGAACACCATCTGTATCTTGTCCTCTTGCGCCTTAAAGTTCTTGCGCTCGGAGAATTGCACCTCGTTCCACACCACCTCGACACCCTCCTCGGTGTCCATGGCGAGGTTCGCGCAGTCGATGCCGGGTACATCTCGTTGTTCCACCTGAAGGCAAAAGAAGTGCTATTTTAAATTATAAAATACAAACAAAATTATCTTGCTCTGAATATAAAATCTATGCGTGAAACATCTATGCAAGAGAAGGAAAACTCGAACTAAAACCCCCGTCTGACCAATGTGGTAGGTCAACTTCCCTGCTATTATAGAGGAGGCTCCAGTGCAACAGTGTTTAACGTATATGAGCTTTTTTTTTGTTCACGCTGTGGAAATGCGTACTATCCCCCCCGTCGCCCGTCGGTGATAGACGGGGGAATGTGTGTGGGACTCGTCGGCCACATAAACGATTGGAATAACCACAGCGGGCCCCTTTCGCGCTTTTATGGGGTGCCGTAGACATCGTCTGCTGATATTCTATCCCCAACACTCCAACGCTTAGCCGTCTGGCCACGTCCTGTCATCATTCAGGGCGGTGGGAAGAGGAGCGCATAATGACATCTCCTCCTCCCTGATTGCCGCGGGCGGAGTGAGTCAAACGTATATGAGCTAAGATGATGAATCTAAACTAAAGATATGAATGCCCCTTTTTGGAGTGTTCTGACTCCGAGTTTTTATAACTCCTATGGGAAAGATTTCTATTAGTTATTATTTTAATATTATTAAGGAAAGATTGTGGTTAGAATAAAGGCTATTTTATTTATTATATTATGGGAAAGTTATGTATGACGACACATTTAATTTCTAAACCATACGGTGTGTACTTCGCTGCGTTGTAAAATTTCTTAAAGCAATTCGCACAAACAGTTTAGTTAATAATAGCTGATGTATGTACGAACAAACTGTTACTTCCTCGAGCACGGCAAGCACCAATCATTCAATTGAGTCTCGCATCACCGTTGAAGGTACCCCACTACAGTGAAACGCAAATTACAGCTATCACTACGTTTAAGTAATAACGTGCAAGTGGCTAGTTTAAAAATAAACTCAATTGATATAAGACCCGTGTGATGACAGAGTAAGAATACAATTCAACACCTCCTCTCTTGCTCGTGGGTGTCGTAAAAGACGACTATCGGATATGATGCGCAGATAACATTTATATAAGAGAAGGAAGACTCGAAATAACACCCTAGTCAGACGTCTTGATATAAGATTTTATTTAGAGATTTCCTTCTTTTTCACAGATATTATATGTAGATATTGTATGTAGTATTACCCTTAGCTGTCTTTTACGATACCAATGTACAAGATACAGTGGCGAATCGTTCTTACTCCGTCACCACGTGGAACGACTATACCATCATCATCATCTCAGCCCATATACGTCCCACTATTGGGCTCGGGCCTCCTCCATAATAAAAGGGTAATTGACCTACTATACCACGCTGGTCAGACGTGTTGGTGTAGGGTTTTATTTCGAGTTTTCCTTCTCTCGCATAGATGTTATATGCGTTTTATATCCCTTAGTCGTCTCGTACGATCACCCACGGGTAAGATAGGGGGTGGTGAATGGTATTCTTACTCCGTCACCTTACACCACCACCACCACACGGTATACCATAAATATACAAAAAAAAAAAATAATAAAGAGTGCGTGTGTACAAAGTACGCATATCAAAAGTGAAACTCCTTTATCCTTTATCTCATTCTCGCTTAACTCGCTTTTTCGTTGCATCGACTTTGAAATCACAACGATTCTAAAGAATTTTCACTTCAAAAAAGGTCTACACATAATAATGATTTGAATTTGAGACTTTATTCGGTTGTGAATTTTCTTAGAAGTCTCATGAGATTTTTTTAAATAATCGCTAAAATTTGACTGCTCAATGAATTGGTCACACCAAGCAAGTTTTTTATACTTTTGTCCCTAAAGTACTCCCTACTTGCTATACTTGCAAGTATAACGTCCGCAAGTTTAGACATGTAATTTTAACATTACATTTTATTTATTTGTTATTATATTTTATTTTCCCACGTATCACGGTGTACTGGTTTTAGTTGGCATCTTGGTTTTGATTGAATAATATAAACAAAACACATTTATCTGTCTCGGGGTTTGAAGGTTTTAAGACGTTGATTTATATTCTTGACATTCTTACGCCATTGGACAAACTAGGCAGATTTTGTTTTATATACGAATCAAACATTCTTTTATTTTGATTTTTAATATAACTATTAACTTAATCGTAACCGAAAAGAACGAAAAACCGCTACGTTTTAAAGGCAAAACGTACCTAATGCCTTTTTTTCTAGGTGGGTATAACTCCGTGAATAAAATTATTTTACGGCTTTTATCACGTTTGTATTTGAGTTTTGATTGCCCGACGTTTCAAACACTTTACAACGATCATAGACTTCATGGTCACGGGCGGACTAAGACTAGTCTAACGTCCAACAAATCATCGTTATTATAGAATTACAAAGTCTTGACAGAAAATCACGTACAAACGCGATAAAAACCGTAAAATAGTTTTATTTAGCCCCCTCTCCTACCAGTAGGTGTCGTAAAAGACAACTAATAATAATAATATTTACCATTAATCCAGTCCATCTAACCTCCAACCCTATAATCATGTATTTATTAGATACCATCATCACACAATAGTTTTACACCTACCGTTGGCAGTCCACGTGTGTTATGTGCAGACAAAGGCCTCTGCGTGTTGGATCCATATCCCCATGTAAGCCTTTCAAAGGACCGGGTATCTTCCCTTTTCAACAATATGGAAGGTAGCCGTGAAATTGGGAGATACAATATAATAATAATAATATTTATTTATTGATACTTGCGATTACAATCTTATGAGTAAAAGTTATAAAATTACTTAACATCTGTGTAACATTAGTGTTATCTACTAACAACCATACTAGGCTAAGGGTCTGTATTATGGGTGTCAGTGATCCACGTCATTTTAAATATTCAATTTTGTTTTGAGCATGAATATTGTCGCTGAACTAAGGGATATGGTATGCAGATAATATCTATACAAGAGATGGGAAACGACATAAAACCCTATGCCAACACGCCTGACCGGCGCGGTATAGTAGTTCAATATCTCTTCTATTATGGAGGAGACCTGAGCCCACCAGTGGGACTTACACGGTCTAAATATATTACTAAAATGTTTTATGCCAGTTATAGACTTTGAAACTATACAAACCATTAGAAAGGTCAACATACAAAGTTGGTTTCAATTACTAAAACTTTACACGAGTACCCAGTAGATGGCGCGGCCATCAATTACCAGAAACTTATTTCACTTAAATTTTTAACTTGTTCAAAATAACGTATATACGTTAACCGTTAACAAAAACCAATGAATATTGGTTAATTGCAATCTATACCAATAAATAAAATTGGAGTGTCTGTTTGTAATGTCAAAATAATAGGCTTTTTTCATGCTCACACGGTTATTTACACGACACCTATGCCTAAAATAGCAATTATAATTTTTTTATCTGTCTGTCTGTCTGTTTGTTCCGGGTAATCTTCAAAACGGCTGGACCGATTTAAAAAATTCTTTCACCAATGGAAAGCTATAATATCAGGGCGTAAACTAGGCTATATTTTATCCCGGTATTCCCACGGGAACGGGAACTACGCGGGTAAAACGACTATAACCTATAACCGAAGCTAAACGAGGGCGGGTTGCTATACCATGTATGTACAAAGCCAATCTCAATACTCGTGCAACAATCAGTAGTAGGCTTCATATAAATGTGCAATCAACTTGTTATCGTTCATTCAACTCGTATTGCAATTGTTTACAAACGCTATCAATGCATAGTGAATTAATGAACACTTATGTTTAATTATAAACGGCGACATGTCGATGTTTATATGTAGACGCAATGACTAATGTGTCTGTCTGTACAATGTAATTGCTGATATTAATACGAGAAACAATTTAAAATATAAGAGGGGAATTGTTATAATAACGTTTGTAATAATAACTGTCGTAATATAGACATTATTATCATTGTCTCAGCTTATATTATATACGTCCCACTGCTGGGGTTGAGCCTCCTACAAAATAGAAGGGAAATTGACTTCCTTATACCTGGTCAGACGACTTAGTATTTAAATTAGAGTTTTCAGTCCCTTGCATAGATATACGTATTGTAATACCTTAGCCGTGTTTTACGATACCCACAAGTAAAAAAGGGAGTGGTGACTTTTATTCCCTATCTTGCCCGTGGATGTCGTAAAGGACGACTAAGGGATACAATATGCATATAACATTTATGCAAGAGAAGGAAAACTCGAATCAGAACCCTATGTCAACCTGTCTGACTAGCATGATATGGTGAGGTCAATCTCCCTTCTAATGTGGAGGAGGCTCGAGCCCAACAGTGGGACGTAGGTATATGAGCTAAAGCGAAGCGAATTTTATTCTTACTCCGTCACCATACGTATGTTTATTTATTTTTTTTTCTCATGGACCTTTGATAAGCCGTTGCCACCGTGAAGAAGATGAGGAAGTGTGAATGCGTGCAATGACGTTCGGTTATACTAAAGGCATCACCAAACCTCTCGCTCACCGAACGAAATGCAGAAATGAATTGCTACTACTCAAACGTCGATTTCCTTCGAGAATGTGGTAGGTACTACCCCGGACGGACCAGCCCACGGCTGCTTTTAACATCATAGCTAAAATAGCGGTACCAAAAGAGCAATTGTTTAATGAGAAAAATAAAATTCGTTAAAATACCCTAGTAGTCCATTAGATCATAAAGATTTTCAAAGACAAATTCTTCAAACATAAAACTATTACAACGATACGTCTGTTCGGGCAATAAAGAGGAGATTTATAAGTTTAGTAGATTACCATTACAAAATATTCGCTAGTAGGGTTGGCGTTAAACGACCTCGGGCCTTAAACTAAGCCAACTCCGCGCCGAACGGTGAGCTCTATAAAAGAAGAAATCTTAAGGACTTTCCCATATCACACAAGTGCTTTATCGTTGAATCAAAATAATAAAAAAAATTGCGCATTTGTAACTGGTTATGCAAAACGGACAACATAACGGCGTTATCACCCAAATATCTAATTATCGGAGGCAAACAACATACTTAACATACCAAGTATTAGGAACAGGCATAAATTAATTATCTGGTTGGCTCGATTATTGGCTCACGGTGACTGTATTGCTTTTCCACTTGACCGGACTTCGACAGCGCTGTTTGCGTAGTGCATCAGAATCTTAACATATCCCAAAATATAATGATATTTGATACTTACGCGTGCATTACCTACCTAATATTATAAAAGCAAATGTAAGTTTCTTCGTTTGTTACGCGTACACGCCCAAACTAAGAATCCGATTTTAAAAATCCTTTCACCAATAGAAAGCTACATTATCAATAGTGTTGCCCAAAAAAGTCTTGGTCTTGCGAGAAATGCGAGACCGAGACCAAGACCAAGACCGCTTAATTTTTGCAAGACCAAGACCAAGACTGACCCTGCAAGACTTGAGCAAGACCAAGACTGAGCCTGCAAGAGTCTCGCGGTCTTGCATTTAATTCAAATCACCATTTTAGCTTATATACGGTTGAGCTCGTGTCTTCTACATAATAGGAGGGAAATCAGCCGCGGCCGGAGCGGAATCGCCACGGTGATCGGCCGTGTTGGTACAGGGTTTCATGTCAAGTTTTCCTTCTCTTGCACGGATGTTATATATTATAGTCCTTAGTCGTCTATTACGACACTCGCGGATAAAATAGGGGTGATGAATTGTATTCTTACTCCGCCACTACACGGCAAGTCAAATCAGTCTTGAGATATCAGTCTACTGGCCAATCGATTCCCAATGTTTGTGTTGGCTTTTTAGAATGACTCTTCGGAAAGGCTTAAGGACAAAAGTATCGTAATCGTCACCCTGTGAGTTATTCTTGATAAGTTTCACACGAGAGTGCTCTTGCCCATTATACATATTTATATATCCGTTTATTCATTAGCCCAACGACGTTCACTGTTGGACATAGAAATGTACCTACAATTAATCTACATAAATAACACCCACACTCGCAAAAAGAATTATTATCCGTTGATCGGTATGCGTACATAATGATCGCAATGTAATAATTTTCCGTTTAGGGACAGAGTACGAATACAATTCACCACTCTTACCCGTGAATGTCGTATCAAATCGGACCGAGGCAATGATGTTAGGAGCCCATTTAAAAAAAAATAAATAAAAATATCGATTCGTTAATGAATTGAGAGACATGTAAAGTTTTAAATTTTTTCATCGCTTTTACGTCTGAATCTGATTGAAATGTATAAAGTCAATGATATTTAATCTGCCTGATCGCTCGACGACCGTTGACGAGTCGCCTTTGTACCTGCGTAACCATTGAAAGGTTCGCCCAAATCATTACCTATTTATACTGTCGAAGCTTTACATGCCTACATATATCCTGTCTGTACATGCCTACATAATTTATAACTACTTTATAATTAATAGATTACCTAAAGATATCAGAGACCTGCCAACAAAAAAGTTTAAAAAAGCTATCAATAATAGACTTTGTAAGAAAGATTATTATAAAATCTCGGATTATGTAGATGATAATACTGATTGGTTGTGAGCAGCTCCTCATTATGCAATTTCCTTGTTATTTTAAATAAACTCTTTTTTAATAACTCTAATATTGTAAAGCGTAGCGTGTTTTGCCTAACGAAATTTTTCATTTTCGTCGTTTGTAACATGTTTGTAACATATGGTCTTGGTCATGCTCACTGAAGGATCTACTTGCGGTAGCTGCGTGGAGCGGGTCTCGCCCTTCCCTCCATAGTGGTTGAGGGGAGTGATGGCTGCTCTAGTAGTTAACTCGTGATCGGGTGCCGCTTGTGGGATCTGGTCCAGCCATAATCATTTGAATTATATTAAGTATCTTGCAGTT
Organism: Lymantria dispar; assembly: GCA_032191425.1. Lineage (NCBI taxonomy): Eukaryota > Metazoa > Arthropoda > Insecta > Lepidoptera > Erebidae > Lymantria > Lymantria dispar. The sequence continues at coordinate 1,542,574 of CM063444.1, read as the reverse complement.
CGAAGGGCATCACATTGGAGCTAGGTCTTACAAAACATGTACACAAATTTATATCTAGTAAGAAGAAAAAAAAATAATTAATAGACAAGCCCGCTGAGTTTCTTGCCGGATCTTCTCAGTAGCGGTCGCGTTCCGATCCGGTGGTAGTTTATTTTTATTGGATAATTTAATTTTATTTTGTAAAATTGACAATATGTAAGTGCCCTCTCGGGGTCTATGCATAATAAATGATTTGAATTTAATGCGTAAAATTTAAGGCTCTTAGACACAATTTTTTTTTGTAATCACTATAACTTTTATGTTATATTGTTTTTGTGTAATATACATTCTAATTATGATCTATGACCGTTGAACTACAACATATTCGAACAGTTTCCCCATAACCTGATACACCCTGTGTATATAACATATGTACAAGAGAAGTGAAACTAGAAATAAAACCCTATACCAACATGCCTGACCAGCGTGGTATAGTAGATCAATTTTCCTTTTACTGGAAGGAAGCTTAAGCCCAGCAGTGGCACTTTTATGAGCTGTGACGATGACGACAAATATCATACATTTGGTGACCCTCTTCATAGGTATGTTACTTATTAAAAACTACTGTACCTCCTACTTATTGTACATCGGACGAAATTATTTATTTGAACGCCCTAATCCCTGAAAATACCAAATGTATTCCAAAAGAATGTTATTTGGTCAGATAGTCTGTTTATCCATAAAAGTTTTAGGCTCTAATACATAACACCGCGACATATTGGTAAATTGGTCCGGAGCAGTGTCTATTAAGGTTAACAAATCGGACAAAATTTTGAAGCAATAGCTGTCAAGCGTTGTCCGTAGTAGCCATTGTTACGGCAACTATCTACTTAGATAACCAAATTGTGATTAAAGTAGGTATGTTATGGATATTATTACCTACATATAAATAGTGATATTATTTTTAATGCCAGGGGGCGATATGGGTATTTAAACAAAATAATAGCATTATATGGATAGGTGAGTCAAGCAAGCGAAGCTGGTGGAACAGCTAGTATTAAATATATCTAGAGGTAGGTAGGTAGAATTATAGGTATAAATATCGTCATTAACACATTCCTTTTTATTGCGCAACTATTAGGTATTTTTGTGGGTGGGCTATGGTAAGCGCACACGCGGTCCATTCCGTCCGGGGCGACGAGAGGACTGCGCGCAGGCCCATAACCCACCCGTACCCACGTCGCCTCGTTGTTGGGCCGACCACTGGAGCAGGGTGACTTGTTGTCAGTGGTCAAATAACTCCGTCGCTTGCCAATCAAATTGAAAAATATTTTTTGTTGGCAAGGGGGAATGTTAAATGACATAAAATGTATTGTAGCAACTGCCCCGTGTGGCGAAGTCTTAAAAAAACAGGGTCGAAATTCCTTCCTTTGTCATAGGAGTAGTAACTCTGTCTAATGTAACACCAGGGGAATAGGAGAGTAATTTTCCAAGTGGTAAGGGTTATATTCAATAGTGGACTATAGGCTAGCAGATGGATAGATAGGATATGATGATATTTGATTAATTTAGTTGGATTATTCCTTGCCATGATAAATGACTATTACGTTATTCCAACTGCAAGACTTGCAAGACTTTGCGAGACTCTTGCTGCAATACCAAGACCAAGACTCGAGTGCGCAAGACCAAGACCAAGACGAGACCAGGTGTGCTGTTGCAAGACCAAGACCAAGACTGGTCCAAGTCTCGTCTTGGTCTTGCATTTGGGCAACACTAATTATCAACGAGTAATATAAGCTACACTTTATGGTCGTATTCCCCGGGGAACGGGCACTAGGCGGATAAAATCAGGGATATTTGTTAGTTTGAAATAAAATCATTTTTATAGATTTTATTGGGTTTGTATTCGACTTTTGATTGTCCGACTTTTCGAACACTACAGCGTACATTGTGACGGGAATACTGAAGTGTATGACATCCAACCAGTTTCAGTAATAGCAATGACTCATAAAAATCTACTAAGGGTCTTGGTTTTACAGCAGTCACCTGTAACACTTTCCTGAGAAAATAATAAAACCAAATGAAAATTACCACCAAAAAATATATGACTTTATTTTGACCTTTCATTGAATCACTTTAACAGTGACAGACCATCGTCTCCCCAGTGACAGAGCAATATGGTGACACGTTGTATATTTAGTTTGTCAACATGAAATGTTCTCGCAATGCGCCAGCGCAGCCTATTAATTACATATTTCGTACTCAACGCCAAGTCGTTACGGACGATTCACGACTAACATTCAGCGTCTTACAATGTTGCAAATGAAAAGCACATATAATTAATATATTTTTATGTTAATGTGTTTACAGTACTAATTATGTGTCAAAGTGGTAAATGTTATGTATTTTACATACGAGTACTATATAGACGTTCTCCTTGGTTGTCAACTAAACCGTGCCTAATTAGCGGCTCGGGTTAAAATACGAGTATATTTTTAAAGTGTAACTCTTTTTGTTGAACTGTTAACTCATCTTGAAGGTCGCCTATTGTGGGCGAAGGATGTTGGTGTTATGATTTTTTGAACTACTGACGACATATCCAATGTTGGATTCAATAATATTGATATTGAACATAGTAAATAAGATATTAAAATTAAAGGAATATTCATTAATTTGCCAAGTAATTAATTGCATTGTACTTAATTATGTTTACGCAAGTATTACACTTTGTTAAGAATACATTTTTTTTTATTTTACAGTATTGTTGAAAACGCCGCGCAAACAGAAATCCAATACAAACGCGATTAAATCCATGAAATAGTTTTATTTAGAATACATTTTACTTATTAAAACTGAGGGACATTTGAATTTTTGCTTGAATGGTAATAGAAAGAAAGCTAATATGTACTCATATATGTATATAGTATCCAAATCATTATCAGTTCACATTACTTACATAGTTATTATTACTTTTTAAAGCAACAAAGGATTTTTTTATTATAAATATTAAGATTTCAAAAATATCCACGGAATGCCGCCATGACAAACTTGTCATTACGACAGTCATTGTGACAACAGCGTTTGCATAGTTAAGATATCATACTTAGATTTTCACGATTCACTAACAGTTATACGCTTTGCACTATTCCTACATGTCACTGTTATACTAGTTATATAACTACATACTATGTAAATAATAAAAACATTTAGCAAATTGCAAATAATATTATTTTAAGGATTTTATCGCGTTTACGTTTTATTTACAATGTGTAATAGGTACCTATTCGTGCTGTGTGGTAGCGGCTTCGAATACTACCAACCCTTGCTTTGCTCGTGGGTGTCGTAAAATACGACTAAGAGCCCTAGATTGACCCGGACCAACTCCATCTGGTACCATTTGGGTCAACGATTACATTCCTAAGGAGGGTTGACGTCAGGCAGGCGGCCGGTCATAAAAGTCATTGCCGAAACTTTTTGCAATATGTCAAAACAGATGACATATTGCGTCGACCCCAAGTAATTGGGATAAGAGCAAGATGATGATGATGAATAGGTACCTACTCGTGTTAACATGCGAATTCATTAATATTTATCACCGTTTTATGCAAAGCCAAGAGATCATTCATATTACGTACGAAATGACATCTCTCTGCTCCCAGTTGTAAATTTCTACATTTCTGTCAAGTACTTGCAGAATCCAGAATGGGCTACGCTGACATGCTGTTACGTTTCCTGAGCGCTATGACATAACCTTCTTTAAACGAATTTTAAGAAGAGCACATATCTTACGGTAGACAGCGGCCTAATTCGTATTGATGACGTACATAAGCCGCAGTTACCACTAAACAGCATGTGCAGTAACAACGAGATAAGAATACAAATGTCACTACCCCTTACTCGACGCTCTTTACTGGTCCCATGGGAAAGTAAAAATATTACGTAGCAGTTAATTATAGAACGGCGCTAAAAAGGCGATGCAAGTTTTCTCTTAGTACGCCCGCCAGACTAATATATAGTTGATAACTAATATCAGTGAATAAATATAGCATTGATTTAATCGAGTCGTGATATATACAAGATAAGTGTTATCTATAATCATTGATAACACGAAGATGCGTCAGCAGCCATCAGTAACCAAAATTAATTGCCGTTGAGACAAATTTAGAATAACTATTTAAATCCATAGTTTTATTTTTTTTAAATACACTGTTTTCTAATGCCCATTAGCTGTGTAGTCATAGAGCCATAATAGAATTCACCAACCCCTTGTCTGTGGGTGTTGTAAAAAACAGAATAAAATACGTAACTTCACTGCCAGAGAAAAAAGAGTCGAATTAAAGCCGTTTCCCGTTTGTCTATGTGACGATTCAGTCGTAGGCAATAAATGATTTGTAATTTATTTCCTTTTAAACCCGTGACCATTAATAAATCTATCTCATCATCTCAGCTTATATACTCGTAAGTCCCACTATTGGACTCGGGCGTTCTCCACAATGAGAGGAAAATTGACCTAATATTCCACGCTGTGTGTATTTTTACGTGTGTATTGTATTCTTACTGCATGAACATACGGATAAATGTATCTATATAACTTGAAATAAAAAGAATTTTGTTTTCTTTAAACATTCATATGCAATAGAATTGGCAACACTGGCTAAGCAACTAAAACCAATTTAAAATAAATAAATGATACACTCCCAAGCCGGAGCCGTTTCAGTAAATTAATAGCCGTTTTCTGTGGTACTTGGTGCGCATTTATAAATACATAAAGTCTCTTTATATCGCAATGGCTACACTGAACAGACCACTATATCAATACAGTATTGTATTCTAAAGAGCTTTATTCAAGACGTCCTACACTGCGTCGTTCGATACGTGGTCGTCACTCGAGAACCTTTCTTCCCCAGCAGTTGTCTGTTCTTCGAGCGATGTGACTTGGCCATTGCCACTTCAGCGTGCAATTCTTCGTGCTATGTCGGTTACACCAGTTCTTCTACGTATTTCCGTATTTCGGATTCTATCACGCAGAGAAATACCGAGTATAGCCCACTCCATAGCGCGCTGAGCGACTATGAGCGGTTATGAGGCCTTGTTTTTCTTTACAAGATTAGAAAAAATTTTAGCCATTTGTTCGAAGGGAACTCAATTTTATCATACAATCACATTATATTATATAATGATAATAAGAAAATCTATTATAAACTAGAGGTGCCGCACTTACCCGCACATCGCACCATTAGTAGAGAATTTATTACGTAAATAACTGTAATCTATCAACGACCTATTTACATACTTGGATATCTTTATATTCTTAAATATAGATACGGGCGAGATAATCAATAGATTTTTAATGAAAACATTTTAAAATATTTTTTATTATAATTACTTATTATTTGTCAATGTGGTTAAAATAAATCATTAAAATAGCCAACTAAATAATAAAATTGATGCAGTGTTATTAAATATAATTCATCATCATCATCATCATCTTGCTCTTATCCCAATTACTTGGGGTCGACGCAATATGTCATCTGTTTTGACATATTGCAAAAAGTTTCGGCAATGACTTTTATGACCGGCCGCCTGCCTGACGTCAACCCTCCTCGGGAATGTAATCGTTGACCCAAATGGTACCAGATGGAGTTGGTCCGGGTCAATCTAGGGCTCTTAGTCGTCTTTTACGACACCCACGAGCAAAGCAAGGGTTGGTAGTATTCGAAGCCGCTACCACACAGCACAAAATATAATTATTATAATAATAAAAATATATTTGAGAAATCATAAATAAGGAGCTGTATGGACTGAACTTGATGTCGGCAATCACGGGAATATTAAAAAAAAATACATTTATTCAAAATATATATATATTAATTAAATAATATTAATTCAATTGAATTAATAAACAAATAAATTAAAAAAGAAATATAGCTAAATAACAATCACGGCATATTTTTATAGAATCGAATATTAAACTAAACTCATTTGCAAAAAAAACGGGCGGTTTTGATTTTCATTCATATTTAAAAAGATACAATACCAAAAAGGTTTCAATCGTTTGTACACGTTACTGGCCGGTTTTAAAAATGCTGTGGTATTTAAAAAAGTACGTTCTAAATTCAATTTTTCATTTGATGTTCATTTTTACAGAAAACCCCTTTTTATCCTACATTTTTGGCGCGAAGTTCCAGAAGTTAACATCGACTTTCATAACTTTTATTCAATTTTTATCGATTAATTTCATATCCTTGACTGTCAAAGCTTTATTTAATGCTGTTTGGCTGTATCAAAAATGGTAGATAAAGTGGTAAAAGCTACCAAAATTATCGCGCTGCTTGAAGAGGGTTGCAGCCAATGTTTCGTGGCTAGGAGGCTAAATGTTAGTCGCTCGACAGTCCAAAGGACCTGGCAGCGATATCAGGAGACTGGTTCCGTCGAGAGAAGGCCTGGTTCTGGAAGAAAACCATGTACCCAACCACGGGATGATCGTTTTCTTGTGAGTCGCGCATTGAGAAATCGCAAATCTTCGTATGTGGATCTTAAGAACAACCTCCAAGAAGTAAGAAATGTGCATATTAGTCTATGGACGGTCAGGAGGAGGCTTCTCGCTGCCAATATACGCAGTCACCGCCCGGCCCGCGGCCCCAAATTACTCCGTGAGCACAGAGTTCACAGGCTTAGGTTCGCTAGAAATTGTGAATCATGGACTCAAGACGATTGGAATAGGGTTTTGTTCTCTGATGAAGCCAGGATATCTCTGTTCGGTGAAGATCGACGTCGGCGAGTGCTAAGAAGACAAGGAGAACGCTTTGCAGAGTCATGTTTCGAAGAAATCACACCTTATGGTGGGGGCTCTGTTATGTTTTGGGCAGGAATAAATTCAATGGATCGTACAGAGTTAGTCTTCATTGAAAACGGCTCACTGACTGGGCATCGATACATAACGGAAGTTCTAATTTCTCATGCACAACCCGCATTGGCCGCTCTAGGTGAAGACTCGATTTTTATGGACGACAATGCTCGCGCCCACCGATCCCGCGATGTTAATGCGTATGTGCAAGAGGTCGGCATTCGTCGTTTGGATTGGCCAGCTCGAAGTCCCGACCTCAATCCCATAGAGCATGTCTGGGACGTTCTGAAACGGCGTGTGAGATCAGTACACCCGGCTCCGCAGACCATCAGAGAGCTGAAGAATGTGATTACTGCGGAGTGGGAACGTATTCCGCAAGCAAGTATCCGGGATATACTCGCTAGCATGCCCAGACGAATTCAAGCTGTGATTTTAGCTAGAGGGGGTCACACTCGATACTAAACATTTATCTGCTTTTACTTTATTAAAGAAAAACAAACAAAAAAACTTTTTTATTTTTACTTCATGAGCATATGCACTACTAGCGAATATACACTACTAGCGAGGTTTAGCATTATTTCCCATAAATTGTATCTAAATTTTATGAAATACTGATGAAAACGATTATTTTCTTATTAATTTAGCAAATTGTGTGGATAAAACTACCTATAATTATCAAACAAAGAAATATTAACATTTGAAATGGTTCATTGCTTAGGTGCCCGTTTTTTTTGCAAATGAGTGTATTTTGGATTATTAGGTAATAGGAGGTACGTCAAGTATGGTTATATTAAATTGCCCATAAAGGAAATAATAATTATTATCCATGTGATGACGGAGTAAGAATACTATTCACCACTTCCTATCTTGCCTGTGGAACGCCTAAGGGATTACATACGCATATAACATCTATGCAAGAGAAGGATAATTTCGAAATAAAATCCCATACCAATCCGCCTGGTATTCACTATACCAAGACGGAAGTCGATTCCCTAGTTCCCTATGCTCAGCGTGCTATAGAGAATAGATGTTCCTCCTACTGTGGAGGAGGCTCGAGCCCAACAGATTTGAAATGATAATGAATGATGAACTGAATTCATAAACTATTACAAAAAAAACGTTTAATTTTAGTTTACACTGTATTAAATGAGTTGACTAAGTTCTAAAATATGTAAAACATCGGTATAGTATAAGATTAGTGTTCATTAAAATAATACGTCAGTATCTCGTTTCTTTCAATATTATTTTCCTATTCAAGTTGACAGTTAATAAAACATAACTTTCCTATTTATTAAGGTGTATATACATATAATCTAGTACTAGTTGGCTGTGCCGGTTGCACGGCTGGCAAACAATTTAGCTGTACGGACAGCGCAATAAATCGTGCGAAGAAAGCCGACCGGTACCGCTCGTTACTGCTGAGAGCGAGAGCTGTGTGGGCGAATAAGGGGGTATGCATTGCAAATATATACTTGAACATTTAATATCAATACAGCAATTTAAGCACCAGCAATCTCACGGTGTGGTCAGCTACTTCCTATATATAGCAAATTCCAGCGATTTCCGTGGGAATACTGGGATAAAATATAACCTCAGTTATTTCTTATAGTTAACTATCTGGTAGTACAATATTATCAATATTGGTACAGCCGTTTTCAAGATTACCCGAAACAAACAGACTAACATTATATACTGGAGAAGACACTTAAAGACCTCCATCCATCCATTCATCAGCCCATAGACGTCCACTATTGAGCAAAAGTCTCCCCACGAGCATGCCACTCAGAACGGTCTTGTGCCACTTGCATCTAACAGTTCCTTCTTTCAGAAATGTAGTCGGTCCACCTAGTAGGGCAGCCGTCCTTGCTTGCCTATTGCCATTTCAACGTAATAAATCTTCAGGCTATGTCGGTTAGAAATACTTGGGCCTGGTGCTCGACAGATATTGGTGTTTCCCGGAGCATTTTCGTCGACTTGCTCCGCGGCACGTCGGCGCGGCGTCCGCCCTTTCTTGGCTTATGCCGAATGTGGGCGGATCCAGCGCCTGGCGGGTCGACGCCCGCCAATACGTCATTGCTTGTTGGGCAGTCCAGCTGAGGATGCCTCGGTTCGATGTCAGGACCGTCGAGGCGTACCGGCCGGTGCTGATGGAGTGGTTGGATCGGACTGCTTTCCTTCCGACTGATGCAGGTCTTGACGGGGCACAGTTGCTTCACCAAGTACCAAAGGCGAAAAAATCCGTAAAATAGTTTAATTTACAACTTTTCTATTGTTCAAGGATTTAGAACAAATATTTGTCACAATGATTTCTGATGTATACGCTAGTAAAATTATTTTCGGGCCGACCACTGACGACAAGTAACCCTGCTCCGGTGGTCGGTCCAACGACGAAGGCGACGTGGTGTTCGGGTGGGTTGCGCCTGTGCGTGCTTACGTCTCTCTGTCGCCCCGGAAGGAGTGGTGCGAGGAGTACGCTGACCGCACCCCACCCTCAAAAAAAAGAGTAAAATTATTTTACGGACTATTGCTTTTGTATTTTGATTGCCCGACATTTCTAACACTTTACAGCGCTCAGGGTCATGGGCGGACTGTCCCTATGCGATATATTCGTAAAATGGTTTTATTTACGAGTGTATGTACACCGGTAAATACATTATTATTACGGTCTTAAAATAACTATTAACAATATAAATAAATACAAAGAGATAATTGAATAGTTATCGCTCTGTGACTGCAGATTGCCCTGCAGGTCAGTGAGGGCCACGCCATTAAGATTAATGGAACGTTATAAAACAGCCTTTGTATTAACTGTTAGTATTAATTTATAGAAATATGAAAGCTTTTTTATTTCTTATACATATATCATTAATTTCCGTGTGGTGACGGAGTAAGAATACAATTCGTTACCCCCTCTCTTGCCCATGGATGTCGTAAAAGATGACTAAGGGATATAATAAGCATATAAAATCTATGCAAGAGATGGAAAACTAAAAACAAAACCCTATGCCAACACGTCTGACCAGAGCGTTATAGTAGGTCAATTTCCCTGTCATTGCGGAGGAGGCCCGAGCCCAACAGTGGGACGTATAAGGGTTGAAATGATGATGATGATATTATTAATATTCTATGGGGATGTTCGATACATATGCCTTTAGTTTCTGCGCAGTAGTATAGTGTTTTCCTCTCTAATGACGAAAAATACATTATGGGAGGGAAATCGACCTATATACCACGCTGGTCAGACGTCACACAGGCTCTAAATAGGGTTTTATTTAGTTTTACTTCTCTTGCATAGATATTACATACCTTAGCCGTTTTTTACGACACCTACGGGCAAGAGAGGGGGTGGTGAATTGTATTCTTACACCGTCACCACACGGAAAAATGAGTAAATATAACCAAATGAATAAAAAATAATATAAATAATAATAATAAATAAAAAATACAGGTCAAAATGTGGTAAACTTTAAGACCCACTCTTTAAACTATTTCACACAGATTAGTTGTACACACTACTCGTCTCCAAAAAGTTAACAAATCATTCATGGGGCAATGTATACGCTTTTACAATAGATTACCTAAAGATATCCGAGACCATTTTTTTTTTTTTTTTTTGTGTGACTTAGTTGTTAGCCTCAGATGGCTGTGACAACTTTACCCGGACTGGTGGGTGAGCGCTTGCGGTAGCTGCGTGGAGCGGGTCTCTCCCTTCCCTCCATAGTGGTTGAGGGGAGTGATGGCTGCTCTAGTAGTTAACTCGTGCTCGGGTGCCGCTTGTGGGATCTGGTCCAGCCATAATCGTTTAAATTATATTAAGTGTCTTGCGGTTCGAAGGGCATCACACTGGAGCTTGTTCTTACAAAACATGTACACAATTGTATAACTAGTAAGAAGAAAAAAAAAAAAATTAAAAATAATGACAAGCCCGCTGAGTTTCTTGCCGGATCTTCTCAGTAGCGGTCGCGTTCCGATCCGGTGGTAGTATATTTTTTTTGGAAATTGTAAACCTGACAATATGTAAGTGCCCTCTCAGGGTTTATGCATAATAAAATAATTTGAATTTGAATTCACAACCTAATGAAAGTTTAATCAAACGCTTATTCAGAGTTTACGAACACCAAGATCCTGAAGAAGTTCTGCAGTTTGCGGCTGGACTGACATTGCATTAGCATTGCCGTTCTGGGCTGTTAGGTAGGCCGTTTATATCGCCATTATAAGATTGCAGACCAATTGTTCTATTGTACAACACCAACGCTGAGACGTTTATATTTATACGAAGAGAGAGAGTATTATATTGAGCTTGCAAACAGTTATAATCAAGTTTATAGGATCACCGGTGTCGTTGTAGTTTGGTTCCAACCCATCGGGCAGCGTTGCTACGTCGAGTTTTAACTATTTGCATATAACATTGTACGGAGGTAAAATACAAATGTATGTCTAGATACGAAATTGGTTGCACAGATGGTGTAGTGGATCTATTGACCTACCGTGTTAAATGTCGCGGGTCCGATTCCCAAGTAAGGCGTTCGTCAATTGTATACGTGTAAAGCGCCCCATAATACAAGGACTAGTTCCATACTGCAGGGTGTTTTTTTTTTTTTTTTTAATAAATATAATTTTCATCATACAGTAATAGCCTATTGGTAAGCTAATCGGACAATGCAGCGTGAAGGAATCTCTCTAATGGAGAATCATTGGATTCAGATTACGGATTCTTGATGGGAGAAGGGATGAATATCTGATATCTTATTGGTACAGATCTAATTCACGTGAACAAGAAGACATACAGTTACATTTTTATAAGCGCTTTATACCAATAAATAAAATTGGAGTGTCGGTTTGTAATGTCAAAATAATAGGCTTTTTTCATGCTCACACGGTTATTTGCACGACACCTATGCCTAAAATAGCAATTAAAAAATTTTTGTCTGTCTGTCTGTTTGTTCCGGGTAATCTTCAAAACGGCTGGACCGATTTCAAAAATTCTTTCACCAATGGAAAGCTATAATATCAGGGCGTAAACTAGGCTATATTTTATCCCGGTATTCCCACGGGAACGGGACCTACGCGGGTAAAACGACTATAACCTATAACCGAAGCGAAGCGAGGGCGGGTTGCTAGTCGTTTATAAAAATGCTAAATCCATTAGAATAAGCCTACTGATATTAGGTATCTCTTAATTTTTATTTATTTTAGGTCACCATTTAATCACATGAATATTGTTCCACTAAATATTACATAAACTACATTTATAATTATTATTTCGATTTCATATGCTTAAGGTTCTTAGTTTTTATTTAATAAACATTCGCAAAAAGACGGGCTAAGTATTATATTCTTAAGCCTTCATTATTGCTTATGGAAAACAGATTGCAAGACATTTGAAACGCCATTCTCAAAGTAAAATAAGGGGTACAAGTTTCCAGTAACACGTTTAGACAGGTGAGGAAACTAATTCTAATATAATTATAGAATAAATGTAAAGATAAACATTACGATATTCTAAATAAATCTACAGATTTATCGCGTTTGTATTTGATTTACTATTCATGGTCACGGACGAACCTGAATGCTGTAAAGTCAGCCCGAATGCTGAAAAGTGTTCGAAACATCGGGCAATCATAAATCAAATACAAACGTGATAAAATCCGTAGTTTTATTTACAATGTGTAATACTCCGCGTAAACCTTAGAAATTCCTCATTACGAAAATTAATTTAAAAATGAACAATGCCAAAGACATCGCAATTACAATAGGTATCATTATAATATAACATATTATTTCCAATATAATTGAGGTCGGCTATTCAGTCTAACTAGATTTGGGGTAATATCGAATTCACCGCAGAGTGTCTGCCGCTTGACCATCGCGACCCAAGGGGATAACGGCGAAATTAAATTATATTACCAGTTTTCAATAGATATAAGTGAAGCGAATATGACGATAATCGCATTATAGTACGCTTTTATAATTTCCCACCTTTAATTCAGATTAATTTACATTGCCTCCATTTTGTAGTTGTAACGACTTATAAGTCTGTATATAAGATACCTTGCGTCACCATATTTTTTGTGTACTATTATCTCGGTCCGACATCTTTTGGCCACTGGTTGTTATTAAGCTGATTAACGATATTTTTACATTTCAATGCTAAATTTCAAGCATCATCATGCAGTTTTCACTGCTGTCATAAATCGGGCACTCAATAGATCCATATTTTAATAACTCTAATTTTTTTCATATAAGCTTTTCAAAAGTACTAACCAAAAAGAGTTCGACGTATTCGGATAAACGATATACAGGGAACAAATCTTCGCCTCTTCGTCTCAGCTCATACACGCCCCACTGCTGGGCTCGAGCCTTCTCCTCAATAAGACGGATCCATGGCCATCACCATCTTGCACAGAAGATATATGCATATTATATCCGTTAATCGTCTTTTATGACGTCCATCCACGGACAAGATAGGGAGTGGGGAATTGTATTCTCACTCCGTCACCATATGGAAAGCGAAAACATAGCGAAGCAAATTATATCCTCCTACAGATCTACAAAGATTATCGCATTACTATCAGAATTAGACAATAAAAATAATTTCGGAACAATTGCAAATGGTTTTTGTAAGCGTAATGCACATTGTATTATTACACATACAATGTTACATTGTAACGAACATATACCGGTCCGGAATTTATGACCTACATGTCTTTAGGGAGGGTCAATGTTTGCAACATTGCAGTTCGATGCTTGATACATACATTCGACTCATCATCGTGCTGAGCCTGTCCCTATTACTTGGGGACGGTCTAATATGTATTTTTCATCATCATCATCTCAGTCTATATGTCCCACTGTTCGGCTCCCGCCTCCTCCATAATTGGAGGAGAATTGATCTACTATTCCATGCTAGTCATACGTGTTGGAATAGGGTTTCGTTTCACGTTTTCCTTTTTTTGCACAGATGTTATATGCGTATTATATCCCTCAGTCGTCTTTTACGACATCCACTGGCAAGATAGAAAGTGGTGAATTGTATTATTACTCCGTCACCACACGGATAAAACTTTTCTTTTATAGTATATATTTCAGGTTATTGGCAAAAGTTCTATGACCAACAATGTAATTTAGGCATCGGGGCAAGATGGTATGGGTAGAGTAACCCGCCGAGCTGGCCACGAACATCAAGGATTCAGTACCAGTGGCCTGTCTAATAGCGGAGGAGAGATCATATGGTGAGTTGTGGGGGAGCGCCGCCCTTGCGTTGCCACAGACGGAATTGATGGTGTGTGTGCTAATCATAGTCCATAGAGATCTGATTATCACATCCCTTAAATGTCTTTTATGCGAGTAAAGTAACGGTGAATTCTATTCTTACCTCGTCATCAAAAGGACAAATACAAATTCTTGTTCTTAGCACACACTCTATCTTTGTTGGGTCGCCTAACGTCCTAGGAACTGGGTGTCGGTTGACCTCCTATACCAGGTTGCGAAGCGGATTGTTATAATATTTTTGATTGTTATTAATGTTTGTTATTTATAACTATAGATTCATTCATCATTATTCATTCTCTTAAAGTGATAACAATTTAAGTTGATAATGATAACCGTAATCGTTGACAATCTTCAATTGTATTTTACAAAACCATGAGCAAAAAATGGGGTGATCAAACATTTTAATAATCTTTTACAATAAAACTATCTTTTATGGATTTATATTTGATGTCGCGTTTATATTTGATTGTTAATTACCCGACGAATTCAACATTTTACAGAAAATATTACTTAAAAATTAAAGAAAACGCGATAAAATGTGTAAAAGTAGTTTAGTAGTTTAATTTTAAATGTGCAATACTAGTGTAAACATCAGAAATCTCTTACCACAGGGAGAAGAATAGAATATGAGTAAATGTTTCGAGAATTTGATAAAATAAGATATAGAAAAACAGGAGAGGCGTGAAGTGCACTATCATGACATTCAAATCGAACACATCTAAATAAATATATAATCAATTGCTAATATATTAGTTACAATACAATATCGTATGTACACATGTGTATTGTTTGATGTGAATGAACTGTGCGCGTGCGTCGCTACGATAACGCAACGATAACGAAACGTGTCACATACGTGCCTAACATCTACTACTGCTGCTGTAATGATGAATTGTTCTTAACGAACCGATATCCGATATTCTCACATAGTTAT
The DNA here is from genome assembly GCA_032191425.1 of Lymantria dispar. Lineage (NCBI taxonomy): Eukaryota > Metazoa > Arthropoda > Insecta > Lepidoptera > Erebidae > Lymantria > Lymantria dispar. The sequence continues at coordinate 1,527,542 of CM063444.1, read as the reverse complement.
ATGAACCAAGAAAATTAACTACATTTATACTTCCCTTTTTCCCCGGCTTAAAAGTTATGTAGCCTTCTACGAAAAGATAATTTAGTTTACTATGTGAAAGATTTTTAGTTAATTAGATTAGCAGTGCCGTAGATTACGCCAAACATAAAAACCTACAATAATATGCCCTTTTCCTATATAAAAGTAGGTGATAAAACTCGCTATCATTTAATAACATTATTTTATGCTATTATTTTATATGAATACCCATATTGTCCTGTAAGCATAATAATAACAATATTAATAAGGGCCTCGTATCCAGCTCGTCTTTATTGGCAACTCATTCAGCGAGTTGGCGAGTCACTGTCTGCCAAAGATCAAGACGATACAAGGTATTGAAGGCAAACGACAGTTTTAAATCAATAGATTTCCGTTAATCCAGTCCATCTAACCTCCAACCCCATAATCATGTATTAGATACCATCATCACACAATAGTTTTACACCTACCGTTGGCAGTCCACGTGTGTTATGTGCAGACGTGGAGTGTCATCGGTAGACGTCCCATCCTATTTTTAGATTAAATTTCTCCAAAGGCCTCTGCGTGTTGGATCTATATCCCCATATAAGCCTTTCAAAGGACCGGTTATCTTCCCTAGGACGATCATGTGAACACGGAGATATATTAATAATATTCAAAAGTAGATCGTTATCAATTTTTATCATTTCAGTAGTGGTTATGACAACGGCGACTGCGCGGAGTTCTTGACGACCTTTGTTAATATTTATATATGTAGCTGTACTCCTATATGTATCAGCGTTTAAAACTTTGCTAAAAAACACTGTATGAGACAGTAAGATTTCTTATAATCCAACTAATAGCTCTTGAGATTAACGCGATCAAGCTCTTTAGATTTATAATATTAACACATATTAGCAAAGATAACAGTGATTTCATTGCTGCAAAAAACAAGTAACTAACGTAATATACATATTAATTCATGATCTCTTCTTCGATATCTCAGTTTATATCAGGTCGCTCGGCTCATGTTATTTTTGTCCTCCACAGTCCAGTTCTTGAACTGGCCTTTTTTGACAGTTTTCTGCCTATTCTGTTATTGTTTTTGATGGCGAACAAGCAAACAGCACGCCTGAGGGTAAGTGACAATGCCGCTCATGGACCTTTGCTAGGCCGCTGCCTAGCGTGAAGGAAGTCTAGGGAGTGTGAATACGTGCAATGAGGTTAAGTAATACTAAAGGCGTCACCAAAACTCACCACAAATTGCTATTACTCACACGTTGATTTTCTACGAAAGTGTGTTACTACCGGGAAGGACCGGTCCATGGCTGTAGACAGTAGGAGACTGTCGACAGTGTGGTTCTATCACTAATCACTATAAAAACTGACTCCGACCACAAATGGCATCCATGACAGTAATTCCACACAATAAAATAAAGAACAAGTCATATATATAACAAGCAATATGTACTTAACCCTCCCGGGGTTTATACATTAAAAGATATTTTCAATTTGATTTAAAGGCACTATGCCCAAGATAATCGTCGTCACAATTAATATGTGTATGTAACACACTAGGTATGTAGTTTTTAAGGTCATCGCTTCATTTGCATCGAAATATCGCTTACGAACCTGTTCCGAAAATCGTCTGTAAAATTTCTTCAGTTTAACATCGAACGAGACTGTGTAGGTATTTATGTCAAGTTCACTACGTACAGGTTTTTTGGTTAATAACAAAAAAATACGATAGAGATCTTTGTCTGTCACTGTTGGAACTTTGGATAATTCTATCGACGTATTTAGAATTATTGAAATTGAAGCATTTACAAAATGATTAATAACGTAATAATTCAAAACAAAAGTGTCGTCTTAATTTTCGATAGAAGTCTTAAAAACCAGTTGAAAGATCACCGTGAGAATGTCTAGTAGGACTCTGCTGGGAAAACGGACAAGCAGGTGAGCGTTATATCTTTAACATCACTTATAGAGGACTAAGTCCGATGGTTAACGCCTATATGTTGATGGATGGATGAAAGATATAGCGTTTATAAACTGTTTTACTCCGCGTATTAACGGAATAAGAACACAATTCTCTTATATGCCCATGGATGTCGTATAAGACGACTAAGGGATTTTATATGCATATAAAATCTATGCAAAAGATGGAATAAAACCCTATCCGTTCGAACAGCGTGGTATAGTAGGTCAATTTCTCTTCCTATTGTGGAGGAGACTCAATCCACCAGGACTTATATGAGCTGAGATAATGATGATAGTTTCTTACTAATAAACTCGCATCAGCCATCTGATGCCACAGTGTAATGTTGCTTTTAAAAAGCAATCAATTTAAATTCTAATTAATTAATCTATACGGACAGTTTATGGTGCGCATCGGATACATTGTTACCCACAAACAGGGCGCGTCCCCATAAAATACAAGACTGCGAGATTTGAAACAACTAATTGAATTTGTTCACGGAACAAAAATGGTAGTGATTGAATTATCTATTGGAGCATAAATAATGGACCCTGCTCACGATATAATATAGATTGGAAAATCTTATTAGAGAAAAGGGGTTTGCCATCATTTTAACATTAATGGAGAGATATTTTTATGGAGCCTTTTGCCTTTGCACTGATTGAGTAATAATACAATTCGTCGCTGGTTAGATAGATAGAAGAACGCAACGTAAAATGTTGCAATGCTTAGTATTCTATGCGAAATAACACGTTTATGACAAATATTAATAAATAAATAAATGATAACGTTCGTATTGTTATTACCAATAATAAAAATTATCTATGAAGTCATATTTCTTGCAAATAACTTTAGTCATTTTGGTGGGCGTATATTTTCTACGAAATTAAGTAAATTCCCAATCATAGTCAATAATTTCGGTAATATTGAGGCGAGTTTTATATATATGAAATAAAATATTGCTTTTTACGGATACTATGGTGTTTTAACCTATTTTAACTGCCGTTTCGAACATTTTGAAACATTCATGGTGATGATAGGAGCGTTTTTCCGTCGTCCCGTAAACGCTGTAATATTCGTAAAAACAGTTTTGTTCACTATCCTGTCCTCATTTAACAAACGTTTTCTATTATTAGAATTATAGGCACGACATTATAATTTTCCTTATTTTAGTGTCAATAACCCATTAGATTCTCAAGATTTCTCAGTCATTGCTCAATAATTTATTAGTGATTGCAAAATCTATAAAACTCGTTACAGTGTCTTCAAGGAAGATCAATGCAGACCTTCAATTCAAAATTCAAAAAAGAAATAATGAAATTTTATGAGATATAGTCCGTGTGGTGACGGAGTAAGAATACAATTCACCACTCCACATCTTGACCGTGGATGTCGTAAAAGACGACTAAGGGGCATATAACATCTATGCAAGAGAAGGAAAACTCGAAATAAAACCCTATACCAATCTGTTTGACTAGCATGGTATAGTAAGGTCAATTTCCCTCCTACTGTGGAGGAGGCTCGAGCCCAACAGTGGGACGTATATGGGCTGAAATGATGATGATAAAAATGGTCTTAAGACCGCTAAATAGTCGGCGTAACTTCTATGCAAGGCGGATATCGAGCGCAACTTAACCTCAGCATTTAACATTGGATCAATTCGACACATCCCGACTAGATAATATTATTATTATTTAAAACGAACACTGTGTAGCAAAGTAACAGTCCTTGTACTGCAACTACCTTGTTCTCCTTGTGGTGACATAGTAAGAATACAATTCACCACGTCCTAAATGACAACTAAAGTACTATAATAATAACAACAAGGAAAGCTAGAAATAAAATCCTATACTAACACGTCTGACCAGCGTGGTATAGTAGGTCTATTTCTCTCCAATTGTGAAGGAGGCTCGGGGCCCAGTAGTGGCACGGCTATCTGCTATAATGATGATGATGACTGCGGGAGACTAACAAACACACAGTTAACGGACATAAATATCACACAGACGAAGTGCATGGGAATCGAATCTTCTATCTTAATCACTATTCCATCTGTGTGTTATTAAAAATCTTCAGTATTGTTCAGTATGTTTCCCTAAAGGATGTCGACGGAAAATTTTTTTAATAGGTAGTAGGGTGGTATCGTGAGGAAATGTAATCAGTCCGGATCGGCTACTGAACGACGCGACGTGATGAATTGCCCGCATCAATCACAGACATCGGCCGATTGGACTTACTGCACACGTGTATCATTTATACAAATTATTAACATTATCACTTGTGAAAAGATTTCGTAACGTATTTTATTACACGCTAATAGTCATCTTCGTGTGGTGACGGATTAAGAATACAATTCACCACTCCCTATCTTGCCTGTGGATGTCGTAAAGGACGACTAAGGGATATAATATGCACATAAGAGCTGTGCAAGAGAAGGAAAACTCGAAATGAAACCCTATACCAATATGTCTGACCAGTATGGTATAGTAGGTCAAATTCCCTCCCATTGTGGAGGAGGCCCGAGCCCAACAGACGTATGTGGGCTGCGATGATGATGATGAACCATCTTCGCAAAATTGTGTGTAAACATAACTATGGTTAATATTGAAACTACATTCATCATCTCAATTTATACAAGTCCCACTGTTGGGCTCGGACTGCCTCCACAATGGGAGGAAAAGTGGCCTACTATACCACGCTGGATGGGAGGGCAACTGACCTGACTATATTGAAAGTACATTATAGGTCATCATTCCACATACGTCCCACTGTTGGGCTCGGGCCTCCTCCACAATGGGAGGGACCTTGATTTACTATACCATGCTGGTCAAACATGTCGGTATAGGGTTTCATTTCGAGTTTTCCTTCTCTTGCACAGATCTCATGTGCATATTATATCCCATAGTCGTCTTTTACGACATCCACGGGCAAGATAGGGAGTGGTGAATTGTATTCTTACTCCGTCACCACACGGATAATATAGGTACTTATTAGCAATATAATTTTTTCTATCTGTCCGTCAGCCTGTCAATTTCCCCGAGGGGGGGACGTCGGTCGATGGGAGGGTACCCCAATAGGGGGTATTCCGTCGGGCCGACCACTGACGACAAGTTAACGCTGCTCCAGTGGTCGGCTCAACGACGAAGGCGACGTGGTTTTCGGGTGGGTCGCGGGAGTTGCGTGCTTAAGCCCCTCTGTCGCCCCGGACGGAGTGGTGCGGAGGCGCTCTGACCGCGGCCCACCCACAAAAAAAAAAAGAAAGCCTGTCAATTTCCACTAATGGACATACATACATACATATATTCACGCCTTTTTCCCATAGGGGTAGGCAGAGTCCACTGCCCTCCACCTGCTACGATCTTTGACATATTCAGCGTAGCAGAGCGGTTCTCTGTGGGCCACTTTTCGCCCCCGACGGAAACGAGACGTGACGTGTCGCGAACCACATCGCCGCCATTCGTACAGTTTTTTTTTAATTTTTTTTGAAACTCATTGCGTTTCCGCGAGAAATACATACACATATAATTAACGGACACAAATTACATCCAGACTCAGAACAACAATTTGTGGATCGCACAAAGTGTTGTCCTGCGTGGGATTCGAACCCCCGACACTGGCGCTGTAGGTCACTAGCATTAACCACTACGCCATCTGTGCAGTCTAATGGACATAAAGCTTTTATATATCAAAATTATTTAGGAAGTAATTTAGCAAGTTAAGCCGGCCACGGACATCAAGTATTCGATGCCAGTAGTCAGCCCACTGGCGACGGGGAGAGAATACAGGGAGTTATATGAAATCCACGGGCAAGAAAGGGGGTGGTGAATTGTATTTTTTTTTAATGCAAACGGTGGCAAACGAGCAAACAGTACACCTGGTGGTAAGTGTTGCTGCCGCTCATGGACCTTTACAGGGTCGCTGACTACCGCGAAGAAAGTGAAGGGAGTGTGAATGCGTGCATTAAGGCTCGGTGATACCAAGTGCACCACCAAAACCCTCCACACACAAACACCCTCAGAAAGTTGGGCTTACTCTTACTCCGTCACCATACGAAAAAAGAATACAGACATTGATTGCGCACTGATTAGTCAGAAGATCTTGAAAAGTAATAGATAAAAATATCTGCTTTCTGTATGGTGACGGAGTAAGAATATAAATCACCACTCCCTTCTTTACTCCTGGATCTCGTCGACGACTATGGGGTATGCATATAACATCTATGCAAGAGAGGGCAAACTCGAAATAGAACCCTATACCAACCTGTCTGACCAGCATGCTATCCATCCATCCATCAGCCTACAGACGTCCACTGCTGGGCATAGGCCTCCCCACGAGAATGCCATTCGAAACGGTCCTGCGCCACTTGCATCCAACGGTTCCCTGCTACTTTGAGAATATCGTCAGTCCACCTAGTGGGGGGTCGTCCTACACTGCGCCGTCCGATTTGTGGTCGCCACTCAAGAACCTTTCTTTCCCAACGGTTGTCGGTTCTACGAGCGAAGTAGCCTGCCCATTGCCATTTCAACGTGCTAATTCTGTGGGCTATGTCGGTTACACCCGTTCATCTACGGATTTCCGTGTTTCGAATTTTATCACGTAGAGAAATACCGAGCATAGCCCTCTCCATAGCACGTTGAGCTTTTGAGCAGCATGCTATAGTAAGGTCAATTTACTTTTTTTTGTGGAGGAGGCTCAAACCCAATAGTGGGACGTATGTGGGGTGAAATGATGAATGATGATGACAAATATCTTCATCATATCTGCTCATACGCGTCCCGCTGCTGGGACTCGAGCCTCCTCTATAAAGGGAAGGAAATTGACCTACTGGTCATATGCGTTTTTCATCTCTTGCATAGTTGTTTTATGCATATTATATCCCTAAGTTATCCTTTACGACACCCAACTCCCAAGGGGACGATAAATTATATTCTTATTCTGTCATCATCATCATCATCATTTCTGCTCGTATACGTCTCAATGTTGGGCTCGAGCCTCCTCCACAATAGGAGGAAAATTAACCTTACTATAACCATGCTGGTCAGACTGGTTGGTATAGGGTTTTATTTCGAGTTTTCCTTTTTCTTCCATTCCATCATCACATAGAAAATATCTTAAAAGTTGTCGATGTGACAATATCTTGAAATACACAACTTTGGATTAGTTTGACATTTACTGCATGAGAAAGAAGGCTTTTGGTCGTGGCCGCGAGCGGTCTCACAACTGAACGAACATAACAAAGTGAATTATCGAGTACAATTTTCTGGTGCAGGATTCCATTTACTTGTTAAACAAAATATTCAACCTTTATTCATAAAAAGGATAAGCAGATGTAACTTCAATTTAAACCTGTAACTTTTAGTCCCACATAATAGTCTAAAGAACTGGCAGTATGTACTCATTATGAATTTCATCTTTTCAATAATCCAACACATATCATAAGGCGATAATTGGAATGGATTTGCGCCTGCCGCCATTGATTCGCTTCGTCGGTGGCGACCAGAAGCGTCAATATTTGGAGCTTCTCCCACAGTCCTCAATGATGGCAGGACGTGGCCAAACGGTCAGAAAACGGACGCTCTCTTTAGTACCCCGTAAAAGCGGGGAATGGTCTGCTGTGGTTTTAGTGGGTATTCTTATCGGGCAGGCGGCCGGTGAGTTACATCTCTCCGACTCTCACCAGCGGGAGATAGTGCTGAATGCATTTCCACAGCGTGAACAAAAAAAACGTACGTATAGTAACTTGATTGTGATTTGTATTGTCATATACACGCCATGATTTTGAATGGATTCCTACTAGATATGAGCTCAAATTCTACGTTTAGTTTCATTTTTAATATCCAAATATTTTTTATGAATAGGAATATTAAATTTCAATAACTTACAAACAGTAGCCGGATTCATATTTTATAAGACATTTTTTCAGCTTTTAACACTTGATAAATGTTTACTAAAATATTATGTACCCATAAGTCCCCACTACAACGATGGCTATTGTTTGCCGACATATAATAATCAATGTCACCTTCAAAATTGGTCACAATCGCTACATAATATTTATTCAATACTCGTGTAACAAATTGGCGAATTTCACACCTCCAATGGATGTTATTGTTAGTATCGGACAAATTAATATTGACACAGACTACATTGTTTAACATAGTCATATCTCACACTATACTAACATAATTAGCATAACACAAGAAAAAAAACTATATAATTATGTCACATAACGCTGAGGCGCGCCTCTATTTTTGAGCAAAATTAAAATAAAACTATTTTTACGGATTTTATTGCGTTTGTATTTGATTTTTGATTACCCGACGATTCAAAGACTTACAAAACGCTGAAGCGTGGTTACGGGGGGACTAAGAGGTCTTACGTCTAACAAATCATTGTTATTACAGAGAATTATATCTACCCGCTATAGAAATAGTTATTAAATTTTGACCCACATCTATACCAATAAATAAAATTGGAGTGTCTGTTTGTAATGTCAAAATAATAGGCTTTTTTCATGCTCACACGGTTATTTGCACGACACTTATGCCTAAAATAGCAATTAAAAAAATTTTGTCTGTCTGTCTGTCTGTTTTTTCCGGGTAATCTTCAAAACGGCTGGACCGATTTCAAAAATTCTTTCACCAATGGAAAGCTATAATATCAGGGCGTAAACTAGGCTATAATTTATCCCGGTATTCCCACGGGAACGGGAACTACGCGGGTAAAACGACTATAACCTATAACCGAAGCGAAGCGAGAGCGGATTGCTAGTTATAATATAAATTTATTGCAACAAAAAGAAAATGATTCAATATGAAAAAAACTATATCTTTTTCTTCATAACGGCATCTAAGTAGTCCGAATTAAACAGATATATTCAACTAGCAACCCGCCCTCGCTTCGCTTCGGTTTCAGTTGTCTTTCCTGCGTAATTCCCGTTCCCGTGGGAATACCGGGATAAAATATAGCCTAGTTTACGCCCTGATACTATAACTTTCCATTGGTGAAAGAATTTTTGAAATCGGTCCAGCCGTTTTGAAGTTTACCCAGAACAAACAGACAGACAGACAGACAGAAAATTTTTTTAATTGCTATTTTAGGCATAGGTGTCGTGCAAATAACCGTGTGAGCATGAAAAAAGCCTATTATTTTGACATTACAAACAGACACTCCAATTTTATTTATTGGTATAGATATAGTTTCCGTGTGGTGACGGAGTAAGATGCAATTCAACATCCGGGGCGACAGAGGGGCGTAAGCACGCACACCCACAACCCACCCACGATGCATGTCGCCTTCGTCGTTGGGCCGACCACCGGAGCAGGGTTAACTTGTCATCAGTGGTCGGCCCAGCATGGTATAGTAAGTCAAATTACCTCCCATTGTGGAGGAGGCCCGAGCCCAACAGTGAGACGTATGTGGGCTGCGATGATGATGATACCAAACCTTCGAACCAGCGTGATATAGTAGGTCAATTTCTTTCCTATTGTGGTGTAGGCTCAAGTCCAGCAGTGGAAGGCATATGAGCATATTAGTGGTAGGACCACACTGTCGACAGTTATCTGTCTACAGCCGCGGGCCGGTCTGTCCGGGGCAGTACCACACTGAGCAGAAAATCGACGTCTGAGTAGTAGCAATTTGTTACTGCGCTTCGTTCGGTGAGCGAGAGAGCCGGAAGCCCAACTTTCTGAGGGTGTTTGCGTGTGGAGGGTTTTGGTAGTGCCTTTGGTATCACAGCCTCAATGCACGAATTCACACTCCCTTCACTTTCTTCGCGGTAGGCAACGGCCTTGTAAAGGTCCATGAGCGGCAGCAACACTTACCATCAGGTGTACTGGTTGCTTGTTTGCCACTGCTTGCAAAAAAAAAGCTAAGATGATGATGTGTTTCACCATGTGGCACAGACGTCGCATTCATATGTGCTCCTAAATATACATTGTAATCGCCTTCACAATTAGCTATTGGCACTGATATCAAAAGACATCCATCATGAGCTGTTGTTGACATCCGTGATATGTAATCGCGTGTTGACATGATGGTATATGAAGTTCATCATACAGATTTATGGATAGTTCAACGTATGCATATCTTTGTCTTCATCGTTTCAGCTCGTATACGTCCCACAGCTGGGCTCGAGGAGCTCCTGAATAGGAGTGAAATTAATCTACTATACTACACTGGTGAGACGGGTTGGTATAGGGTTTTATAACAAGTATGTGGGGTAGTAGGAAATGTCTTGCTTAGATGTTACCTGCATGTCATATCCCCCCCCCAGTCACCTTTAACAACATCCACAGACAAGAAATTGGTTTATGTATTGTATTTTTAGTCCTTCACCACACGGAAAAAGGTTGTATCAAAATTATCAAATCTCTCTCATGAAAAAAAAACATGCAAGCGGTGCCGTGGTCTCGACTAGTACGCAGTGCATTAGTACAGTTCGACATACAGTTGTAAATATAAAACAAGAAATAAATTTAGACGTATAGAGAATTACATATGCCTTTTTTTTGGGGGGTTACGATCGGCGCACTCCTCGCTCCACTGCGTCCGGGGCGACAGAGGGGCGTAAGCACACACACCCGTAACCCACCCGCGATACGTCGCCTTCGTCGTTGGACCGACTACCGGAGCAGGGTGACTTGCCGTCAGTGGTCGGCCCGACGGAATACCATCTGAGGAGTACTCTTTCCTTGACCGACGCTCCCCCCCCCCCCCCCTCGGAGAGGACGTCGGTCTTTCTTCGCGCAGTCAGTCTCTCGGCGGGTGATGGACTAACTCCCCGGTCCAGTCACCCCGCAGCCTCGGCTAGGACGGCATCAGGCGCAGATATTCGCGCCTGGGCCGGCTACATATACTTAACAAACCATTGTACGCGTAACAATTTCGCTATTAAACTAATATGTCGCCTTCGAGCTAAGCTAAAGGAATCTCCACATAAATCACTTCTTTGATTCAGTGCCGGAGTACGCCATTGACTGCGCAGCCCTGTGCACAAATAGTGCGTAAGATAAAAAGTAGTAACTTTTTTAATTGTCAATAGCTCGCACAAATTTTTCTTACTTAATATTACTTAATAAGAATAGTTGCACACAGCCTACGGACATTTTTGTTGTTAATTATGAATATAATTAATATATTATATAATGATTATATTATATATGTAGCAAAATTATTCTTTCATTTATTATATCACCTTGGGTATGAAATAATACATTTAAAATGTAGGCCATTGTTAGTCAAGCTTTTATAGCTTAGAGAATTATTAAGTTCGATCCAGTTAATCGTGCCCCCCTTATCTCACCCGTGTGTATTGAAAATGACGACTAATGGATTAAATATGCATATAACATCTGTACAAGAGAAGGAAACCTAGAAATAAAACCCTATACCAATACCACTGAACAGCGTGGTATAGGAAGTCAATTTCCCTCTTACTGTAGAGGAGGTTCAAGCCCAACAGTGGGACGTATACGAGCTGAACTGATGATGACGAGATATTCCCTTAGTCAACCAAAACCGACTTTACTGAAAGGGACATTAAATACCTCCGGGTGTGACGGCTCAGCTTCAATGCGTCCAAATCAGTTTTCACTGCATAAAACACAACAACACGATGCATAGATGTTATCTGCATATCATATCCCTTAGTCATCTTTTACGACATCCTACTCTGTCACCACACGGAAAAGTCAACCTATGGAGTATTTCCTTGTGGTGACGGAGTAAGAATATAATTCACCACCACCTCTCTTACCCGTGGATGTCATAAAAGACGACTAAGGGATTAATATGCATACAACATATACGCAAAAGAAGGAAAACTTGAAATTAAACCCTATACCAACCCGTCTGACCAGCGGGGTATAGTAGGTTAATTGCCCTCGTCGGGGATAGAATGTCATCAGACGATCTCTCCGGCACCTCGTAAATGCGCGGAAGGGGCCGCTGTGGTTTTAGTGGGTATTTCGGTCACTTCTGTGGCCGGCGAGTCCCACACACCCTCCCCTGTCTGTAACCGGCGGGGGATAGTGCGTAAATGCATTTCCACAGCGTGAAAAAAAAAAAAAAAAAAAAAACGTTAATTGTGGAGGAGGCTCGAGCCCAACAGTGGGACTATATGTAAGCTGAAATGATGTATGTATTTATAACCGAGCTATGTAGTAGAGGTATGCTAGCTATGTAATGTACACAGCTAAGAGCAAACCGCTTTGGCACGTTTCCGATCAATATTACAGCATAACTGTAATACAATTGCCCGACACGCAATATACGTGGTAAAGGCGATATTGGCGGCGTGTTTAACTGATTGAAAAATTGCTAGATCGCTACTTTGACCTTCGAGTGGGGATTGATCAAGCCCTGAAGAGGCGCGGGCAGATCTCAATGTCAAGTGCGATCTATTCGTATCGCATCGCCGCGTCATCATAACGTTTCGTCACCGGCCGCCGACAACCCTAAAGGTGTGCTCCCACTGGCGCAATCGCGAGCGGGGATGAGTGAAGGGGTCTAGTAATAAACATGTACCTTTAAAGTATATAAAACATTTTTTTTTGCTTTTAAATAAAATTAAGATACTTCGTAGACATTTATGTACGTAGTGTTTTTAACTCCTTGCGGTGACGTATTAAAAATACAACGTGTGTACTGTCTTACTTCCTCTCATGGGAATCGTAAAAATAGGCTGATGCCTACTAGGAGAATGGGTCGTAGCACTCTTCTGAGAAAATAGAGCTAACTGCGATGGTCAAGTCGACGGCTGAGCCCGTTGTAATTTTGTTTTTTTTTTCTTTAAAAGACAACAACGCGCTCCAAGGAAATACTCATTTTGTGTTGCAGAGGCAAGAACAATAATTTGTGTATCATCATTTCAGCTTATCGGCGTCCACTGCTGGACGTAGGCCTCCCTCATTTGTGTATCACACAAAGTATTTTGCTGCATGGAAATCGAACCTATGACACTATCGCGGTAGATCGGTATCTTAACCACTATGCCATCCGTGCAGTCAAGTCTAAATTAATTCTCAATTATGCCATTACCATTTTTAGGGAGCCCTACATCCAACAGTGGCGGTCGACATTAATATTTTAATAATTTAAGGAGTACGTGGAGTTATACGACATACAAATTTAATCATGAAATTATATTCACGGCAAAGGACCACCAAGCCTATATTATATTGCCTGGCACGGTTCCAAACTTCGAGTGCTCTACTGAGAAATTTCTCTTGAAAACTTGTCTGAAAACCTTACATTTTACGTATACCTATTTAAAATTGGTATAGTGGAGACAAGTTGTATATACCTATATCTACTTTAATCTCATAATCAATCTATTAAGGTGTTCTTCGAAAAATAATGAGATAAAATACTCATCTTTATTATGGCATGATATTGAGGGCAAGCTTCGTATTTTAAATTAAACATCTTGAATCTTACTAACATGACTCCATTCCCCAACATGTTACACCTGTCAAATGTTATTCCACGCAACTAAATATAATACCAAAGGCAAAATCAATTTAGTTTAATATTGAAAACTTCTTTTGCGTTAAATAGATTTACAGATGTCATCTCCGCTCCGCCTCAATAAAAACGAGCCTTACATTAAAATTGTATACGATATGTAACGAATACCACAAAACACAACATACTAGGCACGAGTGTATGGTAGCTACAAAAATTCAGATCCTTAGAAGAGACAGGATATTGTAAAAAATCAAACACCATTTAGCGTTTATGGTCAAACTGTTCGAAACGTCAAGAAAATAAAATTCGTAAAAATTGTTTTAGATCATATGCATAATACTCGCGTAGACATAATAAATCATATTTGCATTATAAAAGATACTCTCAATCGAAATCAAAATATATTATTTCTAATTATAACATACTTAATCAGACATTTTGATTACGAGAGTGTAATCTACGAGTATATTGCGTTATGTAATTTTTAGGCCTTGTTAAATATGAGTCCATTGTCGTGAAACGTGAATACTCTAAGTCTAAACCTTCGAGTCTGCTACTGATAATTTCATGAAAGAATCCTTAAAAATAGGGTGAGTCTGTGGCAAACAACAAAAACAATAGCTGTCTGTCTTCACCTCTTGATGAAAAGTCGTCAGATAGGTCTCATTTCCGTGGCCTTGTATTCTTATACATATATTTTATGCTCTTATTCTTTTTTTATAAAAAAGTTAGTATTTGAAAAAATCTTTTTGTAAGCAGTATTAGGTACGTTGTTCAAGATGAAGAACTCAACCGCATTACATCAGGTTCTAGGCAGAAAGTGTATCAGGTTAAAAACATAAATATTTTGGCAATAAAAAGATAATATACATAATATGTTAAATCCCATAGAACAATTTTTTTATTGTTGCTGGTGGCAAATGAACAGACAGTGCACCTGATGGTAAGTGACACTGCCGCTCATGAGCCGCTGCTGCCTACCGTGAAGAAAGTGTGAATGTGTGCAATTAGGTTCGGTAATAGTAAAACCCACCACACGCAACCACTCTCAGAAAGATGGACTTCTGGCTCTCTTGCTCACCGAACGAATTGCAGTAACAAATTGCTACTACTTAGACGTTGATTCTCTGCGAGAGTGGTACTACCTGGGATGGACCGAGTTGCGGCTCTAGATACACTGTCGATAGTCTATCGCCAGTGTGCTCCTACCACTATAAGACACAAATAAACAAGAGCGATGTTGTATGTAACCGATATATTAATACCATGACGCCGGCGTGTGTGTCGCAGGGCGTACGTCACGAGCCCATGATCAATGGCGTCCGAGCGCCGCCCGCCGGCCGGTGTGCCGCCCTCAATCGCGGCTTATAATAGCATCGTAGCGTGACGTATCATTACTATTCGTGCAATCAAACTTTGCGATTTTATACCGACTACATCTTATATCTTTAAACGAGCAATTCTTGTAAATATATATATTTTCAGAATCTCGGAAACGGCACCAACGATTTTGATGTAACTTGGCATACTAGAGGATTCGGGTCCAAAAAATCGATCTAGCTAGGTTTTATGTATAGAAAATGTTCTTTTGTCGGTGTTTTTAGCAAAACGTTACAATGACATTAGATTTTAAAAGAATATGAATTCAAATTTCGTTCTCAACGTCAAGAGTTACGGTAGCTCAGGTGAGACATTGACCGGTTTTAATTTTAGTTTTTGTATGTCAAACAGCGTCGGATCGAATCTCGGTGTTATTATTATTCTCTTTTTGTAATTTTTTATATATTTTTCATTATTTATTTTTTATTAATATATCCCTAAATAAATTCTACAAAAATATTCCGAGCGAAGCTTGGTCAACCTGATATTACATGTTTAAACGTCCACTGAAAAATTCTTTGACTTATCAAATCATAATCAAGTATCATATCAAGTATAATCATAATCAATCATATACAAGAACGGATTTAGGATGGATGGTAATTTCAGACAATTTTTATTGTTCTTGGGGACAAACAAAGTGGCGTTATTGGGCCTCTGCAATACTAGCGGTGGAGTCAGGCTGCTTGGAGTAAACTAGCATTGAGGATTCGGCTCTCTGGCTCACCGAAGCGTAATAATAAGTTGCTATAAATCAGACGTCGCTTTTTTTTGCGCGAGTATATATTTTTCTTTTTTTTCTCTTTATAGTACTTATTTAAAATTTAAGCAACAGATATTTGGCACATGTAAGTCGTATAAAACAGTAGGATCGTTAATGGCCTTGTTCTATGTGACATCTACATGCTTCTTCTATTTAATGCAAAAACGTCCATCTGTTGAAGAGCTTACTATTAGGCAATTAGTTTCGTTGGTTGGAAAAAAACTTGTCGCAAAATGTCTCATGCAGAGTTCGACCATTTATTTTTCGGGGTAGGATATCCGACCCTAACCGAAATTGTTAACCGAATTTAACTTTTAAATCGGTTGAAGTTACGATTTCGAATATATTTTCGACTGAATTTCTAAGAAAAATTACAGTTGCACATAAAACTCACTTTAAAGTACATTCTCCACTCGTGATTCATAATACCAGAAACTGCGCTTCCCTTTCAATCTACGCATTTCAAGTTATTGATACTTAAAATCGTGGTAAAGTGTCGTCTGCTTTGATCTGCACATAATATTCACAAGATATGTAATACAGTCCACAGGCGCCATGTTATATGAAACGATTATAACTATTTCTGTTCGCACGTTATATGTGATTGCATCTACATCGTCATATTACGCGAACTCGTCAAAATGTTTTCTCCACGCTCGCAACATCAAAGGACAAAATACTGCGAGCGTTTTCGCTAATATATCGTTGTGCTAATATATGTATGTTCGTTCTCACTGAATATACAAACTGTTTGTTATAGACGCGTACTGTAGTTATAACAGCACAAACGACCATATGTCCCATACACTTTATAGATTCCTTTATTCATCCGACATTAAGGCATAAATTCCTATATTGTGGCGGTCTCTCCATGTGGTGACGGAGTAAGAATACAATTCACCAGCTCCTTTTCTTTGGCCTGTGTGTCGTGAAAGATTACTAAGGCATTGTTTCAGATAATATCTATGCAAGAGAAGTCGAACTCGAAATAAAACCTTAAACCTCGTATGACCAGTGTGGTATAGTAGGTATACATTCCTCCGACTGTGGTGGAGGCTCAAACCCAGCGATGGGCCGTATGAGCTGTGATGATGATGATGATAATTAATGTTCACAATTTCCACTCAGAATTAAACGGTGTGTAGCCCCATAACCAGCCGTGCACGTACCTCTCTATAACCACGTCAGCAAGCCATTGGGACCAAATCCAAGTCTTTGTTGGCAAAGATTATTGTCCTGCGTGGATATAGAATCCGCGACACTTCGAACGGTGTGTCGGTATTTTAACCGCTACGCAATCTATTCAATCAATTTCAGACGATCCATGCTTCAGTTGTGTATTGAAGGTGTTCTGTTGCATGCGTCGATGACGTATTAACGCCATCCGCGCGCTTGGAGTGTTGCCAGCGTATTGTCGCGAATAGTACACCCACGGGTCGACGACACCGGACATGCCCTCACATATAGATCCTGACAATAGTTCAAAACTGCTACAAGCGAACTAGATATCATTAGGATCAAACCAGATTTCAGGATCCCATAGCCTGAAAAATGTTCAAAGACTTCAAAAAAGTTGGCGTGACGTTTTGGAAATTGAAACGTTACCGATGAATCTATGACAGAAATTGGAATTGGAAACTTTACGTTATACATATATCACATTCGTCTATTAACACATGGACGCCCGCTAGAGTGAAGGTGAACAGTGACTTCACAAATGGTCTATTGGTGAAGTCACCAACCTGCCATGGACAAATACAAAACGATACTTTGGACAATCAACAATGTGCAATAGTGAGCAACTCGCATATTTCATTCCAGGACCGAGTAACGAATACACTGTTAATGCCATGTTTGTAAAGTTCTGCGCGAATATTTTTGAAGTGAAAACTTCTTTAGCCGCGTTGCCACTTTTAGGTAGAGAAAATCTTATGGGTTCCCATCACCGACATACTCATTACTTATGCACGCGCAGTAT
The DNA here is from genome assembly GCA_032191425.1 of Lymantria dispar. Lineage (NCBI taxonomy): Eukaryota > Metazoa > Arthropoda > Insecta > Lepidoptera > Erebidae > Lymantria > Lymantria dispar. The sequence continues at coordinate 1,509,977 of CM063444.1, read as the reverse complement.
GCTGTGCGCATTTGACACTATTTGTATGGGTGAAATCTCGTGTCTTTGCACCGAAATGCTTATACTTAGCAGTACTTCACGTATAGTGCTGAAGTGAAATTTACTGAAAAGTTGTTTAAATAAAACATGTATCACATCCGCAAACAACGTCAGCTAACCATCAATAGAATGTTTCTGTGGGTACAAGTGATGGTTGGTATGTGTCACCTTTTTGTTTCAGACCGTCAGAACCACTCTATTTAGGGATAGACACGACAAAACGAGCATAGAGAGAAACGATCTGAAGGAATACGCAATTTCATTTGTCGTTTAGGAATAGTTTCTAGACACAGGAGATGGGACGAATTTAGCAACAATAGAGTTCTTAATCTTGACAACTTTTTAATATAATGAAGCATTACTAAGTCATCTTTTCCATGTGGTGACGGAGTAAGAGTACAATTCACAATCACATATCTTGCCAGTGGGTGTCGTAAAAGACTAGTATGAGATTAAATATGCATATATGCAAGAGTAGGAACTCGAAATGTATACCATATACCCGTTCTACCCTTATACTAACGTATCTGATCAGCGAGCTATAGTAAGTTAATTACCCGCCTATTGTGGAGGAGGCTCGAGCTCGGCAGTGGTATGCATAATTCAAATCATTTATCTATACCAATAAATAAAATTGGAGTGTCTGTTTGTAATGTCAAAATAATAGGCTTTTCTCATGCTCACACGGTTATTTACACGACACCTATGCCTAAAATACAGATTAAAAAATTTTGTCTGTCTGTTTGTTCCGGGTAATCTTCAAAACGGCTGGACCGATTTCAAAAATTCTTTCACCAATGTAAAGCTATAGTATCAGGGCGTAAACTAGGTTATATTTTATCCCGGTATTCCCACGGGAACGGGAACTATGCGGGTAAAACGACTAAAACCGAAGCGAAGCGAGGGCGGGTTGCTAGTTATGTATAAACCCCGCGGGGGCACTTACATATTGTCATTTTTTACATTTTTTTCTTAAAATTACCGCCGGATCGTAATTAGACATTGCAAATCGGACCCGGCCGGGCCCGGCGCCCTTTTAGCCACCCACCGGGCCCGGCCATCCTTACCGGGCCCGGTCACCGGTCCCGGTAAAAGTGGCCAGCTTTTTAAGATCATTATTTCAGACTGAAAAATAATTGTTTGGCCTTATGCAAGTTAGAATATAGTTTTTGTTTTGTTATAATATATTTATAAAGCCACGTAACGCAACCAATTTTACGTTACATTTGGTTAGTTAAGACTATACAAGTTTGATTGTTTACAGTTACAATACAGCCTAGCCTATAAGATTTCGCTATTTGCTCAATTAGTAATAGTAACACTCACTAGTTTTAATAACCAAAGTTTAAGGAAAAACATAATACTTTACTTTTAGCATATAAGAATTTGTATTGTTTATACCAAAGCTGTCATAGTTTATCTATCTATCTAATCTAAGTTGTTATGACACGTTTAGTACTCTAAGCTGCGCTATTAGTTTCTTATTTTAATACTATGTTTTCAAATAGACACTATAAGGAGTAAAGAGAAAGACCTGCTTGTTTAAACTTATAAAAATTAATAATTACTAATACTAATGTTACTTTTCCATCTATAAGTAAAAGTAATCAATTATGTATTAAGTGTGATTTTGAGACTTTAGTGAGACCGATTATTGTGATAACTGTTTATAAGCCAGTTTAAAATAGATATTAACCTTGAGTCATTGTCTTTTTCCATTCATATATAGAATATTTTCATAAAATACTTTAAACGTTTCATCGCTATTACAACCCAGCCGGGTCCGCCGGGCCCGGCCGGGTTGAGAAACATACCGGGTTGCAATCTCTAATTGGAACGCGACTGCACTGAGAAGATCCGGCAAGAAACTCAGCGGGATTGTCTATTTTTTATTAATTTATACCTAATTTCACTTAAATAAAATTACATCTTACAACATGCTTATTAATAGTTCCAGTGTGATGCCATTCGAAATATTATATAATACAATTAACAAATATAATAATAATCACAAATATAATGATGAGACTATGGCTGGACCAGATCCCGCAAGCGGCACCCGATCACGATTTAACCACTAGAGCAGCCATCACTCCCCATATATGAGCTGACGATGATGATTAAGCCATATGTAAACACAGTATCATCTCTATGTGGTGACAGCTTAAGAATATGATGTATTAACACTGCTTCTACTACTAGAGTCGTAAAAATTTACTGAGAGGCCATCAGGAGATGAGAAAATGGACAGTAACACTCTTCTGGAAAACTTATAACATCAACTGATAAATGCAACAAGTCTGCACGGAAACGCGATGATGGCACTGTCACGCTATGGCGAGACGGCTATGTCCGATGGAATGGATGAACGCAACCTCGCATAGATACACAAGTAAGTATTCATGGACTCTTGACCATGGCCGTTGGAACTAAAATAGTACTTTAAAAAATGTTAAGGTTTATACTTCCTTACAGCCCATCCACGGTACAAAGCTAAACACAAAACTTACGCGAAATATTTTCTTTCAAGTTTTATTTAATGTCATTCCCTCAGATTTGTTAGTACAAGGAAATTGCGTCGGAAAAATAATAACGACTTCATATTTCTTTGAAAAATAAACCTTAAATACAAAATGAAACTACAGAAATGTTAGTATTACTCTCAGATCTATCAGACGAAGAGACAATACGTATTAAAGTGTACATCAAACTGCTGAAAATATAATATTGATATTTTCCTTTACGTTACATAAAACCAATATCATTTGTAACATAATAGTTACACAAAACATTACTGTACGTCAGCGTTACAATAATGGCAAACGGTAACACGATACTGAATAACGGGTGTCACGAGACCATTTGTGACAACAGCCAACCTCCACGCAATGTCAAGGGTGAACCAAACATTATATAAAATATTGGCTCATCTACCCGGGGGTGCCAGTTACCTTTTTTCAATCATCAACATTAAATTTTATTTTTTGTGACTACAGTTTTTAGCTGTGACGGAATTAGAATACAATTTACCACCACCTTGCCCTACCCAATTAAAAAAATAATACGCATATTACATTTATGCAAGAGAAGGAAAACTCGAAACAGAACCCTATATCAACATGTCTGACCAGCATGGTATAATAAGGTCAATTTTCCACCTGCCCGAGCCCAGCAATGGGGCGTATATGAACTGAGACGACAGTTTTTAGCCGCAAAAGGCTATGCCAATTTTAACCGGAATGTTGGGTGAGCGCTGAAGTCTCCCACCCCAATAAAGTAGACCTCGTCATAGCAAACCTCTACCTTCCTAAATAACATATAGTTACTCTTGAAACTGTTTGAAAGTATCATCACAGACAGTTTTGCGTTTCAGTACTCAGTACTTTCTACGACAAGACGACGACAGCGTGCAGATAAAACTTGTGGACGGCCCGTTGAGCCCGAGGCCTGTTTCAACCGATAAAAGGAAACGGTTCACAATTCATTTGTTTCACTAAATTAAATTTCTGTAGTGAAGTGACTAATACAGTCAATACGCATTATACACTTAATGTAATATATATGCATATTGTTTACGTATATTATGCTGTATTCCATGTACTATGCTCCCATAGTGGAGGAGGCTCGAGCCCAATTGTGGGACGTATATGAGCTGCGATGATGTTGATGATGACGATGAATGAAAAGTATTTGTATATTACGTCTACTCTTAGTAATTGGGATAAGATGCATAAATTAGTGTACTAAGATGATACAGACCACCTCGCATAGACCTATCGAGTGCTCATCTGTCCATTTAGGGCTGTACCAGAATAGAAGGAATTTAATTTAAAAAATTTATTTATTCATCATCATAATTTTTTGTACACAATTATTAAAATCAAATGATTAACACTACGAAAACGACAATGTTAATATTACCACAAGATTATTTTAAACCTAACAAGTATGTGTAATGGATTTCAAATGACTAATCACAGAAAAACAATCTTATATTCTGGGGGCAATCAACTCACGAATGATGAAGGGACATTATAATATTCGTAAGAGAAGTGACTCAGCGATGGATCAATCGTTTACTTCTTTTGAAATTAAAAATCCGCGTGGTGACAGAATAAGAATACCATTCACAATACCCTGTCTTGCCTGTGTGTGTGTAATAAATGAAGATTAAATATGCATATAACATCTATGCAAGAGAAGCAAAACTCGAAGGTAAAGCTCTCTACTAACACGTCTGACCAGCGTGATTCTGGTAGATCAATTTCCCTCCCATTATGGAGGAGATTCGAGCCTAGTAATGAGACGTATATGAGCTATGATAGCGATTATGATTATTATTAAATATCTTAACGCGTGCACGTTACAAACATGTTAGCTCATAACGAACAAGATCCAGTAAGATAAACAGGAATTAGAACAACATTACGTATGTATATCCCCGTAATACGTTGGATTACGTTTAACTAATTCATAATTTTAGCATTAATACATTTGTGTAGATGTGGGAACCGTTATGATTCATCAAAACCGACTTAAGATTGACTCACACACGTAAATTTATAAGTACAAACCGTGGTATAAGTGACGTACGCCTAGTACGTAAATGTAACATCCCTAATGTGAGCGCGCGGCTATAAACTGAGTTAGTGTACCAGTATGAGTGTAATAGTGATTCACCAATGAATAATACAAGTGAAATACTTTAATGTGATACTTATATTTGTAAAATAACGAGTATATTACTAGATACTAGTGACACATATTGTAGTTTAGTATTGACACAGCTAAACATTCGTGTTCTCCTCAGGTGTTCGTGACGAGGCAGTATTTTTTTTTTTTTTGGACTAATCCCACCACACATTCCCACCACTGTAACTCCTGTAAGCCAGGATCCACAATGGTCTCCGTATAAAGCCCCCACTACACGTCGGCAGATGCGTCCGCAGATATCATCGGCGGACGCGTCCGCCGACGTGTAGAGGGGGTGATTTGCTCGTCTGTGGTAGGTATTTGATGTCCGCAGATGCATCCGGCACTCATCCGTTAGTTGTCGGTTTTTGTAGCACGGATCAAAGGGTTTCAACGCCAGCGCTGAGTGTTGCGTCCACACGTCTGACGACGCATTAGTGTTCATCGGGAAGCGGATGAGAATGCACGCGTGATTTCTGCAGTATTTTTTCGTTCTTTCTTTTTTACTTGCTCGGTAAAATGGCTAACACGAGCACTGACAAAACATTCAAATTCTTGGAGCTGTATCAAGCAGAAATTCGAACAAAATTATCAAATTCTCGGGATGGCTCTGCATATATGTAGTTCTAAAAGCTAGTTATCTACGCAATTCCTGCGAAAAAAATGGTGTTCAGGAGGATGTGTTAAAAAAAATTGGAATAAATCATCACCTTCATCATCTCAGCCCATATACGTCCCACTGTTGGGCTCGGACTTCCTCCATAATGGAAGGGTATTTGACCTACTATACCACGCTGGTCAGACGTGTCGGTATAGGTTGGTAAAGGGTTTTATTTCGAGTTTTCCTTCTCTCGCATTGATGTTAAATGCGTTTTATATCCCTTAGTCGTCTCGTACGATCACCTACGGGTAAGAATGTGTGGGGGATGGTGGTAAATTGTATTCTTACTCCGTCACCCCACACGGAAGGCAAAACCTACATTATGAAAATGATTTTTTTCCACATTATTTGGTTTCTATGTATGCTGATTACAGCGTCCACCACCTTCCTCTTCTCCATTTTATTTTAATAACTACTACGATGGACACTTAAATAATACTTAAAGATCCTAAATAAATAGCTGCAACAGCTACGGTCTCAATATCCATTTCGCGTGCGTACGCACGTACGTGTTGCGTCCGCCAAGAATCAATACAGACTGATCGATCTACAGACGTGTGGACGGCGCACAGAGATCCATCCGCGGATGCATCTGACGACGTCTGCGGACGCATCTACCGACGTGTAGTGGGGGCTTAAGACACACCGAGGCAGTTTTAATGAAAATCTTAAATGCAAATAACAAATTAATCTGGTAGGATCACACTGTCGACAGTTGTCTGTTTACAGGTGCGAGCCGGTCCGTCCGGTGTAGTACCATACCCTCGCAAAAAATCGAAGTATGAGTAGTAGCAATATGTTACTGTACTTTGTTCAGTGAACGAGCGAGCCGGAAGCTAAACTTCCCGAAGGTGTTTGTGGCAACTATTGGTGATGCCTTTTCTATCATTCAATTGCTCGTTTGCCATCAACAGCAAGAAAAAGAAATAAGATTTATACTAACATATTTCAGCACCTCACATATATTCTACGCCCATAATACCTATACGCAACCTTAATTCAATTGGAAACAGGAAAAATATAAATATTGGTAATACATTTCTTTTACCTGTCGTCAGATTTTTATTTTCACATATATTGCGCTGTTGGTGAGATGAATTGATATAGAATTTTTGTCTTTGGTGGCAGACAAGGAAGTATCTGAACCTACAATACCAGGGGTACAGCTTGCGGCAGCAGGTTGCTGTCCTGTGTAAGGGATTTGTGATTCCGCCTCATTGAACGAATCACAGAAGCCAAATACTACTATTCAAACGTCTGATGTTCAGCACAAGCATAGTACTACACCGGATGAGCGAATCCATTTATGATTGCAGGACGAAAGCTGACAGCAGCGTGACCTTTGTTTTGTTAGAGGGCTGGCTATAACATAATTAATCCCCGTGTGTACTCCATCACCACATGCAAAATACAACTGTCAAAACAAATATGTAATTACCAAACATAGATTACCTTCTGATTCAGGAGAACCTCTTATGTAGCGCACAAATAACTGAACGAATCAATCAATATAGAACAACACCGGTAAGACCACTGAGCTGTCAGTAAAGTCGACATCATTGAACCTATTACATTTACATATCACTATCAGCAGATTGCCATAAAACAACAAAAAAAAAACCTATTACAAAACCGGAAAATTCAATTATCAAAAATAGAACGGAGGTCAGACTCGGGAGCATTATAACTTTTATGATAGGAATATTCAATGGGTAAACACGTCGAGTTTTAATTATGACAGAAAATATAATATTTTTCTTGTTTACAATAAAAAATATCATCAACTGCCAAAAACTATAACGATACTAGTAAATTGTCTGTGACAGTTTCAACGTACGGCTGACGCACTTCGTCCATCACCAATGGTGAGTATAACAAAAATTATGTTAAGACTCACCGTATTATATCCGGTCGATGGCCCTGTACGGCGCACCGGTGTGGGCGGGGTCCCTGACCGTCCGTCTTAGGGCCCTCCTGTGGCGACCACAGAGGGTCATGGCGATCAGGGCCGTAAGCGGTTACCGCACGGTGGCGACGGAGGCAGCGTGCCTCCTGGCCGGAACTCCCCCGTGGGACCTGGAGGCGGAGATGCTCGCCGACATTTATCGGCGGGTGTCGGAGAAGCGCGCCCGCGGCGGCATGGTCTCCATCACAGAGATCACCGCCTGGCGGGTCGACGCCCGCCGAGAAGTCATTGCCCGTTGGGCAGTCCGGCTGGAGAGTCCTCGGTATGGTGTTAGGACCGTCGAGGCCCTCCGGCCGGTGCTGATGGAGTGGTTGGAGCGGACGCACGGGGTGCTTTCCTTCCGACTGGTGCAGGTGCTGACGGGGCACGGTTGCTTCGGGAAGTACCTGCACAAGATTGTCAGGAGGGAGAGCACACCGTCCTGCCACCACTGCAGTTGCGACGAGGACACGGCGCAGCACACGCTCGAGGAGTGTGCTGCATGGGAGGAGGATCGCCGTGAACTCGTCGCAATTATCGGTGCCGACCTGGCGCTGCCGACCATCGCCAGGGAGATGCTCGTCAGCGTCAGGAACTGGGACGCGGTCGCCGCCTTCTGTGAGGCCGTTATCTCACGGAAGGAGGCGGCGGATCGTGTGCGAGTAGAGCTTCTATTCGGCGACACGTTCCGCCGCCGGCGACTCGGGCGGCGCAGGCGCGAGTATCTGCGCCTAATGCCGCCCTAGCCGAGGCCGCGGGTGATCGGACCGGGGAATTGTCCATCACCCGCGGAGAGGCTAACCGCGCGACGGCGACCGACGTCCCAGGTCGAGAGGTGAGGTTACCCGAAAGGGTATTCCGTCGGGCCGACCACTGACGACAAGTGACATCTGCTCCGGTGGTCGGCCCAACAACGAGGTGACGTGGGTACGGGTGGGTTATGGGCCCACGCGCCGTCCTTTCATCGCCCCGGACGGACAGGACCGCGCGTGCGCTTACCATAGCCCACCCAAAAAAAAAAAAAAAAAAAAAAAAAAAGACTCACCGTATTATATCACTGGCATAGGTACATATGGAAAATGATTAACGTGTATTTTAATTCCTCATACCCTATCCCTTATCCCAATTACTTATGGCCGATGCAATATGTACTCCCCTTCCATCGTACATATTACAGTCTCGGCAGTAGTTTTTAAAAATGCAATTGTTAATTAGGCCGCAAAAAATTAATTTGGTCCAGGCTGACTAAAACCCTTAATCGTATGATATCCACGATAAATGTAACGATTGGTAGTATTCGTAAATGTGAGCACCTCATATAATGACCGGTAAAGAAAACAGCATGTCTTCTTCGTAAGATTCATAAAAATCAGCTAAAGGATTATTAAGAGAGTGAGTATTCGCATTTGTTTGGACAATGTATACCAACTACTGCCATTGCGAATCAGTAGCAAAGCATAGCCTTTATGATATTATAATATTATTGCGAAGGCCTAAATTCAGTATTGGCTTGCTCGGCAATGGGGAAAAGATTTTTGAGTTATATCACGCTGTTCGAATGGGTTTTATTTCGAGTTTTGCACTTTTTTTGCCGTGATTTTATATGCCTATATCAGCACAATATTAATGTGGTAACAGAGTATGAATACGATTCACAACCAAATTTATTGTACGCTGATGTCGTAAAAGACGACTTAGAGATTATATTCAAATAAAATCTATGTAGATCAACAAAAATCGAGATAAACAACAGCCTGGTGACGGACGGACGGACAGCGAAGTCTCAGTAATAGTGTCCCGTTTTTACTCTTTGGGTACGGAAACCCTAAAAAATTGTTGTATTTTACGACACGAAAAAGGAAGGGGTAGACAAATGTATTCTTGGTACTTCACAATATGTAAACAAAAACATTAAAGTGCTTGAACTAAAAGTTATACGTATTTCTAAAAATTTAAATACATAAATATCCCCAGAGACAATCGCATTTTTACTTTATAATTGCGTTAGGCTTGGCGCCAAACATATGTCTATGTGTGGGTATGCACTCGTACGATAGACACACATGCACACACACTAAAACATTTAGATTATTTGTTTTTAAAAGACCTGTTTACTTATGTCAATCATAGATATATGCGTGACCGTTCAGTTATTTTTTTAAATTGTAACATTAAGCACTGGTATCGTCTTCGAAACTAGCTGGCATGATTCAATTCCTAACGGAGGCCGTGGGTGACTGGACCGAGGAATACTCCGTCATGGTCGCTGCTGGTCGTCCTGTTTATACTATGAACGAATAACGATGTCTCACTGAATGTGAGACATTTTAGTGCGGCTGTGTTACCACGAACGCTGTAAAGTGTTCGCAGTGTCTGGAAATAAAAAAATCAAATACAAACGCGATAAAATCCGTAAAAATAGTTTTATATAATGTGTAATACTCGCGTAAACATCGGACGCAATTACACACCATTCAAATACCATACGGACACCTTCATAAGCGTATTATTCATTCTAAATCTCTCACCGTCCTCATCACATAAGCACACCAATCGTACCGTAACGGCGCCATTACAAATAATACTTTTTAATATAAACAGTTTAACAATTGACTTATTGCGCATTTAAAATGAATAGATAGATTACTACGTAACTTCCTCCGCTCGCACGTCGATACGGAAATATAAATTGCCTTGTATTTATTTTACTTATTAATTTTTTCTTACGTTAATTATATAGTTAGATTTTTTTTGGGATTAATCTCACCACATATGATAATCATTATAACTCCAGTCATCAAGGATTCGCAATGAGTCTTCACAAATAACACTGACATTTGACAAACGAAAAATCCCGGTCGATTTTAATTATTTTAGTAACTGTAATAAATTTAATTAGAAAAGAAAAACAAGGGTTGGTAAAAAAACACTTTCCTCCTATGCCGAGTGAGCCAAAAAACGATTAAAAAGACAAATTAGCCGTCAGAACTAACTGGACTAGACGTGCTGACATAATTATAATTCATTTTTTTTGACATCGCTTAGGAAACTAAGCGATGTTATTTGCTTACACCATCATCACTGCCATCACAGCTCATGAAATGTCTCACTGCTGGGCTAGAGCCTTCTCCACAATGGAAGGGAAATTGACCTACTATACCACGCTGAGCAGACGGGTTGGTTGTTGGTACAGGGTTTTATTTCGAGTTTTTCTTGTATAGATATCGTATGTATAACCCCTTAGTCGTCTTTTACAACACCCACGAGCAATTTCTTGCCCGTTACAATTCATACACCATTTTGACTGTTCTATTCCTTTTCCTATGACCTATCTATTGTTATTTCGTCATAACATGCAAATGCAGACATACATACATGTACATATCTACATGAATATAGTTGTATAGATATATATCGTAAATGTAAATTCGCACAACTGTTTGTTTACATAGAGCCGTGGTCGTCTACCAGAACCGTAAACCGTCACGTGTCTCGCTACACACGCTATAAACTAATTACAAATAAACAAATCAATTTTAACACCTAACACTAGTCACCGACCGGCACTGTGACAGATAACCAATATTTTGTATCACTATTTCATTTCTATGGGTAATCTTAAGAGCACGACTAAGAGCTTTAAACAGAATGCAAACTAGAAATAAAACCCTATCCTCGGAGAAGGTCTTGGCGGTTAAAAACACTACCAACTTATCTTGTTAGTGAGTGTCATAAAAGACGACTAAGGGTTTTACATACACTTGGGCCAATTCTATCTGTTATCGTCTGGACAATAATTATATTTGTTAGGCGCCTTGATCCCAGTGAGACGAGCAGTCTATTTTCAAAACTATTTGCAATATATGCGATAGTAGAAGAATATTGCGTTGACCATTAGTAATTGAGCTAAAAACAGGAGAATAGTGGTGGTGATTCCGATGAGGGAAACGGTGAGGGTGTGGTTAAAACCTAGGGTTTTATGCCGCCACCGCGTACGGCCGTTGCCGCAGACGGAGCCGAACCATAGTCAAATTAATAACTTTTACAGAACAAAAAGCATTCAAGAAGCAAATTTACTTACTTATTAATGACAAAAATGGTTCGTATCAGCTGATTATCAAAACTTTAAAAGAGGAAACTCTAATGGTCGATATACAAGTCTCACAGCTCACAGCCTATACTTTACAGATATGATCATAATCACAGCTCATTTACGTCCTACTGCTGCGCTCGGGCCTCCTCCTTTACATCCAATATTGGAAGAAAATTGACCTACTATACCACGCTGATCAGACGTATTGACATAAGGTTTTATTTGGAGTTTTCCTTCACTTACATAAATGTTATATACACATTATATCGCTGAGTCGTCTTATATGACACCCGCAGGCACGAGAGGGGTGGTGAATTGTATTTTATTCCGTCACTAGACAGGAAAGTACGTGATATTGTCTTTAATTCATAAAAATACCAACGATAATAAAAATCCGATCACAATGTAGTGAATATTTGTCAACAATTATAAGGAATAATTTGATAAAACTGTATGCGTCGATAACAATGTACGGCTAGTTGGTCGATATACAACTTATTTTATCAAATCAACAAATATGTCAGAACAAAGGAACGTCCACACATTGATAGACGTGTTACCTCACTACGACCGAGATTATATTGGGATGTATTTATCTTTAATAGTCGCCTGGCAACTGTGCTCATTTTAGTGGGAGCGCACTTCGTTTGTGGGGTACAGTGACTTAGCATCAGGAATACAAACCCCCCGTCGTACTCCTGCTTCTGCATTCTTCGAAGAGAATCATTATGATTTCTCATGTTTACGCGAGTATAAATTCAAATCTTATCTTATCTCTTTAAACGAGCAATTCTTGTATATATATATATATACACCTATATATATATTCAGGATCGAGCATTGCCGCCTCCAGGTCCCACGGGGGAGTCCCGGCCAATAGGCACGCCGCCTCCGTCGCCACCGTGCGGTACCCGCGGATGATCCTGACCACCATGACCTTCTGTGGACGCCACAGAAGGGCCCTAAGTCGGGCGGTCATGGATCCCGCCCACAACGGTGCGCCGTACAGGACCATCGACCGGATGATCCCCGCGTACAGCTGTCGACATGCCGCGCTCGGTCCGCCCACATTCGGCATCAGCCATTGTAGGGCGGACGCCACGCCGGCGAGCCGCGGGACGAGCCTGCGGAAATGCTCCCGAAAAAACCATTGCCCGTCGAGCACCAGACCCAAGTACTTCATATGGGCCTGGATGCTGATCCCAACCGAATTGACAGTGATCGAGACGCCGATGGGAGGGTCCATGCGGGGCCCATGGATCAAGAGGGCCTCCGTCATGTCCAGGGCCACCCTCAACCCCAGCGCCTCGATCCGCCTAACGACCTGTTCGGTGCCTGAGGTCGCCAGGCTTATCGCCTCTTGTAGCGTCCCACTGCGGGCTGTGACGAGCGTGTCGTCGGCGTAACAAATCACGCCCAGCCCGGGTGGGAGGCTCCCCCGCAACGCCCAGTCGTAGCCGATGTTCCACATGGTGGGTCCGAGGACCGACCCCTGTGGAACACCGCACGTCATGGGCGTTCGCACAACGTCCCCTACTCGGTTGGCGTAGAGGACACTGCGCCCCTCCAAATAGTCTGCCACCAGCCACCTCAGGTAAGCTGGCACTCCGTGGTAACGGAGCGCCTACCTGACGCAGCTGAATGGCAGACTATTGAATGCGTTGGCGATGTCTAGGGACACCACCAACAGCACTCCCCCGCCGGTGACGGCCTCAGTCGCCACGGCCTTCAGGCGCAACAGGGCCTCGATCGTCGAACGACCCCTCCTAAACCCAAACTGGGCGTCCGACAGATCGGGCCCCGTGCCGACGAGGTGCCGCTCGATGCGGGCAGCTACCACCCTCTCCAGTAGCTTGCCCATATCATCAAGCAGCACGATAGGCCTGTAGGCCGATGGCGACTCCGGAGGCCGTCCCGGCTTCGGCAGGAGAACCAGCCTCCTCTCCTTCCAGCACCCAGGGAACCGCCCGGACGCTAAACACGCGTCGAACAGCTCCCTGAGGCGGGGACCCAGATGGTCGAGGACTAGGGCCAACACACGGTTTGGAATACCGTCGGGCCCGGGGGTGGTGGATTTGCCGTGCATGCGTGCCATACTTGGCATACTAGAGGTACCGGGTCAAAAAATCGATCTAGCTAGGTTTTATTTATAGAAAATGTTCTTTCGTCGGTGTTTTTAGCATAACAATAAATGACATTAAATTTTAAAAGAATATGAATTCAAATTTCATTGTAAATGTCAAGAGTTACGGTAGCTCAGTTGGGGAAACGGCCGGTTTTAATTTTGAGTTTTGTAGCATCCAAACAGCGTCGGTTCGAATCTCGGTGTTATTATTATTCTCTTTTTGTATTTTTTTATATAATTTTCATTATTTATTTTTTATTAATATATATCTAAATAAACTCTACAAAAATAATCCGAGCGAAGCTCGGTCAATCAGATATTCATTTATTATGTATAAACCCCGCGGGGGCACTTACATATTGTCATTTTTTTTTACATTTTTCTTAAAGTTATAATTACCGCCGGATCGGAACGCGACCGCACTGAGAAGATCCGGCAAGAAACTCGGCGGGATTGTCTGTTTTTTATTTATTTTTCTACTTTCTTTTAAATAAAATTACATCTTACAACATGCTTATTAATAGTTCCAGTGTGATGCCATTCGAAATATCATATAATACAATTCACAAATATAATAATAATCACAAATATAATAAGAAAATGATGGCTGGACCAGATCCCGCAAGCGACATCCGATCACGAGTTAACTACTAGAGCAGCCATCACTCCCCTCAACCATAATGGAGGGAAAGGGAGTGACCCGCTATTCATAGCTACCGCTAGCAGACCCTTCAGTGAGCATGACCAATACCATTTGCCATAAACATAAAACACAGATCCAATAAAAAAAATCGTTTGGCAAAACACGCTACACTTTACAATTTTATTATAGTAGCAACAATAAAAATAATAATAATAAACACGTGCGTAATTTCTATCTTTGTAATAATGAGGAAATTCCTGTATGAGGAGCTGCTCATTGCCAGTCCGAGTTATCATCAAGATAATCTGAGATTTTATAATAACCTTTTAGATAAAATCTACTCTTGATTGCTTTTTTGAACTTATTCACTGGCATATCTCCGATAAAACTATGTATTATACAAATGTCGTCAAATATCGTGTTTGTGTTTGATCATTATCATTAATATCTCAGATTAGATATTTTGTCCACTGCTAGGCATGCTACATTGTATTTTATTTCGAGTTTACTTGCGTCTTTGCAGATTATACCTCAATCATAGGCAAGAGGGTGGGTGGTGAATCGTAGTCTTACTCCGTTGTCAGTCATGTTTGTTCGACCTTCCAGCGCTATCGAAACTTCGCATTTTCCTAAATATATAAAGATAATAAGAATATGAAGATTTCTTCACTGTAAATATGACACAAAATACCACTTGTAATCAATTAGATTACTAGGGAGAACACTATTTTATAGTGAAATAAATATCCCAAATTTGAGCTTAGAAATCCAACTCAAAGTTTTCTTAAATTTCGGCCAGCCATTTAGGACAATATAAGTCACATACAAGCAAACAGAAGATCCATATGAAGATAAATAAGTATATATATATCAATATAAAACCAGTTCACAAATTAAAAAGGCGGTAGTCAAATTTATTGTAACGTTACCTATATAATTTTGCAAAAATCGAATATTCTAGTTATTATATTATATAAAACAGGAAGGTAAGGATATTAAATATATCTATATTAAATATATTTAAGACAATTATGTGTTTATTTACAAATATATCTTACGCGAATATACCAATATATTTATTGCAAATGCGGATATACATATTCTGCAGACATAAGTAGCAGTCAACTGTTATTATGTTATAATGTCTCAATATTTCTCAATGTCTTGAAAATAATTGTATTATGGTAAATTATTGGCAGGACACTTCTTTTTAATACTCACATATTAAATTGGTTTGTATGTAATGGAATCTTTAAACTTGATTTTCGCCCCTTCTAATCTTTATCTTCTTTATATATAGATTTCTTGTGTACTATGTCATTGAACTCCTAAACGGCTGGATCGATGTTGAAGAAATTTTTTGTGCGTGTTCAAGGGGATTCGAGAATAGTTTATATTTACAATTGGACCCGATAGGTGGCGCTTTATTTTATTTGAACAGAACAACGTTCGTTGGTTCAGCTAGTTAGATTATATTATTTGGAATTATTATATAACATATATTATCCTTATAGGGTTAGCCACTTTTTTTACATCAGCGGTGGAGGTATTGCCTTGACTCGATAAATGCTATCTCTATTTTCTGCTGAAAGTCCATATCCGATATTAGATTTCGAAAGGCTGATGAATGGACTTATGGACCAAGTATCAAATGACGCTGAGTAGGAGCACCCATCACCAGGTGAGCCAACGTCGTCGTAAAAGTCACAGTGAATCATTGTATGCAGGTAATACAATTCTTAAGACAGGTAATACAATTTTCATTTTTACGGAGGCCATTTCCATTAGCAATCAGAATCAGAATTATTTATTCCTTAACTGTTTACATTTTGTGCAGATGTTATTACAATTTATAGTACCTACTAAAACAGTATATCCATATCGGGTGTGCAATAATAAAGGTTTTATACAATGTCAAATGTCTCATGCAATAAAATGAAATGTCACAGAATCTACAATTAGAGATATTTCACAAATTCATTACAATAAATTAATACATTAAGTACATTGTTATATTCATTGATTTATTAAGATAGATCGAAACAAATTATTAAAAAAGCAGATTCTAGATTAGGATGTTACCTATTTGTCCGTAATGAGAAAAAATCCTTACTAATATTATAAATGCGAAAGTAAGTTTGCTTGTTTGTTACGCTTTCACGCTTAAACCAATGAACCGATTTCAAAAATTCTTTCACCAATTGAAAGCTATAATATCAGGGAGTAAGAGGATATATTTTATGGCGGTATTTCCACGGGAACGGGAACTACGCGGGTAAGTCCACTGAATCTGAATTCATTAAGTTCATTATTACATTCACTGATTTATTAAAATTGAAATAAAATAATTAGAAAACAGATCTAAATTGTGATGTCAGTTATTTGTCCGTAATGAGAAAAATTAATCTATATTATATCGTCTATATGAATAGAGTTCCTCGCGCTACAAAGATCTATTTCTAAGTAGAGGAAGGTTTATTTTAAAAACAAAGTAAAATTAAATATTTCTCCTTGCCGACATTATATTAGTCACGTTTTATTAACAAAGTATATTATCGAATATTCGCTAATTGATTTGTTAATTAAATGCGGTAATGCAACCGTGAAAATATACACAACTAATAAGCACACACAACGAATATTGAATTATATATACTTGTATATAATTTTAACAAAATATTTATGTGTATGTGTTAACTTGAAACTTATTTACTTATTCATTCATTATGCCTAGTAATTAATTAATTAATTTCTAGGTAAATTTCCCATGTGGTAACGATGCACAGTTTACCATTCCGTATTTTGCCCGTGGATGTAGTAAAATACGACTACGGGATGTATAAGGGATACAGTTTGATTAACAAACAAACCACCTGAAGGCTCGGTAGACGAATTGGCAGCAGTGTTAAAACTTAATCTTGTAACATCAACAGTGATTGCTAACCCGAATACCTTTTTATTTTAATTTTTTTATGGATGGGCTATGGTAAGCGCACGCGCGGTCCATTTCATCCGGGACAACGAAAGGACGGCGCGCGGGGGTCATAACCCACCCGTACCCACGTCGCCTTCGTTGTTGGGCCGACCACCAGAGTAGGGTGATTTGTCGTCAGTGGTCGGCCCGACGGAATACTCTTTCGGGTACCTCTCGACGTCCCTGTCCCAGGATGTCGGTCGCCGTCGCGCGGTCAGCCTCTCTACGGGTGACGGACTAAAATCCCCGGTCCGGTCACCCGCGGCCTCGGCTAGAGCGGCTTCAGGCGCAGGTACTCGCACCTAACCAGAATACCTTAGGGAGGCTTATTTGCAACCGCGGACGTTGATAACCTAATGGATATGGATGGATAGATATAAGATATGAGCAGCAAAATTCTCATGTGCTAGGAGTACAGACATTTGTCTGTCCACGGCCGCGGGGCGGACCGTTCGGGGAGTTTCACAATATCGCAGAAAATCAAAGTATTTGTTACCGCACTTCATTCGGTAAGCAAGAGAGCCGAGCATAACTTTCTAAATGGTGTTTGCGTTTGGTATCACCGAACCTCATTGTACGCATTCAAACTCTCGTCATTTTCTTCACGGTAAGCAACGCCCTAGCAAAGGTTCATGTGTGGCAGTATCACTTACCAACAGATGTGCTGTTTGCCACCAGCAACAATGATCAGTAGCTCACTACTCATCTCAATAACAGCTGATAGAAACCTACAGAACGGACAATGGTGATGGTGTTCAGCGGCCAATATTCTACAGTACACGATCATGACCATTAAATGTGGGCAACGATAAATTTACAATCAGGTAACATGAACTGAGAGTACCGAGTGCTGTTCAACTGTAATTGTATTTAAATGTAAGCGCATAATTATTGTGAGTTATGTATATTGTCTAAAGGGTTTTTATGTGTCTAGTCGCAGCGGAAACATCGCAACAGATATTAATAAACAACGGGAAATCGTTGTCAGATAATATGTCTTGTTTTATCTGTGCGGTGACAGAGTAAAGAATATCTTGGTCACCAACCCGTCCTTTCTCGTAGGCGATCGTAAAAGACAATTAAGCTGCTAAGGCAGATAAAAACAGAACAAGAGAAGGATATTTGATCAATGCAATATAGTAGGCAATATCCTTCTATTAGTGGAGAATACTCGAGCTCAGCAGTGGGACATAGTTATATGAGCTGAGATGATGATGATAATCACAACAGTAAGAGTACATCTTTTCTACTGTGTGGATAAATTGTGAACTTATTATGAAGTTACATAAAATTGTAAATGGCGATGGCAAAAGAAGCTCGTGGCGCTAATTTTTCGTATTCTCATTACTATACTATTAAACGTGTATTTTATTGTGAAATGACCACGATTTTTTATGCTGACTCAGTTTGGCTGGTAATTATTAATATATCCTAAGATACTTTCAGACGCCCAGATTCAGATTTTGCTCAACTGTGTATGTCCCAGATATGTTCCAGCTGAAAGATGCTATGTGGTAGTACAGTCTAGGACAATCGTCTGTCTACAGCCGAGGGCCGGTCGGTCAGAGGTAATACCACAATATCGCAGTAGTAGTAATTTGTTACGGGTGAGCGACAGAGCCGGCAGCCCAACTTTCTGAATGTGTTTGTGTGTGGTGAGTTTTGGTGATGCCTTTTGTATCACCGAACCTCTTGCACGCATTCAAACTCACTTTAATTTCTTCACAATAGGCAGCGGCCTAGCAAAGATCCATGATAGGTCCACTTACTATCAAGTGTGCTGTTTGCTCGATTGCCACCAACAGTAACAAAAAGTATACAAGATGGATTGAGATACCTATTAACGCTATAATGAAAAAATGTCATTGTTTATCCGCAATGAGAATGTGAAACAAATATATAATAACAGTACAAGCAATATACCATTGCTTATAAGAATTATCTAGACTCGTCGATGCAGACATGTATTGACAACTGACGCTTTTGTTGAGAACAATACGCATCAATACGACGTTCACAATGAGGCTGTGTTCAGCCACTGAGGATGACTCTTGGAATATTAATATCATAATGGAGTTACATTTAGCTATTGTCTAGTTAGATTGTTTATGAAATGGATTTGTACTTGTTTGTTTTTATGTCTAAATATTACGTATTTAAAGTATACATTTGAATTGTCCTCCGTATGGTGACAGAGTAACAATACAATTTAACCTTTTCTTACTCGTGGGTAATCGTACAAGACGACTAAGCGATTAAATACGCATATAACAACTATGCAAGAGAGTGAAAACTTGACATGAAACTCTATACCAACACGTTTGACGAACGTGCTATAGGGCAATTTTCTCATATTTTGGAGGAGGCTCGATCCCAGCTGTGGGACTTGTATGAGCTGAGACGAATGAAGACGACGATTTCAATTGTCCATCTCCTTTTCGTCAACAATTTTCAACCCTATTCAAGTGTATTCATTTCATTTTTCAGACTTAAACAGTTTGAGTAATGTTTCAAAATTCAACATAGCTGGTGCTATATATTCAAGTCAAGATTTACAATGATTTCGATGATACTGGACTTTCAAACACATGAAGTGCCGGCAAGTCTAAAAAAATACTGGCATGCTTATGATGACTGTCTGATCAATAGAGTTTATTTCAAATTTTTCCTTTCTTGCAGTGATGTCATGTGTCTACGCATTTAAATCTAGGAAAGGAATGTAGATTAATGATGGCAAGGGCAAGTTCCAAAACACTTACGGTTGTTCTTTTCAGGTCTAAATCACTTCTATATTTAATCACCACTTTAGGCAAGTCAATAGTGAACATAGCCTTTGGGAAAAGCGATGTTTATGCGCCTGCTTTAATAATTAAGAAGCCTTAGAATAGAGAATCTCTTTTTGGAACAAATTAACAACGGCTGTATATAGCAAGAGTAATACAACGTTTCTGAAGCAAAGGGGGACCCATTGTGAACGAGACCAATTTGTCATGGGGACTGACAGGTCAACGATTAAGATCACAATACGCGCCCCGTCATACGCAATACCCTCCATATCCGATAACGTGCGATATGATCTTTACAAGACCCTAACTCGACTCCAATAGGTTTTATAGTCTTACAAAGAGGCCGGTAATAGGCAAGAAAATCCTTGTATGGTGAAGAAATTTATAAATGTGGTTCGCATAGAAACTCGTGTAAACCAATTATGACCAGATATTTCGTTAGAATAAAAAAAATAATGCCTTAACCCTTTTATATTATTGAGAAAATCTCTCCTGTTTGCAAATCTTCATTACAAGATAAAAATTTTGACTAAACATGAATGCATATATTTTTAAGTCCTGGATTTTAGTTCAAATATATCAATTATTTTCGTATCATGACGGAGAAAAAATACAATTCATCACTCCCTCTCTTGCCCGTGGGTGTCATAAAAGGCGACTAAGGGATAAATTTTGCATATAAGATCTATGCAAGACAAGGAAAATTTTAAACAAAATACTGTAGTAATCCGTTGGACCAGTGCGGTATAATAGATCAATTTCGCTATTATTACGGAGGAGGCTTAAGGCCAGGAGTGGGACGTATATGAGCTATGATGATGATTATAAAGTATATCAGATTAATTTAAAACCATACAGCTCTTCTAAAGCAAATTCACGATAAAATTTCTACATACAAACATTTCAGCAAGAAGTCAGAGTTGATCTTTTAAAGAGTTTCTGTAGAATAAAGATAAAATTGTCATACGCCCATTTCTGAAACCGCAGGCAAACAGTCTACTTAGATTCCATTTGATTAAGACTGGAAATATTTAAAAAATTGATCAAATAATATATATTATAAGATTGGACATTAATCATTGCAAACATTATTGTTCCAAATACATACATCAAACATCATATTGTAGCCTCTTTTCCTCTTTTTGTAGTCCCTAAGTCATCTTTTGTGATACGCACTGGTAAGAAAACTGATGTTGGATTATATTCTTAACCCGTCTTCACACAATAAATGATAAGAGGGATTATAGATACGCGGTAAACCGAATGAATCAATTCGCACGAATGTATAGTAATTTCCATGTTATACAATAAAGATTGGGAGATTTCCTGGATGGATTTTATAACGTCTAATTTGACAATCTTCTACGACTAAACACAATGTACATTATCTGAAGCAATAACACATTAACAAACCAAAATAACTACAATAAAATCTGTAAATGGATACATTTATCTTTGTCTAAAATTTACGTAAATATAGGCAAGTCTT
Organism: Lymantria dispar; assembly: GCA_032191425.1. Classification (NCBI taxonomy): domain Eukaryota; kingdom Metazoa; phylum Arthropoda; class Insecta; order Lepidoptera; family Erebidae; genus Lymantria; species Lymantria dispar. Next base: position 1,488,530 of record CM063444.1, on the reverse strand, counting down.
GAATGCTAAACAGTGAGGAATCATAAAAGGTCTATCTAATCTTGCCACTTCTTATACTTCCCTCAATATTTAAAATGCATGCTTTCCATTTTTTTTCATCATTCTAACTTATATCCCTATGTTTGTTTTTCTGTTACGTTTTCACGCCTTAGCTAATCCACAGGTCCTCTTAAAATATCTTATACATGTCGTCAATGATATAGAAAAGGCTATACCTACCTTACTTTTTATCCAGGTAATTACTGTTATCTAATAGGTAATTGCTTATCATAGGCGAGACATACATAATGCCTTATCATTGGCTGATCTACAGCTACTATAGTTTGAAACAGGCGCGGTGCGTGTAAAACACTTTGTTTTGTTTACATCATAAGCCTCGTACAACTATTAAAACCAAACAAACTATTCTAAGTGCATTATTAATTACGCTACGTAAAACACTCGGAATATCGTGTTCGTCAAACGTTAACAACAATCGAACAGTCGGTATTTCAAACAAATAAAAATTCGATTACAAATACTAGAGGTATTTGGAGCAATAGTTTTTATACAGGAAAGGTTTGAAGAACTGCCGGTATACGACCCTGAAATATTTTAATTCTTTAGTATGAAAGAAAATCAGAATAATAATACGCCTTATGTTAATTTTTTGACATCCGTTTATGTTTTTGTTTTCATAACTTTTATAACGGAAATTTATACGGAATCTTAAGACGTTTAGCGGGAGAATGAAGTCCAACATACATCATCCACAATGATGACTTCGTCATTGTAAATATAATCCATAGTCCAGATTGTTATGAGTAACTGTGGCTAAACTATTTTGCATAAAATTTAATTTACCTCTATTTTTATTTCATACTAGCTGACCCAACAGACGTTGTTCTGTTCAAATAAAATAACGCCACCTACCGGGTCCAATTCTATTTGGCTCTAATTGGTTTAGAATCTAAAACATTCTCGAACCCCTAAAACACACACAAAAAATTCATCAACATCAGTTTTGTTTTCCGTTTAGGAGTTCAGTGACATAGACACGTACACAAGAAATGTATAGGTAATACCTATAACTTTAATTAAATTCATATCTTTATATACCTATTAGGTATATAAAGATATGAATTTAATTAAAGTTATATTTAAAAATTGAAAATCTGTTCCATCCTTCCCTTCCCTATGTATATAAGGTAAGATGGAACAGAATTTTCATTAAGTATATTATTATGCAAGCATTGCCGCCAAAGATTTTGACGTTAGGCTAATGCAATAATATGCCTTATTAAATACAACGCATTGTATTTAGTGCTACCTGTTCACCCTGTTGATACGTCAGTAAGTTTTTACATTCCCACGGGCAAGTCCTATTATCACAAAATGATTAAGTTTTGGGACATTTTCATAAATTTCTTTATGTTGTAGGCTTTATGTTCGCTGAAATTTAAACTCAATACCTGAAATTTAAACGAAAATTAATGAACAAAGGCCAATTATAAACCACTACTGTTTTAAATAACGATATAAAATATCGTGAGAAAATCTGCACGCCTCAGAATTATTCTGCGAACCTTTGAAAATTGTAATTGAGGTCAGCGCCTTAGTCTAATCAGTGTCCTTAGATTACAATTTTTCCACAGAGCATCTGCCACCTGACCTTCACCATCATTCTAGGATATGTCAGGATATTTGAGGCTTGTTCTACCGACAGTTATAAATGACTGATCATCCTTGAATTTAGCATGATCACCATTTTTTTATGGGTGGGCTATGGTAAGCGCACGCGCGGTCCATTCCGTCCGGGCCGATGAAAGGACGGTGCATAACCCACCCGTACCCACGTCACCTCGTTGTTGGGCCGACCACCGGAGCAGGGTGACTTGTCGTCAGTGGTCGACCCGAAGCATGATCACCATAGACAGATTTCATAGAGTTAATAGTTTTTTGACGTGATAACGGCTTATAAATAGACGAACCGGCTGCACGCACGATAATTTGTCACGTTCCGCCTGAGCCGAGCGTGCAAGCGAGAACGCGAAACAACTGATAGAGAAGCATGATCGGCTGGTGACGTATCTATTGTTTCAGTATCTATGACGTATATTTATACAGTTACAAGCATGAAGTTCACCTGTTAATGACATTGCCATGACTTTATAAAAGACAATGTTGGCGTCTAAAAATAAATCACCCACACATCGCCGTTACAAGGTGACAAAATGATTAATGAATGTTATCTAAATTATTGATAGCTTTTCTAATTTATTTTTAACGTCACACTAATATTTTTTTAGATAATATCCTCATTGTTTGAAAGATTTTTTAAGTATGTCTCACGATTTTATCCCTTAAAGGGTCAGTATATACGGATTGACAGGCAGTCAACGAACCTCATTCTTGTTGGAATGGGCAGTAGACATCAGAAAAAAACGTAATGAGTTACATTTAAAATTTCTTTTTGGCATAACCAATAACACTAAACATTTATTCGCGATCCAGGGTCCGTATTTACAATGAGCGAATCGGCTTTTGACGTGGACCGATGGGATGTTTATAGATATCGCGCCGTTACACACATTTTATAGTTAACTAAAAGTGTGATTATCCGTGAGGTGACAGAGTTAAAATACAGTTCACCACCCCTCTTTTGCCCTTGGGTGTCGTAAAAGACTAATGAGGGATATGATATGCAATTAATATCTTATGCAAGAGAAGGAACATTCGACATAAAACCTTACGCCAACACATCTGACCAGCGCAGTGTAGTAGGTCATTTGCCCTCCCATTGAGGCTCAAGTTTTAGAGTGAGACTTACATGGCCTGAAATGATGATGATTGTGATAAAAAACTTTTTTGTTCCAAGATAACACCTGTCACTAAGAAAATAATCCTTATATTGAAGGTGATTTAACAAACATACAATTAGCGTTTATAATTTACACAGGAGACTCAGAACAACACTTGTTGAATCGAAAAAAATATTTATTTATATGGGATTAGAACCCATGACAGTGGCATGGTAAGTCTGCGATATCTTAACCACTATACAGTCCATGCAGACATCTAACTCCTCCATTTACTTAGTTTAATATGTGTATATTAAGCTAAGTAAATGGAGGAGACGATCATAAAAGCGAAGATCACTTTCGCACTGTGCAATAATTCGATTATCGTTATTATAATAATAAATATTGTTGAAACATTCTTTGCGATTATTCACGCAACGCCTCGGTGTCAACTAGAAAGAGAGTGGTTCGCAGAATCGCACCCACGCGCCAATTGCCAGATTCAAAGGTTTCGCAGACAGGCAATTTTTTTATTGCGCAACAATAAGTTGATATGCTATCGACAACAATTGAACTTGTATTTCACTGATCGCCGCCGCATGATAATATAATATTACTTTATAATGATTACGGTGTTATATAAAGGCATAAAAGGTGATATTAGATTTAATACTGAACTGCAACTAGAGTCGACAATTGGATTTTATTTGAAAGTTACACAATGACACCATGATCAAATCAGGTATCAAGACACCTTTTACATAATTACGGGAGGTTAAGTAGCGGTATTATAAATCATCAATATCTCAGGTCATACACGTCTCACTGACAGGCTCGAGTCTCCGCCCCAATAAAAGGGAAATTGGGCTACTGTCTCACCAACATGGTATCATGGTATTATGTTGGTGAGACAGATACGTGTTTATTTTTTTGGATGGGCTATGATCAGCATCCTCGCTGTCGTTCCGTCCGGGGTGACGAAAGGGCGGAATGCGGCCCCATAACCCATCGTATTCCCTCCTATTCGCTATAGGGCCGTTCACAGGTACCGGATTCCTTGTCGTCCGTGGTCAGCCCCGCAGGTAGGTTGGTACAGAGTATTTTTTCGTTCTCTTGCATAGGTGGCAATATAAGGGGGTGGTTCATTGTATTCTTACTTGTCATCATAAGGAAATGTAAATAGAATGGTTAAAACTCTACGGTTTTAATTAGTAAATGAAAGTAAATGTTAGAACTGTGTCGTACAACAAAAAGTTGCCAGTCTGTATATATGTTGTGTGCGAACTGTTTCATATATCAGTTTCTTTTTCATTGCGTTTCTCAGTAAACGAATGAAACTGCATTGTAAAGCTAAATTGTTTGTAAATCGAGACAAGATTATTGCAAAAACATTGCGAATTATTTAAACTATTATTGTTAGATAATCAAAAACATCAAAGTACGTTTGTGTTTGTGAAAAGAGAAGATAATGTGTCTACTGCTGTCATTTGTTTGGAAGACCCTAACTAGAGTAAGAAACTTGAAACAAAACCTTCTCCCAACCATTAATTTCACGTTAAAAAACCTACTATTAGGCTGAGGAGAGCTGTTACAAATTTGGTAGACTTTCGGGACTTTTCCTAGGATAATTTCAACATTACAGTTTAAACTGTGATGGGATCACCATAACGTGGTACTAATAAAGTATGTAGCAAATAATTGATCTGTTACACATTTGCTTACATCTCTCGACATAAAGACGTAAGAACATAAAAGAGAAATATTTGCGTAATGTAAGTGGCAGAATTACTTGATATAGATTTCAGTAGGGCTACTATTGATACTCAATAAATCGGAATTGGGAACAAATTCGTACAGGCTATATTTTTTGAAGGCAACATAGTTACGCAACTGGGATCAGTTTGAGTGGATTTTAATACATAAAAAAAATAATTAAATATCCACCGTTTTTGTATTTCTACCGGCACTATATAATGCACTGTGCAGTAGTAAAAATGGGTTATGGGATCACCAGAAAAATGAGCGATTGGATACCGCATTTGCCAAGTGTGACTATATAGGCAATAACCAATAAATATTCGTGTCATGTGGCATTCTGTTATTGAAGCCCTCGTTCCGTGGACTGGGTAAAAACTGATTGTAACGGCATATAAATATTACAAGTAAGTACATGTATCTAGTTTGATGTTTGACGCACAAAGCAACAAAATTTGTATGGAATGCGTGGCCGTTGATAACGTTGCATTACATAAATGTATTTGCGACCATTAAATTGGTTTGCGGGCACTTATGTAACTGTGACGTAACAGTGCAAAGGTTAATGCACACCTGTACCTTCAGAACATGCACTGCGGGATGTAACAAGAATTAATTATTTAATACGTATACATATATTTTTTTTTTTGATGTTATGTCAGAGTAAGAATACAATTTACTACCCTGCCTTGTAGGAAGGTTAATGTCGAACAGAGTCGAAACCTCACGAATAAGAATACATTTCACCACTACCTCTCTTGCTGGTGGGTGTTGTAAAAGACGACTAAGGGATATAATATGCATATATCATTTTTTTTTTTTTTATTGCAAACGGTGGCAAACGAGCAAACAGTACGCCTGATGGTAAGTGTTGCTGCCGCTCATGGACCTTTACAAGGCCGTTGCCTACCGCGAAGAAAGCGAAGGGAGTGTGAATGCGTGCATTGAGGCTCGGTGATACCAAGGGCACCACCAAAACCCTCCACACGCAATCACCCTCAGAAAGTTGGGCTTCCGGCTCTCTCGCTCACCGAACGAAGCGCAGTAACAAATTGCTACTACTCAGACGTCGATTTTCTGCGAGAGCATATCTATGCAAGAGCAGGAAAACTCGAGACAAAATTCTATAACAACACGTCTAATCAGCGTTGTATAGTAGGACAATTTTCCTCCCATAGTGGAGGAGGCCCGAGCCCAATAGTGGGACGTGTATGGGCTGAGACGACATAGTTTTAACCAAATACAATAACAGATAGGTTGTACTATTGTTTGAGCGGCAGTTTGAATCAAAAGTGATAAAATTTGCGCCGAATAAATTTTATATACCCTTGACCTTTGCTCTCAATTAAAATAATCTGTTAAAACTGACTACAAGTCTAATTAGTTAAGTGTGGGAAGAGCAATTATTACAAGCGCTATTAATAAGAAAAAAAAAAACATTTCGCTGCTTTGCGAGAATAGAGACACAAATCAAAATTACTGATTTTAGAGAAGGGCATTTTTAAATTGTTTTTATTAATGTTTTAGTGCATACCTACTATAATATTTAAATGATGTATTGAGGTTATGACTATACTGAATAATAAACAATTCCCCAATTCATGACAAAATATCAAGGATTTTAGATATCAAGGATCATTTGGCATACAATATTCAATTATACATAATTTTGAGTTACATCGATATTCTCGTAAACCAGCAATTTATTTAATTAAACACGACATGGGAACGTCACAATTTACAATAATTATATTAGAAATAATTATTGGTATTATATTAGGAATATTTTTTTTTTCATGTGGTATCGAAGTCACCAGTCACAAGAAGAATACAGGTCACGATCCAGTTTCTTGACCGTGGGTGTCGCAAAAGACGATTAAGGGATATAATATGCCTGCAAGAGAAGGAAAACTCGTAATAAAACCCTATAGCAACGACAGCCCCGTAGGTGGATATCCCTCCTATTGTGGAGGAGGCTCGAGACTAACTGTGGGACGTATATGAGCTGTCTGTAAGGATCATACGTATATCGTAAAAATAGTTTATATAAATAACGCTTAATTTACAATTTAGAACTATACAAACTATCATCAACATTCAATCTTTAGAGTCCCTATGAGAGGGTACCCCAAATAGGGGGTATGCCGTCGGGCCGACCACTGATGACAAGTAACCCTGCTCCGGTGGTCGGCCCAACGACGAAGGCGACGTGGTGTTCGGGTGGGTTGCGTATGTGCGTGCTTACGCCCCTCTGTCGCCCCGGACGGAGTGGTGCGAGGAGTGCGCCGACCGCAGGCCAGCCCAAAAAAAAAGAAATTTTTAGAGTCCATTGCTGGTCGCTTACGTGATCTATTTATACCTTTTTACCCTCCCCTTGTATAGTATAAGCCAAGAAACATACCCCTCCCACTTATACAGGGTTGAGAGCCCTCAGCGCTCACCCACAGTCCGAGTTAAGTTATTAAAGCCACCTGCGGCTAACCTGAAAGCTTTTACATATTGAGTTGTTCATATGGTTTTAAACCATTTTTTTCGCAAACAGAAAGTTAAAAAAGGCCTGCTTCAGCATGATGATGACCGTATTTAGCTCGACTAGGTGACGAAAATCTAACTCTCTCGCCCCCATCTGTTGCCAAGCGTGGTATTTTTGAGAACCCTCAATTTCAAATCATTTATTATACATTTTAAATAAAACTACTTTACGGATGTTATCGCGTTTGTATTTGATTTTTGATTACCCGACGTTTCGAACACTTTACAGCGTTCATGATCACGGGTGGACTAAGATGCAGTAACGATGACTTGTTGGACGTGAGACATCTTAGTCCACCCGTGATCATGAACGCTGTAAAGTGTTCGAAACGTCGGGTAATCAAAAATCAAATACAAACGCGATAAAATCCGTAAAGTAGTTTTATTTAAAATGTATAATACTCGCGTAAACATCAGAAATCATTTATTATACATAAGTCCGAGAGGGCATTTACATATTGTCAACATAACAAAATTAAAATATCCAAAAAAAAAATATCGGGACGTGACCGCTACGGAAAAGATCTGGCAAGAAACTTAGCGCGCTTGCCTATTATTTTTAATTCTTTTTTTCTTCTTACTATATATAAAATTGAGTATAAAATGTTTTGTAAGTGCTAGCACCAGTGTGATGCCCTTCGAACCACAAGATACTTTATACATGTTTTTAAAACAATGATGGCTGGACCAGATCCCACAAGCAGCACCCCTCATCAACCGGTTACGTTGTGTGTATGTTTCTTGAGGCGTTCATAATGACTCCCAGGAGAGTGCTTCTGATCCATTCCATCACTGTCGCTCTCTCGAGTAGGCCTATCTCCAACATTGTAATCAATAAGCTTATTAATATGTTGATGGATAAATAATTTAAAAAAATTATAGGAAAACAAATTATCACGGGGGTAGTCCATCAAAAAATTTCTTTGTTTTCAATTTATCACGCATTAGGGTTGAAAATAGTTTGTAAACAGGATAAGTTGCCCATAGTATCGGTTCGTATGTTATCTATACAAAATAAAATTGAAATGTTTGTAATGTCAAAACAGTAGGATTATTGCATGCTCACATGGTTTTGTCTCTGTCTCAATTTATTCCGGATAATCTTCCAAACGCCGCGACCGATTTTAACAATATTTTACTACCAGTTTATATAAGGAGTAACTTGGCTATTTTTCCTCTCAAGAAACCCACTAAAATAAAATTTTCCCGGTCCGGGAATCGTACTCGGGGCCTCATGGACTGCAATCGCGCATGGAAATATTTTAGAAGATATTAGTGATATAAAATACGGGGGACAAGACGTCTGAAAACCCCCCCCGATAGCTTCACTCCAGTCCGCATTTTTGACAAGCCCATCCCCTGGGCGTCAAATGCCAAGTACCTAGGCGTCACCCTTGACAATCGTCTCAGCTTCGCTCGACACATAACCACTGTGCGCTCGCGTGCAGCGTTCGTTATGGGTCGTTTACACAACTTACTCAACCCAAAGAGTAAGCTGTCGCTCAAATGCAAAATCCGTCTTTACACTGCCTGCATACGCCCCATCATGTTGTATGCCAGTGTAGTATTCGCTCACGTTAGGCCACACAGGATCCATAGGCTACAAACACTTCAGAATAGGTTCATGCGTAAGGCTACGGGCGCACCGTGGTTCATACGCAATGCCGATCTCCACATCGACTTGCACTTGCCGACCATCAGGCAATATATGAAACAGTGTGCCCGTAGATATTTTGATTCTGCCACAACACACCCCAACCCCTTAGTGGTCGCTGCGACCAACTATATCCCGTCCCGCATCTCGAAGGTCACTCGACCGAGACTTGCTCTCGACGAGCCCGACGACGAGATCACGATAGCTCAGAATACAGCATACACGGCCCGCGAAGCCGCAACAAAGAAAAGACCACGGTTCCGTCCTCGCCGTCGAGGTGCGAAACCGTGCCGCGCAAAAATAAATAAATCTAAAGTGGGACCTCCCACATTGCCCTCAGCAACGCCCCGAGCCGAGGTTCGTACCCCACAGGGGGTGCCCTTGGGCCACGTTGCTTAAATTTTTTGGGTTGAGAGCCCTCAGCGCTCACCACTAGTCCGCGTAAGGGTGTAACAGCCATCTGAGGCTAACACTCCTTGTCAGAACAAAAAAAAAAAAAAAAAAAAAAAAAAAAAAAAAAAAAAAAACGTCTGAAAACGAAACGAAGCGAGGGCGGGCGTAGCTAGTAATAAATATGATGGTCACAGTCCGCGGCGGACGTGCGGTATGCAAAGCTCAGTGCTCACGTTCAATGTATTGCCACAACATTGTAACTGAGCGGCGACTAACACTTGATAAATGTTCGCACGGCTAAGATCAAACTATCAACATGATTTATTGTTATACTCGAGGTAGCTGTATTTATGTGACGTACCATCACTCTAATAGTAACGTATACACTGTAACAAGCTAGTATTAAGGATTCCGTGTGGTGACGGAGTAACAATTCACCACCTTCTTTTCTCGCCCGTGGGTTTTGTAAAACACGACTAAGGGATAATAATATGCATACAACATGTATGTAAGAGAAGGAGATTTTGAAATAAAATGCTGTACCAACCCGTCTGATCAGCGTGGCGTATTAGGTCAATATTAGGGATGTGACTTGGAGGGAAAATAATCGATTGTTTGTTTGTTTTGTTATAAAATAATCGATTAATTAAAAATAAATAATCGATTATAAAATAATCGATTTTCTTTCTTCCAACAGGATTATGATAACCTTTCTTTTAGGAAATGTCAGCCTTATTTTCTAATATAGTATGATTTTAGGAAATCCGGCAGTGAAATAATCGATTAATTTCGATCGAATTTCGAATAATAAAAAATCGATTAATAATCTCGAGTTCAGCGGTGGGACGTATATGAGCCGAGATGATGATAAATATCATGGATTTAGGGATGTGACTTGGAGGGAAACAAATCGATTAATTAAATAATCGATTTTTTGTTTTAAAAAAATCTATTATAAAATAATCGATTAATTAAAAATAAATAATTGATTCTTTTCTCCCAACAGGATTATGATGACTTTTTTTTAGCAAATGTGAGCCTTATTTTCTAATATAGTATGATTTTAGGAAATCTGGCAGTGAAATAATCGATTAATTTTAATATAAAATCGATTTTTATATATTTTGATAATCGAATATAAAAATCAATTATTACAAAAAATAATCGATTAATAATCAATTTTGATAAAAATCGATTATTTTTTCACATCCCTACATGGATTACACCGCGCAGCGACAGGTTCAGAACAACATGTGTTGCAACTTGCTCTCTCGTGGGAGTAGTTAAATCCAGTTAATGGAACACCCGGCGTGTGGACAGCAGCACTCTCCTGGAACCCTCAAAACACAAAATATGAACGGCCACCTAACTGTTAGGTATGGCCATTGTATTATTATTTCTCCCTCGTAATATGTTGATAGATTGGTCGATGAAAGACCAAGAAGATAAATAGTAAGAAAACAATTCAACACTCGTTATTGTTGTTAAACGACCAAATAGTAACCGACTCTGTGATGATATTAATACTACCGAATTCAAAAGTGAAACAAGCACTCGTCTATCGGCCAAAAACCCACCAATAAAACATTTAAGTTACACTGCCTTCTTGTTTCAGATGTATTATGAATCAATCAAATGCATGCCACAACGTTAATCTGTCAAATCGCAAGTGTCGAATCAATCATTGTAACCGAAACATTTTGCAACAAGTAAAACAAATAATCCATCCGTTCTCTTTCCGTTTTCTTTCTAATTTCATAGTAGGACCTGTTGGACTTACATAAATCTAAGGTGAACCTACTACTTAGTAAATTATTACTTAATATTCGTCTTACGACCTATCTCTCTCTAGGCCACTTCGAAATATGGGAGGGTACTCCTCAAGAGGGTATGCCGTCAGGCCGACCACTGACATCAAGTTACCCTGCTCCGGTGGTCGGCCCAACGACGAAGGCGACGTGTCCCGAGTGGGTTACGGGTGTGCGTGCTTACGCCCCTCTGTTGCCCCGGACGGAGTGGTGCGAGGAGTGCGCCGACCGTAACCCACCCCCCAGAAAAAAAAGGCCACTTCGAATTACCGTCTCAGCAGATTATAAGGGTATGAGAATCGTGTAATCATCATCACAGCTCATATAGGAGGAGGGCAATCCTTATACCAGCATGGTATAGTAGGTCAAACTAGCTCTCATTGTGGAGGAGACCTGAGCCCGAGAGTGGGACGTATGTGGACTGCGATGATGATGATGAACCTACACAATGAGATGGAATTAATCTGCTAACATTATTTTCCATCAATAAATACTAGAACACAATCATGTTGTGACCTATTTTATACATAGAGCATATATCCATACTAATATTATAAATGCGAAAGTAAGGATGTTTGTTTGTAGCGCTTTCACGCTTAAACCACCGAACCGATTTCAAAAATTCTTTCACCAATGGAAAGCTATAATATCAGGGAGTAACATAGGCTATATTTTATCCCGGTATTCCCACAGGAACGGGAACTACGCGGGTTTAAGCGACTGAAACCGAAGTGAAGCGACTGCGGGTTGCTAGTATGTATATAAACGTATAGCAGTATTACGTATGTAAAGTTGGTGGTGTTCGGTGCACGTGCACTTAACGCTGTGACGTCACACACAAACACGCACACAGCTGTACAATCGCAACGTGTGACCATTATAATATTGTTTGTAAATAAAACACGTGCATATCAATTATTAACAGCGATATATCAATATCGTTACAGTTATATCAATTGTTTCAATATTCAGATCTATAAATACCATCAACGAAGCAATTCGTGTAACATCATTTTCCTGCTTTTATCCCAATTACTTAGGGGTCGACTTGTTTGTACTCTTTTTATAGTACGCAACCCACCCTCGTTTCGTTTCGGTTTCAGTCGTCCTACCCGCATAGTTCCCGTTCCCGTGGGAATACTGGGATAAAATATGATAATATGATAAATTACTCCTTATATAGACAGATACCTGGTAGTAAAATATTATCAAAATCGGTCCAACCGTTTTGAAGATCAAACAGACAGATAGACAATTTTTTTTAAACTGGTTTATATGTCGTGCGAATAACCGTGGTTTATATGTCGTGCGAATAACCGTGTGAGCATGAAGAAAACCCAGTATTTTGACATCACAGACACCTCTTTATTTATTTGTATAGATATTCTCATCGTCATATCGAGACAGAGATTCTCATCGTGTTTTTTTATCGTTATGAACTATCTCCCGTAATACTTCATCAATTTTAATGTTTCATACGCTATCTTGAAGATTATGTTCCACTTACTTATATGACAAGAAAAATTATAAAATTATATTTCGATCAAAAAAAAACAGTTTTGTGTTAACCTTTAAGCATGTATTAATATCAAAGTGTATAAAGGTTCATCTCCGTGCATCGCGGCTGCGCGCGATCAATCGCTTGCGGCTGTCCGCGCGGCCGATGCGCGCAGCTGTCACTTACCTCGGAAACGGCGACATACATTTTCATACCTTTTTTTTGGGGTTGGCTACGATCGGCACACTCCTCGTCCGCTCCGTCCGGGGCGAGAGAGGGACGTAAGCACGCACACCCGTAACCCACCCGCGCAACATGTCGCCTTCGTCGTTGGGCCCACCACCGGAGCAGATGACTTGACGTCAGTGGTCGGCTCGACGGAATACCCCCGGAGGAGTACCCTCTCCTCGACCGACGTCACCCCTCGGGGAGAACGTCGGTCTTCCCTCACGCAGTCGGCTTCTCGGCGGGTGACGGACTAATTCCCCGATCCACTCACCCGCGGCCGCGGATAGCCTACATTTTCATACTTGGAATATTGTCGCATCGGCCGCGCGCGATCGATCGCTTACGACTGTCGCGTCGCCCGCGATGCACGGAAATGAACCTTAAACATGACAGTGCTTGGTAACAGTTATAAAAGTCAAAATTCTCTACTAACGGTGCGAAGTATTCACAGGGCTCTTCTGTTCTATATATAACTTAATAATGCAGGCAGATTTCATTTTATCGTATAAACATACAATTATGTATAATTTACACAATATACTCGTACATACGTTCGTACCTTGTATCCTTAATTGATGTATTTAAGTGTATATACACGTAAATACATCAATTAAGGATACAACGATTAACCTGTCATTGTGCATCAATAAACGAAGGTTGCACAGCATCCGGTATCTCTCCAATGTATGAAAGTTTATGCGTACCTGAAACAAACAACAACATACATTAGAACTTCTTGGGCCAAATTCTATAAAGAATTTATGTAAACACCTTGTTTTAGGGTCATCACATTTCTTGACATCGAAATTTCATATTGTTAATTTTATTTGTTAGTGTTAACGTAACGATATTATCGTTAAAATAAATCAATGTTTTTTTTTGCAATAGAGACTTACTGGAGTTCAAGTTTTCAATCAAGTTTAATTAAATGTGATGTTAATTATAATGTGACAACCCTAAAACTAAACTGTGTCGTTGAATATCAGATATTGTCAACAATTTGACTTATTTATAAATATTAACCTAATCTATACCAATAAATAAAATTGGAGTGTCTGTTTGTAATGTCAAAATAATAGGCTTTTTTCATGCTCACACGGTTATTTGCACGACACCTATGCCTAAAATAGCAATAAAAAAAATTTTTGTCTGTCTGTCTGTCTGTTTGTTCCGGGTAATCTTCAAAACGGCTGGACCGATTTCAAAAATTCTTTCACCAATGGAAAGCTATAATATCAGGGCGTAAACTAGGCTATATTTTATCACGGTATTCCCACGGCAACGGGAACTACGCGGGTAAAACGACTATAACCTATAACCTATAACCGAAGCGAAGCGAGGGCGGATTGCTAGTGATATATAAAATTGATGCACATTTTCAAATCGGGTGGAATGATATCGCGTTTGCTGAATACGTAAATGAATATTTTAATTTCTTTCATAATACCTCAAATACGAAATAATACGATATTATATACAAATCCTTTGGTCTGAAGGTGCTGAAACTCTAATGAAGTTTGGATTTTAATTAAAAGACTGTCTGCTACCTATTGCCATCATTCATTAATTATCCTGGGTGTTGGAAAACATGACTAAGGGATTAAATATGCATATAACATCTACGCAAGAGAAGGAAATCTCGAAATAAAACCCTATACCAACACGTCTGATCAGCGTGGTTATAGTTTGTCTATTTTCCTCCTTTTGTATAGGAGACTCGAGCCTAACAGTGTGATGCATATGAGCTGAAATAAATGATGGTAGTATTTTATTTGAATGACATATAATATCCATTATAATGTAATAAAAAACAGAACACGTTTATTAAACGAAATTTTAGTCGGTTTATCGTTTATATAGAATATCTTTGTTGCATTCTCTTATACTCGAATTATGTTAGTGTCCTTTCAGAACTATCCGTTCCTCTATTGTCGCCATTATTCTCACGTTCGTGACAATCCATTAAATTATATCCTAGAGTTTTATTATTTGTTCATTTTTATAACGATATCTGATGTTTACGCGAGTATTAGACATTGTAAATAAAACTACTTTACGGATTTTATCGCGTTTGTATTTGATTTTTTCATTATTCATTTTTGTTAATAATATTAGCTATAACTTCAATATTTATAAGAGTGATTAAAAAGGTTATTAGTATCTGCCTAATTTTCGTTGCTAAACAGCGTTTTATTATTAGACATTCTTTACAAAATTTGGCTAGAATATATATTGTTCTTGGGGGATTTTACAAATATATATGTAGTTAACGAACAAAAATTACAACCAGTCTCAGACCAAGACATATGGGGATAGTGCACCGTATTGTCCTGCGCATCTGTGCAATCATATGGATAAGTTTATTAAAGTGCTGAATGAATGTATTGGCTACTATTTATTTTTAATGTTTTTTTAGTCACGCCTCGCTTATGAGCACGAACTGCCTCCACAATGGGAGAGAAATTGACTTACAATACACACTGACCATATGGGTTGGTATAGATTTTTATTTCTGATTTACATTCTATTCCGTGTGGTTACGGAGAAAGAATACAATTCACCACCCCCTCTCTTGCCTGTGGGTGTCATAAAAGACAAGCAGGATAACTCGAAATGAAACTCTATAGCAACACGTCGGACCAGCGTGATATAGGTAGGTCAATTTCTCTCTTACTGGAGAAGAGGAGGTTCGAGCGCTACAGTGGGACGTATATGACCTGAAATTAAGAAAATTATGATCTGATTGTAATCTTCTGCACATTAGTTCTTGCATAAGAATTATCAAAAAAGAGGGGTTGATTTGTAGGTATTCTTACTCTAAATAAATTTGCAGTTAATAGCTAAACAATCAATAATATTAGTCACTATGACTTGAAAAATTTTCCATAAAATCCGATTACGTCATAGGATGTATTAAACATTAAATTAGCTAAAATATGAGAATAATATAATCATATCAGTTTGCACATCAACGCTAGCGGGTGCCAGCTATTTAATAAAATAGTTTTGTCGTGATGGAAGTGAAATAAGAAACAATAGGTCATGAATAACATGTCAGTCCATTGTTGAAGTAGACATTTTTGAATTATAATAAGTCTGTTGAAACAACATAGGCTGTTATTAATTTGTTTTCTCTTTTAAAAATACAAAAGAAGTGTTGTGTCATTTCTCATAATCTGCTAAAACTCCCAAGTTTCTGTACTCTGAAGCCTTTAAATAAGTTTAGTTTAGGACAGTTTTCATCGGATTATTTCACAGATAAGTCTCAAACCAATTCCTTCAAAAATATTTTGCCAATAAGGTGTTATTTACGCCATGTAATAATTTTTGAAGGAAAAAGATAAGTTTTAAATAAATCGTTTATGGTTAAATAATAACATAGCTAATATGTTAATGTGATGTTAAAAATGACATAGCACTAAGAATTAGCACGCTGAAGTAGTAATGGGCAGGCCACATCGCTCGACAAACCGACAACCGCTGGGGATGAAAGGTTCTCGAGTGGCGACCACGTATCGGACGACGCAGTGTAGGACGCCCCCTCACTAGGTGGACCGACGACCTAGTGAAAGTTGCTGGACGTCGTTGGATACAGGCCGCACAGGACCGCACTTTGTGGCGTAACATGAGGGAATGTACCTCCAGCAGTGGATGGCGATAGGCTGAAATGATGGCGATGATGATGATGTTGAAAAAATACAAAATATAATATTTATCAATGCTACATCAAAATTTTTTATTTTATAATATCTTTATAGAGATATAATTCTTAGAAGCTACGAGGAGCAGGTCACTCCCTTCCCTCCATTATGGTTGAGGGGAGCGATGGCTGCTCTAGTGGTTAACTATTGATCGGGTGCCGGTTGCCGGATCTATTCCAGCCAAAATCTTCTCACTATATTTGTGATTATTATTATTATATTTGTGAACTGTATTATATAATATTTCGAATGGCATTACACTGGAACTATTAATAAGCATGTTGTAAGATGTAATTTTATTTAAGTGAAATTAGAAAAATAAATTAAAATAGACAATTCCGCTGAGTTACTTGCCGGATCTTCTCAGTGCGGTCGCGTGCCGATCCGGCGGTAATTTTAAGAAAAAATGTAAAAAATGACAATATGCAAGTGCCCCCGCCGGGTTTATACATTATAAATGATTTGAACTCTTATATACTATTGTATATGATCCTCCTAAACAGCTGGAACAATGTGAAATTTTTCATGTGCGTTCAGATGGATTTAAGAATGATTTAGTAGATAATGATTTCTGATGTTTACGCGAGTATAAATTATAAAGAAAACTATTTTTACGGATTTTATTGAGCTTGTTTGATTTTTGATTGTCTGACTTTTCGAAAACTTTAAAGCGGTCACGGGCGGACTAAGATGTCTCACATTCAGTAAGTCATCCTTACTCATTCATCGTACAGACAGGACGATCAGCCTCCATTGCACACGATTGCCTGACGTTTCGAACACTTTACAGCATTTAATTACAACATTAATAGTGGTAGGAGCACACTGTCGACAGTTGTCTGTCTACAGCCACGGGCCGGTCCATCCGGGGTAGTACCACACTGAGCAGAAAATCGACGTCCGAATAGTAGCATTTTGTTACTACGTTTCATTCGGTGAGCGAGAGAGCCGGAATCCCAATTTTTAAGGGTGTTTGCGTGTGGTGGGTTTTAGTGATGCCTTTAGTTTCTCTCTCTTAGAACCTCATTGCACGCATTAACACTCCCTTCACTTTCTTCGTGGTAAGCAGCGGCCTTGCAAAGGTCCATAAGCGACTACAACATTTACCACCAGGTGTACTGCTTGCTCGTTTGCCGCCGTTTGCAATAAAAAAAAAGTTCATGGGGCGCAACAACATGCGGCAATTAGAAGTGGCGCTGGCACACAGTCGGCGTTGAGTCTGGCACACATCTCTCTCGAGAGGCGTAAAGAATTTTCTCTACGCGAAAATAACGGTCTTTATTAGTGAGAAGAATCTTCAACTTGAGGCTGTGTACTCTGCTGACTCTTTCACGGGCAGTGTTCCGAGGAACTGTTTGACTTGGTACCACTGTTACCATTCTACCAACGTACCACTCGACATCGTAGCAGGGTTCATCCATTTCACCTGGAAACGTTATGGTCGTCAACTGTACGTTTCCAGCGATCATGTCTCCCACGTACGTGCAAGCTTTGGAATGAACTACCTGCTGCTGTGTTTCCCGAGCGCTATGACATGTCCTTCTTTAAATGAGGTTTAAGAAGAGCCTTTTCTTCACGGTAGGCAACGGTCTGGCTGTGCCCCTGGTATTGCAAGGATCCATGTGCGGTAGGATCACTTACCATCGAGTGTGCTGCTTGCTCGTTTGCCACCGTTGGCAATAAAGAAAAGGCTGTTACAAACTGTGTGGGATATAAATGTTGTTTGTGCAAAAATCATGTCCGACATGTTTATATGTGTGTGTATACATATATCACGTATCGCAGCATCAACTAAACAAACAAGTTATAAACATACCTTGTCTATGATATAACGTCGTCTAAAATAAGTGTAACAACAGATCGATGACGCAATATTGCATTAGCATACAACTACAAAATGCAAACAAACCATATCAAATTAGTTTACCTGTTTAATATCAACAATATACATCCTTACTAATATTATAAATGCGAAAGTAAGTTTGTTTGTTTGTTATGCTTTCACGCTTAAACCACTGAATCGATTTCAAAAATTCCTTCACCAATGGAAAGCTATAAAATTAGGGAGTAACATAGGCTATATTTTATCCCGGTATACCCACGGGGACTACGCGGATACGGCGACTAAAGCCGAAGCGAGGGCGGATTGCTAGTATTAGATAATTGAGTGATTCAGGCGATAAATGGTAGATATTTATTATTATTTTAATATTAGCTGACCCAACAGACGTTGTTCTGTTCAAATAAAACAAAAAAAATTCTCTTTAAAATCAATAGTAGAGCCACCTACCGGGTCCAATTATTAATCTAAATCATTCTCGAATCCATTGGAGCACATATAAAATATTTCATCAAAAACGGATCCAGCCGTTTGGGAGTTCAATTACAAACACACGAACAGAAGATTTATATATATATATATATATATATAAAGATGGAGGGAAAGAAAGGAGACGCACCATTTCCGCACGGTTAACCCCACCATAGTAACTCCTGTAAGCTAGGATCTACAATGGTCTCCATAGATGACATCGAGGTTTGACCCTCAGATAGACCCGGTATATGCTTTTAATTGTCTGACAGCAACAGGTAATTAGTTGATTTCTAATACTAATAGTTCTAAAAATATATTATGAAATCAAATAAATATTTCAATTTTATTTTTTATATAATTTTATGTATCATTGCTTCCAATGTGTGTATATGTTTGATGTTGCCATAAATATAGTCCTGGATCCAGTGACGAATTTGGGCTTGATGCCGCCCTAGACCCAGTTTATGGCGTCGCCCTTAATATTAGAATTTTTTTTATTAATTTTGATCCAATATTTTTATTGCTACCAAATAATAAGCATGAAACACAAAATACAGAAGCTTTAGTTTCTGAATAAATTAACCATTCACGGCGTTGAATCTCGCTATTTCTGAGAGACTGTCTTTAATTTCTTTCGTCTCTGAAATTTTGGCATTTCGAAAAATTTGTCACCCCTCAAATTATGCCGCCTTAGGCCCGGGCCTCACGGGCCTAGGCTTAAATCCAGCACTGCGTGGATCTAGTATTAATATATTTATCCTTTATTTTTAAGTTATTGACATACATCGAACTAAAAAATAACGGCTGGATATCTTGTGAGTACGTAATAAGTGATTTCTTTTGATATATGCATATATACCTATATCAAAAGACCACCACCCCCCGTGAGTGTAGTAAAAGACGAATAAGGGATTATAATATGCACACATCTATGCAAGAGAAGGAAAACATGAAATGAAACACTATACCAACACGTCTGACCATCATGGTATAGTAGGTCAATTGTCCTTCTATAGTGAAGGAGCCTAATAGTGGGACGTATACGGCATATGATTATAATGATTATTATATATTCACTATTGGATTTAAGAATGCTCCAAACTGTGAAGAAAAATAAATAAATTGGAATTTTCATCAGAAGAAAGTAATTTTTAGGGTTTCGTACCCAAAGCGTAAAAACGGGACCCTATATAAGACTTCGCTGTCTGTCCGTCCGTCTGTCTGTCACCAGGCTGTATCTCAAGAACCGCGATAGCTAGACAGTTGAAACTTTCACAATTTATGTATTTTTTTTACCGCTATAAAAACAAATACTAAAAACAATATAAAACAAATATTTAAGGGGGAGCTCCCATACAATAGTCGCGATTTTTTATAGATAATGGTACGGAACCCTTCGTACGCGACTCAGACTTGCACTTAGCCGGTTTTTGAGTTTTTTTTTCTTTTGCTCTTTTCATATTTCGTCGTCTTTTACGATGTTAACGGGCAAGTAAGAGGTTGCAAATTGTATCATAACTCCCTTCACCACAGCCTATTGACCTCTATTTTTGCCGCCCCACGAAGGAATTGATGACACAACTGCCTAGCTACAAAAGCGCTTGACGACCTTACTCTCTCACCACATGGGATCAAAAATCACGAATAAAAATTACACCGAAACTTAAAACAATAATTTGTTGATAGTACAACGAAGTGTCCTGTATAGAACTCGAGACCATTAGCATCGGAGGTAACTATTTAAACCATTATGCACCTGTACGGTAATATAAAATATCAATGCATATGAGCAGTTCTTGCGGTAAGCACAAGGACGAGCTGGCCATATTGAAATTCAATATGATCAGTATAAAATGGCGCCAGTGAACGAAATGATTGGGAGCGCGATATTGTACTTAGTATGGGCATGTTATGTATTCCAGAAAGAGAATTATCAATATAGAAAGAAAGAAAAGTATTTTATTTTGTAACACTCACAAAATAACCCTCGATAAAAGAAAATAAATGAATATGGATAGATATAAAAATCTTGGGAGCTTAGAATAATAACGTATAGAAGGTAAGTTCGCGCTCAAAAAGTGAAGCATTTCAATTGGAGCCTAATGGAGCTTACGCCGGAACCGTTCCGTAATGTACAAGTCATTATACTGCACGTATGTACGCAACTCTTAAAAAATAAATAGGTAATTATGACGGTTTGTGCATTCAAATGGTGTCACAACACATTTGAAAAACTTAAAAAGGTTTTTAACAGTAGCAACAAGTATTTCGACAATTTATTTTAATAAAAACAAAATTTGACTTCATAATTTGTATAGTGGTGTGCGTGTAATCGTCTGCGCGCCATTAATATTTTGAGATTCATGTTTCGAACATTCCAAGTATTGACACTATCCTTCTATACGTTATTATTCTAAGCTTGGGAGTCTCAAAAGACATAGCATGTTTGAATGAGGGTATGCGAATGATAGCTGTGAGTGACAGATGTGTCGACTGAGATGCGTCTGTAGAAGGTAAAGAGATGTTCCGACCACACGTGGCGTGGGATGAGGCCAGGCAAATGATAAGTGCAATATTTAATCATGTATTTATCAGTTGCTTTAAACGATGAAAATGAATATGTTTAGTAAACATTATTATCGATTGATTCTATCATCGGTACAGTGACTTCAAAGCTTTTTTATCATCTCATCATCATCATCATCTCAGCCCACATACGTCCCACTGTTGGGCTCGGGCCTCCTCCACAATGGAAGGGTAATTGACCTACTATTATACCACGCTGGTCAGACGTGTTGGTATAGGGTTTTATTTCGAGTTTTCCTTCTCTCGCATAGATGTTATATGCGTTTTATATCCCTTAGTCGTCTCGTACGATCACCCACGGGTAAGATAGGGGGTGGTGAATTGTATTCTTACTCCGTCACCACACGGAGAGCGCTTTTTTATATTGTAAACAAATCTAAAGAAAGTAAATAATTATCAATTATAATCGCTAAGTATTTATAGAGTACAGTATTTTTTAATCTCGAAAAGCTATTATTTCAGCGTTCTACCAACCTTTCTGTTTGCAACTTACAATGTCATACAGGAACAAGTCATATGCTATTGAATTTGTTTTTAAAGTATGATCGCCTCTGACTCTATTAGATATTGGCTATGTTATTAGTCAGCCACTTGAGGGTTATGTTTATATATTTTACTAGCAATCCGCCCTCGCTTCGCTTCGGTTATAGGTTATAGTCGTTTTACCCGCGTAGTTCCCGTTCCCGTGAGAATACCGGGATAAAATATAGCCTAGTTTACGCCCTGATATTATAGCTTTCCATTGGTGAAAGAATTTTTGAAATTGGTCCAGCCGTTTTGAAGATTCATCATCTCAGCCCATATATGTCCCACTGTTGGGCTCGGGCCTCCTCCATAATGGAACAGTAATTGATCTACTATACCACGCTGGTCAGACGTGTTGATACAGGGTTTTATTTCGAGTTTTCCTTCTCTCGCATAGATGTTATATGTGTTTTATATCCCTTAGTCGTCTCGTACGATCACCCACGGGTAAGATAGGGGGTGGTGAATTGTATTCTTACTCCGTCACCACACAGAAAGATTACCCGGAACAAACAGACAGACAGACAGACAAAAAATTTTTAATTGCTATTTTATGCATAGGTGTCGTGCAAATAACCGTGTGAGCATGAAAAAAGCCTATTATTTTGACATCACAAACAGACACTCCAATTTTATTTATTGGTATAGATTTGGAGGTAAAATGATCGTATAAATTCTCACCGTGTAATGTGAATACGAAAATATCAGGTCAAGCCACAATTACTTTAGTCGAATTAATCACAACTGTCCGAATCCGAAAAGTAACTGGTTACACACATTAGTCTCGATACTCTCGATCTGTCACCGCACAGATAAAACATTTATAAACGCGCAGTAAAGAAAATAAGATTTTTTTAACTTTCATTAATAGCTTGTTTTATGTTTTATCGACACATCGCCACGGCTATCCGTGGCGATGTGTAGATACACTGGTACCGATTGCTTGACTTACGGGTTGACTTATGATTGGTTGGGTTACACTATCGACTACCTTCCCCCGTCGACGTCCCAGTAATAGTGATAACTTGATCCTATGATGTCGTCTTACACCCCAAGATGTATCACTTGAAATAAAAATGCTTTGACATTATGTTTATAATCACATTATTTTAAACAACACGCCGCTGTAATCTTCTATGAGTACACATGTATAAATTACACGATTTCATATACTACACAATTATGAGCATCGTACCTGCGACATTTGGTATAGGTGCTCGCTACCTACATTACTGCGACATTCCTATGACGTAATTAATATGCTAAAGACTGATTCCATCTCATCCATAGGAAACTGGTAATTGCGATCTAATCTTGACGAAGAAACGCCTTCTCTAAATACTGCATTTTGTTCTGTTAATTACGTCGAAAATGCCATTTAACTAACCTTTCTTAGAGACTAATGTTCAACAAAGGGCATCGATAGATTTCTGGATAGAATACCAAGTTATTAGAGACAAGAACTTGTTCACATTTAAATACTATGACGCAAACAAGATACGAGTTGATTACGATACAGATCAGGCAACCGAACCTCATTACCCAACGTGTGTGAATAAGCCCTCCTTGCGTTGACGACTCATAATCTGTCTGATACAATAATTACCAGTGCTGTCGTGCCTTTAAATAGAGGAAATTCACTGCGTAAATGAAAAAGTGACATTTTTTTAAACTTCAGTTTGTTTGTAGTGGTCTTTCGTTTGATATATTTTAAAACTCATTTGTAAAGTGAAAAACTGTTGACGATACGTTTCTTGGAAATCATATTCGTTTGAATATTTGACAGGTTACCATTTTAGGGATATATCACATTTGCAATTTCATTTTTTTTAATTCCACTAAACAATATGTGACGTCATGTGTTTGTAAATAAATTTTAGCCAATCCGCTGTGACCGAGTAATCAATTGTATGTTTACATTTATTAAAAGCGTCGTTTTACCATGCCATCAATTGAATATATTATCTATACCAATAATTAAAATTGGAGTGTCTGTTTGTAATGTCAAAATAATAGGCTTTTTTCATGCTCACACGGTTATTTGCATGACACCTATGCCTAAAATAGCAATTAAAAAATTTTTGTCTGTCTGTCTGTTCCGGGTAATCTTCAAAACGGCTAGACCGATTTCAAAAATTCTTTCACCAATGGAAAGCTATAATATCAGGGCGTAAACTAGGCTATATTTTATCCCGGTATTCCCACGGGAACGGGAACTACGCGGGTAAATCGACTATAACCTATAACCGAAGCGAAGCGAGGGCGGGTTGCTAGTTTTTAATAAACAGATATAGATAAACTGACAAAAATTAAATAAATTGGTTTCAATTACAAGAAGTGTATGTCACATACGTTCAATAAATATCTGTTATTTTTACATTATACAAACGAATATTTCAATTATGTGTATCTGTATGGATACACTATTTATATGCACATGTCATGCAATCAGATCATGCCAGAACAAAATTAAAATATAAAATAAGCAAATAATGCAAATTTGTATAAATTTTATAAAAACTTCAACAACATTAGAAAGCATGAAATATCTTAATGGTAGTTATTCAAAATAAAATAACAAAACGGGATCATTAAATTGCACAATACATAATGCACGCCAATAGTATGATTGCACAAACAGCATAGAGATTTAATCACTAGGACCATTTTTTGTACGACCTATGAATAAATATTTGGGTCGGAGTGAAATTCGCATATTTTTAAAGTCTTCTACGTTGAAACGATTTATTCTTTAGAAGCGAGTGTAGCTTTTAAAAAAATACTAGGGATGAAAATAGTGCGGGTAACTGGACCGCGGAATAGTCCGTTACACGCAGAGAGGTTGAACACGAGAGGGCGTCCGACGTCCCGCGAGGGCGTTAGAAAGGGAGCGGGTACCCTCCCTTTCTAAGGGGTATTCCGCCGAGCTGGCCACGGACGACAAGGAACTCGGTACCGGCGGTTGGCCCCATGGCGAAGGAGACGGAATAGCCGCGCTACGCCCTTTAGTCACCCCGGACGGCGGACAGAATGGACGGCGCGTGCGCCGACTATAGACAACACAAACAATAGTGAAGAAAACAGTAGTAGTTTTACCATCAGAATTTACACTAAACTAATATTAATATCACAAATTGGTACCCTGTATGATTTGACGACGCATATGTCACCATTCCTTGCTATCCCGTGGCAGTTACCACCCATGCACACTCTCACCCTTTAGCAAAATTTTACATCTCCCTGTGTTAAATAAAAGCATGGGACATGGGGAATAATAAAACGAGTAATAGTATATATGTTTTAAACATATATAGATTATAATTGCATAATAAAGTGCATGTCATTTCGCAGTGCCTATGTTCGTTTTAAAACATAAAAGGACATTATGACTTCCCTATGGTATGTTTTACGAGTTCGAGTTAGATCGTTCACTCATAAATGTTACAGTAAAGTTTTACGTGTGTAAATTATGTTGCTACAAAATGTATATCTTCAATGTCTTACTATGTTTTACTACTATTATTTTAAACTAGCAACCCGCCCTCGCTTCGCTTCGGTTTCAGTCGCTTAAACCCGCGTAGTTCCCGTTCCTGTGGGAATACCGAGATAAAATATAGCCTATGTTACTCCCTGATATTATAGCTTTCCATTGGTAAAAGAATTTTTGAAATCGGTTCGGTGGTTTAAGCGTGAAAGCGTTACAAACAAACAAACATCCTTACTTTCGCATTTATAATATTAGTATGGATGTTGAAATAGTCTATCACTGTGTTATACTAAAGAAAAAAGTTCCACAGCGGTTATCGGTTACAGATCAAATTCTTCATGCTGTGTCAGTTACACCTATTCTTCTACGGATATGTCGTATCTCAACTGCACAACTCAATTTAAAACACGCCAAGTGACCTTGAGCTTGTTTATGAGGCCTACATTTAAAGATATCGTTACCGAGTCATAGGTCTTTACTAGTAACACTTAAAAAGTCTCCCGAACCCTGCCCAGCAGAGTTAGACTCTTTCTTGAAGTTAGATCTACCTAACTTCACTGTTTATTCTAGGTAAACATATTGATCGACAAGTTCCAGAATTGCATCGTCAACAAGGACCGGAACTGGAATGACATCATCGCCAACAGGCGATGACTTTCGTCTTATCCATGTTTAAGTGTAGACTCACTAGTTAAGATACCTTACTGAGATCGTTGAGTATAGTGGCATGGTCCTCCATGTATTTTGGCTTAACGACAATATTTTCTGTACAAAAAGTAATCGATCATCATCATCCCAGCTCGTATACGTCCCACTGTTGGCTATGAGCCTCCTCCACTTATAGTTAGTAGCCCCAACAGTTGTTATACGCACAAAGTATCTCTTAATCGTCTTTTACGACGCCCACGGGCAAGACGGGATGGTATTCTTACTCCGTCACCACACGCTAGTCTATACTTCGAGTGAACTCAAAATATATCATATACAACACATCAAGCAAAACTTTTGTCATCCGTGATATTTACTAACACGTAATTAAAACAAAGTACGGTCTCAGACCCGAAAAGATGCTTGTGATTTTCAATTTGGTCTCTAAAGTCCCAATAACAGTTGCAGGCCACTTCCAAGATCAATTAATAAGTTCGTGTGTCATTTAAATTCCTTTACATTAACCTGTTCAACATTTGTAATATTTATAAAGACTATTAAACATCGAACAGGATCCATTCAAAACTTGAGCTACGAAATAAATAAAAAAGAACGATGCCCCGTCATCGTGCCCCAAGTCACGTAGTCACAAGCTAGTGTTGTATCGGGAGTCAGCGAGCGTCACCGACACCCGGCCCAACATCGTTTGTCACTATCAAATGTAGGCAAAGGGGGACCGCGCGATGCTGGGCCCGTGATATATTACTCATCGTATCATTAGATGGTTTGTTTATTATAATAGAGGTTGAATAATAAGGGCTAAGAGTGTCACCGTACACCGTAATGGCTTGCGAGCTTGTTTTACAAGCTATTCCTATTCTACTATGACTGAACGTTTAATATGAAATTTAACGTGTTGAAATTTAAGTTTTAGAGAGAACTTCTTGGCATCGCGGCAAACAATATGTTATGTATAATTTAAACGACATATTTTTAATTTTATATAAGCTTAAAATTAATTAAATTGATTATATGGTATATCATGCACGTAATTTAAAAATACATAATAATACTATTATATATACAGGATGTATCAGGTTATGGGGCAACTGCTCGAGGATGTTGTAGTTTAACGGTCATAGATCGTAATTAGAATGTACATTACACAAAAAACAATATAACATAAAAGTTAGTGATTTCAAAAAAATGTGTCTAAGAGTCTATGCCTTAAATGTTACGTATTATGTAGGCATGTACAGACAGAATACATGTAGGCATGTAAAGCTTCGACAATATAATTTCATTCATTCATACCTAGAATAGCGCAAACGTTTCAATGACATCGTAGGTACAACGGCGAGCGATCAACGGTCATAGGCCGATCAGTTGTTTTAAAGAGAAGTTTGTCTTGCTTATGTGAATGTAATCATTGATTTATTCAATTTCTAATGAACATTTAACAAAGTATGAGTATGTTGCGTATTAAGTATCATTGACTTTATACATTACAATCAGTTTTACACTAAAAAGCGATGACAAAATTGAAAACTTTACATGTCTCTAATTCCTTAACGAATCGACATTTTTCGTTCAAATTTTTTTCATGGGTTCCTACTACCATTGCCTAGCTCCCTTTTGACCAGTTGCCCCATAACCTGATACACCTGTATAGTATTGCGTCGTACATAGGAATTTTGTTTATAAATACATCATTATAATCTCAGTTCAAATTTGTCTCATTGCTGGGCTCAAGCCTACTCCATAGTAAAATGTAAAGTGACCTTATTATATTACGCTGGTCGGGCGGTTTCGTATTGGATTTTATTTCGAGCTTTTCTGTATAATAACCTTTATTTATCTTATACAATACCTACGGGCAAAAACGGGGATGTTTGTTGAATTGCATTTAATCTGTCACCACATAAAATTAGATACTATACTAACTAAAACATGCCATAATTTTAAAATAGAAAACAGTTGAAATATATTTTCTCTCTAGTTACATACATATCTTCATTGATCATAAGATGCTCATTCCACATCAATAGTAGGGAGCTACAACATAAATGTTTAAAGTCCTCTCCAAAAACATACATATTTTCTGAACAACATAATCTAACATGAAATCGATAATAGCTAGCTAGTACTTTATTCCCTTAGCACAAAAATATGGATGAAAAAAATCCCCTGACCCAATTTGTCAAAACCGGTTTGATCGTTAAGCCCTGTGAAGGTGCGAGTCTACATGAATAATTCAGGGAGCACGCACGATACAAACAGATGAGAAATTGGCAGAGTTCGTTGTGATAACTGCGGATAGAATTGATCGAAGATGCCGACATCGCACTTATCTGAAGTAACATAGAAGGAAAATGTTTTACAGAATAATGAAATGCAATTGCTATTGCTTGCGAACGACGAGAACACATGAAGCTAAGGTATACAGGACCGTGTTAAGGTGCTACAATCCGCTATACACGGGTGTAAAGAATCTCTATCTTAATTAAAAATTCATCAATACGGAAAAGAGGATGCAATATAAGTATACATTTTACGAATAAATATGTTTCTTTTCTACCCTAATCCTTTAATCCTTCCGTGAGGTGACGGAGTAAGAATACAATTCCCCACTCCTTATATTGCCCGTGGATGTCGTAAAAGACGTCTAAAGGATTTAATATCGTGAAGAAAGACCGATGTCCTCCCCGAAGGGGGTACGTCGGTCCAGTGGCGGCTGGTGGATTATCAAAGTGGTGGTTCACTATACTTCCTCACTAAGTATAAAGATCAGAAATTGCAATGGAGCAACAATTTACGTAAAAAATTTTTTTAAAATTATTTTTGAACGCATTACATTTTGTAGATGTACTTGCGAAGAAAAGTAGGTATTTTGTTTGTTTTTCACACTTCAAAAAATATTTATAAAAGAGGGCCTTGGCGGTCCCGCCAATTTATATCAACTTTATTTTAAAAAGTTTTGTTATTGTCTTTAATATAGTCTATATTTATGCTCATTTTCACCCACTGTATACGCAGTATAAAATAGAACTAAGACCAAAATAAAAAAAAAACAATTAATGTAAACAAACCATATTTAACTCGTCACAGATACATCGAAACTATACCTACTTACTGTACTTAACGAGACATCATCAGCGAATTTCGTCGTAAGTCGAATTCTCTCGGCAATGTTCGGTTCGCCCGTGCGCCGTACGGGAACAGACTCATTTTTCAATACATATTTCTATGAACTATCTTCTGTCTCACGCGCCAGGCCTTTTAACTCATTTCTAATACAAGTTGTATGGGCAGTCCCCGTGCGCTCGCCTCAGCACACGAGGTTTTTTTTTACAAGGAATATAAGTTTTAATAGTTTAGTAAAGCGCTTATATTGTTTCGTCATAATTTGAAATTTTATTTGTTATGTTTTTTTTATGTTCAAAGAATAAATATTAATGGTAATTTAAAAATAAATATGAAGTTAAATTTTGTAGTTTTTAAATATTTTGATTTGGTGGTTCAGCGCACGAGCGCACTTAAGGTACAGCCGCCACTGCGTCGGTCGATGGGACGGTACCTCTAAATAGGGGGTATTGCGTCGGGCCGACAACTGACATCAAGTCACTCTGCTCCGGTGGTCGGTCCAATGACGAACGCGACGTGTCACGGGTGGGTTACGGGTGTGCGTGCTTACGCCCTGTTGTCGCCCCGGACGGAGTGGTGCGAGGAGTGCGCCGACCGTGACCCACAACCAAAAAAAAAAATAAAAAAAGGGATCTAATATGCACATAACATCTGTGCAAGAGAAGGAAAATTCGAAATCAAACCTTATACCAACATGTCTGACCAGAATGTATGAACGCTACAAAGTGCTCGAAATGTCGGGCAATCAAAAATCTAATACAAACGCGATAAAATCCGTACAGTAGTTTTATTTAAAATGTGTAATACTCGCGTAAACATCAGAAATCATTGTCTGACCAGCATGGTATAGTAGGTCAAATTCCCTCCCATTGTGGATGAGGCACGAGCCCAACAGTGGCACATATGTGTGCTGCGATGATGATGATGAGATGATGAAATCTGAAATTTAATAAATGGGGCCCACTGCAAAATATCGCCATTCTTACATTCGCCTATGTAACTTATTATTTATATAGGCGAATGTAAGAATGGAGCGTAGGACGACCTCTACTAGGTGGACTGTCGACCTCTTGAAAGTCGTAGGGAGTCTATGGATGCAAGTGTGGCACAGGATCGTTTTGAGTGGCATGGCATTCTCGTGGCTCTATATCTAAGAGTGGACGTCTATGAGCTAATGAAAGTATAATATCTAAATTATTTACTAGACGTTTTTGCCTTAATTATTCAATAATTCATGCTAAGTTTAAAATATCTTCGACTCGATCGTGGTATGTCCCCGTCTATAGCTGGAACCTTTCTCTTGAAGTGTGTGAATACTATGTATTGTTATATGTATACAACATTGGTGGTCCACGTTTCACGTGAAAGTTGTTAGCTGAGTACTTGTATTTATTAATAAGCAGTTTGTTACACAATCAAATACCAATAACCGTGTCACAGTTTGTTTAACAGTGATTCAATCAATTGATGTGTGTTGACATCATATTGAAACTTAAATCATCATAAACAATGTTTGATAAAACACTAGTAACGTGACTATGGTCTCGTACTATGAAATAATTTTCATTACATTTTTTTTTTTCATTGGAATTTATCTTCATCAGATATTCAGCGCCGGGCTCGCAACGGACGTCAAGGTCACTCAAGTACTAGTAGCCAGCCCAATGGCGAAGGATATAGCCGAGCGAAGGCGCGAGTACCTGTGCCTGATGCCGCCGTAGCCGAGGCCGCAGGTGACCGCACCGGGAATAGTCCTTCACGCGCAGAGAGGCTGACCGAGTGAGGGCGAGGGTACCCCGCCGGGCTGGCCTCAGACGTCAAGGATTCGGTAATGATGGCCGACTCAGTGGCGAAAGGGAGGTAATACGAGTTATGGGGTCGCGCGCAATTGTATTATCATACCGGAAGGGACGGACGGTGTGCGGCCGCACCATAGCCTACCAAAAATAAAAAAGAAGCTGTCTCAAGTCGTTCTCTCGTCTCCTTGGACGGGACAGTCGGCGTGCGCCCGCACTATAGATTGACAAAAAAAAAACAGATATTAAGCAATATTATTGATAGCGGGTTTATTGTGCCCTGTTTATGTTTGTAACCTCCTAAATTACGTCTTGAGAAATCTTACTCTTTAATTCGAGTATTCCGGTGTTCATAAGATTTACTGCTGTTAGGAAGCGTGCATTCTTGCCAATGCTTAAATGAAATGATAATATTCATAAACCTCATCCGTATTGATGATAAGAGTATACGTGCGGGTATCCTAAAAGACATCTAACAGATATAATGTGCCTATAACATCTATGCAAGAGAAGGCAATCTCGAAATAAAAAAATATAGCAATCTGTTTGGTCAGTGTGGTGGGCCAATTTCCTGGAGCACGGTAGCAGCACGTATATGAGTTTAGACGAGAAGTGCAAATAAAGGTAGGACAAAAAAATTGTTGACTTCAAACGATTCAATCTTCTTTTATTGCATGCATAAAAACGGGATCAACACTGAGAAGAGTTTGAAGGAAGAGTCATCATCATCATAACCATATACGTCCCACTACTGGGCTCGAGCCTACTCCATATTGGGAGGGAAATTGACCTACTATACCACGCTGGTTAGGCGGGTTGGTAAATTTTATGTCGAGTTTTCCGTCTTTTGAATAGTTGTTATATGCACAAGATATCCCTTAGTCGCCTTTTACGACACCCACGGGTAAGAGAGGGGGTAGTGAATACTCCGTCCCAACGCGTATGTATACATGCATTCTGCCTTCTTTTTATTTCTAATACAAGTATATTAAACTTGAGTATTTGGCACAGAGACATGGTTTCTGGTGATGATGATGATATACCGCTTGACCTACAGATGTACTTAGACGATTAATATTACCAGTGTAGATGTCATCATTATTATAATTAAAACGGTCATCGTTCTCTTGCGGTCAATACACTTACTTTTACTAAAAATATACGTACGCCATTATGTAATACTAAGTAATCATTTTTATTAAAACTATATTATATATTTTTTCTCGGGTAGTAACAAGATGTTCTTATAATTTCTATTAAAGCATACCAACTAATATTATAAATGCAAATGTGAATTTGTTTGTTTGTTATGCTTTCAGATAATTATGACACTTTAAATACTCGTTGTTACAGGTATAGGGATGGCCATGATTTTTCTGCTGGGGTGGCTACGGACGTCAACTAATTCGGTACCAGTCATCGGCCCAATGCCGAAGGGGAGGGAATAGGGTGTGTTATGAGACCGAGTGCCGCATTTTCAGCACCCCGGATGAAACGGACAGCGGGTGTGCTGACCATATCCCATTCAAAAAAGTATATCCTCTGTCTAGAAGAGAAAAAAATCTAGCGATATATCACGTGGCAAAACTCAGTATTGTCTTAAATAGAATAAGAGACTAATTATGTCGTCGGTCGCATATTATAAGTCTATGACTAATTATGATAGTTTGGATTTTGTTCCTCCAAGATATTCTCAACCTTTTGAGGAGTCAACAACAGGCTCGACTTATTATTCTAGCCATTCATCTGACTAATGACGTTTTCTGTTGGACAAAAACCCAGCCACACGGGGGGATAACAACATAATCGATCACGATTTATGTATATCCTTAATATATCTCCACGCGGCATTCACGGAGTTACTTTATTACACGAGATTAAATAATTACATATCAATAATTGCACAATAAGTAGAGATTAAAGTACCAACCTGCCGTGCTACGGATTCGAGTCCCACGTAGGACAATACTTTGTGCGATTTGCAAATATTTCGTAAGATTTGAGTCTGGGTGTGATTCGAGTCCTTAATCCAAAAAAAAGATCAACTTGCTCTACCTAACTATACAATCCTGTGACCCTTCTATCTAATAGTCTGGTAAGGACAATTAAAAGCGTTTTCTGTGACTTCCTAAAGGTCAAACCTAGGTGTTATTTGTGTGAATATCATAGTGGAGCCTTCTGAGAAGGTTACAATAGTGGCAGTAGTCGCAATTAATAAAAAAAAGTCGTGAAATTACAATAAAAATATATAACAAAAGTGTTAATCTCTCAGTCGTTCAACGCATTTATAATTGACGATAATCTATGTTAATGTATTACGAAATTATAATAAAATCATAGTTGTGACAGTAGCATCGCTTACGACTATTACATATTTAGTATTATTATTTTATTCGCTTACTTTGGCTCAAACATTAATATTAATCACAAAAAAAAGTAATTTAGACAATAGGGTCGTAATGATTTCTGATGTTTACGTGAGTATTACAATTTAAAAATAAAACAGTTTTTATGGATTTTGATTTTTAATTTCTCTGTTCACGGGAGGACAAAAAGCAAACACAAACGCAATAAAATTCTTAATAGGATCATTTAATACAATTCTAACCCAAAAGTTTGAATATGAGATAGAAAGAATGTGTAGATATTTTCTGATAGATGGCGTAACGTCATATTTTATAAGCATACCACATTCAAAGCTGATTAAATTGGTAGGACAATAGGAACGTCTTTCCAACAGGCAGGTGTTCGAATCCCGGGCGTGGCATTTATTTTTCACTTTGTTAACTTGTAAACGAGTTTTTATAAATAACCTAGCATATTAGATCTCAATAATTTAAACAATAATCATATTCGTAATACATCAATGACAATTTTTGTTATCTCAGTCGTTGTCATGCAAACGGCGATTTCGAAGAACGCTTTTACTACTATATTTGTGCCACTAAAGTTCTTACTGGCTGATGGCTACGACAGTTTTACCCGAACTATTGGCTAAGCGTTTAGGGGTCTCAACCTGTCTATATTTTGAATGATTCGCTATAACCCTTTTATATAAACCGGCTATCCGATACAATACTGAATGCATACACCGAGCCGTAGTTACGATACCGACCCACCATGTCAGTGTTAAGAGTTCGATTCCCAAGCAAGATAATATTTTGCACGACGTTTGCAAAGTCACCCGCAATACAAGGATATTTTTTGGCGCAATTTTTGTCAAAAAAAAAGGTTTTCGGCATCTCGTCGTCATCATCATCAGATCTTAAAAGGTCCACTGCCGGATTGTTTTACTATATCACGCCGGTCAGACGGCTTGGTATGTTGGCATCTATCTGGTATTAGCGCATACAAACAAACATACAAAATGTTCAACATTACAATAGTAATAAGAATAACAATTAGGTTGGCACGTGTAACTCAAGTGTAAGTAAGACACATGAGTCACAATTAATTATGTTTTGCAATTAATATTTTTATGTATTACTTAAGTCATTATTGTAAGCAGATAGTAGAGTGATATAAGTAGCTTTCGTCTCGAATATCGTAGATTCGATCACCACACAGGACGATACTTTTTAAGATCCACATTTAATTTGTGTCCGTTAATTGTATGTTCCCTATGCTAACACCTCCAACCAGCGTGGTATAGCAGGTCAAATTCCCTCCCATAATGAAGGAGGCTCGAGCCCAATTGCATTGATAATATTGGCCCAATTGATAAGGACTGAGATGATTAATTGTATGTTTGTGAAGTTTCTTCATCCTATGTGGTGACGGGATAAGATAACAATTGTTGCCACTCCTTGCTTGCCCGTGGGAGTCGTAAGAATCGGCTAAGGGTTCACCAGGAGAGTGGGCAGTAGCTCTCTCCTGGGAAATGTATAACATTTCACTGAGATCGCCAACAGCATTATCTGCTCATATGACCAATACAGACAGGCGGCACATCACCACACTCTTTGTGGCGATATACGAGGGAGGCCTACGTCCAGCAGTGGACGGTGATAGGCTGATTAATGATGATGACGATTAAGATTCTCGCGATACAACAAATCATTTTGCAGAGCGGTGCATTGTATTAAAAAAATATAGAAAATGTGTGCTAAACGTGTAACAGCTTATTGAGCATAAAAGACATTTTTCAGCGATAAGCTATATGGTATGGTCAGGAATGGATGGCGTGCAGCCTTATAATCTGTCTTATACTTACTTCACTGTCAGTACCCGGGCCTTGTCGTTGATAACTCCTGCTGCTTGTAGTAAAGACTTAAGAATACAATGTGTCATCGCCCATACCTCCAGGCTAAGTAGTAAAAATTGGTAAAGAAATCACCACGATAATGGAAAACAGCGATTCACTGAACGTAAACACCAATTGCGATCGTGAACCCGCCTATTAATCTCAGTGATCATAACGTTATCTACATTTACTACAAACAACAGTTACAAGGCTCAAATCAGTCCAACAAACTCCGTCAATGAATAAGTATTAATGACTCATTACAATGGCGGCACGTTACCAGACGTGGCGCCTCACTTTTTGCGCGTGCGCATACAAAAAACGTTTTTAATAAGATATCGAGACGCCATTTTTTTATTAGTATTACACTATGGCATTCTCATATACATATATGTATTGCTTGCGCTATATGTGTAGCTGGAAGTTTTTGATGTGAAACATCGAGGTTGAACCTTATCGTTGGCGTGGCGTAAGCAGCTCGTAGTGTTACGACGTCACGTTATATGACGGAATATGCAAGGTTAAACCTGATTGTTGTCGTGGCGTCAAAACGCCACGCTATATATATGTACCTACGTAATCTATACGCAGTAGTGTGGGAGTGAGACGGAGCGACGCGATATTGTGCTCAAGCGCCTGTGCGCTATCTCTATCGCCGCACTGAGCTCGCATACCTAGTGTCCATCTATCCCCAGTATACACAATAGAAATTAATTTGTCACAAATTGAAATATTTTTGAATTTTTTCTCTTTGTACTTAATGAAAATTGTATATTTACTCCGTCACCACACCTTAAATATGTATCACTATTAAATATGTATCGCTGGCGAGAGAATGAGATAAAGGATAAAGGATGAAGAATGAATGATGAAGTATCACTACATAGTATAAAACAAAGTCGCTTTCTCTGTCCCCATGTCCCTATGTATGCTTAAATCTTTAAAACTACGCAACAGATTTTGATGCGGTTTTTTTTAATAGATAGAGTGATTAGAGAGGAAGGTTTATAGGTATAATAACATCCATTAAATAGTGGAGAAATACTGTTATTTTTGAGGTTTCTAATGTGATGTCGTAAATAATTACATTTTTTCAGCTTACATTGCAAACGTAGGCTGAACCCTACGAGATTTATCAAAATAATGTACTCTAAGTATTGTACACATTGAAAAGGTCTACAGAAAACTCCGCGATGGTATATGTCTATCTCTTATGGATATCCCACAATAACATTTTTTTTTGTCATTTACTTTTTACGACAAATAATGGTTAATTTTCGAAGCGATTTTAACCAATACAGTATTAATCCTTATCCAATTAAATACCTTAAATACATTGTTGATTTAATATAGATCTATATGGCCCCTTACAGCATATGATTTAAATTAATATTTTCAAAGATATTACAGATGTAAAAATTGCGGGACGTAGCGTTTGCGGCAAACCGCGGTTCTCCTTATAGCACTTTGAATTTAGCAGCAATCGGACGCGTTTATTATCAGAGCTCTCTAGCGAGGAAAATAACAATCTATACATATAATAGCCTTTCATCATGCTCATCGGTTATTTGCACTATACACATGCCTAAAAATCACTTTATATTTTTTTTGTCTGTCTGTCTGTCTGTTTTTGTTCCGGGTAATCT
Source organism: Lymantria dispar (assembly GCA_032191425.1). Lineage (NCBI taxonomy): Eukaryota > Metazoa > Arthropoda > Insecta > Lepidoptera > Erebidae > Lymantria > Lymantria dispar. Next base: position 1,451,792 of record CM063444.1, on the reverse strand, counting down.
TCAAAACGGCTGGTCTGATTTCAAAAATTCTTTCACCAATATAATACATATAAGGGCGTAAACTAGGCTATATTTTATTCCGGTATTCCCCCGGGAAAGGGAACTACGCGGGTAAAACGACTAAAACCAAAGCGAAGCGAGAGCGGGTTGCTAGTTTTTTATAAAACAACATTGCGCGGATTTCGATTATAAGGAATTCCTCAAATATACAAAGAGACAAAAGTTGATACAAATTAAACTCGGATAGATTAACCTTTTGTGGAGCGCATTGACACTTGTTCTACTGCGGACCGACGCCGCGACACTCGATACGGAAGTCAATGTTTCCACCACTGCACTGCATATTAGAATACATATAATAATACAACACAATACAATCCGTGTGGTTACGGAGTAAGAATACAATTAACCACCCCCCTCTCTTGCTCGTGGGTATCGTAACAGACAACTAAGGGATATATGCAGGTAATAGCGATGCAAGAGAAGGAAAACTCAATACAAGATATTCCAACACGTCTGACCAGCGTGGAATAGTAGGTAAATCCCTCTTCCAACGTGAAGGAGGCGTGAGCCCAACAGTGGGATTTATATAGGCTGAGATCTATACCAATAAATAAAATTGGAGTGTCTGTTTGTAATGTCAAAATAATAGGCCTTTTTCATGCTCACACGGTTATTTTCACTATACATATGCCTAAAAATCACTTTATATTTTTGTGTGTCTGTCTGTCTGTTTGTTCCGGGTAATTTTCAAAACGGCTGGACCGATTTAAAAGATTCTTTCACCAATGGAAAGCTATAATATCAGGGAGTAACCTAGGCTATTATTTATCCCGGTATTCCAACGGGAACTATGCGGGTAAAACGACTAAAAGCGAAGCGAGGGCGGGTTGCTAGTTATGAATATAATACAAACCAATACCATTCTGTGTACATATTTGTTTTGAATCCTGTCGTTATTAGTTAAGACGATATCACATTTCAGCCGCAACCAACGGGAAGCGTCCTAAACAAACAGATATACTGCAATACAAATTGCTATATCATTCACGATAATAACTGTGTACGTTAATTGAATATTAAAAGCGATCGTTTTGTTATGGAATACTTGTGGATCATAGCAATTCTATTTGATATTGTTTATTTTGACACTGCGATAATATTCGACTGACTTGTATATTATGTGATAAGTAAAACTGAAAATTTAGAATCTTATATCTTTAAACGAGCAATTCTTGTAAATATATATATTTTCAGGATCTCGGAAATGGCATCAACGATTTTCATGAAACTTGGCATACTAGAGGATTCGGGTCCAAAAAATCGATCTAGCTAGGTTTTATGTATAGAAAAATGTTCTTTTGTCGGTGTTTTTAGCAAAACGTTACAATGACATTAGGTTTTAAAATAATATGAATTCAAATTTCGTTCTCAACGTCAAGAGTTACGGTAGCTCAGGTGAGACATTGACCGGTTTTAATTTTAGTTTTTATGTGTCAAACAGCGTCGGATCGAATCTCGGTGTTATTATTATTCTCTTTTTGTAATTTTTTATATATTTATCATTATTTATTTTTCATTAATATATCCCTAAATAAATTCTACAAAAATATTCCGAGCGAAGCTCGGTCAACCTGATATTAACTCCTGACACAAACTAAAAAGTATTACGATCTCTTCAACAGGAATTATCAATTAGTTATCATTTAACGACTGTATTGGCACGCGTGAAGCACTTAATCGAGTAATCATACGCCATTACATCGGTTTGGAAAAGAGCTGATACTCTTACTCTGCTGGACCGATATTAACCAAACATAGCTAACAATCACCGCAAGAAAACTAGCTAACTAAAAAAACCGCATTTAAATCTACGATGACACAGACACACACACGCACACACTCAAACAGACAGACATCAACATCAAACAATCATTTGCCGTCGCGGCTTATAAACGGAATGCGACAAAATTCAACAGCTTAAGATAAGTAGACATTATCATACACTTGCGACTGATTAATATTTTAAATGTTCCTCACGGCTCATATGCGTCTTTCTGCTGGGCTCGAGGCTCCTCTGCAATGGGAGGTAAAGTGGCCTACCATAGCACGCTGTTCACGCGAGTTGTTATAGGGTTTCATTTTAAGTTCTATTTCTCTTGAAGAGATGTTATTTGCACACTGTAATACCTTAATCGTCTTTTACGACACCCACGGGCCGGAAAGAGAGTGGCGCATTGTATTCTTACTCCGTCACCACACGGAGGACTATATTTTAAATTACTAAGATTTTACATGCAATCTCGAGTAATTAAATTTAAAAAAAAATCATTCAAACTTAAATTATTGGGTCATTTTATCGCTTCATTCTAATGTGAATGTTTGAGGAAGTGAACGGAATAATGTGTAAATATTTTCTAATGTATAAACCGTAACGACGACCCTGCCATTTATGTACAATTTGGTTATCAATACTCCACCCACACTGGTTTGATTGGTGAGGAAGTTGGAACGAATTGCCGATATATGTGTGCATTTATTGGGGGACAAGGGGACACCATGTGAATGTCCGATATTTTATATTTTTAGTGGAAATTTTAAATGTATTTCTTCAGTTCAAAAGTTTCTTATCCATAGAGATCATTATCATATTATCAAGCGAGAGAGCCGGCAGCCCAATTTTCTGAGGGTGATTGCGTGTGGAGGGTTTTGGTGGTGCCCTTGGTATCACCGAGCCTCAATGCACGCATTCACACTCCCTTCGCTTTCTTCGCGGTAGGCAACGGCCTTGTAAAGGTCCATGAGCGGCAGCAACACTGACCATCAGGTGTACTGTTTGCTCGTTTGCCACCGTTTGCAATAAAAAAAAATATTATTATATCCAACCTGATATCTATGGCTACTGGCCGCTTCGATACACTGATACACGTGTCGATCTATTTAAAGATTCAGTTTCATCCAAAAACCTAAATAATAGAATCTAAGGGAATTCCAATACTATATCATAAGTTCGTTCACCTAATAACTTACAAATGTAGGTCATTAAATCCCAATACCAAGTCGAGTTTGGACAAAAACACCAACTTTGCTCGCTAATAAATAGCAATAGGTATAATATTAGTAAAAAAATTACTTAAGGAGATGTTTGATGTATTACATTTCTGCGTGCCCTTCAAGTGTAAATGTGTGAGACAACAAATAAATCAAAGATATCACAATTAATAGTTGTGCATTACTTAACGTATCCACATAATACCTAACAAGTTCACCAGTAAAGTTGTTGGCGGTTGTTGGCTGAGCCGTGAACTCGCCGGTGCGTTCACTCAGTCGAGGTCACAAAAGCAATAAACATTAAACAACAGTTCAACGTCGCATCGCCATTAGTCAAACATTAGTATTCTAAAGTATTTTATTAAATCAACTCTTAATAACTATTTATATATACTATTGGTATGTAAATTGCGAGACGTTATTTCATTATGTAACTAGACGTAGGGAGTCTATGTCAAAGAGGCGACTTAATTTAGTTTATTCTGTATATAACGTCTTATATCTATCCATCGAGTAATAATATTATTCACGAACCCCCCTCTTTTTACTGCACCCAAGGGCTTGGGTGCGTAAAAGACGACTAAGGGATAAAATATGCATATAACATCTATGTAAGAAAAGGAAAAATCGAAATAAAACCCCAACACGTCTATAGACGTGTAGAGACATGTATAGATAGACGTTGGGGTTTTATTTCGAGTTTTTTACCAACACGTCCGATCAGCCTGGTATAGGTAATAAGGTCAATTTCCCTCCTATTGCAGAATAGGCTCGAGCCCAACAGTGGGACGTATATATACACTCATTTGCAAAAAAAACGGGCACCTAAGCAATGAACCATTTCAAATGTTAATATTTCTTTGTTTGATAATTATAGGTAGTTTTATCCACACAATTTGCTAAATTAATAAGAAAATAATCGTTTTCATCAGTATTTCATAAAATTTAGATACAATTTATGGGAAATAATGCTAAACCTCGCTAGTAGTGTATATTCGCTAGTAGTGCATATGCTCATGAAGTAAAAATAAAAAAGTTTTTTTGTTTGTTTTTCTTTAATAAAGTAAAAGCAGATAAATGTTTAGTATCGAGTGTGACCCCCTCTAGCTAAAATCACAGCTTGAATTCGTCTGGGCATGCTAGCGAGTATATCCCGGATACTTGCTTGCGGAATACGTTCCCACTCCGCAGTAATCACATTCTTCAGCTCTCTGATGGTCTGCGGAGCCGGGTGTACTGATCTCACACGCCGTTTCAGAACGTCCCAGACATGCTCTATGGGATTGAGGTCGGGACTTCGAGCTGGCCAATCCAAACGACGAATGCCGACCTCTTGCACATACGCATTAACATCGCGGGATCGGTGGGCGCGAGCATTGTCGTCCATAAAAATCGAGTCTTCACCTAGAGCGGCCAATGCGGGTTGTGCATGAGAAATTAGAACTTCCGTTATGTATCGATGCCCAGTCAGTGAGCCGTTTTCAATGAAGACTAACTCTGTACGATCCATTGAATTTATTCCTGCCCAAAACATAACAGAGCCCCCACCATAAGGTGTGATTTCTTCGAAACATGCCTCTGCAAAGCGTTCTCCTTGTCTTCTTAGCACTCGCCGACGTCGATCTTCACCGAACAGAGATATCCTGGCTTCATCAGAGAACAAAACCCTATTCCAATCATCTTGAGTCCATGATTCACAATTTCTAGCGAACCTAAGCCTGTGAACTCTGTGCTCACGGAGTAATTTGGGGCCGCGGGCCGGGCGGTGACTGCGTATATTGGCAGCGAGAAGCCTCCTCCTGACCGTCCATAGACTAATATGCACATTTCTTACTTCTTGGAGGTTGTTCTTAAGATCCACATACGAAGATTTGCGATTTCTCAATGCGCGACTCACAAGAAAACGATCATCCCGTGGTTGGGTACATGGTTTTCTTCCAGAACCAGGCCTTCTCTCGACGGAACCAGTCTCCTGATATCGCTGCCAGGTCCTTTGGACTGTCGAGCGACTAACATTTAGCCTCCTAGCCACGAAACATTGGCTGCAACCCTCTTCAAGCAGCGCGATAATTTTGGTAGCTTTTACCACTTTATCTACCATTTTTGATACAGCCAAACAGCATTAAATAAAGCTTTGACAGTCAAGGATATGAAATTAATCGATAAAAATTGAATAAAAGTTATGAAAGTCGATGTTAACTTCTGGAACTTCGCGCCAAAAATGTAGGATAAAAAGGGGTTTTCTGTAAAAATGAACATCAAATGAAAAATTGAATTTAGAACGTACTTTTTTAAATACCACAGCATTTTTAAAACCGGCCAGTAACGTGTACAAACGATTGAAACCTTTTTGGTATTGTATCTTTTTAAATATGAATGAAAATCAAAACCGCCCGTTTTTTTTGCAAATGAGTTTATAATATAACGCCTTAATCAATAGATTTTTAAGAAAATCACATCAAGGGGAGTGTAATAAATTTATGTTCAATAAACTGGTACTGTATTTTTTTTGGGACAAATCCCACCACACATTCCCATTGCTGTAACTCCGTCTCCGTATAAGACACTGAAGTTTAACCCTAACGAATTTCCGGGAAACGTTTTTAACTGTCTTGGGACCCGTAACAAATTTAAATAGAAAAGAAAAACAGGAAGAGTTGAAAAGATTCCACTTCCCTTCCACGCAAAGCGAGAAAAATGAAGCAAAGGCTAATAAGCCAGTATCGATGAGAGGATGTACAACTACGCGAAGCGCAGCAGTACAGCAAAATGGATTTAACAGAGCTTAATCTATATGTGAGCTTTAGGATTGGTTACAGTACCAAATCTACAAAGTAAACAAGTCGATATGCTTTACCCGATATTTCTAATACTTTCACGCGCTTCAGATATATTATAGTTACTACAGAAGTATTATGTATCCAATACAGTATTCATTACTAATTGGACATCCATATTTTAATACAACTGGTCGGGTCTTTCTCAGTATTGTTGTATTCCGATTCGACAGGATATTAATTAAAAATCGCATACGTGGAACTTCAATGATATTGATTTTTCTTCTCGTTTTTGATCCGAAATGAGATTCACGAGATCAGAATAGTATCATATTTCAACGTTTTGATGACTTTATCTTACCCGTGGATGCCGTAAAAGACGAAGGGATTTAATACGCGCAAGAGAAGGAAAACTTTAAATAAAACTATACCAACCTGCTTGACTAGCATGGTATAGGAAGGTCAATTTTCCTCCTATTGTGGCGGAGGCTCGAGCCCAACAGTGAGACATTATATGAGTTGAAATGATGATGATGATGAATGACAACAGAAGGCTAACTTTTAAAAATATATAATATAGGGCTATAATTAATTATATAAAACACTATAGAAACATCCAGAAAGCTAATCCGTAAGTAAAACGTCGTCATTTCGCCATAACCTTGTCCAATTAGTAGGCGCATTCATGTCAGTTGACAGAGCGGCACGTAATAAATAAATACAGTTGACCGCATGAATCATGACCGGCATGCATGCCACCAGCACTGATCGTGAATCATACCTCCTCAACTCTCTATAGAGCATCGTCATCGAATACATACTTCATTAAATCAAGTTCTTTGGGTACCTCCAACTGTTTTGAAAGTACGTAGTGAAAAAACTGTACGATAAATTCTGATTTCGCGTCAAGGATGCAATAGATGCGACATAAAGATATTGTATCTTAATGCAATCCAGTGAAAGCATCCAGAGAGGAAATTCGGCAAATTTGGAGTTCCATCTTGTTATTTAGATACATTCTAAAACATGTTAAGTTAATACCTACATATGGAGACTTACAAAGAATGTGACCACACAATCAGCGGAGTAGTTAACTGCCGATCTCTCATGAAATGCCTTTTGGTTCGATCACCACGCAGGGCGATTGCTTTAACAATCTACAAATGATTGTGGTGAGTCTGGGTATAATTTGTGTCCGATATATTTGTGAAGTTGCCCGCGGTACAAGGGTTTATTTTGTTGTGCGAGAGTGTTGTCTAAAAGATGTAATTTCTTTAATAGTGCTCATTCTTTTACCACCTTATACAATTGTATGGCGGGTATCAATATGCTTTCGTTACTATGTCAGCTAAATTTATCATCCACAAAAGGGATTGCATTGCTGCAAGTGTTATTATTAAATTTCATCAACGCTAAAAGCTAGGTTTAAGGGCGATAATGATAGTTTAGTAGCGGCAAACATCGTCATGATGCCTTCCGCTATTCGAAAGAAGAGTAGTCTTGTTTAAATTAACATATTTAGATACTTTCTGTTGTAGAAAACATGAATTTAATATACTCAATCATGCTCTACTGAAGTTAAGCATTCTCGAATCGCTTTACGCTTCGTTCAAAGGATACGATCAATATAGGCGTCTAAATAACTAGTAAAATTTGATTTAGTATCCCACTTGGCTATCATATAAACAACTTTTTCATATTGGCTATATAACTTCCATTTATAGTTGATAAAAATAACCTACAATATTCACGCGTAATGTTTGCGGTTGGCGGGAAATGGCCTATACATAAAACATTTCGCCGCCAATTTTAATGGACGCCATTATACCGCCATTATTATCCAACAGAATAATTCTAGAATAGTGTGATGCATCGTTTATATACGGAAATTACATTTATATTACCAGATTGAATATTTATATAAAAACTAAACAGGTAAGAATTTAAATATATTTATTTTTACTTATATATGTGTCGTATAAATTTACTGACTGTCGAAGGCTTTGGGTTTAAGAGAAGAACAAAGATAACATAAATTGATTGCGTGAGCATAACTTGGATAGAAAGGGAGTGAATGCAGAAATGTCTGATAAAAAAGTGTGGCAAAAGAGTACCTACGTTATGCGTCGACTCCAAGTAATTCAAAAGAGTTAGATGGTAGATTGTTTTATTTAAAACTAGTAACCCACCCTCGCTTCGCTTCGGTTTCAGTCGTCTTACCTGAATAGTTCCCGTTTCCGTGGGACTATCGGGATAAAATATAGCCTAGTTTACGCCTTGATAATATAGCTTACCATTGGTGAAAGAATTTTTGAAATCGGTCCAGCCGTTTTGAAGATTACCCGGAACAAACAGACAGACAGACAAAAAAAATTAAAGTGTATTTTAGGCATATGCATTGTGCAAATAACCGTGTGAGCATGAAAAAAGCCCATTATTTTGACATTACAAACAGACACTCCAATTTTATTTATTGGTATAGATAATACAATAAAATTTAGTTAAGCAAGACGCTTATTGACTGAGCTTAATATATTGTCTTAATATTACAGGTTACGACTTATTAATTAGGACTGTCCTAATTAATAAGTCGTAACCTGTATTTTATTAACTTATTAAAAAAAGACTACTAGGCACTGAGGCATCCGTCTTGCCAACATGGTGTTATAGGCTAATTTGCCTGTTCTGCTACTGCAGAGGCGTATTCCAGATAGGGATCCAGCACGGGAACACCTCTATGGTCTGAAAAGTAGACTAAGGAATAAATCCTTGTCTTGCGATGGGCATGTTTTTCGCCAGAAAAACATGCGTAAATCGTACAAAGAACTGCGCTTAGCCTAGTAGCTAATCCATAATATTCGTTATTTAATACTACTACGGCATCTGAGAAAATAAAATTCCACAACCATTTTACTGAATATTCTTATGCGATATGCATACATAATTTTTAACGAAAACGTTTAACGCATTTCGTGGCGCTTGTGTCCTTGAACGTGACAAGATCGTGATAGTACTGTCGCGAGCTAAGTTTATGAGCTTCAATTGTAACCCCCCAATGCGGCAAAACTTTCAAATCTAAAGTATGTCTTGCGTGACAGACGTATTTCCTGAACAAATTAAGCCTAATAAATTACACTAAAAATACATTTCCTATTGAATCACAATCGACAGCTAGACGTCCTCAGTCGCCCTAATTTCTAGGCGTCGATGAATCACCAACGCCTTATTCTAAGTAATTGTCGGAGCATTAGGCATTCTATGCGCGGTATCGAGGGGCGTTGACTATTTAATGGCTTCTATACTTATATAACAATTAGTTAAGAGCTAAGATAATTCCACAATGTAAGTAATTATCTAGATATTATATGAGGTGTGAACATATATACTTCAACACCACTATATTTTCAGGGATGGCATTTTGTATCAGTAATGAACTCACTTAAAAAAAGGAAAACGCCTACTTGTATTAAAAACAAAGTTATCTTTTAAAAAGAGCTTGCCCGTGTGGTGATGGGTTAATAATCACCATCATCATCATCTCAGCCCACATAAGTCCCACTGTTGGGCTCGAGCCTTCGCGATAATGGGAGGGAAATTCATTACCTAGGGGGTGGTGAATTGATTCTTATTTCGTCACCACACGGAATAATAGAACGTGGTTAATAATAGAACGTTTCAATATCTCTTACGTTTCGATGTAAGTCTTAAGAACCCGATTGAAGGTTTACCAGCAGAATCATCGGCAGCACTCTTAGGAAACTTGTAAAATCAACTGTAATCTATTAGGCAAGCATATCTACTATGATTAAAGGATATGCAGCATCTATACCAATAAATAAAATTGGAGTGGCTGTTTGTAATGTCAAAATAATAGGCTTTTTTCATGCTCACACGATTATTTGCACCACACCTATGCCTAAAATAGCAATTAAAAAAATTTTTGTCTGTCTGTCTGTTTGTTCCGGGTAATCTTCAAAACGGCAGGACCGATTTCAAAAATTCTTTCACCAATGGAAAGCTATAATATCAGGGCGTAAACTAGGCTATATTTTATCTCGGTATTCCCACGGCAACGAGAACTACGCGGGTAAAATGACTATAACCTATAACCGAAGCGAAGCGAGGGCGGATTGCTAGTATAACATATATTGCAAGAGAAGGAAAACTAAAGATATCCTATACTAATCCGTCCGACCAGCGTGGTATAGTATGTAAATTTTCCATCTAATAAAGGATGCTCGAGCCCAAAAGTGAAACTAATATGAATTGAAATGATGATGAGATTTTTTATTACAATTAAACGAAACTTAATAAATATTGCTTAAAAAATTACAGAATCGATTTTACTAATAAAATAGAGTTTTAGTAAGACAAGTTATATTATTACTATGATATAAGGAGCAGTATAATAAAGCCTTCAGGCTTATATTGTCTTATCCCAACTTATCAAACAAAGTGTCTTTGTCGTATATAAGCCCCCACATTGTGAGTTGTTAAATTATTTATATGTTATACATATATCCTTATTATGAGGAAGAATTTAAGCGGCTGAACACTTCAAATAAATTTAATCTGTCAACATAGATTAGCTTCATACATATAATTCACATATCTTCTTTAAAAATTCTAAATACAAGATCCACTAGAGGGTATTAATTTCATAATGATCATCATTTTAGCTCATATACGGCTCACTGCTGGGCTCGAGCCTCCTCCAAATAAAAGGGAACTTGACCCACTATACCACGGTAGTCACATGTGTTGGCAGAGCGTTTTATTTTTCGAGATTTGTGTCGCTTGGGCAGAGCAGCGTCGTGAACTCGCCGCAATCATCGGTACCGACCTGACGCTGCCAACCATCGCCAGAGCGATGCTCGACAGCGTCAGGAACTGGGACGCGGTCGCAGCCTTCTGCGAGGCAGTTATCTCGCGGAAGGAGGCGGCGGAGCGCGTGAGCGAGGAACGTCTCCTCGACAACGCGAGTCGCCACCGGCGACTGGTGCGGCGCAGGCGCGATTACCTGCGCCTGATGCCACCATAGCCGAGACCGCGGGTGACTGGATCGGGGAGTTAGTCCGTCACCCGCCGAGAGGCCGACCGCGCGACGAAGACCGACGTTCTCCCCGAGGGGGGACGTCGGTCGAGGAGAGGGTACTCCTCAAGGAGTATTCCGTTGGGCGACTACTGACGACAAGTCATTCTGCTCCGGTGATCGGCCCAACGGCGAAGAGGACGTGCCAAGGGTGGGTTACGTTTCAGTGAGAGAGAGAGAGCTGGCAGCCCAACTTTCTGAGGGTGTTTGCATGTGGTGAGTTTGGTGATGCTTTTAGTATCACCGAACCTCATTGCATGCATTCACACTCCCTTCATTTTCTTTATGGTAGGCAGCGGCCCAACAAAGGTTCATAAGCGGCAGTATCACTTACCATCAGGTGTAAGGTACCTACTGTCTCGTGCTCGTTTGCCACAGTTTGCAAAAAAAGAGAACATAAAAGAACTGTCATAGTTTTATAAAGCAGATGTCACGCTTCGTAGACATACTAGCTATCTATACGTAAATAATATATAATGTATCGTCGAGTCCTAAATAAAGGTCAATACCGATAGGTCGGGAGCGAGTGGACCGTCCGATTTCAGTGTACAACAATACACCCACATATTAACATTGTTATAGCGACTATTAATATAGCAAAAATATATTATTACTAGCTGACCCGGCGAACTTCGCAGTCTTTTTCATAATTATTTTGTTTTAGTATTTATCAGTTTGGTTTTAGTATTATCCGTGCGGTGACGGTGTAAGAATACAATTCACCACCCGTGAGTGTCATAAAAGACGACTAAGGGATATACCGCCTTTTCTTATCGATTCCAAAACCTTTTTAATCTAAATCTATATGCAATTATGCTAAAAATATCAAACCGACGGGACGAACATCAAATGCTTGACAGGTAAGAACGGTTTGTATAAGAAAATAAAATTATATTATTAGTATTTTACTCGCAATTTTCCATATTTTCTCACAGCATAAACCTTCCCTGGACTTTCACAAATAATTCAAGACCAAAATTAGACAAATCGGTCCAGCCGTTCTCGAGTTTTAGCGAGACTAACGAACAACAATTCATTTTTATATATATTTAAGATAGTCTTGATTATTCAATATGTCATGTAGGTTTTGTGATTATTTTCATGAAATTCGTCGAGTACACAAGTGATCTTTGACGTAACATGATATAAAGAAAATGACATGTCTTTATATGACTTTATTCATGTAATGACTGAGGCTTTCCATGTGATGACGAAGTCTGCCGAGTGGTGATAGAGTAGGAATACCCAGCGTACCCATAAGAATTCACCAGCCCCCTTTATTGGTCGTAGTATCGTAAAAGACGACCAATGCAAGAGAAGGAAAATTCCAAAAATAATCCTTTATCAACCCGCATTACCAGCGTGGTTATATTAGATCGATTTCCTTTCCATTGTGGAGGAGGCTGGAGCCCAGCAGTGGGATATGACATGAGCTGTCATGATGACCGAATAAGAATAGAATTCATCAGCCTCTTCTTTACCCGTGAGTGTCCTAAAAGACGACTAAGGCTTTAAATATGCATATAACATCAGCAAGAGAAGGAAAATTTTAAATGAAACCCTATACCAAAACGTCTCACGACCAGCGTGGTATAGTAGATCAATTTGTCTTATATTGTAGAAGAGGTTCGAGCCCAACAGTGGGACGTGTGTGTGTTGAAAGGATGATGATGATAGCAAAATCGAAACACGATAAAATTCGTAAAACTATTTTATTAATAAAAACTATACGCACACTAAAACCGACTTTCACATCGCATGTCAATGATAAATAATGATGGATGATATAATGTTGATACAGAGAGGTTAGACGGTCAGATGGCTATTCAAAGCGATTATTATAAATCGGTCGACGGTACCTTGGCCAACGAACTAAAGCGCCCCCTGTCACGCTACAGAATCACGACACGATAATGTTTATTAATTAACACGCGCCGAGTCAACAACGTGTTAACTGTGCATTAGAAACTTATATATTATTATTATTACATACTTGGGATCAACATTCAACAAAACAATTCTATCTAGTACACTCTGCACTAAGGAAATATTATTATGGAATTTCCATGTGGTGACGGAGTAAGAATACAATTCACTACTCCTTATTTGGCCGTTAAAGACAACTAAGTAGGGCTGCCAATCCCCAATACCGAGATCTCGGTATTGCGGGATCCCGCGCCATTTTCCAATCCCGGATGATGTGGGATTACGGGCGCGGGATTTGCGGGACTGAAAAAAGGCATGCATGCAACCACCAACTTAATAAACACTCAAACAGTAACATATCCTATATAAAATTTACAGTTTTTAAATGTGTTTTTTTTATTGATTTTTAACTATCTTTGTGTATTTTTTGAAGAAGATTTGTTTTGTTTTGATTTGTTTTTTATTTAGTATTTGTTACTGTTTTTTTTTGTGAAGAAAATCGCTATAATTTGATTGATCTCATACTAAATAAATGTGTACTAAATAAACTTGATAAAATCACTCTTTTCGTGTGATAGATAAACGCTATAATTTGATTAATCTCATACTAAATAATTGTGTAGTAAATAAACTTGATAAAATCACTCTTTTCGTGTGATAGATAAACGCTATAATTTGATTAATCTCATACTAAATAAATGTGTACTAAATAAACTTGATAAAATCACTCTTTTCGTGTGATAGATAAACGCTATAATTTGATTAATCTCATACTAAATAAATGTGTACTAAATAAACTTGATAAAATCACTCTTTTCGTGTGATAGATAAACGCTATAATTTGATTAATCTCATACTAAATAAACTTGATAAAATCACTCTTTTCGTGTGATAGATAAACGCTATAATTTGATTAATCTCATACTAAATAAATGTGTACTAAATAAACTTGATAAAATCACTCTTTTCGTGTGATAGATAAACGGTGTAATTTGATTGATGTCATACTAGTAGTAATACTTAAATAAATATGGAGTTAGTTGATAATTCATACGGTTTTTGTGATAAATATGTAAACGTAGTAATTTCATTGATCTCATACTTATAGTAATTCTTTAATAAATGTATAGTTAGTTAATTAAACTTCTTTTTTTGCTACAAATAAACAGTGTAAGTTGATTGATTTCATATGAATAGTAATTGCACGTAAATAAATGTGGAGTTGATTAATTCATTGTTTTATTTGCCTTATATATATATGCGAATATTTTCGATATACGGGATGCCGCAAATACCGAGATCCTGTGGGATTGAAAATTCATAGTCCCGCAGATACCGAGATTAAATTCAGGCTGCGGGATTGGCAGCCCTACAACTAAGCGATATAATAAGCATATAACGTGCAAGAGATCTCGAAATAAAACCCTATGCCAACATGTCTGACCAGCATAGTATAGTAGGTCAATTTCCCTCCAACTGGTAGGAGGTCCGAGCCTAACAGAGGGATATATACGAGCTGAGACGACTAAGGAAATAATGTTAGTATTGTGGGGAACAAGAATCGAAGCAGTATCTTAATTCAAATGAGGCTATTTGTTTAAAATATACAAATAAAATGATAAGGCAGTTGATTAAGGTTTATACAACAAATGTCGCTGTGTGCCAGCTATATATTCTTTCATTATATGTTTATAATAACCAAATCGTAATACGGAGATTGCTTGCCTGTATTGAGGTGGGCGAATCTAATCTCCAATATCCCAAGGGCTTTCAAGCGATTCGCAACGGGACAGCGAGTTATTCTGTATTGGGTTTGCGAACTCAATTACATTAGACAAGGATATAATTACATAGGCATTTAAGGTCATCACCACACAGAGTGCAATTTATACTATAGAGTATAGTTTTAGGGATGATGAAAATAAGTAAGAACTTTCGTCATAGGAGTCGTAAAAACCTGGTAAGAAAGCAAAGTCAACAGTACTCTCCTGGCACTCTCGCAATAGAGAATGCGATCGCCAACTCATAGCATTTTGCCACCTCGGAAAGTATTTGTCCAACGGTGGACGCTAATAGATGGCCGGATACAATAATTCCGGCACGCGATTATATAGATATCAGAAAACGGTAATCAGAAATTAAAACGGTAATGAACAGTTTTACAACAGGAAAATCATCTTCAAATCTACAAATCAAAAAAAGATTAGTATCGGCACTTTTTATAAGACTGACACCTTTATCTTTGAAAGTGTAAGCAGAGGTACAAAAGACCCGCCTTTGGGTACGTGACTTATCTTCTGCATAGGACAATATGAAGTAAATTGACCAACAATACTTTGCAAATCAGACGAGTTATCGTAGAGTATTATTTCGACGGTTCCTTATCATGCAATGATATCTGCTTATATCGGCTAGTCGTTTTGTTATGTACAATGCTCAGAAGATCAGCGATACCACTAAAAACATTATTACCAACATAGATGCAGTCGTTTTGAAGATTACTCACAATAAGCAAACAGAGACAAAAATGTTTAATCTAGTTTTCAAGCATAGGTATCATGCTTATAACCGCGTGAGAATGAAAATAGGCCTAATATTATGACAACAAACAGTCGCTTCAATTTTATTTATTTGTATGTAGTAAGTATAGATAACTGCCCAATATATAAGCGAACATGTCCGAAATCACGGCCGCTATATTAATTGGCAATTAATTATATTTCATACGAATCACAGATTTCTTTATCATTATTTACAAACTCTTCCGGAATATTTGAATTGCATAATATAAACTTCAGCATTCACATTTCCGCGGTTATAATATTAATGCAAATGTTTTATTTTTTTTTTATTGTAAAATATTATGAAATGTAACAGAAAAAGATAACACAAAAATTACTGGACAATATATCTGAATAATGTTTTTAGCTCAATTTCTTTTTTCACAATTTCACATGTCTGCTAACTCAGTGCTAAATGCCAATTCAATTCAATTCAATTCATTTAATTTGCTAAAATATGGTTTAGTATAATAGCCATAGTTATACTGTAATTTAACTATTATATTATATTCTTCTAGTCCTCAATTAAAATGAATAAATATATCTTATATCTTTAAACGAGCAATTCTTGTAAATATATATATATATATATATATATATATATATATATTTTCAGGATCTCGGAAACGGCTCCAATGATTTTGTTGAAACTTGGCATACTAGAGGATTCGGGCCCAAAAAATCGATCTAGCTAGGTTTTATGTATAGAAAATATTGTTTTGTCAGTGTTTTAGGCAGACAATATAATGACATTAAATTTTAAAAGAATATGAATTCAAATTGTGCCATCAACAGCTCATGACGAGTTACGATAGTTCAGTGGCGAAGTAGTCAGGTTTCGTTTTATTTTTGACATCGGCGACAAACGGCGTCGGACCGAATCTCGATGTTATTATTATTCTCTTTTTGTAATTTTTTATATAATTTTCATTATTTATTTTTTTATTTTTTATTAATATATATCTAAATAAATGCTACAAAAATACTCAGAGCGAAGCTCGGTCAACCTGATATTATTATGTAATAGGTAGGTACATAGAATATTTTATTTTCACAGTTTTATGCAGCATAAACGTAATATGTTGATGAGAACCAATAAAACCTTTTTATCTTATCCAGGTTTCGAACCACAAGTAAAATGCAAAAGATTCCGCCCTAGTATATGACTAACATTGAGCCTGAGCCGAGATGACGAGAAGTAACAATATAATTTACAATGCCTTTATCGCGATTACCGTAAAAGACGATTAAAGAATGTAAACAGATAACTCACTGCAAAAGAACGAAAAATCGCAATAAAATTCCATGATAACATGGTTTACGGACGAGATTAAAGGGGGACATTTTAATTTAGCTTCAGTTTTAATAGTGGTAGAACCACACTGACACTTGACTTGACAGTCGCCTGTCTACGGTCGCGGGCCGGTTCGTCCAGGGTGCTACTACTACACTCTCTCAGAAAATCGAGCTTCGTTCGGTGAGCGAGAGAGCCGGTGGCCCTACTTTCTCACCGAACCTCATTGCACACATTATTTGATTTTATTTCAACGTAACAACGTTTGTTGCGTCAGCTAGTATAGTATAAATTATATTTGTTACTTCAGATTCTAGATTCGGAAACAGATTCTAGGCATCATTCATAAGTTATTTGCAAAAGTGGACGTAAGCAGTGGACCCGCGGCTATAAATAAATCAAACTGTGTAAAAATCATGTATACAAACAAGTCATTGTTCATGTTTAGTTCACTATTCAACACTGCAACAAACACCACAATACCTTATAAATATTCCACAATTCACAATACACTGTATAAACAGTGCGTGCAACACTTAAAAAGGCTATAATAGTCGCGTAAGGCCGCTAAGGTTCTATAAATAACTCTGTCTAAATGGAGTCTGACTACAAATCACCCCGCGGTGTATTTAATTAGGATACATTGCATATTTCGCGAACTCGCAACCCCGCAAAGAGAGATCGAATATCATTTGTACCTATTAAAACTTCGCTTTAAATCTCGCCTTATTTGTAAAAAGACGACACCCTGCACTGAGGAAATAATCCTTGTGTTGTGGGGGACTTTACAAACATATAATTAACGGACACAAATTATATCCAGACTCGGAACAACAATTTGTGGATGGCACAAAGTGTTATCCTGCGTGGGATTCGAACCCGTGACACTGGCACTGTAGGTCGGTATCTTAACCATCTGTGTAGTCAATAATTGCAACTGTGTTTTTATGTGTAAACGAATTTAAATTATAACAATACCGTGAATTTTTACATAAAAGATTTGTAGGTAATAAGATTGTAAGGTCAAGATAAATTGTATTTTTATGCGAATCATGTACTGTGATAAATAATATCGCGTGTAGGCGTATTATATAATAATAACAAAGTTTTAGTCTTACAATGATATGATATAACCCATACAAGAAATTTTTTCAATCTATGTTCTGTAATTTATGTTGAAAGTTATCTATAATCAACATTTGAATAGCTAGTTGTAACTATAAATCTATGTTAGTATCGTGTACAATAGAACGAACCAATCGCACAATAAGATGGCGTGCACATTGGATTGAATGAATGTGGGCGCGGTCCTCTCCCCGTGGTATTACTAATGGGAACTTTGACCAACATCAATTACCATATAATGGAATTAGCTGCACATACAGACTTCGCTACAAATGGTAAAATATATTTCTGTAATACTAAATTATATATACGAATTGTGACCTTTTTTTTTTTTTTTTTGTGGGTGGGCCGCGGTCGGCGCCCCTCCGTACCACTCCGTCCGGGGCGACAGAGGGGCTTAAGAACGCAACTCCCGCGACCCACCCGAAAACCACGTCGCCTTCGTCGTTGGGCCGACCACTGGAGCAGCGTTAACTTGTCGTCAGTGGTCGGCCCGACGGAATACCCCCTATTGGGGTACCCTCCCATCGACCGACGTCCCCCCCTCGGGGAGGACGTCGGTCTTTCCTCACGCGGTCGGCCTCTCGGCGGGTGACGGACTAATCCCCGGTCACGTCACCCGCGGCCTCGGCTAGGGCGGCATGAGGCGCAGATAGTTGCGCCTGCGCCGCCCCAGTCGCCGGCGGCGGATCTCCTCATCGAGGCTGCGCTCCTCACGCAGGCGATCCGCCGCCTTCTTCCGCGAGATCACTGTCTCGCAGAAGGCTGCGACCGCGTCCCAATTCCCGACGCTGTCGACCATCGCCCTAGCGATAGCCGGCAGCGTCAGGTCCGTACCGATGATTGCGACGAGTTCACGGCGCTGCACTGCCCAAGCCCCGCAGGCCTCGAGCGTATGGCGCGCCGTGTCCTCGTCGCAATCGCAGTGGTGGCAGGACGGTGTACTCTCCCTCCTAACGACGAATTGTGACCTATAGGTAATCCCCCGCGTGGTGACAGAATAAGAATACAATTCACCACCCCCTATTGTGCCAGTGGTTGTCGCACAGACTATGATATATAATATGCATGTAATATTTATATAAGAGAAGGAAAACTAATCCTATGGAAACACGTCTAATCAGCGTGTTATTGGTCAATTTCCCTCCCACAGTGGAGTCATGGTCATCACCCCCATATCTCGTGAGTATCAATTAAGACATATAAATAGAATAAGATAGCAGACAAAATCCTAGCCATCCCACTTGGTTGCGTGGTGTATCATTTTCTCAATATGTAGAAAGCTATGTAAGTGGGTTGTTAAGAAGAAGTATATAATGTATATATATTAGTTATTGGACCAGTTAAAATACATTATACATATTAATAACAAGATAAAATGTATAAAAACCTGTCTACTTGGTTTTTCTATGAATATTATCTATACGGCAATCAGCAAACCGTTACGCAGTTTTGATTGTAATCTAATCATTAATTTTTGTCGGACTCGAAAGTTTATAATTTCGATAAGTATATTGCTAATTTAAATCAGTTATATCCCAAAGGAAAAGTCATAATCAACGCCCACTTGGTATATTAGGTACTAGATTATGTTAAAGCATGTACAATTTAAAGGCAGAGAAAAAGAAATCGAGAGATTAGAGATTAATTAATTTTCTATCATCGATATGTACTACAGCTGCTACGCGACACTTGTCAGAGATTCAAAAATTATTAGAATAATAAAATAAAATATTTTACTCTTCATGTGGTTACGTAGTAAGAATACCATCTAGCACTTCGTCTCTTGTCTGTGGATATCGTAAAAATTGCTAAGGGATATGAAAAAAGAAGGAAATATTTATAGCAACTCCTGTGAACAGCGTCGTATAATAGTCAATTTATCTATTATTCTGAAAGAACGATCGAGTGGTAGACTTATTGAATTTAATATTTTACTGAATTATCCTTACTAATATTATAAATGCGAAAGTAAGTTTGTTTATTTGTTTGTTTGTTACGCTTTCACGCTTAAACCACCGAACCAATTTCAAAAATTCTTTATCATTGGAAAGCTATAATATCAGGGAGTAACATAGACTATATTTTATCCCGATATTCCCACGAGAACTACGGCGACTGAAACCGAAGCGAGGGCGGGTTGCTAGTCTATACCAATAAATAAAATTGGAGTGTCTGTTTGTAATGTCAAAATAATAGGCTTTTTTCATGCTCATACGGTTATTTGCACGACACCTATGCCTAAAATAGAGATTAAAAAATTTTTGTCTGTCTGGCTGTTTGTTCCGGGTAATCTTCAAAAACGGCTGGACCGATTTCAAAAATTCTTTCACCAATGGAAAGCTATAATATCAGGGCGTAAACTAGACTATATTTTATCCCGGTATTCCCACGGGAACGGGAACTATGCGGGTAAAACGACTAAAAGCGAAACGAGGGCGGGTTGCTAGTATAATATAAATTAAATAATAACATTATATCAAACTAGACTAGATAATGAATATGTTGAATTTTCATGATCTCATTTTTGTATCGCATTTACATGGGTGCATGACTGGACGTAAGATAAATTTCATCCATAACTACAAATGTAAGTAATATGTAAGTATATGTTCCAAGCTAATACATTATCAACATTCCTCACACTCGATAACAGAATGGATTATTTCGCCCGCGGCAATGTACTCGTCCGACTGCATGGATGGACCTAAGTCCTTAAGGTAAATTGGCTTTTAGTGAAGTCAACAAGTCCATACAATATCCGTTAAAATATCAGTAGGTATACAGACGCCCACTACCTATTGTACATAGGTGATCTCGAGGTGAACATATCATCAGGCAGGCACTGGTCGGTGGTGATCGCTGGTATTATGAGTTTCTCTGTAATGCGATGCTGTCAACTCCCTTGGTGGTGCTTTTCTCTGTGGTCGATGGGAGGGTACCCCAAGTAGGGGGTATTCCGTCGGGCCGACCACTGATGACAAGTAACCCTGCTCCGGTGGTCGGCCCAACGACGAAGGCGACGTGGTGTTCGGGTGGGTTGCGGGTGTTGCGTGATTACGCCCCTCTGTCGCCCCGTACGGAGTGGTGCGAGGAGCGCGCCGAACGCAGCCCACCCCAAAAAAAAAAATCTCCTATGACTCTCACGGAATAAGAACAATATGATCGTAATATAGCAGACATAGTATCCTTATTCCCGTCAACACACGAGTATGTAAACCAACAAGCTACCAGATTAATACAAAAGAAAAACAATCATTAATTACTCGATCCAAGTACGAAAAATACATTTTTGGTATGTTGTTATAAATTTGTTAGATCAACAAAACAAAAGAGGCAATGTATAGGGTCCTTTAGTATTGGCTCATCAGTCAGACGAACGCATACATATATCTATATAAATGAGAGCACGTGAACATTTGGTTCCGGTTGAAGTACTGTGTGTGTAGCCTCCACATACCGGATTACCGGTTTTCCTATTACGTTGCGAAGGCCGCGCGCCAATCGTTACCAAGTACCTAAGTAAATATTTATAATACAAGTTAAAATCCAATATCATTATACAAAGAAAAGCTTCAACGAGACTTGGGTAGTGATTTTTCCAAGAAGGCAGTGCCGTCTTTGTTTTTTTTTTTCTAAAATATACTCGTAAACTATGCTGCAAAGAATTGGATGGTGAAAATGGCAATATGATTAAATGGGTTTTCTTAATGATTGATAAATGAATATGAGGTTGCACTAATCTTTAGGGATCTGCCATCAACTGAGACATTGTTTGTTTTTATTAGTACCACTGATCATACTGTTGACAGGTGTCTGTCTACAGCCGCGGGCCGGTCCGTCCGGGGTGGTACCACAGCCACAATCAGCAGAAAATCAACGTTCGAGTAATAGCAATTTGTTACTGCGTTTCGTTCGATGAGCGAGAGAGCTTGCAGCCTAACTTTCTGAGGGTGTTTGCGTGCGGTGTGTGGTTTTGATAATGCCTTTAGTTTCAACGAACCTCATTTCAAGCATTCACACTCTCTTCACGGTAGGCAAGGGCCTAGCAAAGATCCATGAGCGGTAGCAACACTTACCATCAAGTGTACTGTTTGCTCGTTTGCCACCATTTGCAATAAAAATAAAATATATTCGGATATGATAATGGCACTAACCTTTGGTGATCTACCATCAACTAAGACATTATTCGTAAGGTTATTTTCAGGCATGTTAGGCTGTCACGCAATAACTACTCTTAACGCGCATAAAAAGGTAAAAAAAAAAACCATTTGTGGACTGCATAAAAAAACTATGTCACACAGATCAGCTCTGTCTAAACGTCACACATCAGTGTGATGAGGCTCGAGCCTTCTTTACAATAGAAGGGAAAAGGACCTACTGGATAGATTAGTATTATTTCAAGTTTGCCTTCTCGCATATGCTATATGTACATTATTGTACATACCATATATTATATCCCTTAGTCGTCTTAAACAACACCCATGGACAGGACAGGGGGTGCCGAGTTGTATTCTTACTCCGTCACCACAAGAAAGGCAAGATATTTTAATTGGTAACTAAATGGAGTATAAAACTTGTGGAATTTTGTCATTGGCGATGCGTGCATTGAAGTAAGTGATACCACATGCTTCACTAATAAGCAATTTTCAATCGAAGTACGTCTTAAGTTTAAAGCGATATGGTCAATTATGAAGGGTTGACATTTTCTTTTTTGGTGTATATTTGTCATTTAATTAATGAGTTGAGATGATAAAAAGTTTTCATACGCATCTGTCATTCCCGCTGACAAAGACATGGGACAAACTAAGGCTATTTCCTAAGAAAAAACACCTTTAAATATACGTATTTATCCAAATTCTCTACGATGTTACCCAAAAAGGTGACCTGCAGGGGCTACGGGCTACGAACGACAAGAAACTCGATACCGGTGGTCGGCCCAATGACGAAGGGAAGGAAATAAAGTGGGTTATGGGCTGCCCGTCGCCCTTCCACCGCTCTGAACGGAATGGACGGTGGATGTGCTGACTATAATACACCCAAAAAACAAAACAGGGCTGGCCACGGGCGTCAAGGACTTTGTACCAGTGGAAGAGAATACGGAGGTTGTGGGGCCGCGCGCCGCCCTTTCCTCACCTCGGACGAAACGGACAGCGTGTGTCTAGACATATGGCCCGTTCACTCGAATTCAGTAATACAGTCCATTCGAATCGTTAGGGGCGGTGGTGGGGCGGTACAGCGTATAACTCTCATATTGCACCTTACTATGTAGTAATGGCCGGTGGCGAACCCAAACCCCGGTACCGAGACCGTGTCTTTGATAGTGATCGAACCATACTGTTGATAATTGTCTGTCTATAGCTGCGTGGCGGTCCGTACGGGGTAGTAACACACTCTCGCAGAAAATCGACATCTGTGGCAAAAGTGGCAATTTGTTACTTTGCTTCGTTGAGTGAGCGAGACAACTGGAAGCCCAACTTCTTGAGGGTGGTAGGTTTTGGTGACGCCTTTAGTATCACAGAACCTCATTGCATGCATTGATACTCCCTTTACTTTCTTCACGGTAGGCAATGGTCTATCAAGTTCCAAGAGCGGCAGCATTACTTAGCATCAGGTGTACTGTTTGGTAGTTTGTCACCGTTTGCATTAAAAAAAATATCTGCCTGGTGAATCTTACACCGCCTTTAGTTATCAGTCTTCACTTCTGTCGGCAGTCCCCACGACTGCTACGTATTCATTACTAAAAGTACCATATGTAAATAGTGGTAAGCTCGTCGCTCGCACCGCGTCGGCTTACAATTTGCGCGTCCAGCTGCGCACGCGACAATTTATCGTCGCCTTCAACGTCGCCTGATCTGCAATGCGACCTCGCACTTGTTTGTGCTTATATTTTTTAATAACTTAGATAGGCGTACTACTCGTATGGCAACAGGATAAGTATACAGTTGTCGTCCTAACTCTCCCGGGGCAGTTGTTAAAATCGGCTGATTGACAATTAAGAGAATAGTCAGCAGTATTCTCCTTTTTTTGCTGGCTATGGTACGGACACATACCGCTCCATCTGGCTGTCTCTCACACAGCATAGATGGAAAATGGTATTACTCTTTTTCAACTCCTTTTCTTTAATTTCCCTAATTAAAATTATTGGGGATCCCAAGACAGTTAAAAGTATTTATCAGGAGTAACTGAGGGTCAATTTTCGATATTATCTATGTCTACATAATGGTCTCCATTGTGGAATCAGAACAGGAGTTAAAATAGTGGGAATTTCTGGTGGGCTTAATCCTATTAAAAAAAAAACACCCCGTCCAATCCGTTCGGGGCGAAAGAGACCGGTGTGCGACCTATTTATATTACTTTCCCACCGGCATTGGACTGACCACTGGTTCCGACTCCTTGACCAGAGTGACCAGCCCGGACCGTATTCTCCTGGACAACATTAGCTACAAAACTAGCAAAAATATTAATACTATTAATATTATAATACTACAGTCGACTCTCGTTAATTTCCAACCTGCGATAATTCGAACCTCTCTATAATTCAAAGTCATCATGAGTTCCCTACAAAATCTCTTTATATTTCGAACTAAATCAATACACTTTTATGCACTTGGTAATTCGAACGAAAAATCATTGCTATATAACAAAACGATGCGTTAATTCGAACTTATCGGCGTCCAACACTCGATAATTCAAAGTTGCAGAGAGAAAGAGGTGGTAAGATTGTAAGAACATTTTGCGGCAAGTTCAAACTTGTATCAAAATACACGAGCCTTTGTTTTTGTTATGATTAGTTTGACTATTTGAAACACAATTCCGCGCGAATTGGTTTGTTTAGATACGTTTCAATTACTGTTAGTCTTTTGTTGGTATACACATTAAAAGTTTGTGTTAATTATGTCCTAGAAAGTATAAATGTTTGTCGATTGCTGAAAAGAAGAAGTGAATCGAAAAAGTAGAGGAAGGTGAGATGAAAAGTGATGTTGCAAAAGAATATAAGATTTCTCTGAGTACTCTCTCGATCATAATAAAGCACAAGGAGAAAATTAATGCTGCTCAAACTGCTGGAGTACGGAAAAGAACTACTAAATCTGATTTCCTCGTCTGGAAGAAAGCCTGGTCATTTGGCTAAGATAGGGTAGAGGACAAAAAGTGTCTATTAGCGGAAACTTGCTGAAGGAAAAAACAAAAGAGTTCGCGTCTACTCTAAGCATCAAAAACTTTGCGGCAAGTGGAGGGTGGCTTTTCAGGCACTTTTTCTGTTAAAAAAAGTTATTGAGCAGTCTGAGCAGCAGCAATGTGCTTTGAAGCAAACCAGTATAACAGAGTTCTTTCGAAAGATTAATTAATTCACAATATGAATACGTACATGTATGTACCTCTAATCTTTTGTCATTGTTATAGAATAGCAGTTAATAAATAATAATTGATCAACACTTAATAATTCGAAGTTTTATTTATTTTCTCTCACAAATTTAGAACCATTTGATATTTCGAAAACTCGATAATTCGTAATATTTCAAGAGTCCCTCGAGTTTCGAATTAACGAGAGTCTACTGTATTTGCAATAAAGAATCAATCCTTGGCGAGTTTACAAATATTTAATTAACGAATAAATTACATACAGACCTAGAACAAGAATAATGGAACGCACAACGTATTATTTGGTGGTAACCGAACCCGTGACACTTTGCACGGTAAACCATTATATTAACCACTACGCTATACGTGAAAGTATTATAATATTAATATAGATTAATAGAATGATTACGTAATCAAACAAAACTATGAACCACAAATCAATGACACGTTTTCTATTAGCAATGATTTCATATGTTACAGAGTTTATTAAAACAAATTATATGTTGCATAACACGTCTAATTAATTATATTTTTAATCACAATTCATGTCATTAAAACTGTAATGCGAGTTGGCTTTGATATTTAAGCGGCAAATTTGCTAAACCAACAACTAATTACTGCACATATTTATATACGTATTTATGTGCTGTGTGGTAGCGGCTTCGAATACTACCAACCCTTGCTTTGCTCGTGGGTGTCGTAAAAGACGACTAAGAGCCCTAGATTGACCCGGACCAACTCCATCTGGTACCATTTGGGTCAACGATTACATTCCCAAGGAGGGTTGACGTCAGGCAGGCGGCCGGTCATAAAAGTCATTGCCGAAACTTTTTGCAATATGTCAAAACAGATGACATATTGCGTCGACCCCAAGTAATTGGGATAAGAGCAAGATGATGATGATGATGATTTTTTTTTTTTTTTTTTTTTTTGTGTATTTAGCTGTTGGTCGCAGATGACCTTGACAGCTTAACGCGGGCAATGGGCGAGCTGAAGGCTCTCAACCCGGGGTGATGATGATGATTTATATACGTATTTATATCTTCGTGTGGTGACGGAGTAAGAATCATGATCATCATCATCGCAGTCCACATAAGTGCCACTGTTAGGCTCGGGCCTCCTCCACAATGGGAGGGAATTTGACCTACTATAGCATGCTGGTCAGACATGTAGTAAGAATACAATTCACCAATCTTTTTTTGCCCGTGGGTATTATAAAAGACGACTAAGGGATTATATGCATTAAACTACTATGCAAGAGAAGGGAAATTTGAAATAAAACCGTGTGCCAACCCGTCTGACCAGCGTAGAGGAAGCTCGAGCGCAGTAGTGGAACGTAAGAGCTGTGATGATGATGATTTATATGCGGCAGAGTTATTGAAATCCTGAACTCTTATTACGAATGTCAGGGGTTCTATCTCATGGAGGACAAAAATTGTTTGTGTAATGCACAAATTATTTTTCCGAATCTTCGTGTGTTTTTTATCAAGGATTTATTTTTCAGTCTAAAAATTATTAATTGAAAGATAATCACATAGTGTATTTTACACATAAATTGGTAATGTAGGTATATCTATTACAAGTACTCCACATTTTCTTTCAATCGCCCTTATATTTAAATTCGCGGCCGTAATCTCCTTTTCATCTTGTTTTTTACAGATATTATCATGAAAGAACAGGTTTATTTTTGTGTAAAGTCAAATTTAGTAAAATTAAGTCGAAGGAACGTTGTAAATAAAATTACTTTTACGAATTTTATCGCGTTTGTATTTGATTTATGATTGCCCGACGTTTCGAACACTTTACAGCATTCATGGTCATATTTTTTCATCAAAAAAAAAACTGTAATAACGTTGACTTGTTTGGACGTCAGACATCTTAGTCCGCCCGTGACCATGAATGCTGTAAAGTGTTCGAAACGTCGTGCAATCATAAATCAAATACAAACGCGATAAAATCCGTAAAAGTAGTTTTATTTATAATGTATAGTGCTCGCGTAAACATCAGAAATCGATGGAAACGTTACAAGAGGTTTTTAACATTATATTTTATGTAAAGACAGTGTTGAGGTTAGGCTTACGAGGCGTAATAGATGCATTCGTTAAAAAATGTGTGTTTACTTATGTACGCACGTAAGATGTTATATTTCCTTTGCAGAACAAGCTAAAACTTTATCCTTCGAGTTATCCTACGGTTGTGGAAAAAACGACACTAATAATAGAAAAAAATATATATAATTTAATACATTGAAAGTTTTATTATAACGGAATATCTCTCAAATGTTGACTAGCTAACTTCAGGATGTCGGTTCTTCGTGTCGGTGTGTGCGCACATCGCATAAATTTACTCTCATAATTTTTCCCTAACGCGACAAAAGAGGTATAACTACAAAAATGTAGCAGACAACGTTTAGATTAGAACATGTTAGGTAATAAGATCGATTACTATTAAAAATCACATTAATGTTTTTTAATTTGTATTGAAAAACAAACTAAACATTATAGTCGTAATCATTGATCACAATCATTTTATAATGTAGCTAGCTTTTTAACGGTTGCACAACTATTTTTAATGAAAATAAAAGATTTATATCAATATTTACAGATTAATCACGACATTCGCAAGATATAAAACATGACATGTTTTGAGTTCTAATTCTCTAATTATTTCTGATGTTTACGCGAATATTACATATTGTAAATAAAACTAATTTCTGTATCGGGTAGATAATCCTTACTAATATTATAAATGCGAAAGTAACTCTGTCTGTCTGTCTGTCTGCTACGCTTTCACGTCTAAACCACTGGACCGATTTTGATGAAATTTGGTACAGAGATGGACTAAAGCTTGAGAAAGGACATAGGCTACTTTTTATCGCGAAAAAATGGGTATAAGGGGTTGAAATAGGGGATGACATTTTGTATGGAAATTCGTCATTTTCGATGATAGAACCACGAATCTTTGTATTAAGGCACCTGACAATAAATAAATAAATATTTGTTCAAGCGTTTTGGAAATTTCATTTACATGGGGATGAAATTCAACCCCTAAAATATCAAAAAGCATACAGCCGAAACCACTGGGCCTAGAAACGTATTTTTTTTTTACACCATCGTATTTCTTGGGGTACACGAGCACTAGCAAAGGATTTTTGGAAATTCACCCCCTTAAGGGGGTGAAAAACATATAGTCTTTCACGTCTAAACCGATTTTGATGAAATTTGGTACAGAGATGGACTAAAGCTTGAGAAAGGACATAGGCTACTTTTTATCGCGGAAAAATGGGTATAAAGGGTTGAAATAGGGGATGATATTTTGTATGGAAATTCGTCATTTTTGATGATAGAACCGTGAATCTTTGTATTAAGGCACCTGATAATAAATAAATATTCGTTCTAGCGTTTTGGTAGTTTCACTTACATGGGGATGAAATTCAACCCCTAAAATACCAAAAGCATACAACCGAAACCACTGGGCCTAGAAACGTATTTTTTTTCACCATCGTATTTCTTGGGGTGTACGAGTACTAGCAAAGGATTTTTGGAAATTCACCCCTTTAAGGGGTTGAAAAGCAAATAGCCTTTCACGTCGAAACCGATTTTGATGAAATTTGGTACAGAGATGGACTAAAGCTTGAGAAAGGACATGGGCTACTTTTTATCGCGAAAAAATGGGTATAAGGGGTTGAAATAGGGAATGACATTTTGTATGGAAATTCGTCATTTTCGATGATAGAACCACGAATCTTTGTATTAAGGCACCTGACAATAAATAAATAAATATTCGTTCTAGCGTTTTGGTAGTTTCATTTACATGGGGATGAAATTCAACCCCTAAAATACCAAAAAGCATACAGCCGAAACCACTATGCCTAGAAACGTATTTTTTTTTACACCATCGTATTTCTTGGGGTGCACGAGTACAAAGGATTTTTGGAAATTCACCTCCTTAAGGGGTTGAAAAGCACAAGTAACCCTGCTCCGGTGGTTGGTCCAACGACGAAGGCGACGTGGTGTTCGGGTGGGTTGCGGGTGTTGCGTGCTTACGCCCCTCTGTCGCCCCGGACGGAGTGGTGCGAGGAACGCGCTGACCGCAGTTCACCCCAAAAAAAAGGGGATTGAAAAGCATATAGTCTTTCACGTCGAAACCACTTAACCGATTTTGATGAAATTTGGTACAGAGATGAACTAAAGCTTGAGAAAGTATATAAGGCTACTTTTTATTGCGAAAAAATAGGTATAAGGGGTTGAAATAGGGGAAAGTATTTTCTTTTTACGTCGTCTTATTTCTTGGGGTACACGAGCACTAGCAAAGGATTTTTGGAAAATCACCCCCTTAAGTGAGTGAAAAGCGTATAGACGAAACTCTTGGAGCTAGGAACGTAAAACTTTCTATGCAATTCTCTTTCCTTTGTTTTAAGTGAGCTCTAAGAAATTATTTTATTAAAATCAACTCCTAAAGGGGTGCAAAATATATAGCCGAAATCATTAGGCCTAGAAACATGGAATTTTGTATAAAGTTGCCTTTCTTGGGGGAAGAGAGATTTTTGCAATTTTAGCCCTAAGGGGGTGAAAAGCGTTTAACCGAAATCACTGAGCCTAGGAAGGATCATTTTAGTACACGGTTGGCTTTCTTGGATTACCCCCAGATTTTCTTAGTGCTCACTTACCAAGCACTATGAAAAAAATTTTGGCAAGGATAAGCGAGCTCTAACAAAGAATTTTTGGCAATTCAACCCCTAAGAGGGTGAAAGCGTATAGCCAAAGATACCGGGCCTAAGAATGTGAAATTTTGTATACCGATTTCGGTTATTTGGGGTAAGCACGCACTAAGAAACAATTTTGGGCTGCCCCAAAAGGATAAAACGCATATAGTCGAAGACACCCAGCCAATGATATATCATCACTATCTTGCTCTTATCCTAATTACTTTGGATCGACGCGATATGTAGGTAGGGTACCTACTACTGCCATCGTAGATATATTGCAAAGGTTCCAGCAACATTTTATGACCTGGCCGACATTGTTGGCCAGACGGCATCACCAATTGGTCCAGGTCGATGTAAATCTTTGTCTTAGTAGTATTTTGCGACACCCACGAACAATGAAAACGTGGTAATATTTCTAGCAGCTACCAGACAGTAAGTTACAATCAAAATATTATTACAATTTTCTATCTCTACAAATAAATAAATTTGAAGCGTCTGTTTGTCTATCAAAATAATAGGTTTTATTTATGCTCACACAATACGGTCCAAATTTTTTTTGTCTGTCTGTCTATTCATTACAGGTAATCTTCAAAATGGCTGGACCGATATTGATTATATTTTACCATCAGGTCTACCAGTCGTACATAAGGAATAACTTAGACTATTTTATCTCAGGCTATATTTTATCCCGGTGTGGATGAATTAAGTCGATTTTAAAATTATTTCACTAATGGAAAGCTATTTTTAAGCGAGTAACATATTTAAGCTATTTTTATCCCGATATTCCTACGGGATCGGGTACAATGCCGGTGAAATCACGGGAATATAATGGTTTAAAAAATTAATTCACTAATGAAAAGCTATATTGTCAGTGAATACCATATAAAGGCTATTTTCATCCCGGTATTTGCCCAGGAACGACAACTATACCGGGGGATGTTGACCAATTTTTAAAATTCTTACACCAATAGAAAGCTACCTATGTTGTCAGCGAGCAGCATAGGCAATTTATATCTCTGATATTTCTGGGATTTATATATTTTTTTTTTACCCATGTAAATTTATAATATCAGCAAGTTACATAGGCATTTTTTATCTCGGTATTGGCATGGGAATGGGGACTTCGTGAATGAAACTGCGGGTGTTTGATTGATATAATTTTTTTTCACCAATGTAAAAGTACGTTATCAGAGACTAAGGAAAGGCCACAATACCATCGTATTTGCACGGCAATCTGAACTACAAGGCTGGAAGTAATATTCAAATGTGAAAGTTTGTGAAGATATTTGGATGTTTGTTACTCAATCACGCTTAAACTGTTGAGCAGATTTGGATGAAAATTGACACGTAGATAGAGTATTTCTTAAATTAAGAAATGTAATACTTTTTATGTCGATAATATTCTTTGCGATAATAGTTCAATATGCAAGTAAATTTTTACGCGGGCGAAGCCGCGGGCAAAAGCTAGTTATAAATATCTGTAATAACGATGACTTGTTGGACGTGAGAAATCTTAGTCCGCCTGCGAGGCCGTGACCATGAACGTTGTAAAGTGTTCGAAACGTCTGGCATTCAAAAATCAATTAGAAAAGCAATAAAATCCATAGTTTTATTGTATATTTCTCTTTCATTTATTTTATGGCTTTGATTCTGTGAACAATTCTTAGTGTCACCGCTCAGGCACGCCAGCTTTGCAATATAGTAGGCTAAACACAGGCTAAATCAAAACATATTTCAGTATCAATATTGTAATAATTAATCTTTCTAACCTTAATATTGTTATTTTAATTTCTACTCAAATTTCGCTCCTATGCAGGAGGAGGCTCGAGCCCAGCGTATATGAGCTGAAGAGAATTATATGTTTGAAGTCCAACTCAATTCAAGGATTATGTCCTTAGCGCAGGGCGTGGTCTTTTTAGAAGAAAAATACCATATTATGTACATATAAACAGTATATAGATATAATACAAGTTGAACGTTTCAATGTATCCGTTCTAATTCTGTAGCAATACATCGACAATCGTTAATGTTACAGTCCATTGGGCAGAGTCAATGCCGACCGGGATATCTAATGCCTTCACTTGCGCAAACATACGTAAACACATATGACAATATCTATCATATTGTTTCTGAAAGATTTTTTATCATTATGAAACATCCCTCTAAATACTGAATCGATTTTGACGTTTAATGCGCCATTTTAAATATTAATTGCATCTTTAATGACGAGAGGAAAATTTTAAAATTAATGCTCTATATATAAAAAACAAATTACTCTGTCGCGTGTATCAATCATCAACAATTAATTTATATCAAAGTGTAGAAACATAGTATTGCTATGCATCTATACCAATAAATAAAATTGGAGTGTCTGTTTGTAATGTCAAAATAATAGGCTTTTTTCATGCTCATACGGTTATTTGCACGACACCTATGCCTAAAATAGCAATTAAAAAATTTTTGTCTGTCTGTTTGTCTGTCTGTCTGTTTGTCTGTCTGTCTGTTTGTCTGTCTGTCTGTTTGTCTGTCTGTCTGTTTGTCTGTCTGTCTGTTTGTCTGTCTGTCTGTCTGTTTGTTCCGGGTAATCTTCAAAACGGCTGGACCGATTTCAAAAATTCTTTCACCAATGGAAAGCTATAATATCAGGGCGTAAACTAGGCCATATTTTATCCCGGTATTCCCACGGGAACGGGAACTACGCGGGTAAAACGACTATAACCTATAACCGAAGCGAAGCGAGGGCGGATTGCTAGTACACAGTAAAATTAGTAGTATCAGTATTACAATATCTGGTTGACCGAGCTTCGCTCGGAATATTTTTATCGAATTTATATATTAACAAAAAATAAATAATGAAAAATATATAAAAATTTAGAAAAAGAGAATAATAATAACACCGAGATTCGAACCGATGCTGTTTGAATGTCAACAAAACCAAAATTAGAACCTGTCGAATTCCCATCTGGGCTATTGTAACTCATGACGTTGACAACGAGATTTGAATTCATATTCTTTTAAAATTTAATGTCATTGTTTGTTTTGCTAAAAACACGGACAAAACAACATTTTCTATTAATAAAACCTAGCTAGATCGATTTTTTCGACCCGAAACCTCTAGTATGCCAAGTTTCAACAAAATCGTTGGAGCCGTTTCCGAGCTACTGAATATTTATATAGGTATATATATACTTATACAAGAATTGCTCGTTTAAAGATATAAGATATACCTAGAATAGTAATAATAATGAACAGCATTTTTTTTTTTTGGAGTGGGTTGCGGTCGGCGCGCTCCTCGCACCACTCCGTCCGGGGCGACAGAGGGGCGTAAGCACGCAACACCCGCAACCCACCCGAACACCACGTCGCCTTAGTCGCTGGGCCGACCACCGGAGCAGGGTTACTTGTCATCAGTGGTCGGCCCGACGGAATACCCCCTACTTGGGGTACCCTCCCATCGACCGACGTCCCCCCGCGGGGAGGACGTCGGTTTTTCCTCACGCGGTCGGCCTCTCGGCGGGTGACGGACTAATTCCCCGGTCACGTCACCCGCGGCCTCGGCTGGGGCGGCATGAGGCGCAGGTATTCGCGCCTACGCCGCCCCAGTCGCCGGCGATAATATGCACATGAGATCTGTGTCAGAGAAGGAGAACTCGAAATGAAACCCTATGCCAACATGTCTGACCAGCATGGTAAGTAGGTCAGATTCCCTCCCATTGTGGAGAGGCCTGAGCCCAGCAGTGGGACGTATGTGGGCTGCGATGATGATGATGATTATTCTATTCGGGAAGGTCCTGTATTCGATGAAAGAAGGCAATAAGTTGGCGATTGAAAAAAAAATCCATTCTCAACAATGACAACGATTTTAGTAACCACCTTAGGCGATTTCTACATCAATGTGTTTTTGATAATTTAAATATCTACTATATATCAATTAATTAAAGTAAAATAATTGATTCGCGTATGTAAATTGTAACTGTATAACTGTAGCTTTTGAATGGTACATGAAACTTTATACCCTTAACATTGAACTCAAATTATTTGCCCGCACGCCAACAAGTATTGCGGCGAAACTAATCATGATAGGTCAAACAAGTTTGTTAACTTTATAATTTCATGTTAAACTGAAATTATATAGAATGAAAGTAAAATATACATTCTGTTCTCCTTAAATCTATTAAAAAACAAAAACATAACTAAAGAAAAAATATATAAAACTATATAAGAAATAATCCGTGTGGTGACGGAGTAAGAATCTTGGCCGTGGAAGTCGTGCAAGACGACTAAGAAATATATTATGCGGATAATATCTATGCAATAGAAAGAAAATTCGACATAAAACCCTATACCAACACGTTCAACTGTACGTTTCCAGCGATTATTTCTCCCACGTACGTGCAAACTCTGGAATGAACTACCTGCTGCTGTGTTTCTCGAGCGCTATGACATGTCCTTCTTTAAACGAGGTTTAAGAAGAGTATTTCCTTCACGGTAGGTGACGGCCTGGCTGTGCCCCTGGTATTGTAAAGGTCCACGTGCGATAGTATCACTTACCATCAGGTGTGCTGCTTGCTCATTTGCCACCGTTGGCAATAAAAAATAAAAAACGTTCGGACTAGCGTGGTTTAGTAGATAAATTCCCCTCCCATTATGAAGGAGGCCTGAGCCCAACAGTGGGACATATATAGCCTGAGATGATGATGATTTGAGGCGAAGAAAATTCTTCAGCCAGCCAAATCTTAATGCGCAACCAAAATGATAAGATAAAAATCCTTGTTCATATCCTTGCAATGAAGTTGATATACGGTTCGACCTTCGTTTTTCAAACAATGTAATCAGTTGTATAAAGCTCGTGGTGATATCGTCATCAGTTAACTGTTTGGGGGCCCTGCCGCACGGCGCGTCGGCGCCTTTCTATCGTCTACCGGCCGTCTGGTTAACGCGTGATAATATCCGTGAAGAGAAAACGTGAACGTTCTATGTTGTGTATAATGCTGTACCAAAGTAAATATAACAACTGTCGCTTAGTTCAATATTTGCTCTTATTGATTTACGGTTCACAGATAACCAAAGAACCAACACGTCTGACTGGCGTAGTATAGTAGGTGAATTTCCCTCCTACTGTGAAGGAGGCTCGAGCCCAACAGTGGGACATATATGAGCTGTGATGATGAAGAAAGCCATTTATTGTGACGAACAAGACTAAGATTTATATCTTAATATACATAAATTACGTGTCACGTTGTTTGTCCGCGATGGGCTCCTAAACTACTTAACCGATTTTAATCAAATTTGCACACCGTGTGCATTTTGATCCAACTTGAAAGATAGGATAGCTTACATCTTAATTTATAGTCGCAATATTATTTTATTGCAAATTAATTGTCTATTATTTGACAATCACAATTGTATGTTAACTCCAAACGATTTTAACAGATGGCGATATGTTGACTGGATTGAGTAATTAATTAATAGATGGCGCTGCTATGTCAAACCTACAAACGTGTCATATACGATTTTAACTTTCTTTTTTACATAGATGCCATTTGTAAAAAAATATGACGACCTCCATGACCGATGTTCTCCTACAGTTCCACTTAAATAGTTTAATAAAATGTAATATAACAACAACATTAGCCACAGCAACGCGTGGCCGGGTCTGCTAGTAGTACAATAAAATAACAATTGAGATTATTGCCCGTCCCGAAGCGTCCCCAACTCAGCATATTGCAGGTTAAAAGAAACCTGCACTAATCTGCCGTCGAGGCGCTTTAATGAAGTCACAGATGTCAGATACACGAGTCAACATCATCAATATATTTTAACGAAATAAATAAAAAAATACACATGAAGAAAAAGAAAAAAAACCCCCGTAGGCTTTTAGTGTAAATACAGCACTCTGTATTAATGAATAATGCCTTGTATCGCGGTTGACTTCACAAACAAACAGTTAAGACACAAACTGTACTTGAAACTCGGAACAATTGCGTCTATCCACCCATCCATCCGTCAGCATATAGACGTCTACTGTTGGACATAGTCCTGCCCACGAGAATGCCACTCGGAACGGTCCTGTGCCACTTGCATCCAACGGTTCGCTGCGACTTTCAAGATGTCATCAGTACACCTTTTTTTTCTTTTGAGGTGGGCTGCGGTCGTCGCGCTCCTCGCACCACTCCGTCCGGGGCGACAGAGGGGCGTAAGTACGCACACCCGCAACCCACCCGAACACCACGTCGCCTTCGTCGTTGGGCCGACCACCGGAGCAGGGTGAATTGTCATCAGTGGTAGGCGCGACGGAATACCCCCTACTTGGGGTACTCTCTCATCGACCGACGTCCCCCCTTTGGGGAGGACGTCGGTCTTTCCTCACGCAGTCGGCCTCTCGGAGGGTGACGGACTAACTCTCCGGTCACGTCACCCGCGGCCTCGGCTAGGGCGGCATGACGCGCATCGTCAGTACACCTAGTAGGGCGTCGGTCAGTGTAATTCATTGTCTATACAATTAATTATCCTACGCGAGGATCGTATCCACGACACTTGACTTGCGAGTTTGATATTTAACCAACAACCCCACAAGTGCCGTTATTTTACTCGAAAACAAACCGATCTCCAAGATTGGTTTGCATCGGTATCGTTGTAATATTAAAAAAAAAAATGGTAAAAGTCAACGCAATCATTTGCATAAACTGCATTCGGCCTTACATAAATATATAAAACACTTTTTTCGCGTATAATTCATAATTATCATACATTAAGAGTAAATGTGGAAAAAAAACTTAACCGACATTACATAATTAAGATAAGTCAGCGACTAGAGACTTTGAAGTGATTACGTAACGTTGAATATAGTTTAGTTTTTTTATGATTGGAAACAATTGAGACCTTTGTAGCGTTATGGCAGTAAACACTTCAGATTAGGTGAGTGCGTCACGTCGTTTTCAATCTGAGAGTCTCTATCGCGAAGTCTGTAGCGTCACTGGAGTTATAAAATTAACCGAATGAGAGTATTTTCTCATGACAGGCAAGTAATGTTTGAATTAAACGTCTTATAGATGGTCGCTGAGTGTCCTATGGGATTAGTTCCCAATGAAACATCGCTAAGTAAAATGATCGCTCCCTTTTTTTTTTGGGCGTGGGCTACAGTCAGCGCACCCGGCGCCTGGCTCCGTCCGGGGCGACAGACCGGCGGCGCGAGGCCCCGTAACCCACCCGATAGCACGTCGCCTTCGTCGTTGAGCCGACCACCGGTGCAGAGTCCCTTGACTTCAATGGTCAGCCCGACGGAATACCTGAGGTGGGTACCCTCTCCCATCGACGACTTTTCCGTCGATCGCCGCCGCGAGGTCGGTCTCTCCGCGGGTGACGATTAGTCCGTCACCATCCGCGGGTCTAACGTCTTATGCATGCGACTAACAATTATGAGCTACCGGTAACGTGGCAGACAAAGACTTCTAGTTGTGCGGTTCATCATGATGTCAACTCATATGCGTATTGGCTCGGCCTCCTCGGCCACAGTAGGTGGGATATTGACTCACCCTGGAGGTATGTCCCGCCTGGGGGCCTCAGCGTCGCGACCTGTCGGTGGTCATAGGAACGGGCCTGTCGTTGTTGACCATCATAACAAAGATGCTCGACAGCGACAGGTGCTGGTCGGCGAGGGCCTCTTTCTGCGAGGAGGTCATCGCCCGGAAGGAGGCCGCGGAGCGGGAACACGAGGCACTTGCGTCCGCTAACTCGCTCCGTAAGCGGCGGCCAGGGAGGGGGAGGCGCCGATATGCGCGTCTCCTCCCACCGCCTTGAGTGGCGACAGGACGTGGCCCGACGGCCTTGCGTAGGAGTGTCGGGGATCGAATGTCATTAGACGATCTCTCCGGCACTCCGTAAAAGCGCGGAAGGGACCGCTGTTGGTTTTAGTGGGTATTCCGGTTGCATAGGCGACTGGTGAGTCCCACACACCCCCCTCGTCTGTTACCGGCGAGGGGTAGTGCGTAAATTGCATTTCCACAGCGTTAACAAAAAAAAAAAAAATAGGTGGGATATTGACTAATTACACCACGCTGGTCGCCTGACCAACACGTCTGTTGATATAGGGTTTTATTTCGAATTTACTTTCTCTTATTTAGGCGTTATATGTATATAGTCCTTTAATTGTCTTTTACGACACCCACGGGCATGATAGGGGTTAAGAATTGTATTCTTACTCAGTGACCATACGGAATTGTAGTTATCTACCAAGAAATCTTTACTATAATGTGATAAATGCATGTCAGTTTCTTTATTTTAATTATAACAACCGCAAAAACGCTCTCAACGAAGCATTACAAAAAAATGGCCTATGAAGATACGGAGCAGTTATTAATTGTATTAAAATGAATGTAAGATAGCAGATTAATTGTTTAAAGATAATTTACTATTTATTTTGTAATAACCATTATGTTAATTTATACAAAAAAAAAACTTTTACGTTCTCATTGCATTTGTGTTTATAATATATTTACCTGAGTGAATATTTTGTTACTAAAATTTTTTGGCTGTTATACATGAAAGATAGGATTACCTAGCTAAGTTTCTTATGTACTTAACAATTAGTTATCATTTTTGTACAATATTATTAATAAATTTAAGTATTCTACTAATATTATAAACGCGAAAGTTTGTATGTGAGGATGTGAAGATATTTGTTGCTTTTTCACGCAAGAACTACTGAATGGAATTTAATGAAATTTCACAATAATATAGCTTACATATCAGAATAACACATAGACTAATTTATCTCGATATTTCCAAGGGAAAGGGAACTATGTGGGTAAAACCGCAGGGCGCTGCTATTATATGTTTATGCCTTAACTATTCAATTGATTGTCTTGAAATTACTGGTATATAACTGAAGTCGTACGCAATTTGTTTTTGATATTATATACAAAATGTATGAGAGCAAAATAAATGGTTTTTCTTTCTTTCTATATTCATTCTCAGGGATACAGAGAGAATTTTAGGAAAAACTGCCGAGGAAGCACATAATCTTTGTGTGGTGACGCAGTAAGAATATAATTCATCACCCCAAACCTTGCCCGTGGGTGTCGTAAATATATATGCAAAACACTTGCAAAAAAATCCTATACCAACTCGTCGGACCAGCATGGTATATACAGTGCAACCTCAATATAACAAATCCGACGGGAACTCGTAAATATTTGTTATATCAAGTAATTTGTTAAACTGAGGTTTGTTATATTGAGGTAAGGTTGGTCTAAAATTTGTTATAAAGAGGTAAAGAAATAGTTTTATTCACCTCAACATTTTTACATTCGGCAACTAGAATCTTCAACAAGAGTGCAGCACTGTTTACATTATTTTCCATCAAACGACTTCAATTTTTTTACGAAAAAAACGTGCCGAAACATGTCGCGACTGAATTACATACTATGGGATTAAGGGTCATATAGAGGTATTTACTTTTTTTTATAGTTGAAAGTTTGTTATAAAGAGGTTGTTCGTAAAAAAAAAACGTAATGTAAAGGTATTATTTACACTGACTCTTATGGACAATTCAAGGGGATTACGAAAAATTTGTTAAATCGAAGGAAGTCGTTAAATTGAGGTTCGTTATATTAAGGTTGCACTGTAGTAAGGTCAATTGCCCTCCCTCCAGGATTAAATGAAGAATGACCTAACCTCAGCCCCACCAGGTACAGAACAGTAGATATGCTCCTTTATTATATGTGACTCATGCTTGCCCTTTGGGGGTAAAGGCATGAAATTATTTAAAATCCCTCATTCCAAAATGAATAGCAAAACAATAAAGAAATATATGCTAATATGATGAAATCTTTAGATATGGCCAAAGCCGCAAGCATGTATCACTTAGCTAATTGGACATGCCTAATGTACTATTAAATACGCTGAGAATTGTGTTAAACTAGGCTAGCGGAGTTATAAAGCTTGCAAGTTCGTTTAGAAATAGGCTGCGCCAGGGATAAGCAAAAACAATATACTAGTTAGCGGCTTTGTGGGCTATAAGAACTCACGAATTTTGTGATGTTAAATATTTCTGATGTTTACGCGAGTATTACGAATCCTTAATAATATTATAAATGCGAAATTAAGTTTGTTTGTTTGTTACGCTTTCACGCTTAAACCACCAAATGGATTTCAAAAATTTTCACTGATGGATAGCTATAATATCAGGGGACATAAGCTATATTTTATCCCGATATTCGCACGGGAACGGAAACTACGCGGGTAAGGCGACTGAATCCTAAGCGAAGCAAGGGCGGGTTGCTAGTTGTAAATAAAACTATTTAACGGATTTTATCGCGTTTGTATTTGATTACCCGACGTTTCTAAAACTTTACAGCGTTCATGGTCACGGTCCGCCCGTAGAATAGTTTTATTTTGTGATCTTTTTCAGAATACTTAGTTGAAATGTTTTTTTTTACATTTTCAATACAATATTCTTTGCTCTGATATTAATAATCTCTCTCTTTTTGAAAACTAAATCGATAACTCAAGCGATCAAACAAGCTCACAAATTTTCGCAAATATAAGTCGAGAAATACAACTAGTAGAAGAGAACCAGACATTCGCACCGACAAAACCGATTCTTTCCAAACTGAAACGGAGTCGCTCGGTTAATTAAATTATAGCAAATTGGATTAATTTTAAGGCAGTTTTTATGTTTTTTATTGCCTTCGGGAATAAGTTGTAGTAATTACTTCGTATGTTGCTAGTTTGGAATTTGTTTGAATACTGCAGATTGGAAGGTAATTCATAAAATTAAATGGTGCTGTCACATGAAATATATGAGCCAAGCCGTCTGGCATTAGATTAGACTATGGCATTATACTCCCTATGTCTAACAAGGAACGTGGAAATTTAAAAAAAATTGGTAATGTAAAAGAGACGTGCGACGAGCCCCTACTAGGTGGACTGACAACATCTTGAAAGTCGCGGGAACCGTTGGATGCAAATCGCACAGGGCCGTTCCTAGTGGCATTCTAGTCTAATTTATATCCCTTAATTATATTTTTATAGAGACTCAATACAATTTCTTCTTCAAGTCTTCAAGCTCTTAGACTGGACTGGACTCGGCATCAACATTAACGGCGAATGCATCACTCACCTTCGATTCGCAGACGATATCGTCGTTATGGCAGAATCCATGGAGGACCTTGGCACTATGCTCAATGATCTCAGCAGGGTATCCCAACTAGTGGGTCTACGAATGAACATGGACAAGACGAAAGTCATGTCAAATACCCATGTCATTTCTGTACCGGTCCTAGTTGGCAATGCGATTCTCGAAGTTGTCAATCACTATGTTTACCTAGGACAAACAGTCCAGTTAGGTAGATCCAATTTCGAGAAAGAGATCAGCCGACGAATCCAACTCGGTTGGGCAGCGTTCGGGAAACTTAAGAGGATCTTCTCGTCCAACATACCTCAGTGTCTGAAAACACAGGTGTGTGCGACCAGTGTGTGTTATCAGTGATGACTTACGGCACGGAAACGTGGTCCCTAACTGTAGGCTTCATATCAAGACTCAAAGTCGCTCAGCGTGCTATAGAACGGGCTATGCTCGGGATTTCTCTGCGAGATAGAATCCGGAATACGGAAATCCGCAGAAGAACGGGTGTAACCGACATAGCACGAAGAATTAGCACGCTGAAGTGGCAATGGGCAGGCCACATCGCTCGACGAACCGACAACCGCTGGGGAAGAAAGGTTCTCGAGTGGCGACCACGCATCGGACGACGCAGTGTAGGACGCCCCCCCACTAGGTGGACCGACGACCTAGTGAAAGTTGCTGGGCGTCGTTGGATGCAGGCGGCACAGGACCGCACATTGTGGCGCAACATGAGGGAGGCCTACGTCCAGCAGTGGACGGCAATAGGCTGAAATGATGATGATGAGAGACTCAATACAATTTCTTAGTGCAGTGGCACTTTATACAAAAAAAAGAAGAATCAGGGAAAGAGAGATCCGATGGTGATTCATTTATCACTTATATCCTTGAAGGCGAAGTATAGTTAAAGGGGAGACGTTGACATATCTTCAGTAGTCCGTAGCTACAACATCTTACGTTCCGTTTTCTAAGTAGGTTATACATTAGTTATTGTAACGGCTTTGAAACCACTCCTCTGTATGTTTATTTAATGCGAGATAAAATCGCGGAGATCACATTACCGAGTTAAATGATAACGAAACGTGTTCGATCGCA
This sequence comes from Lymantria dispar, assembly GCA_032191425.1. Taxonomy (NCBI): domain Eukaryota; kingdom Metazoa; phylum Arthropoda; class Insecta; order Lepidoptera; family Erebidae; genus Lymantria; species Lymantria dispar. The sequence continues at coordinate 1,409,676 of CM063444.1, read as the reverse complement.
TTTGGAAAGTGGAAACTCCAGCTTAATATTCAAAATTATTAAACATAAACAATTAGGTTATGTTCATCACAGCCAGATTATTAATTACTAAACATTATACATAACACATTGATGTGTGTGTGTATAATTGTTTGATTAACAATATCGTTAACATTAATTAATTGTTTATTTTTGTTATCACCTCTGTATAATTTGATGCATATAATAGTGAAGTAGTCACATAAATACTTTAATAAAAAAAAGACTACCCTGCATAAAGGAAATAATCCTTGTATTGCGGGGGACTTTACAAACATATAATCAACGGACACAAATTACATCCAGACTCAGAACAACAATTTGTGGATCGCACAAAGTGTTGTCCCGCGTGGGATTCGAACCGTCGACACTGGCACTGTAGGTCGGTATCTTAACCACTACGCCATCTGTGCAAGCAAAAGTTTAAAATTAAAACTAAACTTTTTTTATTGCCGATGGTGGCATAAGAACAAGTAGCACACCTCATGGTAAGTGATACTGCCACACATAGACCTTTGCAATATCAAGGGCACAGCCAGGCCGCTAACGTGATGAAAGTGAAGGGGGTGTGAATGCGTGTAATGAGGTTCGGTGAAACTAAAGACAAATCACAAAAGCCGATGGTGACCAAAACACACCACACTCTCAAAGTTGGGCTGCCGGCTCTCTCGTTCACCGAACGAAGGGCAGTAACAAATTGCTACTCGGACGTCGACTTTCTGCTCAGTGTGGTACTACCCCGGGACCGGCTCGTGACTATGGACAGATAACTGTCAACAGTGTGGCCCTACCACTACAGAAGTAGTATTTTCCTGCTTGGAAGTCGAATCCACCGAGCTATTTCAGTGCAGTCGAAATTACTTTCGCCCCGGTCCCCAATCACATGTCCACAGCGCCGCACGTCAGTTGGTCGCACTCAACTATTCACAAATCAAATAACAATCCATCTTGTTATCAATTCTGATAGCTGTAATGTATATATATGCTGTGACGTCACACATGTAACATGTCACATGTCTTATACGCTGTCACAATACTATCATGGGAATTTTGTTTGTTTAGGGATTATATTTGTGAATTTATCTCATACATTTATCTCATAATACCCATTATTTTATCCTGTTCGTGACGGAGTAAGAATAAAATTGAGCATTCTCCTATCTTGCCTGTGGATAATATCAACAAGTCGATTAAGGGATTATAAATTACAGATAACATCTATGCAAGAGAAGGAACATTCGAAATGAAACCCTATACCGACACGTCTGACTAGCGCGGTATAGTAGGTCAAATACCCTCCCGCAATGGAGGCCCAAGTCCAACAGTGGGACTTATATGGGCTGAGATGATAATACAAACACTAACTGTGATTTACGCGCTCCAATAAGGAAAAGTGAAGCTCGCGGGGCGGGATGAAGTTGGACCGCCGAAGTATTGATGCGTAGGTCGTATAAACAAAACATTGCGCGTCGTTTTAACCGGACGTATTAATCACAAAAATGGTCGCTATAAGCAGTTTGTCGTTTAAACCGGAGTCGCACTAAACGGTTATATTTTCTCAGTACCTAACTATGAAACCTAACTTGAGTGAACATTATCGTCGTTAAAAACGGTTAGTCGTTATAAGCGAAGTTCTACTGTATTAGACAAAAAATCTATTGGCTACTAAATTGAAATAGCACTGATATTCTGCAAACACCAACATCAAGTTATCCTTATCTTGCATATACTGTTATACATCGGCAGTCGTTTAAGATACCCACGGGCAAGGCAGGGTATGATAAATTGTAGTCTTACTCCGTCATCGTAAGGAAAATCCTTATTACTTAATCGCCATAATACTTCGTAGATAAACGAATGAATTAATTATATACTAGTAAATGCCTGCAGTTTCAGTTGTGTAGTTCCTGTTCCTGTGAGCATACTGAGATCATATACAGCCTAAGTTATACCTTATATAAACAGCTACCTGGTAGTAAAATAGTATCAATCGGTGCAGCTCTTTTTAAGGATTACCTGGAACAAACAGACAAAAAAATTTAAACTGGTTTTTAGGTATAGTGCAAATAATCGTGTGAGTATGAAAAAACCTAGTATTTTGACATTAAAATAGTTTCTTCAATTTTATTTGTTTTTAGTCAGGATATGCGAAATTCACTGGCCAATGTTAAGTGGGTGGTAGATGACTGTATGACAACCTTGAGAAATGAAAAAAAATCCATGTAACTTTTTTTTACATGAGCATTTCCTAAAACCGGTGAAAACTCAGACCTTGTACTATTTTTTAGGTACTATCACGACAAATAGGCCAACTTGGCGACGGATATTTTTAATTGCAAGCGCAGATAACTGTGGTATCGACTACAAGTACAATTAAAACCAAACATGTTACAATAACATAAAAAATGTATATATTTGTTATATCTATACTTTTAATTTTTAGAAGAAACATTAGTCATCTGAGGTTGACACACCATACTGAAAAAAAAATTTACCCTAGCCATAGTAGCAAGTAATATCCAAATATACTATTCATTATTCCAAATTGGTAGCACTGCACAGATAACATAGTGGTTAAGATACGGACCTACCGTTTCAGTGTAGTGAGTTCGAATCCCACAGGACAACGCTTTGTGCGGTCCAAAAATTGTTGTTCTGAGTCTGGATGTATTTTGTGTCCGGTAATTATATGTTTGTAAAGTCCCCCGCAATACAAGGATTATTTATCTTAGCGTCATTTTAAATAAAAAATAGCAGTACCCATATACTAATATGTGTGACCAGCATGATATAGTAGGTCAATTGCCCTCCTACTGGGGAGGAGGCTCGAGCCCAGCGGTGAGACATGTATGAGCCGAGACGACGAGCAGTGACCATAAATGGTTTACATTTTAGTATAGGATCCCGCTATACAACGACCTTCACAGAGATGTTTATTTGATGAAACTTATTTTTTATTTAATTTAATATGTCAATAAATATATTGCACATGGGTTGCCTAACAAATTTTAGTCCGGTGAAGGTCGTTGTATAGCGGGATCTTAGACCATTTTCTTTTTTTTTTTAAAGACAGCATCCTGCATTAAGGAAATAGTCCTTGTATTACTGGGGACTTTACAAACATATCATAAATGGACACAAATTACATCCAAACTCAGAACAACAATTTATGGATCCTACGTGGGATTCGAACCCCCTGACACTGGCACTGTAGGTAGGTCACTGTAGATCTTAACCACCACTGTGCATGGACAAAGCAATACAATAACAACAGGAAAAGTGGAGTAGAATGGTGCCTAAGGTCACTCCAGCGGTAGTCTTAGATACGAAACGTCCTATCTACCATAAGTAAATCGGTCATTCGCGTGACGTAATAATTATCTAATTAAGTCATGTTTAAATACTGATTAGATAACGGTATCTCATTGTATCTTTTATATCTTGTTAGAAATGTATGTATTAATCCTAAATTATTGTTGTTTTTAAACATTCCACATGCTACGGCTATCAATTTGATTAATATGTGAAATAAAAAATACCACGGACGGGATTTGAATGCACTATCTTTTGAAAACGATAAGGATATGCCAGGTTATATATGGCCCACTGCTGGACTAGAGCTTTCTCCAAAATAACATTTACATTAACCTACTACATAATACTTATACATATATACCACGCAAAGGGGGTTGATATTGGTGTTTATTTTAAAACTAGCAACCCGCCCTCGCTTCGCTTCGGTTTTAGTCGTTTTACCCGCGTAGTTCCTATTCCCGTGGGAATACCGGGATAAAATATAGCCTAGTTTACTCCCTGATATCCCGTTTTGAAGATTACCCGGAACAAACAGACAGACAGATAGACAATCTGTATTTTAGGCATAGGTGTCGTGCAAATAACCGTGTGAGCATGAAAAAAGTCTATTATTTTGACATTACAAACAGACACTGCAATTTTATTTATTGGTATAGACTACCAGGCCGCCCTCGCTTCGGTTTCAGTCGCCTTACCTGCGTAGTTACCGTGGGAATACCGAGATGAAAAATACCCTAAGTTACTCCTTATATAAACAGCTACGTGATAGTAAAATATTATCAAAATCAGCCCAGTCGTTTTCGAGATTATCTCAAACAAACAGACAGACAGACAAAAAAATTTAAACTGTATTTTAGGCATAGGTGTCGTGCCGTGTGAGCATGAAAAAAGCTCAGTATTTGGACATTACAAACAGACACTTTAATTTTATTTATTTGTATAGAATATATACATATAAACTAGCAGGCCGCCCACTTATTTGTATAAAAAATGGCGCGGGTCGGTATCGCGTAAATTTCACATCTGAAATTATTTTGGCAATCGCCAATACGCATGTAATAAATTACTTCATTTCTTCTCATTTCGATAGAACATTCGTGTGCACCAGTGATTATTGGCAATGTAAATATTTCAACTTGTCGCCTCGAAGTTTCTGTCGATTAGATAAAACGATTATGTTTAAAATCTTAATTAATCCTAATCCGTTTTCAATAAGCAATTAGGAGTATGATAAAAGTGCATTACAAATATATACTAAATACTTTATACCCCCCATTAGCTGTCGATGCTTATCGATGTCCACTGTTGGACATAGGCCACCCTAATTCATGACATAAACACACACTTGACAGGGCGGAATTGGCGACAGCATTTCATGTTATAATTTGCCCGGAAGAACGTCTACTCTCCTGGTACACCTTTAGTTGATTTTTACTGCTCTCAGCGAAAAGTTATTGATGGAAAATCATTTTATGTTTAACTAGCAACCCGCCTTCGCTTCGGTTTTAGTTGACTTTCCTGCGTAGTTCCCGTGGGAATACCGGAATAAAATATAGCCTAGTTTACTCCCTGATATTATAGCTTTCCATTGGTGAACTTTTGAAATCGGTCCAGCCGTTTTGAAGATTACCCGGAACAGACAGACAGACAAAAAAAATATAAAGTATATTTTAGGCATGTGTATAGTTCAAATAATCATGTGAGCATGAAAAAAGCCTATTATTTTGACATTACAAACAGACACTCCAATTTTATTTATTGGTATAGATACTTCACCAATTGTGTGGTGATGGAGTAAAAATACAATTCACCACCCCCTCTCATGCCCGTGGGTATCGTAAAAGACGACTAAGGGATATAATACGCATATAAAACACCTATGTAAAAGATGGGAGACTCGAAATAAAACCCTATACCAATCTACCTGACAAGCGTGGGATAGTAGGTCAATTTCCCTCCTATTGTGGAGGAGGTTCGAGCTGAACAGTGGGACGTATATGAGTTGTGATGATGATGATCACGTTGTATTCAAAGCCTTTTTTTGTTTGGGCAGTGCCTTTTATGACCGGAGCGACATAGGGGCGGCGCGCGGCCCCGTAACCCACCTACAGCACATCGCCCTTGTCGTTGGGCCGACCACCGGAGCCCAGCTCCTTGTCTTCAGTGGTCGACCCAACGGAATATCCTAAGGGAGTATCCCTCTCCTCTCGACGTCGCGGGGGACGTTCTGAAATCTCAGGTACTCGATTGTATTTAAAGCCTAAAGGAAAGAACTGATTATATTATACCGTTAGCTCTATCTTAGTAACCTAAATAAAAAAAGCAGAATACAAGTCGAATAAATAATAAAAATTCACTAGAATTGATAGTCGCGTGCAGATATAACGAATATAAATGGATGACTAATAATCGAGTCGTTAGTTTTTTCTCTCTTAATTTAAAACTTTTATAATTGCTTGGGAATTAACTTTTACGATTGTTTGTATATCGATTCTTCCAAGTCTTAAAGATAATAATTGTCTGTTCGTAATTGCTAGCAGATGACTTTTTAAGATAAATCTGTATTATATTCCGTATGCGTTAACTGTAGATATCTGTGTAGCGACGGAGTAACAATACATGACTACACAGATGGCGTAGTGGTTAAGATACCGACCTACCGTGCCAGTGTCGCGAGTTCGAATCCCACGCAGAACAACAATTTGTATGATCCACAAATTGTTCAGAGTCTGGATATAATTTGTGTCCGTTCATTATATGTTTGTAAAGAGCCCCGCAATACGAGGATTGTTTCCTTAGTGCAACAAAAAGGAAAACCAAAATAATTCACTGCCCAATTTCTTGTTCTGTCGTTATGAAATATTATTCATAACACTTTATCTTATATCTTTAAACGAGCAATTCTTGTATATATATATTCAGGATCTCGGAAACGGCACCAACGATTTTGATGAAACTTAGCATAATAGAGGTTTCGGGTCCAAAAAATCGATCTAGTTAGGTTTTATTTATAGAAAATGTTGTTTTGTTCGTGTTTTTAGCAAAACAATACAATGACATTAAATTTTAAAAGAATATGAATTCAAATTTCGTTGTCTACGTCATGAGTTACGATAGCTCAGTTGGGAAGTTGACCGGTTCTAATTTTGGTTTTTTTGGCATTCAAACAGCGTCGGTTCGAATCTCGGTGTTATTATTATTCTCTTTGTTTTTTTGTTCGTTTCTTTCGTTTATTTATTTTTTATTAATATATGTATATCTAAATAAATTCCACAAAAATATTCTGAGCGAAGCTCGGTCAACCAGATATTCAATATTAATGTTTGATACGCCATTTTGAAGATTATTTCTAATGACAAGAACAAATTATAAAATATGTATAATTTCTGATGTTAACGCAAGTATTAGTATTTTACGGATTTTAACGCGTAACGCTGTAAAGTGTTTGATACGTTAGGCAATCAAAAACAAATACAAACACGATAAAATCCATAAAATACCATTAAATACCAATTCGAAAATAACTAGAATACCCATGACAATAGCTAGCAGCGGTATAAGATTGCTAATGCTCGGTTTAAATGTAATTTGCTAATGCGAATGCTCAGTTTAAACCTAATAAACGATTGCCAATGCTCAGTTTAAACGTAATGTAACTTTTTGTAAAAAGCTCGTAACGTTTATTAGTACTTATTTGCTAACAAATGGTAAATTTATTTTCTGTATTTTGTTTCGTACTTAATGTTATGGACAATAATAAAAAGAAAAACAACAGCTGTCGTGTGTGTAAGTTTTAAACTGTAGTTTTACTAAAACATTCGATAGGCAAATAATCATTAAAATAATGTGCCAGTCGCCAGCCAAAATAATGACAGTCGTTGTCTTTAAAAAAAATTTTTGATTCTGTGACATGTCATGAATCAGCGTTTAAGAAGCCTTATTTTTATCATTTTATCAAAGTGTATAATTGTCATTATTGAGCAACAAATAAATATATAAGTATGTATAACACAAAAATGTTTCCATGTCCGTTATAGACAGAAACCATCCAACCGACGTTCCTTCAAATCGATTTCATTTCATGGCCAATATTGTGAAGATGTTTTTAAACCACTGAAATGCATCAAGATCCAGTAGGCGTTGCAATATTTGTCAAGGTATTAAATTTTACATCTTTTTAATTTTGTTGCAAAATAGTACTTAATAAATGTTAATGAAAATGATGATTTCTACAAAATAACTAATACATTATAAAAAAAATATTATATCATTGAGTAAACAACTACATAAAATGAAAACAGAATATTCATCACAGACTCGAGCCTCCTCCCCAATGGGAGAGAAATCAATCTAGTATACCACGCTAGTCAAATGGCCTGGGTTTGCCTCGAGTTATCCTTTTCTCGGATAGATGGTATTTGCGTATAGCTTAGTCGTGTTTTACAACATCCACGGGCAAGAAAAGAGGTGGCAAATTGTAATATTACTCCATCACCACAAGGAAAAAACACCAAGGACGCAAAATTTGCGTGCTTCCTGGTATTTCATAAAATTGACAACGTTAGAAATATATTTATCTGTGATAATCTTATCACGGACAGGATTTGGAATCGCATCTGTAGTAATCAATTTTTCGTTTACATTCTCGATTTTATGAGAGACGTGTTATAACGCCATCTATCAAGAGATTATTTCAAATGGCTGCCACTAAGTAATCTTAACTATATAGTTTTACTAAACTATGATCTAACTTGCCGTGTGGTGACGGAGTAAGAATATAATTCACCACCCCCTTTCTTGCTCGTGGGTGTCGTAAAAGACGCCTAAGGGATTATAATATGCATACCACATTACGCAAGAGAAAGAAAAACTCGAAATAAAACCCTTTACCAACCGGTTTAACCAGCGTGGTATAGTAGGTCAATTTCTTTCCCAGCGTGGAGGAGGCTCGAGCCCAGCATTGGGTCTTGAATGAACTGTGATGATAATGATGATGAAACTATGATCCAATATTTTAAAAATGATTGATTGCTTTTTGCTAATTGCTTCTGCTTCACAATGAATTTTATAAAAATTCAACCATGTCAAATTTTTAAATCAACAAACAAGATAAAAGTAAGAACTAGAACCCAAATACCACAAAAAAAATGCTAATAAAATATATATTTTTGAAATCTACAAGCAACACTCTTATGATATGAACCACGACATATTTATCTCAAATTTGTTTTTTAACACAGTACTTTATGACCTCTAGAGGGCGCCATATTGGATTCAGTGTATCACTCGTGTGATTTAGTGTGCGCCATATTGGATTCAGTGTGTGTCATACACAAATATGGCGTTATGTCTTCTGTCTCTTGGTCCATCATATAGCCTATAATCAGCAGACGATCAAGACGCTTCCAACGATACCTCATTTGTCCGCTTCTAATAAGTAGTTGAGGAGCTATGAGAGAACAGATGAACATACATATATACCTAACTTGTCAATATCATAACCCTCCGTGGCCGGGTAAAAATAACTGTTTCATGTCAAATAACATTTACGAAACAGAATGGCTACTATTTAATCTAAATAAATTAACTACGTATGTACACAACAAACTATAATTTTCGTTTAGTTACAAATCCGTGGCGGCTTCGGGTCGGCAGGTCGTCGTTTGCCGCCCCAGTGGCTGCGACCTCTCCGATTACCTCGTTAGCCGTCCGCGTCAGTCGAACAGGTATTTAGCGGCGACAGTACTTGTGTCAGCTGGTTTGTATAGCTTCATTAGGGATATTGGTTATTAGGTCATTACATTAACACTGACTACAAACTATATAAATATAGAGACATTGTATGTGTTTTAATTAAATTATAATTAAATATGTTTATTTTAAATCTAATGCTTGATAATATTCTACCTATTTGAAATAACTATTAGTTAAAGAACTTTATTGTTGTACCTATGTATGTATTTTTATTATTCCAACGTTGTTTATGAAATCCTCCGCGATACAATCAATTATACCTTTTTTGGGGTGGGCTAGGGTAGTCAGCTCACACGCCAACCGGTTCCGTCCGGGGCGACAGAGGGGCGGCGCGCGACCCCATAACCCACCCGTTATAGCACGTCGCCTTCGTCGTTGGGCTAACCACCGGTGCAGAGTACCTTAACTTCAGTGGTCGGCCCGACGGAATATCCTGAGGGAGTACCCTCTCCCATCGACGTCCCCCGGGACGCCGATCGCCGTCGCGAGGCTAACCTCTCCGCGGGTGACGGAGTAAGTATAGAATTCAACTTATATTCAATACCATCTTACCCGTGGGTGTCGTAAAAGACATCTACGGGATATATTATGTGTACTTATAACAACTGTGAAAGAGAAGGAAAACTCGAAATAAATCCCTTTACCAGCGTGGTGTATTAGGTCAATTGTGGAAGTTCGAGCCCTGCAGGGAGACGTATACGAGCTGTGATAATAACGGAGCGGGATACATCTATACCAATAAATAAAATTGGAGTGTCTGTTTGTAATGTCAAAATAATAGGCTTTTTTCATGCTCACACGGTTATTTGCACGACACCTATGCCTAAAATAGCAATTAAAAAATTTTTGTCTGTCTGTCTGTTTGTTCCGGGTAATCTTCAAAACGGCTGGACCGATTTCAAAAATTCTTTCACCAATGGAAAGCTATAGTATCAGGGCGTAAACAAGGCTATATTTTATCCCAGTATTATTAAAACCGAAGCGAAGCGAGGGCGGGTTGCTAGTGTTTAATAAAAAAGAAAAAAATATCACATTGCAATTCGCGAAAATAAGCTAGGAAAACTAAAAATAATAAACCAAAAAGATTTGTAAAAAAAAATAACAGTGTAACAGAAAACCGATCACAGCGCTGTCAGTGATGAATGACGGTGACATTTCACACTCGGCCGCCTGAACACATTTCATTCATAAGGTCGCAGCACAAGGAGCGCGAGTGCGAGGGAGATAACGATGTTTATATATGAACCAGTGATGCATCCCTTCGATGACTATAAAAGTTACAATAGCTGTTGGAATTATACGAACACCATTTAGTGAAATTGAAAATTTATAATGAACTAGCTGTCCCAACAGACGTAAGTTCTGTTCAAATACAATAAAAGGAATTCTCCTTGAAATCGACAGCAGCGCCACCTACCGGGTACAATTATTAATTTAAACCATTCATTGAACCCTTGAAGACACACAAACAATTTCATCAACATCGGTCCAGCCGTTTAGGAGTAGTTCAGTGACACACACGTACACAAGAAATATATGTAAATATAAAGATGGTACCTATTGCACCATATTAAATCATCTTCCTGTGCTTATCCCAATTACTTGGGATCGAGACAATTCCTACCTAACCTACTACTACTAACATATTCTTCTTCCATCATCATTATCATCATCTCAGCCCACACTGTTTGGCTCGAATCTCCAGGAAAATTGATCTACTATACCACACTGGTCAAACGCGTTGGTTTTGTTTCGAGTTTTCCTTCCCCTGCATAGATATTATATGCATTCTATATTGCCTTTTATAACAACACCCACGGGCAAGAGATGTGACTATTAGGTAAATTCATTTTACAAAAATAAATAGGTATACCCTATATGGATCGCAGAATATGAATGCGAAATTTTCTTGTAAATAATCACTTTCACTGCACCAACAAAAAACGCACTAAGCCAATCTGCTAACTGTCTTCCTACACATGAAATAATTTTCACTTTCTAACAAAAAAAAAGCTTTGAAAAAAAGAAGGCTACCATAGAGTTTAATAACTGTGTCGATGACCCTGCGATGAAAGTATGTTTTGTCTGTGGCAAACGTCAACGACGCTCCTTCAATATAAAATGACTCTTAGTACGTTCCAATAAATCTGCCAACGACCGCGTATCGGTAACACGGCAATAAAAAAAATATTATAAAAAATTAGACGAAGAATTATTATGATGAATGATTCGGGCGTTCTCGATGGCCATCACAACGTTGAACAGTTACAATCGAGAGATAAATGAATATCGTTTCAAGGGAAACTGCGATACTTTTTACTAGTTTTTTTTTTGTGTCCTTAGGCACTGTGAGAAGATGTTACGTAGGCAGACGTGTGACATATGTTACGGACTGTCAAAACGATGATGTCTTTCAACGTCAATTCAAAAAATACGCACGAATGACTTCGTAAATCGCGTCGCTCGTAACCGCAGTTATAATAAATGACTATATTAATATTCTTATTAACTGACTGCACAGATAGCGTAGTGGTTAAGATACGATCTACCAGTGCCTCGGGTTCGAATCTCAGGCAGGACAATACGTTTTGTGATCCACAAATTGTTGTTCTAAGTCTGAGTGCGTAATTTTTACCCGTTAATTAAATGTTTGCAAAATCGCTTGTAATACAAGGGTTATTTATTTAGTGCAGGGTATTTAGAAAAATGATAGGGTGATGGTATTGTAGATATGTAGATATATATATATATATATATTCCCTTTCATTTTAGAGTAGGGTCGAGGCCAGCAGTGGGACGTTATGAGCTAAAATAATGACTATTTCATTGGCAACTTTAAAGTTACGTTCAAATTATTAACAGAGAAACATTAAATCTCTTCGATATATAAACTTGACATAGATTATGCGATTAAAATATATAAAATAACTTCATTCAAAAATATGATCTTTGTACATTGAATGTCATAACTATTAATGTCATCATGAACCGAATGAATCACTGAAATATTATGAGAGAAAAAAAGATTAGCATTAAAATACTTTATCTATAGTTGAATACCCGTCAATATCGTCTGAGTGTTTACGCAGATTACAATCTAACACTGTTGTGCTGTTATACTAATTATAGGGCAGCAGTGCCTGAAGCTTTGAATCTGGATACGGATGTTAATATACCAGTTAGGGATATATAAATTCGCAATATCCATCAGTTTCGGATAGTTTTAGATTTGTATTTTATAAAAGTTTTGTAATTGTAAAAGAGATATGATAATTATTGTATTATTATCCTTTGTAGAGCTTTAAGTTTAGGTTATTTAGACATTTGGGCTGGTCGATAGAAATCGTATATCATACAAACTACATTCCTATATGAAAATAATATTTTTATATCGGATTCGATTACGTTTACGAAGCTTCATAAGATAGCTAATTATATAAACGCTATACCAATCTGTCTGAACAGTGGGGTATAGTAAGTCAATTTAGCTATTATCCCTTAGTCGTCTTTTACGACACCCACGGTTATGAGAGAGGGTGGTGAATTGTATTCTTACCATACACAGAAAAATAAACATAATAGTTATTAGTAATAGCGAACGTACCGTATGCAATGAATATGTTATAGTAGGTAGGTATATATGTGTATTTACATCTGAATATTCATTCGCCTCGTGTCGGCGTGACGAGTGCGACATTGAGTTTTCTAAGCTTTGTAGGTCACAAGTTTGACAATTGACGAAAGCTGCGTATCGGTCGACCTCTACGATTGGAGGTCGTACGGAAATAGCCACGCAGTGTTCTCTCGGCTTTTACAGCTGAATGAAGATTAACTATGAACAACTTTCACTCGAATGTTTTAGTGGAAATCGTGAAAAGATATGCCATTTCAGTACAAACAGCCTCACCGCAATGTCTATTGTGTACGGTTGTGTTATTTCCGTTTTTTTTACAGCCTTTAAAGCCAAAAAGGGATAGGCAGGACCATAAGTGCGATTAACGAGTTTGTTCTTAGCCAAAATAACATTTGTGTCCGTTAATTTACACAAATAAATAAAATTGAAATGTCGAAATAATACTTTTTTTTTTTTTTTTTCATGTTCACACGGTTTTACACAATATCTGTGTCTAAAACTCACTTTGAAAATGTTTTTTTTTTGTCTATCTGTTTTGTTCCGGGCAATCCTCCAAACGGTTGAACCAATTTTAATTATATTTTACTATCAGGTGCCTGTCTATGTAAAAAGTAACTGAGGCTATTCTTTCCTCTCAAGAAATCCGTATAAAATTTTGTCCGGTCTAGGAATCGAACCTGAGGGCTCATAGACTGCATTCACGTATCGTAATATCTTAGTAGATATTAGAGATTAAAAATGTAGGGGCAAGGCGACTGAAACGGAAGTGAAGTGAGGGCAGATGCTAGTCACATAATATATTTGTGGATTTATTCTTTAGTACGCGGCGTTGGTGTGGTGACGGAGTAAGAATACAAATCACCACTCCTATCTTACCCGTGGATATCGTAAAAGACGACTAAGGGGATATAATACGCAAATAGCTATGCAAGAGAAGGAAAACTCGAAATAAAACCCTATACCAACCTGTCTGACCAGCATGTTATAGTAAGGTCGATTTCCCTCCTATTGTGGAGGAGGATCGAACCCAACAGTGGGACAACCATGAGCTGAAATGATGATGATGATGATGACTCGTTGATATATGAACATCATCCTCCTGGTTTTAATCCAATTGGGGTCTTGGGGTCGACGCAATACGTATTCCTCTTCCATTGTACATATTACAAAGGTTTTAGCAATCAATAGCTTTATAACTGGCGGTCTATCTGAAATCAACTTTCTTTTGGCAATACAGTTGTTAACCAGACGGTATTTATTATTGGCCCACGTTGTTGTAAGGCTTTTAGTCGTCTTCTACTACACCCATGAGTAATGTAAGGCCTGATAGTATTCGTAGACGCCATGTAAAGGATGTCCATTAATAACAAGCAAAATTACAATCGCCTTTCAGGTACATATCCAACTTCGGTGTTTGTTATTAAAAAATAACGGCGCTAAAACCTAATAACACTTTTTGCCGTAACTGTGAGTCAACCTAATGATGTTACAATCAACATTCACAAGATTATTTATATGACTAATTCATTGAAGCAATCCATGTACCTTTATACGGCGTAAAACTAAATCACTGCTGCCCGAGACCCTAATTTCTTTTAAACTACGCAACGGATTTCATTGTGGTTTTCGTCAATGAAGTATTTCAATAGTTAGGTTTATATGTATAACTAGCAACCCGCCCTCGCTTCGCTTCGGTTATAGGTTATAGTCGTTTTACCTGCGTAGTTCCCGTTCCCGTGGGAATACCGGGATAAAATATAGCCTAGTTTACGCCCTGATATTATAGTTTTCCATTGGTGAAAGAATTTTTGAAATCGGTCCAGCCGTTTTGAAGATTACAACAGACAGACAGACAAAAAATTTTTAATCGCTATTTTAGGCATAGGTGTCGTGCAAATAACCGTGTGAGCATGAAAAAAGTCTATTATTTTGACATTACAAACAGACACTCCAATTTTATTTATTGGTATAGATACAAGCCTTCTATAGAAGAGAAAACAAAATGTGTGTGTACTAATGTACGTATGTAAATAGTTGTACCTCTTTGGTGTAACAAGATAAAAATCCTTCTACAACTTAATACTTCGCGTTACCGTACGTTTGTAGAAAAAAAAATATAATAGAAAAAAAAAGATATTTAATACATTGAAAATTCAATTATAACGCATTATTTAGTTGATATTTGTGACGAGGTGCGCGCGCGCGCATCTTAAAAATGTTGACTAGCTAATTTCAGAGTGTCGGTTTATCGTAACGGTAACGGCAATTATAAATTTACTCTCATAATTTTACCCAAACGCGCCAAAAATAACTTCAAAAATCGAGAATTTCAATAATTTGTAACGTGATTTCATAAAAGCATGCTTTTATGCGTTTACATTGCAAACGCTGACTAAACCTTACGAAATAGATCAAAATAATGTACTAATTATAATATACACATTTTAAAAGGTCTTCCAAAAGACCGCGGTAGCATATCTGACTCCTAAGGATATAGTAACTATGTATCTCTTTTATATGCTATTAAAGAATAACTAATGGGTTATGTATAACGAGATCATATGTCCCTAATTGAACGGGACAGGGCTATTTTCATGTGGTCTGTCCCGTCGTTCCAAACCGTACAAATATTACGCGTTTTTTGAAAACAAAATATAAATGACTTTTTGGTACACTGGTTGGAACGTGTTCTTGTTTCTTTTAGGTTTTCAATCCATAGTTTAACATATTTCTTCAAAACATGTACTTGCTTTTTTAACTTTTATTATTTTCATATTTTACCTATATCTGTGCAAGTGTCTTTTGACGTCAAAGAAATATGGTCGCATTAATTACGTATGAATCTATTTTAAACAATAGAGTATTATTCCTTATCCAATTAGGACATCAGATATGTGGTCTCTGACACCGAAGCGAAGGGCGGGGCGGTTCGCTAGTTACATATAAATCCTAGGTCTATGTAAAAATATAAAAATAATCATTACCGATGTAAGATTCTATTTCTCGTAATTGAAATAAATCAAATTTTGTAATTCGTCTATAGTCTCAGCTCATAAATATCCCATCTACAGGAATCGAGTCCTAGCCCCCTAATAAGATGGAAACTGACTTCGTATACGATGCTGGTTAAACATGTACAAACTAGTGGTGGTCGTTGAATAAACGAACAGTTTTTTTCGACTGTTTCTTTGCCGTGAACTAATAAACTAGTTTATAGTTGACTGATAAACATGTTCATGTATGAACGGCTTCGCGAATCGGTCGTCGCATCAACGAATGACACGAACGCGAAGACGACTTGCGAGTGTTCGCCCGAATCAGCCCGAACTTCGACGACGCGATGCGTGCGCACTCGCACGGCTCGCTACGCTCCTTACCCGCCCCGCAAACTTCACCGCCCGTGGGCGCGAATCGAGCCGAAATCATAACGTATAGATAGATTGATTGCAATTCATCTCTGCTATCATGTGATGGGACTATCATTACATATTGAAGCGTCAATGTACATTGTACAATGAAACTGTTGTCTAATAAAATTCGTTGAAGTTTCGTTGTCCTTTACCAATGAACGATCAACGTACGTCATAATATAAACTAAACGTCTCGTCTTGTCTAAGCGTCTACGACGTAAACTAGTCGAAAATTAGACTGTTTTTTCAACTAGTTTATCATCGACGATAAACGGTCTCGTTGCGTCGACTGTAAAATCGTCGACGACACACTACTAGTACAAACCAATAGTTTAATTTCGAGTTTTCCTTCTCTTGGACAAATGTTATATGGATATTATATCCCTTAGTTATCTTTTACGACTTCCACAAACCAGATAGGGATAGGTGAATTGTATTTTTACTCCATCACCACACGAAAAACTAATTATAATTATTTTATTCCATTGGATATGTCAAAAGCTCGTCGAAGATAATTCTAAAGAACTGTAATGATAAATCATTTACAAGAAGCACAAGCTCAATCACTTATCAGTGAATTTCATAGACGATAACAGTTATTCAGTCTGTATATTAGAGACTGAATAACTGTATAGTAATTCTATACTATTATCTATAAACTCAAACGGTTATATGTTTGAAGTTTTGTAGGATATATAGGTGTGACCACTGACGTCAAGTCACCCTGCTCCGGTGGTCGGCTCAACGACGAAGGCGACGTGTCACGGGTGGGTTACAGGTGTGCGTACTTACGCCCCTCTGTCGCCCCGGACGGAGTGGTACGAGGAGTGCGCCGACCGTAACGCACCCCCAAAAAAAAAAGGATATTTAGGTGTTTGTTAATTGGATGAGTAGACTATTCAGCGGTAACCGTGTGCTGATCATCTAAAAGGGGGATGTAACTGTAGGGATAAAGTTAAAAATGTGTAACAAACATCAATTAAAATATGATGATGGTTAAAGAATCCACCCCCTTAATTATCCATGGGAATCGCAAAAATCTGGTAAGGGAACACACCAACTTATAACACCAATAGTTTTGTTGCTCCCTCTTAGGGAATCTTGTAATCAATATTGGTCGTGGACAGACAGGCACATAGATGCAACCCGTCAACTGGTTAAGCTGCAGCCTAAACCGTAAATGGACTTAATCACTTCTACTTTTGACAATATAATCCAGGCTCATTTCGAGGTAATTTCCTTAATGCGAATACACGAAAAATATAATAAGCCTTTTATCATCGTGTCATTTTCAAATTAATTTCTTTCAGATGACAACAATTCTTTAGATAACAAAGTGCTATCTATAGATATGTCGAGTGTTGCCGGACAGATTACAATAGGGCCTGCGGTATTTACAAATTAAAATTCCTTTCATATCCTACTAGAATACAGAATGGCGGTTGTATTTTTAACACGTATACGCCAACGAATATCGCACAATTTTCCATTGTTATTTAGTTCAGTTCAATATTTTAAGATAAAGAACACCCTGCACTAAGGAAATAATCCTTGTATTGCGGGGGACTTTACAAACATAATTAATTGACACAAATTACATACAGATTCAGAACAACAATTTATGGCCGGAAAATAACACTTTCTGCAAAACAAAGCTCTGTCCTGCGTGAGATTCGAACCTATGACACTGGCACGGCAGGTCCAATCACTACGCCATCTGTGCAGTCAACGAAGTCTATTAAGATTCTACATTTACTTATACATATATCATGAATTAAACAGCTGATTTAAAAAAAAAACGTGATTTAGTTAATTGTCTAGTCTAAGACTTATAAGTGCCATTTAGATTTGCATACATCTTAATGAAGTTTTACGACTTTATCTGGCGGGAAATGGTAATGCAGTTCCAAATAGCATATCTAAGTAGTTTCCCTTTCTTTCCCATAGGGTAAGAGAGGTGAATGGATGCAGGCAGACTCGAAACGAGATCCTATGCCAAACCAACTGACTATCGTAACAATTTAAGTAGTTTGTCTGTTTTTTGAGTAGTCTTTGATAGTTAAAGTATATCTTATTATTATCTTGCGACATTTGAAAGCATCGCCTAGCTATGAAGCTGGTATTCCAATCACTATCGTTGGGGGAGCTGAGACGGCGTTGTAATCTATGGAGCAACACTTAGCTGTTATTTATTCAATTTCCTCGCAGGACAAATATCTGTACTCTCTATAGATTTGGTTCGAATGCAACCGTGGTACATCTTTCCTAATTTATAGAAGCGGCAAATATATATCTATTCGATAGTGTGAATTATCATCATTTTGTTAACATATAGTTTACGATTAGACAATAAGGATGGCGAGTGACAAATATTGAGATTTCCAAGTATCGTCGTCATCATTGTCCAATATTAACAACACCGTTTGCCTCGCAAAAACTTTATTTAAGCAGGTAAACTTAAATATTAAAATGTGAGAAAATCGTTTTTCTCAGAATTCTAATCGAGTTGTTATCTATACCAATAAATAAAATTGCAGTGTCTGTTTGTAATGTCAAAATTACAGGCTTTTTTCATGCTCAAACGGTTATTTGCACTATACATATGCCTAAAATACACTTTATATTTTTTTTATCTGTCTGTCAGACTGTTTGTTCCGGGTAATCTTCAAAACCGCTGGACCGATTTCAAAAATTCTTTCACCAATGGAAAGCTATAATATCAAAGCGTAAACTAGGCTATATTTTTTTTTTTTTCAAACAAACATTCAGCGCCTGTCCGTGTCTCGGTGCGCATGCGTGCCGCTTCGCGCTCTCTCGATTGCGTCACACACTCGTACGCTCCCGCGCGCTGACGATTGCGTCACCCGTACACTCAGTACGTTGTCGCTGTTTTCGCGCGCTTCCCAACGGTCGCTGCATACGGACGAAGAAGTGGCAGTTCAAACCGCCTTTTTCGAGGCGATCTATTGGACTGCTCACGAATACTGCTAACTGCCTGCGTTCAAAGCAAGGTCAGGTAGCAGTGTTCGTTTCTGTCTAGTAGAGATAAAAGTCGTAGTTGCCCCTTAAGGGAAAAACCAAGTTTTTCTTGGTCCCCGGTTGAAACCTAACGGTGTCAACGAAGCCGGGTGAGGCGAAGCCCCGAGTCGCCTGCCGACCCCCTTCAGGGCGAGGCGCTAACTCGGACGGGACCGGAACAGTAGGCCTTGGGGGTGACCCCTAGTCTACCCCGGTTATCTCCTACCCACCCTACCTATTCCCTACTCCCATTCTCGGGTGTCAGTTTGGGTGTGACTGCCCGCAAGGGCCCATACCACCCCTACACTCGAGCTGCTAGGAACCACGCAGGCACATTAAGATCGGCCGGTGGATACCAGCTTAGGGCACACCCTAGTGTTAAGCACATCCTCCCGACCTACCCCGGTTGGGAGGGAACACACCTCACACACCCCCGGGTTCTCCCCCCGGGGTGTTAGGTTGCTAGGAGACCGCGTTATAGCGTGTTTTTCTTTTCGAGTTTTTCGAGAACTACTAGTTAATAATGTCAAGAGTAGGGCTTGAGGACCTACTCCAAGACGAGGAAATCTGGACGCTTATCGTCCGGAAATTCCGTGACAGGGCACCGGAGCGCACACCATCGCGCCCGCAATCGCCCACCGCCACGATCACCCCAGAGAGTGGGGATGAGAGTGAGCGCACCACCACCACCAACTCGGAGATGGAGTATGACTCCGCTCCGACATCTACCTCCTCTGAAGAGGAAGACTCCCCCAACGAGGGGTTCAGCGAGGCCAAGTCCCGCAAGCGTAGCCGCAAGGCGCGCAAAAATAAGGCCGCAAAGGCTCCAAAGGTCGCTCCCGCAGTGGAGTCGAACCCACCCACCCCGACACCATCACCCGCTGCTTCCCTTCAGGAGCAAGGTGCCCCCACCCCCTCCACAAGTGGGGTCATGACCGCCACGGCCAACAAGGCCCCCGCGGTCAAAACTACCACGGCGGCGTCTTCATCAGCCGCCAAAAAACTCACCCCCCCTCCTCTGTACATACGCGACAAGGAGAGGTGGTTCGCGATCTCCGCGTGGTGCAACTCGCACCGCGTGTCCTACAAAAGCGCCAGATCCACCGCACAGGGGATCAAAGTCGAGGTCAGTACGACCGACGACCACAGAGCGCTCTCTAAAATGCTAGGGGAGCAACGCATCCCCTACCACACATACACGATGCCCGAGGACAAACTCCTACGGGCCGTGATCAAAAATGTCCCTCGCGAGTTCGCCAAAGAGGAGATTCTCGAATCCCTCAAGGCGCAAAACCTTCCCGTGAGGGAGGTTCACCGCATGGTGCGCGGCAAAGCACGCGCACCTATGAATATGGTCCTGGTATGCCTGGACAACACCCCCGAGGGTAAACAGGTTTTCCGCATCACACATGTGTGCGGACTTATGGGCGTAAAAATCGAGCCCCCCTACAAAACCGGCATAATGGCGCAGTGCCACAAATGCCAGATGTATGGCCATACATCGAATAACTGCTATGCCCACCCAAGGTGCGTTAAGTGCCTGGGAAACCACCACACCAGCGAGTGTGAGAGGCCCAAAGACCTATCGCTCTGCACAGAGCCGCCATCGTGCGTGCTTTGCGGGGAGATGGGCCACCCGGCCAACTTCCGCGGCTGTCCACGGGCGCCCAAAAGGACAATTCGTCCAACGGGTCCGGCCCGCTACTATAATAAGGCCTTCGTGCCCGCCCCCCTCCCGACTCACAATGCGTGGTCTCGCCCCCTCACACAAGGTAGGGAGGCGTTCCCCGCATTACCGCGCACACAAGCGCCCCCCCCACCCCCCTTCACGCACCCACCAAGACCCCAACCGCCAACCGTTGGGCATAAAACGCCCGCCGGGGGCCAACCTAAGCCTCTTATGGGCACACCCGTCGCCAAACCCGCACCAGTTAGGGTAGCTTCGCACGCGCTCCCTAAGACCCCACAAGGCCTAGACCCGGATCTAGCCCTTGTGGCAAATTTCGCCTCACTTATCGACTTCGCGGAAATCCGCGAGGTCGCCGCAGAGCTAAGGAGGAACGAGGGTAATAACCTCGCCCTCCTTAACATTGCCATTAAATTTTCGCCCCTACTCGAACGTCTGGGGTCCCTTAGTTTTAAATAAAATGGATATACACACTCCCGGCAGAGTCAAACCACGACACCTAAAGTTAGGGACATATAACGCGAATAGCCTCTGCTCACAGAGGGACGAGTTAGGTACATTTCTTAGGGAACAACAGCTCGACATTCTTATGGTACAAGAGACGTTTCTCAAACCTTTCAACAAGGACCCTAGAATTGCGAATTATAATATAGTTCGCAACGATAGGGTCACTTCGCAAGGAGGGGGAACGCTCATCTACTATAGGAGGTCGTTGCACTGCACGCCTGTGGATCCGCCACCTCTGGCGTACATTGAAGCGTCAGTATGCAGACTAGCGCTCACCGGCCATCAGCCAATCACATTTGTCTCGGCTTACCTGTCACCCGAAAGAAGGGACGGTAAACACTTAGTGGAGAGCGATCTCAAGGCATTGCTTGACTTGGGCGGCGCCGTCATCATAGGCGGTGACCTTAACGCCAAGAACACCTCGTGGAACTGTCATAGTTCGAACAAGAGGGGCAAAGTCTTAGAGTTATACGCTGACAGATTAGGTTGTGACGTCATAGCGCCATTAGAGCCGACTCACTACCCTAACATTGTCGACCACAGGCCAGACATATTAGATATTGTACTTCTCAAAAATATAAACTTACGTTTATGTTTAATCGAAGTACAACACGAACTAGATTCAGATCACCGTCCGGTGACTCTGGAATTCGCCCCCCGCTTACCTGGCCCCTCAGGCCACAATAACGTAACAACAAGGTTGACCACCGACTGGGCACGGCTCGGGAGAAATCTCAAGGCCACCTCATCGGCATACCTTGATAAGATTCCCAAGGACATAAAGTCCGAGGAAGAAACCTCCCTGGCGATCGATTTACTCACGGGTCACGTGCAGTCGGTAATTGACGACTGCTCGCGGCGGGTGCCGGATACGAGCGATCGTAGATGGCAACTGCCGAGTGACGTACGCGACCTACTGAGAAGAAAGAACGCCGCAACCCGCGCGTACGACCGATACCCCACGGAGGAGAACCGCAAACGCCTGCGGGCCCTCCAAAGGGAGGTCAAAACCGAAATTAACAATATGAGACAGAGCAGATGGGACGCCACTTTAGAAGAGCTGAAGCCCACGCACACAGCCTTCTGGCAGCTTTCCCGCTCACTCAAAAAAGATGTAGTGTCCACACTCCCTCCCCTCAGTAGAATAAATCAACCGCCGGCATTCATGGATGACGAAAAGTCTGAATGTCTGGCAGAGAGCCTAGAGCTTCAGTGTACGCCGAGTACATTATACGAACAAGAAGCGTCTCACTACAACACTATTAATTCGGAAGTGGCTAGTCGTACCACTTTATCGCGGTCGAATATAAACAACGACAACAATATGCCTATTCCAACAGTGAGCACCGACGAAGTCGAGTCGCTTATTAGGGGTCTCCACGCTAGGAAAGCCCCGGGTTCAGACGGTATTACAAATAGAGTAATTAAATTATTCCCAGCCCATTTAATAATATTACTGTGTTGTATATTTAATGCAGCCCTCAAATATAACATCTTTCCTTCACAGTGGAAAGAGGCCGTGGTAATCGGAATCCACAAACCCGGCAAAAAACGTACCGAACCCAACAGTTATCGACCTATTAGCCTACTGAGAAGTTTAGGTAAATTATACGAACGATTAGTACTCAGTAGGCTACGATCATATGCAGAGTTCAACAAACTCATACCGGACGCGCAATTTGGTTTTCGCGCTAAACACAGCTGTGTTCAGCAAGTACATAGACTAGTAGAATACACCAGTAGTCAGTTCATCAGGGGACGGTACACTGGTGTATTATTTCTAGATGTAGCGAAAGCTTTCGATAAAGTTTGGCATGAGGGCTTAATTTACAAATTATATTTATTAAAAATCCCCGAATATTTAATTCTAATAATACATGACTATCTGAGTCATCGCAGCTTTCGCTATAGGGTGGAAGGGACGTTGTCGACCTCCCATCCTCTCAAGGCCGGTGTTCCACAGGGCTCGGTCCTCGCCCCATTTTTGTTTACACTGTATACAAGTGATTTACCCAAGTTCACTCGTGTGCACACGGCGCTTTACGCCGACGATACCGCACTCTATTGTGCAGGTATGTCCCCGACAACCGTAGTCAATACACTCCAAAAAGCGGTTACCGCCCTTGCCAATTGGTATAGGAAATGGAGAATAGAAATTAATCCCGAGAAGAGCCAAGCGGTCATGTTCACTAAACGAACTGCCCGTCTGTGCTCTCCGGACAGCATCCCTCCTCTCACTCTCTTCGGCCGACCTGTCTCATGGAGCAGAGAGGCCAAGTACTTAGGTGTGACCCTTGATAGCCGACTCACCTTCCTGTCCCACTTGAAGCGGGTCCGCGCGCGCGCCGCCTTCGTGATGGGACGTCTTCACTGCCTATTAAACGCAAAATCTAAACTATCACTTAAAAATAAAGTCCGATTATACACTACCTGCATACGGCCGATCATGACGTATGCCAGTGTAGTGTTCGCGCACGTTAGGCCAAACAGGATCCACAGGTTACAAACACTACAAAATAGATTCATGCGACGGGCAACGGGAGCACCGTGGTTCGTTCGTAATGTCGATTTACACATCGACCTCGAATTGCCGACCATCAGGCAGTATATGAAGCGTTGCTCCCAGCGCTATTTTGACTCTGCCACGACTCACCCCAATCCACTAGTGGTTGGGGCGGTAAACTACGTTCCATCAAAAATATCCGCGGTCCGACGACCCCGTCATCTCCTTGAAGAAGGGGATGATGCAATCACGATCGCCCAAGAAAGGGCCTACACAGCTCGCGCAGCGATAACACATAAAACTGCGCGGTATCGGCCTCGCCGACGAGGTCGAAAACCGCGCCGCGTAAAAATCATTAATCTAAACGTGGCCACGCCCACTTTGCTTTCAGCGACGTCCCGAGCCGAGGTCCGTTCCCCACAGGGGGAGCCCTCGGGCGATGTTCGCTTAACTTACTTACCGGGTTGAGAGCCTTCAGCTCGCCCATTGCCCGCGTTAAGCTGTCAAGGTCATCTGCGACCAACAGCTAAATACACACACATAAAAAAAAAAAAAAAAAAATAGGCTATATTTTATCCCGGTATTCCCACGGGAACGGGAACTATTCAGGAAAGACGACTGAAACCGAAGCGAGGGCGGGTTGCTAGTGTTCAATAAAAAAAAAACATATTGAATTTATTGTTGTGTTTGACATATGACTTTGTCGAAATTTGTATGTCTTTTTCATCTAAGCATAGGTCAAAGAAGAGTTCTGTCAGAATCAGTCGCCTGATAGAATGCATATTTCATTTAGAACTAACAACCCGCCCTCGCTTCGCTTCGGTTTCTGTCGCCTTATCCCCGTAGTTCTCGTTCCCGTGGGAATATCGGGATAAAATATAGCCTAGTTTACTCCCTGATATTACAGCTTTCCATTGGTGAATGAAAGAATTTTTGAAATCGGTCCAGCCGTTTTGAAGATTACCCGGAACAAACAGACAGATAGACAGATAAAAAAATATAAAGTGATTTTTAGGCATAGATATCGCCCAAATAACCGTGTGAGCATGAAAAAAGCCTATTATTTTGACATTACAAACAGACACTCCAATTTTATTTATTGGTATAGATATTGTTTTTGCTTCTAAGCATCGTCTAAGATTTAGATTATAAATACACTAAGTGTGCAATTCAAATTAGTCTTTAGATTTCATATTTTATCCTAATTTAATATAATTAATAACGACATTTACGCGAGTATTACAGATTAAAACTTTTATTTTTGGTTGCGCTATCCAACCGTTTCGAAGACTCTTCAGTTTTTTCGTGGACACAGATTGAAAATTATTTAAAACACCGGCTTACTGAAAATAGAATTCAATCGTAATAAAGTCCGTTATTAGTTTTGATATGAATACTCAACTAATGAAGCAAAAATATGAAATGTATTTTGCACGTCACGACAATCCATACTAATATTATAAATGCGAAAGTAAGGATGTTTGTTTGTTTGTAACGCTTTCACGCTTAAAACACCGAACCGATTTCAAAAATTCTTTCACCGATGGAAAGCTATAATATCAGGGAGTAACATAGGCTATATTTTATCCCGGTATTCCCACAGGAATGGGAACTACGCGGGTTTAAGCGACTGAAACCGAAGCGAAGCGAGGGCGGGTTGCTAGTAAAACTATAAATGAAATTAAATAATTTACATAAACATTGGGTTACATAATTATAGCTTTAGGAATCTCTAATTTTAGTGCACTAAGAACATAGCCTACAACTACTTAGTGATAATGTAGCATGACAAGAAAGAATTTTTAAAATAGGTTCATCAGTTATGGAGTTTATTCATTACAAATAAAAGCACAAAAATACAATTCTTTTACAATATTAGTGATGATATGCACTGCGAGGCATATTATCAATGTTATATTTTTTTCTCTGAAATGTATTCAATAAGCAACCATCGGAACGGAACGCAGCCGGAGGCTGAGAACAGCCGGTAAGACTGCGGATTAGTCTTATTTTATAAATTACTTCATTTATATAAAATTATATACAACATGGCTAATATTAGCTTCAGCATAATTATTTGATTTTTTTTCATTCGTTCATAAACAAAACCTAAATAATATAGTTGGACCAGATCTGACATCGGACTCGCAATCATCTATCTGCACAGGCATAATAACCGCAAGATTGAAGATTCTTATAAACTGGACAAACGAACTCAAAACAACAATGTAATATTATTATTGTATACTTAATGTAAAAAAGAAGGAGAGGAAGAAACATTGTTTATTTCTCTGTAACAGGGCGATACGTATATATGTACAACTTAGTTTAACATATTGATGTAAAAGCTGGGGTCCCGCGTGAAAGCGAGTAAAAGGATCGCGGCTCAGTGTAAAATGGTTTCTCATATGAGATCCATAATGCTATTTTTTTGTAGCGGCCTTAGGTTACCCGCCGGGCTGGCCCACGAACTACAAATAACTCTGTACTGGTGGTAGGCCTAATGGCGAAGGGGTGGGAATACGGGTGGTTTATGGGGCCGCGCTCTGCCCTTTCGTCACCCAGGACGGAACGGACGGCGTGTGTGATCAGAGTTAGACAGTACTCACAAGCGTAAAATGCGTTTTATTTGAAGCCTAAAAATTACGTGTAGGTATATATCGCAGAACCTTTTAGTGGATATAGTCGTCGGTTTTTCTAAATCATTGACTACATCCAAAAACAGTATCGTGTTACGAAACTCTTACGCTTCATGGTGTAATAAAGTCTAGACGAGTTATTATGTATAGTTTTATGATCGGTAAACGGCGGTATCAATTCGATTCGTCTCGAGAGCCGGTTTCCGTTAACTTCAAGTCGATCGTTTCAACGTTTACTACGTTACTAAGGAAGTATGGGTACGTTACAGATGCCTGTGTGCTATATAAGTTTGTGTGTGATTTACAGAGTGGTTATAGATTTAAGTCCGTTCAATCCAAGGATACGCGAGTTTGGTCTTCAAGGAATACATTACATTTCCTACTCACCGTAACCTTTTTTTAGTTTATTTTTTATAGTTTTATAGATAGAGAATACTTACATCCGGCCCTGAAAAACTAGTTGGCTGAATGCCAGAGTTTGTAATTGCTATCGATTTTTTCATAAAAAGAAAATGTAGGAAAACTCATTAACACTTCAGCTCAGAGTCAGAATTCGAAGCCAAGACTTCAAGTATAGTTGCAGGCTAACGCAGACATCAGAGTTAGACCGGCGAGGCTATATGCCATTGTCGTTCATTGGGAATAGCCTATTGTAGTTTTGATTAAATTAAGAATTATGTTGAGAATGGCAGTGAATATAATTATTTGCTTTCAGTAAGTTCATTGTTATCGTGAAGCGTTATAATACGGTAATGATATGCCTACTTTTTCTTTTTTTATAGACACCACAGATTAATAGACGGCATTATGGACAAAATTTATACCCATATATTGATGGCTGCTCTAGTAGTTAACTCGTGATTGAGTGCTGCTTGTGGGATCTGCTTCAGCCATATTTTCTTTCTTTTTTATTTGAAGGCACTAAATTTTGAAAGCAAGACGAGAAGGAAAACTCGAAATAAACCCTATGTCCACACGTCCAACCAGTGTGGTATAGTAGGCCAATTTACCTCCCATAGTGGCGGAGGTCCGAGCCCAGCAGTGGGAAGTAGAGTGAGATGATGATGATGATAATAATGAAATTTTGAAAATTGATTATGAATCTATTATTAAGATCAGAAATTGCAATGGAACAAAAATTTACGTAAAATTATATTTTTTTATTATTTTTGAACGCTTAGTTTAGGTTTAAAAAATCGTTAATATTATAATAAGTTTTGTTATTTAATTAAGAATATATAATTTATTTTTAAAATTGGGTAGTTCTTGCGTCTTTAAAATATCTATAGGTATTTTATTAAAAATTCTTGATACCATTCCAAAGAAGCTTTTGTCCAGTAATGCTGTTCTGTGAGTTATGGCAGGAATTTTAAGTGCGTTTCTCTTAGAAATAAGCTTACCAAATAAAATTCTATTGGTTCTAACAAATACTCCCACCTCATGTATATAAATAGGTGCAAATGTCAAAATATTGTATTGTTGTGATTGCCATTGGACGTCACCTATGAAGCATAGTAGGCCGATATCCTATAAAACATTATAAATCTTACTGGTCTTAATGACAATTCGTCTCATAATGATTAATATCTGGTTAACCGAGCTTCGCTCGGCATATTTTTATTGTATTTACTAAGATATATATTAATAAAAAATAAAAATTAAATCATGAAAAAAATATAAAAAATTACAAAAAGAGAATAATAATAACACCGAGATTCGATCCGACGCTGTTTGAGTGCCAAAACAAAACAAACAGGAATCTGGACAACTTCCCAACTGAGCTATCGTAACTCGTGACGTTGACGGCGAAATTTAAATTCATATTCTTTTAAAATTTAATGTCATTGTATTGTTTTGCTAAAAACACCGACAAAACAACATTTTCTATAAATAAAACCTAGCTAGGTCAATTTTTTGGCCCCGGAACCTCTAGTATACCAAGTTTCATCAAAATCGTTGGAGCCGTTTCCGAGATCCTGAATATATATATATATATATATATATATGTATAAACAACAGACAGACAGAAAAAAAATATAAACAGACAGACAAAAAAATATAAAGTGTATTTTAGGCATATGTATAGTGCAAATAACTGTGTTAGCATGAAGAAAGCCTATTATTTTGACATTACAAACAGACACTCCAATTTTATTTATTGGTATAGATTATCGGCGCAAACGATTATGTTCAAAGTACATAACCAACCAAGTTGCAAAGCAATAAAATTTTTATTAAACAATAAATAAAATTTATGAAAATTATGTATGTGTAATTAAAGCATAATTTATTCGAACATTACTTACTAAGTTAATACTTCGTCTGTTTAAAATTAAAATTAATAAGAACTATTCTACAGTCTGTTGACGGAATAAAAATACAAATCACCATTCCTTCCATTGTCGTAAGAGATATCTTATGGTTATAAGTACATAACATCATAATGAAGCGATGAAAGTATGGCATGATCGTGTCTTATGGCAATCCGTAGTCTCTACCTACCTCTCTGGGAAGCAGGCGTGTCGCTATGGATGTATGTATGTATTTAACATCATAGTAAGGAAAAACTCGAAACATAACCGCAACCCTAAATGGGTTACGATCCAGCGCGGTGTAGTAGGTTAATTTTCCACCCATTATGAAGGACTATGTTATTCATTGGGGCTGATGCATATGAGCTAAAAAGTAATTAGGTAAGACCGATTAGGTCACAAACAACTGCAGTAATATCCTCAGAATTTTTATATTTTTTTGCTGTTTGCCTGTAGATGATGCCATCGTGAAAAATTACACTTCGAGTACCTTCTGTGCGGCCCGCTTAGCGACCCATCACTTCCTTGCCGACCGCATTTTTTATCTTTAATCATAAGCAATAAAGAAAACCACAGTCGCACATTTACTTGACAATCCACATTTGGTCACAAAATTGCACAAGATGTCCTCTTACCCTCAAAGGAAATACGTAACCAAAAGAGGTTCTATTACGACTTTATGACGATGATAAAACTTTAGTATCAAATAATCTGAGGTCGTTTAAAGTCATGACCTTCAGTGTGCCTTTAAATGTTCATAGTAAGCTCCGCAATTTCCATAGCACAAAAATAGGTCCCATTTAATTACTTACCAGCTTATATTACAATAATAAATTCTAGATGCTTATCGGATTGACTATGAATAATATTTTTATAGACGCCTTTATTCTGGACGTGTAGTACCTACATTCAAACAGGTAGTTTTTATATTCAAAAATCCCTCGAGGTCGCCATGTTTAGATTCACCACGGCGGTTAGTGTTATGAGTTTCTACTCTCCTGGCGGTTTTCTTATCTGATGTTTACGACTTCTACAAGAAGGTAAAGGGAGAAGAGACATTGCAACAACATCACACTAGCAACTATCGTGACGAAGGTAGGGATCGAGACAATTACCGTCAGAGAACCATACCAGGTAGCTGACTACAGACTTCTCGTCGGGCAATCATAAATCAAATACAAACGCGATATGATCCGTAAAAGTAGTTTTATTTACAATGTGTAGTGCTCGCGTAAACATCAGATATCATTATACAGACTTCTTTTTAGTATTGACGATTTCTGAAGTAGATTTCTTAGTTTCACTTAAACTTTTTCTTCACTTAAATTAGAATTTTTACCTCAAAACGGAAGGCGGATACTTACTATCAATTGAACTAACAAAGTCATAATTAAAATATTGTTACAGAAACAAAAATACAACCGCTTATTATCCCGTGAAAGTGGTAAAAAAGCGGGCCGAGGGATCTCCAGAATGGATAGAAACACTCTACTGGGAATACTCATATCATTAACTGCGATTGCTAACTCGCATGATGCGTGTGGCGATTAACGTGTTGTGTGTCAGGGGGACTCACCTTCGCCGAGTGGGCCACTGAGTCAGTCAGTCCAATCGCGATGGCGAGAGAATACTGAAGGCTAAGAAGGGGCTATGCGTAGCCCCGTACAGATTCTTCGGGGATTCTGTTCAATTAACAAAAAAAAAAAAACACACAAAGCCACCACTGTCCGGTGGTCGGTCCAACGACGAAGGCGGCGTGATGTTCGGGTGGGTTGCGGGTGCTGCGTGCTTACGCCCCTCTGTCGCCCCGGACGGAGTGGTGCGAGGAGCGCGCCGACCGCAGCCCACCCCAAAAAAAAAGGCACCACTGTGTAACCATACTTATTACATATTAACATACCAAGGCCCCATGTGGGTTTGCTGACTATAATGCCTTCGGTAATTTAATACGTGAAATAAATCAAACATGTATAGTATTTATTATCACTGTATATAAAACTTATTGTAGTTGATATTCGCACAAATACAAATTAGATTCAGCTCCAGTGATAATTAATTATTCATATAACTATGACGCAAATACATACGCAACGTAACGTCAAGTTAGCACTCATTATTAAAAACAAACGTATATTGTTTATGCCTTTCCAACTTAACACAATGTACCACGTATGCATAAAATCCTGATGATTTGTAAGTCATAATCAAAGCATTTTTATAATATCTCGTCCTGAATCCCAAAAGATAAGTAATACTGTAAACACAAGCATATCGTACAAATCCCTTGTCCTAAGTAACCAGTTGATCCTACTGCTGCTGCGTTCACAGTTCCCAGCTCCGAGCTAGCTGCTGACAGTTTCTTAATTAACTTCTCGTAAATCGAGGAGAGTTGCAAACATTCCGATAACATTTCTTTCTGTTTAGACCACACGTTAGATACCTGTCAGTAGGCCAACGCGAGAGAGTACGAATTTCGGGTTGGCTAAGTATTATTTTGTTTAATGTTCCGTGTGGTGACGGAGTAAGAATACAATTCACCACTCCCTATTTTGTCTGAGGATGTCGTAAAGGTGTTTAAGGGATTTATAATGCAGATAACATTCATACGAGAAGAAAAAAGAAAACTCAACATAAAAGCCAATACGTCTGATAAGTGTGGCATGGTAGGTCAAGTTTCCTGCTGTTGAGACTCGACCCTAGCCGTGAGATGTACATGAACTGAGATGATCGATCAGTCTTTTATTATGATAAAGGTTTATTAACAAATAGACTTTTACAGGTTCAAATAAAGATACCAATATACTCCGAGATATAGCACAGTGAAGCAATCTAGTCTGCACATCTTCATACTACTCCAAGGAGTGTACTTAAAAAGATGTGATATCAACCGATCTGCAGAGTTGAAGTAATGAACCGTACTACTAAATATCGATCGAATACAGGTAGAGAATCCATATCTAAAGTCGCTACTTTAGGTCTACTACTAAGGTCGTTTACCTTATGGTGTAAATTCACAAGGTATACATGACGCATTGGTATATAGGGCCATTATATAATAGGTGCATAATGCGCGTGGTTACGGGGAAAAATAGAACAGTCCGAATCCCTTTCTTCCGTGGGTAATTGGAAAAGACAAAAGAATTCAAGCAGATCACTGCAAGAGAGTAATAAAACCCTATACCAACTTGTCTGACTAGCGTAGTATAGTAGATTCTACTGTGGAGAAGGCCCAAGCCCAGCAGTGGGATGTATATGATATCAGATGAAGTTATATATATTATAATAGACAGTATCCCATCACCCTAAGCCTAGAAAGTGACAGTGATTAGTTGCGCAAGCGCCGAATCGCCGGCGCGCGGTCATTGACCCACCGCGCGGGGGAAAGTATCGTACATAAGTATTGGCGTTTAATTAGATCTCATGTACATACTGTATACTTTTTGTTTTTTTTTACCAGCTAAACATTGTATGCAGTGCGACGGCGGCTATCGAGCCTTTTGAGCCGTCATTACGCCATTAAAATCTATTAACAGTTAGAACAATTATCATTAAAATAATCGCGAGCGAGAGAAAGAAAAAGTTTCAATAACCATAACATCCATTTATCTATCTAATTCATAAAAAAAATGAAAGAAAAAAGAGAGAAGAGAAGAAAATTCCAATGGGCTGATAGGAAGAACTAGAATGGAACATGCTGCAAGGTTAGGATAAAATTTGTGACTTCGTTGATCCAGTCACATAAGTACCCGATTGAGGTGCTTGGTTAAGGTTTCCTTGGTACGAGGCATGCCTTTTAAGTTTTGTCGTTTGAAGAAAAAAACACAACTAGAACCTTATAGTACTTTTTATTGTTTTTCAAAGTTTTCACCACGTAGCTTAATACACTTTTCCGTTCGCTCAAACCAGTTATTATAACATTTATTCCACTCTAAAGTGGGGGTGTTCAAAATGGCTGATTTGAAAGCGTCGACTGCTTCTTCACCGGACTGGAACCTTTGACCACGAAGACTTTTCTTAATTTTAGAAAATGTAAAGAAATCGTTAGGGCTTAGGTCAGGACTGTATGGAGGATGGTTAAGAATTTCTACTTATTCCTGCTTCAAATACTAATTGTTTGACGAGCGCTGTGTGAGCTTGCTTTGTCGTGGTGCAGGATGATGCGTCGCTTTGAGTTAGATTTTCGAAGTTCGGCGATGACTTGTGGTAAACAAACTGTGGTACACTCTGCGTTAACCGTTCTACGATCTTCAAGTGCAGAAGTCACTACATGACCGGTTTTTCCAACGAACGTGGCCACCATCTTCTTTGAAGTGCTTTGAGAACGAACAACTTTAGTCGGCTTTGACTCGTCTTGAAAGACCTAGATTGTAGATTGTTGTTTGGCATCAGGATCGTAGGCATAGAACCAAGATTCGTCACCACTTGTGATGTCGTAGACGTGATTTGACTCTCCTCGGTTGAACCTTTGCAGAGTTTTCTTACACCATCTGAAGCGGGCCGCCTTGTGATCGTCGGAAAGCAGATGCTTTTTCACACCAAGCGCTTCATGCAAGATCTTCTGAATGGTTGTCCCTGAGATGCCTAATAGAGCCTCTATCTCTTGATACGTCACATGACGATCTTCGAGAATTAGTTGTCTCACAGCAATGATGTTATCTTCAGTGAAGGCGGATTTTGGGCGTCCTTCGCGAGATTTGTCACTAACACTAGTATGTCCACGCTGGAATTCTAAATACCAGCGTTCGACAGTCCACCGACATGGGGCTTCATCACTGAACACAGATGTGAACTGAATACACTAGTAAGAAATGCAGTCGAGAACAGTACTCAATATAAGACAATAGACTAGACTTATATTGAGTAAGACCAAACTTTAGACAACTAGCAAAATGCGAATACGAACATCTGCCTTCTTTGATATCGAATGTGAAGGAATAAAATAGTAGAAGAAAATAAGTAATTTGATTTATTAATGGAGAGCGCTGGATATACGACATATGACTTGGATAATTATTTCTGCAAAGATTCATTCATCATTGCAGCTCATTTATGTGCTGTTGGGTATGAGCCTCCTCCACACAAGGTAAATAGACCTACTATACCACGCTAGTCAGATAGGTTTGTATTAGGTTCTGTTTCGAATTTGCTTTCCCTTACATAGTTAGTCGTCTTTTACGACATCCACGGACAAGAAAGGGGGGTGGTGAATTGTATTCTTATTCCGTCACCAAACGGTAAAGTACGCGCAGATTATTTCATAGAAATCATAAAATTATTTCTTATTTGTATCAGCCCACGGGTTCATTATAAACGTATAAAAAAATAAATCCTGGAATCGTGAATCGCTGGCAAATAACAAGACAATGATTCAATGAGATGCGTCGTGGGCGTCAGGTATTAAGCAGTATGGGTAGAGGTGAGTGGGTCTCTATTCTTAGATATTTATACGTTGGCATGGTTTATACTTGTGAATTGAAACTTCACTGAAGCCCTTACCGGTCCTACGATGACATCATAGCACCCTCCTGGCCTTTATTACTGTCTAATGATATGAAACGAGGCTTGGACTTTTATTGGACACAGATTACATGAAAAAAAAAGGACAAATTTTATCCGACTCAGAATTCGAACTCTTAACATTCCAATCATTAGTTGCAGATTTGCCCTTCGATCGACGAAATACAAACGAGACAATAATAATCATCATTCATTTTAATAAACTTAATAGACTTCTATTGTCTAAAATAATTATTATTATCTTCTAACTAGAATATGATATAGTATAGTATTAATTTATTTTATTTTTAACTAGCAACCCGCCCTCGCTTCGCTTCGGTTATAGGTTATAGTCGTTTCACCCGCGTAGATCCCGTTCCCGTGGGAATACCGGGATAAAATATAGCCTAGTTTACGCCCTGATATTATAGCTTTCCATTGGTGAAAGAATTTTTGGAATCGGTCCAGCCGTTTTGAAGATTACCCGGAACAAACAGACAGACAAACAAAAATTTTTTAATTGCTATTTTAGGCATAGGTGTCGTGCAAATAATCATGTGAGCATGAAAAAAGCCTATTATTTTGACATTACGACATCTATGCCTAAAATACAGATTAAAAATCATCTTGCACGACATCTATGCCTAAAATACAGATTAAAAATTTTTTGTCTGTCTGTCTGTCTGTTTGTTCCGGGTAATCTTCGAAACGGCTGGACCGATTTCAAAAATTCTTACACCAATGGAAAGTTATAATATCAGGGCGTAAACTAGGCTATATTTTATCCCGGTATTCCCACGGGAACCACGCGGGTAAAACGACTAAAACCGAAGCGAAGCGAGGGCGGGTTGCTAGTCTATACCAATAAATAAAATTGGAGTGTCTGTTTGTAATGTCAAAATAATAGGCTTTTTCATGCTCACACGGTTATTTGCACGACACCTATGCCTAAAATACAGATTAAGAAATTTTTGTCTGTCTGTTTGTTCCGGGTAATCTTCGAAACGGCTGGCCGATTTCAAAAATTCTTTCACCAATGGAAAGTTATAATATCAGGGCGTAAACTAGACTATATTTTATGCCGGTATTCCCACGGGAACCACGCGCGTAAAACGAGTAAAACCGAAGCGAAGCGAGGGCGGGTTGCTAGTACATAATATAAATAATTAAATTGTAATCCCCTTAATATATCCGTTTAGGTAAAACAAAACGCAACATTACAAACGCAACATTGCTACACTAATTAGAACCTTAAAACGCGACGGAGCATAACGTATAGTTTAGTTGCATTGAGCTGAACTGTATGACATCATTGCGTCGCACTGAAATAGCGACAGAACATTCTTCAAACAATGTCAAACTGTCTATTAGCCGCGTCCACCAAACTTTAATGATAAAATGCACCAAAGTATAATACTAGAGATAGTATAGATAGACAGCTATTACTCAAAAGTATTTAAACATCAATATCACAGCTCAGCTATGTCCCATTACTGGGCTCGAGGCTCCTTCATATTGGGAGGGAAATTTGACCTACTATACCACGCTGATCAGGCGGGTTGATATAGGGTTTTATTTCGAGTTTTTCTTCTCTTACATAGTTTTATATGCACAAGATATTGCTTAGTTGCCTTTTGCCATACCCACGGACAAGAGAGGGGACTGCTGAATTGTATTGTTACTCCATGACCACACGGAAATACGTTTTCTTTTATATTTAAACGTATTATAATCCGTATAAAAATATCGAATTTTATATGAAGCCATTCCACCATCCCATATCCTGCCCCAGTTGCAATAGACGAATAAGGCATACAGTATGCACATAACATCTATGCAAGAGATGGAAACCTTGAAATAAAAACTATCTAACCTGCGTGGTATAGTTAACACTTTACCCCATAGTCCAGGCAAATCTGTGAAAGCCATCTGCGGCTAACAGCTATATACATAAATAAATAAAAAAACTACATTGTATAATAAGTATCCTATTGTGGAGGACGGTCAGGATGTATATGGGCTGAGATGATTATGACGATGAAATATATTTGTCACCAGTGAGCTTACCCTTGAAATCAATTCTAATTTCGAATCCGATGCAATTCCAATCTCACCAAACTTATATTTGGTACTCTTAAACAAAATCGAGAATGAATACCTAATAAATCTTCTCGTTTGCCGTTGTTATTTTCACCAAATGTACGGCACATTTTATTTTATTACTTTAAATTAATAACGTTACCGAACTCGATCACCACAAAGATGCTGTCTTAAAATTGTGCAACATTAACGATTTTAAACTACGTCAAAATCACGTTGGGAGTAGCAAACATCATCATCATCTTGCTCTTACCCCAATTACTTGGGGTCGACGCAATATGTCATCTGTTTTGACATATTGCAAAAAGTTTCGGCAATGACTTTTATGACCGGCCGCCTGCCTGACGTCAACCCTCCTTGGGAATGTAATCGTTGACCCAAATGGTACCAGATGGAGTTGGTCCGGGTCAATCTAGGGCTCTTAGTCATCTTTTACGACACCCACGAGCAAAGCAAGGGTTGGTAGTATTCGAAGCCGCTCTCGGGCCTCCTCCATAATGGGAGGGAGTTTGACCTATTATACCATGCTGGTCAGACATGTTGGTATAAGGTTTCATTTCGAGTTTTCCTTCTCTTGCATAGATGTTATGTGCATATTATATCCCTTAGTCGTCTTTTACGACATCCACGGGCAAGATAGGGAGTGGTGACTTGTGTTCTTACTCCATCACCACACAGAAAATTTGTATTTAAAATTATTATCGGGATCTGGTCCAGCCATGGTACTTTTTCGTTATATTTAATAACTGTATTGTATGATGATTCGAAAGGCATCCCACTGGAGCTATTAATAGACATGTTGTTTTATATTATCTTATTAAAAAAAAAAAATAGTAAATGAATAAAAAAGAAGACAAGCCCACTGAGTTTCTTGCCGGATCTTCTCAGTGCGGTCGCGTTCCGATCCGGTAGTAGTGTAAGGTAAAAATGTAAAAAAGTGACCATATGTAAGTGCCCCCGCGGGGTTTATGCATAATAAAGTATTTGAATTTGAATTTGAATTTGATTATTAAATTCATCTCAGCTCATATATATCCCACCGCTGGGAACTAGCCTACTCCATAGTGGGACAGGTATTGACCTACTATACCACACTAGTCCGACATGTTCGTATAGAGTTTTATTTCGAGTTTCCTTCTCTTGTATAAATGTAATCTGCTTATGTCTGCTTAGTCATCTCTTACAATTGGATGATTGACAATTCGCCATCCCGTTTTCTAACTCATGGGTTATATGGGTATGGGTTAGAAAAAAAGGATGGTCAATTGTATTCTTACTCTGTCACCTTGTGAAGAAATAATTAACTAACATTTTACATTTATAATGCCTACTGAAAAATTACATATCTTTAAATATATATATTTCTTGTGTATGTCACTAAACTCGTCCTAAACGGCTGGACCGATGTTTATGAAATTTTTTGTGTGTGTTCAAGAAGATTCGAGAATGATTTAGATTTACAATTGGATCCGGTAGATGGCGCTGCGATTGATTTCAAGGAGATTATTTTTTTGAACAGAACAATGTCTGTTGGGTCAGCTAGTAAGGAATATACTTAATGTAATTTTAATGACATATTTTTTATTCTAATTTTAAATTATAAATATCAGTACTAATTAATTCAAAATTGAAAGCTAGGGTGCTTTATAATTTCGCTA
Source organism: Lymantria dispar (assembly GCA_032191425.1). Classification (NCBI taxonomy): domain Eukaryota; kingdom Metazoa; phylum Arthropoda; class Insecta; order Lepidoptera; family Erebidae; genus Lymantria; species Lymantria dispar. Next base: position 1,371,625 of record CM063444.1, on the reverse strand, counting down.
TTGACACTTAGCACTCAAAATGAGATATCATCAAAATTTTAAGGGATGTTTTTCCCTAAGAAAAACATCGCTTGATAAAATGTCTCAATGCTTAAAAGACTTTCAACTGACCCAGTATAAGTATTTTGATATATGTCCAACGCTTAAATATAATGCAATAAAAAATAATATTGGTAGTTAAACAGTAATCTAGCAGAGCAATCACTGTCGAACCGATAATATATCACAGTGCAACTAAGCATTAGCTCAATAGACATTAACTTTCACTGGACAATAGTGCAAGGTACTGGTGAGAGGCAACTACTAGTTTACAAGTTGATACTAAAAAGCTTTCTGTTTGCTTTCATTGATTGAGTTATCATTAGTCTTGTTATATTATTAAATATATAAATTTCTTGTGTATGTCATTGAACTTCTCCTAAACCATTGGACCAATGTTAACGAAATTTCTGTGTGTGTTCAAGAGGATTCGAGGATGGTTTAGATTCACAATTGGACGTGGTGGATGGCGCTGCTTTTATTTTATTTGAACAGAACAACGTCTGTTGGGTCAGTTAATTATACTTTTCAAAGATAAATAAATATACTTTTCAAAGATCAAAGAACATTTTATTTAATACCCAAACAGATAATATTTGTAAGCTTAGTTCAAATTACTTTAGAGTTGTTATTTATAACCAGTTTCCTGTCATCAATATCATTTCAGCCTATATATGTCCCACTGTTGGGCTCAGGCCCCCTCCTTTGTGGGAGGGCATTGGATCTACTCTGACGTGTTGATATATGGATGTTTTCTATACAGGAATCATTTATTAGAAGATCTTTACATTGAAAATTGAAAAAAATAATACTGAATTTTCTGTTGATGTATTGATATCTGAATAAAAATTTGGATAAATTATTTTTTAAATAAAACTACTTTACGGATTTTATCGCGTTTGTATTAAGATGTGACCATGAGCATGAACACTGCAAAGTGTTTGAAACGTCGGGCAATCAAAAATCAAATACAATCGCGATAAAATCCATAAAGTAGTTTTATTTAAAATTTGTAATACTCGCGTAAACATCAGAAATTATTTTTTAGTAAGTATAGTAACTAGCTTTTGCATCTGGTGATGAAATAAGAATACAATTCACGATTCCCTATCTTGCCCATGGATGTCATAAAAGACGACTAAGGGATATAAAATGCATATAACATCTGTGCAAGAGAAGGAAAACTCGAAAAGAAATCCTATACCAACATGTCTGACCAGCATGGTATAGTAGGTCAAATTCCCTCCCATTGTGGAGGAGGCCCGAGCCCAACTGTGGAATGTATGTGGGCTGCTATGATGATGATGAGGATAGCAGTTTTAAAGAATTTTGTTTATAAATAGATATCGCATTTAATTTCATCATTGTTTAAGGAATAAGATAATTATAAAAGAAATTACAGTTTTAGGCCTTTATTATATTGAGATTAATGGTAATTTTAACTGTATATGCAAGCTAGTTAAATTTCAATTCAATAAGAATAAAGCAAAAGTTGTGGCTTCAAGTCCTGCCCGCTGTGATCCAAAATATAATTTTACTCGAAAATAAAAACTGCCCTTCATTTCTATACACAAATAATAATCATTCATTCATTTCAGCTCATACTCTACTGGGATTGAACCTCCTTTATAATAAGAGGGAAATTGAAGTACTATACGGTGCTGGTCAGACATGTTTGTATAGGATTTCATATCTAATTTTCCTTCTCTTGCTTAGATGGTATATTCATATTTAATCCTTTAGTTATCTTTTATGACAGCCATGGTCAAGACAGGGGGTTGGCGAATTGTTTTCTTAATCTATCACCACACAGAAACATTTATAAGTTTTAACATCTTTATAAATAAATTTCTTCTGTATGTCACTGAACTCCTCCTAAACAACTGGACCGATGTTCATGAATTTTTTTGTGCATGTTCAAGGGGATTTGAGAATGGTTTAGATTTACAATTAGACCCGGTAGGAGGCGCTTATGTGAACATAACAACGTCTGTTAGGTCAGCTAGTTCTATATAAAAATAGACCACTAATAAACACTTTTAAATCTATATTAAAATCAAATTAGAATTAATTCCAATACAGAAAATATACTGACATTCTAAGATTGAGAGTGTCACCTATCAAATTAAGTAAATTAAAAACTATTGAAATAATATAATTAAATAGGTACAATAAACATTTGCTGCCAGCAAGCAACACCCAATTTCTTTTTGAAAGTATACTATGCACTATTCAATAATAATATTTAATAATAATGATCAAACATCATAAACATGTTTATTTACAAATACAGTGTCATTTTGTTAATTGTACACAAACACATTATTAAATTAGGCCATAACATGTGTACTTTAGGCTAAAAGAAAATTATCTATATGTTTAAACAACAAGTTATGACATAGTGGGTACTTTATTATAAATAAATTGACTATGTCATAAAAGGTAAGAAATTAGTTTCTATGATTACCAAGAATCAGTTACTTGAATGGCAACTTACAATAAAACTTAAGAAGTCAATATATACAATTAAATATTTATTATAATTGAGTTTGGTTTCTAATGAATGTATTTTATCAATAACTCGATTAATTTCATGTTCATAGCCGCAGCAAGTTAGGCTGTCCGATGATGAGTCAGTCAGTTGAGACAGATAATTGTATAAGTTTAGATTAAAAATGTATCTATTAATCATTCAAAATTGTATAAAAGGAGAAAAAAACTTTAATAGTATTATTACAAAGTATGATTTGTAGTTATAGAAATAATTGAAAATTGTTTGCTATAGGCAAATTTATTAAGTAATTGGAACAATTTATTAGATGGAATATTATAAATTATTAATATATTATGCCATACACTATGGCCAACACTCAACAATATCCCTAAATATACATATATACAATGGTTCATTAGATAATGATACCTTTATTGATTGTATCACAAATAGAAAGTTTTAATGTATATTGTGTATATGAATTTCCTTATAAATAATGCTAATAACTAAAAATACCAAAATAAACAATGCATAAATGTAAAAATTGCGTCTTATTTATATAGTCTCCATCTAACCTTGTATAAATCAGCTGACGAGTCTTTGTTTCGAAATGACTAAATTTACCCACCCAACGAAATGGTTATTTAATTAACTGTACAACTTACCTCTTCCCGGCGTTTTAGCCAACGGCCGCAGGGGCTCTCCTCGAGAATTTCACTCTCATCTTCGGAATCCTCTCCGCTTTCCCGAGGAGACTTTCGCTCCTTGTCGATGCTCCTGCCACCCGACATAACACCGATATACAACACCAAAACGTCGAAAGAAAACACAACACAATCGATGAATACCTCACAGACGTTTTTTACAAGAAAACACTTGGTATATTTTCAAAATACACTTTTTCTCGTAACCATAATATCCAAGGCTGAATCGCGAGACGTCACTATCGTTTCTTCCCGAACCATTATTCGTTGCACGATACGCGCAATGAACCTTTTGGTCCGTGAATAATAAAGTTAATATATTTCTCTAGAGCGAGCAATAATACGCAGCGTCTCCTCTGAGCTTATACATGATAATTGAAATAGTCTGCCGGCGTAGCTCTAGACGTATTTCCATTCGACACAAATATTATATCAATCCATAGTGACACTTTTACTTTTTCTTTCAACCATAGACAATTGCCGTGATTACAGAGAACATAATATGATAATAATAAAATTTAGAAAATTATAATTTTATAATCTAATAATGTTTATTTCATTTACAGTTATTTAGTAATTTTCAAAGATATTCTTTATAATTTTAATAATATAAAAAAATATAGTTGACAACGTCATCTCTTCTTTAATTTAATAAACTTGCCAACAATGCTTTTTTATTAAGGTTAAGAAATTACTTGTTATTAAACATATTCAATATTTATTTTCTTACAAAACTTATGACTATATTAAATTAAATCATGAGTCTATGGCGGCTTTATGGTTAGAGTACTTAGAATGGATTATAAAACCGTCGGGTCGGGTTTTATTGTCTATTTTTCAATTTTTAATCTTCTATTTCAAAATTACTAACGTTCTCACTTATTTCAACATTACATGATAAAATTAAAATTGTAATTAAAATATTATTAATTTATTATATACCTACCTACTTTTGCAAAATGTTTAGGAGCAGTATAGTAAAAGCATTTTTATTCGAATATTAGAAAAAAACTAAATTAGAATGCCAATTTCTACTTTCATTAGCGTATTTCTATGGAAATTATTTGATTTAATTCTTATGAAAATTAAAATTATGCTGTGAAACATTATGATATTGTTAAATTAATTTGTGAAATGATTTTTTTGTGATAAATGTGTGTGTGTAAGCAATATGAAAAAAAAAACCGAATAGAAAGTAAACAAAAATCATACATTGCATGAGGATTATAGAAGAAAATAATTTTCGTTTTTGAGTCACTTATTATAACCCTATGACATAAAAAGAATATATAAATAACAGTACTAAAATCATTTAATTTAGAAATGCGATCTCCTATTAAGTTATTGTGTTATATTACATACGCCATCTAGTAGATTATTGGGTAATTAGTAACTATTACAGACCAACTGATGGTAGATGAAACCAAAAATTACTAGATGGCAGGCAGCATTTGTTACGTCATCTTATAGGAATAACAGGACCTACCAGCAGATGTCGCTGTAAAAGTTTCATAGACTACATGCAAAATATTTCACCGACTATGAGTTATGGCTCTGAAATCCTACTTTACTACCATAGATAATTCACTATAAAATAAGATAGATGTGCAACTGAGGTTTTAAATTTGAAAACTGTGTACATGGTTTGAGAGATGGCGCTATTTTCAATAATAGCGAAACAAAGTGTTATTAATCGCTCAATAGATGGCGCTGCTTTTAATGCGACCTCTAGCGGTATTTTAGTGAAATATTTAGTGTGATATAAATTATTTATTTAAACGGAATAAATGTAAGGTCGCTTGACCCTTTGTAACACATAACACTATTAAGGACAAAATTATCGAAAACAAAAGAAATTACATACAATTAACATACATTATTCCAATAAATAAATAATTACTATTATTTTAAAATATTTAAAGGATTTGCTATGGGAAATAAAACAGTTTTAATATGCAAAGAAACAAAACAATATTTATTTCCTTCCCGTTACATATTAAAATAATATAGCATGATTCACTTGCTCTACACCTTTGGTAGGCAATTATTCGATAGGGCATCCGGTGAAATGCGTTGTCAAGGTAGAGGAGGATCTTCCTTCTTCAGTGTTGCTGTTTAAAACTTTCTAAGGCATTTGATAAACAATGATTGACATATCGATCTACAGTAACACAGCTTTTATCTGATAAGACAATTATTGCGAAATCATCTGTCCTTACAAACAATGAGGCTATCATCTTTTTCGCTCGACTTCTGTCCTTTTTACTTTTATCGGCAAATATTCGAATGGAATGAATTCGAATAAATTCACAAACGAGTCCTGATTTAGATTTCTTGTTAAACACTAATATTAGTTTACGAATTTTGTTCGAATTATCGAACATTTCCGTGTACACGTCAACATTTGCTATGCAATATTTTACTACAATGTTAGTACTTGTACAAATTAAGAGCATCTCTTAACCTAATTATCTACCTTAAATTGCATCGATTTTAAAATTGATAATGATTCATTCCAAAGCAAAGAATGCGGTGAGTTATTCTTCAATGCCTATTTATTTACTTTTCACTACATTGACATCTTAATTTCTGATACGAAGTTTATATCTACTCGGTTGTTAGTAATTTATTGTATCGTATAATGTAGCAAATCAGTAAAAAATCTCATTGCATTCCGGCTTACAAAACATAAACATCAAATGTATGCCACCGGAACAGTAAGGTTTATCTAGGTACAGAATTGTTTGGTTACTAAGTGCCTATTTCGAACGGACAATAAAATTTTACGCTCTGCTAGATTTTGTTTCTATCGTAAAAACCAGGCAACACGAGTACTTATTGTACGAAACATCGTTACTAAGGAACGACGACTGTCAGTACTTAAAGCAGAAACGTATTAAAACGAAATATTTACTGAATCGTATTTTAGTTATATTTTTTGTAAATTCAAATTCTATAGTGTAAAATTATTGTAAAATATATACACTTCCGTTTATATGACTCATACGGTCGATAGACTCGATAGGCGTCTGTCTACAGCCGAGGGCCGGTCCTTCCGGGGTAGTCCTTCTAAGCAGTACCAAACTGAGCAGAAAATCTACTCAACTTTTTTTTTCTCAAAATTTGTTAGTTAACTTCGCGTTCTTTCGGTGAGCGAGAGAACTGGAATCCCAACTTCGGTGTTTGCATATGATGGGTGTAGTGTTATTTGCCACCAACAGCAATAAAAAAAAACTTTGTAAATTATTTTTATCAGTAGGTACATACCTCTCTTCTGTATGGTGACGGAGTAAGAATATAAATCACCATTCCCTATCTTGTCCGTGGATGTCGTAGAACGACAACGAAGGGATATAATACGCATATAGCATCTATGCAAGAGAAGGAAAATTCGAAATAAAAACCTATACCAACCTGTCTGACCTGCATGGTATAGTAGGTCAAATTCTCTCTCATTGTGGAGGAGGCCTGAGTTCAACAGTGGGACGTACGTGGGCTGCGATGATGATAATGATAAAAACCCTATAGCAATCTGTCTGACCAGCATGGTATATAGTAAGGTCAATTGGGAGGCCCATTGTGGAGGTCAATTTGCCGCCAGCAGTGGGACCTATATGAGCTGAAATGATGATAATGATTATATCGTTTTGCAAAAAATTTACTTTAATGTCATCTTAATCATTAAGCTCTTATCTCAATTGCTTGAGAGCGATCCATTATGTACTCTTCTTCCATTTAAAATATCATGAAAGTGTTGGCAATTGTTTTACGACGGGCCTATCGTCCACTCTCATTGAGAGTGTAATTATTGATCAGATGTCATCAAATAGAGGTGGTTCAGTCACTTGCTTTTAGTCGTTTTCCACGCCGCACACGAGCAAGATAAGGGGTACAAGCCTAGTATTCGTACCATAGCGTTTTTTATATACTATATGGAGGCTCGTACAGTATATAAAAAAGGAAGCCGTCGCTCAGGAAACCTGGCAGTGTGAAACATCGTAATTATTTTGTACAAGTATACACAATGACTTTTTTATTGTCTTACAAAAAAAAAAAAACATAAAAGTATCCGACCAAAGAAACATATCTAACATATTTAATTGTTCAATAGTGGCAGTTATAAAAAAATAATAAAATAAAATAAAGTTAATATTTTGTAACAGCCTGTTTATCATGTTTACATTTTAAACAAAAGTATATATATATGCGGCATTTCGTTAGCCAATCATAAGTACGAAGTCCACGTGGACGGCTTTTGACCGCCCTAGCCCAGGTCGAGGGTGGACGGATCGGGGATTATTCCACCACCTGCAGAGAGGCCGACCGCGTGAGGGCCACGCTCCGACAATACTGTTTTACTGCCGTAGCGTTGGATGGGATGGTACCCGAAAGGATCACCTGCCAGGCTGACCACGGCTGTCAAGGAATCGGTAAAAAAAAGTTCAAACAAGTAGATATTATTTCGCATTTTCTTATTCTTGCATAGATATTTTATATACATCAGTGTCAATGATTATTTAAATGATATCATCTAACTGGGTGTAGGTATAATAACGTCCATATGTAAATTAATAATTAATTTTAATAATAACAGTAATAAAATAATAATAACTTTATTAAATCGCGTATGTGTAAAGCGCATCATAAAATTATAACAATTTATAAAAATGTTCCTCTCTTCTACTGTTGCCGTTCCCTACAGGGTCCATAATTGTTACATAATTTAGTTGTTCAGACCTTTTATACATTATGGAATGCAATAAAGTTTGAAATTGAACATAGAGGGTGGTGTATTGTATTCTCATTCCATCACTACACGGTAATAAAAATAAATAAATGTTTATTTAAATGTTTAATTCAAAGTGTATTATTTAATGTGACTGCTATTCTGGGAAAGAGTAGTCTAGCCGGTCGAGGCAGGGCAAAAATATAGAGAACCGATCTGCGCTATTATGTTCTGTCATACTGATACATTTAAAATGGTAGAACCTACAGGCTCTTGTTACTTACGAAAAAAGGTAGATCTTAGTTCTAATCAAGTTGACTATTTCTGAATAGGCCATGAGGTCTGGACGCGGTTGTTATAATTATAATTTAAAAAAATAACGCCTTAATTTTTTTATTACCCTATATCAACCCGTCAGATCAGCGTAGTATAGTAGGTTAATTTCACCCCTTAGTGGTGGAAGCTCGAGCCCAACGTGGATGGACTGAGACTATGATGATGAATGGATTTAATTTATAAATGCAAAATTTCGAAAACCTTAACTACAAAATGTGATATCGGTGCAAATTTAAAGCAATCGTATAATTTTGGTATAAATTTTCTTACGATATAGCAGCAGTTTGCGGATCATAATCACAGCGAAGCTAGTGTGAACCAATCAGAAATATATAAATGGAAAATTAATTTCTTAAACATTTATGGTCACAGTTTCATAGTAACATTTAGTTCAATGTTAAAAAGTTGCATACTTTTGTAGTTAGATGGTATCTATCGTAAACTGAAAACGCTTGTAACGTGTTTTAAATTAGTCGAGCAGAGATAAATGCCTACAAGATTCGATAGAGGGCGGTATTACCAGTTTTGTCAGCAAGGTTTATAAAACGTGTGTAGAGAATTATTTGCCAATACTAAATGTAAGATATAATGTTAGTTAACTTAAATTAAGTTCTCTGTATAGCTTTAGTTAGGTGCGTACATTTCCTCGTAAAGTAACATTGCCATTCTTTAGCTCATGACTGTAGCTAGGTTTATTGCAAATGGGTATATCACGGCGAGTTCACTTTAATAGACGATGTTATTCCAGAAATAGTATGTATTTATTTAATACTAGCAACCCGCCCTCGCTTCGCTTCGGTTATAGTCGTTTTACCCGCGTAGTTCCCGTTCCTGTGGGAATACCGGGATAAAATATAGCCTAGTTTACGCCCTGATATTATAGCTTTCCATTGGTGAAAGAATTTTTGAAATCTGTCCAGCCGTTTTGAAGATTACCCGGAACAAACAACAGACAGACAAAAATTTTTAATTGCTATTTTAGGCATAGGTGTCGTGCAAATAACCGCGTGAGCATGAAAAACGCCTATTATTTTGACATTACAAACAGACACTCCAATTTTATTTATTGGTATAGATAAGCGAATTTGTAACTTTTAAGGTTTTACAGCCACGTATTTGAACTATTGCCGTCCACTAGATGCGACTTTAGAGTCTGTATTTCTATATCTGTCTATTTCGACTATTTTTTTTTTTTTTTTTTTTTGTGGGTGGGCTGCGGTCGGCGCGCCTCCGCACCACTCCGTCTGGGGCGACAGAGGGGCTTAAGCACGCAACTCCCGCAACCCACCCGAAAACCACCTCGCCTTCGTCATTGGGCCGACCACCGGAGCAGGTTTACTTGTCGTCAGTGGTCGGCCCGACGGAATACCCCCTACGTGGGGTACCCTCCCATCGACCGACGTCCCCGCCTCGGGGAGGACGTCGGTCTTTCCTCACGCGGTCGGCCTCTCGGCGGGTGACGGACTAATCCCCGGTCACGTCACCCGCGGCCTCGGCTAGGGCGGCATGAGGCGCAGGTAGTTGCGCCTACGCCGCCCCAGTCGCTGGCGGTGGATCTCCTCATCGAGGCTGCGCTCCACGCGCAGACGATCCGCCGCCTCCTTCTGCGAGATCACTGTCTCGCAGAAGGCTGCGACCGCGTCCCAGTTCCCGACGCTGTCGACCATCGCCCTAGCGATGGCCGGCAGCGTCAGGTCGGCACCGATGATTGCGACGAGTTCGCGGCGCTGCACTGCCCAAGCTGCGCAGGCTTCGAGCGTGTGGCGCGCCGTGTCCTCGTCGCAATCGCAGTGGTGGCAGGACGGTGTACTCTCCCTCCTTACGACCCTGTGCAGGTATTTGGCGAAGCTCCCGTGCCCCGCCAACACCTGCACTAGTCGGAAGGAGAGCACCCCGTGTCGCCTTTCCAACCACTGCATCAGCACCGGCCGGCCGGAAGGCTTCCACGGTTCGCACCCCGAACCGAGGCCTCTCCAGCCGGACTGCCCAACGGGCAATGACGTCTCGGCGGGCGTCGACGCGCCAGGCGGTGAGCTCCCTTAACGAGATCTCACCGCCCTCCGCTCGCACCCCCGTCACCCGCCGATACAATCCGGCGAGCATCTCCGCCTCCAGGTCCCACGGGGGAGTCCCGGCCAATAGGCACGCTGCCTCCGTCGCCACCGTGCGGTATCCGCGGATGGCCCTGACCGCCATGACCCTCTGTGGTCGCCACAGAAGGGCCCTAAGTCGGACGGTCAAGGACCCCGCCCACACCGGTGTGCCGTACAGGGCCATCGACCGGATGACCCCCGTGTACAGCCGTCGGCACGTAGCGCTCGGTCCGCCCACGTTCGGCATAAGCCACGATAGGGCGGACGCCGCGCCGACGAGCCGCGGAGCGAGCCTGCGGAAATGCTCCCGGAACCACCATTGCCCGTCGAGCACCAGGCCCAAGTACCTCATATGGGCCCGGATGCTGATGTCAACCGATCGGACGGTGATCGAGACGCCGATGGGAGGGCTCATAAGGCGCCCATGGAACAAGAGGGCCTCCGTCTTGTCCAGGGCGACCCTCAACCCCAGCGCCTCGATCCGCCTGACGACCTCTTCGGTGCCATAGGTCGCCAGGCTTACCGCCTCTTCTAGCGTCCCACCGCGGGCTGTGACGAGCGTGTCGTTGGCGTAACAAATCACGCCCAGCCCGGGCGGGAGGCTCCCCCGCAAAGCCCAGTCGTAGCCGATGTTCCACAGGGTGGGTCCGAGGACCGACCCCTGTGGGACACCGCACGTCATGGGCGTTCGCACAACGTCCCCTGCTCGGTTGGTACAGAGGACGCTGTGCCCCACCAAATAGTCTGCCACTAGCCGCCTCAGGTAAGCTGGCACTCCGTGATACCGGAGCGCCTCCCTGATGCAGCTGAATGGCAGACTATTGAATGCGTTGGCGATGTCTAAGGACACCGCCAACAGCACTCCTCCACCGGTGACGGCCTCAGTCGCCACGGCCCTCAGGCGCAACAGAGTCGCGATCGTCGAACGACCCCTCCTAAACCCAAACTGGGCGTCCGACAGATCGGGCCCCGTGCCGACGAGGTGCCGCTCGATGCGGGCAGCGACCACCCTCTCCAGTAGCTTGCCTGTGTCATCGAGCAGTCTATTTTGACTATTGAGACTTTTCGAGCAAATCAATTATTTACTTACACTAGAAAATTGATAGATACTTACCTACCCTATCGCCGGCAGGTATAAGTTTTGCCGGACTAGATTTGAATCAATGAGATATATCTCAACGATTTAGAGATTGTTTAGAGATTCAATGTTATGTAAAATAAACATTAATAGTTTTATTTGATACTAGCAACCCGCCCTCGCTTCGCTTCAGTTTTAGTCGTTTTACCCGCGTAGTTCCCGTTCCCGTGAGAATACCGGGATAAAATATAGCCTAGTTTACGCCCTGATATTATAGCTTTCCATTGGTGAAAGAATTTTTGAAATCGGTAAAGCCGTTTTGAAAATTACGCGGAACAAACAGATAGACAGACAAAAATTTTTTAATTGCTATTTTAGGCATAGGTGTCGTGCAAATAACCGTGTGAGCATGAAAAGAGCCTATTATTTTGACATTACAAACAGACACTCCAATTTTATTTATTGGTACAGATATAGATTAGGTATTGGCCGCGACGTCGTCTGCGTCTAAAATTCGAAAGTGGTTAATAGCAAAAAAAAGTTAATAAAAACTTAAAATACAAAACACGTCTTCCATCAATTCTCTTAAATGATGTTTATGCAAATGTTGAAGACGATACGATACATTATGACGTAGGCATCCGGTTCTTTCTATGGAACGAACACACCCTTCAAAGAATACACCTTTCAGGTCTCTACGATCAGCGATTTAGCCTGTGCGCTGATCTGTCAGTCAGTCAGTCATTCATGGAATCTGTGTGGTAGCGGCTACGAATATTGTCAACCCTTACATTGTTCGTAGGTGTCGTAAAATGACTAACAGCTTTACATAGACCTGGGCCAACTCCAGCAAATGACGTCCTATAAACAATCACATTCCCAAGATTGATGTTAGGCAAGCGACCGGGGCCGGATTACCCTCGGAGGTCAAAGATTCGGTACTTGTGACCGTCCAAATGGCGAAGGCAAGAGAATACGGTGGATTATGGGGTCACGCGTTTGATTCCCATGAAGGACAACACTGTGCAACCAACAAATTATTGTTCCGAGTCTGGGTATTCTTTGTGTCTATTAATAGCATCTTTGCTGCGCCGTGACGGAGTAAGAATATAATTCGCCACCTCTACCGCCTAATATGCATACGCCATCAATGCATGAGAAGAAAAACCTCAAATAAATTAATCTTATACCATCTTCTCTGAATAGCGTGACACAGTAGGGTAATTACCCTCTCAGTATGGAGGATGTACGAGCCCAAGAGTGGTACCTATATGGGCTGAGATGATTAAGGTATGTTTGCAAAGTCTCATGTAAAATAAAAATTAGCAGAGTAGTCTTTGTCAACGCAGACGAGTACTCGGTACCGCTGGTCCTCCAAAAGGATGATGGAGAGGTTCACTACGTGAAGTATATGGATACACGCCAGATTTTCCGTCCCCTCATACGATTTGGCAGGATGTGACTGAGCTATAAGGTGATTCCAAAAACTTGAGTGTTGTCGTTAAAACAAGTGTCAAAAACCTATAATTTCTTAGCGGATTTAACCTAGCTAACCTGTTTAGAATCCGCCGCTAATAAAAATACATTGTTAACGTCGCTACGAATATATAAACTGTAAAAAGTACAAGCTAACACGTACCAAAAATCCTTACAATCAGCTAAGTAAATGTACTAAGACAATAAAAAATAAAAAATGTTGCGGTTCACTTTCATATATTTACTTTCCGTAAATAGTTTTCGATTTGGTTGTGAAGCTATAAGCGGAAGGAAAACGATTTCTTTCAAATTAATATCATAATGCGTATAAAGTATGTTTTTTGGCGTGATAACGTTTTATAAATCTATGAACACCGGCTGCACGCACGATATAGCACGATTTATTGCCACGTTCTGCCTGAGCCGAGCGCATAAAATCTAATCTAATAAATATATAATAACAACTAATCTAAAATGCACATAACATCTATGCAAGAGAAGAAAAACTCGAAATAAAACCCTATACCAACCAGTCTGACCAGCATGGTATAGTAAGGTCAATTGCCCTCCTATTGTGGAGGAGGCTCGAGCCAACAGTGGGACGTATATGAGCCGAAGTGAATAAATGAATATAGTTATAGCGCAGTTATTTATACAAACACGCGAACAGATAGGAAAACCAATCTATAGATATGTCCTTTAACTGCGTCACGGAACTAATTTCTATAAGTATTGTGAAGGAAAATTGCCTAAAAACTTTCTATAAATTGATGGCACTGCCAATCTAACTTTGTCGAACGTATTTTATTGCTTAGCATTATTTTCTTATTGTCAATAGTGCAATTATTTGTCTAGTTGGTAAATTGGTTTGTTTATTAATAGAATTCAATTTCAATAAATGTTATTTTAATTTTGATAAACCAACTATGTGCAGTTTTCTGTGTGGCGAAGAAATATGAATACAGTTAATCACGCTTTCCTTTTCCGCAGGTGTTTAAAAAAACTAAGCAAGAATAGGAAAACTTGAAATAAAACCCTATATCAACACGTCTGTCCAGGGATGGTATCATCATCATCATTTCAGCCTATTGCCGTTCACTGCTGGACGTAGGCCTCCCTCATGTTACGCCACAATGTGCGGTCCTGTGCCGCCTGCATCCAACGACGCCCAGCAACTTTCACTAGGTCGTCGGTCCACCTAGTGTTGGGGCGTCCTACACTACGTCGTCCGATACGTGGTCGCCACTCGAGAATCTTTCCTCCCCAGCGGTTGTCGGTTCGTCGAGCGATGTGGCCTGCCCATTGCCACTTCAGCGTGCTAATTCTTCGTGCTATGTCAGTTACACCCGTTCTTCTGCGTATTTCGGATTCTATCTCGCAGAGAAGAGTGTAGTATAGTAGGTGTATAATTTCCTATTGTGGAGGAGGCTTGTACTTAGCAGTGAGCAATATAAGATGAGTAAAAAAATAATTATTAACTGAGCGGGGTAAACATAAAGTCCAGGATCAAAAATTATCATCTTATATAACTTGAAATTTCATTTTGCTTCGAAATTTGTTATTATACAGAGTGTTTTTAGTTAAACAGAGTTTGTATGAAGCTAATAATGCTTGAAGTAATCAGCTAGGTGTATTGTGTTAATGAATTATATACAGCATGTGCTCGCTGTATTGAGAGAAGCGAGAAAAGTTTTCGAAACATAATTTTTCGTGTTAAATAATATTTCTTCTTCGTTGTTTATTTATATACGTACAACTGTAATTAAACCTCCTTACGCATTTTATCACGGTCACGGGCGGATTGACCATGAACGCTGCAAAGTATTCGAAACGTCGGGCAATCAAAAATCAAATACAAACGCGAAACATTAGAAATCATTACGTACCACTGTAGGGTCTTCTTCATGATGGGAGGGAAATTAAACTTTTTTTCTTGTGGCAGACTGTGGTCTGGACACACCTCACCCAATATGTCCGGGCGATAGATGGCGGCGTGTGACCATAACCCACCGTATTCCCTCCCCGTCGCTTTTGGGCCGCCCACTAGTATCAATTCTTTGACATCCGTGGCCGGCCCGATGGATTACCCTTTCGACTATCGTCCTCTTCGACGCCGCAACAATAATAAGGCAGTGTGTATTGTCCTATGTAGGAATTCAAACCACGACGCTTGGCACTATAGTTCGGTATCGTAATTGTAGTGATTGAAATCCCGACCAAATAGGCAGTCAAATATAATTTTCAAAATTCCTTCTCTTGCAGCGATATTTTCTGTAGAGAATACCAAACATAGTGGTTTCCATAGCACATTGAGCAACTTTGAGCCATTTTATGAGTATATGTCACCAACCATTGATGGTGACAAATATTATAAAATCTTATCTCTCTTAAATCGTCACCTTTTATTTTTGGTGTGGGCTACGGCAGCGGCGAGCGGCGCGCAGCCCCGTACCGCACCCATGTAGCACGTCGCCTTCGTCGTTGGGTCGACCACCGGTGCAGAGTCCCTTGACTTCAGTGGTCGGCCCGACAGAATACCCCGAGGAAGTACCTTCTACCATCGACGTCCCCTTACCGGGACGCCGATCGCCGTCGCGAAAATAGTCACCTTATAGAGATTATATATAGATAATAGAATAATAGCTCACAGAAACTAAATCCGCGAACAAAATTAGCAAGCACTTAAATTGGAGCCAGAAATGGCTTCTTACGCTGGATCATTCTGTAGTGTACAAGGTCACTGCACACTGAACGCAACTCTTAGAAAATAATAATTATGACGGCGCAACTAAATGGTGTCACAACATATTTGAAACATCACTTTTCACAGTACACATAGTAATTCGACGATTTATGTTAATAAAAACAAAATTGTATTTATAATTTGTTAATTTTTAGTATTGCGTTATTATTATAAGGCATATATTTAAAACAAAAACGCTTTCCTCCCACAAGAGATTCCTGTCATTGTTTCATAGTTGCCAACATAACGACGTGAACAAATTGTATTACTCGACACCTTACTCATTTTAATTAAATTCTTCAGTATGAGTGCAAGCTTTACACGAATATTGACGTAATGTTTCTTATGCAGAGCTGTATAAAATATTTCAATATAAGAAATATTGTACAGTAGTGAAAACATTTTTAATTACATGCCTTTGTTTTTGCGTTAGTTGGATATGGCTACGTGTCGTATAAGTAACGTGACAAAGAGCGTGATGGAGCTTAAGCCGGCTTATTTATCTCTGTCGGCATTGATTTATTTGCATCAATGGCCCCCTCGACGGGATACGCTTTAAGGGTACCTACAAACTTTAACATCGGGTAACAAGTCGTCAGGACATCGCCCTCATGCGGTCGGCACTTCTGCGAATGGCTGATCAATCCGGGCTTAAATCACCTACATAAATTACCTACGTAGCTAATATATGTATCGAATACGTCATCTCTTGTGAGAATCTTAATGGAAAAAAACACAATAACAATTTTGTATGTTCCAGAATTGTAAACCTAGTTATGAGCGGTGGCAGCAGAGGATGCGAAAAAAACCCGATGTAGTGTAATTTAATATAAACTGAAAGTTACATAATTAATATTATAATTTACTTCTAAGGGTGACTATAACGATCGGCGATCGATCGAAAAGTGTCGAGCCTTCCCATCAGTATTCGTCAATTCGTGAGTCGTCCACGCCAGGTGTTCTTGAGTCATCTTTCTCTGTAGCCACCCATGTCGAATGTCGCAATTGATGTCGCTGGTATTCTCAATACCAACGCGATGAACTAGTGATGTCCCCTGACTACGTATGCGTAACATCTCTCCCGAAGAACAGCGATTATTGGTGACAGATGTCACAAATTGAGCTGGGAGATTATTTAAATCAATTCTTCTTGTAACTGGGGTGGCATAGACAGCTTGTTGCTTCATTTGTTCGTCATTCGAGTTTCATGTCTGGGATCTTATACGATTGAGATGGTATCTTCGGTAAGCCAAACCGCTAATGAGTATAGATGCGCCCAACAAGAGTAGATACATTGGTATAGTTGTATGATATAAACTGCTATTAGTCGGTTGAATTGCTGTTTATAGGAATATCTTCCTGTTAGTTGCATGTAAGTGATCCAGATTGATCGAATTGAGTTTAAACAATGGCAGTAATTTTTGGGCTTTTTCTTCAATTCTCGGTACATCTATAAGTTTCAATACTTGACCTTTAAGTCGATCTTTTTCATTGGGGATTCTGAATTCAGGTGTCTCCAGATAACAGTTATTTGGGATTATAACAAAATAGCTGCTTTGGACCATCTTAAAGAGATCTTGACCGCAAGATAGTCTTATCTTCACTGGTTTTAGGAAGCTGATAGTATAATGTCGATCATGGAGTTTTTCGTAAGCTGGTTTCTGTAGCGAAAGAATGATGGAATTGCATTCCGGTATTTCATGTTGCTGAGTGATGAGGCTATGGATGCAGTCCTGGGGCTTTTGCCTATAAATGTTGCGTATCTCTTCGCATAGATACCCTTATGTGGACTTCGGGCATTCAGCCTCTATGTACTTGTAATCTTTCAAATGTATTGCAAGGAATTGGGAATATGGGATGAGTATTTCATAATGTTTGTTGGGAACAATGGATATTTTATATAAATCGTAAGTATAAGGTAAGATTATTGGGAACTTGAATACTAAGACTATTTCATTATTCACGTAATAAGAACCTAACCTAATTATATCGTAATATTCACGTATGTCTAAATCTAATATTTTATCTTTACCATATATACTAATTAATTTAACGATTATAGCCTGGATAGAGTTAAACTAATTGCAGCATGATGAGCTGTTGAAGTTTTTATAAATGCTAAAACGTTCTGCAATTTATCGATTTCTTGAGAAATTATATCTACGTTATCACTAAGAATAAAAATCATTTGTGCTAAATGTGCATATCTAGCCTGGTCGTGATCGCTGCTCATACTTTCACTTATATTTCTATCTTATCAATGATACTGGAGTGCTGGGTCATCCAATCCTTTGTCAGACTAATGTGATTATTGAATTCTGTTAATAATTTATCATTACTTCGGAGTGAAATTGTTTAAGGGTAAATTAAAGTGTGAATTAAATATGTGATGAGTATCTTTCTTACTAGACACGTTATCACTGCGCTGCTGCATGTAAAGTGTATTAAGCTCTTCCTGAACATATTCTAGTGCTTTTTCCATTGACTCGGGACGCATACAACGTATTCTCGAACCTAATGGGTCCTTTAAACCTCGTAAGTAACACTGTAGTGTGAATTTTTTATAAAGATCACACTTTGCTTGAATCGTGGTTGCTACTGTTTCGTGCAGAGTTACATAAGTCTTCAATGTACTAAATAAATTTTGGCAGCGTTCATAAAATTCCTGTGGGGTGGAAGACCCTTGAGTTTGTAAGGACAAATCGTTGTATAAGGCTGTCTCGTCTCTATGATCGGCAAAATTATTTATAAGTGCACTACGAATCCCATGCCAACTACCTGGGATACCATTTGAGTTAATTAACCTAGCGGCGGATCCTGTAACTTTATTCAATATGCCATTTATTAACTCTAAGTTGATAAGTTCGTTGCCCGGTTCCATTTTAAAATAAGAGAGTATTAATTGATCACATATGTTAATGAAACGGGTTAGAATGTGGGGGTTGCCGTCGAATTCCGGCACCATACGAAGTGACTTATAAATAGTGTCCATCTCGCTGTGATCCATAGTTTCGTCTAGTTTTCTATTACTGTCAATGAGGCAATTCCTATTCGATAAGCTAGGCGACCTCGTATGGTCTTTTATACTTCTTGGGTGAAAAATTTTGAAAGTATTTAACGTAACGCGTAAAAAAAAATCACTTATAATTCACTAGTTCTTATTAAACAATTAATTTATATAGTTATAATATATAAGGTGGAATTAGCTTAATTAGGTATAGGATATTACGGGTGAAAATGGGTAAATACTTAGGTAAGATATTAGGATAATTAAGTAAGGACTTGAAAGATTCAAAGTACTTACAACATTGATTGTCGAATCAATGTCTGGATTCACCTCGCTGGCACCACACGTAGATTCTGGATCGCACGGGTCGATATTAGAGCCCTATCTACGATCCTACCAAGACCGCGCCAGTTATGAGCGGTGGCAGCAGAGGATGCAAAAAAAACCCGATGTAGTGTAATTTAATATAAACTTAAAGTTACATAATTAATATTATAATTTACTTCTAAGGGTGACTATAACGATCGGCGATCGATCGAAAAGTGTCGAGCGTTCCCATCAGTATTCGTCAATTCGTGAGTCGTCCACGCCAGGTGTTCTTGAGTCATCTTTCTCTGTAGCCACCCATGTCGAAGGTCGCAATTGATGTCGCTGGTATTGAGACAACGCGATGAACTAGCGATGTCCCCTGACTACGTCTGCGTAACAACCTAGACCTCACAATAACCGTTAAGGTTATTGCATATTTCACTTCAACCCACATATCTTCTATTTATATACTATCAGGCAAGCATGATAGATATGGGGCTCTTTCCTAATCTGGGAAAGCGGCCTCTTCTTTTTTTTTTTTTTTTTTTTTTTAATTGGGACTAATCCCACCACACATTCCCACCACTGTAACTCCTGTAAGCCAGGATCCACAATGGACTACGTATAAGACACTGAGGTTTGACCCTCAGGAAGTCCCGGGAATCGCTTTTAATTGTCTTGGGACCCGCAACAAATTTAATTAGAAAAGAAAACAGGAGGAGTTGGAAAGATTCCACTTCCCTCCTATGCAAAGCGGGAGACATGAAGCAAAGTTGGCTGATAAGCCAGTAAATAAGAGTTTGTACAACTACGTGAAACGCAGCGGTACAGCACCACGGAATGGACAAAGCTTAATGGACCTATTTGTGAGCTTTAGGTTTGATTACAGTAATAGGTATGGCAAAAGCGCCTAAACGCACGGAAATTTTCTCGAGTTGCTACAAGATCCGAATAGTATACTACCTCAGACGTGACATGCATATTATCTAACATGACGTTCCGCTCGTTGCGCCCGAGAATGCACTCCCAAAGGATGTGATGAGCTGTTTGTTCAAAATTGGAGTTTGAGGTCGAACATTGACAAAATGGTGAATCTACTAGTGTAAAATAGAATAATTTACTTCTAAAATTCCCATGGCCTGTGAGGAATTGGGCTACATAGTGGTCAATTTCTAGCCAAGTTCTCTCCAAACGTTCACGAACAGATGGAAAGAATAGATATAGATGACGACCTTTTGTTGACGAATCCCATCTTGCCTGCCATTCGGTCAGGAGCTTATCGTTAACGACGGATTGCGGTGCAAAAAGTCTAGTAATTTTATTACGATCGCGTGGTAAAAGAAAATTGTTAGTCATGTTTTCCCTAAAGCGGGAAAGCGGCCTATCTATTTAGCCAGAAGTGTTGACAATTTTTATTTTTTTATTTTTATGGGTGGGCTATGGTAAGCGCACGCGCGGTCCAGTCCGTCCGGGGCGATGAAAGGACGGCGCGCGGGCCCATAACCCACCCGTACCCACGTCACCTTGTTGTTGGGCCGACCACCGGAGCAGATGTGACTTGTCCTAAGTGGTCGGAAGTGTTGACATAGGCTTCCTTTTCCAATATTTCATCTCTTGTAGAATTTATTTACCTTCTTAGTCGTCTTGTACCACAGAGGCGGGCACATAAGGAATAGTTAGTGAATTAAATTATATATCGTGTACATATATTGAAAACAGCTCTAAATCAGTGGCTGAGCTAAGCTGCTCACAGTTTTTATATACATGAGTCCGTTCGTTCGGGATACCACACTTTCGCAGAATATTTAAATTTTTGTTTGTTTTTTATTACTAATGGCAACAGACGAGCAAACATACCTCATGGTAAGTGTTGCTGCCTATCATGGACCTTTGCAATACCACGGGCACAGCTAGACCGCTGGCTATCGCGAAGAAATTGAAGGGAGTGTGAATGCTGGCAACGAGGTTCGGTGATACTAAAAGCATCACTAAAATTCATCGCACGTAAATACGCTCAGAAAGTTGGACTGCCGGCTCCCTCGCTCACCGAACGAAGCGTAATCAAGAGGCAATAGAAGCAATATTCTACTGCGCTGTTCACGGTGAGCGAGAGAGCCAGAGACTCTACATACTAGAGATGGGATGAGGATATTAAATTAACATTATACCGGTTACGGATATGAAATTATTGCGGATTACGTGAAGGTTTCGGATAGTTTTAGTTACGGATTTTTTTAGACAATTGTAAGGAGTAAATACTAAGTATGGTGACTGTGATATACTCTTTGGGGAGAGCCTTAAGTTTAGGATGTCAGTTCGACTGCTTGGAATAAAACCTGTCATACTGTGTCTCATATAGACACTGGCCGTATTCGAAATTAATCGAAACTATTATGTCGGTTTCGGATATCTATTAGTTTCATAGCCTCATAGTATATTTAGTCAAGACCCATAGTATTAAAAATTATCTCATGTTGCACCACAAAGTGCGATCCTGAGCTGCCTGAATCCAACGACGCCCAGCAACTTTCACCAGGTTGTCGGTCCACCTAGTAGGGGGACGTCCTACACTGCGTCATCAGATACGTGGTCGCCACTCGAGAACTTTTCTTCCCCAGCGGTTGTCGGTTCGTCGAGCGATGTGGCCTGCCCATCGCCACTTCATCGTGCTAGGCGGTTACACCTGTTCTTCTGTAGTAAATTCAACATAATTAAATGTAAAATTTAAAGTTATAGAGCTTATTAAATAGTTACATTTACATCTGCAATCAAATGTTAAATGTATAGGTTAAAAGAAATCAACTCCATTGTTTGTTCATTCAGTTTTAAAATGAATCTTGTTTCTCGAATGATCGCATTTCAACTTTATTTTCATGCCAATGCCAATTGAAATGGAATACTACGTTTCATTCGTTCATTTTCTATTCCATTTGAGTACTTGTTACTTACTTATCCGTGTTTCAGGTAACATTTCAACAAAGTGTGTTTTTTTATCGTCCACTGTTTGACTTAAGGCCACCCCAAGGAAGAGAGTGGAATGCCGTAATAGTTACGTTTGCCAGATGTGTTGACGATTGCAGATGATTTTAAAAGTTTTCTGGAATTTGCTGCTACCCGTTTCCAGGTGATCCCTTAGCAAGTTCTTACATCTCTTACAGGAATATAAAGGATGGTGACAATTTTTTTTTTCAAATCTAGACAGTGCCATACAGTTTTTTGAGATAAATAACTTTGCCAACGTACAAATAATAATTACATCTGGACTCATTGAAACCATTTGTGAATAGTATAATGAATTTTGCAGCGTGGAGAATGTACTTACAACACTCGATATGAGGAAGTGGAGCCTGAGACTACTGCGCTATTTGTGCAGTTAAATTTAGCAAATTATATTATTTGTCAAACACGTACCGTTTCACAGATTACCTGCAGTAAACAAACAGAATGACGAGAATTAAAAAAAATAATTTTGTTTTAAGTATCGCATATAATTATATGAATTTTCACCCACATATCAGATTTTCATAGTCCACTGTTGCTGCCACATAGAACGCCACATAATTAAATACTGTGCCAGCTGTAGCCAAAGTCGGCCTTTGAACTTTTCTGAGTCGCACGTCTCCCTGCTAGCACTCATGTATTTATAGAACTATTTATGATTACCAGACATGGGACACGAATCCGTATACCTATTGGTGATCCGTTTCAATCATTTAACTAACTAGACGAGCGTAGGCTTACGTATGACAACCAAATTCTTGCTGGTGTTTTCAGTCTTTGCTTGAAATGTTCCACATAAAGACGACATCTATCGGAAAAGAATTTTTCCGTTTGATGATTGAGTAAAAATACAATTCACCACTCCCTTATCTTGCCCATGGATGTCGTAAAAGACGACTAAGGGATACAATAAGCATATAATATCTTTGCTAGATAAGAAAAACTCGAAATAAAACCCTGTTCTAACACGTCTGACCAGCGTGGAATAGTAAGTCAATTGCCCTCCCATTATGGAGGGGGCCTGAGCCCAACAGTGGGACATATGTAGGCAGAGATTATGATGATGATGACTTAATATTTTCACATTACAACCAGACATTTTAATTATTTTCTCTATTTAAATTGTGTTTACGGTTATGTAGTATATTTGGTTACAGTGGGCTATTGATGGGGTGTTTATGATTGGGTTTTCGGAGTATTGTGGTATTGGTTCCCGTGTAGCGAAAGTGTATGTATACAGATATCACCATGCCATATTTGCTCGTGACAGTCGTATAAATTGGTTGAGGAATCACGGGAACAACAAAAATATTCCGAGCGAAGCTCGGTCAACCAGATATTTGTACTCTTAAACGTACAACACCTTACTGCAATCTATAACCCGGTTGCCAAGCGCGGCGATTATGGTAATAACCCGTCTAATAAATGACCGCGCCATATTTTCTTGGATAGGCCTACGTTCAGCAGTGGACGATAAATACCTAGGAAATATTTCTGTGTTATTAATATATAGTAAAGACTAGCAATCCGCTCTAGCTTCGCTTCGGTTATAGGTTATAGTCGTTTTACCCGCGTAGTTCCCGTTCCCGTGGGAATACCGGGATAAAATATAGCCTAGTTTACGCCCTGATATTATAGCTTTCCATTGGTGAAAGAATTTTTGAAATCGGTCCAGCCGTTTTGAAGATTACCCAGAACAAACAGACAGACAGACAGACAGACAAAATTTTTTAATTGCTATTTTAGGCATAGGTGTCGTGCAAATAACCGTGTGAGCATGAAAAAAGCCTATTATTTTGACATTACAAACAGACACTCCAATTTTATTTATTGGTATAGATAGCATTAGCTGTGTAGTGAGGGCGTAAGAATACAACGTTGCGGTAGGATCACACTGTTGACAGTAGTCTGTGTACAATCGCGGGCCAGTCAAACCAGGGTAGTACCTCGCAGAAAATCGACGTCTGAGTAATAGCAATTTGTTACTGCGCTTCGTTCGGTGAGCGAGAGAGCCGGAAGCCCAACTTTCTGAGGGTGTTTGCGTGTGGAGGGTTTTAGTGATGCCTTTAGTTTCACTGAACCTCATTGCACGCATTCACACTCCCTTTACTTTCTTCACAGTAGGCAGCGGTCAGGCAAAGGTCCATGAGTGACAGCAACACTTACCATCAGTACTGTTACTTGTACTGTCTGGCTTGTTACTGGTACTTGGCGTAGGTTAATTTCCCTCTTATTACGGACGAGGCTTGAGCCCAACAGTGGGACGTATATGAGCCGAGATAATGATGATAATTAATATAACTAAGGTTTGTAAATTGGACTTAATTTTCAAATAGTTCAATGAGGCACATTTTCTGTCTCAAATTTAGAGAGGATTTTGTTAATCCCTCGTCTTACAAGGGTCTTCAGTCGACAATCTCTAAAGGACTCCCTATTCATTGGAAGATTAGATTATATCCTATTTAGACACTGAAATACTTTTTTAATACTGTTTTATCCCTTTTTGAGAACGTAAGGTTTTGGTGGTAGGGTTTTGCTATTATGTGGAATTTCTTATTTAATCTTATTAATCGCAGTGGACGGGGCAGTACTGAGCGTGTTTGGTATTAAATGTTCTTGTAATTGGAGTACAGCGGAGTATTTCAGCCGATTCCTGCCTAGTGGCCCGAACTGTAATTATTGTTTACCCATCAATTAATCAGACTATAATTAACTGCTGGATATAGGCTATTTTGCTGAATATAAGAATTTGCAACGCTGTCCGCACAACTTGGCAGACGTGTTCAATCGCTGTTAGCGAACGGACTTACGAGTATGATGTAAACCACGTGTTTACTTGTTTATGATTAGTTTTAAAAACGGAATACCTTTGAGATTTCGTTTTAAGGATTCAAATTCAAATCAATTATTATGCATAAATCCCGAGACGGCACTTTACATATTGTCAACTAGCAACCCGCCCTCGCTTCGCTTCGGTTATAGGTTATAGTCGTTTTGCCCGCGTAGTTCCCGTTCCCGTGGGAATACCGGGATAAAATATAACCTAGTTTACGCCCTGATATTATAGCTTTCCATTGGCGAAAGAATTTTTGAAATCGGTCCAGCCGTTTTGAAGATTACCCGGAACAAACAGACAGACAGACAGACAAAAATTTTTTAATTGCTATTTTAGGTATAGGTGTCGTGCAAATAACCGTGTGAACATGAAAAAAGCCTATTATTTTGACATTACAAACAGACACTCCAATTTTATTTATTGATATAGATTTCAACACAATGAAATTTAATCCAATAAACTACACTAGCACGAGGTCGAAATACGACCGCTACTGAGAAGATCTGACAAGAAACTCAGCAGGCCTGTCTATTATGTTTATGTTTTTTGTTAATAAATACAAAATTGTGTACAACGTATCTTGTAAGTCCTCCTGAGTGATGTCTTTCAAACTACAAGATATGTAATATAATTCACAGACATAATTCAAATGATTATGGCTGAACCAGAACCCACAAGCGGCATAATATTTTAACCACTAAAACCACGATGCATATTGAAGCAAATGTGATATACTTTAGTCAATATATGTATGTATGTATTTACTTTGACTCAACTTAACATACGCTAACATAGATTAGTTTCAAGTTATTTGAATAAACGTGATAAATTTATACTTATTTAACTTCTTCGAATAATATTCAGGGTTCTCTTTTGCTTTACCTAACGAAAGTTGCTTGTGATTTACCCACTAAATACATAACTGTGAAAATGTGAGCCAAGTTTAATATTATGATCCGACACTTCCATACCAAAAGACCTTTCTGCTCTCTCCGTCTTCTTCCATTCAAAAGTACGTCTAAACACCCAGTTAAAATATGCGTTTATAAGTTGTAAATCTTATACTTATATTATTAAGACAATGTTATGATTTCATGTACGTTCATACATTATAGATGATCTACAATATTAGCTTTTATGAAAGCTATTCTGTTTATTAAAATAATCATATTTCGTCATCCTTACCACATCACGTTTCTCGTATAGAGATAATTCTAAATATTATGCATGCGAATGTTTGTTTATTACATATGAAAGCCAAGTACAAATACTGTAGTCAGAGTATGCAAAAAAATTAAACAAAATTAGAAAAAGAAATATTATTAATTGGATATAAAAATTTTAGTCTGCTGACAGAGTAAGAACCAGTGTAATTGACATAGCCAGAAGAATTAACATGTTGAAATGGCGAGGGGCAGGTCATATGAAAAAGCGAACTCATCATACAAAAGCACATCCTTCATAATTCAATTCATTAATGTTATTTATATTGTTTTCATTCTTATTGTAAGTTATTTTATTCCTTTTTCTTTTTTTTCTTTTCTCTTTTTTTTTTGGTATTTTTCTTTCTTATATATTTGAAGAAAGGGGTTTTCTGAAAACCAGCCCTGCATAATTTCTATGCAGCACAATGCTGAGCATTCCCCTATTGTCAAAATAAATTAAAAACATGTATTTTAATTATTAGTTATTATGTGACAATAAATGCTATTCTATTCTATATCGTTCGTCACGTGCTGACCACGAATCGGACGACGCAGCGTAGGACGACCCCCAACTAGGTGGAGTAAAGACACATGGAGTAAGTCACAAAGAACCGTTGCATGTAAGTGCCACGGGATCGTTCCGGGTGGCACTCTCGGGGGAAGGCCTATGTCTAACAGTAAACGTCTTTATGCTGATGAATGGATGGATGACAGAGTAAGAATACAATTCACCCCCCTCATCTTGTCCGTTGGTATCGTAAAAGACGATTAAAGGACATAATATGTATATAACATCTTTATGAGAGAAGAAACACTCAAAATAAACTTGCTCTGAACAACGTGCCTACGAGTAGGACAATTTCCTACTTATCTTGAAGGAAGCTTGCACCCACCAAAGGGATGTATATGAGCGACATTAAGATAAAAGTTTAAATAAGAATAAACACAGATCTTGAGACGAGTTAAGAATATAATTCAAAATCGTATTCATGTGAGAGCTGTAAGACTGTTAGAAGAATACGTAGAGTACTGTACTCCCAATGTGTACACTAGTAGTGGAATACGAAATGTAAACTGAGATGTGGTGGCTGATATGTATCGGCCCAACGGAATACCCCAGTCGCGGGGTACCCTCTCCTCTCGACGTCCCCCCTCGGGGACGTCGGTCACCGTCGCGCGGTCAGCCTCTCTGCGGGTGACGGACTAAATCCACAGTCCAGTCACCCGCGGCTTCGGCTAGGGCGACATCAGGTGCAGGTATTCGCGCCTGCGCCTCCTGAGTCGCCGCTGGCGGACTGCGTCGTTGTGGAGGCGTTCTTCCCACGCGCGTTCCGCTACCTCCTTCCGCGAAGGCAGCAGGGTTAGCTGTCTTAATTCATTTTAGAGAGGGCCTCAGACCTACTAGAACATATACAGACTGTAAAGAAAATCAAAACTTTAAAAAGAAAATGCCTGTCGGCATGTCATTTAAACTTTATATAAAATGTCTGATCCCTTTATACTAGTTAAGTCTACACGAAGCTTGAATGCGATGTCGATTTAAAAGCTATGTTATTTTTAGCTCCGAGTAAGAGGAGGAAATAGGATCCGCGATACTTTGTTGCTACATTGACGTATCATTTGCAGACTAGAAAGAAAAATAAAATAAAATGCTCCGTAGAAAGTACATTGCAGTTGAAATGATGTTGAAAACATTTGAATTAATTTTAAAGTGAGTTTATGAGGGTAATACCCAGCTGGCTACGTCCGTTGATATTATTTTGCATTAAATTATCGTGCATTATACAGTGTTATAGAAATTATATGCTCTCCCTGCGTTTTCGTTTCAGTCGTTTTGGCTTCGCATTTTAAATCTGCAATCTTATCTATCTCCCAAGACATAGCCTTGGATTGGAGTCCCCGACTCGTTTTTTCTGAAAATAAAAAAGCCTAAGTTACTCTTTTATAGGCAGTTACCTGGTAGTAAAATTTTAGGTCTAGCCGTTTTGAACATTTCTCAGAACAAACAAATACAGACTCGCAGACAAAACATATTTAAATTGCTATTTAGGAGTTCTATTTTGATATTACAAATAGACACTTCAATTTTATTTATTTGTGTAGATTTTTAATAACACATATTTTTTTATGTTTATAAGGTAACTGAGTAAAAATGCAATTCATTACCTCTTCTATTACCCGTGGGTGTCGTAAAAGACGACTGAGAGGTATAATATGCAGATAAGTTTTATGCAAGAGAAGAAAAACTCGAAATGAAACCCTATGCCAACACATTTGAGTGGTGTGGTGTAGAAGGTCAAATTCTCCACTATAATGGAGGAGGTCCTTTTTAAACTATATTTTTAATATTGTTTACCAGTATCGAGTATTAATAGGTTTTCAGTAAATAACAAGAGTTACCATACACCAGAAAGATTCCATAGATGTAAAAGAGGCCTTAGGGGGCGTCCATAAATTACGTGAGGTGTTTTATTAAATTTTCTGTACGTCCCTCCCCCCCTGGTGAGATGTCGTGAGATTTTATTCAACTCCCTCCCCCATCCCCCAATCTCACGTGAGATTGTTCAAAATGTGGATTTCTTACGTAAACGCGTTGGATTGTTATTGTAAAAAGAAAAAAAAAATTGCTTCGTGCATTTTTTTACAACTAGTTAAAAGTAGTTATCAATATTGCTAAGAGTTTAATTTAGTTTATAAGTGTAATAAAGCTGTGAAATGTAATAATGCTTAAGATTAAATCTTAAGCATGTACAATCTGGATTAAATGGACCAAAATAGTATAATTTTTCTTTGTTTCAATCAGAAAAAAAATTGCGTGATATTTGCCGAGACCCCCCCTCTCTCCAACGTAAGATTAGATGAGATTTGACTCGACCCCCTCCCCCCTTTAAACATCTCACGTATTTTATGAACGCCCCCTTATTATAAATTATCATCATCATCATCTTGCTCTTACCCCAATTACTTGGGGTCGACACAATATGTCATCTGTTTTGACATATTGCAAAAAGTTTCGGCAATGACTTTTATGACCGGCCGCCTGCCTGACGTCAACCCTCCTTGGGAATGTAATCGTTGACCCAAATGGTACCAGATGGAGTTGGTCCGGGTCAATCTAGGGCTCTTAGTCGTCTTTTACGACACCCACGAGCAAAGCAAGGGTTGGTAGTATTCGAAGCCGCTACCACACAGCACAGGCCTTATTATAAATGTTTATTTTTTTTACTTTATTTATTTAATACACAGCTATCATTATAGGTATTACAACCCAATTCGATAGAGGAAGACAGTCTTATTACATACAAATATATAGTAATAATTATAAATAACAAAAATCCTTATTTCTATTTACTTAAAATTAAAATAGCTGTGCGTGTGAAATTGTTCAGTGAACATGTAAGAAAAAGAAAGAAGAGAAGAGGGGGAGAGAGGCAATAATCTCTACTCTAAATTCAGTGATAACAAATTTAAAGATAATTCATTGATTCCTTTAAACACTTGTGAGTTTGATAGCAAAAAGTTATAGCGAGTCATTGTAAGGTTATTTAATTGATTAATATTTATTTTAAATGCACTATATATTAAGCATTATTATGAATTAGACTTTCTAAAATTAGTCTTTCGGTTATGGCGTTACGTGAATTTTATGAATTCTTTTTTTTTGAGTCGGGCTACGGTCAGTGCACCCATTGTCCGGCTCCATCGCCGCCGTCGTGTCGCCCCGCGACAGAGGGGTGGCGCGCGGTTCCGAAACCCACCCATGTAGCACGTCGCCTTCGTCGTTAGGCCAACCACCGGTGCAGAGTTCCTTGACTTCAGTGGTCGGCTCGACGGAATACCCCGAGGGAGTTCCCTCTCCCGTCGACGTCTCCCGTCGAAATGCCCGGTACGGTCACCCGAATTTTATGAATTGTACTAAGAATTAAAAGATTTCCCTGTAATATAAAAAGACGGCTTTACTTTTAACGTGTGTCTATGATAAGCTTTGTCTCATCATCAACATCATTATCATCATAGCTCATATACGTCCCACTACTGGGCTTGAGCCTTCTTCGTATTGGGAGGGAAATTTACCTACTATACCATGCTGGTCAGGCGAGTAAGTATAAGGTTTTATTTCGAGTTTTCCTTCTCTTAAACAGTTGTTGTTATATGCACA
Source organism: Lymantria dispar (assembly GCA_032191425.1). Lineage (NCBI taxonomy): Eukaryota > Metazoa > Arthropoda > Insecta > Lepidoptera > Erebidae > Lymantria > Lymantria dispar. The sequence goes on along the minus strand of CM063444.1, from coordinate 1,341,420 downwards.
AGATATCCCTTTGTCGGCTTTTACGACACCCACGAGCAAGAGGGAGTGGTGAATTGTATTCTTACTCCGACACCACACGTTCCCCCCCTCGGGGAGGACGTCGGTTTTTCCTCGCGCGGTCGGCCTCTCGGCGGGTGACGGACTGACTTTACTATTTGTTTAGTTTTTATTTATTCATAACACGGGGATGATATGAGAATAGAGAAAATGATTACAAGATGACAAAAATTAAATATTTAAAATGCGGGAATGTGTTTAGGCACCTACTTGAGATATTTTACAATTTTGTGAAAATCATAATAAGAAAGTACTTTACGGATTTTATCGCGTTTGTATTTGATTTTTGATTACCCGACGTTTCGAACACTTTACAGCGTTCATGATCACGGGTGGACTAAGATGTCTCACGTCCAACAAGTCATCGTTACTGCAGAAAATTTTATAATTATCTACCCGATACAGAAATTAGTTATTAAATATTGACCCACATTTTGATACAAAATTTATTGCCAGTGTAAGAAGAAAATGATTCTATATGAAAAAATTATATTGTTTATGGTTAGTAATAATTAAACATTACTCTCTTTAGCCTTCTTAGACATTTTGGTTATACGTAACCCTAATAACACCTTGAGTCATACAGTGTATCGTAAAGCAACACATACAGACAGATACTTGAACGGTGATTCTCATCATCCCCCTTCACAGTTGGCTACCGTGTGTAAATCTTTGTTGCAGAGAGCACGAGGAATCTGTGACGATGAACACCTGGCTGGGGAGCTGCAGCATGTCAAGCAGGTGCTACGTGCAAACAAGCTGCCAGTTCCTCGCCCCCGTCGCAGAGACCGAGTGAAACCACCCACAGTTGAGCGCCTTCCTGCAATACTACCTTATGTCAAAGGAGTCACTGACAAGATTGGCTACATCCTGAAACGCTCTTCCATTAAAACTTATTTTAAGCCACTGAAGAGGATTAGCCAATTCTTACCACCTGTCAAGTGCCAGATCCCTTTACAAGATGCAGGAGTATATAAACTTGACTGTGACTGTGGTCTCTCTTACATTGGACAAACAAAGAGATCCATAAGAACTCGGATCAAAGAACACATAGCCGATGTGAAGCACCGCCGGGACACTAGGTCTGCAGTCTGTGAACATAGCCAGGACCGCGCCCACCATAACATCAGGTTTGATAAACCACAAATCCTCGCAAAAGAACACCGATACCTGCCTAGAATGGTACGCGAGGCTATTGAGATTAAAAAACACAAAAATTTCAATAGAGAGGATGGCTGGGTGTTACCATCAAGCTGGGATCCTGTTATAAACATTATTAAAAAGAAATCCAAAAAGACCACCACAAGACTGCAAGACACCGTGAGCTCATATTGTATAGATTTGACCCACAATAATAATAACTAAAGATAATTTTATAAATTAAAACCTTTTTAGTAACAAAGTAAGCCGCCTTCAAAATTAACTTTAATTTAGCATCTTGTTACCTGAGTTTTCTTGCCGGATCTTTCTCAGTGTAACCGTGTTCCGATCCGGTGGTAGTATATTAGATTATTAGTTAGTTTTTAAAAATAATTACTATTAACTTTAATGTTTAATTATTACTAACCATAAACAATATAATTTTTTCATATAGAATCATTTTCTTCTTACACTGGCAATAAATTTTGTATCAAAATGTGGGTCAATATTTAATAACTAATTTCTGTATCGGGTAGATAATTATAAAATTTTCTGCAGTAACGATGACTTGTTGGACGTGAGACATCTTAGTCCACCCGTGATCATGAACGCTGTAAAGTGTTCGAAACGTCGGGTAATCAAAAATCAAATACAAACGCGATAAAATCCGTAAAGTAGTTTTATTTAAAATGTATAATACTCGCGTAAACATCAGAAATCATTATAATAAGAAAGTGTTGCGATGTATAGCGATGCGACATTGTCAAATACAACTCGTAACGTGTATTGTATTGTTATCTCTATGACAAAAACGTTAAGGTTACCATTTCCTAGAGAACTGTTCGGAACGGTTACTTCAACACAAGATTGAGTTTTAGTATTGTAGCTACTTTTAATGTGACGGCGAATTTTAAACTAAAATGTAAGCATGGAATGAGTTTTAACTTTTTAATGTGCAAATAGAAAATTTTCATTTCCTTTTGGATGTGTAAGTAACGATAGCCTCTATACCAATAAATAAAATTGGAGTGTCTGTTTGTAATGTCAAAATAATAGGCTTTTTTCATGCTCACACGGTTATTTGCACGACACCTATGCCTAAAATAGCAATTGAAAAATTTTTGTCTGTCTGTCTGTCTGTCTGTCTGTCTGTCTGTTTGTTCCGGGTAATCTTCAAAACGGCTGGACCGATTTCAAAAATTTTTTCACCAATGGATTGCTAGTTTTAAATAAAAACGATAAAAGTTTTTGATATGTTAGATATTTAGCTTCGCTCGGAGATGCTTCTGGACGAACTACTTAATGACCAATGAACTACTTAACGCAGCACTGCAGACTGTGCATCAAATATCCGTTTGCTGTAAAAGATTTCTTAGTTAAGCGTGGTAATTATGTTATTATTCACTAAGGTCTATTCCAGTTTTGCTACTCGAAATAGTTCTGGGTGTCGGTCTTCTACTAACCGGCGCGTGGTCGGCGGTGATTATTGCCATCGTGTTTCCCTTTAGTCCATACCAAACCCTCGCACTAAATGCCCCAAGTAAGACTCCACAATCATGAGTTTTAAGAATCAACCCATCATGCATTCGGCATCTGGCCCTCTCGTTCATCGAACGAAATGCAGTGAGAAATTATAACTACTCAAAAGAGGTTGGCCCGTCCAATAGTACCAAGTTCCTTGTCCTCCGTGGTCGGAACAGTATAGTCCTACCACTATGATAGCCCTATGTTTATTTCGATTTTTCAGCAGATGGCCTTTTTTAATGTTATTTTTTTACTTAATGTCACTGAAAACACTTAAATAAACAAATGTAATATCTAAAGTGTATTTTTTTAATGAAAACATTCAATTTAATATATTTACTTAGAGTTCACTTTTAGAAGTGAAAATAAACTTCAAAATGGCGTATTCAACAATAATGCAATTACATAAGAAAGTGTTGTTAAGTAAATTATAACACATATTTTTGTTTTTTTTTCTACTATAAAAATGTTTGCAGTTTATGTCTTTTTAAATTTGGTGGATTTATTTACAGAAAGTCATTAATTTGCAATCACTTGATCGTCTAAATATTTGACTTAGCTAGTCCTTCATATCATGTCATTGATCTACTTACAAAAGTAATTATTATTTTTTATTCCTGGATTTACGCTTTGTAGTTTTAGTATTATACTCCCGGTTTTCTTAAATACAGTTGCATCCTTCGTAATTCAAATCTAATTTTTGATCACGACACATAAAACATATCTTTATCGATATTGTTAGTCGGTCAAAGTTTCTTAATTTTCAAATATTTATAAGTCAGCTTTATAAATAACTAGCAACCCGGCCTCGCTTCGCTTCGGTTTCAGTCGCGCTACCAGTGAAGTGCCCAATCCCACGAGAATTATCATCATTATCATCATCTCAGCCCATATACGTCCCACTGTTGGGCTCGGGTCTCCTCCATAATGGAAGGGTAATTGACCTACTATACCACAAAGGTCAGACGTGTTAATATAGGGTTTTATTTCGAGTTATCCTTCTCTCGCATAGATGTTATATGCGTTTTATATCCCTTAATCGTCTCATAAGATCACCCACGGGTAAGATAGGGGTGGTGAATTGTATTCTTACTGCGTCACCACACGGACGAAATCGGCATCGGATTTTTGAAATCGGTGCAGTAGTTTCAGAGCTTATTCAAAACAAACAAATCAGTCCTCTTTATAATTATTAGTGTGCTATTAAAAGACCTATAAAAACGTAAATAAAACAACTTTTATGGTGTTTTAAGAAGAAAGACAAGTAACTAAGTTTTACCCTTAGAATAATAACGTATAGAAGGATAGTGTCAGTACTTCGAACTTTAAAAATTTGAATCTAAAAATACTAATGGCGGGCAGACGATTACACACGTACACACGGAAACCACTATACAAATTATGAAATCAAATTTTGTTTTCATTAACAAATCGTCGAAATACTTTTAAAAGTAATGTTAAAAACCTTTTTATGTTTTTCAAATGTGTTGTGACACCATTTGAATGCACAAGACGTCATAATTACCTATTTATTTTTTAAGAGTTGCGTACGTTCGTGCAGTGCAATGACTTGTACATTACGGGACTGTTCCGGCGTAGGCTCCATTAGGCTCCAATTGAAATGCCTCACTTTTTGTGGGTGGACTTACCTTCTATATGTTATTATTCTAAGGTTTTACCTAATAAATTATACTAGTGGTCGCCGTGTGGTCGAAATTCGTCCATAATTCATTTTAATTAATATTTCTGCTACACATTTTTATTTATGTATAATTGTAAATTGAGCGAGCTGTATTTCACTAATAACTAATATATAAGCACAAATCTCTATTAGACATTGTCATCATAATTATGATTGTTTGACATTCGGTTCGAACAGAGATTGTAACCGTAAACAAAAGTGTATGAGCGTTGCTACGCAACACACACAGAAACGTGTGTGTGTGTGTGTGCGTGTGCGTGTGCGTGTGTGTGTGTGTAGCGATTGCGTTATAGTGTGCGTAATGTCTTTTTTAATGAATTTAATGCATTTCTAATCCATTATTATATGAAATTTCAGTATTATGTACTTCTCCTCATTATATACATCAACTGTGCCAAATTTCATACTTGTCCATCCACGTAATTTTTGTAAAAAGGGGTACAAAGTTTTTGCTTCACGTATTAATATATAGATATGACTTAGTCATAAAAAAATTACCAGTTTTGGACGTTAATACATATAAAATCATTTAATTTCAGCTTATAAAATTTATTATAACAGTTTCTGTACATAGATGCGCATTAAATAGGTATATAAATAAAATGTGGTGTGTTTATGTTAAATAACTTTTGAATTAAGATCAAAAGTGGCTCGAAATGGTTTGTGTAAACTTATACACGGTGCGGCTCGTCAGTGCCCTTCATTTGATTATGATTAACACGCTACCGTGTGTCAAGATAAAGATTCGATCAACACAAGACGAGTCTAAAAAAAATTTAATTGAGTTATTCTTTGTGGTGCACTATCTAGTAAAATCCATGAACATGATGAATTTATTAAATCAATTTTAAGAAATGTAGTGATATAATATATCACTGCATGTTACTTTCATACATTCATTCAAAAAACCGTCTAACATAACAGATTTATTAGAATTCCATAGTGAGCCGATAGATGGCACTAGGTCATTTGATAAAACCAATTATATTTAATATAAGTTACACATTCACGCTACTAGATGGCATCCGCTATAACATGAATCAATTATTGAAATCAATTAGTATTCGCGTAGATACTTATATGTAGCAGATGGATTGAATAAGCACACAATGTCATATCATCTTATTACTTTATAAAATACAGAATTCCATAGCCAAGTGTAATTCACAATAACATTTGTTTATGGATCGGTTTTGGTCTATGCTTGGCTAGCTGGCCAATAGGAACCTTTCTTTTTGAAAGAGGAGGACGCCATCTTTGATGCGACATGACACGGAGCGTGGCGTCGTAAAAGGTTTCTCTCTCTTGGATCCCGTCATCGAGCGAGGTCGGATGCACCATGCAAGGACATAACTACGTGGGAGCCCGCGCGCCGTGCGTGCGGGGCTTGTCTCATACTTCTCTTCTTGTTCCCGTAAAGGCGCCGCTTGCAACGCGCTGGTACGCCGCCTTTTTTCGTATTACACTAGCAACCGTTAAAAATGTCTTCATGATCGGCGAGTCTGTCGAACATTTATTTTCTTGGCCACATGCCACGTCATGGGTCAGCTTTGCTGCATCAGCTGCGCTGGCTATTACTCCAGCATGGTGCCACACCCTTCCGCTTATATGCATAGAGGTGCATGACGGATTACCAGTCCGGTTGAGACTGTGTGCTTATCTGCATATTCAACGACGAAGAAAAGACGACGATCTCCAGATCGCATCATCTAGTCGCCAAGCGACTAACGACAAGCGGCGTAACGACACGCCGTCCTGAAGGCGCGCACTTCCCCGTGGACATCCAGGTCCAGTACACGTTGGGACGTGCTTCTCATGGGATGAAGTCCTTGTCGACGTCTTGTTTGTTCTTCGTTAGTAATTAGTGTAAACGTACTGCGTGCAGTGAACTTTCTCTCGCTCAGTGAATTAACATGTGAATGTGGTGGTTATGACTACGTGTAAGAGCTCGTTCCCACTTGTTGGGTATCGGATCCGTATATAAATCGGATGTCTGCGCCTTTGTTCATACACACAATTAATAATCGGTTGTCGGTCACGCTCGAAGCTAGTGTCAATTTTAAGCACTCTACGTGAATTGTACACTCTTTCCGCCAAGCCGATATTTTCAGTTGCTTATGACAAATGTGAACAGCGGCATTCTTAATCATAGGCGAGCGAGATCCGACACGATTTTTTTACGGGTGTAAAGGGCTGGCAAAACACCCGACATTTCTTGTCGGAGCCGACACAAAATCGGTTTCGGATAAGTATGAATAGCTTCATATAAAATGCTCTGCCACTATAACATCCGATTAATATACGGATCCGACACCCGACAAGTGGGAACGAGCTGTAATTTGTAGTGTGCAACCGACAACTTATAGACTTGTAGGTATTATTTTTACTGGTAAGTAGTAATAAGCTATCGTAATTGTAACCCTTGGGTATCAGGGTTACAATTACGATAGTGACGAGACGGTAATCTCGATAGGGGTGATGTTATATAATATGATTTCCATCAATATACAGTGCAATGTACTTAGTATTTTTATTAGTGTACTCTGTAACTCTCCTCTCACAGGTGACATTTCCCTAGGGGCGCAATAAACATTTCCACAAGAGGTCCTTGAACTAATAGTCCGATGCAGTCTGCCAGACAATTCCAAGGCCATATTAATTGTATTCATAATTCATTATTCATAATCCAGTACTCATAATACTTATACACCACAGATTCTTTCTTATACACGACAGACGTGACGTGACGACTTTTTGTTCAGAAATATTCCTACTACACATCAAATCATCAACTCTGGATAGAAAGTCCACAATGTCAGTATCTCGACTATACTTAATATTCCAAGATTTTAAGTGCCCATGACGTGGCATGTGGCCAAGAAAATAAATGTTCGACAGACTCGCCGGTCATGAAGACATTTTGAACAGGTTGTTAGTGTAATACGAAAAAAGGCGGCGTACCAGCGCGTTGCAAGCGGCGCCTTTACGGGAACAAGAAGAGAAGTATGAGACAAGCCCCGCACACACGGCGCGCGGGCTCCCACGTAGTTATGTCCTTGCATGGTGCGTCCGACCTCGCTCGATGACGGGATCCAAGAGAGAGAAACCTTTTACGACGCCATGCTCCGTGTCATTTCGCATCAAAGATGGCGTCCTCCTCTTTCAAAAAGAATGGTTCCTATTGGCCAGCTAGCCAAGCATAGACCAAAACCGATCCATAAACAAATGTTATTGTGAATTACACTTGGCGATGGAATTCTGTATTTTATAAAATAATAAGATGATATGATATTGTGTGCTTATTCAATCCATCTGCTACATATAAGTATCTACACGAATACTAATTGATTTGAATAATTGATTCATGTTATAGCGGATGCCATCTAGTAGCGTGAATGTGTAACTTATATCAAATAACTAGCGTCCGCCCCGGATTCGCACGGGTGCAATGCTGATATTAAATACACTACAGAAAAACTGTGAACGTTGTATATAATAAATTATAGTTTAAAAACTAAAAAAACACGATTTTAAAATTGATTGAATTAAAAAATTAAAAATGAAACTGTAGCAATCAATTGAAAAATTGATATTATTGAACAAAACACGTGAAGTGCTTGTGATAATAACTACAGATATAATAAACTATTGATAAAATATTAACAACAGTTAAAATCAAGCCCCCCACGCTTTTTGTACAATAACATCAATTTTTCAATTGATTACTACAGTCTCATTTTTAATTTTTAGCTCAATAAATTTTAAAAGAGCGTTTTTTTTGTAGTTTTTTAAACTATAATTTATTTTTTACTTTTTAGTTTGGTTTATTAGATTTTGAGAACGCAGCTACTTTGAAAAAGTCTCTGGCTCTGTTGTGCCGAGCCGAGTGCCACACCAACGCTACATGCCGCAATTTTTTAATCTGTAATATCTTCGAAAATATTCATTTAAATCATATGCTGTAATGGGCCATATAGATCTATATTAAATCAACAATGTATTTAAGGTATTTAATTGGATAAGGATTAATACTATATTGGTTAAAATCGCTTCGAAAATTAGCCATTATTTGTCGTAAAAAGTAAATGACAAAAAAATGTTATTGTGGGATATCCATAAGAGATAGACATATACCATCGCGGAGTTTTCTGTAGACCTTTTCAATGTGTACAATACTTAGTACATTATTTTGATAAATCTCGTAGGGTTCAGCCAGCGTTTGCAATGTAAGCGGAAAAAATGTAATTATTTACGACATCATATTAGAAATCTCAAAAATAACAGTATTTCTCCACTATTTAATGGATGTTATTATACATATAAACCTTCCTCTTCAATCACTCTATCTATTAAAAAAAACCGCATCAAAATCCGTTGCGTAGCTTTGAAGATTTAAGCATACATAGGGACATGGGGACAGAGAAAGCGACTTTGTTTTATACTATGTAGTGATTATATAAATAAATAATTATATAAAACAAATTATGGTTTTATCAAATGACCTAGCCATCTATCAGCTCACTATGGAATCCTAATAAATCTATTATGTTAGACGGTTTTTTTGACTGAATGTATGATAATAACATGCAGTGATACTGTGATATATTACATCACTACAGAAATTAAAATATAAAAGTTACACGTGCGAAGCTAAAGCTTGAGACTTATTACTAAGTTCATTATCAATTTCACGCATCACGTTTCAAATTAAGTTTCACATATTTTGAATACTAAACTTATTAAGTACTAAACTAGGTCCAAAAACACTAAAAAATATTATCTTAAGAAAGTTAATTTTCTCGTAATTTATACATATAATATCAAGAAAATGTTATCATTTAGTGTAAGTTTATACATTATATGTGATCTAAAATATTAGCTTTTGTGAAAGTTATCATCTTTATTAAAATAATGTTTATTAACTCATACTTGCCGATATAGTAGATAGTTTCTTATACAAAGATTAAATCCTAAGTGATACGACACGTGAATATGTGTTTGTTATATATGCAAGCCAAACATATAGACTAAAAAAAAAATACGAGAGAGCCGGAAGCCCAACTTTCTGAGGGTGATTGCGTGTGGAGGGTTTTGGTGGTGCCCTTGGTATCACCGAGCCTCAATGCACGCATTCACACTCCCTTCGCTTTCTTCGCGGTAGGCAGCGGCCTTGTAAAGGTCCATGAGCGGCAGCAACACTTACCATCAGGTGTACTGTTTGCTCGTTTGCCAACGTTTGCAATAAAAAAAAAAAATACAAATACGGCCACACAGTCCTTCGATATCTACAAATGTGTAAGTTTTGTTACCATTTACAGTTGTACCATACGTTTTGTAGAAGTTTGTGCAGAAATAAACCAAGTTTGTGAAGTACTATGAATCAATTAATTCACCAAAACGAATGCCAATTATTTACCGAACGGTGACGCCACGGGGTCTTTGTTTGACACGCTACCGTGTGTTTAGATAACGTTTTATCAGAACTACGGAAATACAGTTGTGAAATAAGTGATGTGATTTGGACGGCACGTTCTGCTGAGCCGGTGCCTCGTGCTACTGTATTACTAGCTGTGCCAATAGCCTCGCTTGTGTGGACTATTTATACATTTATATCGCTTATTTTATCCACTCATCGTTCCACATTTGTTATAACATCAACATTAATAACATCCAATACACATTAAGCATATTTTTTGTTATCTTAACTGTTGTCCTGACAACGGGGTATTAGGCAGTACGCTTTTTTTTTTTTTGGGTGCTATGATCAGTGCACATACCGTCCGTTCCGTCTGGGGTTACGAAAGGGTCCTCTATTGCGCCGACCACCGGCACCAAATTCCTTGTCGTCCGTTGACAGCCAATTTGCTAATATTCTGATCTGAAGATCTGCGTATCACATCCCCCAGTCGTCGTTTACGATGCCCACGGGTAAGAAAGGGATGGTGAATTGTGTTCTTACTCCGTCACCACACGGGGACTCTAAATATCGGCATTATAAAAATATTCCAAATCAAATGATGATGTGATTTTAAAATATAGAAAATTAAATATTTTCTATATGTGTGATATATTTTTATATATGTGTGATTAAATATAGATTTTTATGATTTTCATTGTAAATTACCAGTATTAAGCTCAGAAGTTTGAAATTCTGAGCGGTTACCTTAAACCACGCTGAAGTCTTTGTGGTCTCTTTCTATTATGGCAGAACTTCAGCATGAAAAATTTACCAGAATGAAATTTAAAGTGTTGTATTTGAAACACGCTATTTTGCAAGTTCATACCGCCTTAATGAATTTTGAACGAACTTCGTTGAACACATGGAGATTGCTCAAGTTCATAATTTGTTTAGTCCAGCATAATTTAACACTGCCTGTGATTTGTATTCTCTTCGAATACTGTATATATATGGGTAGTTCTCACGAAATTTCGAAATTTGCGATAGCTACCTAATTTTAGATATTTTTTTGCAGAGATCAAATAAGTTGCTTTCAGTGATATATTTAGGAGTATTGGTCCTCCATATTTTTGTATATTATCTATAAAAATGAGGTTTTAAACAACAAGACAAATGAGGGAATGGTTAACAGGGTGAAGGAATGATTTAGTATTATATTATAATAAAAAACTACTGCAAAAAATGGAAATTATGTTATTTTAATTATATTTAATAATGAAATATCACATTCTAGAGAAAATAAACTCAACATTTGTACTTATAGTCAACATAAATATAAATAAACTAGAAAAAAAAGAGCGTGCGTACAAAGTACCCATGTCAGAAGTGAAATTTCTTTATCGTTTATTCTTCATCCTTTATTCTTCATCCTTTATCTCATTCACTCGGCGGCTGAATCCTATACATTTACGTGTTTGTGTCTTTATGGACTCACTTTTTCGTTTCATCCAGTTTGAAACCACAACGATTCTAAAGAAGTTTCACTTCAAAAATTTAAAAAATACACTATCATAGAGGTAACAAATGTTTTGTCTTTATACTTACTACCATTTATTTTTAAATATTGTACTTAGCATTTCTCCAAAACTTAAAACGTCTTCATATTCATTTATTAAACATTAATTATTATTACTATTAAACTGTATTAGTCTTTTCTTGTATTAGTTTTTTATATTTGATTTCAATTAAATTTTCAGTTTTAATTTTAACATCCTTTGTAGAGTCATCTAACTCTGTAATGACGTAATGCCCCCTCTTAACTAACTTTGGTGTCTTTATTTTCTGTATCACATCTCCCCAGCTATATAATTGCTCATTTTTAATTTTAGGCCATCTCAAATACTTCAAACCTTTTTTCACCATTAAACAATCCGCCGTGTCCCTTTTCATCAGGACATAATCTCCAGTAGTAACAATGTTTTCATTATCTGAGACAACAGAAGATCCATAATTATTTAAATCAATTGTATCATTTTCTTTGAACGTTCCAGTATGATTTTGAATGCGCGAAGTTGACGCTAAAGACAGTTGATGATTATCCTTTATTATATCCAAATCTTTTGACTTTTGAGGAGCTTTGTTATGCCTCCTAGGAAATCGATCACTCTGGTGTTGTTGAAAATATCCCAAATTATGGTGGGTACGATCTTCTTCGTAAACTATGGATGAAAGTCTTCTGCACTTAAAAAATAAGAACTGGCGTATCTTTTATGTTCCCCGAAAAGTAGGAATAGTCCTGGACTGTTTTATGAGATCATCCATCAGTGAAATATCTGCTGTGGTAACGCATCGCATCTGTCGTCTATTTCGAGCAGCTATATCTTCCCTAATTTGCGATAAATTTGCCTTATTTATTCACTCACTTTTAAATGCAGTGAGGGAATGTCTGTGAGGGAATGAAGAATTTTAACTAAAACCACTAAAACACCAACACGTAACCTTAAATTGTTTACTACATTTCGGATACGGATTTTACACTCAAAAACGCATAAAAACAGCAAATTATATACATATGTACTAAAATCCTTAATACATACATGTACCGTGAGGTAATGATCGCCATAAATGTAACTTTTAACAACTTTTTATATATTATGTTTTTGCACAAACTCACCTACGGTTGAGAAGAAATCGCCGATTTGAATTATTTGAGAATGTTGCCAGGTGCTAAAAACTTAAGGTTGCGTTCCTAAATATCTTTTGATACGTTCAGATATCAAATATTTGTAATAGGATGAGGGAATGATTTATTTTGGCGGGACATATTTAAAGTCCAATTATTGTTGTTATAAATTTGTCGTTATAATATAGAAAGCTTTTAAAAACAATAACAAACTTCTTAATAATATATCGGCATAATTTTATTATTAATAACTTTGATATATTTGAGATGAGTAGGAATTTTAGTAATGTTTTTGAACTAAGGGACAAGGTGAAGGAATGACTTTCACAGTAACAAAGTAGCCATATCTTTTTTTTCTTTAGAGATAATACGTTTTCTTTTTAAATAATAGTGGTATAGACAGTGAGCATTAAAATAAAAAAAAAGATTATGCAGTTAATGTATATAGCTCGGCACTAATGACTCGGGAATCAAATTTCGCAATTTCATGAGAATTACCTAATTATTAATAATATATATATTTTTGAAACATTACTTTTAGAATGTGCAAATATTGTCAAGGGAGCCTCAATAACCTATCTATTTACCGTATGCAAATTATATTTTATGCACATAAACATATAAACATATTCTATATGTTTTTGAACATATCAGGGTTGGCGTGAAAATCATGTTTATTACTATAATTAAATTAACATTATAATAAAAATATATTTTTTTATTTTAATTTTTATTTACAATGATAAAAATATTATTTTTATAGTGATTTCTGATGTTTACACGAGTATTATTTTTTGTAAAAATATCATTTTATTCGTTAAGGCGATAGGTGACGGTCTATCTTACTCGAATCGTAGACCAATATGTATAATCTATGGTGGCCATAGAACTAAATGTAGGTCTCATAATCAAAACTCAATCAGTTAACGTGCTATGGAGCGGACTATGCTCGGGATTTCTTTGCGAAATTGAATCTGAAATACGAACATTCACAAAAGAACGGGTATTACCAACATAGCACGAAGAATTGGCACGCTGAAGTCGTAATGTGTAGGGCAAATCGTTCGATGAACCGTCAATCGCTGGGGAAGAAAGGTTCTTGAGTTGCGGCGTATCGGATGACACATCGTTGGACTCCGTCCACCAGGTGGACCGACGACTTGGTGAAAGTTGCTGGGGGTCGTTGGCTGTAGGTGGCATATTCTATTCTTCTTTTTTCATGTGTGATGGGTTAAAAAAACCAATATGTTTATCATCTGTTCCCTTGACAGAATATAAGTAATGATCGTCAGGAGAGTTTACTTTAGGGAGTGTGCCCAAAATTGGACATCTATAAATGACGGATATACGCATATATACATACGCCGGGAGCGTATCGCATTTTCCATTTAATAAACCTGTGTAAATATGTTTTCATTATTTGCATTAAATTACTGTACAGTTACTTTGATTTATATGCGTAACCTAAATTCGTAGAAATGATATAATTTAAAAGCAAGATTAAAGGTTCTAAGAAATGTACTTGTGCCTAAAGAAATTCTTATTAATAATACAATAACATAATTTGATAAATTGAAATCTAAGGCGCTGATGCAAACTAGAGACTTTAACGTTTCATAATGAAATATCAACGAATATTTTATTTTGATACTGCATGAGTTAACCATCTATCGGAAAATGGGTAGATAAAACATTTGTTGAGCTTGAAACGAAAATGTAGTTAGAAAGGTACATAGTCGAAGTTCAAAAACATTTCTTTTTCAGTGGTCATCGGTTCTTTGAACGATATAATCTGGCTATTGCCGCTTCAGTATGCTAAATCTAGAGCCTATGTTGGTTACACTTGTTATCTTATAGATTGCTGTATTCTAGATTTTATTTCCTTACAGATTCAAGTAGTCCAACTATATACGTATCCAAAGTACGCCCTGAGAACATGGCGTCGTGAAAATGTTAATAATATTAATTAAAGTATTAAATAATACTTTTGAATTTGTTGAAGTGAAAACTTCTTTAGCGGCATGGTGCATCGTTTTTAGAGTGGGAAAAAATTTCAACTCGCGTCAGGACACGTGACCTGATCGAACATTCGTAAGACGGCGCAGGGCGCTTGCGCGCATGTGCGTGTAGCACATGCGCGCCTGTTCTTTGCTTTTAAATCCACAAACACCAAGCGCAAAATTTGAAATGTTGTTTAACTTTTGTTGAAAATATTGCACTACATATTTTCTAATAAATATTAGCTGTAACCTATTAATTTAGATAGATTATTTTACTACTATTAAGATTATTTTCGAATTATTTTTGGTTTATAAAGAAGTGTTTATGATCAAAGATTAAATTTTGTATTAATCATTAACAGTTCTTTACAAGTCAATAACAATTAATAAAATAATAATCTAATCGTCGACAAAGTTACTTAGTTTTCACTTCTACCGGCAATCCCCAAAGACTTCCCCGAATTATTTTTTATTTTTTTCATCTATGTCATTAAATAAAATCATATTAAAATATATTTGAAGCCACATATATTACTCTATATTTTTGGAAAATTGTATAAAAAAACCAAGGAAATAACAAAATATATATATTTTTTATCCAAAACAGATCTCGATTTTCCATAGTGCGCGGGTAGCGGAGCGTGTCGCCGTGGTGCGTTTATTTCCTAAGCCGTAACGTCGCTTTCCTTTTGCGATACTAGTACCTCACAGAAAGTGGCGACCGCGTTTCAGTTCTTGACCAGTCCATACTCCCAGCGATGGTGGGCTGGCAGCGTTAGTTCGGCATCAATGATTGCAACCCGTTCACGGCCTTGTCCTCGTCGCAATCCTAGTGGTGGCAAGACAGCATATCCTATCCCTTCTCACTACCGCTGCCGAAGCAAGCATGAGCACATAACCGAGCGGGCTACCGACCACAAGCACTCGATACCGATGGGTCACTCAGATACTGAAAGAGAGTTACAGTACGACAGGTTAATGGACTTACATGGCTCCTTTTATCGCCCTGGATGGGTTGTGCCGGATATGGCATAGCCAGTATGACTTCAATACAATGCTTAATATTCATCATCATTATCATCATTACAGCTCATATAAGGCCCACTGTTGGGCTCGAGCCCCCTCCACAATAGGAGCGAAATTGACCTTACTATACTATGCTAGTCAGACAGGTTGGTATAGGGTTTTATTTTGAGATTTTCTTCTTTTGCATCGATGTTATTTGCATATTATATCCCTTAGTCATATTTTACAACATCCACCCAGGATCGTGTGGAGATTTATTTCGAGTTTTCCTTCTCTTGCATAGTAGTTATATGAAAAAGATATCCTTCAGTAGCTTTTTACGATGACCGCTGATGACAAGGAACTCGGCACCGTTGGTCGGCCCAACGACGAAGGCGACGTGGGTACGGGTGGGTTATGGGGCCGCGTGCCGTTCCTCTGTTATCCCGGATGGAGCCGGGGACGCGGCGGTGGGTGCGTTGATCATCGCCCACCCCAAAAGAAGCCTTTTACGCAGTGACGTAGCAACGGGGGGGCGGAGGGGCGGACCGCCCAGGGCGCCACTATTAGAAGGGCGGCGAAATTGGAAGAAAAATATTTTGTGCGCACACTTTTTTTTTGGAGGGTGGGTTACGGTCGGTGCACTCCTCACACCACTCCGTCCAGGGCGCCATAGAGGCGTAAGCACGCACACCCGTGACCCATGACCGTGAAGGACTAAATCCGGTCCAGTCACCCACGGCTTCGGCTAGGGCGGCATGAGGCGCAGGTAGTCGCGCCTACGCCGCCCCAGTCACCGGCGGCGGTTCACGTCGTCGAGGAGATGCTCCTCGCGCACGCGCTCCGCCACCTCCTTCCGCGTGACTACTGCCTCGCAGGAGGCTGCGACGGCGTCTCAGTTCACCCAGCACCGAACACAAACTCACAAACCTTAAGCGTATGCTGCGCCATGTCCTCGTCGCAATCGCAGTGGTGGCAGGACAGTGTACTCTCCCTTCTAACGACCGTGTACAGGTATTTGGCGAAGCATCCATGCCCCGTCAAAACCTGCACCAGTCGGAAGGAGAGCACCCCGTGCCGCAGTTTTAACCACTGCATCAACACCGGCTGGAAGGCCTCCACGGTCCGCGCACCGAACCGAGGCCTCCCCAGCCGGACTGCCCAACGGGTAATGACGTCTCGGCGGGCGTCAACGCGCCAGGCTGTGAGTTCCCTCAAAGAGACCACACCGCCCTCCGTTCGTACCCCCGATACCTGGCGAGCATTTCTGCCTCCAGGTCCCACGGGGAAGTCCCGGCCAACAGGCACGCTGCCTCCGTCGACACCGTGTAGTATCCGCGTATGGCCCTGTACCGCCATGGCTCTCTGTGGTCGTCACAGTAGAGCCTTGAGTCGGATGATAAGGGACCCCGCCCACACCGGTGCGCCCTACAGGGCCATCGACCGGATGACCCTCGCGTACAGCCGTCGACACGTAGTGCTCGGTCTGCCCATGTTCCGCATATGCCACGATAGGGCGGACGCCGCGCCGATGAGCCGTAGAGCGAGCCTCGGAAATGCTCCAGGAACCACCAATGCCCGTCGAGCACCAGGCCCAAATACTTGATATGGGCCCGGATGCTGATATCAACCGAATTGATGGTGATCGAGACGTTGATGGGAGGGCCTATGCGGGGCCTATGGGACAAGACGGCCTCCATCTTGTCCAGGGCTACCCTCCACCCCAGCGCCCCGATCCGCCTGACGATCTCTTTGGTGCCTAGAGTCGCCAGGCTTGCCGCCTCCTCTAGCGTCCCACCGCGAGCTGTGACGAGCGTGTCGTCGACGTACTAAATCACGCCCAACCCGGGCGGGAGGTTCCCCTCCAACGCCCAGTCGTAGCCGATGTTGCACAGGGTGGGTCCGAGGACCGAATAAATGATTTCGCTGCGCGTAAGTCGCGAAAAGTACAATTTTAGACTGTTTAGACTCTATTAAACATTATTTTTATAGTGTAAATTATTAATGTGTTAACACAGTCATGTTACTTACACATGTACACGGTTTTGAAATAAATATTTTTCACTCAATTCTTTCATTTCGTTACGTTTTTTCTTACCAACACCAACAATTATTATTTTTACGATGTCAAAAGGGCGGCAAATTATGACTCCGCCCCGGGCGACAGTGACACACGCTACGCCACTGCTTTTACGATACCTACGGGCAAGAGAGGTGGTGGTGAATTAAATTCTTACCATCTCCATACTACTCTTCCGTCACCACATGAAATTATATCGCTAACATCTAATTAGTCGAGCACATTCAATTGATGATAAAGTTAAAATAAAATAAAGAAAACTAACCAAATTAACAAAAAACAGCGTCACTCTCTAAAAATATTCTAAAGCAAATTGGTCGAGCCACATCAAAGGAACAGAATGAGACAATTTCTTAAAATTCACCTGAGACGGTGGAAAAATGCTATTGCGTATAAAACACCAATAGAAAAATCTTATTTGTTAAAAGCTGAATGCGCGGGAATTGTAAATACTTTTATATCTCTTGCAGACATCGATAGTGCAAATGGCGAGCGTTACACGACGGAGCGGGATAATTAAATGAATTTTCTATGCTTTAAATTCACTATTTCATCTTTATAACTTTATCATTATCTTAATTCATATACATCCCACTTTTCGACGTGAGCCTCCTTCATATTAAGATTGAAATTTACCTGCAAAACCACGCTGGTCAGATGGGTTTCATTTGAGATTTATTTCTCTAGAATGATGTTATCTGCTTGTTTACTTTAGTTGTCTTTTACTCAGGGGAAAGTAATAGGGTAACGAATTGTATTTTCAAATTAAAATCATTTATTATGCATAAACCCCGCGTGGACACTTACGAGTACAGATTGATGATATACGACTTACGAGTACATATTGATGAATTTTCACTGAAATTTAGTGCGTACCAGCTCGTAGGTATGCCGCAGGTAATTTGTTAAATACAGACGGATTTAAAGTTTTTAAAACCGCACGGTAATGAGACTTCGTGTACTTGTAACAGATATGACATATACCTACGCGAATTAAATTTTATATTATCTCACTAAACATGTAGACGGATTCACTCGCATAATTGAGATTTTGCTAATAAGTTTTTTTTGTATCCTTGGCAACGGTGGTCGACCCAACGACGAAGGTGATGTGGGTACGGGTGGGTGATGTGTCCCGCGTGCCGTCCTTTCGTCGCCCCGGATGGAATGAACGGCGTGGGCGCTTACCATAGCCCACCCATAAAAAAATCCTTGGCAACGTTATAGCCTTTTCTGTATGCTTGACAACGCTTAAGGGTAATGTCACGATGATCGGTTAAGTAGTTCTGAGATTCAGAATGTTGGTATGAGATACGTCCATATCAGTATTGACGGTTACTATAAAGATACATTTCTATGCATCACGGCCAATTGGAGATGCCCGCGATTGATAACGCCTGCAAATGATACGATTGTAAGAGTATGAAAGTTTTTTTTATTGTTTTTGGTGGTAAATAAACAAATAGCACATCTATGGTAAATGATACTGCCGTTCGTGGACTTTTGCTAGGCCACTGCCTACTGTGAAGAAAGTGCAATGAGGTTCGGTAATATTAAAGATATCACCAAAACCCATTACACCAAAACACCCTCAGAAAATTGGGTTTTCAGACTTTCCAGCTCTCCTGCTAACCGAACGAAGTGCAGCAATGGTCTAAGATCCCGCTATACAACGACCTTCACCGAGATGTTTATTTGATGAAACTTATTTTTTATTTACTTTAATATGTCAATAGATATATTGCATATGGGTTGCCTAACAAATTTTAGTCCAGAGTATGATTAATTAATCATTAAAAAAAAAATAATTCGCTTTTATTAGCTTCAGACGTATGTATGTATGTTAGTATGTAACGGAATCTTTGAACATGATTTTGACCCCCTTCAAAACGTCGGATTAACTCGAAATTTGGCATACTTATTAAGGACCGATGACAATTCAATATTTTATTTCGTTGTATGGCGGGATCCTATACTATAACAAATTGATACAACTCGGACGTCGATTTTCTGTTCAGTGTGGTAGTACCCCGGATGGACCGGCTGGTGGGTGTAGACAAAAGGCTGTCCACAGTGTGCTTCTACCAAGTAAGTAAATATACCGCCATTTCCAAATAGAGTGATTAGGGAACGTTGTGGAATGAATGTAGATGTAGTGACAAGGATTGAGAAAGGTATGTTACGTTGGTTCGGCCATGTAGAGAGAATGAACGAAAGGAGACTAACAAGAAGAATTTAAGGCGAATGTGAACGGAAATGTTGGAAGGGAAAGACCGAGGCGGACGTTCCACAATCAAATCGGGGACGTTCTTAAGAAAGGCCAGGTTAGCAGTACCCTGAACCGAAGAACATGTATGAGGAGATTAATGAATGTGGAGGAAGCGAAAGTGGTATGTCAAGATCGTAGCAAGCGGAAGGAAGTGGTCTCTGCCTACCCCTATGGGAAAGAGGCGTGATTATATGTATGTATGTATTTTCAAGTTTTACGACATTCGCGAGCGACGACTGACCTAGACCACGTCATACATTTTCATATTCTGACTATTGTCACATCTGCTACGCGCCTCGGCTGTACTCTATAATCTTGCGAAGTTGCAATCGGCCGCTATGTACGTTAATGAACCTTTACACATAAGCCCATAAGGATAATGCTGTTTCCATTACGATTGGCAATCGAGTTGTTTTACGTTGCCCAATTATAAAGTTTTACTATTTTTTTTTGACGTGGGTTACGGTCGGCGTACTCCTCGCCCAGCTCCGTCCGGTGCGGGGCGACAGAGGGACGTAAGCACGCGCACTCGTAACCCACCCGTGACCCGTCGTCTTCGTCGCTGGGCCGACCACCGGAGCAGGTGACTTGACGTCAGTGGTTTAATACATTTACCTGGACTGATTTTGATAATATTTTACAATCAGGCCTGTATAATGAGTATATTAGACTATATTCTATCCCGGTATTCCCACGGACACGGAAACTACGCGGATGAAACCGCAGGCATTTGCTACTTTGCAAATATAAATAGTAAAATATATTATATTAACATAGGTACAGACACCAATATCACAAAGTTATAACTTGGAACACACAAGGATATCTGTTCGATAAGTTATAGGAAGAGTTTTAAGATTAACTATCATTTTAAAAATACGTCGAACAGAATATAATTACTTGCTCACAGCATCGAAAGCAATATTCTTGTCACAATAAACAAGATTTGTGGTGAATATTTTATTTAAGAAACGAATAAACCGTTAAAACTGAAGCAAAGTTTGCTCATAACAACTTGATGTATTTCTTCTGTTCGTGTCTAATATAGACATTAGACTGGACTCCTTCTAAATGGTTGAACCGATTTTGATGTTTTTTTCGTGTGTGTTCCAGTGAATCGAAAATGCTTTACATTAATGATTGAACGTGGTAGGTGGCTCTGCGATCGACTTAAAGGAGAATACCATTTATGTTTTTAGATTTGAACAGAACAACGTCTGTCGGGGTAGCTAAGAATATATATAGTTTAACCCCTATTTCCTAGAGGTATATGGGGCATTTCACGTCAAGCGGACAACCAAAAAAAAATGAGGTCGTGAATTTTGTTTATGCTCTAGTCAGTTATACTTATAGTAGACGTGGATGTGTACTCACAATTTTTTTTTCGTATGATGCTTTATTGCTGAGTTATGAGCTTTTGAAAATTTACTACGAATGAAATCATGAATTTTTGGAAGCTTATTATCTGTATCAATCAATTGCAAACAAAACTAAATAGTATTGTTTCTTATAGTTAAAAAGTTGAAGTATTTAATTTTTTGGTCGGATTCTAAATTTGAAGATTTTTACGCATAGTAATCCGGAAGTGAAAATTTCTAATCGATATTTCAGTAACTTCGACACTTTTTATTTTAAATGTTTTTACTTTGCATTAAAGCTTTACATGTATTAATTATTCAACAAAAAAATGAAAACGTGATCTCTTATAGTTTAGGAGTTAGTGCATATAGAGTACATACACATAGCTATAAGCGCTTTCTAAGGAATCGGGTTTATGCGTTAATATGCTAAAATACATACTACGCTATTAACATTTTATTCCTTTATTCCAATACGCAAAAATATAAAAATAAACCATTTCTTTAATTCTTCACAAAAATATTAAAACGTGTTGACCATTAGTTTAAAACTTAGAGCGAATTTATTAATTGAGATTGATACTTACGATAATTTGTAATTTTTACAATAACGCTATTCGCACTAATACTAATTCCTTCTACACATAAGCCCTCGCTGGTTAGAAGAAAAGCATGCACTTGTTTAGTTACTGGAATGGTGATAGCAGAAGCAAAACTGACTCGTAGAAAATATCGCTCTTGTTGAATACTTTCTTCGAGTAAATGAAAGTCACAATCAATGATGACTTGGTCTTATAGGTGTAGTGATAGTGTTATTTATTAACTGTAAACTTGCACGGATTTCCAAACGTTTAAGGTTTCCCCCATCACATGGCCCTTTTCCATTAAGGGGTGAAATCAATGGAAGAGTAATTCTGCTTCATTCTTAAAATCTTGTTTATAGTAAAATACATTCATAAAATTGAACCTATTCTAGAAATTCTTTCCATTTTATGACTAGTTAAAAGGAATGGATTAAAACACCATCACCACAGCAAGCCACATTAAAACAAATAAGAAATAGTAAAGCATCCAGTCGATGAGCAGTCAAAGATTCAACTAAAAACGAAGTTTTACAGATTACCGAGACACTTTGGCGTGATATAGCTGTTTCTTTCTACAAGTAACGACGTTTACTATTGTATTTGATAATGACACTTTTCATAACAAGGAAATGGCGTAACTGGTGTGTTTCACCGTGGTATCATAGTTTTAGAAATTATGTAGTCCATACAAAAGTATGAACTTATTATTGTTATAACAAATGCGTATATTTATATTGTTAAATATATTTTATTAAAAAAAAAAAAACGTTTAATTTATATTTTTGAATGTTAGAATGAAGGAATAAAATATTAATAGCGTAGTATTTTAGGATGTTAACGCATAAACCCGATGCTTAGAGAGTGCTCATAGCTATGTGTATGTACTATATATGTACTAACTCCTAAACTATTGGAGATCACGTTTTAATTTTTTTTATGAACAATTAATACATATAAAGCTTTTCAGCATTTCATTTTTATTCAAGGTAAAAATATTTAAAATAAAAAGTGTCGAAGTTACTCAAATATCGATTAGAAATTTTCACTTCCGGTTTACTATAGGTAAAAAACTTCAAATTTGGAAGTCGACAAAAAAATTAAAAACTTCAATTTTTTAACTATACTCTTTAGAAACAATACTCTCTAGTTTTATTTACAAACTAGCAATCCACCCTCGCTTCGCTTCGGTTATAGGTTATAGTTATTTTACCCGCGTAGTTCCCGTTCCCGTGGGAATACTGGGATAAAATATAGCCTAGTTTACGCCCTGATATTATAGCTTTCCATTGGTGAAAGAATTTTTGAAATCGGTCCAGCTGTTTTGAAGATTACCCGGAACAAACAGACAGACAGACAGACAAAAATTTTTTAATTGCTATTTTAGGCATAGGTGTCGTGCAAATAATCGTGTGAGCATGAAAAAAGCCTATTATTTTGACATTACAAACAGACACTCCAATTTTATTTATTGGTATAGATTAATTGATACAGATAATAAGCTTCCAAAAATTCATGATTTAATTCGTAGTAAATTTTTAAAAGCTCATAACTCGGCAATAAAGCATCATACGAAAAAAAAATTGTGTGTACACATCCACGTTTACTAGAAGTATAATTGACTAGAGTATAAACAAAATTCACGACCTCACTTTTTTTTGGTTGTCCGCTTGACGTGAAATGCCCATAGTGATTACGGGTTGCTCTAGCCTACGATCCTGGCATACCTTCAAACTTTTTTCTTTTCACACTCATCACATTCATCATACATGGTTTATTTGCGCATATTGTCAATAGTACACAACGTTAGCACCTTGTCAGTTTGATCCAGAAATGTACGACGTGGTTTTCTACATACATTCATGCCTCTTTCCCATAGGGGTAGACAGAGTTCACTTCTCTTTATTTCTTGCAATCTTAACATACCACTTTCGCCTCCCTCTATATTCATTAATTTTCTCATGTACATTCTTTAATTTACGGTATTTCTAACCTGGCCATTCTTAAGAATGTCCTCAATTTGATTGTGGAACATCCGTCTTGGTCTTGTTCTTCCAACATTTCCGTTCACATTCGCTCTATAAATTCTGCTTGTCAATCACCTTTCAGCTTACTAAGCTCTCCATCCCACAGGGGATGGGAGAAACGGCATCAGGGCGGAGCCCTCTGGCCGTGGTTGCCATCGCCCGTACAACAGTGTACCGTGTCCTTGGGTGTGAGGGCCGCGGCCCCCTCCGCTCTTCACTCCCGGTGGCGGTCAGTCTTAGCCGGATGAGACCCCCGGTTACCCCGGGGGAGGTCCAGCACGGGACGACCAGCGACACCCGGGAGGCTGTTCGCGTGAAAGGCCGGGCAGTCTGTGGTGATAAGAGGTCATGGTTTCTAATAGCGGGTTTGATCGTATCCCGACGCTGAGACCGGTGCAGCCCAAGCATGATGCGCGTATTTCACCTAATACGAGCACATGCAGAGGGCGCAGCGGCCCCAGGGTAGGGGTACTTCCTAGTACATAGCGGGTGGATTATGAGTCCACCCGGAGCCCCGTTTAGAAAACGGGGTAGGAGCGAAGGGAGAGTAGGATGGCAATCACCTTTCATGCATTCCCTCTATTATAAATAGCTCTCATTTCTGCAACATTTATTCTATTTTTATATTTATCCTGCCAAATTTAGTTTTCGTTGTTCTACATATAGACTACAAGCCCATGGAAAAAATTAACCTCTGAAATGAACCAATGTGAATAATGCTTAGAAGGCTGGTACTATATCATAAAATAACTCTGAGCGCTATGCCGTCATTTCTGAGCGGTACAGGTGAGTACGTGAGTAAATGGATTGTTTCTCAGGTACATGTGAGGCATTACGACTAAATATTAATGTACGGCTTTTTATAGCTTATAGATGATTAAAAATAAATGTCGAAAAACCTAGTGCAGTACTAAAGTGGTGGGGCCGGAAGTTAGTGCAAATTTTTAATTCGCCGGTAATTGTGACCTACCCTGATGATGAAAATCGGAGAGGCTCGAAACCCGGGTCGATCTTATCGATCGATCCTAGCACGTGTTTATTTTGCTGCTACTGATACTCATGATAATTTCAATATTAAACCAATTCATGAATGGCACAAAGTATTATACCTGTGGGGGAATCAAACCTGTGAAAGTTGGCACGGTAGGTCGCTAGATTGACCACTACGCTATATAGTCAATTATGTGTGGCTTTAAAAAAAATAATGAATATAAAAACACTGTTATAGAAAAATTATTTATGACACAAATAATTATCCTGCGTGGGGTTCATTAGACCCACGGCACTTTGTATCGGACGTTACTACACATCATTATGTCATCTATACAGTTATATACACCAGCAACTGCTAGTATGCCGAAGTGGCACCAAACACTTCTTGGTATCTGCAGTTGAAGATCAGACCGAGGATTAGTCCGCTACCCGTAGAGAGTATCACCTTTTTTTTATGGGTCGGGCCATGGTAAGCGCACACGCGGGTTCATTCCGTCCGGGGCGACGAAAGGACGACGCGCGGGCCCATAACCTACCCGTACCCATGTCGCCATCGTCGTTGGGCTCACCACCAGTGCCGAGTTCCTTGTCCTCAGTGATCGGCGCGACGGACCCTTTCGGATACCATCACCTCTCGACGTCCCTGTCCCGGGACGTCGATCGCCGTCATGCGGTCAGCCTCTCTGCGGGTGCCGGACTAAAGTCCCCGGACCGGTCACCCGCGGCAAGAGTAACCACCTAAGAACTCGAGTTGGTACCCCAATTGGTAACCAGCCGGACAGGCCATCGATGACAAGGACCGGGTACATATGGCCTGCCTATGTAGCAATACAGAGAAAGGTATATGCATGCCAGGTAATGGATTTACTCGCCGCACTATAAGTTGTCCCAAAAAAGAAAAGCGTAAAGTACACACCAAACAGCGCATACAGAGTTCTACTTTATGACAATAACAAAAGCGTTTCACACAAAATAAATCACACAACTGCATATATGAAGCATTTCAATTGGAAACGTGAGCAATTCATTTTAGTGGTATTAACTCAGTACTGTTTTTATTCATTGGAGTGCTTTTAGCCTTTTATCTACGAGAAAATATTAATTTAGAGTGGGTATTGAAAAGCGATGGCGCTTATAAAAATGTGAAATATTATTCATTGTTATCGCTAGTTTGCATATTTTTTAAGTAATACATATATATTTAAGAAGGGAAAAAGTAGTTTTGATGTAAAACATCTGTATGCGAGAGTAACCCTGATCGTTGGTGTGGTGTAAACAGGACGCGGCGACGCACTGCCACGCTTAATGACAGAATATGCGAGGGTAAACCTTATCGTTGGCGTGGCGTATACAGGCCGGCGACGCAACGCCACGCTATATGATGGATTATATGTACTATACGTAGTAGTGTCTGAGTGAAACGGAGCGACGCATTGTGCGTAAGCGACTGTGCGGTGATTTAATTATGATTGTTGTGAAATATTTTAAATAATAATAATATAAATATAATTCGTAATATGCCATATTATATGCCATATTAGTTCGTGTTGTAATTTTTTTTATGCATACATATATACTCTTACAAAATAATTTCCATGTTTTTTGGTTATTAAAAACTGAAGATAATTAATGCTACATGTATATTTATACCCTACAGTGGGGTAACGATATAAAAACATCATCCATATTTACCACCCATTTTCTTGTCCGTGGATATCTTAAAATTCGAGTAAAAGATATACACATTGGTCACCTGTGCAAGAGAAGAAAAATCGAAATAAGACACTTTTATGACATAAAAACTATCTTTCTGTTTAACTAGAGTAAGTAGTTCAATTTACCTCCTGTTGCGGAGGATGTTTGTGCCCAACAGTGAGACATAATAATGATAAACACGTTTACTCTTGAATTACGTTCATGTAAAACAGCTTTTGTAAAACAAGACAAAGTTATGGCGAAATTCTGCTGCACTTGGAAAACATTCATTTAATCAACTGAAAAGGTAAAAATAATTTACCTGACGATACTCTTCACAAACACTTTTACTAAAACGCGTAAATGTTTACTGATTACTTTTATTATAAAACTAGCGACCCGCCCTCCGTTCGCTATCTCCAACTAAATCTATTTTGTATGAATTCTCGAACAAATTGCACCTTTGTTTGTTTTGCAAACAGCCAGCTATACAAATGAGTAAACTTAAAATTAAAATGTCTGTTTCTCATGCTCATACAGTTATTTGCATGATACATATGCTTAAAAACCAGTTTAAGCATGTTTTGTCTACTAGTCTGTTAGTTCCGGGTAATCCTCAAAAGGGTTGGACCGTTTTTGATAATATTTGAATACTAAGTATATTTTTAGGTAGAGGTAGTTTAGAATTTTGCCTGGTTCGGGGTCTTGAATATTTTATGAAATATTAGATATTATAAATGCGGGGGCAAAACGGCTGCAATCGAAACGAAGCGAGGGCGGGTCATTTAGTGTACGTTGGGTATAGGTAATAACGCGCCATTTTACTATCAAACCACGTGGCGGATCCGCGGGCGGAAGCTGGGTCATAATAAAGCATAAGTCATCATTTTATTTCATATAAAATATCATTAAAATACCATTCCAATACATGAGTTAGTAGTAATATGAGAGACATTACAAACCATACAAATATTAATACTTATTTTTTCTATGATACAATCATTTAATTCATCATCACCATCATCATTATCCATACACGTCCCACTTTTGGGCTCGGGCCTCCTCCACTATGGGAGGAAATTTGACTTACTATACCACGCTGGTCAGACGTGTTGGTATAGGGAACATTCAATTAATGGACACAAATTTTACGCAAACTCAGAACAAATATTTGCGGATGGCATAATGTTTTGTACTGCATAATAATTGAACCAGCGACACCCAGCAGAGTAGGCATATTAACCACTACACCATCTGAAGTTTTAGGTGCCCGATATGATTCTCTATTGTCGAAGCCATTTTTTTGGCCTTATATGATCCAGTCCGATAATTTGTTAATTTATGTATATTTCGAGGATCTGTGCCCAAGCCCAGTGTTTGGACAGCGCAGGCACTGCCCTATTTACAGCTCTACTGATGAGTGCTACGAGTGCTAACTATTCTATTAAATGAAGACAAAAACGACATCTAAATTAAAACATCTATTAAAAAAAATTAAAGCAAAAAACTCTTTTAAACGTAGGTACCTACATTACATTAAGCTGTTTATTCGCATACATAAACATTTTTATTATGAAAATATTGTATTTTATTTGCGCCACGGCAATATACTTTCTATTGCCTCTATAATAACGACTTATGGAATTGATAACTGAATTTTATGTTGAGCTAAAAATGTTTGCGATGTTCTTTGGAAGATTTTATGTTAACAATATGTACGTAAATAAAAATCTCAACAAATTATTTGGTTATAGGATAAGTTAATGGAATAGAACTCCATAATACTTTTATTTATATTCCGTTATTTATTTATTATTTTTTAAAAAGATTTTATAGTGCCTTAAAATGTAGGTAGACGGGGACGCTGTCAACATTTTCTATGAGACATATTCGCGCAGTAAGGAGGGTCCCAGCTGGCTAGTTAAGATTGCATTCACGTTGAACTGGCGGATATTTCATCTTGCATTTGATGCCACGTTATTCATAGGCCGGCGGTGAATAGATCAGAAATTATATCACTTGGAATAAGGTGTAGCAGAAAAGGTGGAGAGAGATCGCTTGCTTAAAATAAAGATAAAATTGTATTATTGTAACTATAGTTCTTCTTTTACAGATACGATTTAGAGATTTTAGGACAATATTTGCACAATTTTTTTTTTAATTCCTCTATATAAGTAAGTACTCATCAAGATCCAATATTAATCTTAGGTTATAAAACAAAGTGGGTAATAATATGATAATCGTCAGGTTAGCACTCATAGCCGGGCCGGCCACTGACGACAAGTCACCCTGCTCCGGTGGTCAGCCCAACGACGAGGGCGACGTGGGTACGGGTGGGTTATGGGCTCGCGCGCCGTCATTTCGTCGCCCTGGATGGAATAGACCGCGTGCACGCTTACCATAGCCCACGCATAAAAAAAAAGATTAGCACTTATAGGATGGAGGAGACCTGAGCCCAACAGTGGGACTTATATTAGCCGAGGTGATGATCATGATGGGGATCCGTAAAGTAGTCCAATCGAAGGATTTTGTTATAGTCTTATAACGTGTGGTGATGGAGTAAGAATACAATTCACCACCTACTTCCATACCCGTAGGTATCTTAAAACACGACTCTAGTGTATATGATGCATTTAACAACTATACAAGAAAGGAATAGCTAGAAATAATACTCAATATCCAACTCATCATCAGCATAGTATAGGGCGATATCACTGTTATTTGAGGTACCCTCCCATCGACCGAAGACCTCCCCCTCGGGAAGGACGTCGGTCTTTCTTCACGCGGTCGGCCTCTCGGCGGGTGACGGACTAATCCCCGGTCACGTCACCCGCGGCCTCGGCTAGGGCGGCATGAGGCGCAGGTACTCACGCCTACGCCGCCCAGTCACCGGTGGCGCCGGCGGATCGCGTCATCGAGCTGCGCTCCTCGCGCAGGCGATCCGCCGCCTCCTTCTGCGAGATCACTACCTCGCAGAAGGCTGCGACCGCGTCCCAGTTCCTGACGCTGTCGACCATCGCCCTGGCGATAGTCGGCAGCGTCAGGTCAGCACCGATGATTGCGATGAGTTCAAGACGCTGCTCTGCCCCAGCGGTGCAGGCCTCGAGCGTATGCTGCGCCGTGTCCTCTTTGCAATCGCAGTGGTGGCAGGACGGTGTACTCTCCCTCCTAACGACCTTGTGCAGGTATTTGGCGAAGCACCCATGCCCCGTCAACACCTGCACTAGTCGGAAGGAGAGCACCCCGTGCCGCCTTTCCAACCACTACATCAGCACCGGCCGGAAAACCTCCACGATTTGCACCCCGAACCGAGGCCTCTCCAGTCGGACTGTCCAATGGGCAATGACGTCTCGGCGGGCGTCGACGCCCCAGGCGGTGAGCTCCCTTAAAGAGACCACACCGCCCTCCGCTTGCACCCCCGACACCCGCCAATACAAACCGGCGAGCATTTCCGCCTCCAGGTCCACGGGGGTGCCCCGGCCAACAGGCACGCTGCCTCCGTCACCACCGTGCGGTACCCGCGGATGGCCCTGACCGCCATGGCCCTCTGTGGTCGCCACAGAAGGGCCCTGAGTCGGACGGTCATGGACCCTGCCCACACCGGTGCGCCGGTGGGCCATCGACTGGATGACCCCCGCGTACAGCGGTCGGCACGTAGCGCTCGGTCCGCCCACGTTCGGCATAAGACACGATAGAGCGGACGCCGTGCCGACGAGCCGTGGAGCGAGCCTGCGGAAATGCTCCCGGAACCACCATTGCCCGTCGAGCACCAGGCCCAAATACCTCATATGGGCCCGGATGCTGATGTCAACCGAATGGACGGTGATCGAGACGCCGATGGGAGGGTTCATGCGGCGCCCATGGAACAAGAGGGCCACCGTCTTGTCCAGGGCGACCCTCAACCCCAGCGCCTCAATCCACTTGATCATCTCTTCGGTGCCTAGAGTCGCCAGGCTTGCCGCCTCTTTTAGCGTCCCACCGCGGGCTGTGACGAGCGTGTCGTCGGTGTAACAAATCACGCCCAGCCCGGGCGGGAGGCTACCCCTCAACGCCCAGTCGTAGCCGATGTTCCACAGGGTGGGTCCGAGGACCGACCCCTGTGGGGCACCGCACGTCATGGCCGTTCGCACAACGTCCCCTGCTCGGTTGGTGCAGAGGACGCTGCGCCCCTCCAAATAGTCTGCCAATAATACTATTCTACCAAAAATTATATCCTGATATTATCATCATCAATATCACAGCTCATTTACGTCCCACTAGTGGCCTCGAGTCCCCTCCATATTGAAAAGGAAATTGATCTACTATACCACGTTGATCAAGAGGGTTGGTATAGGATTTTATTTTGAGATTTCCTCCTCTTTCACAGTTGTTATATGCACAAAATATCCTTTAGTCGTCTTTTACGATCACGGGAAAGAGATGGGGTGGTAAATTGTATTCTTACTCCGTCACTACACAGATAATCATGATATCTATTCTATAAATTACATTTCATATTGCTTCGACAGAATCTAATATATTATAGTCGTGGGATCAACCTGTACCTTGAAATCTTTGCTGGGCTAATGCTATTCTATCAAATATCAGATCCAAATTCCAATTTTACAGCATTATCAATCCATTTGATATTCCTACGACGGAATATGTGGCAGTTGAATCGTAGTACAATCAAACTCGAACAATAGTTACTTGTCCGATGTATCACAAGTTCTCGGTATTAATATTTAGTTTTGTATCAATATATGTTTTCCGTGTGGTGATGTAAAACTTAATTGAGTTTTTGTGTTCATTATATGTATATTTGTGAAGTCACCGCAATAGAAAGGTTTATTACTATAAGTGCCCAGCGTTGTTTTTTAAATTTCTGAGTGCGTCACTATCAACACAGCAATTCTCATTTTCGCGATTTTAACGCGTGTTTATATTTAATTTTTATTATCCTAGTGTTCCGTAATAACGACTCCTTGTTGAATGTCAGACACCTTAGTGCTCGCGTGACTATGAACGCTGTAATGTATTCGAAATGTCAGGTAATTAAAATTAGTTTTTTGTCGTCGGGTAATTAAAATAGTTTTCTTTCCCTAGTAATGCTCGCGTAAAAATTAAAAATCATAACGAAACCTTTTCTCTCCGCTTTAAAAAAATAAAAGTATATTTGGTTTATGTTTTGATACAAATCATAATAAAATTATCAAGTATGGTGAATATCGGACGCTCTTATTAAACGGTTTTATTTGGCTTACTCAGTTTGTTTTTTCGTTATTCTTGGGTCAAATTTACCCTCTTCCTGACAACCAATTGATCTGAAATTTGGTATACGTCTTTGGTTCTGGTGACAATATAATTATGTATATTAAAATTTATTGTAAATTCAAGATGGCCGCCGCTACAAAATGGCAGATAACTTATTTTTTTTCAAACCCATCAATATGGGTATCAAATGAATGGGCTTGATAAGTAGAATATAAATTCAAAATCTAAGATGGCCGCTGCTACAAAATGGCGGATAACCTATTTGTTTTTCAATCCCATTAATATTGGTATTAAGTGAAAGAGCTTGACAAGTAGAATACAGTGCTCTATACAAAATAAATATAAAAACTAAAAACTTGAAAATAAAAAAAAAACAAAAAAATTAAGTTAAACGGTTTTATTGTAAACAAATAGTAAATATAAAATCGTGGGGCACGTCAAATATCTACAATCGTCCATTAAAATGTTCGTTTTGTAGTGTCCTACGATTTTATTTTTACTGTTTGTTTACACTAAAACCATTTAACTTAAAAAAATATTTCCTTTTTTTTATTTTTAATACAACCCGTACAAATTGTACTAATCCTTGTATTGCGGAGAGAAATATATATTTATGATATATATATAGCTTATAGCCCTTCCTCGATAGATGGGCTATGTAACACTGAAAGAATTTTTCAAATCGGACCAGTGGTTTCTGAGATTAGCGCGTTCAAACAAACAAACTCTTCAGCATTATATATTACTATAGATATGGATTGGACGTAGACCTCCCCTATAAATAAGGGGCTAATACCCTAATCGTAATATTTTGCAAGCGGGTTGGTGATTTCAGTGGGGTGTTATACGCTTCCAGTAGGGAGCTGCTACGCATTCTTCTAGCAGATTTTTATGATACTCACGAGATAAGGAATGGCTGGCGACAATTGTATTTTTGTTGTCAGTCGTCTCGTAACCTTCTCACTACTGGGCTTGAGCCTCCTCCCCATTAGGAGGGAAATAGACGTACTGTACCATGCTGGTCAGATACCAATATGGTATAGAGTTTCATTCCGACTTCTTCTCTTGCATAGATTTTATGTGCATATATATTCTTTATTCGACTTTTATGACATCTATGGGTAAGACAGAAGACATCTATGGGCAAGTTAATTGTATTCTTACTCTGTCAGCACACGGGAATACGTGCATACATACCTATGTATATACTCAAATTCAAATTCAAATTCAAATACTTTATTATGCATAAACCCCGCGGGGGCACTTACATATGGTCACTTTTTTACATTTTTACCTTACACTACTACCGGATCGGAACGCGACCGCACTGAGAAGATCCGGCAAGAAACTCAGTGGGCTTGTCTTCTTTTTTATTCATTTACTATTTTTTTTTTTAATAAGATAATATACAACAACATGTCTATTAATAGCTCCAGTGTGATGCCTTTCGAATCATCATACAATACAGTTATTAAATATAACGAAAAAGTACCATGGCTGGACCAGATCCCGCAAGCGGCACCCGATCACGAGTTAACCACTAGAGCAGCCATCACTCCCCTCAACCACAATGGAGGGAAGGGAGTGACCCGCTCCTCGTAGCTACCGCAAGCAGACCCTTCAGTGAGCATGACCAATACCATGGGCCACAAACATAAAACACAGATTAAACAACAAATTCGTTTGGCAAAACACGCTACGCTTTACAATTATATTAACAGCAACAGAATAAACATGTATGTAACACCTTTTGAAATAATGAGAAAATGCCTGAATGAGGAGCTGCTCATAACCAGTCTGTATTATCATCAAGATAATCCGAGATTTTATAATAACCTTTTCTACAAAATCTACTCTTGATTGCTTTTTTAAACTTTTTAACTGGCATATCTCGAATATTAATAGGTAATTTGTTGTAGAAGCGTATACATTGCCCCATGAAGGATCTGTTAATTCGTTGAAGACGAGTACTGTGTACAACTAATTTATCCTTATTCCGAGTATTTACATGATGAATGTCACTATATTTTTCAAAGTTACCGATATTTTTCTTTACATAAAATACATTTTCGTATATATATTGAGATATAACAGTCAGAATATTTATCTCTTTAAATTTCTCTCTTAGTGACACTCTTGGGCCTAAATTATATATCGCGCGGACCGCCCTTTTTTGTAGAATAAAAATTCTATTCAATTCCGCGGAGCAGCCCCAAAGTAATATGCCGTATGACATGAGACTATGAAAGTATGCGAAATAAACTATTCTGGCTGTTTCAACATCGGTTAATGCGCGAATTTTTTTTACCGCATAAGCCGCTGAGCTGAGCCTATTTGACAGTTTCTCAATATGAGGCCCCCATTGGAGTCTATTATCTATAGTGATGCCTAAAAAGGTGGTTGATTCCACAAGGTCCAGAGCCACCCCATTGATTTGAACATTGGTGTCCACTTGTCTCACATTGGGAGTAGTAAATTTAATACATTTAGTTTTTGTCTCATTTAGAACTAAATTATTAGAATGAAACCAATGAACAACGTTAGACAGTGCATTGTTCACATCGTCATAGTTGAGCATTTGTCGCTTAATCTTAAACAGTAAAGAGGTATCATCTGCGAACAACACAATGTTTTGATTGTCCCCTACATAATAGGGTAAGTCATTGATATATACTCGTATAGTAAACTAACTTCTCACCTGATGCTAAGATTCAAATACATCGTTGAAGTGATGTTGATCTCTTTGTTTTTCCTAGGAATTATGAAACCCAGCTGGGTGTTCACTAGAAAAATTAGTAGCGACACTCTGCTGGGACAGTTTTAACGCAGATTGTAACCGTGAAGAGATGATTGGTGATTAATTTTTGGAGATCATTATACAATAGTAGACTAAGGTTGATGGATGAATGATAAATATTGACAGCCTGCGGGCAGATATTCAAAATAATTATATTAATAATGAATGAATGGCGGCAAAACATTTGAAAATTACAATATTGTTTTTCTCCCCAAGATGTCAATTAACCCTGCTCCGGTGGTCGGCCCAACGATAAAGGCGACGTGGTGTTCGGGTGGGTTGCAGGTGTTGCGTACTTACGCCCCTCTGTCGCCTCGGACGGAATGGTGCGAGGAGCACGCCGATCGCAGCCCACCCAAAAAAAAAAGAAAAAGCATTACTTCTGTTAGGTCACTAACTTTTTTATATAAGTATGACTATGGTTGCAAAGTCAAAAACATTGTCGGCTTGTACAATTTTCTTCATAACTGTAAAATGACCCACTTTTTTATATTGAGCAGTTTGTTCAAAATTACTTTCCATAGTAAGTCAAGTCATTTGGTGCTGATAATAAATTTATTTATGCTTCTCGGAATGTTGGTAGAACACAAAAATTTATATAAACCACTGTTATACCTTATTCACTATACTTTAGCACCTTTTTTGTATAGATTACAATAATACCAGTATAATTATTTATAATAACACTTTAAAACATTTAAATAAATAATATAATTTTAGAGCATGACATAGATTCTTACTCAATGGCGTGACATTCATATCCCCGCCAATACTTGACATTTAAAATAATATAGTGTTTTCAACCACTCTTTTTACTTTCTGGAATATATGTACGCAAATTAATGAACCTGCAAATAAAATATATAAAGATCTATATTTAGTTGGCAGCATTGTCGAACGCAGATAACCAAACTAAATTTACGTAGTTGGGTCCCGCCACTAGCCTACCCTTTTCACTATTTTCTCCACTCACTCGATATTTATGCCGAGCTTCGTATTTTATCCTAAAAGCCTTTACTTGTAGGTACAGAGTAAGTATTTTTTTGTTGTGGTTAGTTTTAACAAATAAGGGGCTGCCTTAAATAAAATGTATTCAATACCTGACCCTATTCTGTCAAACCGTATATAGTTCGCATGATGATGGAGTGGAAATACAATGGTCACCATCCCTTCTTTACACGTAGAAACGTTAAAATTGATTAAGAAATTGTGTGGTATTTATAGAAAAAAAAATCTCTTCAATGAATCGTATGGGCAGCCTGACCTAGCTAGTTCTATTATAAAGGTGGTCCGTTCACATTAATTCTGGGTATAAGGGTTTATGAGATTTTATCAAATATATTTTTGATTTCTTTTATTTGAATTCTCGGTTTCAGCACACACTGCTCGCTTCGACATTTGTGGTAGATAATAGAGTGGCATCTAATGACAATTCCAAGTAGAGTCTTATTCTTCTTTTTTTGTCTTGGTAATCAGCTACTAATATGCCATTTTTGCCACGGTCGAGTTATAATTTTCTTTAAAAATTATCAGTTTCTTCAAATTAGTCACTGTCCGTTAGTAAGTCAAATTGCCGCCTTTAACATTGTTATGGCTACTGTTAACGATATCTTCTGAAATTTTGAATAGAAACGAAAATTTACATAAAGCACTTTTATACCATAATCATAAAAATCCAACAGTTTCTCCGCCATATATTACGTAAAATGCTATTATTATTATTTAATATAAAACGTTAAATCACTAAGATATTGAACCACTAACATTAAGAATAAAAAAACGGTTATCAAGTGCCTGTTATTGTTTAATACAGAATAAATTGCACCAGCTTTAATCATAAATAAAATAATAAAGTGAAAATAATTCTTAACATAGAAATAAAGGACTAAAAGAAAACTATTAGTATTATTATGAAAAAAGCTTTGTACCATATCTTTGGCACGATTTTTGGATTACACCACACGCTTTTTTTCACATTAACACCAATAATTGTCAAAATCGAGTTCAAAGGAGTCGAATAAATATAAACAAACAGAAACAGACAGGTGAAACTAATCAAAGCGTGTTAAAAAGGCGGATGTATAATACATTTCAGTATTATACATATACATTTATTTAACTTTTAAAACCATAAAACCGTGTTGTTGTAAAATGCTAAAAACAACCTTTAATGTTATTTCTTGAGAATATACACAAGATCTCGAATGTTCTTCATCATCATTATCACAGCTCATACACATCACATTGCTGGGCTGGAGCCTCCTCCACAATGGAAGGGAAATTGACCCACTATACTAACCTGGAAATTAAAAATAAGTCTATTGACATCATATCACGAGGATTTTGTTTATCTACTTAGTATAATGCAAACCAAAGTCATGAGGGTTCAAAAAATCAGCGAAACGCTTAAAGAAAAGGTGCCCTTCGCTTCGCTTGGCTCGTCTTGGCGCGCTACTTTTTTTGTATGGGTCAGCGCACACGCTGTCCCCTCCGTCCGGGGTGACGAAAGGGCGGCGCACGGCCCCATAACCCACCGTATTTCCTTTCCTTTGCCATTGGGCCGACCACTGGTATAGAGTCCCTTGTCGTCCGTGACCAGCCCAGCGGGATACCCTGTGGGGTACCCTCCCCTTTCAACGTCCCTCCCAGGACGTCCGAGTCCCCGCGGGTGACGGCGTCAGGTCGGCACTGATGATTGCGACGCGGCACATACCTCGAGTGTGTCTCTCGTCGCAATAGCAATGGTGGCAGGACAGTGTGCTTTCTCGCCTTACGATCCTGTGCAGGTATTTGACGACGTAACCCCGGCAACATCTGCAACAGTCGGAAGGAAAGCACCCCGTGCCACCAACCCAATCACTTCATCAGCACTGTACCGAGGCCTCTCCAGCCGGACTGCTCAACGGGTAATGACATCGCGATGGGCGTCGACCCGCCAGGCGGCCATCTCCTTCAATGAGACTATGCCGCCTGCCACCCGCGTCTCTGACACCCGCCAGTAGAGCGCGGCGCGCATCTCCGCCTTCGGTCCCATGGGGGAGTCCCAGCCAACAGGCACGCTGCCTGCAACGCCACCGTGCGGTATCCGTGCATGGCCCTGACCGCCATGGCCCTGGCGGGGGTACTACCGTGCTTCCAGATGTTAATATCGTTACTGTATCATAGCAGTTGTAAAAATCGGGTGAGGGATCACAGAAGCAGCAACAAGCACTCTTCTGGAAGCATAGCAATTACGTCATCATCGTCCATTGAATGATACTATTTCCAACAGTGCCCCACACTTTTCTGTTAAATATACTCGACTTGGCGGGGGCACTGCCGTGCCCCCCGATGTAGGATACCTACTATGTTTTTTAAACACGATAACCTGCACTAAGGCAGTAATATCCTTGTGTTTTTTTTACAAATACACAATTGATCATTGTTTCAGCTTATATAGCCCACTGCTGGGCTCGAGTCTCCTTCTGAATAGGAGTGAAATTAAGCTACTATACCATACTGGTCAGACGTGTTGGGTTTTATTTTGAGTTTTCTTCTTGAATTTCCTTTTCTTTCCTTAGTCATCTTTTACGACACCCACGGGAAAGATAGTGATAGTATCCTTACTCCGTCATCGCACGGATATACAATTAATGAACA
The DNA here is from genome assembly GCA_032191425.1 of Lymantria dispar. NCBI lineage: Eukaryota > Metazoa > Arthropoda > Insecta > Lepidoptera > Erebidae > Lymantria > Lymantria dispar. The sequence continues at coordinate 1,303,219 of CM063444.1, read as the reverse complement.
CAAATTATACCCAGACTCAAAACCTGTGGATCACACAAACTATTATCCTGACTGAGAATCTGTCACGGTAGATGATCTTAACCACTACGCCATTTGTGGCAACAACAGTCGAAGTCATCAGACTAACAGATAATTGAGTATTCTGAATTGATATTAGAAACGAATCCTCTTGAAAATATTAGTATAAATATATTCTAATTCAGGTAAATGTTTTTGATATACGGTGAGATGTTTGTAACTCAGCAAATGTTTTTAGCTCGGTAAGCGAGGTACACTCATAAATATGAAATGATATGATGTGATCGCAGGCGCTGAGCGCGACATATTTCAGATACGTTTAAGCTTCGTACCCGTACCTTACTATTATTTCCCCTACTATCAATTTCCATAAGTATTTCATCATTTTGTTTTTTCAAAATTATTGAAATGAGTTTTTATGTTTACAAGAGTATTGCACGTGTGAATTAATGTTATTTTTGCACTTTTCAGAATACATCTTCTCACGAGCATTAACGCTGAAAAGTGTTCAAAACGTCAGGCAAATAAAAAATATACGAGTCGATTATGGACGAGCGTCGCGAAAAGCTTCTCTACCTGCTCTCCATTATAGTCGAAGACAGTAGCTGCTTTAGTGGTTAACATGTGATCGGGTGCGGTTTGTAAAATCTGGTCTAGTTATAATTTTTGCATTATATTTAAGAATTACATTATGTCGCTATTCGAAAGACATTTTTTGTAGTTGAATATATATCTAAAACCTAACAAAACAAGGTAAGTTTCATGATTGTACAATGTGAAATCGTGTTCCTTACTTCAATGGGCATTCCCCTTTCAAATTTATACGAAGCGGTTCGTGCATTGTATTTGAATGAAATATAAAATAAAAATTTAAATATGATTTTCAAGAGACTTTTAATTTTTTTTTCATTAGTAGTGGTTATTGTCTACCGTTGCAGCCTCATGCAACATTATTAAGTGAAATGCTTGGACGTGCCCTGTTAGGCACGCAGACGATTGCGTATGCTAAAGCCGCAACGTATAACACCTACAGGAATTTTAGCTCACTGTATGTTGAATAAAACATGTCTTGTCTAAAGCAACAAAGAAAATGTACTCCTTAAGTTACGTCACAACATTCCAAGTTAACAATACTCTAGCAATGACTTGTCTATGATTTATTAAAATAGGAATTAACGACTGCACAAATTACGGTCCTATACATTTAATTCAAAAAATGCTTCAAGGTTTCGCAGCAAATTTTTGAAATTGTGAAAGCTCCTGTGGGCATGTTGGGCATTTTCGAGATGAGCAATAAATATGAACTCGCGACACCGTCATCGTTCTCGACAGCTCTGTATATATAAGTATCTATATATGCCACTGGAGCAGGGTGACTTGTCGTCAGTGGTCAGCTCGACGGAATACTCCTTGAGGAGTACCCTCACCTCTCGACGTCCCTGTCTCGGGACGTCGGTCGCCATCGCGCGGTCAGCCTCTCTGCGGGTGACGGACTAAAGTCCCCAGTTCGATCACCCGCGGCCTCGGCTAGGGCGGCATCAGGCGCAACCTATATATGCTAGCCACGTTTATACGAGAGTTGAGTTTTGGGTTAAAATTCATTGATAATATAACTCTATATATTCTGTATATAACTGTATTTTCCGTGTGGTGACAGAGGAAGAATACAATTCACCACTCCTTATCTTACCCACGGATGTCGTAAAAGACGACTATGGGATATAAAATACACATAACATCTGTGCAAGAGAAAGAAAACTCGAAATGAAACCTATACCAACATGTCTGACCAGCATGGTATAGTAGGTCGAATTTCTTCCCATTGTGGAGGAGGCCCGAGCCCAACAGTGGGACGTATGTGGGCTGCGATGATGATGATGATAACTGTATATAATATATAATATCTGGTTGACCGAGCTTTGCTCGGTATATTTTTGTTGTATTTTGACCGAATTTATTTAGATATATATTAATAAAAAATAAAAATATAATAATGAAAAAAATATCAACAATTACAAAAACAGAATAATAATAATACCGAGATTCGATCCCACGCTGTTTGAATGCCAAAACAAAACAAAAAGAAAACTGGACAACGTCCCAACTGAGCTATTATTAGTCTTGACAACGATGACGAAATTAGAATTCCTATTCAGAGAATGTCAATAACATTTTATGTCATTGTATTGATTAGCTAAAAACAACGACAAAACAACATTTTCTTCATATAAGAATTGCTCGTTTAATGATATAAGATATTTTAATAATATAAATATATAGTGTGTAGATTCAACATATATCTTCATGTCGGAAAGTTTCGAATCGTAATAACAATTTCTTGTACTGAGTCCGGGTGTAATTTGTTAATTAAATTATATCCTCTTTATGTATGGTATAACCAAGAAAAGAAAAATATAATTAAGAAAACTGTGCACACATTATTTTTTAAAAGTACCCATTTTTAGTACATAACATATTCCCTGACACATCAAAAAAAAATTTCCTGATGATTTAAAAAATATATGCGTAATTGTTCAAGTTTTTATTTTTATCGTTAGTCTGATAGTGCTATTGTCTTGAGAGGTTTGCCTTTTATCTATATACATGTATATATATATAACACAATTTTACAGAAAAAATAAGGTAGAGTAGTAAAATTGTTGTTATAGTTAAGGCTTTATCTAAGTAGGTATCGTCGCCGAAAACACAATTTTCTGAAAAAGAAAAGTTGAGCGAGACCCTGCCATGAAGGTAATATAATATTAAAATCATTTTTACAAGAAATATTTTCTACTACACTACATAACGAATATACAAATCTTGTAATAAGATGAAGAACACAAGTTAATTACTATTATTTCTTTTTTATTTTCACTCACATTAATTCTCATATGTACGTTGATTAAAATAAAATGAGATTGAACCGTGTTTTATCGGATACTCAATATGTTAATGTGTACATTAAAATGAAAACCTACAACGATCTCATCGATTCAACTGCGGTTAAGGAATGTAGGAGCAAACAAAACTCGTTTACATCAGCCCCATGCGAATGTTAATTTGTTGAGGGTTCGTATTTAATGGTGAAGTCGATTTACATTCTAAAAGGTTGTTTAATCGTGTAAATTTTTTGTAGAAATAAAATAACTGTTAAGCTATAGAGAAAAAAAAAATACAATTCACTGTGTACATATATTTTTTGCATTTAATTTACTCGCACAGAATAAAAGAATAACAAACGAAGAGGTCGAATTGATTAAAAGTGATACAAAAATTTTCGTATGGTGACGAAGTAAGAATACAATTCATTACTGCTCTTCCGCGTGGATGTCGTAAAAGACGACTAAGTGATATTATATACATATAACATTTGTGTAAGAGAAGGAAAACTTGAAATAAAACCACCCTATACCAGCACGTCTGACCAGCGTGGTATAGTAGGTCAATTTCCCTCCCACAGTGGAGGAGGCCCGGTCTCAACAGTGGGAAGTGTATGGGCTGAATAGTATTATTCTGTATAGGAATTGAACTTTTAACATGACATATAATAAATAGGCTACTTGGTATTCGATTAAGAACAAAATATATAAAGCAAGAGGGGTCTCTTGCTTTCCTGTGGGAATTATAAAAACAGGTTAAAGCTACACCAAGAGGGTGGATAGCAGTGCGGTATTCTCTTGTTTTTTGGGTAAAATGCCCCCTATGTATGTTGGCCGAGCGTTGCCGTGCGGTGGCCAACGCCAACGGTGTACACCCAATTTGTCTTGCACCGCCAACGCTCGGCATCGCTCGCCTAGTTGGTCGAATGAATTCAAGCGCCAACGTATGTACAGCTGATTTGTCGCGCATTGTCTTCACTCACTGCATTGTCGCTCTGATCACTTGCCTCACTTCGCCTCGTTGTCGGTTTTTGTGCACAAATCAAAGGCGCTCGTCTGCGCTCGGCCAATGCCGTCCACACGTTGGTCTGTTCGCCATTATTGACATCCATTGCTATCAGACGCTTTTAATGTGACTGAAATTCGGCCATAATTCATTTTAATTTTATTTATGTATAATTGTAAATTGAGCAAGCTGTATTTCACTAATAACGAATATATAAGCACAGATCTCTATTAGACATTATCATCATAGTTATGATTGTTTGACATTCAGTTCGACCAAAGATTTTAACCGTAAACAAAAGTGTATAGGCATTGCTACGCAACACACTCACACAAACGGGTGTGTGTGTGTGTGTGTGTTGCGATTGGGTTGTAGTGTGCGTAATGCCTTTTTTAATGAATTTGATGTGTTTCTAATCCATTAATACATGAAATTTTAATTTTATGCACTTCTCCTCATTATATAATTCAACCGTGCCAAATTTCAAACTTCTCCATCCACGTAATTTTCGTAAAAAGGGGTACATAGTTTTTGCTTCACGTATTTATATATAGACTAGCAATCCGCCCTCGCTTCGCTTCGGTTATAGGTTATAGTCGTTTTACCCGCGTAGTTCCCGTTCCCGTGGGAATACCGGGATAAAATATAGCCTAGTTTACGCCCTGATATTATAGCTTTCCATTGGTGAAAGAATTTTTGAAATCGGTCCAGCCGTTTTGAAGATTACCCGGAACAAACAGACAGACAGACAGACAAAAATTTTTAATTGCTATTTTAGGCATAGGTGTCGTGCAAATAACCGTGTGAGCATGAAAAAAGCCTATTATTTTGACATTACAAACAGACACTCCAATTTTATTTATTGGTATAGATAATGTCCCTCACCATGAATGATGATATTTTCAAATTTACACCACTACTTCTAGATCATCATCATCATCTTGCTCTTATCCCAATTACTTGGGGTCGACGCAATATGTCATCTGTTTTGACATATTGCGTCAAAAAGTTTTGGCAATGACTTTTATGACCGGCCGCCTGCCTGACGTCAACCCTCCTTGGGAATGTAATCGTTGACCCAAATGGTACCAGATAGAGTTGGTCCGGGTCAATCTAGGGCTCTTAGTCGTCTTTTACGACACCCACGAGCAAAGCAAGGGTTGGTAGTATTCGAAGCCGCTACCACACAGCATACACCACTACTTCTAGATATGCTTTGTAAATAATTAGATTCCAGTCACCCTACAGGTACTTACCTATAGTAACAAAAAGTATATCATTCATCATCATACCATTTGGTGACGTAGTAAGAATACAATTCACCACTCCCTATCTTGGCCGTGGATATCGTAAAAGCCAACTATGGAATATAATACGCATATAACATCTGTGCAAGAGAAGGAAAACTCGAAATGAAACCCTATACCAACATGTCTGACCAGCATGGTATAGTAGGTCAAATTGCCTGCCATTGTGGAGGAGGCTCGCGCCCAATATTGGAACGTACCTATATGAGATGAAGTGATTACACATGTACAATTTATATCCGAAAACATATTTGATTAGTTACTTTAAGAACATTGTATGGTGAAGTTTTCCCTCTACAATATCCATATATTGGTGGCTGACCCTCATACCCTTGAGTTTTTAGTTTGTCTACAATAATACTTACCAGCTTTCGTTACGCTGAATTTAAAAGAGGTATTAATGATTTGTGTAGAAAAGTGCGTGAAACAAATTAGTGATTACAGAAAACTAATTAACCCAAATAGGGTATGAAATAAATAAATATAATAGTTCAAAAAAACTAAAATAAATCGCTTAAATCGCTAATCCTGATTATCCTAGTAAGGATAACGGGTCAAACTGTTTAAAATATTGAATTGTCATTGATCCTTAATAAGTATGCCAAATTTCGAGTTAATCCGACGTTTTGAAGGGGGTCAAAATCATGTTCAAAGATTCCGTTACATACTAACATACATACGTCTGAAGCTAATAAAAGCGTATTAAAAATTAACATTATTGAAATTTAGCTCCGAGTGTTTTAAATGTTAATTTAATGCGACGCATACGTGTAGTATATAATATATCGTTACTGTTTTATCACCTTTATGGAAGACCACGACAATTATCATCATTATCCTCATCTCAATACATAGGTATATGTACGTCTTAGCATTGTGCTACTTCTACGTTAGCTAGGATTGGAACGCTCGATCTTTTTTTTTTGCTGTTTGAAGTGAAAGCTCCTTTAGACTGGTTTGAATGGATAGTAAATTTATGCAAGTCGTTATCAATATAGTCGCGTGACGTTAACAAACATTAACATTATCTGGCCGATGATAATTTTTTTTCAAAAATCGTATTTTTGACGAACTTATTTAGATATATATTAATAAAAAATAAAAACGATGAAATACTGAAAAACATATCAAAAATTACAAAAAAAGAATAATAATAACACCTAGATTCGATCTCACGCTGTTTGAATGCGACTGGACAACTTTTCAACTGAGTTATTGTCACTCTTGACTGCAACGGCGAAATTTGAATCCATATTCTATTAACATTTTATGTCATTAAATTGATTAGCTAAAGACACCGACAAAACAACATTTTCTATAAATAAAACCTAGCTAGATTGATTTTTTGGACCCGAAGCCTCCAAATTTCATTAAAATCGTTGGCGCCGTTTCCGAGATCCTGAATGTACATATATACAAGAATTGCTAGTTTAAAGATATAAGATATCTGTCACTATATCTGTGGCGTTAGGTGTCCAAACCAAATAAATATAAAAGGTTTTAATTTACTCATTTCAATTTAAGACTAAGTGATTAATTTGGTTGTCCAAAAATAACAACTGTTTGTTCATAGTTTTAAGTTATGACTTCTGTCGGCAGTATTTTTGATTGCTTTGTGCTCTTTTCTTTTAATGACTTTATATAATGTTGAATACATCATCATCATCTCATCCCATATATGATCCACTGTTAAACTTGGGCCTTCTAAATGAAAGAGAATTTGACTTACTATATCACGCTGGTCAGAAGTGTTTCTTCGAGTTTTCCTTCTCTTGCATTGATGTGATCTGTACATTACATTCCTTAGTTGTCATAAAACGACTAGCACGGGCAAGAAAGGGAATGGTGCATTGTATTCTTAATCCGTAACTACACGAAAAACACATCATGCTTAGTAAATATTAGTTCTAGCGTGATGCCTTTAGAAATACGATACTAAGTAATATTATAAACGTGAATGTGTTTGTTCTTTTATTTGTTCGTTTCTCAAGAATGGCAGTCCTATGTTTACCATTGGAATAATAACTCTGTTCAAATATATACCTACATATATCCTAACTAATATTATAAATGCCAATGTGAGTTTGTTTGTTAATCCTACATGCCTAATCCGCTAAAACAATTTAAAAAATCTTTAACCAATGGAAAGCTTCGAGTTATATCTGAGGATTTATTTTATTCACGTATTATGTCGGTGCATCGGTGTGGTGACGGAATAAGAATACAAATCACCACTCCCGTGGATGTCGTAAAAGACGACTAAGGGATATAATACGCATATAACATCTATGAAAGAGAAGGAAAACTCGAAATAAAACCCTATACTAACCTGTATGACCAGCATGGTATAGTAAGGTCAGTTAACATCTTATTGTGGAGGAGGCTCGAGCCCAACAGTGGGACATGTATGGGCTGAGATGATGATGATGATGACGACCTCGTGTCACTGTAGTCGCCTAAGACTTGTCTGTCAAAACTGTTATTTTTAAACTCTGTTTCTAAATAAATTGCTGTAGTTTACGTAAGCTTGTATCAACTTTTGTAAATAAAAAAATTACATTTAACCAGTAGTTTTTATTTCTTCCACTTCTTCTTTTTCCTAAAGATAGGTAAGTTTATTCAATAAATAATATTATTACTGATAATATTATTATAAATAATAAATATAGCTTGCATTTTAAAATAAATTTGGCATTTTTTGCACTATTTAGCTATTGATAATTACATGATGTTTTTTAACCGACTTCAAAAAGGAGAAGGTTCTCAATTCGTCTGTATTTTTTTTTTTTTTTTTTTTTATATTTGTTACCTCAGAACTTTCGATTGGGTAAACCGATTTTGATAATTCTTTTTTTGTTTGAAAGCTGGTGCTTCCCGTGTGGTCCCATTTTAATTTCATCCAGTTTCGACAATGGCATCTATGGAAAAACCACATAAGTCTTTAATTTGCATTAAGTATGTGCGCGATAAATGGACGAAAACTCAATAACAACGCCAACCGAAGCCGATGATTCTTTTTTAACCGACTTTAAAAAAGGAGAAGGTTGAGAACCTTCTCTTTTTTAAAGTAAATTCGACTTTAATTATTTATTTTTTATGTTCGTTACCTCAGATCTTTCGACTGCGTGAACCGATTTTGATGATTCTTTTTTATTTATTTGAAAGCTGGTGCTTTTCGTGTGGTTCCGTTTCAATATAGTCCAGTTTTGAACGTGGTATCCATGAGAAAACTATTTAAGTCTTAAATTTGCATAAAGTATATAGTACACATGGACGAAAACTCAATATAACACCAACCGATTTCGATGATTCTTTTTATTGGACAGGATGTACTTCAAGGGTAGTTTGATTAGGTTCTGATTATAGGATCCATGCTAAAGTAACGGTACTCTTCAATTCTTAGGAGCGAATTATCGACACTCGGCTGAATCTCTTATAGTAGTATCCGGATATTTGAGTCACCTACCGTAATGTTGAACGGCACTGTCTCAAACGAGCAGCACTATTATTAGTAGGTTGACTCATAGGTAGAAAAAAATGTGCACTTCACATTCACTAAAAATCAAACAATAAAAATAATTTTTAACAAAAAAAAAACCGACTTCAAACAAAAAACAATTCCCAAACAAATTAATATGCACTAAAAAGCAAAAAAATAATTCTTGTACAATGTAGTGCCCGCCCAACCTTACAACAACTTGATGAAAAAAAAAAATAGAGTATTTAAAAGTCAATCAAATTATTACGACAATATAATGTATAATTACAATATAGTTACAATTTTAATTTTTAATTTTTTTTATAGTTACAATTATTATTATTTTTGGAGTCGGTGTCTATGTCTATGTCTATGTCGGTATGTTTGTCGGTGTCCTAGTTTTGTTGACTGACACCGACTCCAAAAATAATAATAATTGTAACTACATTATATTGTCGTAATAATTTGATTGACTTTTAAGTACTCTATTTTTTTTTCATCAAGTTGTTGTAAGGTTGGGCGGGCACTACATTGTACAAGAATTATTTTTTTGCTTTTTAGTGCATATTAATTTGTTTGGGAATAGTTTTTTGTTTGAAGTCGGTTTTTTTTTGTTAAAAATTATAGAGCGATGTTTTTTGTATATCTGAATCTTTTGTATGTGTTTAATCTGAAAAATCGATACATCGATGTTTTTGCTTTCGATATTTGCATTTCTACCTGTATTACATTTAATTCTACACAATAGTTAACAGTTTTACACAGTACGAGTGTACACACTACACATTTAAAAGACATAGTATCTACACATAGGAGCACATACATACAACACAGATAACAGCTGAAACACGAATGAATGTCGATCTTCGACTATTACAACAACAGATGGCGTAATGGTTAAGATGCCGATCTACGGTGCCAGTGTCACTAGTTCGAATTCCATGCATGACAAGACTTTGTGCGATCCACAAATTGTTGTTCTGAGTCTGGATGTAATGTGTGTCCGACACAAGAATTATTTCCTTAGTGTTTTTTTATTATTATTTTTATTGTTAGCCATAATTGCCCGCTACTTATGACGTACAATATTAGTCAAATTTGATATTATTAATTTATTCAAACGTTGTAGCCACAATATAAAATAACCTAAGAAATATAATTTTTGTATAAAATGTAAAGGACTGTCTGAAGAAGACCACATACACGAAACAAATATGTGCCAACGACAAAAAAAATAAGATTTATACCCCTGTAACCATTTTGAAGAAGAAAAAGAATTTAATATATACAATTTGTCACTGTGTTGTCCCGTGAGGATTGTAAAGGTATCGCCGTAGAATTGGCGGTAGTATTCTCCTGGGTAACATAATCTATCGTGATACCTAATCCGTCTACCGAGAACAGCAATTATAGCTTTATGACCCTTTTGGGAGTCCTAACTCCATTAGTGAATGTCGATAAGAATTCAAAAGATAAGATTTTATGTGTCTTGTATAATTTTTTTTTATCAATTCCGTTGATGGCAATCAGCAAACAATACATCTGATTAATAAATGATTATAACGCAAATTGACTTGCAATACCAGGGCCTTAGCTACTACTACCCATCGTGAAGAAAGTGCTCCTCTTAAATCTCGTTTAAAGAGGACATGTCATAGCGCTCGGGAAATGCAGCAGCAGGTAGTTCATTCCAGTTTATACACGTATGTGGGTGTATTAATCACTGAAAACGTACAGTTGACGACCATAATGTTTCCAGGTGAAATGGATGAACCCTGCTACGATGTCGAGTGGTACATTGGTAAAACGGTGACAGTGATATCAAGTAAAACAGTGCCTTATATAAACATAATTTTTAACAAAAAAAAAACTGACTTCAAACAGTAAACTAAAAACGTTAAAATACCTATAAATTTTTAAGAATTCCACCAATTTTTCAATGATACCATCATTAGATCCTGACCTGATGACTATGGGACCACTTGGGAAGTATACCCTATCAAACAAAAAAAGAATTTTGCAAATCGGTCCAGGCGTCTTTGAGTAATCGGTGAACATACATAAAAAAAAAGATTCCGATGAAATGAGAACCTCCTCCTTTTTTTGAAGTCGGTTAAAAAGAGCCGGTAGAGTATACAGTGACCAAAAGTCTCTCCGCCGCTCCAGCGACTCCAATTTGTCCGTGAGATTGGGATATTATTTCTCTAGGCTGTTTTTCTGTCGGTCCCCGAGATCTTTATTTCAGTATCAAAGTCCATGATTAAATCCTGATTTTAAATCGTGCTGGCTGATGATGAAAAATAGACACACGATCTAAAAATTTGCCGTTATTTTTAACTTTGAGATTCAGTCATCTAAAAAGATTTCATGTGGACTGCGAAATTCTACACGGGAATGCCGTGGTGCGCACCAAAGTCATCCCTATTTTACAGGGAGGTATATATTTTGTGAGAAGTTGATTTTTAGAATATTTATTTCTAGTGAATTTCAACATAACAAAGTATTTTTAACTCCTAACGAAAAAGAGGGCTGTTATAAGTTTGACGTCGATGTCTGTCTGTCTGTGTGTGTGTGTGTGTGTGTGTGTGTGTGTCTGCCTGTGACATCGTAGCTCTCAAACGGATAGACCGATTTCGATGCGGTTTCTTCATTTGAAAGCCACTTTCCTGGCGGTGGTTCTTAGCTATGTTTGGTTAATATCGGTCCAGTAATGTAAGAGTATTAGCTCCAAATTGATGTCATGGCGTATGATTTTTCGATTAAGTGCTTCACGCGTGCCAGTATAATCGTCAAATGACAATTAGCTGATAACTTCAACTTGACGCTGCAACTAGAATAAACCCAACTCTTCGAAAACATAATACCTTGTTCATTATTTTAGTTTGTTTCGGGTGTTATACAAAATTTTCAATTTTATTGATTATCTATTTTATGTTACAAAGGGACTTAAAATCTTAAAAAAATAACCTAATATGAAATTAAATATGTGTAACATTTGACAAAATAGACAGATAGATAAAAACAGACTTCAATACAATTTAGTCGATATGAATCAATTACGTATTATTAAATCGCTTTACAATTAACAGAATGATCGGATTACATACATATAAGATGTGGTAGGATCTTCTATCGATAGTCGTTTGTCTACAGCCGCGGGCCGGTCCGTCCGGGGTAGTAGCATACATAGCAAAAAATCGACGTCTGAGTAGTAGCAAATTGTTATTGCATTTCATTCGGTAAGCGAGAGAGTCGGCAGCCCAACTTTTAGAGGATGTTTGCTAGTGGTGGGTGTTGGTGATGCCGTTAGTATCATCGAATCTCATTGTACGCATTCACATTCCCTTCGTTCTTCACGGTAGGTAGTGTCCTGGCAAAGGTCCATGTGCGGCAGAATCACTTACAATCTCGTGTGCTATTTGCTCCGTTTGCCATCAACAGGTTAAGAAGAAAAAAGTGTCTATACAAAGTACGCAGATCAGAAGTGAAACTCTTGTATGGTTTATCTTTCATCCTTCATCCTTTATCTCATTCCCTCGCCGGCTGAATCCTACACATTTACGTGTTTGTGTCTCTATAGACTCGCTTTTTCGTTTCATCGAGTTTGAAATCACAACGATTCTAAGGTTTCACTTTAAAAAAAGTAAGACGTCGCTCAGGATGCCTGGCGGATGTGAAACATTGAAATTATTTTAAACAAGTATGTATGCATAAAAGAAGAGATTACGACATGAACTAATATGGTATAATGTATAGATTAAATTTCACGTTTTTTTTTTTAGAAAAATTGATGATTTTTATTCCATAAACATTTATGTTCATTAAATACAATAATTAAAAATTCTAAAATATTTTAAATTGTGATAATCCAATTCTTTAGTCAGAGATTTTTGTAATAATATAATATAATAATTATATTCGATGCCTCTGACGATATTACTGTGACAATCGGTTGGAACTATACTTACTATCGTATAGCGGCATGCCTCGATCTTTCACAGCAAAAATGAAGTAGGTAAATAAAGAAAATGTATCATTTTTATTTCGATAATATATTAAAATACATAATTTATTTCATCATATATTCAACCAGGCGAGATGATGTCTTTCTAAAATTTCTTTTAATATTTTCACTATGAGTTCTTTACTCAATAAAATTTCCACCTGTCATTTCCAAGCTGGTGGTCTACATTGTATCTGCAACAATCGCACGTTAGTCACGCTCCAACGAGTACTCGATCTATTATATTGACTTTTAAAACGTACTTACAAAAGCCGCAGAGTTAACTCTACAAAGAAATTAATGACGTATTCACTTTTAGCTTACAATGAAGGTTTATCTAGCAGTATTGTAAATTTTGTTAAACGAAATTCTATACAGATATGAAATAATTCTACGGTGGATTATAATTTTAAAACAATATCTATACCAATAAATAAAATTGGAGTGCCTGTTTGTAATGTCAAAATAATAGGCTTTTTTCATGCTCACACGGTTATTTGCACGACACCTATGCCTAAAATTAGCAATTAAAAATTTTTTGTCTGTCTGTCTGTCTGTTTGTTCCGGGTAATCTTCAAAACGGCTGGACCGATTTCAAAAATTCTTTCAGCAATGGAAAGCTATAATATCAGGGCGTAAACTAAGCTATATTTTATCCCGGTATTCCCACGGGAACGGGAACTACGCGGGTAAAACGACTATAACCTATAACCGAAGCGAAGCGAGGGCGGGTTGCTAGTTAATAATATATATGGCACTCTTAGTAGATATATATGTCCTGAAGATGCTATAAAGAGCTTATTGAGTTTTAATGAATCGAACTAAGATTCTAAGTTTTTCTCAAGTTTATATTATTTACTAGCAACCCGCCCACGCTTCGCTTCGGTTTCAGTGGCCTTACCCGCGTAATTCCCGTTCCCGTGGGAATACCGGAATAAAATATAGCCTATGTTCATCATCATCATCAACAAAGCCCACACACGTTCCACTGTTGGGCTCGGGCCTCCTCCACAATGGGAGGGAATTGGACCTATAGCAACATGTCTGACCATGCTGATCAGACATGTAGGTATTTTTTTTTTTTTTTTGGGTGGGCTATGGTAAGCGCACGCTCGGTCCTGTCCGTCCGGGGCGATGAAAGGACGGCGCGCGGGCCCATAACCCACCCGTACCCACGTCACCTCGTTGTTTGTTGGGCCGACCACCGGAGCAGATGTGACTTGTCATCAGTGGTCGGCCCGACGGTATACCCTTTCGGGTAACCTCACGTCTCGACATACTGGGACGTCGGTCGCCATCGCGCGGTCAGCCTCTCTGCGGGTGACGGACAATTCCCCGGTTCGATCACCCGCGGCCTCGGCTATATATCCCACAGTCGTCTTGTACGTCATCTACGGGCAAGATAGGGAGTGGTGAATTATATTCTTACTCCGTCACCACACGGATAACCAATGTTAATCTCTGATATTACAACTTTCTATTGGTGAAAGAATTTTTGAAATCGATTCGGTGGTTTAAGCGTGAAAGCGTAACAAAGAAACAAACAAATAAACTTACTTTTGCATTTATAATATTAGTAAGGATGATGTTTTGCACCTGCCTTGAATTATTTCTGCTCCACTATAGGTCGTCTGGCAGAGAATGGCTAAGACGTTAACTCCGCCTTGTACCTTTGTTTGTGCAAAAGTTATAAATAAATAAATAAAAAAAAAAATACATATTTAAGATTGTCAACACAGTTTATAACGATATATGTGAAATTCATATCACAGGCAGGTCCACCATAGAAGTACCAAAAAACTCAACGAGATGGCGTTGCACAAAACATTTATCCACATAAAAATACTTGTATACAGACGCCGCCCGCCCCGGCACTGAACAATAATAACAGTTATTATATCATACGTTAAGAGAAGAGTACATTTCGTTGTTCGCGCGCTAACTTTAATGTATCATAAAAACCATTTCGGACAGACACATTTAATGAGCTTAAGGGTCGGGTTACAAGCACGGAGGTGTGTTTTTCATTAAGGCAACATCTTGCATTAAGGAAATAATTCTTGTATTGCGGGGTATTTTACAAATATATAATTAACGGACACAAATTACACCCAGACTAGAATAACAATTTGTGGGTCGCACAAAGTATTGTGTGGGCAAATCAAACCTATACCACTGGCACGGTATCTTAACCGCTACGCCATTTATACGGTCAATTTTGTCTAACGACTCGAAGTATAAACACATATACACAAAGCTATAATAGCATTGTCTTCTCTTCCGGAATTCGATAGTGAAATTTTAAATCTCCCCCGTTTTAATCATCCCGGCAGGTATTGTACCGGAAATTATGCTACGACGCTTGATGAATCGTTCGTACATATTTAAATCCTAAAAAATCTTTTTTGAATTTGCTATTTTAATAGAATTTCAAAGGCTCCATTTTCTTCACGTAAATATATTAAAATGAAACAAAAAAAAAATATCAAAAAACGCTGTTTTAATTTCTTTTTTATTTAAGTTAACTGGAGGTTTCAAACCTATTGATTGTCCGTCTACAGGTTGCAGCAATGAGTCTAAAGTTTCAATATGTGGGGCGGTGAGTGATTATTGCCTAATTAAATATATAATACTAGAAGAACCTTTTCGGGTTGTGACGGAGTAAAGATAAGAAATGTCACTCCTTCTTTTCATGTGATCATAAAAGGCGACTAAGAGATAACAGTAAAAAAAACTACAAGACAAAGGAATTACAGTTCTACGAGTAGTGTGTATTTTCTCACTGATTTGTTCCGCCGTTTACTGCAATAACCCAACTACTAAGTAACTAGTGATACATAGCATAACATTTAAAATAAAATATTTATAGGTTGCAAAACAATCGCACACACGACACACTGAAATACTAAGTCAAATCGATTTAAAGAACACCAGGACGAGTCAAGAATATAATAAGCCAACCATATAAGGGCAGCGCCTGCGATGTCGATGGAGTTAGGTACCCGAAAGGGTACCCATTGGGCGTCAAGCCGCCCTGTCGTCAAATTGGACGCATTTAAAAACAAAAGAAAGAAAACGAGGTAGACAGAAAAATGAAATTAAAGAATTGTTTATTATCATTTTAAATTGTTCGTTTTTACCATCTTATTTATTGTTTTATTTTACTTGTAATAAAACGAAATTAAATTCTTTCTTTCTTTTGCTATCTGGAGTATGATAATTGCTGGCACGACTATCTGACAATAAAAATGTGCTAAATAAGGAAACAAAGAAAGGGAAAAAGCTTTATAACTCTTGTTTTTCTAATAAAACATGTAGGTTAATCACAACTCTTCAAACTGTATCGATAAATAACTTAAGTTTCAGCAATTAATATAGTTTATTTCGTGGATAAGTTTCTTTTTCGAGTACTGTATCACTAATATACAAGAGCCTTCGCGTAGAACGTGGTCTAAGTCTTAAACCTCTGGTAGTTCGGTGAATATTGTTTTGAAATTATATATTACTTTTATTCAAGTGAATATTATAGTAGACTACATATGTATACAGTCAATTAAAATAATTCTTTCATTCGTTTTAGTCCAAAAATATTTGCTCGGCGTGAACTTAGGCACTCATATTATGTTAAAAGTTGTAACTCATTCATTTCAGCCTATTGCCGTCCACTGCTGGACGTAGGCCTCCCTCATATTGCGCCACAATGTGCGGTCCTGTGCCGCCTGCATCCAACGACGCCCAGCAACTTTCACTAGGTCGTCGGTCCACCTAGTGGGGGGGCGTCCTACACTGCGTCGTCCGATGCGTGGTCGCCACTCGAGAACCTTTCTTCCCCAGCGGTTGTCGGTTCGTCGAGCGATGTGGCCTGCCCATTGCCACTTCAGCGTGCTAATTCTTCGTGCTATGTCGGTTACACCCGTTCTTCTGCGGATTTCTGTATTCCGGATTCTATCTCGCAGAGAAATCCCGAGCATAGCCCGTTCCATAGCACGCTGAGCGACTTTGAGCCTTGATATGAGGCCTACATTTAGGGACCACGTTTCCGTGCCGTAAGTCATCACTGGTAACACACACTGGTCGTAGACCTGTGTTTTCAGACACTGAGGTATGTTGGACGAGAAGATCCTCTTAAGTTTCCCGAACGCTGCCCAACCGAGTTGGATTCGTCGGCTGATCTCTTTCTCGAAATTGGATCTACCTAACTGGACTGTTTGTCCTAGGTAAACATAGTGATTGACAACTTCGAGAATCGCATTGCCAACTAGGACCGGTACAGGAATGACATGGGTATTTGACATGACTTTCGTCTTGTCCATGTTCATTCGTAGACCCACTAGTTGGGATACCCTGCTGAGATCATTGAGCATAGTGCCAAGGTCCTCCATGGATTCTGCCATAACGACGATATCGTCTGCGAATCGAAGGTGAGTGATGTATTCGCCGTTAATGTTGATGCCGAGTCCAGTCCAGTCTAAGAGCTTGAAGACATCTTCCAGTGCAGTGGTGAACAGTTTCGGAGAGATGACATCTCCCTGTCTCACGCCTTTCTGCAACTGGATCGGTTTCGTACTCTTATCCCGGATACGGACTGACATTGTGGCGTTCCTATACAAACACTTCAGCACTTCGATATAGCGATGGTCGATTTGGCACCGCTGAAGGGACTGCTAGTTGTAACTAGACTTCTATATTTATTATTGTGAGTTCGATTCTCATGCAAGAGATCGGTTTAGCGATCCACTTATGATTGTTTTGAGTTAATAATTATGAGCTAACGTTGTTTGTGTTTACTGTTTGTAAAGTCACGTGCGATATGAACAATTACAAATTAGTGCAGTGTATTATTATTTTTAAAGAAAATTTTCTGCTGCACAGATGGTATAATGCTTAAGATATCGTCTTACCGTATCAATGTCGTAGCTTCGATTCTCATACAGAGCAAATTGTTTTTGATTTGAGCGTAATTCGTGTCCGTTAATTGTATGTTCTCTTCTCGTTCAATATTCCGCCAGTGACTGAAAACGAAGGTTTGTAACCAGTGCACCTTACTTGCAATGACATACGACACTGAAACGTGGTCTCTAAATATCGGCCTTATAAAAAGACTCAAAGCCGCTCAACTTACCATGCGCAGCGTAGGACAATCCCTTACTAGGTGGACTGACGACATCTTGTAGATTGCAGGGAACCGTTCGATGCA
Organism: Lymantria dispar; assembly: GCA_032191425.1. Classification (NCBI taxonomy): domain Eukaryota; kingdom Metazoa; phylum Arthropoda; class Insecta; order Lepidoptera; family Erebidae; genus Lymantria; species Lymantria dispar. The sequence continues at coordinate 1,285,331 of CM063444.1, read as the reverse complement.
AATGGCACAGGACCTCTCCGAATGGCATTCTCGTGGGGAGGCCTATGTTTAACAGTGGACGTCTTTAGGCTGATGAAGAAAAAAATGTCCAAATACGTATTTGCACGTAGTATTTTGTATATTTTAAAACTGGGAAAGAATATCTAATGTATATTCATGAATAGTCATACAATGATAGCTGATACGTTAATATACCTGAGTCACAGGTTTGCGACCTCTCGCCGACGACGGAGGGGACTGACAAAGGACTTCGATATTCATTGATTAGTTTTTTAACCTCTACCTCAGGGGCGCCAGTTTGTTAAATGAGGGAATGGGGAGGGGGAGATGAAGTAAATTATTGCTGTTTGTTTGATAAGCCTTGTAGGGTATACACTTATTCGACTAATAAATTTGCAGAAATGATAAGCGTAAAATTGGACTGAAAATCATATTTATTGTTTATATTCCGCTTCGTGTTAAAGAAATATAAATATATGATTGTCTTCCTCTTTTTATTATTCTTGTTTATTGGTTCTTAAGGAATGGTTTGTTGAACTACCCATCTGCCCATTATTATGTGAAAGACTTCATTCGGCTATTCCAGTATGGGAATGAAATTGACCTACTATACCACGCGAATCAGACGTGTTGGCATAGGATTTTGTTTCGAGTTTTCCTTCTCTTGTATACCCGTAATATGTATATATTCTATAATCTTTTGCCAAACCTACGGCCAAGAGAGTGGGTGCTGAATTGTATTCTTACTCCATCACCAGCCGGGACAGCCGGCCGTGATTTATTACTATCTATAATAATGCAATTCATTCTTTGTGATAAAGCGCAACAATTTATTTAGGATGAATGGATAGGTGGACGTATGGATACGTAGACGGATCGGCGGGTGGATATGGGGACGTGTGATGCAGCCATCCGGTTGAAATGATAGATCGACGAATCGACGGACGGGCGGAGTATTTCATTGAGTTTATTCATTTGTATCGTACTCTAAAAATGCTTCCTTAGTCGATGAGAATTGATTTTACTCAAATAAACGTTACATAGCCAAGCATGATGACATTATTATGTAAATTTCATTTAATATTCACAAAATAAGGAGCACAGCGCGCTTAAAGGAGTTTTCATTTCAAAAAGTAGGTACGTCGCCCGAGCCCAACAGTGGGACATACCTATATAGGTCGATATGACTTTGATTTTTTTTTTTTTTGGTATGGGTTGCGGTCAGCGTGCTCCTCGCACCACTCCGTCCGGGGTGACAGAGGGGCGTAAGCACGCACACCCACAATCCACCCACGATGCACGTCGCCTTCGTCGTTGGGCCGACCACCGGAGCAGGGTGACTTGACGTCAGTGGTTGGTCCGACGGAATACCCCCTATTTGGGGTACCCTCCCATAGACCGACGCCCCCCCCCTCGGGGAGGACGTCGGTCTTTCCTCACGCAGTCGGCCTCTTTCAGGCATATACACGGTGACATTTATGGCGTCTTAGAAAAGCAGGTCAATTAAAGTATCCAGTATCTACTATACATTCGTACAATTAGAAGGTTAAAAAAAATATTTATTAGAATATTTTTTAATAAAGTTGATTATAAATAATTACTAATTAAAATAGTGAGGAAACAGCCTGTAGCGATCGCATACGACAGCTGTTTTACTATGTATTTAGTATGTAGGTACTTTACCGCGGCGACCCCGTTACCGCGCCGCCCGCGTCGGTCATTCATATTAAACCTTAGAAAAAGTTCGATTATCAACTCGTAAAATTGTACCTACCATAATCTACCTACGTCCTTTTCAGAAATACCACTTCAGTAACGGAGTCCAATTATTTCCTTAATACTTTCTACGCACTTAGGACCGTCAGATACAATAATGTAGTGTTAGTGAGAGATAATAAGATATCTACTAGACTACTAGTAGATCATTATTTCAATAAAGTAAATTGGTTCAGGTGTATTTAGAAAATAATGGAATCAGCTATTTACACTATTTACAAATAATTGCGAATAAAGTAAGAATAGGTATACAAGAATATCGTTCTATTGATATTTAAATAACTGTTTAAATTCATCGCAGCCCACATACGTCCCACTGCTGGGCTCGGGCCTCCTACACAATAGGAGGTAATTTGACCCACTATACTATGCTGGTCAGATATGTTGGTATAGGGATTCATTTCGAGTTTTCCTTTTCTTGCACGGATGTTATGTGCATATTATATCCCATTTTTTGTAATTTTTTTTTTTTTTTTGGGTGGGCTATGTATGGTGAGCACACGCGCGGTCCTGTCCAGCCGAGGCGATGAAAGGACGGCGCGCGGGCCCATAACCCGTACCCACGTCACCTCGTTGTTGGGCCGACCACCGGAGTAGATGTGACTTGTCATCAGTGGTATATTATATCCCATAGTCGTCTTTTACGACATCCACGAGCAAGATAGGGAATGGTGAATTGTATTCTTACTCCGTCACCATACGGAAATTACTTGTTCAAATTACTCACCCCTTTTTTTGTCTATGCATAAACGGGCATGTTTTTGGAGGTTACGTTTTAATTTATTTAGTATCACTTCCTATCACATTGAAAGCTGCAATAATTTGTTCTTTTAATTGGTCTCTATTGCGAGCCTCTTCGGTATAAACAAGTCTTTTTATTAACAACCATAAAAAAAATCTGACGATGCTAAGTCCGCGCTGCGAGGTTGGCCACCTCTCTTAAATCTTATTTGATGATGGGAATACTCTCTGATCAAATGGGGATGGTTCCTAGTCCACCAGTGTTCATTATGGATATTAATGTTGCGGATGTTCAATTAACCATCGAAACAGAGACATGTGTGCTCTTGGGTTTGCCCCATATAACGCCTGAGCATTCTGATGTAAAATTTCCGTAATTGTGTTAATTACGGCAATTTTTTTCCGTGTGGTGACGGAGTAAGAATACAATTCACCACCCCCTATCTCACCCGTGGGTGATCGTACGAGACGACTAAGGGATATAAAACGCATATAACATCTATGCGAGAGAAGGAAAACTCAAAATAAAACCCTATACCAACACGTCTGACCAGCGTGGTATAGTAGGTCAATTACCCTTTTATTATGGAGGAGGCCCGAGCCCAACAGTGGGACGTATATGGGCTGAGATGATGATGATGATGATGACGGCAATTTTCCATACATAAAACCCGCAGTCTTGCAGCCATTCTCGTACTTCTTCGGGGATGCAGCTCAAAGTATTCGAGAATGTTCTGTGCGAGTTCAAGCGAATAGATAATGAGGGTGGCAGTGACCCTGTGCGTCTGTCGGAGTGTAGAACTGACCGTAATCAATCGGGCGATGTCAAAACCACTTAGAGCCTCGGCACCTGCGCGTTAGTTACAACAGTCGGGTTGTGAAGCATTGCATATTCGCGGTAGCTGTGTAATCTTCTCGCTTCTCTTAAATTGTCGCCAGCTATCCCATACAGACGCACCATTTTTTCGTACCTATTCGATATTCGAGTATTGATAATGTCTATTAGACATTTTGTAACACACACACAAACACACAAAGATGTCGCGAAATAGGCAATTACTTGTAAGGGAATTGTAAGTTCATGCGCTTGACCTCTCCCTCGCGCACGCGTGGGCTTACTGAAACTCCAACTCGGCTTCACAGGCGGATGACTCGGTATACGAGTACGAATTTGACTATAATGCTGACGTGACGAATGTGACGATTCGAATCAATAGTAATTTTAATTCGATTGATTCGAATTGAAAAAAAAAAGCAATTCGTCTCATCGCTAACTGAAAGTCTGAAACAATTAGCGGCGAATCGAGCATCACAAAGCGTATACCTAGCGTAGGGATTAGGTACGCTTTGTAAAAGCCGTCCACGTGGACTGGGTAGCTATGATTGGCTATTGGCTAACGAAATACCGAGTTCTTTTGTTTAAAATGTAAACATGATAAACAGGCTGTTACAAAATATTAACTTCAATTTATTTTATTTTATTATTTTTTTATAACTACCACTATTGAACATTTAAATATGTTAGATATGTTTCGTAGGTCGGATACTTGAACGGTTTTTTTTAAGACGATAAAAATGTCACCGTGTATATACTAGAGTTATGCCCATTTGTCAGAAAAAATCATTAATTTTTTAATTTCAAGATTGATTCTAAACTAAATGTACGTAGTCAATATAGGTATAACTTAAATGTTCCAAGAATAAAAGATACATTTTTTTATAAAAGTGCATATATTTCTGCTATAACGGTCTACAACCATTTACCTAGCCATGTAAAAAAATTTGAAGATAAGTTTTTCAAAAACACTTTAAAAAAATGGCTGATTGAAAATGTATTTTATGATTTAAAAGAATACTTTGCCAAGAAAATGTAGTAATTTCAGTGTATTATGTTATCTAAAGAAAAATTACCGAATCTATTTTAATATCTATACCAATAAATAAAATTGGAGTGTCTGTTTGTAATGTCAAAATAATAGGCTTTTTTCATACTCACACGGTTATTTGCACGACACCTATGCCTAAAATAGCAATTAAAAATTTTTGTCTGTCTGTCTATCTGTTTGTTCCGGGGAATCTTCAAAAGGGCTGGACCGATTTCAAAAATTCTTTCACCAATGGAAAGCTATAATATCAGGGCGTAAACTAGGCTATATTTTATCCCGGTATTCCCACGGGAACAGGAACTACGCGGGTAAAACGACTATAATCTATAACCGAAGCGAAGCGAGGGCTGGTTGCTAGTCTATTAATAAATTATAGAATTAACGTATATTGCAATGCCCGATTGAGTCAGCTGTTGATACCAAAATTTTGTAAACATCCATGTAAAACACAGTTTCTGTAATAAATATCTTTGTATCTCTCAGCGGGTGACGGACTAATTCCCCGGTCACGTCACCCGCGGCCACAGCTAGGGCGGCATGAGGCGCAGGTATTCGCGCCTACGCCGCCCCAGTCGCCGGCGGCGGATCGCCTCATCGAGGCTGCGCTTCTCGCGCAGGCGATCCGCCAATATGACTATGATGACGAGACATCTGATAAGAAAGGATTTTTAAAAGTTCTGACCCTAATTGGGGATAGGCGGGGCAAAATTTTTAAGGGACAGTGCGATTCCTTGGTCTTAATCTACTTCAAATTTTGTATAAACATTCTTTAACAGAACTGATGGAAGACATGTTTGTTATTTTATTGACTTATGACTTTCTAATTCGACGAAGTCGCTGGCAAAAGCTAGCAATATTATATTAACGATATAAATTTTTTAATAATTCTAACTGCACAGATGGCGTAGTGGTTAAGATAGCGACTTACAGCGCCAGTGTCGGGGGTTCGAATCCCACGCGGGACAACACTTTGTGTGATCCACAACTTGTTGTTCTGAGTCTGGATGTAATTTGTGTCCGTTAATTATATGTTTGTAAAGTTCCCAGCAATACAAGGATTATTTCCTTAGTGCATGGTGTTGTCTTAAAATTATAATTATAAAATCAACATTATCATTTCAGCTCATATACGTCCCACTGTTGGGCTCGAGCCTCCTCCACAATAGGTGGGAAATTGACCTACTATAATACCACACTGGTCTCACGTGTTGGTATAGGGTTTTATTTCGCGTTGTCCTTCTCTTGTATAGATGTTATATGGGTATTATACCCCTTATTCGTGTTTTACGATATTGACGGGCAAGATAGAGAGTGGTGAATTGTATTCTTACTCCGTCAACACATAGCTTATTAATACTTAAATCAATCGTCATTTAAATTGCCTGAGACAGTTATAAACACTTTAAATTTCTTCATTCAATATTTAGATATCGTTTTATGGAGCGGAATATTGCTGGTGACCGGACCGGAGATTTTTGTCCATCACCCGCAGAGAGGTTGACCGCGCGACGGCGACCGACGTCTCGGTATAGGGAGGTCGAGAGGAGCGCGTACCCTCTCAGGTTATTCCGTCGGACCGACCACTGAGGAGAAAGAACTCGGCACTGGTGGTCAGCCTAATAATGGAGGCGACGTGCTACGGGTGGGTCATGGGGCCATGCGCCGCCTCTCTGTCGCCCCGGACGGAGCCAGGCGGGGCGTGGGCGCTGACCATACCCCCACCCCAAGGAAAACAAAAAAAAAATGGAAGGGAATATTGTAAACAAAAATAATTGTTGACGTGAAATGTATCCAAGATAAAATAATATCGTTTACCTGATAACGCTCTTGATTTCATTATTAACGTTTGCTTTGATACCGTTAAAGTAACATTTTTATGAGTTTATTATATTCATTTTGTTTCCATTAAAAGGATTTGTAATTGCCGATGAATAACAGGTTGTTCTTGATATTTAGTTCAACTTGGAAATAATTATTCTTATTCCCCAATATATTTTTGATATTCTGTTATGCCTCGGTTTTTTATAATTTTAATTTTTTTACCCTCTTCCTTCAACTTTCTCATTTCATTATATATTATCTATGTATATGTTACTTGATTAGTATGTTATACGGCATTTGAAGCGACTTGCGCAAATTATTGTTTTTTAGTCAATTCTGCCCAACTGAACTATGTTGATTGTTGATGGCATTGGCAAATTTATTTTCTAATTATATTATATCATTACTGGAAATCAAATTAAACTATTCATCGCCCCAAAATAATTCATCGTCCCTCCAAGAATCTGAATATAAAGAAGAATAAAAAAATGAATATAAAGAAATATACAAAAATTGCTTCGTTTAAAGATATTTTTGATGATTTCTTTTTAGATAAAGATAAAGTCAAGACAAGTAAAATGTATGCATTGGGTATAGCAGATAGTAAAATATGATAAGATTGAACAACACAATACTGCAGCTTGAAATGTGAAGAAAGCACTTAACATTTATGTATATCAATACATACAATACAAATTGTAACAGGTCGATGTTTGTAGATTATAAATACTGTAGAAAAATAAATAACCGATTATTTATTTCAACAATAGAAGCTAAGTCATTAAAATTTTTGTCTGTCTTCCTGTCTATATGTTTATGCATGCATCAAGCAAAAACAAATTCGAGGAATTTAATGTAATTTTCACCGATGCATTACTGAAGATCTAATTTAAGACATAGTGTCATCACTATTTGCCTGCGCTCATCTCACGCTAAATGAGATCGGCGCGACATATTCTTACCTTCCCTAAGTGCTAGCCGTTATATCAGCACTCACTGTTTTCATACACATATCCTCATTCAAACAATCCATTCGTTTCTTTTTGGGTCTCCGAAGATTCCTATGTACATCTACATTCACATCGCATATTCATACTAAGACAATCTTGTGTTCCTAATCTTCTCTACCATTAGTGCCACTGTCAGACTTCCTCTAATACACTCATTTTTTTTATCTAACTTTACATCTCCTCACATTTTAGCCTACCCATCTCAGTAGCATGCAGTATTTTCTCATCCATCTCTTTCAATGCCCAAAATTCAGATAGCGACAGGTCTGATGATACTTTTGTATATTTTTCCTTTAAGTTTAACGCCCCATCCTTGCTTCGCAGATTGTTCACGAGGCCTGCCGCCACTATTCATCCTGCATTCATTTTACTATTTACTACTCGGTCAATTTTGCCATTGTCTTAAAAAACGAGCTCAGGTACTTAGAATCGGAGCAAACTAGTAGGAATACCCCATCTAGGTCATTATAAGGGATTTGGGAAGAGCCACTCAAGTTGAAAATGAAAATGTTCAGTGTTAGGGCGGCTGATCTTAAGGTCTACTCTTGCCAGTCTTGCCTATCATTGCCAGTCTGCTTTATACCTCAGTTGCCTTCTTTCCGGCAAGGACAATATCATCTGCAAATAGCATGCACCCCGGTGCTTTCTTCTATATGTCTGATGTCAGAGCATCAATCAGTAAGAAAGATTAAAAAAAAATATCAAAATAATATTTAAGTCATAAAGGCAAGCCAAGCAGCGTGCGCAACTAGTTATAAATAATATTATCTCAAAACAAGGCAAACAGTGTAAAGTTTTTCGAGTCAAGATAATCTTGTCACAAAGAAATACAAAAACTCAATGATCTGATCCAGTTAGGCACCAGTTATCTTAATCGAATGTTCCCGAAACTAAAACACTTTGAGATAAACAAATCACAAATAAAAAGTAGCGATAGTCTATATTATTTTATTTTACGATTTAGTTTTATAGTTAAGAAACAGTTTTATTTTTAATGTCTTTTGAGGCACGAGCGACCTTCATAATGGACAGGAATATTAACCTACTCTACCAAGTTGTCAGAGAGGTTAGCTTTTCTTCTCTTGCTGTATTCGCTGCTAGATCTCTTAGTTGTATTCTAAGATATCCGTAGAAAGGAGAGGTGATGGATGATGGGTGTTATCATACGTTTACTTTTTTATATTATTTTTTTTAACACTCTCCTCTAAGAAAATTATCCTTGTATTGCGGGGGACTTTACAAACATATAATTAACGGACACATTACATCGAGACTCGGAACAACAATTCGTAGACCCCACAAAGTGTTGTCCTTTTTTTAGGGTGGGCTATGGTTAGCACACCCGTCACCCAGCTCCGTCCGGGGCAACAGAGAGGCGGCGCGCCTCCCCATAACCCGTCCGTAGCCCGTCGCCCTCGTCCTTGGGCCGACCACCGGTGCCGAGCTCCTTGTCTTCAGTGGTCAAAGTATTGTCCTGTGCGGTATTCGAACCCACGGCACTGGCACGGTAGGTCGGTATCTTAACTACTACGATATCTGTGCAGTTATTGTCAATCATAATATAGTAATTATAATTATGAGTTTCATATGTCAGGGCTTACGAGCACAGTTCCTTATTTTGAACTTGGTTGATTATTATCCGTGTGGTGATGAAGTAAGAATAAAAAGTATCACCTCTTCGGAATCCAGAGGATGATGATAAAAGACGACTAAGGGACGCAAGCTGATAATATAACAAAAAAAAATTCGAATTAAAACTCCTAACACCAGTTTGACCAGCGTGGTATAGTAGGTTAACGCATTTTGGAGGAGGCCCGAGCTCAGCAGTGTTTATGAGCTGAGATGATGCTGACGAAGAATTTTATTTTAGAAATTATTGACAATTGAATTATACGGATAATTCGAACGTTTTATTCTTGACCATAGTTAAAAAAATTACGATGTATGACATAGGTTTTGAATTAAGTATGTGTAATATATTGTGGTAGTGTGGTTGGGTGTCTCCGGGTATATAATGATAAATTTAACTTGTTAATTAAGACTTTCATGATATAATATAGCCAGACCTAGTAATATTAGACATGATTTGTAAAGTGTGTGATGTCAATGACGGATGACAGCTATTTTGGAGGGACTCTTAAGGGTGTGTTTACTGACTTATAATTATGACAAGTTAAGCATGTATCATAACAGTATGATTTGGAGTTTGGAGTCGTTTACCTGTACTATCACACCAATGAAGCTGATCAGGCTGTCATGTATCTTTCATACAAAGGTATGAAAAAGGCTTACTAAATTTGGTATACCTACTAATTAAGGTTACAAATTAATCGCTTGAACGACCGATGTTAGGTTTAACTAAGAACTCATCTTTTTACAACAAAACTTTTTAAACATGTTTAGAGTACAATCGTCTGTAAAAAGGTCGACGAGTCGAAAACGAAGCTTTTGACACACTTCATTTTCGACTCGTCGACCTTTTCATATATGGGTTTTCATAGGATCAAAAGGTCGCGCATATGAAGACCAAAGTAAATAAAACAGAAATTTCATCAAATTTATATCTCAGTAAAACTAAGTTTTATTTGACAAAAATTAGAATACATTTTAGAAACTTTTGAGCAGAAATTTTATTTCGTAATTTAAAATTGTAATACTAAAATTTGTATTGCAAGGTCATGTTTTTACGCACGCAGAAAATCATGAGAAACTCTTATGGAGATGCGGTTTAAACTTCACCTTTCCGTAGACCTGTCGATGGCCCTAGTATTGCTGAAGTTCAAAAGCGGCAGTTACCACTTACCATCAGTTAGATTACTTATTTGTCTACTACCAAAGACTATAAAAAATCTACAAAGGCTGTATAGGGACTCTACACAGTTTTTATAATTCGCTAAATTGCCTACTTTTAAATATTAAAAAGGCAACAAATTTTATAATGTAATCGGCTTATTAATTAATTTGAAAATAGCTGCTGATAACATAGGCTAAAGCAGCGCCGTGACATAGGCGTAGATGCATAAATAAGGGATGTTACGAATGACTATTTTTTGACATCCATGGTTGAGGTTTCGGCAAAGTGATATCAGCGGAAGCAAATACGAATTATATAAGCAATACTATTTGACGTAAATATATAGATAATTCCCTAGATTCGATTCGAAATACCAAATTTAAGGTGGCAATAAACGAGATCAGTTGATCTCGTTTGTTCTAAAAACCATAGGTAAATATTGATTTCACTTATTAAATAATTTCACAGATGCGTCATATATTTTAAATATATATATATATATATATATATATATATATATAAAAGAAAGTCGTGTTAGTTACTATATTTATAACTCAAAAACGGCTGTACAGATTTGGCTGAAAATTGGTGGGGAGGTAGCTTAGAACCAGGAGACGGACATAGGATACTTTTTATCCCGCTCGATCGCGTTCCCGTGTGATGTGACATAAAATGTAAAAGAGAATAAAGTCACTATGAAACGTGGTATAACAAAAACGCATTTGATATGTAATAACAAAATGCAAATGACAGCTAAACGTAATTTTGTCTATGATTAAGTATGGTTGAAGATTTGATAATAATACATTTTTTTTTAAATCAATAATCAGTAATTTGTTGAATATAAGACGATTGAATCTTTCCCGCAAAGCCGTTATGGTTCTTCCATTACAGACTATATTTTCAGAAATTTAGAAAATATATTTACGAAAAAAATTATGGCGGTACGAAGTTCGCTGGGTCAGCTAGTGTATATATATATAAAAGAAAGTTGTGTTAGTTACTACGTTTATAACTCAAGAACGGCTGTAGAGATTTGGCTGAAAATTGGTGGGGAGGTAGCTTAGAACCAGGAGACGGACATAGGATACTTTTATCCCGTTCTTCTTCTTCTTAATGGCAATGAGCTACTTTTTATCCCGTTCGATCGCGTTCCCGTGTGACGTGACATAAAATGTCAAATAGATTTTTTTTTGTTTCTGTTTGTCCATTCGGACAGGCAAAGGGATTAAAGCCCATACAGCCAATTGTGATATAATTTTCTTCATATTATTTAACATTTCTTTATATAGAATAGCTTATTTATAATCATGTCCGTCAATAAGTCAAGCCTTTACCATTAATTAGGCGCTGAAAATCTAATTAAATGATTTCTCAGGGAATTTCAGTAGAATATGAAAATACATTAGGTGTATTTTCCACCACTCTTCTATCACATTCACCACACTTTAGTACCTTAACTGTATTATATTACATAAATTATCAGAAAAATTATTCAATATAACACTATAAAATACTAAAATAATGAATATAATACAAGAGCTTAACATGACATTTCCATATTTACGCCGAAACTCATGTCAAAGAGAATATAAGTCACTATGAAACGTAGGATAAAAAACGCATTTGATATGTAATAACAAAATGCCAATGACAGCTAAACGTAATTTTGTCTATAGTTAAGTATGGTTGAAAATTTGATAATTATAATTTTATCAGAAATCAATAATCAGTAATTAGTGTTCTCTTTGAATCATCATTAACAATGCCGCGACCAAGACGATGGAATCTTTCCCAGTGTTGCCAACTTAGGGGTTTTCTCCCCAAATTTAGGGGGTAAATAAGTGGGATGGGGTTTTTTTAGGGGCGTTCTATTTTTAGGGGCATTTTTAGGGTTTTTTTAATAAAAAAAAAATACCAGCGTAGCGACATCTAGTATCCATCAGCACGATATCAGGCTTATTCGCAAGAATAGTCCTGTCCGTGGTGATAGACCGGTCCCAGTAGAGCTTGGAGCTTACTTAATTATTATTATTTATTAAATAGCCACTCAAGAACCTTTCTTCCCCAACGGTTATCGGTTCGACGAGCGATGTGGCCTGCCATTTTTATTTTTTTAGGGGGGGGTATAATGCCATAATCGCCACGCCTTGCAGTAGATGTTGGTGTAAGAAGTTTAGTTTTTTTCCACGAATCGGACGGCGCAGCGTAGGACGACCCCCCTTGGTGGACTGACGACATTCTCAAAGTAGCAGGGAACCGTTGGATGCAAGTGGCGCAGGACCGTTCCGAGTGGCATTCTTGTGAGGAGGCCTATGTCCAGCAGTGGACGTCCGTATGCTGATGGATGGATGATTAAATAGCTATGTCTCATAAATGTCACATATATGAGGCATATTTCTTTTTGCCCGGATATATATTTATTTTCAGTATGGGTATTAATTTATTATTTATTCTTATTTTAATGAAATCATTTTAGGGGGATTTTCATGTAATTGTGACAATTTTAGGGGTTAACTATGATTTGAGGATAAATATTTTAGGGAGTTGGTAACACTGATCTTTTCTGAAAAAGCTGTAATGGTTCTTCCGTTAGAGACTATATATTCGGAAATTACGAAAATATATTTACGAAAAAAATTATGGCGATACGAAGTTCGCCGGGTCAGCTAGTATTTTATAAATGAGAGGTTTTCTGATTACGAAATTTATATCATAATACTGTTAGTCTCATCGTCATCATAATATCAGCTCATTATACGTTAAACTGTCGGACTTGGGCCACTTCAATTGTGGGAGGTAATTTGACCTAGTATACCACGATTGTTCGATGTGTTGGTCATCATCATCATCTCAGCCTATATATGTCCCACTGCTGGGCTCAGTCCTCCCTCTTAATGGAAGGCGAATTAACCTAATATTCCATGTTGGTCAGACGTGTTGGAATAGGGTTTTGTTTCGAGTTTTCTTTCTCTTGCACAGATGTTATATGCTTATTATATCCCTTAGTCGCCTCTTGCTGTGTGGTAGCGGTTTCGAATACTACCAACCCTTGCTTTGCTCGTGGGTGTCGTAAAAGACGACTAAGAGCCCTAGATTGACCCGGACCAATTCCATCTGGTACTATTTGGGTCAACTATTACATTCCCATTCCCAAGGACGGTTGACGTCAGACAGGCGGCCGGTCATAAAAGTCATTGCCGAAACTTTTTGCAATATGTCAAAACAGATGACATATTGCGTCGACCCCAAGTAATTGGGATAAGAGCAAGATGATGATGATGATCCCTTAGTCGTCTCTTACGACATTCACGGGCTAGATAGGGAGTGGTGAGTTGTATTCTTACGCCGTCACCACACAGATGATGTGTGGTTTACGGTTTTACTTCGAGTCTCATTCTCTTGAATCGATCTTATCTGCGTAATATATGCTTTAGTCGTCTTTTAAAGGGCAATAGTTTAGAATTATACTCTTACCCGTTACTACATTTTTGAAGTTATACTTCTTTAGGCGCGTTATGAAAAAATGATGAGAGTGAAATTTTAAGATGCGCGCGCATCTGTGACACAAAATTAACAGTATGAAGTTGTCTGCTTAACCGCTCATTGAGTGAAATTTTAAGATGCGCGCGCATCTGTGACACAAAATTAACAGTATAAAGCTGTCTGCTTAACCTTAAATTCAATTTTTGAATTTATTATTAAATTTATTTTTAAAATATTAAATAATTAATAATAAACATTTAAAATTAAGAATCTTATAATATTTAGTACAAATTATGTCTTATATATTTATTATTCTCTAAATTTTGTTTTTAATAATTATATATATATATATTAATTATATATTATATAAATTTATATTAAATATATATATTTGAAATATATATATTAAATATATTATTCTATAAATATATTAATTTTCAATTTTTAATATTAATTATTGATATCTAAGATCAATCTAAGGTTCTTTTAGTTTAAATTTGATGACTATTAAACTGAACTTTGTTGATGATCCTTTTCCTCCTATCCCTTTTTTATTGTAATTAATTATTTGCATGCAATTAAAAACTATTTTTTAATGATGCCAAAGAAGTATAACTTCTCACGCGCGTACATAAGTACACGCACCCATTTTTTTTTATTGCCAGCACTGGCAAACGAGCAAACAGTACACCTGATGGTAAGTGTTGCTGCCGTTCATGGACCTTTACAATGCCGCTGCCTACCGCGAAGAAAGTGAAGGGAGTGTGAACGCGTGCATTGAGGCTCGGTGATACCAAAGGCACCACCAAACACCCTCCAGACATCACCAATATTAATTTTGATTTTGAAGATTATTACATCTCTAATGATTAAAGATAGTTAAATATCATTATTATCATTTCAGCCCATATATGTCCCACTATTGGGTTTGGGTCTCCTTCGTGGACGACCTTCATGGACCTTTACAATGCCGCTGCCTATCGCGAAGAAAGTGAAGGGAGTGTGAACGCGTGCAATGAGGCTTGGTGATACCAAAGGCACCACCAAACACCCTCCAGACATCACCAACATTAATTTTGATTTTGAAGATTATTACACCTCTAATGATTAAAGATAGTTAAATATCATTATTATCATTTCAGCCCATATATGTCCCACTATTAGGTTTGGGTCTCCTTCGTTGTAGGAGGGAAGTTGGCCAATTATAACACGCTGGTCAGACATGTCGGCATAGGGTTTTGTTTCGAGTTTCCCTTCTCTTGCATTTTTTACGACACTCACGGGCAAGAGTGGGGGTGATGAATTGTATTCTTACTCCGTCACCACACGGCAAAAGTAAAATATATCAAAGCTAAATCTATCTAAAAATTTAATTTATCATTAAATAACCCTTTTCACCCTTTAAACCCTTTTCATAAAAGCGACACTTATTATAACATATTATCGTAACAATCTTTGGAGATTCTTAAAATATCGTAAATCATAAACACTTCTCGTTTATATCAGATAAAGTAAATTTATTGTGATGTCAGAGTTATTTTTTACAAGTATCGAACGAATGAGAGCTGAATATTATCGGGAACGTTGTACCGCATAAATATTGTATTATTTATTTACTTTATCAAACGAATGTCCATGATGGGAGGTTGTATTTGCAATATCGACAAATGGAATATTGAATCTTGTTCGTTAGAGACAGATAATAACTGTTGGATAATTGCTGCGAATATTCTGTAAATTTTATTTGTAAAACATGAATATTATTAAAAACATTATTATAAATATAGTTCTCAATACTTTGTTTCCCGTGAAACAGCGGCGGGATAAGAATTCTTGTCACCCCTTACTTGCCTAAAGGTGGAGATAGGGTATAGAAAGTGTCTTACTGGAAGATTTGACAGAAGCTCTCCTCAGGGACCTATGAGATTGTACCGCGATTGGCAACAGGTATGACAAGTTTAACGATTAGGGCATTATTAACTTTTTTATGGGTGGGTATTGTTTAGCAGTGTAATGCGAAAAGATGCATGTTAACCATAATGCTTTGTTACATGATATATAAATCATATTTACAAAATACTGCCTAGTGAGGAGAGTGGTTAAGAAATGAAACCTACCGTGCCAGCGTCGCTGGGTTCGAATCTCAAGCTGGACAACACTTTGTGCCATCCACAAATTGTTCATCTGAGTCTGTATGTATTTTGTGTCTGTTAATTATATTTTGCAATATAAGGATTATTTTTTAGTGTAAGGTAAAAGTGCAAGGTAGGTGGTAGGTTTATCTTTAACAAAAAATATATTAATTATGGCACTGATCGGTTTCGTAATCTTATCTCCGATACGGATTGCAATTGTGGCGTTTCTATACAAACACTTCAGCACTTCGATATAATGGTGGCCGATTTGGCACCGCTGAAGGGACTGCAGCACCGCCCAAAGTTTCGTCTGAATCAAAGGCTTTCTCATAGTCCACAAACGCTATACACAGAGGCAAATTGTACTCTTTGGTCTTCTGGATAATTTGCCGAGACAGGGAAACGCCATATATTTTTACCGACCACTATGACGTGCTCAACTTTCAAGAACTGTCCCACTGCTAGGCCCGAGCTACCTCTACAATAGGAGAGCAATTGACCATGCTGGTCAGACAGGTAGGTTTAGGGTTTTGTTTCGAGTTTTCCTTCTCTTCTCTTGCATAAATGTTATATGCTTAGTCGTCTTTTACGAAATCCACAGGCAAGACAGGGCATGGTGAATTGTGTCCTTATTCTGTCACCACCTTCTTTAATTGTAGCCAGCGATTTGGCTTTATCCCTGATATTACCACTTACCATCAGGTGGGCTGCTTACCTCTGACAATATAAGGTAATAAAAATACCGTTTTATGCTTTTTCCATGAGAACATAGTATGATATTAGATAAGAACTCGATCATTTCACTTAGACGAGTTAATAAGAAATTTAGTGAATTTTCATTTCCATTACAACATTGATTCATTTCAATTCCAACATTGGTTTTATATTTTTTACTTAACTCTAACTTTACTTGATTCTTTGTATTTTACTTAATTCTAATGTATTTAATAGTTTTAGCCCTAAAGCGGTAAGTAATCTTCTTCTTTGGAGGTATCTAAAGGAGTTATGTAATCTCATCAATAATTTACTAGGGATGTAAATATCGAAACTCGATCGATACATGGATGTATCGAAACATCGTTTTGTTAATGATCTATAGCCCTAATTCGTGCAAACCACTTTAAATTTAAAATGTACGCTATATTTATTATCTATAACAATATTATCATTGATTAGTTGAGTTTTTATAACAAGGAAAGTGTAGAGTTAAGGAAATAAAATTATATCCAACAGACATTATTCTATTTAGTAAAGTTACTACAAGCTTAACTGCAGCAAGTTATTTAGAAACAAATTTTTAAAATATCAATTTTGACGAAAACGTACATACGTAAGTCATTAACTCTAGTAACTAAATTGTAACGAAGGTTCTGCTAAAAATACCATACATTTCAAATAGATGCAGGCAAAACATCGTAAACAATAATATCGATACTTCGATGTTTCGCAATAATGAACATCGATGTTTGCCATCGATGTTTTTTTACTGAATCATCGAATCATCAATGTATCGTTGGCATCCCTTTAATTAGCACGTAACAATGGCTAATCTTGTTACAATGGCTAATGTTGTACTAACATACCTATATCTGAAAATATTCAGCTAGTGAAATTAACTTCACGACTGCAGCAGTAAAAATAAATATAACGATATAAGCTAATACACGTACGGAACATATTCAGATATAAATATCGTGATAATACAAACAGGTGTTTCAAAATGTAGAATGCAAGCTGCAGCAGTTCACAGATTAAACGCTCCAAGGTTAATACTGTCACGCGCGCCGGTGATAACCTGAACTTTACAAATAGTTGAAGCTCGTGAACAATGCATGACTTCATTTGTACAACAATATGTAGTATCGAACTACACGGGAACATTTTTGTTTGATCATTTTTCTTTAAATTAAAATTTTATTTTTATCTATGTCTTTTCGTTTTTCTCTTTTCTTTATGTATCCCTTCGTGCATTGAGATGTTTCTTATCAATACTGAGGCTCGCATACAGGCCCCTCAGCACTGTCATTTGCTTAGTGCTGTATTGCTTACCTTCTCGTTGTTGAAAAGCCTGATACCTACTTGCTTATTAGTCAATTGCGCATCTTGTCTCCTCTTTTGATTAAAAGGGAAGGAGAGCTTTTAACTACTATTTTTTTTCTAATTATCTATATTGAAGGATTCGAGACAGTTTAAAGTATTTCTTTTAATTCTTAACATTCTGATATAAGTTTGACGTGTCTGTATATCTGTGTGTCAGTCTATGGCATCGTAGCTCCTAAACGAGTGAACTGCCTATGATGCGGTTTTTTATGAATATCGCCTTTACCTAATATTACCTTGATTTTTTTTTGTTTGCTGCCGTGTTCCTATATCGGGATCTAATACACAAAATGGGTATTTACTTTACTTTTAAACATACCTATGTGATGTAATATTTAAAACACTCATGCATTACGGTACCACTGAACTGAATGATTATGAAACTCGAAGGTGAGCGAAAAACCCCTGGATTATCTATCAGTAAACGGATGGTTTTACTAGTTACGATAAATCCAATGAGCTCAAACTTGGTGAAGTTTTTCTTTTGGTAACGAGGTTATGAGACTAAGCTTTTAGTCCTTGTTTTCGTTTCTGTCGGGGGTTACTTAATTATTTTTTTTATTGTAAATAAAATTACTTTTATGGAGTTTATCGCGTTTGTATTTGATTTATGACGTTATTACAGATTTTTATAATTATGACTTGTTTGCACTTCAGACATCTTAGACCAACACGTGACCATGAATGCTGTAAAGTGTTCGAAACGTCGGGCAATCATAAATCAAATACAAACGCAATATAATCCGTAAAAGTAGTTTTATTTCCAATGTGTAGTGCTCGCGTAAACATCAGATATCATTATTTTTTTTTATATAAATTATTTACCCGTATGTTTTCTATCAATTTGCTATGCGTGTGTGTGTGTGTCATATCTAGAGATGTGTATACAAGTAGTTATATTACTTGTGTTTATGAAACTTCACCTTAGCGCGCTGTTTAGTGTTAGTGAGCTTATAGAATTAATTAGAACTAAACTGCTAGGTATATAAAAGTTATATCTGTGAGTTGCAGATATAATTTCTACATATTTTATGCTATATTTTTTAATGTGAATCACACAAAAATCTTTCTTACATTCTCTTCAATTTACATACTCGTTACATTCTCTTCAATTCTAAATCTAAGATGGGTCAGAGGCGATAAAAAAAACATAAAAGGTATTTTAAATTATTTAACTTTTTATAATTCTCGTTTTTCGTGTGCTAAATTAGGAGTAAGAATACAATTCACCACTCCCTGTCTTATGCCTGGATGTCGTAAAAGATGACTAATGGATATAATAAGAATATAA
This sequence comes from Lymantria dispar, assembly GCA_032191425.1. Lineage (NCBI taxonomy): Eukaryota > Metazoa > Arthropoda > Insecta > Lepidoptera > Erebidae > Lymantria > Lymantria dispar. The sequence continues at coordinate 1,266,291 of CM063444.1, read as the reverse complement.
CATCTGTGCAAGAGAAGGAAAACTCGAAACAAAACCCTATTCCAACACGTCTGACCAGCATGGAATTGTAGGTCAATTCCTGAGCCCAACAGTGGGACATATATAGACTGAGATGAATGAATGAATTATTTTTTATAAACCAATAAAAAAATTATAAAAATTCCACACAGGCATTAAACCCATATCCACTGGAACATTCCTTTCAATGTGCTTTATAACCTAAGTTACTGTGTCGCCTATCTATAATGATACATTTTTGTTCACATATTTGTCTTTACCGACGACTGTTTTATCACCCAATCATACAAGTCCCACTGTTGGGCTCTCTTCCCCAATAGGAGGGCAATTCGCATACTATACCACGTTGGTCAGACATGTTGGTATATAGTTTTATTTCGAGTTTTCCTTCTCTTGCACAGATGTTATATTATATGCCTTGGCCGTCTTTTAAGATATCCCTGACAAGAAGGAGTAGTGAATGTAGTCTTACTCCGCTACCATACGGCATATTATAATTATTACCCCATCTTTTGAAAATGTTTATTCATTCTTTGGTTTAACTTCTCAGATATAATTACACTAAATGATCATGATATATTTTTGATTGTTTTCGGTTCACAAAACTTGTCACATAATGAAATATATATTCATTATTCTATACGTAACTGAACTCTTAAACGTCTGGGTCAATTCTGATAAAATATTTTGTGCGTGTTTTGATGAATTAAGAATGGCTTAGATTAAAATTTGGAACCCATGTGACATTGCGAGCGAGTCCTAGGAATTATATACATTTTTTATATTTATACAAAATAGCAGCTGTTGGAGGTTATCTTTTGCGTTTTATAAAAACTCATAAGCCCAAAATAATATTAGTAAGTTAGAATATTGGCTCAAATTGACTCTAAACATTAATATCAATGGGGTTATTTGGATAGCTGTAAATCTAAATACAAATATCTAAATTACCCAGTCAAAATCTTGTGATGAACTAATAACTGTGTAACAAAAAAAGGCAAATAAACACTTCTTCACTTACATGAAGTGGGAAATAAATGTTAACATCCTAATAACGTTTAAACAGGAAAAGGCAAAGAAATAAATATATACCTATAAGAAAACAGTACTTAGTAGTATTATGGGCATACGGCAGTTGTATTATATCTATACATATAATAAAACTGTAGAGGTCGAAATTCTGTACATTGAAAAAAAAAAACGCTAAAAACCGAGTCCGGGGGGTGTTAGAAGTGAAATAGAACACATCCAGATTTTTTTTTTTTTTATTGCAAACGGTGGCAAACGAGCAAACAGTACACCTGATGATAAGTGTTGCTGCCGCTCATGGACCTTTACAAGGCCGTTGCCTACCGCGAAGAAAGCGAAGGGAGTGTGAATGCGTGCATTGAGGCTCGGTGATACCAAGGACCCTCCACACGCAATCACCCTCAGAAAGTTGGGCTTCCGGCTCTCTCGCTCACCGAACGAAGCGCAGTAACAAATTGCTACTACTCAGACGTCGATTTTCTGCGAGAGCATGGTACTGCCCCGGACGGACCGGCCCGCGGCTGTAGACAGATAACTGTCGACAGTGTGGTCCTACCACTCCTAATTTATATATCGGCGCTCTAACCTACTGAGCTAACGAGTCAATTTTATTATTGCTATGTCTGTTTGTCTGTTTATCTGTTTGTCTGTTTATCTGTTATACGGTACGTGTATACGGGCTAATCTCGGAAGTTATTGGACCGATTTAAATGATATTTTGCATGGTGGTACCTTACATCCCTGGTCAACATTTAGGATATTTTTAATCCCGGAAAATTAAATAGTTCCCATGGGATAGGTAAAAAACTATAGTAACTTATATAGCTCAGTACACAACCTACTTAATTGGAAATCGATATAAAAAGATTAATTATAAATGGAAACTATTCTGAAAATCCACCCCTCAGAGGATATATTCTTTTTTAAGGGTGTAAAATAGGGAAGGAAATGCTTTGATACTATTCTCATACACAAGTAATAAATTCATACAACCTCAATGATTAATTAACTGCACTGATAGCATAGTGGGTTAAGATAGCAGCTTACCATGTCAGTGTCACGGGTTCAATTTCCACGCCGGACAATTATTTGTGTGATCAACAAATTGTTGCTGGGTAGAGTAGACTAGATAGTAGTAAACTGAGTCTAATTTGTGTTTGTCACTTATATTTTTGTGAGGTTCCTTAGTAGAGGGTGTAGCGGGCAAAATTCATAGTTTGTAGAATAACCAATAAAAATCGGCCAAGTGCGAATAGGACTCGCGCACGAATGGTTCCGTACCATTAACTAGGTAAACAACAGTGGGTACACAAATTTCATATTGTATGCTTCACCTGTTACCGTTTACTGATATTAAACAAAAATAGGCAAAAAGTGGCGCGATCGCGTTTGTTGTTATAGCGGTAACAGAAATACATAATTTGTAAAAAATTCAACTGTCTAGCTATCGTGGTTCCTGAGATACAGCCTGGTGATAGATAGACGGGCGGACAGACAGCAAAGTCTTAGTAGTAAGGTCCCGTTTTCATCCCTTGGGTACAAAACCCTAAAAAGAGGGCGGTGCAGGGTCACTTAAATATCCTTTTTTGACCCCAGGCAGCAAATTGTGTTATAGTGGTATCACCCGTGCGCAGTCATTGTTGACAAACGAGCAAACAGCGCACCTAATGGTAAGTGATTCTGTGCATGAACTTTTGCCAGGTCACTGCCTATCGTGAAGAAAGTGTAAATGCGTGCAATGAGGTTTGGTAGTATTAAAGGTAAGGTATCACCAAAACCCACCACATGCAAACACGGTCAGAAAGTTTGGGTTCCGGCTCTCTCGCTCTGGACGGACCGGCTCGCGACGTAAGATGGACGACTGTCGAGAGTGTGATTGTATCACGTAAAGATAGTAGAGCGCAAGTAGGTACTTGGGCTAGGCCCCACCCGACACGACAGCTTGGAAGTTTTTCTTCCTGACTCGCTCCGCCGAGTTCTTACGCGAGATAATTGCCAAGCAGAAGATGACGACTTCATATGGTCTATGGACTATGGTCTAAGTAATGGTCGGTAGATCTGGCAGTGATGCTTGCGATGAATTCACGACGCTACTTTACTCCAGTTACACAGATCTTTTCTTTTTTTATTGCAAACGGTGGCAAACGAGTAAACAGTACACCTGATGGTTAGTGTTGCTGCCGCTTATGGACGTTTGCTAAGCCGCTGCCTGCAGTGAAGAAAGATAAGGTAGTGTGAATGCATGCCATACGCAAACGCCCTCAGAAAGTTGGGCTGCCGCCTCTTTCACTCACCGAACGAAGCGCTGTAACAAATTGCTACTAATCGGACGTAGATTTTTTGCGAGAGTATAGTAATACCCCGGACGGATCTACATGCGGCTGTAGACACACAATTGTCAACAGTGTGCTCCTACTATTTAATAAAAAAAAGATCTCAAAAGTATTCCTGCTGTATCTTAGCTGGAACCACAATTGTGGGAGGACTCCGTGTATTTCCACATATAAGTCTCACGGGAGGGTTCCGCCCAAAGCGCACGCTGCCTCGGTCGACATGGTCCGGTATCTGCGTGTAGCATAAGCACCATGCCTTCCTGCGAATGCCAGAAGAAAGTTTTAAGACAAGTGCTCAGAACTCATCCATACAGATGCACCGTACAGGGACATTGATCAAACCAGCCTCGCGTACACCCGTCAACATGTAACACCGCCCAACAAGCCGGGGAGTAATTTAATAAATATGGTCCTGAAAGCACCGTCGCCCGTCGAGTACTAAGCCCAAATATTTTATCTGATCCTCGATTGAGTGCAACCGAATTAACAGTGATTGCTGTGCTGATGGGTGTATAGTTACAAGGTCTATGAAACAGCAAATAATTCGTTTTTTTTCGCTTTTTTTTTTTGTGGGTGGGTCGCGGTCGGCGCGCCTCCGCACCACTCCGTGCGGGGCGACAGAGGGGCTTAAGCACGCAACTCCTGCGACCCACCCAAAAACCACGTCGCCTTCGTCGTTGGGCCGACCACTGGAGCAGCGTTAACTTGTCGTCAGTGGTCGGCCCGACGGAATACCCCCTATTGGGGTACCCTCCCATCGACCGACGTCCCCCCCTCGGGGAGGACGTCGGTCTTTCCTCACGCGGTCGGTCTCTCGGCGGGTGACGGACTAATCCCCGGTCACGTCACCCGCGGCCTCGGCTAGGGCGGCATGAGGCGCAGATAGTTGCGCCTACGCCGCCCCAGTCGCCGGCGGCGGATCTCCTCATCGAGGCTGCGCTCCTCGCGCAGGCGATCCGCCGCCTCCTTCGCGAGATCACTGTCTCGCAGAAGGCTGCGACCGCGTCCCAATTCCCAACGCTGCCGACCATTGCCCTAGCGATAGCCGGCAGCATCAGGTCCGTACCGATGATTGCGACGAGTTCACAGCGCTGCACTGCCCAAGCCCTGCAGGCCTCGAGCGTATGGCGCGCCGTGTCCTCGTCGCAATCGCAGTGGTGGCAGGATGGTGTACTCTCCCTCCTAACGACCTTCTGCAGGTATTTGGCGAAGCACCCATGCCCCGTCAAAACCTTCACCAGTCGGAAGGAGAGTACCCCGTGCCGCCTTGCCAACCACTGCATCAGCACCGGCCGGAAGGCCTCCACGGTTCGCACCCCGAACCGAGGCCTCTCCAGCCGGACTGCCCAACGGGCAATGACGTCTCGGCGGACGTCGACGCGCCAGGCGGTGAGATCCCTTAACGAGACCACACCGCCCTCCGCTCGCACCCCCGTCACCCGCCGATATAGTCCGGCGAGCATCTCCGCCTCCAGGTCCCACGGGGGAGTCCCGGCCAATAGGCACGCTGCCTCCATCTCCACCGTGCGGTATCCGCGGATGGCCCTGACCGCCATGACCCTCTGTGGTCGCCACAGAAGGGCCCTAAGTTGGGCGGTTATGGACCCCGCCCACACCGGTGCGCCGTACAGGGCCATCGACCGGTTTTATATAGAGCTACTCATTGAATCATCATCTAGATACTAATTATGGCCAAAAGTATCGCTTATTTAAACTAAGCTCAACCCGAAGTGAGTGCAATCTCAGCTAATAAACCATTCTGTCACCCGCACGAACTACCTCAGCTGGGAGCAGAACAAAATAGGCGTTAGCTCAAAGTCCTATGCGCGCTTCACGCAGAGACCACTTCGCCACTTCAAATAATCTGGAATCAGCCGCTTAAGTATAGAAGCAACCTCTGATAATAGCACCTCTCTTATATACCAGATTGGCAAACTATTAAATGACGACATCTAAATACATCGCCAACAGCACCTCTCCATCAGTGAGCGCCTTAATGACAACGAGCCACAAACATAAAAAGGCTGCAATCGTCTGCCAGAAAGAGTTGGTCTGATCGAGACAACCTCGCTAACGTGCTGGCTGATGCGGGCAATCAAGATTCTCTACACTAGCTTGCCATCCAGAGCAACACGGTGGGCGTGTAGAACCCTGAACACACTACATAGTTATCTGTGATTGCCCCTGCCACGTATGATTTCTACGCGGACGAAGTCGCTGGCAAAAGCTAGTTTTTAAATAAAACTACTTTACGGATTTTATCGCGTTTGTTTTTGATTACCCGACGTTTCGAACACTTTGCAGCGTTCATGGTCACGGGCGGACTAAGATGTTTCACGTCCAACAAGTCATCGTTATTATGTAATATATTTAATTATTATGTAATAAAGATGACACTAGCTGACCCAACAAACATTGTTCTGTTTAAATAAAATAAAAGGAATTCTCCTTCAAATGAATAGCAGCGCCACCAACCGGGTCCAATAGTTAATCTAAACCATTCACGAATCCCCTTGAACATACACAAAAAATTTCATCAACATCGGTCCAGCCGTTTAAGAGGAGTTCAGTGACATACACACGTACGCTAGAAATTTATATATAAGATGTAATATATTTAATTACTAGCAACCCGCCCTCGCTTCGCTTCGTTTATAGGTTATAGTCGTTTTACCCGCGTACTTCCCGTTCCCGTGGGAATACCGGGATAAAATAGAGCCTAGTTTACGCACTGATATTATAGCTTTTCATTGGTGAAAGAATTTTTGAAATCGATCCAGCCGTTTTGAAGATTACCCGGAACAAACAGACAGACAGACAAAATTTTCTGATGTGAAACATCTATAGGCGAGGGTGATCCCGATTGTCGCGTGGCGTTAACGCCACACTTCGGGACACTATTTTAATTAACTACAATTTTTTTTTTTGTGTGACTTAGTTGTTAGCCTCAGATGGCTGTGACAACTTTACCCGGACTGGTGGGTGAGCGCTGAGGGCTCTCAACCCGCTTAACTACAAACATTTTTTTTTGTGTGTGACTTAGTTGTTAGCCTCAGATGGCTGTGACAACTTTACCCGGACTGGTGGGTGAGCGCTGAGGGCTCTCAACCCGCCAAACTACAAATAAAAATCCGGATACATATGTGTACATTTTTGTAACGAAACCATAGTGGGATTTAAAATTTGTACAACTCCATCTAGTGCGCTTAAAGTAAATTGTTACCTATAATGAAAATAAATGTTTATTGAATAAAAATCATCATTTTCTTGGAAAAAAATCGTAATATTATTTTTATTAATGTGCTATTTTAGTTCCTGTCGTAATCTGTTCTTTTATGCCTATATACTTCTATAAAATAATGTATAAATCTCTAACTTTCCAACATACCTCTATCCCCTCTATCGGCAATATTTGTAAATTGTTGATGTATGTGTTATCAATTATAGTTATAAACATGTTTGAAATATTTGCAACTAATATTTAAATAATTATTTGTAGTAATAACACTGCTATTTACCATGCTATGATATTTAAGACACTTTTTGAATGTATTTCTAGAAATCTTTGATTTAATTGTTTAAATATTTATATAATTGATCAAATTAAAATCGATTAGAGTTAATGTAATTATTTGTAACCATATTTAGTTGTTTTTACACAATAAAGATTGTAATTTATTTCTAGTTAGAGCGCCGTCTGTTGAACAATATATGAGAACAATATTTCCTTTAATTACATTAATGTAAATTGTGTAAAATTGACTATTTGGAATTATGTTAAATGCAATAGAATATTTATCATTATTATTTAGCTATATTCAGATAGTTAACAATATTGTTTTATTGGTTTGTTATAAAAAGTAATTGTAGTTACTAAGCCTAGACCGTTTCATTGTAAAGCGGAGGTTATAAAAACATTGTAAGATTAGAATAGAGGACAGATTTACTTCACTCACTTCTCCGGCAAGAACTCCTAATAAATACAGTGATTACATACTCAGTATTTTACTATCATCGTCCAAATTCCTGGCGCAACGCCGACAGCAGCGGTGGGATCACAGCCCCAAAACTCTTCAAGATCTACGGATGACCTTCACTATGGAGCAAGTGATGGATCTTCTGACCTTCATTACAAAATATTGCTGCAACTACAGCTGCGAGAGCCGCATTTTCTACGGAGGCTACAACATAACGGCGGCACCAAAATTTTTATCTACCGCCGTTCAACCCCGACGAGAGAGCGCATCGATAATCATCGACATCGAGGACTGGTGCGCAAATGTTAACGAGACGATCATGGCTTTCATCATATAAGCCGCAAGAAGCAAGAATGGAAGCTATTTTTGAACTCAACGGTACGGCAGACACATGGGCGCTTCAATCAATTACATGGCAACAGGTGGAAGATGACGTCGTTAGAACCTTCGGCAAGGAGTTCCGGTATGCTGACTACGTGGAGAGGTGGCGCAGCTGCACCTCTGAACAAGCGGACAGTTACGCAGACTACGCTACGACGCGCGACGGGCTAGGCTCTGTTCAAACGTTTGAGACTAGAAGCGACGGACTCTGCGGTGATCGACGCCGTAATAACAGGTATTTATCTTGAATTAATAAGATCTGAGCTATTGCGAAACACGCCTAGATTTTGTCTAGGCTCGTGTTTGTTTTGTTACCGTTTCGTTAGCGAAAACTACCGTCTAACAGTAATTGTAACTGTCTGAAGGCGACGTCGGGGGTTTCACCGGTGTGCAGGCGGTGAAGAGTTATGTAATGACTATTGACGCCAAAAAGTACTGCTGTTGAGAGAAACTGGTTTATTTAGATAACTAGCAACCCACCCTCGCTTCGCCTCCGTTTTAATCGTTTTACTCGCGTAGTTCCCGTTCCCGTGGGAATACCGGGATAAAATATAGCCTAATTTACGCCCTGATATTATAGCTTTCCATTGGTGAAAGAATTTTTGAAATTGGTCCAGCCGTTTTGAAGATTACCCGGAACAAACAGACAGACGGACAGGCAGACAGACAAAAAATTTTTAAACTGTATTTTGGGCATAGGTGTCGTGCAGGTGACCGCGTGAGCGTGAAAAAAGCCATTTTGATATTAGACACTCCATTTTTATTTATTGGTATAGATATTGACTAATAATAATAGTAAACAGCACGGGACATAAATGATAAGGCCCGTATTTGGCACCTTTCGTGACGTAAAAGGCGCTCAAGTCCCGGTGACGTGAGCGCGGCAGCGCGCGAAAACCTCTCCCCGCGCGACCAATTACCCCGCGCGCCACTTACCCCGCGCGCACTTGCATAGCAACAATAGAATGCCTACTACATATTTACAATTATTAAATAGTTCTTATTTTGAATAATTTGCGTCGCTTACACTGTCTAGTAATTGTGTTAACTGTAATAACCTAGGACCTTTGTGATGTAAATAGAAGCGTCTACTTATCACTCTTGCAGAGTCCTTGATTTATAACTTTCATAACCCCTTTAATACGATGAAGTTTATAGTACCGTTTTTGTTATAGAAAATACCATAGTGAAAATAATTATTTCCGTAAGCAAATCGATAAAATTTATGGTTAACTAACAAGCGGACTATTATTTTTTAACTTCTAGAGATCGCATTATCACAAGGTGTTGATTGTTCTCTGATCCGAAATAAGTTTACTGGTTCGATTCCGGGCAAACGCCAGATCGTTGATGTTGCTTGTATTACAACCAAAGTTAGTTTCCATGACGTGTCGAGGTAGAATTGGTTATGACATTATTAGTGCTGTTTGGTATTATAGTAAGTCTTAAAGAGGGTATATATACAAAACTATAACTGCTGATAAATGAACCCTCCATGCTATCTATAACTTTGATTTTAACTTCAATCTATACGACTCAATATTGTTTTAAGTTACATGATGTTCTCAAGCTTTAAATCTAGTTTCATACTCTGCAACTGTGTATCGCAAATAAAGGCCAGTGCGTTAATAATAAAACTAAAAGGCTGATTAAATAGTTCAACGCAGACCCTATAGATTATCACCTCTATAACGCTATGAAAATGAGATAAGCTGCCTTCACTTTAAATATCGCTAAATGCTCAAAAGTCCTCGCGTAGTTCGGTATGCGAACCATGTGCGTTGAAATAAATACCGCTCGTGAGCTGAAGACGCTAGACTTCGTTTAAAGCTATTAAGCATTTCCGTCACTTCTTTGGTGGTCAATTATTTAAAATGGTAACCGATTGTGGTAACTGATTGGCAAGGCAGAAAGAGCTTACTCCAGGAGTGCATAACCGGTAGCATTTCTTTAACATCTTTAGTTTAAAGTAGAATATCGAAAGGGTGACTGCTTAGTTAATACAGATTATTTTAGTCTTAATCCATGTTAAGTAAACCGTATGCTCTAAAACGAAATAATTGTTTATCTCGTTGTAAATTCATCCACTCTTGACCATACTTGGCTTCATGTAGGGCAGAAGAGTGATCCTTCAGTAAAGGAGATTGTTGACTCTGACAGTAGTCTATACTTTATGTCATTTAACAAGATATTGCTGAGCCATAACGTTCAAATAGTATCGTTTCACGTAATTACCGTTAGAAACTCGTGTTACGATCACACTGCACTGCACAGATGACGTAGTGGTTAAGATATCGTGCCAGTGTCGCGGGTTCGAATCCCGCGCAGGACAGCTCTGTGCGATCCATAAATTTTTGTTCTGAATTTGGATCTAATTTGTTTCCATTAATATGTGTTTATTACCTCCACCGCAATATAAGGACTATTGCGAGACTACCACAACTTTTGTTGCGAAAAAGTACTGGCTAAAATCGGCGAACAATATTGGTACCCGAATATGTTCGAAAATTTGTGAAGAATTGTGTTAGCTAACATTCGTAAAGCCGAAATCGGGCGTAAAACAATCGGCTTCCAATCTATAAAATTGCAATATAATTTTCATACTGTGTTCGCTGACATTACAGGCTACATTCATGGCGGACGTCATCAGCCAGAATACGCATTTGTCTTTATAGTAGTTTACACTAAAGACTTCACAATCGGCTATGAGGTCTTTTGTGAAGTTGTAACTATATTTGGAACTCGTCTCTTCTTATAATAATGAATGAATACGGTATTGAATATACCTTGTGGCTAAGGGAACTAGTAGAGCAAATGGTTAAGTGGGACTAGTTGTGAAAATTATCAAAGATATTAATGTCTGTAGTTGAGCTTGAAAACCATGCCACAGTGCTATTCACGATTTCCAGTTGGCTATAAACTATGTAATATTACTGGGAGTATTGTTCAGCAAAAATATTAACCGCTGTTTTATGCGAGTTGTTTTTATGTTTTATACGAGATGTTGCAGGTAGAGGACGACGAACGGACAAAAGATGAAGCGTCTGTAAGAAAAGAAAAGATGGACGAGCGATCTTTTCTAGAGTTAATTGATTTGACAAAGGTAAAGCCAAAATAAATGTATTTTTTGGCAATTTTGTTTTCGTGCATCGTCACGATCAACGCACTCTCTTCGAGGGTCTCATGGCACTTTAGGAGGTATTGCCTAATGACCGATACATGTTGAAGCATAATTATCTCCGCGGATGTGATGTAAGTATCGCTAGCCATGACTTTTATGACCAGCGCCTGTTGCAAAAACTGTTTTTTTTTTATCAAAGTAATGCCGTATGGGCGGGTGAATACTAATTTGGAAACTAATGCTTTTTATTTTTCCTATCCGAAACATCCTTCCTAAAGCGCTGACTGGCCACTATGCGTATCCTTAAACCTGGTCTTGTATTGGCTAGATCCCAGGATGGATGATGCCTTGTGGTTGGCTAGATCCCTTGGTGGGTGATGCCTTGTGGTTGGCTAGATCCCTTGGTGGGTGATGCCTTGCAAATGCTTTTTCTATCCAAAACATCCTTCCTTAAGCGCTGGCTGGCCATCATGCGTATCCTTAAACCTGGTCTTGTTGGCTAGATCCCAGGATGGGTGATGCCTTGTGGATGGCTAGATCCCTTTGTGGGTGACGCCTTAACAGCGCAAGGGACGCGCTGGAGTCAGTATGGCCGTATGGGCGCATACCGCCCTCTATCGGCAATATTTGTAAATTGTTGATGTATGTATTATCAATTATAGTTATAAACATGTTTGAAATATTTGCAACTAATATTTAAATAATTATTTGTAGTAATAACACTGCTATTTACCATGCTATGATATTTAAGACACTTTTTGAATGTATTTCTAGAAATCTTTGATTTAATTGTTTAAATATTTATATAATTGATCAAATTAAAATTGATTAGAATTAATGTAATTATTTGTAACCATATTTAGTTGTTTTTACACAATAAAGATTGTAATTTATCTCTAGTTAGAGCGCCGTCTGTTGAACAATATATGAGAACAATATTTCCTTTAATTACATTAATGTAAATTGTGTAAAATTGACTAATGTTAAATGCATTAGAATATTTATCATTATTATTTAGCTATATTCAGATAGTTAACAATATTGTTTTATTGGTTTGTTATAAAAAGTAATTGTAGTTACTAAAACTAGACCGTTTCATTGTAAAGCGGAGGTTATAAAAACATTGTAAGATTAGAATAGAGGACAGATTTACTTCACTCACTTCTCCGGCAAGAACTCCTAATAAATACAATGATTACATACTCAGTATTTTACTATCATCGTCCAAATTCCTGGCGCAACGCCGACATATACCATACCTATTTACAGTACTTTCACGTACGAAAACTGGACAATCGCTTTTTATAGGTGTTTTATTAGTTTCAGATGTATATTTATTTGTTTGTGTTACAAACTCCTAGGAATTGGATCTTGACCCACTTTCAACAGTCAGATTTCATTTAAAATTTGTTAATTTAACAAGGACCAATGACGATAAAATAATTTAAATAGCTTGTCTCATTATCATCATCATCATTACAGGATTAGAGATTTCTTTATAAAATATATTTTGTAGCTGAGATTTAGTCTTAGCTCGATAGATGTCGTTATTTTTGTTTGCCAGATCATACTTTCTTAACCGATCCTTTTGATTTGAACTACGTAGAAGTGTGTGAGGGAGACGTAGCGACGCTATGTTAGGTCGTAAGCGACTGAGCGGTGAACTAATATCATTTCTTTGTAATATTTTAAATAATAGTAGAAATCGTATTATTTTATTCAATACTTTACATATTAGTTCCTGTCGTAATCTATTTTCTACAAGTATATATGAATAAATCATATATACTTGCAAAGTTTCACATCTGCCAGGCGTCCTGAGCGACGGCTTACTTTTTAATTGCTATATATTTATTTATTGACCAGGTCTCCACCTCCTCCACGACGCGCCTGCTCCCCACGCGTGCGGCGACCTCGGGGCTAGGGAACGAAAGGTCCACTATCGACCCGCCCCGTTGTCGCACGCACGTTTTCACCGAGCCCCTGTTCAGCAAACAGAGGCCCAGTGCCGCCGCCTACTCCTCGATCGCCCGTCCTCGGTCGTTCGTCCGGGGAGACCCCCACGCCACGGACTTGGCGTTGAAGTCCCCCAAGACGAAGACCTGGCGCGATGCCAGTCGCAAAATAATATACTAAAATAATTTATTTATGACTTTACAATAATCTATAGTTCTGGACTGTCACTTCCACTACTGTTACTATCACTGCTGTCTGATACATGAATTATGAATGCATCAATCTTTCGGTATACGAGTATACTGTCATCGAGGCCCATCATTTTTTTTTCAATATCTTTTACGTGCTCCACACGGAATGTCAAACAAAATGGCGACTGGGCCACATGACGCCACTGATCTCGTACACCTGACGCTAAAATCAGTTAAGAAAAGATTTTATGTTTGATACACATAACCTAAAATCTTGCATCTACTTGTGCGATCCTTTAGGTTTATTACACCTGACGGTAAAATGAGTTGAAAGAAATGTGTCATAACTTAAAACTTGGCATTTTTTGGGCGTTACATAACTCTTCGAAGCTAATTACGTATTTAATTATAGGATCTATATTATATTGAATTTATATAAATATTCTCGGTACTTTAATTTTAATGTTACTTAAAAACTTTTGATATTCAGACATTTGAAAGTAATTTGGCATTATTATCAATGATATTATTTATAAAATAATGAAATGTCACCAATTACAGGTTAATCTGGTATTTTAAAACAATGAAATACATGATTATAGGATATTAAAAACATATATTTTCTATGGTAATTTTACTAGATTTCGTAAAATTTTGGGTTGTGCTGTTTGTAATGTTGCTTCCTGGTAGGCATCTACCAAGAGAATTTTGCGATACAACTTTTCGATAGATTTGTATGGTAAGCGATAGATTTTTTTGCATTTTAAGATATCGTGGTGAAGGTAGGTGAAGGTATAAGAGTGGTAGGACCACACTGTCGACAGTTATCTGTCTACAGCCGAGGGCCGATCTGTCCGGGGCAGTACCACACTCTCGCAGAAAATCGACGTCTGAGTAGTAGCGATTTGTTACTGCGCTTCGTTCGGTGAGCGAGAGAGCCGGAAGCCCAACTTTCTGAGGGTGTTTGCGTGTAGAGGGTTTTGGTGGTGCCCTTGGTATCACCGAGCGTCAATGCACGCATTCACACTCCCTTCACTTTCTTCGCGATAGGCAACGGCCTTGTAAAGGTCCATGAGCGGCAGCAATCAGGTGTACTGTTTGCTCGTTTGCCACCGTTTGTAATAAAAAAAAAAGGTCGTCTTTTGCCACGTTATATGGCACTGAGTATATCATTAAAACGTTTGCACAATTCTAGGTATTACTGAATGAATTTATACTGTCGAAGCTTTACATGCCTAAATGTATTCTGTCTGTACATGCCTACATAATACGTAACATTTAAGACTCTCAGACACATTTTTTTGAAATCAATATAACTTTTATGTTATATTGTTTTTTGTGTAATGTACATTCTAATTACGATCTATAACCGTTAAACTACAACATACTCAAACAGTTGCCCAATAACCTGACACACCCTGTATATAGATAACCTATATCTGGATAACCAATTATGCAACTCATCGCTTACGTTGAATTGCACCTGCCTAAATTATTTATGCTCCACCCTAGGTCGACTGGTAGAAAATGCCTCAGGCTTTAAGTCCGCCTTGTACCTTATTTTGTGTGCTGAAGTTTAAATAAATAAATAATATATGTACCTTAATTGTACTTTTCACGTCCAGCACGATAGATATTTATGGTGTGGGTGGGCGTTGTCTATAAAAGATAGCTTTTCAGCTTTCATTACTTGATAAATAATTGCCGAAAGCTCACGCACGCGCGCACACACACACGATACCACACACACACACACACACACACACACACACACACACACACACACACACACACACACACACGTACGCACGTGCACGCACGTACGCGCACACACACACACGCACGCGCAAGCGCATACACACACGTGTTGACATTTTTTTTTTTTATGGATGGGCTATGGTAAGCGCACGCGCGGTCCAATCCGTCCGGGGCGATGAAAGGACGGGGCGCGGCCCCATAACCCACCCGTACCCACTTCACCTCGTTGTTGGGCCGACCACCGGAGCAGATGTGATTTGTAGTCAGTGGCCGGCCTGACGGAATACCCTTTCGGGTATCCTCACCTCTCGACGTACTGGGACGTCGGTCGCCATCGCGCGGTCATCCTCTCTGCGGGTGACGGACAATTCCCCGATCAGATCACCCGTGGCCTCGGCTAGGGCGGCATTAGGCGCAGATACTCGCGCCTGCGCCGCCCGAGTCGCCAGCAGCGGAACGTGTCGCCGAATAGGAGCTCTACTCGCACACGATCCGCCGCCTCCTTCCGTGAGATTACGGCCTCACAGAAGGCGGCGACCGCGTCCCAGTTCCTGACGCTGACGGGCATCTCCCTGGCGATGGTTGGCAGCGCCAGGTCGGCACCGATAATCGCGACGAGTTCACGGCGCTCCCCCTCCCACGCAGCACACTCCTCGAGCGTGTGCTGCGCCGTGTCCTCGTCGCAACTGCAGTGGTGGCAGGACGGTGTGCTCTCCCTCCTGACAATCTTGTGCAGGTACTTCCCTAAGCAACCGTGCTCCGTCAGCACCTGCACCAGTCGGAAGGAAAGCACCCCGTGCGTCCACTCCAACCACTCCATCAGCACCGGCCGGAGGGCCTCGACGGTCCTGACACCGTACCGAGGACTCTCCAGCCGGACTGCCCAACGGGCAATGACTTCTCGGCGTGCGTTGACCCGCCAGGCGGTGATCTCTTTGATGGAGACCATGCCGCCGCGGGCGCGCGTCTCCGACACCCGCCGATAAATGTCGGCGAGCATCGTCGCCTCCAGGTCCCACGGGGGAGTTCTGGCCAGGAGGCACGCTGCTTCCGTCACCACCGTGCCATAACCCCGTATGGCCCTGATCGCAATGACCCTCTGTGGTCGCCACAGGAGGGCCCTAAGACGGACGATCAGGGACCCCGCCCACACCGGTGCGCCGTACACACGTGTTGGCATAAGGTTTTATTTCGGGTTTTCCTTCTCTTGCATAGATGTTATATGCATATTTTATATCTTAATCGTCTTTCACGACACCCACGAACAAAATGTGTGTGTATTCTTACTCCGTCACCACACGAAAATTGTGAAATTAGTTTAATTTGATATACTTTTTTTTTTGGGGGTGGGTTGCGGTCGGCGCGCTCTCGCACCACTCCGTCCGGGGCGACAGAGGGGCATAAGCACGCAACTCCCGCAACCCACCCACGATGCACGTCGCCTTCGTCGTTGGGCCGAACACCGGAGCAGGCTTACTTGACATCAGTGGTCGGCCCGACGGAATACCCCCTATTGGGGTATTAATTTGATATGCTACTATATTCACTATTGAATCTTTCAATTGGAATAATTTCAAATGGAGTTTGTGAATTCAAAGTAGATAATTATTATATTATTTGAATAAGTAAAGTTACAATAAATATATCAGTCTACTCTAGAATTCTATTATCTTTTGTTAAGTCAACACAGCTTAAACAAACATCGACGATTTGAATAACCTTGAGTAAATATACGCGTATGACTGGGGCAACTTATATTTGATATCAATATTTCTTCATTATTGTAACGCAAATTATATTACAAGTTGTCTGTACGTCATATTTATCTAAGTTGCCAAATGAAACTGCGTTGAGTAAATTAAATTATGAAATTTAATATTTCTGACCCTAAATTATTACTATGTGAGAATGAAAATTGGAAATTCATTGTAGTATAAATGAATGAATAGCATTCACCTCATATATATATAATAATTTATTTATTTATTTAAGACAACACCCTGCACTAAGGAAATAATCCTTGTATTGCGGGGGACTTTACAAACATATAAATAACGGACACAAATTACATCCAGACTCAGAACAACAATTTGTGGATCGCACAAAGTGTTGTCCCGCATGGGATTCGAAGCCCCGACACTGGCGCTGTAGGTCGCTATCTTAACCACTACGCCATCTGTGCAGTCGATTTAAAGCTACTTTGGTGCCACGTGTTTCTTATCAATATATTATAAAAAAGAAATGATAAAAAATATTGGACTCTACTCGTTGCTAACGCTCGCGCTGGCCTGTAACAGGTATATATACTTTTTTTTGGGGTTTGGTTGCGGTCGGCACTCTCCTCGCACCACTCCGTCTGGGGCGACAGAGGGGCGTAAGCACGCACACCCGCAACCCACCCGAATACCAGGTCGTCTTCGTCGTTGGACCGACCACCGGAGCAGGGCTACTTATCGTCAGTGGTCGGTTCGACGGAATACGCCCTTTTTTTTTTTTTTTTTTTTGGGTGGCCCATGGTAAGCGCACGGGCGGTCCCGTCCGCCCGGGGCGACGAAAGGACGGCGCGCGGGCCCACAACCCACCCGTACCCGTCATCTCGTTGTTTGTTGGGCCGACCACCGGAGCAGATGTGACTTGTCATCAGTGGTCGGTCCGACGGAATACCCTTTCGGGTAACCTCACGTCTCGACGTACTGGGACGTCGGTCGCCATCGCACGGTTAGCCTCTCTGCGGATGACGGACAATTCCCCGGTCCGATCACCCGCGGCCTCGGCTAGGGCGGCATTAGGCGCAGATACTCGCGCCTGCGCCGCCCCAGTCGCCGGCGGCGGAACGTGTCGCCGAATAGGAGCTCTACTCGCACACGATCCGCCGCCTCCTTCCGTGAGATTACGGCCTCACAGAAGGCGGCGACCGCGTCCCAGTTCCTAACGCTGTCGAGCATCTCCCTGGCGATGGTCGGCAGCGCCAGGTCGGCACCGATAATCGCGACGAGTTCACGGCGCTCCCCCTCCCACGCAGCACACTCCTCGAGCGTGTGCTGCGCCGTGTCCTCGTCGCAACTGCAGTGGTGGCAGGACGGTGTGCTCTCCTGACAATCTTGTGCAGGTACTTCCCAAAACACCCGTGCCCCGTCAGCACCTGCACCAGTCGGAAAGAAAGCACCCCGTGCGTCCGCTCCAACCACTCCATCAGCACCGGCCGGAAGGCCCCGACGGTCCTGACACCGTACCGAGGACTCTTCAGCCGGACTGCCCAACGGGCAATGACTCCTCGGCGGGCGTCGACCCGCCAGGCGGTGATCTCCTGCAAGGAGACCATATCGCCGCGGGCGCGCGTCTCCGACACCCGCCGATAAATGTCGGCGAGCATCTCCGCCTCCAGGTCCCACGGGGGAGTTCCGGCCAGGAGGCACGCTGCCTCCGTCGCCACCGTGCGGTAACCCCGTATGGCCCTGATCGCCATGACCCTCTGTGGTCGCCATAGGAGGGCCCTAAGACGGACGGTCAGGGACCCCGCCCACACCGGTGCGCCATACAGGGCCATCGACCGGATCACCCCCGTGTACAGCTGTCGGCACGTAGCACTGGGTCCACCCACATTCGGCATCAGCCGCGAAAGGGCGGACGCCGCGCCGACAAGCCGGGGAACAAGTCGATGGAGATGCTCCCGGAACCAAAAGTGCCCGTCGAGCACCAGGCCCAAGTACTTCATGTGGGCCTGGATGCTGATGGTGACCGACTTCACGGTAATCGAAGCGCCGGCGGGAGGCCCGGCGGTACGGAGGCCATGGAACAAAAGGGCCTCCGTCTTTTCCAGGGCTACCCTCAACCCCAGCGCTTCGATCCGCCCGACAATCTCCTCGGTGCCGAGAGTTGCCAGGCGTGCCGCCTCTTCTAGCGTCCCACCCCGGGCTGTGACGAGTGTATCGTCGGCGTAGCAAATTACGCCCAGCCCGGGTGGGAGACTTCCTCTCAACGCCCAGTCGTAGCCGATGTTCCACAGGGTCGGACCCAGAACCGACCCCTGTGGGACACCGCACGTCATGGGCGTTCGCACAACGTCCCCTACTCGGTCAACGTAGAGGACGCTGCGTCCCTCCAAGTAGTCTGCCACCAGCCGCCTGAGGTACACGGGCACCCCGTGATACCTCAGCCCCTCCCTGATGCAGCTGAATGGCAGACTGTTGAAGGCGTTGGCGATGTCCAGGGACACCGCCAACAGGACTCCTCCGCCGGTGACGGCCTCCGCTACCACGGCCTTCAGGCGCAGCAGGGCCGCGATCGTCGAACGCCCTCTCCGAAAACCAAACTGGGCGTCCGACAGATCGGGCCCGACCCCGACGAGGTGCCGCTCGATGCGAGCAGCCAACACCCTCTCTAGCAGCTTGCCCGCATCATCGAGCAGCACGATGGGCCTGTAGGCCGAGGCCGACTCGGGAGACCGTCCCGGCTTCGGCAGGAGAACCAGCCTCCCCTCTTTCCAGCACCCAGGGAACTGCCCGGACGTCAAACAAGCGTCGAACAGTCCCCTGAGGCGTGGTCCCAGGTGCTCGAGGACCAGGGCCAGCACACGGTTCGGAATACCGTCGGGCCCGGGGGCGGTGGATTTGACTCGCATACGCGCCACCGCTGCTCCCATTTCCGGCTCCGTGATGGGTGGAGCACTTTCATCGTCGTCGGCCTTCCCGGTCGCTGTCCGGCGAAGCCATGACCGGGGGCGTGTGCTCCGCCCGCCGTGGAAAGAGGTCCTCGACAACTCTGGTGAGGAGACTGGGCTGGAGAGTCTCGGTGAGGGGGGGGCCCCGCCCGCGGAGCTTGTTCAGCGCCGCGAGGTAGGGGCGACCCCAGGGGTCACGCTCGAGACTGTCCAACATCTCCCGCCGACTAACGTCCTTGGCGGTACGGACGGCCAGCCTGAAGGCAGACCGCGCACTGCGGTAAGCCTCATATAGCTGGCCCTCCCGCTCAGCGTCACGGTGACGCGCTCGGCTGCGGGTGTAGGCCCTCCGGGCACGTTATATTTTTGAAGTGAATACTTCTAATGCGACTTCCAACACGGTTGCGTTAAACGTTTAACGCTACGAGAATAGAAAGAGACAGAACGAGAGTGAATGCGTAGAAACGCATGCGCGTAGTATATATATCTGTTGGGGACGGTCGATGGGAGGGTACTCCTCAGGGGGTATTCCGTGCGGTCCCCTGGTGGTCCCGAGAATTGGCGGACCTTCGGGCCGCGTGCATAAGCGAAATATGGAAAATACAGGTATAATTTAAAAATATGACTCGTCGTCTCAGCTTATATACGTCCTGCTGGGCTTTATTTCGAGTTTTCCTTCTCTTCCATAGATGTTGAATGCATATTATTGCCTTTAGTCTTTTTTTACGATATCTATGGCCAAGATAAGTGGTACATTCGTACTGCGTCACCACAGAAAAAAAAATATGAATGACCTCCATTAATTTATCATTATAACAAAACTTTCAGAGCTAATTCAAAATTACTTTTTGTTTACTCAAAATTACTTTTCAATGATCAGATAGATGAGATTGTTAAGAAAGCCACGAAATCCTTAGGATTTGTGATGAGAATTTCGACTTGTTTCAGGGAGATTAAAACTCTTAAAATACTTTATTGTACGTTTGTCAGGAGCATACTGGAATACGGTTCACAAATATGGAATCCTAGATATGATAAATACATTACCAGGATTGAAAAGCGTATTCAAAAGCGGTTTATTAAATATTTATGCTACCGCGCTAATATAACATTTAGATCTGCCGAATACTTATAACTATGTGCTAAATTTCACATTCTTCCACTGTCTAATAGACGCGAAATCTCAGATGTTACTTATATTTTAAAAATCATCCGTAACAATATTGAAAGTCCCGAGCTTCTCTCTAAAATAAATTTTAATACTCCAGTCAAATCAACACGGCATCATACTCCATTAAGTTTAACCGTAGTACCTACTAACTACAGACAAAATAGTTTTTTGTGGCGAGGAGGAAGGACACTTAACGCAAAATGCGAAGTGCACGACGTTGACGTACTTAACACAAGCGAAGTAACAGTGAGAAGATTGCTAAGTCAGGCATTTTTTAAGAACTATGTTTGTATGTAACCTACCTAATTGGATTACCTATTTATAGTGTCTACAGTCTGTTTGTTTAAAACGTATCATATTAGCGGAGACCTGTAATTAGCGGTCTGATGTATAACAAGTATTTTAATATTATTGTTGTGCTGTTGGTCTTCCAAAAAAAAAAAAAAAAATAAATATATTCAAACAAGAATTTAGATATAGTTAGTTCTATTCGTGCGAAACCGAAACCAAGTACTAGTATGAATACGTAAACGTTTTCCAGAGCAACGGTAGGTATTGTTTGTTCGCAAGGAACTTTAACCACATTTTAGTTACAACTAAGTTTGCCGACTTGATATATTCATGTCTGATAGTCAATATTACGTTCTACTTGTATTTATCTTAATATTAATATCAGATACCGTATTAACATGACATGGCAACATTTTTGTATTATATGTTCTTATAATTAAATACCTGATGGTAAGTGATTGTGGCGCTTATGGTGGAAAAAGTGTAGGGCAAGGGATACTAAAGGCAACACCATAACCAGCCATACGCAAACACCTTCAGAAAGTTATGCTCTCGGCTATCTCGCCCATTGAACGAAGTGCTTACTGCGCTTAGACGTTGATTTTCTCCGCAGATACCGCACAGTGGCGACGGAGGCAGCGTGCCTGTTGGCCGGGAGTCCCCCGAGGGACCTGGAAGCGGAGATGCTAGCCGGATTGTATCGGCGGGTGACGGGGGTGCGAGCGGAGGGTGGTGTGATCTCGTTAAGGGAGCTCACCGCCTGGCGCGCCGACGCCCGCCGAGACGTCATTGCCCGTTGGGCAGTCCGACTGGAGAGGCCTCGGTTCGGGGTGCGAACCGTGGAGGCCTTCCGGCTGGTGCTGATGCAGTGGTTGGAAAGGCGGCAAGGAGTGCTCTTCTTCCGACTAGTGCAGGTTTTGACGAGGCATGGGTGCTTCGCCAAATACCTGCACAAGGTCGTTAGGAGGGAGAGTACACCGTCCTGCCACCACTGCGATTGCGATGAGGACACAGCGTGCCATACGCTCGAGGCCTGCGTGGCTTGGGCAGTGCAGCGTTGTGAACTCGTCGCAATCATCGGTGCCGACCTGACGCTGCCGGCTATCGCTAGGGCGATGGTCGACAGCGTCGGGAATTGGGACGCGGTCGCAGCCTTCTGCGAGACGGTGATCTCGCGGAAGGAGGTGGCGGATCGCCTGCGCGAGGAGCGCAGCCTCGATGAGGCGGTCCGCCGCCGGCGACTGGGGCGGCGTAGGCGCAACTACCTGCGCCTCATGCCGCCTTAGCCGAGGCCGCGGGTGACTCCTCACCCGCCGAGAGGCCGACCGCGTGAGGAAAGACCGACGTCCTCCCCGAGGGGGGACGTCGGTCGATGGGTATTCCGTCGGGCCGACCACTGATGACAAGTAACCCTGCTCCGGTGGTCGGCCCAACGACGAAGGCGACGTGGTTTTCGGGTGGGTTGCGGGTGTTGCGTGCTTACGCCCCTCTGTCGCCCCGGACGGAGTGGTGCGAGGAGCGCGCCGACTGCAGCCCACTCCAAAAAAAAAAAAGACGTTGATTTTCTGCGAGAATGTGGTACTACCCTGGACACACAGACTCGTGGCTATAGATAGACGACCATCGACAGTATGCTCCTACCAATTAATCTACACATGGTATTTAAATATGACCATTTAATGTAACTTTAGCTTCATATTATGTTTAGAAATGGAAGGTAGTTTTGAAACTTCCGTCTAGTTTCAACTTTTACATATATGCAAAGACAGTTTTACGCGTGCGTTTGTTGGAATAATGATAAAATGTTTATATTCCTGTGATTATGAACGCTGTTAAGTGCTCGAAAGGTCGGGTAGTTTAATAATTAAACACAAACGCAATATAATCAATAAAAGTAATTTCATTTGAAACGTGTAATATTCGCATAAATATCAGAAATCATTACCATACGGATATATTTGTAGATTAATTTACATAGAAAATTGGTTATATTTTAAATATTATACATTTCAAAGGAGAAGAGTTCTCTAAAATTCAGTGTTTATTCACAGGGAACATTAATGAATTAAAAAGTGTACGGCACAGAGTAATGTTTAATAAAATAATAGAGAGTTACTAAACTGTGCCAGCGAAGTACATAC
Source organism: Lymantria dispar (assembly GCA_032191425.1). Lineage (NCBI taxonomy): Eukaryota > Metazoa > Arthropoda > Insecta > Lepidoptera > Erebidae > Lymantria > Lymantria dispar. The sequence goes on along the minus strand of CM063444.1, from coordinate 1,243,264 downwards.
TGTATAAATATAAAATGTTTTAAAACGAAATGCACTAATTAAATTCAACAATATAATTTCTACATTTATGCCGACTTTATTTTTCATATTTTCCTCACCTCAGCTCATATAAGTTGTTGTGCACTGTTGGGCTCGGGCCTCTTCCACAATACGATCATATACCTCCCTCGATAAATGAGTTTAACAATACTAAAAGAAATTTTCAGTTGGAATTAGTAGTTTCCGAGATTATTGCGTTCAACTAAACTCATCATCATCACAGCTCATATACGGCCCACAGCTGGGATGGAGCCTCCTCCACAATGAGAGGGAAATTGACGTACTATACCACGCTGGTCAAACGTGTCGGTATAGGGTTTAATGTCGAGTTTTCCTTCTCATACTCGTAGCCCTTAATCATCTTTCACGACATCCGACAATGATGAATTGAATTTTTACTCCATCATCACACAGGAATCATAGTACTTACATGGTTTTATTAAACTTAGGGCATCATAAAGGTGAAGGCGACGCTAGGGGTTTCACCGGTGTGCAGCGGTGAAGAGTAATTATCTATATATCTTATCTTATATCTTTAAACGAGCAATTCTTGTATATATATATATATATAGATATTGTTTATAGAAAATGTTATTTTGTCGGTGTTTTTAGCTAATCAATACAATGACATAAATGGCAGAACAGAGAGATGGTCTGTAGTTTACTGCTGGTGGTAATGGAGATCAGTGTAAATAATATTTATAAGTCATAGATAACGACTATATATTAAATCGTATAACCTACTGTAAAAAACAATATAAAACAATAAATAGTACATAATAAGAGACATAAATATATATACATATACACATTACACACACAGATATACACCTAATACCTACACATGCAGACATTCACATACACATACGTACACATCTATATATATATTAGGGACTTGCATAATAGGTACGTAAAAGAAACAATAAATAAATATTACAGCGACAAGTAGTGATCGGTCAACTTTTTTTTAAAAGCAGATAAAGTTTGGCTTTGTCTAATTGTTACGGGCAATGCATATTCCATGGTAAAGTAGCCTTTACAGTAAAAGATTTACCCATGAAATCCGTGTAGTGGATTGGTATCTTTAATTTCAGATTCTCCGATGATCTCGAGGATCTTGTGTGTGTCATGGAGGTAATTAAATCGCTCTTTAAGATAAAAAGGAGTCGTTGGATTAAATAGAATGTTATACAATAACGCAAGTGTATGAAAATTCCGGCGTAGGCGAATTGAAAGCCACTGAAGCTTTTGCCGAAACTCAGAAATGTGATCATACTTACGTAGTCCATAAATGAAACGAATACAGAAATTTTGGAGCCGCTCTAATTTATCGAGTCGTGCCTCTGTAAGATCAAGGTAGCAGACATCTGCATAGTCGAGAATAGGAAGGAGGGTTTTTGCAAACGCGATTTTGGTGGCAATTGGAAGAAAATTTCGCAGTCTCTGCAAAGCATTATTATTCATTATTTAATTTTATATGTTATTCATTATTTAATTTTTATTTTTTATTGATATTATATTAAATAAATTCGACAAAGTAGCAACAAACGAATGTCCACTATTTACAATTATTATATACATATCTTAGAATAATAGCGTATAGAAGGAAGTTCGCGTACAAAAGTGAAGCATTTCAATTGGAGCCTAATGGAGCCGGAACCATTCCGTAATGTAAACAACTCTTAAAAAAGAAATAGGTTATTATGACGGTTTGTGCATTCAAATGGTGTCACAACACATTTTAAAACCTAAAAAGATTTTTAACGTTACTTTTATAAGCATTTCGACGATTTATGTTAATAAAAACAAAATTTGATTTCATAATTTGTATAGTGGTGTGCATGTGTACGTATGTAATCGTCTGCGCGCATGTTGTATTTTCAGATTTATATATCGATCGTTCGAAGTACCAACACTATCCTTCTATACGTTATTATACTAAGATACATATTTTTATTTTAAATAATTCGCGTCGCTTACAAATGGGTCGTATGAAACTAAAGAGGATAATAAAAATGTGAAACACTTCACACTTTTGCGTGTCATCCTTGCGCAGGGACCATGCTAATCTTCTCTGTAATTGTTCCAATTTTAATATATGTACTGCCGAAGCAAGTATTTTGCGACATCACATATATTCATATTGAGCGTGAGTTTCTGTCCATATTAATTACTAGCAACCCGCCCTCGCTTCGCTTCGGTTATAGGTTATAGTCGTTTTACCCGCGTAGTTCCCGTTCCCGTGGGAATACCGGGATAAAATATAGCCTAGTTTACGTCCTGATATTATAGCTTTCCATTGTTTAAAGAATTTTTGAAATCGGTCCAGCCGTTTTGAAGATTACCTGGAACAAACAGACAGACAGACAGTCAAAAATTTTTTAATCGCTATTTTAGACATAGGTGTCGTGCAAATAACCGTGTGAGCATGAAAAAAGCCTGTTATTTTGACATTACAAACAGACACTCCAATTTTATGTATTGGTATAGATGTTAAACTGGTGCGTTATCGACCATCCGTCAGTATTTTACCGTCCATTATTAGATACTAGCAACCTGCCGTCGCTTCGCTTCGGTTTCAGTCGCTTTACCCGCGGCGTAGTTCCCGTTCCTGTGGGAATACCGGGATAAAATATAACCTATGTTACTCCCTGATATTATAGCCTTCTTTCTATTGGTGAAAGAATTTTTGAAATCGGTTCGGTGGTTTAAGCGTGAAAGCGTTACAAACAAACAAACAAACAAACAAACAATCAAACAAACAATCAAACATTTTTACTTTCGCATTTATAATATTAGTATGTTACTCTCTGATATTATAGCCTTCTATTCGTGAAAGAATTTTTGAAATCGGTTCGGTGGTTTAAGCGTGAAAGCGTTACAAACAAACAAACAATCAAACATCCTTACTTTCGCATTTATAATATTAGTATGGATAATACTCGCCAAAACAATATACATATGTTCGTTATTGCCGCGCTTGATAGGCGGTTTAGCGATCGTGTTTGATGGTGTAAGTTACCCAGGACAGTGCTGCTGCCCATCTTCCTAGCGACCCCTCCATCGGATTTGTGATTCTCAGGGTAAGTAAGAGATAGATGACATATTTATGATAATAGAAGGACATTATAATCTTATATGATTATGAACAGATAGTTAAACCTTTTTGGGGTGTCGGGGATTGAATGTCATCAGACGATCTCTCCGGCGCCCCGTAAAAGCGCGGAAGGGGCCGCTGTGGTTTTAGTGGATATTCCGGTCACATGGTGGCCGGCGAGCCCCACACACTCCTCCATCTGTCACCGGCGGGGGACGGTGCGTAAATGCATTTCCACAGCGTGAAAAAAAAAAGGTAGTTAAATCTATAAAAATATGGTATAGTGACGTAAGTAGTAAGCTAAGTGTCTTGGGTTCGAATCTCTGCAAAAGAGTGCTTTTGTAATTGATTGTTCAGAGTCTGAGCACTATTTGTGTTCGTTAATTGTATGATTGTAAAGTTTAACGTTACACGAGGAGCAGGAGAATGTGAACGAGGCTTAAATAAGAAAATAACATTTGTTTTTATTTTTTTTTTTGCGGGTGGGCCATGGTCAGCTCGCTCGCCGCCCAGTTCCGTCCGGGGCGACAGAGAGGCGTCGGGCGGTCCCATGACCAACCCGTGACACGTCGCCTTCGTCGTTGGGCCGACCACTTATGTAGAGTTCCTTGTCTTCAGTGGTCGGCCCAAAAATAATCGTTGTCTTATGGGGCACTTTACAAGCATATGAGATACCCATATTGCGAACAAAATTTATGTATCACACACAGTATTGTCGTGACAATCGAACTCACGATACTTAAAAGGATAAGTGTGTATTTTAACAATTACTCCAGCCATGTATATGTTACGGCTAATACTCGAAGTGCGGCTACACCTAGTTCTAGCCGGCTAAAACTAGGTGTAGCCGCACTTCGATGGTTAAACCTAGGTGTAACAGTTTTGTTCACGGCTAATATTAGGTGTAGCCGATTTCATTTGGTTAAAACTAAGTATAGCCTTCTTTATGCTGGCTACAACTAGTTGTAGCCAATCCTACGTGGTTAAAACTAGGTTCTATTCTTCGTATTGGTTCAACCTACAATAAAACAAGCTACAATCAAGGGACGTTATTATTTATTTGAAAAAGTAAACATAAAAGAAATTTTTAGATTAACATAATTCAAATTTTAAAATTTATAAAGATTTATAAACTTACTAGCAGACCCGGCCACGCGTTGCTGTGGCTAAGGTTTTTGTTATATTACATTTTAGTAAACTATTTATGCTATTGAATTGTAGCTTATATGACATGTTTGTAGGTTTGACATAGCAGCGCCATCTATTAAGTACTTACTCAATCCAGTCAACAGATATCGCCATCGGTTAAAATCGTTTGGAGTTAACAGATAATTGTGAATGTCAAATAATAGACAAATAATTTGCAATAAAATAATATATACGTAATCTTTATCGTAATCTTTCAAGTTGGATCAAACTGCACACGGTGTGCAAATCTGATTAAAATCGGTTAAGTAGTTTAGGAGTCCATCGCGGACAAACAACGTGACACGTAATTTATATATATTAAGATATGCAAGAGAAGAAAAACTCGAAACAAAACCCTATATTTACTCGTCTGACAAGCGTATAGTAGGATAATTTCTTTCCCATAATGAAGGAGGCCCAAGATCAACAGGGTTGAGATGGATTATATGTTTGTAAAATCCGCCAAAATATAAGAATAATTGTGTTAAGGTAGGCTTTTGGGGTGAGAAGCTGAAGCACCTAGTGGTGCACTCTGAAAACGTCAATTAGTCTGTTAAATTTTGGAAAGGTGGGTCTCGGTGTTGCTCTGCTGCACAGAGAATTTGGCGGATGACCCCATTCATTCAGAAGGTATGGAGGGGCTGTAGCTCTCGCAACTGACAAAGCTAACGGCTCGACCTGAACCTTAAGTTTTGACCACCCTGAGCTCGTGACTGTGGAGGCAGAATCTCCTCCGAAAAACAGTGTCCAGTGTCATGGCTATAGAGAGTCAGCCTTTAGAGTGATACAGCCGTGAGGGCTTCATAATCCCAAAACTGCCAACTTGGCAGAAACACAAATTACAGAGTAACTTTTAGAGAGTCTCGGAGAGCCAGGGAGTTTATTGGTGGTAGGACCACACTGTAGACAGACTTTTGTCTGCAGTCGCGGGCCGGTCCGTCCGGGGCAGTTCCACACTCTCGCAGAAGATCGACGTTTGAGTAGTAGCAATTTGCTGCTGCACTTCGTTCAGTGAGCGAGAGAGCCGGGAGCCCAACTTTCTGGGTGTGTTTGTGTGTGGCGGGTTTTGGTGAGGCCTGAAACCTGCGGTGGTGAGGTCTTGGTCGGGGTATTGAGCGTGAGGGGCTGGCATGGTGTACAGGGAGACCCGATGGGAATGGTCACCGCCGGCCACCTGCCGGTCATCAGGGGACCCAAACCCAGGATCATCCTCCCTGGGAGGCTGTCCCACCAACCGGCGAAAATCCCGTTGGGTAGTCGTCGTGCCGGTGTGGGAAACCGGAGTGGACCTCGGCGGCTACACACGGGGGGGCATCGGGGGCCCTTCCGTGCTTCGTGTCAGCTCCTCACAAAACTCACTCCTCGACCATGCACTATGCCCTGCCTTTTTTTTTGGTATCACCGAACTCCGTTATACACATTCACACTCCCTTCCTCCTCTTCTTAAATTAAAAATCATGGCCAAGAAAGTTAAAAAGAGACGATTTTCTACGGCGGTCCCCTTATCCACATTTGATGTGGATTTTTGCAATATCAGGGGTTTACATTGCAATCTCGACGCCGTCCACCATCACCTCGAGACGGCGCGGCCTGCCTTACTCTTTTTAACGGAGACGCAGATAGGTGCTCCGGATGACATTTCGTACCTAAATTACCCCGGCTACGAGTTGGAGCATACCTTCCGTCGTAAAGCCGGGGTGTGCGTATTCATCCGAGGTGATATCTGCTGTCGCCGCCTTCGGGCCCTCGAACATGGTGACTTGTCAATCCTGTGGCTACGCGTAGACTATGGAGGGCTTACCCGCATCTACGCATGCCTCTACAGGTCCCATGGCAGTGATCCGGGGTCAATTCAATTATTTGAGAACGTCCAATGGGGGATTGACGAAATATTGGAGCAGTGTCCATCAGCGGAGGTGGTGGTTCTTGGAGACTTCAACGCTCATCATAAAGAGTGGCTGGGGTCCCGAACCACTGACCTCCGGGGTCAACATCTCTTCAATATGGTCTCGGCCTATGGTCTCTCACAACTGGTGACACAGCCCACCCGTATCCCAGATATTGAGAGCCATGAGTCTTCTTTACTGGATCTTCTGCTGACTACACACCAGCACGGATATCAGGTAGTGGTTGAAGCGCCTCTTGGGTCTTCTGACCACTGCTTGGTCCGTAGCAATGCCCCTGTTGTAAGGCCTAGTCGTTCTAAGGCGACTGGGACTCGCAGATTCTGGCAATATAAGTCAGCAGATTGGGATGGACTGCGCGAGTTTTACGCATCCTACCCATGGAAGCGGCTTTGCTTCGCCTCTGGGGACCCTGGCGTCTGTGCGGACTGCGTTACCGAAACGGTTATTACGGGGATGGAATTATTCATCCCCAACACCAAAATACCCGTCGGTGGCCGCAGCCGACCCTGGTTTAACAAAACCTGCAGGACGGCTGCATGCCAGAAACAGTCCGCATATCGGGCCTGGAATAGGGCCAAAAAATGCCAGGACCCGAAGGCCAAAGAGGTGAAGCGGAAATTTAACGCCGCTTCTAGATCTAGTAAGAAGGCCAGAGCCAAGGCGGAACATGTTGCCAGAATTGGCGAGCGATTGCAAAGCTATCCCGCTGGGAGTCGTGCATTCTGGTCGCTCGCCAAGGCTGCCCAAGGCAACTTCTGCCAGCCCAATCTCCAACCACTGCAGAAACACGATGGTAGTCTGGCCCACAGCGCAAAGGAGAAGGCCGATCTTCTAGGTCAATTCTTTGCCTGTAACTCGACTTTGGATGCCGGAGCTGCCACACCACCTACCATCCCACGGTGTGAAAGCTCACTGCCCAAAATCCGCATCACGCAGCGAGCGGTTAGGCGGGAGCTGCGGCTTTTAGACGTCCATAAGTCGAGTGGATCGGATGGCATCCCTGCAGTGGTACTAAAGACGTGCGCCCCTGAATTGACTCCCATCCTCACGCGCCTATACCGACTTTCCTACGCTACTAATAGGGTTTCGTCTTCGTGGAAGGTAGCCCATGTCCACCCGATCCCTAAAAAGGGAGACCGGTCTGACCCATCGAATTACAGGCCAATTGCGATAACATCCTTGCTCTCCAAGATAATGGAGAAGGTTATAAACCGCTAGCTTCTGCAGTACCTTGAGGATCACCAGCTTATCAGTGATCGCCAATACGGCTTTCGTCATGGTCGGTCGGCTGGTGATCTTCTTGTGAACCTCACACACCGTTGGGCAGAGGCCTTGGAGGGCAAGGGTGAGGCGCTGGCGTTCAGCCTAGATATCGCAAAGGCGTTCGTTAGGGTCTGGCACAGGGCACTTCTATCGAAGCTACCATTATACGGAATCCCCGAGAGACTTTGTAATTGGATTGCCAGCTTTTTGGATGGTCGAAGTATAAAAGTCGTCGTAGATGGCTCGTGCTCCGATACCATGACCATTAATGCTGGTGTACCACAAGGCTCGGTGCTCTCCCCGACGTTGTTTATCCTGCATATCAATGACATGCTCTCTATCGAGAGTATGCGTTGCTATGCGGATGACAGTACGGGTGATGAGCGGTACACTGAGCAACGGAATATCCCTCGGAAGTATTCAGGAAAGAAGGGTTCAACTTGTGTCTGAAGTCGAGCGCTCTCTGGGGCGGGCCTCGGAATGGGGTGAACGGAACCTAGTCCAGTTCAACCCCACAAGTTTGCGCGTTCACTGCAAAGAAGGACCCGTTTATCATGGCACCTCAGTTCCAAGGAGTAACTCTTCCAATTTCTGAGAGTATTGGGATTCTCGGCGTCAAAATATCGAGAGCAAAGTCCAGTTTGGGAGTCATTTGGAGGACAAAGCCAAATTGGCAAGCAAAAAGTTGGGCGTCCTGAACAGAGCCAGGCGTTACTTCACACCGAGACAGCGTCTTGTGCTATACAAAGCACAAGTTCGTCCTCATGTGGAGTACTGCTCACATCTCTGGGCAGGTGCGCCCAAATATCAGCTAGACCCACTTGACTCCCTGCAAAGACGGGCTGTTCGAATCGTCGGGGATCCCAATCTTACGGACAGATTGGAGTCGCTGGAGCAGCGGAGAGACTTTGGGTCACTCTGTGTACTCTACCGACTCTTTCACGGGGAGTGCTCCGAGGAACTGTTTGACTTGGTACCACCGTCACCATTCTACCAACGTACCACTCGACATCGCAGCAGGGTTCATCCATTTCACCTGGAAACGTTATGGTCTTCAACTGTACGTTTCCAGCGATCATTTCTCCCACGTACGTGCAAGCTCTGGAATAAACTACCTGCTGCTGTGTTTCCCGAGCGCTATGACATGTCCTTCTTTAAACGAGGTTTAAGAAGAGTATTTCCTTCACGGTAGGCAGCGGCCTGGCTGTGCCCCTGGTATTGCAAAGGTCCATGTGCAGCAGTTTCACTTACCATCAGGTGTGCTGCTTGCTCGTTTGCCACCGTTGGCAATAAAAAAAAAAAAAGTCCCTTGAACCAGTATCCGACAGTGAAATGCCTTTTGATAACGGTTCAATCAGCTCCATGTACACTCATTTGCAAAAAAAACGGGCACCTAAGCAATGAACCATTTCAAATGTTAATATTTCTTTGTTTGATAATTATAGGTAGTTTTATCCACACAATTTGCTAAATTAATAAGAAAATAATCGTTTTCATCAGTATTTCATAAAATTTAGATACAATTTATGGGAAATAATGCTAAACCTCGCTAGTAGTGTATATTCGCTAGTAGTGCATATGCTCATGAAGTAAAAATAAAAAAGTTTTTTTGTTTGTTTTTCTTTAATAAAGTAAAAGCAGATAAATGTTTAGTATCGAGTGTGACCCCCTCTAGCTAAAATCACAGCTTGAATTCGTCTGGGCATGCTAGCGAGTATATCCCGGATACTTGCTTGCGGAATACGTTCCCACTCCGCAGTAATCACATTCTTCAGCTCTCTGATGGTCTGCGGAGCCGGGTGTACTGATCTCACACGCCGTTTCAGAACGTCCCAGACATGCTCTATGGGATTGAGGTCGGGACTTCGAGCTGGCCAATCCAAACGACGAATGCCGACCTCTTGCACATACGCATTAACATCGCGGGATCGGTGGGCGCGAGCATTGTCGTCCATAAAATCGAGTCTTCACCTAGAGCGGCCAATGCGGGTTGTGCATGAGAAATTAGAACTTCCGTTATGTATCGATGCCCAGTCAGTGAGCCGTTTTCAATGAAGACTAACTCTGTACGATCCATTGAATTTATTCCTGCCCAAAACATAACAGAGCCCCCACCATAAGGTGTGATTTCTTCGAAACATGCCTCTGCAAAGCGTTCTCCTTGTCTTCTTAGCACTCGCCGACGTCGATCTTCACCGAACAGAGATATCCTGGCTTCATCAGAGAACAAAACCCTATTCCAATCGTCTTGAGTCCATGATTCACAATTTCTAGCGAACCTAAGCCTGTGAACTCTGTGCTCACGGAGTAATTTGGGGCCGCGGGCCGGGCGGTGACTGCGTATATTGGCAGCGAGAAGCCTCCTCCTGACCGTCCATAGACTAATATGCACATTTCTTACTTCTTGGAGGTTGTTCTTAAGATCCACATACGAAGATTTGCGATTTCTCAATGCGCGACTCACAAGAAAACGATCATCCCGTGGTTGGGTACATGGTTTTCTTCCAGAACCAGGCCTTCTCTCGACGGAACTAGTCTCCTGATATCGCTGCCAGGTCCTTTGGACTGTCGAGCGACTAACATTTAGCCTCCTAGCCACGAAACATTGGCTGCAACCCTCTTCAAGCAGCGCGATAATTTTGGTAGCTTTTACCACTTTATCTACCATTTTTGATACAGCCAAACAGCATTAAATAAAGCTTTGACAGTCAAGGATATGAAATTAATCGATAAAAATTGAATAAAAGTTATGAAAGTCGATGTTAACTTCTGGAACTTCGCGCCAAAAATGTAGGATAAAAAGGGGTTTTCTGTAAAAATGAACATCAAATGAAAAATTGAATTTAGAACGTACTTTTTTAAATACCACAGCATTTTTAAAACCGGCCAGTAACGTGTACAAACGATTGAAACCTTTTTGGTATTGTATCTTTTTAAATATGAATGAAAATCAAAACCGCCCGTTTTTTTTGCAAATGAGTTTATTTGGAGCACCTTCAATATCAACCGAAGAGAGCCCGCTCCGCCCGAGAAGATGGAATCGCGAACACCAGCGTCTCGCAGTGACGAAAGTGGCTGCTCGGCCATGATACTACTTGTATCGCGTTCTGCCGCAGCGAATTTGATCAGGTCTGAGTTCGGAGGACTTCTTTTTGAAGATATGGATACGCCCCCAAAGTAAGGAGGGGCAGCTCAGACTCCGACCACTAGGAGAGAGTGGCGGTGATATCGCCACCAAAATAGTGTCGACTTGCGCCGAGGGCGAGGAATAGTGTCGACAGCAAGACTAGTGGCACCCACGGCAGTCAACCCGACGAGGGAGGTTACGGCTACCGAGCGGTCTGTAGAGACTGGTACGAAGATGGTAACGGCATCCCTGGAACCATTCGTCATTGATGTGGCGGCTGAGATCGCTGCAAGCTGCCAGCAGCGACCCTCCCACGTACACACTTGCAAATGCCCTTTTTAGTGGATGGGTCAGGTCTGCGAGGCCAAAACCAGAGACTGGAGAAATAATTGACAGGTGACCGCTGCGGGTGTTGCCGAGCTAAAACAGAGGGCCCGCAGGGCAGAAGAAGTCAGCGCCGGCTTTTGTCAAGGCCGAGCCGTGGGTACACGACTGAACCTGCTGTGACTAGCATCTCTAGTGTGCCGAACAGAGACCCATCGTGTTGGCAAATGATGTGGATAAGTTTTTAGAGCATGACCTGGAACCCGCATTCTTCGGAACTTTAGTAAAATCAGGCTCGATCTATTGAATGCCTAATTCAGTTTTCGAAAGCATTGAGGCCTTGCTTCATCTGAGGGTCGCAGTCACGAAGGCTGTCACCAGCGGAGGGCTGCTGTTGGCCGTATCTTTAGGCTACGCCAAAACTTCAATAGTCTGCCATTCTGCAATAGCTTTTGTCTTCTGACTTTTCATCATCGTCATCATTATAACAGTTCAATTACTGTGCTTGATTCTCCATCACAATGAGACTAAAATACTATAACCGCATTAGTTCGAGTTAAATTTTTTGTTGCCTTATTCTTCTTCTTCCTTCCTTTGGTTACTTTTCTTCCTACCATATAATTAACCGACTGAAAACAAATTGGACAAAGTCACAGGACTTCAGGAATCAGGACACTCGGGAAAACCTGCGACGGTTGGCGTAGTAGGTCGATATCTGAACCCCTATACTATCTCCACTATACTATCCACTACTACTCGACTATCTATCTGAGCCACTATTGGTGGTCATAAAAAATTGAATATAAATAGACATAATATAACCGAACGAGAAAACACAAGAAAACCCCGAGAAAACAGCATTATTATCGTATAAAATATTTATTGCCTAAGTATTTATTTGGTTTGAGAGTACAAAACACAACTTTGTTATGATTAACGAGCCTCAAAGCTCACTAAGTGGTTACAAGTTTGTGTGGAGTTTATAATGTAAGGCATTTCATGCACTAATTACTGCCAGGGGACTGAAGTTTAGATAAAAATATGGAAACAGCTATAGCAGATTGAAAAATGGTTGCGGTAAATATTCTTTTTGCTGTTTTTTATTAGTATCGTCTTATCAGCTATATAAGAGCTCACTATTAGACTGAAGCCTACAATGAGAGTGGAATTTACCTACTATAATAAGCAACTGTTCAGATTGGTTGATTTCAAGTGCTATGTGATATCGGCCATAAATAAATAAGGCGTTAACTTTCGGACTAGATATCTCCAAGGTGTTCGATAGGGTGTAGCACAGGGTCCTTCTATCGAAGCTACATCAAGTGAAATCTCTGGGTGACTTTATAATTGGATCGCCAGCTTTTTCATAAGTTATTTTGTTTTTCTATGTTAGCAGAATCGCTGCTCCATTTTTTGTAAAATGCGATTCATTTTTCAGATCAGCATGATTATACTCATAAATACTTTTAAAAATCCTAATACTAAGAAGACAGCAGATTCGTGGGGCTTCTCTGTAAAGACAATTAATTCTATAATTGATATTATTGCTCCCCGCCTGGTATTAGTGTTTTATGGTTGTGTTAGTACAGGTGATTTCCTGAGCTCATGCAAAGTAGTAGAATGATTTCTTTGTTCAAAGCGGGTAGTATATCAGATCTTAATAATTTTCGACCTATTACCATACACTCTACACCTATTATCTACACTTCCTCTCAGTAAAGTTTAAAAAAAAATAAGGCTAATCTAATGCTGAGCCATTTTAATAAATATGGCATCTTTCACAAAAATCAGTTTGGCATTACCAAGAATTGTACGATATAGAATTATTAAAAGATATCTTTGTAACCTGGGAGAGATCGCACGATGCTTTGGGTATATTTTGCGATTTATCCAAAGCGTTTGATTATGTATACCAAGAATACTCTCATCAAGAAATTACATCACTATGGGATCAGGAATTAGGCTCTCGCACTTTAAACTTCTTATTTGTGTAACAGAAGTCAGAGGGTTGATGTAAGTGGTGTGCAATCATCTGGTTCTGTTATTAAATTGGCGTGCCACGACGATCCATTTTAGGGCCATTTCTTTTCTTTGTATATATTAATGACTGACCCCATAATATAGGGGACAATCATGACTTTGTGTTATTCGTAGATGATAGGGGTATCATCATTATTTAAAATCAAAAAACAAATGCTTAGTTAATAGTTATGACTATGTGAACAACGCACTGTCTAACTTTGCTCATTGGTTCCATATAATAAGAAAAAAACGTACACTGAAATTTCAACTAATCACCTTAGATATTCATTTAGCTGCCAAGCTTGGCCATGTAGGCTTTTTTTTCTAAAAAGACAACATCATATCAGGGAAATAGTCCTCGTATTTCTGAGGACTTTACACACGTATAATTAACGTACAAAAATTACATACAAACTCGGAATAACAAGAGTTAGACGGCTTTTAGTTTTATTTTATTTGAATAAAGTCGTAGTGCATTGAACGTGTATGTGGAGAAAAGGAAGAGAACTATTTTAAACCTCGTTTTGGTTAGATTGTAAATTAATATCATTATAGAACATTTATTCATCCGCAAAACATATATTTCCCTAGAATTAATTATAAACAAGATTAACCATAATAAAGATAACAAGACGGATGCTCCCACGACAGAACTTATTTAAACAATAATTAACCAGGCGCTAATTAATATAATTAATTTACTAAAATACCTCTCTAAGGTAACACCGTAGCAAATCTACGTATAACGTAGCCCATTAGCTACGGCGTAGAGGGCCTACATTATCTCATAATGTATTTCGTTAGCAATGTTAGTACTACCTTGCTTGTATAATCATTGTGCTAATAGCCTTTGAAGTCGTAGATAAGGTTCTCCACTTAGCGGAATTTCTAATTTTTGCAGTGGATTTTATAAACAAAATAGTAAGTTTAATAACGGACATACTTAAATAATACTCGGACTCAATTCAATCAGAAGTGGATTTTCAATAATCATTATCATCTCAGCCTATATGTTTTACTGTTAGGCTGAGGTCTCCTACACAACGGAAGGAGGATTGACCTACTATTTCAGACTGGTCAAATATCTTGAAAAGGGGTTTTATATAGAGTTTTCCTTCTCTAGGTGTGGTGACGAGTTGGAATATAATACATCATCGACCCTCAATTTACCACGAGAGTGGTAAAAATTGGTTAAGGAGTCACCAACATGTAACAGTATTTTTCTTCAGAATTTATAAAAATAAAAGATATCTCCAATAAATGCTGTGGTAAAACTTTTGCCCTAAATACGAGAAGGTGAAGATGAAATTGATCACTCAGACACATCAAGCAATTGGAACGGATTTAAAATACTTGTGGATTCACTCCCACCTGAAGGATATCAACCTTTCACAAATATATTGAGTATTTCGGTTTTCAAATAAGTTTAAATAAAATGCGAGTAGAGTCGCACACGAAGGGTTCCGTACCATTATCTATAAGAAGGGCATAAAAATCGCGTTTGTTATATGTGAGCCCACCTTAAATATTGATTTTATTAGAATAATAACATATAGAAGGTAAGTCCACGCACAAAAAGTGAAGCATTTCAATTGGAGCCTAATGGAGCCTACGCCGGAACAGTCCCATAATGTACAAGTCATTGCACTGCACGAACGTACGCAACAGAAACTAAACAAAATAAACAGATTTTTTTTCTTTCTTTTCTTTCAACTCTTAAAAAATAAATAGGTAATTATGACGGCTTGTGCATTCAAATGGTGCCACAACACATTTGAAAAACATAAAAAGGTTTTTAACATTACTTTTAAAAGTATTTCGACGATTTATGTTAATAAAAACAAAATTTGATTTCATTTGTATAGTGGTTTCCGTGTGTACGTGTGTAATCGTCTGCCCGCCATTAATATTTTTAGATTCAAATTTTTAAAGTTCGAAGTACTGACACTATCCTTCTATACGTTATTATTCTAAGATTGATTTTATTTTGTTTTTAGTATTTGTTGTTATAGCGGCAACAGAAATACATAATTGGTCAAAATTTCAACAGTATACCTATTGCCATTCTTGAGATATAGCCTGGTGACAGACAGACAGACAGACAGCGAAGTCTTAGTAATAGGGTCCCGTTTTTACCCTTTTGGTACGAAACCCTAAAAAGAGTATATTATTGAACTGTATGGTACGGACAGGGAAATGAAATAACTTGGTAGTAGTACACTTGTTATAATACGACTGACGTCACAGACAAAGTAGCCAAGACAAACATTTTACATATGGGTATATACATTACAATTATATCAACACAATAATAAAAAAAAAAATGTTTTATGAACGAAAATTTTATTTCAATATTTTTCCCTTCACTGGTTATCGTATCCATACTATCATCTAACTGTATTTTTTATTATAACAACGAAATGAAATAAATATCTCAAATGATGGATTTCACACCGCTTTATTCAGTGCACCCAAATGCTAATTAATAATAAACGCTGGAGTAAAATATCTTTCCATTCATTGATGACACACATAATTTTAAATACAAAGTCACATAAAATATAATGTAAAATAACTGCATAGATGGCGTAGTGGTTAACATATCAACCTACCATGCCAGTGTTATGGGTTCATCTAGATAGATGTAATTTGTGTCCGTTATTTATAAGTTAGTAAAGTTCTCCGCGATACAAGGATCATTTTCTTAGTGCACTGTCTTTTTAAACAAAAAAAAAAAATAAACAAACGATAATACACTGTACAGTTTTGTAAGAACTTTCCTATACAGGGTGTTAAGATAGAGGAATGTCACATCTCGATCAAGGATTAACTTAGCAAGTATCGCAATATATTTTATTTATTTATTTATTTAAGACAACACCCTGCACTAAGGAAATAATCCTTGTATTGCGGGGGACTTTACAAACATATAATTAACGGACACAAATTACATCCAGACTCAGAACAACAATTTGTGGATCGCACAAAGTGTTGTCCCGCATGGGATTCGAACCCCCGACACTGGCGCTGTAGGTCGCTATCTTAACCACTACGCCATCTGTGCATGTTATATGTCATAAAGAATCATATCATCATCAATATATCAGTTCATATATGTGCCACTGCTGAGTTCCAGCCTTTTCGATAATAGGAGGTTATCATCACCATCATCATACTCCTTACACGTTCCACCGATAGGCTCGAGCGTATTCTACAACAGAAGCATGATTGACCTGCTATACCACGCTGGTCAAACGGATTGATATAGGGTTTTATGTCGAGGTTATCTTCTCAGGAAATGCTGCTTTCTGTATATCGTACCCTTAGTCATTTTACCTACCTACCTCCTATTTCGTCATTACAGAAAAAAGAGGTTTAATTGAAGGTCAATATATCGAATATACCAAGCTGTTCAGATGAGTTGATATAGGTTTTTATTTTGATTTTTTTTGCATAAATGTTATAAGCATATTGTATTGCTTAAGTTATAATTATTTCTCCACCTGCAGAGGCCAACCGCGTGGGGGCGACACTCCAGCAACAAATACGTTACTCAAAGAGTAAACCGCCGGGCTGACCAACAAAGCCAAGGAATCGATGCCAGTGGTCAGTTCAGTGGTGATGGAGAGAGGATGTGGTAGGTTATAACGGCGGTTTGGACGAGATTAGTACGGATTGTTTTTTTTTTATTGCAAGCAGTGGCAAACGAGTAAACAGTACACCTGATGGTGTCGCTCATGGACCTTTATAAGGCCGCTGCCTACTGCAAAGAAGGTGAAGGGAGTGTGAATGCGTGCAATGAGGCTCGGTGATACCAAAGGCACCACCACAACCCTCCACACGCAAACACCCTCAGAAAGTTGGGCTTCTGGCTCTCTCGCTCACCGAACGAAGCGCAGTAACAAATTGCTACTACTCAGACGTCGATTTTCTGCGAGAGCGTGATACTACCCCGGACGGACCGGCCCGCGGATAGATAACTGTCGACAGTGTGGTCCTACTACTATTAATGTTTGCAGATCGGAACCTGCCATAAAAATATAGTTGTTTTTTTATAAAAGAAAAAATAAATGCTTCGTAAGGGATGGTGATACGTTATATTTTTAATATGGTCCACACGTTACCGTACAAATTTGTATAAAATATGAAGAACTTGATATTTACATGCATGCCATAGCATATTATATTACTTATTCATGATTTACTTTGTATCGTCTTTTTGTATATTTCGTTCATCAATATTAGCTTATAAATATTAAATCTTAATTTTATTCACCTTAAATATGTATTCCTTTAAAAATGTTTATATAGTTTCTCATTTTTATGACAAATGATCTATTTTTTTATTGAGTTTAAATGTCAAATTTTTAAATATTTGTTTGATCCATAGCAGTTACCATGAACGCTAAAATGCGTTCAAAGTTTTGGAAAACTAATCAAATTTTATCGCTTTACATGGACAATAAACTCTGTAAAAATAGTCTTAATTTATACGCGTAAAACACATCAGCTTAGATGTATTTATTAGATTCTAGTACAACACTGATATTTATCATTTGTCTATAGTTTTTATAGTTATAAAGGAGCCAGTATCGCATTATAATATGAGGAAGTTTACAGAAGAGCGACCGGACGACTCATTAAGTTTTATATCCGACATTCTCCACTGCATACTACCGGCTTTAGTTTAACGAAGGCCTGATGTATTTCTTCCTCGTTTTTACGACGGACATTTTTATAACAGACACTATTGTACTCCAACTGGGTAGACGGTTCATATTTTATATCGCCTTTTTCGTTGTATAAAACTTCTTTCAAATAATTTATTATTACAAATTATATCATAGTGAAAATGAATTGAAATAAACTCAATACTAATTTTGTTTTTTATAAACCAGCAGATTATTATAAATTTAATATTTTTTGTATATACATTTTCTGTTGTATATTTTGTGTAATGAGGATAAGAAGTAAAGCTCAGACAATCCACACCAGTTTATATAAATCTCGCTGCGGCGCTCGAGCCTTTTCTGAAATGGGAGGAATATTGACCTAGCCTGCTTTCCGTGTGATGCCGGAGTAAGAATAGAATTAATCATTTCTTATCTTGCCCATGGATGTTGTAAAGGACGATTAAGAGATATAATATGCTTATAACATCTGAGCAACAGAAAGAAAACTCGAAATAAAACTCTATACTAAGATGTCTGACGAGCATGGTATAAGCAAGATAATTTCCCTCCTATTGGGGAGGAGGCTCGAGTCCAGCAGTGGGACGTGTAGGAGTTGTGATGATAGCACGCTGGTCATCTGTTAACATATCTGTGTATATATATTTCCTTTTCTTCTTTTTGTTGTATGCATGTTATATCCCTTAGTAGTCGTTGCAACACCCAAGGGGAAGATGGGGGGAGAAGGAGTAGTGAATTGTATCCGTACACGGAAATCGTTTATTGTCGTTTTAAGGGTTTATTGTAAGTTCAGATTCGGAGGTAAGGTTTTCTTTCTTTCGTTTTATTATTAAAGTTGTATCTACATAGAAGTAACAAGCCACTGCGCTTGGCTTCTTTTACGGTTTTACAGAAAGAGGCATTGGTAAAAATTCTGAGTAGACTAAGACTAACTTTGAGTCAATGAGTTATCGATGCATAGGACAGCGTAGATGCATTTACGTATGCCTGCATCGCCAGTTGCACCCAAGACGAAAAGTACTGAGGATTCTAAACGTTATGACAGTAATAGACATTTATAAATAGCCATGATAGTAATTAATAAACCAGATTTTTACAAAAAAATACGCCTCCATTTCAAAGTTTGTTACTTGTTATACAGCAAATAAATTAGGAGTAATAAATGTGATATGAATTGTTTTTAAACTTTTCTACATTTTGGGCGATCAATTGTTAGCGTTTATCACGATGATCAGAGTTTTGTCATAAAATCAAATGACTCGCTCTATCATTAAACATCCAATACCAGAATAATTTCATTTAAAATTGGGAGAAATATATGCACTGAATAGTAATAATAGATAACCAATGAATGAATTAGATTAAGAAGTATTGATTTATCTATCCTCCTATGGATATTCGATTGTTGAACTTTAATTCTTTCCTAAGAGAAAAAAGGGAATAATGCCAGCAAAAACTTAGTACAAATGGTGATTGAGAGGATACAATATAACTGTATTTGATCATTACCCTGCTAATGCCAATTATTTGGGGTCGACGAAATATGTCATATTCTTCCAAGCAACCCAATCAACTGTTATCCTTTCTATCCTTCCTCACCATGCCTTTCTATCTTTGTTATAGTTCACGCACTGCATATATCTTTTCTTTGGACTTACCTTAAATTTTCATACTTAAAACTTACTTTCATCCTATCTCATCACGTGTCTATCACATGTCAGGAGTTCACTTTTTAACTTTTCCGTCACTGACGCAACTTTCAAACTTTCATCTCTACGTTCATTCCTTACCTTATCCATTTTCGTTACGCCACATCTCTCTTACATGCAGTCATTTCTCATCCGTCGCCTTTGTAGCCCAATATGCTGATACAATATAGCAGACCTTATTAACGTTTTATAGATTTTGTATTTAATTTTTAAGGGTACTTGAGAGTCACATATTGTATCTGTGTCCTGCCGCCATTTTCTATCCTGCATCAATTCTGTGTTTTACAGCATTATCCAGATCACTATTGCTTTGGATATGCAGACGGAGATATCAAAAATTTGAGCATACTGGTACAGGTCCTACATTTAGAGGTATGGATGTGAAATTGGAGAAACCGCGAAATGTCAAGCCCATCTGCTCCGATGAGAACAATATCATCAGCCTATAGCATACACCAGAGTGTAGGGTATCTCCGAAGTTAACAAAAATCGAAGTCTGAGTTGTAGCAATTTATTACTGCACTTCGTTCAGTGAGCGAGAGAGCTGAAATTCCAACTTTCTGACGCTGTTTGCTTATGATGTAGTATCGTTATGTTTCTTTACTATAGACAGCGGGCCTAGCAGCCATCTGTGATCACGTATCACTTATCATCAGGTGTACTATTTGCTCGTTAGCCACTAACAGTAATAAAAAAAGAGTATAATTAGCTACATTTTATCCTCGTATTCGCACGAGAACGGGCACTATACGAGTGAAACCGCGGGCATTCGCTAGTATAAGATTCCTTAAAAAAACATCTTAATTCCAAACGTGTAATACTTATACTTATTAATATTCATATATCTCACAAAGACACATATATTATTAATAACAGAAACACTTTGCCTATAAAAGCGAAATACAAATTGCAAATTTAATATTTTAAGTGGATGCTTTTGATAGGCGCGTAATTTTCACACAATTTTCGTAAAGCGTTTTAAGGATAATCTGTGATGATTATAAATCCTCCACAAGCCAAGTCATTAACTATTCCCTTTTCTGTTTGATTTCCTTTCCATCTAAAGCTTGAATATCTAAACTAATATTATAAAATAGAATGTGAGTTTGTGAACATATCTGTTATACTTTTATGCAAAAATTTAAAAATTTTT
The DNA here is from genome assembly GCA_032191425.1 of Lymantria dispar. Taxonomy (NCBI): domain Eukaryota; kingdom Metazoa; phylum Arthropoda; class Insecta; order Lepidoptera; family Erebidae; genus Lymantria; species Lymantria dispar. The sequence goes on along the minus strand of CM063444.1, from coordinate 1,222,744 downwards.
TAAATTCCTTTTCCCATGGAAAACTACGTCATCAGCGAGCAACATAGACTATATTATATCCATATTCATGCAAACAAGAACTGTGCGAGTCAAAACGCGCCAATGTCACCAATTTTCAAAATGCTTTAACCCATGGATAGCTACATTACTAGCGAGTAACGTAGGCTATTTCTTATCCCAATATTTTCGGGAACGGAAAACATCGTGGGGAGTTGCTAGTATGAAATAAAATTATCGTAGGCGATGATCGCAGTTGGTGTTTAAAAATTCTTAACAAAATGGTGCTGCGCATTCGCCTGGTGATGATCTTTAGCTGGACTTTGCCACTTCCATAGGAAACTAAGGGACGATAACATATTGTATTCTTAAACCATCACCACTGGATAAAAAAACTCATTTAATTGCAAACGAGCAAGCAGTACACCTGATGGTAAGTGTTGCTGCCGCTCATGGATGTTTGCAAGGCCGCTGCCTACCGCGAAGAAAGTGAAGGGAGTATGAATGCGAATGAGAATCGATGATACTAACGGCATCAGTAAAACCCACCACATGCAAACACCCTTACTATATACAGGCTTTCACGCTCAACGAACGAAGTGCAGTAACAAATTGCTAAATACTCGGACGATTTTCTGCTCAGTGTGGTACTACCCCGGACGGACCAGCCTACGGCTGTAGACAGGCGACTGTCAGCAGTGTGGTCCTACCACTATCCAGTGCAGGTATTAACCGTCTCCTCAATAACAGCATTCGATTCATATATAATCTTCGCAAGTATGATCATATTTCTGCTTATCGTTCTCAATTAAATTTTCTAACTATTCGACAACGCCGTAGTTTGCGTGCCCTTACTTTTCTATATTCTATCCTCAACTCTCCTAATTCTCCTAATTACTTGTCTTGTTTCTTTCAATACCTCTCTACTAATCATGACAGAAACCTTCGCTCCTCCAAAAACTTGCTCTTACTTTGTCCATCTCATCACTCTGATCGTGTGCATTCCTCTTTCGTTGTCCAGGCGGTTCTCCTCTGGAACTCACTACCTCTCGGTATCAGGATGGCAACTAGTCGTCAAACATTTAAGAAGAGCGTTCGACTCCATCTCTTAAACGAGTTGGCAGAATCATCACAACTGATATAATGTCCTTATAATTATGTATATATACTGTGTATGTATATATTTATATATCTTAATATATATCATATCTATCTTTGTATTTGGGTATGTATGTATCTTTGGTATGTATTATATATTTTCGTATATACCTATTTATCTATGTAAAATATATTTTCTTTTTCATTTTACAATAATATAGCTATCTCGGAACATGCACCTACCTTTTTTTCGTCTCTGCATCACCTATGGTTGACTGATAGAGAATGCCTTTGGCATTAAGTCCGCCATTGCATTGTTGCATGAAGTTTAATAAATAAATAAATAAAAAATAACTCAATGCTTAACGTTTAATGTCGTTTATACTATGCTTAAGTTTTGGATACAACCTTTTCAGCATTCATATTGTGATAAGAACGGATGAATGGATAGTATTTTTTGGCAACCCAAAACAATTAGTTTCATATAATCGTTATAACCTAAAACTGCTTGTGGGATCTGGTCCAGCCATAATTGTTTGAATTTTTTCATTTCAGCTTAGATACGTCCCACTGTTGGGCTCGAGCCTCCCCCTATCCTGGAGAACCAGGCAGGTTGATATAGGGTTTTACTTTTAGTTTTCCTTATCTTGCATAAATGTTATATGTGTATTATATCCCTTAGTCACCTTTTACGACATCCACGGGCAAAATAGGGCACTTTGAGTCTGTGATTTGTATTCTTACTCCGTCACCGTCACGGCAATTATATATGTGAATTATATTAAGTATCTTGTGATTCGAAGGACATCACACTGGAGCTTACAAGACTTGTGTACAATTATATATATATATATATATATATATATATATATATATATATATATATATATATATATATGAAGTTGGAAAAAAAAATAACTGAGTTTGTTGCCGGGTCTGTTCGGTAGCGGTCGCGTTCCGACCTGTTAGTAGTTTATTGGATTAATTTAATTGTGTTAATATTGACAATATGTAAGTGCTCTTGTGAGGTTTATGCATATGGATATTAAATGATTTTAATTTGAAGTTCAAAAAACTCGTATCATTTGATATTTTTATCAAAAAAAAAAAAAACGCTTAAGATCACACAAAGGATGTGAAATTTTTATCAAGTGGAGGTCAACAATACGAATTACCATTATTTCTTTTTGTTTTATATTTATAAAGTAATAACATTTACAATGTATATATATATATATAACTAGCTTTTGCCCGCGACTTCATTCGCATAAAAGTCATGTATGATAGACGTTAATACAGATACCTACGAGTAAGTATGATGTTCAGGGTTCCATAGGCTCATCGTGTTGTTGGATAATATGGGTAAGCTAGTATAGAAAAGCCTGACTGCCACATCACCCCTTAGTGAGATTGGCCCCAGTTTCAGTAATATAATCGTGGCTTTGTACGCCTGAGGGTCATGGTAACAGAGATTATTTGATGAGGTGATAGGCTTGGTTATAATTTGCATCGAGGAGGTAATTCAGTGGCTTGCGCTATGGTTTCCAGTTGCCTTAAATATAACGAATGCTTTGCTGCTGCTGTTACTTTTATACAAACGTTGGCATCTTTTCTTAGTGTTCGCCTATAGTATAAAAAGAACCAGCATGCAATCTTTCAGGGTCCTAGTCCTTGTAGTTTCAGCTGTTTATATATATGCGATACGATTGTTAGGGTTTAAAAATTTTATGTTATTTTATTTAATATTAATAATATATATAATATTAATAATTTAGTTCATATTTTGATTAACAATAATTTAGTCAGTTGAGAGTTTAAATGTCTACCCCTCCAACGTGGCGGCGGTTGAGTCTACATGGTCTCGTTGGTCGGCCGCCAAGCGTCAGTTGCTCGAGTGCAGTGAAAGAGCGAAGTTGTATTATATAGTGGTGATCAATTTTAATATTAAGTGAAGTGTTTAGTTAAAACAGTAAAGTGTCTCGCTATTCAGTGAAGTGTAGTATTCAGTGAGTGTTTATTGGTAACAGAGTTCAGTGTCCAGTAGTAAATAGTTTAAAGTTCAGTAGTAAATATTGTATACCTATAATGAAGTGATTTATTGAATGAACATCGCTGAGCGGTCTAACACGATGTAGTATAAATCTGTTGACCCACTTCTTTATATTCATCTCACAACTGTTCGGTAGCTCCTAATGTTATATTATATGTCTTCATATACAAGGTGACTGGTAAAAGATTGTACATATTGAAGAAGGGTATTCAGTACTCGATTCTGATACCGAATATGTAAAAAAAAATTGGTACTTAAATTTTGAACTAATTATCTTATAAAAATATTTAGTTATGGACACATGGGATAGGTCGACGTACGTCAGCAATTGTAGGTACTAAACAGTTCGCGCATTGAACTAGTTACATTTTAGGTAAATATTCTACCTATGCGACTCGACCCAGTAGGTATTTTTTTCCGTCGCGGGCCGCAGACAGAGGTCAAAGTACGCTGGCAAACCTATTGTTTTGATTAGAAACAAATCACTTTATCTCAGGATTGGTAAGAGCTATGAATCTGCAAATAACTTTAGTGTTTTATGACATTATTCTTACACCTAGTTTAAGTAATTCTAGTAATAAATATCCAAAATCCTGACAACAGTGCTAACAAAACTTTTACTCGATATCGGTATCGGTGTATCGCCAGTAGGGTGACAATATTTTTGGAAGTCTTGTAACACTAATATTGTTGATGTTTACTATGTAGTTAATTAATATTATCTTCTTTTTATACTTTTATTAGTTACATGTGGCCATTACGGCATGGCATTCACGGTAGGCAGCGGCCTGGCTGTGCCCCTGGTATTGCAAAGGTCCATGTGCAGCAGTTTCACTTACCATCAGGTGTGCTGCTTGCTCGTTTGCCACCGTTGGCAATAAAAAAAAAAATTATCTATCGTTTCCTTGAATATGTACAATCTTTTACCAGTCATACTGTATAAATTTCTTTTGTACGTGTGTGTCACTGAACTTTTCCTAAATGACTGGACCGATGTTGATGAAATTTTTTGTGTGTTCAAGAGGATTCGAGAATGGTTTAGATTCACAATTGGACCCGGTAGGTGGCGCATATTTGAACAGAACAACGTCTATTGGGTCAGCTAGTATATATATATATATTTCTTCCATTTGAAATAATTATATCGTACGTGCATCTTTTTAGCGCAATCACGCTTGGCATACTCGCTGTCGACACCAGATTATTGTGAAAATCTAATCTCTTAGTCGCTTTGTACGATACCTGTGGGAATAAAAGAATATATGTATCTTTAACCCAGTACCACAAAGATCTTCAAATAAATAAGTAATTCACAAAATTTTTCTATTCATACAGTTCCATATTAAGCAACAAAAGAATACAAAACACTTCATTCTAAAGAAGGTAATTTTGCCTACTGAAGCATATATTAAATTTGAGTCCTTTGTGCTGGATTTGAGGAGAAAAGTAATAACTTTATGTACATTATATTAAACACAGATAATAACATATTTTTATTTTTTGCCGCTTTTTTTTGTTACCGTCATAAAATTTTAATCAACTATTCTCTTTATGTTTTAATGAAATTTCATAGGTCAGTGAAATAGTAGTGGGTAAAAGTGCTAGACATAGTGAACGCTAGATATAGTAGACACGATTATTGGATGCGGCGTATTGAGTTCGTTTTGTGGAATCGGTAGTTATTGTATCCAATAAGCAGTGCTAGAGACCAGTGGCGGCTGGTGGGTCATCAAAGTGGTGGTGCACTTTACTTGCTCACTAAGTATTAAGATCAGAAATTGCAATGGAATAGCAATTTATGTAAAAACTATACCTACTTACTATACTTAACGAGACGCCATCGGCAAATTTCGTTGAAAGTCGAGTTCTCTCGGCAATATTCGGTTCGCCAGTGCGGCGTACGGGAACAAACTCATTTTTCAATATATTTCTATAAACTATCTTCTGTCTCACGCGCCAGGCGTTTTAACTCGTAACTAATACAGGTTGTATGGACAGTCCCCGTACGCTCGCCTAAGCGCACGAGATTTTTTTTACAGGGAAAATAAGTTTTAATAGTTTAGTAAAGCGCTTAAATTGTTTCGTCAAAATTTGAATTTTTATTTGTTATATGTTTTTGTATGTTCAAAGAATAAATATATTAATATATGGTAATTTAAAAAATAAAGATTAAGTAACATTTTGTAATTTCCAAATCTTTTGATTTGGTGGTTCAGTGCACGAGCGCACGGTTAAGGTACAGCCGCCACTGCTAGAGACGAGTATCAATGTATTAAAACCACCAGGGAAACTGTGAGCATAGATTTTTCTCTACCGCGCGACCGTAACAAAATCGCTAGATTGTTTGCGCCACAACCCATTGTCTATGAAGAACTTTTAATCAAATGGCAGAAGAGATGAGGTTTATCACCAAAAGACTGTCAGTTCTATTTTTTTTCCAATATATTCGCAAGCGCATGCAAAAAGGTTAGCAGGTTTGACCATTGTGTGGTCCAATTTCTAACTGACCATAGCAACTTTAATAGTAAATTATGCCCCACATTTGACCACGAGTATGAACAATCAGCACACCATATTCTCTAAGAGTTCGATCTCTGGTATAACCGTATGTAAGACAATTTGCAAGTCATCTTTGGAGTAGCTACTCTAGAAAATTTCCGTACGCTCAGGCGTTTCTGCCATACCTACTATAGCGATCAATCTTAAGGCATTATACATTATACATATTATACAGGCCCCGTTAAGCTCTCTAAGTTCCTGGTGCTGTGCGGCTGCGCTTATCATAGCTTCACATCCTTTTATTTATTGGCTAACTAATAAATTTTGCTTCGTATCTCCCAGGGAAGTGGAATCGGTGTCCTCCAACTCCTTCTGTTTAACTTTTCTTATTAAGTTTCTCATTTATGGAGACCATTGTGGATTCTGATTTACAGGAGTTCCAATGGTGGGAATGTGTGGTGGGATTAGTTCCAAACCCATAAAGCAGGTATAGAGCCACGTTGGTGACAGTTTTGTCGGCTCATATCAGGCGGTAAAACACTCTGTTTGAAAATCGTCGTATATAGTAGCAATATTGGCCTCTAACCAAAAAAAAAATCAGCATAAATTGATATTTGTTGATGCACCGGAAAGACTATATTTTCTCATCACTCTCTAATACTTCTGCTAATCAATAAGGATTGGAAGTTAAGAGTCTAATTCTTTTTTGAAAGTCTGTCCGATCAGTTCTTCTAGAATTTTCGTCTTTTTACAGCGTTCAGACCCTGATCGCTGTAAATTGCTCGAAACCTCGGGAAATCTATACCAATAAATAAAATTGGAGTGTCTGTTTGTAATGTCAAAATAATAGGCTTTTTTCATGCTCACACGGTTATTTGCACGACACCTATGCCTAAAATAGCAATTAAAAAATTTTTGTCTGTCTGTCTATCTGTCTGTCTGTCTGTCTGTTTGTTCTGGGTAATCTTTAAAACGACTAGACCGATTGCAAAAATTCTTTCACCAATGGAAAGCTATAATATCAGGGCGTAAACTAGGCTATATTTTATCCCAGTATTCCCACGGGAACGGGAAATACGCGGGTAAAACGACTATAACCTATAACCGAAGCGAAGCGAGGGCGGATTGCTAGTTAAAAATAAAATGTTCGCGCAAATATCAGGATATATTAATATAAGTCATTGTTGCCAATGTCGAGTGAAAGAAGACTAAATTTGATTTTGTTATAAGTAAATCCCGTCATTTCGTCGTCGTAAAGCGATGGCACTTTACTGAAAGGTTTTCAATACTTAACATGACATGTGTAAAGCACTCTTATTTAGTTGGTCATTGTACTGCACGTATGTACGCAACTCTTAAAAAATAAATAGGTAATTATGACGGTTTGTGCATTCAAATGGTATCACAACACATTAGAAAAACATAAAACATTACTTTTAAAAGTATTTCGACGATTTATGTTAATAAAAACAAAATTTGATTTCATAATTTGTATAGTGGTGTGCGTGTGTACGTGTGTAATCGCTTGCACGCATGTAGTATTGTTTGCTTCATATTTTTGATGGCTTACGTATGGACACTATCCTTCTATACGTTATTATTCTAAGCAATGTACCTTGTTTGTTGAAGTTTTCATTAAAAAAAATATTGCAGGACTTTCGGAGTTTGTATGACCTTTTGCGTGAGCTATAACTACCTTGAGATATTAATGCATCAAGATGCAAATTAAATAATAGGCAAAATGTAAAATTTAGAAACCTAAAACAGTAAATAAATAAAAATAAATTTACACCTATATCGTAATGAGACACATGGAGAACTTTTTAATAATTCCGAGAACACGTAAACGTAAGGAGCTTACGTGTTTAAACTTTGTCCTAAACTCAAACAAACTTATCCGATAACATTAAAATCTCACTAACTTTGCAAATAATCCACAAACACCTTTCAAATATTTTCAAAGTAAAAATTTATATAGGTTTACATGGGGAATAAATTTATATAAGTCGTCACCGACATGGTCACGTGACATGTTAACGTTAACACTATACCTGTAGATATATCAATGTCACTATATCTGTGCCGATAGATATCAAAACCAAGTAAATGTAACAAGTTTTAATTTATAACGTTTAATTTAATATCAAGCAAATAATTTGAATATCCAAAAATAATAATTGTTTGTTCATAGTTTTAAGTTTTCACTTCTTTCAGCAGTCCTTATGACTGCTTTATGTTCTTATTATTTATCTTATCATAGATTCTGTTTTAAGAGTTTTGTAGACATTTTTTTATTTATAACAGTTGATTCTAATCAACTCTACTGTCAAGTAATCCAGATATACAAAAGGAAATGATAAATTTGAAATAAAATTGTGGAGGATTGTATAAACAAAAAACATACAATCGACACAGATAATACCTGAACCCAGAAAAACCATTTGTTGAGAAGGAAAACTGAAAATAACCCTATGCCAACCTGGCTTACCAGCGTGGTATAATAGGTCAATTGCCCACCTATGGGGCAAGCGTTCAAGCCCAGCAGTGAGATGTATATGAGCTGGGATCATGATGATAATGAGCTTAAAAGGAACTTATCTGCGAGGGAATCGAACTGTGCACGTATACAGACTGATCGATAGTTCAGATTGACGTATCAATAAATGTGAGTGAGCTTCTGATGAATACTTATACTTTTTTTTTATGGGTGGGCTACGGTAAGCGTCTGAGTAGTAGCGATTTGTTACTGCGCTTCGTTCGGTGAGCGAGAGAGCCGGAAGCCCAACTTTCTGAGAGTGATTGCGTGTGCAGGGTTTTGGTGGTGCCCTTTATCACCGAGCCTCAATGCACGCAATCACACTCTCTTCGCTTTCTTCGCGGTAGGCAACGGCCTTGTAAAGGTCCATGAGCGGCAGCAACGCTTACCATCAGGTGTACTGTTTGCTCGTTTGCCACCGTTGGCAATAAAAAAAAAAAAAAAAAAACAAAAAAGCGCAGACGCGGTCCATTCCGTCTGGGGCGACGAAAGGACGGCACGCAGGCCCATAACCCACCCGTACCCACCTTCGTCGTTGGGTCGCCCACCGGAGCATACTTTACAAAAGTATGCTCCGGTGCTTAGGATTTCCTTTCTACCTTTTGGCTTCAAGTTGCGTTTCTTTTGAATAGATGTTATCTGTATATCATGTCCCTTAATTGTCTTTTAGCACCCCTACGGATAATAAAGGTGTGGTGAATTGTATTTTTACTTCATCACCACACGGAATTTCATATTATTTATACCAAAGTTTATTTGGGACCTCCATTAGTTCATATCCAAAGTGAACAAAGACAAAAATAGAAAAGTCTTTTTAAAATATATGTGTATTTCTTGTGGACCAACTCCATCTGGTACCATTTGGGTCAACGATTACATTCCCAAGGAGGGTTGACGTCAGGCAGGCGGCCGGTCATAAAAGTCATTGCCGAAACTTTTTGCAATATGTCAAAACAGATGACATATTGCGTCGACCCCAAGTAATTGGGGTAAGAGCAAGATGATGATGTGTATTTCTTGTGTACGTATGTATGTCACTGAACTCCTCCTAAACAGCTGGATAGATGTTGATGAAATTTTTTGTGTGTGTTCAAGGGGATTTGAGAATGGCTTAGATTCACAATTGGACCCGGGCGCTGCGATCGATTTCAAGGAGAATTCCTTTTATTTTATTTGAACAGAAGAACGTCTACAACATTGGGTATGTACAACGTTGGGTCATCTAGCATAGATATAAAAGTTTTATGTATTGAAATTATCGTGAGACTGATCCATATTATAATATCTAAAACGGCAAAACCCGGGTCGACGTAATCGATCTCAGCACGTGAGTGTTTTTGCCGTTTTAGATATTATAAAAGTTTTATGGTTTAATTGTATCATCATCATCATCATCATCTCAGCCCATATACGTCCCACTGTTGGGCTCGGGCCTCCTCCATAATGGAAGGGTAATTGACCTACTATACCACGCTGGTCAGACGTGTTGGTATAGGGTTTTATTTCGAGTTTTACTTCTCTCGCATAGATGTTATATGCGTTTTATATCCCTTAGTCGTCTCGTACGATCACCCACGGGTAAGATAAGGGGTGGTCCGTCACCACACGGAAAATTAATTGTATAGATTTCATTATTTATTGGACACTTTCAATTGTCTAGGCATTTGAACTGATTTGATTCAAACGAGATAAAACATTTACCTTTTAGTTTTATGTGCAATAAATGTGAGAATGTTTACGGAGCGCTGTCCTCGTTACGACGACATATTGAATTAAATGGGACGAGCCATTATTTATATAGAATTGATTTAACTGTAACTACACTAAATGTCGTAAATATTTGTTGAAAAAATGTCCGGATTCGGCTCAGGAAATTGGAAAAATATAAAAACAGAAATAACGGCAAATCATTTGTGTGACTTGAATACACAATTTTTTTCTTTGGAAAATGTTTCCAACCTCTAAACTTGGGCAAATAAAACTGCTGTAGTATTCCTTGTAGTGATGGAGTTAAAATATGATTCACCATCCCCTATCCTGCATGTGGATGTCGTAAAAGATGACTAAAGGGAAAGAAAGAAAGAACATCGAAGAAAGAAAGAACAACAAAGAACGCAAAGAACACAAAAAAAGCACGCAAAGAAAAGCAAAGAACATCACACGCAAGAAACATCTATGCTAGAGATGAAAAACTCGTAAAATCCTATACTAACCTATCTGACCAGCATGGTATAGTAAGGTCAATTTACTTCCTAATATGGAGGAAGCTCGAGCCCAGCAGTGGGATGTATATTAGCCGAAATGATGATGAAGACGATATATTATGTGTAGTACATAAATGCCGTTTTCTTTATGATGACGGACTACGAACAGAATTCATCACCTATATTGCCCGTGGGTGTCGTAAAATACAACTGAAGGATATAATACGCAATAAATTAAAAATTTCGAATTAAAACTCTGTATCAACTGACAACCTGTCTGGACAGCATTATATACCAATTTCTTTTCTATTCACTGTCTCTTGAGACACAGGTTGTTTTTACCTAATTCAAGAGACAGGGATTATATAATAATGTATTCTGAAGTTATTAATAAATAAATTATTAATTAATTATTAATTCGTAAGGAGGTCCGAGCTTAAAATTGTGACATACTTGCACTGAGATAATTATAACGACACGTTACACTAATTTACGTTTAACTCCAACCAATAGACAGCGAACCTTTTCTTTTTAGTCCGACATAGTTCCTTTTGTCATCAGTACAATGTAAAGAAATTTTCTAGAAAATCATGCAAGTTCGATAATATCTATAAAAGCTCCTTTTCATTCTTTTTTTTTCAGTGTCAATAACGAAGTGTATCCAAAAGGGTACACCGCTAGCCGGTTTAGAGAAAAATGCTGGCTTATGAGGCATAACGCTGCTATTCCATCGACACTGGAAGAATTGAAGGCGAAAAACAGTTTTTCTTACCGTACCTAGAATTGGCACCCATATCTACGCTGTGGAATTCCACAGCCGTACAATTATGCAGGTGTATCAAAGAGACCATAATTATCTCTCATATACGTCCTACTACTGAGCTGAAGCCTACTCCGTAGTGAAAGGAAGAAAAAAATAACCTTACTATATTATGTTGGTCAAACAGGTTGATATAGGATTTCATTTAGAGTTTTACTTCTCTTGGACAGATGTTATATGCGTATTGTATCCCTTAGTCGTCTTTTACGACATCCACGGGAAAGATAGGAAGTGGTGAATTGTATTCTAATTCCGTCACTAAACGGAAAAGAGAGAGAGACCGTAGGGCAATAAAAATGAACGTGACCAAGGAATTAGTCCGTCACCCACCGAGAGGCCAACCGCGGGAGGAAAGATGGGAGGAGTACCCTCCCTCAAGGAAAATTCCGTCGGGCCGACCACTGACGTCAAGTCACTCTGCTCCGGTGGTCTGCCCAACGATGAAGGCGACGTCGCGCGGGTGGGTTACGGGTGTGCGTGCTTACGCCCCTCTGTCGCCTCGGACGGAGTGGTGCGAGGAGTGCGCCGACCGTAACCCACCCCCCCCAAAAAAAAGAGCATTAAAAATAATAAAGGATATTCGTAATATAAAATTTCTAACTTCACTTAAGATTAGGCCGTAAGTCAAATAGTCAAACCTTTTCTATGGCAGTCGGTCCTGTTCATACGCTTTAGTTAATACGTAACGTACATAAAGACGTACTGTTTGCTTCTAGTTTATTTCGCTTCAACTCACGCGTGACATAGGTAAATACGTAGAGCTTTTCAGATTTATTTAATAATAACATATCATTTATTTATTTTTTTCATATTTGCTTAGGAAATATTTATTTTTGGTATTCTTTTTGTTTTTATTTGTATAAAAATTAAGTTTTACTTCTCTTGGATAGATGTTACAGTAAAACCCGTTTAAGACGATTTCGCAGGGACCCGACCAAAAACGCGTTTTATGCAGGAAAGCGTATTATGACGGAAAGGGAAATTGTCTTATTATTTATTCTATTGTATTATTATTTTGAATACCTACGTATTGAATTTAACATTTAAAAATTACCTAAAATCAAATGTTGTTTATTATTATTATGTTACTTAAAGTAATCACTTATTTTTTTTTCTTTTTTTTGGGATGGGCTGCGATCGGCCGCTCCTCGCACCACTCCGTCAGGGGCGACAGAGGGGCGTAAGCACGCACACTCACAACCCACCCACGATGCACGTCGCCTTCGTCGTTGGGCCACCGGAGCAGGGTTAACTTGTCATCAGTGGTCGGCTCGACGGAACTTATTTTAGTTTGACAAAAAGATTTTGAAGCATTAGCAATTACAAGATTTTCAACGTAATTTAATTTTCGCAATGCGTGTTCACTTTGATTCGAAGAAGTTACATAGCGTCTTAAATCATTAACTGCTGATAATGCCTGGGCGTGTGACAAAATCGGAGTTGACTCATCTTCTTCTTGGTCATTATCACTTAGGGTCGCTCGACAGTCGTCACTACGTCAGTCACTGGCCGCTGCCGCAGGGGGTAATATGTGTATTTGAGTGGCACGTGTTGGCGTATTAAACGGGATGACGAATCGTATTACTTATATCTATTATATCGTTAAAAAATGTATGAAAACATGTCTCAAGTTGCTGGGATTGACGCAAAATGGCGTATTATGCGAGAAATCGTATTAAACGTGATCGTATTAAACGGGTTCTACTGTATATGCATATTATATTCCTTGCTCGTCTTTTACGACACTTAGGATTAAAATAAGTAATATAAGTATTCGTAGCCAATATCATTTATCATTTTATCATCATCTCAGCCTATTAGGCTGCCAACTATTGGGCAAAGACCTTCTCCCCCAATGGGAAAGCAATTGACCTACTATTCCACGCTTTCTTTTTTTTTTTTGGGGATGGGTTGCGGTCGGCGCGCTCCTCGCACCACTCCGTCGGGGGCGACAGAGGGGCGTAAGCACGCACACCCGCAACCCACCCACGTGCACGTCGCCTTCGTCGTTGGGCCGACCACCGGAGCAGGGTTACTTGTCATCAAGTATTATTTACACTAACTCTTATGGATAATTCAAGGGGATTACGAACAATTTGTTAAATCGAGGCAGTCGTTAAATTGAGGTTCATTATATTAAGGTTGCACTGTATATATTTTCTTTTTTTTTTGGTCGCCCCAAGAATGTACCACTACTACATACTAACTACTATCACATAAATTGAAAAGTATATCATAGGAAATTAGTATTCAAACTATTAGATAGTGTAAATGAGACAGAAGTATATGTAGACTATATATATATCCATGTATATACATATATGTATATATATAACATTAGGGGCTACCTGACAGTTGTGAGATGAATATAAAGAAGTGGGTCAACAGATTTATACTACATCGTCGGCACAAGACAAAGTTTTATTAAATTCGGCGAGCTCATCTCTCGACATGCTCTTATAATGTCTGCTAATATTATCTCCGTGAAGTCTAATTTCAATTTCCATAGCAATTTGAATCTATTAATTGTTTAATTTGGGTAGATTTACATGCTGATGTAAGAAGTTTGGATAAAAAAAACACGCAAAGTTGAAAAAAATGTTAAAAAGTTAATGTCATTATCTTATAATTGGTGTCTTATAAATGGTTTAGGCGTCGTTACAAAATATTAGCAACCCGCCTCCCTTCGCTTCGGTTTCAGTGTTCTTAACCGTGGAGTTCCCGTTCCCGTGGGAATATCGGGATGAAATATAGCCTTTGTTACTCCCTGATATTATAGCTTTCCATTGGTGAAAGAATTTTTGAAATCGGTTCGGTGGTTTAAGCGTGAAACGTAATAAACGAACAAACAAACTTGCTTTCGCATTTATAATATTAGTAAGGATTAAATCTGTGATTATATACTAATGTTTTCCATGTGGTGACGAAGTAAGAATACAATTTACCACAGGGGTGGTAAGATAGGGATCTTATCCGTGGGTATCGTAAAAGGCGAGCAAGGGATGTAATGTGCATTTATATAACATTATTAACGTAGCATCTTTACAAGTGATGGATAACCCGAAATAGCCGATACTAAATTTAAGAGTAAATTGCCCCCCTTTTGTGGAGGAGGCGCCCAATAGTGAGACGATCATGAGCAGAGGTAAAAATGATAAAGATGACATTCGAATGTCTTAGACAAACTTATCGTAATTCCAAACGTTTATGGGGCATGTACTCACGGACAATCTGATGGATGATGAGGATATGGAGCGTGAGCGTCGTGCACTGTCCGTCAGGTGCAACATGCTCGCGCGTAGGTTCGCTAAGTGTAATAACCAGACTAAACTGACACTATTCACCGCATACTGTCAAAACTTCTATACGTGTCAACTGTGGTCATCTTATAAAAGTAAGTCATATACCGCACTTAGAATACAATATAATAATGCTTTTCGTATTCTAATGAGGAAGCCAAGATACTGCAGTGCGTCGAGCGAACCGAGGCCTCTCCAGCCGGACTGCCCAACGGGCGATGACGTCTCGGCGGGCGTCGACGCGCCAGGCGGTGAGATCCCTTAACGAGATCACACCGCCCCTCGCTCGCACCCCCGTCACCCGCCGATATAGTCCGGCGAGCATCTCTGCCTCCAGGTCCCACGGGGGAGTCCCGGCCAATAGGCACGCTGCCTCCGTCGCCAGCGTGCGGTATCCGCGGATGGCCCTGACCGCCGTGACCCTCTGTGGTCGCCACAGAAGGGCCCTAAGTCGGGCGGTCATGGACCCCGCCCACATCGGTGCGCCGTACAGGGCCATCGACCGGATGACCCCCGCGTACAGCCGTCGGCACGCAGCGCTCGGTCCGCCCACGTTCGGCATAAGCCACGATAGGGCGGACGCCGTGCCGACGAGCCGCGGAGCGAGCCTGCGGAAATGCTCCCGGAACCACCATCGCCCGTCGAGCACCAGGCTCAAGTACCTCATATGGGCCTGAATGCTGATGTCGACCGAGTGGACGGTGATCGAGATGCCGATGGGAGGGCTCATAGTGCGCCCATGGAACAAGAGGGCCTCCGTCTTGTCCAGGGCGACCCTCAACTCCAGCGCCTCGATCCGTCTGACGACCTCCTCGGTACCCGAGGTCGCCAGGCTTACCGCCTCTTGTAGCGTCCCACCGCGGGCTGTGACGAGCGTGTCGTCGGCGTAACAAATCACGCCCAGCCCGGGCGGGAGGCTCCCCCTCAACGCCCAGTCGTAGCCGATGTTCCACAGGGTGGGTCCGAGGACCGACCCCTGTGGGACACCGCACGTCATGGGCGTTCGCACGACGTCCCCTGCTCGGTCGGTGCAGAGGACGCTGCGCCCCTCCAAATAGTCTGCCACTAGCCGCCTCAGGTAAACTGGCACCCCGTCATACCGGAGCGCCTCCCTGATGCAGCTGAATGGCAGACTATTGAATGCGTTGGCGATGTCTAGGGACACCACCAACAGCACTCCCCCGCCGGTGACGGCCTCAGTCGCCACGGCCCTCAGGCGCAACAGAGCCGCGATCGTCGAACGACCCCTCCTAAACCCAAACTGGGCGTCCGACAGATCGGGCCCCGTGCCGACGAGGTGCCGCTCGATGCGGGCAGCTACCACCCTCTTCAGTAGCTTGCCCGTGTCATCGAGCAGCACGATAGGCCTGTAGGCCGAAGGCGACTCCACAAATAGAATGCTGTACTTAGTATGTAGTTGTGTAGTTGTAGTAATTGAATGATCTCTATTGTAATTATTGTAATTTATGACACTGGTATGTATTTTTTTGTAATTATCTTTATTATTTTGTTTTTGTGATTATTGTTTGTATTATTATTAATTGCTATGGATACCTACACGGTTTGAAATAAATCATTATTATTATAATCATGTATCTCCGATTCACGGCTATCTTCCTAGGGAAGATACCCGGTCCTTTGAAAGGACTTTATTATTATTATTATTATTTATTGCTGTTAGTGACAAACGAGCAAACAGCACGTCTAATGGTAAGCGATACTGTCTCTCATGAATTTTTGCATGAAGGTACTTGTAATGAGGTTTAGTGATACTAAAAGCATTAAAACTGAAAGTTGGGCTTCCGGCTTTCTCTCTCGCCGAATGAAGTGCAATAACAAATTGCTACTATTCAAACGTCAGTTTTTTGTGAGAGTATGATTGTATCCCGGAGGGACCGGCCCGCGGCTGTAGACAGACGACTATTGACAGTGCGCTACCATATAAGCAGTTCCAAGCGCCCATATGACATGGCGGACGATACTTTATGCATTCTGCAAATTGTTGTTCTGTCTCTATGTCATTTATGTCCATTATTAATTTATTTTTCCGTGCGATGAATACATAAGGGAAGTGAAACTCTATAAAACCTTACATCAAAACGTCACACTGGCGTGCTATACTAGGTTCATATCTCTCCTGTTTTGGAGCAGACTCGAGCCCAGTAGTAAATATATGTGAGCTGAGATCATGTTGATGAAATAGTTTCTTAGTGTAGGTGTTATCTTTAAAAAAATACCACTTAGGACTCCTATGATTAGGATTGTTGGCGACTTTTAAGCCATTTTACACAACACTCAGTGGTAGAGTATGGGGTGCTGACATATTGTATGTTTAATTTTACAATCTTCTTTTTTGTGTGATGTCGGAGTAAGAATTCACCACCTTCTTTCTTGCCTGAAACTGTCATATAAGACGACTAATGGATTATAATTTGCATACAACATCGGAGGTCAACTTCCCTCCGATCGTCGAAGAGGCTCGAGCCCAAAAGTGCGACTTCATCATCATCCATCATCACTTCAGCTTATATACGTCCCACTGCTGTGCCTGAGCCTCCTCCACAATAGGAGGGCAATTGCTAGTTTGGTATAGGGTTTTATTTCGACTTTTCCTTCTCTTACATATATATTATATGCGTATTATATCCCTTAGTCGTCTTTTACGACATCCACGAGCAAGATAGAGAGTGGTGAATTGTATTCTTACTCCGTCACCACACGGACTTATATGAACGATTATGAACCTTATAATAAAATTCTATTTAATAATCTACTGCTCAATTTAGCTTGAGAAATTAAACACCATTATCACCATTATTATTCGACATAAGATTATGTTTTTGTTACAATATACGCATGAGAGTACTAAAATCTATTCAAAATTTATGTGGTACGACAATAGCAGGTAACTCATTACATATTTATAATGATTATATAGTGCGGAGCTTGTCGCTTGCGAGTTATATACACGTAAAATATAGTAGAAACAATGTACTGGTATATTCTATATAATTATATACATATTAGTCTTATACAAATCGATTTGAATAATTTTGTATTCAAAATTTGCCATTTCATTGTCAGTATAGGGTTGATTGGTAATCAACCGAGACTTTTTTAAAAGATAACATCCTGCACTAAAGAAATAATTTTTGTACTGTGGGGGATTTCCCAAATATATAATAAACGGACACAAATTACATCCAGACTCAGAACAACTATTAATGGATCGTACAAAGTGTTGAGCTTTTTTTTTATGGGTGGGCCATGGTCAGCGCCCCCACCGCCCGGATCCGTCCGGGTCGACAGAGGGGCGCCGCGCGGCCCCATGACCCACCCGCGAGATGTCACCTTCGTTATTGGGCCGACCACCGGTGCAGCGTAACTTGTCTTCAGTGGTCGGCCCGACGGAATACCCCCTATTTGGGGTACCCTCCCATCGACCGACGTCCCCCCTCGTTCTCGGGGAGGACGTCGGTCTTTCCTTAGGCAGTCGGCCTCTCGGCGGGTGACAGGCTAATTCCCGGTCACGTCACCCGCGGCCTCGGCTAGGGCGGCATAAGGCGCAGGTATTCGCGTCCACACCGTCCCAGTCGCCGGCGGCGGATTGCCTCATCGAGGATGCGCTCCTTGCGTAGGCGAGCCGCCGCCCTCTTCTGAGGCTACTGCTTCACAGAAGGCTGCGACCACTCAACCTGCGATAGTCGGCAGCGTCAGGTCTCCGTCAGGCCTCCTTCTGCGAGATAACTGCCTCGCAGAAGGCTGCGACCGCGTCCCAATTCCTGATGCTGCCGAGCATCTTCCTAGCGATGGTCGGCAGCGTCAGGTCGGCACCGATGATTGCGACGAGTTCACGGCGCTGCTCCGCCCAAGCGTCACAGACCTCGAGCGTATGCTGCGCCGTGTCCTCGTCGCAATCGCAGTGGTGGCAGGACGGTGTACTCTCCCTCCTAACGACCTTGTGCAGGTATTTGGCAAAGCATCCATGCCCCGTCAACACCTGCACCAGTCGGAAGGAGAGCACCTCGTACCGCCGTTCCAACCACTGCATCAGCACCAGCCGGAAGGCCTCCACGATTCGCACCCCGAACCGAGGCCTCTCCAGCCGGACTGCCCAACGGGCAATGATGTCTTGGCGGGCGTCGACGTTCCAGGCGGTGAGCTCCCTTAACGAGACCACACCGCCCTCCACTCGCACCCCCGACACCCGCCGATACAAACCGGCGAGCATTTCCACCTCCAGATCCCACGGGAGAGTCCCGGCCAACAGGCACGCTACCTCCGTCGCCACCATGCGGTATCCGTGTATGACCTTGACCACCATGGCCCTCTGTGGTTGCTACAGAAGAGCCCTGAGTCGGATGGTCAGGGACCCCGCCCACACAGGTGCGTCGTACAGGGCCATCGACCGGATGACCTCAGCGTACAGCCGTCGGCACGTAGCGTTCGATCCGCCCACGTTCGGCATAAGCCACAATAGGGCGGACTTCGCGCCGACGAGCCGTGGTGCGCGCCTGCGGAAATGCGCCCGGAACCACCATTGCCCGTCGAGCACCAGGCCCAAATGCCTCATATGGGCCCGGATGCTGATGTCAACCGAATGGACGGTAATCGAGACGCCGATGGGAGGGCTCATGCGGCGCCCATGGAACAAGAGGGCCTCCGTCTTATCCAGGGTGACCCTCTACCCCAGCGCCTCGATCCGCCTGACGATCTCTTCAGTGCCTAGAGTCGCCAGGCTTGCCTCCTCTTAGCAGACTTAAACTCCACATTTGCAAATTTAACCAAAATGGGCCGGTGGTGATCACTCTTAGGGGACCCAAGTCTATGGCATACCTTGATAGTGGGAGTTGAAAGATTTCTTAATGCCATCTTGTTTCGCATTATGTCCGAAACTACTGAAGCACAGTTTTCACCAACAGTCTCCGAAATTCCGGCGAAGACGAGAGACTTACGACGACTTCTGGTCTCTATACCATCAATCATTCGGGAGCACTCCGTCACTTGCTTTCGAAGAAGATCAAACATCGAAAATACAAGTTCTCGGAAGGGTCGAAATTCTTCGGCAACCTTTGCGACGGTGTCTTTTGCTGATCTACCACTTTGAAGGCGCATTTCGAACTCCGCCATCTTCTTCATTACTGTCTCTTCAAGGGCATTTTGGGCCGTTTGTATATCCGTTATGAGCGACATTGTGAGCGATGATGAAATAGCTAGCAGGTGGATAATCGATGTGTCGTATTTACACTACATAAATTTCGCCGCAAACGTAAGTACAGATAATTTGAGTTGAATACACTTAATTAAAACCGAAATTTGAAGGATCTAATACTTAATTATGTAGTAAATATTAATTAATAGTTGCACGTAGATCTTCACTTTTCTACACCTACCACCGAATATTTGCGTCGAGGGTTAAAAACAATAATGATTAATGTCAGTGATGTAAAACCAAATATCGCTCATTGAGTAAAAATCTATATAGCCACTGAAAAAAAAACAAACCTCAAATTCATCATCATATTTATTTAAACAATCTATAGGCAAAAATAAAATTGCTAACGGAATAGATGTAATATTTACAACGTAAAGCTGAGATTCGATAAATATTTGGTCCTCTTTTAATGTAACTTTAATACAAACGAAAATATCTCACAAAGAACACAACACAATCCATTGTGAATGTTAAAACACTTTCTATGTTTCTTAGATCCATGCAGCAGCAATAATTTATTTTTAAAACGTTTTTACTGTGATGGAATTGAATGCCTCTAATGCATTTTAGTATCGTCATATTTTTAGATGTTATACTCGTAAAATTTAAGCCCCCGAGAAAAGTATCCCTAACGTCTAACAAGGGTTATACTTCTCTGCTCATGTGTACTACAATATAATACTTTTTTTAGTTTATTTTACATTTCTGCTATGTTCGAAACATTTTAATGAGGGTGCTCTTGTTAGAATTTTTAAAATATTACATATTTATACGTTGTTATAATAATATTGTTAGATGTTTTTGTATTGACAATGAAATAAGAATGCGAATTATATCTTTTTTTGCTACTAAGTATTTTATTTGTAAATTTTTAATCTCCATATGCTGACGGAGTAAGAATACAAATCCCCACCTCTATTGCTCGTGGGTGTCGTAAAAGACGACCCAGGAATAAAATATACATATAATATCTATTCAAGAGAAGGAAAATTCGAAATAAAACCCTATATCAACACGTCTGATCAGCGTGGTATAGTAGATCAATTTCCCCCATAGTGGAGGAGGCACGAGCCTAACAGTGGGACGTGTATGTGCAGAGATGATGACGATGAATCTTCTCCTTTCGTGCTCACCACATTTACTTCACATAACTTTTGGTTGATAAATGAGATAAGCTACTGATACAAAAGTAATATTAACTTATACAAAACCACTCGGGCTCGTAACGTTCGTAGTAGTTGATTTCTCGAACTATAAAAATACAAAGTGAAAAACAGTGTTTTTTTTAACACAACGCATCTGGATTTTCGTATACAAGGGAACATGAATTTTCAATTAACCGACTTAACGTATTCATCTATTTATAAACGCAAATATTACAGTGTTTTAGATCCATCGCTTTAGTAGCTAAAGAAGACAAAAACATACGTATAAACTAGATCGTTTATTACGCAAAGGTAGATTTAAATACAAAATATACGACTTCACTTTCTCGCTTTAGATTCGTGTGACATTCTTTATACAGACTCATTTTTCAAGTAATAGATTAAAATATTAAATGTTTTTTCAAAATTTCACCGGCATAAGATGTACAAAGTATAGTTAGCTAACTAAGATTAGGAAACACATCTTAGCACTTTCAGCACAGCATTCACTTTCATGTATATTACAGCTTTAAATATCATGGCGAGAGTTACAAATATTAATGTCCCTTTATGTAAGGCCAATCGTATTTTTTTACCGTTTCGGGGTCGAGAATAATATTCTTACTCCGTCACTACAAGGAATGCGTAGTATAGTCGGTGAATTTGCTTCATATTGCGGAAGAGGCTTAGAGCTTAGCAGTGGGATCCATGTGAACTGAGCTTTTAATCAAACTGTTGCTATCCTTAACCTTATTTATATTTTGTCAAATTTGTATAATGTTTGAAAATTATCCAATAATCTACCACCAGATTGGAACGCGCCCACAAGCTGAGAAGATCCAGCAAGAAACTCAGCGTGTTATCATTTTTTAACTATAAAGCAGCTATCACTCTCCTCAACTTGGGGAGAGAGGGAGGTAGCGACCCACTCCACTTAGCTACCGCAAGCAAAATCTTTTTGGTGAGCATGACCCAACCACAAACTACAAATTATGTATTAAAATAAGAAACATCTGAAGTCGTTACGCCAAACACGACGTGCTCTAGAATTATAACGACGAAAACACTACGAAGTTAGACGACAAATTAAGAACGCTATAAAGTTGTAACAATTAGAATAACATAAATTGTTGAACGAGGAGCTACTCATAACTATTCTGTATTATCATCTAGATAATTCGATTTTTTCTATAATAGACTTTTCTAAATAGTCTATTCTTGATCATCATTATCATTATAGCTCCTATGTCCCACTGTTGGGCTCAAGCCTCCTCCATAATAGGAGGGAAATTGACCTGCTATACTGCGCTGGTCAGACGTATTGGCATAGGGTTTATTTCGAGTTTTCCTCATCTTACATAAAATATGTTATATGCATATTATATCCCTTAGTTATGTTTTATGACACCCACGGGCAAGAAAGGGAGTGATGAATTGTATTCTTACTCCTTCACCACAGACTATTCTTGAAAGCTTTTTTAAATTTACTTACTAGCGTGTCTCGGGTGGCTTTATTGTAAAATCGTAGACATTGCATGAAGGACCTACTAATTCATTAAAGACGAGTAGTATGGATAAGTAGTTAGATTGTCCTTGTTTCCAGTGTTATCGTAATGAATGTCACTATACTTTTCAAATATTTTAAATAAAACTACTTTACGGATTTTATCGCGTTTGTATTTGATTTTTGATTACCCGACGTTTCGAACACTTTACAGCGTTCATGGTCACGGGTGGACAAAGATGTCTCACATCCAACAAGTCATCGTTACTGCAGAAAATTTATAATTATCTACCCGATACAGAAATTAGTTATTAAATATTGACCCACATTTTGATACAAAATTTATTGCCAGTGTAAGAAGAAAATGATTCTATATGAAAAAATTATATTGTTTATGGTTAATAATAATTAAACATTAAAATTAATAGTAATTATATTTAAAAATTAACTAATAATCCAGTATACTACCACCGGATCGGAACACGGTCGCACTGAGAAAGATCCGGCAAGAAAACTCAGGTAACATGATGCTAAATTAATGTTAATTTTGAAGGCGGCTTACTTTATGTTACTAAAAGGTTTTAATTTATAAAATTATCTTTAGTTATTATTATTGTGGGTCAAATCTATACAATATGAGCTCACGGTGTCTTGCAGTCTTATCGTGGTCTTTTTGGATTTGTTTTTAATAATGTTTATAACAGGATCCCAGCTTGATCTTTTCAAATATGTCATATTTTTTGACTTTTCGCTGGTCAGACGGGTTGTTATAAGGTTTCATTTCAAGATTTCCTGCTCTTTTATAAATGTTATATGCATATTTAATCACTTAAACATATTTTCCGACACCCACAGACAGATGAGAGGGTGATGAATTCTATTCTTACTTCACCACCACACGCAATATAGAATGTTTATTGCCTTAAATTTCTCTCGTAGTGAAATTCTTGGGCCTAGATTATAAAAAGCACGTTTGTTTTTAGATAACAAAGATCCTATTTAAATTCGTGGAGCATTCTCCAGAGTAATATGACATAAGACGGTGAGAGTAAGCGAAATAAACTATTCTAAATTAATTTTAAAATTTGTTTACAGCATAAGTTGCTAAACTAAGCTTTCTTACTCACACTAGAGTTATGTGAGGCGGCGGGTCGCCTGCGCGAGGAGCGCAGCCTCGATGAGGCGATCCGCCGCCGGCCGTTGACTGGGGCGGCGTAGGAGCGAATACCTGCGCCTCATGCCGCCCTAAGTGAGGCCGCGGGTGACGTGACCGGGGAATTAGTCCGTCACCCGCCGAGAGGCTGGCCGCGTGAAGAAAGATCGACGTCCTCCCCGAGGGGGAGGGGGACGTCGGTCGATGGGAGAGTACCCCAAATAGGGGTATTCCGTCCGGCCGACCACTGACGTCAAGTTACCCTGCTCCGGTGGTCGGCCCAACGACGAAGGCGACGTGCATCGTGGGTGGGTTGCGGGTGTGCGTGCTTACGCCCCGCTGTCGCCCCGGACGGAGTGGTGCGAGAAGCGCGACGACCGCAAAAAAAAAATACTAGAGTTATGTGAGCATAGTTCTAGAGCATTTGAAAAGTGAACTCCACAAGGTCTGGCGCCACACCATGCATTTTAATGTTAGGTGTGGTAAATTTAATACATTTTGTTTTCATCTCATTAAAAACTAGATTGCTGGTATTTAACTAATGTTACGTTATGTTTAATTGCTTGTATTTAACGTTAAACAGTACGTTGTTTGCATCGTCACAATCAAGCATTTGTGTTTTAATCTTAAATAATAAAGATATGTCGTCCGTGAACGACACTATGACTTGATTATCTATACCAATAAATAAAATTGTTTGTAATGTCAAAATAATAGGCTCTTTTTATGCTCACACGGTTATTTGCCCGACACCTATGCCTAAAATAGCAATTAAAAAATTTTTGTCTGTCTGTTTGTGCCGGGTAATCTTCAAAACGGCTGGACCGATTTCAAAAATTCTTTCACCAATGGAAAGCTATAATATCAGGGCGTAAACTAGGCTATATTTTATCCCGGTATTCCCACGGGAACGGGAACTACGCGGGTAAAACGACTATAACCTATAACCGAAGCGAAGCGAGGGCGGGTTGCTAGTCCCCTATATGATAGAGTATATTAATGTAGAAGAACAGAAATGGCCCCAAAATAGATCCTTGTGGCACGCTTATTTTTAAAACAGAACCTGATTATCGAACACTATTAAAATCAACTCTTTAAATTCTGTTACTGTATGTCTCATATACCTATATGAAGTTAAAAAATAAACAGTCTTATTCCTGACCTCATAATAGTATATTTTTTTGAAGAGAGTTTCGTGATGTACGCTATCAAATGTCTTGGATAAAACCAAATACCGCATAAATATTTTTTAAAACTATGCAGAGCAATTGAAACTATTAAAATGGCTCAGCCAAACGTTTAAGCATAATTAATTCAAAAAATTTACTGTGTGTAGGTAGTATGAAAATAGGTCGAAAATGATTAAGAACTGACATACTAACCGCTTTGAACAAAGGAATCATTCAACTAATTTTCAAGAGTTCAAGCAACATACCTTGAGCAACACAACCATTAAGCGCAGCCAGCCATAATATCAATTATTGCATGAACCGTCTTTACACGCAAGTCCCGCCAATCCACTGTCATCTTAATATTAAAATTTTTATGTATTTAAAATAACATTCTTGCTGATATTCGAGAATTTAAAGCACATCCTTTTAATTCTCGAATGAAAGATGTGTCGCATTTTACAATACATTGTTTGAGAAGCGATTCGTCTAAAATAGGAGACTCAACGATCTAGTGTTTAATCCCTATTAATATTATAAATGCGAATGTAAGTTTGTTTGTTTGTTAGGGTTTCACGCTTAACCACAGAACTGATTTCAAAAATTCTTTCACCAATGCATAGCTATAATATCAGGAAGTAACATCTAAGGCTATATTTTATCTAGATATTCCCACGGGAACGGGAACTACGCAGGAAAGGCGACTGGAACCGAAGCGTGGCTAGTATAGGAACATAAATGATATAATTTTCAAGTTCAGTTGCAAATTCATTATCCGCACATACATTTTAATCTCCAAATTGTAAATTTAAGCTTTCTGCCGTACAGAATCTTTATTAGTTTTACTATAATTACTTTCCAAGTCATTTTAATTACATTAAAAGATGGTTTTATTTTATTTCCCAGATACTAAGTCTTGTACAATTTTCTTCATAACTTATAGAGTGATATTTTACTGAGCAGGATGTTCATAATCACCGCCCGTTAGCAAGTAAAGCCGTTAACATTAATAGGATAACCAAACGATTCCTTTTTTTTCCTCCTATCTCCACTTAGTACTTTCTTTATATTGCATTATATTAAATACCAAAAAATATATTCGACATAAATATTAGTAAATATTAATTTATTTAATATAATTTAAAAGCACGATATTACATTTACACGTTGCAACCAAAACTCTCGCAAACTAATGTATAAGATCAGGGCAAAAGTTTCTTCGCATTCTATATAAAAATTCAAGACATTATTTTTCAAAGATTATTTACATTTAATTACAATATACAGGTGTCTCAGGTTATAGAGCACCTGGTCAAACCTGGGAGTTAGGCAATGGTGGTAGGAACCCATGAAAAAAAGTTGAAGTAAAAATATGGATTCGTTAACGAATTAAAGACATGTAAATTTTTCAATTTTGTCATCGCTTTTTCATGTAAATGTGATTGAAATGTATAACGCAAGCAATACTTAATCTGCAACATATTCGTACTTTGATGAATGTTCATTAGAAATTCAATAAATCAATGATTACCTTCACACAAGCAAGATCAACTTTGCCTTAATATCGGCTGATCGGGCGATGACTGGTAGTCTAATGCAACCACTCGCCTTCGTACCTAAAAACTTAAGCTGTCGACGCATTTGCGCGTTTTATACCTACATACTTACTGTGTATATTTAAGGCATAGACTCTAACACACAAATTTTTGTAATCACTATAACTATTATATTTTAGTGTTTTTTGTGTAATATAATTGCATTCTAATTACTATACCTGACTGCCAAACTACAACATACTCGAGAGTTGTGCCATAACCCGAGACATTATGTATATGTGCCATTTTATTCGATGACTTTTTGCCATTGTAGGTAGTGTCATGATCCCGTTGCTGTAGAAATTTTAGGACTTCTGATCAATAAAACACGACAAGTAGTTTTGGCAATCCTCTCTTGACCTAAATTCTGAAAAGACCGAAACAGGTAGAAATTTATGTGCAAGGCCAGTGCTATTTGCTAGATATTTTTTTCCTTTTATGTAATAAAATTTCAAAATGTATAAATTTTTTTCATTAGATTAACTTATTTCGACGGAAAGAAAAACAAAAAAAACGACGGGCAACAACATATTATTAGATTGTTTCTTTTTTTTTGAAATATTACCTTTTTAGTGGTATCAAAACCAGTCAGATGCAACTAGTACTATATACTAATAAGTTTATACAGACTGTCGCCACAAAACGCAGCATTGTCTGCCAATGACTTCCAGCAACTCTCATCAAATAAACTCATAAGATAACGGAGTTTTACTGACTGTGGACTGTTCCCAATGTGTCATATGAGGCGATAGTGACGTAATCACCACGCATGTCAGATGGGTTGGCGATCGCAGTAAACTGCTACACGCAAGGGATGGCGTCAATTATAATAGTATCTTGTCGTCACACGACTGAGACAGAGTTAAAATGGATTAAGATTACAAATTCACATACCAATTGAGCCCTTGCAAATAACATGTAAAAATATAGATAGATATTATAATTATTATAGTGAATTTAAATAATGGGATCGGGGAGAATAATCTGCGGAGGGTGCATATTTTGTGATATTATTGCAAGCATTCACATTATTTTCTTCCTTGGTTTTTTTTTTGATGTGAAACATCTATAGGCGAGGGTGACCGTGATCGTCGCGTGGCGTTTAACGCCACGCCTCGCGGTCCCCTATTAATTAAATAATAAATAAATATTTGGATGCATATACCTACATTTTTGTAACGTAACCATGGTGCGATGTAAAATTTTGTACAACGCCATCTAGTGAACTCAAAGTAAATTGTTACTTATAATGTATATTAATGAAAATAAATGTTTATTGAATAAAAATCATAATTTTTTGGAAAAAAATCGCGATATTTTATTAATACTTTATGCCTTAGTTTTATCGTATTAGTTCCTGTCGTAATCTAATGTTCTTTTATGCATATATACTTGTTTTATAAATTAATGTAAAATTCTCTAACTTAGTAATATAAATATACCAGTAGGCATACCTAGTACCATAGTATTTAGTTTACTTTCAGCTACGAAACCCGTTTTTTTATAGGCTTTTATTAGTTTCAGGTGTATATATATTTATTTCTTTGTATATTACCGACTTCATAGGAATTGGATTTTGACTCACTTTAAACAGTCAAATTTCATTTAAAAGTTGAAAATTTAAGGAGGACCATGACGTTAAAATTATTTAGATAGCTTGTCTTATTATCATTACAGGATTAAAAATTTCTTTATTAAATATATTGAAGCTGAGAGTTGGTCGTTAGCTCAATAAATGCCGCCATTTCTGTTTCCTAAATCACACTCTTGGTGCGGAAAGAATGTCTGTGAACGGATGAAAGCATTTCTTTTTTTATAGGCTTTTATTAGTTTCAGCTGTATATTTATTTGTTTGTATGTCACCAACTCCTTAAGAATTGGATTTTGACTCACTTTAAACAGCTTGTCTTATTATCATTACAGGATTAGAGAGTTCTTTATAAAATATATTGTAGCTTAGAGTTGGTCGTTTGCTCGATAGATGTCGCTATTTCTGGTTTATAAATCGCAAATTATTTCAAGCTACGTTTTAGAAGGTTCATTTCGTTTGTACTAAATGACGTTACCGTAAATATGAGTCGTAAAGTCAATTTTAAAATGGATAATTTATTCGATACGACACCTACCAAAAAGTACTTATTGACTAAAATATCGAAATCCAAATGTATCGGTATCGAAAGAAAAGTACTCGATACCTAAAGATAAAGTAAATAAAAGTACTCGATACTTTAAACAGTATGTTACTTATCTTTCGATACTATTCATGAGTTCAGTATCGATACTTTATATTCGATACCGTGTCTCTACTCGTACAAAATAGTTTCGATGTTTCACATCTGTCAGGCGTCCTGAGCGACGGCTCACTTTTTTCAAATTATATATTGTTTGGTGACAACGAGCAGACCATCTTATGATAAATGGTATTTGCCGATCATGTACCTATCACATCGACCTATAACATCTAGGTCACAGCCAGGTAGACTTTCCGTGGGTTTTAGGCGTCCGGTTTTTGCCGTTAGCGATCGAAACCTAGTAATTGCTTCTCCTTAGACACTGACGAGTTCGAATGAGTCGATGCATTTATGACTGCCGGCAGCAATAATTAGCAACTATGCCCTTGATACTACAAAATTATATATAATGTGATTTTATATATAATTAACTTTTGCCTGCGATGTCATTCGCCTAGCAATAATGGTTCTAATAAGAAAATTAGAAAGCTTATGAATTTCAATACAATACGAAACAAGTCTTAAAATAATATTTATGCAAAATTTAAAAGACTAAGGAACCATGTTATCCCATACAAAGTTTGTCTCCATTTTCATCCCCCTTAGGGATAGAATTTCGGCAAATACTTTCTTATCGGACCCCTATGTCATACACCAAATACACTCCTTCAAGTTTCAGGTTTCGAACGATCAGCGGTTTAGGCTATGCGTTGATCTGTCACTTAGTAATTCAGGACAAAGCGATTTATATCTATATATATATATATATATATATATATATATATATATATATATCATCATCA
Organism: Lymantria dispar; assembly: GCA_032191425.1. NCBI lineage: Eukaryota > Metazoa > Arthropoda > Insecta > Lepidoptera > Erebidae > Lymantria > Lymantria dispar. Next base: position 1,193,426 of record CM063444.1, on the reverse strand, counting down.
TCATCATCTTGCTCTTATCCCAATTACTTGGGGTCGACGCAATATGTCATCTGTTTTGACATATTGCAAAAAGTTTCAGCAATGACTTTTATGACCGGCCGCCTGCCTGACGTCAACCCTCCTTGGGAATGTAATCGTTGACCCAAATGGTACCAGGTGGAGTTGTTCCGGGTCAATCTAGGGCTCTTAGTCGTCTTTTACGACACCCACGAGCAAAGCAAGGGTTGGTAGTATTCGAAGCCGCTACCAGACCCGGCCACGCGTTGCGATATACTAGCAGTAGTAGATGTACTGTAGTAGATAGACTAGCAGACCCGGCCACGCGTTGCTATGGCTAATGTTTTTGTTATATTACATTTTATTAAACTATTTAAGTGGAACTGTATGAGAACATCTGTCATGGAGGTCGTCATATTTTTTACAAATGGCATCTATGTAAAAAAGCAAGTTAAAATCGTATATGACACGTTTGTAGGTTTGACATAGCAGCGCCATCTATTAATTAATTATTTTATCCAGTCAACAGATATCGCCATCTGTTAAAATCGTTTGGAGTTAACAGATAATTGTGAATGTCAAATAATAGGTATATATAGGTAATACAAATAATTTGCAATAAAATAATATTGCGACTATAAATTAAGATGTAAGCTACCCTATCTTTTTATTTGGATCTAACTGCACACGGTGTGCAAATTTGATTAAAATCGGTTAAGTAGTTTAGGAGTCCATCGCGGACAAACAACGTGAGACGTAATTTATATATATTAAGATAGATTTTAAAGTTTTATATGTGTTTTACGTATTGTTCGTGTGGGTCTAGTAGGTCAATTGCCCTACTATTGTGGACGAGGCTCGAGCCCAGGAATGGGACGTATATGAGCCGACACGATGATTTACGTGTGTGGTGCGGTGAAATTAGTCACTACCCTTTTCCCAATCGGGCATCTATATATTAATACGTGAAGGAAAAACTTTGTACCCCTTTTTACGAAAATCCCGGCGATGGACCAGTATGAAGTTTGTCGCAGTGGAAGAATATATTGAGGAGAAGCGCATAAAACTAAAAGTAGGTATAATAATGGATTATAAATACATTAAATTAATTAAAAAAGGCACTACGCAACCTACCATAAAGACACACCCACGCACACGCTTATATACTTTTGTTTACGGTTGAAATCTTTAGTCGAACTGAATGTCAAACAATCATAATTATGATGACAATGTTAAATAGACATTTGTGACTTATATATGAGTTATAGTGAAATTATAATGAAATGTAGTTTGATCTATATACCATTACACATAAATATAATTAAAAGAAAATTGTGTAGTAGAAAAATTAATTTAAATGAATTATGGCCGAATTTCGATCACTCGACGACCACTAGTATTCTAAAAATCGGTTAAGAGTGGTAAGCAAATAAGATAACTGTAGATGCTGTGATTGGAATGATAATTCAAAATAAAACCCCATATTCTATAATTAGCTTAGTATATCAGTGCTAAGGACTTACTGACAAGAAGACGAAAAAGAAATAATATTTTTGTATATTATAATCATCATCATCATTATCATTGCAGCCCACATACGTCCCACTGTTGGGCTCGGGCCTTCTTCACAATGGGAGGGAATTTGATCTATTATACCACGCTGGTCAGGCATGTTGGTATTTTTTTTTATCGGTGTGCTATGGTAAGCGCACTCGCGGTTCATTCCGTCCGGGGCGACGAAAGGACGGCGCGTGGGCCCATAACCCACCAGTACCCACGTCGTCTTCGTCGTTGGGCCGACCACCGGAGCAGGATGACTTGTCGTCAGTGGTTGGCCCGACGGAATACCCTTTCGGGTACCCTCACCTCTCAACGTCCCTGTCCCGGGACGTCGGTCGCCGTCGCGCGGTTAGCGTCCCTGCGGATGACGGACTAAATGCCCGAATCGCCGGCGGTGGAACGTGTCACCGAAGAGAAACTCCTCTCGCGCACGATCCACCGCCTCCTTCCGTGAGATGATGGCCTCACAGAAGGCGGCGACCACGTCCCAATTACGACATTCACGGGCAAGGGAGTGGTGAATTGTATGCTTACTCTATCACCACACGGAAAATAACCTATTACATTTAATAGGTTATTTGGTTTGGTTAATAGGTTATATGGTAACTATAACGTTATCCGTCGTTCTAGGGGAAGTTCTATAACAACAGCCGGCTTTGAAATACTTATGTATGGATGTATGCGTCTACATAGAAACTAAACTCCTAGTAGTAAGTATACGCGACACCATCGATACCATTTGCTTGTGTATTGTAATTGACAACTGAGTGACAGATAACTCTTTTATATGAGAAACATAATTCATGATATTTATTTTTATAATATTTTTAATGCACTAAGGAATTAATTGGAGTGGCGACCACGTATCGGACGACGCAGTGTAGGACGCCCCCCCCACTAGGTGGACCGATGACCTAGTGACAGTTGCTGGGCGTCGTGCTGGATGCAGACGGCACAGGACCGCACATTGTGGCGCAACATGAGGGAGGCCTACGTCCAGCAGTAGACGGCTTTAGGCTGAAATGATGAAGGAATTAATTCTTGTTTTACGTGGGACTTTACAGACATTAAATATTCAGATACTTATTTAACCCAAACACAAGAACTAATTATAAATAGTACAAAGTTTCTTCCATGGACACCGGCCCCACATGAACGGAAGGTCGGTATCTTAGCCACAATGCGAACCATGCAATTTTTATTCCAACCATTTGGAGCCGTAAAGTAGAGGCTGAGTTGTAATAAAGTCAAAAATATCTATTACTTTTGAACTAGTAAATCCATTTAGATGTTCCATTTAATACTGAGCTCAGTCAAAGTATCTATCTCGCCCTAAATCTATATTACAAAGGTCTCTATAAAGCTAAAAGTTTGTTTGATCTCGCTAATCTCAAGTAATATATATTCCAAAAAAATATTATTGTATAAGTAGCTTATTTATCGAGAAAGATTTTAGGCTATTAATACATAATACGCTGCGAAAAAAGAACAGAGCGGTGTGTATGAGTGTTAGTAAATCGTCTAAACTTTGGAAATACTGGGGCAGTGTCCACGAAGCGGTCACCGCGTTCGCATTATGCGTTGCAACAAAAACGATAATTGATGGTTTGTGGATGTTATTTTATTAATGATAATCATCCGTGCGATAACGGAGTAAGAACCTCATTACCTCAGTTATAACCCGTATTATAAAATACGAATAAGGGATATAATATGTAGATATATAGATGTTTTATGCATGAGAATTAAAACTCGAAATTAGGCGAAATAACACACAGACGGCTAGAATGGTATTTTAGGTCAATTTCCCTTATATTTTAGCAAGAGGCTCGAGCCAAGCAGTGTGATTTATATAAGCTGAGATGATGATTAACGATGATATTATTAACGTCATGGGATAACGCGGTTGTGCCATTAAAATAATAACATTATTTAGGCACCAACATTTCGCGCGAGCAAAGCTGCTGACACAGCTTATCTAAGATATAATTGCAAGAGAAATACCATTTTGTAATGAAAATAATCTAAATTAAGGTATTAACTTAAAAAATAAGGCTCCCGTTTAATTGTAAGATAGAAATCTCGGGTCCATTGAGACGCCGCCGCGCCGCTAACAAATCTTTTTGTCCACTTTTGACACAAGTCGTAATGTAATATAATGCAGATTTATTATGTTCAACAAACGAGCCTGAAAAATGTCAAAAATTGCCGCGCGTAATACTCCTGTTCATTATAACATAAAATATTGTCTCTACATTATCATAATCAATCTCAGAAAGATAAAACTGAGCCCTATTTTCTTTGTTGAAGCTTTGAATTTATTACGAAGGGTTGTAATTAAAATTGAATCATAGTTTTCGGTGATTCTATAAATAGAATCGGCATGATACCGAATTAAGAATGCAAATAGATATTATCGATTTCTTTATAAGATCTTTTATCGGTCATAGCTAAAGCCGCTAATGACTACGGATTAATCCTTCTCATTATCAATTGGACTGTGCGCCGATACTGATGCTTTGACATCGCTGTGATGTAACTTTTAAAATTACGGCAGAACTTTGTATAGTATATACTCTACAGCTTTTTAATAATTATACCAGCATCTTGGTTTTGTAACAAGTTCAATGTACTAAATAATTTAAAATGATTTTAAATAAAACTACTTTACGGATTTTATCGCGTTTGTATTTGACTTATGATTACCCGACGTTTCGAACACTTTGCAGCGTTCATGGTCACGGGTAGACTAAGATGTCTCACGTCTAACAAGTCATCGTTACTGCAGAAAATTTATAATTATCTACCCGATACAGAAATTAGTTATTAAATATTTTAATAACTAATTTCTGTATCGGATAGATGATTATAAATTTTAAATGTAATCGGGTAGATAATTTTAAATAAATAGTTTTATTTAAAATGTGTAACACTCGCGTAAACATCAGAAATCATTAATTTAAAATGAAGTTACACTTTTGAAATAAAACTATTTTTACCGCTTTTCAGCGTTTGATGAAAAGTGTTCCAATCGTTGGGCAATTTATACCAATAAATAAAATTGGAGTGTCTGTTTGTAATGTCAAAATAATAGGCTTTTTTCATGCTCACACGGTTATTTGCACGACACCTATGCCTAAAATAGCAATTAAAAATTTTTGTCTGTTTGTTTGTTCCGGGTAATCTTCAAATATATGTATAGATGGTACTAAATTACATTTTTTGCTTAAAATTTAGATAAGGTTCATGTTTATTCCTTTTTCATGTCCGTAATTTTTAATTTCCTTGTTAGGAAATCATTTATCTATAATAATCTAGATAAGCATATTTTCCATAACGCTGAACTTAAGTACAAAGTGTTAAGTGAATCGAGGCGTGTTATCCTCACGGAAAGCTACCGGAAAGTTGAGAATACGAGTCGAACAGGTTTCACAAGATCGAATTCAAAAGATATTTGAAAAACTTTGTTGTTTATTAATTGGCTTCCGTAATACGAATTAGGAAAGTTAAAATATATCTCAACATTTACACTAGCTTCTAACTGCGATTTCGCCCGTGTGAAAAGTAACTTTCCTAAAGTGTAAATATTATTTTAATGTTACATATTTCCGGGATTAAAAGGATCCTATGAATTAATCCAAGGTATCGGTTACCTCCACTGCCAAATTTTATCAAAGTAACCAATTTTCGAGCTGGCCGTGAGAGCGTTAAAATATAACAAACATGGATAACACACTAACACACTAACGCTTTTGGTGTGATGTGGTGTGATGTGGTGTGATATGATGTGATGTGGTGTGATGTGGTATGATGTGGTGTGACGTGGTGTGATATGATGTGATGTGGTGTGATGTGGTGTAATGTGGTGTGATGTGGTGTGATATGATGTGACGTGGTGTGATGTGGTGTGATGGGGTGTGATGTGGTGTGATATGATGTGATGTGGTGTGATGTGGTGTGATGTGGTGTGATGTGGTGTGATGTGGTGTGATATGATGTGATGTGGTGTGATGTGGTATGATGTGGTGTAATGTGGTGTGATATGATGTGATGTGGTGTGGTGTGGTGTGATGTGGTGTAATGTGGTGTGATGTGGTGTGATGTGGTGTGATATGATGTGATGTGGTGTAATGTGGTGTGATGTGGTGTGATATGATGTGATGTGGTGTGATGTGGTGTGATATGATGTGATGTGGTGTGATGTGGTGTGATATGATGTGATGTGGTGTGATGTGGTGTAATGTGGTGTGATGTGGTGTGATATGATGTGATGTGATGTGGTGTGATGTGGAGTGATGTGGTGTGATATGATGTGATGTGGTGTGATGTGGTGTAATGTGGTGTGATGTGGTGTGATATGATGTGATGTGGTGTGATGTGGTGTGATATGATGTGATGTGGTGTAATGTGGTGTGATGTGGTGTGATATGATGTGATGTGGTGTGGTGTGATGTGGTGTGTTATGATGTGATGTGGTGTGATGTGGTGTGATGTGGTGTGATATGATGTGATGTGATGTGGTGTAATGTGGTGTGATGTGGTGAGATATGATGTGATGTGGTGTGATGTGGTGTAATGTGGTGTGGTATGATGTGGTGTGATATCGTGTCATGTGGTATGATGTGAAGTGCGATGTAAAATGTGATGTGATGTGTTTATTGCTATTTTTTTCTTATGAAATAAGACTATTTTCACTGATTATCTCGCTTTTTAATTTTATTTGTATTATTCTGACGGTAAATATCTTGATCACATGAAATACTTGTCAGCATTTAAAATTAAAATATTGTAAATTAGCTCATAACACTGTTTGTTTCTTTGAACATAATAAATATATAAATATGGATTGTCTTTGGTGCCAGATTAACAGGTAGCATTCATCCATTCATCAGCCTGTAATCGTTCACTGTTAGATATAGGCTTCCCCACGAGAATTCTGCTGAAGGCAATCCTATACAACCTGCATCCAATGGGTTCTTGCGACTTGTAGCGGGGAGTCATCTTGCGCCATGTCTTCAGATTCGTGGTCACTACTCGCGAACCTTTCTTTTCCAGTTGTCGACGAGCGACGAGCTTCAACGTGCCTATTATTCAGTCTGTTTGTTATACCGTTACGGATCGCCGTATTCTGGATTTTATCATGTAGAGCAATACCGAGGGCTCTCTCTATAGCATGCTACTTTGAGGCTTTTTATGAAGTTTATATTTAGAGACCACATTTTTGTGCCATGAGTTATCGCTGGTGTCCTACACCAAGTAAATAAATAAAAAAGTATTAATTTAAAACCATTAATTTAATTTTAAGAGTAAGCTCTATTATTGCCCATCGAAAGGTGGCAATTCATAGTATGCTTTGGCAACATTCGTATCTGCGGTTCGTCACGCTTGAGTGGTATAATAGTGAAAAACGGTTACAAATAGACTGCCTCGAGCGGTCAGAAGACATTCATGCGCCGAGCTACGGGAGCACCGTGGTTCATACGAAACGTCGATCTTCACATCAACCTTGAACTGCCGAACATCAGGCAGTTTATGAAACGGTACCCTCGGAGCTACTTTGACTCTGCTATGACACACCCCAACCAACTAGTGGTTGGCAGAGGACATTCGGAGGCAGCAAAAGCAGTTTAATAGTCAGATTTGCAATAAGTGCATTTTAAGATTATGTTACTACTATTGTATATGAAAATGTAACGATTTATATATATTTCACTGGATTGATGTTACGCTTACAGTTCAAATCTCGATTTTATTAAATCGAATAAATTAAGGAAACGTTAATTTTAATTCTTGAATTATTTAAATTGGGATCATTTATTTGCGTGCGAAAATCGATTAATCAGACGTGAGAATTAAACTTATACCTTCTGGAAGTGTGTTACAGCCGCCGTACCAATTACGCGTATAGTAATTAAATTGTAACTCGCATTATTGTCCTTACGGCTGCAATTTTAAATGATTTTTATCTGAAAATGATTATATATTGTATTAAACTAGCTGAACAAACAGACGTTGTTCTGTTCAGATAAAATAAAAGGGATTCTCCTTGAAATCGACAGCAGTGTCACCTACCAAGTAAGATGAAAAAAAAAAAAAATCATATCTAAATAATAAACCTTCAAAAAGTTGGGATTTCGGCTTTCTCGCTCGCAGAACGAAGTGCAGTAACAAATTGCTATTACTCGGACATTAATTTCGATCGAGAGTGTGATACTGCCCTGGGCGGACCGGCCCATGGCTGTAGACAGACGACAATCGACAAAGCGCACCTTACTATATAAAAACTATTTTTTTAAATAATGTGTAAATATTTTCGTTGGTGGGGTAGTAAAAAACCCTTTATATTTAAATTTAAAATTATTTACTATCTACAAATTTCTCTAAGGCATTTACTTATTAACATTATTTCATTTTATTTTAATCTAATAAACGGATCAGACAGCGACTGCTATTAAGATGATCTGACAAATAACTTAAAGCACTTAACTGTTTTTATCTACAAATTGTTTAAGCCGGGTATAAATTGGAAACTATATTTAGCCTAACCGGTAATCCAAGAAACAAGCTTATTATTTTGAATATTTACTGGTTTCTTGGTGATCATATTGTCATTTATAAAGCTTATTATTAAAACACCAGTACACATATTGCGTGTAATAAAGTTAGTTAAACAAACAAAAGCTTACATAGCGATTATACAGATATTTATTTTGTTTTGTTCGCGCCACGACGCCACAATGGCAAACTCCTAAACAATTTATTTTAATATTACTGCTTTGTTTTGTATCGTTGTAGTGAACTTATCAAATATTTTGTGGTATTTCAAAACTATCTAACATTTTCTAATTTCTATAATTGGTATAAATAATATATTATTAAATATAACGAGAATATAATTATCCCTCGCAATACATACACGGACACAAATTACTCTCAGATTCCGAACTATTATTTGTTGAACCCCGGCTGCTTGGCATGTAAGTTTGCTCTTCACACCTCTGCGTCACTGTCGTGTATAACAATACATTATAACTACATTAATACAAAAGTAGGCTAGGCTAATATCTCTAATGCGAAGTTGCTCCGTATCTTATAAATAGGCCAAGAAGAAGTTTATTACACAAAATATTAAGTTTACAATAATTTTATAAATAGTATATTTTTCTTTTTCTTTTAGCGTCTTGTAAAGGTACATATACTCATTTTTTCTGCTCACATAAAAGGTTGTCATCAAAACGGCTATTTATTATGTATTCTTAGTGAAAGTGACAATACCCAATGGCTTTATCGCATACAATAATCGGGAAGTCGTCAATTTTCCTGTTGTGTTACCCTGTCGCGTGTCGCCCTGTCGCTAGGCACGTTGACAGATATAAGTTATATTTTCGTCGCGAAATGCCATGTGAACTTGTCGAGGAATTTCTTATAAAAACACAGGAAGGAACGTTTATTTTTGAAACATTTCTTATATAATTTTTGCACGAGTTGCTCTTATTATTTCAAATTGAGGACATACATTTTTTGTATGGTGACAGATAAGAATACAAATGACTACCTTCTATTTTGCTAGTGGATATCGTAAAAGACGATTAACATAGAACTGGGCCAACCCGTTTCATGCGCGTAGTTTAGTAGGTCAATTTCCTTGTGTTATATAGAAAGCCTAAGCCCACCATTGGGACTTATATACGCTGAGATGATAAAATAATGGGATCCTAAAAGAATTCTTAAAATCAAAAAAATAGATTTTTACCAACACGGATGATACTAAAAAAAACAATTTTTTTTTTTCTGTTTGATTGTTCGGGTAATTTATAAAACAACCGACTCAATTGCACGACTGATGTCAAAGGCCTGTCACAGGCAAATTTTGTAAGCAGTTAATGTTAGAAGAAGTAATTTAGCGACTTTTATTAAAAAAAAGACCTAGGTTGCCGCGGAAACAAATTAAATGCGTGACAATATTAACAATACCTATTCACATAGAGAAAGAAATCGATTACATATGACGCTTTTGACGACAGTGACTATGGACACCCCTCTGATGTATGAATCGATGATATATCTACCAAAAAAAAAAGAGCGTGTACAAAGTACCCATGTCAGAAGTGAAACGCCTTAATCCTTTATCTTTTATCCTTCAACGTTCATCCTCCATCCGCCATCCTCCATTCTTCTGGTGCTGGTTACCTGGACAGTAAGCCACTTTTCAGAAAACTCGAAATTTTGCTCTTACCTAGTTTATATACACATGAAATGTGCCTTTTTGTCTATAAACATCGCAATCACTTCGAATTACGTAATGACGTCGTATGTAGAAAAAGTCGCATAAAAATAAGCTGTATGTCCCTAAACAAAGAATAAATTTATTTAGTGAGAATGTCTACTGTACGGCAATACGCGTATGTAATAAACTGCCAGACTGTTTTAAAGACCTGTGTTTAAGCAAATTGAAATGTGCAATTTTTGATTTCTTAATGAATAAGTGTTATTACTCAATTAACGAATTTATGGACTACAAACGTTATGTTATTTAAAAATGTTTTTATATATTATTACTTTGACATATCAATTGATTTCTATTTTATCGCAACCCATGACATTGTGTTTCAAATTATTATTATTTCTGTTTGTTTGACTGTTTTCTATTTCGATTTATCTATTAAATAACTTGTAATATTTGTACACCGAAAACGGTAGAATATTTGAAACTTTATTTAAGACTAGCAACCCGCCCTCGCTTTGCTTCGGTTTTAGTCGTTTTACCCGCGTAGTTCCCGTGCCCGTGGGAAAATTTTTTAATTGCTATTTTATGCATAGGTGTCGTGCAAATAACCGTGTGGGCATGAAAACAGCCTATTATTTTGACATTACAAACAGACACTCCAATTTTATTTATTGGTATAGATGGACGAGCTCGTGGCAAACAAGAAAGACAATAACTTTTATTAACTTTTCTTAGTGGTAGGCCTACACTGTCGACAGTTGTTAGTCTACAGCCGCGGGCCGGTCCGTCCGGGGTAGTATCACACTGAGCAGAAAATCGACGTCTGAGAAGTAGCAATATATTACCGCGCTTCGTTCGGTGAGCGAGAGAGTCGGAAGTCTAACTTTCAGAGAGTATTTGCGTGTGGTGAGTGTTGGTGATGCCTTTAGTTTCACCGAACCTCAATACACGCATTCACACTCCCTTCACTTTCTTCGCAGTAGGCAGCGATCTAGCAAAAGTCCATGAGCGGTAGCAACACTTACCATCAGATGTACTGTTTGCTCGTTAACCACCGTCTGCAATAAACAAAAAATAAATATCTAGATAGGAACAAATACGCGAAACGAAACGAAGGAAGCTGTTCATCACAGGCGTATAAACCGCTATGATATTTTGACTATAGGCGGTTTTCAATTTGTTTGTTAAAAACCAAATCATAAGAAAAATACTGATTCAGTTAGATCCGCTAACATTATGTTTATTAAATACGAAACACCTAATACGAAAAAAACTGATTCAGTTACATTAGCTAACAAATGTTACGTGTGTTAGAAGAGAAGCTTACTTGTGTTATTTTTTACTTTTTAGGGAATGTTTTACAATGACTAGATCATTGACGATTAGTTAATTTATAAATAAAAATCCTAAATGAAAATAATTTAAATATTTTACAAACTAATTAATTGATTTCTCTCATATGATTTATAAAAATATGTAGGTACTTGTTGTGAAAATATGTTGTAAAAATATGTACTTCCGTGTGGTGACGGAGTAAGAATACAATTCATCACCCCCTATCTTACCCGTGGGTGATCGTACGAGACGACTAAGGCATATAAAACGCATATAGCATCTATGCGAGAGAAGGAAAACTCTAAATAAAACCCTATACCAACACGTCTGACCAGCGTGGTATAGTAGGTCAATGACCCTTCCATTATGGAGGAGGCCCAAGCCCAACAGTGGGGCGTGTATGGGCTGAGAAGATGAGATGATGATGTACTTGCTGACTAATAGTTGATAAAAATAAATTATTATGAATTACTCATTGTTTTATTCCTAAAAACCAACAATTACCAGCCGTCATTGGTAAAACCTAGCATGTACTAAATTGTAATGGTAAAAGTCCAAAAAAATCGTCCCATTTTCATAAATCCTTACATTTACCAACATATGTCGGTAAATCCTAAGATTTACTTTTAAATCTTAGGATTTACCGTAGTTCGAGCTTTTACAGTAACATATATATTCCGTGTGGTGACGGACTAAGAATACAATTCACCACTCCCTATCTTGCCCGTGGATGTCGTACACGACGTCTATGGGATATAAAATGCACATAACATCTGTGCAAGAGAAGGAAAGCTGGAAATAAAATCTTATATCAACATGTCTGACCAGCATGGTATAGTAGATCAAATTGCCTCCCATTGTGGAAGAGGCCCGAGCCCAATAGTGTGACGTATGTGGACTGCGATGATGATGATATATTTGGTTATATATTTCATTCTTCTACGCTACTTTTATCTTATGTACCATATCTCAATATATCAGGGTTTTAAATAAACTTTGAGATCAGCGGTCTTTTTTTTTGGCAGGCTATGGCCAGAACGCACCTTATCCATTCTGCTCGGGGGGATGCCAGGTCAGTATGGGGCCCCATAACATATCATTTTCCCTCTCCATCGCCATTCAGCAGAGCACTGATCCCAATTCTGACATCTGTGGCCGATCCCGTGAGTTATTCTTGCTGAGATACCGTTCCTTTCAATATCCTGGCTGATCTTGGCTAGGGCGGTATCAAGAACAGGTGCGACTGGCGGCCTGCCTGAAGTTAACCCCCGTTTACCAAACGCAATTCGCCAATAACAGCTAGGTTTTAGTATTTCTCATTATAGAGAGTATACTGTAAAAAGATTATTATGATACTTTAGTTCTTTTCAAAATATTAAAAAGTTGATACACTCATTGTAAAAGAAAATTGTTAACATTCTTTTATAAAAGTTTCGCTTTTGAATTACATTAGTTTAAAAATGAAAATAACTTGCGAAAATGTGAATTCAGATGAGTATTTTTAATTAAATTTATACGTTTCGTTTTTTGTAGATTTTCATAAAACTTCTAAGTAAAACTTTACATATTTAAAAAGCAGTTGAACTTAGCTGAAAATTTGCCAAAGAAACTGCAATTTACAGTGGCACTCACGAGATATAACGTAAATATTAAATGTACTAATTCAAACATTGCAGACAAAGGTTATATTAAAGAATTAAGATCAAGACTTTGCAACGAACTACAAATATGGAAACTTAAATCGTGTGTTTATCTATTAAAAGTTACTTATATCGAGTTCAGTAATCTTTGGAGAATGGCGGTATAAGAATAAGAATACAATATTTCAGTAGGTGCATGCTAGGGTTAAAAATCAAAGACAGAGTCAGGAACGTAGACATAAGAACAAGAACAAAACTTACAGACATTCTTACCCGGATCATCTCATCATCATCATCTCAGCCCATACACGTCCCACTTTTGGGCTCGGGCCTCCTCCATAATGGAAGGGTAATTGACCTACTATACCACGCTGGTCAGACGTGTTGGTATAGGGTTTTATTTCGAGTTTTCCTTCTCTCGCATAGATGTTATATGGGTTTTATATCCCTTAGTCGTCTCGTACGATCACCCACGGGTAAGATAGGGGGTGGTGAATTGTATTCTTACTCCGTCACCACACGGAAAAGTTAAGTACATATAGTTGAAAAATTTGATAATTATAATTTTGTCAGAAATCAATAATAAGTTAGACGTCCAAAAATGGAGATGGACCGGACATATGCTACGCCACCCCATTAACAAATGAAGCAAGCAAGTTACCCTCTGGCAACCAAGAGTTGGCAAAAGAAGAAGGGGTCGCCAAGTCAGGAGATGAGAAGATGACTTGAAACAGACAGTGTGACCATTTTGGTTAAGAGTAGCAAGAGACAGGACCCATTGGAAAGAACTAGAGGAGGCCTATGCCAAAAGGCACACCGAACTTAGGGACCTCTTGTAACCCTATGTTTAGGAATAAAGGCTATTATTATCATGTATCTACAATTCACGGCTATCTCCCAAGGGAAGATACCCGGTCCTTTGAAAGGCTTACATGGGGATATGGATCCAACACGCAGAGGCCTTTGGAGAAATTTAATGCAAAAATGGGATGGGACGTCTACCGATGACACTCCACGTCTGCACATAACACACGTGGACTGCCAACGGTAGGTGTAAAACTATTGTGTGATGATGGTATCTAATAACTGTTTATGGGGTTGGAGGTTTGATGTACCGCCTAAACTAAAAACTATTGATTAAAAACTGTCGTCTGCCTTCAATACCTTTATCGTCTTGAACTTTGGCAGACGGTGACTCGCCAACTCACTGAATGGGCCCCCCCAAACGGTCGCCACAGATACTCAGCCATACGGGCAACAGGGGGGCAACATTGGTGCAAGTGGCTTGGGGTGTCGAGCGGTGCGGTGCTGGTCTCACCATCGCAGTGGTTTCCCCGTAGTTATGCCCTAGAAAATGACACTTCCACCCCCGAGCATATAGCTCTGGCGACCCCTCTCTGACCAGCCGTTTAAGGCAAGCCAGAGTTGAGAATCCTGCGGGCACTCTTCGGTTTCCACTCCAGCCAGCCAATAAAGGCCAGCTGGATACGAGGCCCTGGCCGACTCTCTGGGGCACTCAGGACCGCAGTGTCGCCACAAGCTGCCCTGCGGTTTATTGCCTTTCCTATAAATCTTGTGATACATTTTTTCTTTTATATCAAAAGAATTTCGAGAGCCATATAATGTTCCTTCGAGATTTGCGTTAGTCTCATGGTGAGATAACGATTGGCCCAGAGGTTATTATTATTATTATTATATTGTATCTCTCAATTTCACGGCTATCTTCCAAGGGAAGATACCCGGTCCTTTGAAAGGCTTACATGGGGATATGGATCCAACACGCAGAGGCCTTTGGAGAAATTTAATCTGAAATGGGATGGGACGTCTACCGATGACACTCCACGTTATTATTATTATTATTATTATTTCAGTAGATACTCATTATTTTGCTGTGGGAATCGCCAATACGTCTGCCGAGTATGATGTTATATATTCCTTTAGGTAATTATATATTTGCCGCGTGGTGACGGAGAAAGAATATAATTCACCACTCCCTATCCTGCCAATGGATGTCTTAAAACTCGTAAACGACGATTAAGGGATATAATATGCATATAATACCTATGAAAGAGACAGAAAACTCGAGATACAAACTTATACCAACACGTCTGACCAGCGTGATGTAGTAGGTAGGTCAATTTCTCTTTCATTGTGGAGGAGGCTCGAGCCCTACAGTGGGAAGTATATGAGCTATGATGATGAGGATGATGAAGTGTGTATTCACAACTGGGTGACGTATTATATTCTGAACGCCACAGATGCGACTAAATTACAAGACGAAATTCTAAACAGAATCTACCGTCGAATTTCAACTTTAATCTATAAAAACCCAACTAAACTGACGATTCAAATAAACTTGTAATTAAGAGAAATTCAAAGATTTCAAACTAAATAAATTTCTGTGGCGACTATCCGCCACTAAGATAACTTGGACCGCAACCCAACAATGCGAAGCAATCCGCTTCGCTAATGAAGATTGGCCCATACAAGAAGACGCAGGTGCGAGGCAGCTGGCGTGCACAGCTGACAGATGTGCGACACACCTGATAGTGATGTGCCAACTCGGAATAAATTAAACTCGATTTGACCCGAGTCAAAATTTACGTAACTCGGGTTCAATTCGAGTTACGTAACTCGAGTTGACTTTATTGAAAAGTGAATGATTTTTTAGAATTTTTACCAATATATTCCCTCAGCCTTCCATAAATAATTAAAAAAATTTGATCAGACTAATAATATTTTTGTTAATTCTTTTATTTTTTATATTACTTATTTATAATGTAGGTATTAGGAGAGTAATATACTAACTAAAATAAAAAAATGGGTGCGTGTACTTATGTACGCGCGTGAGAAGTTATACTTCTTTGGCATCATTAAAATATATATATATATAATTATTAAAAACCAAATTTAGAGAATAATCTAAATTAAAAAAAAAATAAAAAAAAGAAAAAAAAAATATAAAAAAAATAAAAAAAAATAATAAAGGAAATAAAAAAAAATAAAAAAGAAATAAAAAAAAATAAAAAAAAAACAGTGATCAGAGGTGACGAGCGTACCAACATGCGCGACTAATATCGAGGTTCAATTTCTATTTTGTTGGTAGCTTTTTTTCGAGACTTAATGAGTGGTTAAGCAGACAACTTCATACTGTTAATTTTGTGTCACATAATTAAAATTTCACTCTCATCATTTTTTCATAACGCGCCTAAAGAAGTATAACTTCAAAAAGGAAATTATTGTGTAAAATCGAATCATTTATTTATATATTTTTGGCTTGAATTTTAAACCTTAGATGCTTAATTTATTATATTTTCGCGAAAACAATATATATTACGAAATGAGGTGTGTAAAATACGAGAAAAATATTAAAAAAGACTGCAATATTTAAAGGTCATTTTTTTATTGAAAACAAGTTGTTATTATTTTTGATAAAATATGAAGCAAGCTCTTAAAAAAAATTAAAAAAACGTTATATAGTGAGGAAAACCCTAAAACAGTTATTAATTCGGTCCTGACAAAATGAAATATGGCATTTCTCACACATGACTATTGTTATTTTACATTGGGCATATTTACACTAACTTAATTAAAGCGTTATCACCAGAATATTGCATTATTTTATTTGGCACAGTAAGACGGGTTGGGGGTGTGCTTCAACCTTTTTTAAGGAGGCTCCACATTCAGTGTGGTTGTGGATTCCAGTGACTGCTATGAATCGACCGAAGCACTCGTATTACTTTCATTGTTGATAATGTAGTCGGACTTATGTTTCTTTCTTCGATGACAACACTTGGATGCTTATTTTTAATGTGGTTTAATAATGTGGTCGTGTTTCCATTATATTTGAATGAAGCTTTACACTCTTTACATGTAACACGACCACTCACTGGCGATTCAAATACATCCCAAATCAAAAATTTTCTTTTAGGACCTGGCATTTTTCAAAATTCCTTTCGTGTGGTGACGGAGTAAGAATACAATTCACCAATCCCTATCTTGCACGTGGATGTCGTAATAGACGACTAAGGAATATGATAGTTTGCAGATCAAAACCACTAAGGGATCTGATATGCAGATAAAATCTATGCAAGAGAAGTAAAATTTAAAGCCCTACGCCAACACGTCTGACCAGAGCGGTATAGTAGTGGGACGTATGTGAGCTGTGATAATGATGATGATGATTTTTCAAAAATAGAACGTATAACACGAAAATCTACAATAATAATCTGCATTTTAAAGTGGTTTACTTGGTGGTGGTCAAATCTACCTAGTCATAATGTGACACTTATTTGTTATGAATGAATATATTCTCAAATGATCGGCAAACTTCGCCACACATCGGTCCCATTCGGTTTTCGTACTCGAGTCTGAGAATTGAACTCGAGTTGGTTCGAGTTAAGCCCAACTCGAGTTAACTCGAGTTAGTTACTCGAGTCGACCATCACTAACACCTGACACCTGCATTCGCACCTGCGGTGATATCATCGAATGCGCACCTGTTGGAACACATGCACATTCGGACCACACGCAGACTGAATGCTAGTATATATACACCGCCTTTTGCTGTCTATTCATTCAACCACCGATGAGGTCGAATCGTTAGTCAGGGGTCTTAAAACCAGAAAAGCCCCAGGTTCGGACGGAATCTCAAATAAAGTCATTAAATTATTCCCCGCCCACTTGATAGTCCTGTTGTGCTGCATCTTCAATGCAGCACTAAATAATAACATCTTTCCCGCGCAATGGAAAGAGGCCGTGGTAATAGGAATCCACAAACCCGGCAAGCGCCGTACCGAACCCAGTAGTTACCGCCCGATTAGTCTACTAAAAGGTCTAGGTAAGATCTACGAACGAATAGTTCTCAGTAGACTACGCACATTCGCCGAGGCTAACAACCTCGTTCCCGACGCACAGTTTGGTTTCCGAGCTAAACACAGCTGCGTACAACAAGTTCACCGCTTGGTAGAATACACAAGTAGTCAGTTCATCATGAACAGATATACGGGTGTATTATTCCTAGACGTAGCGAAAGCTTTCGACAAGGTTTGGCATGAAGGCCTAATCTACAAACTCTATCTCCTCAAGATCCCTCACTACTTAATTCTCATTATACATGACTACTTAAGTCATCGCAGCTTTCGCTACAGGGTGGAAGGGACGTTGTCGACCTCCCACCCTATCAAGGCCGGCGTCCCTCAGGGGTCGGTCCTCTCCCCATTTCTCTTCACGCTATACACTAGCGATATGCCCAAATTCAACCGGGTACATAAAGCGCTTTACGCTGATGACACCGCACTCTTTTGTGCTGGTAGATCCCCGACAACAGTAGCCAAGACTCTCCAAACAGCGGTTACCGCCCTAGCCAATTGGTTTAGGAAATGGAGATTAGAAATCAACCCCGAGAAGAGTCAGGCGGTCATGTTCACTAGACGAACTGCCCGTTCCTACTCTATCGACAGCATTCCCTCCCTTAAAATTTTCAACAAGCCGGTCACTTGGACCAGGCAGGCCAAATACCTGGGTGTGACCCTTGACGATCGACTCAGCTTCGCCCCTCACATAAAGCAAGTCCGCGCACGGGCAGCCTTTGTGATGGGCCGTCTCCACTGTCTACTCAACTCTAGGTCGCGTATGCCCCTGAGTAGCAAAATCCGACTATACACCACCTGCATACGGCCTATCATGACCTATGCCAGCGTGGTGTTCGCGCATGTTAAGCCACACAGGATCCACAGGCTACAGACACTTCAAAATCGTTTCATGCGCCGAGCTACGGGAGCACCGTGGTTCATACGAAACGTCGATCTCCACATCGACCTCGAACTGCCGACCATCAAGCAGTTTATGAAACGGTGCTCTCAGAGCTACTTTGACTCTGCCATGACACACCCCAACCAACTAGTGGTTGGGGCGGCTTCCTATAGACCCTCCAAAATCTCCTCCATCCGACGTCCTCGTCACGTCCTCGACGAAGAGGACGACAATATCACACTCGCTCAACAAAGAGCCTACACGGCCCGCGAGGCCTTAACAAATAAATATCCGCGGTTCCGCCCTCGCCGCCGAGGTGCGAAACCGCGCCGCGCAAAAGTCACTACTAAAAACGTGGGCACTTTGCCTCCAGCGACGCCCCAAGCCGAGGTCCGTTCCCCACAGGGGGAGCCCTTGGGCGATGTCGCTTAGCATACTCTTCTCCGGGTTGAGAGCCCTCAGCGCTCACCCATAGTCCGCGTCAAGCTGTCAAGGCCATCTGCGGCCAACAGCTGTACACACACAAAAAAAAAAAAAAAAAAAAAAAAAAATGTCTATTCATTCGTTAGTCCGAGATAAGCTGTCAAGGGCATCTGCGGCCAACAGCTTAACACTCACAAAAAAAAAAAAAAAAAAGTATTCATTCAGTCGACACACGATATCAGCTCGCACACTTGTACGGTCGTCACTAGTGCTATTATCAATTTATTGTACATAATTTATGAAATGTAAATAAATCGTCAGTCTTAGAAATAACTCTCTTCGTTCTTCTTCACCGTCTCTTCACATCTACCTGCGCCGACTACAACACAATTGTAGGGTGGCTAATCTCCACACGCCGTCCTACATCTGGTGACCCCGACGTGATCTGTTGTGCCATGTCGCTGTAGGGTGACGATTGCGCAGAAGTGCTCGCTACCTGAGATGCTGTTTGGAGATCGTGTGGGACGTAAAATGGTGATGTATAGGGTAGTGATCAGGAATAGTTCTGGCATTGAGTGCACGATAATCCCCACATGGTCTCCATTCGTCATTCTTCTTCTTCACCATATGTAGGGCAGAAGACCATGGACTCTCTGAGCGTCGGGCTGTACCACAAGCTAGCATATCCTCAAACTCCTTTTTTGCTGCCTTTAAACGTATTGGATCGAGGCGACGCGGTTTGCAGGAGACAGGTGGACCAGGAGTTGTCCTTATAAAGTGCATGGTGTTATGCTTAGGTGGGGAGTGTATCCCGGCAGGTCTGGTTATTTCTGGGAACTCGCGCAATAATGAGTGAAAAATAGTATCACCGGTGACAGTTTTTATAGAAGAAATGTAGTCTGAGGTGTCAGTGCGAATAGCTGCTACTGACAAAGTTGTAGTGCCATCGAGCAAATGTTGATTTTTGCAGTCTACCATCAGGTTGTAATAGCTTAAAAAATCTACACCTATGATGGGTTTTGACACATCGGCAATTATGAAATTCCATGTAAAATTTCGCCTGAGTCCTAAGTTTAAACTTAAAAGTATCGGTCCATATGTGTGGATAATAGTATTGTTAGCTGCGATGAGATCAAACTTAGACTTCGTGTAGGTTTGACAGGCCCTAGTAGCAGATCGTGGGCAAACACACAAGTCTGAACCTGTGTCCACGAGGAATTGCATTTTTGAAACACGATCAGTAACAAATAGACGGCCTGTTGCTGTGGGGCAGTCGTGGGCCGCTACTTCCGACTGCCCTTCGAGTTTTCCGCCTGGAAGGTACATGGCTGTCGGCACTTATAAGCCTTCGCACCATAAGTGTAGTGATAATAACAGTGATGATGGTCAGCCGGTGGTTGTCGTGCTCTAGAACGAGTGCGTGAGCGATTGTTCTTTTCGAAACGAGATCTTGAGCGTGATCTTCTTGAGTTATCTAGTCTATCGAATAAAGAGGCTACTTGCTTGGTTAATTCGGTGATTTGTTGGAACACGTGCACATTCGGACCACACGCAGACTGAATGCTAGTATATATACACCGCCTTTTGCTGTCTATTCATTCATAGCTCAGAATACAGCATACACGGCCCGCGAAGCCGCAACAAAGAAAAGACCACGGTTCCGTCCTCGCCGTCGAGGTGCGAAACCGTGCCGCGCAAAAATAAATAAATCTAAAGTGGGACCTCCCACATTGCCCTCAGCAACGCCCCGAGCCGAGGTTCGTACCCCACAGGGGGTGCCCTTGGGCCACGTTGCTTAAATTTTTTGGGTTGAGAGCCCTCAGCGCTCACCACTAGTCCGCGTAAGGGTGTAACAGCCATCTGAGGCTAACACTCCTTGACAGAACAAAAAAAAAAAAAAAAAAATGTCTATTCATTCAGTCGACACACGATATCAGCTCGCACACTTGTACGGTCGTCACTAGTGCTATTATCAATTTATTGTACATAATTTATGAAATGTAAATAAATCGTCAGTCTTAGAAATAACTCTCTTCGTTCTTCTTCACCGTCTCTTCACATCTACCTGCGCCGACTACAACACAATTGTAGGGTGGCTAATCTCCACACGCCGTCCTACATTTCTACAGCGTTTTAGTGAATAGAATTTAATTAGTTACCTTGAATATTTTATTCGTCGCTTTAAAAGCTCTAATGGCGACATCGGCTGACTTAATATAATCATTCGTTAGTTACTACATGACCTAAGACGATATGATTAATGAGTTTTATAAACTACATACTAAGCTCATTTATTTATCACTCAAGTTGGGCCATTTAATTATTGGTGGATTTCTTTTCGTGAATTTTTTATTTAGTCAGCGGAATCCATAAATATTTCCTTGATAAGCTTACGCTTTTAGAATAATAACGTATAGAAGGTAAGTCCGCGCACAAAAAGTGAAACATTTAAATTGGTTTCGTAGTGTACAAGTTCACTGTACTGCACGAACGTACGCAACTCTTAAAAAATAAATTGGTAATTATAACGGTTTGTGCATTCAAATTGTGTCACAACACATTTGAAAAACATGAAAAGTGTATTAACATTTCTTTTAAGAGTATTTCGACGATTTATGTTAATAAAAACAAAATTTGATTTCATAATTTGTATAGTGGTGTGCGTAACTTTTAGAAAAAGAAAAATGTTTTTGTGACAGGCAACGAAGTTTATGAAAAATGATTAGGTATATTTTTTTGTTCTATTTTATTAGACCCCATATAAAAAATCTTATTGCGTGTGGGAAAGAAAGACAGAGAGTGACGCCTATTGTATTTTATTGGGCACTAGGTAAATGTCCCTCCGAATATGCTCGAGGAACATGAATGAACACTCGATGGTCTAGATAGCGTGCAGCATTCGGATATCGCTCACGATACAATCTACTTGCAGCATGATCATTGCATCTGTACTCTCCATAGATCAAGTGCATATTAGGGGATTCTAACATTGTATAAGAAGACGGCATCGTAATCACACAAGTCACTTTTTATTTTTAATGTCACTCTTTCTATACTAGTACTATCTATATTATATATATATTTATGCAAATAAATGGCGTGGCTGCGGGTGATCGGACCAGATTGTTTTAAATTTTTTTGTTTCTCTGTCTGTTTATCTGTTTGTACGGACTAATCTCCGAAGTTATCCAACCGATTTAAATTAAATTTTGCATGGTGGTACCTTACATCCCCGGTCAACATTTAATTACATCACTCTTCACCGTTGCTCATCGGTGAAACCCCTGGCGTCGCCTTCAAGGCCATCAATGAGACGTAAAGGAATTGAGGTGAAAGTTGAGAAGAAGAATCAGTTGTCTATTTACAGGATAAACCGTTAAGTCAAGTGCAAGCAAAGAGAAATGGCGAGTCGCACTGTGTGTATATTTACACGAACCATATCGAGCTAGCGAGCTAACCATAGCGAGTATTTTCGTGTGATGACGGAGTGAGAATACAATTTATCTTGCCCGTGGGTGTCGTAAAAGACGACTAAGGGATTTAATATGCATATAATATCCATACAAGAGAAGGATAACTTAAAACAAAACCCTGTATCAACACGTCTGACCAGCGTGGTGTAGTAGCTCAATTTCCCTCCCAGAGTGAAGGAGAATCGCGCCCAGCCGTGGGATGTGTATGGGCTGAGATGAGACATCGAGCTATTTTTGACCCCTTTATAACTTAAATTGTTTACAACTCACCAAATTTCACATAAATAATTTTCAAGACTGTTTCCAGAACTTGATAGCCATTTAGATGTCAAGTGTTAATGAAGATACACACATAATATTGAACTTGATTCCTATTTTTACATTTATCTTTTTGGTGGGATTTTCTTTTTCTTGAATCTAAAAAAACTGGTTAAGTGCGAGTCGGAGTCGCGCACGAAGGGTGCCGTACCATTATCTACAAAAAAGGGCAAACAAATCGCGTTGTGTGGGTGCCCTACTTAAATATTTATTTTGTTTTCAGTATTTGCTATTATAGCGGCAACAGAAATACATAATTTGTAAAAATTTCAACTGCCTATCTATCGCATTTCTTGAGATACAGCCTGGTGACGGACAGACAGTGAAGTCTTAGTAATAGGGTCCCGTTTTTATCCTTTGTTATGGAATCCTAATAAAAACGGCATTCAATTCACTTGTTTACAACGCAGGCACGTTTTCATCAAAAAGTAATGGTTTTTTCCATATACTTAATATATGGTTTATATACAAAAGCCAACACTTCATTTTATTTTACATGCTATTAATTTTCAATGCGTCTGTAGAGGATATTAAAATAATAAA
Source organism: Lymantria dispar (assembly GCA_032191425.1). Lineage (NCBI taxonomy): Eukaryota > Metazoa > Arthropoda > Insecta > Lepidoptera > Erebidae > Lymantria > Lymantria dispar. The sequence goes on along the minus strand of CM063444.1, from coordinate 1,170,156 downwards.
TTTATATATACTGGTGTTAAACGAAACACCAGGGTGCCAACACGTAGATAATCTGTTTAAAACAGATTATTCAAACCTTCAACAGTGTTATAACAGCCTTTTATAAATTAAATGGTTCACGCAAACATAATACTTGAACGCTTAACAAAGCTTTTATAAGTTCAAATTATGCTTTCAACCTTTTTAATCTGTTCGATCATAATTTAATCCGAATATAGATAGGGAATTTCCTGGATTTTGAATTTTACTCGCGCAAAACTATTATACATTTTAAATTTTTTGGGATTTTTTTTTTATGTTAGACATTTATGTAAATGTTGATAGCCAAAGATTGCAGAGATGGCGTAGTGGTTAAGATATAACGACTTACCGTGCCAGTATCGTGGGTTTGAATCCCATGTAGGAAAAAACTTTGTGTGATCCACAAATTCTTCTCAGTTTGGATGTAATTAGTATCCGTTAATTATATTTCCTTGAGGGAGCTCACCGCCTGGCGCGTCGACGTCCGCCGAGACGTCATTGCCCGTTTGGCAGTCCGGCTGGAGAGGCCTCGGTTCGGGGTGCGAACCGTGGAGGCCTTCCGGCCGGTGCTGATGCAGTGGTTGGAAAGGCGGCACGGGGTGCTCTCCTTCCGACTAGTGCAGGTGTTGACGGGGCACGGGTGCTTCGCCAAATACCTGCACAAGGTCGTAAGGAGGGAGAGTACACCGTTCTGCCATCACTGCGATTGCGATAAGGACACGGCGAGGCATACGCTCGAGGCCTGCGCCGCTTGGGCCACGCAGCACCGCGAACTCGTCGCAATCATCGGTGCCGACCTGACGCTGCCGGCCATCGCTAGGGCGATGGGCGACAGCGTTGGGAATTGGGACGCGGTTGCAGCCTTCTGCGAGACAGTGATCTCTCAGAAGGAGGCGGCGGATCGCCTGCGCGAGGAGCGCAGCCTCGATGAGGAGATCCGCCGCCGGCGACTGGGGCGGCGTAGGCGCGCCTACCTGTGCCTCATGCCGCCCTAACCGAGGCCGCGGGTGACGTGACCGGGGATTAGTCCGTCACCCGCCGAGAGGTCGACCGCGTGAGGAAAGACCGACGTCCTCCCCGTGGGGGGGACGTCGGTCGATGGCAGGGTACCCCAAGTAAGGGGTATTCCGTCGGGCCGACCACTGATGACAAGTAACCCTGCTCCGGTGGTCGGCCCAACGACGAAGGCGACGTGAATCGAGGGTGGGTTGCGGGAGTTGCGTGCTTACGCCCCTCTGTCGCCCCGGACGGAGTGGTGCGAGGAGCGCGCCGACCGCAACCCACCCCCTAAAAAAAAGAAAAAAAAAATCCGTTAATTATATTTTTGTAAAGTCCCCCGCAATACAATGATTGTTACCTTAGTGCAGGGTGCTATCTTAAAAAAAAGGTATATGACCAATATTTTCTGTGTAACTTTTCTTTTTAGTCTATATATTATGTCCTATTGTTCATCATCAAATGCCTGTCTACGTTGATAGGCTTACTTATACCACGTTGTTCACACGATTTATTGTATCGTCTTATTTTGAGATTTCCTTCGCTTGTAGTAGTATTTTACTTACATCTCTTCGTGGTTTTTGATGTAAAACATCTATAGACGACGGTAAACCTAATTGTTAGCGTGGCGTAAAACGACGCGTACCATGGCGTGGCGTAAAGCGACGCGTACCGTGGAGGGCGTCGCTACGCTATATGATATTAAGTGTAGTTCCGACAAATTGTCACAGTCACATTGTTAAAGACATCATATATAACTATTATATTTTATTATTACAGAAATCACTGATTAAAATAATTGAGTTTTGACAATTTGAAATATTTTAGAATTTTTTATTCTTGTATTTAATGAAAATAAATGCTTTTCATCTGCCAGGCGTCCTGAGCGACGGCTCACTTTTTTTGCTTTTGGTGGCAAACTATCAAACAATGCACCTGATGATCAATGATAGAAAGAAAGAAAAAGAAAAGAAAAAAAAGATGTGAATTTTACTCCGTCACTGTGTGTCTATCTATAGCATCTCAGCTCCTAAACGAATGAACCGATTAGTGGGCGTCTTTTCGTTTAATATTTGAAATGATCAAGAAGGTTCTTCGCTACATATTATGAATGTCTGTCTGTTCAGGCGTTTCAAGGTCATCATCTCCTTTCGTTAGCTGTTGTAGGGACATTCGAAGCATAATGGCTATTTACTTTATTTTCAAACGTAAGTGGATTAGTTTTAATCAGTTCTGTTAATTTTTCCTGATAAGTTTGTGATGCTGTTTAAAGATTTATTATCATTCATGTAGTCACCTCAAAATTTTTATTTATATAATTTGTGGTGATGGAGTAAGAATTCAATTCACTATAATCTTTTTTGTCCATGGGTATCAAAAGGCGACTAAGAGATTATAATCTATATATAAATACGTGAAGCGAAAACTTTTGGCACAGTTGAAGTATATAATGAGGAGAAGTGCATAAAACTGAAATCTCATATAATAATGGATTAGAAATACATTAAATTCATTAAAAAAGGCATTACTCACACTACAACGCAATCGCTACACACACATATACACGCGTTTGTGTGAGTGTGTTGCGTAGCAACGCTTATATACTTTTGTTTACGGTTAAAATCTCTGGTCGAACTGAATGTCAAACAATCATAATTATGATGACAATGTCTACTAAAGATTTGTGCTTATATATTAGTTATTACTGAAATACAGCTTGCTCAATTTACAATTATACATAAATAAAATTAAAGAAAATTGTGTGGCAGAAAAATTAATTAAAATGAATTATGGGCGAATTTTGACCACACGCCGACCACTAGTATACATAAATACATTCATGTGGTGACGGACTAAGAATACAATTCACCATCCTTTATTTTGCCCGTGGGTACTGTAAAACTAAGTGATATAATGTACATAAAAAAATTATGCAAGATAAGGTAAATTCAAAACATAATCTAATACTCTATTGGTCTATTTGACCAGTGTGGTATGATAGGTTAATTTTCCTCCACTTCTGGTGGAGATTCGAGCATAGTGGGACGTATATGAGCTGACATAATGATGATTAATTTAGCGATTGTCTGTCTGTATATATGTTTGTTTTTTCCGTGTGGTGACGGAATTAGAATAATTCACCACTCCTTATCTTGTCCTTGTAGATGTTATAAAAGACGACTAAGAGATATAACCAGTGTGGCGACGGATTGAGAATACATGTGTCGCCACCCCTTGTTCGGGGGAGTTATCGTAAGTGGATTCAAAAGAAATGACTCGTCGGATTCGATGCCGTTTATTTTAAATGTAGGTTTACAATTTTATGTATGACGTATGATTACGGTCGAGTCTAGCGAGCGAGTGAGAGGCGAAGTTGGTCGACGACACGAATTGCAATGCGCGCATCTGTATGCGTCCAACACACACATACGCAGGCAGCCATAGTTCGCGTCAACATGCCGCCCCTCATTGAAGCGTCGCTGCTTCAATCCTCCTTCATGTCTGGCGATGGTAGAGGACAAATCCTGGCGAAAGATCTCCTTAAAATGCCTGTCGACGTTCTTATGTCTGCTACTCGAGAAATGCCGTCGGTTCCTGGGTATAAGTGAGTTATACGCCCCAACAGCTACTTCATGGGAGGTAGATGGTCGTCCTTAATTACCACTAGGTCTCCTTCATGCAATACTCCCTTTGAAGAAGTCCATTTGGAACGGATTTGCAGTTCACTGATGTATTCTTTATACCATCTTGACCAGAATTGTTTTCGTAATAATACGATGCGCTGATAACGACCCAAGCAAGACGTAGTAACTTCGGCGTAGTCTGGCTCTGGTATTGACGTCAGTTGTTTACCAATTAGGAAATGACCAGGTGTTAATGGTAAGAGGTCTTGTGGGTCTGATGACAGCGGGCTTATAGGTCGCGAGTTTAGTATCGCCTCAATTTGTGTCAGTGTTGTGTATAATTGCTCGAAAGTTAAATTTAAATTACCTAATACTCGTTTTAAATGGTGTTTTATTGACTTAACACCGGCTTCATGTAAGCCGCCGAAATGTGGTGAATATGGAGGACAAAAACTAAATTTAATTGATTCTTGAGCCATGCTATTAATTACATCCTCTCCGTAAGAAGATATAATTTTTTTGAGTTCATTATTGGCCCCAACAAAATTAGAACCGTTGTCACTATATATGTATGACGGTTTGCCCCTACGAGCGATAAACCGTTTTAACGCTGCTAAAAAATTTGTTGTCGACATATTACTGACTAGTTCTATATGTATAGCCTTTGTAGTGAAGCACACAAACACGCAAATGTAGGATTTAATAAGTCTACAGCCCCGTCCTTCTCTGTTCGCAATCGTAATTGGACCAGCGTAGTCTAAAGCCGTGTGTTGAAACGCGTAAGTGGTATTGAATCGTTCTTTTGGCAAATTACCCATTATAGTGGACACTGTCTTACCGCGATAGCGATTGCATGTCATGCAGTTTCGCGACACATGTCGTGCCAAATCTCGTCCACCTATAGTCCAATAATGCTCACGAGTTGAATACAATAGATGTTGAGGCCCAGCGTGCATTAAGATTACATGTTCGTTGTTAAATAATAATTTTGTAAACATATGAGCTTTGTGTAATAATATTGGATGTTTTTTATTGTACATGTAATCGGAATTATGAAGTCGACCGCCTACTCTTATCAGTTTTAAGTTATTATCAAAAAATGGATTAAGTGATAATAATGAACTACCAACCTTTAAAGATTTATTCGATTCTAAAGTTTTATACTCGGTAGAGAAAACCTCCTGTTGTGATATCATAGCTAACTTAAATGTAGCTGAATGAAGTTCAGACACTCTTAAAGGCCCGACATATTTCTCATTTTTATTTCGAATATTATCTATAAATCGTAATATATATGCCATAGACCTTTGCATTCTAGAAAAGTTAGAGAAAACGTGAAATGGAAACCACGATTTTGGTGTTTGAGTATTCATAACCATAACCTCGTGCTTTAATTCGGGTAAAATTTCATTGTTGTTATTTTTTAAATTAATTGTAGGCCATAGTGATTTATGATTTTTAAGAAATTGCGGACCATGCCACCACTGTTCACAGCCTAACAACACGTCAACTGATAGGCTACGCGTCAGATAATCAGATGGATTGAGGTTAGTAGGAACATATTGAAACGAATTGTTACAAGTGGACTGTATCTCGGCTACTCGGTTCCTCACGAACGTTACAAACCTATGAGTCGGCGTGCTGAGCCAACCTAAAACAATGGTCGAATCTGTCCAATAATAGCATTGATTAAATTTTATTCTTAATGATTTAACAATATTTCCTCCAAGCCTTGCGCCTAATAACGCTCCGCAAAGTTCTAAGCGTGGTATTGTTTGGGTTTTTAAGGGTGCTACCTTATTTTTTGAACATAATAGACTCACAAAAACCTGGTTGTCGTTAGCTACAGACCGTACATAAGCACAGGCTCCGTAAGCCTCCTCTGACGCATCAGTAAAGATATGAAGTTGTAAGTCAACATATTCGTTTAATGTAACGTGCCTATAGTAAGTGTATTTAACATTGGCAATGAATTAATAAATTGAAGCCACGCTTCTCGTGTAACTTGTGGTATTTCATCGTCCCATGAGAGCTTACACAACCATAGTTTTTGAAGAATGATTTTTGCTTGCAATATGGAAGGGGTAACTAAGCCCAATGGATCAAACAATTGTGCAATAGTAGACAAAATATTTCTTTTTGTTATTCTACCATCTGTTTTTAATTTTATATTAAAGCAAATGTTATCCGTCACGTGATCCCAATTTATACCTAACGATTTTGAAATATTATTAGGACATAGATCAAAGCGATCTTTAGATATATTCTCGTAACACTTAATTGTATTTAATACTTGTGAGCTATTCGAACACCATTTTCGTAAGGAAAAACACCCTCTTTTGAGATGTTCAGTGATTTTATTTTGTATGCGTAAAACTGTATTAATATCACGTGAACCAGTTATCAAATCGTCGACAAAAAAATCCTTGTCGATGATTTCCTTAATTTCCAAGTCCTCACATTCATTAGCTAATTGCTTGAGACAGCGTATAGCTAGAAAAGGTGCCGAAGCAGTGCCATAGGTGACAGTGTTAAGTTCATAAGTCTTTAATTGTTGCGTGGGATGTTCTCGCCAGAGTATTTGTTGTAAGCACCGCTGACTCTTGGTTACAGCTATCTGACGGTACATTTTTTCAATGTCCGCAGTTAATACAATATTCTGCTGACGAAAACGTAATAATATTGAAAATAAATTGTCCTGAATAGTTGGACCAACTCTCTGAAGTTCGTTAAAGGAGTAACCCGATGACGATTTTGCGGAGCAGTCGAACACAACCCTTAACTTTGTCGTTAAACTGTCTTTACGTTCAACACCGTGATGTGGGGCGAAATATCTAATTTGATTGTTATTATTATTATTCGATTCTCGCATATGTCCTAAATTAATGTACTCGTTAATAAAATGACAATATTGGGTTTTAAATTCAATGTTAGATCGAAATTTCTTTTCTAATTGCAAAAATCGTGACTTTGCTAATTTGTAAGAATCGCCCAATAACTCGGGTGATAATTTTAGTGGAATAGTAACACAAAATCTACCATCCGCGAGACGAGACGTTGTTTCCACAAAGTGTTGTTCGCACATTATTTCTTCCGGCGACCATTCTGGATGTGCACTCATGGATTCGATATTATCTAACTTTCAAAATTTTGCTACTTGCTCGTTTAATGTCTGAGAGCTAGAATAATTACAAAAAGTGGTCGATTTTACTTCAATCGAACCACCCAATATCCAACCTAATTTAGATTTTTGTATTGTTATATTCTGAGTATTTAATTTTATTTGTTCTGGCTCAATTATATCCCAAAATACACCGTTACCTAATAAAATATCGATATTCGACGGTTTATGGAATTCAGGATCTGCTAACTCAATATCTTTCGGAATTTTAATGATTCGTTTATCAATAAGTGAGCTTGGCCAAGGATTAGTTATCTTAGAAATTACAATGCATGTTATTTTTATATTAAAATTAGAATGTAATGATTGAATATTTATATCGCAACATTTATTGGCCAATGTCACCCCTTGATTAAAACTATTAATAATCGTCATTATATTTTTTGTAGGCAAACGTAGTTGTTTACATAAATGTTCTGTAATGAAATTAGATGTGCTACCAGAATCTAACATAATACGTACGCGCCGTTGACAGTCGGCGGAGCGCACGCTCACGCGAGCCGTTGATAGCAAGCCTTGCGGCGATAGCGCAGCGCAGGATAGTGTCACCTCGCCGTACGCCGCATCGGCAGTGTTACGCGATAGCTCGGGACATATTAAACTATTATGCTTTTTATTACACCCTTTGCAGGCACCGACTAAACGACAATTTTTTGTGGAATGGCCACCCTTTAAACAATTTAAACATAGATTTAATGATTTAGCTCTCGATTCCCTGTCATTATTGTTTAAGTTTAAAAATGTTTTGCAATAATATATTAAATGATCGGATTGACAAATAGGACATCTATATTTTGAGTTATTCGTCGTTGATACCTGTAAAATACTACCCGCCTGCTTTGGATATTTATATTTTGTTTGTTCTAAAGTTTCTAATAAATCGATTCTATTTCGTGTAAATTTCAATAAATCGTCAAACATTAAATTTTGTTTATCATGATTGACTTTATATTTCTCCCACTCGAGTAAAGTTTGAGGATCAAATTTACTAGATAACATATATATTAATAAAGTATCCCAGTTATTAGTTTGTTCGCCTAACGTGGCTAAAGACCTTAAATTTTTAACAAAACCGTCAACTAATCTATTTAAATGAAACGACGTATCTCTTTGTATTTGACAAACATTAAACAGTGATTTAACGTGATTAGCAATAAGCATTCTTTTATTGTCATATCTATCACATATGAGCTGCCATGCTACGGGGTAATTGGTTGCTGAAAAGTTTAATGATTTGATAACTAACAAGGCGCTGCCTACAAGCGATGAACGTAAATAATGAAATTTATTTATTGGACTAAGGTCGGCGTTATCATGAATAATTGACAAATATGTATCGCGAAACTCCAACCATGTATCATAACTGCCATCAAACTTGGCAAGTTGTATAACCGGAAGCTTCACACTAGCCCTGGTATGCTGCACCACACTGCCACAATCTGAATCGCAACGCTGAGACGGCTCATCGACTGCACTTCTACCTAGTTTAGATTTCGCAAGTGCAACCGCCTTATAGTACATACTCTCGAAAGAGTTGCGTTCTTTGAACTGATCCGCAGAATTAACTGCAGCACACTCTAATTCGCCTTGTACCTCGTCAAAACTGTCTAATAATGATTCTATCTTTGATAAACGTAATTGAATTTCCATCATGAGCTCATCGCTTAATGTGTCTGGTAAATTGTTGACATAATTATTAAAAAGTGTTAATCGACCTTTTATGATACCACGTTTTTTAACTAAAACTTGTTCTTCAGCCATTCTTAAAATAACGATAAACTAAAAAAAAGTAATGTCAACCAATAACCATAAAAAGAGCGCACTGTTATTTAGTGTATGAGTTGTAATACAATAGTGATTATTATGACGGTAGTCTGATACTTGATAAAATTAACGGTTAGCAAAATTCACTTGATATATTGTGGGTATATTTGAATATTATATTGTAATTATTGTAATAGTTGCATGTATTATTAATCTAATGATGATGTAAATTGATTGTATGTAACTAGAAAACAACACTGACGCAAATGGGGCGGTTTGAGAATGTTAGTAGGAAAATGATAATAGTTAAGATTGGCACTTTCGTTAACAGTCTAACCAGTTCGCCACTCGCCTGATAGCAATGTAGTGATCCTTGGTGATCCTTGGTGGTGGATGTCCACTTATCGCGCCAACTCCAACACCGCAGCTTCTAGATTGCTTCGATCCAAAGGTTTTGTTTTCGTCGACAATCCGGTGAGAAGGGCCAATGTTCGGGGGAGTTATCGTAAGTGGATTCAAAAGAAATGACTCGTCGGATTCGATGCCGTTTATTTTAAATGTAGGTTTACAATTTTATTTATGACGTATGATTACCGTCGAGTCTAGCGAGCGAGTGAGAGGCGAAGTTGGTCGACGACACGAATTGCAATGCGCGCATCTGTATGCGTCCAACACACACATAGGCAGGCAGCCATAGTTCGCGTCAACACCCCTTACTTGCCCGTGGGAGTCGTAAAAATCGGCTGAGGGTTCACCAGTAGAGTGGGCAGCAGCTCTCACCTGGGAAACGTAAAACATCTAAACTGCGATCGCCAACCCGCCTGCCAAGCGTGGCGATTACGGCAATATCCCCTCTCAAAAATGGCGTACAATGAAAAAATTACCCCCAGTCACGGCGGCTCCGGTATCCTACGGGCTAATTTTGGTGGCGGGCCCAGTAGTGGTAGAGCGGGGGGTGCGAGGAATCTCCGGCAGCGATCCGGCTACCAACAAAAACGACCCTTGGCCCTGGTAACACACAACATTCGGACATTCAGGACTGACGAGAGGGTCATCGAGCTGGAAGAGGAATTGAGCAAAATCCGCTGGGACATTGTAGGATTATCAGAAGTGCGAAGAGAGGGCGAGGGCACGATAATCCTCTAGTCTGGAAACTTGCTCTTCTACCGGGAGGGCGATCACCCGTCCCAAGCTGTTTGCCTGACGAATTTAGGTTTTGGTCTTTTTAGCATACCTATCATAGTTCGCAATTTATGGTTTGGTCATGCTCACTGAATAAGGTTCTGCTTGCGGTAGCTATGTGGGGCGGGACACTCCCTTCCCTCCAATGTGGTTGACGGGAGTTATGGCTGCTCTAGTAGTTAACTCGTGATCGGGCGCTGCTTGTGAGATCTGGTCCAACCATGCTTGCCTTTCTTTTTTATTTGAACTGAATTAAAAAAAAATAGTTATATCCTATCTCAAAGGGCATCACACAGGAGCTTCTTTATTTTTTTTTTTGGGGTGGGCTGCGGTCGGCGCGCCTCCGCACCACTCCGTCCGGGGCGACAGAGGGGCTTAAGCACGCAACACCCGCAACCCACCCGAACACCACGTCGCCTTCGTCGTTGGGCCAACCACTGGAGCAGGGTTACTTGTCGTCAGTGGTCAGCCCGACGGAATACCCCCTACCCGGGGCACCCTCCCATCGACCGACGTCCCCCCCTCGGGGAGGACGTCAGTCTTTCCTCACGTGGTCGGCCTCTCGGCGGGTGACGGACTAATCTCCGGTCACGTCACCCGCGGCCTCGGCTAGGGCGGCATGGCACGCAGGTAATCCCGCCTGCGCCGCCCCAGTCACCGGCGGCGGGTCGCATCATCGAGGCTGTGCTCCTCGCGCTCGCGACCCGCCGCCTCCTTCTGCGAGATAACTGCCTCGCAGAAGGCTGCGACCGCGTCCCAATTCCTGATGCTGCCGAGCATCTCCCTAGCGATGGACGGCAGCGTCAGGTCGGCACCGATGATTGCGACGAGTTCACGACGCGGTTCTGCCCAAGCGGCATAGACCTCGAGCGTGTGCTGCGCCGTGTCCTCGTCGCAATCGCAGTGGTGGCAGGACGGAGTTCTCTCCCTCCTAGCGACCCTGTACAGGTACTTGCCGAAGCATCCATGCCCCGTCAAGACCTGTACGAGTCGGAAGGAGAGCACCCCGTGCCGCCTTTCCAACCACTGCATCAGCACCAGCCGGAAGGCCTCCACGGTCCAAACACCGTATCGAGGCCTCTCCAGCCGGTCTGCCCAACGGGCGATGACGTCTCGGCGGGCGTCGACGCGCCAGGCGGTGAGCTCCCTCAAGGAAATATAATTAACGGATACTAATTACATCCAAACTGAGAAGAATTTGTGGATCACTCAAAGTTTTTTCCTACATGGGATTCAAACCCACGATACTGGCACGGTAAGTCGTTATATCTTAACCACTACGCCATCTCTGCAATCTTTGGCTATCAACATTTACATAAATGTCTAACATAAAAAAAAATCCCAAAAAATTTAAAATGTATAATAGTTTTGCGCGAGTAAAATTCAAAATCCAGGAAATTCCCTATCTATATTCGGATTAAATTATGATCGAACAGATTAAAAAAGTTGAAAGCATAATTTGAACTTATAAAAGCTTTGTTAAGCGTTCAAGTATTATGTTTGCGTGAACCATTTAATTTATAAAAGGCTGTTATAACACTGTTGAAGGTTTGAATAATCCCAACGGGCGATGACGTCTCGGCGGGCGTCGACGCGCCAGGCGGTGAGCTCCCTCAGGGAAACAACACCGCTCCCCCCGCGCACCCCCGACAATCACACTGGAGCTAAGACTATATGTTGTATACGTAATTGTATTCAAAAGATAGTAAAAGAAATGACAGCCCGCTGAGTTTCTTGCCGGATCTTCTCAGCTTGTGGCCGCGTTCCGATCCGGTGGTAGATATTGTATTATATTCAAACGATGTATAAATTTGACAATATGTAAGTGCCCTCAAGGAGTCTATGCAGAATAAATGATTTGATTTGATTCAAAGTGGTATAGAGTTTATCGTTCGCAAGTTTCTCGTAGACAACGTGGAGAGGATCGAGAGTGTGTCGACAAGGTTAGCGTACCTTATACTCAGAATTAACAATAGGTATTCGCTGAAGGTTATACAGGTATACACACCGACTTCGACATCCTCCGACGATGAGGTGGAGGCATATTACGAGGACATCTCAAAAGCCATACACACCCGTTACACCCGTTCTTCTGCGGATTTCCGTATTTTGGATTCTATCTCGCAGAGAAATATCGAGCATCGCCCGCTCCGTAGCACGCTGAGCGACTTTGCTAGAAATATACTTTAAAACATTGCGTTACCTTGGAAAAAATGCATTAAATGTCACAACAAATAATATCTATGCAATGAAGTGAAGCAAAGCTAGTAGACGATAATCATAAACTTTTAAATTGACTAGAATCGGATAGAGGCAGAATTTTATATAATATCGGTAATTTGTTCAAAGTTTATATTGCATGCAATTGCGGTTTGAAGTTTTAGTTAGCTTTATTCAGTCGTACCCGGTAGTCGACTGAAGCTTGTGTACGTAAAGGTAATAATAAAGTTGGATAACATAAGCGTATTGCTGGAAACTTTAGGAATAAACATGTTTTGACTAGTATATACGTGGATTAGAAAGAAAGAAAGAAAGAAAACTCATTTATTTCGATCTCGTAGTAATAAAACAGTACAGAATCTATATAAAATTCCTAAGATTATACTAATGAATAACTTGAAAAATACTTAAGAGTTATATAATACTAAAAAAAAAAAAAAAATTACAAAACTAAAGCGAAGATATAACAGATTAATTAACAAATACAAAGAGAAAATAAATAGAGCTCGAAAAAGGTCCTATATCAGCATAAGCTGCACCGAGACGGTGTAGCGCTGGTTTTCATATAGAACCATAGGGGTGAAATCACGGGTAGTCACATCAAAATATAAAAACCAAAGCGTATTCTCAAGCAGACCTTATTATAATAAATAAATACCGAACGGTACTATGCCATCAGTTTTATAAAATATTATTGCATAGATAAGTAAAGACATGGCAGATATCATGATATAGACAGAATAAATACAGTTCATACAAAGAGGAACAGTAACTGTTTATGTATACCACATAGTAATCGATTGTACTATCGAGAAAAGAGCCGGTTTATAAGATGAGTTAGAATTGGAAATCATATAGTAGTAATTTATAGACACGCGGTAAGAAAGTCATAAGAATCATTAGACACAAACACATACACAGGATATTAAACATACACATTAAACATGCACATATAGATAAAAACACGTACACATATACATACAGATATGCTTAGCAGCTATCCTGTTGTTGGGCTAACAAGTATAGCTTATAGCTAGATTTAAAGGATTCAACAGACTTTTTGAGTCGATACGGTGGTAATAAATCGTTCCAACAGCGAGTAGCGGCAAATTTAAAACTACCTCGGAAAGCTGCGGTCTTATGCCTAGGAGTAGTTAACAAATATGAAGATGCTCTTGTATTTATTTTATTAAAGTCACGTGACCACGACAACTTATTGTAAAGATAGTATGGCTATGGATTAGGAATATAACAAATCTGTTTCCATTTAATACACCTATTAAATGGAAACAGATCAATCAATCTCTTTCAGACTTATACAGCGATTCTATGACGCGATAAAGATATGTCTGGGGACATGTCATTGATCCACTAAATTGCGTTAGTGAGATGCGACCTCTTTTTATTTATCTATTTTTTTTTAATAGGAAATTTTTAATAGAATTTAGAAAATGGAGTTGACTCAAGCTTCTGTATATATGTAATGATGAAGACAGTTATGCCCGGTATGCGGTGTCTGTCCCCGAAGAGGGCATTCCATGGCAGTCCCGAGAGTTGATGGATCTCCGGGCCGCGTGCATACGTACCCGGAGTTCCAACATCCGCAGCCGGCTGCGTCACCGTGACATTGAGCGAGAGGGCCAGCTGTACGAGGCTTACCGCAATGCGCGGTCTGCCTTCAGGCAGTAGGTCTGCCTTCTGTTACGCCAAGGACGTCTGGCAAACAAGTCGGTAGTCCATCTGAGGGCTCTTTTGTGGCGACCATAGAGGGCTATGGCGGTCAGAGCCATACCCAGGTACTGCATGGTGGTGACGGAGGAAGCGTGCCTGTTGGCCGCGACTCGCCCGTGGAGCCTAGAGGCGGCGATGCTCGCCGAACTTTACCGACGGGTGTCGGCGACGCGGGTCGGGAGCGGCACAGTTTCGCTCAGTGAAATGGTCATCTGGCGGGACGATGTTTGCCGCGACGTCATAGCCCGTTGGGCAATCTGGCTATAGAAGTCTTGGTACGATGTTTGGACCGTCGAGGCCTTCCAGCCGGTGCTGATCGATTTGTTAGGTCAGCGGCACGTGGTGCTTTTCTTCTGACTGGTGCAGATATTGACGGGGCACGGTTGCTCCGCCAAGTACCTGCATACGGATTGCACTGTTCACCACTGCAATTGCGACGAGAACACGGCGCAGCACACGCTCGAAGTGGATGCCGCGTGGGCAGAGCAGTGCCGGGATCTCGTCCCAATCATCGGTACTGACCTGACGCTGCCGATCGTCACAGTCTCAGTTATCTCGCAGAAGGAGACTGCAAGGCGTGCGCACGAGGAAGTCCTTCATGGCGACACAATCCCCCGCGACGACTTGGGTGGCGCAGGATCGAGTACCTATGCCTGATGCTGCCCTAGCCGAGGCTGTATCTGATCGCATCGGGGAATAGTCTATGAACGTGCGAGGGCTATCGACATCCTACGCAGGGCATTAGGGGAGACGGTACCCGAAGGGTATCCCAGATGGACTGGCCACTGATGACAAGGAACTCGGTACCGGTGGCCGGCCCAGTGACGTAGGTGAAGGAATACGGTGGGTTATGGGGCCGCAAGCCACTCTTCCGTCGCCCCAGACAGAATGGATGGCGTTTGTGCTGACCATTGCTCATGCAAAAAAAAAGAAGGCAGCATATAACGTAGAGACTTATCGAAAAGGAATATTCTGTCACTCAGCCCTTCATACATTTCATTCATTCTTCCCTAAGGGATTAAAATAGGGGATGAAATTTGTTTTGTTATTTTTCATCCAGCTGAACAAATAATGAAATATTTAACAGGGACTTTACTGATAATGTCTACACATACATAATAGCCGGCCAAACCCGACATATTTCAAGATACTTGTTTCTTGAAGTATGTGTGAAAATAGGTCTCAAATATAGGTTCTATAATATCGCTTTTACACATAAGCCTCCTTATCGGACCTTTTACGATTGTCTACTGGTGAATGATACGGTTTCTTACGGTTTACGATCTACTAAGTCGTAAATCTTCGTATTTGGCAATATTAAATTCTTATTTTCTCTAGAAAAAAAAACTGTTTTTTGTTTATTCGATTCAGCCGCACATGACCGCTTACCATGTCATATACATACATAATCTTATTTACTGATTGTTCTAAAATTTGCCGTGTAGTGAAGGAATCAGAATATAATTCACCACCCCTCGTGGGTGTCGTAAAAGACAATTAAGGGATTATTACAGATAATATCTATGCAAGAGAAGGAAAAATCGAAATAAAACCAATACGTCTGATCAGCGTAAGTCAATATCCCTCCCATTGTGGAGGAGGCTCGAGCCTAGCGGTGGGACGTATACAAGCTATGATGTTGATGATCACTAAAGATTCATTAACATCATCATCAACGCAGCTCACATTCGTCCCACTGTTGGGCTCGGGCCTCCTCCACAATGGGAGGGAATTTGACCTATTATACCATGCTAGCCAGACATGTTGGTATAGGGTTTCATTTCGAGTTTTCCTTCTATTGCATAAATCTTATGTACATATTATATCCCTTAGTCGTCTTGTACGACATTCACGGGCAAGATGATGCAAGTGGTGAATTGTACTCTTACTCCGTCACCACACGGAAAGAAAGAAAAATACTATTATTTCTTAGTCACAATTCTTTGGTAATTTATCTTTATGACATTATACGAAGTACTACTAATATAGCTACTATGATTTTATTTGATATGAATGCCATAAAAGTCCAATATATTGACTATAACATGTAGCTCTTAGAGCTACATGACATTTTTATGCTGCCATTAAAAATCCTATCACTACTTTGAAATACCACATATATAGAGAGATATATTTTTCATGTGGGAACGGAGTAAGAATACAATTCATCACTCCCTATCTTGCCTGTGGATATCGTAAAATTCGACTAAAAGCTATAATCTGCACATAACATCTGTGCAAAAAAAGAAAAACTCGTAATGAAACTCTATATCAACATGTCTGACCAGCATGGTATAGTAGGTCAAATTCCCTCCCATTGAGGAAGAGGCCCGAGCCCATTAGTGGGACGTATGGGGGCTGCGATGATAAGAGAGATATATATTTGTTAAGGACATTAAAAGATAAAATTTTAAATGACTAGCAATCATGCCATTAATGGACAAGAATTAGAATCAGATTGTGACCAATAATTTGTAGAAAAATTATTCTGCATGGAAATTGAACTCGTGACATTGGGAACGGAAGGTCATTAGTTACGCCCCTTCGCTATCTGTGCAATCAAATGCTTCTCTAGTTACGTTTAAGTAAGAACTTACTGGAGTGTCTGTCAACTGTATAGAGATTTAAACAATAGTTATATAACTTTACGTCTCTTGGTATCTCTTATATAGATAGTAATCTATTTACTTCAGGGCTGTCAAAAATAATATTTAACACAAGGGTTGCTCATTTAATCATTTATTATCAAATCAAATCATTTATTACTAGCAACCTGCCCTCGCTTCGCTTCGGTTTCAGTGTCTTACCCGCGTAGTTCCCGTTCCCGTGGGACTACCGGGATAAAATATAGCCTATGTTACTCCCTGATAGTATAGCTTTCCATTAGTGAAAGAATTTTTGAAATCGGTCCAGTAGTTTCGGAGCCTATTCGATACAAACAAACAAACAAACAATCAAATCTTTCCTGTTTATAATATTAGTATAGATGATTTAGATTGTTTGGTATGTAAGTATAAAAATATTTTTTATATTTCCAAGTCTGGAAGTATAAAATATCAGAAACAGAAATCCTGTCAACGATTTTAGTGACGACAAAAATTGCAAATATAGATTAACAAGATAAAAGTAAAAACTAAAACCCAACTACGACAAAAAGCGAGTTATCGGATAAATGCGGATAAAGTCACGGGCAAATGCTAATAATATCTTAATATATATAAATTACGTGTCACGTTGCTTGTCCGCGATGGACTCCTAAACTACTTAACCGATTTTAATCAAATTTGCACACCGTGTGCAGTTTGATCCAACTTGAAAGATAGGATAGGATAGCTTACACCTTAATTTATAGTCGCAATATTATTTTATTGCAAATTATTATTATTTGACATTCACAATTGTCTGTTAACTCCAAACGATTTTAACAGATGGCGATATCTGTTGACTGGATTGAGTAATTAATTAATAGATGGCGCTGCTACGTCAAACCTACAAACATGTCATATACGATCTTAACTTGCTTTTTTACATAGATGCCATTTGTAAAAAAATATGACGACCTCCATGACAAATGTTCTCCTACAGTTCCACTTAAATAGTTTAATAAAATGTAATATTACATATTATAACAAAAACATTAGCCATAGCAACGCGTGGCCGGGTCTGCTAGTATATATATATATATATATATATATATATGAAATCTACAAGTAATGCCCTTTCTTATGATATGAAACATGACATATTTATCTCAAATTTATTTTTAACACAGTTCTTCAAGACCTCTAGAGGGCGCCATATTTGATTCACTGACACGTTATATGGTCTACAACCAGGAGACGATCAAGACGCTTCTAACGATACCTCATTTGTCCGGTTCTAATAGGTAGTTGAGGAGCTATGAGGGAGCAGATGAACATACATACATACATAGCCTGTCAAAATCATAACCCTCCGTAGTCGGGTAAAAATAAGTTATACTCATTACATGCATTGTATTCTATATAAATAAAAATGAATTGTTGTTCGTTAGTCTGATTAAAACTCGAGAACGGCTGGGCCGATTGAGCTGATTTTGGTTTTAAAATGTTTGTCGTAGTCCAGGGTAGGTCTAAACGGTGAGCAAATAAGGAAAAATTGCGAGTAAGATAGAGTAAGACGACAATTCCATTTTCCCATATAAAAGTTGACCACTTACTTTCTGTCAAACATTTGACAGTATTTGTACTCTCAGTTCCACTCGAATTGAAGAACGCATTAAAACAAGACTTTTGAATCGACAACATAATATCAACTTTGTTCATAACATCGTGTATTTAAATTTCAAAATATAAAAATAATTAATGTGTTGACATGTTTGATGGGTGCCAACCTTACAGTGTTACCAACTCACAAAAATATTTTTATTATAATAATAAGTGTATCCGAACGTTCCATTGTTTTGTCATCTCATGTAAAAAAAACCCGTGTATCCGAACGTTCCATTGTTTTGTCCATAAATTTAGAGACTTTTTGCTGCGCTCCTACTTTAACATCCTTGGTTTTGTCATCTCATGTTAAAAAAAAGAAACATTTAATTTGAGAAATACTGAAATACTGCTAAAAGTGATTTTCTTCTCGCTGCTTACAATGCCGAGGAAAAGAAAACGACCTGACATAGGTCGTCGAAGTCGTGTAAATGTGCAACGAGCTACTTTACGCTCCAACCGCACTAATGACCAGCGAGAGGCTGATAATGATAACAGTCGTACAAGTATGGGAGAATTACGTTCAAGAGTAAATAACTATGAAGTGGATAGGCAGAGAATGGAACGAGTTCGTGCACATCGATCACAACAGCAGCGAGCACGGGATAATGAATTTAATCGATTCCGCAGACGCAATGCTCCTGTAAACCTCGAACGAGGAGCATTTTCCTACGATCCGGAAATTGATTATAGTGCCGACAAATCTGTGACGATTGGAGAAATGTCAATCATTTGTCAACATTGTAAAGCATTAAAATACAGTAGTGAACCTGCAGGATTATGTTGTGCTGGTGGCAAAGTACAATTGCCACAATTGGTTCCACCACCTGAACCGTTACACTCATTAGTTAATGGGATGGAAAGTGAGTCTAAACACTTCTTGGCTAACATCCAAAAATATAATAATTGCTTCCAAATGACATCGTTTGGTGCAACGCATATAGTACAAGACGGGTTCATGCCCACTTTCAAGGTAGTATACCATAATTGTTTTAGTGAAATTCTAATTTGTATTTGTATCACAATTAATTTAACCAGTTCTTAAACAATTACAGATACAAGGACAAATTCATCACCTACTGGGGGCAATGCTGCCAGTGCCAGATGCAGATCATAAATTTTTGCATATTTATTTTATGGGCAATCAAGATGCGGAAGTTGATACACGTTGTGGTCATAATCCAACCGTCAAGCGAACCATTGTCCAACAACTGCATACATTTCTTCACGAGAATAATGAATTAGTGAAGGTGTTCAAAATGGCACTGGATCGGATGCCATCAGACAGCCATAATATTGTAATAAGAGCCGACAAAACACCTGCTGGAGAGCATGCAAGGAGGTTTAATTCACCGACAATAGATGAAGTGGCTATTGTCGTTGTTGGAGAGAATTTGCAATCAAGAGATATTGTACTTCATCGCCGGAACAATGAATTGAAACGTGTATATGAAACGCATAGAGCTTATGATGCTTTACAATACCCATTAATTTTCTGGCAGGGAGAAGATGGGTACCATTTTAATATCAAAATGGTTAATCCAACAACAGGTAATTAGATTATACAAAATAAAATATTTTATATATTCAATATATAAATGTATTTTTTTATCATTTGTACTTCCAGGTGCTGATACACACAAAAAAGTTAGTGCCATGAATTATTATGCATACAGACTCATGATCCGTGAAGGTGAAGTAAATCACATTTTGATGTGTCAACGCCTCTTTCATCAGTATGCAGTGGACATGTACGTCAAAATTGAGACTGAACGATTGACATACATTCGTCTAAACCAACAGCAGCTTCGATCTGAAGAGTACATTCATCTTCGCGATGCAATCAATGCTGACGGCAATGTAAATAATGTAGGAAGAATGACAATTTTACCGGCCACTTACATCGGAAGCCCGCGCCACATGCACGAGTACGCTCAAGATGCGATGTCTTATGTTTGAAAGTATGGCCGTCCAGACCTATTCATTACATTCACCTGTAACCCACAATGGATTGAAATAAAAAAAGAACTGCTACACAACCAAACACCACTTGATAGGCATGACATCACAGCCAGAGTTTACAAGCAAAAATTTAAATCTTTAATGAATTTCATTACAAAGCATCGTGTGTATGGCCAAGTACGTTGTTGGATGTACTCTGTTGAGTGGCAAAAGCGTGGTTTGCCACATGCTCATATATTAGTCTGGTTGGTTGACAAAATAAGGCCAGAAGAAATTGATTCCATTATTTCAGCCGAAATTCCTGATGAAACGGTTGACCCAAAATTGCATACAATAGTAACTAAACACATGATACATGGACCTTGCGGAGTTATCAACAACAGCTCACCCTGTATGATCGACGGCAAGTGCTCCAAACGGTACCCGAGAAACTTGGTTGCTGAAACCATCTCGGGAATCGATGGTTACCCATTGTATCGTCGGCGATCAGTTGAGGACGGTGGACGATCTGTAGATGTCAAGATAAAAGGACAAGATTTTCATGTAGACAATCATTGGATTGTGCCGTTCTCGACCATATTGTCCAAAACTTTTGAAGCTCACATCAATGTGGAATTTTGTAACTCTGTGAAATCCATAAAGTACATATGTAAATATGTTAACAAAGGTAGCGACATGGCCATCTTCGCAGTAACAAACACAAATGATGAAGTGTCTCACTATCAGATGGGTCGCTATGTAAGCAGCAATGAGGCTATTTGGCGCATATTTTCGTTTGCAATTCATGAAAGACATCCCACTGTATTCCATTTGGCAGTTCATTTGGAAAATGGACAACGAGTGTATTTCAACCCAAACAACGCTGTGGATAGAGCGGCACGTCCACCTGTGACCATTGTGAAACATTGACAGGTTTCTTCTCAATTTGTGAAACTGATCAACTCGCTCGCAGTTTGCTGTATGCTGATATGCCGCGCTACTACACATGGAACGCATCATCAAAGTCTTTTCAGCGTCGTAAACAAGGAACACCACTTGAAGGATATGAAAATGTATTTGCCACAGATGCTATAGGCCGTATATATACAGTACATCCTAATAACGATGAATGTTATTATCTTAGATTGTTATTGGTGAATGTTCTTGGTCCGACATCTTTTCAACAATTGAGAACAGTTGATGGACATCTGTGTGCGACTTACCGTGAGGCGTGTCAATTATTACGGTTGCTTGAAAACGATTCACATTGGGATGATACGCTCAAGGATTCCGTGATATCTTCATCGCCGCATCAAATTCGCACACTGTTTGCGATTATAATATCGACATGTTTCCCCTCAAATCCGAAAGATTTGTGGATGAAATATAGGGATGACATGTCTGAGGATGTGTTGCATCGCGTGCGTTGTGAAACTTTGAATCCTACATTGGAAATTACGGCAGAGATTTACAATGACACATTGATCATAATAGAAGATATGTGTTTATTGATGGCAAATAAAGTATTGTCGTGTTTGGGCCTGACAGCACCCAATCGTGCTATGCAAGATGCATTAAACCATGAGTTGCAAAGAGAACTCCAGTACGATACTCAAGCTATGACCGAAGCAGTTCGCACAACTGTTCCGCAATTGAACGAAGAACAAAGGATTGCGTACGATCGTTTGATACAAGCTGTAAACAGTGGGTCTGGGGGGATTTACTTTCTTGATTCTCCTGGGGGTACTGGGAAAACGTTCCTAATTACATTGCTATTAGCAAAGATCCGATCGCAAAATGAGGTAGCCCTAGCGTTGGCTTCATCTGGAATAGCAGCAACAATATTAGAAGGCGGACGAACTGCACATTCAGCCTTAAAATTACCATTAAACATGCATATCAATGAAACGCCAGTTTGCAACATTGCCAAAAATAGCGCTATGGCGAAGACTCTCCAAGTATGCAAATTGATAATTTGGGACGAATGCACAATGGCCCACAAGAGGTCGCTGGAGGCACTAGATAGGACGTTAAAAGATTTATGTGATAACCAAAACATTTTTGGTGGAGCCATGATACTGTTGTCAGGTGATTTTCGTCAGATTCTTCCAGTAATTCCTCGATCGACTGTTGCTGACGAAATAAACGCATGTCTAAAATCATCAAATTTGTGGCGGCACGTAAAGACACTACAATTAACTACTAACATGCGAGTGTTTTTGCAACAAGATCAAACTGCGACTGTGTTTTCGAAGCAGTTGCTGGATATTGGCAATGGTAAGGTCGCAGTTGACAGCTCGACCGGATTAATGACTTTTCCCACAGATTTCTGACACTTCACATAATCGAAAGAGGAGCTTATTCAGCGTGTTTGTGAACAAAGTATAGTAAATTGCTATTACTCAGTCATCGATTATCTGTGATTGTGGTACTACTATGGGCGAGCCGGACCATTTATCGTTGTACGCAGGAAACTATCAGCATTGTATCACTAAAATTCTTTTCCGTATAGTGATAGAATAAAAAAAACATCACAATTCTCTATCCAAGCTCTGTCTTTATAACGACAAAGGTAGCGTCTCCGTACTAATATTACTTGGAGCACCATTGGTAGTGCTCGTTAACCGAGCAAAGCTCATCTATTTATTCGTTCGCTTACATGTCGACAACTACATCGTATTGTACTAGTAATAATCTATATCTTCTTTATATATATATTTCTTGTACGTCTGTATGTTATGAACATCATGTATGGGATTCGAGAATGATTCAGCTTCACAATTGAACCCGGTAAGTGGCGCTGATGTCCATTTCAAGGAGAATTCATCTCTTCTTTTATTTTATCTGAACAGAACGTCTGTTGGGTCAGCTAGTATCATATATATTACTTTTATATTTTTATATTGATGAATATTAATGTTTTGCGTTCGATACCAACATTTCTTTCCTGTATGCCATAAGGTACGACAAATATATCTATAATGTTATTATATGGTCTAAAGTTGTGGCAATCCTAAAATTCGCAGTTATAGTCGAAGGCGTCCCTTCATCAACACTTTGGATGTTAACGCGGTCCTTCTATCGCAGACGAGTGAGACTCTTTTGGCTACTTTAAAAAATCTTTCTACTGATATTATTAAAAAATATTTTCTATTTGCATATGAATATGACGTTATATGGTATCTCACGAAGATAGATCTTAAATTGTTTTAGGAATACTAAAAAGAAGATATGGATATTACGTCTACATAGAATAAACGTTAGGGACTGAAAAGTAAGCACCTTTACTTTTTCATAGACATATACTTCTCCTACAACCTAAGAAATTCTTGAATATAAATTACACCCAAATCAGATTGACAACTTGTGAATCGCACACGGTATTGTCATGGGAATCAAAACCGTGACACTTGCTAGGGTAGCCTGGTATTGCAATCACAAAACTATTTGTGCAATTAAAATTGTGCAGTGTGAGTGAAGCATAGCTGTAGCTGTTCTGATTCCGTTTACAATTTATATGCTCATCATTTCAGCTCGTTGGCTTCACTAGACGAGACATTGCACTTGACTTTGTGGTTTTCATTAAAATATTTTTGCGGACCAATGAGCACAATATTTCATTCATTATTTATTTATAACTTTTGCACAAACAAAGGTACAAGGCGGACTTAATGCCTTTCTCTACCAGTCCACCTAGGGTGGAGCAGAAATAATCCAAAGCAGGTGCAATACAGACAGTTGAAGATATTCTGAATTTATCAAATATATATTTATATAATTAGCAAATGAAACAAATACTTAAATACGAATCTTATATCTTCAAACGAGCAATTCTTGTATATATATATATATTCAGGATCTCGGAAACGGCTCCAACGATTTTGTTGAAGCTTGGTATACTAGAGGATTCGGGTCCAAAAAATCGATCTAGCTAGGTTTTATTTATAGAAAATGTTCTTTTGTCGGTGTTTTTAGCATAACAATAAATGACATTAAATTTTAAAAGAATATGAATTCAAATTTCGTTGTAAATGTCAAGAGATACGGCAGCTCAGTTGGGAGACGGCCGATTTTAATTTTGAGTTTTGTAGCATCCAAACAGCGTCGGTTCGAATCTCGGTGTTATTATTATTCTCTTTTTGTAATTTTTATATAATTTTTATTTTTTATTAATATATATCTAAATAAATGCTACAAAAATACTCCGAGCGAAGCTCGGTCAACCTGATATTACATATATATCTATACCAATAAATAAAATTGGAGTGTCTGTTTGTAATGTCAAAATAATAGGCTTTTTTCATGCTCACACGGTTATTTGCACGACACCTATGCCTAAAATAGCAATTAAAAAAATTTTGTCTGTCGGTCTGTCTGTCTGTCTGTTTGTTCTGGGTAATCTTCAAAACGGCTGGACCGATTTCAAAAATTCTTTCACCAATGGAAAGCTATAATATCAGGGCGTAAACTAGGCTATATTTTATCCCGGTATTCCCACGGGAACGGGAACTACGTGGGTAAAACGACTATAACCTATAACCGAAGCGAAGCGAGGGCGAATTGCTAGTAATAGATAAATATATAATATCTGGTTGACCGAGTTTTGCTCGGTATATTTTGGTGTATTTTGCCGAACTTATTTATACCTATATACCAATAAATAAAATTGGAGTGTCTGTTTGTAATGTCAAAATAATAGGCTTTTTTCATGCTCACACGGTTATTTGCACGACACCTATGCCTAAAATAGCAATTAAAAAATTTTTGTCTGTCTGTCTGTTTGTTCCGGGTAATCTTCAAAACGGTTCGACCGATTTCAAAAATTCTTTAACCAATGGAAAGCTATAATATCAGGGCGTAAACTGGGCTATATATTATCCCGGTATTCCCACGGGAACGGAAACTACGCGGGTAAAACGACTATAACCTATAACCGAAGCGAAGCGAGGGCGGATTGCTAGTATATATATATATATATATATATACTAGCAGACCCGGCCACGCGTGGCTGTGGCTAATGTTTTTGTTATATTACATTTTATTAAACTATTTAAGTGGAACTGTAGGAGAAAATCTGTCATGGAAGTAAGTCATCATATTTTTTTACAAATGGCATCTATTTAAAAAAGCAAGTTAAAATCGTATATGGCATGTTTGTAGGTTTGGCATAGCAGCGCCATCCATTAATTAATTACTCAATCCAGTCAAAAGATATCGCCATCTGTTAAAATCGTTTGGAGTTAACAGATAATCGTGAATGTCAAATAATCGACAAATAATTTGCAATAAAATAATATTGCGACTATAAATTAAGATGTAAGCTATCCTATCTTTAGGGAGATGCTCGGCAGCATCAGGAATTGGGACGCGGTCGCAGCCTTCTGCGAGGTAGTTATCTCGCAGAAGGAGGCGGCGGGTCGCGAGCGCGAGGAGCACAGCCTCGATGATGCGACCCGCCGCCGGCGACTGGGGCGGCGCAGGCGGGATTACCTGCGTGCCATGCCGCCCTAGCCGCGGCCGCGGGTGACGTGACCAGGGATTAGTCCGTCACCCGCCGAGAGGCCGACCGCTTGTGGAAAGACGTCGGGGACGTCGGTCGATGGGAGGGTGCCCCGGGCAGGGGGTATTCCGTTGGGCCGACCACTGATGACAAGTAACCCTGCTCCAGTGGTTGGCCCAACGACGAAGGCGACGTGGTGTTCGGGTGGGTTGCTGGTGTTGCGTGCTTAAGCCCCTCTGTCGCCCCGGACGGAGTGGTGCGGAGGCGCGCCACCGCAGCCCACCCCAAAAAAAAAAAAAGCTATCCTATCTTTCAAGTTGGATCAAACTGCACACGGTGTGCAAATTTGATTAAAATCGGTTAAGTAGTTTAGGAGTCCATCGCAGACAAACAACGTGTCACGTAATTTATATACATATATTAAAATATTAATAAAAAATAAAAATGACATAATGAAAAAAATATCAAAAATTACAAAAACAGAATAAAAATAACACCGAGATTCGATCCCACGTTGTTTTAATGTCAAAACAAAACAAAAAAAAAAACTGGATAACTTCCCAACTGAGCTATTGTCACTCTTGACGTCGACGGCGAAATTTTAATTCCTATTCTTGTAAAATTTAATGTCATTATACTTATTGATTTGATATAAACACCGACAATACAGCATTTTCTATAAATAAAACCTAGATACATTGATTTTTTGGCCCCAAAACCCCTAGTATGCCAAATTTCATCAAAATCGTTGGAGCCGTTTCCAAGATCCTGAGTATATATTGCTCATGTATATATTGCTCATTTAAATTCAAATTCAAATCATTTATTATGATGTATAAACCCCGCGGGGGCACTTACATATTGTCATTTTTTACATTTTTCTTAAAGTTATAATTACCGCCGGATCGGAACGCGACCGCACTGAGAAGATCCGGCAAGAAACTCGGCGGGATTGTCTATTTTTTATTTACTTTTCTAATTTATTTTAAATAAAATTACATCTTACAACGTGCTTATTAATAGTTCCAGTGTGATGCCATTCGAAATATTATATAATATAGTTCACAAATATAATAATAATCACAAATGTTAATGGGCAAATTATGGTTGGACTAAAGATATAAGAATTACATACATAAATACATACATTAAAATGGATGTGAGCCGTCACAGATGAATTAACTCCACCAGAAAATTTAAGTAACAACATCAATTTTCCGTGTGATAACGAAATAAGAATACAATTCGCCACCCCTTATCTTACCCGTGGGTGTCGTAAAACACGACTAAGGGATTAAATATGTATATAAGATCTATGCAAGAAGGAAAAATCGAAATAAAGCCAACCATTATACCAACCTAAGCCTGGCTAACATAGTAGCTCAATTTCCCTCACATTACGGATTTGAATGATGAATGAGAACAATATTACCTTCATTACCTTAGTAAACTTTGAAACTATACATCTGTACGTTTAAGTGTAGTTATTATACGTCCCACTGTTGGGCTAAAGTATAATGGGAGAACAATGCAAATGTTATCCCTTAATCGTCTTTTACTACACCCTCTGTTAAGATTATTTGTAATATATATGCGCTATACATTTTGACTTCCTCCACCTCTGAGAGCCATGAGCCATTAGCGCTCACCAATAGTCCGGGCTAAGCTGTCAAGGCCGTCTGCAGCCAACCACTATACACACAACAAATAAAAAAAAATACTCGAATAGTTTGGGCGAGGTTTATCTGAAGCTTAACCTGTCAAATGAACTTCAAACTATAAAGTGTGTTTAAGTAAATTTTATGATGCAACAGGTTTTTACATTTATTGCTACAACTGCGGCAGTTCAGAAGGTCCATTTCTGTGCATGCACAATTTAAGGAAAAAAAAAAGGATATAATTTTTATTAAAGTTGCGATAAACTTCTCGTATTAATAAAGTATATTTAAATGAACTACAACTTTCAAGGGAGAATGAATTCAATGGACGATATCATTAGTGATGAATTCATCATTATAAATATTAGAAGCTATTATAAAAAAAAGTGAGCCGTCGCTCAGGACGCCTGGCAGATGTGAAACATCGAAATTATTATGTACAAGTATATATGCATAAAAGAACGGATTACACGAGTACAAAATAATGTCGATGTTTCACATCTGCCAGGCTCCTGAGCGGCGGCTCACTTTTTTTCATTAAACATTTATTTTCATTAGTATACATTAAAGGTAAAAATTTATTTTAAACTCACTAGATGGCGTTGTACAAAATTCTAAATCGCGCTATGGTTTCATTACAAAATTGTAGATATATGTATCCGGATTTTTTATTTAATAATAAAATATGGTGGGTCCGCGAAGCGTGGCGTTAAACGCCACGCGACGATTGGGTTCAGCCTCGCCTATAGATGTTTCACATCAAAATTGTTGCATGCAAATGTTGACAAAACATTCTTCATAAATTTTAGATTATCATTATTGAGAGTAATTCACCTATAATAGACGCGTGACTTTTGACGCGTGACGTGATTGGTATTGGGTTTTATTTTAACATTTCTTTTTCTTGCATGGACATTCTATGCACTTTATATCCCATAGTTATCTTTTACGATA
The DNA here is from genome assembly GCA_032191425.1 of Lymantria dispar. Taxonomy (NCBI): domain Eukaryota; kingdom Metazoa; phylum Arthropoda; class Insecta; order Lepidoptera; family Erebidae; genus Lymantria; species Lymantria dispar. The sequence continues at coordinate 1,142,137 of CM063444.1, read as the reverse complement.
CCCACAGGCAATAGCGAGGGTGGCGAATTGTATTCTTACTCCGTTTCCACACGGAGAGTCTTCATCCCAATTACTTTTTTTTTTATTTTTTTGGGGTTGGGCTGCGGTCGACGCACTCCTCGCACCACTCCGTCCGGGGCGACAGAGGGGCGTAAGCACGCACACCTGCAACCCACCCCAACACCACGTCGCCTTCGTCATTGGACCGATCACCGGAGCAGGGTTATTTGACATCAGTGGTCGTTCCGACGGAATACCTCCTAGTGGGGTACGGTTCCATCGACCGACGTCCCCCCCGTCGGTCTTTCCTCACGCGGTCATCCCTATTACTTGAGGTCCACGCAAAATATCCTCTTTTTCCATCGCATATATTGGAAAAAGTAAGCTGTCTTACTGATATTAACCCATCTCGGGCATCCATTTATTGACCAGATGGTGTCAGATGTAGTTGGCCTCGTTTGTTGTAAATCTTTGTCATATTTCACGACACCCACGGACATTTACAAGGGTATTGAAACGTATTCACACTCCGTTACTAGGCGGAAAGTTATATAACATCATCATCATTATTTCAGCTCATATACTGCTGAGCCCGAGCCTCCTACACAATAGGAGGGAAATCGACCTTACTATATGTACCATGTTAGTCAGACGGGTTGATAGAATGTTTTATTTCGAAGTTTCCTTCTCTTGCATAGATGTTATATGCATATTATGTCCCTTAGTCATCTCTTACGACATCCACAGGCAAGATAGGGAGTGGTGAATTGTATTCTTACTCCGTCACCACACGGAATGTTATATACATATATTCGAACATTTATGAAGCAAATATATATTTCTTGTAATGGCTCACAAATGATTGTTATAAATTTGGGCGGGTTGGTATGTTTCTAAAGTCTACCACGACGGATAAATTCTTCTTCTTCTTAATAAAAAATTAAATAAATGTAACCTACGATGACTAGTGATGACTTACGGCATGAAAACGTAGTCAATACATGTAGGCCTTATAATCAAGCTCAAAGTCGTCCAGCATGCTATGGGCTGAACTTTGCTCGAAATTTCTCTGCCAGATAGTATACCAAATACGGGAGTCCATAGAAGAACGACTGTAACTGTAACCGACATAGCACGAAGAATTAACACGCTGGCAATGGGCAGACCACATCGCTCGACGAACCGATAACCGCTGGAGAAGAATAGTGTTGCCCAAAAAAGTCTTGGTCTTGCGGTCTTGGTCTTGGTCTTGCGAGAAATGCGAGACCGAGACCAAGACCAAGACCGCTTAATTTTTGCAAGACCAAGACCAAGACTGGCCCTGCAAGACTTGAGCAAGACCAAGACTGAGCCTGCAAGAGTCTCGCGGTCTTGCATTTAATTCAAATCACCATTCCAGCTTATATATGGTGGAGCTAGTGTCTTTCACATAATAGGAGGGAAATGGGCCGTGGCCGGAGAGGAATCGCCACGTGATCGGCCGTGTTGTTACAGGGTTTCATGTCAAGTTTTCCTTCTCTTGCACCGATGTTAAATATTATAGCCCTTAGTCGTAGATTCGCACTCGCGGGTAAAATAGGGGGTGATGAATTGTATTCTTACTCCGTCACTACACGGCAAATCAAATCAGTCTTGAGATATCCATCTATTGGCCAATCGATTCCCAATGTTGGTATTGGCTTTTCAGAATCACTCTTCGGAAAGGCTTAAGGACAAAAATACCGTAATCACGAGAGTGCTCTTGCCCATTATACATATTTAAATATCCGTTTATTCATTAGCCCAACGACGTTCATTGTTGGACATAGAAATATGCCTACAATTAATCTACATCTACATGTAGGGACAGAGTACGAATACAATTCACCACTCTGTTACCCGTGGATGTCGTATCAAATCGGACTGAGGCAATGGTGTTAGGCAGCCATTATTTTTTTTTATGGGTGGGCTATGGTAATCACACGCGCGGTCCATTCCATCCGGGGCGATGAAAGGACGGCGCGCGGGCCCATCACCAACCCGTACCCACGTCACCTCGTTGTTGGGCCGACCACCAGAGCAGGGTGACTTGTCGTCAGTAGTCAAATAACTCCGTCGCCTGCCAATCAAATTGAAAAAATCTTTTTTGTTGGAAAGAGGGAATGTTAAATGACATAAAATTTATTGTATCAACTGCCCCGTGTGGTGAAGTTTTAAGAAAATAGGGTCGAAATTCCTTCCTTTGTCATAGGAGTAGTAACTCTGTCTAATGTAACACCAGGGGAATAGGAGAGTAATTTTCCCCAATGGTAAGGGTTATATTCAATAGTGGACTATAGGCTAGCAGATGGATAGATAGAATAGGATGATATTTGATTAATTTAGTTGGATTTTTCATTGCCATGATAAATGACTGTTACGTTATTCCAACTGCAAGACTTGCAAGACTTTGCGAGACTCTTGCTGCAATACCAAGACCAAGACCAAGACTCGAGTGTGCAATACCAAGACCAAGACGAGACCAGGTGTGCTGTTGCAAGACCAAGACCAAGACTGGTCCAAGTCTCGTCTTGGTCTTGCATTTGGGCAACACTAGAGAAGAAAGATTCTCGAGGTACCACGTATTGGACGATGCAGTGTAAGACGTCCCCTTCCATGAGGTGGACAGACGACTTGGTGAAGCGTCGTTGGATGCAGCCGGAATAGAACTATACGAACATGAGGCGAAACATGAGGAAGGCTTCCAGCAGTGGACAGCGATAGACTGAATCAAGATGGTGAAAAAATATAACCTATACAAACCTAGTTTGATATCATCATCATAATGGAAATTGACCTACAGTAAAACCCGTTTAAGACGTTTTCGCAGGGACCCGACCAAAAACGCGTCTTAGGCGGGAAAGCGTATTATGCGGGAAAGGGAAAAACGTGCCATTATTATTATATTATTATTATGAAAACCTACGTATTGAATTTCACATTTAAAAATTACCTAAATAAAGTGTTGTTTATTTTCTTTATTTAATAGACTTACTACTAGATATATTTTTAAATATTAAAAAATAAAAAATATTTAAAAATGTAAAAAAATGTTGTTTATTATTATTACGTTACTTAAAGTAATTACTTATTTTAGTTTGACAAAAAGATTTTGAGGCATTAGCAATTACAAGATTTTCAACGTAATTTAATTTTCGCAGTGCGTCTTCGCTTTGATTCAAAGAAGTTACATAGCGTCTTAAATCACTAACTGCTGATAATGCCTGGGGCGTGTGACAAAATCGGAGTTGACTCATCTTCTTCTTGGTCATTATCACTTAGGGTCGCTCGTCAGTCGCTGGCCGCTGCTGCAAGGAGTAATATGTGTATTTGAGTGGTACGTGTTGGCGTATTAAACGGGATGACGATCGTATTAAGCGTTAAGAAATGTATGAAAATATGTCTCAAGTTGCTGGGACTGACGCAAAATGGCGTATTATGCGGGAAATCGTATTAAACGGGTTCTACTGTACTATACTACACTGGTTAGACGGATAGGGTTCCTTCTCTTGGATAGATTTTCACTGCAATAATCCCTAAGTCATCTTATATCACACCCACGTGCAAGAGGCACGGGGGGTGGTGGATTGTATTCTTACTCTGTCATCAGTATAGTTTTATATAATGAAACGGGTATATTGTCCGTTATCTAACAGTAAAACAGCAGATCTGTATTGAAATCTCTGTGATTGGTGTTCGTCTGATAGATTCTTTTAAGACAAGTCGGTATTGAATACACGATAAGAATTCAAAGAAAATAAAGTTGCATACTCAAACCCGTTCATACATTTTAAATTAGAATTTTTAACCGCCGACGCAAAAAGAGGATGTCATAAGTTTGATGTCGCTGTCTGTGTGTGTGTGTGTGTGTGCGCGCGTTTGAGAACTACAATGTCACAGACAGAGAAACACACACACACACACACACACGCACGCACGCACTTACCACCACTGTTGAGTTCGGGCCTCCTCCATAATGGGAGGGAATTTGGCCTACCATACCATGCTGGTCAGACATGTTGGTATAGGGTTTCATTTCGAGTTTTCCCTCTCTTACAAAGATCTTATGTGCATATTGTATCCCTAGTGGTCTTGTACGACATCCACGGGCAAGATAGGGAATGGTTACATCTATACAAATAAATAAAATAGACACTTAGAAAACAGACACTTAGTCTGTTTGTAATGTCAAAATACGGACCTTTTTTCATCCTCACATGGTTATTTGCACGACACGTATGCCTAAAAGCTCATTTAAAAAAAAATTGTCTCTGTCTGTTTGTTTGAGGTAATCTTTAAAATAGTTGGATCGATTTTCACATTTTACTACCAGGCAGCTATCTATATACGAAGTAACTTAGGCTATATTTTATCCAACCACTGACCACAAGTCACCCTGCTCCGGTGGTCGTCCTAACAACGAGGTGACGTGGGTACGGGTGGGTTATGGGCCCGCGCGCCGTCCTTTCATCGCCCCGGACGAAATGGACCGCGCGTGCGGTTACCATAGACCACCCATAAAAAAAAAATAAAAAAGGCTATATTTTATCCCGATATTTCCATGGGAACAGGAAATATGCAGGTAGGCTGAAACCGAAGCGAAGTGAGGGCGGTTTGCTAGTATCTATTAGATAAGAAGTCTACATATTGATGGATGGATAAAGAACCAAAAGTTTACGTACATGATAATCAATGCATAATAAAGACAATTTACGAAACAATTGCCATGCGGTTTATTTATTTCAATTCTTTACAGAAGAGATATGAAAAGTGTTTGAGGCGACGATTTGTGACGTCACTTCCAGTCGTTCGGAAATACATCAGTTGATATCGACAGTTTTATTACTTGAGTAAGTTTCTTTAGCACGGTCCTTCATCTTTTATCTGAAATATATGTCCTACTTTCAACGTAAATTCTTATTGAACACAAAAGATATTGTAGAGTTATGTACTAATACTGTAGAAACTTGATTATCCGGCCCTCGGCTATACGGATTCGCGATTATCTCGACAGCTAACCGCGACCTATGTATTGTACCTACAAATCGAATTTATGCAAGCATGAATGTGTCCAGAATGGAATGTCTCGCGGGATCGCTGCCCCACGTGTTTCATTATTGTTTCAGTTAGTAGCATGCCCCGCGGAATATCTATTCGTCTTTTAATAAACGCATAAAATTATGTTTATACTACATACGAGTATGCACAAAATCGAAGGAGGTTTTTCATACATTCAATTATCCGGATATTCGATTATCCGAATGCCTACCGACAACAATTAGTCCGATTAATCGAGTTTCTACTGTACAAATATTTCAATTCGATGATGATGGTAATAACGAAATGTTACCAAACATGCATCCGTTTTTATTAATAGCATCAAATAAAACATCAAAAACTTGAATTATGGTGTAGAATATTACATTACATATAATATTTGTTACGTTATGGCGTACGACTCGCAAATTGGCGGATAATAACTTGAATGTAATATTATGTGTGTTTCAGACAAATTGAATATGTCAATGGAAATATTTTGTATATTTGCAAATGTGTGGGCGACAGAAATGATTACGAAGACATTATGGGGAGTAAATGAATTGCTTCAAAATGTAAATAATTACGTTTGTATGCTTAGAATAATAACATATAGAAGGTAAGTCCACGCACAAAAAGTGAGGCAATTCAATTGGAGCCTAATGGAGCTTACGCCGGAACAGTCCCGTAATGTACAAGTCATTGCACTGCACGAACGTACGCAACTCTTAAAAAATAAATGGGTAATTATGACGTCTTGTGCATTCAAATGGTGCCACAACACATTTGAAAAACATAAAAAGGTTTTTAACATTACTTTTAAAAGTATTTCGACGATTTATGTTAATAAAAACAAAATATGATTTCATAATTTGTATAGTGGTTTCCGTGTGTACGTGTGTAATCGTCTGCCCGCCATTAGTATTTTTAGATTCAAACTTTTAAAGTTCGAAGTACTGACACTATCCTTCTATACGTTATTATTCTAAGTTTGTATGATTATTTTGTATTGTGTTAACCTTTAATATCAGACAACGGTTGACATCTTCTGTGTGGTGAGAGAGTAAGAATACAATTCACGACGATCAAGTGATATAATATGCATATAACATCTATGCAAGAGAAGGAAAACTTGAAATAAAACTCTATAGCAACCCGTCTGTCCAGCGTGCTATAGTTGTTTGATTTCCCTACCATTGTGGGGGAAGTTCAAGCCCAACGGTGGGACGTACATGAGCTGTGAAAATGATTGCAGAGTTTTATCTATGAAAATATATATTGGTCACTGTATCACAGACATCAAGAGGGCAACACAGAGGCTGTATCAGATATAGCTATTAGAACTGTCATATAGAGAAATTGACGGTACAAGGGAGGCCCGGCTGGATGAGTTAGGGTGAGCCAGTAAGCTAAGTACATATATTGAATAACGTCAACAAAGGTATTCTACAATGATGATGAATGATGAAATAAGTTACTTGAAAAAAATACTGCATTGGGAGAACTACACAAGATCAAAATCGGCTAGCAAAGCGCAATACAGAGATTTACAATAGCAAAACTATATCAAATAACTTCATGGTTAGGAACTAGACGGTTTTATAGCGAGTTGTGTCCTCAAATAGCCAGTCTGGGTCAAGTAAAGGACGAAAATCCATGAAAATCAAGCCAAATCTGCAGTTGAATTGACTGACTTGATTGTACAAATGGCTTAGTATCATATCGACGTACCGCGCCAGTGATCCATTATCGCAATACTTTCTGCAATTCACAAATTTTTCTTCTGAGTCTGGGCGTAATTCGTATCGTGGAATATATGCTTGTGAATTCGCCCGCAATACAAGAGTAATGTTTTGATGTGAAACGTATAGAGGCGAGGGTGAACCTAACGTTGGCGTGGCGATAACACCACGCTTGGATATATACATTTGTGTAACGAAACTATAACCTGTTTTATAATTTTGTACAACGCCATCTAGTGAGTTCAAAATAAATTATTAACCTAAACACATACCTATAGTGTGTACTAATTAAATTAAATGTTTATTGATTAAAAATCGTAATTTTCTGGCAAACAATCGTAATATTTTAAGAATATTTATGCCATATTAGTTCCTGTCGTAATCTGTTCTTTTATGCATGCATATTGCATACTTGCACAAAATAATTTCGAAGTTTCACATTTGCCAGGCGTCCTGAGCGATTGCTCCCTTTTTTAGTGCATGGTAGTGTTTAAAAAAGATCCCACTATTATTTATTTTGTGTAACTACGTTTGAAATCCAGTATTTTATATCTGCAGCAGCGTAGTAACGCCACGTAATTCACGACATAGATCTCTCAAAAGAACAAATAATTTAAACAAATTTAATTTACTAGATTCTGTAAAAAAAGAATTCTCCGGCGTGATCTTATTTGAAGTAATTTTAAGTTAAGAAACTTTTGAACGAAATATAAATTGGTTTTCAATTTTTACTAGCATCATGAATTTAATTAGGAATTCAGGGTACCTATTTACTTACAATTCTATTTGCCTTAATTTTAATTTATATTTTGTTTTATCTGAGTACTACTTAAATTATTAAAAAAAACATGAAACACTTTTATTTATATTAGTTTTGCGGTTTTGCTCGACTTGGCGGGGGGCACTGACGTGCCCTCAGACGACAGTGTTGCATTTTTGTTCGACTTGGTGGGAACACTGCAGTGCCCCCAGATACATGTTGAGACGACCTCAAATAATTAGGTTAAGAGTAGGATGCAGATGATATACATTGGATTGCATTCACGTTCTTCTGCGTTAGAATTTGTTAATGTTATTGTGCTTATGTGTTTACAAGACCACTTATGTCGCCCCCAGACGGTTCAAGCGAGGGGTTGAAGCATATCTATATTGGAGAAGAAGAGAAGTGCGGCCGTATTTCAATCCGGTGGTAATTTAAGGCTAAATGTGAAAAAATTACAATATGTAAGTGAGAGGCGCGGTTTATGCACAATAAATGATTCGAATTTGTACAAAAATTCGTAAAAGAAAAGTATGTGTGTATTTATGTAATGTATGCACGTAAGAAGTAAGTATACTTATTTGACGTAATAAGACAAAATCTTTCCAAGGTTCTTACTAAATTTTTTTCCTACGCGTTATCCTACGTTCTGTGAGAAAAAAGACACATCTAGTTGACATTTGTGACGGTGTGCGCGCTTCATAAAAAATGTTGACTAGTGAACTGCAGGGTGTCGGTTTTTCGTGACGTGCACGTGCATCGAAAAAATTTACTCCCATCACTATTCCATAACGCTTTAAAAGAAGAATAACTTCAAAAAAGAGTAGCGTGGGGTGCCATAGTATATTACAACTCTTCATCGTCTTTATGGTTAACGCGGTACCTATTCTTTGACAACGGTGAAAGTCTTAAGTGTTGAGTCATAATATTCTTACCCTGTCCTTATATTGGGAAGAGATACCAAAACAACTTTAAAAAATTTTTGATTGTCAATATTAGTAAACAGTTTCTATAATTTAACCATATATATTCCATTCATTTCAATGGTCACACTAGATGGCGTAGAAAACTCAGTAGAAAACCGTTTTATTACACTGGGCGTTGAGAACAGATATTCGTAGATAATTTTATATCTTAAGCGAAGGAAATACTGTGAGGAAGTATATAAAATATTGATAGAATAAGTTATTAAGTATCATTGAAATAGAGCTTCATAAAATTGTTTGTAAAATTTAATACGGATTGCCTTTTCCTAGATTTTCTATCGTGTAAATAACAATAACAACGAATGAAAAGGATTTGTCCAAATTTCAATTACATTAGATTATTTTTCAACTTAAGTTAATAAAAAATAGCTAAAAAACATCCCTCTCAGCTCCTTGCAACTGATAATCCATCCATAGTTAGTTATTGCTACTCAATCGAGGCCTGGCCGGGTCGCCGGTAATAATATAAAAGGTTTTGCGTCCGCCTTTTGGGTCGGTTGAATAACCGTAATCGGTAAAAGCACAGATTTACGCTCCTGACCCACAATTCTACTTTATTTCGCTGATTGTAAAGAATTCTTGTCCGTGCCGCGATTGAGTGCGTTTTTTATTTCATTTAAAGGACTTTCTAAATTATATTCGTTTGAAAGAAAATAAACTTGTTCAATTTTGTTGAGTTTTACGATATTTTTTAATAAAAAATGGGGAAGAGGTTAATATGGTAATCTGAGTTCTGTGGGTTCGATTCAGAACAAATTTTTTTCCGGTCCATAAATGATTATTTTATGTCCAGGTGTATTTTTAACTCCAGATGGAAAAAGAGGGCTGTTATAAGATTGACGTCAATGTCTGTCTGTCTGTGCGTGTGTGTGTCTCCATCTGTGGAATCGTAGCTCTCAAACAGATGGACCGAATTCGATGCGGTTTTTTGAAAGCCAGTTTCCTTGCGGTGGTTCTTAACTATGTTTGGTTAATAAAAAAAAAAATATATATCAGTCTAGCAGTGTTAGAGTATCAGCTCTTTTCCAAGGTGATTTAATGGCGTATGATTACTCGATTAGGTGCCTCACGCGTGCCAATACAGTCGTTAAATGACAATTAATTAATATTTCCTGTTGAAGAGAATGTGATATTTTTTTTGTATTATTTTAGGTTGTGTCGAGGGTTTTTCAAAATTTTCAATTTTACTTATAAATTATTGTGTGTTTTGTTTCGATGACTTGCGTTTATTCCTTTACACGGTATGTTAATTATAAAAAATATATTCTGTCATTTTGACGAGTATATTTTGGTATAGGAATATATTTTTCGGTTCAGTTATTATCTGTATGATGACAGGGAAAGATTCAATAACTCATTTTTTATCCGTGGCTGTCGTAAAAGACGACTATGGGTATATAATATGCTGATAATATCTATGCAAAATAAGGAAAACTCGAAATAAAACTATAGCTCCCCCCTCTGACCAATGTGGTAAAATAGGTCGACTTCCCTCCTGTTGTGGATTAGGCTCGAGCCCCACAGTGGAAAGGATACGAGCTGTGATGATAGGATATAATTTTTTTTTTTTAATTTATATCTCAAATACCTTTGAGATGGTTTTGTTAACATTTAAGTTCGTATGAAAACAGGCTCCGTTTGATGTTAAGTCAATAAAAAATATTCTTTGGGCTTTGAGAATACTCATAAAATACGCTTTTTATGATTTTTGAAATGGATTTGAGAATATTTTCTTCAAAGTAGGTCGATGTTTATTTAGTTTATATTACAGTATAAATTCAGCGTTAGCAAATAAATATGGCGTGGAATTTTGTTAATATTTGTTAATATAAATTCAACAAGATGGACGATATGAAATAGTTGAAGAACAAATTGTAATTTCATAATAAAATGTAATATTCATATTAATCTTTAATTAAAACGGATATCCACTTAATCAATTTGTAGATTAATTGGAATAATCCATGTTCCGTGAATTTGTTGTTGTTAATTAATGTAATTCAAATAATGAGCATACATGTAACGGAATTATACTCGGCTCGAGCCTCCACCACAATAGGAGGGAAATTGACTTACTATACAACGCTGGTCAGACGTGTTGACGGTTTTATTTCGAGTTTACCTTCTCTGGCATCAATGTTATATGCATATTGTATCCCTTAATCGTCTTTTACGACATCCACAGGCAAGAAGGTGGTTGGCGAATTGTATTCTTATACCGTTACCACATCGAAAACATTTGAATAAGTTCATTTAATTGAGAGAACTTATGTTTAATTAAAAATATTCGGGTAAGGACTTCAATCAAATGGAATTCTTTCATGAAATGATCTACTGTAGTAAGGTAAAAATGCTTTCCAAGTGTATTGACTGTGTAATCACTGCTTCATTTATGGGTACCCCTTGTCGTCAATCTGTGATACTTAAACGTCCAAATGGAAAGCTGTTAGTCCACAAGCTGCTAGGCAGTGCTAATATTCTATTTAGTTTTTACTTATAAATGCTGTTGCTTAAAAAGAATTAATTATTAAGAATTAATATTTAATCTATACCAATAAATAAAATTGGAGTGTCTGTTTGTAATGTCAAAATAATAGGCTTTTTTATGTGCTCACACGGTTATTTGCACTATACGTATGCATAAAAATCACGTCATATTTTTTTGGATGTCTGTTTGTTCCGGGTAATCTTCAAAACGCCAGCCGTTTTCAAAATTTCTTTCACCAATCGAAAGCTATAATATCAGGGAGTAATATAGGCTTTATTTTATTCCAGTAATCCCATGGGATTGGGAACCACGCGGGTAAGGCCACTGAAACTGAAGCGAAGCACGGGCGGGTTGCTAGGTTAAAAATAAAAGATATACATTCACGCCTTTTTCCCATAGGGGTAGGCAGAGACCACTTTCCTCCGCTTGCTACGATCTTGACATACCATGTCCTTCGGTTTTGGGTACTCTTAACCTGGCCTTTCTTAAGAACGGCCCTAATTTGATCGTGGAACATCCACCTTGATCTTCCCCTTCAAACACTTCAGTTCACATTCGCCCTATATATTCTCCTTGTCAATCTCCTTTCATTCATTCTCTCTACATGACCAAACTATCTTAACATACCTTTTTAAATCCTTGTCACTACATCTATTTTCATACCACAATGTTCCCTAATCACTCTGTTCTTAATTCTATCCTTCAATTTCACACCAATCATGCTCCTCAGTGCTCTCATTTACACATCATTTATTCTACTTTCATGCGTCTTCTGCCATACCCAGTTCTAAAATAATTCAAATTCAAATTATTCATTATGCATAAACCCCGAGAGGGCACTTACATATTGTCAGGTTAACAATTTCCAAGAGTTCCGGTAGCTCAGTTGGGGGACGGCCGGTTTCTAATTTTGGGGTGCGAGGCCGGGGCACCTCCACGTGGTGCACCCTGGAAACGTCCATTTGGACGGCCAAGATTCCGGCGGGAGGGGGGGTCTCCGCGTGCCGACTCTGAAGGCAGAGCGCACGGCGGATTTGGCCCGGGGCCAATGGGGCGGATGTGTCTCATGGCACTCCGTCGCCAGGGACGGTTGCGTCACGGCCCGGGGGCGTGACGGGTCGGTCACTCGCGAGCGGCCAGACCCGGAAGGCCCAAACCGTAATCCTGAGTAGGCGGGTCAGGACCGGGGGTCTGCGGACTGCGGGGAAGAAAACCCCTATAAAAAATCACCCCAATCTCAAGTTTTGCTACTCGGCGAGGAGATGTATGGCTGGTGGGTTAAGAAGCGCGCGCGAAAAAAAGAAGCGTCCAGTCGTTAGAATAGTAGTCAAGGAGGACTTAAACTTCCAAACCACGATGGCAGAGGTCAATACCGTTAAGACTTCACCAGAGGGTCCCCGGCCAGGCCGGGGAATCCCTTGCTGTGCCGGTGCTTGCGCGCGACGAGGAGTCGCGCCCAAGTTCCTGCACAGTCAGCTCCCAATCGTATGGGTGGGGGGCGATCTCTGCTCCAGCCGTGAGTCCGGCGATACATGAGGCTCCCAAAAAAAATAGGCGTAGGAGGCCACCAATAACTCCAGCCAGCGAGCGTGCTAAACGGCGCGCGAACCGGCTCAAGAAAGAACGGGAGGCGCAGGAGGCCGCGGAACCCTGCGAGACCAGCGCTCCCAGGACGAGGGCGGCACAGTGGCCGCAGAGCCGTCGCATGATGATGATAGCACCGCAGGGCCGTCGCGGAAGGAGAACGGCAACAAGAGTGTGTCCCAGGACGAGGGCGGCAATGTCGCAGGACCGTCTAAGGAGGCGAGGAGGAGTGGCAGCCAGACGGAGCTGTCGAGTGATGAGGACGGATTTACCGCAGAGCCGTCACAGAGCGAGGGCGGCAGCAAAGCCGCAGGGCCGATGTCAGAGACTGACGTGGCGTACGACCTGTCGACGGACGAGGACGACAGTGCTGTGGGGCCGTCGGAGCGACAGGGTACGGCCGCGTCGAGGATGTCGACAGACGAGGGCGGCAAGGCCGCAGTACCGTCTGGAGACGAGGGGCCGAGAATCGGCCGGCGAAAGGAAGGGTCCGGTATGAGGAAGAGCAGGTCGTCCGGATCAGATAGGTTGGATAGGGGGATAGGGGGGTCCCTGAGGAGCCCAAGCCGCTTCCTGCGGCAAGGGCTCTGACGGCGGCCCTAGATGTTAGGAGGGAGAGGGAGAGGGAGGAGGCCCGCCCCCCAACGAGGGACCGGAAGCGCCCCCTGCGAAAGGGTGGCAGCTCTGTGTCCGACTCGGAGGGGAGCGATTCTACCAGGCCTCCCCCCAAGGTTGCGACCGCGCGCCGGGGGCGCGGGGGTTGGGGGGGTGGTGCGGCGGCAAGACCGGCGACGCCGGGTCTGGCCGGCCGGGAAGGCGAGGTGGCGGCCCTCCAGGCTGCGAACGCCCGCCTCAGCAAAGAGGTCTCCAGCTTGCGGGAACGCAACCGCAAGTTGGAGACGGAGTTGGAGGTGGTGCGGAGGGAGAACCGCGGGTTGGCCAAAGACATGGCTGACCTGCGGTCTCAATTCGAGCGCCTGGTGCCGGCTGTGCCGCCGGCGCCGGGCTCGCCGCCGAAACGAGCTGCACCGGTAAAGGCGGGCCCGTCGTCTGCGTCCGTGGCGCCGACTGCGCCCGTTGCGGCCGCTGCGCCGGCTGCGCCCGTCGCGGCTTCACCGCTGCCTCTCCTCGTCGTGGTCCCTCCGCCGGCTCGTGGCCGCGGGAGACCTCGGAAGGGGGAGGAGCCGCCGCCCGACGAGGTGCATGACGTGTCGGAGTCGGCGATACGCGTCATCCTAGCCCGAGTAGGGCTAATGATGGATGCGCGTATCGAGGCCGTAGCGGCCAGGCTCCCACCTGAGCCGCCCCTCCGACCGCCACTTGCCGCGGACAAGGCGAGACGGCCGCAAGCGTCAGCTCCCACCCCGCTGCCCTGTCAGGGTGGCCACGTGGTGAGCTACGCTGCGGCCGCGGCGGGACCCAAAGGGGCCAAGAAGGCCGGCAAGGTGCCGGCTCCCGCCAAGGCCGGACCGCGACCGGCACCAGCGATTGCACCGCAGGCACCGGCCGGCGAACCCGCGACTGCGCCTGCTGCGCTCAGCGCTGCTGCCAGGCTCGAACAGGGCTGGCAGGTGGCTGAACGTAGCAGGAAGGCACGCGGCCAAAAGCGGAGAGCGGCGGCCAAGAGTGCCGCTGTGGCCGCCGCTCCCCAGGCGGGAGCAGTCGGAAAGGGGAAAAGGTCGCGTAGGGGCCTCAAGTCGCCGAAGACGGCTGCGGTGGTAATCACCGTACTGCCTGAGGCGGCTGAGAGGGGCCTTAACTATGAGGCTGTCCTAAGACGCGCCCGGCGGGAGCTGGACGTCTCCGACATCGGGGGCGTCGAGGCGAGGACCCGCAAGGCCCGGACAGGGGCTCGAATACTCGAGTTCCCTGGGGCCGAAGGCGCGAAGACGGCCGATAGTTTGGCCACGATGCTGAGGGGGCTGTTCGGGCCGGAGGATGGAGTCCGAATCGCCAGGCCAGTCAAGTGCGCAGATATGCGCCTCACGGGTCTGGACGACTCCGTGGCGGTGGAGGATATCCGGGAGGCCATTATGGCACGTACCGGGTGTGCCTCGGACACCGTCCGGATTGGCACCATCCGCCCTGGTCCGGGCGGCGTCAGTGCTGTCTGGGTGCAGTGCCCAGTGGAGTCGGTCAAGCAATTGGCCGACTCAGGCAGGCTCCTCGTGGAATGGAGTTCGGCGCGGGTAACCGTGCTGGAGCCCCAGCCCGCGAGGTGTTATAAGTGCATGGCGGTCGGGCATACCCGACCGACATGCAGGAACTGCTTTGACTGCAGCGGGCTATGTTTCCCTTGCGGTCAAACTGGACACCAGGCGGCATCGTGCTCTGCGGTGCCCCACTGCCCCACGTGTGCGGCGGGCAATAAGCCTGCCAAGCACCGCATGGGCTCTGGGGACTGCAGACCCCCGGCATCGGCCCCAAAGGGGCGGGGCGGCCCATCGACCGGGCCAGTCCCCGCTCCGAGCGCGGCCCGATCGCCCGTTAGCGCGGAGGAGGTGACGATGGATACGGACCGTTAATGGACCCCGTATCCATTCGTCTCCTCCAGGCCAATTTCAACCACTCCGCCGGTGCGCAGGACGTGTTCCTGCAAGCCATGGCGGAGTGGTTGATAGGAGTAGCCGTAGTCGCGGAGCCGTACGTGGTGCCCGACCGGATTAACTGGTTGGGTAGCACCGATGGCACCGTGGCAATCGTCGCCTCCACGTCGTGGCCTTCGTCGTCTCTGACCCTTAGGGACAGGGACGTCGGATACGTCGCGACGGACTGGGGGAGATTACGCTCTTCGGAGTTTATCTCTCCCCTAACTGGAGTGTGACCGATTTCGAGGCCTTCCTTACCATCATGGAGGCCTCGTTACGGCGACTGGCATCGCGCCAGGTCTTCGTCCTGGGGGACTTTAACGCCAAGTCCGTGGCGTGGGGATCCTCTAGGACGGATGACCGAGGACGGGCGATCGAGGAGTGGGCGGCGGCACTAGGCCTCTGTTTGTTGAACAGGGGCTCGGTGCATACGTGCGTGCGACAACGGGGCGGGTCGATAGTAGACGGTTTCGTTCGCTAGCCCCGGGGTCGCCGCACGCGTGGGTAGCTGGCGCGTCGTGGAGGAGGTCGAGACCTTGTCGGACCACCGGTATATCTGGATGGAGGTCTCCCTGGCAATCCCGACGCCCAGCAGGGGTCACGGGGCGGATAGGCGTCCTGCGTTCCCGCGATGGGCTGTGGGTCGCTTAGACCGGGACCAACTGGCGGAGACAGCCATTGTATACTCGTGGCTGTCCTCTGCCCACCAGTCGGACGGGGTGGACGCCGAGGCTGGCCGCATCCGCAGTGCGTTGACGCAGATCTGCGATGCGGCCATGCCCCGGGTACGGCGTCTGCCCCCGAGGAGGGGTGTCCACTGGTGGTCCCGGGAGCTGGTGGATCTCCGGGCCGCGTGTATCCGCGCCCGCAGGGCCTACACCCGCAGCCGGCGGCACCAACGCGACGCGGAGCGGGAGGCCGTGCTTTACGAGGGCTACCGCAATGCGCGGTCCGCCTTCAGGCTGGCCGTCCGCTCCGCCAAGGACGTCAGTCGGCAGGAGATGCTGGACGGTCTCGACCGTGACCCCTGGGGACGCCCCTATCGCGCGGTGCTGAATAGGCTACGCGCGCGGGGCCCTCCCCGCACCGAGACTCTCCAGCCCGGCCTTCTCACCCGGGTCATCGAGGACCTGTTCCCGCGGCGGGCGGAACACACGCCCCCGGTCATGGCTCCGCCAGACACTGATCGGGAGGCCGACGACGACAGTGTTCCGCCCATCACGGAACCCGAGATGGGGGTGGCGGTGACGCGCATGCGCGCAAAGTCTACCGCCCCCGGGCCCGACGGTGTTCCTAACCGCGTGCTGGCCCTGGTCCTCGAACACCTGGGACCCCGCCTCAGGGGGCTGTTCGACGCGTGTTTAGCGTCCGGACGGTTCCCTGGGTGCTGGAAGGAGGGAAGGCTGGTGCTCCTGCCGAAGCCGGGACGGTCTCCGGAGTCGCCTTCGGCCTACAGGCCTATCGTGCTGCTCGATGACACGAGCAAGCTACTGGAGAGGGTGGTAGCTGCCCGCATCGAGCGGCACCTCGTCGGCACGGGGCCTGATCTGTCGGACGCCCAGTTTGGGTTTAGGAGGGGTCGTTCGACGATCGCGGCTCTGTTGCGCCTGAGGGCCGTGGCGACTGAGGCCGTCACCGGCGGGGGAGTGCTGTTGGTGGTATCCCTAGACATCGCCAACGCATTCAATAGTCTGCCATTCAGCTGCATCAGGGAGGCGCTCCGGTATCACGGGGTGCCAGTTTACCTGAGGCGGCTAGTGGCAGACTATTTGGAGGGGCGCAGCGTTCTCTGCACCGACCGAGCAGGGGACGTTGTGCGAACGCCCATGACGTGCGGTGTCCCACAGGGGTCGGTCCTCGGACCCACCCTGTGGAACATCGGCTACGACTGGGCGTTGAGGGGGAGCCTCCCGCCCGGGCTGGGCGTGATTTGTTACGCCGACGACACGCTCGCCACAGCCCGCGGTGGGACGCTAGAAGAGGCGGTAAGCCTGGCGACCTCTGGTACCGAGGAGGTCGTCAGGCGGATCGAGGCGCTGGGGTTGATGGTCGCCCTGGACAAGACGGAGGCCCTCTTGTTCCATGGGCGCACTATGAGCCCTCCCATCGGCGTCTCGATCACCGTCCACTCGGTCGACATCAGCATCCGGGCCCATATGAGGTACTTGGGCCTGGTGCTCGACGGGCGATGGTGGTTCCGGGAGCATTTCCGCAGGCTCGCTCCACGGCTCGTCGGCGCGGCGTCCGCCCTATCGTGGCTTATGCCGAACGTGGGTGGACCGAGCGCTGCGTGCCGACAGCTGTACGCGGGGGTCATCCGGTCGATGCCCCTGTACGGCGCACCGGTGTGGGCGGGGTCCATGACCGTCCGACTTAGGGCCCTTCTGTGGCGACCACAGAGGGTCATGGCGGTCAGGGCCATCCGCGGATACCGCACGGTGGCGACGGAGGCAGCGTGCCTATTGGCCGGGACTCCCCCGTGGGACCTGGAGGCGGAGATGCTCGCCGGACTATATCGGCGGGTGACGGGGGTGCGAGCGGAGGGCGGTGTGGTCTCGTTAAGGGATCTCACCGCCTGGCGCGTCGGCGCCCGCCGAGACGTCATCGCCCGTTGGGCAGTACGGCTGGAGAGGCCTCGGTTCGGGGTGCGAACCGTGGAGGCCTTCCGGCCGGTGCTGATGCAGTGGTTGGAAAGGCGGCACGGGGTGCTCTCCTTCCGACTGGTGCAGGTTTTGACGGGGCATGGTTGCTTCGCCAAATACCTGCTCAAGGTCGTTAGGAGGGAGAGTACACCGTCCTGCCACCACTGCGATTGCGACGAGGACACGGCGCGCCATACGCTCGAGGCCTGCGGGGCTTGGGCAGTGCAGCGCTGTGAACTCGTCGCAATCATCGGTACGGACCTGACGCTGCCGGCTATCGCTAGGGCGATGGTCGACAGCGTTGGGAATTGGGACGCAGCCTTCTGCGAGACGGTGATCTCGCGGAAGGAGGCGGCGGATCGCCTGCGCGAGGAGCGCAGCCTCGATGAGGAGATCCGCCGCCGGCGACTGGGGCGGCGTAGGCGCAACTATCTGCGCCTCATGCCGCCCTAGCTGAGGCCGCGGGTGACGTGACCGGGGATTAGTCCGTCACCCGCCGAGAGGCCGACCGCGTGAGGAAAGACCGAAGTCCTCCCCGATGGGGGGACGTCGGTCGATGGGAGGGTACCCCAATTAGGGGTATTTCATCGGGCCGACCACTGACGACAAGTTAACGCTGCTCCAGTGGTCGGCACAACGACGAAGGCGACGTGGTTTTTGGGTGGGTCGCGGGAGTTGCGTGCTTAAGCCCCTCTGTCGCCCCGGACGGAGTGGTGCGGAGGCGCGCCGACCGCGACCCACCCACAAAAAAAAAAAAAAAAGGTCAACAATTTCCAAAAAAAATATACTACCACCGGATCGGAACGCGACCGCTACTGAGCAGATCCGGCAAGAAACTCAACGGGCTTGTCTATTATTTTTAATTTTTTTTTCCTTCTTACTAGATATACAATTGTGTACATGTTAAAAGACGGTAAAAGAAGAAAGGTAAAAATAAAAGACTTTCATCAGTATTTCGGTGTGATACATATGGAGATAAGTTTATATATAATACTAGCTGACCCCACATACACTGTTCTGTTCAAATAAGCGTCTAACGTGTCCAATTGTGAATTTAACCCATCCTCGAAACCCCTCGAATACACCCAAAAAATTTCCTCAACATCGGTCCAGCCGTTTAGGAGGAGTTCGGTGGCATACACACGTTCACAAGAAAGTTATATATAAAGATATAAGAAAACAAGAGCTGTATATAACATATGTAGTAGATATATAGACATGTTGTGTAAGTATAGTGAATGATCATATCATCTTGGCTCCTATATGTCCCACAGCTGGACTCGGCCTCCTCCACAATGAGAGAGAAAATTACCTATTATAAACGCTGGTCCACTGGTAACCACGGTGGTCGGACGTGTTGGTATTTTTTTTTTTATGTGGGCCATGGTAAGCGCACGCGCGGTCCAGTCCATCCGGGACGATGAAAGGACGGCGCGCGGTCCCATAACCCACCCGTACCCACGTCACCTCGTTGTTGGGCCGACCACCGGAGCACAGGTGACTTGTCATCAGTGGTCGGCCCGACGGAATACCCTTTCGGGTACCCTCACCTCTCGACGTCCTGGGACGTCGGTCGCCGTCGCGCGTTCAGCCTTTCTGCGGGTGACGGACAATTCCCCAGTCCGGTCACCCGCGGCCTCGGCGAGGGCGGCATCAGGCGCAAATACTCGCGCCTGCGCCGCCCGCGGATGTTATGGTATAGGGTTTTATTCCGAGTATTCATTCTCTTGCATAGACGCTATCTGTATATTAAATCCTTAAGTCTTCTTTTGCGACACCCACGGGTAATAGATGGTGAATTGTTTTCATACTTCGTGATAATACGGCAAAGTGATCAAATACAAAAGATTACTTATTAAATTATTCAGTAATTGATGTATCTATGTGATAGTATATAATGTGTATACTCATTTAAGTGTAGTGGAAGGTATTTGTTCAATCAATATAAGTAACACTCAATATCAAAGTATTAAGTAGCCTTTCAGTATCCAGGTATTCCAACTTTTATATCCAACCAACCAAGTTTTATAATTAATTTTATCAATATGGTAGATTGATGAAGTTTTATTTATTTTATTATATAGGTAGGGATCGAGTAAATAAATGAATCATTTCGAGAATTGTGTTGAAAAGTGCCTACAAAATCTATCAACTGGGTTAAAATGTCTTTTAGTACGTGAAAGCTAGTTTGTAACTAGGTAGGCAATGTTGTCGACGAATAATCTGTTGCTAAACCGTTAATACCTTAGCTTTATCAAATTATAGTGTTGTGGGATATAGAAAAGGTAGTTTGAAGACGATCCTGAGAATAGCCGTCTGTCCTTATTTTATTCGATCAAGGTGCATTTAGGAGCACCACCTCAGTTACGACGCGGAAACGTGCGCCCTAAATGTAGTCCTCATAACTAATCTCAAAGTCACTCAGTGTGCTGTGGAGCGCGAGTAACCGACATAGCACACAGAATTAGCATACTAACGCGACAATGGGCAGGCCACATGGCAGGACGAACTGGCAGGGCACGACGAACTGGCAACCGCTGGGGAAGATAAATTCTCGAGTCGCGAAAAAAAGCTCATCACATCACTCAAACGTTGGTGCTTCATGCAAAAAACATGCTTGCATGAAATTGATTTTAAGTTATTACTCTTAGAATTTAACTAAAAAGAAGCTCATCGTAATCCTGCTAGGAAAATATATATATAAAAAAAAAAACTTCTATGTTTTCAGAGAGATGTTTTTCGAACATCGATGTATCGATACATAGATGTTCTTGGATTCAATATTTGCATCCCTAGATATAGGGTTATAATTAGAGTTTTATTTATATATGAGCTGTGATGATGATGATGATGATGAGGAAAGCTTTTACAGGTAGCATATTACAAATATTAAATACATAATATTTTGTTTACATTTACTACAAAAATAAACAAGTTACTAGTTAGAATTTGTAACTAGTATAGTGATATCAGTTCACGAAACAGCTATTAGAAAAGTTTACGGCACGACACGGCTTAGAAGGACTTCTCTGGAACATAGTTGCTAAGTACACTATTTAGTTTAATCTCAACTTCCTGACTTTATCCGTGACACTAACATCGATATGTCGACAGAGGAACTCTACTGTTTTATATCCTAAATTTTATCTGAGATTGTACAGAATGGTCTAGTAGTTTATATATCAACCTCACATTGAAAAGTCAGAAACAAAAGGTTTTAAAATTATTTCACTTCGTATAGACCCTGTGATAGTAAAGCTTATATATAGGCTTAGTAAAGTAATCGTCAAGCGGAATTTCAATTGTAATCATCTATTAGTTATAAATTGTTTCATCATCATCATCATCATTTCAGCCTATTGCCGTCCACTGCTGGACGTAGGCCTCCCTCATGTTGCGCCACAATGTGCGGTCCTGTGCCGCCTGCATCCAACGACGCCCAGCAACTTTCACTAGATCATCGGCCCACCTAGTGGGAGGGCGTCCTGCACTGCGTCGTCCGATGCGTGGTCGCCACTCGAGAACCTTTCTCTTCCCCAGCGGTTGTCGGTTCGTCGAGCGATGTGGCCTGCCCATTGCCACTTCAGCGTGCTAATTCTTCGTGCTATGTCAATTACACCCGTTCTTCTGCGGATTTCCGTATTCCGGATTCTATCTCGCAGAGAAATCCCGAGCATAGCCCGCTCCATAGCACGCTGAGCGACTTTGAGCCTTGTTATGAGGCCTACATTTAGGGACCACGTTTCCGTGCCGTGAGTCATCACTGGTAACACACACTGGTCGTAGACCTGTGTTTTCAGACACTGAGGTATGTTGGACGAGAAGATCCTCTTAAGTTTCCCGAACGCTGCCCAACCGAGTTGGATTAACTCATATATTATGAACTAGCAATCCGCCCTCGCTTCGCTTCGGTTATAGGTTATAGTCGTTTTACCCGCGTAGTACCCGTTCCCGTGGGAATACCGGGATAAAATATAGCCTAGTTTACGTCCTGATATTATAGATTTCCATTGGTGAAAGAATTTTTGAAATCGGTCCAACCGTTCTGAAGATTACCCGGAACAAACAGACAGACAGACAAAAATTTTTTAATTGCTATTTTAGGCATAGGTGTCGTGCAAATAACCGTGTGAGCATGAAAAAAGCCTATTATTTTGACATTACAAAGACAGACACTCCAATTTATATAGATAGACTAGCAATCCGCCCTCGCTTCGCTTCGGTTATAGGTTATAGTCATTTTACCCGCGTAGTTCCCGTTCCCGTGGGAGTACCGGGATAAAATATAGCCTAGTTTACGCCCTGATATTATAGCTTCCCATTGGTGAAAGAATTTTTGAAATCGGTCCAGCCGTTTTGAAGATTACCCGGAACAAACAGACAGACAAACAGACAGACAGACAAAAATTTTTTAATTGCTAGTTTAGGCATAGGTGTCGTGCAAATAACCGTGTGAGCATGAAAAAAGCCTATTATTTCGACATTACAAACAGACACTCCAATTTTATTTATTGATATAGATTGAAAAATAACGATATTTTTTTTTTGATAGTGGCTTCTTGTAGATTTATTCATTGTAAACTGGCTTGAATTTTTCATTCCGTAATTTTCATATTAAATATGTTTAAATTATGAAAGTTTTCGGAGCTACGCAAACCAGAATTCTCGTTTTCGGACGTGCTATAAGAAAATTATAAATATTGGTCCTATACTTCCGAAAGTAAAGATTTTTTAGGAAATTTCTTTTTCCGAACCTTTATTTCAATTTCTCTAGCACCAATAGCTCTTTTTAGGTTGACGTACGGTCGTTACACGGCATACATCAGCTGATCGGATTGTTAATAATAAACAAAGTAAAAATTAATACGTAACGTCACGAACACTTTTATTTGTATCATACTATGAAATAGTTTTGATGACAATATTTTCGTAGTGATTTATAGATAAAATCTAGGCTAAAACTGTGATAATTCGTGTGTAGTCATATAATAATACCCACATAGTGAAAAGTGACACTTTTATAGTTTATTAAATAAAACTAAAATACGAACTGTGCAATACCTCATCCGATATATCGGTCTTCGGTAGTACTATTTATCATCATGGTGAAGTGTGCAGCCTGTGGGAAGTACATCGCGGCAAAAGGGGGCGCAATCTGCTCCAATATCGCATGCTCAAACAGGTATCACTTTGCCTGCTTACTCTTACCAGAAACGACTCAGATGAATACCAATTGGAAATGCCCAGATTGTAAGAAAAAGGTGCCTAAAGGCGATAATAGTTGCACTCCAGTAAAACAACTGAGTGGTGAGCCAAGCGACAACTATGTATCGTCAAATGATCCAATATCTGTGGCTAGGTCACCTGATAAACCCAACACCCATGCGGAGGCTGACGTTCTACCATCCCTCCGCGAAGAGATCAAACTATTTAGGTCGGAGCTGCGAGAAGTCAGGGATGAGTTGCGGGAGTTTCGCCGTGAGGTGACTGGGCTTCACGCTGCATTTGGAGACTGCACACAACGTGTGGACATTTTGGAGGCTAGGTTGGAGGCACTGGAGAACAAAGAGATCGCTATTTCACCAGAGAATACGTCAATAACTCAACTCCAGAACACAATAACGCGATTGCAACTCGAACTCAATGACAGAGACCAAGAAGCACTGAGTTCCGACTTAGAGATTACAAACATCGCTGAAACACCTGGCGAGAATGTGACGCACACTATCGTACTCATTGCGTCTAAGCTGGGAGTTAGCATAGAGGATCGGGACATAGTCTTCGCGCAGAGAGTGGGTCCCCCCGTGCGTCGAGACTCCGCGGAGGCGACGACTGCGCCGAGATCACGTCGCATCGTGGTGCGGCTGACACGACGCGCACTCCGAGATACTATGCTACAGGGAGCACGCGTGCGTCGCGGTGCCACCACCGCGGACCTAGGCCTACCCGCCACTTCGCGACGTTTTTATGTTAACGAGAGGTTAACTAAAATAAACAAGCACTTATTCTATCGCGTTCGTGAGGCTGCTGGGCGCCTGGGGTGGAGATATACCTGGACTAAATATGGACGTATATTGACCAAACAGAGTGATGGAAAACAAACTCATTGTATTCGTACTGAAGAAGATTTACACCGTGTTTTTGGCCTTGATATCATTAGAGATAAGAATTAAAAATAGCATATTATATTTATCAAGAACAATTTATTTATATACATACTATGTTAACTTCGTAGAATTTAAAATATCACTGAGTATAACCTGTAATGAGGAATTAACTATTTATGTCATTGTATTAACAATCGGTGACAGACGAATCACCTGCGCACATATGTATTACTTAAGCTTAATTTTTTATTTTATTACTCATCTGTACATTATATACACAGTCCCGTTTACTACTTTTAAACTAATATATTCACCTTTACATATAATAAACATTTTTCAATTGTTTAAAGATGTTAAAGTCATCCAATTAATGCCATATGCGACACACTATTTCTCATGTTCATTTAATCATATTAGAACCATTGATTTGCATTGCACTATTAGTCATGCCTAAAACAAAAAACCTAAAAGTTGGCCTTTTTAACGCGGGCTCGCTAGGTACCCGCCATGAGGAATTCATCGCAGCTGTAGAGAACCTAAAAGTAGACATATTAGCGATTAATGAGACTTGGCTACGAGCGGGCGAGGAGGCGCGAGCGCCCTCGTTGACTAACTATAGACTGATGCACGTTCCTCGAGCGCGCGAGGTGCACTGCGGTCGCGGCGGTGGAGTAGGCTTCTATGTGCATCGTAGCGTACGCGTGCGCACCATCCCTCACCCCCGCGCGCCGTGCGTTGAGCAGATGTGGCTTCGTCTAAACGTAAACGCGTGTTCGGTCATCATCGGCACTGTATATCGACCTCCATGGTTCGACTTAAATGATTTTATTGAAGCGCTTACTGATTCTCTCTCTTCTTTTCCTAACGCCGATAAAATTATTTTGCTTGGTGATTTCAATGTCAATTTTCTTAATCCGTCTGATAATAAAACTAAACTTCTTCATAATTTTCTTGAATACTCAAATTTAAAACAGATTATCAATGAGCCTACCCATTTTACGGATCACAGCGAGACGTTGATAGATATTCTATGTACGGATGCTAAGGTCTACACAGTAACAGTTACACACATCCCTGAACTGGGACACCACGCTATCGTATCCGCGGAGTTTAATTTAAAATTGGAAAAACCTTCACCTCATTGGGTCGCTTACAGGCCAATTAAGAACATTATAGTAGATATTTTTAATAATGATTTAAACAAAATGAATTGGATGGATGTTGAGATCGCGGCGGATGTGGACAGTATGGTTGCTGTATTTAATGCGTACATATTGGGATT
Organism: Lymantria dispar; assembly: GCA_032191425.1. NCBI lineage: Eukaryota > Metazoa > Arthropoda > Insecta > Lepidoptera > Erebidae > Lymantria > Lymantria dispar. The sequence continues at coordinate 1,116,903 of CM063444.1, read as the reverse complement.
ATTCGATTTACATGCTCCTCAGAAAACTGTTCTTATCAGAAATAAGTCACTCCCATGGATCACTGATTCCATAAAATTAATGATGAAGCTGCGTGACAATTCTCATACCAAATATAAGACAACAAAATGTGACCGTGATCTCAAGTATTATAAAGAGCTCAAGTATATAGTCCGTGCCGCGATCGATAGTGAAAAACGTGCCTATTTCAACTTTCACATTAGTAGAAATATTAGACAGCCAAAGAAATTATGGAAGCAATTAAAGTCCACTATAAACATTGCAAAAAAACGAGACAGTGATCTACCACATTTCTGTAACGACCCTGAAGCAATGAACACACATTTTTTAGACATACCTGGCAAAAAACTAGCTGCAATATCTGATTTGACTTACTTCGAATTCTTTCGATCTGCAAATAATTTCCAGCTTCAAACAGTATCTGAAATAAACGTCCTTAATTTTCTTCGTGGTCTCAAGTCCAATGCTCTAGGGTCAGATAACATTTCTTTAGATATGTTACTGATGACGTTGCCTCGTACTCTCGGGATAATAACATCTATAATTAATAGGTCAATCTCAACTTCTACATTCCCCAATTTATGGAAAATGGCAGTTGTGCAGCCAATTCCTAAAGTAGTAAATCCTAACAGCATAAAAGACGTACGTCCTATTAGTTTGCTTCCTTGTATCTCCAAGATACTAGAAAGGGCTGTTTTCAATCAATTGAGGAATTATTTGGAACAGTCTAAGTTGTTACCTGTTACCCAATCGGGATTTCGTCAGAAGCATAGCACCACTACAGCACTACTTGATGTAGTCGATAATATACTAGAGGGTAGAGACCAGAGTATGACAACTTTACTAGTCCTCCTTGATTATTCACGAGCGTTTGATGCTATTAATGTTTCACTTCTCCTGTCCAAGCTGTCATATTATGGTTGTAGTTCTGAAACTATAAAATGGTTCCATAGCTATTTGTCCTGCCGCTCTCAGTATGTCTCAATCAAAGCTAAGAATGGGAATAATGTCATATCTTCCACAAAAGAGGTGAGCAGGGGTGTGCCTCAGGGCTCTATCCTGGGGCCGCTCCTTTTCATACTATATACTGCTGACATCTCTAACTGCCTACTTAACTGCAAATATCATCTTTATGCTGATGACCTTCAGTTGTATATCTCGTTTCATCAGCATAATGCTGATCAAGCTATAAAACAGTTAAATGAAGACCTTGAGAGGATTTCGGACTGGTCGGTAAGAAACTCCTTAGAGCTGAATCCTGGGAAGTCAAAATTTATTGTACTGGGCTCTAGGCACATGCTAAAAAAGTATACTGCTTTTAATATATGCATAAAGGGTTTTCCGATTGCACAGGTGCAGGAAGCACGTAATCTAGGAGTCATATTTGATGGGCAGTTACATTTTGAAACACACGTCACTGAAGCAGTACGTAATTGCTTCTATAGGCTTAAGCTACTGTATAAGATTCGTCCCTATATATCTGTTGACATTCGTGTTATGCTGTGCGAGACACTGATTTTGTCTAAGCTTAATTATGCGGACACAGTTTATGGCACTTGTATTCTGGGCAAAACGGAAAAACTTTTACAACGGGTTCAGAACGCCTGTGCGCGATATTGCTATAACATCCCTCCTCGATCTCATATCACCCCTTTCTTAAATAAGGGTAATTTAATGAAAATGGCGGCACGTAGAAAGCTTCACTTAGCAACGCTATTATTTGATGTCGTGCTATCAAAAACACCTGAATATTTATATCGGAAGTTATCATGGTCGAAGAATCACAACACAATAAAAACAAGGGCATCTTCCTATCTATTATTAACACCTAGACATAGAACGGCAGCATTTCGTGGAAGCTTTAAATTCGCTGCTTCACGATGCTGGAATGATTTACCACCTCCTTTACGCCTGTTAAAGTCAGTTCACTGTTTTAAAATTAAATATAAAAAACATTTGCTTGAAGAACAACACAAGGCTCAATAATATGCATCTTGTATAATGTGCCTACACTTCATGTATATGTGTGTTTGTGTGTACGTGTATTTATGTGTATGTGTGTATGTATGTGCATGTATATGTATGGCGTGATCCCAAGTACTATATCAATGGCTTTATGAAGTTAATTATAATTTGTCTACCACAATTCATTAATATTGTTTCCCCCTTTCAATGACTCTTACCTATTAAATCCAAATACTAATAAATTGTGAATGAGTTTGTATGTACCTATGTATATATGTTTTGCGCGCATATTGGTGTGCATGCGTTTGTCTATGTGTATATGTGTGTGTGAGTGAGTGTTTTCGATGTATATACCTATATATGAACGCTATTTGGGCATGTTACAAATAATTAGAAATAATAAGTAAATAAAATAAAAATTGTACTTAGTATGTTTAAGTCTGGAGGCATATTGTATGTAGACTATACATACACAATACATATCGTAGTACAGTCTGCATGCAATATTCTATTCTATGCTATACGTTGTAATGAACCGTACTCATTCTAAAGGTTTTACCTGAAAATCAGCGCTGTAACACGTTTGTGGTGCAGCTTATGCTGAGGTGGGACCTTTTTCGGTAGCTTGTGTATGAATTTGTAAGAATTTTGATTACCTTATTTTTTTTTTTGGAAACCGAAATAAATGTTTTTCTTTCTTTTTCTTTCTTTCTTTCTTTCTTTTAAAAACGTACTACCCCTTTTTTGGGAATAGTTAATTGTTTATAACGTTTGAAATTATTTATTCGCAGGTATTTTTTTTTTTAATTTTTTATTCGCAGGTATGAATTTTTTACGCATTTTTCTAGACATTATGAGTTACGAGTACAACAAGCTAACATACGTATTTTAATCCGCAGTATTAAGAATTAGGACTATTTTAACCTTTTTAATGATGTATGTGCATACACATAAGACGGACTTTCTCAATTATAAATCCCTTAATAATCTCGAGATTTAAATGTCAGAAAAACACTATTAGTACTATTGATTGACTCTATCTAAATTCTACTTTGGCGTCCAGCTAGATAATTAATTCGGCGACTGGGGCGGCGTAGGCGCAACTATCTGCGCCTCATGCCGCCCTAGCCGAGGCCGCGGGTGACGTGACTGGGGATTAGTCCGTCACCCGCCGAGAGGCCGACCGCGTGAGGAAAGACCGACGTCCTCCCCGAGGGGGGGACGTCGGTTGATGGGAGGGTACCCCAATAGGGGGTATTCCGTCGGGCCGACCACTGACGACAAGTTAACGCTGCTCCAGTGGTCGGCCCAACGACGAAGGCGACGTGGTTTTCGGATGGGTCGCGGGAGTTGCGTGCTTAAGCCCCTCTGTCGCCCCGGACGGAGTGGTGCGGAGGCGCGCCGACCGCGGCCCACCCACAAAAAAAAAAAAGCTAGATAATTAATCAGCAAAATTTAAAGCAGTAATTTTTACAGTTTGAATTGTTTTTCAATTTGTATTTATTTACCCGCACCCTGTCTTACACGACTGTTATATATTCCTAGGATATAACATATGCTATTAAAAATAAAGAATCAAATACTATTAAATGTCGCACTATTCCTGTAAAAAAGACGTAAATACACTTGCGCCCAATTTTTTTTTTATTGCGTGAATTAAACCGCGTGAGCAAAGAACGACGTCCTCCCTGAGGGGGGGACGTCGGTCGATGGGAGGGTACCCTAAATAGGGGGTATTCCGTCAGGCCTACCACTGATGACAAGTAACCCTGCTCCGATGGTCGGCCCAACAACGAAGGGGACGTGCACGTGGGTGGGTTGCGGGTGTGCGTGCTTACGCCCCTCTGTCGCCCCGGATGGAGTGGTGCGAGGAGCCCGCCGACCGCAACCCACCCCCCAAAAAAAAAATTGCGTGAATAAAGCGAGCATCATGGTTTACACCTTCTGTCAAAATCTCGTGAAGCTATCGACAAAACTAAAGGAATAAATGCAAAAGTACTATAATTTTGCGATCCTAGAAAACATAAAATTCCAGCATAAAATAGAGGTATACAATTATCCCATTCATAAAGTCATAATTACATATGTTTACGTAAATTTTAAAGGAAGATTTACAAGAAAATTTCTAACGCAAGTATACTTAAATACTTATTCCAGCATTGTACAATCTAGGAATTATGTGTAATTCTAATTACTTATTACTTCTACGAAACTTTTAGGTGACAGTTTATGTGTAATTATTGTTACATACTTTTCATTTGTTTTATTTTCCGTTAAATAACAACGTGATTATACTTACTAGATTACAATGAAATTAAAGAGAGAATAAAGCCGTAAGTAGATTTAAATAAGTTCATATATTTGAAATTACATGGCGAAAAAGCAATAATTATACTTACCCCTGCAAATATTCTTTGCGTTTCGTGGAAAATAGAAGTAACAGTATTTTTTTAGATTATCTCGAAGTACATTAAGCTGTTCCTAAATTAAAAAATAGGTGTAGTTGAAGGCAACTGTGACCTACGATTTTCTCTTTGAAACATATTTTTAGAACTCATAATTAAAAATATAGGACATTTTTTCAAGCTCCTGAAAAGTTGACAAAAATCATTTACTTCTTTCTTCCAGGAATAGTGCGATGTGGAGAAGAATAACGATATGTCATCGAAAATATAAATATGAAAAAATTCCAAGTTCGTAAACAATTTCAGTAATAAAAGAAGTGAGATGTAAGTGAATCACAAGTTCTTCCAAAGCTCGTTAGATCACAGCTCCTGTCATACATAACATACTTCTATTGCTTAAATGATTTGTTATATTATTTGCTACTTTAATAGTGGAACTTGGCAAGGTTTCAATCGCGAACTTTAATATTTGGGCCTGAGTACAGCGTATTCTAGTATGACATTCGCTAGGATGTAGTTAAGTATTCAAAAATATCTTATATCTTTAAACGAACAATTCTTGTAAATATATATTTTTTTTCAGAATCTCGGTAACGGCACCAATGACTTTCATGAACTTTTGTATACTAGAAATTTCGGAGGGAAAAATCGATCTAGCTATGTTTTATTTATAGAAAATGTTGTTTTAGCGGTGTTTTTAGCTAATCAATACAATGACATGAAATGTCATTATAATAGGAATTTAAATTTAGCCGTCGCCGTCAAGAGTGACAATAGCTCAGTTGGAAAGTTGTCCAGTCGCATTCAAACAGCGTGAGATCGAATCGAATGAGATCGAATGTGGCATTATTGCACACAGAAAAATTAATTATTATATTATTAATATTTCTGTGTTATTTCACTTTTACGTTTTTTATGGTATAAGGTTTTAATGTATTATTAAACTGTAAGTAATCATTTTCTATTTATAATTACTTTATTTTGCAACGACTTCAAACGCCCTTGGGCACGATGATTGAAAAATAATGTAAACCTTTTCATATTACCAATCCCTTGATTTGAATATGTAATAATAAAATATTATTAATATAATGGTGTATCTTATATCTTTAAAGGAGCAATTCTTGTATATATATATATATATATATTCAGGATCTCGGGAACGGCTCCAACGATTTTGTTGAAACTTGGCATACTAGAGGTTTCAGGTCCAAAAAATCGATCTAGCTGGGTTTTATTTATAGAAAATGTTGTTTTGTCCGTGTTTTTAGCAAAATAAACACTGACATTGAATTTTAAAAGAATATGAATTCAAATTTCGTTGGCAACGTGAGTACGATAGCTCAGATGGGAAGGTGACAGGTTTTAATTTTGGTATTTTTTCAATGAAACAGCGTCGGTTCGAATCTCGGTGTTATTATTATTCTCTTTTTGTATTTTCTTTTTATATTTTACATTATTTATTTTTTATTAATATAAATCTAATTAAATTCAACAAAAATACAACAAAAATATTCCGAGCGAAGCTCGGTCAACCAGATATTATTAAATAAAACGTAATATTAAGTTACGTCAAACGCAAGAACATGCATCAAATTATAATGTTGTGCTCATTTCATTGTCCTTGTGGTGACGGAGCAAGAATACCAGTCACCACTCCATATCATGCCCGTGTATGTCGTCAAAGGGCTTGTGCAGAATATGTGTTATAAACTGATTTGCTTTGGTGGTATCCCTATCCACTATCATGTAGTAGCTGTGTATCACTAGCTTATGCTCGCGACTTCGCCCGCGTGGAACAATCACTTTGGGCTAATGTTAACATTAACCCGCGACTTTATTTACGTAGAAGGTAAAATATTTTTAAATAATACAATTCTGTCACACATGATTTTTGCGAAATCTAACCGTTTATATAGTGCACACAGCGGAAGCTCTCAAAGGAGGAAAAACGATTCTGAAAAATTTTTCATTGTTGCTTCGCTCCGATTGGTCGTAGCGTGATGATATATATTCCTCGATGAATGGGCTATATAACACTGGAAGAATTTTTCAAATCGGACAGTAGTTCACGAGATTAGCGTGTTCAAACAAACAAACTCTTCCGCTTTATATATTTACTAGCAACCCGCCCTGGTTCCGCTTCGGTTTCAGTTACCTTACCCGCCTAGTTCCCTTAGAAGGTAAACATTGATAAATCCTCTTTATTCATTTTTACTGAAAAGTATTTTCTGTGTGGTGACGGAATAAGAATACAATTCGCCACCCCCTCTCCTAAGGGATTATAATATGCATTCAACACCTATGCAAAAGAAAAAAAGGCTCGAAACTAAAACCTAAGGCAACACGTTTGACCAGCGTGGTATAGTAGGTCATTTTCCCTCTCAAAATGCAGGAGGCTCGAGCCCAACAGTGGGATGTATAAGGGTTGAAATGATGAAACAAATGATGAACGAAGAGTATTTAAGCAAAAATTAAAGAAAATCGATGACGAATTTTGTCTCCTCATACAACTTTTGCTCCTGCGGTTCACCTCTTAGGGGTTGAATTCCAAAATATCCTTTCTAAATGGGTCCGTACGTCACAAAATAAAATAACGGTCAAAATTGCATGTTTCTAGCTTCAGTAGTTTCAGCTCGGCGTTAGTGAGTTAGTCAACCAACTTCTTCATACCTATTCACACCCTTAGAGGATGAAAATTAAGAAATGCTGAAACTCGTGTTTATTTATTTTTTTTTAAATAGTATTTGTGGAGAATTTGATGAAACTCGATGAAGATTTTTTTCTCCCCTTACAAACTTTGCTGCTGGGGCTTACTCCAAAAATACTTTCCTAGTGGGTCCCTACGTCACAAAATAAAATTGTGTTTCAAATTACATGTTTCCTTCCATGTTAGCTTTAGTAGTTTTAGCTCGGCGTTGATAAATCAGAGAACCAAATTTTTTATTACATACATATTTACACCCTTAGAGGGTGAAAATTAAAAAATGCTGAAATACGTGTTTATTTATTTTTACTAAAGAGTATTTTTGGAGAATTTGAAGAAAATCGATGTAGATTTTTTTTCTCCTTATACAAACTTTGTCATGCCCCCTAGGGGTTGAATTTCAAGCCTGGTGACTCTAGGCACCGAAGAGATCGTCAGGCGGATCGAGGCGTTGGGGTTGAGGGTGGCCCTGGACAAGACGGAGGCCTTCATGCGCGGCCCACGGAACACATGGGCCCCACATGAGCCCTCCCATCGGCGTCTCGATCACTGTCAATTCGGTTGATATCAGCATCTGGGCCCATATAAAGTATTTGGGCCTGGTGCTCGACGAGCATTGGTGGTTGCGGGAGCATTGCCGCAGGCTCGTTCCGCGGCTCGTCGGCGCGGCGTCCGCCCTATCCTGGTTTATGCTGAATGTGGGCGGACCGAGCGCTAAGTGTCGACGGCTGTACGCGGGGGTCATCCGGTCGATGGCCCTGTACGGCGCACCGGTGTGGGTGGGATCCCAGACCGTCCGACTCAGGGCTTTCCTGTGGCGACCACAGAGGGCCGTGGCGATCAGGGCCATACGCGGATACCGCACGGTGGCGACGGAGGCAGCGTGCCAGTCAGGAACTGGGATGCGGTCGCAGCCTTCTGTGAGACAGTAGGTCTTACGGAAGGAGGCGGTGGATCAAGCGCGCGAGGAGCGCAGCCTCGACGAAGCGGCCCGTCGCCGGCGACTGGGGTGGCGTAGTAGGCGCGGTTACCTGCGCCTCATGCCGCCCTAGCTGAGGCCGCGGGTGACGTGACCGGGGAATTAGTCCGTCACCCGCCGAGAGGTCGACCACGTGAGGAAAGACCGACGTCCTCCCCGAGGACGTCGGTCGATGGGAAGGTACTCCTTAGAGGGTATTCCGTCGGGCCGACCGCTGATGACAAGTAACCCTGCTCCGGTGGTCGGTCCAACGACGAAGGTGACGTGGTGTTCGGGTGGGTTGCGTGTGTGCGTGCTTACGCCCCTCTGTCGCCCCGGACGGAGTGGTGCGAGGAGTGCGCCGACCGCGACCGATCCCCAAAAAAAAAACAAACAGGTTGAGTTTCAAAAAATCCTGTCTTAGTGGGTTTCTACTAGAGATGAAACAGATATCCGGTAACTATCCGGTATCCGGCCTATCCGGCCTTCTTTTCACTATCCGGCTGGATGCCGGATAGTAATTCAGTATCCAGCTGGCTTTCGGATAGTAAAACGAAAAAAACTTAAGGCAAATCATACCACAATAGGTTATGGACAACTTTTATTTTTATTCAATGGATTATTATGGATCCAACAGTCCATATCCCCATGTAAGCCTTTCAAAAGACCGGGCATCTTCCCTAGGAAGATCCCGTGAATCGGAGATACATGATAATAATAATTTTATTTGCTGGAATGCAGGTAGTTACAATTACAAACATTATAAATAAGAGCCCAGTACATTCTACCGTTTGGGCATGCAAATGTTTTGTATAATACATAGTACTCCTTATAGCTTACCTACATACTACACAATAGGAAGCTTGAACTCTAAGTAGGTAACCAAGTTAAAGAAAATTGACAATAATAACAAAACAAAAATAAAGAGGCTTAATATTAATCATATTAATCTAATATTAATTATTATATACACACACATATATATATATATATATAAATGATTAACATGTCACTTGAATTGTACTTATGTTGTATTCTTTTAACATTAACGAGGAAAACGAGGAAATATTGTGAGGAAAAGCGCGCTGTATTGGCGAACTAACAAAAAATATAAGAAGGGAGAAAATAATGGCTCCTTGTCAGTTTTTGGCAACGTTATAAAATCATGTACGCTTGTCTCTTATATATGTTGAAGAAATAGTCCTCGGCTTTAACGAATGTAACATCTTTCACGACATATCGTTAGTGTTACGTGCGGGTACGGCGTTTTTTAAGATACAATATGCACTAAGACAATATTGCCTAATATGATTTTACAAACGTATAATTTAACTAACACAAATTATAGCCACCTTTCATGTAGTGACGTAGAATTTTTTTTTTATTGCCGATGGTGGCAAACGAGCAGGCAGCACACCTGATGGTAAGTGACGCTGCCGCACATAGACCTTTGCAATACCAGGGGCACAGCCAGGCCGTTGCCTACCGTGAAGAAAAAGCTCTTCTTAAACCTCGTTTAAAAGACATGTCATAGTGCTCGGGAAACACAGCAGCAGGTAGTTCATTCCAGAGCCTGCACGTACGTGGGAAAAATGATCGCTGGAAACGTACAGTTGAAGACCATATCGTTTCCAGGTGAAATGGATGAACTCTGCTACAGTGTCGAGTGGTACGTTGGTAGAATGGTGACGGTGGTACCAAGTCAAACAGTTCCTCGGAGCACTCCCCGTGAAAGAGTCGGTAGAGTACACAGAGATACCCAAAGTCTCTCCGCCGCTCCAGCGACTTCAATCCGTCCGTGAGATTGGGATCCCCGACGATTCGAACAGCACGCCTTTGGAGGGAGTCAAGTGGTCAAGGATTCAATTTACCACTCCCTATCTTGTCCGTGGATATCGTAAAAGACGACTGAGGGATTAAATATGCATGTAACAGCTATGCAGAGAAGGAAAACTCGAAATTAAACCCAACATAAGCCAACCCGTCTGACCAGCTCGGTATAATATGTCAAATTTCTTCTATTATGTAGGAGGCTCGAAACAAAGGGTGGGAAGTATAGAAGCTTAAATGAATTAAACGAACTTTTTGGATAGCGCAAAGCATTGTACATTTTTTTCTTTGAAGGTGGACTACGATCAGCGCATCTGCCGCCCGCCTTCGTCCGGGGCGACAGAGGGGCGGCACGCGACCCCGTAACCCACCGGTAACACGTCGCCTTCGTCGTTGGGCCGACCACCTGTGTAGAGTGTCTTGTCGACAGTGGTCGGCCCGACGGAACAAAGTATTCCACTTCCCGAGAATCGAACCCACGAACTTTGCCACGGTAGTTAGCTATCTTAATCACTACGTCATCTGTCATTAGTTGTTTGAATAAGGTAGGGGCATATAATAAGCCTAGCTAAGGGAGAATTTATTATTAATTGAATTTAATGATCAAATATAAAATACAACCAATAACAAATAAAATTGAAACATTTTGAATAACCTCGACCCAAACTAAAATAATTAAGAAAAGTATTACGTTCTCTTCAACAGGAATTATCAATTAATTGTCTTTTAATAATTATACTGGCACACGTGAAGCACTTAATCGAGTTATCATACGCCCTTACATTATTTTGACGATGATACCCTTACACTGCTGGACCGATATTAGCAAAACATAGCTAAAAACTACCGCAAGAAAACTTTCAAATAATAAAAACCACATCAAAATCGGTCCATCTGTTTGTGAGCTACGATGCCACACACAGACACACACACACACACACAAAGACAGACAGATATCGACGTCAAACTTATAACACCCTCTTTTTCTGTTGGGGTGCGAGGCCGGGGCACCTCCACGTGGTGCACCCTGGAAACGTCCATTTGGACGGCCAAGATTCCGGCGGGAGGGGGGGTCTCCGCGTGCCGACTCTCAAGGCAGAGCGCACGGCAGATTTGACCCGGGGCCAATGGGGCGGATGTGTCTCATGGCACTCCGTCGCCAGGGACGGTTGCGTCACGGCCCGGGGCCGTGAAGAAAACCCCTATAAAAAATCACCCCAATCTCAAGTTTTGCTACTCGGCGAGGAGATGTATGGCTGGTGGGTTACGAAGCGCGCGCGAAAAAAAAAAAGCGTCCAGTCGTTAGAGTAGTAGTCAAGGAGGACTTAAACTTCCAAATCGTCATGGCAGAGGTTAACAAACGTATAACTTCACCAGAGAGTCCCGGCCAGGCCGGGGAGTCCCTTGCTGTATCGGTGCATGCGCGCGACGAGGAGTCGCGCCCAAGTTCGGGCACAGTCAGCTCCCAATCGTATGGGTGGGAAGCAACTTCTGCTGCAGCTGAGAGCCAGGCGAAACAAGAATCGGCTCTAGGAAGACCAAAAAGGAGGAGAAAGAAGGGGAAGCTGGATACGCGACACATGCGTAGGACGCGTAGGAGGAGGATGGCGGAGCGGCAGGTACTAGGAGATAACGCCGCTGCCGCGAGCGACGAGAGCGGTGCGACCGCAGCCACCGCAGGGTCGTCGCGGAACGTGGACGCCGGTGCTGCCCGGCCGTCGAAGAAAAAGAGGAGAGCGACGAGGGTGGATCAGCCGCAGGGCCGTCGCGGGACGAGGGCGGGAAAGCCGCAGAGCCGTCCCGAAAGAAGCGTGGGAGATGCGACAGCTCGACGGGGCTGTCCAGTGACAAGGGCGGCACCGCCGCAGAGCCGTCGAAGGACGAGGGTGGCGGTGCTGCAGTGCCGTCCAAGAACGACAGCTGGACGGGGCTGTCCGAGGAATCGGAGACCGACGTGGCCTACGAGCTGTCCACGGATGAGGGCGGCAGTGCCGCAGGGCCATCTGTGAACGCCAGGTCGGTCTTGGAGATGTCGGCGGACGAGGGTGGAGCCGTCCACCGAGGAGATCAGTGGGCCGCAAGTCAGCCAAGGTGGGAACGAGGGCGGCGAAAGCGCTGCGGAGCCGTTTGGGCCGTCTGGGGTGACTGGAGGTAGGTCGTCCGGAATGGCCATCGATAGGGTCTGCAGTGTGGTGTTGGATAGGGGGGCTGCCGAGAAAACTGAGCTGCATCCTGCGGCGAGGGCTTTCACGGCGGCCCTAAATGTTAGGAGGGAGAGGGAGGAGGCCCGCTCCCCTCAGAGGGATCGGAAGCGCCCTCTGCATAAGGGTGGCAGCTCCGCATCGGACTCGGAGGGTAGTGACGCTATCAGGCCTCCCCACAAGGTCCCGACCGCGCGTCGGGGACGCAGGGGTCGGGGAGGTGCGGTGGCGGCGAGACCGGCGACGCCGGGTCTGGCCGACCGGGAAGGCGAGGTGGCGGCCCTCCAGGCCGCGAACGCCCGCCTCAGCAGGGAGGTCTCCGGCTTGCGGGAACGCCACCGCAAGCTGGAGACGGAGCTGGAGGCAGTACGGAGGAAGAACCGCGGTTTGGCCAAAGACATGGCTGACCTGCGGTCTCAATTCGAGTGCCTGGTGCCGGCTGCGCCGTCGGCGCCGGCCCCGCCGTCGAGGCGGGCCGCGCCGGTGAGGGCGGGCCCATCGTCTGCGCCCGTAGCGCTGGCTGCGCCCGTGGCGCCGGCTGCGCCCGTCGCGGCTTCGCCGTTGCCTCCCCTCGTCGCGGTCCCTCCGCCGGCTCGTGGCCGCGGGAGACCTCGGAAGGGGGAGGAGCCGCCGCCCGACGAGGTGCATGGCGTGTCGGAGTCGGTGATACGCGTCATCCTAGCCCGAGTAGGGCTAATGATGGATGCGCGTATTGAGGCCGTAGCGGCCAGGCTTCCGCCTGAGCCGCCCCTCCGAACGCCGCTCGCCGCGGACCAGACGAGGCGGCCGCAAGCGTCTGCTCCCACCCCGCTGCCCTGTCAGGGTGGCCGCGTGGTGAGCTACGCTGCGGCCGCGGCGGGACCCAAGGGGGCCAAGAAGGCTGGCAAGGTGCCAGCTCCCGCCAAGGCCGGGCCGCGGCCGGCGCCAGCGTTTGCACCGTAGGCGCCGGCCGATGAACCCGCGACTGCGCCTGCTGCGCTCAGCGCTGCTGCCAGGCTCGAACAGGACTGGCAGCTGGCTGAGCGTAGCAGGAAGGCACGCGGCCAAAAGCGGAGAGTGGTGGCCAAGAGTGCCGCTGTGGCCGCCGCTCCCCAGGCGGGAGCCGGCGGAAAGGGGAAAAGGTCGCGTAGGGGCCTCAAGTCGCCGAAGACGGCTGCGGTGGTACTGCCTGAGGCGGCTGAGAGGGGCCTAAACTATGAGACCGTCCTAAGACGTGCCCGGCGGGAGCTGGACGTCTCCGACATCGGGGGCGTCGAGGCGAGGACCCGCAAGGCCCGGACAGGGGCTCGAATACTCGAGTTCCCTGGGGCCGAAGGCGCGAAGACGGCCGATAGTTTGGCCACGATGCTGAGGGGGCTGTTCGGGCCGCAGGATGGAGTCCGAATCGCCAGGCCCGTCAATTGCGCAGATATGCGCCTCACGGATCTGGACGACTCCGTGGCGGTGGAGGACATCCGGGAGGCCATTATGGCGCGTACCGGGTGTGCCTCGGATACCGTCCGGATTGGCACCATCCGCCCTGGTCCGGGCGGCGTCGGTGCTGTCTGGGTGCAGTGCCCAGTGGAGTCGGTCAAGCAATTGGCCGACTCAGGCAGGCTCTTCGTGGGCTGGAGTTCGGCGCGGGTAACCGTGCTGGAGCCCCGGCCCACGAGGTGTTATAAGTGCATGGCGGTCGGGCATACCCGACCGATATGCAGGAACTGCTTTGACTGCAGCGGGCTATGTTTCCGTTGCGGTCAAACTGGACACCAGGCGGTATCGTGCTCTGCGGTGCCCCACTGCCCCGCGTGTGCGGCGGGCAATAAGCCTGCCAAGCACCGCATGGGCTCTGGGGACTGCAGACCCCGGCATCGGCCCCAAAGGGGCGGGGCGGCCTATCGACCGGGCCAGTCCCCGCTCCGAGCGCGGCCCGATCGCCCGTTAGCGCGGAGGAGGTGACGATGGATACGGACCGTTAATGGACCCCGTATCCATTCGTCTCCTCCAGAATAATCTAAACCATTCCGCCGGTGCGCAGGACGTGTTCCTGCAAGCCATGGCGGAGTGGTTGATAGGAGTAGCCGTAGTCGCGGAGCCGTACGTGGTGCCCGACCGGATTAACTGGTTGGGTAGCACCGATGGCACCGTGGCAATCGTCGCCTCCACGTCGTGGCCTTCGTCGTCTCTGATCCTTAGGGACAGGGGCGTCAGATACGTCGCGGCGGACTGGGGGGAGATTACGCTCTTCGAAGTTTATCTCTCTCCTAACTGGAGTGTGACCGATTTCGAGGCCTTCTTCACCATCATGAAGGCCCCGTTACGGCGACTGGCTTCGCGCCAGGTCTTCGTCCTGGGGGACTTTAACGCTAAGTCCGTGGCGTGGGGGTCCCCTAGGACGGATGACCGAGGACGGGCGATCGAGGAGTGGGCGGCGGCACTGGGCCTCTATTTGCTGAACAGGGGCTCGGTGCATACGTGCGTGCGACAACGGGGCGGGTCGATAGAGGACGTTTCGTTCGCTAGACCCGAGGTCCACGCACGCGTGGGGAGCTGGCGCGTCGTGAAGGAGGTGGAGACCTTGTCGGACCACCGGTATATCCGGATGGAGGTCTCCCCTGCAATCCCGACGCCCAGCAGGGGCCACGGGGCGGATGGGCGTCCTGCGTTCCCGCGATGGGCTGTCGCTTAGACCGGGACCTGCTGGCGGAGACAGCCATCGTATACTCGTGGCTGTCCTCTGCCCACTAGTCGGACGGGGTGGACGCCGAGGCTGGCCGCATCCGCAGTGCGTTGACGCAGATCTGCGATGCGGCCATGCCCCGGGTACGGCGTCTGCCCCCGAGGAGGGGGGTCTACTAGTGGTCCCAGGAGCTGGCGGATCTCCGGGTCGCGTGTATCCGCGCCCGGAGGGCCTGCACCCGCAGCCGGCGGCGCCATCGCGATGCGGAGCGGGAGGCCGTACTTTATGAGGGCTACCGCAATGCGCGGTCGGCCTTCAGGCTGGCCGTTCGCTCCGCCAAGGACGTCAGTCGGCAGGAGATGCTGGACGGTCTCGACCGTGACCCCTGGGGACGCCCCTATCGCGCGGTGCTGAATAGACTACGCGCGCGGGGCTCTTTCCTCACCGAGACTCTCCAGCCCGGCCTTCTCACCCGGGTCATCAAGGACCTGTTCCCGCGGCGGGCGGAGCACACGCCCCCGGTCATGGCTCCGCCAGACTCTGACCGGGAGGCCGATGACGACAGTGTTCCGCCCATCACGGAACCCGAGATGGGGGTGGCGGTGACGCGCATGCGCGCAAAGTCTACCGCCCCCGGGCCCGACGGTGTTCCTAACCGTGTGCTGGCCCAGGTCCTCGAACTACTGGGACCCCGCCTCAGGGGGCTGTTCGACGCATGTTTAGCGTCCGGACGGTTCCCTGGGTGCTGGAAGGAGGGAAGGCTGGTGCTCCTGCCGAAGCCGGGACGGTCTCCGGAGTCGCCTTCGGCCTACAGGCCTATCGTGCTGCTCGATGACATGGGCAAGCTACTGGAGAGGGTGGTAGCTGCCTGCATCGAGCGGCACCTCGTCGGCACGGGGCCCGATCTGTCGGACGCCCAGTTTGGGTTTAGGAGGGGTCGTTCGACGATCGCGTCTCTGTTGCGCCTGAGGGCTGTGGCGACTGAGGCCGTCACCGGCGGGGGAGTGCTGTTGGTGGTGTCCCTAGACATCGCCAACGCATTCAATAGTCTGTCATTCAGCTGCATCAGGGAGGCGCTCCGGTATCACGGGGTGCCAATTTACCTGAGGCGGCTAGTGGCAGACTATTTGGAGGGGTGCAGCGTCCTCTGCACCGACCGAGCAGGGGACGTTGTGCGAACGCCCATGACGTGCGGTGTCCCACAGGGGTCGGTCCTCGGATCCACCCTGTGGAACATCGGCTACGACTGGACGTTGAGGGGGAGCCTCCCGCCCGGGCTGGGCGTGATTTGTTACGCCGACGACACGCTCGTCACAGCCCGCGGTGGGACGCTAGAAGAGGCGGTAAGCCTGGCGACCTCTGGTACCGAGGAGGTCGTCAGGCGGATCGAGGCGCTGGGGTTAAGGGTCGCCCTGGACAAGACGGAGGCCCTCTTGTTCCATGGGCGCACTATGAGCCCTCCCACGGCTCGTCGGCGCGGCGTCCGCCCTATCGTGGCTTATGCCGAACGTGAGCGGACCGAGCGCTGCGTGCCGACGGGGCTGTACGCGGGGGTCATCCAGTCGATGGCCCTGTACGACGCACCGGTGTGGGCGGGATCCATGACTGTCCGACTTAGGGCCCTTCTGTGGCGACCACAGAGGGTCATGGCGGTCAGGGCCATCCGCGGATACCGCACGGTGGCGACGGAAGCAGCGTGCCTGTTGGCCGGGACTCCCCCGTGGGACCTGGAGGCGGTGATGCTCGTCGGAATTTATCGGCGGGTGACGGGGGTGCGAGCGGAGGGCGGTGTGGTCTCGTTAAGGGATCTCACCGCCTGGCGCGTTGACGCCCGCTGAGACGTCATCGCCCGTTGGGCAGTCCGGCTGGAGAGGCCTCGGTTCGGGGTGCTAACCGTGGAGGCCTTCCGGCCGGTGCTGATGCAGTGGTTGGAAAGGCGGCACGGGGTGCTCTCCTTCCGACTGGTGCAGGTTTTGACGGGGCATGGGTGCTTCGCCAAATACCTGCACAAGGTCGTTAGGAGGGAGAGTACACCGTCCTGCTACCACTGCGATTGCGACGAGGACGCGGCGCGCCATACGCTCGAGGCCTGCGGGGCTTGGGCAGTGCAGTGCTGTGAACTCGTCGCAATTATCGGTACGGACCTGACGCTGCCGGCTATCGCTAGGGCGATGGTCGACAGCGTCGGGAATTGGGACGCGGTCGCAGCCTTCTGCGAGACGGTGATCTCGCGGAAGGAGGCGGCGGATCGCCTGCGCGAGGTGCGCAACCTCCATGGGGAGATCCGCCACCGGCGACTGGGGCGGCGTAGGCACAACTATCTGCTCCTCATGCCGCCCTAGCTGAGGCCGCGGATGACGTGACCCCCGGTCACGTCACCCGCGGAGAGGCCAACCGCGTGAGGAAAGACCGACGTCCTCCCCGAGGTGGGGACTCCGTCGGGGGTATTCCGTCGGGCCGACCACTGACGACAAGTTAACGCTGCTCCAGTGGTCGGCCCAACGACGAAGGCGACGTGGTTTTCGGGTGGGTCGCGGGAGTTGCGTGCGTAAGCCCCTCTGTCGCCCCGGACGGAGTCACCCACAAAAAAAAAAAAATCCTCTTTTTCTGTTGGGGGTTAAAAATGTCAATTTCTAAACACTAAATCAAATATTTAAAAAAGATATTAGTAGGTCTTATCCATGTGGTGATAGAATAAGAATATAATTCACCACTCTCTATCTTGCCCGTGGATGTCGTAAAAAACTACTAAGGCATACAATATGTATATAACATATATCCAAGAGAAGGAATACTGGAAACAAAACTCATTACTAAACTATCTGACCAACATTCTATAGTAAGGTCAATTTCCCTCCAATCGTGGAGGAGGCTCGAGCCTAACAGGGACGTTTAGGAGCTGAAATGATGCTGATGAATGAGGTCTTATAAAACTATTATAGGATAACTAGCAACCCGCCCTCGCTTCGCTTCAGTTTCTGTCGTCTTATCCCCGTAGTTCCCGTTCCCGTGGGAATACCGGGATAAAATATAGCTTAGCTTACTCCCTGATAATATAGCTTTCTGTTGGTGAAAGAATTTTTGAAATCGGTCCAGCAGTTTTGAGGATTACCCGGAACAAACAGACAGACAGACAAAAAAAATATAAAATATTTTTTAGGCATATGTATAGTGCAAATATCCGTGTGAGCATGAAAAAAGTCTATTATTTTGACATTACAAACAGACACACCAATTTTATTTATTGGTCTATACCAATAAATAAAATTATATCGATGGGCCTTATCTATATAACGCCCATCAGATTTTCAGAAATTGAAATATATTTCTGCCAGTTAGCAATTGATACTAATTATCCATCATTATGAATCATTATCATTACAAATTGACAGGCTCGATGTAGACGTCCCTCATAAATGAGCAGATTGTGCCATAATCACCATAGTTGCCAGGCTGATTGGCTATTGTAGAGAGGTATTATTCATTTCCCAGGAGAGACCTGCTTCCTACTAACCTGGTAAAGGTCTTTAGCCGATTTTTAATACTCTCACAGGTAAGAAAGGGACACGATAACATAACTTTTAGGGTAACTTAAGTATTACTTAAATAACAATTACTTAACTATTCATAATGTAAAAAACTTCTAAAAAACTTTTCCTCATCTGACTAATCTAGACTATATTTCTCTTTTATTTTAAAAGGAAACTATAGTTTATAGGTATAAGAATTCCGTGTGGTGACGGGGTAAGAATACGATTCACCACTCCCTATCTTAGCCGTGGATGTCGTAAAAGACGACTAAGCGATGCAATATGAATATAACATCTGTGTAAAAGAAGGAAAATTCGATACAAAGCCCTATTCCAATACATCTGACCAGCGTGGAATAGTTTTCCATTGTATCTGAGCCCAATAGTGGAACTTATATAGGCCGAGCCTCAGCCTATTACAGCTGAGATGATGATGATGATGATCTTTTATCATAGAAGAGACAAGTGATCAAAATGACTTATGTGTATTCCAATTAATAAAAGAGTAAGGTTTCCATCCACGACCTTTGGAGAAGGTCCTCATTCGCTAGTTATAAAATGAAATAAGAATAGGTGATAATATATTTTTTGAAATATGTTAGAATATTAGACATATTTCGACTTGGGATCCCAAATCCTCTGTCGTGATTAATTGTTGAGACGGAGCGTAGTAATGAAATAAGAAAAGCAAACAAAGAACTGTGATTTCCCAGTGGTTGTGTTTTTACCAATGTTTTACAAGTATAGACTTGATGTGTACTAATATAAAGGTTCTAGAAAGTTCTATATATCATAAGAGAACATAGCAAATACCAGTATTTGTTTTTGTTTATAGCAATAAATATTATTTGTATTGTAAATAACTTGTTATTTTATTACATATTTAAGTTTTGTACTCTTATTTTTTTTTCTTGGCAGGTTTAGTATTGGTCCGTTCCGTCCGGGATGACATAAGGATGATCGTGACCTCATAACCCGCCGTTTTCCCCCCCTACCGCCATTGGGCCGACCACGGGTACCGAATCTTTGACGTCCGGTGTAGACCGGCAGGTAACCCTTTTAAAAACCAACTCCCGTTAATGCCCCGTCAGTAAGTAATTAATAAGTGCCGCCGCGCGCCGGGGGTCACCCACACGCGGTCGGTAGCTCTGCGGGTAACGGATTATTTCTCAGTCCACTCACCTGCGGCATCGGCTAGAGCAAGGCTGCTCAAGTTTTTTACCAGTCGGGCCAAACAGATGATACACAATTTTTTGGGAGGCGACTAAACAAAACGAATAGATAACATATTTGTTATATTTTTATGAAGTAAAACTATGTCAAAAAAATATTAATGAATTTTAATGCTTAATAAGTTATTAAACAGATGGAGTAGAGCCGTTTATTTCCAGCATAATAGTGTAAACTTTGCTGCTACATATGTAATCAAATCTTATAAAAATGCTGCTCTGCGCACCCGCACAGATATATGTAATTATATAATATATATAGCAGTTATAGCACTCCGTAAACCGAATGCGCAGAGCCACAGACTGCACTGGCGTATTCAGGTGTGCAAAGGGAATTACGCTTATGCAGCCAAATTGTGTATACTTTTTTGTATTGTTTTTTTTTATCTTAATTTTGGTGTTTTTTTCCTTCACTTTTTGTATTGTTTAATTTTTAGTTATTTTATTTTTTGAGCTTTTATAATACTCTTAACCGACTGTTGATGTTTGATTTTTTACTGTTGTTATTGTTTATATTTGCACGTGTAGTACGTACTTATTTTAGTTTTAGGTATTCTCAACAAAACAAAAATACTGTTCTAATTAAGTAATAAGCGTTGAGTTTGCTGTCAATCGTCACACCATAGGCCGCTACTGAAAAACAGTGTTGTGGTTTTTCCACAACATAAAGCTGAGTAGCGATCCTTTTACTCGCTTGCGGGTGGGATCCTAGCTCTTACATCTATGCACATATTAAATAAGTTGTACAAATATGTATTCCCCTGCGAGGGAGAAATAAACTATTTCTTTCTTTCTTTCAAATTTATTTAGATTAACAGTTTTAGATAATTTAATAAAATTTTGACATTTTCAACTTGGCGGGAATGAATCATGCATGCGCGGGCCATTCAAAATATGTCCGTGAGGTAATTAATGTGTGGCCTGCGAGCTTTAGCTTGATCAGCCTTAAGCTGGTGCCACATAATTTAGTATCATTCTTTCTTTCTTGCTACATCTTTTTCAGTGTAGCCGTGTGCTGATTTGGTGGTAATATATAAGATTGGTTAAGTTTATATTTTTTTATTATTTTTTAGTGGTGTATTGTATTCTTACTCCGTCATCTCACGGAAAAATAACGATTATACGTGTACTGAAATTGTTTAACTATATTTTATTAAGTACATATAAGTATATTATATAAGTGTTACGCCATTTTTACGAGTGAAATAGGTATTCATCTGTGCCAGAATAGCTCATAAACATGGCTCGTTTATTCTCAATATAATGATGATTGCCAAACAGACCAATGTTATTCATAGACCACTCAAACATATATACGATAATTATGTTTGCATGAAGCTTGTTTGCAATTTATTTTATTGAGACTGATATTAACGAATTTATATAGAACATGTTTTTTTACAGGAAATACGTATTATCGTTATCATTGCAGCCCACATACGTCCCACTGTTGGGCTCGGGCCTCCTCCACAATGGGAGGGAATTTGACCTACTATACCATGGTGGTCAGTGATGTTGGTATAGGGTTTAATTTCGAGTTTTCCTTCTCTTGCACAAATGTTATGTGCATATTATATCCCAGAGTCGTCTTTTACGACATCCTCGGGCAAGATAGGGAGTGGTGAATTGTATTCTTACTCCGTCACCACACGGAAGAAAATTCATATATTTACTTTTAAAATTACCTCAGGTAATTTTTAAAAGCATAGCGTTGAATTGTGGCCTGCAGATTCCAAAATGTGTAAAATTTTAATTTTTATATTAAGGAAATAATTGTCGTATTGCAGGGAAGTTTACAAACAGACGATTCATCATCATCTCGGCTCGTATACGTCTCACTGCTGGGCTCTAGCCTCCTCCACAAAATGAGAGAAATTAACGTTAACACAAGTCTACGACCAGTGTGTTACCAGTGGTGTCTTACGACAGGGAAACGTCCCTATGTAGGCTCATAACCAAACTCAAAGTCGTTCAGCGTGTTATGATGCTCGAGATTTCTCACCGAAATGGAATCCGAAATATAGAAATTCGTAGAAGGATGAGTATAAACGACACAGCATGAAGAATTAGCGCGCTGAAATGACAATGAAAAGGCCACATTGCTTGACGAAGAGCAACCGCCAGGGAAATAAAGTTCTTGAGTGGCGACTAGGTATTGGACGACGCAGTATAGGACTCTACTAGGTAGACCACACGGCTAGGTGAAAGTTGAAAAATACTCATCAGTAAAAATAAAATATCCGTGTGGTGACTGAGTAAGAATATAATTTACCACCCCTGTCTTGCTCGTGGGTGTCGTAAAAGACTACTAAGGGATATACGCAGATAACATCGATGCGAGGGAAGGAAACTTAAAGTAAAACCCTATTCCAATACGTCTGATCAGCTTGGTACAGTGAGTCAATTTCTCTCCCATTGTGGAGTAGGCCTGAGCCCAACAATGGGTGTGTATGTAATTTTTATTCCTCGTATATCATGATTAATATATCTAAATGTAGATATTGTTACTAAAAGAGGAGAAAATTCTGAACATATTCTTTTGGTCACAGTAATACAACGGATTAGTTTATTAACTTATTAATATTGGAACTTGGGCATTAGCAACTTAGGCAACGTTAGCTTTTTATTACTGGTACTTAGTCTCTTAATGGAAGAAGGAAAGTGTTATCAAATATTATATCATTATGCTTAATAATTATAGTCCGTGTGGTGACGGAGTAAGAATACAATTCACCACCCTCTTTCTTGCATGTGTCGTGAAAGACAACTAAGGAATTAAATATGCATATAACATTTACGCAAGAGATGGAAAACTTGAAATGAAACCCTATATCAGCAAATCTGATCAGCGTGCTAAAGGTCATTTTCCCTCCTATTGTGGAGTAGGCTCGAGCCTAACACTGGGACGTATATAAGCTGAAATGATAATGATGATTAAAACTAGCATTGGAATTTTTAGCAAAATTTACCCGTGTGGCAATGTGCTAAAAATACAAACTTGGACTACTACCTTTCTTGTAGGTCTTATAAATACCGGTTAAAGGGTGATAAAAGAAAACACTTTCTCGATCATTTATAATGTCAAATGCAATCCTTAATCTATATGCCAAGCGATTGCTAATAATGCTCGATAGCGTCAGGAACTGGAACGAGGTCGCAGCCTTCTGCGAGGCAGTAGTCTCGCGGAAGGAGGCGGCGGATCGCGCGCGCAAGGAACGTAGCCTCGACGAAGTGACCCGCCGTCGGCGACTGGGGCGGCGTAGGCGCGACTACCTGCACCTCATGCCGCCCTAGCCGAGGCCGCGGGTGACGTGACCGGGGAATTAGTCCGTCACTCGCCGAGAGGCCGACCGCGTGAGGAAAGACCGACGTCGACGACGACGGGAGGGTACCCCACTAGAGGGTATTCCGTCGGTCCAACGACGAAGGCGACGTGGTGTTCGGGTGGGTTGCCGGTGTGCGTACCTTACGCCCCTCTGTCGCCCCGGACGGAGTGGTGCGAGGAGTGCGCCGACCGCGACCCACCCCCAAAAAAAGCGATTGCTAATAAACGGCGTCCAATAATTTATCAGATTGAAAATAACAAGAAATAACTGTTACGTCAGTTTCTGTAATTGTTCTCATTTTAAACAAAATCTGAACCAATATGTTGCATTGATATGATCTATACCAATAAATAAAATTGGAGTGTCTGTAATGTCAAAATAATAGGCTTTTTTCATGCTTACACGGTTATTTGCACGACACCTATGCCTAAATTAGCAATTAAAAAATTTTTGTCTGTCTGTCTGTCTGTCTGTCTGTCTGTCTGTTTGTTCCGGGTAATCTTCAAAACGACTGGACCGATTTCAAAAATTCTTTCACCAATGGAAAGCTATAATATCAGGGCGTAAACTAGGCTATATTTTATTCCGGTATTCTCACGGGAACGGGAACTACGCGGGTAAAACGACTATAACCTATAACCGAAGCGAAGCGAGGGCGGGTTGCTAGTTTATAATAAAATAATAGACTTCAGTACTGTCAATGTAAACTACTAACAAATCTGGTTATCGTAAAAGTCGATTAAAAGCTCAAAAATATAATATAAAATTAAGTTGTATTGAAAGTAGTAATATGTATGTACTAGCAATCCGCCCTCGCTTCGCTTCGGTTATAGGTTATAGTCGTTTTACCCGCGTAGTTCCCGTTCCCGTGGGAATACCGGAATAAAATATAGCCTAGTTTACGCCCTGATATTATAGCTTTCCATTGGTGAAAGAATTTTTGAAATCGGTCCAGCCGTTTTGAAGATTACCCGGCACAAACAGACAGACAGACAGACAGACAAAAATTTTTTAATTGCTATTTTAGGCATAGGTGTCGTGTAAATAACCGTGTGAGCATGAAAAAAGCCTATTATTTTGACATTACAGACTCCAATTTTATTTATTGGTATAGATGACAAACATGCCACGGACCTTTGTTTCGAATTTTATTTTTATAGCGTGATATTATCTTATTGTATTACATAATCGATTTGACGACCTCAATTAGAAAGGAATAGGTGATAAAGTGTATTCTTACTTCATGACTAATTCTATTCACTCATTATTGATGTGAAACATCTATAGCCGCACCAAAATCACCGGCGTGGCGAGGTATGGCGTGGCGAGGTGTGCCGTGGTGAGGCATCGCCACGCTATATAATAAATGTAATTCCGCCCAATTGTCATAGTAATATACTCAAAGGCATCGAATATATTATATTATTATTATTACAAAAATCACTGATTGTAGAATTCAGTTGTCACAATTTGAAATATTTGAGAATTTTTAATTCTTGTATTTAAAGAAAATTAATGTTTATTGAATAAAAATCATCACATTCTAGAAAAGGATAGTGATATTTTATTTATACATTTTATTTATACATGTTCTTTTATGCATATATACTTGTTAAAAACAAATTTCGATGTTTCATACCGGCCTGTCCTAAGCGAAGGCTCACTTTTTTCTCTAATATTTTAAATATTCCGGTCTCTCTAAGTGTATGGATTAAGGTGGTATTTGCTTCAAATTAATGTATTTTATATTGCTCCAGTAATCACAATCACGTATCAGAAAAGACATTATGATAATTACGCAGAGAGCTCCGTGTCTTAAACAAGGAATTCCAAATCATTCGATATCATTGTCACGTAGGAAACGCCTGTGTTAATGGTTCGGCACTGACAGTCGTATCTCTACTTGCATCTGAAAGTATTTATTATTCCGCCGACATGCCGATTTGTTAGAAGTTAATAAATTATGCAGATTTTAGGGGTCGATATCAGACTCATCCACTTGAAGTTGAATAGAAATTGATACTACTTGACCCAGTAGCTAGATTGAGGATATACCGAAGGTCAGGCGTTAAACAAATCTATAATTCAATGACTATCAAACCACGGATTACTTACTTACTTGGATTGTTTGTGCATGTGAGTGACTATTGAAAAACTGGAGATATTATTAAAAAAAATAAAGAATTATCTACCTATATATTAATACGTGAAGCAAAAACTTTGTACCCCTTTTTACGAAAATTACAAGTATGAAATTTGGTACAATTGAAGTACATAATGAGGAGAAGTGCATAAAATTGAAATTTATAAAACAAATAAATAAATAAAACTGAATTCATTAAAAAAGACATTACGCACACTACCATGTAATCGCTACACATCACACCAAGGCTTATACACTTTTGTTTACGGTTAAAATCTCTGGTCGAACTAAACGTCAAACAATCATAATTATGATGACAACGTCAAATAGACATTTGTACTTATATATTAGTTTTTGGTGAAATACAGCTTACTCAATATACAATTAAACATAATAAAATTGAAAGAAAATTGTATAGCAGAAAAATTAATTTAAATGAATTATGGCCGAATTTTGGCCTCTCGACGATCACTAGTCCTTATAGAAATACCATTAATTTTAACTGTAATACCCAACAGAAAAATAAATAATTTGACATCATTTACAAATGAACGACACGTATATATTTGATTGCCTGTGGGATCTTTGTGCGTTTGTATTTGATTTCACTCAAAAATCAAAAACATACGCGATAAAATCCATAAATTAGTTTTATTTACTATGTATCTACTACTATTATATATTGGATGGACATTGAGATTATTTTAATTTGATAAATAGATTAATAACTAATCTAAATTATATATAAGATATTATGCTATGATTGCTATGTAACATTTTATTGCGATTTATGGCGTGGCGTATCTTCAATATGACTTGACATCAAATTACTAATTCGCATCTTAAGAAACGAAGTCATTTAGATAATTGTATCTTCTTATAGCTTATTATCTGGCGACTGCGGTGGCGTAGGCGCAACTACCTGCGCCTCATGCCGTCCTAGCCGAGGCCGCGGGTGACGTGAACGGGGATTAGTCCGTCACCGCCGGACACACGTCCAAACCGCGTGAGGAAAGACCGACGTCCTCCCCGAGGGGGGGAAGTCGGTCGATGGGAGGGTACCCCAATAGGGGTATTCCGTTGGGCCGACCACTGATGTCAAGTAACCCTGCTCCGGTGGTCGGCCCAACGACGAAGGCGACGTGGTTTTCGGGTGGGTTGCGGGAGTTGCGTGCTTAAGCCCCTCTGTTGCCCCGGACGGAGTCGTGCGGAGGCGCGCCGACCGCAGCCCACCCACAAAAAAAAAAGGTAGCCTATTATCTATACAAATAAATAAAATTTTAGTGTCTGAGCTTTATTCATGCACGGGATTATTTGCACGACACCTGTGCCTAAAATACTGTTTAATTTTTTTTTGTCTTTTTGCTTGTTTAGGGTAATATTCAAAATGGCTGGACCGATTTTGATAATATTTTACTAACAGATAGTCTGTCTATATAGTAACTTGGTTATATTTTATCCCGGTATTCCCTCGGGAACGGGCACTATGCAGGTATGACGACTAAAACCGAAGCGAAGTGAGGACGGGTTGCTAGTATTTTTATAAGATTCTAGTAGCCCATATATAATAACTATGCCCGTGCTTTTAAGGTAACTTATTTAAAAAAACTTCCTATACGGTCATTCGTTATGAAATAATTTTCTATAGAAAATGTTATGTGTTTAAATTCCATATTATACTTGACTCGCATGTATTTTATATTACTTTAAAATATCTTAATATATGTAGTTGATTGGTTAAGATGCTGGATGACGTAAAAATTTTTTGGATATAACCATCTTCTTTATATTATTATTATCGTAGCAGCGCACACAAGTTCCCCTATTAATAATTAATTAATTAAATTAATAAATAAATAAATTAGGCACGGGTCTTTGTCATAATGGGAGGAAGGACCAAGTCCGAAATTGATCTACTATACCGCGCTGGTCAGACATGTTGGCATAGGGTTTTATGACGAGTTTTTCTTATCTTGTATAGATATTATCTGCATATTGTATCCATTGCGACACCCACGGGCAAGATAGGGGGTAGTCATCATCATCATTTCAGCCTATTGCCGTCCACTGCTGGATGTAGGCCTCCCTCATGTTACATCAGAATGTGCGGTCCTGTGCCGCCTGCATCCAACGACGCCCAGCAACTTTCACTAGGTCATCGGTCCACCTATTGGGATGCGTCTTACACTGCGTCGTCCGATACATGGTCACCACTAGAGAACCTTCCTTCCCCAGCGGTTGTCGGTTCGTCGAGCGATGTTGCCTGCCCATTGCCACTTCAGCGTGCTAATTCTTCGTGTTATGTCAGTTACACCTGTTCTTCTACGCATTTCCGTATTCCGGATTCTATCTCGCAGAGAAATCCTGAGCATAGCCCGCTCCATAGTACGCCGAGCGAGTTTGAGCCTTGTTATGAGGCCTACAATTAGGGACCACGTTTCCTTGCCGTAGGTCATCACTGGTAACACACACTGGTCGTAGACCTGTGTTTTCAGACACTGAGGTATGTTGGGGTAGGAGGGGGTAGTGAATTGTATTTTTACTCTGTTACCATACGGAGAAACGATTGATGTCTCAACGCAACCGTCTGAACTCCATGATTATCCACGTCCAGAGTCTAGATCAACTCTGCAGCACGCACCTCAGCCGTTGCAAAAGATACTCTCACAAAATCCGCTATTTTATCAAATAAAATATGATAGAAAAGAGTAACTTTGTAACATTATATATTGGGGTAACTTTCAAGAGTGTGCTTATCCCTGTGTACATAAAGGTGTGTTTGGTTTTACGTCAATGCACAAAATTGTATCAATCTATTAGTGTTTGGTAGTCGTCCATCAATATGTCTTCAGTGATTGATGACGATATGCGCTCGTGCAAAATGTATTAGCAACTCGTAATATATACACTTATGGACTCAAATACATACTTATAGAGAGAGACGGGGGTTTCATAATGTCCAATATGTCCATAGTTGTTTTAACCCCCGATGCAAAAAGATGTTATAAGTTTGACGTCAATATCTGTCTGTCTGTGCGTATGTGGGTCTGCGGCATCGTAGCTCTCAAACGCATAGACTGATTTCGATGTGATTTTTTTCATTTGAAAGCCAGTTTTCTTGTGATTGGTTTGGCGTGGTTCTTATTATCGCAGCTCATATACGTCCCACTGTTGGGCTCGAGCCTCCTGTACAATGAGAGGGTAATTGACCTACTATACCACGCTGGTCAGACGTGTTGGTCTAGGGATACTACATTATAATCGTTAAATAACATTTAATTGATAATTTCTGTTGAATATTTTTTTTTTTATTTTTGTGTCGGGGGTTATTCCAGATATTAAAATTTATTTGATGTCTTAGTTTGTTCAAAAGCAAAATTCATGGCGTTTCTCTGAGTGGTGTCGCCTTCATCATCATCTGCCCAGCCTGAACAAGTGTTGGGCTGGGGCCTCTTCCGTAATGGGCGGGACATAGATCCACTATATCAAACTACTTTACGGATTTTATCGCGTTTGTATTTGATTTTTGATTACCCGACGTTTCGAACACTTTTTTTTAATTTTTTTTAATTGCAAGCAGTGGCAAACGAGCAAACAGTACACCTGATGGTAAGTGTTGCTGCCGCTCATGGACCTTTACAAGGCCGCTGCCTACCGCGAAGAAAGTGAAGGGAGTGTGAATGCGCGCATTGAGGCTCGGTAATACCAAAGGCACCACCAAAACCCTCCACACGCAAACACCCTCAGAAAATTGGGCTTCCGGCTCTCTCGCTCACCGAACGAAGCGCAGTAACAGAATGCTACTACTCAGACGTCAATTTTCTGCGAGAGTGTGGTACTACCCCGGACGGACCGGCCCGCGGCTGTAGACAGATAACTGTCGACAGTGTGGTCCTACCACTACAAAAACTTTGCAGCGTTCATGGTCACGGGTAGAATAAGATGTCTCACGTCCAACAAGTCATCGTTACTGCAGAAAATTTATAATTATCTACCCGATACAGAAATTAGTTATTAAAATGTGGGTCAATAGACCCACATTTTAATACAAAACAAAATAAACATCAGAAATCGTCCACTATATCAAGTTTGTCATATTTGTTGACATAAGATTTTATGCCAAGTTTTTCTTCTCTTGAATCTGTACTGTCTGAATATTATATTCCTTAGTCATCTTATGATCACATAATCGTGAATATCAATTCACGGATTGAAAAGATGGTGTTAGATTATATTCATATTCCATCACCACATGGATTATCCCATGGAAGTTGTAAAATTTTGGCCGATGAGATCACCAGAAAAATGGACAGCGGCATATTTCTGGAAAACATTTAAGACCAACTGTAATCGCCAAGTCGATGGACAATATGGTGATTATAGCATTACCCTCTTTGAAGAGATTTATACCCAACAGTAAACGCTGATAGGCTGGTGGATGGATGACCTTATATGAAAATTCAATTATGATTTTACGTGCATCACTGTAATATTAGCTAATTATCTAGAATAAATAAAAAGTTCCGTGTGATGACGGAATAAGAATACAATTCACCACTCCCTATCTTGCCCGTGAATGTCGTAAAAGACGACTGCGAGATATAATACGCAAATAACATCTAAGAGCAAGAGAAGTAAAACTCGGCACAAAACCCTATACCAACCTGTTGGACCAGTACGGTACAGTAAGATCAATTTCCCTCCTATTGTGGAGGAGGATCGAGCCCAACAGGGTGAAGTATGCGAGCTGTGATAATGATGAAATAAAAATAGTAGTTAAAAAAAGAAACAAAATAAACACTATTTTCTAGTTTACGGAACTAGAAAGTGTGATGCAGAAAATGAAATAGCGACATCTATCGAGTCACGCTAAAATCTCAGATACAAAAAATCACTATTTCTGTAAGAATAATGGGACAAATTATTTAAGTTATTGCATTGTCATCGGTCCTTGATAAGTGTGCAAAGTTTGAAGTAAAATTAACCCTTAGAAGGGGGTGGAAATCACTTTTAGAAATTCACATGCAAACCTCCTTGAAGAAAAAGCTCCTTGTATTTACAAACGCAAATTTATTCGCTTATTTTTATTTTATTAGGAAGACCAATAGCTAATAATAACATTATAAGTTGAACTAATAAAAACTTAAAGCTAATAATAGGTCTCCACGCTTATGCAGCAATATAAAAATATTATTACTTGTACCTACTTTAAAATGGCCTTAATTTATGGTTGAATTCTGTGTCGGATACTAAAAAAAATGTTGATAGGATTTATTGCAGATTACTCTGATTCTCTTTCTTTAGACAAGACAACATCCTGCACTGAGGAATTAATTCGTGTAACTCTTGAAATTTTAGGAGTATATAATTAATAGTCAGACATGATATCCAGGTAAGTACAAAAATAAATGGTTCTTGCAAATAACTGTCCTGCATGAGACCTGAACTCACGACACACCACAAGGAATTGGCATTTATATGCTATTCCAATATAAAAAGTTCCTTGAACAAGGATAGGCCATTTTGTTTAGATCAGGGTCAACATTTTAGGTAATTTTTTTCACTATGGGTTGCAGAAATCAGTTGAAATAGTCAATAATGAATAATAACACTGGAAGGGAACTTATGTAGAATAAATAAAAAAAATGTATACAATCCATAATGGCGTAACATATTGTCAATTTTATTCATTTTTTTATTTAATCTAAAAATCCACCCAGAAATTCAGCGGGCTCGTTATTTTTTAAATAACATCTTTTAAATACAATTTTTCATATAAGACCTATAGAGTTAGCTTCATTGTGGTGTCTTTCGAACAAAGATCCTTTTTATTTTCAAAATATAATACAAAAATGAAAAAATAGATTGACCAGATCAGTCAAGTGATACCCGGTCACCAACTAACTAGGCAACCTTCGATAAGTTTACAAATATATATATTTATGTAAAATGAATAACACTATATTATTTCTCTCCCAGTTAGACAAAATAACGAATTTTTGATACGAAAAATGTAAATTCCACTAAATTTCGAAATGATTCGCAAAAGATATGATTTGTAGCAGTCATCTATGTATTCATAGAGGAAACTGAAAATTTTGTATCTCATAAAATATTCAATTGAATTTGACTTCACATTTAGCAGACATAAAAGAAAATGTATTTTGAGTTAAAAATATTTTGTATTTATAATTGGAGCCGCTTACGTGCATATGAGACGGCGCTATTAAAATAACATATTTTATGATATTGAAATAATTTAGAAACTCTGTAGAAGCTATTAAATATAATGTTTATTTTCTTAGATATTATAGTTGTAATTTATTATATTTTTAACAAAGTATTAGATTATCATAATAAAAAAACATTTATGAAGATCTGTTATAATCAAGGTGACTTTTTATAATTTCAACAGTGGAGCATGATTTCGTTGGCATTAATTTCTAAATATTTTTTATAAAAGTGTATACACTTTAAAAGTTAACACTTTGAACGCCAATGGGGTCACAATACTATATGAGTGTGGCCTATACGGTGTCCCCCATAGCGTTCAGTGGGTTATAATTTTAAAGTGTAAATACAATTTATTATTTAATATTAATATGGTGGTAGAGTAAGAATACAATTCACCACCCCATTTCTTGCCTGTGGGTGTCGTAAAAGACGACTAAGGGATTATTGCAGATAGCAAGGAAGGAAAACTAGAAATAAAACCCTATAGCAACCAGTTCGATCAGCGTGGTATATGAGGTCAATTTTCCCCCCATTGTGGAATAGGCTTGAGCACAGCATACACTTTAAAAAAATATGTCGGCCACGATCCGAATTAGTTTTGGTTAGGATGACAGAGTAATAATAGAATTCATCACCCCTGCTCTTTGGTGGCGGCTGCAAATACTACCACCCCTCATAATGGGCGTGGATGTAGTAAAATACCTAGGAGCTTCACATCGACCAGGTCCAACTCCTCCTGATATCGTCTACTTTTTTTTTGGGGTGGGCTATGGTCAGCATACCCGCCGCCCGGCTCCGTCTAGGGCGATAGAGGGGCGACAAGCGGCCTCATAGCTCAGCTGTAGCACATCGCCTTCGCCTTTGGGCTGACCACCGGTACCGTGTTCCTTGTCCTCCGTGGTGTGGTCGGTTCGACAGAATACCTTGCAGGGTATCCTCTCCTTTTAACTTCCCCTTCGCGGGACGTCGGTCACCGTCGCAAGATCGACCTCTCTGCAAGTGATGGGCTAAAATCCCCGGTCCGGCCACCCACGGTCTCTGCTAGGGCGGCATCAGGCGCAGGTACTTGCGCCTGGGCCGTCCCTGTCGCCGGCGGAGGACCGTGTCCGCGTGGAGTCTTTCCTCCCGCACCCGGTCCGCCGCCTCCTTCCGCGAGATGACAGCCTCGCAGAAGGCGGCAACGGCGTCCCAGTTCCTGACGCTGGCGACCATCGCCCTATTGATGGTCGGGTGCTCTCACTCCTCACGACTGTGTGCAAGTACTTGATGAAGCAACCGCTCCCCATTAACACCTGCACCAGTCGGAAAGAAAGCAACCTATGCTGCCAATACGACCACTAATATCATCGGATTAACAATTACATTCCCAAGGATTGTTAATGATAGGCGTCTGATCATAAAAATATTGCTTTTGCAATATGTATTATGGAATACAAATTGCGTGAAGTCGAAGTTATGGGGATTTTTTTTTTTTTTTATTGCAAACGGTGGCAAACGAGCAAACAGTACACCTGGTGGTAAGTGTTGCTGCCGCTCATGGACCTTTACAAGGCCGTTGCCTACCGCGAAGAAAGCGAAGGGAGTGTGAATGCGTGTATTGAGACTCGGTGATACCAAGGGCACCACCAAAACCCTCTACACGCAATCACCCTAAGAAAGTTGGGCTTCCGGCTCTCTCGCTCACCGAACGAAGCGCAGTAACAAATTGCTACTACTCAGACGTCGATTTTCTGCGAGAGCATGGTACTGCCCCGGACGGACCGGCCCGCGGCTGTAGACAGATAACTGTCGACAGTGTGGTCCTACCACTCCTAAGAACAACGTAACGATATAAGTAAGTAAATAAGTATTTACACGACAAATCGTAGTTAATAAATATGTGAAATACGCAAGACAATTCTAAAAGGCATCATCCTCGTGGTCGTCACAGCCTTAATATATTGGGGTCTGCTTTCCAGTGTAATTGGATTCAGGTGAATATTTCTACGGTGGTCTCCCATCTGTCTATCTTTGCAATTCAATACTATACGGATAACAATGTCGTGTCAATGAATCACTATGCCATCCGAGATAACTGAACGATAACGACGTTATTCATAACGTAGCGTGCTATTGTTATATTTTGCCCGATTTGACTATATTTATAGAAGAAAGAAGGAAAGAAAATATTTTTATTTTAACATTAGATATTGCTTTTTTTACTCGAAACAAAACCCTATACCAACATGTCTGACTTGCGTGGTATAGTTAGTCAATTTCCCTTCCATACTGGAGAAGCCCGAGATCAACAGTGGGACATGTATGGGCTGAGATGATGATCATGATGATTGTTTTTAATTTCTTCTTTTATTTCATATTTTTACAATATGGAAAACCATACTCAAATCATTCATCATCTCGTCTCATATACGTCCTACTATTCGGCTCGAGCTTCCTCTATAATAGGAGGGAAATTGATTTTACTATACCACGTTGGTCAGATGAGCTGTAGGGTTTTATATCGAGTTTTCTTTCTATTGTATAGATGTTATAGCATATTATATTCCTCATTAGTCTTATACGACATTCAAGGCGAGATAGGGAGTTGTGAATTGTATTCTTACTCTGTCACCACAAATAAAATTAATTAACTCAAATTATTAAAGGATTAAAAAAAGTAAAGTATAAAAATGGAATTGGATTCAACACATAACCGGAAATGCATGCAATGCTTTAGCCAGAAAAATAACCCGCCGGGCTGACCACAGATGTCAAGGAGTCTGCCTAAGGTCGGGAGTGAATACGATGAGTTATGGGGTCGCATGGCGCGGACGGGACGGACAGGACGGGACCTCAGCATAGCCTGTCAAAAACTGCTATATATTCTCTGCTCTGTTCCTTTATCACAGCGTGATGTATTGTAGCTGTTGCAAGAAAGATTATAAGCCTTTTACTCATTCTTTTTAACATAATGATGTTAAAAGGAATGAGTAAAAACCTTATAATCTTTCGTAAGCAATGGCTCTCGAAGATAATGTAGAAAATTATAAACCGCTAGCTTTTAGCGTACCTTAAGGATTAACAACTGATCAGTGATCGCCAATACGGCTTTCGTCGGGGTCGGTCAGCTTGTGGGTGCGGTCAGCTTGTGATCTTCTTTTGTACCTCACACAACTTTGGGCAGAGGCCTTGGAGGGCAAGGGTGAGACGTGAGACGCTAGCGTTCAGCCTAGATATCGCAAAGGCGTTCGATAGGGTCTGGTACAGGGCACTTCTCGAAGCTACCATCATACAAAATCCCTGATGGACTCTGTAGTTAGATTGCCAGCTTGAAGCTAATTAAAATGGTTTTTAGCTAGCTTGTTCAGTAATTTGAAGGTCCTCAGGTATTTTTGTTAGCTAGAGCAGGGTGGTGATGATGATGGCGATGATGATGATGAGCAAGAGAAATGTAATCCCATCGTAATGCCAATTTCTGAAGAGATGAAAATAATTGAATGTTATTCTGTACAGAACGGGTAAAACGAGTTCTATTTAGAATTAATCTCTCTTAAACATTAATGGCTGACTGTTTTATAACATTTTTATTTGTAGTAAAATACCTTTTCTGAATAAATACATAGGTACGAGAATTTCTACTTCATATGTAAATTGAAGTAATATAATTTTATTATACGATTTATTTAATCGAAAATCTCAATATGTTATCCCTTTTACTTTGTACTCGTATTGTTTTATTCTTTTATATTTTATGTTTTTTTATTTTTATTCCTACGTCTAGAGTTGACTAATATTTTATGCAGTCGTTGGGAGTACAAATTTTTATGTTTGCACAATCTAGCTCTTTTTGTGTTTGGGGATAAATTTTTAATTTAAACTATTACATAAGACGTCATAGATTATACAAATAGTTTTGTCAACATTTTAAATTTGCGTGACCTCTAAAAAAATATATTTTGTTTATACTTTTGACATCTCTCTTGTCCGTGGGTTTTATAAGCCATCTCTTCTTTTGCCCGCCGGGTGTCATAAAATATGACTAAAGAATTAAATATGTAACATCTATGTAAGTGAAGAAAATCTCCCAGAGAATTATATCCGTGTGGTGACCGAGTGAGAATAGAATTCACCACTCGCTCTCTTGACTTTGGATATCGTAAAAGACGACTAAAGGATAAAATATGCATATAATGCAAGAGAAGAAAAGCTCGAAAAAATCCCTATACTGACAGGTCTGCTCAACGTGGTGTAGTAGGTCAATTGCCCTCCCATTGTGGAGGAGGAGACCTAACAGTGGAACGTGTATGAGCCGAAATTATGTTAATGAGTGGAGAAAGTCTAGCAGCTCACATAAGATTATCGTTTTGCTTCTATAAGTCCATTTCAGTCAGTTTTTACAGTTTCCAAATTAGTGGTGACACAAAGCATTCTTTACTCAATACCACAGTATTATGTTACTAATAAAATATATTTTTTTTTATTATCGTAAATAAAGTTATGTTCTTGAGTTAAGTGTTATCCTACGCGTATTAAAAGGTGGCAAT
The DNA here is from genome assembly GCA_032191425.1 of Lymantria dispar. Lineage (NCBI taxonomy): Eukaryota > Metazoa > Arthropoda > Insecta > Lepidoptera > Erebidae > Lymantria > Lymantria dispar. The sequence continues at coordinate 1,081,174 of CM063444.1, read as the reverse complement.
TCAGTGTGTGCTCTGACAACATTCTTCACGCTTTTAGTACCAAATAAATGGGTGTAAATAGCGAATTGAAACGTGTCGATGGCATTCGATTATAATAACTCAGCATTAGTAAAAATGTGTGTTTTCCGTGTGGTGACGGAGTAAGAATACATATCATCCTACCATACCTTGCTCGTGGATGTTGTAAAAGACGACTAAGGGATATCATACGCATATAACATCTATGCAAGAGAAAGAAAACTCGAAATAAAACTCTGTACTAATCTATCTGACCAACAGGGTATAGTCAATTTCCCTTCGTGGAGGAGACTCGAGCCCTACAGTGGGACGTATAAGAGCTGAAATGACGATGATGATGAGTAAAAATGTACTTTTTATATCACTAAACAAGGATTAGTGCTTACTTTATACTTTTAAGGAGATATCTTTATAGCGAGAGTCCGTATAGTGACAGAGTAAGACCTCCACCACCCCCTTTTGCCGAGTGTCGTAAAAGACGACTAATGGATATAATATGTGTATAATATCTATGTAGGAGAAGTAAAACTCGAAACAAAACTCTATAGCAACACGCCTCACCAGCGTGGTATAGTAGGACAATTTCCCTACTATTGTGTAGGAGGCTTGAGCCCAACATTGGGACGTATATGAGCTGAGATGATGATGAATGTTTGAACGATATACGTAATAATAAAATTGTAACAAGATTCATATAGAAAATGCAGTGGGTATGCATCGCGTCGCGGTGAACATACAGTCTAGACATATGCAATATCGCTTTGATGAATGTTTGCAGAAAACAGCTTTTCCTACGGTCAATATAACTGATCTTTATAAATAAATAAAAGCGACTTGTTTATTTGTAATGTTGAAATTTTGGTTACTTATAAAATTTATATGAAACTAGCAACACGCCCTCGCTTCGCTTCGGTTATAGGTTATAGTCGTTTTACCCGCGTAGTTCCCGTTCCCGTGGGAATACCGGGATAAAATATAGCCTAGTTTACGCCCTGATATTATAGCTTTCCATTGGTGAAAGAATTTTTGAAATCGGTCCAGCCGTTTTGAAGATTACCCGGAACAAACAGACAGACAGATAGACAGACAAAAATTTTTTAATTGCTATTTTAGGCATAGGTATCGTGCAAATAACCGTGTGAGCATCAAAAAAGTCTATTATTTTGACATTACAAACAGACACTCCAATTTTATTTATTGGTATAGATTAATTCTTTATAAATTTTTTGATACTTTTATTCTGCAAATTAAAATTCCGTATCGAAAAATTAAAACCTATGATATTGTCAACTAATCCTAATACATACTCCAACTAATTGTCTTTCGAGACAATTCTTTTGGGATAGGTAGTAAAGTTTTTAAATTCATAAATTATTTTTGTTTTTTTTTTGAACTTAAATTTATAATGATTTATGCGAGTGTTATAGTTTTGAAAATAAATCTATTTCTAGAAACATTAGAAGAGTCCTCCTATACCCATAAACAGTGATAGGCGTTAGAAATATCGGGCGATAGAAAATCATTTATAAACACGGTATAATCCGTAAAAAATGTTCTATTTTCAAATGAAGAAATACATATTCTATAATTTCAAATAGATTTTTTTGTGGAGAACAATAAGGCACATATCTTACCGCTTCGTGATTCGTGACCATCCGTAATATACGCCAAGATCCACTAATAATCTTATATCTTTAAACGATATTAATTTTAACTTTTTCAGGATCTCGGCAACGGCACCAACGATTTTGATGAAACTTGGCATACTAGAGGATTCGGGTTCAAAAATCGATCTAGCTATATTTTATGTATAGAAAATGTTCTTTTGTCGGTGTTTTTAGCAAAACGTTACAATGACATTAGATTTTAAAAGAATATGAATTCAAATTTCGTTCTCAACGTCAAGAGTTACGGTAGTTCAGGTGAAATATTGAGCGGTTTTAATTTTAGTTTTTATGTGTCAAACAGCGTCGGATCGAATCTCGGTGTTATTATTATTCTCTTTTTGTATTTTTTTATATATTTTTCATTACTTATTTTTTATTGTTTATTAATATATCCCTAAATAAATTCTACAAAAATATTCCGAGCGAAGCTCGGTCAACCTGATATTCATTAATAAAACAAATAATAAGTTATTAATATGATTATACATATTTTTTGCAAAATTCATATTAATGAAAGTTTGATGATGTATGAATTTAGGCCGATAACGTGGCAAAAACATAATCCAGTGCCCGTTCTGATAATCAAGCGTGGTATGTAAGGCTATGAGCAGGCCACATAATTTGGGTCCTTTCCCTTATTATCTTACACTGTCACTAGATGGATATTTATTTATTCACTAACAATAAGTTTTCTCTTCAGCTCATATATGTCCCACTGTTGGGCTCGCCTCCACCATAATAGGAGGGAAATTAACCTTACTATACCATGCTGGTCAGACACGTTGGATAGGGATTTATATCGAGTTTTCCTTCTATGCAATATAGACGTTATATTCGTATTATATCCCTCAGTCGTCTTTTACGACATTCATGGGAGTGGTGAATTGTATTCTTATTCCATCACCACACAGAGAATAATTACCACTAATTTACTTAAATCTCTTTTAAATCAGTCATGATCTCAATAAAATATATTTCATTATTGAGATTTAAAAGATATTTTTTTGTTATATTTAAGTAATCCCTATGGTTAAAATATTTAAAAGCTATATCTATACCATTTTAATATTAAAAAAGGCAAAAGTACTCAGTCCGGGTCTCTGTGGGTATTACTAAAATGCTTGATTTTATTTTAATACTGATATCAAAAAGCTTTGCATCAAGCTAAAAAGATTGATTTTAAAAGGATTATCCAGTGGAATAAATTTTGCACGGTATAACAAATTGATATTATTTATAAGCGTATTTTTAGTTATCACTAGCAACCCGCCCTCGCTTCGCTTCGGTTTCTGTCGCCTTATCCTCGTAGTTCCTGTTCCCGTGGGAATACCGTGATAAAATATAGCCTAGGTTACTGATATTATAGCTTTCCATTGGTGAAAGAATTTTTGAAATCAGTCTAGCCGTTTTGAAGATTACCCGGAACAAACAAACAGACAGACAAAATTTTTTAATCTGTATTTTAGGCATAGGTGTCGTGCAAATAACTGTGTGAGCATGAAAAAAGCCTATTATATTGACATTACAAACAGACACTCCAATTTTATTTATTGGTATAGATTACTGTATGAAACAGTGTGGGACTCTTATACACTGGTATGGAAATTGATTTAATATACCACGCCGGTCAGACGGTTAGGTGTTTATTTCGAGTTGTCCTTCTCTTGAAATTTTAGGTAACTGTTTACATTGAATGGTCATCTTTTTTGAAAATCGTAACAAAAGAATGGCTGAAAAGAATTGTATTTTTATTACGTCATCATACCTGAATTGCTATTTCTTATGTCTATGTTTTTAAACACCTATAACAACACGTCTGACCAGCATGGTATAGTAGGTCAAATGTTCTTCCTATTGTGGAGGAGACTCAAGCCCAACTGGGATGTATATAAGATAAAAAGTAAGTACGATGATAATGTAGTAAAAAAATAAAAAAAATAACCGATTTCAACCGTTTTCTCATGGATGCCATTATTAGAACTGAAACTAATTGGAAAAAAAATACAGGCGAATTGAGAACTTCCTCCTATTTTGAAGTCGGTTAAAATACTACCTTCCTAGCTAAATAACTCTAATTGCAATCACTAAATTATCAGCTAAGACACAGTGCATTCTGAACCCACACGGAGAACTTTTTATGTGAATTGACGTAATCAAGTTCTAAAACTCATTTGTGAATATACAGGGTGACTGGTAGAAGATTGTACACATTGAAGGAGAGTATTCAGTAATCGATTCTGATACCGAATATGTAAAAAAAACGATACTTAAATTTTTAACCAATTATCTTATAAAGATATTTAGTTATGGACACATCTGAAACAGCTGTATTATAGGTACCTATTTATAGGTCAACGCACTTGAAATAAATAGTTGCGTCACATTGAACTAGTTAGTAAAATACGTCATGCCATTTCATTGGCCTCGTGCTGAGCCAGCCAATGAGCACACGCTACCAGTGTTTCCACTATCACGTTGTAGTTTTACCCTAGATTTTTTCATTAATTTGCCCTAAATACCCTAATCAGTCTCCAAAAATCCTTGATTTAAATGAGTTTGAAATAAAACAAAACTTGATGGTTTAATTTTTATTTTTATTTGCATCTATTAATCAAAGGTAGTAAACATGTAATCATAAAAAGAATTCATTTTAATATGTGGAAGAAGTAAATGGTGAACAATATGATGCTGTTGTTGAAGCTGAAGCATTTGGCTTAAGTTTTTTAGCTGCGGGTAAATGTTGAGTACATTTGTCTGTCGGGTTCTTAAATCAAATCTGTTATATTTAGTCTGGTGTGCAACAAACCATTGAGGGTTTCATTATGAAGCTTTTGTCTTGGGTTGGGTTGTTTTTTTGAGCCAACGCATACTCCGTCCATTTCTTCCGGGGGTGATGAAAAGGTGACGCAATTCTCATAACCTCCCCTTCGCCATTGGGCTGATGGATCCTCGTCGCAATCGCAACGTTGGCAGGACGATGTACTCTCACCTCACGACCGTGTGTAGGTACTTGACGAAGCAACCGTCCGTCGTCACTACTTACGCCAATCAGCATTAGAACACCTCGTGCCGTCGTCCTCAATACTCCAAGAGCACCGGCCGGAAGGCCTTGACGACCCCAACATCGTAACGGGGCCTCTCCAGCCGGACTGCCCAATGGGCAATTTTCCTATACCAGCTATTAGTATTACACTGAAATATCGACATCTAAACACTGCAATATATTTAATTTAAATTCTATTATCGTGTCTTACACAAAGTAATTTCGGTGAACTCTGGGAGCCCATAGAGGGTAACCATTGTTTGTGGTCGGCAAAGTCTATGATAAAATAGTATTTCCTATTTTTATATTCAATTTTACCCCAAATTACCCTCATCATCATCATCATCTCAGCCCATATATGTCTCACTGTTGGGCTCGGGCCTCTTCCATAATGGAAGGGTAATTGACCTACTATACCACGCTGGTCAGACGTGTTGATATAGGGTATTATTTCAAGATTTCCTTCTCTCGTATAGATGTTATATGCGTTTTATATCCCTTAGTCGTCTCGTACGATCACCCACGGGTAAGATAGGGGGTGGTGAATTGTATTCTTACTCCGTCACCACACGGAAAGAAATTACCCTAAAACAAATTACCCTAAAACCCTAAAATTACCCTAAAACCCTAAAAATATTAAATAGCCCTAAGCCCTATTTTAAATTAGTAATTTCACCCTAAAATAGGGCGAAATCCCTAAAAGTGGAAACACTGCGCGCTACTCCAATTGGGTCCAGTGTGACCAGATTTAGCAGAATTCTGCGATTTTAGCAGAATTCGATCCCTAATTAGGGTTTAGCAGATTTCGAAAATTTGGCAGATTTTAGCATAATATTAAAAAGCCTTGCAGGAAAGTAGCAGAATTAGACATTGACTAAATAAATGTGTTTCACTGGGGTAGTTGCCCTAAACATATTTAAAAAATCTATTTTTCTTAAATAGTGTAAGTTTTTTTTCTTCTGAACTTTTTCTTTCTTTTTTTTTAAAGGCAACACACTAAGGAAATAGTTCTTGTATTGCTGGGGACTTCACAAACATGTAATTAACGGACACAAATTACATCCAGACTCAGAACAACAAGTCGCACAAAATGTTATTCCGCATGGGATTTGAACCCGCGACACTGGCACAGTAAATCGATGTCTTAACCATTATGCCATCCGTGCACTCAATTCTTGTGCATGTGTGCAGGCAACTGGCAATTCTCATATACATTCTATGTTTAATACATCTTGTGAGCGCATATTTTCTTAATTGAACAGTATAAAAAAATGACGTGCGAAACAAATTTAAAAATGAACATGTTGCTGCAATTCTACATGTCAAACAGGTAGTTAAAGAACAGGGTGAATGCGTAAATTTTACGAGCTAGTTTAAAACCCTATACAGGTGTATCAGGTTATGAGGCAACTGCTCGAATATGTTGTGTAGTGTGTTTTCAAAAATTCAAAAAGTGATTTCAAAAATATGTGTCTAAGAGTTTTAATGCTTTAAATGTTACGTATTATGTAGGCATGTACCGACAGGATACATGTAGGCATGTAAATCTTCGACAATTCTATGAATTGCGCAAATGCTTCAATGGTAGTGTAGATACAAAGGCACCTCGTCAACGGTCATCGGCCGATCAACTGATTTAAAGCGAAGTTTGTCTGTTTATGCAAGTGTAATCATTTATTCAAATTCTCATGAACATTTAACAAAGTATGAATATGTTGTAGATTAAGTATAACTAACTTTATACATTTCAATCAGATACTACTACTACTACTACACGAAAAAGAGATGACAAATTTGAAAATTTACATGTCACTAATTCATTAACAAATCGTTATTTTGCCTTAAACTTTTTTTCATGGGTCCCTACCGCCATTGCCTAACTCCTGTTTGACCAGTTGCCCATAACCTGATACACTCTGCATACATATGTGAATAGAATTTAGAAACTTTTTGTTGATAAACATTTGAAAATATTAAGTTGCGTTTTCCTTTAATATTCGTGCACATTAAAAATTCATCTATTAGTAGAATTTTAGCATTTCTTCCAAAAAAAAAAATAACAGATTTTAGCAGAATTCAAATGAGTAGCTAGCATAATTTAAATCTGGTCACACTGCAACCTAAAATAACAATTATAATTACGAAATCGTAATAATGTATTTCTAATCCTTGCGTAGCTCCGCACGCTGTACTGTTCTTTATGCACGTTCGTTATTATTTTTTTAATATTATATCAATAACAATTTAGCAGCGATTACATATGTCATTTTCAACGTGTTCAAGACTTTGGTGAACGGGATTATTTCCCGCGAATGCAATTTGGCCACATAAATCTAGAAAAGACTAAGTGAGATTCAGTGTGTTATCATATGTTAAGTGTAGTGTTTTTCGGTTTCTAATGCGCCCTCGTCGTGAGACGTATGGTCGTAACAAGGTACACTGGCAAAACTATTCTTTTGACAAGAAACAAATCACCTTATTTCGGAATTGGTATGAGCTGAGTCTGCAACTTTTAATGGTTTTTATGACATTATTCCTACACCTAGTTTTAATAATTCTAGTAATAAATATAAAAATCTTGACAACAGTTCTAACAAAACTGTAATTGTAACGCTATCAGAATCAACGTATCGCCTATAGGGTGACCAACTTTTTAAGAGTCTTGCGACACTAATGTTGTTGATGTTTACTATGTGGTTAATTAATATTGTCTTCTTTTTACATTTTTATTGGTTACATGTGACCATTGTCTATCGTTTCCTTCAATATATACAATCTTTTACCAGTCATACTGTATACTTACGCACTACCAGAGTTAGCTACGATTTTAATACATCCTTACTAATATTATAAATGCGAAAGTAAGTTTGTTTGTTACGCTTTCGAGCTTAAACCACCGAACCGATTTCAAAAATTCTTTTACCAATGGAACGCTATAATATCAGGAAGTAACATAGGCTATATTTTATCCCGGTATTCCCACGGGAACGGCACTACACGGGTAAGGCGACTGAAACCGAAGCGAAGCGAGGACGGGTTGCTAGTCAGTAATAATTTTAACTAACATTTTCCTGTTGATATGTTATACAAAATTGGCTAAAAAAATTAGGATAAATTAAGATAAATTTAAAATTTACATTCCAATTGGAAATGGAATTCCTTGTAACCGAAATCTGGCACTATTTTCGATTATTTTTAAATATGGTCCTTTGAGCCTTTTTTCCAACATGATTTTCTTTTTCCAACATGATATAATATTTTCAGCGCTTTGGTTGGGAATTTCGTTTCCAATAAAGATGCGGATGTGAGCTGAGACAAAACAGTGATCTAGGTAAGTAGACTTTAAATGATGAACAGTGTCCTTACTCTTGAATCGCGATTCCAATCTTAAATCCAATCGCAGCTCGAATTTGCGCAATTTGGTACTTTTGAAAGCGACACTAGTGCACGAATTTCAAGAAAGCGTCTTTGTGGTGATTTGAGTTTGGTAAGGTTATTAATTTAAAGTAATAAAATACGGTACATTTGCTGAAAATAACAACGGCAAATGCGAAGAATTCATAATGATTTCTGATGTTTACGCGAGTATTACACATTTTAAATAAAATTACTTTATGGTTTTTATTGCGTTTGTATTTGATTTTTGATTGCCCGACGTTTCGAACACTTTGCAGCATTTTCTTGTCGGATCTTTCTCAGTGTGGCCGTGTTCCACGGTTTGTGGTTTTGTTTGGCTATGTTTTATTAATACGTAACATTTGTATTTTATAATAATTAAATAAATAAATCAACAAAGATGTGATCAACACCTAAAGAGGCTCGCGTTAGGTAGTTGGATTGCGGGCCTGATGCAGAAGGTGGTGTTGCTGGACACGGTGCGCATCGTGAGAAAGTTCCTCTCTTTGTAGCCCTAACTACCGGCGCCAGCCCCAATAACATAATAAAGTGTTTAACTGATTGGTGGGAAGCTCCAGTCTTGAGGCGTTGTATACGACTGCATGCAGTTAAATAAACGCCGTTGGGATTGGGTGGTTCACTCTTAATTTTGTCTTATTTTGCGAAGGAAATTATTATTGTTATATTTATTAAAGTCTAGCATTATAGTTAATTGACTACACAGATGGCGTAGTGGTTAAGATAGCGACCTACAGTGCCAGTGTCGGGGGTTCGTATCCCACGCGGGATAACACTTTGTGCGATCCACAAATTGTTGTTCTGAGTCTGGATGTAATTTGTGTTCGTTAATTATATGTTTGTAAAGTCCCTCATTGTCCGTGTGGTGACGGAGTAAGAATACAATTCACCACTCCCTATCTTGCCCGTGGATGTCGTATAAGACGACTATGGGATATAATGTGCACATAACATCTGGTATAGTAGGTCAAATTCCCTCCCATTGTGGAGGAGGCCCGAGCCCAACAGTGGGACGTATGTGGGCTGCGATGATGATGATGATGATGATGATGAAAGTCCCTCACTATACAAGGATTATTTTCCTTAGTGCAGGGTGTTGTCTTAAGTAAATAAGTAAGTAATTAAATTTAATACAATGTAATTCATTTAGTTTGATGTGATTTAATGTGTTTTGTTATGATTTAATTTAATGATTTAATATGTCACTAACACTAGTTTTTAAGTTATTTAACGGTACTAACAAAATATGGAATTTAAAAATTCTGAAATAAATGATTATTATTATTATTATTATTATTATTATTATTATTGTTTTATTTCTTTTTGTTTCTCTCTTTTCCAAGAGGTAATTTCTACACTTTCGTGCGGGCCTTAGCCAAGCACGATGGTAGTAGGTGCATCGATTGATAAGAATTTCCTAACAATTCTGCATGTGTTTAAAATAACTGCTTTCTGTAAATTTATATATGTGAGTGGATGAATGTCTAAGAGTTTTAGGCTTGTATGTAAAGTGTAAGGTATGACTCCGGTGGTGGAAAGGATGATAGGTATTGTTTTAACCGCTTTAACCTTCCACTGAGTTTTTAATTCAATGGCTAAATCTGTATATTTTGTGATCTTCTCAGTATGTGAAGTGGAAAGGTTGTGTGTATTAGGTATAGCTATGTCTATTAAATATACTATTTCTTGTTTCTTGTCGTGTAAGGTTATATCTGGTCTGTTGCAGTGTACTGTTTTGTCTGTTAGAATCGTTCGGTCCCAGTAAAGTTTATATTCTGCTGTATCTAAAACGGTTTGGGGAGTGTACTTATAGTAAGCTACTTTTTCTGATATTAATTTGTATTTCAGTGCAAGTGTTTGGTGAATAATTGCTGCTACTTGATCGTGTCGGTGTTTATAGTCGGTTTGTACTATTGCTCTACAGGCTCCAGTTACGTGCTGAATAGTTTCTGCGGAACTTTTGCATTTTCTGCAAGAGTCATCGGAAGAATTGCCTAATTTCATAATATACTTTCTGTAATTTTTAGTTTCTATTATTTGGTCTTGTATAGCGAGCATAAATCCTTCAGTTTCTGGGAACAATTCTCCACGCTTTAGCCATTCGTTCGATGCTATTTTATCGACGTTAGGTTGGTTCAAGTCGTGGATATGTCGTCCATGTAGTGCTTTTTGTGTCCATTCATTTAACTTTATTTGGTTATTAATCTGTATTTCGTTTCTTTGTTGTACTTTATCAGTCAAATTGAGAGGAGTAATTTTATTATCGTTGAATACTATTGCTTTGTGTAGGCTAGAAGTTAAGGCTTTTCTGTGAAAGTAAGACCGTAAGTTGGTGATTTGTTTGTTGTGCAGGTTTAAAATATCAATAAGGCCACGGCCTCCATCCTTTCGTGTTAATGTCATTCTTTGAATACAAGACCTTGGGTGATGTTTTCTGTACTGAGTCATGGTGGTATTGATAGTTCGCTGCAAGGATTTTAATTCATTTTTTCTCCAATTGAGTATGCCAAATGAATAAGTGAGAATGGGGATTGCAAATGTGTTAATAGCTTTCGAGGTATTTTTAGAATTGAGATAGTTTTTTAAGATTGTATTTAGTCTATGTTTAAAGTCTTTAGTCAAGGAATCTTTTACGTCTTTGTGTGCTATCTCTAGAGCTTGATTATAGCCTAAATATTTGTATACTTCGCCTTCGGATAGCGCCTCTATAAGTGATCCAGTCTGCATATGGTATTGGTGCTCATACCGTTGTCCGTTCTTTATTGAATTCGTTTTACACTTATCAATGCCGAACTCCATACATATATCCTGAGAGAAATTTTCAGTGAGTTTAACTAAGTCTTGTAGTTCCTGTTGTGTGCTTCCATATAATTTGATGTCGTCCATATATAAAAGGTGATTTAATTTATAGTTTGAAAATTCTGTCCTTATCTCAGTATTATTTTCTTTGTAGGGTAGATTATATCCTTTGTTTAGTGAATTCAGCATATGTGAGAGTGGATTCAGGGCAAGGCAAAACCAAAGCGGACTTAAAGCATCCCCTTGAAAAATCCCTCTTTGTACATGGATGGGTTCTGTAATGATTGTATTTGTGTTTTGAGTCAACCTAAGCCGTGTCGTCCATTTTGTCATGGTGTTTTTAAGAAAAGAAATAATCTGGGGGTGTATGCAATGAATTTCTAATGTTTTTATTAACCAGCTGTGCGGGACGGAGTCAAAAGCTTTTTTATAATCTATATACATTGTATAAATATCGGACTTTTTTTTCAGTGTTTGTTTGAGGAGGACTGAATCTATTGTAAGTTGCTCTTTACATCCCTGACTATATTTGCGACAACCTTTTTGTTGTTCTGCTAGCATATTGTTTTTATCTATATAACCTAAAATAATTCTGGATAAGCAAGATGTAATTATTTTGTAAATAGTCTGTAAACAAGTTATTGGCCTGTATTTGGCTGGATCTGACAATCTATTTGCATCTTTTGGTATCATAAACGTAGTTCCGGTGGCAATATAGTCAGGTAATGTGTGGGGATATTCTATAAATTTATTTATGTATTTGTAAATGACCGGGTGAATGTAGGTAAATTTCTTATACCAGAAGTTGTGGATGTTATCTGAACCTGGAGCTTTCCAGTTCTGAAGATTTTTCAGTGCATCGTGGAAAACTTCTACGGGTATGCCTTGAAAATTCATGGGTTCTAAATTTAGGTATCTAGTTTGCTCGATTTGTAACCAGTTAGCGTTATCGTCATGATGAACTGGATTTTCCCAGACTCTTGCCCAAAATTTGCGAAGATCATTAGCATTTGGCGCACTAATATTAACTCTATTATTTTGTGAAGTGGTTTGAGACGTAGAAGTTGCACGTGGTCTACTGTCATTATGCGTCATGTCATAAGGATTTAGAGTAGCTGATTTTAATGTACGATAAAATTGTTTTTCGTTACTTACGAACTGTTTATTTTGTGTCTGGCGTAGAGTAGAAGTTTTATATCTTCTCAATCTATTGCTAACAGACGTAAGTTTTTGTTTCAACGTATCTAAAAACTCATATAAGTGCGTGTTTGGGGTTTCGTGTGTAGCGTGTATCTTGTATTGTTTTTGAATGAGTGTTATGTGTTTTAGTAACTTCAGACTCCTATTGCCTTTGATATAATGCGTTAGTCGGCCTATTTGTGCTCTTAATACGCTTATTTTATTCTCTAGTCTTGTTTGCCATTTCGGTTTTATTTTCTTATTATTGTTGTTGCTTTCTACTCCTGGTGATATTTCTATATTAGATCCATTACATTTTGCTGCTGTCCATGCAGCACAGTATAAAACAGTTTGTAAAGTACTGAATTCAGTATCATCATTGACATGTTTAGGCAGTATATTATGGTTGATGTACTGTATTATAATGGCTAGTTTTCTTGAAGATTTTTGTTTCGGGATATAACATCTTAATGTGGGGTCTATATTAACAAAATAGGCGTAAGCTTCTGTATAAAAACGCTCTATATTTGTGGGTTCTTGACTTGCATGTAATATTGGTGATTCTTGTGCATTGTTTGTTGGGACGCGTGTTTCAATATTATTAAAATATGTGTTCTGTGTATCATTATGTTCGATTTGTGTGGGCACTAGGTTTATGTATTCCCTATTGTTATTATAATGGGACTCAGATGCTACTTCATCTCTAATGGCTTGCAATCTTTCTTCATTTATATATTTATTACGAATGATTAATCGCCTTTGGTCAGCTATTCTTTGTTCAGTTATGTGATTTAAATGTGGGAATGTAGTTATGAATGTTTCGTGTAGTGGGCCTCTATAGCCAGAAATATTTGATTCTAGTTGGGTTATTTTGTAATAATTTCGTATTATTGTTTCATTGTGTTCTGCAGTCCAGCGTATTCGTTGGTTAGTTTGATTTTTGCTTTGCATACTATTATGGTGTGAGAAGTTATGTGTAGGTGTATCTGTTTGTGAATTATTGTATATGTCGTTTTTCATACTGTGTATTTCTTTTCGGACTTCATTGTAAATGTGTTTTATTGTGGCTTGTGGAAGAAGTTTTTTATTGATAATAGCTCTTCTCTGATCCCCTACTCTTTGCCGGCTAATTGTATTCATATCTGGGAACCTTTCAATGAATTTGATGTGTAGTGGTGGTAGATAGCCGTTTGTGTCAGTTTCCATTAAGGTAAGCTGAAGGTATGTGCGTAGGATAAATTCGTTCATTTCTTGACTCCATTTTTTACGCATTTTTAGGCTGCTGGTGGTGGGTGCAAGTATGGCAACTGATTCAGTTTCTTGCACAACATCCCTCAGTAGCATACTACTAACTGTTGATGATGAATCAGATGGCTGACAAGAATATGTATTGCTTGATGTAACAGATGGGAAACTGGTAATTGAGGATGATTCGTGATGATGATGATGGTCTGCAACAGCTTGGGGCTGGGCAGAAGTTGATGTTTGCGATACGGTGTCCCCCCCAGAATACGTGGGACAGCTCGAGCTTGGGAGCTCGAGACGGGATTCTCCATCGTGGTTAACTCCGGTACCCGCCTGGGGTAGTTGATATCCGCTTCTTAGTTGCATCGCATTGTGTATACTATAGCTTCGTTGGTCTTTAGTAAGTAACTAGCTAAAAGCTGCTAAAGTCCGCCCCCCACGTGGCCACAGATGTTCGGGCCGGACGTGAAGTTAGATTTATGAGGGGCTTATTATTATTATTATTATTATTGGTCCTTGTATTCGCTGCCGGCGGGTCAATACGCTTTTTATGTTTTTAAATATTTTTTTATATCATATTTAAAATGCATAGGGTAGTAAGTTAAATCGTAAGTTAAATAAATAAAATTATAAATTAATCATAATCTCAGCTTACATATGTCCCACTGTTGGACTTGGGCCTCCTCAATTATGAGAGGGAATGTGGCTTGTCAGACGTGTTGGAATAGGGTTTGATTTAAATTTTTTCTTCTCTCTTATTGATTTTATCTGCATATTAAATCCCTTAGTCGTCTGGCAAAAGTGGGGGTGGTGAATTGTATTCTTACTCTATCCCCATACGGAACCGGATCAATATGAATTGGGTATGGTTTTATGTACATAATTACTTTTTTATAATTAAATTTCACGGTACATTTTATTGATAAATGATATTCAATGGTTTTCCAATACGTATGTAAATAAAAGGACGTTTGAAAATTAATACATAAAAATCTGGACTGAAATTATTTTGCCATTGATTTTGTAAGCGGCACATTTATAAAACAATGGGTTGTTATTAAAAAAAGCCTCAATTTCTAACGTTATTTTTTCATTGATATAAATATATACGTAATTTGGATATTTTATTAAGCTCTTATGCGCAAAGGCGTATGAAGAAGTGTACACATAAATTTATGTAATTTTTAATACTTACGCCTGTCGCTGTGCTTGCTAGTAAAAAAATATTGATAACTTATTTAATTCTTTTCTGTCACGAAATTTTATGGCCCTAATTTAATATGCTCAAAATGTATTTATGACTTGGGTTGAGCAGTGCTGTAAACTATTTACAATTATTGATTCTAATTGATCTGTTACCGCTGCACGTCATTAGAGCGATTATAGTTAGCGTCAAAATCTGAAACGCGATACTAGCTGTGAAGCTGTTATCTCACTGATGGATCTATCTAAAATAGTTGGGAGAACAGTATCCAAACTGAAATAGGCTGTCTTAGAGGGACGAGGAGAACCTGCCTATTTAACTGAAGTGGTTGAACTAGTAGTACTCCTTGACTTTGTACTCACAATGGACGAAGTGACAACTGGTAGGCCGAATCGCTCGGTGAACTAATAAATGTTGGGAAAAGAGATTCTTCGGTTCAAGTTATATTAGTAACAATATATCAATAACAATATTGTTATCTCAGCAGCTCTTATGACAACGGCGAATGCGCAGAACTGTTGACAGTATTATTACTATATTTTATTGTATATTCAATTTTAAAGACATTGGCTCTACTCCTACTTATGGCAGCGATATGTTCTTACTCGATTATGCCAAAGTAAAAAGGAGGGTTATGTTTTTGATCAGTATGTGTATATTTATGTAGGTATGTTTATCTATTCCTGCATAACTTTAAACTACTTATCCTAATTTGACAAATGAGATGTATAATGATATTTACGTGAGTATTACATATTGTAAATAAAACTATGTTTACGGCTTTTATTGCGTTTGTATTTGATTATGGATTGCCTGACGTTTCGACAACTTTACAGTCATCATGGTCACGGGCGGACTAAGATGTCTTACGTACAACAAGTCATCGTTATTACGGAGTTGTTGGCAATTATTTTTTTTTTCAAGACTAAGTTTATATGTACAATTATTATGTAGCAGCCGAATGAAATATAGTTCTAAGCAAGCGTCTTGTTTGCTCGTGATAGGCTAGGTGACAGTAGGTTAAATTGGATACGGTGCCCTCTGGAAGGCTTGAAGTTAATAATAAAGAAAAATACATTAACCCATCATATGTGATATCATGGAACAGGGTTTATTTACGATAGAGGCGGTTCGATTCCAACACAGGAACGTATATATGAGCTGAAGCACTGTAGAAGTATGTACATAATGACATTTAAATTTACGATACAAGAATAACAGCGAAAAACTTTTTGAATATACTCCGAAAGTTAGAAGCCAACTAAGTGTTTATAACTAAAACTCGTAGGGAATTTCAAAACAAATAATTGGCATGTAGAACTTTCTCAGATTTTAATCTGTCAACGAAATTGAAATTGACAAACTTATAGGTAAGGCTGTATACACATTCATAAGTCTTCACATTTTTTTTGTTTTTTTTTTATTGCCAACGGTGGCAAACGAGCAGGCAGAACACCTGATGGTAAGTGATTCTGCCGCACATGGACCTTTGCAATACCAGGGGCACAGCCGGGCCGTTGCCGGGCACATGTCATAGCGCTCAGGAAACACAGCAGCAGGTAGTTCATTCCAAAGCTTGCACGTACGTGGGAGAAATGATCGCTGGAAACGCACAGTTGAAGACCATAACGTTTCCAGATGAAATGGATGAACTCTGCTACGGTGTTGAGTGTTACGTTGGTAGAATGGTGACGGTGGTACCAAGTCAAACAGTTCCTCGGAGCACTCCCCGTGAAAGAGTCGGTAGAGTACACAGAGTGACCTAAAGTCTCTCCGCCGCTCCAGCGACTCCAATCCGTCCGTAAGATTGGTATCCCCGACGATTCGAACAGCACGCCTTTGCAGGGTTCCCATGAATCATTTATAAGTATTTTTTATGCACTTGTGATCAAGTTCTTGTTCTCTCATCGTCATCATCGCAGCCCATATACTACCCACTATTAGACTCGGGCATCTTCCACAATGGGAGGAAATTTGACCTAATATACCATGCTGGTCAGCTATGTTTGTATAGGGTTTCCCTTAGTCGTCTCTTACGACATCCATGGCCAAGATAGGGAGTGGTGAATTGTATTCTTACTCCGTCACCACACGGACTTGTTCTTTTACTTAAAATTTACTCATCATCATCATTATCATCATCAAAGCTCATATACGTGCTACGGCTGGACTCAAGCATCCTCAACGGTGGCAGGCAAATTGACATACTATACCAAACTAGTCAACGTTTTGGTATAGGGTTCAATTGCCAGCTTTACTTCTCTTGCTTCATCATCATCATCATCATCGCAGCCCACATACGTCCCACTGTTGGGCTCGGGCCTCCTTCACAATGGGAGGGAATTTGACCTACTATACCATGCTGGTCAGACATGTTGGTATAGGGTTTCATTTCGAGTTTTCCTTCTCTTGCACAGATGTTATGTGCACATTATATCCCATAGTGGTCTTATACGACATCCACGGGCAAGATAGGGAGTGGTGAATTGTATTCTTACTCCGCCACCACACTTCTCTTGCTTATTATATGCATATTGTTATGTTTTTTTTACTATGGTAGGCATTGTAACGGCGACGGTAGGTCAAGAATTGACTTGCTACTCT
Source organism: Lymantria dispar (assembly GCA_032191425.1). NCBI lineage: Eukaryota > Metazoa > Arthropoda > Insecta > Lepidoptera > Erebidae > Lymantria > Lymantria dispar. Next base: position 1,064,001 of record CM063444.1, on the reverse strand, counting down.
GACTCTACCCAGATTAATTTTGAAAGTTAACTTCAACTAGAAATATATATATATATTACCCGACTAGGGTTGTGATTGTGACAGGCTATGTGTGTATGTATGTTAATCTGTTCCCTCATAGCTCCTCAATTAATTATTAGAACCAGACAAATGAAGTATTGTTAGAAGCGTCTTGATTGTCTGCTAGTTATAGGCTATATGATGTCTTACTGAATCTAATATGGCGCCCTTTAGAGGTCTTAAAGTATTGAGTTAAAAAATAAACTTGGGATAAATATGCCGTGTTTCGGATCATTGGAAAGGGCGTTACTTGTAGATTTAAAAAATATATGTATTTGCTTGTGACTTTATCCGTATTATCCGACAGTAGCATGCTCGTGCTACTTTGCAACTGTCCACTCAATTCTGCAATATGTGGTGGAATTGTGGGGCATTGCTGCTGAATGGGAGAGAGCCTACCGCATGCAAAAGAGTGCCATTAGAGCCATTGTTGGGATTCCAAAGAACGCGTCTGCTAGACCATATTTTGAAAGGCTCGGCATCATGACCGTGCCCTCCATAGTCATCTTTCAGGTGGCAACTTATGTACGGATAAATCTGGCGGAGTACAAGAGACACAACGATATTCACTCGTACAACACTAGAAGCGCGAATAAATTGATCAACAAAAAACGAACGCTAAAAAAAAAAATACTGCCAGAACAACTCACGTCATGGGGCCGGCAGTATATAATAAGCTGCCGAGCACGATTGCCACAGCTCTTAGTCTTAATGTATTTAAAACTCGTCTTAAGCGTTGGCTGGTCAAGCAATTTTTTTATAGCTGTGACGAATTCCTGAAAATGAATTGGTAATAGTAAATAACTATACTAGGGCATAACTACGGGGAAACCACTGCAGGTCGCCGTTGATCGGGGACTTGCGATGGTGAAACCGGCGCCGCACCGCTCGACACCCCAAGCCACTTGCACCAATGTTGCACCCTGTTGCCCGTATGGCCTGCGTGTCTGTGGCGACCATTTAGGGGGCCCATTCAGTGAGTTGGCGAGTCACCGTCTGCCAAAGTTCAAGACATGATGGTATTGAAGGCAGGCGACAGTTTCAAAATCAATAGTTTAAGTAAATAGTCCACCAAACCTCACAACCCCATAATCAGGTTTTAGATATCATCATTACACGATAGTTTTACACCTACCGTTGGCAGTCCACGAGTGTTATGTGCAAACGTGGAGTGTCATCGGGAGATGTCCCATCCCATTTTAACATTAAATTTCTCCAAAGGCCTCTGCGTGTTGGATCCATATCCCCATGTAAGCCTTTCAAAGGACTGGGTATCTTCCCTAGGAAGATCCCGTGAAAAGGAGAGACATAATAGCCTATGTAAGTAATGTATTAAGTAGGTATAATGTATTGAGAATAATGGAATAGTAATAATTTAATAATAATAATGTAATGTGACTATAAAATTGACATGTAAATTGGTTTTACGAAATAAATGAGTATGAGTATTTATCCGATAACTCGTTTTATTTTGTCGTAGTTGGGTTTTAGTTTTTACTTTTATCTTGTTAGCAAATATAAAGCGATAGCTACTGAGCAGATACTTAATGATGTTAAGGCGAATACTAGCCCTGATTTTTGTATCATGGTAGCTGATATGATTGGATATTGGAATGACAGAGTGTTATGTGGCCACCATGACTGTTCGTGACTCAACGAGCATTCATGAAGAATAATCATGATCGTCAGGCGGATAGGATTGCATTTATTGCCAGTTTGAAATCTATATCAACGCTTAGAGTTTAAGGTATGAGTCCATTTATATATTATACCTTAAACGCAAAAATAATGAACGAAATTTTCTATCCTAATATATATTAAGTAAGTGAAGCAAAAAATACGTTTCAAAGTTTTTCAGACCAACAACTTTGAGATTCTGAAGATCGAATCATAGAAGACGGGGGAATAAGATTAAGTTGGTAAAAATAGGACATTTTCGACATTAATATATTATAAACAAAACATATAATTTTGCACTAATGTTTTAAAATGCATCCGTGATAAAGTAAGAATATTATTCACTACCTCCATTTCATTCTTATCCAGGACGAAACTAGAGCAGTGGGACGGCATATCCGTCCTACTGCTGGGCTCTGATGAATGAATTATCATCATCACCTCAGCCCATATACGTTCCACTGTTGGGCTCAGGCCTCCTCCATATTGGAAGAGAAATTGACCTACTATACCATGCTGGTCAATCATGTTGGTATAGAGTTTCATTTCGAGTTTTCCTTCTCTTGCACAGATGTTATGTGCATATTATATCCCTTAATAGTATTTTACGACATCTACGGGCAAGATAGAGAGTGGTGAATTGTATTCTTACTCCATCACCACACGGAAAACACATGGAATGAATTATAAAATGGGATAATTGAATTCATTGTGCAATTATTTGTAATGGATAAACTTAAAACTGATAAACCGATATTATGTTTTTATTTAATATTTCCTTCTTCCTTATGATGACAGAGTAAGAACACAATTCACCACTCTCTATCTTGCCCGTTGATATCGTAAAAAACAACTATGGGATGTAATACGCATATAACCTAAACCGCAAGAGAAGAAAAACTCGAAATGAATACCTACACCAACCTGTTTGACTAGCATAGTATAGTAAGGTCACTATCCCTCCTATTGTGGAGGAGGCTCGAGCCCAGCAGTGGGACGTATATGAGCGGACATGAAGGAATAAATACAATATTTTGTCTCATCATAGTTTTCGTCGCGTAACTGACAGTTTAAACAAAATTTTTGACGCCTCATTAATAATAATAATAATAAAGTCAATTTATTTCTTGCTTTTACAAAGTTTGAGTACATCGTGGAAGAATATATTTAAGAAAATAAAATGAATATAAAAATGTATGTAGGTAGGTAGGTATTACTCTTATATACTCTTCGGTAGTAACATTTGTGTGAATTAAATTAGTAGTAATTAAAAAAAAGTTATAAGTAGGTTTTGTCAGCAAGAACCCCTGATTGGGTAAAGGCCTCCTCTAAAGATGTCCATGCATCTCTTTCTTAGCTTTCGCTACCTCTGCCCCGTTTGGGCCAGCTGTCCGTCTGAGGTCATCCTCCCATCTGATTAGTGGTCTCCCTTGGCTTCGCTTTCCCGTTGGGCCACTCCACGATGTCAATCCCGTAGATCACTCTCTGGTCTGTACATCTAGCGACATGACCAGCTCATCTCCATTTTAGCTTTAGTGCATATGCTAGGGCGTCGATTGCTTTGGTGGTTCTTCTTATCTTAGTATGTCTTACTTTGTCTATCTTTCTTAGGTTGAGCATACTCCTCTCTAACCCCCTTTGACAGGTCCTGATTTTATTTGTGGTTTTAGAGATGAACTTCCACGTCTGGCATCCATATTTGTGACGCCTCATGACTGATCTTATTTATGGAATTAAAAAAAAAGTGGTCTAATATAAGTTTCCACAAATTAAAGAAATATTCATCATCATCATCACAGCTCATATAAGTCCCCACTGTTGGGTTCGAGCTTTCTCCACAATAGGAGGGAAATTAACCTACTATAACCACACTGGTCAGATAGGCTGATATATGCCTATATATCGAGCTTTTCTTCTCTTGAATTGTTGTTAAATACACAAGATTTCCAGTTGTACCAGATTTCATCTGGTAATTTTCAGATTTTTGAATGAAATTAGATTACATTAGTACAAAATATGGTCAGACGAAGATCCATCTGGCCGCACAAAGGCCAGCCAGACACATTGTCTCAATTCCAACTACATTTATATGCTAATTCGTCATACATATTCAAATCTTGTGTTTAGCTCTAACCATGCGATCGCAATGAATAAATCGTTACTTGGACATGCAAAATGTTGTATTCAGTTTTATGTATACTTTATGTGGATGGCGGTTACATATACTATTAACCCCTACATTTGTCGTGGGTGTCGTTAAAGCTGACTTAAATGGTCTCTCTCTCTCTCTCTTTCTCCCTTCCCACCATAGTGACTGAGGGGAGTGATGGCTGCTCTAGTAGTTAACTCGTGATCAGGTGCCGTTTGAGGGATCTGGTTCAGTCATAATCGTTTGAATTATATATGTGAATTATATTACATATCTTGTGGTTCGAAAGGCTTCGCACTGGAGCTAGTACTTATGTTGTATACAATTTTATATTTAGTAAAAAAAAATAGGGAGTGGTGAATTGTATTCTTACTCCGTTATTATACGGAAAAGACTTCGTAAAAGACAACTAATAATTCAATTCAATTCAATTCAATTCAAATTATTTTATTATGCATAAACCCTGAGAGGGCACTTACATATTGTCAGGTTTACAATTTCCAAAAAAAATATACTACCACCGGATCGGAACGCGACCGCTACTGAGAAGATCCGGCAAGAAACTCAGCGGGCTTGTCATTATTTTTAATTTTTTTTCTTCTTACTAATACGCATATAACATCTATGCAAGTGAAGGAAAACTCGAAAAGAAACCCTATACCAACTTGTCTGATCAGCATGGTATAGTAAGATCCATTTCCCTCCTATTGTGGAGGAGGCTCGAGCCCAACAGTGGGACGTATATGAGCTGAAATGATGATGAGACGAAGGAAAAAAATAATAGATAAGTACGCGGAGTTTCTTTGCCGGCTCTTCTCTGGTAGCGACCGCGATCCCATTCGGTGCTAGTTTATTGGATTAATTTAATTTGTATTAAAATTGACAATATATAAGTAATCTTGAGGTTTATGCACAATAAATGATTTTAGTTTGTTTTATATAGACCTGGTCTAACACCATTTGATGCCGCCTGAACAACGATTACATTCCCATGGAGGGCTGACGTCAGGAAGGTCAGTCGTATAACTATTTGCTATTTGTGTGGCCATATTGCATCTACTTCCAGTAATTAAGAGTAAGATGGTAATTATGATGATTCAAAACTTTAGTACTAGGAAACCCGTCCTCGTTTCGCTTCGGTTTCAGTCGCTTTACCCGCGTAGGTCCCTTTCCCGTCTGAATACCGAGATAAAATATGGCCTATGTTACTCCCTAACATTATAGCTTTCCATTGGTGAAATAATTTTTGAAATCCGTTTAGTGGTTTAAGCGTGAAAGCGAAACAAACAAACATACTTTCGCATTTATAATACTTTTATACTTTTTTATAGATTTTTAGTCTCTACCTACAGGCATGGAATATGAGGTAATTTCCATTTTTTTTTTTACTCTTATGAACACCCGCCTTCTATCCCAATTAATTGGGGTCGACGCAATATGTACTTTTTGTCCACACAACCCTATTATATGTCATTTCCGTGTTCACTCCCATTATATTCAACGTAATCCTGGATGGATTATAAGACTTGAATATAAGCGTCTTCAATCTTTCTTTGTATTTTTACTCTACAGATAATAACTATTAAAAGATAAGTTATCAAGTCTCTATGATACAGACGATTCGCATGAATACTGAACAGTGATTCGCTTTAATCACAGCCACTAACAGCAGTGAGAATCTCGAACGTTCATTTTATATTAAAATCTCTTTGAATATGTATGTGGCTTTAGTTTTGAATGTAGATATTTCAACAATTCTATGTTATACTTTAACGTTTTAACTTATATTTGCGATTACTTCTTGAATTATTATAATTTGTGCTATTCGATATTATTATTTTATGACCAGCTGTGTAAATGACTTCTATATCATCTTGTTATTGTTAAATGTAGCCATAACTTCATACTATAATTTTTAGTACGCGGTACCTTTTAAGAGCATCATTTTCGCGCCTGGCGGGAGCTGGACGTCTCCGATATCGGGGGCGTCGAGGCGAGTACCCGCAAGGCCCGGACAGGGGCTCGAATACTCGAGTTCCCTGGGGCCGAGGGCACGAAGACGGCCGATAATTTGGCCACGATGCTGAGGGGGCTGTTCGGGCCGGAGGATGGAGTCCGAATTGCCAGGCCCGTCAAGTGCGCAGATATGCGCCTCACGGGTCTGGACGACTCCGTGGCGGTGGAGGACATCCGGGAGGCCATTATGGCACGTACCAGTTGTGCCTCGGATACCGTCCAGATTGGCACCATCCGCCCTGGTCCGGGCGGCGTCGGTGCTGTCTGGGTGCAGTGCCCAGTGGAGACGGTCAAGCAATTGGCCGACTCAGGCAGGCTTCTCGTGGGCTGGAGTTCGGCGCGGGTAACCGTGCTGGAGCCCCGGCCCGCGAGGTGTTATAAGTGCATGGCGGTCGGGCATACCCGACCGACGTGTCGCAACTGCTTTGACTGCAGCGGGCTATGTTTCCGTTGCGGTCAGGCTGGACACCAGGCGGCATCGTGCTCTGCGGTGCCCCACTGCCCCGCGTGTGCGGCGGGCAGTAGGCCTTTTCTTTTTTTTTTGGGACTAATCCCACCACACATTCCCACCACTGTAACTCCTGTAAGCCAGGATCCACAATGGTCTCCGTATAAGACACTGAGGTTTGACCCTCAGGAAGTCCCGGGAATCGCTTTTAATTGTCTTGGGACCCGCAACAAATTTAATTAGAAAAGAAAACAGGAGGAGTTGGAAAGATTCCACTTCCCTCCTATGCAAAGCGGGAGACATGAAGCAAAGTTGGCTGATAAGCCAGTAAATAAGAGTTTGTACAACTACGTGAAACGCAGCGGTACAGCACCACGGATTGGACAAAGCTTAATAGACCTATTTGTGAGCTTTAGGTTTGATTTCAGTAATAGGTATGGCAAAAGCGCCTAAACGCACGGAAATTTTCTCGAGTTGCTACAAGATCCAAATAGTATACTACCCCAGACGTGACATGCATATTATCTAACATGACGTTCCGCTCGTTGCGCCAGAGAATGCACTCCCAAAGGATGTGATGAGCTGTTTGTTCAAAATTGGAGTTTGAGGTCGAACATTGACAAAATGGTGAATCTACTAGTGTAAAATAGAATAATTTACTTCTAAAATTCCCATGGCCTGTGAGGAATTGGGCTACATAGTGGTCAATTTCTAGCCAAGTTCTCTCCAAACGTTCACGAACAGATGGAAAGAATAGATATAGATGACGACCTTTTGTTGACGAATCCCATCTTGCCTGCCATTCGGTCAGGAGTTTATCGTTAACGACGGATTGCGGTGCAAAAAGTCTAGTAATTTTATTACGATCGCGTGGTAAAAGAAAATTGTTAGTCATGTTTTCCCTAGTGGAATAATACATGGACGCACGTTTTTGTATCTCTAAGTCGACCGGAAGTACACCTGCAAGTACTGGTAAGGCTTCGGTGCTAACTGTTCGGTATGCCTTACACAGAAATATTAGCGCTAATCGTTGACTCTGCAGTAACTTACGCCGAGCCGCGCCTATGGTAGTACGATCAGCCCAGGCTGGTGCACCATAACAGATACAGCCCAGATATGTGGCTGTATATATAATTTTAAGTGTGTTAAAACGAAGGCCCCAGGTGGAAGTTGAAATTCTGGTAAGCGCATAGAAATTTCGTTTGGCTTTTTCACCTACAGTTTTAATATGTTCAATGAATGAAAAATTTTTCTCTAGGACCAGGCCGAGGTAACATACTGACTCCTTCTTTTTAACTATAGTGTTGTTAAATTTTATACGGGGGCTCGACTGTAAATTACCTTTCAATAAAAGATGATACGTTTTGTGGGGGGCGAAAGTAAGTCGATTTTGTATGCCCCATTTTTGTATTGAGTTGAGACATATATCCGCCAATTTCTCCAGTCCGTCTCTAGTGTTTGACTGTATAAGTAGGAGACCGTCGTCAGCATAGCCAATCAATGAGCAATTTTGCGGTAGAGGTAGCTCAAGAAGGTCATCAAACCCTAGATTCCACAAGTATGGGCTTAACACTGATCCTTGAGGACAGCCCAACGTCAGTGATTTAGACACAGCATGGTGACCGAGTTTCAGTGTGGTTGAACCTTGTAGAAAGTATGACTGTACGAGTTGGTAGATGTTCCTAAAGCATCCACGAGCCTTCAGTTTAAGAAGTAGCATCGGCCACCATGCGTTATCAAAAGCACCTGAGATATCTAGAAAAATACCTAGTATATATTTAAAATCTGATAGGGAAACAATTTTTCTAACGGCAATGACCGCGTCGACAGTCGATTTCCCCGGGGTAAATCCAAACTGACTACAATTGAATGTGGGGCCACCCGGTAACAAACGGGGAACAATCAGACGTTCTAAGAGTTTTCCTAGTGACGGCAGTAGAGTAATTGGTCGATATGACTTCGGGTCGTCTGGTGGCTTATCACCGTGTTTCGGTATTATACGTATAAACCCGCGACGCCATAGCCGAGGAAAGATGCCTTTCGCTATACAACGATTGAAAACTAGTAACATTGAGTCGGCTGACGTTCGACAAGCTTCTTTAATCATTTTATTAGAGATTTTATCTTCACCGGCTGCTTTGTTTAGAGGAAGGGCTTTTACGGTATTTAAAAGTTCAGTTAGAGAGGGAAGGTCAGACATAGGAGATAGAGGTGACAAAGTGGCCCACGCTCTTATTTGCGTATGATGTTCGCTATCAGCTGTTACGTTATCGTCCGGTATTAAAGTATTTATTAGAGCTTCTGTGGTCTCCTCTACACCCGTGGTGTGTTTATTATCTATTTTGATATTTTGTATATAAGCTAGGTCAACTGATCGATTGGCTTTAAATTCGTGATATAATGGAGACCACGGGCCTTCATTTTCCAGTTTTTCTACTACCCTGTTTAATAACGCAGCTTTAGACCTTTCCACCGCAATCCGGTAGTAAGACCTTGCAGTTCTGAGTGCAAGTGAGGACTCATCAAACGTTACTCCCGTTACACATGACTTTTTAAGTTTGTTAAATTTTCTACGTGCTCTTCGAAAGCGTCTGCGAAGTTCGGCCAGTTTATTGTTCCACCAGTCGCACCTTCTGGTGTTAGGGATAGATATGCGACCTAGGGCTATGTCAGCACAGAATATCATAGAGTGTGACATTATCTCAGCGCTTTCTTCCGCGTTTAATTCTTCGCGAGTGAAATGCCCGGCACACGAGGAAAATAACGAACTAAAGAATTCCCAGTTTGCTCCCTTACTTTTATATCTATAATTGTAACTCTGACTGGGAGGATCTTGTATCAGTCTCGGTTTAAATTCGTACACGATCAGGCGGTGATCACTACACGACGCGTCTGGGAGGACGCGCCACCTATCCAAGCGGACGTCTACGCTTGATAACGTGACGTCAATAGAAGATTCGCCCAAAGGGCTGCAAAAAGTTGGTGGTGCATCAGGTGTATTATGGATGGACAGGTTCATCTCGGCGATGAAATCTTCTATCGCACACCGACGATCAATATCGGTGTATCTAATCTTGCCATACCACAGAGTAGATGACGCGTTTACGTCAGCACCTACTATCGTTTTACGGCCCGTAAGAGACCGCAAGACATGACGGAGATGGTTTAAATGTGAGGTGACAGGGTCTGAGTTTTGAAAATAGCAGCTCACAACGTAAATCCTACAGGATGGGGATGTAACCTCCGCGACAGCACAGTGTGATGTCATTAGATTTTGTAACGATGTGACTGTAAATTTAGAATTTGATACATATATTCCGGCGCGTGCTTTGTTATCTAATTGCACAACCCTACTGCGCAAGCGAGCATTCTGGTATTGCTCTTGAATAAGTACTATGTCCAAATTATTTTCCATAACAAGACGGTCTAATTCTGATGTAGCCACCCTATCATTGTGAAGATTTAGCTGTCCTATGTTTAAGCTATCCATTTTTAATAGTTAGTGTTTAAGACTAGTTGTTCCAGCTTAAATTTGTAGGTGGGACAGTCCGACGCGCCGCAGGGGTGATCGTAAGGTTTCTTAAAACGCTTACAAGAGGCACATTTTGGTTTAAAATCAGGTGTTTCCTTATTTGTGCAGGACTTTGTTATATGTCCTTCCGTACAGTGACCGCATGTGGGTGTTTTTTCATTGCAGTATTTAGCGACGTGACCATACTGTTGACAGTTCGCGCAACGTACAATTTCAAGGTCGTCATAAAAACGGCAGCTAGCCCAATCTATAAAAACTTTATCTTTGGTGCTTAACAAATGGGTACGTACTTCTGGGTCGAGTTCTATGCCTATCCACTTGCGACCGTTCTGCAATTTTCGACTGCGAATAATTTAGGGCAGTAGGCCTGCCAAGCATCGCATGGGCTCTGGGGACTGCAGACCCCCGGCATTGGCCCCAAAGGGGCAGGGCGGCCCATCGACCGGGCCAGTCCCTGCTCTGAGCGCAGCCCGATCGCCCATTAGCGCGGAGGAGGTGACGATGGATACGGACCGTTAATGGACGGGCGATCGAAGAATGGGCGGCGGCACTGGGCCTCTGTTTGTTGAACAGGGGCTCGGTGCATACGTGCGTACGACAACGGGGTGGGTCGACAGTGGACCTTTCGTTCGCTAGCCCCGGGGTCGCCGCACGCGTGGGGAGCTGGCGCGTCGTGGAGGAGGTCGAGACCTTGTCGGACCACCGGTATATCCGGATGGAGGTCTCCCTGGCAATCCCGACGCCCAGCAGGGGTCACGGGGCGGATAGGCGTCCTGCGTTCCTGCGATGGGACGCAGTGTGGGTCGCTTAGACCGGGACCAGCTGGCGGAGGCAGCCATCGTATACTCGTGGCTGTCCTCTGCCCACCAGTCGGACGGGGTGGACGCCGAGGCTGGCCGCATCCGCAGTGCGTTAACGCAGATATGCGATGCGGCCATGCTCCGGATACGGCGTCTGCCCCCGAGGAGGGCGGTCCACTGGTGGTCCCGGGAGCTGGCGGATCTCCGGGCTGCGTGTATTCGCGCCCGAAGGGCCTACACCCACAGCCGGCAGCGCCATCGCGACGCGGAGTGGGAGGCCCTGCTTTATGAGGGCTACCGCAGTGCGCGGTCGGCCTTCAGGCTGGCCGTCCGCTCCGCCAAGGACGTCAGTCGGCAGGAGATGCTGGACGGTCTCGACCGTGAACCCTGGGGACGCCCCTATCGCGTGGTGCTGAATAGGCTACGCGCGCGGGGCCCTCCCCTCACCGAGACTCTCCAGCCCAGCCTTCTCACTCGGGTCGTCGAGGACCTGTTGCCGCGGCGGGTGGAACACACGCCCCCGGTCATGGCTCCGCCAGACACTGACCGGGAGGCCGATGATGACACTGTTCCGCCCATTACGGAACCCGAGATAGGGGTGGCGGTAACGCGCATGCGCGCAAAGTCTACCGCCCCCGAGCTCGACGGTGTTCCTAACCGTGTGCTGGCCCTGGTCCTCAAACACCTGGGACCCCGCCTCAGGGGGCTGTTTGACGCGTGTTTAGCGTCGGGACAGTTCCCTGGGTGCTGGAAGGAGGGAAGGCTGGTGCTCCTGCCGAAGCCGGGACGGTCTCTGTAGTCGCCTTCGGCCTACAGGCCTATCGTGCTGCTCGATGACACGGGCAAGCTACTGGAGAAGGTGGTAGCTGCCCGCATCGAGCGGCACCTCGTCGGCACGGGGCCCGATCTGTCGGACGCCCAGTTTGGGTTTAGGAGGGGTCGTTCGACGATCGCGGCTCTGTTGCGCCTGAGGGCCGTGGCGACTGAGGCCGTCACCGGCGGGGGAGTACTGTTGGTGGTGTCCCTAGACATCGCCAACGCATTCAATAGTCTGCTATTCAGCTGCATCAGGGAGGCGCTCCGGTATCACGGAGTGCCAGCTTACCTGAGGCGTCTAGTGGCAGACTATTTGGAGGGGCGCAGCGTCCTCTGCACCAACCGAGCAGGGGACGTTGTGCGAAGGCCCATGACGTGCGGTGTCCCACAGGGGTCGGTCCTCGGCCCCACCCTGTGGAACATCGGCTACGACTGGGCGTTGCGGGGGAGCCTCCCGCTCCCGCGGTGGGACGCTAGAAGAGGCGGTAAGCCTGGCGACCTCTGGCACCGAAGAGGTCGTCAGGCGGATCGAGGCGCTGGGGTTGAGGGTCGCCCTGGACAAGACGGAGGCCCTCTTGTTCCATGGGCGCCGTATGAGCCCTCCCATCGACGTCTCGATCACCGTCCAATCGGTTGACATCAGCATCCGGGCCCTTATGAGGTACTTGGGCCTGGTGCTCGACGGGCAATGGTGGTTCCGGGAGCATTTCCGCAGGCTTGCTCCACGGCTTGTCGGCGCGGCGTCCGCCCTATCGTGGCCTATGCCGAACGTGGGCGGACCGAGCGCTGCGTGTCGACGGCTGTACGCGGGGGTCATCCGGTCGATGGCCCTGTACGGCGCACCGGTGTGGGCGGGGTCCTTGACCGTCCGACTTAGGGAGGTCCTTCTGTGGCGACCACAGAGGGTCATGGCGGTCAGGGCCATCGGCGGATACCGCACGGTGGCGACGGAGGCAGCGTACCTATTGGCCTGGTCTCCCCCGTAGGACCTGGAGGCGGAGATGCTCGCCGGACTGTATCGGCGGGTGACGGGGGTGCGAGCGGGGCGCAGTGTGGTCTCGTTAAGGGATCCCACCGCCTGGCGCGTCGACGTCCGCCGAGACGTCATTGCCCGTTGGGCGGTCCGGCTGGAGAGGCCTCGGTTCGGGGTGCGAACCGTGGAGGCCTTCCGGCCGGTGCTGATGCAGTGGTTGGAGAGGCGGCACGAGGTGCTCTCCTTCCGACTGGTGCAGGTTTTGACGGGGCATGGGTGCTTTGCCAAATACCTGCACAAGGTCGTTAGGAGGGAGACTACACCGTCCTGCCACCACTGCGATTGCGACGAGGACACGGCGCGCCATACGCTCGAAGCCTGGGCGGCTTGGGCAGTGCGGCGCTGTGAACTCGTCGCAATCATCGGTGCAGACCTGACGCTGCCGGCTATCGCTAGGGTGATGGTCGACAGCGTCGGGATTTGGGACGCGGTCGCAGCCTTCTGCGAGACAGTGATCTCGTGGAAGGAGGCGGCGGATCGCCTGCGCGAGGAGTGCAGCCTCGATGGGGAGATCCACCGCCGGCGACTGGGGTGGCGTAGGCGCAACTAACTGCGCCTCATGCCGCCCTAGCCGAAGCCGCGGGTGACGTGACCGGGGATTAGTCCATCACCCGCCGAGAGGCCGACCGCGTGAGGAAAGACCGACGTCCTCCCCGAGGGTGGGACGTTGGTCGATGGGAGGGTACCCCAAGTAGGGGGTATCCCGTCGGGCCGACCACTGATGACAAGTTAACCCTGCTCCGTCGGCCCAACGACGAAGGCGACGTAGTTTTCGGGTGGGTTGCGGGAGTTGCGTGCTTAAGCCCCTCTGTCGCCCCGGACGGAGAGGTGCGGAGGCGCGCCGACCGCACCCACCCACAAAAAAAAAAAAAGAGCATCATATTAAAATTAGATAAACATACTCATGGCCATAATTTCGTCTTCGTTTTCTCAGTATATGTTAAATCGTATCAGCTCATATACGGCCTACTGCTGGGGTCGAGCCTACTCCCCAATATCCTATTATGATATCCTATTATGGGTATGTTATATAATTATTTATTTATTTAAGCTTCAGCACACAAAGTAAGATACAAGGCGGACTTAATGCCTTAGGAAATTTCTACCAGTCAACCTGAGGTGGAGCAGAAATAATTTAGGCAGGTGCAATTTAGCGTAAACAATGAAATCTAAAATTTAGTTATTCAAATATAGTAAATTTATATACTTATATATATTCTTATACCTTATATTCTTATATAAATTCAATAGACAGTAGAGGAGAGCCATCACTGATGAGTTGACTTCGTCAGAAGATCTAGGTATGCCCGTTTGAGCATAGTTTACTAGCATCACGACTAGCGGCCATTTTGATTTCTAATAGTAACGCATTCCAGAAAAGAATAACCTGGATATAAAAGGAAGAGTGTACCAGATTAGAGGAGTGAGAAGGACAGTGAAGAAGAAGATTTTTTCAAGAACGAAAATTACGAATTATTGGAAATTCGACATCACAATAAGATGACAATTTCCTTTTTTTTCGAACCAATACCATCACACATTCCCATCACTGCTCCTGTAAGCCACCATCTATAATGGTCTCTTTATACGATACCGAGGTTTGATCATCAGGAAGTCCCGGCAAACGTTTTCAGTTATCTTTTAGCCGGCAACAAATTTAATTAGAAAAGAAAAACTCCTGAGTTGGAAAGATTCCACTTTTCTACTGTGCAAAGCACAAGATTTAACATACACTACCTCAGATATGACTTGCAGACTGTCTTTTTTTTATGGGTGGGCTATGGTAAGCGCACACGCAGTCCATTCCGTCCGGGGCGACGGAAGGACAGCGCGCGGGCCCATAACCCACCCGTACCCACGGACTTGCAGACTGTCTAACATCAGGACGCACTCGTTAAGCCAGAAACGGCAATCCCAGAAAATGTGGTGAGCTGTTTGTTTAAAATCGCAGTTAGATGTGGAATATTGTGAAATGGGGAAGCTAATTGTTTAAAAAAGGATAATTTACTTCTAAAGGGAAATTCCTATTAAAGTATGGAATACAGTTTCACATTATACATTCAGGAACCTTACCTTGTTTTGGTAAGTTTTAGAAATTTTAGGTATATTATATTATATACACTCTCAGCTGTTCAAGTATTTTTAAATTGTAGCCCCATGTGGTTTAGAATAATTATTTACTACGACTGATTATTACTTATTGAAAACATGTGTGAAACTCAAATTCTTGAATTTCTTAAGTTATTCAGATATATATTATAGATAATTTTGTTCTGAAGTCGTATAATACGACTCAAGCCTTGTACTTTGATTACATACTAGCTGACCCGGTGAACTTCGTAACGCCATAATTTTTTTAGTAAATATATTTTCTAAATTTCAGAAAATATAGTCTCTAATGGAAGAACCATTACAGCTCTGTCGGGAAAGATTCTATAGTTTTGGTCGCGGCATTATTAATGATGATTCAAAGAGAATATAAATGACTGATTATTGATTTCTGACAAAATTATATTTACTAAATAATCAACCATACTTAACCATAGACTTTACGTTTAGCTGTCATTTGCGTTTTTGTTGTACCCCGTTTCATAGTGCCTTGTATTCTGTTTGAACTTGTATGTCACATCCCACAGGAGCGCGATCGAACGGGATAAAAGTATCCTATGTCCGTCTCCTGGTTCTAAGCTAAGGTGGGGAGGTACCCCACCAATTTTCAGCCAAATCGGTATAGCCGTTCTTGAGTTATAAATAGTGTAACTAACACGACTTTCTTTTATATATATAGATATCTAATACACTCTCAGCTGTTCAAATGTTTTAAATTATAGGCCTATGTGGTTTAGAATAATTATTTACTATGACTTATTACTTATTGAAAACATTCGGTAAACTCAAATTATTGAATTTCTTAAGTTATTCAGATAATATATATTATAGATAATTTTGTTCTGAAGTCGTATAATACGACTCAAGCCTTGTACTTTTATTACATATAACAACGTTTCTTTTAAATATGTTAAAAGTTTTTTCCTGTTATACAAAGTAATAAAATTTACAGAGGTACATCTTTATATTATTACATCCTATCTCATGCGTGTTTCTTTGTGTATAACACTTATTGTGAACAAAGTTTTTACCTGACTGTTAAAGTTATTCACCAAAACAATCTCATAAATGTTCCACGATGTAACAGTACACGTAGATATCAACTCAATTGTCTTCTACAAAGTATATTCAACTTTATTAAATAGGAAATAAGGTTTATAATAAATAACAACGACAGCATACATTTTCGCGAAAGTAATTTTATTACAACTTGTGACATTATGACAATTTTACGAATATTTACACGATATGTACAACTGTTATTTTTACATCTTAACTATATTGGTCTATATAGATACGGTAAAAATTTTATTATTATTTAAAAAATACTCCCTAGATTATTCAACTTTATAACCCTAGGCCGAATCAAAGCCAAATTTTAAATTATGTACAAATGAAATAACACCGGGTATCCATTCATTCAAATCTATAATCTGAACGGTCACGAAAATGTACGGAGTGAGGGCATTGGGACGTTCGTGACACAGAGCTTGTATGCTACGATACCTGGCACTGCACCTCCCACACACTGTCATTATCCTGATTGATAGAGATAAATAGCGCGTTTACCTTTTCCTTCCTTGTATATAATGCTATGCGCTGGCGAAAGACCCGTTCTCAGAAGTAGACTTTTCAGAATGAACCTCCAAAGGTAGCACTTCATTACTCACTATAGACATGGAAGTCAACGCTGCGGATGCTTCAGAACGTAGCTCTTGAGCAATAGTCACCCTTAATCCACCATCACCGTCACGTTTTCTCAGAATCATACTATTCTCAACATGCAAATTCGAGTTAACATTCTTCTCAGTAGCGCAAGTGCACGCTTTGAAAAAACTCTTCTTGAAGTTATCTGATAGGAAAGCATATAAGATCGGGTTCATGGCAGAGTTGCTGTAACTGAAGCACCCGGCTACAAGGAAAACAGTTATAGTGATTTGACTGGCGCATTCACTAGGTGGTGAATAAATAAGGGCCACTTGGAAGGCCCAGTATGGCAACCAGCACAGTACATATACAGCGATTACGGTGAGAACCAACTTTGTAACTTTCCTATGTGAACGCTTCTTCTCCTTCGATTTATTCTTTGGTCCAACTGTTTTCAATTTTCTGATGATGAGGTAATAGAAAATGAAGATTAACGTCAGTGGAGCCGCAAAACCAAGCGCAAAAGAGTACAAGGTGAAAATTGTCTGACCCTTGGTAAACTCGCGCTCTGGCCAAATTATATTGCAAGAAGGTCTATCGTCAATCGATATTAGGTTAGTGTACATAAATATTGGAGTCATAATGAGAGCTGAAGCTGTCCAGGCGGTAGCTGACACGATGCGGGACACAAATGGAGTACGTAGTCTACGTGCTGCTATAGGATGGCATACTGCTATGTATCTATCAGCACTCATGATGCACAGGAATATGCTGCTTGTAAATTGGTTAATACCGGTAGAGATCATGTATACCTTGCACATGAAGCTTCCAAAAGTCCAAGCTCTTAGTGACATTGTAATAACAAGAAACGGTATACCGATGAGGAAGCATTCGTCTGCAATTGCCAGGTTCACTATGTACATATTGGTCACTGTCTGCATCTTGGAATATCGTAGGACCACGTATATTACTAAAGTATTCCCCAGTAGCCCAACGATACACACTAAGACATATAGCACTTGACTGACAAGGTAGACCACCGCCAGATTTAGGTTGGGGCAGTTTTCGAAAGTATCGTTGTAAGTAATATTGCCGATGAATGAAATATTGTCACCATACATTTCCACGTCTTCTAATATTTCCTCCATTGTAAAACTTTTGAAGAATACGGGAATAATTTACTTAAAAGTAAAACTAATATTAAACAGTCTGTGTTAAACGAAAATTGGAGATAGACTGGATTATGTATGCAATAAATATTCGAGCAGACATTTAATTTTAACGCATTTGTAATTAAGATAATAAGAGCTGTCTGTTGCGTGATCAGATTACGGGGCACGACCCGAGATTATATTATTGAAAATAATATAATATTACGTACATAATATGACTTTCGACGAATTTTAATATATTGTTGGATTTTAAATATTTAATTGTTAACGATTTAATAACAAAATCTCTCAATTCATATGGCTTTAATATTAAAAGAATTAAAAGTAAATAAGTATTGGAGTAAATTGTACTGATGAATATTCCATCCATTGAGTGACATGAATGGATTTTATATTAAATACCATTCGTCTCCAATCTAAAATAAATTAGAGACTACCCAAAAGACTCGTAAAAATTTTAAACATACATAGAAATAACTTATATACGTTAGTACATCACCAGATATTTCTTTTGCTTCAAGTGATATTGCGATAAAATTTGAATGGCAAGTCATGAAAGAGAATTTAGGAAGTGATCACGCAGTAATTAAGATAAAATTTAATTATAAGGAAGAATTATATTTTACTAATAGGTTAAACTTTAAATCAGCGGATTGGGAAACTTACCAACAATATCTTAAAACAAATTTACAAACCAATTTTAATTTAATAGAAAATGATGATGTACAAACGCTATATGATAATTTTATTGAACATATAAAACACGCAGTTAAAGAAAGTATACCTAACATTAAAGTGTGTAATAATCCTAATAGTAAATTCAAGCCTAAACCTTATTGGTGTCCTAAACTCTCTCAAATTATAGCCCTGCGAAGACTAGCACTAGCTAATTTTAGAAAAAATTCGACTCCTCAAAATTTAGTAATTTTTCAAGAAAAATCTACCATAGCAAAACGGGCCATTAAAGAAGCTAAATCTAAAAGTTGGCAAAAATTCTGTAGTAGTATTCATGAATCATGCTCTGCGTCTGATATGTGGCGGCGGATGCGCTGGATTAAAGGTTACAGAAAAAATAAAATTCATGTAAATAACGAACACAGATGCAAATTATTAAGAAGTCTTACACCTGACTATGTCCTTTATCGCACACCTAACTTTATGTCTACAAATATAGCTTTAGAATCTCAATTTAAATTTCACAAATTAGAAAACTGCTTGATTAATAAAGATACTGCGCCTGGAGATGACGGCATCACATATTCCATGATTTTCCATCTACCATATATCGGTAAACAACATGTGCTTCATTTGTACAACCGTGTATTCTCTACTGGTCAAATACCAAACCAATGGCGGGATGTTCGTATAATATCAATCCCTAAACAGAGTACAACACAGAATGTCAACGACAGGATTAGGCCAATTTCTTTAATATCCTGTTTATGTAAAATTTTTCACTTAATGATAGCAAAACGATTGGAATGGTATGTGGAAAGAAATAATATTCTGTCGCCATTTACTACAGGCTTTAGACGAGGTCAATCTAGCCAAGAGTGCTTAATACATTTAGTCTCACAAATCCAAATAGGTTTCTCAAAAGGATTACCAACGTTGGCGTGCTTTATAGATATAGAGAATGCATATAATAATATTTTGAAAAAATAATTAGAAAAAATGACAACTATACTAGATAGCCTAAACCTCGGCAAACAAGTATGCCAATATCTCTGGAATTTTTTGAGCAGTAGGCGTTTGAAAATTGGTAACGAGATGGAGAATCAGGGTGATATAGTCAGACACGCTAGAAGGGGCTTAGCACAAGGTGATCCTCTATCGCCCTTGTTGTTTAATATTACTACCGCGGTACTAGTTGGACAAATAAGGGAGGTTAAGTTCGCCCAGTATGCAGATGATTTTGTTCTGTTTAGCACAACCAACAATATGATAGACAACGTAACAAAAATTCAATATGATTTAAATGCTATTATTTCCAGCTCGCAAGATTTAGGACTTAAATTATCGGAACAGAAATCAAAGATATGCCTTTTTAGTAGAAGTCGAAAAAAATACCATATTCAAATAGAAGTAAATGGTCGCAAATTAGAACTAATAGATTCCTATAAATATTTGGGGTTATGGTTGGACAAATCCTTACGGTGGTCTAAGCATATTAATGAAACCGTTCAACGAACAGAGAATTTTTTACGTTTACTTAAGGTTTTAGCTGGCTCTTCATGGGGTGTTCATCCCAAACATTTACGTAGATTATACATTTCTTTAGTGAGAAGTAGAATAGATTATGCTTGCTGTTTATACGACAATAGTGCCACATCAAACATATGTAAATTAGATAAAGTACAAAATTCAGCTCTTAGGGTCATAGGAAACTTCATTAAAACTACATTCATGTAATGGAATATGAACCCTGTGTGCCTCCTCTGTGTATAAGAAGAAAATACTTGGCGTATAAATATTGTCTGAAGGCCAGAGCTTTATCTAATAACTATATTATCGATATGTTACTAGAATTAAAAAATCTTTGTGTTAATAGTTTTTGGATAAATAAAAAAATGCCCTTGCTCCCGTTTAGTATGTATGACATTAAAAATGAAGTTATTGCCAGTTCATTATACCTCGGTATTTTTAGTTTAGAGACCTGGATTACAAATATTGAAACTACAAACATAATCAATTGTAAATTAAATAGTGTTCCTATGGCTAAGAAAAATTATCAAATAAATGAAATCAAATGTAATGTGATGAATGAATTATATGTTAAATTTGCAGATAGCTTAATTATTTACACAGATGGGGCAAAAACTACTCGAGGTCAAGGTGCGGCTTTTTATTATCCTAAACTACAAAATTTTTGCAATATGTTTAGAATAGTCGGCGAAGTTTCAATTATGTCGGTGGAACTGATAGCAATATGGGAAGCACTTTCACATATCGAAACTGCTAAATTTAAAAAAGTTGTGATATGCAGCGATAGCAAAAGTGCTTTACAACACTTACTTTTATGCGCCTCGGGAGGCAGGGGTGTTATGATAGGTTATGATATTTTAAATAAAATTCATACCTTGTGTCGTAATGGTATACAGATATTGTTGCAGTGGGTTCCTTCACATATTGGATTGAAAGGTAACGAGGAGGCTGACAAACTGGCAAAGGAAGGAATTACAAGCGGTAAAGAGATCATAATTAAACCAAATTACTCAGAAATTTTACAAAAATATAGAATTAGGTGTAGAGAAATTTGGCACGAACATTTCAACAAAGTTTCATTAGAGAAAGGTATATGGTATAGATCATTGCAGAGTGAACCTCCTCGTATACCATGGTTTCAGAACACGGACATGAATAGGAACCTTATTGTTACTGCGCTTCGACTCAGAGCTGGACACATTCCTTTAAATAAATTTAAACATCTTATGAAGTTAACCAATTCGCCAAACTGTGAGATATGCGGTAAGGTCCAAGATGTTTATCATATTCTGGAGGAGTATGTTCAGTATGAGTTGGATAGAGAGAGAATTATTACACTTTTAAAATTAAATAGAAATGATATTGGCATGTATCATAAGATTTTAATATCACCGATGTCAAGAAAAGCGGCATTGTTGTATAAATATGTATATAAATGTATATTGCTTAGTACTAACTAGTAAGTAAGTATTGTGAGAGTTACGATGGGACTGATATGTACATGTGTACAAAAGTCCCTAAATAAAATTAAATAAAAAAAAAAAAAAAAAACTTATATACGTATATATATATATATATATATATATATATATATATATATATATATATATATATACGTATATATATACATATATATATACATACATATATATGTATATATATACATATATACATATATACATACATATATATACATATATATATATATATATATGGTTATAAATTGAAAGAAAATATTTTTAGAGATATAAAATATGCTCTAAAAAAATTGGCGTTATGGAAAGCCTGGAATTGTGGTACTTTGAACTGTATTTAGCAGAGGATTTTGATTGGTTCTTGTAGTGATGAGTGCTCTACTGGGTGATCATAGAGTTCTCCATATCACTATTCTCCTCCACTTTAGATACTCCCTACGCTATTCCATATCAAGTACTTGGTGGTAGATTTTGGTTTAGGCCCATTACGGTCATCAAATAAGTGGTAATCCATTTAGATAAATACGTAAGTCGTGCTCGTAGATATCAGTGCAGTTAATATTAATTTTATAATCATATTGTGTACTTGATTAATTTGTAAAACTTACTAATCGCTATTCTATGTATATTCAATTTGATATCTAGACAAAGAGCGTGTTATTGATAGCGAATACAAAGGTCATTCTAGATTCATCACAAAAGTACATATAAATCTATACGCAAAAGGATTCATAATATCTTGCTTTAAGTAATTTATCACAGCGGTGGTTATTTTATAAATTCTTAACATATTGTAGTCTTCACAAAAGTGTCTGAGACTGAAAACTCTAACGCTAAGTAAGCTGCTTACGTACCTGTGAATCCAAAGTTATTACCGATCTCAAAAAGTAGTTAATAATTAGTTTCTATTTTGTTGTAACAACTTCCTATAGTAGCAACTGTTATGACGTGCAGTAAAAAATTTTACGACCTTTGAAAATCAACCGAAACTATGTTTCAAGCTTGCTAGATATGTTATTTTGTTGCTGCAACTTTGTAAATTTGTAATTGTTATCCGTGCAGTAACAAATACTAGGAATCTTACGATGCTCTGAAAACTGTACTTGAAGCTGAAATCTGTAAAAGAAATATTCTTCACTCTCTCGCAGTTGGCCCCCCGTAGGTGATGGAATAATTCCCGATCTTTCCATCCGCTAAATCAGGCATAGGACCGCTATTTCAGCGTGAAAATTCTCCTTCCTGATCTGCTGTGTCATCACGCAAATCATCTTGCAAAAGAAATCCTTTGGATTGATGATTACCTTGCAGAAGACGGCAAATGCATCCCGGTTGAGCATTATTTTAGTGATAGACAGCACTAAGCTCAGGGTGCTGTTGTGCCCAGGCCACGCAAATTTCAATTGTGTATTTAGTCGTGTCTTCGTAGCAATTGAGTGCAGACAGGACCGTGTCCTCTCCATCTACGCGACAGTATGCAGGTACTTGTTGAAACAACCATGTCTTGTCAAGATCTGATAGGAGGAGAACCTCATGCCGACAAATCGGCTACTCCATTAGTACCGACTAGAAGGCTTCCACGGTCCGAACACTGATCCAGAGTGCTCTCAAGCCAGACTGCTCAACGAGCTTCTCGGAGACTTCAATTCACCGGGCGAGACATTATCGCCCTCTGCTAACATCACTGACATCCGGAGGTAAATATGGGTGGAATCCCATGAGCAAGTTCCTGCTAGCGGGCATGCTGCCTCAGTCACCACTATGAGGCATTCGCGTATGGCCCGCGAATGCCTCACTGCGAATGGCTGGTCCGCTGTGGTCGTCACACGACCAGGCTACGCCAGACTCCGTCCACACGGGTGCGCTCTCTGCACAGCGGCCTTGTGGCCATGAACCGAACAATCATTGCAATGTTGGTATGACGTAGCGTTGGATCCGCCCACATTAGGCATAAGCCAAGAAAATGGTAGAAAAGCGTATAACCAAAACTATTGAGCCTAGAGACGTAACATTTTGCACGACCCTCAATCTCATAGTGATTCCTCAAACGATTTTCATGACTCCCATAGGGATTCTATAGTTTGATGTACTGTGTTTTTAATCCGTCACTACACGAAACTTTTTATAGTCTTCGAATCAGGTAATATAAGACCCACTGTTGCGCACAAGCCTCCTCCAAATCAGGACAATTAGCCAACTACAAAAGCTGGCCAAACGGGTTGAGCAGGGGTTTTATTTCGAGTTTATTTACAATATTTTATTTGATATCATAAAAACATTTGTTTTACGGGAAATGAAAGGAGCACTGTATTGTTACATTAATAAATATTTTATATCATACTTATACTGAGGTTTTTATTATGAATTTATTAAATAATTCTTAAATAATTGAGTTAAAATCATATTTTTTTCAATTGTGACGTGACTAAATTGGGCAATTAGTTGGCCCCCTCTTTATTATTCTATCAGAGACTAAGGAATTACCAAAAAAAATAGTCAGCAGCGCTCTCGTGACAAGTTCACGCCCAAAAATGAACGTAGATATGCTGATAAATGGATATTTATTTATAATATTAGTTTGGTACTTTCTAATCAAGGTATCTGTGTTATCTGTGTGGTGACGGAGTAAGAATACAATTCACCACTCCATATCTTGCCCGTAGATGTCGTAAAAGACGACTATGGGATATAAAATCTGTGCAAGAGAAGGAAAACTCGAAATGAAACCCTAAACCAACATGTTTGACCAGCATGGTATAGAAGGTCAAATTTCCTCCCATTGTGGAGAAGGCCCGAACCCAACAGTGGGACGTATGTGGGCTGCGATAATGATGATGAAGATGAATTAAGGTATTAGATTACCTTTATTTTATTAAGAACTATGTTTTGACTGTGTTCAACGTGCTTCTCACAGGAATGACATATTTTCTCTACCCAAAAATAGCTTCAAATCTTCATGGCTAAAGTTTATCTGAGAGAATAATTGACCTACATATGCGGTTTTTATTTAGAGATTTCCTTCTTATCGCCTTCTTATATTTCTTTACTCGACTTTTGCGATATCCGCGGACAAGAAAAAGAGTTGTGAAATTATTCTTACAAGATTAACTCATTTAATACCTAATACATAATTTTTGGCTGATTATATTTAGGATTTTACTAAATTTGGAAGCAATATTCATTTAATGATGGATTTGTAGTCCAGATCATGTTGGTAACATGGTGTTGTGAAGTGGAGAATGTTGGCTTGAAAATCAGTAGACCAAAAATAGAAAACATGTTTTGCAATTTCGACGCTCTCCTATTCTACACTCATATTTCTTATGGAGTACCTATACCAGTATAGGTATTCAAAAATTCGTAATCTCGGTTCACTTATCCAAAGCAACGGCAACCTGGATTGTACAATGAACGCGGCAGGTCACGACTACTACTATCCCTCTAAAATATAGGAGTAAAATCTATAAAAATTTAATAGGACTTGCAGTATTGTATGGGCAAGCGTATTGGGCAAGAGTGATAGATGAGACACGAATACATGTAGCAGAGATGTAATGCTTAGTTGATTGTGCGACGTAATTAGAACGAATAAAATAGGAAAATATGAAAGTTGCGCCAGTGACGGCAAAGTTGAAAAGTGAACGCCTGACGTGATATGGACATATGATGAGACGGAATGAAAGTAATATTGTTAAGAAAGTTTTAAGTATGACTTGCTTTTAGAGCTAAGAAAAAATCGAAGAAAAGATGGATGGACTATGTGATACAAAAAAGTACAAGGATAGAAAGATAGTGGACACAGAGGTGACAATTGATAGGATAGTGTGGAAGAAGGGGATTTAAAGCGTGGACCCAAAGTAATTGAGATAAGAACAGGTAGATGATGATGGAAGCGATTACACATTCAATCTACGTGGAGCTTAGTCATGATTTAGTACGGTCGTTTTTTTTTATGTCGTATCGATTTTACGCGGTCGTCTTGGTATGGACATGTGATGAGGAGGAATGAAAGGCATGTCACAAGGAGGGTTGTCAATGTGATTGTGGATGGACGTAAAAGCCGTATGGGACTCAAAAAGAGATGGATGGATTGCGTGAATGAGGATATGCGTATGAAAGCAGTGAGTGCAAATATGACGGCTGATAGGAGACTGTGGAATATAACATCATGTTGTGCCGACCCCACTTAGCATAGGATGAGGGTAAGCAAATGATGATGATGATCGATTTTACGCGGACGAAATTGCGACGAAGGTGGCTCGTATTTGTATTTATATAACACATTTCTTTGCTAAAGACTTTGGAACTATACAACTGATGTGTTCCAAGCTAGTTTAATTAGAAAGGCAATAAGACGAGGTGGTAAGACTAATAAAATAATGCATTAGGATTCGGTAGATGGCACTGCAATTCATTTCAAGGAAACCTATTTATTTTTATTTTATTTTTAGCAGCGTCTGTTGAATCAGCTAGTATAGCGTTAAACTTAAAAGCCATAAACTTAAATAATATACACAAATGTTGATTGAAATCATTAAAGTTGTTGTCGAGATATTTGAAATAAATATAGTAACAAAAATTGTTCGTTTAAGTGTAAAAGACTCAGAAGTCACTTAAAGTGTCAAAGTGACATGTCACTTAGATCGTTCGGAAGTTCGACAGTTTTTTATATTTTTGCATATTCATTGGATATTATCGACTTATTCGATGATGTATCGTCCCCTTGTCACTCGGTTATTGATCGACACAACATTTTTAACGTTGTATGTATGTTGTGTGTTTTTTTTTAATAAAAGAACATATTAACGGAGAGAAATTCGTACATTCATAAATATTGGGGTATCGCACAAAGTATTATCTTGTATTGGAATCGAACCTACGACTCTGCACGAGTGATTGATTCCTAAATCTCCACTACATCACCCTCTCTGATATTTATTTGCTGCACCTATGTTGGTGTATAAACTGATCATTGATATTAGCCATTGTAATCGTATTAAGGGATAATCCAGTTATGTATTTATTAGATCATCATCTATTCTTGGATACAAGTATCCCCAAGATGCATTACATCGTAATCATGGTGCACTGCTTCCATACCATTTTAAACACGATCTTCTACAGAACTTAATTTTGCAATTTAATATTTTTTTTATTGCAAACGGTGGCACACGAGCAAACGGTACACCTGATGGTAAGTGTTGCTGACGCTCATGGACCTTTGCTAGGCCGTTTCCTACCGTGAAGAAAGTGAAGGGAGTGTGAATGCGTGCAATGAGGTTCGGTGATACTAAAGGCATCACCAAAACACGCCACACGCAAACACCCTCAGAAAGTTGGGCTTCTGGCTTTCTCGCTCTCCGAACGAAGCGCAGTAACAAATTGCTACTACTCAAACGTTGATTTTCTGCTCAATGTGGTACTACCCTGGACGGACAGGCCCGCGGCTGTAGACAGACAACTGTCAACAGTGTGGTGTGGCTGCCTTATATTCTATTTCACCATGATCCTATCCCGTACTCCCTCTTTTCTTATGGTATACGGAATTGATTAATTATGGTAAAGTGATGTTTGTGAATTATTGTCTTCTTTTGTAAGTCTTTTCTTTTGTAAGTCTTCTTTTTCTCTTCATTTTAAGGTAAACTTGCGATTAACTGTTGTGATTAATATATTACCTACACTCAGGGTCAGAATAAATCTTCGTGGTTAGCACAAAGTGTCTCGTTTCTGCTCTAGATTCTGCTTGGAGTTAGAACCCACAACAATTGACATGGCAATTAGACCCCTTCAGTATAATTATGTGCAAATAAGGAGACTGGATAACTGTCATCATCATCTCAGCCCATATAAGTCTCACTCGGGCTTGAGCTTCTTCCGAAATAGAAGGAAAATTAACCTACTATACTGAGTTGGTTAGAAGTGTTGGCCTAGGGCTTTCTATCGAGATTTCCTAATCTTGCATAAATATTATCTGTATGTAACATCCCTTAGTCGCCTTTTACGATACTCACGGGGAAGAGAGTGTGACAAACTGTATTCTTAGTCCATCACCACCCGGAAATACTGTAAAGCCGTAAGATGGACAGCTATGCTTTTGTCCAATAAGGAGTCCTATTATGTCCAACAGTTTATATCGTAGGGCTAATGGCGTATCATTATCTTATCATGCCACTATCGGGTTTGTGGCTTGGCTTTTTCGTGTGGCGACGGAGTAAGAATACAATTAGAAGAAGAACACACTATTCCCTGTCTTGCCCGTCAGTGTTGTAAAAGACGACTAAAGGATATAATATACCTATAACGTATAGAGAAGGTAAACTCGATATAAAACCCTATACTAACACGTCTGACCAGCATGGTACAGTAGGTCAGGTTCAGTGTAGTACATATCCCTTAGTCGGTTTTCTTCCAAGAGAATTGATGTTCTTACTCCGTCATCACAAAGTAGAGTTTCAATTTATTTTTGAAGACCACATGGTACTAAGGAAATAATGTGAATATCATATTTTTTTATGTGAGAAAACTGAAGCCGTACATTTGACACTATATGAATGTCTTATCCACCACGGCACACGCAGACAAAATACCCAGATATTAAAAATGTTTCAGTTATTTGTTGTGAAATATATTTCCATTATGATAAAAAGCTTATTAAATATTAAAATGGAATTGTTGATCAGCCGTCGAGATGGTGTTTAATATTTAGCTCACGTCAACATTATTTCTCAAGAGACGCGAAGTTATTATTGACGGAGCATTGTTTTTATTATACTTTATCTACTCGCATTATATTATTTCATCGATTTGTGAACACAAAGCAGACTAAAATTTTTAAAATCTATATAAGATTGCCACAATATTAATCGAAATGGGTCTACAAAATCAATGTATGAGAGATGACTCCATGTGGCAGAGATTTCAATGTTGAGTTGTGTGACATAGCGAGGGTGGATAAAATAAAAAATATATTAGAGAAAATTTGAAACTTACGTCAGTGATGCGGACAGTTGAAGGACTAACGTCGGAATGGAGTGATGCGAAAGTCAGGTTAAATGTAATATTCTTAGAAATGTTTTTATGTGTGATTGTCGACAAATTTCATTACCCTAAAAGGAATTAGAAAGGAGAGGAATGCGTAAAATATTATTATATGGTTAAGAAACGTAGCGAATAATGAGTTGACAACTGACAGAATTGTATGACATATTACCTCGAGGAATTTATCGGGAACTAGCAACCGACCCTCGCTTCGCTTCGGGTTCAGTCGCCTTACCCGCGTTGGTAAGTAGTTACTTTGCCCGTTCCCGTGTGCATATCTAGATAAAATAAAGCCTATGTTACTCCCTGATATTATAGCTTTCAAATGGTGAAAGAATTTTTGAAATCGGTTCGGTGGTTTAAGCGTGAAAGCGTAATAAACGAACAATAAACAAACACACTTACTTTCGCATTTATAATATTAGTAAGGATATCGCGATAGCTTCTTAATCATTGTTTAGTGTGATTATGGTCGGCCCATACTCTGCTCAGTCTGTCCCACCTGGGGTCACGCGCTGTCGGCTGTCATAGGTATGGACATGTTACTGGCGACCATTTTCTTCAAGATGGTCGTAAGGTTTGCTTAGTCGTTCCGCCTACGGCAATCAGGAAGGGGCAGGCACCGATATGTAAACCTCCTCGTATCGTATTGAATGACGATAGAACGTGGCCGGATAGCCATGCGTTGAGGTATCGCTTATGTGTAATCTGATAAATTATTCACGGTGAAAGCGTGAAAGGGCTGCTGTGGTATTAAAACGGGTCGCGCAGGTGATTGTCGAGTAGTTAGCTTTCACAAGAGGCTTTCACGAGAGAGCCTGATGATCCAGACGAGTTAATATAGTATTTTATGTCGAGTTTGCCTCCCTTGATTTTATATGTATTTTATATCCCTTAGTCAACTTTTATGACCTGACCTGTGGGCGAGATGGAAGGTGGTGGTGAATTGTATCCTTACTCAGTCATAATATGAAGAATTCTTTCACTTATATTCATCACGCGCACACACGCATATATACTCACAAAATGCGCACTGTGATTTCGCGTTTTTGTTACATACGCTCTTAGAATGATAACGTATAGAAGGATAGTGTCAATACTTCGAACGTTCGAAATTTGAATCTAAAAATACTAATGGCGCGCAGACGATTATACACATACACACGCAAATCACTATACAAATTATGAAATCAAATTTTGTTTTTATTTACATAAATCGTCGAAATACTTTTAAAAGTAATGTTAAGAAGCTTTTTAAGTTTTTCAAATGTGTTGTGACACCATTTGAATGCACAAACCGTCATAGTTACCTATATATTTTTTAAGAGTTGCATACGTACGTGTATTACAATGACTTGTACATTACGGAACGGTTCCGGCGTGAGCTCCATTAGGCTCCAATTGAAATGCCTCACTTTTTATGCGTGAACTTACCTTCTATACGTTATTATTCTAAGCATACGCTATTCGCTTACATATATATATTTATGTTGTGTATCAGTACACACACACACACACCTCGGATATACACACGTACACACCCACATTCACACGGATACCCAGACGCTGATACAAAAGCACAAATACATATACACATATACAACTAATAATAAAATAGATAATGTAATTATTTTCTACAGTTTGCATATAGTTACAATTATCTATGCTTTTATACCATTTTAAATGTTGTCACAATCATCCTTACTAATATTATAAATGCGAAAGTAAGTTTGTTTATTTATTTGTTTGTTACGGTTTGACCTCCCTCGCTTTGCTTCGATTTCAGTCGCATTACCCGCGCAGTTCTCGTTCCCGTGGGAATACCGGAACAAAATATAGCATATGTTACTCCCGGGTATTACAGCTTTCCATTGGTGAAAGAATTTTTGAAATCGGTTCCGTGGTTTAAGCGTGAAAGCGTAACAAACAAACTTACTTTGGCATTTATAATGTTAGTAAGGATGTTGTTGATCGAGGACTGGGAGGCCTATCTTGCTGTAATACAGTGTTAACTAATACGGAAGATAGTGTAATCACAATCTAGGATCAATCTTATGCAGTATACTTAAGAAAGAAAGTACTTTCTGTAAAACTATTTTCATTTTTGTACTATTTGTATAGTTTGTTGTATCTATTGCTTAATATTTGTGCTGATATTAAAGAAATAAATTATTATTATATTATATTCATTTCTAATATTTCATCATTTCAGCTCACATCGTCGCACTGTTGGGTTCAAGCCTACTTACAATAGGAGAGAAATTGACTAACTCTACCACACAACTTTTTTTTTCGGGTGGTGACGGAGTAAGAATACAATTCACCACTTCCTATCTTCGTGGATGTCGTAAAAGACGACTAAGGGATATAATATATATATATATATATAAACTCATTTGCAAAAAAAACGGGCGGTTTTGATTTTCATTCATATTTAAAAAGATACAATTCCAAAAAGGTTTCAATCGTTTGTACACGTTACTGGCCGGTTTTAAAAATGCTGTGGTATTTAAAAAAGTACGTTCTAAATTCAATTTTTCATTTGATGTTCATTTTTACAGAAAACCCCTTTTTATCCTACATTTTTGGCGCGAAGTTCCAGAAGTTAACATCGACTTTCATAACTTTTATTCAATTTTTATCGATTAATTTCATATCCTTGACTGTCAAAGCTTTATTTAATGCTGTTTGGCTGTATCAAAAATGGTAGATAAAGTGGTAAAAGCTACCAAAATTATCGCGCTGCTTGAAGAGGGTTGCAGCCAATGTTTCGTGGCTAGGAGGCTAAATGTTAGTCGCTCGACAGTCCAAAGGACCTGGCAGCGATATCAGGAGACTGGTTCCGTCGAGAGAAGGCCTGGTTCTGGAAGAAAACCATGTACCCAACCACGGGATGATCGTTTTCTTGTGAGTCGCGCATTGAGAAATCGCAAATCTTCGTATGTGGATCTTAAGAACAACCTCCAAGAAGTAAGAAATGTGCATATTAGTCTATGGACGGTCAGGAGGAGGCTTCTCGCTGCCAATATACGCAGTCACCGCCCGGCCCGCGGCCCCAAATTACTCCGTGAGCACAGAGTTCACAGGCTTAGGTTCGCTAGAAATTGTGAATCATGGACTCAAGACGATTGGAATAGGGTTTTGTTCTCTGATGAAGCCAGGATATCTCTGTTCGGTGAAGATCGACGTCGGCGAGTGCTAAGAAGACAAGGAGAACGCTTTGCAGAGGCATGTTTCGAAGAAATCACACCTTATGGTGGGGGCTCTGTTATGTTCTGGGCAGGAATAAATTCAATGGATCGTACAGAGTTAGTCTTCATTGAAAACGGCTCACTGACTGGGCATCGATACATAACGGAAGTTCTAATTTCTCATGCACAACCCGCATTGGCCGCTCTAGGTGAAGACTCGATTTTTATGGACGACAATGCTCGCGCCCACCGATCCCGCGATGTTAATGCGTATGTGCAAGAGGTCGGCATTCGTCGTTTGGATTGGCCAGCTCGAAGTCCCGACCTCAATCCCATAGAGCATGTCTGGGACGTTCTGAAACGGCGTGTGAGATCAGTACACCCGGCTCCGCAGACCATCAGAGAGCTGAAGAATGTGATTACTGCGGAGTGGGAACGTATTCCGCAAGCAAGTATCCGGGATATACTCGCTAGCATGCCCAGACG
Organism: Lymantria dispar; assembly: GCA_032191425.1. Taxonomy (NCBI): domain Eukaryota; kingdom Metazoa; phylum Arthropoda; class Insecta; order Lepidoptera; family Erebidae; genus Lymantria; species Lymantria dispar. The sequence goes on along the minus strand of CM063444.1, from coordinate 1,032,150 downwards.
AATTCAAGCTGTGATTTTAGCTAGAGGGGGTCACACTCGATACTAAACATTTATCTGCTTTTACTTTATTAAAGAAAAACAAACAAAAAAACTTTTTTATTTTTACTTCATGAGCATATGCACTACTAGCGAATATACACTACTAGCGAGGTTTAGCATTATTTCCCATAAATTGTATCTAAATTTTATGAAATACTGATGAAAACGATTATTTTCTTATTAATTTAGCAAATTGTGTGGATAAAACTACCTATAATTATCAAACAAAGAAATATTAACATTTGAAATGGTTCATTGCTTAGGTGCCCGTTTTTTTTGCAAAAGAGTTTATATATATATATATATATATATATATATGTATATATATATATATATATTTATCGTCAATCTTTGACGTAGATTTTAACTGAAGTTATACTCAACAATTAGTTAAAGAACATGTCAAACATGCGGCGAAATATTTATACAATTACTTATCAAATAAGATACTTAAAAACAAATTTAAAATAAAACAAAAATGAAGTGGAGAAACGCAGTAAAGATAAGCCGCGTTATCAAAAAGCAATAATAACAGATAATTTAAATAATAATACAGTAAATATTCAAATTAAAAATCATAAAACTAAAGTACCCATTAAAGACATAAGACATTCACAGGTTCGTTCTGCTGACTGTGACGCAAATAGTCCACGCCCTTCAACTTTAAAGTATTGAAGAGAACCCAGGTATACTTCCTGTTAAAGAGGGACAAGCAGTAGTTAGCCTCTATAACTGGCATATAATTAAAATATTTGACTTAGAATTAGTGCATGAGAATTTAAACTTCAATATAAATATATTGAAATTATTAACTATATAAAGGATACGTTAAATAAATACATTTTAGATGGTAGTTTAGTAGATGCAGAGTTACAAACTCAATATATTATGAATATTACTATAGAGAGGTATGAACAGTTAATCCCTAGAATTAGAGATAAACGAGGTATTTTAAATCCTTTAGGTTCTTATTTTCGTATTAAAGCTATAAGCTTTAATACGAAGCGTGTCGTTAACGCCACGCCAACGATCAGGTTCACCCTCACCTATAGATGTTTCACATCAAAATATATAATAATCATTTAGATATTAAGCTATTTTCTCTTCTATTCAGTAGGATTCCAGATAATCCCAATTAAAGTTTTATAATCTAAAACAACAATGACAATTATGATGATTTCTGATGTTTACGCGAGCATTTTAAATAAAACAACTTTACGGATTTTATCGCGTTTGTATTTGATTTTTGATTGCCCGACGTTTCGAACACTTTGCAGCGTTCATGGTCACGGGCGGACTAAGATGTCTCACGTCCAATAAGTCATCGTTATTGTAGAAAATTTATAATTATCTACCCGATACAGAAAATAGTTATTAGATATTGACCCACATTTTGATCCAAATTAATTGCCAGTGTAAGAAGAAAATGATTCTATATGAAAAAATTAAATTGTTTATGGTTAGTAATTATTTAACATTAAAATTAATAGTAATTATATTTAAAAAACCTGTCAATCTAGTATACTACCACCGGATTGAAACACGGCCACACTGAGAAAGATCCAGCAAGAAAACTCAGGTGACATAATGCTAAATTGATATTAATTTTGGAGGCGGCTTACTTTATGTTACTAAGAGACTTTAATTTATAAAATTATCTTTAGCTATTATCATTGTGGGTCAAATCTATACAATATGAACTCACACTATATAACTTTAACCATTTTTATATGTTACAGAGTCTTCGATTAACATAAAATATGAGTACGTATCGTTATATTTGCCGCGTATCCCTATTATTTATGTGCTGGGGGTTGATTTATGTTAGCGAATGGACTACTAACTCGGTGTCGAGGGTGGAGTGGACTCCATCTGATAGTGAACGCCAACTCGGACTTATGTCTGACACTTCCACTCTATAGTTTATGGCGCCCGCCTTATGCCGATGTAATATAATTAATCGTATTATTGATAAATGGGCTCCTCGAATAGAGATTTAACTGAGTTATTGTGGATTGGGTTCCCCTTTTCATTGTCTTATTGTCTGGCTATAGTATGGCGCTTCTTCGCCTGGTTGACTGTGGAATGAATTATTATCCTTTAACATATATTTTTATTCATCTTTCAGGTGGAATACTGGGCACTCTATTGTGCCCATTACCAAGTGACATCCGAATATACTCCGGGATATCTGCGGCGTTTACCGGAGACGACGGAGAACTTTCTATTCAATTTATCAACGTTCACTATAGGATATTTTTCGTGTAGTAAAAATACAATTCACCACTCCCCATTTTGCTTGTACATGTCGTAAAAGTCGACTAAGGAATAATATGTATGTAACATATGTGCGAGAGAAGGAAGCCTCGAAATATGACCCTGAAAGTCCTGAAACATGTGTGACCAGCATGGTAGAGTAGATTAATTCCCCTCCTATTGGGAAGAAGGCCTACCAGTGAGACATGTATGAGGTGACTTTAGGAGATAATCACACTGTTGACAGTTGTCTGCCTACAGCCGCGGGCCGATCCGTCCGGGATAGTACCACACTGAGCAGAAAATCGACGTCCGAGTAGTAGCAATTTGTTACTGCCCTTCGTTCAGTGAGCGAGAGAGTCGAAAGCCAAACTTTCTGAAGGGGTTTCTGTGTGGTGGATTTTAGTGATGACTTTAGTATCACCGAACCTCATTGCATGCATTTATACTCCCTTCACTTTCTTCACGGTAGGCAGCGGCATTGTAAAGGTCCATGAGCGGCAGCAACACTTACCATCAGGTGTACTGTTTACTCGTTTGCCACCGTTTGCAATAAAAAAAATAAGAGAGTCATAATCATCATCATATTGCTGTTATCTGCCCATATCTGAATCATTTGCGGTCCAAGTAATATGTACTCTTCTCGCGACTTACATATTATAAAAGCTTTAGTATTCGTTTTGTAACCGTCCGTGTGGTCCTTTCCGTGTGGTGACGGAGTAAGAATACAATTCACCACTCCCCATCTTGCCCGTGGATGTCGTAAGAGACGACTATGGGATATAATATGCACATAACATCTGTGCAAGAGAAGGAAAAGTCGAAATGAAACCCTATACCAACATGTCTGACCAACATGGTATAGTAAGTCAAGTTCCTTGATCCCAGATCACTGCCGTGGGATTCGTAAAGGTACGCGGAGATGGGGGTAAGCCGTCCATAGTCTACCTGTAACCATAGGATGGGCAGGACACTTTGCTCGAGGGCACGGAGGCGGCGTCAACAAATATCGCCCCGAATGAACACGCACATTCCGGCGTTACGATGGAAGATGTGTTCCAACTGGTAGTCGGGGTAATTTAGGTACGAAATGTTATCCAGGGCACTTATCTGCGTCTCCATTAAAAAGAGCAGGGCAGGCCGCGCCGTCTCGAGAAGATGGTAGATAGCGTTGAGGTTACTATGTAAACCCCTGATATTATAAAAATCATATCAAATGTGGATAAGAGGACCGCCGTGTAAAACCTTCTTTTTTATTTTTATAATCATGAGGTTTGTTTTAGGAAGAGAAAGGGAAAGTGAATGTGCCCAATGAGCTTCGGTGATACCCGAAAAAAGAAAAGGGTGGGGCACATGGTTAAGGAGTGAGTTTTGTGAGGAGCTTATACGAAGCACGAAAGGCTCGGCGATGCCCCCGCGCGTAGCCGCCGACGTATACTCCAGTTTCAGACAAGGGATAGCCTCCTAACGGGGATAATCCTAGGTTATAACACTTATAGTGAGCAAAGTTTTGTTACCTGACTATTAAATTTATTCACCAAAACAATCTCATAAATGTTGCACTATGTAACCGTACACATAGATATCTCGATTGAGTGACTTCTACAGAATATATCCAACTTTATTTGATGGGATATAAGGTTTATAATAAATAACAACGACAATATACATTTTCGCGAAAGTAATTTTATTACAACTTGTGACATTATGACAATTTTACGAATATTTACACGATATGTACAACTGTTATTTTTACATCTTAACTTAGTGGTATACAAACAGTAAAACTTACTTTCGCTATGCGATAAAAAAATTACACGTTAATAAATTCATCTTTACAACCCTAGGCCGAATCAACGCCAAAGTTTAGATTGTGTACAAATGAGATAACACCCACGTATCTTTTCACTCACATTTTCAATCTGAACGGTCACGAGAATGTACGGAGCGAGAGCGTAGGGGGCGGCCGCGGCATAGGGCTCGTATGCCACGGCGCCGAGCGCTCCATCTCCCACATACTGTTATTATCCTAATCGATGGAGACGATTAGCGTATCTTCCTCAAGCATGGCGCTGGAGGCCTCGCGCTGGCGAGAGGCCCGCCCTCAGAGTCGGGTGTGAGACAACCCGTTTGTCGCTATGAGGGGCGTCAGAGTTGCAGGGCGAGCTTCCAGAGGCAGCGCTTCACTACCCGCCATAGACTTGGAGGTCAATGCTGTGGATGCCTCCGAACGCGACTCTCGACCAATAGCCACCGATAATCCGCCACGAGACTCGATAGCACGCGCCTGTGCCCTAGCGGCACCACCGCCACGTTTCCTCGGTATCACACTATTCTCGACGTGCAATGTCGCATTCACATCCTTGCCAGCCGCGCACGTGCATGCTTTCAAAAAACTCTTCTTGAAGTTATCAGATAGGAAAGCATATAAGATCGGGTTCATGGCAGAGTTGCTGTAACTGAAGCATGCGGCTACAAGGAAAACAGTTATAGTGATTTGACTGGCGCATTCATTAGGCGGTGAATAAATAAGGGCCACTTGGAAGGCCCAATATGGCAACCAGCACAGTACATATACAGCGATTACGGTGAGGACCAACTTGGTAACTTTCCTATGTGAACGCTTCTTCTCCTTCGATTTATTCTTTGGTCCAACTGTTTTCAGTTTTCTGATGACGAGACAGTAAAAAATGAAGATTAGCGTCAGTGGAGCTGCGAAACCAAGCGCAAAAGAGTACAAGGTGAATGATGTCTGGCCTTTGTTGAATTCGCGCTCTGGCCAAATGATGTTACAGGACGGTCGATTGTCAATCGATATCAGATTAGTGTACATAAATATTGGAGTCATAATGAGAGCTGAAGCTGTCCAGGCGGCAGCTGACACGATGCGAGATACGAACGGGGTGCGCAGCCTGGGTGCTGCTATAGGATGGCACACTGCTATGTATCTATCGGCGCTCATGATGCACAGGAATATGCTGCTTGTAAATTGGTTAATTCCGGTAGAGATCATGTATACCTTGCACATGAAACTTCCAAAAGGCCAGGCTCTTAGTGACATTGTAGTAACAAGAAACGGTATTCCGATGAGGAAGCATTCGTCTGCGATTGCCAGGTTCACTATGTACATATTGGTCACTGTCTGCATCTTGGAATATCGTAGAACCACGTATATTACTAAGGTATTCCCCAGTAGTCCGACGACACACACTAGGGCATATAGCACTTGAGTGACCACGTAGACCACTGGCAGATTGAGGTTGGGGCAGTTCTCAAAAGTGCCATTGTAGGTACCATTGCCGTTGAAAGAAATGTTGTCACTATACATTTCTACGTCTTCAAGCTCCATTGTAATAATTTCGAAGAATACCAGGTTCTTTGTGAGAACAATTTACCTGAAATCAAAAATTAAATTATTTAAATATTCTGTTTTATACGAAAATTGAAGATAGACTGGATTATGGATACAATAAATATTTGAGCAGATATTTAATTTTAATGCATTTCATCATCATCATCATCTCAGCCCATATACGTCCCACTGTTGGGCTCGGGCCTCCTCCATAATGGAAGGGTAATTGACCTACTATACCACGCTGGTCAGACGTGTTGGTATAGGGTTTTATTTCGAGTTTTCCTTCTCTCGCATAGATGTTATATGTGATTTATATCCCCTAGTCGTCTCGTACGATCACCCACGGGTAAGATAGGGGGTGGCGAACTGTATTCTTACTCCGTCATCACACGGACTGCTCCGTCACCATACGCATTTGTAATTATGCATTTGTGCATTTGTAATTGTAATAATAAGTGCTGTCTGTTGCGTGATCAGATTACGGTTGACGTCCTTTTCGTAGGGTAGGCTATCGTCTGGACAAACCCCGCCTAATACCTCCAGGACGATGAAAGGGAAGACAACAGTCCTACCGGGGCGCCGCTCTCACGCGGTTGGCCTCTTTAGGGGTGTTTAATTATATATTTAATATATTTAAATAATAAACATTATTCAAATTCATATGTATATTCTAATCTGTCAAGTTCTAATTTCTAATATATTTTTCCTCATAATAATCTAGCTTCCAATAATAATAACCAAGAAGTATTTACTTTAAATGACATAGAAACTTAATATAACATCCTCCCTTTTGTAAAATAAAATTAATAATAATAGTAATAAAAGAAATGAAAAACAACTGTACGTTCAGTAAATAATACAGCTATGAGTTGAATCTTGCTGATCGAGTAGGCCATCTCTTACTACTGCTTACATCTTCATTGTGTTCTTGTCTGCGCTCCCTTTCTTTCTCTTTAGCGACGTCATAGGATGTTTCAGTAATATGCCGCCTATTTCTCCGCACCAAATTACCGTTTGATGTCTTAACGTCATAACTTCTTGGTTCATTTCTTTGTTTGACAATTACTCCATAGCTCCTTGAGATAGCATCCCACACATGCGTGCCAGGAGCCAAAGCAGGCAACTCCTTACTTTTGTGCGTTCTATCATAGTTTTATTTAACTCTATCTTTATTAACCCTCTTGTGATCACTAATTGTCTTTATATTTATATATTTTGGTATTAGTAAATCTGTTAGTATAGACACAGTTGTTCGAATTCGCTTACCAAATAGAAGTTGTGCTGGACTAAGACCATTTTCGGTTGGCGTACTCCGATAGGCCATTAATCCTAAATGAATATCTTCTGATTTCAAGATTATGCCCTGCACAATTTTTACTGCAGCTTCCGCCATACCGTTACTCCAGGGTGCATGAGGACTACTAGTAATGTGCTTAAAACCCCATGAATCAGCGAATTTTTTAAATTCAGCAGCTATAAATTGTGGTCCATTATCTGACCTTACTATCTTTGGAATACCATATCGAGCAAATAATTCTTTAAGTTTGGATATAATAGTGGTTGAAGTTGTAGAATGCAAAGAAAACATTTCTGGAAAACGCGAAAAGTAATCAATTACTACCATAAATACTTTGCCTTTTGCATTAAATAGATCTACACCTACTATTTCCCATGGCGATTGTCATTTTTTTCCACGATCAAAGGTTCAATTGGGTTAATTCTATGTTCTATACATTCTTTACACTTATCAATAAATGTGCGAATATCATTAGAGATTCCAGGCCACCAGATAGACTCTCTAGCGCGCCTTTGACATTTCTCTATTCCTTGATGGCCTTGATGTAATTTTAGTAACATGTCTTTTCGCCATTCTTTCGGTACTAGAATCCTATGACCTCGCATTATAAAGACCTATAAAGACCTTCTTGAATTGCAAGTTCTGCTCTAAACTGGTAAAATATGCCAATGTTTTGATTCATATCATTTCTTTTGGGCCAGCCGTTTTGTATTAACTCTTTGAGAATAGAGCATGTGTTATCGCGTTCTTGCGCGTCTTTTATTGCTAATAGTAATGTGTCTGTTATAGGAATTGATTGTATTTCAGCAATCATGGCTTGTTTAATTTCACATTCATTCACAAAATCTCCCATTTCCTCTGTTTTTACAGGACTTCGGGAAAGTAAATCTGCTGTGTGCATATACTTTCCAGGTATGTGAGCTATTCTGTATGTGAACTTAGATAACCTCATCCGAAATCTTTGCATACGTACAGTTAATTCAGCAATTGGTTTATCGCCGAATATTTTCACCAAGGGCTGATGATCTGATCGTAATTCAAATTGTGCCAACCCTATAAGATACATAGAAAATTTTTCACACTCCCAAGTTATTGCTAAAGCCTCCTTGTCAATTTGAGCGTAATTCTCTTCTGTTGGAGTTAAACTTCGTGATGTGTAGCTGACTGGTTTCCAGATATTGATTCTACATTCAAACTGTTCTATAACAGCCCCTAAACCATAAGAACTAGCATCTGCTGATACTCTTATTTTTTTATTAGGACCAAATAATGCCAACGTACATGGTTTTGTCAAATGATTCTTTATATCATTAAATGCTTCTTCACATTCTTTCGTCCATGTAATAGAGTTGCTAGATGCTATGCTATGATTTTTTGTTTTTAATAAGTCTCTTATCGGTTTCGTAATTGTAGCTAAATTAGGTAAGAATTTTAATTGATAATTTACCATACCAAGTAAGCTTCTCACTGTTGTAACGTCAGTGGGTCGAGACATTAATAATATTGCTTCTGTCTTTTTAGGACACGGTTCAATGCCGTTTTTAGACACTACATGTCCTAAGAATGTGCATTTTTCCACTTGAAATTGACATTTATCATTGTTTAGGGTGACTCCTTCATTTTGCATTCGATTCAGAACTTCCATTAATCGTCTATTGTGCTCTTCTAGCGTATTGCCGCAAATCAGTATATCATCTTGACAGCAAATAACACCTTCAATCCCTTCAATAATATTTTGCATTTTCCTCTGAAAGACTTCACTAGCGCAATTAATACCCATTGACATTCTTTTAAAAGCGAATCGTCCGAATGGAGTTATAAAAGTTGTGAGTAACCTTGACTCTTTATCTAGAGGTAATTGAAAATATCCTTTATTTGCATCTAATTTCGAAAAAACCTTTGCTGTACCTATTCTTGCCAAGCATTCATCAACCGATGGTAAGTGGTATCTAGATCTTTTTATATTTTTATTAAGTTCTGTATAATCAACGCAAAGTCTTATGTTACCATCTTCTTTAGGGCGGACTAGAATACCTGCACAATAGTCTGTTGGTTTGTCTACTGGAAATATAACATTTTGATCCTGTAGCGTTTTTAACTCTTTTTTTAAGGCTTCATATAAAGGGATAGCTACTCTTCTGGGGTATTCTATAGCATATGGTGTGGCTCCTTCTTTTAAGCAAATTTTATATTCTCCTTTTAATCTACCAAGGCCTCCAAATAATGTAGGGTAGGCTCTTTGTGGGTCTGTATTTTCTGTGCAACACTCTTTGTTGATTCGAATTGTTTGTTCAATAGTGTTTATCCGCGTAATTATTCCCAATGACTCAATTTCTCTTTTTCCAAGCAGAGAATGTTGTAAGTTCTTTATGACATATACAAACGGTTTTATAATGTTGTTTTGCCATATTATTTCAGACTGAAATTTACCTACTACATTAAGGGGTTTATTACCAGCTCCTTTCAGACAAGTCTCAGTTGCATTCAATTTACATCCTTTTCTAATACTTTCAAAAACTTTCTCACTTATTGCTGACACATCAGCACCAGAGTCCAGTTTAAAATTTAATTCACTTCCGTTTAGCATTATTTTTGCTGTCCATGGATCGATTATTTATATATTCAATTTCTGTCTGAACTCCATGTATTGTATTCAAAAAAGGTTCCGCTTCTTCACTTTGTGATTCATCTTTTTCAATTTCATTCCGTTGTTCCATAGATTTGCAATATTGTGCCCAATGTCCCTTTTGCCGGCACTTAATACATACATTATTCCTTGCTGGGCACTTTGAATAAGCGTGCGACGGTGATTTACCACATCTACCACATGTGCTTCTGAAGGGTTTTTGGAACGTATTATTTGTCTGCTTATACGTCTTATTTCTTTTATTTGTATAATGTTGGACGTTATTTATTTCCTCAGCAAGTGTGCTTGGTCTAATTGCATTTTGTTGTCGCGCAACTTCGTCTTCTTGTTTTATTTTTATAATTACTGTATCCAGTGTGATTTCTAGTTGTAATTTATTCGACACTTTTATGTCTCGTAGTCCTACAATAATCCTGTCTCGTATTAATTCATCTTTCACGTTTACTAGATATTGACAGTATTCTGCTGCGGCATATATTCGGCATATGAAATCGTCCACTCTTTCATCCTCCTCCTGACATATCTTATTAAATTTTGCACGAGCATGAATTTTGTTTTGTGCTGATGAGTAATATTCATCAATTTTTTTTGTAATTTTGTCATATGTGTACTGTTTGTCACCTTGTTTTATGTTGAACATTGTTAACAAATGGTCAGTTTTGTCTCCGATTACATACATGAGCATGCTAACCTGTTTTATGTCAGGTTGTGCTGAAAGTCCTGATGCTTGTCGATACCATTCGAACTTTCTGATAAAAGATTTCCAGTCTTCACCTTTGCCCGAGAATATCGGTGCTGTAAGCATTGCCATATTTACCTGATTTTCCATTATATTATTATGAGCGTTGTATTTTTACGTAGTTTTACTATATATTTATACCGCTGTCACCATGTTTAATTATATATTTAATATATTTTTTTTTTCTTTTTTAATGGCAATCTGCCGACATTCCCCATCATTTAAATAATAAACATTATTCAAATTCATATGTATATTCTAATCTGTCAAGTTCTAATTTCTAATATATTTTTCCTCATAATAATCTAGCTTCCAATAATAATAACCAAGAAGTATTTACTTTAAATGACATAGAAACTTAATATAACAAGGGGTGGCAAATTAATCCCCGGTCCGTCCACCTGCGACCTTGGCTAGAGCAGTATGAAGCGCAGATATTGGTCCTTGCGTCATCCAACGCTCCATGGGCAAAGCGTGTCACATTAGAAAGAATTCTTCTAGTTAAATTGTAGTAAATTACATTTGATATGAAGAGGGATGAATGGATTTCGCATTAAGAGAATACATTTTAAATCTTAAAATGAATCAGAAACCCTAATGAAAGCACTCTTAAAAGGTTTCTATTATTTATAAAAAACAGGTATACGTGTAATTTATCATCTCAGGCCATATAAGTCCCACTGCTGGACTCAGAAGGGCTCCATGGAAGGGAAATTGACCCACTATACCGCTTGGTCAGATGTGTTGGCATCGGGTTTAACGTTGACCTTTTTTCTGCATATCCCTCGTCGTCTTTTGCGATACCCACGGGTAAGAGTGGGTGCTGGTGAACTGTATTCTTGCTCTGTCACCACACGGAAAACGCTGAATAATGGAATAAAAAGTTCTGATTACTTCTTCTCACCACAATAACTAATATTAACATCAAATAAAACTATTTAATAAATACAAATTTATTTGATGTAAATTTGAAATTGTATTTAATGTTTATTTGATGCAAAAACGTGATCTGTTAAAGATAAATAAAGTTTAAAAATGCGTACGCGCATACGCAATTTTAAACTTAAAACTTCAAATTTGGTTGTTAAAATTTGAAGTTTATACAAAGTCCAATATGACAGAGATATTATGCTAACTCGTTTACCAAGCTTGATGACTATAACATTATCCTAACGGAGTCCTGAAGGGACTTCTGTAAAATTATAGACCTCGATAGGTGGATGAATGATAGATTTATAAATATGCAAACGAAAAATGATTATTCCCTAAGTATCCGACTGTTAATCATGTTCACGAATTCATATTTTGGATCAAGCAACGGTTAGGATGATATACTATGTCATGATAATTATGCTATAGGATGCTAGGAGATTCTCAACAGTAGCTTTCAGTTTTATTACCTAGGACTCAAAATTATATATAGTAAAGTCTGACATTATTGCAGCGCAGAGTATAAAGAAGTATTTATACAGGTGTCTCAAGTTATGGAACAACTGTTCGAGTATGTTGTAGTTTAACGGTCATGGATCGTAATTAGAATGTAAAAAACAATAAAACATAATAGTTTAGTGATTTTAAAAATGTGTGTCTAAGAATCTCTATGCCTAAAATGTCATATACATAAGTAGGCCTACATAGCTAGACATGTATAGACAGGATACATTTAGGCATGTAATGCGTGGACAGTATAAGTAGGTATGAATCGCGCGTAAAATATGTACGATACAGCGGCGACTAACGGTCGATGACCTATCAGCTGATATTAAGGCAAAGTTTGTCTTGCTTATGCGAACGTATTCATTGATTTATTAAATTTCTAATGTACATTTAAAAAAGTACGAATGTATTGCAGATTAAGTATCACTGACTTTATACAATTCAATCAGATTCACTCGAAAAAACGATGCCAAATTGAAAATTTTACATGTCTCTAATTGATTAATGAATCGATATTTTTACTTAAATTTTTTTTCATGGGTTCCTACTACCATTGCCTAACTCCAATTGCCCCATAACCTGATAGACTGCATATTACTCCAACTTTGTTTACGTTGAAATCAGCGCTGAATCAGTTTCCTCAGATTTTTTTGTTTTTATTATAATCTGTATACCATAACAATATCTATCAATGTGATTAATATGTAAAACTTATCGCTATTCTATATCAAATTTAAAATTTAGACAAAGTTGATTACATCGACATATTAATGATGGCGAATACAAAATTCATTCTCAATTCAACACGAAAGTACACATAAATCTGTTCGCAAAAAGATTCATAATATTTTGTTCGAAGTGATTTATCACAGCGGCGAGTGGTTATTTTATAAGTTCGTACCATATTGTAGTCTTCACAAAACTGTCCGAGACTGAAAGCCCTGTCGATAAATCATCGAGTGATTTTATTAAAGCATTCCGGTGAAATATATTGAAAGTATCAGTAATGTGGGGATAAGATATGCGCGCAAGCAAAATCTTTGCGTCATAACGGAGCTAAATATAACTTACATCTTGTGTCAGCAGACGATTATTTTCGGAGCTAAGGTTCGGCCGCAACACATCTGTAACAAACAGAACCAGTTGTTAGTTTCGACGTGCAGAGATGAAAGGATTAAAAGGGTGTTCGAACGTTTTGTTACAATTTATCGAATCCGGTATTTGTAACACGTTTGCCAAAAGGGTTTGCGAAAATAGACCTTTTTGTTGAAAGAAATAACAATATGTTTAATATTAGATAAATATATAAGGATGATCTTTTTCTATCACAAATAGTTTTAAAATATTCTACTTAATGGTAAAAAGCGATGAGGTGCCCAGGTACAGTAATGCAATTAACCTAAAATACACTAGCTAAATAGTGTATCTGATTTCAGCTTTTTTTCTTCAGTTAAGCCTATCTGCTTATATCTCTACGGAAATAGGCTGGATTTTTATTTTATTAGCATATTCATTTCAATTCATTTACCCAATGCTGCGCTCGAGCCTCTCCTAATATAGGACGGAAACTGTCCTATTATACCACGCTGGTCAGACGAGTTGGTGTAGAGTTTAATATCGAGTTTTTTATCCCTTGCATCGAAGCTATATAAGAAGCTATATGCATATGACATTCCTTAATCGTTTTTTACGACACTCACAGTCAAGAGAGGGAGTGGTGAATTTTATTCTTACTCCGTCACCACACGGAAAGAGTGCGACACTCATTAATGGAAGTTTGAAAGTTTCGCCAGTGACGGCAAAGTTAAAGAGTGAACAGCTGACATGGTATGGACATGTGATGAGGCGGGATGAAAGTAATGTTGTGAGAAAAGTTTTGGGTATGAATGTTGAAGGCTTTAGGGGTAAAGGACGACCGAGGAAAGGATGGATGGACTGCGTGAAGCATGACATGGATAGCCTGGGAGTGACTGCAGAGATGACGTCTGATAGGACCGTATGGAAAAAGATGACATATTGCGTCGACTCCAAGTAATTGGGATAAGAGCAAGATGATGATGATGATGACGGAAAGAGTGCGACATAGCTATTTAATATGACATCCAAAATAAATCATCATCATCGTCTCAGCCTATCTATGTCCCACTGTTGGGCCTAGGCCTCCTCCATAATGGGAGCAGAATTGACGCTGGTCAGACATGTTGGAACAGGGTTTTGTTTCGAATTTTTTTTCTCTTACATAGATGTTATATGCTTATTATATCCCTTAGTCGTCTTTTACGAGATCCACGGGCAAGGTAGGGAGCGGTAAATTGTATTCTTACTCACCACATGGAAACCAATTTACTGTTTCCTATCTATACCAATAAATAAAATTGGAGTGTCTATTTGTAATGTCAAAATAATAGGCTTTTTTCATGCTCACACGGTTATTTGCACGACACCTATGCCTAAAATAGCAATTAAAAAATTTTTGTCTGTCTGTCTGTCTGTTTGTTCCGGGTAATCTTTAAAACGGATGAACCGATTTCAAAAATTCTTTCACCAATGGAAAGCTATAATATCAGGGCGTAAACTAGGCTATATTTTATCTCGGCATTCCCACGGGAACGGGAACTACGCGGATAAAACGACTATAACCTACAACCGAAGCGAAGCGAGGGCGGGTTGCTAGTTTAAAAATATAATGGATCAGTTATACGGAATCCAAACTAGAACTTGTTTAAACAGTTTGATGTATTTCAATAAAGTAATTGAACGTATTCGTTGAAGACCCAATTATTGGAAAATAAAGAATATGAATTCAAAAATGTTAGCAAAAACATTTCAACAGCAAGAGTTCAAATTAAAAAGATTATAAAAGAACAAGGAGTTGTTTGTATTAATCTGGCTTGAATAATTAGAGCGCGTTAAAAATTCATAAATATCGGAGTCATAACACCCGTCCGAGTTTGTATTTTTAAACCAGTAATAGCTAAAAATTCTGTTCGGAGAACATTTTTCTGAAAGCAGACGAGTCTGTCAACTGCAAAGTTATTTTTTTAGATAAGATTAATGTGAATAAATTTAATATTCTATATCCGCTCTATACTTCTATACTTAATATATAAAGCTAAAGAGTTTATTTGTTTGAACGCACTAATCTCAGAAACTACAATTCTGATTTGAAAACTTCTTTCAGTGTTAGATAGCTTATAATCGAGGAAATAGGATTCGAATTATCGAGGCAAGCTATAAACTATATATCATTACTCTAAGATTAATAGGAGCGGAGCAGCAATGAAGAATGTTTCATAAATTTTTTGCCAAAAGATTTTCAAAATTTTTTTGGCAAACCTTTATGTAAAGGGTTAAAGTTTCGCAAAAATCGTGTGTGATAGAATCGTATTATTTAAAAAAAATCACCTTCTACGTAAACAAAGTCGCAGGTTGAAGTTAGTTTACAATATAGTATCGTGGGATTTGCGTCGCGAATAGCTCTATCATACAGAGCGACTAAAGATTTTTGTCGCCTAATTGATGGTTTATGTAGATCAAATTTTATCTGTCTAGGATACTTTCTCAAGCGAGTCGTATAAGCCGGCTAAGGGATTACCAGCACAATGAAAAGCTGCTTTGAAACTTATAATGCGAAATACAATTATGACATTATCCGCCCTTGGGGAAAATGTCCAATAGTGGACGTCGATGAACTGGCGAGTGAATGAATCATCATCATCATCACAGCTCATATACGTCCCACTGTTGGGTTCGAGCCTCCTTCAAAATAGAAAGGAAATTGACTTGCTATACCACGCTGATCAAACGTATTGGTATAGGGTTCTATTTCGAGTTTGTAAATGTTATCTGCATATCATAACCCCTTAGTCGTCTTTTACGACATCTACGGACAAGAAATAGGGAGGTGTAGGAAAGGAACCGAATATCGGATGGTTTCGTAATTTCGGATATATCAATATCTCCTAAACAAAGCAACGTTATGTGCCGAACAGCATAGTCATTATTAGTTCAAAACTAGATAGAAGCACTAAAGCACTTTCATTGATCTCTCTATCAAAATGGCGACAAAACTGATACAAGTTTAATTTTTGTCGCACAAAATATTACGTAGTGGCTTTTTAAGGCAGTATTTTGAGCAAGTACCTAAGTGATTTATGATGTTATGTCTTTCTTCTAATTTAGTAGTTGCTATATAACCTACTTAAAAACTAAGCTTTATTGAAAAACAGAGACATTATTTTTAATATTTCTATGTTTTTATTTATATTTGCGAATTCCTGATATCGGATACATGGCGTTGCTCAATATCTGATTTAAATAAAAAAAAAATATTAATTTTTTTTTTAATATATAGATTATAAAATTATAAAATTTAAGCTACCTTGGCTGATTAATACTGCGTTTATATCTTAATACTTATTTTTTGTAAAATCTGAAGAGATTTTAAACGTATAATAGTGTTCCAAGGTTTATTATAAACTATTTTATTTAGGGTAGGTAATATCGGGGAACCGATATTGAGATATTATCAGGTATCCGATATTAGGAGCCTACTCGGTCAAGCCCTGATTTTCTTGCTAAGTTGATTTTTTAAAATTCGTGTTTAATTTAACACTGCTGTCGTGTGATTCGTTTAATTTTCTTATAGTATATGAATTAGAGACTACATAGAAAAATTTCTATGTAACTATACTATTAATATATTTTTTACCTAATTTTCAAAAAGTATCCGATATTCGGGTCCTTTTCCCTATAGTATTCTTACTCTGTCACCACACGGAAAAAATGAATGAATATCACAATTTAATATCTCTTTCTTCTTCTTCTTCAAGTCATTTGGGCTCGAGCCTCTTCTATATTACGAGCCTTCTCTAAATTGACCTACTAGTACTCATCAGACGGGTTAGTATAGGGTTTAATTTCGAGTTTTCTTTCACTTACAAAGAGTTCTTTCTCAAGTCACATGTTACATCATTACGCATTATATCCCTTATTATAATTATTATAATCCCTTAGTCATTTTTAATACATACGTAGGAAAGGAGTTGAGCATAATTGATTATGTAAAAACGTAATATCAAAATCAAAGTTTATTGAGGACCATCACTCGGTTCGAGCCTTCACAATACTGGGGAAATTGACCAATACCTATATCACGCTGGTCAAACGGGTTGGTAGAGGATTATTTCAAGTTTGCGTTTTCTTGCAAAGACGTTGTATTTATTTTATTTATTTAAGACAATACCCTGCACTAAGGAAATAATCCTTGTATTGCGGGGGACTTTACAAACATATAATTAACGATAACGATGTATGCATATCCAGTCTCTCTCTCATTAGTCATCCTTTATCACATTCACGGGTTAGATAAGGGTATGTAATATATTCTTACTCCGTCATCATGTGTAGAATGTAATTCTTTTATAAAACTAAATTCTTTTTATTAATCTAAATTTAATACAATACAGATAAATTCTATGCGAGTTGATGGCACATATAAAACAAACCCATTAAGTCTTTACGACTTTCTGTCACACTTCAGCTTATAGTCGCTCTGAGAACCTTACGGTATCTCGCTTTCAACGTGTATAAGTGCTTTTAGAACAAATGTCTTGAAGAATTACTAACACGTATAAACTTTAAAATTTTATGCTCAAGATATATGGAATTAACCTATTTTTAATTCAACAAGAAGCAATTTATAGCAATAATATATTCTATGATTCATTTAAGAAGAATTGGCTGTTTTATCTTAAATCTCTTTTAAAAGTCGTTTTAAAAGTCCAAAACACAATTTCTTTTAATCGAAAAGTATGATGAAATGAACACTTACAATTATGTCTTATAATGATGAATAATATCACATACATTATACAATATATTATGTAAAATAAATAAAAAAAGTAGTTAAAAATGTATTGGTAAAAAAAATTGTTTTGTAGTTAACCGAACTAAAAAGTGCGATGCAGAAAATAGGGAAGGCGACATCTATCGAGTTACACCAAAATTTCAGCCACGGATATAAAAATCTCGCTAATCCAATAAGGATAATGAGCCAAACTATTTAAATTATTACGTCATCATCGATCATTGATAAGTGTGCATAATTCAAATTCACGTTCCGGGGGTGAAAATCACGTCCAAAGATTCCATTACATACAAACCAATTTAATATAAGCGTGTTAATCTAGGCAATGTATTGTAACTAGCTAGCGTGGTCATTTGCGTGTACACGATTTCTAATAACAATGTATACGCGTTGTTCTACTTACAATGTGCATCCATCCATACCAACGATTCTGTTCCAAATGCATCCAACGATTGATAAAAGATGTCGTCAATACATGTTATGGTTGTCCTGCATTTGGTTTGTCGGTTCGACGAGCGATATAGAAGGTCAGCCCATTGTCATTTCAACGTGCTAATTCTTCAGGTTATGTTAGATACACCCGTTCTTTTACAGTTTTCCGTACTTTGTATTTTATTACGTAGAGAAATATTGAGCATAGCCATCTCCATAGCACGTTGAGTGAGAGATTTTTTATGAGGCTGATAAACATCAGCCTCATAAAAAATGAGAATTCCAATAGATGTACGGATAATATTTTTTTTTGGCTTTTTACATAAATTGTGTCAAATTATAAATCAACAAAAAATAACCAATGATTTTCTCTGATAAGTATTTGTCACTATTGGTCTCATTTCTACGTCAAAAAGCTTTACCGTAACCTTACTAGAAAACAAATCCGAAACACGTAGCTACGACAATGAAATACTATTTCTAAAAGGTGATAGTACTTCTCAAACATATTATTCCTAAGATGTATTGCTGATTTCTCTGTCTTAAAAGGATTTACTTATAAATAATGGATCCAAGTAAGTAATTCACATTATTACGTTCATGTTTTAGTCGAAAATATGGATAATAAGATATCTAGGTATATATAACATCTCGAACTCCATTCCTGAGCACAACGAACGCAATTTTTGCCGCCCATTTGCCCTTTTGTTGTTACCATTAGGTTAGTCGTAACATTTCTATTACCCTTTGCAATAAAAGATCATGTGATATTTTGTATGTCTGTGCTTATATGCTGTGTCTGGTTTATAACATAAACCCAATCGAGGTTATTAAATGTTAGACATTCAAAGCTTCCAATACACCAAAAAACCATTTCCATATATAATTTTTGTTTAACATTATCTTAAGTACCCCAATCTTATTTCACGCGAAGATGCACTGTGACGCCACCCCTTATTTCTCTATAGTAGTAGTAAAAAGGGTCTAAGGGTGTACCAGGGTAGGGCTTGCCTGAAAATCTCATAATAGCAAGTGAAATTGCCAACGCATCTAAGCGTGGCGATGTTGGCATTTTTTTCCGCTCGTGGAGAGACCTAAATTAGACATTAATTAACTGATGGATGGATGAAATATCTTATGTATGACATATTGACGTCGTTAATAAATCTAAGATCGACTTGCTTACCATTCTTTATTAAGACCATGTATCACCTTTTTCATGTTCAGCCAATAAATGATATATATAAACTAATTATTCATGTAACCGATTCTTGGTAAGAGCTTGTAGAGCTTATAATGCCAGTTATAGTGAAATTGATATATTCCATAAGGAACTTCCTCAGTATGTTTCATTAATGAAAACGATCTGATGCTTAATTCATGACTATAATGTACTTTATAATATTAATAATATTTGTCTACTGTTTTTGTTCTTAATTCCTTCCTCTATAATCTATAATTTAGTTTCTATAGTTTTGCCACAGTTATGATTTTTGAAGTTATATTTCTTTAGGCGCGTTATGAAAAAATGATGAGAGTGAAATTTTAAGATGCGCGCGCATCTGTGACACAAAATTAACAGTATGAAGTTTTCTGCTTAACCGCTCATTGAGTGAAATTTTAAGATGCGCGCGCATCTGTGACACAAAATTAACAGTATGAAGCTGTCTGCTTAACCTTAAATTCAATTTTTGAATTTATTATTAAATTTATTTTTAAAATATTAAATAATCAATAATAAACATTTAAAATTAAGAATCTTATAATATTTAGTACAAATTATGTCTTATATATTTATTATTCTCTAAATTTTGTTTTTAATAATTATATATATATATATATATATATATATATATATATATATATATATATATATATATATATATATATATATTTGAAATATATATATTAAATATATTATTATATAAATATATTAATTTTCAATTTTTAATATTAATTATTGATATCTAAGATCAATCTAAGATTCTTTTAGTTTAAATTTGATGACTATTAAACTGAACTTTGTTGATTATCCTTTTCCAATCCTTCTATTATTTTATTGTAATTAATTATTTGCATGCAATTAAAAACTATTTTTTAATGATGCCAAAGAAGTATAACTTCTCACGCGTGTACATAAGTACACGCACCCATTTTTTTTTTTAATTTGTCTTCACATTGTGTTATACATAAGTGGAAACTGTTAAGCTATTGTTACGTGCATTTTTATTTTACCTGTATTTTTAAAAGTTGTATGTTTTCCTTAATAAATAAATTAAAAAAAAAATAAAAAATAATATTATTATTTATATTTGTTATTTGGTCACGTTATTCCATGTGCTGAAGGGTAATAAGTAAAGTCGGCACTTAAAAAGATGAGAAAAAGTAAGTAAATTTCGTTTCCAATTACCATTTCGGATAGACATTTTTTTTCATATTTTTTATTGCTAGTAGCACTCGATGTATTAGGTAATTGGACGGCGCCGAAACTCTAGTAGCAAGTGATCTGGGTAGGTACTACCGGTGACTTGCTCAACTGGTGATAAGGATAATATGATTCAAAAAGAAATAATATGATCATGAAACCCCATGCTGCCATTTGATCACACCAGATTATTTAGGCGAGGTGTGAATATGAAAAATAAACACATTACAAATACAAGACTCCATAATCACACAATTCGTCATAGGAGTGTAATCGAGCTATTTATAACACGCTGCTCAGACGGGTTATTGTAGTTTTATTTCGAGATGTCCTTCTTTTGCATAGACGTTATCTGCATATTATTAGTCTACTTTTACGACACCCACCGGCAAAGTGAATTGTATTCTTTTTTTGTTATCGCACAGAAAAGATTCATAATTTCATCATCATCATCATAATCATCATATCGACTCCTATACGTCCTACTGTTGGGCTCGAGCCTGCTCTATTAAGAGGGCAATTGACGTGCTGGTCAGGCAGGTTGCTATAGAGTTTTGTTTCGAGTTTTCCTTCTCATCATAATTTTTCTTTCCTAATTCAATTCATAATTTATGTTACCTAATTTCTTCTTCTATTTCTTTCGGATGAAGGAAATATAAAGCAACGGCTGTAGTAATTTACAATAGGATATTATTACGAGCTTATTTATTCTTGCAGTAATGCTATGCTATTATTATATGCCTTGTTTAATACCAAATTGAAATTCAAATGCCCAAAAGCTTCTATTGAAATGAATTTGAAGGACGTTAAAATATATCGTACTGAAAACACATGACCCAGTATTGTTAATAACACATTAAGCGCTCATAATATATGTGCATGTATCGTAATATTCTCGCAGATTTCATTTTCTGAAACGGAATGAGATTTTTATGTAAGTCGTAAACAAAAATGGCGCCATTGGGAACACTGCACTATATTCTCAAGACAATCAAGCTTGGTGTTAGCATGTTTTACTCCTAAGGGAAATTCACCAAACTCGTTTAAATATGCAATGTTAATATCGTGTAAATACGACAATGTAAACGCTTTGGTTTTTTAACAATTTAATTATAATAAGAGAGGCGAGAACTGGGTCGCCTCTGAGAAAATAAAAAAAGTTTTGACAATGTCCGAACGTTTTGAAAAGAATTTGATTCTGAACAATAGGGAACGTAATTATGTTCTTATAAGGTTTTCTGTTTTCTTTTCGGGTGTTTTTATATTGCATATAAGCCCTGATATTTGATTGTTTTGTTGCCTGAGTTATGAGTTTAATACCACTCGAATTTATTCCGTCACCCGCCGAGAGGCCGACCGCGTGAGGAAAGACCGACGTCCTCCCCGAGGGGGGGACGTCGGTCGACGGGAGGGTACCCCGCGTAGGGGGTATTCCGTCGGGCCGACCACTGACGACAAGTAAACCTGCTCCGGTGGTCGGCCCAATGACGAAGGCGAGGTGGTTTTCGGGTGGGTTGCGGGAGTTGCGTGCTTAAGCCCCTCTGTCGCCCCGGACGGAGTGGTGCGGAGGCGCGCCGACCGCGACCCACCCAAAAAAAAAAAAAAAACCACTCGAATTTATAGATAATTAATTTAATTTGGCTACATATGTTTATAATTATTTTAGTCTTTTTCAATATGACTGACTGCTGAGATAGCGTAGTAGTTATGATACCAATCGTTCCAAGCATTGTGGGTTTGATTCCTAAACAGGACAATACTTTTTGCATTCATCAAATGATTGTTGCGTGTCGGGGTAGGATTAGTTATAATACGTTTATGGGTTTATGGTATTAGTTCCTTAATGCAAGGTGTGGTCTAAAAAAGAGAAGAAACTTTCATTACCAATTTTTAGGCATACGCAGAGCTGTAACATGAACCCATTTCACCATATAAATTTAATTCTTTAACGTACTTATTTAATATCTATCGATATCTAGCAATTCTATAGATATGAGGTTAATTGTTTGACAGTAAATATTTGTCCTAAATATACAATGTGTCTGGCGATGCGCGCCATGTTTGAACTTTGTTGAACTAACACACACACTGTGACTATTTAGAACATTACCGCTATGTGTTGAAATATTTTGTACGTAACAGGATAAGTATTGATTTTACTGATAGAGTACTATCAGTTAAGGTTTAGCCACATAAGGATAACCATGAAAGAGTTAATGTTATGTTAATGATGGTGGCAAACGAGCAGGCAATGCACCTGATTGTAAGTAATCCTGGCGTACATGGACTTTTGCAATACCAGAGACAGCCAAGCTGTTGCCTACTATGAGGAAAGTGCTCTTATTAAACCTCTGTTAAAGCAGCACATGCTATAGGGCTCGAGAAACACAGTTCTTTGCAGTGAACGAGCAAACTTGTGTCTTTGTGGGATTGAACTGGACTTCTGAAGTTCCATGTGGTGACGGAATAAGAATACAATTCACCACTCCCTTAGCCGTGGATGTCATAAAAGACGACTAAGGGATATAATATGCACATAACATCTGCGCAAGAGAGGGAAAACTTGAAATAAAACCCTATACCAACATGTCGGACCAGTATAGTATAGTAGGTCAAATTCCCTCCTATTGTGAAGGAGGCCCGAACCCAGCAGTGGGACTTATATGGGCTGCAACGAAGTTCTATTCAAAAAGTGGGCAACTATATCATCATCATAGTCATAACTCATATATGAGACTGAGGATTGTGAAGCCGCCTCTACAACAGTAGAAAATTAGTCTACTAAATTACGCGAGTCACTCTGATTGGTATAGGGTTTTAATTTGAGTTTTCCTTCTCTTGTATAGACGTTATCTGTATATTAAAATCTCAAAGTAGTTCTTGACCACGGATAGCCAGTTGGCTAGGATAGTTAAGGATTCGGTCGGAACTGATGACAAGTAACCCTGCTCCGGTGGTCGGCCCAACGACGAAAGCGACGTGGTGTTCGGGTGGGTTGCGGGTGTTGCGTGCTTAAGCCCCTGTGTCGCCCTGGACAGAGTAGTGCGGAAGCGCGCCGACCGCCACCACAAAAAAAAAACAAAAAGATTCGGTCGGTGGGATACCTTTTCGGGTATCCTCTCTGCCCGACATCCAAGGCATGTTGCCCTCATGCGGTCAGCCACTCTGCGGGTGATGGACTATGCGCCGGTCCGGTCACCCGTGGCCTCGTCTTGAGCGGCATCAGACGCAGGTAAGAGCAGCATAAGAGCTTTTAGGACATATTTATCCTCACACGTACTCAGTTAAACTAATAATATGAGTATATGTATGTAGTTAGGCGTGTATGCTTCATATATTTGTAAGTAGGTAGTGCACATTGATGTTGTAATATTTTGGCAGCTGTACGAGTAGTAAATTTGATTTGTATACAGCATCAATGTGATTTGTGATCATCTGTAACGTATCGTGTGAACGCTATTGTTTGTAATACAATTTTGTATTGACCTACATTACGAATAGTTATACTACGATACAGGTATTCTAATCGTAAAATGGTTCATCATCAACAATTGAAGGAACAATTACCCTCCTATTGTGAAGGACAATGTTGGTCAGGCGTATTGGTATAGGGTTTTATTTCGAATATCATAAATCGCAATCAAGCGCGACGGCCACCAACGTCCCCGAAGAGGGACGTCGTAAGGAGAGGGTACAGCGCGACCGGTGTATTCCGTCGGGCTGACCACTGAAAACAAGGAACTCTGCACCGGTGGTCGGCCCAACGACGATGGCGATGTGCCATGGGTGGGTCTTGGGGACGGTCTCGGACGGAGCCGGGTGCCGAGCGAGCTGACCATGGAAAAAAAACATATTGTAATCATTAATCGTCTTTTTCGACACCCACGGACAAAAAAGGGGTGGTGATTTGTTTCTTACTCCGTCAACACACGGAATAATAATGATTAAAAATACGGTATTAGTATTTTGAATCACTTGTTCATACTTGCTGCTACTAAACGTTAATTTTTTTATGACTGTACATTTATGACTGTAGGAGAAAACTGTTATATAGATTACATAGACCTTTTATTAGCTTTATCTATATTCACTATCGTAGGAAATTTTCAGTGTCAGTGATTCAAGTATATTCTCCGGGTGGTGACGGAATAAGAATACAATTCACCACCCCCTATCTTGCCCGTGGGTGTCGTAAAAGACGACTAAAGGATTATAATATGCAGACAACATCTATGCAAGAGAAACAAAACTTCAAATAAAATCCTATGACAAATCGTTTGACCAGTGGTAGGTAAATTTAGGTGCTTACCGGACATGGGGTCTTCGGTAAGTACCTGCACAGAATTGGAAGAGAAGAGGCCCCAGGATGTCATGAGTGTGGCGCGCTAATCGACGATGCGCGCCACACACTGGAAGTATGCCCCGCCTGGGGGCCTCAGCGCCACGTCCTGTCAACGGAACTGGGAATAACAGACCTGTCGCTGCCGACCATCATCTCCAAGTTGCTCGGCAGCGACAGCTGTTGGTCGTCGATGGCCTCCTTCTGTGAGGCTGTCATGACAAGGAAGGAGGCCGCGGAGCGGGCACGCGAGGCGCTTGCGTCCGCTGACTCGCTCCGCCAGCGACGACCAGGGAGGACTGAGGAGACGCCGCTATGCGCTGCTCCACCCACCGCTCTGAATGATGACAGGACGTGGCCAGACGGCTAAGCGTTGAGGTGTCGGGAATAGAATGTTGTCAGACGATCTCTCCGGCACCTCGTAAAAGCGCGGAAGGGGTCGCTGTGGTTTTAGTGGGTATTTCGGTCACTCCTGTGGCCGGCGAGTCCCACACACACTCCCCTGTCTGTAACCGGCGGGGGATAGTGCGTAAATGCATTTCCACAGCGTGAAAAAAAAAAAAAAAAAAAAAAAAAAAGTGGTAGTTAAATTTTCTCCCTATTGTGGAGGAGGCCCAAGCCCAACAGTAGGACTATTGTATAACATTTGTTTGCTAAGGACGCCTTTCAGAATAATGCAGATACTTATTTCTGAAAGGTGTCATTTTTGATGTGAAACATCTATAGGCGAGGGTGACCGTGATCGTCGCGTGGCGTTTAACGCCACGCCTCGCGGTCCCCTATTAATTAAATATTAAATAAATATTTGGATGCATATACCTACATTTTTGTAACGAAACCATAGTGCGATTTAAAATTTTGTACAACGCCATTTAGTGAACTCAAAGTAAATTGTTACTTTTAATGTATGTTAATGAAAATAAATGTTTATTGAATAAAAATCATCATTTTTTGGAAAAAAATCGCGATATTTTATTAATACTTTATGCCTTAGTTTTATCGTAGTAGTTCCTGTCGTAATCTAATGTTCTTTTATGCATATATACTTGTTTTATAAATTAATGTAAAATTCTCTTAGTAATATAAATATACCAGTAGGTATGGTATTTAGTTTACTTTCAGCTACGAAACTCGTTTTTTTATAGGCTTTTATTAATTTCAGGTGTATATATATTTATTTCTTTGTATATTACCGACTTCATAGGAATTGGATTTTGACTCACTTTAAACAGTCAAATTTCATTTAAAAGTTGAAAATTTAAGGAGGACCATGACGTTAAAATGATTTAGATAGCTTGTCTTATTATCATTACAGGATTAAAAATTTCTTTATTAAATATATTGAAGCTGAGAGTTGGTCGTTAGCTCGATAAATGCCGCCATTTCTGTTTCCTAAATCACACTCTTCGTGCGGAAAGAATGTCTGTGAACGGATGAAAGCATTTCATTTTTTATAGGCTTTTATTAGTTTCAGCTGTGTATTTATTTGTTTGTATGTCACCAACTCCTTAAGAATTGGATTTTGACTCACTTTAAACAGCTTGTCTTATTATCATTACAGGATTAGAGAGTTCCTTATAAAATATATTGTAGCTTAGAGTTGGTCGTTTGCTCGATAGATGGCGCTATTTCTGGTTTATAAATCGCAAATTATTTCAAGCTGTTTTAGAAGGTTCATTTCGTTTGTACTAAATGACGTTACCATAAATATGAGTCGTAAAGTCAATTTTAAAATGGGATAATTTATTCGATACGATACCTACCAAAAAGTAGTTATTGACTAAAATATCGAATACAAAAGTATCGGTATCGAAAGAAAAGTACTCGATACTTTAAACAGTACGTTACTTATCTTTCGATACTATTCATGAGTTCAGTATCGATACTTTATATTCGATACCGTGTCTCTACTCGTACAAAATAGTTTCGATGTTTCACATCTGTCAGGCGTCCTGAGCGACGGCTCACTTTTTTTGTTTATGAAATATCTCTCATAATACTGTATCAATGCTGTATGTATCAACGCTTGATACACTATTTTGTGGAATACTTAACTCTCTAATAACGAGACATTTCCGAATGACATTTAAAACAAAAAAGTATTCTTTTATTTTCAAATTATAGTTTAAAACTTAAATTTTACTACGCCTTTTTGACTAAAATAAACACTCTGAAAAATAAATAACGCCATCTGTTGGCTAAACCTAACAAATGTAGTTATTTACGCAGAAGTGATATGGTATTCGTAAACTGAATAAACAGTTCTAAGTAAAAGATAAAGAACTCGAAATGAAACCCTATACCAACACGTCCTACCAGCATGGTATAGTAGGTCAATCACATTCCCTTTGCGGAGGAGGCTCGAGTCCAGCAGTGGGACGTATTTGAGCTGTAATGAATGATGAATAAATGATGAATTGTTACCTAAAAATAATATTTGATTTAGAAACTTATCAAATATTCTTACATTCATGTATCGATGTCCAAATAAGTATCAAATATTCAGACATATCAAGTTCACTGAGCCGTAGTCTGTAACGTATCCCTCAGGAGCCGTTCGATACGGCGCAATTGGCTTAGCTGTCGTGGTAAATGCGCAATGTGATTAGGGATCACCGTCACGTAGGCCGTTTAAATGACACTCAATAAAGAAGGTAGCTGGGGACAGCCGGGAACTTGGAAATATCTTGAGGCACTTAAATTACTTTTTGTACCTTTAGTCTCACGACTTTATCTTCGACGAGAGTTGTCAATCATATTTCGATACTTAATTTTTTTAAATGTGATATCCCTTGGCGTGTTGACGGAGTCATAGTACAGTTCGCCACCTTTTTCTTAGATGCAATAAAAGGTAACTAAGAGATCTAAATAGATCACTCCAAGAGAAGGTAGTTTTCCTTAAAGGGTATAACATTTTATATCAAACTGTCAGGCCATCAGAATGGTGATCAGTTTCAGTAAAAGACGAGTTAAAATTCGTCCTTTACTGAAACTGAGGAAGCAGGTGTGATCTGATGCAGATAAGAGATTTGGAACAAAAGGAAAACTCATAATAAAATACTATACCAACCCATTCCGAAGCGACCCGCCGCCGGCGACTGGGGCGGCGTAGGCGCGACTATCTGCGCCTCATGCCGCCCTAGCCGAGGCTGCGGGTGACATGACCGGGGAATTAGTCCGTCACCCGCCGAGAGGCTGACCGCGTGAGGAAAGGCTGACATCTTCCCCGAGGGGGAGACGTGGGTCGATGGGAGGGTACTCCTCAGGGGGTATTCCGTCGGGCCGACCACTGACGACAAGTAACCCTGCTCCGGTGGTCGGTCCAACCAACGACGAAGGCGACGTGCTGTTCGGGTGGGTTGCGGGTGTGCGTGCTTACGCCCCTCTGTCGCCCCGGACGGAATGGTGCGAGGAGTGCGCCGACCGCAACCCTACCAAAAAAAAATACCAACACATTGACTAGCATGGTATAATAAGTCAAATTCATTCCTATTGTAAAGGATCTGTGCCTGATATTCATAACTATATGGACGGAAGAATAATAAGAAGAGAGGAAAAGTCTTATGTCATTTTCAGGGGCATATTTCAAATATTTGAGATTATTACTTAAAACTTCCCGAAAGAAACCTCGCATTTTGAGACAATTTCCGAACGTCTCCAACATTGTGTATTTTTGTTAGTCGATCCGACCCTCAGTATCACCGGAAAGTATATTAAATTGCAAGAAGAAATTTGTAAAAATATCGATAGTTCTTTTTAGGTGTATAAGAGTGCTGGTATTCATTCTCCTGGTATTCCTTTGTCCATTTGTACGACGATATGATACTGCATTGTATTCTTAACCTATTACCACATAAGAGTATGATATAGAATAGTACATTACTGCAGCGGCCAGCAAAAGAGGCATTGATGGACGAACGTGAAAATGTGGGCCGACCTCGAAGGCGAGACACACATACGCATAGGTTTGTATAGAACTTTTCTCCAATTATGCGCGGCAGTTAAAACTAAGTAGTACTAAGTAGAACTTTTTATTTGAAAATTGATACGAATTACATTTACAAGTTTTCTATTATAGATTTTACAGCTTCTTTTTTTTTCAGGTGGCGTTTAAGTGAGTTCATTGCACTCACTGTCTTCACTTGAACTCATTTCAAGTCAAAAACAATTACTTTTCAAAATCAATGACGTATAACGAACAACATTTTTACGCGCGAAAGGGTTCATTCGTTTTTTTCTTCATTATCTAACAGGTTTATTTTCAAGCCAGTTTGAAATTTAAATGAAACTTTGATGAATTGCCTCCTTGGCTGCCATGTGTTGGAGTAACAAATCGTTCCATTTTTAAAATATGCGATATATATGGATTTACATATATATTTATTTGACCGCTAAAACACGATAGATATTGATTTCCATACATTTTTTGCCGGCCGCTGCTCGCGAAATACGGCAACTTCGCTTTACCTCGAAAAGGTTGTCAAAATAATGCTCAAATTGCCAAGCATGTTTGAGAAAAGATAATTTACTTCTTATCGTGGTATTCGATATTCCAAGTTCTGCTGAAAGGTATAAGATTAAATTATACAGGCTCATCATAAAGGAGTAAAAACTTTCTTTATCTCCTGTCATTTCAACTATTTCTCGTATTGCTTTTTATTTTGAGGTTTGGGGTATATGTTTTACAATCCTCCCATTAATTTTTTTTCGAGGAGAATCGTTACCTATTTTTAAACGTGGACCTATAGGCTGTAGAGATAAAATAGGATAAAAAACTTTTTTTACGCTTGCTAGTTAAGTTAATATAGTTTGATAAAGTAACTTATCAGACTTATTGTCTTGAAATGTATAAAGTTCTATTATTCTTTAGTCCGTCAAGTTACTGTAAA
Source organism: Lymantria dispar (assembly GCA_032191425.1). NCBI lineage: Eukaryota > Metazoa > Arthropoda > Insecta > Lepidoptera > Erebidae > Lymantria > Lymantria dispar. Next base: position 1,002,426 of record CM063444.1, on the reverse strand, counting down.
GTTAATAAAGTTGATTTATTATAAAGTGAACCTTTATTAGCCGCACTGGGGGTTAAACTTATGCTTCAAGACTGTGACGTGCAATAAAAGCCAGTATATAATGCTGGCATAAATGTAAGTATGATCGAGTAGAAATAAAACAGCAGCGAAAATAATACTGTTTTATGATAATGTATTCACTTTACGTGACTATTACGACTTCATATCTGTATATATATTTTTTATGTACGTGTGAGCTGAACTCCTCCTAAACGGCTGGATCGATATTGATGAAAATTATTTATTAACACACACAGTGTTCAAGTGGATTCGAGAATGGTTTAGAATTACATTTGGGTCCGGTAGGTGGCGCTGCTGTGTTATTTAAACAGAACAACGTCTGTTGGGTCAGCTAGTCTTTATATATTACTAGCAGACCCGGCCACGCGTTGCTGTGGCTAATGTTTTTGTTATATTACATTTTATTAAACTATTTAAGTGGAACTGTAGGAGAACATCTGTCATAGAGGTCGTCATATTTTTTTACAAATGGCATCTATGTAAAAAAGCAAGTTAAAATCGTATATGACCCGTTTGTAGGTTTGAAATAGCAGTGCCATCTATTAATTAATTACTCAATCCAGTCAACAGATATCGCCATCTGTTAAAATCGTTTGGAGTTAACAGATAATAGTGAATGTCAAATAATAGACAAATAATTTGCAATAAAATAATATTGCGTATATAAATTAAAATTAAAGCTATCCTATCTTTCAAGTTGAATCAAACTGCACACGGTGTGCAAATTTGATTAAAATCGGTTAAGTAGTTTAGGAGTCCATCGCGGACAAACAATGTGACACGTAATTTATATATATTAAGATTACATATGTAATTCGTGTGGTGACAGGGTAAGAATACAGTTTACCACTTCTACTCTTCAGCGTGGGTATCGTAAAAGTCAACTAAGGGATGTGATGTGTATATAACATCTATGCAAGAGAAGAAAAACTCGAAACAAAACCCTATGCCAACACATCTGATCAGGGTGGTATAGTAGGTCAATCTCCCTCCCATAGTGGACGGAGATTGACCTATATATATATATACAGAGTGACTGGTAAAAGATTGTACATATTGAAGGAGGGTATTCAGTATTCGATTCTGATACCGAATATATAAAAAAAATTGGTACTTAAATTTTGAACTAATTATCTTATAAAACCATTTAGTTATGAACACATGGGATAGGTCAACGTACGTCAGCATTTGTAGGTACGAAACAGTTCGCTTGACATTGAACTAGTTAAATTTTAGGTAAATATTCTACCTATGCGACTCGACCCAGTAGGTATTTTTTTGCGTCGCGGGCCGCAGACAGAGGTCAACGTACGCTGGCAAACCTATTGTTTTGATTAGAAACAAATCACTTTATCTCAGGATTGGTAAGAGCTATGAATCTGCAACTAACTTTAGTGTTTTTATGACATTATTCCTACACCTAGCTTTAGTAATTCTAGTAATAAATATCCAAAATCTTGACAACAGTACTAACAAAACTGTTACTCGATATCGGTATCGGTGTATCGCCAGTAGGGTGACAATATTTTTGGAAGTCTTGTAACACTAATATTGTTGATGTTTACTATGTAGTTAATTAATATTATCTTCTTTTTACACTTTTATTAGTTACATGTGGCCATTATCTATCGTTTCCTTCAATGTGTACAATCTTTTACCAGTCATACTGTATATACCTATGGCTTGAGCCCAATAGCGGTACGTATACGGGTTGAGATTTTCCTCTTTTGCATACATGTTGTCTGCATATTATAGTTATCGTAATATCGGTATCGTCATCTCTTAGTTGTCATTTATTGTCAGTAGACAGGATTGGAGTTATTCTTACTGTGTAACCACATGGAAATAAATTATTTACGTGCGAAAACTGATTACTATAGTTGGAAATTGAACTCACATCTATTGGAAATCCATTGAAGATAACCTTTAATCATAAACTCAATTAATTCAAAATTTACGTTTTTTGAGTTTTCAATAAAAACCGAAATAACTTCGTCAGTAGAATACGTACAATCTAACAGATAAATCAATACGACGTAAATGACAGAAATAAAAGATTGTCGTTCTCTTTTCCATTAACTCCTGAGTACATGTCGATACTTTACTTTATTCAAAAGCTGCATGTATTCATACTTATTTCATTTTATTAGAAAATTACATGTATGTTTTATTAACACTTTATGATTTAATTCAGTTTTTTATAAATTATATTGTACAATTATGGCATCATTTTGAATTAATGCAGTTTAATACTAAACATTTATGCAGAACTTTAATAACTAAGTTTTATTTCAGTTTTGTACTATAAATAAAAACAATTATTCAGGTACATATTTTAGTGAAAAGAGAAGTAAGTACGAACTTTTTTTTAAACTGCTGTCTAGGGTGTATTCTTCCTTTAGATAGTATAATTTTGTTTCTTATTCCAATAATAGACTAATTACGCTACAGTTATCTTTTTTTTTTAAATACCTAGTTCTTCTATTCATTTTTTTATAATTTTTTGAAGTCATCAAAATAAATATGTCAAACTTTAAATGCGATTTCCCACAAAATTGAAATTTTGTGTTAATTCAGTTTATGAATAAAGGTGCGGTAAGATGATTGGAGCAGATTTCCAGAAAAAAAAATTGACTTACTATCAGATCACACATATCAGACAAGTTGGCATAGGGTTTTATTACATTCTACTGCTGCTTACATATTATTCGTGTTCACCTATAGCATTATTTGAAAAAATATTTGTAAGCGAAAATTGATTACCACACGTAAGATTTGAATCTACATCAATTGGACCAGTGTTGTACGATTTCTCCCCTCGTGGTAACGGAATAAAGATACAATTCACCACCCCCTATCTTGCCTGAGGATATCATAAAGGACGAATCAAGGATATGATGTGCGGTTAATAGCGAGAGTAAGAAATCTCAACATAAAACCCTACGTCTGACCAGCGCGGTGTAGTAGGTCAACTTGCCATTGTGGAGGAGGTCTGAGCCCAACAGTGGGACTTATATGAGCTAAGATGATGATGATGATGATGATGATGATGATGATGATGATGATGATGATGATGATATACGATGATGATACTTGTTAACCAAATTATAATTCGGATTGTATTTAAGGAGGACATTATTAAGTTCGATATTGGATTCGATTTCAAGTTAATTTCTCTTGGATTAACGTAACTATGTAACGACTGCACAGATGACGTAATGGTTAAGATGTTGGTCTACAGTGCGAAGTACCGCGAGTTCAATTCTCACACAGACAAATACCTAGTGCGATCCGCCCATAGTTGCTTTGAGTCTAGGTGATTTATGTCTGTTAATTGTATATTTTAAAATCGCAAGCAATAATCATCATTCAGCAGCTCATTATACATTCCACTGTTGGGTTCGAGCCTCCTCCACAATAGGAGGGAAATTGTCTTACTATAACCACGCTAGTCAGATGTGACGGTATAGGATTTTATTCCGCCTTTTAATTCTCTTTCATAGATGTTATGTGCATAATTAATCCCTCATTAATCACTCATGATTTACGAAGACGGGTAAAAGAGGGAGTGGTGAATTGTATCCCTACTCCGTCCCAGCACGGTACAAGCCCAAACAATAAACCCTACAAGGGTTTATTGTTTGGGCTTGCTTGCTTAGGATTTTAAAACATACATTAATCTCTTAGTGTTATGTTTTTTATAAGACTAGTAGTCGGCGTGTGGTCGAAATTCGGCCATAATTCATTTTAATTAATTTTTCTGCTACACAATTTTCTTTAATTTTATTTATGTATAATTGTAAACTGAGCAAGCTGTATTTCACTAATAACTAATAATATCTGGTTGACCGAGCTTCGCTCGGAATATTTTTGTAGAATTTATTTAGGGATATAACAATAAAAAATAAATAATGAAAAATATATAAAAAATTACAAAAAGAGAATAATAATAACACCGAGATTCGATCCGACGCTGTTTGACACACAAAAACTAAAATTTAAACCGGTCAACGTCTCACCTGAGCTACCGTAACTCTTGACGTTGACAACGAAATTTGAATTCATATTCTTTTAAAATCTAATGTCATTGTAATGTTTTGCTAAAAACACCGACAAAAGAATATTTTCTATAAACAAAACCTAGCTAGATCGATTTTTTGGACCCGAATCCTCTAGTATGCCAAGTTTCTACAAAATCTTTGGTGCCGTTGCCGAGATCCTGAATATATATATAGGTATATATATATATATATATATACAAGAATTGCTTGTTTAAAGATATTAACTAATATATAAGCACAAATCTTTAGACATTGTCATCATAATTATGATTGTTTGACATTCAGTTCAACCAGAGATTTTAACCGTCAACAAAAGTCTATAAGCGTTGCTATGCAACACACTCACAAACGTATGTGTGTGTGTGTGTAACGATTGCGTTGTAGTGTGCGTAATGCCTTTTTTAATGAATTTAATGTATTTCTAATCCATTATTGTATAAAATTTTAGTTTTATGTACTTCTCCTCATTATATACTTCAACTGTGCCAAATTTCATACTTGTCCGTCCACGTAATTTTCGTAAAAAGGGGTACAAAGTTTTCGCTTCACGTATTTATATCTTATACATGTATCATGTATGTATCTTTAAACGAGCAATACTTGTATATATATATATATATATATATATATATATATATATATTCAGGATCTCAGAAACGGCTCCAACGATTTTGTTGAAACTTGGCATACTAGAGTTTTCGGGACCAAAAAATCGATCTAGCTAGGTTTTATTTATAGACTAGCAACCCGCCCTCGCTTCGCTTCAGTTTTAGTCGTTTTACCCACGTAGTTCCCGTTCCCGTGGGAATACTGGGATAAAATATAGCCTAGTTTACGCCCTGATATTATAGTTTTCCATTGGTGAAAGAATTTTTGAAATCGGTCCAGCCGTTTTGAAGAGTACCTGGAACAAACAGACAGACAGACAAAAATTTTTTAATCGCTATTTTAGGCATAGGTGTCGTGCAAATAACCGTGTGAGCATGAAAAAAGCCTATTATTTTGACATTACAAACAGACACTCCAATTTTATTTATTGGTATAGAAAATGTTGTTTTGTCCGTGTTTTAGCAAAACAATACAATGACATTAAATTTTAAAAGAATATGATTTCAAATTTCGTTGTCAACGTCATGAATTACGATAGCTCATTTGGGAAGTTGACCGGTTCTAATTTTGTTTTTTTTTGGCATTCAAACAGCGTCGGTTCGAATCTCGGTGTTATTATCATTCTCTTTTTGTAATTTTTTATATATTTTTCATTATTTATTTTTTATTAATATATATCTAAATAAATTCGACAAAAATATTCCGAGCGAAGCTCGGTCAACCCGATATTATAGATAAAGAACGTCATTCATATGTTTATTTTCCTCAGGCATCTTTTCAGGTAAATCTTTACTATCCTACATTATGATGAATTGTCGTATTATTCGGTCACAACACGAAAAAAACATAAAAGTATTATGTTATAAATTGTTATAGCTAGGTCGAGTTAATAATAAAATCTTGTATAAAGTAAACAATGTACCTTCGATCATAAAATCTGTAACAAAATATAACACAAGTCACAAAAGCAACGTACATAAAAATGATCGCTTTCTGATACTAATGTTTATGGTAGAACATTTGAGATAACGTGGGCGTTCGTCGGGTCGATTTATTCATACGTACGACGTTTTATAAACTGTGTCAACTTCGAACAACAATACTTCTAGTCCTATCTTATTATTTCAGCTTATATACGTCCCACTAGTGGACTGTCTGTGTGGTGACGGGGTAAGAATATAATTCACCACCCCCTGTCTTGTCCCCGTGGGTGTCGTAAAAGAAGGGATATAATATGCATGTGATATCTATGCAAGAGAAAGGAAACTCGAAACAAAACCCTATACCAACACGTCTGACCAGCGTAGTATACTATGTCAATTTTCCCTCCCATAGTAGAGGAGGCCCGAGCCCAACAGTGGGACGTATATGGGTTGAGATGATGATGATGACGGGGCTAAGTTTCCTCCAAACTAAGAGGGTAATTGATACACTTATTTGGGTTTATTTTAAGTCTTTCTTCTCTTGTATAAATTGATGTACATAATAATAATATATCAAAGGATTTCCAATAATAAAATTCATGACTTCGTTTAATGTTATGCGATTCGTCGTGAGCCTAATATACTTGACTTTTGAAGCTTTCTTTTTGATGATGAACCCAAGATTCCCACAAAAATTTGGCTCTGTCGGAATTTTTGTTATTTGATCACTATATTTATGTCTAACTTGATCGGACTATATAGCTAGTTGAAAAGAAATCAAAGAAAAAAAATACTGTTAATATTTTGACAATTGGAAATAGATCAAATAAAACTACTTCTCTACTCATCGTTATTATTAGAATAACGATGACTTGTTGGACGTGAGACATCTTAGTCCGCCCGTGACCATAAATGCTGCAAAGTGTTCGAAACGTTGGGTAATCAAAAATGAAATAAAAACGCGATAAAATCCGTAGTTTTATTTAAAATGTGTAATACTCGCGTAGACATCAGAAATCATTAATAGATTGAATATTAAAAAAAATGCTTTAATTGAAAATTTCAGATCGTCTGATTGTCTAATTACGTAGTTAGTTCTGTCGGAACTACGTTCTGTTGAGGTATGAATTTACAATTGGAGAGAAATTGAACTGTTATACCACGCCAAACTAGTTGGTGTGAGGTTTTCTTTCTCTTATAGCCCGTACAGACGTTGGCCGTTAATTAGATCCAAGTGTTACACTGAGGATACAGCAATGTAACACAAGTCACCCTATATGTTACCTATAGTATCAAAATGTATCTTCATCATTCATCATCATTTTAGCTAATATACGTCCTACTGTTGGGCTCGAGCCTCCTCCACAATAGGAGGGAAACTGACCTTAGTATTCCATGCTAATCAGACAGGTTGGTATAGGGTTTTATTTCGAGGTTTCCTTCTCTTGCATATATGTTATATGCTTATTATGTATTATATCCCTAATCGTCTTTTACGACATTCACAGACAAGATAGGGACTGGTGAATTTTTTTCTTACTCCGTCACCACACGGTTATATCTTACACTGTTCTATTACTGTGAATACTCAGTATCAATCACCTTCTTTTTTTCCCACTTTACTGCGGTATACACTGAGATAATAGTTATATACGCTCATTAAATAAATAGTCGAAGCTGCAGCAACGTTAATGTCAACGTCCGTAGTGTTTCAGTGCACAATGAACACTGACATCGGCCAACGTGTAGACACTTCTACAAACGCTCGTCTACGTTGGCCACTCGCGTTGGCGTTCGCCGCACTCGGCCAACGTGTAGACGCTAGCACTCACCTTGTAGGTACCTATTTGCCGACGCTCGCGTTGGCCTCGGCTCGGCCAAGTACAGGATCGGGACTTTATGTATTGCATATTGTATTTTTAGTCGTTTTTTAGGATACACTCGTAAGAGAGGGGGGTGATAATTACTTCTGCATATCATTCTTACTTCTTCACCACATGAACATCTTTCACTGTCTCAATTTCATTCCTCCAACACACACTGCTTACGTTTTATATTCACCATCCATTCATAAACCTATATTTCGTTTCAATTTATAACGTAATATCTTTGTGAATTTCCAAAGGAATAATCCTTTGCCGGCTGGTTGGTAATTTCGTTTGATATTGTGAGTTTTTCAAAAGAGTTCTGCTAGCCAGTCTTCTGTGATCTCTCAGTCGGATTTGAAACTCTTACAAAAAGCAAGGATTTGAAACTCTTACAAAAAGCAAGGATTGGTAACTCATTGTATTCTTTAACCGTAAATACACTAACTAGCCTCATATTTTATTTGACTTTCATTTTCAACTTCTAATAATTGTCGGTGTGTTGATGGAGTAAGAATACAATTCACCACCCCCCTTTCTTACCTGTGGGTGTCGTATAAGACGACTAAGGGAATAAATATGCATATAACATATATGCAAAAGAAAGTAAACTTGCAATAAAATCCTAAAGTCCTAAAACCAATACATCTGGCCAGCGTGGTATAGTAGGTCAATTTTCCTTCTATTGTGGAAGAGGCCGAGTCGAATGTGGTTGAGGGGAGTGATGGCTGCTCTAGTAGTTAATATGGACAAGCCATTTTTTTTCTCTTTTCTTTATTTTCTTTTTGTTTTGTACTAATATTTGAAAATTTATACATGTATACAATTTCGAAGGGCATCATACTGGAGCTAATACTATATATTGTACGAAGTATAAAATTATATATATTTAAATGACTAAAAAAATTGAGACAGCCCACTGAGTTTCTTGCCGGATCTTCTCAGCTTGTGGCCGCGTTTCGATCCGGTGGTAGATTATTGTATTGTATTCAAACAATGTTTAAACTTGACAATATTATTACTTATGCAGAATCAATGAATTGATTTGATTTGACTTGAATAATGGGACGTGTATGAGCTGAAATGATGAATTGCCAGGCAAATGCTTACATTACTTTTATGAAAAACATGATCTGAATACAAAACAAATGAATATTTTATAATGCTATCTCTTAATTTATTAAATAGAAATTATCTACTTTCATTATTAAATAACTATTATCTTTGAAAAATATAAAAAGATACTTTTATGTATAGTTATGCACAATTTCTATAACGCGAAACATAAACCAGATCAAACAGCCAATTTATTATCGACACGAATGTTTTTAAACATTTATTATACTCATTCAAAGAAGACTGTAATAATATGTAATAGTCACAGATTTTTATTCATTAACAATAAGGGTAGATATGCATCCGGGATATTTACCGAGGTCAAGCAACCAGAGGTCAGCCTAATGGCGATGAAGAGGAAATACTGTAGAATATGCTGGTTGTCGATTGCAGTTGATATTATCATTTTGGCAGAAGTATTCCTGATAATTCTCTGTTGATTTCTCAAACATTTTTTATAATTCTGATTCTAAATTTATAATTCTGTGGAGGCTGCTTTAATAGTTAAATTGTGAATAGATACCGCTTCTGGGATCTGGTTATTATCTTTTTTTTTTTTTTTTTTTTTTTTTTATTGCAAACGGTGGCAAACGAGCAAACAGTACACCTGATGGTAAGTGTTGCTGCCGCTCATGGACCTTTACAAGGCCGTTGCTTACCGCGAAGAAAGCGAAGGGAGTGTGAATGCGTGCATTGAGGCTCGGTGATACCAAGGGCACCACCAAAACCCTCCACACGCAATCACCCTCAGAAAGTTGGGCTTCCGGCTCTCTCGCTCACCGAACGAAGCGCAGTAACAAATTGCTACTACTCAGACGTCGATCTTCTGCGAGAGCATGGTACTGCCCCGGACGGACCGGCCCGCGGCTGTAGACAGATAACTGTCGACAGTGTGGTCCTACCACTCTTGAATCTATCTGAATTGTATTTGAAAAAAGAAAATAAGTTCTGGTTCGAAGTGCATCATCAGGCTCTCACCGAGGCTCTCTTGAGGAGGCTCGAGTCTCCTCTATATTTAGAGAGAAAGTGACCTACTATACCACGTTGGTTAAACGAGTTGCTATAGGTTTTCATTTAGAGTTGCCTCTCTCTCTTATATAAAATATCCCTTAGTCGTCTTTTACGACACTCATGTGTAGTATAAAGTGTAGGTGAATTATATTATTACTCTTGAACCACTCTTGAGGTTATATTCGAGTTAATACATACTGAAAGCGTTGTACTAGTATACAATTTAATGAAAAAGAAGTAACTGAAAATTAGTCGAGTTTCTTGCCGGATCTTCTCAGTTTACGGTCGCGTTTTACCCCGACGACGACCTTCTGATAATATTAGATTAATTTTAGGAAAAATATAAAATTTGACATATATATGTCCTGACCTTGCAGGGTTTATACATAATGATTTTATTTAAACTGTGAACATTTCGATACTGATAGGTTAGTAAAGTGACGTACTAATATAAAATTTGTTAGATCTTCGGTCAGGGGAAAAAATTTCATACCTTGTAATGATGGATTAATAGAGTGCCTCCCTGGAGAGGTTTATTTCCAATAAGTAAATGTAGATAATCCAATGGATAGATGGATGTAATAAGCAATCCGTCTTTTAAGACTATTCATTCTATATTCCTTAGGAGGATTATTATAATCATTCATCATCATCATTTCAGCTCATATACGTCCCACTGTTGGGCTCGAGCCTTCTCCACAAAAGAAGGGAAACTGACCTATACTATGCTGGTCAGACGTGTTGATATAGTGTTATATTTCGAGTTTTTCTTCTCTTGTATAGATGTTATATGCGTATTATATCGGTTAGTCGCCTTTTACGACATCCACGGGTAAGATTGGGAGTGGTGAACGGTATTGTTACTCCGTCACCACACGGATATGTATTATTATAATATACTAACCTAAAATCTAAGGACTTCCATGGTATCATTACGATATAATCTGGAACAAAAGAAAATTGATATCAGAAGTTGTAAAACTTGTATTAAAATCGACCAAAATGATAGTGGAGTGATCTAAATAGTTGTTGGCTCAATTTCGACGAAGGACAGATTTTTACCGTACCACAAATTCTTTTGAGTCTGGGTATTATTCGTAATGGTTGATTGTATTATGTTGATTGTATATTGTATTTGTAATTGGTTTTGAAGTCCCCTGCGACATAAAAAATATTCTTCAAAGACCCCACAGAGTTGTTTAAAAAAAAAATAACTAAGAATAAAACAAAATACACAAATTGTTCACAAAATGGTATAAAATATGAAAGGTTGCTGAACGTTGTATTTTAGTCCGTGAAAGCTAAATTACACCTTCAATAAAATTTGCGTTTAAATTTACGTATTACGTATGGTGACTAATGACTCCAAAACCCGTGTAGGGCTCGTTATTAAACTCTACTTCCCACAGTCCGAACCGTAATTAAAATCTCATCAGGTTAAGTATAAAGTATCTCGTAATAACTACATATATATTTATTTATAGCCCATTGCATTCATCTAGTGACAGGAATTTATGACTGCCAAGCATAACGTCTAAGATTCTAATCTAGACAGCAAAAACTATTCCCCTGTTTCGCTGCAGAATTTTCTAGAGCAAGCACGTCCGAAACAGTGACCAGCTCGGCCTGTATTGAAATATATTAAATGAAACCACAATGAAGGCGCAAATTGAGTGTATTAAAGCACATATATCTTTGGTAATGAAAGCGAGATAATGTAAAGTGGGTAAAATGTGAGTTATTAAGTGAAGTTTAGAAAATTTTAATTTAATGCGTTGTGATTCGGATGTTTATTAACACGCTTTTATTAGTTTCACCTGTATGTATGTATCTATGTATGTTTGTATGTATATATCTATGTATATAACGGAATATTAGAACGTCATTTTGCCCCACCGTGAACGAACAGATTTTGTTTAAACTTTGCACACTCGTCAAAGGCCATGACAATGTAATAATTCCTGACCTAACCTGATTAGATTCGCCAGGATTTAAAAAATTCTAATCGAATTCTTTGCATTAGAACAAGGGATGCAGAACTAGTGTGCGAACTACGCGTGTACGAAATTCGAAACCAGTAACTACTTAACTTGTAAATTGTAAGCGTGTTTTTTAGTTTTTTAAACTATATTTTATTATTATTTATCATCATATTAAATCAAGCAGTCACAAATACACTGACGTAGGTGACGCACTACATATACAGTATGACTGGTAAAAGATTGTACATATTGAAGGAAACGATAGATAATGGCCACATGTAACTAATAAAAGTGTAAAAAGAAGATAATATTAATTAACTACATAGTAAACATCAACAATATTAGTGTTACAAGACTGCCAAAAATATTGTCACCCTACTGGCGATACACCGATACCGATATCGAGTAACAGTTTTGTTAGTACTGTTGTCAAGATTTTGGATATTTATTACTAGAATTACTAAAGCTAGGTGTAGGAATAATGTCATAAAAACACTAAAGTTAGTTGCAGATTCATAGCTCTTACCAATCCTGAGATAAAGTAATTTGTTTCTAATCAAAACAATAGGTTTGCTAGCGTACGTTGACCTCTGTCTGCGCCCCGCGACGCAAAAAAATACCTACTGGGTCGAATCGCATAGGTAGAATATTTACCTAAAATGTAACTAGTTCAATGGCACGCGAACTGTTTAGTACCTACAAGTGCGTTGACATATCCCATGTGTTCATAACTAAATGTTTTTATAAGATAATTAGTTCAAAATTTAAGTACCATTTTTTTTATATATTCGGTATCAGAATCGAGTACTGAACTTCAATATGTACTATCTTTTACCAGTCACCCTGTATAGTTGTTAGAAGATTACGCGACAATCCACGCCCTCCTAATGTATGTAGATACATTCGTGTATTTACATGTTGCGTGCAATACAGACGACGATGACGAGTCTTTCACTGTCTGCATGATACGCGATTACCTAAACGCGTTTAATTTCTATCACCTACATCTGGAATATATATCATATATGCTATGTAAAGCATCCCTCGTAAAAGTGACCTTCAATCATCTGCTGATCAGATGAAAAACATATTTCATCCAATAAAATGTCTTTAAATATAGGATATGTTTAGTAGAGTTATTTGGGTTGCAAAAAAATATGTTCACTATGGTTGCAATTGATTAAAATAAATATTTTATTAGATAATTAACAGTTCTTTTTCATATATTTTTAATACTAATATTTAATTATTTTTATACATACCAAAAAGTTGCTGCAGAATATATGTTCATGGATGTAATTAATTAAAACAACAATCCTACTGGGATTACTACTAAGGATTATACTCTGAAACAACTATCTTCTCCATCACTCCGTCACAAGAGGAGGCCCCTTTAGGGCAAGGCCAATCTCCATGGTGTACCATACAAAAAAAAAATTATAATTTTAGAGAATACAAAACTAAAACATAATCCCTGTTGATAGTCATTAGCGGGTCGCACCTGCTCCCTACATCATCCATCAAGCTATTGTTGATATCTAAAATAAATTTAAACGTAAATTATTTGCCTTTTACTTCGTGCGGATAATTTAGTGCTGCTTTCTGGTAATATGTTTGTGTTCTATTTTCATCATATGAAAGAGCTATTTATATAGACTGTGAAAAATATTTTACCGATTAAATTTCAGATTTAAAACAAATTTGTCTGCATCAATTTGTTGTTTTCTTTTCTTTCAATATGCGTATTATATCCACAGAAATATTAATATTTTAGAAGGGTCATTTGTCGCATTTTAATATTAAATTATTGTCGCCGCATTTCTCCTTCTGTGTAATGTTAACACATGCGCAGGGTCGATGCTTACAACAATTTTGCACAATAATATAACACATAAATTTCGACGCTACAAGTCGTACACAAACTTTACGTCTGATGCCGCCCTAGCCAAAGCCGCGGGTGACCGGACCGCGGATTTTAGTCCGTCACCCACAGAGAGTCTTACTGCGCGACGGCGACCGATGTCCTGGACGTCGAGAAGGGAGAGTAGGTACCCCTTTAGGGTTTTCCGTCAGGCTGAAAACAAGGAACTCTGCACCGGTGGTCAGCCCAACGACGAAGGCGACGTGCTACGGGTGGGTTATGGGGCCGCGCACCACCACTCTATCGGCCTGGACGGAGCCTGGCAGCGGGTGCATTGACCATAGAAAATTTGAAATTTTTCTGTGATTATGTCCCTCAATCGTCTTTTACAACATTCACGGGCAAGATTATGCGTGTGGCGACGGAGTAAGATTACAATTCACCATTCACTATCTTGCACATGGATGTCGTAAAAGACGAATAAGGGATATAATGCGCATATAACATCTATGCAAGAGAAGGAAAACTCTAAATAGAATACTTGGTGTATTCTGACCAGCATGGTTTAGTAAGGTGAATTTTCCTTCTATTATGGAGGTGGTTCTAGCCCAGCAGTGGGACGTATATGAGCTGAAATGATGATGATGAATAACGGGCAAGAAAGGAGGTGGTGAATTGTGTCTTATACCATTACGCGAAGATTTTAGTTATACGTGCGAAAGATTTTATTATAACTAAAAAGTTTTCTAGTCACGTAAATTGATATATTTTGTGATGTTTTAAAAAATCAGATGTTCTGAACTGTTTAATCTTAAATTTCTGATGTCGAAGCGTTATATAAATATACCTTATACCTTTGGTCTATAAAATTGAACGTCAATTAGCAAATTCCCAGGGTAACACTTTACGTATTTAGTTAAACTAACCGCTACGTGGAATGAATATAAAATAGAATTATTTTCGTTTCTCGCTGTTGACTGCGGCTCCGGAATAATGTCGGAGGTGATAATTTGAATAATGTTATTCAAAGCGCAGCCTTAACGACTACTAAAAGACATCAAAGGTTGTCAAAATATTTACCTTTAAATCTTTGATTTCAAACTTTTATCAGATTATACTAAAAAACATATTTATGTTGCTTGTAAAAATGGATTTTTTTGTATAATTCATTCATCAGGCTTTATGTCCACTGATCAATAAAAATTTTGATCAATAGATGCCGTTTGATCAATAACTTCCTGAGTGGAATTAACATCAGACAGATGGGCGATCCTAAAACTATTAGAAACAAAAATATATTATTAAAGAAAGAAGATGAAAAGAAAAAAAGAAGTTAAAAGATTCATTATCATCTTTATTTCAGCCTGTTACCGTTCACTGCTAGACATAGGCCTCCCTCATGTTTCGCCATAAAGTGCGGTCCTATGCCGTTTGCATCCAAGGACACCCATCAACTACCACCAGGTCGTCGATCCATCTAGTTTCGTCCTACACTGCGTCGTCCAATACGTGGTCGCTACTCGACAACCTCTCTTCCCTAGCAGTTGTCGGTTCGTTGAGCGATGTAGCCTGCCCATTGCCCACTTCAACGTGTTAAATCTTCGTGCTATATCCATTCCAACCCTTTATTTGGGATAGTAAGCTTCTTTCTTAGAATCCCAAATACGGCAATCTGCAGAAGAACGGGAGTGACTGATATAGCACGAAGAATTAGTTACTTAAGTGGCAAAGGGCAGGTCACATAACTCGACATATCAACAATCGCTTGAAGACAGGTTCTCGAGTGGTGACCACGTATCGGACGTCGTAGTGTAGGACACTTCCCCACTAGGTGCACCGATGACCTGGTGATAGTTGCTGGGCGTCGTTGGATGCAGACGGCACAGGACAGCACTTTATGGTGAAACACGAGGGAGGCCTACGTCTAACAGTGGACGGTGACAGACTAAATGATGAAACAAATGTATACAGATAGAGAAAACTAAGCTGATCCCGAAATATTTGATAAAAAAACAAACTTAATCAAGTAAACTGATACCTTAAAAAAATATTCTTATTTATATATATTTAAGTGAAGTAATTATGCGTACAATTCGCCACCATTCAGCACATTTACCACATAATACTCGACTCAAAGTCATCAATCACCGCGCACCTCTCTCTGTTGACGACGGCCCGCTATAAACGACACAGTGTAACATTGTACTCGGAAATTTCTCGACCCTTACATTATAACCGTACAATACCATTTTATGATTTATGACATTAAGATTACTTATAGGCAATCTTCCTTCTGTGTGTTGTTTAGGAAAACAAAATGTTACCATCCCTTAGATTACGTGGAAGTTGCTATGAAAGCAGCTTAGAGATCAGATGAATAGGAAATTAGCTCTTTCCTGGGAAAGAAAACTAACTAGCTACTATGGTCTTAACTTGGCTGCAGTCCCTTCAGCGGTGCCAAATTTACCATATACATATATAAATATAGTGTGTGTGTCTTTGAATAAGAACGCTACAATGTCAGTCCGTATCCAGGATACAAGTACGGAACCGACCGAGTTGCAGAAAGGCGTGAGACTGGGAGACGTCATCGCTCCGAAACTGCACTGGAAGATGTCTTCAAGCTCCTAGACTGGACCTGACTCGGCATCAACATCAATGGCGAATACATCACTCACCTTCGATTTGCAAACGATATCGTCGTTATGGCAGAATCCATGGAGGACTTTGGCACCATGCTCAATGGTCTCAGCAGGGTATGCCAACTAGTGGGTTTACAAATGAACATGGACAAGACGAAAGTCATGTCAAATGTCCATGTCATTCCTGTACGCCCATGTCCTAGTGGACAATGCGATTCTCGAAGTTGTCGATCATTATGGTTACCTTGGACAAACAGTCCAGTTAGGTTTTCGAGAAAGAGGTCAACTGATGAATCTAACATGGTTGGGTAGCGTTCGAGAAACTTAAGAGGATCTACTTGTCCAACATACTTTAGTGTCTGAAAACACAGGTTTACGACCGGTGTGTGTTACCAGTGATGACTTACGGCATGGAAACGTAGTCCTTAAATGTATGCCTCATAACCAAGCTCAAAGTCGCTTAGAGTGCTTTGGAGCCTGTTATGGTCGGGATTCCTCTGCAATATAGAATCCGAAATACAGGATTCCGGAGAAAAACGGGTGTAACCGACATAGCACGAAGGATTTAACATGCTGAAGTGGCAATGGGCAGACCACATCGCTCGATGAACCGACAACCGCTGGGGAAGAAAGGTTTTCGAGTGGTGACCACGTAGCAGACGAAGCAGTGTTAGACGAACTAGGTAGACTGGGCGTCATTAGATGCAGACGGCATAGGACCGCACTTTATAGCGTATCATGAGGGGGCCTATGTCCAGCAGTGGACGGCGATAAGCTGAAATGATGATGACTATGGTTCATTCATTATCACAACTTATATACGTCCCACTGTTGGACTCAAGCCTCCTCTACAATGAGAGAGAAAATCACCTGCTATAACTACGCTGGTTAGATGGGTTGTATGTTGAGTTTTCCTTCTCTTGCATGTAATTCCTTAGTTGTAAGAAAGGAGCTTGTGAGATGTATTCTTCTCCATCACCACACGTAAACACTTACTGTGGTTCATCTCGACGTGTATAATACGTCCCACTGCTAGTTTCGAGCCTCCTCCATAATAGGAGGTGATTCCATAAGTGTAAGAGAAACAGTCATTTCTCCTGTCCAAGGTTACCATTTATATTGAATTCAATTTTTAAATTACTTGCTAAGTTTTATTTCGGTTTTTAAATGGATACCTAATTATAATCTAATACATTTTATCGATAATGCTGTAATTACCCGAAAGATGTAACGTTTAGTCACAAACAGCCACCATTATTTTGCATTCAATAATAACCATTATTATTATTAAAATATATAAATAAAACATGTGATGACGGAACAAGAATACGGTTCATCACACCTCGTTTCTTGCCCGTGGGTGTCGTAAGAAATGGACTAAGGGATACATGCTGCTAAAATCTGTACAAGGCAACTAAAACTCAAAATAAAAAGCTGCGAGTATATATACCAAGTCGTTTGACCAGTGTAGGATAGGATAGATCAATTATCCTCGAATTTTGTAAGAGGCTAGGCTCGCCTAGCAGTGAAAAATATATGAGCTGTGATAATGATGGTAAATAATTTAATATATAGTTCAGCAGAATTAAAAATGTTATTGGCAAAACCTCCTGAAGAGCTTACAATAATATTCCATATAATATGTCCAACTGCGGACGTATGTTAATGGATAACTGATGCCTGTAAAGGTCTGCTTAGAATGCTGATCTTAATCTATAACCCTTAGAATAATAACGTATAGAAGGATAGTGTAGGTACTTAAGCGATCAAAAACATGAAGCCAAAAATATTACATGCGTGCAAGCGATTACACACGTACTTACACGCGCACACCAATATACAATAGCGTTGCCTTGCGTACGCCGTGACCTGGACCGCCGTGTCCGGCGTAGGCTCCAACAGGCTCCAATTTAAATGCTTCATTTTTATGCGGAGTTACCTTCTATGAGTTATTATTCTAAGCTATAACCTATATTTCGGATGGAATTGTTACGGCAACCAGTAAATCATTCTAAACTACCTCTTAATTACTTAAATGATGATAGACAATAGTTATCAATTATCGCCGTTATAAGCTCAGCGTGTGGTTATCAACAACAATCAGTGACTAACACAAAACAAGTCTAAACCTTAAGGCAATAACCCCGCGACAGCAAACTGAGGTTAGACGCCTTAGTGCCAGACTTCGCTCTTATCTTACTAAGCTTAATCCATCTTCTTCGCCATCTAGGTATATTTCCTAAATATTACTTTGAATATTATCTGCAGGCGATTCTCAACTCTCTTTTAATAACCATTACGTAGAATTTAAATAACAGAACAATTTTAGCAATAAAGATTCATTTGTCAATTGAAAATGAGTTATAGTGCTGTGTAGATAAGTTGCAATTTTGAATATTGTAAGTGAAGGTTGTATTTCAATATGAAACAGTGCACGGTTCGCAATAATAGAACCGCAGCATTTGTCTCGTTTGACAAGACTTATTGAAACAAACGTGGAGGATTTTTTTATAGACAACTTGTACGCTTTATGTTTTATTAGTACGAGTACAGACTTAACTGAATTGTTGTTATTTAGCTTTGAAGAACGTTCATTTAGAGTTTTAAATTAAGTTTCTTTCATTTTTCTTAATAAACTTAACAAACTATATACGATTAATGTCACTGTAATGTATTAACAACAATGTATATCTTATATCTTTAAACGAGCAATTCTTGTATATATATATATATATATATATATATATATATATATATATATATATATATATATATATATATACGGCAACGGCTCCAACGATTTTGTTGAAACTTGGCATACTAGAGGTTTCGGGTCCAAAAAATCGATCTAGCTAGGTTTTATTTATAGAAAATGTTGTTTTGTCCGTGTTTTTAGCAAAACAAACAATGACATTATATTTTAAAAGAATATGAATTCAAATTTCGTTGTCAACGTCATGAGTTCCGATAGCTCAGGTGGGGAGGCGGGCGGTTTTAATTTTCGAATCTCGGTGTTATTATTATTCTCTTTTTGTATTTTTTTATATATTTTTCATTATTTATTTTTTATTTTTTAGTAATATATATCTAAACAAATTCGACAAAAATATTCCGAGCGAAGCTCGGTCAACCAGATATTATCCATAAAACGAGAAAGAGTTATTAACTGCAAATATTGCATGGTCTAACAATGTCCTATGCCATGCACCGCGTAGTGGGTGTAATCCCACACGGGACATTTTATATTAGCGATTCGTAAATTATTGTTTTGAGTCTACATATTATTGGTATTCGTTAATTGTATTACTAAGAATTTATTTTTTAATACGATTGATTGTGCTTGTTTTTAAATAAATATGTGTTGATAATTGATTGAGTTTACGTCTTCTTTTTAAATATAATTTTGTTCTGTAGTAGTTAAACTCTGGCGGATAGAGAACCTCTCTGTAGTAACAATAACATATTAGATAAAATGTACTTGATTATAATGAATACTGATGTTTACACGAGTATTTGACATTGTGAATTAAACTACTTTACGGATTTTATCGAGTTTGCATTTGATTGTCATAATAATTACTACAAATTAAATGTTTAATAATTACTCATCATCATCATCATCAGCAGCTCCTATGCGTCCCACTGCTGGGCTCGAACCTCCTCCACAAACGGAGGGAAATTGACCTTACTATACCATGCTGATCAGATAGGTTGGTTTAGTGTTTTGTTTTGAGTTTTCCTTCTCTTGCATAGATGTTATATGCGCACTGTATCCCTTAGTCGTCCTTTACGACATCCAGGGGTAAGATAGGAAGAGTAATAATTACTAACCATAAAATATATGGTTCTTTCATATAAAATTTTTATTACATTTTCTTCTTGTACAGGCTATAAGTTTGTACCAAAATGTGGGTCAAAATTTAATAACTAATTTCTGTAACGGGTAGATAATTATAGATCTCTGTAATATTGATGATGTGTTGGACGTCAAAAATCTTCGTTCACCCGTGACCATGCAAACTGTAAAGCGTTCGAAACGTTGGGCAATTAAAAATTAAATACAAACGCGATACAATTCGTAAAATAGATATATTCAAAATATGTAATTAGTTCGCTAACCGCTCTAAAATCTACAAAAACGTCATCGTAGTAAAACTTAAAGTCTCCATAAAATAATTCTATAATCCTCATGATTACTAAATGGGTTTACTATTATAGTTGTGTTGGAATATTATTTCTCAGAAGGATACTGGTTTCCATTTCTAGTGGCCCCTTAGTTCAATTTAACGACTTCCAAAGGAATACAAGGATTTGTGACACATTGTAATCTTAAGTTGTCACAACCTAGTTCAGTTTTTTATCATCAACATTCAGCCTAACGCCGTCTACTGCTCCACGTAGGCCTCCCTCATGTTTCGCTAAGTGTGGTCCTGTGCCACCCATATTCAAAGACACCCAACAACTTAAACCAGGTCGTCGGTTAGGGCAGCGTCCTACACTGCATCGTCCGATACGTGGTCGCCACTCGAGATTCTCTATTCCCCAGTGGTTGTCGTTTGTCGGTTCCTCGAGCGATGTAGCCTGCAAATTGCCACTTCAGCGTACTATATCGTATGGTTCAATTATCTCATTATAAATTTTATAAAACTATCGTAAACCAAATTCTTTTCTAACTAATTACACAATAATACATTTTACACGTTTGTGTCTAACAATGTCTGGTTAGTTTTATGTTGTATCAAAGCATAGCGTTCTGTATTATAGCGATATTGCGGTTGTGCCTAACCGCATACTGCGGTATTGTTCTATTTATAAACTATGTTACACCATTCCAAGACATAATAGTCAACTTTTTGTGTTAGGAACACACTGTGGACAGTTGTCTGTCTCCAGCCGCGGGTCGGTCCGTCCGGGGTAGTTCCACACTCTTGCAAAGAATCGACGTCCGAGTAGTGATAATATTTTACTGCGCTTCGTTCGGTGAGCGAAAGCGCCGGAAGGCCAACTTTCTGAGTGTGTTTGCGTGTGGAGGGTTTTAGTGATGCCTTTAATATCACCGAATCTCATTGCACGCATTCAGACACCATTCACTTTCTTCGCGGTAGGCAGCTGCCTTGTGAAGGTCCATGAGCAGCAGCAACACTTACCATCAAGTGTAACTGTTTGCTCGTTTATCACAATTTGCAATAAATAAAAAAATATATATTAAATTATTCCTCATCATTATAACAACTCAAATATTTTCCACTGCTAGGCTCGAGCCTCTTCCAAAATTCGATGGCATTTGATCTATTATTATATAATAATGATGAAGATAGTCAACTAGGTTCAGATTTTAGGAGCGAGGGATACTCTGGTGCTACGAGTGTTGATACTCCTATGACTATCCGGACAGGCGAGCCACCAAAGTCGACGAATCAATAACAATAGGCCGCTTAATTGGTGAAGATATTTAAGGTTTTGGGGCCACATAGCAGCCCTTTCCTGGTACAGAATGATTTGGGCGATTTATATCCACAAAAAAGATTCAGATTTCAATATAAATAAAATTGGTAACCGAAAAAATAAAATGTCGTTACGCTTCTGTCTCCCAGAGATTAACCGTTAACGTTGCTCAGAGATGTTTTGCCCATTATTTTTTCAATCACTACCAGAAATTTGAATATTAATTCGTGTTTCTAATCAATACGCCTATATAAATTGTTTACTGAAATGGAAGTGTATTTTTAAAAGTGTTGTAAGTTCTTAAGGACATAGTCATATTAAATTCTAGTGAAACTTCTGAATGTGATCACGATATTTATTTGGTGTAGTTTCAATGTTACTACTTAGCTGCTAATATAGTAACATTATAGAATTTTCTAATTATCAATAGCAAGTCGAATATTTTTAATAACTTCATATTTTTAGTGATATAAGACATGTTAAAGGAGAATATATGCAAATTATCATAATATTTGAACTAGTTCAACTTCATAAATAATTCTGTAAATATGCATTCAATAAAATTAAATGAAATAGTTTCAAGCTTTCCAGTGGTAAGGTACAATTAAAGCTTTTTTCTTCTGATTGTCGTAATAGATTATAAGTAGATATAATATGCGGGTAATTTTAATGCATGAGAAAGTAAATACGAAATTAAACTATATACCAACCAGTATGACGGTTTTGATATAGTAGTTTGACGTGTTATGACAGCGTTCATTATGACGGCGATGAATATATATTTGATTTATTTTTTAGTTCAAATTAAATAGTAAGCTCTTATTTAATAATAATAATGATATCTATTTATTGCAGACCACATAGATCCATAAATGTTAGTAATATAAAAATACTTAGGTAGCTAAGATTAGTAAAAAATAAAAATAACAAAAATAACACTTCACACGGAATTAAAATAATTTAACAAATGATATTAAGACAAAAGCTAAATCACATTACATTTTGCGACTGGGGCGTGTAAATGCGTCCAGTGCTCCAGTATTGGACAATCCCATGTATCGTTTAGCACTGACAGGATACTGTGTGAACTGGAGCGTAATCTCTGTAGCAGGGAAGCGCAGCTTTTTCTAACGAGAGCTTTGAAGCCGTCAACGCCCTTCTCTGCGAACATCCCAGAAGCGCTACAAAGACGAGGCAGCCCCAACAGCACCTTGAATGCGTTGTTATACTGAACACGCAGGTCACTGTATGGCCTCTGCGTGTACTTGGCCCACAGGCTACACGTGTACTGTGACTGACAGTAGGCCTTGAACAGTGTCATCTTAACCTCAGGTGTACACCGTGCAAACCTGCGGGCCAGCATGTTGCATCGGACAGCCAGCGCCCTGCGTGCTCGTTCAATGTCTACGTTATCTCGTAGATCCTCCGTCAGCCAGTGGCCCAAGTACTTGAACTGAGTTACTCGTGTTAGCGGTTGATTGTATAATGTAACTGGTGGCACGTTACTATAGCATTTGGTACCAGCTTTAAACACGAGTAACTCGCTGTTTTTTACAGTGTCTTAATTCATATCTACGTCAAACGGTTGTAAAAGATTCAGAATTAGAAGTATAAGATACAATAACAGTTACAAAGAACAATATGTAACATTGTTCTTTGTAATTGTTATTGAAAATAGTATATTATGACAATTTATTAATTTAACTAAGAAATCTGATATAGTAGCACCGAATCGGAATACGGAAACACTGAGAAAGATCCGACAAGAAAACTTAGAAACCATGATACAAAATTATATCTAATTAAAATCTTTTGCTTTATGAAATAATCTTTAACTATTATTATGAATTTAACTAGTTAGGAAAACAGATACAAATTATTTATAAGTAAATATAATTGAATATAATCCAATTATAAGTTTTCCATAAAACTTTAATGGAAGTTAATGGAAAAAGTGCTGTTTAATTATATTAGCTATTTTATTTATTAATTTGATGGCTCCTAAACATCTACTTCGGGGACAACGTTGATGTTTATGAGTTACGAATATATAATTACTTAAGTGAAGTCATCTGTAACGTTTTCCTGCAACATTTTGGGTTTCATTTATTTTTGAATCTCTAATCGAATAGATATATTATTATGTAATAGACCATAATGTAGCAGTGAATTTGACTCCTAGTAAATCATACATGTTGCATGTTGAAATGGCAATGGGCAGGCGACATCGCTCGTCGAACTGACAACCGTTGCGAAAAAAAGGTGTCTTGAGTGGCGACCACCAATCGGACGGCGCAGCGTAGGACGACCCCCCACTAGGTGGACTGACGACATTCTCAAAGTCGCAGGGAACCGTTGGATGCAAGTGGCGCAGGACCGTTCCGAGTGGCATTCTCGTAGGAGGCCTACGTCCAGCAGTGGACGTCTGTAGGCTGATGGATGGATGGAAACCATACATTCTCAACAGGAGCGATAACACCCGATTGTGTATGCTTTTAGGAGAGCAGAAGAAAATCCTTTCTAGACAGACCATGACCTGGTCACACTCTGCCCAAACCATCCGGAGCGAGTAAAGGTACAGTATACAGCCTCATAATCCAATAACTTGCCATAATAATTTAAGTTGACCACAAGAATCGAGTCCCATCTTGAAAAAATGAAGCCTATTGAGATTTCCTAATATTCTTCTTTAGGGGCTTTAGAAAATCTCCCAGAGAATTGGTATCCTCAACTTCAAACCACCTGCGCATCAGAAGGAAAATTCGAAACAAAACCCTATTACATCACGTCTGACCAGCGTGGAATAGTAGGTCAATGCCCCTCCCATTATGGAGGAGGTCTGAGCCCAACAATGGGACATATATAGCCTGAGATGATGAGGAGATGATGAACGGTAGATACGTAATTGAACTATAATGCGTGCGAAGCCACTTGCAAAACGCTAAGTAGAAATAATATTTTCAAACAGGACAACCTACAGTTTGATAATACGCTGTCAATTCACCGAATATATATCTGTCTCATTTTCAATTTCCCTTCCACGTTTTGTCTGACAAAAATACAGTTAAATAACATCGCAGGATAGTTTACCTTTAACAAACGAACTGTAGATTAATTTATTGATATATACTTGATAAATAAGGGCGAAATAGTGACATCAAAGTATCTCAAGTAATTAATATTTAGTTGGAATAAATCTTATATATATATATATATATATATATATATATATATATATATATATATATATATATATATATATATATATATATATATATATTCAGGATCTCGGCAATGGCACCAACGATTTTGATGAAACTTGGCAGACTAGAGGTTTCGAGGCCAATAAAATGTTATTTTGTCAGTGTTTTTAGCAAAACAATATAATGGAATTAAATAAAAGAATATGAATTCAAATTTTGCCGTCAACATCATGAGTTACGATAGCTCAGTTGGGAAGTAGTGCAGTTTCCTTTTAGTATTGTTTTGGCATTCAAACGGCGTCAGATCGAAACTCGGTGTTATTATTATCATTATCTTTTTGTAATTTTTTATATATTTTTCATTATTACATTTTTATTTTTTATTAATATATATCTAAATAAATTCGACAAAAATATTCCGAGCGAAGCTCGGTCAACTAGATATTAATTATTAATTGTAGGTACTTTCATACATTATTTAAAGAAATATATTATTCAGTAGTATATTAGTTTTGTTAGATTTAAATTAACAAATTGTAATAATAATTACTACAAATTTTAATGTTGAATAATTACTAATCATAAACAAAATAATTTTTTGATATAGAATCATTTTCTTCTTATACTGGCAATAAATTTGTACCAAAAATGTGGGTCAAAACTTAATAACTAATTTTCGGTAGCGGGTAGATAATTATAAAATGACGATGCCTTGTTTGGACGACAGACATGTTAGTCCGCCCGTGACCATGGATGCTGTAAAGTGTTTGAAACGTCGGTCAATCATAAATCAAATACAAACGCGATAAAATCCGTAAACCTAGTTTTATTTACAACTAGCTGACCCGGCGAACTTCGTACCGCCTTTTCTTCGTAATTATTTTATTTTAGTATTTATCAGTTGAGTTTTAGTATTATCCGTGCGGTGACGGAGTAAGAATTCACCACCCGTGTGTATCGTAAAAGACGTCTAAGTGATATAGTATGCATATAATATCTATGCAAGAGAAGGGAAACTCGGAACAAGACCCTATACCGACACGACTGACCAGCGTGATATAGTAGGTCGATTTTCTTCCCATAGTGGAGGAGGCCCGAGCCCAAAAGTGGGACGTGTATGGGTTGAGACTATGATGATGATTTATCGGCCTCCTACAAATGGCGTAAAGTTACTGATTAAGGAAATATGTATAACACTTGCCGTAAATTCTAACTATTTAATATACCGCATATTTAATATACGACGCTTATTTAATATACTGGTTGTATTCTAACTATTTAATATACCGCATATTTAATATACGCCGCTTATTTAATATACCGGTTGTATTCTAACTATTTAATATACCGCCTTTTCTTATCGATTCCAAAACCTTTTTTAATCTAGACCTACATACATGTAATTATGCCAAAAATGCCGAACTGATGACGGGACGAACATCAAATGTTTGACAGGTAAGAACAGTTTGTATTGGTAAATAAAATTGTTCTTTTTAGTATTTTACTCGCAATTTTGACATATTTTCTCACAGTATAAACCTTCCTTGGACTTCCACAAATAATTCAAGACCAAAAGTGGCTAAATCGATCCAGCCGTTCTCGAGTTTTAGCGAGACTAACGAACAGCAATTCATTTTTATATGTATAGATAAATTATTTATTTCAAATAAAGTTTCAGAAAATTTCTCTTATAAGATTAAATAGGTTCAACCACATGGAAAGAAAGGGCTGGCGCTCATCTTATTCTTAAGCATGCGCTACTACACGGTTTCAAACAGTGGTTTGAAACTGATGTTTGAAACAGTGTAGATAGATGTTTTAAGCCAAATTTCGTATGACCTTTAAACGCCCTCGGTAGCGAGGCTTGTGTTTCAAACCACTGGCCAAGCGTTGGCTTTTTGGCTGAGGTTGAGACCCTATCCGACCACCGATACATCCGGATAGAGGTCTCCCGGACCCTCCTGCAGCCCAGCAGGGGTCACACGGCGGACGGAGCTCCCGCGTTTCCGCGGTGGGCTGTGGGTCGATTGGATCGGGACCTGTTGGCGGAGGCAGCCATCGTTCAGTCGTGGCTGTCCTCACCGCCCCAGGTGGACGGGGTGGATGCCGAGGCTGGCCGCATCCGCTGTGCATTAACGCAGATCTGCGATGCGGCCATGCCCCGTGTGCGGCGTCTGCCCCCGAAGAGTGCGGTTCCCTGGTGGTCCCTTCGGGCCGCGTGCATACGTGCCCGGAGGGCCTACACCCGCAGCCGAGCGCGTCACCGCGACGCTGAGCGGGAGGGCCAGCTGTACGAAGCTTACCGCAGTGCGCGGTCTGCCTTCAGGCTGGCCGTCGGTACCGCCAAGGACGTTAGTCGGCGGGAGATGCTGGACAGTCTCGAGCGTGACCCCTGGGGTCGCCCCTACCTCGCGGCGCTGAACAAGCTCCGCGGGCGGCCCGCCCCCCCCCCTCACCGAGACTCTCCAGCCCAGCCTCCTCACCAGAGTTGTCGAGGACCTCTTTCCACGGCGGGCGGAGCACACGCCCCCGGTCATGGCTTCGCCGGACAGCGACCGGGAGGCCGACGATGAAAGTGCTCCGCCCATCACGGAGCCGGAAATGGGGGCGGTGGTGGCGCGTATGCGAGTCAAATCCACCGCCCCCGCGCCCGACGGTATTCCGAACCGTGTGCTGGCCCTGGTCTTCGAACACCTGGGAACCGAAGCCGGGACGGTCTCCCGAGTCGGCCTCGGCCTATAGGCACCTCGTCGGGGTCGGGCCCGATTTGTCGGACGCCCAGTTTGGTTTTCGGAGAGGGCGTTCGACGATCGCGGCCCTGCTGCGCCTGAAGGCCGTGGTAGCGAAGGCCGTCACCGGCGGAGGAGTCCTGTTGGCGGTGTCCCTGGACATCGCCAACGTCTTCAACAGTCTGCCATTGTAACGTTATACGTTACATGAACTATGAAATTATAACTAAAATTTAAAATTGTTTACTTTCTTTAATTAAATATTCCCATAATAAATGAAGACGCAAGTATAAATAAATTAGCGTCATTTTAAGTACCACTCTTATCGCTTCTATTGTTCTCGTCGATGCTCCGGCGCACCCCGCGCCACCACCGTCTGAACCACAGACAGCCGAGCGCTCTCAAGGCGAACGTGTGTCAGTACGATCCTTATAAAGTTAAATTATATTGTACATGATTGCCGTCAGTTATACCAGTGACGTAATTGCACTTTTATACGAACTTAAAGTTATTTAATTTAGTAAATATTCCACCCCAGCATTGGGTAAGTGGCTTGTAATTTTATTATTGTAATATATATTCACCTTATAGTATATTTCATTTCACCTTCACTGTTATTTTATGAAATGTTTCGTAGTGTACGTACTCATTGTAATTAGCTAATTATTATTTCACCGCTTAGTCTTGTCATCTCCTATCTGATCATGAACAACCACGGCAACACAGCTATGCTTTCCCTCGCGCTGTTGCCGTGGGCCATTCATACTTCTGGATTTGACGTTAACGTCAGCTTCATGCACGTTCCAGGGTCCAAGGTCCACGCTAGTCGTATATACCAGTTACAGCGGGTCATTGCCGATTGGATCGCAAGCGGCGGGCCTCGAAGCTCACCTGTGCCTTTACGACGGTTGCTACGGTGGACAGCCCGAGGAGAGTACGGTACTGGAAGGATTGGTGGAATTGGTGTCGGCTCCGAACCCACGACCAACGTGCCCTACCGACTGGTTGGCCGTTTGTGTTAAAAAATTAATCATTTTTAATAAATAGTTGTGCTCGAACCTGCTTCTTTTTCTATCTTTTTTATAGGAACCCTTAAGCAGGAAATTCGGTACACCATTCAGCTGCATCAGGGAGGGGCTGAGGTATCACGGGGTGCCCGTGTACCTCAGGCGGCTGGTGGCAGACTACTTGGAGGGGCGCAGCGTCCTCTACGTTGACCGAGTAGGGGACGTTGTGCGAACGCCCATGACGTGCGGTGTCCCGCAGGGGTCGGTTCTAGGTCCGACCCTGTGGAACATCGGCTATGACTGGGCGTTGAGAGGAAGCCTCCCACCCGGGCTGGGCGTAATTTGCTACGCCCACGATACACTCGTCACAGCCCGGGGTGGGACGCTAGAGGAGGCGGCACGCCTGGCAACTCTCGGCACCGAGGAGATTGTCAGGCGGATCGAAGCGCTGGGGTTGAGGGTAGCCCTGGAAAAGACGGAGGCCCTTTTGTTCCACGGCCTCCGTACCGCCGGGCCTCCCGCCGGCGCTTCGATCACCGTGAAGTCGGTCACCATCAGCATCCAGGCCCACATGAAGTACTTGGGCCTGGTGCTCGACGGGCATTTTTGGTTCCGGGAGCATCTCCATCGACTTGTTCCCCGGCTTGTCGGCGCGGCGTCCGCCACATTTTCCTACAGCAACAAATTTATGGATTTTATTAATAATGTGCACATGCGTGAGGCCAAAATATGGTATCTGCCTCAGCTGTTGCTAAGGCAATATGATTACCCTAGCGCTGGTATTCTGACAGATCCATCAGTGAAGTCTTATGCTTATGCCAAATAAAGTGTTAACCATATTAATAAAGGCTTGTTACGTACATAGCTCGTTGCTGTTTTCTTGAGGCAATGGATGTAAATAAATGTACACCGAGATTGAATAAGCACTTCTTGTATTGATAATTACAGAATTGTACAGTTTGTTGTATTAATATCACGGAGTGACATGCACGCGGTTACAGCTACAAAAATGGAAGGGGGGAGGGAGACAGAAATATGAAAGATAAGATGTGTAATTTACAATTTAGTATGGCAATACTAAACATACTCCCGCCCTTTCACAATAAACTATATTGAATTGTTAATATTAATTAAAGTAGATAAGTACACTGTATTACAAAGACTATGTAGGAAATAACTAAGTAGATAAAATTAGAATCCATGAACTGAGAATTAACGTTTTACAATAAAGATAGAACTTGTCTTTATGCTAAAACAATATTTAAAGAAACTTAACTTAAACTTAATTCTTATTTTAAATTATATATGTATTAGGTAGCCATTAACACTTTAATAACTTTGATTAACATCCTTGTAGTAAAATTAACTTATGGATGGGTCTAGTACCTTTAGAAGTTTTAATAATTACAGACCTAATTAGTCCATCAGATTTATTAACATGTGTAGATATGACTTTGCCCAATGGCCAACAAGTAGGAGGTGTACACTCATCTTTAATTAAGACGATATCACCTATCTTTAAATTTTTCTTAATATCTAACCATTTGTTTTTTGGTTGTAGTTTAGATAAATAACTAAAATAAAACTGTTGCCAAAACCTTTGTTTAATTAATAAAATTTTACAGTAGATATGTAATCTATTTTCATTTAAATTTAAGATATTAGGTTCTGGTATATCACTAATGGAAGAACCTATAAGGAAATGAGCAGGTGTTAAACAACTTACATCACCTGGAACATCAGTGGTTGAACATAATGGCCGAGAATTTACAATACCTTCTATTTGTACTAATAATGTATACAATAGTGAACTATGTTAATTTTGTTGTTCCTAAATGTCTTTTAAGCAACGATTTAACAGATTTGATACCAGCTTCGTATATACCACCCATGTGGCTGGCGAGCGGTACAGTAAATTTATACTCTATAGAATTAGATGTACAAAAGTCAATTATATCACTGTATGTCTTATCAGACTTATACATTTTATACAACTCATGTAGCTCTGCTCTAGAACCTTTAAAGTTAGTAGCATTATCAGTATATAAACAATTGGGTAAACCTCTACGAGATATGAACCTTTTTAGCGCACATATAAATGCTTGTGAACCTAAATCTGTCACTAGTTCCAAGTGGATAGCTCTAGAAGCTAGAAAGACAAATAGACATATGTAGCCCTTTGAATATTTGCAATTACGAGACAAATTACTCCTGACAGCTATTGCACCACTGAAGTCAACGCCTGTATGAAGAAATGCTCTCTCCAGTGATACTCTAGGACTGGGAAGACTTGCCATTTGCTGACCACATGTTTGTGCTCTGTACCTAGTGCACCTAACACATGAGTGAATAGTTTTCTTTACTTCATTTCTACCATTCAGTATCCAATATTTTAATCTAATGTTATATAAAGTAGTTTGAATGCCAGAATGTAACAACTTCTCATGATAGTGTTTAACAATTAATGAAGATAAGTAATCTTTGGCTGGTAGTATTACGGGATGAGCTTGTGTGTATGGAATATCTGAATGTAGAATGCGACCTCCAACTCTTATCAATTTATTTTCATCTATGAAAGGGTTAAGTTTTCTTAACGGGCTAGATTTAAATGTGTAAGGTATGGGTGTATATGAGTTAGTTCTGATCACTGTTTGTTTTTTTTTTTTTTTTTTTATTGCCAACGGTGGTAAACGAGCAAGCAGCACACCTGATGGTAAGTGAAACTGCTGCACATGGACCATTGCAATACCAGGGGCACAGCCAGGCCGCTGCCTACCGTGAAGGAAATACTCTTCTTAAACCTCGTTTAAAGAAAGAAGGACAGGAAATGATCGCTGGAAACGTACAGTTGAAGACCATAACGTTTCCAGGTGAAATGGATGAACCCTGCTGCGATGTCGAGTGGTACGTTGGTAGAATGGTGACGGTGGTACCAAGTCAAACAGTTCCTCGGAGCACTCCCCGTGAAAGAGTCGGTAGAGTACACAGAGTGACCCAAAGTCTCTCCGCTGCTCCAGCGACTCCAATCTGTCCGTAAGATTGGGATCCCCGACGATTCGAACAGCCCGTCTTTGCAGGGAGTCAAGTGGGTCTAGCTGATATTTGGGCGCACCTGTCCAGAGATGTGAGCAGTACTCCACATGAGGACGAACTTGTGCTTTGTATAGCACAAGACGCTGTCTCGGTGTGAAGTACCGCCTGGCTCTGTTCAGGACGCCCAACTTTTTGCTTGCCAATTTGGCTTTGTCCTCCAAATGACTCCCAAACTGGACTTTGCTCGATATTTTGACGCCGAGAATCCCAATACTCTCAGAAATTGGAAGAGTTACTCCTTGGAACTGAGGCGCCATGACAAATGGGTCCTTCTTTGCAGTGAACGCGCAAACTTGTGTCTTTGTGGGGTTGAACTGGACTAGGTTCCGTTCACCCCATTCCGAGGCCCGCCCCAGAGAGCGCTCGACTTCAGACACAAGTTGAACCCTTCTTTCCTGAATACTCCGAGGGATATTCCGTTGCTCAGTGTACCGCTCATCACCCGTACTGTCATCGGCATAGCAACGCATACTCTCGATAGAGAGCATGTCATTGATATGCAGGATAAACAACGTCGGGGAGAGCACCGAGCCTTGTGGTACGCCAGCATTAATGGTCATGGTATCGGAGCAGGAGCCATCTACGACGACTTTTATACTCCGACCATCCAAAAAGCTGGCAATCCAATTACAGAGTCCCTCGGGGATTCCGTATGATGGTAGCTTCGATAGAAGTGCCCTGTGCCAGACCCTTTCGAACGCCTTTGCGATATCTAGGCTGAACGCCAACGCCTCACCCTTGCCCTCCAAGGCCTCTGCCCAACGGTGTGTGAGGTACACAAGAAGATCACCAGCCGACCGACCATGACGAAAGCCGTATTGGCGATCACTGATAAGCTGGCGATCCTCAAGGTACTGCAGAAGCTGGCGGTTTATAACCTTCTCCATTATCTTGGAGAGCAAGGATGTTATCGCAATTGGCCTGTAATTCGATGGGTCAGACCGGTCTCCCTTTTTAGGGATCGGGTGGACATGGGCTACCTTCCACGAAGACGGAACCCTATTATTAGCGTAGGAAAGTCGGTATAGGCGCGTGAGGATGGGAGTCAATTCAGGGGCGCACGTCTTTAGTACCACTGCAGGGATGCCATCCGGTCCACTCGACTTATGGACGTCTAAAAGCCGCAGCTCCCGCCTAACCGCTCGCTGCGTGATGCGGATTTCGGGCAGTGAGCTTTCACACCGTGGGATGGTAGGTGGTGTGGCAGCTCCGGCATCCAAAGTCGAGTTACAGGCAAAGAATTGACCTAGAAGATCGGCCTTCTCCTTTGCGCTGTGGGCCAGACTACCATCGTATTTCTGCAGTGGTGGGAGATTGGGCTGGCAGAAGTTGCCTTGTGCAGCCTTGGCGAGCGACCAGAATGCACGACTCCCAGCGGGATAGCTTTGCAATCGCTCGCCAATTCTGGCAACATGTTCCGCCTTGGCTCTGGCAATAGCCTTCTTACTAGATCTAGAAGCGGCGTTAAATTTCCGCTTCACCTCTTTGGCGTTCGGGTCCTGGCATTTTTTGGCCCTATTCCAGGCCCGATATGCGGACTGTTTCTGGCATGCAGCCGGCTTGCAGGTTTTGTTAAACCAGGGTCGGCTGCGGCCACCGACGGGTATTTTGGTGTTGGGGATGAATAATTCCATCCCCGTAATAACCGTTTCGGTAACGCAGTCCGCACAGACGCCAGGGTCCCCAGAGGCGAAGCAAAGCCGCTTCCATGGGTAGGATGCGTAAAACTCGCGCAGTCCATCCCAATCTGCTGACTTATATTGCCAGACTCTGCGAGTCCCAGTCGCCTTAGAACGACTAGGCCTTACAACAGGGGCACTGCTACGAACCAAGCAGTGGTCAGAAGACCCAAGAGGCGCTTCAACCACTACCTGATATCCGTGCTGGTGTGTAGTTAGCAGAAGATCCAGTAAAGAAGACTCATGGCTCTCAATATCTGGGATACGGGTGGGCTGTGTCACCAGTTGTGAGAGACCATAGGCCGAGACCATATTGAAGAGATGTCGACCCTGGAGGTCAGTGGTTCGGGACCCCAGCCACTCTTTATGATGAGCGTTGAAGTCTCCAAGAACCACCACCTCCGCTGATGGACACTGCTCCAATATTTCGTCAATCCCCCATTGGACGTTCTCAAATAATTGAATTGACCCCGGATCACTGCCGTGGGACCTGTAGAGGCATGCGTAGATGCGGGTAAGCCCTCCATAGTCTACGCGTAGCCACAGGATTGACAAGTCACCATGTTCGAGGGCCCGAAGGCGGCGACAGCAGATATCACCTCGGATGAATACGCACACCCCGGCTTGTGGTGTTATGTTTGGGCTGTGTAGTGTTAATAGTTCTGATCTTTCTTTTGGAAAGTGTTTAAGCTGAATTACGAGTAGTACAAAATTAAGTGCAATATTAAGTTCTGATAAGGTAAGGTAAGAACTACTAAATTTTTGCTTTTTGAAAATATTTGAAAATCTTAAGACATATGCTGTTACTCTTATTAGTTTGGTAAAATTCGAATAACGACAAAAGTAACTATAAAAAAACTTATAATTTATATTAGTATCTGAAGGTATAACTTCTGTGTTTATATAATGAACTGTACTTTGTGTTTTAGCCTCATCTTGCGCTACAGTAGGTACTGACATAGGCCAAGATACAATCTCTTGCACCATCCAAGAAGGGCCCTGCCACCATAGTTGACAAGTGGGAAGATCTTTAGGCATAACACCTCTTGTAATTAAGTCTGCTGGATTTTGTTTTGTATTAATATAATACCAATCATTGTTTGAAGTGATTTCTATTATTTTCATTAAGCGCTGAGAAATGTATACCTCATGTTTATGTTTGTAAGGTGATTTTATCCAGCACAAAACAATGGAAGAATCTGTAAATAAGTATGTATTTTTAATTGTTAAATTGCTGTTAATAGTGGTTATAAATCTTTCATACAACTTAGATAATAATAAGGCTCCACAAAGCTCTAATCGAGGAATAGTTTGTTGTTTCTTAATAGGTGTAACTCTTGACTTAGACATTACTAAGTTGCAAGTACTATTTTTATTTAAGTATGTTGCTTTCAAATATAGGCATGCACCATAGGCTTTAGTTGATGCATCACAAAAACCAATCAAAAAGATTTCCATGGGTAGATCTGTGAAATACCATCTGGGAATTCTAACTGATGTTAAATATTGTAATTGATTAATAAAGTTTAGCCAGACACGTTGCAACTTCTCTGATATTATTGAATCCCAATCTATGTTTTCTTTCCAAATATCTTGCATTAAAATTTTTGCTAAAATAATTGCAGGAGCTATAATACCAATTGGATCAAATATTTGTGATATTTGAGATAATATATTCCTTTTAGTCCGTGTAATGGTTGCTAACTTAGGAATATGTACACGTAATGTGTCTTGTGTAGGCTGCCATTGCAGACCAAGTGTTTTGACCGAGTCTGGCAAGCTGAAATTGTAGCAATTATTTTGTTTGTATATTTCTCCTAACAACTGTTGATTACTAGTTGTAGAAGTAGCATATTCTAAAGAGGAAATTTGTTCCACAAGTTGAGGATTGTTGGCTGTCCATTTATGCGGTTTAAAACCAGCCATTTTAAGCAAATCTATCAGTTGTAAGCATAATTCAGTACACTTGTATAGACATTGATTACCACTCAAGTAATCGTCCATATAAGCACAATTCTCCATGCACTTAGATGCTAGGCTATGTGTTAATTTGTACTTTTGAGCTAAATCAAGCATAGTGCGACAAGCTAAGTATGGTGCACATTTAGTGCCATAAGTTGCAGTAGCTAGTTCAATACATTTTAAAGGATCTGATTTAGATTCTCTCCACAAAATTCTCTGTAAAGATCTTTGTTCAGGTGCAATGAAAATACCTCTTAACATTTTAATAATGTCACAAGAAAATACATATTTATGTACCCGGAATTGCAAGATAATATCTAACAAGTCTTTGTATATATTAGGACCTTCATAAAGTATGTCATTTAAAGATACACCTGTTGATGTTTTACAACTAGCATTGAAAACGACTCGCAGCTTGGTAGATCTACTATCTGGCCTAATAACAGGCAAGTGTGGTAAGTAATATGCATTGTGATCACTAGGTGAAAAATCTTTTACATAATATGTATGACCTAATTGAATATATTCATCTATAAAAGCTTTATAGTTAGTAAATAGTGAAGAATCATTTTGAAATTTTGTTTCTAAAGTTAATAAGCACCGGTAAGCTGTTTTAAACGAATTACCTAGATCTGCTACTTTTTCCTTATGTAATGGTAAGTTGACTATGTAGCGTCCTATTTTGTCTTGTGTAGTAGTTGACTGATATAATTCCTCACAAAACTTATCCTCTGGAGATTGTAGTTTGCAAGAGGGTGTTTCCTCTTGCTCCCAGAAACTTTGTAGTAGTTTATCTGTGGATTGTGAAGCATGCAAGCTAATAGCTATGCTATTGTGTACTAAGTGTGTGTGGGTATCAAATGGGTATAAACTTGAGACTACCCATCCAAATACCGTCTCTATTATGTTAGGCAGTTTTGGACCTATCTTGATTAGACCTCTTAATAAAAGCGAATAGAAAAGCTCAGCACCTATGAGTAGGTCTATAGTGCTTGGTAAGTAGAAGGTGGGATCAGCGAGATTGTTTATAATTGCGTTAGGTATATTCCAGTTTTGTGTATCTATATAGCTATGTGGCAACGGCACTGTGATACTGTCCATCACTAAAAGTGATATGTTAGTAATAAATTTAGTAAGGCAAGAAGAAATATAAGTATTTATACCGACTTGAGCTGTATTACTATTGTTGCCGACATCCTGTATTGTGCAAGCATTATAAATAAATGGAAGTTTCAAAGCGGTAGCAAGCCTTTGGGTTATAATGTGTACTTCGCTAGCTGAGTCCAGAAGCGCTCGGGCATTTATCCACTTCCCAGGGAGTTATGGATTTTAATTATTGCTGTAGAGAGCAGAATAGAATTGTTTGTCTTAGCCATAAGGACTGTAGCGTCTGGAAGGACTGGCGTGACATGTGCATTTTCCTGCTGGATATGAGGTATAGTAGAATTATTTTTATTTTGTTTAATCTGAGCAACTGGCTGTTGACTCAATGATACAGTAGCTGTGGGGCTACTTGAGGTTTGATCAGTAATAGAATTAACTTTAAACTGTGGGCTATCTATATGAATAGTCGTATGATGGTTGCGATTACAAGACAAACATTTTAGCTTTGAACATTTGTGGTTAGCGCTATAAGGCTGTAAACAATTGAAACATAGTGACTTTGACTTAATGAAATTAATACGGTTGTTTACAGTCATTTCTAAGTAATTTGGACACTTGTGTAACCTATGAGTTTGTTGACATAATACACAATGGCCAGGTTGAACTGAATTTACATGAACACTTTTTAAATTTTGTTTAACATTGCAATCATTACTTTTATCATTAATTAATTCAAATGCATTTCTATGTTGGCTAAGGAAATCTATAAAATCTGCAAATTTAGGTAATGAATTATCTTTACGATTTATCTCCTAGGCAACACGTAATGAGTTATCAAATTTTTGAGCTATTAAAAAT
Source organism: Lymantria dispar (assembly GCA_032191425.1). NCBI lineage: Eukaryota > Metazoa > Arthropoda > Insecta > Lepidoptera > Erebidae > Lymantria > Lymantria dispar. The sequence goes on along the minus strand of CM063444.1, from coordinate 965,216 downwards.
ATTAATAGTACATCCCAACTTTCTATAGGCAAGTTAATTGCCTTTAGTGAATCTAAACTTTGTTGTAAAGTTACTAAGAAATCTTTTAAGTTATGCTTCGATATAGAACTATAATTAATTACACTTTTTAAATGAAAGTTAACAATAATATTTTGATTTTCATACCGTTTAGAGAGTATTTCTAAAGCTTTCCTGTAATTTTCTTCAGTTACGAGTAGTGAAGACACCAGACCAGCAGCTTCTCCCGAGAGTGCGGACTTCAGGTATTGTAGTTTATTCACCGTTGGTATATCAGCACCGTCTACTGAAGCATAAAATATGTTCTTGAAGGCAGGCCATTGACGTATGTCTCCGTCATATTTAGGTAGCTCGAGCAGGGGCAGATTGAAACGAGGTTTTCGTATGCTACAATCATGTTGACATAGTGTTGAAGAGTGTAAATCGAGCTGTTGAGAACTTGAAATCAGCGATTCAATTTGCGCTTTCACTGCGTAATATTTGTTTTCTGTCGTTTGACGATCTTGCTCATGCACCGAAATTCTGTCGGCGCTTTGATCTATCACCTCAATTTGAGTTTGAATGTCATCGTACTTGGTGAAAATTGTAGTTAGTTCTTGTGATCTTACAGTTAATTCGCTCGAAAGATTTTTAGTAGTATCATAAGATTGTACGAAGTTGGATATTCTTGTTAGTTTTCCTTTTAAAGAACTTCTTGTGAGTTTTAAAACTTCTAAATCTGTTTGAAAGGATGATTGCGTCATCTTTTTTCTTTGCTGTAGAAAGTGCTGTAAGGGTACAGCGGTATTTGTGAAGCGTACGCGGCGCGGTTCTAATAACCGATTGGCCGGTTTCAAAGCCGAATGTGTTGAACGCAGCGTTAGCAACCTGAAGTGGACTGACTATCGTACCAGGGGCGTAAAATTATCGTACATGGATCGAAATTATCGCATTTTTTAGGATAATGTCTATTATAGATAAATAAATCATATAAATTGTAATATTGATATGCATGCAAGTACTCTATAGTTTATCTTTTTTAAACCACCGCTGTCAAATCAACAGAACACTGAAACCCAAATGTTTTACACGTGGTTCAGATCTGAACTGATTCCCTTTCCATTTTAAGTTCAATAAACGCGCCAAGTTTAAAATTCACTCAGACAAAATTTCACTGTTCCCATACAACTTGGGGTATGAAACACGCCAAAATTTTGTATTTATAAAGAAGAAATGGATATGAATGGGTAGTGAAATAAAAAATGAAAGAATTTCTTTTATATATCAATATACACTTATATTCATAAAAACAGAAAATATAATTTTCTATATTCTCTTGTTCACATTGGTAGATGCTATACTAACCAATAAGAAAGCGTGTACAGCAGGCGCTGGATAAAGTTACAGAATCGGCAGTGGTGAAACTTAGCAGAGCGGATCGTAAGTACCAATAGGAATAGAGAACTTGTATTTCCCGGTATTTACCCAAGATTTTATTGGACAAAATAAAATCATGCTACTGCGATTTAGACTATCGGCGCATGAGTGAAATAATATAAATTCTCAAATTTTGCATCATGATAGAAATTATCGTACAATCTGCGTACGATAATAATATGCTATCGTACATCGTACGTAGGCACAAAATTATCGTATGTGTACGATAATTATCGTACGGTTCCGAACACTGGTTGGACGGCTCTGATTGGCGTTTCGGGCTCTTCCTTTGTATGCTGATTGTATATAGTTATCATGTAATGATATCTTACCGCTCGGCCAGCGACGCTGATAAAACGCTTGAAGTTGTCTTGTAATGGCGGTTCTTAAACCCTCGAAGGACCATATAAATGTTACGTATATAGCTCGTTGCTGTTTTCTTGAGGCAGTGGATGTAAATAAATGTACACCGAGATTGAATAAGCACTTCTTGTATTGATAATTACAGAATTGTACAGTTTATTGAATTAATATCACGGAGTGACATGCACGCGGTTACAGCTACAAAAATGGAAGGGGGGAGGGAGACAGAAGTATGAAAGATAAGATGTGTAATTTACAATTTAGTATGCCAATACTAAACAAGGCTTATGCGCATAATGTTAATACATTATTTATTAGATATAAGATACACATATAAATTAATCATTATTAAAACAGATAATTAAAGTAGATAATTTTATAATAAATATTTGCAACATGAATTATGAATAAATAACAAGAATTGGTTTTAATATTAAATATATATATATTATGTGGGTAGATGCTATAAGTTCGTAGGGCACTTCTGGAGTGCACGTGCAACCCGCTGGTATTGGAGCAGTAATGTTAATATTTGTTATTTTTTTGTCTATCCATTATTATTTGTTTACATTGTCTTTGAAATGTCTTCGCCGTTTTTAGCGTACGCAAATGCGGTTTGAGATCGTTCCAGCAACGAGTTGCAGCGAATCTAAAGCTACCTCGGCATGCAGCTGTCTGATGTTTCGAGTTAACGAGTAAGTGTGACGAGGCCCTTGTACTATATTGATGGTATTCCCTTGACCATGAAAGTTTTTCGTATAAATATATAGGTTTTTTATTTAAGATTATACCGAATAGCAAGGTGGCCAGGTGGAGTTGCCTATGTGAGGACATTTTCAATAGATTACCTTCGTTTAAAAATGTTGAAACAAAACCTAGCGCAAGCGTTTTGAACGCGCTGTATAAGCTTTGCTGTTTTACCCAAAATGCATGGACCATAGACCGTATCGGCGTAATTCAACTTGGCTAAGATTAAAGACTCGCATAAAGTGATACGCAAATCGACCGCTAAGGAATGACCGAACCTGATACAATACTTTTAGTCTGTAAAAGCAGTTACGTACAGCCTCAAGAACATGCGTTTCAAAGTTGAGTTGGCCATCAAAAATTACCCCCAAGTTGCGTGCTTCCTTCACCTGTGCAATGGGACAGCCGTCAATTCTTAAATCAGGAGTCAAAGTTTGAATGGAGTCAACACGTGTTTTAGACCCTAAAATTAAAAATTTTGATTTAGAAGGGTTTAACACTAAAGAGTTTGTTTTGGCCCACTTGGCTACTCTGTCCAAGTCATCATTGATTTTTTTTACAGATTGGGTATAATCATTTGGATGAAAAGATAGATACATCTGAAGGTCATCGGCATACAAATGAAATTTTGAACTTTTAATGTGACTAGTAACGTCTGCACTATACAGAATGAAGAGTAGGGGGCCAAGGATGGATCCTTGAGGGACACCTCTGGTGACATGCCGGGGTGATGATATAATTTTACTACCATCTTTGCTATTGCTATCAACTTGTACATATTGAATTCTACCAGACAAGTAGCTGTGGAACCATTTAATCGCATCCGTGTCACATCCATAATAAGAAAGCTTGGCAAGAAGAAGAGGATATTAATTGAGTCAAACGCTCGCGAAAAATCTAGAAGAGTTAAAATAGTACACATTCCACGGTCCCTGGCTTCCAAGATATCGTCAACCACAGCAAGGAGAGCAGTGGTTGTGCTGTGGCCTTGTCGAAATCCGGACTGAACTTGAGGCAAGATGTTGTGTTTCTCTAGAAACTTTCTAAACTGGATGAAAACAATCCTCATCATCAACAGTAGCGAGAATAGCGGGATTTTGTTTACTAATTAACTAAAGTATCACAGTGTAGTGTACGTTACGTGCGTACCTACACACGCACACCACTTTACAATAGAGTTGCCTTGCGTATGCCGTGACCTTGTACACGACGAAACGGTCCGGCGTAGGCTCCAATTTAAATGCTTCATTTTTGTGTGCGGAGTTACTTTCTGTTAGTTATTATTCTAAGATATTCATACTATATTGACACACTATATTAAGTATAATATGTATACAACATCTATACAGGAGAAGAAAATCTCAAAACAAAGCTTTATGCCATCACATCTGACCAGCATGATATGTTGGGTCAATTTCGTTCTCATAGTGGAGGAGGCCCGAACCCAACAGTGGGACGTGTATGGGCTGAGATGATGATATATATACACTTTATTGTGACGCCACTTTTCTTTTGTGTGATTTAGTCGTTAACCGCAGATGGCTATGACAACTTTAGCCGGACTACTGAGTGAGCACTGAAGGCTCTCAACCCAAGACGTGTGTATAATTCACCGTGTTGCTAAACACATGAATTAGGATTAGTTCAAGGACACATAATTAGGCATCTACCTGTAACTCACGTCTAAGTATCTAATGACAAATAACACAAATAACCTTACAACAAAATGTATCTTATTTCAAATACGTTAAGGGCTAAAGTCAAAGGTCAAACGCAGCTTTGTCGTGTGCGTGTATGAAAGAAACGATGTTCGAACCATGTCGCGATCGCGATAGCTATTAGCTACAGAATTGTTGTTAGCTAAAGCTAGCTACAATAGCGAGTAGCGACTGTTACCTGCCGGCAACGATCGAGTATTACCGAACGTTCATTTTTATGTGATTCGCGTTCGTGAAACGTGATTGAGTTAATAGCTGTTAGTGGGTTTTTGCAGTACGGCGAAACTAGCTAACCGCTATTGTACCGATAGATAGTTTCAATAACCAGCTAAGTTGCGCAACGACCACTACTTTTACTGCAGAGGTCAGCGCAGACGCACGCGACGATGTTCTGCGCACAAAATGGCGCGTGAGCAGACAGAACGCGATCGCGATGTTATTACTCAGCTTTCGAGTTATACAAAGAGTTGCCCTGCCTTTGGGACTTAAGTTGTGAAGGGTATAAAAATAAAACACAGAGAAGTAATGCGTGCGATATTTAAATTTTTTCCTTCAATTGCACACAAAAGTGAAGACACTCCAACTTTTTGTTGTTTTGATAGGTATGGCGCCATGAAGTCGTTGTAGTGAATATACGGTACGCGAGCGTAAAGAAGTCCTATCCGCGCCACGTTCTCTAAACACTGTTGGTTTCAAATTAGCTTAAAAACCATGTAGCCAGTAAAGTGCTTTTCTGCTTTTTCTGTTTCAAACCACTGTTTGAAACCGTGTAGCGCATGCTTACTCCGTCACCACACGAATATTATATACGGATATTTAACACTTTTTTTTTACCTTTTTTTTGTGACTTAGTTGTTAGCTTCAGATGGCTGTGACAACTTTACCCGGACTGGTGGGTGAGCGCTGAGGGCTCTCAACCTATTTAACACGAGGCGCCATCTTATATTAAGCGATAAGGCCGCCCATTGTACTATCTCCACTTAGAATTATTATTATAAATGTATTTTATACTTTATTACACACCTATGTTAATAGGTGTGTAGTAAAGTATAAAATAAATAAATAAAATAAATACCTAAATATATTTTATTTATATTGTTAATAATATAATATATGCCTGATCCCAAACAGATAAAAATTGCAATGCATTGTCATGCCTTATTTTCCCGAGAGAATCTTAAGAACTGATTGAGGGGGTGCCAGAAGAGTGTAGTGTATAGCGTCACTCCCCTGGAGGTACACACACACACACACTAGGATACACTTATGCCAATCAATTGCGCAGAACATAAGTTTGCGTAAAGATACGTACATTTTTCACATTCTTACAGACCGATTGTCCGTGTGATGACAAACGAAGAACACAATGCACTATTCCCTTTCTTGCCCGTGGATGTCGTAAAAGACGACTAAGGGATATAATGTGCATATAACGTCTATGTAAAAGAAGGAAAACTCGAAATAAAACTCTATACGAACCCGTCTGACCAGGCCGGTAGGTCGATATCCCTCCTATTATGGAGGAGGCTCGAGACCAAGGACGTATATGAGCCGAAATGATGATAGATTATTTGGATGGCGCTTTGACCGAAATAGACATTCATTTGGTACAGACGAGACTTCATATGACATTCAATACAAGAGTCGAACGTGAGAAATTATTTATTGGTGATAATTTTCACCAAAATAAAAAAAATTATGCTAACGTAAACTACTCAAAGCATATTAAGAGTTAAAAGAAGTTATGTCAATGTAATCTACTCAAAATATTTTAAGAGTTGTCAATATACTTTTATTCTTAAAGTTGATTTTACTTTGAGTATTGACCTTGTAGTCAATTTGTAATAGTTTAATATGTCACGACCTATTTTCTTCAACTGAGTCTCGTAAAATATGTTATACGTATGGTAACGTTTTTTCAGAAGCATTTATTACCACTTTGTGGTGACGGAGTGAGAATACAATACCACCACCACCACTCCCTATCTTGCTCGTGGATGTCGTAAGAGACGACTAAAGGATATAATATCGAAAAACATTTGTGCAAGAGAATGAATACTCGAAATGAAACCCTGTACCAACATCTCTGACCAGCATAGTATAGTAGGTCGAATTCCCTCCCATTATGGAGGAGGTTCAGCCCAACAGTGGGACGTACGTGGGCTGCGATGATGATGATACATAAGTATATTATATACGTATATTTGCTTAATAAAAATTTTAATTTTATTCAATAATTAATTTATTTTTCTAAGACTGCACTAAGGCAACAATCCTTGTACTTATTACTTAATACACATACAACTCGGAGCGACAATTTGTAGATTGTATTAGGTGCGAGAGAAATGAACTCCAGGCACTCGCGCCATAGGTCAGTATTTTAAAATACTGACCGTATTTTAAACACTATGCAATCTATGCAGATAAATTGTAACTGGGCTGCTATTTCTAATTTCATTTGATGTTTGGTGTGGCTTTTGTTAATGTTAAATCTTTTACAGACTTACTACAAACGTATAAGAACTACGAAAGGCCCTTTTAAATGTTATTATTGATGTAAAGGCAAACTCACTGAATATTATTCTAAAAATGCAAATGCAATAATTAAAAAATTATATATAAAGAAACTTTTCATAAAATAGTATATACGAAAATGAAGTAACGTAAACGATGGAAGCAAAGTTAAATTAAACTTTTACTGAAGTGCTAATTAAAAGTGCTATGAATACCAATGAAACACGTCAACTTTAGAGAATTTCGTTAAGATTATAACATCTTAACGAATTAAAGTTAAATCCAAGCAGTGAATTATATACAGTCTTAACATTTAAATAGACCTTGATTGCATAATAGTGCTTTTAACAAATCTACATAGAAAACTTGAGAAGAAATAGATTTATTACGTAAATTGAAATTTTAGTTCAAATTATATGAATGACGTACATAAATGTATTTGAACTAAATATGATTATCTATTTGAACTAACTATGATTAGCCGGCTGCCAAAATGGCTATAGCACCATAGACCATATCCTCACACTTCGGCAGATTATACAAAAGACCGAGGAGTATAATCGGCCCCTATGTATAGCGTTTGTGGACTATGAGAAAGCCTTTCATTTGGTCAAAACTTGGGCGTTGCTGCAGTCCCTTCAGCCGTGCCAAATCGACAATCGCTATATCGAAGTGCTGAAGTGTTTGTATAGGAACGCCACAATGTGAGTCCGTATCCAGGATAAGAGTACGAAACCGATCTAGTTGCAGAAACGCGTGAAACAGGGAGACGTCATTTCTCCGAATCTGTTCACCACTGCACTGGAAGATGTCTACAAGCTCTTAGACTGGACTGGACTCGGCATCAATATTAACGGCGAATAAATCACACACTTTCGATTTGCAGACGATATCGTCGTTATGGTAGCATCCATGGAGGACCTTGGGACCATGCTCAATGATATCAGCAGTGTATCTCAACTAGTGGGTGTACAAATGAACATGGACAAGACGAAAGTAATGTCAAATGCCCATGTTATTCCTGTACTGGTCCTAGTTGGCAATGCGATTCTCGAAGTTGTCGATCATTATGTTTACCTAGGACAAACAGTCCAGTTAGGTAGATCCAATTTCGAGAAAGAGATCAGCCGACGAATCCAACTCGGTTAGGCAGCGTTCGGAAAACTTAAGAGGATCTTCTCGTCCAACATACCTCAGTGTCTGAAAACACAAGTCAGTCACGACCAGTGTGTGTTACCAGTGATGACTTACGGCACAGTCCTTAAATGTAGGCCTCATAACAAGGCTCAAAGTCGCTCAGCGTGCTATGGAGCGGGCTATGCTCAGGATTTCGGACGCAGCAGGACGCAGTGTAAGACGCTCTCCACCAGGTGGACCGACGACCTCGTGAAAGTTTCTGGGCGTCGTTGGATGCAGGCGGCACAGTACCGCACATTGTAGCGTAACATAAGGTAGGCCTACGTCCAGCAATGGACGGCGATAGGCTGAAATGATGATGATGAATGATGAACTATGATTTGGGGCCCTGTGTGGTGACGGAGTAAGACTTCACCACCCCCCATCCTTGCCCGTGAGTATCGTAAAAGACGACTAAGGGATATAATATGCATATAACAAGCAAGCAAGAAAAGGAAAACTCGAAATAAAACCCTATACCAACACGTTTGACCAGCGTGTTATAGTAGATCAATTTCCCTCCCATTGTGGAGGAGGCCTGAGCCCAACAGTGGGATGTATATGAGCTGAGATGATGACATACACCAATTTGGTATTACACTAAAGGCATGTTACCATTCTCAATCCCTGTCACACATTACTCTATTCTTAATTCTATCATCACTATATTCACTCAATTTCACACCTATCATCTCTCAGCGCTCTCATTTCCACAGTATTTATTCTACTATCGTGCTTCTTCTAGTTCTCACTTCCATACATTAGGGTTAGTACAAGCATTCCTCTATGCACACCCAGGCCATCCTTCTTTGCGCGTCATGCTGCCCTAGCCGAGGCCGCGGGTGACGTGACCGGGGAGTAAGTCCGTCACCCGCCAAGAGGTCGACCGCATGAGGTAAGACCGACGTCCTCCCCGAGGAAGGGACGTCGGTCGATGAGAGGGTACCCCAAATAGGGGGTAATCCGTCGGGCTGACCACTGATGACAAGTAACCCTGCTCCGGTGGTCGGCCCAACGACGAAGGCGACGTGGTGTTCGGGTGGGTTGCGGGTGTGCGTGCTTACGCCCCTCTGTCAACCTGGACGGAGTGGTGCGAAGAGTGCGCCGACCGCAGCCCACCCCAAAAAAAAGGCCATCCTTCTTAGACAGGCTTTGGCTGCTCATAAAGGTGCGCAAAGCACCATTTATTATATTTCCCTTGCAAACTCTTCTTTCAATATCACTTTCACCTTTACCATCCATTTGTCATATATATTGGTATGAAAATGCTGTTTTTACTCGTAACCTTGAAAGTTAGTATTAGTACTAGAAATTTAGTATTAGTACTATGTGTGGTTAGTTCTATGTTATATGTATGTTAGTAAATAGTAATATGTCCAATTAAAAATGTCATAATTCGAGACCAAAGCGTTGTAATCAATAAACGAGTTTAATCGAATATTATACGGACGATGTTCTCGACAAATTATACGTATTTCTCAAATCTATATATTTATCATTGAGCCATCGTAGTGAACAAGACATTTTTCAATTTAATTTAAAATACACAATTGTGGATATATCTTTGTATGTAAATTTCTTGTGTACGTGTGTATGTCACTGAACTCTTCCTAAACGGCTGGACCGATGTTGATGAAATTTTTTGTGTGTGTTCAAGGGGATTCGAGAATGGTTTAGATTTACAATTGGACCCGGTAGATGGCGCTTATTTGAACAGAACAACGCCTGTTGGGTCAGCTAGTGTAGATATACATTTGCTTGTCCTGTGTGAAAGATTAAGAAGTATAGCTTAGATGAATAATCACCATATTTGGATTTAATATTTTGAATTGATTTCAAAGCTACTTTCTAAATACCAGTCGTCATCATCGCACCCCACGTACGTCCCACTGTTGGGCTCGGGTCTCTTCCACAATGGGAGGGAATTTGACCTACTATACTCTAATGGTACAGTAGGTCAGACATGTTGGTATAATATTTTATTTCGAGTCTTCCTTCCCTTGCACAGATATTTTGTGCATATTATATCCCATAATCGTCTTTTACGAGTTCCACGGGCAAGATAGCAAGTAGTGAATTGTATTCTTACTCCGACATCACATGGAAAATTACTTTTATAACATAAATAAATAAATATGAAAGAATAACTCGACTGAATTAAATTGTTGTAGAATCACATAAGATTATTGCCTTAGAGACAATATTAGCAAGTATCTTAAATATAGTGTTTACAGTATACTCGCTCGAAGTCGGGGTATCTTGTCTAGCAAGAAAATAAAGATGGCTCAAAAATAACTTAAGATGTAATCAATCTTTTCCATATACATGAACAATGTGAAGCCCACAAGTCAACTATAAATAATGGGCTCACTCAATCATTCTCTCTATATATATATCTAGCGAGCCATCCGCATTTCGTTCGCCCGCTTAATATCTGAATACATTTTTACATTGTAATATTAAATTTTTCGCTGTTGGGCTCGGGCCTCCTTCATTACGGAAAAGGGAATTTAACCTACTATACATATTGGAATAGGATTTCATTTCGAGTTTGTCTTCTTGCGTCGATGTTATCTGGATATTATACCCTTTAGCCGTCTTTTACGACATCCACGGGGAAAGTGGTGTATTGTATTCTTAATCCGTCAAAAAACTGATAAAATATCTGATATCAAAGTGCAATTAATATTAAATCTTTTTGTTCAAACACAAATGCCAGTTTTAGATTTGAAATATTAACCGGCTGTTTGCCGAGCTAGAGACTCGAATTCGAGATCTCACGATAAAACCGAAGCGAAACGAAGGCGGGTTGCTAGTTATATCATAATTCGTCATCAGTTTGACTCATATACTTCTCACTGCTGGGCTCAAGCCTCCTCCATGGTAGAAGGAAAATTGACATCTATGCTGGTTAGATAGGTTGGTATAGGGTTTTCCATCTCTTGCATAGATGTCATATGCGTAATATATCCCTTAGTCGTCATTTATGACACCCACGGGTATGAGAGGGGGTGGTGAATTGTATTCTTACTCCGTCACCACACGGAAAGAACATTAAATTATGCTGACAAATACACCACATTTCAATTACACCAGCGAGCTTTTTTTTGCTCATTTCGTATTTTAATTTGCCTAAATATGTGTATTAAATGCATGTAGATTCATTCTCCGTGTCCGAAGACGAAATTTTTCGCGCCAATGCACCAATAAAAACGAAGTTGCAACTTTAGATATGTTAGTTTCCTGACGATGTTTTTCTTCACTGATAAAGCAACTCATAAGAAATTTAATATGCTACTATATTGTTACCATTATCAGCATTCAGCCTATCGCCATCCACTACTGGACATAAGTCTCCCTCATGTTTCACCACAAAATGCGGTCAAAGTGTGCCTGTATCCAATGCCATGTATATTTCCAAAAAATGGAGCTAATGTAAGTTAACATTCAAATTCAAATGCAAATCTTTTATTTGCTCAATGATAGGGTGTACATGGTCTTAAGGAATATTTGAAATTGGATCACCTATTAGTCCATTAAATAATAGCATGAAAATATAAATACTTAAAAACTATTTTAAACTACATGCCTCATTCCATACTACTTACTCTTTATACGTCAAAAATTCATTAATTGAGTAAAATGCCTTTTCTAAGAACCACTTTTTTAGAGTTACCTTAAAAGAACTTAGTACCAGTAATCTATTTTTTTCTGTAATGTTATTATAAATATTTCTGCACATCACGTAACAATTTTTTTGCATTCGACTACTTTACGGCACCTCTTCTAGTACCAATCGATTTGGATTTCGAGTATTTCCTCTAATACATCCCGCTGACGTATATATCGCTATATTCATTTTGGTAAATACTGCACATTCAAAAATATATATACATGGCGGTGTTAATATTTTCAATTTTCTAAAATAGGCCTTTTTTTTTTGTGGGTGGGCTGCGGTCGGCGCGCCTCCGCGTCGCCTTCGTTGTTGGGCCGACCACCGGAGCAGGGTTACTTGACATAAGTGGTCAGCCCGACGGAATACCCCCTATTGGGGTACCCTCCCATCGACCGACGTCCCCCCCTCGGGGAGGACGTCGGTCTTTCCTTACGCGGTCGGCCTCTCGGCGGGTGACGGACTAATCCCCGGTCACGCCACCCGCGGCCTCGGCTAGGGCGGCATGAGGCGCAGGTAGTTGCGCCTACGCCGCCCCAGTCGCAGGCGGCGGATCTCCTCATCGAGGCTGCGCACTAGCGATAGCCGACAGCGTCAGGTCTGTACCGATGATTGCGACGAGTTCACAGCGCTGCACTGCCCAAGCCGCGCAGGCCTCGAGCGTATGGCGCGCCGTGTCCTCGTCGCAATCGCAGTGGTGGCAGGACGGTGTACTCTCCCTCCTAACGACCCTGTGCAGGTATTTGGCGAAGCACCCATGCCCCGTCAAAACCTGCACCAGTCGGAAGGAGAGCACCCCGTGCCGCCTTTCCAACCACTGCATCAGCAGCGACCGGAAGGCCTCCACGGTTCGCACCCCGAACCGAGGCCTCTCCAGCCAGACTGCCCAACGGGCAATGACGTCTCGGCGGGCGTCGACGCGCCAGGCGGTGAGATCCCCTAACGAGACCACACCGCCCCCCGCTCGCACCCCCGTCACCCGCTGATATAGTCCGGCGAGCATCTCCGCCTCCAGGTCCCACGGGGGAGTCCCGACCAAAAGGCACGCTGCCTCCGTCGCCACCGTGCGGTATCCGCCACAGAAGGGCCCTAAGTCAGATGGTCATGGACCCCGCCCACACCGGTGCGCCGTACAGGGCCATCGACCGGATGACCCCCGCGTACAGCCGTCGGCACGCAGCGCTCGGTCCACCCACGTTCGGCATAAGCCACGATAGGGCGGACGCCGCGCCGACGAGCCGTGGAGCGAGCCTGCGGAAATGCTCCCGGAACCACCATCGCCCGTCGAGCACCAGGCCCAAGTACCTCATATGGGCCCGGATGCTGATGTCAACCGAGTGGACGGTGATCGAGACGCCGATGGGAGGGCTCATAGTGCGCCCATGGAACAAGAGGGCCTCCGTCTTGTCCAGGGCGACCCTCAACCCCAGCGCCTCGATCCGCCTGACGACCTCCTCGGTACCAGAGGTCGCCAGGTTTACCGCCTCTTCTAGCATCCCACCGCGGGCTGTGACGAGCGTGTCGTCGGCGTAACAAATCACGCCCAGCCCGGGCGGGAGGCTCCCCCGCAATTCTAAAATAATAAAATAGGGCTGGCAGGACACATCTGGTGCAATCCCACATATGGAACGATCACATCTTTTTTGTGCAATAAATGCTTTAATTATATTTGTACCATTTCCCCACATCACTATAGGATATCTTAGTACGGATTCTACATATGCAAAATAGGCAGTCATAGCAGTAGTCTTATTTGTCATCATTGATAATTTATATAGAGCAAATGAGAATCTGTTTATTTTAGTAATAACAGTTTCTATAATATGTTCTTTTCAATTTAAATGTGGGTTTAAAATGATACCGAGGAATGTTATCTTATTTGTATTTCCTAAAATTTGTCCATCATCAGCTATATTTACATTGTATTGTTTAAAATTGTTAAAATTCATTAAATTTATTTTAGATAAATTAATTTGCAAATTATTATTCTTTAGCCAATTTATTTATTTATTTATTTATTTATTTATAGCATCACTAATGTCAATGTTTCGTGGATGTCAAATTTATGTTGTTCTAATGTCAATTTATTTTCTGTAGTCACAATAATCGATGTATAGTCAGCAAACAGTACTGTTTTATGTCGTATTTGATCTGGTAAGTCGTTTATATATAATAGAAACAGCAGCAGACCAAGCACGCTGCCTTGAAGCACACCAAAATTGTTAGTTAAAAATTTTGATCTAAATAATTTTTGCACATTTGTATTATTTTGTTGCGTTGCTTCCACACATTGAACTCTATTTTCCAAATATGATTCTAACCAATTTAAGGCAGGGCCTCTTATACCATTATGTTCTAGCCTAGTCAATAGTTGATCATGAGCAACGCGATCAAAAGCTTTAGTCATATCTAAAAATAAAACTGTGGTGTATTTCTTATTATTTATGCTCTGTAAAACTTCATTTATTAAATAAAACGTAGCGTTACTTGTAGACCTATGTTTTTGGAATCCAAATTGATATTTTTTAATTATGCTTTTTGAGTTAAAAAAAAATTAGTAAACTTCTCATGCATGACTTTTTTAAAAAATTTTGAACAGATCGGTACTATTGTGATAGGCCGATAGATATTGATATCGCTCGTATCACCTTTCTTGTGAAGGGGTTTCACTATTGACTGCTTTAATTTATCGGGGAACACACCAGTCTCTAATGAATAATTTATTATTGGATTTAGAATGGGACTAAGGTAATCTTGGCATAGTTTAATAACTATTGTATTTACGCAATCATAACCCTCGGCTGCCGTGTTTTTTAAGGACATTATTATCTTTTTAATGTAGGCCTCATTTACGGGGGTTTAAAAGATAGAATTTACTTGCTTGTCTTTGACATCAGCATGGCAAATTATATTTAAGGATTCATTCGTATTAAGTATGAATGTTTAATTAAATTTATTTGCTATGAGTAACGGATCTGTTATAACTACATCATCTATTGCTATTTTCGAAATGTTATATTTAGAGTAAGAGGTATCAATTTCATTTTTTATAATTTGCCACGTAGACTTACTCAGATTATCGCTGTTTAGAACATATTTAATATTCGAATTTTTTTTTTGCATTTATAATATTTTTTTTATTTATTTTTGTATAATTTAAATACTTAATTTTATCTATATTACATTTGCCAGAAAAATATTTAAAACGTAGTAGCCTTTTTTGGTGCAGCTTATTTTTATGTCTTTAGATAGCCAGCGCATTGACCTTAGTATATTAATTTTTACCACTTGAATAGGAAAACAAAGTTTATATAAAAGACAGAACAGACAGACATTCAATAAGAAGATGTGGCAGTTATTTTGAAATTGTTTTGAAACAATAGCTGCTGTGCTGTACTCTACGTAGGGAGTAAACGCGCCGGTGCAGCAGTGACTCTGCAACGATGAATACTCGCATAAAAGCTTTACCGTTGACGGACCAACCTTACATTGCACGATTTTGGGCATTTTGCTCCCCTCAAGCCACCCAACATTCTAAAATTATAGTCCAATTATTTATTTAACATTCACGAGGACCTTAACTATGATAGTTTTGCATTTTTTGAAAATGTACCCGATAGTAAATCAATTAAAGTGGCAGGACCACATTGTTGACAGTTATCTGTCTACAGCCGCGGACCGGTCCGTCCGGGGTAGCATCACATTTTCGCAGAAAATCAACGTCTGAGTAGTAGCAATTTGTTACTGCGCTTCGTTCGGTGAGCGAGAGAGCCGGTGGTGGGTTTTAGTGATGCCTTTATCACCGAACCTCATTGCACACATTCACACTCCCATCAATTTCGTTGCGGTAAGCAGCGACCTAGCTGTGTCCCTGGTATTGCAAAGCTCCATGAGTGGCAGCAACACTTACCATCAGGCGTACTGTTTGCTCGTCTGCCACCGTTTGCAATAAAAAAAGTAATTAAAGCATTGAAAAAAAAAACTTTAATCCTTTATTATATCAAACAGAATTGTAAAGGCAATATGCTCCAGATTAGAGTAAAATAATCTAGTTACCCTATTTTCTTATGTTTTGTTGTTATTTGCTATAAAATCGTTCCGTCGCATATTCCTTGATGCTCCACTTATCCGAGATATTTTATTCAACGTCCACATATGTACGTGCAATATGTTTGAAGCATCGCGAGCATTTGTGAAGGAGCGAAACGAATAGCGTTTATTCTCTGAATTCGGATCGCTCACGTCATGTTATTTCCAGAATTTTATGCTTTGAAGCAGATATATTGGTGTAAAATAGGAATATGTGACATCGGAAAATTGGGTTTTGTCCTTTATTGGTCCTAGAATAGTACTGAGAAAATGATATCATGATTGTGGTATATAATAAAAGATTTAAGAAAATTGAGTGACCTCATGTATATACTACATAAAATATTTTTGTTCCAAAAAGAAATGTAGATAAAAGTTTTTTTTTCATAATGACTGTCTGATGACAAAACTGTGGATCAGATCTAAATGGATAAATCCAGTCGTCTCTTTGGTAAAAAACAAAAATCATAGATTAGGGATTATAGCGCGCGTATTTAGAGGTTGGATTTTTAGTCAAGAAGTTTTATGATTTCCTATTAGATTATTCTCAGCTTGTAGGTAAAATGTGCCTGATCGTTATCGTCTTCAATAAAGTATTTGCACATATTTTACATTAAAATTTTACTGTAATTTTTCTCCACCCCTTCATCTGTCTATTGAAGGCTCCTGTTGGATATAACCCATCCCATGAAAGGGTTGATAATTTCATTACCACCTCGCTGGACACATGAGCGAGTGATTATAGTTGGTATTATAATTTTTCCAGAATACCCACTTCCTTTCCGTGGGGTGACGGAGAAAGAATACAATTCACCACTCCCTATCTTACCCGTGGATGACGTAAAAGACGACTAAGGGATACAATACGCATATAACATACATGCAAGAAAAGGAAAACTGGCAATAGAACCCTACTGACCTCTCTGACCAGCATGATATAGTAAGCTCAATCTCCCTTCTATTCTGGAGGAGGCTCGAGCCCAACAGTGGGACGTATATGAGCTGAAATGATTATGATGAATGACCCACTTCCTCAGTGTTTGCGGGTGCCAATCAGAAAGTAACATATGACGACATACTGTTTTTTTGGCTCAATTTCCCGTGTATATAGTTAATATATGGAAATAATTATGTAAGCTATATTTGTATCATCATCTTCAGCATCATAATCCCTTCAGCGTATCGCTGTCCACTGATGGACGTAGGCCTCCCTCATGTTACTCCACAGAGTGCGGTCCTATGCTGCCTGCATCTAATGATGCCCAGCAACTTTCACCAGGTCGTCGGTCCACCTAGTGGGTCGTCCTACACTGCGTCATCCGATACGTGGTCATCACTCAAGAACTTTTCTTCCCCTGAAGTACACTTGAATATTGGTTCTAAATTTTATTTAGGTTTCAACTGTTTTACCAAAGGCATAATTTATGAATTTTCAGTAAACAGGTTCTAAAATTAAATTAAAACAAGACTTATAGACAGTCGTCAACTTGAAAAGTATAGAAGAACTTTCAAAGGTTTCCCATGTGGTTGAAATAATATCGATTGTCCCAAACTTTAGATGAGTTTCAAAGTTAAATATTTGACAATTTCTCTACGATGTTATATGAATATAATATGTTTTGTGTACGATTTCAGTTGGTTTGTGAAATTTATGTGATAAGACGAAAATACTTTGATCCCAGTCTGCACCTTAGCGGATTGATATAAAACCGATGATACGAATAAACGTACGTTTCTTGTTTCATTTCTTGACTTATCGATATTTGTAAATTATTCGTTAATTTTTTTTTTATTACATACATACATAGCCTGAAGAATTAGCACATTGAAATGGAAACAAAACTGGCTAAGTGGGGGTCAGAGTCGCTCACGAAAGGTTCTGTACCATTATCTATAAAAAGGGCAAAAAAAAAATCGCGTTTGTTGTATGGGAGCCCCCCTTAAATATTTATTTTATTTTGTTTTTAGTATTTGTTGTTGTAGCGGCAATAAAAATACATAATTTGTAAAAATTTCAAGTGTCTAGTTATCGCGGTTCTGGAGATATAGGCTGGTGACAGACAGACGGACGGACAGACAGCGAAGTCTTAGTAATAGGGTCCCGTTTTCACCCTTTGGGTACGGAACCCTAAAAAAAGGATAACCATTCGAAAAGAAAGGTTCTCAAGTGGCGACCATAATAAGTAGATATGTATAGGCTGATGGATGGAAGGATGATTATAAATATAAAAAGACGATTGAAAGCAATAATTACTGTTATAAAACAGATATAAATGAGACATTTCAAAAAAGAGAAAACGATGTCGGACAATTTATTGGATAAGGAGGAGGTAGGAGGATAAAAAATAAAAACTAAAAAGAAAAACACGTGTTTGTAGAAAATCGAACTGAAAAATGCGACAGGAAATAGAAACAGTGACCTCTATGGAGCTACGCTAAAACATAATGAGATAAATTATCTAAATTATCGCATCATCATTAATCCTTGATAAGTGAGCAGCTTCAAATTAATCCAATGTTTAGAAATAGATGAATATTACATTCAAAGATACCGTTACATACAAAGCAAGTTGAAATAAGCGTGTTCCAAAAATATTAATCTTAGCTCGATCGATAAGAATAGTAGTAAATCCGAATTTCTATGACTTCAAGTAATTTTAAGTTGTAAGTAATTCACTGCCACCGATTACAGTATACCAGGTAAGACCGTAGTCATCTTCCACATCATCATCCCAGCTCATATACTTTCCATTGCTGGTCTCGAGTCTTCTACAAAATAGGAAGGAGATTGACCTAATATTATCACGCTGCTCAGACCGGTTGGTTTTTGATCTTATTTTGAGTCTTATCTTATCACGCATAGATGTTATATGCATATTATATCATTCAATCGTCTTTTACTACACTCACGGGCAATAAATGGGGTTGGTGAATTATATTACTACTCCGTCATAACACTGAGAGTCATTTAGTAACTTCTAAAAGAAAAGCTTTTTACTTGTTTATATAGCGGATATTACAGGCGGACTAATTTAAAAAGTCACTTGTAATGGCATTTTGATGGTGTTCAAACGAACACTCGGTCGGTCATTACTCACGAATTTCTTTGAAGTGCAAATGTATGATTTGTTTTGTAAAAACATAAATCATTGAGTGTAGCATCAAAAGTCTTACATAACACAAAACATAGGTACATGCATGCATACTGTATACCGACGCGTATAATTTTATTTTCTTGTATAAATATTTATCTATTTATTATTGTCATTATTTCATCACTCCGAAAACTACTGAAGAAGAAAGCGACCACATATTGGATGACGTAGTGAAGGACTCTCTCCTGGACCTCTCGTGGACCAACGATTTGGTTAAAGTTGGTTAGGTTAAAGTTAAGGGTAGCGCATGAGCGCACTTTGTAGCGAACCATGAGGGACAACTACTTCTAGATGACGAAAGAGTTTTACTGATCAACTTGATATTATAGTTATTTTAATTATTCATAGGTATTCAAATTAAATTTCATTAATCAGCATTTCTTATTTACCATTCAGCTTCTTATCATTTACTGTTGAACGTCTTTGCTTTATAATGTCACACGACGCGACACTATGGCGCATGCAGTTATTCAAGCAATGTGGCCTGTCCATTACCACTTCAGTGTGCTAATTCTTCATGCTATGTTGGTTACTTTTGTTCTTCTACAAGTTTCCATCTCGAGCATAGTCCACTTCGTCCACATTGCAATGTCAAAAATAATTACTTGCAACCCACACACACACACACACACACACTGATAATAGACCTGTGCTTTCAGACACTGCAGCACTGAATTTCTCCTAAAAGCATTTTCATAAATAAACTATGTATACTTTTGTTGGCATATCCATATGGGCCCGCGGCTACCACTAGGTAAATATTAGGTATAGGTATTTTTAAATATGTGCCAGATAAAAAATATATTATTATAATGTTCCATTGTATTCGCCCACGCTTAATTAATTTGCCCAAAAAAGTATACAAATTCTGTCTACTTAATTTATATTCGTGAAGCTTCTTTCCATATTATGAACTATAGAGACACGCCTGTCGTCAATGAATACATTTCAAAAGTATTATCGACCTATTACCTACCATAATATTGACGTGCCAAGCACTCCACCTATAAAAGCGTATGATTATTCAGCTTTTTCTTCCGTAGTTGGCAAGGCTTGCTCGAATATTATTATTTTTGTTATTTCACGCTCCGTCCAAACCTTGGCTACCTACACTAATTCATACTGTTCGTTATGGACATTCGTGATTGTAGCAGAGTATCATGGAATTATACACCTTACAATGCGAATTCTCCTCACTTTGTGAGCGGAATTCCTAACCAAAATTGTTTTCCGTTTATCTACAAGGTAACTACAGGGAACTAACTATCAAATATTGAATTAACGAAAAGAATTTTTATAAAAATATACCTGAAAAAAGTTCACCATCTAAAGATCAGAGTTTCTGTGCAAAAAAAATATTATTTTACGTATAAGAAGTAAATCCTGTTATCGACACCTGTCAGTAGAACTGACAAGATATAACAACCTTTAATGTAAAAAGAAATAACAGGATATATATAAAAGTATATATTTATCTAAAAATGTGTTTGATAACGTTTTTGTAACCCATTATTAGCATCACAGCTAGTTACACAACGACATGGCTGTACCCTTGATATTGAGATCCATGAGTCTCGGCTTTCTGCCACCAAAGGCATTCAAAATGTAGTGACAATTTAAGATTACCCGTGCCACTTTTTTCTTTGCTTGCAAGTGTTATGAAAGTTCAAACAGGTACCAGTTTAAAAGAGGAAATATTCAAAATAGTATTATTTTAGGATCAGGTTTTCTCAACTCAGATACGTCCCACTGTTAGGCACGCACCTTTTCGAGATGAGGGCAATAAGCCTATTACTAATTTGCTAGATGAGTTGGCACTTTTTTTGTGTCGAGCTATTTTTGGAACAGAATCGTAATCGGGTGCTGCTTTAGCCGAGGCCACGGGTAACTGAACCGAGGATTTAGTTCGTCATCCGCAGAGAGATCGAGCGCGCGAAGGCGACCAACATCGACCGACAGGGGGAACGTCAAGAGGAGAGGGTACCCCGCGACCGGGGTATTCCGTCGTGCCAACCACTGAAGACAAGTTACTTTGTACTGGTGGTCGGCCCAACGACGAAGGCGACGTGCCATGGGTGGGTCATGGGGCCGCGTGCCGCCCTTCTGTCGTCCCGGATGGAGCCGGGATGCGGGTGCGCTGACTATGGCCAACACCTAATATAAAAAATAGGGTGCCCCTCGTGGGATCTGGTCCAGCCATAATTTCCTTTTTTCATTTGTACTAAATTTTGAAAAATAAACAATGTATCCTGTTTCGAAGGGCATCACACTGGAACTAATATGTTATATATATGTACATGCAATTTATATAAACGATTAAAAAAAATAAGAGACTGATGAGTTTCTTGCCGGATTTTCTCAGTTTGTGGCCGCTCTCCGATCCGTTGGTAGATTATTGGATTGTTTCAAACGATGTGTAAATTTGACAATATATAAGTGCCCTTAATGGGGGGTAACGTGGGGATCGAACCTGTATCTCAGGATAGGAATCCGCTATTTAGATCACTAAACTAATTTACTTGAGGCTATACAATCTGCATTCCACTATCATACATATTATAAAAGTTTTGACAACAATTTTAGGTCCAACTGCCTGTCAGTCGTTTCGCAACGTAACTCTCTGTGCACTTCACAGATCTGGCAATTTGACACCATCCTCCGCAACGAACAAACCCCACAGCTTGACCGCCATGCTATCGGCCGTCTTAGCGCCCTCGGCCCCAGGGAACTCCAAAATGCGAGCCCCTGTCTGAGCCTTGCGGGCCATGGCTTCGACGCCTCAGATATCGGAGATGTCTAGCTCTCGCCGGGCGCGATGTAAGACGACCTCATAGCTGAGGCCCTTTACCACCGCGGCTGACTTCGGCGGCCGGAGCCTCCTGCGCGACCCCCTCTCTCCGGCTCCTGCCTTTGGAGCGAAAGCTTTAGCGGCGATCTTAGCGTCCGCTCTCCTCTTCTGCCCGTGATTTTTCCGGCTGCGCTCAGCCATCTACCAGCCCTGTTCGGGCGCAGCTGGGGTGCCAGGCACAGCAGTCGCAGCCGCGGCTGCGTTGACCGCCGCCGGCGGACATAATGAGTAACTCAGACTATTTTCTATCTCAAAAAAACCCAATAAAATTTGGTCAGTCCGGTAATCGAACCCGACGCCTCGTGAATTTCAGTCGTGTACCGTAACTACAAAATTAAGGCTTTTGTTAATTATGCTTAATATATAAAAAGGCTATTATTTCAATTATAAACGCATAAATGGTATGAGCATAATTTTATTTTTTTTTCATTAAAACAAATATTTTAGTATATATTAGAGATTTAAAATGTGAAAGAAAAGCAACTGAAATCGAAACGTAGCGATGGCGGATCACTAGTGTATAATATATTTAACACGTCTTAGTATGTATTCTTTATGTTCTAATTCGATAGCCATACGACCTTGTCACGTATCAAAAACGCGTTATGTTAATAAATCTTGATGTTTCATAATGGCGTAACGCGTGAAATATAAATCATATTTGATCTTAAGTAATTAAGATATTCAAAAGAGGTATTAAAACGAAACCATTCAATTATATGGGTCACCGACTGATGTTTACAGAGGTCGTAAACGTATTATGCGGTTTATATAAATATATGTTGTAATTTGTTTGTAATAAAACGACCTTCATCGTCTAACATTTTAGCTCATATACGTCACACTCTTGGGCTCGAACAGAATGGAAGGAAAATTTACCACATTAGTCAGGCGTGTTGCAAAAGGGTTTTATTTCGAGTAAAGCGTATTTAACTTCTAACTCGTCTTCTACGACACCTACAGGTATGAATGGTGAATTGTATTCATACTCCGTCACCACACGGCAAATACCTAACTACATTATTTTTCAGTAGAAATAGATTCAAAGAATGTACGTCAGCATCTTCTGGGAAACTTCTTAAACTGACCAAGTATGACAACCCGCCTGCTAAGCATAGTGTTTATCATGAGATAACGAGATCTATGTCCAACAGAAAACGCTAACAGGCTGTTGGATGGATATCATCATCATCATGATCGCAGCCCACATACGTCCCACTGTTGGGCTCGGGCCTCCCCCACAATGGCAGAGAATTTGACCTAGTATACCATGCTGGCCATTTTTTTTTTTTATGGGTGGGCTATGGTAAGCGCACGCGCGGTCCTGTCCGTCCGGGGCGATGAAAGGACGGCGCGCGGGCCCATAACCCACCCGTACCCACGTCACCTCGTTGTTGGGCCGACCACCGGAGAAGATGTGACTTGTCATCAGTGGTCGGCCCGACGGAATACCCTTTCGGGTAACCTCACCTCTCGACGTACCATGCGAATACCATGCTGGCCATACCATAACGTTTCTCAATGTTAGTATAGCGTTTAATTTCGAGTTTCCCTTCTCTTGCACAGATGTGCATATTATATCCCTCAGTCATGTTTTACGACATCCACGAGCAAGATAGGGAGTGGTGAATTGCATCCTTACTCCACCACACGGGAAATGAATGGATATAGTTTGACATCAAACTATTTTAATGGATTTTATTGTTTATGTGATTTTTGATTTCTCAACGTTTCTAAGACTTCAGCGTTCATGGTCTTGAGAACGAGGGATACATCATCATCACTATTTCAGCTCATATACGTCCCACTGTTGGGCTAGAGCATGGTCAGACGTGTTAGTCTAGGGTTTTGTTTGAAATTTTCTTTCTATGGCTTTGATGTTATATGGAATTCAATCTCTTAATCATCTTTTGCGACACCCACGAGTAAGATTGGGGGTGGTGAATTGTATTCTTAATTCATCGCCATATGGAGAAGCCAGATAACCAGATAACATTTAGATGCAAGAGAAGGAAATTCGAAATAAAACCTTATACCGTCTGACCAACGTGGTCTATTCAACGTCTATATAGGTCAATTTCCCTCCCATTGTGAAGGAGGCCCAGCTCCTACTCCCAGTAAAATTTGTAATTTCATAATTAAATAAAACATTTTTTGATGAAAGAAGCCTATCAAGTATTTCTTATTTAGAATATAAAAGGCCCCAACAAAATACACCACAAAAGATTACTTTCAGATAAATTCAACAAAAGACGAAGACCTTTAAAATATCTTTGAAGATTTACACAACATTGAATGTGATATCTGAAAACGTTTTTATATCGTTCTATGTACCAATCAGCCCTTATTTAAGTCTTAAGAACGAGGAAAAATACTCTATCAAGCTTAAGGGGGGAAAAAACGGCGCACATAAAGAGTCGATTTGTGACCCGGAACATAAAATTATGTTTCGATTATGAAACACCAACATAAAAATATTAATCGTATTTTTTCTCCTTTGGATACGACAAAATTGATTTTGAAGATTTTTGTGTTTGATGAACTGTGGCTACACACAATACTTAATTTTTTTGAGAATTTGTGTTACCAATCTGAACATTGTAAGCGGTTTTATTTTGAAACTAGCAACTGTTTTGTGGGAATACCAAGATAATTTTTAGCCTAAGTTACTCCATATATAGGCATCTATATGATAGTAAAATATTATCAAAATCGGCGTAGTCGTTTTGAAGATTACCCGGATCAAACAGACAGACATACAGAACAGTATATTGAAGCTGGTTTTAAGTCATACGTGTCGTGTAAAAGACCATGAAAAAAAAGGTATTAATCTCAATAACTATGAGAAAGCCTTTGATTCAGTCGAAACTTGGGCGGTGCTGCAGTCCCTTCAGCGGTGCCAAATCGACCATCGCTATATCGAAGTGCTGAAGTGTTTGTATAGGAACGCCACAATGTCAGTCCGTATCCGGGATAAGAGTACGAAACCGATCCAGTTGCAGAAAGGCGTGAGACAGGGAGATGTCATCTCTCCGAAACTGTTCACCACTGCACTGGAAGATGTCTTCAAGCTCTTAGACTGGACTGGACTCGGCATCAACATTAACGGCGAATACATCACTCACCTTCGATTCGCAGACGATATCGTCGTTATGGCAGAATCCATGGAGGACCTTGGCACTATGCTCAATGATCTCAGCAGGGTATCCCAACTAGTGGGTCTACGAATGAACATGGACAAGACGAAAGTCATGTCAAATACCCATGTCATTCCTGTACCGGTCCTAGTTGGCAATGCGATTCTCGAAGTTGTCAAT
The DNA here is from genome assembly GCA_032191425.1 of Lymantria dispar. Lineage (NCBI taxonomy): Eukaryota > Metazoa > Arthropoda > Insecta > Lepidoptera > Erebidae > Lymantria > Lymantria dispar. The sequence goes on along the minus strand of CM063444.1, from coordinate 940,182 downwards.
CACTATGTTTACCTAGGACAAACAGTCCAGTTAGGTAGATCCAATTTCGAGAAAGAGATCAGCCGACGAATCCAACTCGGTTGGGCAGCGTTCGGGAAACTTAAGAGGATCTTCTCGTCCAACATACCTCAGTGTCTGAAAACACAGGTCTACGACCAGTGTGTGTTACCAGTGATGACTTACGGCACGGAAACGTGGTCCCTAAATGTAGGCCTCATATCAAGGCTCAAAGTCGCTCAGCGTGCTATGGAACGGGCTATGCTCGGGATTTCTCTGCGAGATAGAATCCGGAATACAGAAATCCGCAGAAGAACGGGTGTAACCGACATAGCACGAAGAATTAGCACGCTGAAGTGGCAATGGGCAGGCCACATCGCTCGACGAACCGACAACCGCTGGGGAAGAAAGGTTCTCGAGTGGCGACCACGCATCGGACGACGCAGTGTAGGACGCCCCCCCACTAGGTGGACCGACGACCTAGTGAAAGTTGCTGGGCGTCGTTGAATGCAGGCGGCACAGGACCGCACATTGTGGCGCAATATGAGGGAGGCCTACGTCCAGCAGTGGACGGCAATAGGCTGAAATGATGATGATGATGAATCTCAATAATATTACAAACGGACAATTTCACTCGTTCATTTCAGCTCATATACGTCCCACTGCTGGGGTTGATCCTCCTCCACAAAAGGAGGGAAATCTAACTTACTATACCAGACTGGTCAGACAGGTTGGTATAGGGTTTTGTTTCGAGTTTGCCTTCAATTGCATAGTTGTCGTATTCTTGCTATATCTCTTAGTCGTCTTTTACGACATCCACTAGTAAGATAGAGAGTGGTGAAATCCCACTATTGGGCTAGAGCCTCTTCTATAATGAAACGAAATTTACTTACTTATACCACGCTGGTAAAATAGGTTGGTATAAGATTTTATTTCGAGATTTTCTTCTCTTAAATATATCTTAAATGCATATTATATTCCTTAGCTATCTTTTACGACACCCGAGGGCAAGATAGAGAAAAGTGAATTGTTTTCTTATTCCGTCACCACATGGAAGATTTCATTGAAAAGATGGTTACGAAGATGGTTTCAGATTGCTGAATCAATCCATTAGTACAGGCAAGTGGCAGTGCGAGTGATTCCAATGAATTCTATTTATGTAATTGATTTTGTAATGAAACAGCGTTATTTCAGTCTGCTGATTTATTATATAAAAGATTATTGATTGAATTAGGCAATTCATTTTTATTTTAAAAAAGGAAGAACGAAAGGGAGACCCACCACTTTCCCACGTTAAATCTGTGTGACGCCCGATCAAGATCTTAATCCTATCCCGTATTCCTTCTATTGTGGTGTGCGGTATATTGATTATCGTGTGAAAGTAGTGGGTCTCCCTTCCTTCCTTCCATTTTTAAAATAAAAAAGATTTATTATACGTTGGTCACGGATGGACTAGACCATGAATGCTGCAAAGTGTTTGAAACGTCGGGCAATTAAAAATCAAATACAAACGCGATAAAATCCCTAAAGTAGTTTTATTTACAACTAGCAACCCGTCCTCGCTTCGCTTCGGTTTCAGTCGCTCTACCCGCGTGGTTGCCGTTCCCATAGGAATACCGGAAAATATAGTCTATGTTGGTTGTTGTAAAACATAACTGAGGTATATAATATGTATACCATATAGTAAAAGAACATAAACTCGAAATAAAACCTACCCATCTGACCAGCGTGGTATATTAGGTAATCTTTCGTTATCTTATAGTAATCGGTATCTTAGGTAATCTTTCATAATTACACCATTCCTAAATTTTAATAATTATTCAAAATAATACCCGATGTGGTGACGGATATTGGCAATGCAACCAGCATTAGGGGGATCAGTAGAGGACAGCAGCACTCTACTGATAAAATTGTAGTTACTATTTGTAAAGCCAACACGGTGATAATAGTGGCAGTTTACCGCGTGATGGCGACACCCAGGGAGGGATCGTACCCGAAAGAGTAAACCAAAGAGTTAGCCACGGACATCAAGAAATCGGTACTAGTGGTTGGACCAAAGGCGAGAAGGAGGAAACGCAGTGGGTTATGGGACTGCATTCCGCCCTTTCAACACCCTTTTTCTGTATTGAGTTATGGTCGGCGCAACCCGCCACCCGGCTCCGTCCAGGGTGACAGAGGGGCAGCGCGCGGCCCCATGACTCACCCATGGCACTTCGCCTTCGTAGTTGAGCCGACCACCGGTGCAGAGTTCCTTGTCTTCAGTGGTCAGCCTGACGGAATACCCCGGTCGCGGGGTACCCTCCCCTCTCGACGTTCCCCCTCGGAAACGGCTGTCGCCATTGCGTGGTCGGCCATTCTGCGGGTGACGGACAAAATCCCTGATCCAGTCACCCGCGGCCTCGGCTAGGGCGGTATCAGGCGCAGGTGCCCTTTCTTCACCCTGGGCGTAACGGACGGCGGGCGTCCAGACCATCCCGCGCAAAAGAAGCATAATCTTTTCATTCGCGGTGGGCCTTATGTCTATTAATGGACACTAATAAGCTGGTGGATGGATACAATAATATTAAAAAAATTAAGGAAGCTTAAGAAAAACAGAGATGGAACATCTAAATCTATTCCTACTTTATTCAGCCGATCTTCGTCCATTGATAGATCCTTTGGAAGGTTTATTGCCGTAATAGCTAGACTTGGCAAGTGAATTGAAGAGCCCATTTCTCTGGTAAGCCCTCAGCCGATTGTCAATACCTATATTTCACTTTCAACATCAAACCGATATGATGATTCTTAAATATTTTTAAACAAGTATTCAATATAGTTATAAGTACAATAGAAATGGTGCCCTCGACCTGACCGATAACCATTGCGACGACATATTCTATTTATTGTTGTATTGTGAGCCATTGTGACGGATATAAGCGGTACTCGAGCGACAATTGTTACTCGCGACACATCGCGTCACGTACGTATAACAATAGAAACATACCGAAGTAGATTGTGAACGTTGAAGCTATTAAAGTTTAATATAAACAATTATTCAAGTCGCTGGATCATGACTTTATGATATTTTATTTATTTTTTTTATCGCAAACGGTGGCAAATGAACAAATAGTAGTTGCTAGGCCGCACTATCGTGAAGGGAGTGTAAATGCATGCAATGAGGTTCCATAATACTAAAGGCATTTCCAAAACCCACCACGCACACACTCTCAGACAGTTGGGCTGCCAGCTCGTTCACCGAATAAAATGCAATAACAAATTGCTTAATTTTCTACTCATTGTGGTATTATCCCGGACAGACCGGCGCGCGGCTGTAGACAGACAACTGTGAACAGGGTAGTCGACTATTAATAATATATAATATTAAATATAGGTTGGCTCTGACGTCTTCATCTCATAATATCATATTTTCAGTGTAATGACGAAGTAAACATACAATTCACCAGCCCCATTTTTGCCTTTGGGTGTAGTAGAATGCAACTAAACCTATGCAAACTCGTATGATCTACGTGTTATAGTAAGCCGTTCCTATTGTGGAGGAGGTTCGACTCTAGCAGTTGGACGTACATCAGCGTTGATGATAACGATGATAGAATCACTGTTACATATTGATTCAGAACTTTTAAAGCGGGCGCGGACAGAATACTGTCATGTATATATTCATTTCCATGCAAATTTCAAGCACCACATTCGTCGAGAGATCTGATTGTTGAGCTAGCTCAGTCCTCTTAGATAATAATATTAAATTTTGCAAGTGTGCCACAGAAGTGATTGATTGTCCAGCACTTATAATTTGCAGTTATTTATTATCACATTTGCCATCATTGTCATTGATTATTTTTGGAGATTTCAAATTATAATTAATTTTTATCCATCCACTGATATCTGTTGTTGGATGAATGAAAGAGGACACGATGAAGTGATAACACATTGTATTCTCGACAAAATGAAGAATAAAGAATTTAAAAACTTTATTTCATATCTATAGTAACATCTTAAAAAGATATTACTTTTTTATTATCGACTAGCTATGAAACCCGGCTTCGCTCGTCAATATTACCGTCATTTATGATCGCGTCTCGAAGGTGGATATATTCTTCTGTGCGTAGTTTCTTCTGATTCAGTCTTATGTAAATCATCCGTTCTGCTTCTATTTTTGCGTACATATCTACCAGAAATTGTTGGAATAAACGGCGAGTGTTGAGTATGTGATTGTATATTATATACACTGTCTCTGATCATTAAGCGGTAAGCATAGAACTCCTTGGAAGTGACTCTTTTGTTTGCTTCTATGCCTGTTTCAGGATGAATTTGTTTTATATTGAAATGATATCCGTCCTCTCCGTGCAGAAATATTAACGAATATTGAAGAGCATCACATGAACGGTGTGTCTCTGCAATGCATTATAGTCCTTTTCTTCTTCGTTGTACAATTATGTCACGGCTTGTATTTTCATTGTCCACAATTACGATGGCGACTTCATCTATATGAGGTGCATTAAATCTACGTTCGTGTTCTCCACGTGGTCTTTTATCGGCTCGAACTATAATTTTATAGTTATCAGAAATCATGCGGTCTAATGTTGTTTTGATTATGTAAATCAGTTGATTGTATTTGTGTAAGATCCTCTGTACATCTTGGATTATTTCGCGTCTCAATCCATTAAAATTTGTGCATCCTTGATCAATTTCTTGTTCTTCATTGCCGATGAATAATACTTGCAGAAATTTATAGTCTTCGTTAGGCATTGGTAGTAACGATCCTATTTTGTGATAAATTTGCCCTTGAATTGAAAATACATATTCAAATTCATTTTTATTAGTGTTATTCGAAGTAACACCGAAAGAAGTCATTTGAAAGCAGGAGTTGTATGATCTTATATTTTGAAGAAAGTGTTTTGATTCTAGTGTTTCCCCGGTCATGTAATGTAGAAATTCCTGCGGAGGTGCTTCCAGTGGTGGTAATCGAATTTTTCCATTCATGCAACAGAGACCTGGTGTTTCCTTACTGAATTTTTTCGCGTGGCAAAATTGGCAAATGTTATTCATTTTGCTGATTACAACATATTTATGATTGTAATATTTTTTTGGCGGTTCGTAGTGAAATGCTTTCTTTGTTAGATTATCTTTTAAAATTCTTGATTCTTCAATACTTTTATTTTCTTTTCTTTCTTCGCTTTTTCTGCTTCCCAGGGTACTCATTCTGGTTCCTTGATTTTGTAAAAGTGCTTCGTGCTCTTCTTCCGTTTCATTTCTTCGATATTCTTTTTGTTTCCGCCGTTTCGCTGCAAAACTGGCAAGATCTCCTCCTCTTTTACGTCTAGGCATTGTATTCTGTAAAATATAAATTAAATAAACGTTTTATAGACAAATATATTGTTACGTAAACATGGGGTACATTGAGACAAAGAAAAAAAATTATTTTACCTTCAAGCGGTCGCGCGATATTTTGTTTACGACCAAAAGTATATAGGAGGCATCGATTCAACGTCGCGCGACTGCTTGAAGGTTAAGGAAATTACAATTAAAAGAAAAGAAAAAAAAAGCCATTAGAATTAATTAAACACACTATTAAAAATACTCACATTTGATATTTCACAATAAAGGCTCACAGACAACTTTTTTCTTCTTCGATTCAAAATCGAGAATTAATTAAACACACTATTACAAATACTCACACGTGATACTTCAAAATAAAGGCTCACAGATAACTTCTTTTCTTTTCTTTTCGAAATCGCTTGTTTCGCTGTTCAAATCGAACTAACTCTGGTGGGCGACACCGGGCTCTTATATATTCAGAGAGCTAGGCTCTAGGATATACGAGAAAGTTTGAGAATATTTTCTTTCTCACACCTTCTAGAATTTTCTCGACATTATCGTTCGCCGTAACAATAGGTTCTGCAGCTGTAGCATACGTAGTAAAGGCGTGAAATTTGCACATGCTGCAATTGCTCGCAGCGCCTTTTGAAATGCAACCCAAATAATCGTTGTTCTTGAATGAAGTTCAAATACTCTCCAACAGATGGCGCCACTATACTTAATTTCCAAGTTGAAGGTTTGGAAAAGCCCTTATATCTTTAAAAACACGCCCTTTAGGTTAAAACGGACAATTTCTTGTTCGAGGGGGGATAAAGGGCTATCACACTATATAAGTCCCTTTATTGGGCTGGGACTCCTTTTTAAGTTTTATTGGCACGCACATTTTATCAACTTAGTTTTATTATATATAATGACTAGTGAGAAAATACGGTCAATAGGTGTATCTCAAAAACAAAAGCTGCTAGAGAAAAAATGCTGGTAGATTAGAAATCAGCGACTTCGAATTAGTAAACAACAGTCATAAAATTTCATGTAACAAAAAAGTCTCATTTTGTTCCCTAATGTAATGATTATAATCTGTCAGTCATATTTCGATTTTTATAGTGCACTAGCAACCCGCCCTCGCTTCGCTTCGATTTTAGTCGTTTTACCCGCGCAGTTCCCGTTCCCGTGGGAATACAGGGATAAAATATAGCCTAGTTTACGCCCTGATATTATAGCTTTCCATTGGTGAAAGAATTTTTGAAATCGGTCCAGGCGTTTCGAAGATTACCCGGAACAAACAGACAGACAGACAAAAATGTTTTAAATGTCGTTTTAGGCATAGGTGTCGTGCAAATAACCGTGTGAGCGTGAAAAAAGCCTATTATTTTGACATTACAAACAGACACTCCAATTTTATTTATTGGTATAGATAATGATATACTATTGTACAGCTCCAGGGTTTGTTAGTTAGTTTGGAAGGCGTTAGTCAAGAGCAAATTAGATTACTAAATATTTTATTTTATCTGAAAGTCTGTTTATCGAGACAAATTATAGGATACTAGCTGACCCAAAAGGCGTTGTTCTGTTTACATCTACAAAAAATGTAACAGGACTTCTCCTTGATATCGATCGCAGTGCCACATACCTGGTCAAATTGTAAATCTGAACCATTTTCAAATCCCCTTGAACATACAAAAAATTTCGTCAACATCGGTCCAGCCGTTTAGGAAGATTTCAGTGGCATACACACGTACACAAGAAATCTATACTAATATTATAAAGAGGAAAGATTTGATTGTTTCTTTGTTTGTTTGTATTGAATAGGCTCCAAAACTACTGGGCCGATTTCAAAAATTCTTTCACCAATGGAAAGCTATACTATCAGGGAGTAACATAGGCTATATTTTATCCCAGTATTCTTACGGAAACGGGAACTACGCGGGTAAGCCGACTGAAACCGAAGCGAAGCGAGGGCAGGTTGCTAGTGTATATATAAAGATAAAGATAACATATAACGCTGTGACAAATAGGAGCGAAACAGTGACTATAAATGTTATATTTATCCCTATCTTTAAGTCACTCATATCATCATCATCTCAGTCCATATATCCTCTTGGGTTTGAGACTTCTCCATTGTGGGAGAAAACTTGACCGACTATATCATGCTGGTCAAACGTGTTAGCTTCATTCATGTTAGGTTTCATTTTAAGGTTTTCTTCTCTTGCAATGATGTTTTCTGCATATTATATCCCCTAGTCGTCTTATACAACACTCACGAGCAGGATAGAGAGTGACGAATTGTATTCTTACTCCGTCACCACACAAAAAAGTCATTCATATGATCATTCATAAATTGGAAAAAAATTCCTTGTGGTAACGGAGTAAGAATACAATTCATCACTCCCTATCTTCCCCGTGGATGTCGTAAAAGACGACTATGGGATATAATAAGCACATAACATCTGTGCAAGAGAAGGAAAAGGAAAACTCGAAACTAAACCCTATACCAACATGTCTGACGTGGGTCAAATTTCCTCCCATTGTAGAGGAGGCCCGAGCCCAACAGTGGGACGTATGTTGGCTGCGATGATGATACGATGATGAAATTGGAAAAAAGTCAATAATAGGACATTACGGATCAACAATACTAATCCGCATTGTATTACTGCTGAAATATCAAAAACGGTGATTGATATGTTGACCCATGAAGTTTCTGATATAGTTTATAATCATCATCATAGCTCATATATGTCCTACTCCAGCACCTCCTTAATTGGAGGGAAATTAATCTATTATACCACGCTGGTTAGAAGGGAACAGGGTTTTATTTCGAGTTTCTCTTCTCTTGCATAAATGTTACATGCGTACTATAATCATCTTTTACAACACCCACAGACAGGATATGTGGTTGTGAAGTAAATTCTTATTCTGTCACCACACGAATGAGTAGTTAGTATGGGAAAAAAAGGTGTTACAATAGTTGTTTTTATTATTCGTTTTTCGATAAAAATACGTGACATTTGATTAAATCTTCCCAATTTTATTGGAATCAGTTTTCTAATTGGAATATCATTATTCCCTAAGCGAATGCAATTAGATTACCGAGAGAAAGGAAAACTGGGTAGTTTCTAAGGATTGGACAATAGAATGCCCGTTTTCACCAGCGTCACCTAAATTTGCAGCGTCACCTAAATTATCTATATATATATATATAGGAGAGGCGGGTTTTGCGAACGATATATTGACTCATCACCATATCTCTGGAACCATAAGGCGTACAGACTTGAAATTTGGCAGACATATTCCTTTCGTCGAGTAGAGGTCAGTTAAGAACGGATTTTACGAAATTCAACCTGCAAGGGGTGTTGCGGGGGCGTTAACAATAATACACATATAAAGGAACAGGGTGAGCCGAAGCTACTGAAGCTAGAAAAATGAAATTTAGACAGTAGTTTCATTTCGTGACGTAGGCACTCTATAACAAAGATTTTTTTGAAATTCTACCCCTAAGGGGGTGAAACGCAACAGCAAAGTTTGTATGGCAAGAAAAAAAAATCTTTAGCTACTGTCTTCAAATTAAATACAAATACTCTTTAATAAAAATAAATAAACACGTGTTTCAGCGTTTGTCCATTTTCATCCTATAAGGGTGTAAAATAGGTAGAAAGATGTCAGTTTACTGACTTATCACAAAGCCAACTACTGAAGCCAGAAACATGAAATTTTGACATTAATTTCTTTACGTGACGTAGAAACCTACTAAGAAAGGGTTTTTTGAAATTCAACCCCTAGGGGGTAAACCGCAGTAACTAAGTTTGTATAAGGAGAAAAAAAAATCTACATCGATTTTCTTCAAATTCTCCAAAAATACTCTTTAGTAAAAATAAATAAACACGTGTTTCAGCGTTTTTTAATTTTCACCCTCTAAGGGTGTAATCTACACTATATTATGAAGAGGAAACGTTCCTTACGAATAAACTCAAAAACTCCTGGACGGATTTCAATAATTCTTTCACCATTAGAATGTTACAGTATCCTCGAGTAACATAGGCTATATTTTATCCCAGTATACCCACGGAAACGGGAACTACCCAAGTAAGGCGACTGAAACCGAAGCGAAGCGAGGGCGGGTTGCTAGTAACATATAAAATCAATGATTATTCGATCTTGTTTTATTGAAAATTTAGCGTTTCTTGTTTCCATTTCCTCCCCACGGGTGTCGTAAAAGATGACTAAAATACATGATATACAAATAACCTATGTATATGCAACAGAAGGAAAACGCAGCAAAAAATCTCCGGCAAACCACCCGACTAACGTAATGTAAGTTTATTTTTTATAGCTGTTAGTGGCAAACGAGTAATCCGCATACCTGAAGGTAAATGACAGTGCCGCTCCTGGACTTTTGCTACGCCACAGCCTACCGTGAAGGAAGTGAAGGGAGTGTGACAAACTTAGAATTTTGGGTTTCCTGTTCTTTTGCTCACCGAATTAAGTGCAGTATCAAATTGCTACTATTCAGACGTCGATTTTCTGCGAGATTGTGTGGACTACTTGAGAGGATCGCAGCTGTAGACGAACGACTGTCGAAATTGTGCTCCTACCACAGAAGTCCATTTCCCTTTCAATTATGAAGGACATCCAAGGCTAAAAGTGGGTCATATATGTGATACGTAGAAGAAGCCTAGTATATAGATAACATCAGTCAGTATTTTATCTACACACAATTTACCTCAGTGAGTAATAATTAATGTCACCTATAGATCCAACTAGACAGAACCAATATCTCAATGTCGCTACAATTAAATAGGCGACCAGTTTAATAGCTTGCCGAGTGGATAAAAATGTTCTAGAAAATTCCAAAATATAAAAGAAAGATTTAGAATAGGGTGTACTATAAACTTTAGTGTAACAAAATAAATTGAGCGAGACCCAATAGACCTATATTTTTTGTACTAAGCGGCCCATTATGCCATGTCCATAGGCTATTTATTACTCCACTGGGAAATAATTAGCCGACATCACTCCGGCCGGAAATATTACTACAGACATTTCTTTTGAAGTTTACTATGCTTATCTTCTTTAATTGAGACGATGATTAATCATATTTTTTTACATTACTTACTACTAATTTTTTTAATTGAAATTTTAGTGTTCTGATGACAGATACAATAGTGGGATTCCTTGCGGTGAAAGGTTAAGAATAAAATCTGTCAGGACCTCTGCCGTTCACGAGGGAGTTTTAAGGATCAACTAAGGAATCTCTAGGATTTTATCCAGCACTTTATCCGTGCGGTGATGGAGTAATAATAGAATTCATCACCATTATCTTGATCGCGGGTGTCGTAAAAGACGACTAAGTGATATGATATGCAAAAAAAAAATGAAAAATCTCTTAATAAAACCCTATACCAATCCGTTTGATCAGCGTAATATAGTAGGTCAATTTCCCTCCTATTGTGAAGGAGGTTCAAGCCCAGTAGTGGGACATATAATAGCCAGGATGATGAGTTTTTATTAAAAAAAATTGTAGGTGCGATTACGGCATTACACACTCACAGGTACAAAAGTCGACGTGTATCTATACCAATAAATAAAATTGGAGTGTCTGTTTGTAATGTCAAAATAATAGGCTTTTTTCATGCTCACACGGTTATTTGCACGACACCTATGCCTACAATAGCAATTAAAAAATTTTTGTCTGTCTGTCTGTCTGTCTGTTTGTTCCGGGTAATCTTCAAAACGGCTGGACCGATTTCAAAAATTCTTTCACCAATGGAAAGCTATAATATCAGGGCGTAAACTAGGCTATATTTTATCCCGGTATTCCCACGGGAAAGGGAACTACGCGGGTAAAACGATTATAACCTATAACCGAAGTGAAGCGAGGGCGGGTTGCTAGTAGGTTAATAAATTGGATTGTGTTGTAAATTTTATAGTCTGGTTTTTGAATATCTCAAAGTAACCAATTTTCCGGGGATAAAAAGAGGATAGTAAATTGCCGTACATAGTGGTATAATATTAGTGTGTGTAATAAATATTTGTAAGAAATTTTATTCCTTTTTGCGTAACAACCTTACAAACTTTCATATTTACATTGTTAGTGTAATTATTTGTGTTATGATGTAAAATGTAGTTTATATATTACATGATTGAAATATTATTCTTCATAATGATTTCTGATGTTTACGCGAGTATTACACACTAATATTATAAAGAGGAACGATTTGTTTCTTTGTATTGAATAGGCTCCGAAACTACCGGACCGATTTAAAAATTCTTTTATCAATGGAAATGGCTGTGATATCAGGGATAGGCTATATTTTATCCCGGCATTCCCACAGGAACAACGGGGGTAAGACGACTGAAACCGAAACGAAGCGAGGACGGGATGCTAGTTGTAATTAAAACTATTTTACGTATTTTATCGCGTTTGTATTTGATTTTTGATTGCCCGACATTTCGAACACTTTACAGCGTTCATGGTCACGGGGGACTGTAGTCCCATAAATCTGTAAAATAGCTTTATTTACAGTAATTTACAATATTATTTCTCATTTTGTTTTTAACTCGAGCTGTTGTTCACCACAAAAAATTGTTTTCAATTATGAAAGTTATGGTTATGTTAAAAACTTTACGAATTCAAGGTTTGTTTTTCCCCAGAGTCAAGGTTGCCAATGGTAAAATATTATTTTGACTTGTGACTCCTTTATAAATAAATCAATTGGATGCTTAAAAACTTTTAATTGGTCTGTTATCATTTATGGTTGTACGAAAAAAAATTAAACAATAAAAACTAAAATATATATTCCGTGTGGTAATGGAGTAAGAATACAATTCTTCACCCCCTCTCGTACCCATGGGTAATATAAAGGTGGCGTAGGGTTTCATTTCGAGTTTTCCTTTTCTTGCACAGATATTATGTACATATTATATCCCTTAGTCTTTTACGACACTCACTGATATAATAGGGGGTAGTGAATGGTATTCTTACTCTGTCACCACACGGAAAACATAATGTGAGGGGAATAGACTTACTATTTCACACTGGTCAGTCGTGTTGTCTTAAATCGATAGCCCCTTATATCGAGTTTTCTGTCGCATCTATGTTACCTGTATATATCTCTTAATAATTTTTTACGACATCCACCAGCAAAGCACTTGTTACTGTTTACTTAGATAGCTTAACTGTATTCTTACTCCATAACCACACCGATATTTCATTACTTTAAGTTGAAATAATAAAATTGATAATATGTAAGTGTCCCCGTGAGGTTTATGCATGATAAGTAATTTTGAATTTGAATTTGACCTCCTACCGTGCTGGTCCGACAGTTTGGTATAGAATTATTTCTAGTTTGCCTACTCTTACAGTAATGTTAAATACATATTACAACACTTAGTCTTCTATAATGACACTCACGGCAAAAAAAAGAGTCGTCTCGTCTCAGCTCGTACCTATCCCACTGCTGGGCTTGAGCCTCCTCCCCTTTAGAAGGGAAATAGAACTACTATACCATGCTGGTGCGACATGTTGGTATGGGGTTTCATTTCGAGTTTTCCTTCTTTTGTACAAATGTTATGTGTAAATTATATCCCTTAGTTTTTTTTTTATTGCAAACGGTGGCAAACGAGCAGACATACCTGATGGTAAGTGTTGCCGCCGCTCATAGACCTTTACAAAGCTACCGCGAAGAAAGAGAAGGGAGTGTGAATGCGTGCATTGAGGCTCGGTGATACCAAAACCCTCCACACGCAAACACCATCAGAAAGTCGGGCTGCCGGCTCTCTCACTCACCGAACGAAGCGCAGTAACAAATTGCTACTACTCGGACGTCGATTTTCTGCGAGAGCGTGGTACTACCCCGGACGGACCGGCCCGCGGCTGTAGACAGATAACTGTCGACAGTGTGGTCCTACCACTCCAGGAAACTACTGGTTAGTCGTCTATTATATCATCCACCAGCAAGATAATGAATGAATTGTGTTGTGTGGAAAGAAAATACAAATTGCGAATACCTACATGTACTAATCCTTAATTTACTAAGTCAACATTTTCATCTATATTTAAGTTGTAATATTTGATATCTTTGTTATATTATCTACAAGTTTCAAGTTCAGAAAGCAATAACTTTAACTGAAATAATACCAGTTAGTTTTCATCTCCTAAAATATAATCGTTACATCTACCAAACTATTGTTGTCGTTGAGGCTAACAGCATTCATTTATAACCCTCACAATGTGAACCTTATATAGAAGCATTACATTACCTGCTATGTACAGAAGGGTCAAACAAATGGTCGGTCATGAGCCGCTATGATTGAGCATACGACGTCTATAGTCGTATAAAAGAACCGATTTAGTTGGGACGTTAAAGGAAATGTTATCATTATGATGCGTTGCTAGTTCTAAAGATATTTCTGTTGGTTTTTTTGGGTAAAATATTTTGATATTACCCTATGTCCGGATTTTTGGATAAATGTGTGGATATTTTGTTTGAATCCGGTTACTTATTGAATGGTTTTTATCAAAGAATATTTTGGGTATATTTAAATATTATCACGTTGATCCCAGTGGTATAAAAGTTCGAAGTTCAGCTCATTTTAAGCACTTTTTTTTATTGCAAACGTTGCAAACGAGCAAACAGTACACCTGATGGTAAGTGTTGCTGCCGCTCATGGACCTTTACAAGGCCGCTACCTACCGCGAAGAAAGTGAAGGGAGTGTGAATGCGTGCATTGAGGCTCGGTGATACCAAGGGCACCACCAAAATCCTCCACACGCAAACACCCTCAGAAAGTTGGGCTTCCGGCTCTCTCGCTCACCGAACGAAGCGCAGTAACAAATCGCTACTACTCAGACGTCGATTTTCTGCGAGAGTGTGGTACTGCTCCGGACGGACCGGCCCGCGGCTATAGATAGATAACTGTCGACAGTGTGGTCCTACCACTCCTATGCTTGTAAAATTTTGCTTTTAAAAGAATTCTTAATTCATCAAATATATTTTCAATTCAATTCAATTCAATTCAATTCATTTAATTTGCTAAAATATGGTTATTACAGGTGTTTACAAGTCGATAGAGTACATCATATTCTGCCCCGTGGGGCGTGCAAATGGTTATATAATATAATGCTATTTTATATTAATTACATGTCAAAAATATAATTTTAATGTCAATAATATAATTTGTATAAAAAAGATAAAAAAAAAAATATTTAAGATTTAGTTACATACAGTTAATTATAAAATTTTTAATGTCCATAGGTTATATTTGATGATTTTATTAAATTATAAATGTCAATTTATATTTCAGTTAATTCGTATTCGATTTTATCTTCTAAATATTGCTTACAATTGTAGTAGTTTTTATTTATTAATAAATTCTGTAGTTCTTTTTTAAATTTCACCAGTATATGAAGCTGCCTCGTCGACCTACGTATCGCAATGGATAGGATGTGCAAATGGAATCTTTGCAAGAGAAATACACTTGATATAAAAATCTATACCAACGTGTCTAACCAGCCGCGGTATAATATGTAATTTTTTTGCCATTATAGTGGAGATTCGAGCCGATTGGTGGCACAAAATGATCTGAAGTGTGTGTGGTATAAGAAGTAGTTTTGGTGATCTTTTTTTTGTAGCACCTATCGGAAGTGTGTCACCCATATTTCCCCACAGGCTGTAGCCGTTTTGCAGCATAAGTTTAGACATCTAACTTTCTATTAAATATTATCTGGTTAGGGTCTAGAAAATCTATATGAAACTTCAACTACATTGTTTATTTTATTTATTTTAAATCAGGATTAGTTTTGGCGGGAACGCGATAATGTCACGTCACGCTCTAAAATTGTATTCATTACTTTAGTGCTTTATAGAGTTTTGTTGAAAACTTTTACTGCTGTAACGCAGAGAAAGTGTAACGAACATGGTATAATGTTTTATGTATATTTTAGTGTTCAGCCAACATTTCCAAAAAATCGTAATTTGGCTGTTAGTGCACAATTAGTAGTAACGACTTATTGACGGACAGTGATTATGAAAAAGCTACTTAATTTTACGTGTGGTGACGGAGTAAGAATAAAAGTCACCACCCCATTTCTTGTACGTGGGTATTGTAAAGACGACGAAGCTATGTAATATGCATGAAATATAAGTGTCAGGAAATAAAGTATCGAAATAAAACCAACACGTCTGACCAGCGTGGCGCAGTAGGTTAATTGTCCATATACTCGTATTTTGAAAGAAGCTCGATACCAATAATGGGCTGTATTTAATAGTGAAATATCATTCTATAAGTTATAATGAAAATTGTATAAAATCGTTATATTAAGATTGTGAAGGAAACAAAGTTTTTTTACTGAAGGTCTTCATATATAAATAATCATAATCATGATCAAATATTAATAAAAAAATGCAATCAAGACTTTAAAGACGGTCTCGTTATAAATTGATGAATATCTCTTTAGTGTTTAAGCTGATCAGAATCTTTTAATAAACCTTAACGTTTGTAACCTTAAAACATTACTCAATGCCATTTTTGTGTACTGTATGATGTAAAAGAATAAGTAAGTATATTCGTTAACTTATCTTTTTCTTTTGTAAAAAAACAACAAGGAGATAGATACCTTTGTTCTTATGTAATTAGGCGAAGATTGACATTGTTGTAAGCTCCTTTCTTACCACAGAGTACACAATCTATTTTTATACATTTAACACAACGGCTATTTATAACGACTTAGTTAGGAAGTAAAGACCACCCACATCGATTTGTAATCTATATCAATCACCTTAATTAGGCCAGTGTGGGCGTACGTATGTTAACCAAATTATGATTCGCACTATCTTTCTTAGCGGTTCATACTACATGACATCTATTAGAGAAATATTTACACATTTTCCTCGTTTAATTTTCTATTCAGCTAGAATTGTATTAAACTATGGCATCGTTGATAAAACAAGGACGGACCAGGGATTAGACCGTCCCCCCGCAGAGGCGCTGGCGGCGTCGAAAGGGTAATCTCTCGGGCCAGCTACGGTTGTCAAGGAATCGATATCAATGGTCAGCTAAATGGCGATAGGAAGGTAATAGTTTCTGGGGCCACAAGCTGCCCACCCGTCGCCCCGGACTAATTAGGTGGGATGTTTCCAGACCACAGGAACTAATATGGCATAAAGTATTAATAAAATAATACGTGTTTTTTGTAATGATGATTTTAATTTAATAAACATTTATTTTCATTAGTGTGCACTGTTCACGCGCATACGTCACGGCAGGGCGGGAGGGGTGAAGCGCGTTATGCGAACCCCGCCCCGCCACACACTAGGGATGTGACCTGGAGGGAAAATAATCGATTTTTAAATAATCGATATTTTGTTTTTTAAACTAAATCGATTATAAAATAATCGATTATTTTAAAATAAATAATCGATTGTTTTCTCTCAACAGGATTGTGATGACCTTTTGTTTTTGTTTTTTAGGAAATGTGAGCTTTTTTTTCTAATATACTATGAAACAATCGTGATGACCTTTTTTTTTAGGAAATCTGGCCGTGAATAATGGATTAATTTCGAATAGTAAAAAATCGAATAATAATCGATTTTTATTATTTTGATAATCGATTGTAAAAATCAATTTTTACAAAAAAATAATCGATTAATAATTGATTTTTATAAAAATCGATTATTTTTCACATCCCTACCACACACACGGAAGTTGCGTGTACGTTTGACGAATGACGAAAATACGGCAGCTGCACAAGTTATTTCATAGTTTTTCTTACTATACTTACTAATCTGTAATCTTTATGTAAATGCTTGAATACAGTCATAGTACCTAATAATAAGTTTGTTTGATTATTCAACAAAAGTGGCGAACAGGACAGTGCTCTAATCGTAAATATATTGTAGGCACGACACCTAACCGACGTGCGACGAGTAAAACAATTATTATTAAACAAAGACAACCCAGTCTCGAAGAAACCATTATATTGCAGAAAAGGTGAAGAGGATTATTGTTTTATGGTGTTTGTGGACGATCCAGAGGTCTAACCAAGGAGAGTAAGCCCTAATCCTGATTTATAATAATGTTTTCCCAAACTTCATTTTCCACGGATTTATATCACTTCAATTGTGTACAACGCCATAATTTGCTAATCAAGCGTTAGGAATATTCACCTAATTTAGCTTATAATAGCATAATAGCATTATTGTGTGTTTTCAAATTCTAAATCGAAAATACATTATTATTTTGCAAGTAACATAGGTACCTACTTTTTCGCACGTCTCGATCTATATTGCACCGAGCTGAACGAACCTACCTACCTTCCTATCTGCTTCTGCGCTGTTTTATAGCCAAATATTTTACAATGTTAGCCTAGTAATAGGTAAATATCGTTGCCTTTTCTACATAAATGCTACTAATATTAACAATAGCAAAGCTACTTATTTCCCCATTTCTTATTGTATATCTACATCGGTAAAATAACAACAGCTACCTAGGTAATTAAATATCCATGCTTGCCAATATCTAAACGGTATTGCCGGCTATTTCCAGTTCGCGAAACGTGACGCAGTTCGCGAAACGTGACGCGTCCGCACGCGTTAGTACCGGCTCGGCGCCTACTCAACCGCGCCGTGCACCAGTCCACAGCTTGTTGGCGCTTGCTGTGTGCTCGGCGGAAGCGAACTTTATTGGAACGGGTATGACGGCTGGATCTGAGGCTAGTTATAGCCAGTCATGTTTGAGTGAACAATCTATTTAGGTATTGGTTTTGTTATTTGTTCGCCCAAGTTTATATTATTCTTTCGTACAAAATGAGAGTATCGGAGCAAAAGTCAGAGCTAATCGTCGCGGAACGAAATGAGTTAAGTAATTTAATTAAACAAAGAGGTATTATTACGTTTGTCTAAGATTTCAGAGTATGTTTCCACTATACAAAGTTTAAAAGAAATATCTTCAGTAAAATATAAAGAACTAGCTGACCCGGCGAACTACGTACCGCCTTTTTGCCTAATTATTTTATTTTAGTATTTATCAGTTTGGTTTTAATATTATCCGTGCGGTGACGGAGTAAGAATACAATTCACCAGCCGTGTGTGTCGTAAAAGACGACTAAGGGATATAATATGCATATAATACATCAAAAGATTCTATATTTGAAATAGATATCCAACATATGTAAGTTTAAGTTTAACGTTTAGCAATCATTTTCCACTAACAAATAACTTTCTACAGTAAATGATATTCAATAACGTACTAATTATAAACTTGTGCTTGGTAGAACGTTCAATTTCTGCATGGCATTGCATATGTGGCGTATCTAAACCACAAAATTCAATATATGTAGCTGAATATCGACTTGGTCAGGATCTAAATGGCCGCGCGTGGTTTCATCGGTATTGACGTCGACCACGTGGGGGAATGTTAGAACATTCTAGTACAGCGCCGGTACGTGAGTGAGGGGTAGACCGCTCAATAAGCAGAGATAGGAAACATGACAGGTGATAAGGCTTTTTGTTATCCTTGTGTGTTTAGGTAGATCCAAGAATAATTTGGATTAACATTTGGACCCGGTAGGTGACGAAACGATCGATTTCCTGGCTTTATTTTTTTTAGCTCTGTACTATCGGCTCAGCTAGTTATCAATACTAATATTATAAAGAGAAAAAAAAAATGTATATTTGTGAGTGTGTGTATATTTGTAATGAATAAACTAAAATTGTTATGCCGATTTCAAAAATTCTTTCACCATTGGAAAGCTACATTATCCCTGAGTAACATAGGCTATATTTTATCTCGGTATTCCCATTGGAACGGAAACTACGTGGGTGAGACGGCTGTAACAGAAGCGAAGTGAGGGCGGATTGCTAGTTTAATAATATTTGACTGCATGGATCGCCATGTGATAGAAGTATCTAAGTACCGACTGTAATGACTTCAATCCTAATGTAGAATAATTTATTTCTCAGTTATTAGTGGCAAAACGGGTATTATTAGTTTGACGTTTCTATGTATGTCTGTGGCATCTTAACTCCTACACGAGCTAACTAATTATGATACATTTTTTTTATTCGAAAGCTGACATTATAGTCGTTGTTTTTTTATCGATCCTGTCCGGTATTACACAACATTTTATTTATATAATATAGCGTTAGTTTCTTTAACTCACAGTTAATTGGCACAGATGGCATAGTGGTTAAGATACCTACAGTGCCAGTGTTGCGGGTTAGAATCCCATGTAAAGCAACATTTTGTGCAATCCACAAATTATTGTTCTGAGTCTGGATATAATTTGTGTCCGTAAATTATATCTTTGTAAAGTCCCCCGCAATACAATAATTATTTCCTTAGTGCACGGTGTTGCCTTTTTGATAGCTGCTAATAAAGCCTCACACAGACATTGAATCTGGCTATTACCAGTAGATTATACTTGCTTATATCAAATTTACGTTAAAACCAATGAGAAAGAATATACAGTAATATATAAAATTTGTTATATCCCTGTCAGTTTGTACCTCATAAATTTCGTAGAATGTGATTTTATTTCGTAGTGTTGAACAGTTGGCAATTCATCATGTACAATCCATTAGCCCGGAGCTTGCCTCTGCCATTCGGTCACAAACCACTTGTTTCTATACCTTCCAATACACCATTAAAGCCTAATTGATTTACATTGTGTAATCTATGTACTGAAATTTATTCGCTCGCGATCTTAAAGCATTTTTACCCGACCACGGAGGGTTATGATTTTGACAGGCTATATATATATATATATGTTCATCTGTTCCCTCATAGCTCCTCAACTACTTATTAGAACTGGATAAATGAGGTATCGTTAGAAGCGTCTTGATCGTGTGCTGATTATAGGCTATATGATGTGTCACTGGATCTAATATGGCGCCCTCTAGAGGTCTTAAAGTACTGCGTTAAAAAATTAATTTGAAATAAATATGTAGTGTTTCATATCACTAGAAAGGGCGTTACTTGTAGATTTTAAAAATATATATTATTAGCATTTAGCTCGTGACTTTGTCCGTATTTATCCGATAACTCGTTTTTTTTTGTCGTAGTTGGGGTTTAGTTTTAACTTTTATCTTGTTCAAGTATTACTTTTGATAAAGAGAAATTTAAATCGGTCGCCTTGATATTGGTTCATAACTGATACCGTATATTAGTTTTTCGTTGTCCACTGCTGGACGTAAATTTGCCCAAAGTAGGGGATATTGACAAAATCGCCATATCTTCTTGGCAGGCAGGTTTTGATATGTTTGCCAAGCGCTGCGGTTAGTTCCCTGGTGATTCTTTAGCTAATTTTTACAACTCCAAAGTAAAGGAGCTGTAACAAATTGTTGTTTTCAATCACCACTAGTGAAGAAGTAGTTTTATAAAAACGTCCACCAAAAAAAAATGTATGTGTACTTATACACGTACGTAAGAAATTATAGGTACCTACTTCTTTGGGGTAACAAGATAGAAAACTTTCCTTTGCGTCATCCTACGTTTATAGAAAAAAAGACACTAATAATAGAAAAAAAAAGGTATTTAATACATTGAAAGTTTTATTGTAAGGCATTATCTAGTTGATATTTGTGACGTTGACTAGCTAACTTCAGGATGTCGGTTCTTCGTGACGACGTGCACTAGCATCGTATAAATTTACTCTCATAATTTTTCCTTAACTCGCCAAAAGAAGTGTAATTTTAAAAATAAATTCTCGTTACTAGCGACATCACAAACCCAAATGAACAGATATAAATTACACCCGGACAGAACTGACAGAACCCGGACAACGATCATTTCGCCCACATACGTGCAAGCTGTGTTGCCCAAGTGTTATGACATATCCTACTTTAAGCAAGGTTTAAGAAGAGTGTTTTCTTCACGGTAGGCAACGGCCTGGCTGTGCCCCTGGTATTGCAAAGGCCCATGTGCGGCAGTATCACTTACCATCAGGTGTGCTGCTTGCTCGTTTGCCACCATTGATAATAAAAAACAAAAAAACTCACTTGGGAATTGTACAAAAAAATGTTCTAACACCAAACCTACAACATATTGCAGAAGAATTCGACGCTTAGATGGCGTCACTTTTTTGTATTCAATTTAAATCTAGATCTATCATAACATATAAAAACTCAGAACACCTTACGTAAAGCTCAAAAAGAACACGTGAATAATTCTATTCGTAAAGTAAACACAAGGGGGCGCCTCGGAAACGAAGATAAATAAAGCTTGTCGCGTCGTACATTTGTATGCCGACGCGCTGAGAGGCTGCGTAGGCTTGACGGATGGAATCAGCGCTCGCCGAGATGTCATTTGGAGGCTGTACTCGTATTTGATCACACAGTCCCCTCATGAATAGCAATTAGCTGTAATGTACGCTCAGTGAGCCCAATGATAAAACGAAAAAAAAAATATCAAGTCGATATTATATTTGCAGTAGAAATAATAATAATCTATATTTATGAATGTCTGGAATAAATAACCCCTGTATCTATTTAGATTGCAAAGGTCAATACAAAGTTATAGACATATTGATATTCTGCTTAATTTTAATATATATTGATTCGTCAGGCTATCAATTGCTTATACGACTTCAGTCTTTTGACTAGCCGATATCGATATAGAATTTTATGTCAAGTTTTCCTACCCGTACATCGATGTTATCTTTATATCATATCCTTTAGTCGTCCTTTAATACAATCTATATCGAGTTAAAGTTCTACGTGTGATGAAGGAGTAAGAATACAATTCATTCTCATCTTAAAACAAGGTTATTCCTTAGTAGTATTTTATGACACCCACAGTCTAGAAATAGGTTGGAGAATTGTACTCACCGTTTTTATTCTCCATTACCTCGTGAAGTAATCAGTATATCGAGTAATACAAATTATAATCGCTAGCCAATAATTATTATTCCCCGCGGGAATAGAACCCACATTTATTGGAAATCCATTCCAATCATCTTAACAATTAAACCAGTGTAGGTAAGGTACGTTGCTGGACAAGTTTTGATACATATTATCATCTTAACGTTTAAAACTGGACTAGCATATGAAATCCTAAACCTCAGCAATATAGATAAATTATAAATACCATTAAATGTCATCTAACTTATTTAGATGTACGGTAATATTGCTGCAGTTAATGTGTCTGAGCCCTTAGCGAGGCACACTCTGCACTTAATGCACTTAATATCGAGTGTTAACAGCGGGAACTAATGAACATTATCGTTAGCAATGCATTGGCAAATTACTTCCATACAGGTCAGGTCAGCGTACTCATAAGAGCTTATGCAGACAGCGAAGGACGGTTTAGTTTGTTGGCATGAACAGTGTTGATATTATTTAAGTAAATATTTACCATACAAAACTAGAAGAATCGTGATCGTAGTATAAGTAGAAAATTTGTAACCTATATTTATTAAATAACTTAGCAGCAGTGTGTATATAAATGTTTTAATTATCATCATCATCACAGCTTATATACGTCCCACTGTTGGGCTAGAGCCACCTCCAAAAAGGGAAGGAAAGTGAACTACTATACCACGCTGGTCAGACGTGTTGGTATAGGATTTAATTTCAAATTTTCTTCCTATTGCATAGATGCTATCTGCATATTATATCCCTTGGTCGTGTTTTACGATACCCACGGGCAAGAAAGGGGGTTGTGAATTGTCTTCTGCCTTCGTCACCACACGAAGAATACATGTTTTGAATGATATCAATTTTTAAATGTTATTGAAGATAAGGTAGTGAATTAAGAACATTAAAATCTCAATATGAGAAGAAGGCTGTGTACTCCCAACAGCTGAGAGTTCGTTGTAAATTTAATTAATAATAAAATTATTAAGATCACTAATATACCTATATGATTCTCCTCCAACATACCTTAGTGTCTGAAAGTACAGCTCAATACCAATGTATGTCACCATTGATGACTAACAGGACGGCAATATGGTTCCTAAATGTAGGTCTAATAATCAAACTCAAGCCCACTGGTTATGCTCGAGATTTCGGAAAGCCGCAAAATAACGAGTTTAACCAACATAGTACGCTGAAGTGGCAATGGGCGGGCCACATCGAGAACCGACGACCTGGTGAGAGTTGCTGGGCATCGTTGGATGCAGGCGGTAGAAGACCGCACTTTGTAACGAAACGTGATGGAGCCTTTCGTTCATCAGTAAACGGCGATAGGCTGAATGATGTGATGATGAGAATTAATAAGAACAGTACATAGATCCTTTTATTCAATTTTGAGTAAGATAAAGTAAATTGACTTCTATAACTAGAGATAATATGACACATATTTGGAAGGCACATTATGCCGTATTTTGTTCCGTTGCTCATAGTTTGTTTCTAATTATGTCTTTAATGAGGACTAATTAGGTTTTATGTTTATACATTTATACATTGGGAGTACGATCTCGGACGTTACGACCGTGACCTTATATTAGACAGTTTGCAAGTCACATCTGGAGTAGTATACTATACAACCATCTAGTAATTAAAGAAGATTGCTGTGCGGTCAGGCCTTTCTGTCATATCCAATATTGCAATGTGTTGCAGCTGAAATATGGGCTGTGTTCAGTTTTACCATATGCTGTACATACTCTGAGCAGACCACATCGCTCGACGAATCGACAACCCCTGAGGAAGAAGGTTCTCGAGTGGCGACCACGTATCAGACGACGCAGTGCAGGACGCCCCCCCTCCACTAGGTGGCCCGACGACCTGATGAAAGTTGCGTCGTTGGATGCAGGCGGCACAAGAACGCACTCTGTGGTTGTGGTATAACATGAAAGAGGCCTACGTCCAGCAGTAGACGGTAATAGGCTGAAATGATGATGATGATGTACACACTCTAATTTATCGGCTCAACAATCAACTCTGCTTCATGTCTCCGATTTTGCATAAGCAGGAAGTAATTTTTTTTATTTTTTTTTATTGACAGCGGTGGCAAACGAGCAAACAGTACACCTGATGGTAAGTGTTGCTGCCGCTCATGGACCTTTACAAGGCCGCTGCCTACTGCGAAAAAAGTGAAGGGAGTGTGAATGCGTGCATTGAGGCTCGGTGATACCAAATGCACCACCAAAATCCTCCACACGCGAACACCCTCAGAAAGTTGGGCTTCCAGCTCTCTCGCTCATCGAACTAAGCGCAGTAACAAATTGCTACTACTCAGACGTCGATTTTCTGCGTGGGCGTGGTACTATCCCGGACGGACCGGCCCGCGGCTGTATACAGATAACTGTCGACAGTGTGGTTCTACCACTAGTAAAAATCACTCTTTTTCTCTCTAACTTTTTAAATTTAATTTGTTGCGGATCCTAAGACAATCCAGTTTCTCGGAACTCCCTGAGGATCAAACTTCGCTTATCATCAATAAATACTGTTGCGGATCTCTCGGGAGTTGCAATGGCGGGATTTTGTGGTGGGATTAGTTCCAATAGAAAAAAATATACACTATAAACCTAAAAATTTTACACGTGTCTGGTTTAGTGCTAATGCCAACTCATAACAAGGGGGGTAGCAGGTCTAAGTACCACCATTTGTTCGCCTGCATTGTTTTACGGTGCACATGTTTCTTGAAGTTGGTGTTCTCCCAATAGACTCGTGGTTATATCGCTGAATTACCACACACACTTTTGACGTTGTCTTTATTCACTTTATCGTATGATATTTTTTACCGTGTGGTGACAAATTAAGAACACATTATGTTACCACTCTCATCAGTAAGAGTATGCTTGAATGCTGCACCAATGAAAAGTTAAAGAGTGAAGTGAGCCTAACGTGATATGGACATGCAATGAGACGGGATGAAAGAAATGGATAAACGGAATAATTAGGCAAGTCTTGAATGTAAAAATTAGAGGCTTTAAGGGAAGACCGAACTGAAGAAGATAGAAATAACATTTAATATGATTTTGTGGAAGTGGAGGACATATTGCAACCACTTCAAATAATTGAGATAAGAGCAGCATGATGACTATATAATATCACGACCCCGTAATTAATTCCATCCATCCATCCATCAGCTTACAGACGTCCACTGCTGGACATAGGCCTTCCCACGAGAACGTCACTCGGAACGGTCCTGCGTCATTTGCATCCAACCTGCGACTTTGAAAATGTCATCAGTCCACTTAGTGGTGGGTCGTCCTACGCTGCCTCGTCCGATTCTTAAATATTAAAGAGACATAAAAACTGAGCAAGCCCCAGGAGATTGACATTAGTACTTTTGTGAGGTTGACAAGCATGGTGATCATAAAATTACACACCCTTCGTAGGGGATAGCCCGTTAGACATAGGTCTAACAATGAAAATGTGATAGGTGATGATGATAATAATGATATTTATATGATGATACCGTACCAAGCAGCGTACTTTACTCAGGGTCGTATACAACATCATCATCATGCTCTTATTTTAATTATTTGCGATCCATTCAAAATGTACTCTACTTCCATCGTCTATATTGCAAAAGATTTAATAATAATTTTATGTCAACATGTCTGAATAACCAAGATACCTCAGTGTCTGAAAACATAGGTCTACGATCAGTGTGTGTTACCAATGATGACTTACGGCATGGAAACGTGGTCCCTAAATGTTGTTGGATGCAGGCGGCACAGGACCGCACATGGCGTAACATGAAGGAGGCCTACGTTCAGCAGTGCATGAAGATAGGCTGAAATGATGTTGATTATGCCTGACTAAGATCTCTCCCCTTGGTAGTGTAATTATTCATCAGACAGCACCAGATGAAGCTTGTCTAGGTTGATGTAATGTTCTTAGTCGTCTCTTACGACACCCACAATCAATGTAAATGTTGGTAGTATTCGCAGACGCCACCACTCATATCAACGGCATATCCATTCACTCATTACAGCTCATATACGTCCCACTGCTGGGCTCGAGCCTCCTTCATATTGGGAGGGAAATTGAGCTACTATACCACGCTGATCAAGCGGGTTGGTATTGGGTTTTATTTCAAGTTTTCCTTCCCTTACATTGTTGTTATATGCACAAGATATTCCTTTGTCGTCTTTTACGACACCCGTGGATAAGATAGGGGTCGGTGAATTGTATTCTTACTCCGTCACCGCACGGAAAATGGCATGTCCATTCGTCTAATCCTAAAGTGAGTTTAATACCTAATGGCATCTAATAGTATTTACAAAGTTTAGCACTAAGAAACTCTTATTTGGAAACACGAAGTTTATAATCGAATCAGATGCTTAGTGTGAACTTTTTCATTCGCTTAAGATTAACAAGTTACGAGGTTAGAGTGTAAATCACATTTGTGCTTACCTACTCGAATAGATAGACATCGAATAAATAGCGTGAAATACAAAATAATAGTTATAGCTTTCATATTGACTCATGTGGATAATTGCAATTTTGATGCATGCCCCATTGGAATAAGGGGAAATAGTGATTTATCGTCACCCTATATGGCGAAAGTTAAAGAATACTACTGTTACCACCTATCATTAACAGTTGAACTCGTTAAGTTACCTAAATATCTCATCAGGAAGCTAGAAAGTAACTTTCTGTTGTATAACATAATTATAAGTAGTAAGTAGTAAGTATAACATTTTATATCGAGTTTTCCTTCTCATGCTATGATAATATCTGCTTTAATAACTTAGATTTTTAAGAAGCTCTTAAGATAACTAGTTTAAGCTGTACGAACATTAATAAGTTAATTCAGAAAGCATTTTTCACATATGGTAACGTCAAAATAATGAGCTTTTTTCATGCTGATTATTTGCACAACACCTATGCCTAAAAATCGGTTTAAGAAATTTTTGTCTGTTCGTCTGTTTGTTTTGAATAATCTTCAAAACGGCAGGGTGGATTTTGATAATATTTTACTACCAAGTAGCTGTCTATATAAGAAGTAACTTAGGCTATATTTTAATCCGGTATCGCCGTGGTATCCGGTAGCGAGGAAGGGTTGCTAGTTATTCATAAATTAATCCCGCTCACTCAGGAATATCATCACAACTTATATACGTCCCACTGCTGGACTCGAGCCTCCTCCATAATGGAAGGGAAATTGACTTTTTTTTTCACGTTGGTTAGACAGTTTGGTACAGAGTTTTATTTCGATTTTTCCTTTTCTTGCATAGAATCGTTCTATTACGGTGAACTACACCGTAAAGGTACAAATTACATTCAGACTCAAAACAACGATTAATTATATCACTTAGGCGTCTTTCGCAATACCCATGGCGATAACAAAAAGCTTTATAAAGTATTAAGATTACTGATCTCTAAGCGATATAATAGCTAAGCCTGGTGAACTTTGTACATTTATCTTACACCTATATTTATCTATCTAAATATAATAGTTTCTCTTTTGCAGGTCACGGAATAAGTATTATATTAAAAATACTTCTGTCAACAAATACTAGTAACGGACAAAGATGGGTACGATCTATAATTATTTTTTTTCGATCAATACATCGCTTGTCTAGCGACGGACGGTTCCCTGGTGCTCGAAGGTGGTGCTCCTAGCGAAGCCGGAGGATCTCCGAAATCGTCCGCGGCCTAGAGCCTGGTCGTGCTGCTGGACAATACGAAAAAGCTATTAGAGAGAAGCTCGAGTGCCCACATCGCTCACTGCACCGCCTTAGCGAGGCCCTGACCCATAAAAATCCTGAGTCCGGTGCTAGTGGAGTAGATAAAGCGGCAGCGCGGGGTCCTTTCTTTTCGACTAGTACAGGGCTTGTCGGGTAATGGTTGCTTCGGCAAGCATTTGCACATTGTGAGGAGGGAGAGGACACCGTTCGTCACCAAAGTGATTGCAATTAGGGCACGGTAAATGCTGAGGCTGCCAAACATTGCTAAGACGATGCTCGACAGCTGCCTTCTACCAGGCAGTTATTTTATAGAAAGGAGCGGTAAAGAAGGTTGGACAGGACATGTTCCCTAGGTTGTGGTGAATTTAAGGCAATTAGTCCGCACTCCGCAGAGAGGTAGACTGTGTGAACGGCAACGCCCCGGTTGTCGCCGAGTCATCGACAAATACGGTACCCAAAAGTATAATCCGCTGGACTAACCACTGCAGTCAAGTAAAGGACCTGTAGCTAGCTCATCGGTGATGGTGTGCAAATATATTAGGTCAAATTATTAAATATAGGATAATGTAATGAATAAAAATTAAAAGGAGCCACATGACATTTCGACATTCTCATCAAATTCTGCACACTAATTAAAAATGTAAAATGAATATGGTGCTCTGAATATGGTGATCGACATATTGACGTATATCGGTTGTCAAATATATTTGATTGCGTTCAGAAAAAGAAATATCAAGCTATTTAAAAAAATATCAGCCTTTATCATAAACTGCAAACTTTTACATAGATGTAATGAAATTAGGCTAAAAATAAGTATCAAAAAAATGTTTTTGTCCACTAATACTTTTTAGGTAAATCTAAGTTAACTCAAGAAATACATTTCTATTTCATATAGAAATAGATGGAATAGAAATACGTTTACTCATGAAACCGTTCTTATGGGAAAATAAAATAGTTATTGTTACTACTTTCCTTGCATTTTTTTATATTTTCTCACCGGTTAAACCTTCCTTGGACTTATAAAAACATTTAAAAATCAAAATTTTACAAATCGGTTCAGCCGTTTTCGAGTTTTTGTGAGACTAACGCACGTCAACTCATTTTATATTGGATAGATAAAGTTGAAGAATTTATTTGAAGTGTGCAACACGCTAATGTCACAAATAAGATTGGATTTCAGAAAATTGCTTTCAATTAGGGTATCGTTCTGTATTGTATCTGTTTTCAATTGAGAACCAATACGATACATAAGCTAATTAACTTTTTAGAAATTGGATATACATATAATCCATTTACCATTATACGTTTGGTTTGTTTGGTGACAAATAAATTAAGAATTGTCCTTCTCCCTTTCCTTACTTTCCTTATAGTAATAAAATTTATTAAAGGATGACATTACCTACTGTAAATAATGTTACTACTAAACATTAACTACTAAAATGTACATAGATAAAACTATTTTTACTGATTTTATCGCGTTTGTATTTGATTTTTGGTTGCTCGACATTTCGAACACTTTTCGGCGTTCATGGTCACGGGCGGACTAAGATGTCTCCCGTCCAACAAGTTATCATTATAACAGAGATTTGTAATTATCTAAACACTACAGAAATTAGATATTAAGTAGGTATTGATCCAAACAACATATATTTTCATATATAATCATTTTCTTCTTCTACTGGCAATTAATTTGTAAATGTGGGTCAAAACTTAATAACTAATTTCTGTAGCGGGTAGAATTATAAATCTCTGCAATAACAATGACTCGTTGAACGTGAGACATCTTAGTCCACCCGTGACCATGAACGCTGCAAAGCATTCGAAAGGTCGGGCAATCAAAAATCAAATACAAACACTATAAAATCCCTAAAGTAGATTTATTTATTCAAATTCAAATTATTTTATTATGCATAAACCCTGAGAGGGCACTTACATATTGTCAGGTTTACAATTTCCAAAAAAAATATACTACCACCGGATCGGAACGCGACCGCTACTGAGAAGATCCGGCAAGAAACTCAGCGGGCTTGTCATTATTTTTAATTTTTTTTTTCTTCGTACTAGTTATACAATTGTGTACATGTTTTGTAAGAACAAGCTCCAGTGTGATGCCCTTCGAACTGCAAGACACTTAATATAATTTAAACGATTATGGCTGGACCAGATCCCACAAGCGGCACCCGATCACGAGTTAACTACTAGAGCAGCCATCACTCCCCTCAACCACTATGGAGGGAAGGGAGAGACCCGCTCCACGCAGCTACCGCAAGTAGATCCTTATGTGAGCATGACCAACACCACAATATGTTACAAACGCTGAAAATACAAAAATTCGTTACGCAAAACACGCTACACTTTACAATAAAAGTTAAAAGTACATTTACAAACAGTATATTTAAAATAACAAGGAAATTGCTGAATGAGGAGCTGCTCACAACCAATCTGTATTATCATCTACACAATCCGAGATTTTATAATAAGCTTTTTTACAAAGTCTATTCTTAATGGCTTTTTTAAACTTTTTCATAGGCAGGTCTCGGATATCTTTAGGTAATCTATTGTAATAGCGTATACATTGCCCCATGAATGATTTGTTAACTTTTTGGAGACGAGTAGTGTGTACAACTAATCTGTCCTTATTACGAGTATTCATTTCATGAATGTCACAATATCTCTTAAAGTTAGCGATATTTTTTTTGACATATAATATATTTTCGTATATATATTGTGATACAGCAGTTAGAATATTTATTTCTTTGAATTTCTCCCGAAGTGAGATTCTTGGGCCTAGATTATAAATTGCACGGACAGCCCTTTTTTGGAGAACAAAGATTCTATTAAAGTCCGCGGAGCATCCCCACAGTAATATACCGTAAGACATAAGACTATGGAAATAAGCGAAATAAACCATTCTAGCTGTTTCAGTATCTGTTAACATTCTTATTTTTTTTACTGCATAAGCCGCTGAGCTAAGCCTACTCGACAACTTTTCAATATGAGGTCCCCATTGAAGTTTAGCATCTATGGTGATACCTAAAAAGACTGTTGACTCCACAAGGTCTAGAGCCACACCATTCATTTGGACATTGGTTTCCACTTGCCTCACATTAGGAGTAGTAAATTTGATACATTTAGTTTTTTTCTCATTGAGAACCAAATTATTAGTGTTAAACCAATGAACAACGTTAGACAGTGCATTGTTCACATCGTCATAATTTAACATTTGTCTTTTAATTTTAAATAACAAAGAAGTGTCATCTGCGAACAACACAATGTCCAGATTGTCCCCTATATGGTAGGGTAGGTCATTAATATATACAAGAAACAGAAATGGCCCCAGAATGGACCCTTGTGGAACGCCCATTTTTATAATAGAACCAGATGATCGTGCACCATTAACATCAACCCTCTGGATTCTGTTGCTTAAATAAGAAGTTACAAGTTCAAGAGCGTTATTCCTGATCCCATAGTGGTATAGTTTTCTGATGAGTGTTTCATGTATTCATTCATTTATAATGTGTAACTCTAACACTCCTAAATCATTAGGTATCGTTTTCAATATTCGACGACACAAACTAACAAAGAGACAGATAATTCATTAATAATCAAAACAAAAATATTGATGCATTAGATAATTGGTTAAATATTGAATTATATTCGCATTGGGAGAAAAAGAAAACACATTTCAGAAATAATATTTAGGTAGATATTCCGTTCGATGTTTGACCTAATTAGATTTGCTTGTTGTTATAATAATACGGTTATTATGTGCCCGCATCGGTGTGACCCAAAGCAATTATACAGCTTCATAGAAAGACAATCTCACAGTGTAATGGTCACCGGCAATTAGTGCACGTTCACACTATATGCATTGTTGATTAACTCGATGGTATTAGCGCGAACTGTTATCATATTTGCACAAGTTACACTTATATGTACACACACTATATGCATGAATCGTGATTGGATACTGATTGGAAATTGTGATTTGATTAAGTAAAACATATATTTGGATTAAAAATTGTCATTGGGTAAATATAATTTTAATATTATATACGTAATTTATTCGTTCACAGTGTTATGATGGATTAAGAATACAATTCACTACCCTCTTCAGGCCTGTCGTAAAAGAAGAATAACGGATATAATGTGCATATAACATCTATGTGAGAGAAAGAAAACCTGTAATGTAACCCTGTACCAATCAGTTTGAACACTGAACAACGTGGTATGGCTGGGCAACATCCCTCCATTCGCGAAGGTGGCTTAAACCCAGCAGGGATGTATACGAGTTGAGATAAATTATTTCATTCCATGTAGTGATAGAGTAAGTTTAGAACTCATCACTTATCATAAACGGTGAAGTTTTAAAGATGACTAAGGGATATAATATGCATATAATATTTATGCAAGAGAAGAAAAATTCGAAATAAAACCTTATAACAACCCATCTGACAAGTGTGGTATCACATGAAATTGCCCTCCTTTTATAGGAAGCTTGTGCCCAGCATTGCCCAATTCGTTTGACCAGTCTGGCTAGCTTAATTTCTATTTTATTTAAGAGGAGGCCGGAGTTTAAAATATGATGCACATAGATGAAGAAGTATGACTTCAATTTTAAGGGTTATTGGTGTAAATGGGCATAGGAAGAGTCCCAAAAATATAATATTCTCGTAGATACGTTAATCTATCCGTTGCAACTGTTACGAATATTTATGGCAGTGGATATATAGAGGGGATACTCTTAAATACGTTTACGTTTACCTTAAAACGTAGTTATTGTCTTAAATCACAGAAGATTGATGGTAATTTCTATATCATCATCATCATCATCTCAGCCCATATACGTCCCACTGTTGGGCTCGGGCCTCCTCCATAATGGAAGGGTAATTGACCTACTATACCACGCTGGTCAAACGTGTTGGTATAGGGTTTTATTTCGAGTTTTCCTTCTCTCGCATAGATGTTATATGCGTTTTATATCCGTTAGTCGTCTCGTACGATCACCCACGGGTAAGATAGGGGGTGATGAATTGTATTCTTACTCCGTCACCACACGGAAATTTCTGTATAGAAAAACTATATTATTTCTACACTGTTTAGACTAAAAAGCCGCTCCCACTATGATTGCGAATAACATAGGATTATTGACTGACTACGGTATCAGATACTAAAAAATATTACAAACGTACTAATAAATATAATAAAAATAAAATAATAAAAATAATTCAGTATTTTTTTTCTAAATTGATTTTGAAACGAAATATATAAAGTCAAAATTAATTTAATAATAACAAAGGGAAGACCTCCTTTGAGGCTTGAAAGTAAAAGTGACTGGGAGTGCGTGGAAAGTTGGCTGACGCTTGTTTCAATCCTGGTGAAAGATCCACAGGTCTCAGTTTGCTTCTGAAATACAAAATTATGCGTAGGCAGTACTCACGTAGGAGGCCGCCGCCCACGTTTTATTTTCAAATTTGGAACACAGTAGTCCTGTTTCAAATGATTGTTTGCCCAGAGTTACTCTGAAATTATTAATTTTAATAATATTATTTTAACCCTGGTAATAAAATGTTACAGAAAACCAAGATTGGTTTTGGTCTTTAGTCTTACATAATAAAAATATATTTAAAAAGAAATATTTTAGCTTTTCATCTAAAATAAATATTTTTATTACCGATCAGGAATACGTCGTCCTTAAATAAATAGAACCACATTTCATGACTAGTTCATGTGCAAGTTATTGAAGGCCAACTTCCTTTTTATATTAGTTTATTAAAAAGTAGGTACATACATAATATTTACGTAAGTATATAAAGTCTAAAGAATTAGGAAGACTTGGATTTGACCATCGAAACAAAACTATAGTTATCTAAAAGATATTATAGACTTACTAATTAGTCTAATAATCACTTATATTTCACACCTTGCACTATTAAATATTGCCTGCATTTCATTATAAACACGCAATTAATGAACTTAAATTACACGCAGACTCAGAACAATAATTTGAGAATTACACAATGTAATGTTTTGCGTGGAAATCTAGCTCATAACACTTACCAAAGTAGCTCGGTATCTCCACTATGCTGTCTGGCTTTTTTTAATTTTTGTTGTTGGCAAGCGAACATACAACATACCTGATGGTAAATTATACTGTCGCTCATGGACCTTTGCTAGGCTTACTGCCTACTGTGAAGAAAGTGAAGGGAGTGTGAATGCGTGCAATGAATTTCGGTTATACTTTAGTACCACAACCCCACCACACACAAACACCTTCAGAATGTGGGAGCTCCTGGCTCTTTCACTCACCTAGTGAAGTGAACTACTACTCAGAGGTCGATTTTCTGGGACAGAATGGTACTACACGGGACGGACCGTAAACAGAGAAGACTGTTGACAGTTTGGCCCTATCACGTATAAGCGCTTCTATATAATATTATTATATATATTTTAAATAGAGAAATTTCTTTATAATGTTGTATAATTCAGAATTATAATTTAATGTTAATCATATTCGACTGCACAGATGGCGTAGTGGTTAAGATAGCGACTTACAGCGCCAGTGTCGGGGGTTCGAATCCCACGCGGGACAACACTTTGTGCGATCCACAAATTGTTGTTCTGAGTCTGGATGTAATTTGTGTCCGTTAATTATATGTTTGTAAAGTCCCCCGCAATACAAGGATTATTTCCTTAGTGCAGGGTGTTGTCTTAAATAAAAAAAAAAAAAAAAATATTCCACAAGTTATTAGGGAAATGCCGACAAATAAATTTAAATTCAGACTCAAGACTTGGCTTATTGAAAAGTGTTTCTATACAGTAAACGATTTTCTGTGGCATAAAACTTAAGCTAAATATTAACCCTTTTTATTTTTGTTATTAAAATTTAATTGTAATCTTCAAAATTCGCATGCCTTTTAAAGGCGACTATGTCGGTTTTCCATTTTGTAATAATTGCATCTTATGTCTTTGTACCATATTCTTGGCGAATAAATATCTATCTATCATGATTTATTTATTACTATAAATCACCTGCCTACAATTTAATATACAAGATGGCGGTACGAAATATTGCATGGATTTCGGCCGACTATTGTGTCCAGCCTACTTCACGTCTGTTCTTTGTTAAAAATGCTAATAATTATGTACGAATAAATCCTTTTGTTGAGGAGGATTATACTGACATATCATTAACCGACATAATGATATAACTCTACACAATAATTTGTCTAAAATATCCGTATTTTTTTTTTTTGGTGTGGGCTATGTTCAGCGCACCCGCTGCTGGGCTCCGTCCAGGGCGACAGAGGAGCGGCACGCGGTCCCGTAACAGACCCGTGGTTCGTCGCCTTCGTCGTTGGACCGACCGGTGACCACCGGTGCCGAGTAACTTGTCTTCAGTGGTCGGCTTGCCGTAATACCCCTGCGGAGTACCCTTTCCTCGTTCCACGTCCCCCCCTTGGGGACTTCAGTCGCCAGAAAATATCTGTCCTACATGGGGATCGAATTCACACCATTTGTACTATTAATATTCATTGCCCGTTTTTTTTTCGTCTTTTGTAAGTAGAGTATACTTTATAACGTTCATTTTCGTTCTGTTGTATATATCATCACTAGCTGACCCAGCGAACTTCGTGCCGCTATAAGTTTTTCGTAAATATATTTTCTAAATTGCCGAAATTACTATATTTTCTCTGGAAGAACCATTATAGCTTTGTCCGGCCAGATTCGATCGTCTTGGTCGCGATATTGTTAATGATGGTTCAAAGAGAATACAAATTACTGATATCTGACAAAATTATACTTATCAAATGTTCAACCATACTTAACTTCTTCTTCTTCTTGAGTAATGGCAATAAGCTACTATTATGAACTATTGGTGCCAATGTCGAGTTATAATAATACACATAAATTCTTCACGTCTTCAGTCTTCGTATTTAGTCTTAGTAGTTACCCAACCATACTTAACTATAGACAAAATTACGTTTAGGTGTCATTTGCGTTTTGTTATTACATATCAAATGCGTTTTTGTTATACTACGTTTCTTTGACATTTCATCGAACGGGAAACTGGAACGCGATCGAACGGGATAAAAAGTATCCTATGTCCGTCTCCTGGTTCTAAGCTACCTCCACACCAATTGTCAGCTAAATCGGTACAGCCATTCTCGAGTTATAAATAATGTAACTAACACGACTTTCTTTTATATATATAGATTATAAACAGCCCACTACTGGGGTCGAGCCTCCTGCATAATTAAAGGGAGTTTGATTATATTTGATACTGATTACCTTATATACCGTGCCAAATGGGCTGTATTTCAATCTTCTTTGTCTTGAATCAATGCTATATACATAATATATTCCTTGACCGTTTTTTATGACACCATATCCAGGATAGGGGGTGGTGTTGTGGTGTGTAATATTCTTACTTCGTCACTACACAATTTTTATTAATAAATTATATACGTTTTTCGTGTGATGATGGAGTAAGAATACAATTCACCACTCCCTATCTTGCCCGTGGATGTCGTATAAGACGACTATGGGATATAATATGCACATAAGATCTGTACAAGAGAAAGAAAACTCGAAATGAAACCCTATACCATCATGTTTGACCAGCATGGTATAGTAGGTCAAATTTCCTCCCATTGTGGAGGAGACCCCAGCTCAACAGTGGGACGTATGTGGGCTGCGATGATGATGATGAAATTATATACGAGTCATTTTTTACGACAATCACGAACAAGAAAAAGGGCTAGTGAGATATTTTAAACACACGTAGAGATGTTTTATAAATTTAATAAGACAAATAAATTAAAAAAATCACACTAGAACGTTCACATTATCCAGAAAATACTAATTTTATTTGAGTAGAATGCCTTATCTATTACATAAATATTTTTTCATTAGAAGAGAGAATTTATCTCGAGAGCTTTAGAGTAGATTCTCTTCAAGTATTATCGTCGACGTAATTACTAATTATCATTCCTAAAGAAGCTTAGTAATTGTTTGTACAAATAGAATTTCTATCTAGATTCGGAAATGGTGTTTATTAATTAATAATATTCATTCAAAAATTTTTATTTGTCGTGTAATTTTATAATGCTAATAAAAACTAACGAATGGCAGAGTAAAACATTTGCAAAAATCTATTTAGAATCTTTCATTTTTAACCTCCGACGCAAAAAAGTTGAGTTATAAGTTTAACGTCGATGTCTCTCTATGTGTATGTGTGGCATCGTAGCTCTCAAACTGATGAACCGATTTCGAAGATTTTTATTTTTTTTTATTTGAAGGCCAGTTTCTTTGCGGTGGTTTTTAACTACCATGCTATTTGGTTAATATCGGTCCAGCATTGTAAGAGTATCAGCTCTTTTCCCAAATGATGTAATGGTGGTTGACTACTCGATTAAGTGCTTCACGCATACCAGTATAATCGTTAAATGACAATTAATTAATAAATAAACTCTTCAACAGGTATTATTTATACCTGTTGAAGAGAACGTAATACTCTTTTTTATTATTTTAATTTGTATCGGAAGTTATTCAAAATTTTCACATCAACTTTTCTACAACTATTAAAAACCGCCATTATCCATTCAAAGAAAAAAGATATAAACTCAATGGTATAACTGCTAAAGATCCAATGTTTAATTCATGGTGCATTTAAAAATCATTATGAAACTAAATTGCGATGAACTTGTACACAAAGAGCGAACAAAACTCATTAACGAAACTAAAACCATTCGAGTATATGAACGGGTTTACAATCTACAGGAACAGCAGGGTAACTAGAATAATACTCCGCATCAGACTATACGATATTGCTCGCGACGATACCGTCAGTGTTAGCAATCAATATACTTGTTCGATGACCATAGCCACCGATCGAATATTTGATAAAAAATTATCACGTACGATTTTTTTAAAAACTACAACTGATTAGCACGGTAGAGTAGGTCAATTTCCCTTGTATTGTGGAGGAGGCAAGCCCACCAAGTGGGAGTGGTCGGCCCAACGACGAAGACGACCTAGTGTTCGGGTGGGTTGCGGTGTGCGTGCTTAGGGGGCGTCCATAAATTACGTGAGGTGTTTTTTTGAATTTTCTGTCTCTCCCTCCCCCCCTGGTGAGATGTCGTGAGATTTTATTCAACCCCCCTCCCCCATCCCTCAATCTCACGTGAGATTTTTCAAAAAGTGGGTTTCTTAGGTAAACGCGTTGGATTGTTATTGTAAAAAGAAAAAAAAAATTGCTTCCTGCTTTTATTTACGACTAGTTAAGACTAGTAATTAATATTGCTCAGAGTTTAATTATAAGTGTAATAATTATAAGTATAATTTAACAATAGAATACTTAAATCGTAACAACTGTGATTAAAAAAATAATATCTACTCTAATTCAATCCATGGAGAATCATGCGATTCAGATTACAAATTTAAAATTTCAGTTGCACATCTATCTTATTTTATAGTGAATTATCTATGGTTTATACCATAGACGTTATCGTCGAAGTATGAATGAAATTATTTTCTTTCGAACGAATTATTAGTGAATGATCTTAATCGTATTACGATTACGTTTAAGATTAAATGTTAAGCAGTCTGGATTAAATGGACCAAAATAGTATATTTTTTTTTGTTTCAATCAGAAAAAAAATTGCGTGATATTTGCAGAGTTCCCCTCTCTCTCCAACGTAAGATTAGATAAGATTTGACTCGATCCCCTCCCCCCCTTAAACATCTCACGTATTTTATGAACGCCCCCTTACGCCCCTCTGTCGCCCGGACGGAGTAGTGTGAGGAGTGCGCCGACCGCAGCTCAACCCCCCCAAAAAAAAAATGCCCACCAATGGGACGTGTATGAGTCGAAATGCATGATGAATGAATGAATTTCATTTATCATTACCCCTTCTTACTCCTGTGTAAACACACTTCACGGCCTCAACATGGATCGTAACGTTTTCAGCTGAAATGAAGAATTCTTCTACGGTGTCAATTGGTATAGTAGTAAAAAGTACCAAGTCAAATAGACCTTCAGAGTACTTCCCGTGAACCAGTGCAGAATACAAAGAAACCCAAAGTTCCTAGATCCTCTCTCATAGACTGTAGTATTTAATATACACTCAATTTTAGCACTTTTCCTGCATTATATTACACACAAGTTATAAATTATTTAATATAACAAGTTAAAACGCTAAAATATTGTATATAAGAGCTGAAATTTTCAGGTGCCCTCAATACCCCAATAGATATTTTGTACGTTGTCAGCATGGATTATATTCGCAATTTTGCGCCTGTGTTATGCTCTATTAGTCTTAAGTCTATAAGTCTATTAGTCTACCTTATAATTAAAAATAATAATAGTAATTATATTTTTTTCCGTGTGGTGACGGAGGAATAATACAATTTACCACTTCCTTGCCCTATGTCGTAAAAGACTACTCCCTTAGTCGTCTGTCATTGTAATATGCATTCATCTATACAAGAGAAGAAATACTCGAAATAAAACTCTGAGGCAACTCCCCTGACCAGTGTGGTGTAGTAGGTCAATTTGACTCACATTGTGGAGGAGGCTGAAGCCTAACAGTGTGACATTTATGAGCTGACACGATAAAACGAATTAAATCTATGTCCTCACGACCATCACTAAATTAACTTTAAATTTTACTTCAAAATTACATCCTTACTAATTAATATTTTTTTATTTATAATTAAATGCGAAAGTAAGTTTGCTTGTTACGCTTTCACGTTTAAGGCCGGTTTCAGATTACGCTATAATATAATAGCATATAGTATATAGCTCATAGCACAACAATATCGCGCACCATACATTGTTAAGGACACGTTCACACTGTACTGTACTATATGTTATTGGCTTACTATACGCTATAAATTGGTGCGATGTGCTGAGATCATGCTGTCCTATATCACGCGCCGCCCTCTTCTTCCTCCCTCACCCCCGGCCGTCCCGCAAGCTCTTCAGAGATCGCCGTCAACTGAGCTTGCTATATACTAAAATTGCTTGCGATAATATCGCGTAATGTGAACGTCATGATATATAGTATAGCATCAGGTCCTTCTTTGCTATACTATTGGTTTGGTAGTGGTAGGACCACACTGTCGACAGTTATCTGTCTACAGCCGCGGGCCGGTCCGTCCGGCGTAGTACCATGCTCTCGCAGAAAATCGACGTCTGAGTAGTAGCAATTTGTTACTGCGCTTCGTTCGGTGAGTGAGAGAGCCGGAAGCCCAACTTTCTGAGGGTGTTTGCATGTGGACGGTTTTGGTGGTGCCTTTGGTATCATCGAACCTCAATGCACGCATTCACACTCCCTTCACTTTCTTCGCGGTAGGCAGCGGCCTTGTAAAGGTCCATGAGCGGCAGCAACACTTACCATCAGGTGTACTGTTTGCTTGTTGCCACTGCTTGCAATAAAAAAAAAAACTATTTAGCACAATAGTATAGCGTAGTCTGAAACCCGCTTAAACCACCGAACCGATTTCAAAAATTCTTTCATCAATGGAGAACTAAAATATCAGGGAGTAACATACGCTATATTTTATCCCAATATTCACACGAAAACGGGAACTACGCGGGTATGGCGACTGAAACCGAAGCGAAGCGAAGGCGGATTGCTAGAATACTATATTCCATACACATTCAAAGAGGTACGTGCTATGAAAATTGCGATGTAAAGTCACGTTGAACAATTATCTGTGAAACTTCGATAATACATATTAAGCTGATGAGCTTTGTGACGTTATAAATTACATTAAATTGGCCATTAAGCTGAAATATGAGCCCTTTGTCACGATGTTAATAGATATGATTTAGTGTTCATATAAATATATTCGATGTCAGTTGTTTATTGAGACTGAATTATGTAAGTTATAGTTGTCTCATTTATATAGTTTACTTTCTACCAAAAGGACATATTTTCGAAATTTAAATAGATTTTAATACGCTTTTATTAGTTTCACCTATATGTATGTAACGAAATCTTTGAAAGTCATTTTGCCCCACTTTGAATGAACAGATTTTATTTAAACTTTGCACACTTGTCAAAAGCCCATGACAATGTAATAATTCGATCAAAATAGACGAATATTCTGATTAGATTCACCAGGATTTAGAAATTTCTACTCGTATCCTTTGCATAAGAGCAAGAGAGATAGCGCTAACGTGCGAACTACGCATGCGCGAAATTCGAAACTTCTATGATTCGAGCTGTCAGTTTGTGTGTTTTATAGTTTTTAAGCTTTCTTTTAATTTTTTTCTTTTAATTTTCTATTATTTCGTACGAAAATTCTATTATCATCATTTCAGCCTATCGCCGTCCACTGCTGGACGTAGGCCACCCTTATATTACGCAACATAGTGCAATGCCCAGCAATTTTCACCGAGTCGTCGGGTCACCTAGTTCACACTGCGTCATCCGATACGTGTTCGCCACTCAAGAACTTTTCTTTCCCAGAGGTTGTCGATTCGTCGGGTGATGTGGTCTGCTCCTCACCATTTCAGCGTGCTAATTCTTCGTTACGCTAATTCTTGCTCTTCTACAGCAATTCTATATTCATTCATTTTATATTCTACATTTGAAACTTATTATGGCGCTATAACAGCTAGATACTTTTTTGAGGCGCAAGTTGGATGCACTCCTGGACGCAATCCAGAATGAAAAACTTGGTCTGAGGTTCCACAACGCATAATGTAATCTCTTTGTCCTAGGACGGCCTACTATAACTGCTGCCTTGCTTTCTTTGCCCGATGGACAATAACAAAATTTAATTAGTATCAAATATTTTTAAGTGTTATGCAAAGTAAATAATCCGTGTGGTGACAGAGTAAGAATACAATTCACCACTCCCTCTCATGCCCGTGGGTGTCATAAAAGACGATAACCAAGGGATATATTACGCATATGACATCTATGCAAGAGAAGGAAAACTCGAAACAAAACCCTATACCAACCTCTCACCAGCATGGTATAGCACAGTCAATTTCCCTCCTATTATGGAGGAGACTCAAGCCCAGCAGTGGGACGTATATGAGCCGAAATGATGATGAAGGTAAATGCTGTCATCATAGCAACTATTGTAATAACAAATTTATATTGATAGGTCACTGAAGTATTATTTATGAAGAGCATTTTAAACTTTAAGATAAAGAGTTATAAACTTTAATTTCGTGGATGTCGTAGAAGATGACTGAGGGATATGTATATAATATAAGGGCAATAGTAGGAAATCTGACTAGCGTGGTATACATACATACATAGAGTCACGCTTCTTTCCTATAGGGGTAGGCAGAGACCACTTTCCTCCACTTGCTACGATTTTGACATAACACTTTCGCCTCCTCCACATTCATTAATCTCCTCATGCATTTTCTTCGGTTTAGGGTACTTTTAACCTGGTCTTTCTTATGAACGTCCCCGGTTTGATCGTGAACGGAACGTCCGTCTTGGTCTTCCCCTTCCAACACTTTTATTCACCTTATAATTGGGCAATTTCCCTCCTACTGCGGAGAAGGCTCCAGTTCAGCAGTTAGACATATATGGGCTGAGATAAGGATGATAATCTATAGTATAGATTCTATACTAATATATAAAGCTGAAGTGTTTGTTTGTTTGATCGCACTAATCTCAGGGACTACTGGTCCGATTTGAATAGTTCTTTCAGTGTTAGATAGCCCATTTATCAAGGAAGACTTATAGGCTATATATCATCATGATAAGACCAATAAAAGCGGAGCAGAAATGAAGGATGTTTAAAAATCTGTTTTTTTTTGCTGGTGAGAGCTGCTGCCGCTGCGTGCGCTACGTAAACGGTTAGTTTCGCAAAAATTATCATATATGATAGGATCGTATTATTTAAAAATATTTTCACCTTCAACAAATTCGCGGATTAAATTTAGTGTTAGCCCAAAGTAACTATTCCACGCGGATGAAGCCGCGGGCAGTAGTTAGTTTAAAATAAATCCGATGCGACTTTATACAGTAAAAAAAGTGATTGATTTACTGTAACGATACTGCGGTAACATCTAAGCGCTCAATATCGTTTAACAGGCATCTCTGCGAAATAATTAATAGAACCTTTCACGCTGAGAGTAGTAATCAATCATTTAGCGCGCCAGATGGCCGGCGATCCTTCCTTGTCGACACGATACTGTACCATTATATGTCGCATATATATCACAACTTACTTAATTGTATAACTTGGTTGTTACAAATGGCATCTATGTAAAAAAGCAAGTTAAAATCATATATGACATGTTTGTAGGTTTGATATAGCAGCGCCATCTATTAATTAATTACTCAATCCAGTCAACAGATATCGCCATCTGTTAAAATCGTTTGGAGTTAACAGATAATTGTGAATGTCAAATAATAGGTATATATAGATAACACAAATAATTTGCAACAAAATAATATAGCGTCTATAAATTAAGACGTAAGCTATCCTATCTTTCAAGTTGGATCAATCTGCAAATTTGATTAAAATCGGTTAAGTAGTTTAGGAGTCCATCGCGGACAAACAACGTGACACGTAATTTATATATATTAAGATAAGATATAAGTAATGTTCACTGACTATAATGGTGTATGTTCTAATGATTTAGTTGTGAGGTCCAAGTTTCAGGTGGCTTTCACTACCAAGTGTGTACACTTATATATAAT
Source organism: Lymantria dispar (assembly GCA_032191425.1). Taxonomy (NCBI): domain Eukaryota; kingdom Metazoa; phylum Arthropoda; class Insecta; order Lepidoptera; family Erebidae; genus Lymantria; species Lymantria dispar. Next base: position 896,607 of record CM063444.1, on the reverse strand, counting down.
GAAACTTTTATAACATCGCCTCAAACTTTTTCATCCATCTATTGAATGTCGCGTGACGGTCGGCCGCGGAGTTGGACCATAACGAACGCAGCTATACTGTCTGTAGTACGGTTATAGTTATTGTTTCCTATTAACATAAACCTACATGGGGTCTTATTACAAATATCAATACTTTATACACCAATGTCCGTCTATATTTAATGCTTGTGAAAGCAAAATGGAAACACAACTTTTCTAAATATTTGTACTACTTTTGCTTTTTAACATAAAGTGAAACTATTGCAGAATCTATTGCATGTCGCGTGACGGTCGGCCGCGGAGTAGGGGTAAAGTGAAAGGCGTTTGACAGAGCAGCCGGGGCCAATATGGCGGCGTTCGCATCAGCTGATCGTGTAGTGTGTAGACTATTACTCATTCGCAGTGCTCCACGCTATTTGTTTGTTTTTATCAGTGTTAACTAATGTAAATGTTGCTATTTTTTTGTAATGCGAAAAGAAGTTTCATTTTTACTATGGTTTTATAAAACCACTCAATTATTTTTTTTTTGCGACGTTCATTGTGCGTCGTGTATCGTCTGATACGTCCGAACGAGTCTATAGTCCGTCGAATGCGTACTACTTTCAAGCGCCAATTGTAGTTACTCTTTTAGATACCGTCTCCAGTTGACGCCCCGGCGGCACTTCTTTAAGTCCGGACTACTCCTTGGTCCAACTCGCACCTACGCCGCCCTAGCTGCTAGTGACAGAGCATGTCGCCATAAAGATATCACGTATGATAACGAAATAAAAATAGAATTCATTACCTTTACGATATCGTGGATGCGTTAAAAGAGAACTAAATAAACGTTATAAATATTAGAATAATAACGTATAGAAGGATAGTGTCGGTACTTAAGCGGTCAAAAACATGAAACCAAAACTACTACATGCGTGCAAGCGATTAACACATATACCTACACACGCACACCACTATGCAATAGCATTTCCTTGCGTACGCCGTGATCTTGTACACTACGGAATGGTCCGGCGTAGACTCCAATAGGGTTCATTTTAAATGCTTCATTTTTTGTGCGCGGGCTTACTTTGTATGAGTTATTATTCTAAGAGTATAGCACTTATCTAGTTGCTTTACTTTTTTCTCATTGTGGTGAAGGTCCTCCTCGATATTATCGATATTGACTCGATATAGTCTATATTAGATAGAGATTATTAGAAGTTTATCATTTCCGTGTGGTGACGGAATGAGAATACAATTCTTCACTTCTTATCTTACCCATGGATGTCGTAAAAGACGACTAAGGGATTATTAAGTAAGCATCTAACATCTATGCAAGAGAAGGAAAACTAAAAAAAAACCCTATACCAACCTGTCTAACCAGCATGGTAAAGATTACTATCAATACTTATTTCTTCTATTATAGAGAAGGCTCGAGCCCAGCAGTTTATCTATTTTTTATTTTAGATAACACTAGCAACCGGCCCTTGCTTCGCTTCGGTTTCAGTCGCCTTACCCGCAAAATGCCCATTCCCGTGGGCATACTGGGATGAAATACAGCCTAAGTTACTCCTTATATAGACAACTACCTGGTTGTAAAATAATATCAAAACCGGTCCAGCCGTTTTGAAGATTACCTCAAACAAACAGATAGACAGTCAAAAAAATTTTAAACTAGATTTTAGGCATAGGTGTTGTGCAAATAAATATTTTTAACTTACGTACAAATGTTTTTTAACTTACGTACGATATAAAATGTATAAATTAATTAATTGTTTATATAATTATTATGTTGACATTGTTATTAATGGTTTATGTTGACTTACACTATTGCATTGGGGAAACCTGTAATAATAGCTGTAATTGCTAATTTAATTAATAAATAATAATGTCTGACCAGCATGGTATAGTAGGTCAAATTCTCTTGCATTGTGAAGAAGGCCCGAGCCCATCAGTGGGGCTTACGTGGGCTGCGATGATGAGAATTATGCAGAACAAACAGGCAGATCGACAAAACGTTTTTAAGGTAGTTTTTAGCCATAGGTATCGCGTAAATGTGGTTTGTGCAAATAACCGTATCAATATTACAACAAACAAACAAACCTAGTATTATTTGACATTACAAACAAACACTTCAATTTTATTTATTTGTATAGATAATATATCGGCAGTAGCATCCAAAATCTGAAGCAAATTAATATTATATTTGTAACCTTATGCGAGCGAAAAGAAATGACGCGCGAAAAATGAAATATGGCTCCCGCGGGTAATTACGATTTCATAACGAATCGTTAGTTAATACACCACTCGTAACAACTGCTATGGGTATGTATACATTAATAATATACACCTAATTTATATACAATAAATATATGTATATCAGATTTAGATATATTTTCTGTCCTTTTTTTTGGGATTAGGTTACAGTCGGCGCACTCTTCGCACCACTCCGTCCGGGGCGACAGAGGAGCGTATAGCACGCAACACCCGTAACCCACCCGAACACCACGTCGCCTTCGTCGTTGGGCCGATCACCGGAGCAGGGTTACTTGTCATCAGTGGTCGGCCCGACGGAATACCTCCTACGTGGGGTACCCTCCCGTTGACCGACGTCCCCCCCTCGGGGAGGACGTTGGTCTTTCCTCACGCGGTCGGCCTCTCGGCGGGTGACGGACTAATCCCCGGTCATGTCACCCGCGGCCTCGGCTAATAATTTCTGCCCTAAATGTATGTTCAACAGTGAATTTACAGATTATTCATTTATTTATGTACTAAATGGTGTCTGTTACATATACTACCAACCCCTTCAGATGTCGTAAAAGACGATGGCTTATCTACCTGGACCAATTACATCTGATCATCATCATCATCATTTCAGCCTATCGCCGTCCACTGCTGGACGTAGGCCTCCCTCATGTTGCGCCACAATGAGCGGTCCTGTGCTGCCTGCATCCAACGACGCCCAGCTACTTTCACTAGGTCATCGGTCCACTTAGTGGGGGGACGTCCTACACTGCGTCGTCCGATGTTACATCTGATGCAAGTCAACAATTATATTCTGAAGAAAGCTTGATGTAAGGCAGGCGGTTGGTTATAAAACTATGCCAACTTTAGTTATTATATACGATGCAAGACGAGTACATATTCCGTGGACTCCAAGTAATCGGATAGCAAGATGATTATGAAAACCTAATATTCATCGAGCGAGCAATTGATTTTCCAAGATTTCTGAAGTAAAATTAAATATTTATAGGATATTAAGTGAAATTTACGTCACAATGCGCACGGTACAGTTCAATACGACCGGTCGGTGTTCGTTCCGAGAAACCTCTCCGGTACAGATTAATATTTCTATTTTTATACATGTACGGTAGCTATTTCCAATAACTTTGAATGCATCTATTTACATATATATATATATATATATATATATATATATATATATATATATATATATATATATATATATATAGTACCTCTAAAGAGTATCATATTCAATTAATTTCATATCTAAATATATAAATTATGTTCGTTTTCACCAACAAATCAATAGTTTGGCAGATAAACCGTAAAAACCATTTAAACCTCTTTTTCCAAGATGGCGGTCATGGGACAAGGGTTGCAAACCCACAAGATTGGATTTAACTTTTCACTAACCTCCCCTTCGTATCTAAAAATAAAATTCATGGGACAAGGGTTGCAACCCCACAAAATTGGATTTAACTTTACACTAACCCGTATTATTTTTCGTATCTAAAAATAAAATGGCGTCCTCTGCCAAACGCAACCCTTATCCCAATGGACTAATTATGAAACCTTCAGTTACTTCATTATCTTAATATAATCTTTGCTCATGTACCTCCTTCACTATAGGAAGGAATCTGACCTAATATGTAGCAAAGCTTAGCCCTAGCGTAGCTACTCTCTGTATATTATATCCCTTAGTCATCTTTTACGACAGCAATACATAAAACGGGCAAAAAATGTTCTATTGACCCACATATATTCTTATTCTTTCCGTGTGATGACGGAGTAAGAATACAACTCATCACCTCTTTTCTCATCAGTGGATGTCTTAAAGGATCACTAAAGGATTATAATATGTCAACAACATCAATGCAAGAGCATAAATTTAAAACAAAAGTCTATCCCAACACGTGTAGGCCGACCACTGATGACAAGTCACATCTGCTCCGGTGGTCGGCCCAACAACGAGGTGACGTGGATACGGGTGGGTTATGGGCCCGCGCGCCGTTCTTTCATCGCCCCGGACGGACTGGACCGCGCGTGCGCTTACCATAGCCCACCCCTAAAAAAAAAAGAAAACAAAAATCCCAACACGTGTGACCAGCGTGGTATAATAAGTAATTTTCCCTCGTATAATGGAGGACATCCGTGCCCAGCAGTGGGACATATAGGGGTTGAGATGATGATGATGATTCTTAATTTGTCTCAGGAAAATTTATATGCAAGCCTTAATAGCAACAGATCATCATCATCATCATACGTCCCACTGCTGGGCTCGTGCCTCCTCTACAATGACAGGGAAATTGACGTACTATCCCACGCTGGTCAGGCGTATTGGTATAGGGTTTTATTTCGAGTTTTCCTTCTCTTGCATAGATGTTGTCTGCTTATTGTAATCCCTTAGTGGTCTTTTACGACACCCATGGGCAAGATAGGGGGTAGTGAATTGTATTCTTACTCCATCACCACACGGAATAGCAACAGATAAGTTATCCGTTATATTTACGTGAGAAGTCAACGCCTAATTTAATTAAATATTAATGTTGAGAAATGGCTTCTATCCATTAGATAATATTCCTGTGTATAAATTGAGTACATAAGATTGCTTTCAAGTAGTTGCCAAGCTTTATATTACTCAAAGGGAAATTACTTTATATTTGCGAATCTAAAATTAACTCAAATTTCTGTTATTATACGATGAAGATTTATTTTTATATTTCTTCTTTCAAGTTAATGAATAAATATTAACATAAATAAAAAAGTGTTTTCATCACTAGATAACCATGTTACTGACTTCGTGCGATCATTTAAGTATAAAAAAAATGTATGACTGTTTGACCACAAAATATTCACTTAATTTTCTTAATAAAATCTAGACATAGAAAATAATAATATTATATAGAAAATAGGATAATAAATATTGCATAATATTGACTATATTAAAGGGATATTTTTTAAAATTAAATATTTAGGATTTTTTTAATGGAATATTATTTTAAATTAAAATTACTATAACTGCACAGATGGCGTAGTGGTTAAGATAGCGACCTACAGCGCCAGTGTCAGGGGTTCGAATCCCACGCGGGACAACACTTTGTGCGATCCACAAATTGTTGTTCTGAGTCTGGATGTAATTTGTGTCCGTTAATTATATGTTTGTAAAGTCCCCCGCAATACAAGGATTATTTCCTTAGTGCAGGGTGTTGTCTTAAATAAATAAATTAAATAAATAAATTAAAATTAAAAACTATTTTACGGATTTTATCGCTTTTGTGTTTTTGATTGCCCAGCGTTTTGAACACTTTACAGCGTTCATAGTCACGGGCGGACTAAGATGTCTCACGTCCAACAAGTCATCGTTATTACAGAGATTCATAATTCTGTAACCGCTACAGAAATTAGTTATTAAATCAAAGATGAAATACAAACGCAACAAAATAATCTTATTTACAATGTGTTATAGTCGCGTAAATATCATAAATCATTATTAAAATTATTGTTTACAATTTTTATCGTTTTTATTTTTTTCTTATCACATGCTGTGTGGTAGCGGCTTCGAATACTATCAATCCTTGCTTTGCTCATGGGTGTCGTAAAAGACGACTAAGAGCCCTAGATTGACCCGGACCAACTCCATCTGGTACCATTTGGGTCAACGATTACATTCCCAAGGAGGGTTGACGTCAGGCAGGCGGCCAGTCATAAAAGTCATTGCCGAAATTTTTTGCAATATGTCAAAACAGATGACATATTGCGTCGACCCCAAGTAATTGGGATAAGAGCAAGATGATGATGATTTTTTTTTATCACGAACGACGGTTACGATTTTAGTATTTATGGTTACGGGAAGTCATATTTGACGTCAAACAGAATTACCATTATCACTTTAAAACTTCAACTTATCACCAAATCAAAACGCTGCCACTAATATAAGTATAATCCAGCCAGAAGGCATTCGACAAGAGATCTTGTACTAACAGTACCCTTTACGTGATTGCTTAGTCCTCTCAATACACATAAATACTAAAATTTATTCAAGACATCGAAATACTAAAAGGAAAATTTAAAAAATCCATATCTTTGAAATGTTCTCTTTAAACAAGCAGCCATATATTATCAACTATCTCTCGCATACAGCCGGTGATATGAACCATTACACAGGCACGTTGGCACACAACATCATCTGTGAAGAGGACGCCCCATAAACTTAATCCACTGTTATGGTACAAATATATATACAGTACGTACATCGTTAAACTTGATTTGTTTTGTCAAAACCTCTATAAAGTTGAAATGTTCTTGTTTTAATTTGACTCAGAATAAACTCTTTCATAAAATTGATTCTACGGATTGTTTTTGTTTTTATTTTTTTCCCCGTGGGTATCGCAAACTTTACTCAAAAATGAAGACATATTTAAATATATTTATTTTCTTTATTTATTGAATTGATCAAAGAATTAATTGTTGTACGGTTGTCTAGAGATTTTAATCAATTTTCGTAGGACTTTGTTTGTAATTTAGCTTTTTTTATTGGAGTCAAGCAAACAGCCCACGATGTCCACTGTTCGTGGGCCTCTGGAATAGCAAGGATTATCATTATCATCATCACAGCTTATAAACGTTGTTGTGATCAAACCTTCTCTACAATGGTACACGCTACAGGCTCCTACTACAAGGATCCGTTGCTCACTTACTCACCAAACAAATTGTACTAGCAGATTACTACTATACAGAACATAGAGTTAGACTAGCTGATCTATTTATGGCTGTAGGTAAAATCGGACATCAACATGGCCCTACCACTAGTTCTACCCTACCTTAAAATCATCCCCATTACCGACAAAAGGCTCGCTCTTTATTAAACAGTGTTAAAATGAGCATAAGACTTTCAAAAATGTCACTCCTTGACATAAATATTTATTGAGCAATTTACAGTAAATTGAAAACAAACACTACAATCTTATACTCTACAAGCAAAAAATACCCCAAATAATTGTAGCAATAAATCACACAACCCCTAGGGTTATAGAGGGTACACAGGGTGTATGTACACAAGTACACAAACGAATAATAACACATGAACACACAGGCGGGCGTCCGGGCGTCGTGTCGTCACTAATCGGCGCCCCGGACACATATCGACTTACAAACTCACTGTTGATTCAATAAGGAACTACAATATATAGTTACACAGTTCTCTCAGAATTTATATATTAATTTTTAATCAAATAGTCTGTTATTTTAATTAAAAAGTGTGATTATGGGGTAGGATACAATGTGTCGTCACCACTTGACCGTGAGGGCCGTAAAAGCCAGCGGAATCGGAACAACTGTCTACTGGAGAGCTCAAAGTTTAATTCGTTCCTTGATAACAAAAAAAAAATAGATAAATATACAGTGAGCTGATTGAATGTTAATGTTCTTCTGATGTTATTGTTCTTTTTTATAACGCTATATAATACTTTTTTTCTTACGTAGAAAAAGAGGTCCTATGAAGAATATATTTTATAAGTAAACTAACATCAACTTTAAAGATTTAAATAATATTATTTATTAATTTTTCATGTGGTGATGTCATAGGAATACAATTCTTCATCTCTTTTCTTGTCCGTGCGTATCTTAAAAGACATCTAAGGGCTATGATGTGCAAATAACATCGATGCAGGAGAAGGATAACTCGACAGAAAACCCCATGTCAACACGTCTCACCAGCATGATTCAATAGTAGGTTTATTTATAGGTAATCTATAATATAAAAATCAATTGCTGTTCGTTAGTCTCGCTAAAACTCGAGGACGGCTGGACCGATTTGGCTTATTATGGTTTTTAATTATTTGTGGAAGTCCAGGGAAGGTTTAAACGGTGAGAAAATATAGAAAAATTACGAGTAAAATACTAAAAGCAACAGTTTTATTTTCCCCATACAAACTGTTCTTACCTGTCAAACATTTGACGTTCGTCCCGTCGGTTCGGCATTTTTGGCATAATTACATGTAGATCTAGATTAAAAAAGGTTTTGGAATCGATAAGAAAAGGCGGTATATCCCTTTGTCGTCTTTTACGACACATACGGGTCGTGAATTGTATTCTTACTCCGTCACCGGACAGATACTACTAAAACCAAACTGATAAATACTAAAACAAAATAATTACGAAAAAGGCGGTGCGAAGTTCGCCGAGTCAGCTAGTTTATTATAAAATTCAATAATATGACTGTCAAAAAGAAAGAATCAGTTTGCTATCTCGGCCTAGTCTTAGAAAAAATTTTTCATTTAATCAGCATATTAAAACTGTAGGCGAAAAAGCGAAACGGCATTTCTAAGCGCTTACTAGAATATCCACATCTACTTGGGGCCTTCATTTTAATACACTTAAAACCATATACATGGCCATATATTTGGGGTGTATTTGTTACGCTGCACCTGTATGCCGATAGGGCCACCATAGGGGCAGCTCGTCTTAAATTACTACGGTTAGTACCGAGGCCTTGCCAGTACTCGCGGGTGTACTTCCGGTTGATATGGAGATTCAGAGACGAGCGTCAAAGGAAACTATGAATACAGATTTCCTTCTGCCGCGCGACCGAAATAAAATTGCTAGATTATTTGCACCACAATCCATTGTCTATGAAGAGCTTTTAACTGAATGGCAAGAAAGATGGGATTCATTATCCAAAGGTCGTCATCTTTATCTATTTTTTTCATGCATCCGGGAGCGTCTGGAGAAGGTGTGGCTGGAGGTTGACCATTTTGTGGCCCAATTTTTAACTGGCCATGGCAACTGTAAAAGTAAATTATTTTCCTTTAATCTCGTACCTTCACCACTATGTCAATGTTCCACATCTGACCACGAGTATGAACAATCAGCACATCACATTCTCTGGGAGTGCGATCTCTGGCGAAACGAGCGTAACCTTATGTTAAACAGTTTGCAAGTCACCTGTGGGGTAGTATACCATACGGACCTTGTAGCAACTCGAGAAACTTTCCGTACGTTTCTGCCATACCTACTGTAGCAATCAATCTTAACGCTCACATATAGGCCCCGTTAAGCTCTTCCGTATCCGTGGTGCCGTACTGCTGCACTATCGTAGCTGTACACATTTTACTTATTGGCTGACTAGTCATTTTGTTTTCCTGTTTCCCGCTTTGCCTAGGAGGGAAGTGGAATCTCTCTTTCCAACTCCTCCTCCTTAATCTTTTCTAATTAAATTTGTTGCGGGTCCCAAGACAATTAAAATCATATCCCGGGACTGCCTAAGGGTCAAACCTCGGCGTCATTTATGGAGACCATTGTGGATCCTAGCTTACAGGAGTTACAATGGCGGGAATATGTGGTGGGATTAGTCCCAAAAAAAAAGGTGGTTTATTTCCTTTTCACAGTTGCGGAGGCCTATGTCCAGCAATAGAACATATACCTATGGGCTGAGAATGCTGATGACGAACGAGTTGTTATATTACAAGTACCTACTAAGCATCAACACAACACAACACTAACCTCCGGAGAGAAACAATATCAACTGTAATCACATCTCGCTTGCTAAGCTTTATGCCTTAATCCTCTTCGTGAAAAACTAAATGTGTCAACTAGTTAGGTCGGTAGGTGAATAAATATTATATTTTGAACATAGAATAAAAAAAAAATGGGTGCGTGTACTTATGTACGCGCGTGAGAAGTTATACTTCTTTGGCATCATTAAAATATATATATATATAATTATTAAAAACCAAATTTAGAGAATAATCTAAATAAAAAAAAAATAAAAAAAAATAAATAAAAAAAATAAAAAAAAAGAAAAAAAAAATAAAAAAAAATATAAAAAAAATAAAAAAAAGAAAAAAAAGCAAAAAAAAATAATTAAAAAAAAAAAGAAAAAAATAAACAGTGATCAGAGGTGACGAGCGTACCAACATGCGCGACTAATATCGAGGTTCAATTTCTATTTTGTTGGTAGCTTTTTTTTCGAGACTTAATGAGCGGTTAAGCAGACAACTTCATACTGTTAATTTTGTGTCACATAATTAAAATTTCACTCTCATCATTTTTTCATAACGCGCCTAAAGAAGTATAACTTCAATAAGTTAAAATTTATCTTAATATTATTTTAAAATGTAAGAAATGAAGGGAGACCTACCATTTTCCAACGGTTAATGTAATGGAATTCCAATAGATTGCGGTGTGCGGTATATTAATTAACTGTGCAAAATAGTGCATCTCTCTTTCTTTCTTCCATTTTAAAGTAAGAATAGATTTCCATTATGCCTCGCCTAATTGCCAATTAATCAATTATCTTGTAATATTATTCTTTTAATCCTTGTGGTGACGGAGTAAGAATACATTCACCACCCGCTCTCTTGCCCGTGGATGTCGTAAAAGACAACTAAGGGATATAATATCTATGCAACAGAAGGCAAATTCAAAGCAAAACCCTATAAGAACACGTCTGAACAGCGTGGTGAATTTCCCTCCCATAGTGGAGGAGGCCCGAGCCCAACAGTGAGACGTATATTAGTTGAGATGATGATGACGTTTATTCTTTTTTCCATATTGTAACGAAGTGACAACATATCCAATTCACGACTTCTTGCCCGGGCGTGTCTTAAAATATGGCTTGGGATATAATTAACGATGGGAGGGTACCCCACGTATTATAGGGGGTATTCCGTCGGGCCGACCGCTGATGTCAAGTAACCCTGCTCCGGTGGTCGGCCCAACGAAGGTGACGTGCATCATGGGTGGGTTGCGGGAGTTGCGTCCTACGCCCCTCTGTCGCCCCGGACGGAGTGGTGCGAGGAGCGCGCCGACCGCAACCCAATCCCAAAAAAAAAAAAAAGAAAGAAAAAAAGAAAAAAAGGATATAATTAACAGATAATATATGTGCAAGACAAGGAAAATTACAAATAATAGTGGTAGGCATACACTATTGACAATTGTTTGTTTACAGCAGCGGACCGGTCCATCCGGGGTAGTACCACACTGAGCAGAAAACACTACGTCCGAGTAATAGCAATTCGTTACTGCACTTCGTTCGGTGAGCGAGAGACCTGGAAGTCCAACTTTCTGAGGGTGTTTGGGGTTTTAGTCTAGCCTTTTGTATCACCGAACCTCATTGTACACATTCAAACTCCCTTTACTTTTTTTCGCTGTAGGCAGCGGCCTAGCAAAGGTCCACGAGCGGCAGCAACATTTATCCTCAGGTGTACTGCTTGCTCGTTTGCCACCATTTGCAATAAAAAAAAACGTAAAACATTATACTAATTAATAAATGTTACAAATACGTCTAACAAGTGGTAGTATATTAGGTCAATTTCCCTTCGACTGCAGAATAGGCTCGGGCCTTTGGTGCGTACCATTAGGAAGTATATAAGAAATGACAATAAGGCTAAAATTATTTTAATGTCTAGTATCTGATGCTATAGTTGATAGGTAACTTATAAAGCTTAGCTTTCGCCCTTTACACGTGCCGATAAAGGTCATCTCGTAAATAATGTTATATACGAAACATAATGGGAGTGATACGACATTTTGTGTGGGGTTAACGTAACACTTATACGTACAATGTCAGACCTTTGTATTTACTTTATCGGCAATGGACCAGATATCAAAGGGATGCCTCATAACATACTCAAATAATCCAACTGTTGACGTATTAATGTCAAAGTGTCATTACTCATTTATTTATTTCATCTGTGTGTAATACAAGAATTTTTGACGAGAATGTCGAAATGTCAAGTAGCGCTTTTGAATTTTATCCATTATTTTAGTGTTTTACAGTGTTATATTGAATAATTTTACTAATATTTTATGTGATATGCAAATAAAATACTGAAATGTAGTGAATATGATAATTAGTGAATTGGTGCATTTTCATTTTCTGCCAAAAATTTCCAGAGGAATCATAATTTGGTTGTCAGCACCTAATAAATCTCATCAATCTTATATTAATTAAAATATATATTATGTGGATAAGGTGGATCGATGACCTAGTGAAAGTTGCTGGGCGTCGTTGGATCCAGGCGGCACAGGACCGCACATTGTGGCGTAACATGAGGGAGGCCTACGTCCAGCAGTGGACGGCAATAGGCTGAAATGAATAATGAATGATGATATATTATGTTACTGAAGACTGAACTATTATCATGCGAAATTTAGAGGAATCAACTCAGTAGTTTTAGACAATTCTATTATTCTGTTTTTTTAATTTTATTTCATTATTCGTTCCTTTCAAAAGGACATCGCGTCGCAGTATGAAATAATTATTTGTTTGCGGGGAACCTTGCAAACATGCAATGAATGAATACAGTTCATAACCAGACTCATAACAATTATTTTAGACTCGCAAAGAACTGCCCTTTGCTGTGATTAAAGCTACAATATTCGGCATAGGAAGGTGCAATTTAGTTCAATATAAACTCATTTGCAAAAAAAACGGGCGGTTTTGATTTTCATTCATATTTAAAAAGATACAATACCAAAAAGGTTTCAATCGTTTGTACACGTTACTGGCCGGTTTTAAAAATGCTGTGGTATTTAAAAAAGTACGTTCTAAATTCAATTTTTCATTTGATGTTCATTTTTACAGAAAACCCCTTTTTATCCTACATTTTTGGCGCGAAGTTCCAGAAGTTAACATCGACTTTCATAACTTTTATTCAATTTTTATCGATTAATTTCATATCCTTGACTGTCAAAGCTTTATTTAATGCTGTTTGGCTGTATCAAAAATGGTAGATAAAGTGGTAAAAGCTACCAAAATTATCGCGCTGCTTGAAGAGGGTTGCAGCCAATGTTTCGTGGCTAGGAGGCTAAATGTTAGTCGCTCGACAGTCCAAAGGACCTGGCAGCGATATCAGGAGACTGGTTCCGTCGAGAGAAGGCCTGGTTCTGGAAGAAAACCATGTACCCAACCACGGGATGATCGTTTTCTTGTGAGTCGCGCATTGAGAAATCGCAAATATTCGTATGTGGATCTTAAGAACAACCTCCAAGAAGTAAGAAATGTGCATATTAGTCTATGGACGGTCAGGAGGAGGCTTCTCGCTGCCAATATACGCAGTCACCGCCCGGCCCGCGGCCCCAAATTACTCCGTGAGCACAGAGTTCACAGGCTTAGGTTCGCTAGAAATTGTGAATCATGGACTCAAGACGATTGGAATAGGGTTTTGTTCTCTGATGAAGCCAGGATATCTCTGTTCGGTGAAGATCGACGTCGGCGAGTGCTAAGAAGACAAGGAGAACGCTTTGCAGAGGCATGTTTCGAAGAAATCACACCTTATGGTGGGGGCTCTGTTATGTTTTGGGCAGGAATAAATTCAATGGATCGTACAGAGTTAGTCTTCATTGAAAACGGCTCACTGACTGGGCATCGATACATAACGGAAGTTCTAATTTCTCATGCACAACCCGCATTGGCCGCTCTAGGTGAAGACTCGATTTTTATGGACGACAATGCTCGCGCCCACCGATCCCGCGATGTTAATGCGTATGTGCAAGAGGTCGGCATTCGTCGTTTGGATTGGCCAGCTCGAAGTCCCGACCTCAATCCCATAGAGCATGTCTGGGACGTTCTGAAACGGCGTGTGAGATCAGTACACCCGGCTCCGCAGACCATCAGAGAGCTGAAGAATGTGATTACTGCGGAGTGGGAACGTATTCCGCAAGCAAGTATCCGGGATATACTCGCTAGCATGCCCAGACGAATTCAAGCTGTGATTTTAGCTAGAGGGGGTCACACTCGATACTAAACATTTATCTGCTTTTACTTTATTAAAGAAAAACAAACAAAAAAACTTTTTTATTTTTACTTCATGAGCATATGCACTACTAGCGAATATACACTACTAGCGAGGTTTAGCATTATTTCCCATAAATTGTATCTAAATTTTATGAAATACTGATGAAAACGATTATTTTCTTATTAATTTAGCAGATTGTGTGGATAAAACTACCTATAATTATCAAACAAAGAAATATTAACATTTGAAATGGTTCATTGCTTAGGTGCCCGTTTTTTTTGCAAATGAGTGTATATTCTTTATAGATCTGCGAAAAAATCAACCGATAGTCTGACAGTAATTATAAAAATCATCGGTTCGGATTCTGAGAAAGTTTTTAATATGCTCTATTCTATTATTCTCACATATTCAATGTACAGATTTCGTATTTCTATTATATGAAGGATAGCTAATAAAAGCTAACGCCTACACGCGTTCCGTACTATTGTGAAAGAGGCTTATGCCCGACTCGACATAGGGGTAAAAAAGGAAAGGAATTTTTCGTATTATTTGTGCTATATATATATATATATATATATATATATATATATATATATGTGTTGTGTAACTTCCACGTGGAAGTGATAAAGTTTAACTAAGAGAGTAAGACTACTGGCTGAGTAGCAGTACTTTCCTGGGTACTTCATTGCATCCTCTGTGCTCAAATTCAAATCATTTATTATGCATAGACTCCGAGGGGGCACTTACATATTGTCAATTTTACAAAATAAAATTAAATTATCCAATAAAAATAAACTACCACCGGATCGGAACGCGACCGCTACTGAGAAGATCCGGCAAGAAACTCAGCAGGCTTGTCTATTATTTTAATTTTTTTTTCTTCTTACTAGATATAAATTTGTGTACATGTTTTGTAAGACCTAGCTCCAGTGTAATGCCCTTCGAACTGCAAGATACTTAATATAATTCAAATGATTATGGCTGGACCAGATCCCACAAGCGGCAACCGATCACGAGTTAACTACTAGAGCAGCCATCAGTCCCCTCAACCACTATGGAGTGAAGGGAGAGACCCGCTCGTCAACCCGCTAGCCAAGTATAGTAACTTAAGCATCATCGTACCTAATATTGAGATCAAACATTGTGGATGAATGGCAACTTAAAGAATTAGAAATAATTTTATTTGATTCATCATCTCATGTCCCACTGTTGGGCTCAGCCCTTCTCCATAATGGGAGGGTAATTGATCTACTATATCATGCTGGTTAGACGTATCGAAATAGAGTTTTGTTTCGAGTTTACTATCTCTTGCTATATGCTTATTATATCCCTTAGTCGTCTTTTACGATATCCACGGGCAAGGTAGGGAGTGGTGAATTGTATTCTTACTCCGTCACCACACGGACCATTACGTTTTCTTTTAATTAAAAATTTTATTTTATTAAAAAATTTCTTTTAATTAAAAATGATTTATTATAAAATTTAAAACTGGCGACAGAAATCTACACCAATAAATAAAATTGGAGTGTCTGTTTATAATGTCAAAATAATAAGCTTTTTTCATGCTCACACGGTTATTTGCACGACACCTATGCATAAAATAGCGATTAAAAAATTTTTGTCTCTGTCTGTTTGTTCCGGGTAATCATCAAAACGACTGGACCGATTTCAAAAATTCTTTCACCAATGGAAAGCTATAATATCAGAGCGTAAACTAGGCTATATTTTATCCCGGTATTCCCACGAGAACGGGAACTACGCGGGTAAAACGACTAAACCCGAAGCGAAGTGAGGGCGGGTTGCTAGTTATAACTAAAATACTTCGACATTGAATATCACTGTTATTATTAAATAAATTTAAATTAAATGTAATAGAAATTGTAATAAAAAAATATTAATCGCTTGCAATTATTCACCAAAAACTAATAAAAAAAATGTTTAAAACTTTAAGCTAATGAACTATTAAGCTACTTTCGCCTTTCATAAAACTTAGTATACATACATGTATGTAACTGTTATTTGCTATGTGGTAGCGGCTACGAATGGCTACACTATAAGGCTGACACTATAAGGCTTGTAAGTGTCGTAAAGGATAACTAAGAATTATACATCACTTGGACCAACTACATCGCGTACAACCAACTACGATCGAGTCTGGATATTTACATTCTCAAAGAGTGTTAACGTCAGACAGGTAGGTCATGAAACTCCTGCCAATAACTTACGCCAGATGTACTATGAAGGAAGAATACATTTTTTTTAAGTTTAATTAAAGACCCTGCACTAAGGATATAATCCCTGTATTACTAGGGACTTTACAAACATATAATTAATGGACACAAATTACATTCAGACTCAGAACAACAAATCGTGGATCGCACAAAGTGTTGTCCCGCGTAGGATTTGAACCCATTTTTTTTTGTGGGTGGGCTGCGGTCGGCGTTCCTCCGCACCACTTCGTCCGGGGCGACAGAGGGACTTAAGCACGCAACTCCCGCAACCCACCCGAAAACCACGTCGCCTTCGTCGTTGGTCCGACCACCGGAGCAGAGTTAACTTGTCATCAGTGGTCGGCCCAACGGAATACCCCCTACTTAGGGTACCCTCCCATCGACCGACTTCCCCCCCTCGGGGAGAACGTCGGTCTTTCCTCACGCGGTCGGCCTCTCGGCGGGTAACGGACTAATCCCCGGCCACGTCACCCGCGGCCTCGGCTAGGGTGGCATGAGGCGCAGATAGTCGTGCCTACGCCACCCCAGTCGCCGGCGGTGGATCTCCTCATCGAGGCTGCACTCCTCACGCAGGCGATCTGCCGCCTCCTTCTGCGAGATCACTGTCTCGCAGAAGGCTGCGACCGCGTCCCAATTCCCGACGCTGTCGACCATCGCCCTAGCGAGGGATTTGAACCCATGACACGGGCACTGTAGGTCGCTATCTTAGCAACTACGCCATCTGTGCAGTCTTGACTCGACCTCATGTAATTGAGATACGAACAGAATAATGATGATATTTTAATCATCATTATTGTTATATTAGTTTATTTGCCCAACCAATGTGCCCGCATGGTTTACTCTTGTCAGAGAAGCTGGTTCATAGCTGGTAGATTAATGGAAAGTAGTTGAAATTTCAGTAAAATTCTTTATTGGTGCAAATTTTCTTGTAGTGACGGAGTAAGAATACAATTCACCCCTACCTGTGCAATATGCATATAACATCTGTTTAAGAGAAGGAAAACTCGAAATAAAATCCTTTACCAACATATCTGACCAGCATGGTATAGTGAGTCATCTACCCTTTTATTGAAGAGGAGGCTCGAGCCCAGCAGTGGGATCTGTATTAGCTGAGACCACATATTTTCGATAATGTAGAGTAAAATTTTCTCTATAAAAATATAACAAAATTTATCAACAAATCTGAAAAAGTGTAGCTCAAATGTGAGTGGGTCAAATTATGAAAAGGTGCCAATACGACACATATTTGTGAACTATAAACAGGGTATGTTGTTACTGTCATATTTCAGG
Organism: Lymantria dispar; assembly: GCA_032191425.1. Classification (NCBI taxonomy): domain Eukaryota; kingdom Metazoa; phylum Arthropoda; class Insecta; order Lepidoptera; family Erebidae; genus Lymantria; species Lymantria dispar. The sequence continues at coordinate 879,110 of CM063444.1, read as the reverse complement.
CAAGCATTGCAACAGTGTAAACGGCTAGAAATCCTTCCCCAATTGAAGACTTTAATATTTGTCATTTGTTTCGCATACGAATAATTGTGTATACATTCGGTAATTGTATGAATACAAAATAAATATTTTTATTGACATCTTTTCTATTTTTCATTTGAAATTAATAAATAAATGTTGATTGATAATTATCGAAAATTCATTACAGTATAACCAATGGATTAATTGTGTTATAAAATATTCTTAGTACCTAATGTTTTTTTTTTTAAAAACAACCAACATGCCGTAAGAAATTTTCCTTGTGTTACGGGGGACATATAACATATCATTAACGGATACAAATTACATACATATTCAGAACAACAATTTGTGAATCGCACAAAGTGTTGTCCTGCGTGGGATTCGAATCCACGACACTGGCATGATAGGTTGGTATCTTAACCACTACGCCATTTGTGCAGTCAAAATAAACGTATGAACAACTACACCGTTTCATTAACGACCAGTAACATGACGTGTCATACACGGACCGTCAACAAGTTGGCGAGTAAATTGCGTTCTCGTGGGCATTGTGCATTGTACTCAGCATCCTGTTTGTTTCCATGCCAAATACGTCTAGTGTGAAACTGTGTAATGGATACTCCTGTAATCTGAAATATTGTCAAGAGGAAATAAGGCGGCTTGGGACAATAAACTGCCTCATTTATTACAGCATTAGTATTAGTAGCTGTACTGAAGACGTCTCTCTCACATGTGAAGTATTTGTCAAAATAATATATTATTTTTGTAGCATATTATTATATTAAGATTTAGTGGCGTTTACTCCGATAAGTAAGCAATTTTTAGTAATAATTCATACCACTTTAACTATCAAAGTCTATTCTTCCAATCATCAGAAAACTTTAGTATTGAGTATAAACCTTTCTTTTAAATAATGTCCCAATCGTCACGACCAACAAACCTAGTAGCTTTTGTTTATTAGTTTGCCATGATTTTTTCCTGTCCTGTTCCTCATATTATAATGGGTGCACAAAGAATGGTGAACGATTATATTCCCATAGTATTTCTTTTAGATATGAGAAGTACTGATTTATAATTATACGATATTAATAAATAATATTATTTTAAAACCCTTATGATAAGGAGCAAACTAGTTGTGGCCCTGGCTTATAGGAACGTTAATTACCACTTACCATCAGATAGGCTACCCACCCACTAGTCCACCATTAAAGACAATTAAAAAAATAATTTATCATTTTCTTTATTCCTTTCATAATTTCATTTGTAACGCCCTTGTTAGCAATAAACCTTTTGCCGGAAGATATAATTCTGACAAAGGCCAAAATATTTGAATATCCGTATAATTAATATTTAGATAGGTGGCTCTTAAAGACAACGAGGGTAAGAATGCTAGGGCAGTATTGCCTATTTGACATTTTGCCTTGGGCTTCGACATCAACAGATGTTCATTTGACAGCTTCTCAAAACATTATTGTTTAATAGGACAGCTAAATTGGAAGGGTTGGAATGCGGATATTATTCAGGCTGGGTTGCAATTCAAAATTAATGTTATAGCCAAGCATCCTAGAGGTTCAGTGAAGCCACTTCATGGCAGTATACATTATTTATTCATATGGAAATGAACATTGTTGGGAATGTGGAAGCCTGATACTCAAAATTACTGCTCATTAATGGAATTTGTATCTTAGATATGAAATATAAAGTACAAAATAGATTAATAAGAATAGTTATTATTTTGTCAGAATTCAACAAAAAGAGCCCGTAACATATTTTGAAACTATTCCTATTTGTAAGTTAATCGCTCACTAATGATTAAGTTTTTGTATTTCGTGGCGATCAAAGCAATTAACGTACAAAAATTAACACTAGACTTAGATTAATCATTGATGCATTGAACAAAAATATATCCTAGTTGGGAACCAGTCCACGATACAAGGTGCGAGGTATGTAGAGCATATGTTATCTGTGCTATCATCTATGAGAAGTAATTTTCAAAAGAAGCGCTTGATAAAACATATATATACTTTTGTTTTATAAAAAGACAACTGCCCTAAGGAAATAATCCTAGTTTTATGGGGGACTTTATATACTAAAGGGTACAAATTGCATCCAGACTGAAAACAACTATTTGTGGATCGCACAAAGTTTTGTCCTGCATGGGATTCGAATCCCTGACACTGGCGCGGTAGGTCGGTATCTTAACCATTACGGCATCTATGCAGTAAGTAGTAAGTTAGAAGTGCCATGGTGAGACATGGTTGAGAATACCGTGTATTGACGCCTTCAGGGATACATATATATCAGTAAATAAACAAAAAGGAAGCCGTCGCTTAGTACGCCCGGCAGATGTGAAACATCAAAATTATTTTGTACAAGTATATAATTATGCACAAAAACATATTACGACAGGCACTAATATGGCATAAAGTATAAAGTTCAAAATTCTAAAACAGGTTATGGTTTCGTTACACAAATGTACATATCCAAGCGTGGTGTTAACGCCACGTGAATGATTGGGTTCCCTCGCCTGTAGATGTTTCACATCAAAATCTGCACTACACTATAGCAACATTCAATTCGTTTCCAATAGTGCGTGAAAAGTATTAAAACTTATAAAAATAAACAGTAAGCAATACCTATATAATAAGAATACTTAAAGTTTCTCATGGAGGCAACCAACCCTAACAGTTTTAAAACTAGACACAGTTTATTTGGTAGTTCCGTTTCCATTTCGTTTTCACAGCCATTGAATAAACACGGAATACTGGAGTTTCTGAAACTATTGTTTGTGGTTCAACTTTGAAATATACTTAAATAGAAAACTAAAGATACCGTACAGTTATAAAAGATACATCCATTATTATTATAAAGATAAAGTATTTGTTTATTTCCGAACTAATATTCTTTCATATTCCGTGTGGTGACAAAGCAAGAATAAAATTCACTACGCCATTTTTATCTATGAGTATCATAAAAGCGGATTTTGGAAATAGCATAAAAGAAGAAGGAAAGAAGACACAAAACCCTTTATCCGTCTGACCAGCGTGATATATAGTTAGTCAATTTTAAGATGATAGAATTGTGATGACTGTTGTAAGGGGGGGCCTGGTAATCTGTCAGACAGGATTATTATCTTAGTGCAGATACCAGTCTCTCACAAAGGCATAGTAAAATTTTGTAAAACTACAGAAATTAGCTCGTGAGTGCCTTTGTGTCAGAAAATAAATAAATAATAATTATTATTAATTTCCCTTCCGTTGTGAGGAGGCTTGAGGCGATGTAGAAGAGCCCAACAGTGGAAAGTTACTATCATTTTTTCAGGTAACCTGTTTGAGGAAGCTTAACTATTCTATGAAGCGGCTATAAAAACTCATATGACAAAAGTAGGTAGGTCTATGAAAATAAAAATAAGTAAAATTTAAATTTTTACTACCCACCGATATAAAAAAAAATAATAAAAAAAAGGATTACGTTCTCTTCCATAGGAATTATTAATTAATTATGATTTAACGATTATACTGGCATGCGTGAAGCACTTAATCGAATAATCATATACCATTACATGATTTGGGAAAAGAGCTGCTACTTTTACACTGCTGGACCGATATTAACTTGCATAACTATTAACTAAACAGCTTAGAACAACCGCAAGGAAACTGACTGTTTAATAAAAAAAAAGCTGCATGGAAATTGGTCCATCCGTTTCACAGCAACGGTGCTCCAGCAGACACATACACACACGCACACACACACACACTCAGGCAGACAGACATCGAAGTCAACCTATAACACTTCTCTTTGCATCGTGAGTTTAAAATAGTTTTTGAGGAAATGTAGGGCATTAAACGATATATTCTGATGTTATCTCATGAATCGACAGCTGAGCAAACTACCGAAGAGTCGTGAGATATAAAAGGACTTTATTTCACTATATTAAAAATTTAATTGTGTCGTTTTAGGAAACCACGGTAAAAGTGAAACTTTTTTTCGCTTTACCAAAAAATAGCAACATTTACATTAAACACTGATAAAAACAAACAAATAGCGTGGAGCACTGCCACAAATGAGTAATAGTCTACTATACACTACACGATCAGCTGATGCGAACGCCGCCATATTGGCCCCGGCTGCTCTGTCAAATGCCTTTCACTTTACCCCTACTCCGCGGCCGACCGTCACGCGACATGCAATAGTTTCACTTTATGTTAAAAAGCAAAAGTAGTACAAATATTTAGAAAAGTTGTGTTTCCATTTTGCATTCACAAGCATTAAATATAGACGGACATTTGTGTATAAAGTATTGATATTTGTAATAAGACCCCATGTAGGTTTATGTTAATAGGAAACAATAACTATAACCGTATTACAGACAGTAGGTATAGCTGCGTCCGTTGCGGTAAATAGTAGCCATGCGTCCTGTTTTATAATCCCAACTATGTATTTCAATACGCGAATATCCACTAATAGCACTACAAAATAAATTAAAATATTATTTAAAACGATAATCTATACTAATATTATAAAGAGGAAAGATTTGTTTCTTTGTTTGCATTGAACGCACTCCGAAACTACTGCACCGATTTCAAAATTCTTTGACCAATGTATATATATATAAGATATATATCCGATATACGAAGAATAAAACATAGCCTATGTTAATATAGCTTTCCATACGTCCCACTGTTAGGTTCGAGCCTCCTCTACAATAGCAGGGAAATCGACCTACAATACTATGCTGGTCAGATGTGTTGGTATATATATACATATATATCCCTTAGTCGTTTTTTACTCCGTCACCGCACGGAAGAGATGAGATTGTGGGTTATAATATTTACATAACACAGCAAGAGAAGGAAAACTCGAAATAGAACCTTTTACGAACCCGTCTATCTATTCCACTTGGAGGAGGACGCTAGAGTTCAGCAGTGAGACATTTATGAGTTGAGATAATGATGATCGAATATATTCTCAGTATTGAGACATAAACCTGAAAACTTGTGGTTAGCAAACAATTAAAACTGATAAATAATGGGCTAAGAACAAAAAATAGGTTAAGTACCTTCGTATGGACTTTGAAATATATGAAGTAAGAAGAACGTACAATAAAGCTCATTGTGCGATCTCTTTGACAACATTACTTCTATGTGATTTCATATGAGTGCCTTCAAAATAATACTTCGTTGCTGATAAATATCGAATGCAGGATACAACCAATGACCTACATTTTTAAGCGGTGGAAAATGTGGAACAAGACACTTTATATTTTGAAATGAATAAAGAACGAATATCGAAGTAATATTATATAAAAGTATACTTAGTACTCCATAATTATTTTTGCTTACAGATGAGATATGTCTTAGTGAGAATACACAAGTTTTCTTTAAAGTTGAAGAGTTATTGTAAGTAAGTTGTGATAGAAAACTATACCGTGGGTGGAGTGATATCCTGGTCTCAGCTCATACACGTCCCACTGCTGGGCTCGAGCCTCCTCCCCAGTAGGAGTGAAATCGACCTACTGTACCATGCTGGTCAAATATATTGGTATAGGGTTTTTCGAGTTTTCTTTCTCTTGCACAGATGTTATATGAATATTATATTTGCCTTTTACAACATCTACAAGCAAACTGAAGAATTGTATTCTTACTCCGTTACCACAAGGCTTATAAGAGCTGAATTGGGTTATAAAATAATTATCAAAGAATTAGCACGCTGAAGTGGAAATGGGCGGGCTACATTGCTCGACGAACCGACAACCGCTGGGAAAGAAAAGTTCGGCGACGTAACGGACGACGCAGTTTAGAATGCCTTCTTACCAGGTGGACCGACGATCTGGTGAAAGATGTTGGATGTCACTGGATGCGAGCAACATAAATAAGACCGCACTTTAAGGTAAAACATGAGGGAGGCCTATGTCCAGCAGAGCCTGTCCACGGGCTTCCTACAAGGGAAGACGCTTTGATGGACTCTACTACGCTATCGATTGCTATAGGTATTTATTTAGAATTTCAGTGATGTTATTTACGTAGATTTGAATCGTCTTTTACGACACCCTTGGGTAATGTAGTTATGTTCAACTATATTATTATTCAATCAGTACGAAGTTCAATTAATTCCTGTCTTATGTAAAGACGTTTGCTTTTGATAGCGCTGTTTTATATCATCATTACATTAAAAAATATATATATTGGCTTTAGTTTTTTTTATTGCAAACGGTGGCAAACGAGGAAACAGTACACGTGATGGTAAGTGTTGCTGCCGCTCATGAACCTTTGTAAGGCTGCTGCCTACCGCGAAGAAAGGGAAGGGAGTTCGAATGCATGCAATGAGGTTCGATGATACCAAAGACATAACTAAAACATACCCCACGCAAACACCTTCAAAAAGTTGTAATTCTCCATTTAACAGCGGGTTTGATGCGATTTAAGAGATAATTTTACTATGTTATATTATACTAGCAGATGCATGCAGTTGCATCCATATAGTTTCTGTTTACATAGGAATATAGGTACAAAATATAGCGTATGCTACTCGCTGATAATGTAGTTTAGTATTCTAGAAAGAATTTTTAAAATCAGTTAAGTATTTTCATCGTAACAAACAAATACATTTGCAATTATAATATTACTTCGGATCTTGCCACAATCGCTTTCTATATTAGCATATCTTGGTACCTATGTTCCTATGTGCAATTTTAATATATGTAAGTGTCCGTGTACATCTATGCGACACACACACACTCACAAACACACACCCTACGGCTGCAGGTACAACGCGTATTTTAAAAGCCAAAACGTATCGTAAATATTTCAGCGTATCTGCACCAGCGACAGGGCTGCTCCAATTACTTTGTTTACATTTTTATTTGGGTCTCGTTTATTTTTATTTTCTGCATTTCCAATTTTAGCGATATTCGATACTTCTAAAAAGTTTTAACGTAATTGTGGGTTTTTGGACAGTTATTTATTAAATGACCGAGTTTTGATCAAAAGGAATCGATGGTATTGTTCTGTTATTAAAATAGGAAATAACATTGTTTTCTTTTATAAAATCCATATACATTTATACATTCTGTGTGGTTACGGAATACAATTCCCCACCCCCTCTCTTGCCCGTGGGTGTCGTAAAAGATGACTAAGGGATATAATATGAATAAGACGTCTATGCAAGAGATGGAGAACTCTAAATCGAACGAATACGTCTGACCTCCATGGTATAGTAGGTCAATTTCTTCCCATTATGAAGGAGACTTGAGCCCAACAGTGGGACGTATATGGACTATGATGATGATGACATTTATAAGGAGAATGTATCTGTTTTATTTTTAAAGGTGGTCTACATAATGAAATTTATATTAATTTAGCCCTTCCTTGCAATTGTTATAGAAGTCGACAACTAATCAAACCAGCAACATTTTTTTTTTTTTTGGATGTGTTGCGGTCGGCGCGCTCCTCGCACCGCTCCGTCCGGGGCGACAGAGGGGCGTAAGCACGCACACCCGCAACCCACCCACGATGCACGTCGCCTTCGTCGTTGGGCCGACCACCGGAGCAGGGAATCAAACCAGCAACTAAGAATTCCAGAATATAATAATTATATATTACATAATTTTTATTTTACAGCATACAGTATATCTTTTCATCTTGAAATGATCGGATCTTTCATTATGATGACTCGGCCTACGAGCATGATTTAATGCATACAATGTATGCGTACCGTGTTGTGTTGAAGGTAAGAAAGAGAGCCCAAATTTGTGGTACGGAAGAAAAACAAATATTTCGAAAAACACTACGTGAAAAGTCTGATTCTATAATTAAAACTACAAATAATAAAACGTAACGCATAACGTTGTGCTATGAATATAGATGTAGAACAAGGATTGAGAAAGGTATGTTAAGGTAGTCCGGTCATGTAGAGAGAATGAATGAAAAGAAGACTAATAAGAAGATTTTATAGGGCGAATGTAAACGGAAGTGTTGGGAGGGGATGACCGAGGCGTTAATGAATGTGGAAGGGCAAAAGTGGTATGTCAAAATCGTAGCAAATGATGGGAAGTGGTATCTGCCTACGCCTATTGGAAAGAGGCGTTAATATATGTATGTATGTAATAATACAGAATCTAATAATGATTACTGATGTTTACACAAATTTTACGCATTATAAATAAAGATAGGTTTATAGACTTTATCGAGTTTGTATTTGATAGGCATATATATAATTATAATATGGACAGGATCCTATGGGGGACTAATGATAATTGTCTCAAAATATGGTAAAAGTAATTCGATATTAAAAGGATGATAGGATAACAGGATCCAGCCAAAACAATTCAAGATTTTTGACTCAAACAAAAGTTTCGTATAAATCATTACAAAAGCGAACATATCGATTTAGCTGAAAACACGCGAAAAATAACAAACTGTCATGACAACGAGGCACTTTATCAACTAAATAGACATAAAATGCATAAATAACTTGCATAAAGGTCTAGTCTAGACGCATTAACAAAATCTTTTAATAAAATAGACTAATGGTTTATGAAGACATAATACAATTTTAAATGAAACGAATGGTGATGACTGTTGACTAACGACCGGTATTAGTGCTGAAAAAGTGAGGGTATTTGTGACGTTAGCGAGTAATGTGTCAGCCCTAGCGGGCATTGCGGGTAATGGCAGGTCATTGTAGATATTTGCGCCAGCATATATCTACATAGACTGATGTTATGCGTTTGCCTATACGTACTCGTATGTGTGGGTGTGGGTTTGTAGCGTTATGACTATTGTTTGGAAGCTGACTGGCATTTTGCAATCTTTTATAGTAATAAACTGAATCGGCAACATGTAATTTATTGAATAGCTAAGGTTTTAGAATAATACAAACATATTTGCATTTATCGTTTAGGTTCTATTAATGATGACATAAGGTATTTTGCACATGTTTTCGTTGTAGAATACTAAACTTTTTTATAGGTGAATTTAGTTACATTTAATTAAAAACGTCTCAGTCAATGAAAGAGAGTCATGTTGCCCAACAGCCTATAGCACCCTCGCCATTAAAGATGAATAATAGTACAGATTCCTTGAAAGGAAGGCATTATAATTAAGAGACAAACCAATGTCGTTTTTGAGTGTAGACTAATGATGAAAAAAGTGAGGATGAAATGTGGTTGGACCAGATCCCACAAGCGGTACCCGATTACGAGTTAACTACTGGAGCAGCCATCATTTATTTTAATGTCTTCCCTATTCTATTTGCGCTGTAGCATGGTGCGGGTGACACATGTCAATACCAGGTGACTAGGGATGTGACGATTCGCAATTAAATTTTTATCACTAATTATACTCGTAGCATAAATAAATGTTGTTCTGTTTATTATTGTCACGAAAATTATATATAGGAAAAAATATATTCATACAAATTATTCAATTAATTTAATAGTTCAAAAATTTTAAAAAGTTTCGTAAACGCATTCAAAACAACTGGTATTTCATATTTTTTCGTGGCATATTTTTATCCTGTGGCGCATCGCCGAGTCGGCCATTTTGTTTACCCGTGCGATGCTGTCAGTACGTCACAGATACGGATGATGAAAGTGACAATTCCGATGTTCCTGACTCTGATATGAGTTTAGAAGAGGATTAAAATTGAATGAAAAATTGAAGTAAATATGTAATAATTGTATACTTTTTAACAATAAAAAATTGAGCGCACAAATTGTTTTTATTTATTTTTTAATCGACAATTCTTCGTAGTAGTACATCCCATCACTAAATACGTCTTTGGTGTTACGTTATACGCATACCACTTTGATTATTTTTTCTTTCAATTTCATTTGATTTGTAGGCTAGAACATTCTAGTTGGGTTTAATTTGGAAGGTATACCTTTATTACTACAGTTATTAGTGATTTAATATATTACCGATGTGGTACAGCTGAATTAATAGATCATAATTATAAATCGCGGCAACTTTCAAGAGTGAAACGAAACTCGCCATAACTGTCACCCGCACCATGCTACAGCGCAAATAGTATAGTCGTCTTTTACGACATACACGGGCAAAATAAGGGTTAGTGAATTATGTATCTGTATAACCTAGGTATCTCTTCCATTATGATTGACATAGCGTACTTGATGATGATATAAATATTTTTTTTTGATGATACAACATGAAGGCGATCTCCGTTTTTTATTAGTAAATATGTATATTGAAGAAGAGGAAATAATATTAAAATAGGATTTTAAATTATTATTTGAATATCTAGAGGGCTACCCTCTAGATATTCACTGTCAATATCAAAAGGTATCCGAGTAATTTATTAAAATAACTTCTAAGCAAAATACCTTGGAAAATAATTGAAAGCATAGCAATTTTCAGACGACATCTATTTAAACATTGAAATTTAAATTGATCAAAGATTTTTTTATAGGCGTTTATTCGAAGAGTCTATAGTTTCAGACATAGTTTATTTTCGGCGAAACAAGCTATGGAGTCTCGAAAAGTGTTTATATATAGACTGAATGCCCGCATAACTTTTTTCTTTCTTAGGTTAGACTTCTTTTGTGTTCTTTTTCTTTCGTCCATGTCGACGCACTGTGGAAAATAATAGAACAACGGTATATAAAAATAGTTTATACGAATGTCGCTATTGACACACTTTCTCGTTTTTTTTATAACACTTTAGGATCATACAAAATAATTTTAGCATCAGAAGACAACTTATGTTTTATCCTCAGTGATTTCAAAGACATATTATTCCCATTTTTAATAAACGAAATACAGAAGATTCACGGCAAAGGAAAATAATTTTAATGAAAAACTCTTAGAATCAGAATATTCAGTATCGCAACCCACTGTTGGGCTAGGGCCTCCTCCACTATGGGAGGGCAATTAACGTGCTATATCATGCTGATCAGACGTGTTGGTATAGGGTTTGGTTTCGAGTATTCCTTCTCTTACATAGATATTACATGCACATTATATCCCTTAATCGTCTTTTACGAAACCTACAGGCAAGAGAGAGGGGTGGTGTATTGTATTCTTACTTCGTCACCACACGGAAAATTTTCAGTAACTTTGCTGAACTCTAAAGACGTTACAATTTACTCCACACCACTTCTAGAAAATGTGGGAGAACTGTGTATCTATACATACTCCTCACATTATAGCAATAAAAGAATAATACTATGTTACTTAATGAATATGCTACAATCTTTCTTTTCTAACATGGTTACCCACAGACGACGAAAATAAATGACTAAAGCAAAAAAGGAAAATCATATTTCAAAAACGTTTTCACGACGAGCTAGATCGATCCTCATCAACCAACTACAACAAGTAGTAAAACTAATGATAGTAATACTGCCAAAAGATTTATTTAGAACGCAAATCCCTCAGCTAAATTACAGAAGTGCAATTTGGATTAAATTTTACGTAATTTTATAAGCTCTTTCATCCGGTGTAATGGTAAATGCTGAAAAAAATGGCAGCTATGAAATAAAGGAGGCGGCGGATCGCCTGCGCGAGGTGCGCAGCCTCGATGAGGCGATCCGCCGCCGGCGACTGGGGCGGCGTAGGCGCGAATACCTGCGCCTCATGCCGCCCTAGCCGAGGCCGCGGGTGACGTGATCGGGGAATTAGTCCGTCACCCGCTGAGAGGCCGACCGCGTGAGGAAAGACCGACGTCCTTCCCGAGGGAGAGACGTGAGCGAGCAGCACACTTGATGATAAATGATACTGCCACACATGGAGCTTTGCAATAGCAGGGGCACAGCTAGGCCGTTGCCTACCGTGAAGAATGTACTTTTCTCAAACATCGTTTAAAAAAGAAGCATGTCATAGTCATATTGCTTACTTTACAGTCTTTTGAGTGGTCAATTTATTCATATTTGGTGATTTTTTTTTTTGGGTGGGTTGCGGTCGGCGCGCTTATCGCACCACTCCGTCCGGGGCGACAGAGAAGCATAAGCACGCACACCCGCAACCCACCCACGATGCACGTCGCCTTCGTCGTTGGGCCGACCACCGGAGCAGGGTGACTTGACATCACTGGTCGGCCCGACGGAATACCCCCTATTTGGGGTACCCTCCCATCGACCGACGTCTCCCCCTCGGGGAGGACGTCGATCTTTTCTCACGCGATTGGCCTCTCAGCGGGTGACGGATTAATTCACCGGTCACGTCACCCGCGGCCTCGGCTAACCCAGCATGAGGCGCAAGTATTCGCGCCTACGCCGCTCCAGTCGCCGGCGGCGGATCGCCTCATCGAGGCTGCGCTCCTCGCGCTAGCGATCCGCCGCCTCTCATATTAGGTGATAAAGGTAAATAAAACTATGACTGGTTTTTTTTTGTCATCCATATGGGATCACTGTTGAGCTCAAGCCTCCTGCGCGGTAGGAATATATACTATAGAATAATAACGTATAGAAGGTAAGTTCGCGCACAGAAAGTGAAGCATTTCAATTGGAGCCTAATGGAGCTTACGCCGGAACCGTTCCGTAATGTACAAGTTATTGTACTGCACGTACGTACACAACTCTTAAAAAATAAATACGTAATTATGACGGTTTGTGCATTCAAATGGCGTCATAACACATTTGAAAAACTTAAAAAGGTTTTTAACATTACTTTTAAAAGTAATTTGACGATTTATGTTAATAAAAACAAAATTTGATTTCATAATTTGTATAGTGGTGTACGTGTGTAATCGTCTGCGCGCATGTAGTATTTTTAGATTCATGTTTCGAACTTTCGAAGTATTGACACTATCCTTCTATACGTTATTATTCTAAGACTATACCATATTGGTCAGACAGATTGAGATTGGATTTTATGTCGAGTTTTCCTTCTCTTGCATAGATGATATCTGCATATGTTCCTTAGTCATCTTTTACGACACCTACGGACAAGATATAGTCATCATCATTTCACCTCGTATACATCCCACTGTTGGGCTCCAGTCTCTTCCACAATAGAAGAGAGGTTAACCTTACTATATCATGCTGGTCAGATAGGTCGTTATTGTTGTTGAGAGATGAGATGCCACTTACTTGGTTGCAAGTGAATCCTCCGTGGATGGAGATGAACCTTAGTAATACACGTCAGTGCGGTGAACTGACTTTTATTATATAAAAGTAGCCCACAAATAATTGTCATCATTGGAACTTATACATATATTAGAATATGATTAATGAAATGATTATAGATTTAATTATTAGACGATTTGTCGTGAACATTGTCTACGCAGGTCAGCGGAAGGAAGAAGAAGGAAGAAAGCAATAGGGTCATAAAGGGACATAGATTCATAGGCAAAGGTTGCCATATCATACATACACGTTTGTGCAGATTACACTATCCAACAGTTATAGGGTTCTGTTTCGAGTTTTCCTTCTTTTGCATATATGTTATACGCGTATTATATCCCTTTGTTGTCTTTTTGTGCTGTGTGGTAGCGGCTTCGAATACTACCAACCCTTGCTTTGCTCGTGGGTGTCGTAAAAGACGACTAAAAGCCCTAGATTGACCCGGACCAACTCCATCTGGTACCATTTGGGTCAACGATTACATTCCCAAGGAGGGTTGACGTCAGGCAGGCGGCCGGTCATAAAAGTCATTGCCGAAACTTTTTGCAATATGTCAAAACAGATGACATATTGCGTCGACCCCAAGTAATTGGGATAAGAGCAAGATGATGATGTTGTCTTTTACGACATCCACGTGCAAGATAGGGAGTGTTGAATTGTATTTTTACTCAACCACCACACAGAAACAAGATATAGTGTGGATACTTAACTCGTAACGAGTGGGATTTCTAATAACTTAAGAATAAATAACTCGTTTGAGACAACCCTAGCCAAGACGTTAAACCCAACCAACCAAGAAAATAATTAAGTAAAACAGAGAAGCTACTTAGAGGCGCTCTTATTTCCGAACGGTATCGAATCTCGTTCGATGAATGGTGCTTACATCTAACAAGGCCCAAACCGGGACTATTAATTAATGATTAAAGGAATCACGTTCCTTTAGTTAATAGGGTTTCGCTATGCCAAGATTAATTGTAAATATTGTCCTTTTAAATTAAATTTAGTTTTATTACACAACTGTAAATTAAGTTTATGTTTATATTCAGTAGTGGCATTCTTAAGTCACTTTTCTAATTAAATATTGATTGTTGCTTTAATTATTGTATTCAATATAATTATTTATCCTTTCGTGTATTGACAGAGTAATACAATTCATCACTGGCTCGTGGATGTCTTAAAAGACGACTAAGGAATATAATACGCGTATAACATTTATGCAAGAGAAGGAAAATTGGAAATAAAACCCTATATCAACCTGTCTGACCAGCATGGTATAGTAAGGTCAACTTCCCTCCTATTGTGGAGGAGGCTCGAGCCCAGTAGTGGGTCGTATATGAGCTGAAATGATGATGATGATGAATTATTTATCATCCACTCTGTAAAGGAAATTGTAAATTATTGTACTCCAGATTACATTCGTTTCGCCTCATCTCAGCTCATAAGCGTCCCACTGCTGGGCTCGAGCTTTCCTCATAAGAGTAGGAAAATTGGCCAAGTGCGAGTCGGACACGCGCACAAAGGGTTCCGTATCATTGACTAGGTAAACAAGTGCCTTCCTATTGCCATTATCGATATTGAGCAAAAAAATCAAGTTTGTTGTATGGGAGCCTCTTTTAAATATTTATTTTATTTTTAGTGTTTGTTGTTATAGCGGCAATAGAAATACGTCATTTGTGAAAATTTCAACTGTCGAGCTGGACCGGACTGGACGGACGGACGGACGGACGGACGGACAGCGAAGTCTCAGTAATAGGGTCCCGTTTTTACGCTTTGGGTACGGGACCTTAAAAATTATCTATTATATCATATTGTTCAGACATGTTGGTACAGAAATTTTCTTTCTCTTGCATATATGCATATATCTCTTAGTTGTCTTTTACAAAATCCTCATGCAAGATCAGTCAGGGTCATTATCATCATCGTTATCACAGCTCGTAAGTATACATCCTACTGCTGTGGGCGAGCCTGCTCAACAATAGGAGGTAAATTGATAGCCTGTGTCATGCCGGTCAGACATATTGATGTAAGGTTTTTTTCGAGTTTTACCTCTTTTGCATAGATGTTATATTGCATATTATATCCCTCAGTCGGCTATTACGACATCCACGGTCAAGCTAAAGGTTGGTGAATTGTATTCTTACTCCGTCACCACATGGATAATCGACATTATACTACTCGTATCTTAAATTACAATTGTAGATTCTGGAAAGTACGATTTCAAATAAGTATCCTAATATTATAAATGCGTATGGACGCTTGTTTCTTTGTTACGGTTTAACGCCTAAATTACTAAACCAATAAAAAAAATATTTTACTCTTGGGTGTCGTATATAAACACTAAGGGATTCATATTCAGATAACATCCATGCAAGTGAAGGAAAACTCGATATGAAACCTTATGTCAACACCTCTGACCAGGGTAGGTAAATTTTTCTCCCATAGTCAAAGAGGCTGGAGCTCAACAGTAGGACTTGTATGGGCTGTAATGATAATGATAATGTTGTTGTTTTAAATATTGTAGCTTCGTTTCAAAATGAAAAAATAGTAAAAGGAATTCTCCTTAAAATCGATCGCAACGCCATCTACCGGGTCTAATTGTGAATCTAAACCATTCTCGAATCCCCTTAAATTTCGTCAACATCAGTCTAGCTGTAAAGAAATATATATATATATATATATATAAAGACTATAATAACTTACCAATCTATCTGAATGTTGATTTAAACCTGCAAGCAAAATAAAATATTAACGATTTGATTTTGATTGATTGAATGGTAAATAAAATAATCCACACACATCAAATAGCGTTATTTATTAGCATAGGGTTTTATTTTAATTTTCTCTTGTCTTACTATTAGTTACCTTAACAACATCCACGGAAAAAGAAGGGTCACATGGTATTTTCACTATGTCATCATACGGAAAACGTTTGGAATTTCTTCTAATAAAAAATAAGGCAGTAATCGTTTTTGGTGATAATATATGATGGAATTTAACCCAAACAACTCGGAGTATTAATGTGCTTACCAAAACCCCAGTAATATACATGCATACTTTTGATATGAAACATCTATAGGAGATGTTGAACTTGATTATTGGCGTGGCGTTAACGCCACGCTTAAATATGTACATTTGTCTAACGAAACTTGTTTTAGAGTTTCGTATAACGTCATCTAGTGAGCTAAATTAAATTATTAACCTAAAGTATAACCTATAGTATAATAAAATTGGAGTGTCTGTTTGTAATGTCAAAATAATAGGCTTTTTTCATGCTCACACGGTTATTTACACGACGCCTATGCCTAAAATAGCAATTAAAAAATTTTTGTCTGTCTGTCTGTTTGTTCCGGGTAATCTTCAAAACGGCTGGACCGATTTCAACAATTCTTTCACCAATGGAAATCTATAATATCAGGGCGTAAACTAGACTATATTTTATCCCGGTATTCTCACGGGAACGGGAACTACGCGGGTAAAACGACTATAACCTATAACGGAAGCGAAGCGAGGGCGGATTGCTAGTTACTAAATAATTTCGTTTTCCAATTATCATTTATACTATACGTTTCAAACACAAAAATTAATTTTGGATCTTCAATAACGTTTTTCTTTATTGAAGCACTTCCAATATAACTCAAAACATATTAAAGAATTATAGAAGCAATATTTGTAGGATATTTTTGAAAGTTCCCGATTATGTACAGAGTGTATTGGCTTATTTAACCGTCAAAATATTTACCGATTTCTTTTTTACCTTAAAGGCGTATATCGTGTCTTGAAAACAGGCTGTGTTCATACTTCGGTCGTTTCTCGGTGGAGCCGTAAACGTCATCGACCGATAAACTCGCTCAGTTAGGTAAATTGCGAGTAATAAGGTGGAAGGTAAACATGAAGAAATAGGGAAACTTCTTGTCTTTGAAATGTTAAATTAAATATTTTCGTAAATGTATTTTCATTAACTGATTAAGTGACCCATAATAGTAAATCGAGAATATAATTATTCCAATATTATCCTCTCGCAAGTATTGCCGGATAAAATTAAAAGAAACCATTTTTACAATTTCCTGATCACGGGCGCACCATGAATTCTGAACGCTAAAAATATTCGAAAGGTCGGGGAATCAAAAATCAAAAATGTTATTTATCAAATTAAAAGAAGTGAGGTAACATTACCTTACTGTCACAGAAGCAAATTGTGAAAATAACTAGTGCCTACTCTCTATGTAGTTTGAGGAGAAATTTAATATTTTATATGTAATATTCAATATTTTAGTATTTTAAAGTAATATATTGAATAATTTTAATGATATTTTATGTAAGTAATGCATATAAAATGCCAAACTACAGTGAATATAATATAACAGTGCTAAATTTTATATTCCACCAAACTCAACAAGAGTGTTTATTAACACATGTGTTAATTGTTTACGACGATTTAACATACGGGCGGACATTACTTTAAATATAGTGATAATTTATAACAAAAGTATTGCCATAAAAGTCTTCGTCATTCATTAAACAAAAAGAAGTTTATAACATAAAGAAGTAGGATAAGTAAAAAAATGTTAAAATATATGTTTCCAAAAATAACATCTATCATTTTAACATTGCTGCAAAAGTAGAACTATGAAACAGGCCAACAACAAATTATCCGCTATCGAGCAAATGGCCGACGATTTGGCTAGCTTCCCGCCGCATTGGTCGTATTAAGGCTTATTGAGTACTTTATGTTGTAAATGCAGCAATAGAAAAGTGATGTCCGTAATATATACAACAAGAAATGGTTCTTATGCAAATAACATATTTGTATATTGCATTGGTTATGGGTTATTTTAAAGCACAGACATTCTTTATAGCCATATTAAGTTTATATATTTTTTTTATAATGATTTCTGATGTTTACGCGATTATGACACATTTTAAATAAAACTACCTTACGGATTTTATCGTGTTTGTATTTTATTTTTGATTACCCGACGTTTCGAACACTTTGCAGCATTCATGGTCACGGGCGGACTAATATGTCTCACGTCCAAGAAGTCATCGTTACTGCAGAAAATTTATAATTATCTACCCGATACAGAAATTAGTTATTAAATATTGACCCACATTTTGATACAAATTTATTGCCAGTGTAAGAAGAAAATGATTCTATATGAATAAATTATATAGTTTATGGTTAGTAATTATTTAACATTAAAATTAATAGTAATTATATTTAAAAAAAAAAGTGAGCCGTCGCTCAGGACGCCTGGCAGATGTGAAACATCGAAATTATTTGTACAAGTATATATGCATAAAAGAATAGATTACGACAGAACTAATATGGCATAAAGTATTGAATAAAATAATACGATTTCCATTATTATTTGAAATATTACACAGCAATAAAATTAATCCACCGCACACTGAATGAATTCTAAACATTTATTTTCATTAGTATACATTATAGATAACAATTTACTTTGAGTTCACTAGATGGCGTTGTACAAAATTTTAAATCGCACCATGGTTTCGTTACAAAAATGTAAATATATATCCCGATATTTATTTAATAGTTAGTCAAGAGGGCACCGCGAGGCGTGGCGTTAAACGCCACGCGACGATCGCGGTCACCCTCGCCTATAGATGTTTCACATCAAAAAACCTAACAATCTAGTATACTACCACCGGATTAGAACATGGCCACACTGAGAAACATCCCGCAAGAAAACTCGGGTGACATGATGCTAAATTACTATTAATTTTGAAGGCGGCTTACTTTATGTTACTAAGAGACTTTAATTTATAAAATTATCTTTAGTTATTATTATTGTGAGTCAAATCTATACACGCTGCAAAGTATTCGAAACGTCGGGTAATCAAAAATCAAATACAAACGCGATAAAATCCGTAGTTTTATTTAAAATATTTTTTTTATTTTAATCATTTTATAACATAGTGGTAGGAGCACACTGTTGACAGTTGTCTGTCTACAGCCGCGGGCCGGTCCGTCCGGGGTAGTACCACACTAAACAGAAAATCGACGTCCGAGTAGCAGCAATTTGTTACTGCGCTTCGTTCGGTGAGCGAGAGAGCCGGCAGCCCAATTTTCTGAGGGTATTTGCATGTGCTGGGTTTTAGTGATGCCTATGGTTTTAACGACTCCATTGCACGCATTCATACTCCCTTAACTTTTTTTGCGGTAGGCAGCGGCCTTGTAAAGGTCCATGAGCGGCAGCAACACTTACCATCAGGTGTACTGTTTGCGCGTCTGTCATCGTTGGCAATAAAAAAATAGCATGTTTTATTATCATTATTTCAATTCATATACGTCCCACTTCGTAACTCGAGTCTCAGCTATGTCCTTTTATAATATAGGAAGACATTTTTTATTGCCTATGGTGACAAACGAGCAGGCAGCACACCTGATGGTAAGGGATTCTGCCGCACATAGACCTCTGCAATACCAGGATCACAGCCAGGCCGTTGCCTACCGTGAAGAAAATACTCTTCTTAAACCTCGTTTAAAG
This sequence comes from Lymantria dispar, assembly GCA_032191425.1. Lineage (NCBI taxonomy): Eukaryota > Metazoa > Arthropoda > Insecta > Lepidoptera > Erebidae > Lymantria > Lymantria dispar. The sequence continues at coordinate 859,499 of CM063444.1, read as the reverse complement.
AAGGATATGTCATAGCGCTCGGATAAGACAGCAGCGGGTAGTTCATTCCAGAGCTTGCACGTACGTGGGAGAAATGATCGCTGGAAACGTACAGTTGAAGACCATAACATTTCCAGGTGAAATGGATGAGTCCTGCTGCGGTGTCGAGTGGTAAGTTGGTAGAATGGTGACGGTGGTACCAAGTCAAACAGTTCCTCGGAGCACTCCCCGTGAAAGAGTCGATAGAGTACACAGAGTGACCCAAAGTCTCTCCGCCGCTCCAGTGACTCCAATCAATGTGTAATATCACGGTATTCTAACGTGTTGGTATAGGGTTTTATTTCGAGTTTTTCTTATGTTGCATTAGAAACACATTCTATCCCTTAGTCATCGATATTCACGGGCAGCAAGGGGGTGGTGAATTGCATTCTTACTCCGTCACTACACGGATAATCATCTTCATCATCATCTCAGCCCATATACGTCCCACTGTTGGGCTCGGACCTCCTCCATAATGGAAGGGTAATTGACCTACTATATCACGCTGGTCAGACGTGTTGGTATAGAGTTTTATTTCGAGTTTTCCTTCTCTCGCATAGATGTTATATGCATTTTATATCCCTTAATCGTCTCGTACGATCACCCACGGGTAAGATAGGGGGTGGTGAATTGTATTCTTACTCCGTCACCACACGGAAGATACGGGCACCAATAGTTGTAATGGTCAAATCTAACAATGATGATACTTCAGCACATATTTTTAATCTCTAACGCAAAAAGATGCACACTTCAAATTTCTTTAATTTTTAATTAATATCTAATCTTCTATACTAATATATAAAGCGGCAGAGTTTGTTTGAACGCGCTAATCTCATGAACTACAGATGCGATTTGAAAAATTCTTTCAGTGTTAGTTAGCCCATTTATCGAGAAAGGCGACTGGTTATATATTATCACGCTAAGACCAATAGAAGCGGAGCAACAATGAAACATGTTTCAGAATCGTTTTTTTTTTCCTTTTAAGAGGTGCCGCAGCGTGCACTATATAAACGATTAGGTTTCGCAAAAATCATGTGTGACAGAATTGTATTATTTAAAAATATATTTCCCTTCTACGTAAACAAAGTCGCGGGTCGTAAACAAAGCCCAAAGTAACTGTTCCACGCTAACGAAGTCGCGGGCATAAGCTAGGAAGTCATCATCGCTGCCCACATACGTCCCACTGTTGGGCTCGGGCCTCCTCCACAATGGGAGGGAATTTGACCCACTATACCATGCTGGTCAAACATGTTGGTATAGGGTTTTATTTCAAGTTATCCTTCTCTTGCACAGATGTCATGCGCATATTATATCCCATAGTCGTCTCTTACGATGTCCACGGGCAAGACAGGGCGTGGTGAATTGTATTCTTACTCAGTCAACACGCGGAAAAGCTAGGAGTAATAAATTAATAATTCAATACTAGTTCGTGAACGGTGAAATTATCACTAATATCACTGTAAAATCAAAAACTAAATCTACAAGTCAATTTTCCCCGGCTGCCTATTTTTCCTCGTTCTATTCCATAACGGGAGCACAGTTGGCGTGATATTTACGCGAGTCACGTGTCGACCCGTAGCTTCCAATCCACTGGACCGAAAAATCACAGAATTAATAAACTAACTGAATTATTGTCATTACTTGTTTATTTCTGTTAATGGTTGTTATTTGTAAAACGCGCACGTCGCCTTTGGTAATTTAAAGTTTTAATAAGAACGTAAGAAGCGTTACATAATTTCTTTATTTCTTAGTACTAATATCTATATTAAGATAAGAACGTACCGTAGCCAAGTGTTGCGAATTCGAATTGTTTGACCTCCGCGATGAAAAAAACAAATCTTGATGTGTGCTTAAGAACACACAACAAAAGTGAAAAATTACTGCACTAATAGCAAGTGGTAAGATATGGACCCACATATAATAGCAATTTCATGGGTTCGAATCCCACGCAGGACAACAATTTGTGCGATCAACAAATTGTTGTTCTGAGGCTCAATGTAATTTGTGTCCGTTAATTATATGTTTTTAAAATCCCGTGCAATGTAAGAATTATTTCCTCAGAGCAGGGTGTTTTTTAAAAAAACGTATCAAGGTGAAATTAGTACCTAATACATTTTTTTTGTGATATAATAATCAATGAATAAGTTTCAAAATAATTTAATAATTATTATTGTTCATACATTAATAATTGTAATTATGGAAAAATTACACTGTTAAATTACTCTATTAAATATTTTTTTAAATGATGCTTCCTTAGCCGACGAGAGCCGACTTTACACGTACATGCGTTACATGGCCAAACGCAGGGAGTCACCCTGAAACTCATTCAATACACGCAAAATAAAGCGTGCTTATGAAAGATTCTCTTCAAAAATAAAAAGTTAAATTACTTGGTACTGAACGCTTTTAGATGAGAGAGAATTAGAATATTTCATCACGTCGAGGAGACGGAATGATATTTAGACATTATAGACGGCCTAGGGCGGTGATGACATTGTATTTGTTTGAAATTAATGAATAGAAATTGATTTGAATGCACTTATGGCGTAGTGGTTAAAATACTTAAAATGGTTTTCGGGTGGGTTGCGGGAGTTGCGTGCTTAAGCCCCTCTGTCGCCCCGGACGGAGTGGTGCGGAGGCTCGCCGACCGCGACCCACCCGAAAAAAAAAAAAAAAATTGGTTAAAATACTCCGTAATCCCACATAGGATAATATTACGTGCGGCCTACAAATTGTTGTTCCAAGTCTGGATGTAATTTGTGACTGTTAATTATAAGTTTGTAAAGTGAATGCACATGTCTGAAAAAACACAGGCGTACGACCAGTGTGTGTTACCAGTGATGCCTTACGGCACGGAAACGTAGTCCCTAATTGTAGACCTCATAACAAGGCTCAAAGTCGCTCAGCGTCCTATGGAACGACTATGCTCGGGATTGGTCCGCGAGATAGAATCCGGAATACGGAAATCTATATATGTCTAAATATGTTTGTTAGAACGGAAATTTAATGTAGAATATTTGTGCCCCTTACTCTATACAGCTTAAACAAATATCTTCAAAGGTATTGGCAAAATAAAAACAGGCCGTTGCGTGGCGATATAGGCAGTATCTATCCGATAGCTGGCATTGCATGCTTTTAAAGAATGTGAGACCCCCCAACTTGTGTAATGGTACAAGGCTGCTCATAAAAGAATTGCGGGAGAATATAATCATGGCGACCATTCTCACAGGGCCAGCAGTGGGACAACTTGCTTATATTCCGCGGATACCCATGATTCCGACAGATTTACCTATACCGTTTAAAAGGTTACAGTATCCCGTCAAGGACTCTTTTGCCCTCACTATTAATAAGACCCAGGGTCAAATATTTTCTCTGGTGGGCATTGACCTGAGAAAGCACTGTTTCTCCCATGGCCAGTTATATGTTGGCTTATCTCGGGTTGGAACTCCTGAAAGTTAACATACTAATATAGTATATCGAGAAGTTTTGAACAATTAAAATAAGTAAACATGATGTAAATAATGTATATTAACATCAAGTAATAAAAATAACAACAAAAAATAATAACATAAAAAAACTAAACATAAAAAAAAACAAACAACCAAAATAACAAAAGAAAAAATCTTCATCATCATAATTTTTATTTTTCCCGAACATTTAACCTGAAGTGTTACGCCGGACAAATGGGCCAGGACAAAAATATTTCTAACGCGGAACGGAGTCTGCGGGCACTGCTAATATTGTATATTTTAGATGTCTTTCACGACATCGCAAGAAGAGGGCAGTGAACTCGGCACCGGCGGTCGGCCCAACGACGAAGGCGACGAGCTTCGGGTGGGTTATGGGCCGGTGCGCCGACCTTTTGTCGCCCCGGATGAAATGGACAGCGTGTGTGCAGACCATAGACCACCCAAAAAAGGAAGAGCGTAGTGAACTGTATTCTACACTACACGGACATATACCAAAACGAGTTATAGTTTATCAAAATGAAGTTAGACTAGGACATAACTTATTTAGAAATATCGTAACAGTAAATAAATATAATAGTTCAAAAAAACTAAAAGAATACGCTTAAATCGCTAATCCTTATTATCCTAGTAAGGATAACGGGTCAAACTGTTTAAAATATTGAATTGTCATCGGTCCTTAATAAGTATGCCAAATTTCGATTTAATCCGACGTTTTGAAGGGGGTCAAAATCATGTTCAAAGATCTCGTTACATACTAACATACATACGTCTGAAGCTAATAAAAGCATATTAAAAATAAGAACAAGTACTGTTAAGAGTCGCCTGTCTACAATCACGAGCCGGTCCGTCCGAGATAGTGCCACACTATGAGCAGAAAATCGTTTGAATAGTAGCAAATTGTTACTGCACTTCATTTAATGCGCAAGAGAGCCGGCAGACCAACTTTATGAGGGTGTTTGCGTAGTGGGTATTGGCTAGAGATTGAAAACCGGGCCCGGTGCTCTTTTAGGCAACCACCGGGCCCGGCCATTCTTACCGGGCCCGGTCACCGGACCCGGTAAGGATGGCCAGCTTTTTAAGATCATTCTTTCAGACTGAAAAAGAATTGTTTTGCCTTATATAAGTTAGAATATAATTTTTGTTTTGTTATAATATATTTATAAAGCCACGTAACGCAACCAATTTTACGATACATTTGGTTAGTTAAGACTATACAAGTTTGATTGTTTACAGTTACAATACAGCCTAGCCTATAAGATTTCGCTGTTTGCTCAATTAGTAATAGTAACACTCATTAGTTTTAATAACCAAAGTTTAAGAAAAAACATAATACTTTACTTTTAGCATATAAGAATTTGTTTTATTTATGCCAAAGCTGTCATAGTTTATCTATCTATCTAATCTAAGTTGTTATGACACGTTTAGTACTTTAAGCTGCGTTATTAGTTTCTTATTTTAATACTATATTTTCAAATAGACACTATAAGAAGTAAAGAGAAATATCTGCTTGTTTAAACTTATAAAAATTAATAATTACTAATACTAATGTTACTTTTCCGTCCATAAGTAAAAGTAATCAATTATGTATTAAGCGTGATTTTGAGACTTGAGTGAGACTAATTATTGTGATAACTGTTCATAAGCCAGTTTAAAATAGATATTAACCTTGAATCATTGTCTTTTTCCATTCATATATAGACAATTTTCATAAAATACTTTGAAGGTTTCATCGCTATTACAACCCGGCCGGGTTGGCGACGAATGCAACCGGGCCCGGGTGGATTGAGAAACATACTGGGATGCAATCTCTAGTTTTGGCAATGCTATATGTATCAATAAACCTCATTGCACGCTTGCACATTCTCTTCACAAAAAGCAGGCTCGCAAAGTTTCATGAGGAGCAGAATCACTAACCATCAGGTGTTTTGTTTGCTCTTTTGCTACTAAAAGCAACAAAAAAATTATACAAATAAATGGGACTTAGTAGCAACATCATTTCAGGCCATATAAGTCCCACTGTTGGGCTCAAGCCCCCAAGCTCCACTATAGAACGGAAAATGACCTACTCTAACATTCTGGTCAGACATTGGTATAGAATTTTATTTTGAGGTTTCCTTTCTTTGCACAGAACTTCAAAGTATATTATATCCCTTAATCGTCTTTTACGATACCCACGGGCAAGATAGGGAGTGGTGAATTTTATTCTTACTCCATCACCATATGGCAGAGAGCAATATAAATATATATATATAATAATTCGAGAAATCTGTTTTCCCACAGATGTTGACAAATAACTGAGAGATAGTCAAATAATACCACAGTAAAGGCTAACCTAATCAGAGTGGCATATATCATTATTCTCTTACTCTGTCGCACCCAATACAAAGTATACGGGTTGAACAAATGCATTTTAATTAAATTCTAGAAATATTCTTACCTTAGAATAATAATGTATAGAAGGATAGTGACAGTACTTCGAACTTTCGAAATTTGAATCTAATAATACTAATGGCGCGCAAACGATTACACACGTACACACGCAAACCACTAAACAAATTATGAAATCAAATTTGTTTTTATTAACATAAATCGTCGAAATACTTTTAAAAGTAATGTTAAAAACCTTTTTAAATTTTTCAAATGTGTTGTGACACCATTTGAATGCACAAAGCGTCATAATTACCTATTTATTTTTTTAGAGTTGCGTACGTTCGTGCAGTACAATGACTTGTACATTACGGAACGGTTCCGGCGTAAGCTCCATTAGGCTCCAATTGAAATGCCTCAATTTTTCTGCGTGAACTTACCTTCTATACGTTATTATTCTAAGATTCTTACACACCATTGCTGTGGTAGTTTGTGTCCAATATGGGGGATATGTCAAGATCATCACATATCCGAAGTGGCTATTCAAGAAATCGTTTTTTATCCCAATTTCGTCAACAGGTTATACATGAAATGAAAATGAGATTCTTGAAAGATGAACATACATTATTTAAAATGTATGGATATCTCCAAAACATAACATACACAGTAATTGTATTATTATTCAATATCTACACAAATTAAATAAAATTGAAACGTCTGTTTGTAATGTCAAAATACTGGGCTTTTTTCATGCTCACACGGTTATTCGCACGACATCTATGCCTTTTTTATGGGTGGGCTAAGCGCACACGCCGTCCATTCTGTCCATGGCGACGAAAGGACGGCGCGCGGGCCCATAACCCACCCGTGCCCACGTCACCTTCATCGCTGGGCCGACCACCAGTGCCGAGTTCCTTCTCCTCAGTGGTCGGCCCTACGACGACACCGATGGCTAAAATACAGTTTAATTGGAACGAAGTTCCTTACGGCAGGCTTGGAGGAGATAGGGATTTTGCTGCGCGACCGAACTGAAAAAAATGTGATAGTATTTTGATGTGAAACATCGTTCAACCTACAATTGTTTTGACCGCCGTATCTCAAAAACTATAAGTGCTAGATCATTTTTGATAGAAATTTTGACCCCCCTTGCACCGCACATTGCCGCCCGGACTACCCCTACCCACATTAGAAACTTCCCCCCTTCTTTTGATGTGAAACATCGTTCAACCTACAATTGTTTGGACCGCGGTATCTCAAAAACTATAAGTGCTAGACCATTTTTGATAGAAATTTTGACCCCCTTGCACGCCACATAACCGCCCGGACTACCCCTACCCCCCATTAGAAACTTCCCTCTCCCCCTTTTTTGATGTGAAACATTGTTCAAAACCCAAACTGCCATAAATCAGTCATCTTTGACCGCAGGAACTCCGGATTTTTGACAAACCTCATAGAATTTCCAGTAGAACCGATTTAATATTTGCAAATTGTGTCGATTCTACATTAGCCGAAGGAAGTTCGTTCCTACCTGGTGTCCCACGACAACACATTTTTTCTTTTTGTTTGTCCCTCTGTCCGTTTTTTTGAGGTAATCATTAAAACGGCTGGACTGATTTTGATAATATTAATAATTTTACTACCATATACCAGTTAACTATGTAAGGAGTATCTTAGACTATGTTTCACACTGGTATTCCCACAGGATCGAGAACTATGCGGGTAAGGCGACTGAAACCGAAGCAAAGGGAGGACGGGTTGCTAGTTTTTATTTTTTCAAATTAAAATTTATTTATTGTGGGCATAGGTAAACATATATATTATAGGTATACATATTGTACATTATTGATAGGATTCTCTATGTCCTGCTTGCTTATATATGTATACATGATGGATTAATTAATTAGTATTATCATTTAAATAATCGTTAATATTATAACAAGTTTTGTTAATTAAGAATTTCTGCAATTTATTTTAAAAATTAGATAGTTCTGGCGTCTTTAAAATGTCTATGGGTATTTTATTAGAAATTCTTGATACCATTCCAAAGAAGTTTTTGTCCAGTAATGCTATTCTGTGAGGTATAAAGGTTCTGTGAGGTTTAAATAAAGTTTATGTTAATCGATTTGTTTAATATTTTATTGCTGATACCCAGCCCGCTTTAAACAGAGATTACAACTCGTGTGTCGAGCTGACAGACAGACACATACTCTTAATTTTATTTTAGACCAATGTTTTCAATGGAAAGATTCGATACACTAATTTAATATTTTTATATCAAAGGAAAATTCACAAGAATATTTATTGGTTACTTAACGTTCTATGTAGGGGAACATATTTATTCCGTCATATTGAAAAGGCCAACTGGCAACGTGCCCTTCTGAGAACAGTGTTATTGCATGACTCAAATATTCTTATCGCTCGACTCCTTACATTGTAAGAAGAAAAACCATTTTTGTTTTATTTTAGTTAGTTTTAAAATAAGAATTCTTTAAACAACTGCATTAAGTAATATAATTTATTCAAAAAGTATATGGTTTCAAGTTGCAGCTAAATTATTTTCAAATTGTATCGTGTTTCTTCAATCCAGTGCACATTTTTAATGGATACAGTGATATAAATAGTATTTATTTAACATTATTTTCTAAAATATAATTAGCTAGCTTACAAATATCTCCTACCTCTCTATCCATTAATCATCTTAGGCTTTCTAATAGGAATGCTATTCAAAACAGTGCTGTGCCACTTATATACAAGGGTTCACTTTAATTTAAAGCATCGCCAGTTCGACTACTGGAGATGTCGTCTTACATTACGTCGTCCAATCCATTGGTCATCACCCGAGAACCCTTCTGCCTAATAGTCGACGTGATGCTGTATGAACAAATCGATGAACGATGTGGCACAAGTATCTATTTCAAAATATTTTTGAAGTAAAACTTCTTTGCGCGCATGAGGGTAAATTTTTTATTAATGAAACGCAATTTAGTGACACGAAAATATGGACTGTGTTTGTGCCAGAAGAGGGAGAGAGCGATTGAGACAAATTGAGAGAAAGTAAGAAAGGGCGAAAATAGCACGAAGCACATAGCCATGGAGTGAGAGTAGGGAGCAAGCAAGTGAAAACGAGAGAGGGAGAGAGAGAGACAGAGACAATACAATTATTTTTAATTGTTTTTTACTTTTATTTATTCTCTTTTTTATTCTTTTTTTATGTTTTATATTGATAAAAAACATGTGGCACCAAAGAAGTTTCACTACTGTCATGCCTACTTTGTGCGCACGTTCTTTATTTTTAAAGAATATATTCGGCAATCTTGTTGTTCAAGGAGTGGTAGGACCACACTGTCGACAGTTATCTGTCTACAGCCGCGGGCCGGTCCGTCCGGGGCAGTACCATGCTCTCGCAGAAAATCGACGTCTGAGTAGTAGCAATTTGTTACTGCGCTTCGTTCGGTGAGCGAGAGAGCCGGAAGCCCAACTTTCTGAGAGTGATTGCGTGTGGAGGGTTTTGGTGGTGCCCTTGGTATCACCGAGCCTCAATGCACGCATTCACACTCCCTTCGCTTTCTTCGCGGTAGGCAACGGCCTTGTAAAGGTCCATGAGCAGCAGCAACACTTACCATCAGGTGTACTGTTTGCTCGTTTGCCACCGATTGCAATAAAAAAAAAAAAAATTCTTTTAATATATCAACGTCTATTATCAAAGACAACATTTCCAAGAGAAAATAATAATCACGCATAGTAGGTAAGTCAAGGATGGTAAAGGACGGTGGCCAAGGATGGTAAGTTTCTTTACATTTTTTACTAGAATTCTTTTTAGCAAGTTGTCACGACACCCACGGGCAAAGTCAGGAATGGTAATACATTATATTTTTAACCGGTCATCAATCGGCAATCTCTAGCTACTTTCTTTCATCTAGTTAATACCAAACTCCAGTTTCATGTATAAACTCTTGCTTATTCAATTTCGGTATAAATCTATATTACTGGAAAGCTATATATTCAGCAAGCGCTTTTCCTTTTGTCTGTTTCGCAATCAGCTTAAGGTTTAAGCTGATGTGTTTCGATATTCTTCTCGTTTGATATCTTCTGGAGTGAATTACACATTATTTGCGACATATATGTTAATTTAATAAAAAATTTTTAGTTGTAAATGAGTAGTAATACATTAAAATTGTTTTGTTATCGATATTTTTCTGTTTATATAGTTTTATATTCTCTATGATTATTGACTGTGAGTTTCTGTTCATATGATATAGACCATCTTCTTGTTATAATTAATAATTCTTAATAATTATAGTTTGAGCAAACAGCATCGTCATTTGCAATACAAATTGCAATAATTTTTATTGTAATACCTATTGTATGTATTAAGAAGAAAGTTGATTTTCAATCCAGTCCATTCATAATTTCACTATTATCACTATCAAAGTGTTTCCTATGGGAACCCTAATTATTAAAGATCCTCTGTTATCCCTAAACATTACTGTGATTCTCTTAAGAATAATCTCGGTTATTCCCTCGTCTCAAAACAATGGTCAGCCATGCGATTCATCTGTATACGAACGGTACCCACAGCGGCTAAAACACTGAAGGAAAGTAAATGTTTGGTTAATTAAAACGAGGTAGGATCAATTTTCATTAACAAAACTAACAGTGAAGATCAACAATACAATTATTGATCGACGTCATTTCAGATATAAATTAATGTGGCGTAATAACTTATTAACAATACAGTAACACTTTCCGTGTGGTGACGGAGTAAGAATACAATTCACCACACCCTATCTAACTTGTAGGTGTCGTAAAAGATGACTAAGGGCTATATTCGAATAACATCTATGCAAGAGAGAAGAAAAACTCTACATAAACCTAATGCCAACATATCTGACCAGCGTGGTATAGTAGGTCAATTTCCATCACATTGTGAAAAAATTCAACACAAAACCCTATGCCAACAAGCCTTCATATCTTGTTGGCATAGGGTTTTGTGTCGAATTTTTAAACTGTTATTCATAAAAAATAATAAACGTTTCTAGGTACTAGAATGAATTATCACTTTACAAATAAAGATGTCAGACTATATACCAAAGAAAATAAAGCTATAAATTATCTAGGAGTAGTTTGTGGAGCACATACATACATAACACTTACCCGCCAATCACCAAAGAAAACAATTAACCTTGACAGAATCTTAGCTTCGTATTAATAAGATAAATTCCAACGAAGATAATTAATTTATGAGGGCAATAGTCTACGTACTATTTCAAAGGAAATGAAACAACTAAACAATAAAATATTGATTTGTTGTGCTTCTTTAAGGTATATTACAAAAAGTAATTATTATTAACATTATAAACGCGATTAAAATCAGTTTTGATTACAAATGAATTTAAATAAAGCTATTTTTACAGATTTAATTGCATTTGGATTTGATTTTTGATTATCAGACGTTTCAAATATTTTACAACGTTCACCTTAGTCCGCCTGTGGTTACAAGATGGCAGATATAAGATGATTATCCTTCGCATTATCCTACGTTTGTAGTAAAAAACAAACTAAGAACAGAAAAAAGGTATTTAATACATTGAACATTTTATTATAATGCTTATATTATTTAGTTGACATTTGTGATGGTGTGCGCGCGTATCTTATAAAATGTTGACTAGCTAACTTCAGGGTGTCGGTTTTTTGTGACGGTGTGCGTGTGTATCGTAAAAATGTACTTTCATAATTTTTACTGAACGCGCCTAAAGAAGAATAACTTCAAAAATGCTATGAATACAAATAGTTTAAATAAATTTTGACCACGACGCTAATGCGGGTTAAAACGTGCGAGAATATAGCTTATCTTTTATAACTTTGTAATAAACTCTTGTTAAATTCCTCTATACAATACAGGTTTGAGAAATAAGATATACAGCGAAGGCATTGTCTAACTTTTTCAATCAGCTGTGGAGTTTGCACGAGATTTTAAAAGAGTTATTTCTCCACGACAAAACATACGAGCTTTTAGTTAGTATGTGACATGTTCACGAGATTTTAATGAAATTTGTGTCCATTTTTTTAATTTACGCTCATGTAAATGGACCTCACGAAAGTGACAATATAATGCCCTAATCAGTATATTTTGGAATTATAAGTTTTCTAGGAGAGTACTGCATTTTATTATTCTAGTTAACGTTCAGCCGTTATTTGCTCCTACCACAAGATAATAAGGGATTGTGATAAATTATATATTTAACCTGTCACCCAATGATTAATTTGACTCGACTCGAAAAAGACAAAAGACTTGGCTTTTGATGTTAACAAATACGGTACTGATTTTTTTTTTCACCTTTCAACACTACATAGATACTTGACGGACTTATTTCTACCAAAAAACCTTAGCAATTTCAATATTTTATTCTCAAAATGTCTCGGTATTTCAATAACAACGCAAAATATGTAATACAGGGGCTGTTCATAATATAAATCTTATATCTTTAAACGAGCAATTCTTGTATATATATATATATATATATATTGAGGATCTCGGAAACGGCTCCAACTATTTTGTTGAAACTTGGCATACTAGAGGATTCGGGCCCAAAAAATCGATCTAGCTAGGTTTTATGTATAGAAAATGTTGTTTTGTCAGTGTTTTTGGCAGACAATATAATGACATTAAATTTTAAAAGAATATGAATTCAAATTTTGCCATCAATGTCATGAGTTACGATAGCTCAGTGGCGAAGTAGTTAGGTTTCATTTTATTTTTGACATCGGCGACAAACGGCGTCGGATCGAATCTCGGTGTTATTATTATTCTCTTTTTTAATTTTTATATAATTTTCATTATTTATTTTTTTATTTTTTATTAATATATATCTGAATAAATGCTACAAAAATACTCCGAGCGAAGCTCGCTCAACCAGATATTGTATTATAATTGTATAAGTTTGATATAGAGCGTGTAAGCCTTTTATATGTCACCGGTCGTGACCTCTAATAGTTTGCTCCACTTGTACTGAATGATCACAGTCTACTTAGTTACGGGCTCTATTCACAAGACCGGGAGAACTCGCCCTTTCATCTCGCCTAACGGATTCTACACAATAGTGGATCTACATACGAATGACTTTTTCGTTTGACTGTCTCTTCGAGTATAACTTATAGGAATATTGTTGAAGTACTCGTGAGGGGGCCGGAAAGGACTTGCGAATAACGTTTTATGTTCAAAATGAGGCAAATTTTACGAGTTATAGATGGTAAGAATCTACGAATGAGTGAGAACAGTGACTGTCAATTTAAGAATATCAGAGTAATCTCGAGATTGACGAATGTTATTGAAGTTTTAAAAAAATCTATTTCATATATAGTTATTAGGTACATCTCATTTCAGCCCAGATCAATCCCATTTTTGAGCTTGATCATACTCCATAATAGGAGCAAAATTGACCTACTATATTCCGCTGATCAGATGTTGGCAAAGGGGTATACGTCAAGTTTTCCTTCTCTTGCAAATATGTTATCCCTTAGTTGTCTTTTACAACACACACAGGCAAGGGAGGATAATTATATTGTACGACTCACAATACACTACTCGACTGTGCAAATGGCGTAGTACTCTAATCTACATTCTTACCTTTACTTAAGGTGTCACACGAGCAAGCAGCACACTAGATACTCGTAATAAGTGATACTGCCGCATGCGGACATTTGCAATACAGCAGGCACAGCTAGGCCTACCAAATGTCGAGTGTCATGGGTTTAATATTCACGCGGGCCATTTATTGTACGATTTATCAATGATTGTTATTTGTACCTGTTAATTGTGGTGCTCGATCACTTCTCGAAGATATTCAATCTGTACGATACGATTAGTCCAAAGTGGTACGAAAGATATGGTCCCAACGCCCGATTCTTACATTATTGAGGGAAAACTTTTATTTTGCATATCCAAAATGACAATAATTTCTTAGTGTGAAGTTCCCGGATTGTATTTCTTACATCAAAAATTATTTTTCACGTTTAGTTAGATTTATACTTAAAGCTTGTTTTTTTAACTATATTTATTTCATGGATATAAGGTCATCCGTGTTCTTCTTTTACTGTCATGACTACATAGCTCAAGTATTGATACCTACAAACTATAATATTTTTTTTTTAGTAGTTTCATCTAGAACAGAGTTTCACTAAACATATGTTTACGAGTTGTAATATAAAGCCCTAATTCTTCCAAAACCCTACTAGAAAATTAATAGATATATTTTAATATATATATCTATATCTAAGCTTGAATGAAAAAAAAAAATAAATATCTAAGCTTGAATGATTAATGATAACATCTGTCAAGTTGTGTAACGTGACACTGAAAAAAAAATAGCTGATCTCATTCCAGTCATTTATAAAATGTCAAACGTCTGCTAAGCTATGAATGAAAGTAATAAATCTAACATTACTGTAATTTTAAATATTCACTGAAAAGGTAATCGTTCAATTGTTAGTCATACTCTTGAGTCACGTCTGGGTCGCTTTAAAAAACATTAGAATTTTCCATAAATTACCTCTGACTTTTTAAATTTATGCTATTGTTAAATTGTTGATTGTCACTTGTTTTGATCGAATATATTATTGTTCACGTGCAAATATAGCCTAAGTTATGCCTTATGTATCATAATAATATATATAAAATATCATCAATATCGGCCTAGCTGTTTTAAAGATTACCCAGAAAAAGCACTCAGGAAAGCAGAAAAAAATAAAATGGTTTTAGGCATAGATATGGTGCAAATAAGGTAACCAAAAAAAAACCTGCTGTTTTGATATTACAAACACACAATTTAATGTTATTTATTTTTACAGATAGATTGTACCATATATACTGAAAACTAAAAACTGGACTAGACAATGGACGTGTTCGGTTCGGTACACAAACACGTAAATATATAGTATTCAGCCGGCGATAGAATGTGATAGAACACATTCGCGTAGTGTCCCCGCTATCCTCTACTAAGCATTGTCCATAGGTATGCTCCTGTGTAGAGGGATAGTCAGTATATCTATATCTTGCTCCAGTTGCGAGCGTTCTACGCGTTTATGTACGAGACATAGCTTTTAAGTTTTGTCGTTTGAACAAAAAAACACAACTAGTATCTTATAGTACTTTTTATTGATTTTCAAAGTGTTCACCACGTAGCTTAATACACTTTTCCATTCGCTCAAACCAGTTATTGTAACATTTATTCCACTCTAAAGTGGGGGTGTTCAAAATGGCTGACTTAAAAGCGTCGACTGCTTCTTCACCGGACAGGAGCCTTTGACCACAAAGACTTTTCTTAATTTTTGGAAATGTAAAGAAATCGTTAGGGCTTAGGTCAGGACTGTATGAAGGATGGTCAAGAATTACTACTTTTTCCTGCTTCAAATACTCAATCGTTTGACGAGCGCTGTGTGAGCTTGCTTTGTCGTGGTGCAGGATGATGTGTCGCTTTGAGTTAGATTTTCGAAGTCCGGCGATGACTTGTGGTAAACAAACTGTCGTATACCACTCTGCGTTAACCGTTCTACGATCTTCAAGTACAATAGTCGCAACATGGCCGCTTTTTCCAACGAACGTGGCCACCATCTTTTTTGAAGTGCTTCGAGAACGAACAACTTTAGTCGGCTTTGGCTCGTCTTGAAAGACCCAGATTGTAGATTGTTGTTTGGAATCAGGATCGTAGGCATAGATCGAAGATTCGTCACCACTGATGATGTCGTAGACGTGATTTGACTCTCCTCGGTTGAACCTTTGCAGAGTTTTCTTACACCATCTGACGCGGGCCGCCTTGTGATCGTCGGAAAGCAGATGCGGTATCCAACGGCAAACTAGCTTTCTCACACCAAGCGCTTCATGCAAGATCTTCTGAATGGTTGACCCTGTGATGCTTAATAGAGCCTCTATCTCTCGATACGTCACATGACGATCTTTGAGAATTAGTTGTTTCACAGCAATGATGTTATCACTAGTATGTCCACTCTGGAATTCCAAATACTAGCGTTCGACAGTCCGCAGATATGGGGCTTCATCGCCGAACACAGATGTTAGCTCTTTAAAACACTGAAGCCGTGTCAGGCCTCTTCTAAGGTTGTAACAAATTATTGCACGAACATTTTCAAAAAAACGACAAGCGAAGACTAAACGACAGAACTTAAAAGGCATGCCTAGTACGAGTATATGTTTAATACATGTATTTGCGCCTGCGTATTAGAATGCTTTAATATAAAGCAAGCGTGTTGATTGTTGATCCATTTTTATTTTTTATTTATTTTTCACTTTTCACGTTTTTTTTAATTTTATTTTCTGTTGGTCTAATAAAGACACTCAGTAAAGAGAGATTGAGAGTACCAAGAAGAAGTCAATCTCGAACTACAGCTATGGTAACCCGTCAGACCAGCCTGGTATAGTCAATTGTCCTTTCATTGTGGATGAGGCTCGAGTCTAACAGTGGGACATATATGATCTGAAATGATGTTAAATTGATGAGTTAATGTACTAACATACAACAGATTTTTTACAATTTTATTTGCCACTAGCAATCCGCCCTCGCTTCGCTTCGGTTTTAGTCGTTTTACCCGCGTAGTTCCCGTTCCCGTGGGAATACCGGGATAAAATATAGTCTAGTTTACGCCCTGATATTATAGCTTTCTATTGGTGAAAGAATTTTTGAAATCGATCGAGCCGTTTTGAAAATTACCCGGAACAAACAGACAGACAGACAAAAATTTTTTAATCTGTATTTTAGGCATAGGTGTCATGCAAATACCCATGTGAGCATGAAAAAAGTCTATTATTTTGACATTACAAACAGACACTCCAATTTTATTTATTGGTATAGGTATTATATATTTCATTTTGGTAATCATAATTAGGTACTATTTTCACTCGAAAATACTGTGACGGAGTAAGAATACAATTCATCACCTTCTCCTCTTCCCATACCCGTGGGTGTCGTAAAAGACGACTAATGGATATATTGCGCATATGACATCTATGCAAGAGATGGAAAACTCGAAACAAAAGCCTTTTTTTTTGTTGCGTGGGAAAATACCATTTTTACGCATACCCTTTACCTTTGATAGATGGGTAAGCCGGGCTCAACGTTGATTTATTATCAGCGCCACTACCAGCTAAAAACCACACGCTGTTCCTGTCTCTCGGCTAAGGCGAAGTTATGGGACCATTTTCACATGCACCACAATTCCGCCGGAAAACAATCGGCGGTGGACATCACGCAAACGCGTGTGTATACCGATCATCACTCCCCGTTTAACCTTTGGAAAGATCGATACAAAACCCTATACCAACCTGTCTGACCAGTGTGGTATAGCAAAGTCAATTTCGTTCCTATTGTGGAGGAGGATCGAACCCAGTAGTGGGACACATATGAGCCGAAATGATGCTGATGATTGTTCGCGCGAACGCGACGTATCGTGCGATGTCGGTTAACTCCACCTAGATTCGGTAAATCGTCGTTAGAGTCATGCGACGACGCCCATCTTGACATGAGTATCGCGATCGCATTGAGACGCTCGAAAAAGTAGTTGTGACGTATTCTTTCCGTGATACCCGATATCGTTCAGCATTAAAAGACACGACATCCGCACGCGAGTGTATATATATATATATATATATATATATATATATATCGTAATAGTGATCACAGACAATAACTTCAGTACCCGCATTCAACCTAAAGCCAACCCTAGCTCGTCGTGAACATCACCTTCAGCACGCCAAGTCTGCAGCTTCACCAAGGCAAAGAAAAAACGAGGTAAGGTTCTATAACCACTCCGCCCACTTCCCACCTTTTCCCGAACAAACCCTCATTTTATGGAAACCAGTCCCACTAGTGGGATTGGCTCCCGCTGGTCCTTCACCGTTCAGCCCACGTCGTTATGTTGCTGGCATAAACCTCCCCATACAGCCCACTAAGCCTCAACATAACAATGATATTTATTATAACTAAGAATACTTACGTTTTCGACAACTGAGTTGAGTAATTTATCTGTAACAAACAAACAAATGTTTCACTAAAATATAGGTAGTTCATAAACATTTTATTCATTACATCTGTCTCTTTCTATCCTGAAGGACTAAGAATGAAATGCCAACAAGTAAATCTCAAAAAATTGCACATGCTAAATCGTCAGACCAGCGTGATATATTAAGTCCATTTCTTTCCCATGTGATCCCATTTCAATAAATATAGAGAAGAATTTACATCAAGCTGGAGGTTGGTCGTAAAACTTAGCTAAGCTCTCTTCAGCATATTTTGCTTATATTAGAGGAAGATTATTTTATATAAAAATAATTTATTCAGGTATATAGGTATAAAATATATAACGTAAAAAATTTATAAATACTCATAATGTTATTTAGATTAATTTTTTCTATTTATTACCATTATATTCCCCTACACTATGAACTTTTTTAAAATTAGTATGATTTTTTATTATTTTATCAATTTCTTACATTTTCCGGTATAAAAATGGCTGTAAATTCATTAAATATTGGTCGAATAACTTTTTTTTTATGACTCAGTTCTTTTTTTCTTCCTACTTTTGGCGGTTTGCTCGAAAAGTTAAAAGAAAATATATTTTTTTTAAAAACTGTACTTCGCCGACTCCTACTGGTGAACCAGTGCGAGTTACACAAAAAAACACTAGGACTGTTTTGAAGAGCGTGAAATTCCCCACAAGTTCCATTAAACTGATTTGCAATGTTGTAAAAGCCAGGTAAGCATTAGAAATTTGAAAATAAAAAGATCTTTTTTCATACATTTTGAATGGTAAAACTTTAAATTTAAATTGTAAGTAGGTACTTAAAATTAATATTAAGAGCTCAAACTTGGTGAGATTTTTTTTTCTATATATAGATTAATATTAAATAATTTTGCATCAGCAACGAAAAAAAAATGGTTGCGGAAATGAACCACCCTAATATATATATATATAATATATACTGAATTACTGACGGACTCATAAACTGCATCAAACTTGAGGATTACTTTGAAATGATTTTTTTAATAAGTATGCAAACTTTTTAGATTAAATTATATAAATATGGAGAGACTGGCCCTTAATCTTAAAAAAAAGCAATATTTAAAAATAGAACTGCAGTAAAACAAATGAATATATCCGGGAAAAGAAAATTTACTCGTAGTATAAGATTTGCGTGTTATTTATAGCAAAGTTTTAAAATCGATTCTTATTGATATTTTATTCTTTTGTCAATTGAATTATTGTTACCAGCAGAATTGTTGGGTTAGCTTTTCAACTCATCGAGAGTTTTTGAACCATAATATGGATACTTCGTCCGAACAAGCTGCTCAAATTGTAACATTGATGCGGGAGGGCTTGGATCAACGAACGATTGGTAGAAATTTAAATTTAAACCAGTATACGGTTTCTAGAATATACAGAAGGTTTGTGGAGACAGGTTCTTACAAAAAGAGACGTGGTACAGGCAGAACTCGAGCAACCACCGGTCGTGATGACCGATTTATTGTTACAACTTCCCTGCGAAATCGTTTCCTCACGTCAGTTAACATCAAAACAGAGCTTAATGAAGTACGTGGAGTAAACGTTAGTGCACAAACAATAAGAAAAAGGTTAAAGGAAGCGGATATCACCCCTTTTAGACCAGCAAATGGTCCAAAGTTGTCTGTAGCTCACAGACAAGCTCGCTTAAGATTTGCGCGTGATCACCTAAATTGGACAGATGAGCAATGGGCCTCCGTATTGTTCACAGACGAGTGTAGGACACGTTTATATGGTGCAAATGGTCGCAGAAGATTCTATCGTCGACGTGGAGAGCGATATGCTCAAAGTTGCATTGAAGAGCGTGTTCCTTTTGGAGGCGGTTCGTGCATGGTCTGGGGTGGCATATCGATGAACGGGCGAACAGAACTTGTGTTCATAGACATGGTCCGTCAAAACGGTAATAGAGGGTGTTTGACTACACATCGCTACATAACAGAGATCTTAGAAGATCACGTGGTGCCTTACATGGGATTTATAGGCGAAAATTTAACTTTAATGCAGGATAAAGCCCGGCCGGACACTGCTGCACAAGTTCGACAATATTGCGAAGAGGTTGGGATACGTACAATGAATTGGCCAGCACGCAGCCCGGATCTTAATCCCATTGAGCATCTTTGGGACAATTTAAAAAGAGCTATACATGCGAGAAATCCTGTGCCCACGACAGTGGCACAACTAAGAACAGCACTTTCAGAAGAATGGGACAATATTCCACAAGATCTTTTAATAACCCTAATCAAATCTATGCGGAACCGATTAGAATCCGTAATAAGGGCACGTGGAGGTAATACACCTTATTAAAACATAAAAAAAACCCTTGCATAAAGTTTGTGTCTATTGTTAAAACCAATTTTTTAATTAAACCAATTTTCTTTAAATTTCTGTTTTTTCTTCAAAAAAGTTTTAAGGTTCTTTCCAGTACACAAACTTAAACTTAAGGATATGACCCTACGCTGTTTTAAAGTTAACGAACCAATCTAGACGTTTCAATTTAAATCTGTGTAGAAAGTTTGCATACTTGGTTAAAATATTTATTTCAAAGTCGTTTTTTACTTTGATGCAGTTTATGAGTCCGTCAGTGTATATATATATATATACTAGCAGACCCGGCTACGCGTTGCTGTGGCTAATGTTTTTGTTATATTACATTTTATTAAACTATTTAAGTGGAACTGTAGGAGAACATCTGTCATGGAGGTCGTCATATTTTTTTACAAATGGAATCTATGTAAAAAAGCAAGTTAAAATCTAGGTAATAAAAAGTAGGTTTGACATGGCAGCGCCATATATTAATTAATTACTCAATCCAGTCAACAGATATCGCCAACTGTTATTAAGATGTAAACTATCCTATCTTTCAAGTTGGATCAAACTGCACACGGTGTGCAAATTTGATAAAAATCGGTTAAGTAGTTTAGGAGTCCACCACAAACAACAACGCACAAACAACGTAACACGTAATTTATATATATTAAAAAGATTATACATGGGATGTAAAATGTTCCATAGGTCTTGCAAAAATCAAAATAAGAACCATCACTGTTAATTCACTTATGCATGCGTTCAAACCACGTATTAAACATATTCTCCCACTGATCCTTTGTGACACTGGCACAGGCCTCATCCCATGCACTTATTAATTCGTCGTCAGTTGCAAATCGTCGTCCTTTCAACTGGCTCTTGATCAGCGGGAAGAGACTAAAATCACATGGCGCAATGTCGGGGCTATAAGGAGGGTGGTCCAACACAGTAAGCCCAGATTGCTTCAGAAACTCCTGAGTAATGGTCGCTCGATGAACAAGAGAGTTATCATGGTGCAAGTGCCAACTGCCCAGACGCGAGTTTGGTCGCAGTTTCTTCAGCTCGCGGATAACTTGCGGCAAACAAAAGTCCATGTCATTGGAGTGTACGAATAAAACGCTATTTAAAAATATCAACAAATAGATCTAAATTAAAATTGTAGGAGAGCGCATCGGTGATCTAAAACAGATTACCCGCTCACCGACGATATCTCTCGCTCAATTTTGGCACATAGATCAAAGCGTTTAGATCTATTTAGTCTGTTCGCACTAGTGCCACTTCGTATATATAACTCTAAAGTTGATACACGTGCGAATTATTTGAATACGTAGTAATATGGATTAGTATTAATACGGATCTGATGATATTATTTTAATATTTTCCTATTCAGCTAGCTACTGTAAAAACATCTAAGTGTTTTTCTATTGCAAACAGTGACAGACACGCAAACAGCCTGATGGTAAGTGTTGCTGCCACTCATGGATCTTTGCAATACTAGGGGCACAGCTAGGCCGTCTACCGCGAAGAAATTGAAGGGAGTGTGAATGCGTGCAATGAGGTTCGGTGATACTAAAAGCATCACTAAAACCTACCACCACACGCAAACACCCTCAGAAAGTTGGGCTTCGGGCTCTCTCGCTCACCGAACGAAGCGCAGTAACAAATTGCTACTACTCAGACGTCGATTTTCTGCTCAGTGTGGTACTAGCCCGGACGGACCGGCCCGCGGCTATAGACAGACAACTGTCGACAGTGTGCTCCTACCACTATTAGTGATATCAAATCTAAATAAAAAAAATTGTATGATAACTATGAGAGCAAAGTTTTGAAGACACTAATAGTGTCCAGTTATAAATTTACCTAATAAGTCATTATATCTATATAAATATATCTATATACACATGTATTCTTCGTGTGGTGACGGAGTAGGAATACAATTCGCCATCCTCTTTCTAACCCGTGACTGTCATAAAAGACGGCTAAAGTATATAACATCTATGCAAGAGATGCAAAATTCGTAATAAAACCCTTTACCAACCGCTCTGACCAACATGGTATAGTAAGGTCAATTTCCCTCCTATTGTGGAAGAGGCTTGAGCCCAACAATGGGACGGTTATGAGCTTTGATGGTGATGAAATATATATAGCCTCACACCTGACTCTCAGAGTCATAGATAGAGTTTGGATTGCCACGATCCTGGAATACTTCCATCGCTTCACGCACACTTATCAAAGTTTAGGTACATGTTCTCCGGTTATGCGTACTCTTAACATGATCTTTCACTAGCACATCTCCAAATAGATCCAGAAGCCAAAAAAAAATATGGCGTGGTCTTTCTCTTATAACCGTCCCACTCATACTTGTGAACTTGCTTCGTCAACCTCTCTTCACTCATTTTTCTTTTGTTCAAACAACCTCAACGTAGCCTTTTCTTTTTGCCGTAGGAAATAATCATTCTTCATACTTTTCTCAGACCATTAAGATTTTTTATGAAGTGGTAGAATGACACTGTCGAAATTCGGCTGTCTACACCCGCGGGCTGGTTCGTCTATGGTAATACCAAACTCTCGTAGGATATCGTCGTCTAAGTAATAGCAATTTTTAGTCGCACTTCGTTAGGTGAGCGAGAGAGCCGGAAGCTCAACTTTCTGAGGGTGTTTGCGTGTGGTAAGTTTCAATAATGACTTTAGAATCATCAAACCTCATTACTTGTATTCATTCAATTTGTTTACGATAGGCAGCAAAGGTTCAAGAGCGGAATACTTACCATCAGGTGTGCTGGTTTCCGTCGGGCCGACTACTGACGACAAGTAACTCTGGTCGGCCCAACGACTAAGGCAACGTGCTACGGCTGGGTCATGGGACCGCGGGCCGTTCCACCATGGCCAACCCCTCTAAAAAAGAGTGTGCTGATTTCTCTATTGCCACCAACAGTAATAAAGAAACTGTATGTATGCTGCTTAACCCATATGTTATAAAAGCGTGATATGAAAGATAGAGATTGTTTCGTATACTAGTGTAGTGTAGCGAGTACAAATCGTCAATAGTCACGGCGATAACGATAATCCGCACTCGAACAAGTTATAATTAAAAATCTAATATCTTATCTGTACGTTTGCTAAATTAACTTATCACAGAACAGTGCGTCTACTACGGGGAAACGTTCCATTGAACTAGACAGCGACGATTTGTGACTTGCCTAATGATGAAATCATTCATGGGGCAATGTATACGCTTTTACAATAGATTACCTAAAGATATCCGAGACCTGCCTATGAAAAAGTTTAAAAAAGCCATCAAGAATAGACTTTGTAAAAAAGCTTATTATAAAATCTCGGATTATGTAGATGATAATACAGATTGGTTGTGAGCAGCTCCTCATTCAGCAATTTCCTTGTTATTTTAAATATACTGTTTGTAAATGTACTTTTAACTTTTATTGTAAAGTGTAGCGTGTTTTGCCTAACGAATTTTTGTATTTTCAGCGTTTGTAACATATTGTGGTGTTGGTCATGCTCACATAAGGATCTACTTGCGGTAGCTGCGTGGAGCGGGTCTCTCCCTTCCCTCCATAGTGGTTGAGGGGAGTGATGGCTGCTCTAGTAGTTAACTCGTGATCGGGTGCCGCTTGTGGAATCTGGTCCAGCCATAATCGTTTAAATTATATTAAGTGTCTTGCGGTTCGAAGGGCATCACACTGGAGCTTGTTCTTACAAAACATGTACACAATTGTATAACTAGTAAGAAGAAAAAAAAAAATTAAAAATAATGACAAGCCCGCTGAGTTTCTTGCCGGATCTTCTCAGTAGCGGTCGCGTTCCGATCCGGTGGTAGTATATTTTTTTTGGAAATTGTAAACCTGACAATATGTAAGTGCCCTCTCAGGGTTTATGCATAATAAAATAATTTGAATTTGAATTTGAATTTAATGGGATATGAATTAAGTCTTGAATAGTTTAAAGTTAACTTGAGTTAAGAAGAAATAATAATAAGGTTAACATGAAATTGCCGTATGGTGACGGAGTAAGAATACAATTCACCACCCCCTCTCTTACCCGTGGCTGTCGTAAGAGACGACTAAGGAATTTTAATATGCATATAACATCTAACCACGTATCGGACGACGCAGTGTTGGACGCCCCCCACTAGGTGGACCGATGACCTAGTGAAAGTTGCTGGGCGTCGTTGGATGCAGGCGGCACAGGACCGCACATTGTGGCGCAACATGAGGGAGGCCGACGTCCAGCAGTGGACGGCAATAGGTTGAAATGATGATGATGATACAACATCTATGCAAGAGAAGGAAAACTCGAAATAAAACCCAACACGTCTGACCAGCGTGATTAGTAGGTTAATTTTCCTCCCATAGTGGAGGAGGCCCGAGCCCAACAGTGGGACGTATATGGGCTGAGATGATGATGAGTTAAGAAAATTGAGCTACTAAACCGCGCTGTTCAAACGGGTAAAGGGTCTATTTCGGATTTTTCTTCTCTTACACCTGTTTTGTCAGCATAATATATCCCTTAATCATCTTTTACGACACCCATGGGCAAGATAAGGAGTGATAGTAGTGAATTGTATTCTTACTCCGTCACCATACGGAAAATTTGGTGGTTATTTAATTCATTATTAGGCCTTTTTAAAGTTCATATTAGAGGGAAGCGTTTTCCCACAATGCAATGATTAAAGATCGTCAAAGTCAAAGCGAACCAGTGAACACAAGGTGTGGTGACAGAGTAAAAATAAAATTCACCACTCCCTATTTTGCCCGTGGATGTCGTAAAAGACGATTAAGGGATTTAATATGCATATAACATCTATACAAGAGAAGGAAAACTCGAGTTTTCCTTAAATAAAACCTAAACTATATCAACGTGTTTGACCAGCATGATCAATTTCCCTCCTATTGTGGAGGAGCCCAACAGTGGGACATTTAGGAGCTGAAATGATGATGATGAAATTGGCGATATAGGAGTCGTATATGGCAGATTATTTCGTATATGACAGATGTTTTAAATAAACAGAATGACTTTGCAATCGCATGAAAACATACCTCACAAGTAATACATATTATATTAAATTGTACTAAACATAGTGCGATTGCCAAGTCAATCTATTTGTTTAAAATATAAAAGATCTTTAATATTGATATAGTCACTATAAGAAGTTGTTAGGTTAGCTGTTTACGTAATAACTTAAGAAGAAAGGTGCCTTAAGCAGGGACTGAATGAGTTAACCGACTTGATATAACATGGATCTCACAAATTTTTATGGTAGAAGAATTCAGTTGCGAGGCTTGGCTTTTTTTTACAAGTCTTGTTTTTGATGGTATCTCATTTCTTTTTGTAGATAGACCTATTTATTTGCCTTTTCGGTACCTTCTACTTCTTGAATACCAACATCCTTTGTTGCACCCAGGGAACCGCCCGGATGCTAAGCACGCGTCGAACAGCTCCCTGAAGCGGGGACCCAGATGGTCGAGGACCAGGGCCAGCACACGGTTTGGTATACCGTCGAGCCCGGGGGTAGTGGATTTTCTGCGCATGCGCGCCAACGCCGCCCCCATCTCCGATTCCGTGATGGCCGGAACACTACCACCATCGCCCTCCCGGTCATTGTCTGGCGGCGCCATGACCGGGGGCGTGTGTTCCGCTCGTCGTGGGAACAGGTCCTCGACGACTCGGGTGAGGACCTGTTGGATGGGCTGGAGAGTCTCGGTTAGGGGCGGGCCCCGTGCGCGGAGCTTACTCAGCGCCGCGCCATAGGAGCGACCTCAGGGGTCACGGTCGAGACTTTCCAGCATCTCCCGCCGACTGGCGTCCTTGGCGGAACGGACGGCCCTCGTAAAGAAGCTGGCCTTCCAGTTCCGCGCCGCGATGGCGCCGCCGGCTGCGGGTGTAGGCCCTCCGGGCGCGAATACACGCGGCCCGGAGATCCGCCAGCTCCCGGGACCACCAGTGGACAGCCCTCCTCGGGGGCAGACGCCGTACCCGGGGCATGGCCGCATCGCAGATCTGCGTCGACGCACTGCGGATGCGGCCAGCCTCGGCGTCCACCCCGTCCAACTGGTTGGCAGAGGACAGCCACGAGTGAACGATGGCTGCCTCCGCCAGCAGGTCCCGGTCTAAGCGACCCACAGCCCATCGCGGGAACGCAGGACACCCTTCCGCCCCATGACCACTGCCGGGCGTCGGGATTGTCAGGGAGACCTCCATCCGGATATACCGGTGGTCTGACAAGGTCTCAACCTCCTCCTCGACGCACCAGCTCCCCACGCGTGCGGCGACCTCAGGGCTAGCGAACGAAAGGTCCACTATCGACCCGCCCTGGTGTCGCATGCACGTATGCACCGAGCCCCTGTTCAGCAAACAGAGGGCCCATTACGTAAATAGCTAACCTAACAACTTAGTGACTATATCAATATTAAAGATCTTTAATGTTTTAAATAAATAGCGATATCCCGATACTACATATAGTGCAATCGCGCTATTTATTTATTTATTTATTTATTTGGACAACCAAGAATTGCTACAACTAAAAATACAAACTTAATAAATATTATTATGAAAAATTAAACTAAGTTGCACAATTTTTAAAGGTGCCACATCATGCACAATAAAAAGGTATGTACATTATTTCATTACTTATAGCTAATTAATATAATGAGATAAAAAATAAGGGTAACATGGTAAGGAAAAAAAGAAAAAATTAAAGTGGAAATATGGGGAGAAAAGAAATAACTAACTAAATTGAAAAAATAATTAACACTACGTCGCACTTGTACACGCACATAATATTTTTTTTTTTTTTTTTGTATCTCTGTATTCAATTACTTCCAGTACAGTTTTCGTAACAGTCTGAGTACGGTAATTTTAAATTTGGAAAACTTATCTGCAAATATATCCACATGTTGGTTTATAGTATTATATTGCCTACATAATCTAGAAATAGTAGAAAATTGCTTTAAATTAGTTTTTGCCCGGGGTTGTTGTAATAATGCAGGTTTAATAACGCGCCTAGGTGTGCATCTAGGAATATGCAAAT
Organism: Lymantria dispar; assembly: GCA_032191425.1. Taxonomy (NCBI): domain Eukaryota; kingdom Metazoa; phylum Arthropoda; class Insecta; order Lepidoptera; family Erebidae; genus Lymantria; species Lymantria dispar. The sequence continues at coordinate 832,229 of CM063444.1, read as the reverse complement.
AAAAGCATTGTAATAGAGCAGGACAGTCGTACTGATTTCTTAATATTTTATAGAGAAAGGACATGTCTAGCAATTGTCTCCGAACTAATAAACTGTCCATTTTAAAGTATTTTAGTTTCGTCTTATATGAAGGAAGTTGTTTATGTAGCCTACAAGAAAAAGATAAATGTCTCAAAAATCGTTTCTGAATACGTTCAATTCTTAACTGGTGCACACTATAATTAGGTGACCAAACTACACTGCAATACTCAACAATGCTTCGAACATATGTTTTGTAGAGGGCTATTTTTGTATATGTCTTCCGAAACACTTTTCCGTTCCGAATGATAAAACCTAGCATTTTGAATGCCTTATTAATTATGGTATCTAAATGTGGAATAAATGTCAATTTTGTATCAAAAATAACACCCAGGTCTCTTAATACTATTTCCTCCGGTAGAATAGTCTGATTGATTTTATAATTGGCATGTATAATATTGTGATTTCGACTAAATGTAATATATTTGCATTTATTTATATTCAAAGACATATTATTTTTTAGACACTAATTATTAATTTCATTCAAGTCGTCCTGTAATAAGTCGCAATCAAGCGGTTCTTTAATAATTTTGCACAATTTTAAGTCATCGGCAAAAAGATATGAACTGCTATGTTTTATGTAGGTGGTAATGTCATTAATAAATACATTAAATAACCAAGGTCCCAAATGAGATCCTTGTGGAACACCGGATGTGGATATATAAGGTTCCGATTTAAATCCCATTACTACTACGTATTGCGTTCTATTTGTTAAGTATGATTGAAACCAGTTTAAAAGAGGGCCGCAGATGCCATGAGAACTTAATTTTTGTACTAATAACTTGTGACACACTCTATCGAATGCCTTCGCGAAGTCCATGTGGACAGCGTGAACTTGAATGCCGGCATCGACAGCATTAACAATTTCATTGTGATAAGTCACTAGATTTGTGCTTGTTGAGCGGCCATTCAAGAATCCGTGCTGTTCATTGATGAAAATTTGAGCAGTATGGTTTCTTAAATAAGGATAGATTAAAGCCGCGAAGATCTTTGCGAAAGCAGACAGGATAGAAATGGGTCTATAATTGGTAACATCCCCCTTCTCATTATTTCAAAAGGTGTTACATACATGTTTATTCTGTTGCTGTTAATATAATTGTAAAGCGTAGCGTGTTTTGCCAAACGAATTTGTTGTTTAATCTGTGTTTTATGTTTGTGGCCCATGGTATTGGTCATGCTCACTGAAGGGTCTGCTTGCGGTAGCTACGAGGAGCGGGTCACTCCCTTCCCTCCATTGTGGTTGAGGGGAGTGATGGCTGCTCTAGTGGTTAACTCGTGATCGGGTGCCGCTTGCGGGATCTGGTCCAGCCATGGTACTTTTTCGTTATATTTAATAACTGTATTGTATGATGATTCGAAAGGCATCACACTGGAGCTATTAATAGACATGTTGTTGTATATTAACTTATTAAAAAAAAAAAATTGTAAATGAATAAAAAAGAAGACAAGCCCACTGAGTTTCTTGCCGGATCTTCTCAGTGCGGTCGCGTTCCGATCCGGTAGTAGTGTAAGGTAAAAATGTAAAAAAGTGACCATATGTAAGTGCCCCCGCGGGGTTTATGCATAATAAAGTATTTGAATTTGAATTTGTCACCGTTTTTATGAATCGGGACAACTTTAGCAACTTTCCAGGCAGATGGAAAATTTCCAGAAGATAAAGATTTATTAAAAATGATAGATAAAGGGAAACCAAGTGAAGAGTAGCAATTAAAAATAAAGTAAGGCGAAATTCCATCAGGTCCTGCACCCTTAGTTATATCAAGACCTTTTAGGTAATCAGATACACGATCAGGTGTTATATGTATTAAAGATAAATTGTTACTATTGCCAGTATCAATGGGCGATTGTGTGGTTGAAGTGGAAATGAAAGTTGTTGAAAAGTGAAAACTAAATAAATTACATATATCAGGTCCGTTTGAAGCAGTTAAGCTGTCTAGAAAAACTTTATGAGGTATTTGGTTATTGTTAATGCGTTTGTATTTCAAGAAAGTATAAAAATATTTTGGATTCCTTCTAATGCTCTCTTCAACATTGTGTACGTAGTTATTATAACAAGTAGATACTAAAATTTTACATCTCTTATTCAATATTTGAAGAGAAATTTCATCTAGTGGATTTTTAAATATTCTAAATTTATGAAGTAATTTATTCTTTTCTTTAATAACTTTAATAAGTTGTCTTGTAAACCAAGGAGGATATTTTTTATTTTGATTTATGTTAGTTTTAGGTACATGTTTATTAATTAAGTTATTTAAAATGTCATAGAATTCTAAGATCATGTCATCTACATGTTCACAATTGGAGAGTAGTGTAGTCCAGTCGATCATATCCAATTCGAACCTTATGTGGTCATAATTTGCTTTATAAAAGTTGTACTTACATATTTTGTTAGCATTTAAAAAATTGCAATTCTCAAACTGTAAAGTGATATCAAGCGGTACATGTAAAGGATCGATGGAAATTAAAGGAAATAAGGACGCGTTAACAGAGATGTTCGTTAAATTACTTAGTACTAAATCAAGAATTTTGTCACGATTATTTGTAACGGTATTATACTGTATGAGATTGTTAAGAGATATGAAATCTGTAAACAATTGATTAAGAGAGGATCCAGTATTAAATGTTGTAGTTACTTTACTACCACTATTGGTACCAGTGGACCATATTAAACAGCTCATATTGAAGTCTCCCACCAAACAGATAGGATCAATACTATCGGATACTTTATTAAAATTATCAATAAAATTCTCAAGTATCTTTTTGTTTACTGGAGGTGGTAGATAGACGGCGCAGATGTATATGCTTTTTTTTTGCTTAATGATATTTTCACATAGAGATCTTCACAAAGACTTTCTCCAGTTTTATAGCGAATAGAGTTAAATTTAATAGAAACAGCTATCAATACACCTCCACCGTCCTTATTATTATGAAATCCTGTGCTTTCGCGGTCTCTTCTGTAAACATTATATCGAGTATCAAATAATTCACTATCAAAAATATTATTATTAAGCCAAGTTTCGGTTAGTATTATAATATCGTAATTACTACATGTAATATTACGTAAAAAATCATGAGTTTTAGATCTCAAACCTCTAACGTTTTGATAATATACATTTAAATTAACGAATTATATATTTGAACACACAAATATAATACGTTATTATGATATGACTGAGTTAAGTTACTTGAGGCTATCCAGAGTCTGTTGGTTTTTAATGTATATTGATTCGTCGAATTCAGTCTTCCTTATAAACACCCTACCTTGTTTAATCCATACATATTTATACCCCTTATCTTTGGCAAATTTCCGAGCAGCGACGTGTAATTTTTTATTAAAAGGTGATAAATGCTCAAGAATATAAACCGGTGATTTGACTCCTCCAATACCTGTGGCTGGTATTAATCTTGTCATCTGGATTAGCTTTATTAAATTTAATTACTTTGGCTAAAAAATTATCACGGCGCCTGGGAGCAGAAAATTTAACCACCACTGAGCGTGGTTTATTATCATCTTTATTCATTTTAGCCACACGTGTACAATGATGGATATCATCATCGCTTAAATTGCAGTCTATAACACGGGCAAGTTGCATTACAGTATTAATCAAATTTTCTTGTCTATATTCAGGGATACATTGAATTTCAAGATTGCTAGACCGGTTATTTTGTTCCATTACCTGCAGTCTTATTAGCAAATCCGCAATAGTACTATTGAAATATTTGTTTTCATTTTGGAGATATGAGAGTGATGTTTCATATTTTTTAATCATAGATTTGGTGTTTTCATAATTATCATTCAAAAACGTGACGCTCTCTTCTAAAGAAGTAGTGAGCTGTTTAATCGAAGCAAATTCGGCCGTTACCATTTGTTTCAGGCTTTGCTTTAGCTCAGTAGTTAATTGTGATTTCATTAAAGTAAACTCTTCTCTAAATATATTCCTAACATCTTCTTTAGTAAGAGATGTGCAAGTGCATTGACAAACGTCATCATTGCAAGAGAAATTAGGAGTATTTTTTTTTGTATGACGAGTTACTTTATCAGTCGATGGAGATCTGTCGCTATTGATTGCATTTTCCGAAAAACTATCAAGTCGTAAAGGGGTATTGCTATTATCAATTTTAGGTTGCTTGGCAGCACATCCTGGACACTTCCAGTTATGCTTCTGATCAAAATTCATCATTGCGAAACGCTTTTCAGTCACATTGGCGCATTGAAGGTCATATTTATGTTTACAAAATGCACAATTCAAGTATTCTTTATTAGGTATTTTATTTTGGCATCCAGCGCACAGACCAACTGAATAGGACATCTTTGGAAGTTAGTAAGTTTCAATAAAATAGATAAATATTTACTGTAGTGTAACAATGCCAATAATAATGTGTAGAAGACTAGACAGCGTCTCCGCTGTCTACTCTGCGATATGCGCCGTGCGTTGCGCAGATGTATGAAATTAAGTGAATGACAGCCGTCGGCAAAATTATTTTCATATTATGTTACATGAAACTCATAGGTAGTAAAGTAATTCAGATTCACTTTGATCACTTCACGGTAGAAAAATAAGCCTCGTAAAATACAATTTGATTACAAATACGCACTTTATCCGATAATTTGAAATAAATATTGAATGGAGCTACGAGAAACAATGTCACACCACCTGACGTTTTTTTTTTTTATATGTAGTATAATTTAATATAATATGTATTACTTGTGAGGTACATTATGTTTTCATGCGATTGCCAAGTCATTCTGTTTAGTTGTGAGATCCATGGTATACCAAGTCAGTTAGACTTGGTATACCATGGATCTCACAACTTTTTATGGTAGAAGAACTCAGTTGCGAGGCTTGGCAAATTTTTACAAGTTTTGTTTTTAATGGTATAAAATAATATTCGAGAAATAAAACTATTTTGACGGTTTTTATCGCGTGAGTATCGATTTTTAATTTCCCGAAATTTTGAACACTCTTCAGCGTTCATGGTCACAGGTGGACTAGGGTGTCTCACGTCCAACAAGATATCGTTATTGCAGCGATTTATATCTACCCATTATAATATTGATTATTATTTTTAGACCCACATTTTGATACTAATTCGTTGCTACTGTAAAAAAAACGGTATAAAATTATACTGTTTTTAGTTGGTCGCTATAGAACATTAAATTTATAGTAATTACAGCATAAATTATTGATTTATATCTACCAAATCTAATAAGCTACTACCGGATCAAAACGGTGCCACATCGAAACAGTTTCAGCAAAAAATCACCGAGACCATGATACTTATTATTGACTTTCAAAAGGCGGCTTACTTTATCTTACCAAAATTGAATTGGAACAAATCAATAAGGGCTTGGTGTCTGTTTGTTGGTCTTTACGTGGTCTGTTTTTTTTTTATATTTTTGAAGTGAAAACGTTGGCATGGTGAGCAATTTTATTATGAACAAAATCATGCAACGATGACGCGCATCGTTAAGTTAATAAAAAGCGTTACAAACAAACCCGCGTTATTGTCACCGCGCGCCCTGTATACTGTGTTTATAGGTAGGTACATAGATATACCTCCGTAAGTATTTTTTGTGGATTGCAATTTGACAAACGCTTCTGACATTGTTGATAAAACATGACTTAAGGGAGACAGACAATTGATTGATTGATTGATTGATTGATGATCCAAAAATAGCAACTATGTATACGTTCATAGTTTTAAGTTTTCACCTCTGTCGGCAGTTTTTTTCAATGCTTTGTATTTTTTTGTTTACTGACCGTACATGAGAGCTTGGTTGCAAAGGTTGGTGGAGGCGAGAAGTGAGTAAGAAATGAGTTGCTGCAGTCGGGCTCTTAATAAGTTAATTCTGCTGGCGGATACCATACCGGAGTCTGTTCAGTCTACTCAATATAACAAGTACACTAACAAGCACTAACTGCTTTGAGTTTAGGGAGCTTTGTTGCCACTGCAGTCAGATGAGACATATGATGGCATCATGATACATTCAGAACACTGTTCTGGAGAAACAGAAATAAATTGATGGATGTGCGTAATTGTTAAAACGTTAAACCCATATAAGCTGTTAGTCGGTTTTTACTACAACCACGACCAATATAATGATTGGTGATATTTGTAGCCACTGCCTAGCAGGATGGGCTAATACTATACTAAATCGTTTATGTGAAGGAATAAATATCGTATACTTGAACACGTTATTTCTGCTTACTAAGTCTACTAATTACTGAGTACAAAGAAATATCAAGAAAATAGAAGACAACTCGGATAATGTTATTAAAAATATATTGAAGATCAGAAAATAATATTCGCTAGACGTATGTATTTCATATTCGTTACACTGATTTATATTAATAAAATTTACAAACGAATAATCGAAATCGACAATGGGAAAGGGATACAGTAGGTTATGCGGCCACATGTCTTCTTTCCGTCATCCCTAATGGATTGAGAGGGGTGTGTCCAAACATTAACTTTTACCAAAATAAGTAAAATTGAAAATTTTGTACAATATCTGACACAAACTAAAATAATAAAAAAGTACTACCTTCTCTTCAACAGGCATTATCAATTAATTGATATTTAACGATTATATTGGCACACGTGAAGCACTTAATCAAGTAATCATACGCCATTATATCATTTTGGCAAAGAGCTGATACGTTTACACTACTGAACCGATACTAACCAAATATAGCTAAGAACTACCGCAAGGAAACTGACACATTCAGACACGCGCACATACACACACAGACATCGACGTCAAACTTATAACAACCCTCTTTTTGCGTCGGGGGTTAAAAAGCCAAGTTATCTACAGTTAACATACAGTCGGCATTTTACTACTCCAACTTTCTGAGGGTGATTGCGTGTGGAGGGTTTTGTTGGTGTCCTTGGTATCACCGAGCCTCAATGCACGCATTCACACTCCATTCGCTTTCTTCGCGGTAGGCAACGGCCTTGTAAAGGTCCATGAGTGGCAGCAACACTCACAACCATCAGGTGTACTGTTTGCTCGTTTGCCACCGTAGGCAATAAAAAAAAAAATACCCTATTCAGGTGTAGTTTTTCTACGGTTCATGTTAACAATCTGAATTTTTCTATTGTAAATTTTATACAAGCTAAATTTTATTACAGAGAAAAATTATCAAGCCCAAAGTATAATGCTTTTATTATTTTGTTATTTTTGAAATTAGTAATTAATTATTTGTACATGTAATATAATTATTATAATATTAAACAAGTATAGTTTTTAATACTATATATTTTTACGTTGCTAAAACAATAATGAAGGTCATTTACTGAAAAATTCAACGAGACTTCTTGTGATAATTTAAAAATTCTTAGTCTACTAAACTTGTCGTGGATTCAATTTCTACACAAGAGAATACTTTTGATTCCCAAAATGTTATTTCGAGTCCGAGTGTAATTTGTGTCTATTAATTGCATGTTTTAAAGCCTTTTGCAGTACAAGAGTTAGAGCCTAGACCTGTGAACGTCCCTATAATAATATATAAAGCTATTTTACCTGATATTGTGTAAATGTAATGCGGGAAATGAATAATGTGTTTTCAGGGGAGTATAAAGTTAAATCAACTTGTTTCTTAAACGTACTGTGTACGAGCGCTCGTTAAATGTTTTACGATACATGTTTACATAAACATATGTATGTGTTATATATGTTGACATTTATTACATTCACGTAATTTATTTGTACATAAATGTTATTTAAAATTTTATTTTCCGTTGAAATAAATTTGTTGTTATGTCACGTTTAGGTAAATAAAATTTGTTAAAGTCTTATTTTATCTCAAGTTATGTAGTAAAAGGTATAGATTATGTAAACGTTTCAAGTTTGAAGCGATCGCAATGCGTGTTCCTTTCATTTTTAGATTCTATTCGTCTCCTATTTATAATTATCGCTTATTTTTTAATTTTGTAAAAGATTGAAAGAAAAGGTGCTATGTTTAACGATGTCATATATATACTACCAATTTACATTGAAAAAGGCTTGAACTAAAGTCAAAGTATCCTTTGGTCTTAATAAAGAAAAGGTAGGAAAATCGAAAACCAAAGACAAACCAAAGAACGCACAAATTCCAACAAAAGAAAATACGTTTATGTTAACAGTTAGAAATATTAAATTCACCAACACACAAGAGTTTGAATACTGTCATAATATATTTTCTTTTCAAGAAATTTAATCGGTTGGATAATACGAGTTAACAGGGTTCAATATTTCACTTCCAGTGACACATCAAAAGTTAATATTCCATTGTATTAGTTGAAAAGGGGCACTTTGACAAATATACTTGCTTGGATCGGCAGTCAAAGTAAGTATGACCTCTTTCTCTCTTTGCCTAGCCTTATTCCATTTTATTTGGGGGTCGGCTCTCCTCGTCATTTTTCGCCAGAGTTTTCGGTTCTGGGTCGTCGAATCACTGACTTGGGCTTTCTTTATGTCGTTGCGTACTACGGACATCCAAGTTAGGAGGGGTCTACCACGCTTTTTTGGTCCAGTAGTCATATGTAGGACTTTTCTGGTCATGTCCTCTTCGGGTCTTCTCATTACATGACCATACCACCTGAGACGTATTTCGCTAAGTTCGTCTATGATTGGGCAGATTTTAAAACTTCCATGGACATGCTCATTCCTAATTCTGTCATATAGAGTAACACCCACTGCCCATCTTAGCATCCTCATTTTAGCCGTGTGCATTCTTGTGCCATGAGATTTTTTCATAGGCCAGCATTCGGCACCGTAGGTCAGAGCTGGACGTACGGCGGTTTTGTATACTTTGCCTTTAGCGCGTACTGGTATTCTGTAATCGCATAGTACGCCTGACAGCTGACGCCACTTCATCCAGCCCGTGTTAATGCGATGAGTAACGTCAGCATCGATCGTGTCATCGTTAGAGATAACCTAAATATTTGAAATGGGCGACTACTTTCAGCGGGTGACTTTGAATCATTATAGGACTTCGCTGGTTAGCTGTTGAATAGCAAAACGGTAGATATACTGTTTTGTCCCGACTAATTTTTATTCCTGCTGTTTCCAGAGCATGTCTCCAAGTTTCAAGGGCTCCTTCGAGGTCTGCAGGGCTATCTCTGATGAGAACAATATCATCTGCATAAAGTAGATCCCAGGGTGGTTCCCTCTGTATATTCGCAGTAAGGTATTCTATGACAAGGTTGAAGAGTAGAGGGCTTAGAGTAGAGCCCTGGTTTACACCTACTTTTACCTCAAATTCATCGCTCATGCCTGCCGAAGTCTTAACATACGTGGTGACATTATGATACATGTCTGCAATGACGTCGATGTAATATTCCGGCACATTCTGTGACCGCAGGGAGTGGCAGATTAGCTGTCGCAGCACACGATCAAATGCTTTTTCTAGGTCAATAAAGGCTAGATGAGAGTTCTTTTTCATATCTCGCCGTTTTTCTAGGAGGATCCTTAAGCGGTGCAGTGCATCTGTTGTGGATTTCCCCGCTTAAAATCCGTACTGATTTTTGGACAGCTTTGTTAGTAGAACCAGTCGATTGTTAATGACTCTTTCCCAGATTTTTAGGGTATGTGATGTGAGTTTTATAGCGCGATAGTTTGCACAAAACTTAACGTCACCTTTGTTTTTAAAGAATGGGGTTAAGAAACTCTTTCGCCATTCTGCAGGTATTCCATCGCGGATGATTAAATTAAAAAGTCGCGTTAGAAATGGGACACCATTTTTCCCTAACTTTTTCCACAGTTCCACAGGAATCTCATCGGGACCAAGGGCTTTGTTGTTTGACATTTTCTTGACTGCAACTTCTATTTCTTCAGAGTTGATTACCTGTTTTTGGACCCTTAGCAGCTGCCATCTGTGCTGGTATCTCAAAGGGGCAGGTCTCATTAAGTAGTTGTGAGTAATATTCACGCCATCTTGCATTTATGTCAGCATTTGAAGTTAAAATATGACCATGTTTGTCTTTGATATATTTGGTATAGCGAACATCTATGCTATTTGTGAATCTTTGCCTAGCAGTTTGGAAGAGTTCTCTTTCATCGTTGGCTTGTTCTAGTCTGTTATAGAAATCATCGGCATGTCGTGCTCTAGCGCGTGCGACTGCCTGCTTTGTAATTTTTTTAGTAAGTATGACCTCTTTCATCAATAAAAAAAGACATTAAAATTCAGGTCCAAACGGATTTCCAAGATCATTCTTAAACTTTTAATATTTATAGCTTTTAATTATCAATAATCTATTTTTCCGTCAGCCATGACCGTTGTTGGATACAGGCTGTATCTAGAAGGATTCTCTTGCAATTAACATTATAACTTTCTTCAGAGTGTGCTGCTGTTCATTCTCCTACTGAGATATCAATAAATTCTTACGATTAACACGTGAAACTAAGGCCCCACTGTTGGGCTCGGGCCTACTCTGCTATGGGAAAGAAATTGACCTACTATACCACGCTGGTTAGATGTGTTGGTATAGGATTTTGTTACGAAGTTATGAAGCTATATACATATTATATCCCTAAGTCGCCTTTTACGGACAAGACAGAGAGTGGTGAATTGTATTCTTGCTCCGTCACCACACGAATAACAATTTTACAAGTGGTTAAATTTGCATTTTATAAAAGTTCAGTCACAAAACTCAGTTATTTCGACGGTTTAGGCTGGTATAGTGTAAAGATATATAGCATACGTATATAATAAAATACACATTAACATCGCACACCTTGTCTTATAAAATACGACGCATACGACGATATCTCTCATTTATTCACATGTCGTAAAATTCAAATTAACATTTTTATACTGTTTTGGTCGTAAAATGAAAACGGTTCGGCGTTTATGAAACAATTAAGGGTCGTTGGCACAGTGTTCAGCCGACAGTTGTTTGGGGACAGAGCACGAGGATACATTTTTAATGAAATTGTCTCTGCATTCTTTAATGACAAAGTAGACAATACAATGTATGAACACCCTATCTTCCCTTCCGTATTTAACATTACATATTTAAATGAGCAATTGTTGTATATAAATTTATTTCAGAAACGGTCTCTACTCAAAAGAATTTTTTACAAGTAATTCCCATTCCCGTACGAATAGGAAGATAAAATATGGTCTACGTTACTCGCTGAGCTGTAGCTTTTCAGAGATGTAATAATTATTGAAATCGGTTCATCGGTATAGACGTGAAACATGTATCAAATAAGCACGCATACGTATTTATAATAATCATCATCATCACAGCTCATATACGTCCCACTGCTGGGCTCGAGCCTCCTCCGCAATAGGAGGGAATTTATCTACTATTCCACACTATTCAGACGGGTTAGAAACCCTTCAGGTTCACCTTTTCTTGCATAAATATTTTATGCATATTATTTCCCTTAGTCTTCTTATACAACAACCACAGGCAAAAAAGGGGTGCTGAATTGTATTCTTACTCCTTTAGAATACAAAATTTTCAATAAGATGTAGGATGTAATACTTTAGTAATTATTAAGAAGTATAAGTCCAAGGTATGATATTGTCTCGTCATCGCAGCCCACATACGACCCACTGTTGGGCTCAGGCCTCCTACACAATGGGAAGGAATTTGACCAACTATATCATGCTGGTCAGACATATTGATGTAGGGTTTCATCCACGGGCTAGATAGGGTGTGGTGAATTGTAATCTTACTCCGTCACCACACGGAAATTGATATTGTCTCACGCTGTTATTATTACATGATGGGCGATTTTCTTTGCCTAGAAACTGAAATAATATGATAAAAACTGATAGCGTTAGAAAATTTTATTAATTAAAATATTTTATAAGCATAACACTGTATTATTAATATCCGGCTCTTTTGAATCGATAGTAATAACAGTATTTTCTGTTAGTCCTTTGTAATTCAAACCTAATAAACTATTAATATTTACAACTAGCGACCCATCCTGGCTTCGCAGAGGTCCAATGCTGATACTAAATATACTACACAATATTTTTATATACAACGTTCACAGCTTTTTTGTCATTAGACAACACAAACATGTTTTCTTTAGAGGTTACTCTTGAAAAAGCGACATGTTATGCGTGAATTATACATATAAACCTTCCTTTTGAATCACTCTATTAGACCTATTAAAAAAATGACTTATCATGCTGGTCAGACGTGTCGATATAGGGTTTTATTACGAATTTTCTATATCTTGCATAGATATTATAGTCTTACCCCTTAGTCATCTTTTACGTCACACTCAGGCAATATTGATTGAAGAATTGTATTTGTACTCCGTCACGATACAGAAAATTTTCTATTTATGCTGTATATAATCTTATTAATAAAAAGTGTACAGATGGTTTAAATTTCTGTCACCACCCCTAATTTTGCCTAGCATTGTTTTCGTAAAGAGCCCTCTATTCAGTCAGTCAGTGTATATCGATAAGCTAATGGACGGAGCATAAACGCAGGTGGTTATAATTTTTTTTTTATAAGCCCCCTAGGCCAGTTCCACTAAACTGTGTCTGATCAAAAAGTGATATTTCCAGGTATTTGGAGAATAGCCAGTCCTGTTAGTAAAATCTAGGTTTATTTCTAGACTATATTTTTCAAAGCCAACAATATTTTAATCATAACAGTATTGATAAGCTATCAAAATACACGTCACTTGCAAAATATCTATTTATATTAAGGAGATGGGAATACTGTGAAGCAATATTCTCTATTATTTCCAGAAGTTTGACGATGTCAATAGCAGGCAATGAGCTTGATATTGAAGGGTGCTCGGTGCTTCTGACATTAAAGCTATTAAGCTCTCAGTAAACTTAATAGTTAGAGGGGCAATAGAGTAAAAGTAAATAAAGGAAAGCTTAAACAGGAAAATGTTTTATAAAATGGACATATTTTAATATTGTAGGATTTGATTATATTATACAAAATAGTTATAATGGTAATACCAAGGACATCGAGACATACCAAGATCACACGAATTACACTGGTTGAAACACACTATTAGGACACTCGCTAAGAAAATGTTTGAACGGACACGGAGCATCAGGCTTAGCGAGTAGAATGTTATAAGTGTTACTTGAAATGGAATACTTCACTTTGTTATATATTACAGTTTGGAGCAATAAATAAGTTCAAAAAGAAATGCATCGTGTTATTGAAAAAAAAACTCTCTTTTAGATGTGCATCGAACGCACATACGAAATTAGAATGATTATACAAATTTTCTCGCCATTATATATAATTTTACCTTCTCCAAGATTCGACTACTTTTTTGCGTTCGTGGTCACGGAAGGAATAAGGTGCCTCACGTCCAATAAATCATTATTTCAGAAATATTTATGTAAATGCAGTATTATGTTTTCCGCGTGGTGACGGAGTATCTTGCCCATGGATGTCGAAAATGACGACTAAGAAATAAAGAACGCATATAACATCTATGCAAGAGAAGGAAAACTCGAAAATAAACCCTATAGTCTATAATAAGCTTAATTTCCCTTCTATTGTGGAGGAGGCTCGAGCCTAACAGTGGGATGTATATGAGCTGAAATGATGATGATGATGACCTTCAGGTTTCACTGAACTAATCGGCCATATAAGATAGCAAATAATATAGATATACCGTGTCAAGTTATAATACTTCAAAGGCAATTCAATCAAGATCACATAAAAAGTAATAGCGCATTAATATTGATGGAATGATATTATAGGCGACGTCATTTGTGTAAATAGTATTAGAGGATTATATAGGCTACTTGAATATTTCGGCACGCTTTATGTGACTGATGGTTCACGTCAATGGTCTTTGAGCACGCTCAATAGTTTATTACAATTTTCTATTTATATTAATTACTTTCCGTGTGGTGATAGTAAGAATACAATTCACCACCCCCTCTTTTGCTCGTGGGTCTCGTAAAAGACGGCTAAGGAATTAAACACGCATATCATCATCATCATCATTTCAGTCTATCGCCGTCCACTGCTGGACGTAGGCCTCCCTCATGTTACGATACAAAGTGCGGTCCTGTGCCGTCTGCATCCAACAACGTCCAGCAACTTTCACCAGGTCGTCGGTCCACCATCCGCACGCATCGTCCGATACGTGGTCCCCACTCGAGAACCTTTCTTCCCCAGCGGTTGTCGGTTCGTCAAGCAATATGGCCTGCCCATTGCCACTTCAGCGTGCTAATTCTTCGTGCTATGCAGTTACACCCAATCTTCTGCGGATTCCGATATTTTGGGTGCTATCTCGCAGAGAAATCGCGAGCATAGCCCGCTCCATAGCGTGCTGAGCGACTTTGAGCTTGGTTATGAGTCCTCCACCCACCCTCTCCAATCGACGTCTCTTTCCCGGGACGTCGGTCACCGTCAGGCGATCAGCCTCTCTGCGGATGACGGACTAAAATCCCCGGTCCGGTCACCCGTGGCCTCGGCCAAAGGAGGCTGAAGCCTAGCATTATGGCGTATATGATCTGCGATGACAATGATGCTGATAAATTACTTTTGTGATCACTTTTGTTTTTAATATCGATGTGATGACGGCAAGTACACGCCGGGTGCTTTGGATGTCTTGTAAGACCACTAAGAGACGCAGATAGAATCGATGTAAAAGAAGGTGATTCAAAATAAAACACATTCTAATACGTTCGACCCATAATGGTATGTTAGGTCAATTGCTCTCTCATTTTGGTAGGAGTCTGAGCTTAATAATAGGATATATCGCCTGAAAAAAGATGAAAATTATTGCTTTTGTTAATCCTAAACATGTCATGTCAAATGCCTGGCTATTTGTTAGACTCGTGATAAGTAATATTTGCGAAATGGAGAAAAAATACTAAGCTTCTCTATTGGAAACCTGTTACAAATATACTAGTGTTGCAGCACGTAGATGTCACAGAAGCTTAAAGCTTCTGTAGAAATAATTGAAAAGTAATTCTAATAATCCTGTATGTGGTGATCTGTTCTTTGGGCTCACTATATAAACCTAGATCTTAACTTTGATAAATTACTAGGCAAAAATTCAATAACATTTTATATGTCCGATTCATTATAACTCAAAATATTACTAATGCTATTTAGCTTGGTTATGTCATTAGATTAACTAGATAGAATAAAACGATATAGATATTTCATAGTAATAGCTTCGCCCTCTAAGATTAGTGAAGCCATTTAAGCCGCTGATGCTTAAACGGCAATAGTTTGAGTGAAACACAAGTTACATTGTTCAACGCAATTAATTTCACGGCCCAATTATAATGTCAATAGAGGCGTTAACTGAAAACACGTAATTCTATTAGTAAAGCGACCCAAACTAAGGTCGGTATAATGACTAGTACTTAATATTGATAACAATATAACGTCTAAACGACGACTTTGATATGCCCTACAATAATGACGTTTTCAAATTGCTAATATAGGGGATCGTTTGTTTTGAAATATATAATCTAAACTATTGAATAGCGGATATATTACAACAGTATTTTGGCAACAGTTATATTGAAATGTTTGACTTGTAAACTATACGTATTAATCTATTGTTACGAATTACAGAAAGGGAAAAAACAAAGATGACTAAGTTGTACAAAAGTGGGTATATATACTAAATGATGTGATTTTTTTTTTGCTACCGGTAGCAAACGAGCAAACAGTACACCTGATGGTAAGTGATTCTGTCGCTCATGAACCTTTGCTAGGTTGTTGCTTACCATAAAGAAAGTGAAGGGAGTGTGAATGCGTGCACAAAAGTTTGGTGATACTAAACGCATTACAAAAACCTTACAGACGCAAACTCTCTCAGAAAGTTGAACGAACCGAATAAGCGCAGTAACAAATTGATACTACTCAAACGTTCTGCAAGAGTGTGGTACTACCCCGGATGGACCGGCCCACGGCTGTAGATAGAACTGTCAACAATGTGCTCCTATCACTATATGCAGATTACATCATTTCCAGAAGTTTGATATATAATCCTATGTCACCACATTTGACCGGTGTAGGTCTATTTGCCTCCCATTGTGGAGAAAGCTCTGGCCCATCAGTAGGACTTATAAAAACCACAATGATGATGGTCCACAATATCTCAGTCCATATACGGCTGGCTACCCCCATGTGTGTACTACCTATATACTATGTACGATATAATCTTTGTTCTCTCTCATTCTAACACATTTTAATCTCGAAAATAGACTCTTATTTCTCGTCTGCCATGACCTAAGAAGTTTCACTTCAAAAATATTTAAATTTATTTACATTTTTTACAAAAATCGCATGGATCGGACATAAATCTGTCACCTAGAATTCCTTATTATACGCGAAAAGAAGCAAAGTGCCATTTTACTTTTATGAAGGCAAAGCTTCTACAAAAGTATTATTCTGAACAATAAAGAGATCTTGCCGCTTTGAAATGTAACTTAAATAGGATTTGAATATTTCTTGTATTTTCCAATTCCGTTTTTATGTATTTGAGCATTGAATACCTACAGTAACATCAACAACAAACAATTTAGATTAAATAAAAATATTCGTTATTATCATCATTACCGCCATATACTGCCCACTATTGGGCTCGAGCCTCCTCCTGGATATAAGTAAAAATTTACCTACTATACCATACTTATCAGACGTATTTGGTATAGAGCTTTATTTTGAGTTTTCCTTCTCTTGCATAGATATTATGTACGTGTCATATGTTTTAGTCTTCTTTTACGACATGCATAGGCAAGAAAGGGAATCCATCACCATACGGCAAATTAATTATCATTAAAATAATATAAAAACACTAAAAAAAAAAAGAGTATGTATCGGTTGTCAAAAATGTATATCATACTAGCAACCCGCCCCCGCTTCGCTTCGGTTTCAGTCGCCTTACCCGTGTAGTTCTCGTTTCCGTGGGAATACCGAGATAAAATGTAGCCTACATTACTCCCTGGCATTACTAATCGATTTCAAAAATTGGTGAAAGAATTTTTGAAATTGATTCGGTGGTTTAAACGTGAAAGCGTAACAAACAAATAAAGAAACAAACAAACTTACTTTCGCATTTATAATATTAGTAAG
The DNA here is from genome assembly GCA_032191425.1 of Lymantria dispar. NCBI lineage: Eukaryota > Metazoa > Arthropoda > Insecta > Lepidoptera > Erebidae > Lymantria > Lymantria dispar. The sequence continues at coordinate 815,108 of CM063444.1, read as the reverse complement.
GATTTTAAGAAAGTAAGGGAAAGTGGCATAAAAATTAGCTATTCTTTATGACCAGCCTCCTTGGAAATGTACCAGACGGTATCAAATTCAGTTGGCCTAAGAGCTTTATACTGGCTTGGACCAATTCAATCTGATAGCATCCAACTAAGATTAGTTAAGATTAAGACGGTATCAGATGATACCGTCTTTCACTACACCCACACAATAATATAAAGGTTAGCAGTAGTATCGGGCAACTTAAGACAATCTTCTCGTCCTATACACCGAAGAGTCTGAAAATACAGGTATACGATCACTGTGTGTTATCAATGACGACTTACGGCACGGAAACATGGTGCAGGCAAGCATGGACGAAGACACGCACGCACACACATAAATAATACAATGTAAGTTTAAATTTACTTTAATGACATTTGCAGATAATTATTCCAGACTTCAAACTTGCTAAACAATTTATAAGCAATAGCACCTTATACTTTTCATCATCCAGGATTCATACTCATACCCGCATGCTAATTCTCTAAATGAACTGGGCAAGTTTCTATTGAACAATAAAGACATGCCCGTTCTACGCTAGTGTAAATAGGCAGAACTCTTTTCCATTTGTATAATCATAATTGAAATTACTGTTTCCGAGCCTGCTAGCTTAAACCCTCAGGGCACGTGGAAACTATGAATGGAGAGGTCGTGGTATTTTAAATATTGTGACATTTTATAAAAAGTAAAGCTAGAGAAATTAAATGTCACAAAAGTCTCCAATTATAATAACAAAACCGTGCACGTGCCTGTGACAGACCTTGACTGTGTGGTATAAACGTAACCGCAATTTACTATAACGATATGCCTTCGAGACATAGCTTCATTCAGGGCTCATACCACCCTCCCCAAAGCCTCGCCCTTGAACCACCGCCGCCTCGGGCTCTACTAAACTAAAACCCCCTTCCATTCACAATTACCTACGAACTTAATACTTGCTTTTGTTTTAAAAGTGATTTAGCCCGCGGCTTTCTCCTTATTGTCAAATTTTTACACAAAAATATTAGCCACTCTTTTGGCAATGAAATCAAAATACACTATGAAATAAAAAATCTAGCTGATGATGAAAAGTGAGTGGGCGGTAGCACTTAACCTGAAAATTTATAACACCAATTTGTAACGCCAAACATTTGCCACGCATAGCGTTTATGACATTGTACCACCAAGCGATATACAGATTTTTAAGAGTAATAGAAAGAAAGAAAGAAGATATACATATTTTATTTTAAACTAGCAACCTGCCCTCGCTTTGCTTCGGTTTCAGTCGTCTTACTCGCGTAGTTCCCGTTCACGTGAGAATACCGGGATAAAATATAGCCTGTGTTACTCCCTGATATTATAGCTTTCCATTGATGAAAGAATTTTTGAAATTGGTCCAGTAGTTTCGGAGCCTATTCAATACAAACAAACAAATCTTCAGCTATCTATCGACATCGAAATCGACAGCTATCTATAGCTGTCTATATAAGCAGTATTGAAATATTTTCAAAATCAGTTTTAAAGATTACCCGGAATAAACAAACAGACAGACAGACCAAAAATATTTATATTGGTTTTAGGCATACATAGGTGTCGTTTAAATAACCGTGTGAGCATGAAAAAATCCTATTATATTGAGATCGCAAAAGATAATTTTATTTAGTTGTATAGATTAATCCAATAAACTACTACCGAATCGAAAGACCGCCTTACAAGAGCCCGCAAGAAATTAAGCGGGGGTCGCCTATTTTTTAATAACTGCTAAATTGGTAACGTCAGTTGATCTCCAATTTGCCTGCGACATCACAATTTCAAATTGAAGTCATTTATTACATATAAATTCTGAGAGGAACCTTAGATCTTACTAATTTTGGATTTTATCTTAAATTAATCTAATAATTTATCAACGGACCCTCATACGACAGTCACTGAGAAGGTTCGCCAAGAAGTACAGCGATCACGTCTAATTTTTTTAGTAAATATTAGTGTAATGCCTTTTAAGCCACGATATATTTCTCAATTATAATGCAAAATGGTGGTGACGGAGTAAGAATACAATTCATCACGCCCTATCCTGGCCGTGAGTGTCGTAAAAGACGACTAAGTAATTATTATAAGCAAGAGAAGAAAACCGAAAAAATGAAATCCTGTACCAACCCGTCTGACCAGCTTGGCATAGTAGGTCAATTTCTCTCCTAATGTGAACGAACTCTTGAGCCCAACATATATGAGTCTTGATTATAATGATGAATGCAAAAGATTATGAGTGCAATAGACTCCAAAAGCGACATCCAATCATCATTTAATTATTAGAACAGATATCACTGTAACTTTCATTATAGTAGAACCGCATACCTATTAGTTTGTGTGGTTTTTCTTAGGGGTGGGCTGCGGTCAGGGCAACCGTCACGCGGCTGCGTCCGGGGCGACAGAGGGGTTGCGCGCGGTCCCGTAACCCACCCGATAGCACGTCGCCTTCGTCGTTGGGCCGACCACCGGTGCAGAGTTCCTTGACTTCAATGGTCGACCCGGTGGAATACCCTCTCGCATCGGTCGCCGTCCCGAGGTCAGCCTCTCCGCGGGTGCCGGACTGAATCCCCGATCCGGTCACCCGCAGCCTCTGGTAGGGCGGCATCATGCGCAATTAGTTTGTGTGGTAGGAGCATACTGTCGACAGTCATCTGTCTACAACCACGGGTCAGTCTATCCAGGGTAGTACCACGTTCTCGCAGAAAATCGATGTCTAAGTAATAGCAATTTATTATTTCACTTTGTTCAATGAGCGAGAGTGCTAGAACCCCAATTTTCTGAGGGTGTTTGCGTGTGATGACACTTTCTTCACGGTAGGCAGCGATCAAGCAAAGTTCCATTAGTGACAGTATTACTTACCAATAAGTGTGCTGTTAGCTCGTAAAAAATAGTAAAACGTGTGTAGATTGAAGAATCAGAAGATGCATTTTAAAAGTAATCTTTATAACCTGTAAAGATATAAACACTATTAAAATGACGGATTACTTGCTGAAGTATAACCAGCACGCACGTTAGTACGTGTGTTGTAAGGAGTCTCGCTTCATACATAAGAGATTAATGTCCATAGTGACAGATATAGATTGCGTAGTTAAGACGGGCGAGCCGATCGTTCGCCTCGTACGAAGCGTAATCTTATGTTAAACGAACTTTTGTTGAACAGATAAATATTATCTTTAGATTATTTATTACTACGCATTTCTTCCGTGTGGTGACGGAGTAAGAATATAATTCACATCAAGTAGCTGGGAGTGTTGTAAAAGATGACTAAAGACTATGCACATTTATGCAAAAGATGAGAAACGCAAGATAAAAACTTATGCCAACGCCTTTGATCAGTGTGATCTAGTAGGTCAAGTTCCCTTCTTTCAGTTCATGTATCTTTATATACATACTAGCAACCCGCCCTCGCTTCGCTTCGGTTATAGGTTATAGTCGTTTTACCCGCGTAGTTCCCGTTCCCGTGGGAATACCGGGATAAAATATAGCCTAGTTTACGCCCTGATATTATAGCTTGCCATTGGTGAAAGAATTTTTGAAATCGATCCAGCCGTTTTGAAGATTACCCGGAACAAACAGACAGACAGACAGACAGGCAGACAAAAATTTTTTAATTGCTATTTTAGGGATAGGTGTCGTGCAAATAACCGTGTGAGCATGAAAAAAGCCTATTATTTTGACATTACAAACAGACACTCCAATTTTATTTATTGGTATAGATTTCTTGTGTACGTTTGTATGTCACTGAACTCCTCCTAAATGGCTAGACCGAGGTTGATGAATTTTTTTATGTGTTCAAGGGGATTCGAGAATGGTTTAGATTCACAATTGGACCTAGTAGGTGGCGCAGCTGTCGATTTCAAAGTGAATTCCTTTTATTTTATTTGAACAGAACAACATCTGTTGGGTCAGCTAAATACTAAACTCGAAGTTGTGGTCCCTAAATCCTAAGGGTAAAAGTTACACGTTAACTTTAAGGTATGGTATACATTACCACTTCAAAGATGAAACCAGACGTCTATAAAAAAACATGAAATATTTTTTTAAAAGTCTACGAGTGAGCTTAACTCGGGCATATTAAACGTTGTATTCAATGACCTCGAAGCTTATGAAAAAAAAACGAAATCGCGAAATGAAAGCATCCGAGGCTTAAGAGGTATCTTCATGTTTAATTAAAAAATATATTCGGAACGATCCTAAGGACGTCCGCGCTGCCATCAGAGCCAAATTGGGTTCACCGGAGAATATCAACTTCAGATAATCGACGACTTCTTTACTTTTGATATGTTTATTTATGGGTCGCTTTTGAATTATGACCTACATAATAGCTGTACCGGTGTCTTTGCTTGTATCAATCAATCATTAAATCGCTCAGATTAAATATTTTTAATCACGGACGCAAAAAGAGGCGTGTTATAACTTTGACGTCGATGTCTGTCTGTCTGTGTGTGTATATGTGTGTCTAACTGTTGCATAGTGGCTCGTAAACGGATGGACCTATTTCAATGCGGTTTTTTAATTGAAAGCCAGTTTCCTTGCGGTGAGTCTTAGTTATGTTTGGTTAATATCGGTCCAGCAATGTAAAAGTATCAGCTTTGTTCTCAAATGATGTAATAGTGTATGATTACTCGATTAAGTATTTTACGCGTGCCAGTATAGTCGTTAAATGATAATTCATTGATAATTCCTGTTGAAGAGAACGTAATATAATGATTTCTGATGTTTACGCGAGTATTATACATTTTAAATAAAACTACTTTACGGATTTTATCGCGTTTGTATTTGATTTTTGATTACCCGACGTTTCGAACACTTTACAGCGTTCATGATCACGGGTGGACTAAGATGTCTTACGTCCAACAAGTCATCGTTACTGCAGAAAATTTATAATTATCTACCCGATACAGAAATTAGTTATTAAATATTGACCCACATTTTGATACAAAATTTATTGCCAGTGTAAGAAGAAAATGATTCTATATGAAAAAATTATATTGTTTATGGTTAGTAATAATTAAACATTAAAATTAATAGTAATTATAGTTAAAAACTAACTAATAATCTAGTATACTACCACCGGATCGGAACACGGTTACACTGAGAAAGATCCGGCAAGAAAACTCAGGTAACATGATGCTAAATTAAAGTTAATTTTGAAGGCGGCTTACTTTATGTTACTAAAAGGTTTTAATTTATAAAATTATCTTTAGTTATCATTATTGTGGATCAAATCTATACAATATGAGCTCACGGTGTCTTGCAGTCTTGTGGTGGTCTTTTTGGATTTGTTTTTAATAATGTTTATAAATAGAACGTAATACTTTTTTTATTATTTCAGTTTGTATCGGAAGTTATTCAAAATTTTCAATTTTACTTATTTTCATATTAAACCACAATATTGTTTAAAAATGTCACTGTTTTCTTCAAAAACTGAAGATAAGAAGGACGACTCATCACTTTCCTATGTTTAAACACATCGCATAACTAAAGCATGGAAGGAAAATGGAATTAAGAAAGTGCAGGATGTAAGGAAATTTTTGCTTTTATGCGCTGTCTCAAAATTTTCTACTGTGCCGCAATATTTCGAATACTGATGTCACATCTGTTTTGTCTCTAAATGTGAGACGCTTCAGGATGGTTCGTCTTAAGTAACATATTTGATGTAGAACAGTACTAGAGGCTGTCTATCGCTTTGGAGAAAAAAAAATCTTTATATCAAATCGAAATACTTTTTCGTGTGGTGACGGAGTAAGAATACAAATCACCACTCCCGTGGATGTCGTAAAAAACGACTAAGGGATATAATATGCATATAACATCTGTGCAAGAGAAGGAAAACTTGAAATAAAATCCTATATCAACATGTATGACCAACATGGTATATTAGGTCAACTGCCCACCTATTCTGGAGGAGGTTCGAGCCCAGCAGTGGGATTTATATGAGCTGGGAAGACAACGGCAACAACGCTGTTCCTTTCTCCTGCCTAACTTATATCCAATAGTAAGCTTCGTTATAATAATGAATGAACAATATAAAAAGTAACAATTTACGATTTAATATGCTTTTCCTCCCGTGTGATAACAGAATAAGAATTTACTACCCCCCTATCTTGCCCGTGGGTATCGTAAAAGAGGACTAGGGGATTTAATATGCATATGACATGTATGTGAGAGAAGGAATGCTCGAAATAAAACCAACCAACACGTCTGACCAGCGTTGTATAATAGGTCAAATTCCCTCATATAGCGAAGTAGATCCAAGCCCAGCAGTGGGACGTATAAAAGCTGAAACAATGCTTGGTAACCTGTAAGATGCAGTAGTATGTACATGGGTATGTATATGAACGAATTTGGATATGAACGCAAGACTTGTGTTTAATAATCTTATCACTGAGGTATCGCTACTGCGTACCTATTGTATCTCGCGACTGTACAACTTTTAATTGGCTTAGTATGTTAACGCCGCCAGTGAAACACGTCACGGTAGAACAAATAATATAACTTTTATTATAAAAAAGCTTATTAACAAACTTGCCTGCGGTTCCACGCGCGTTATATTTCAACTAGATACCAAAAGCCACCCACGAGACGTTATCAAACTGTATTTTAGTAGATCTATTTAGTAGATCTATTATCATTTATATTGAGAATACAATATGCTTATTATGGCAAAAAGACATTTAGTAATCACCATCATTACGGCTCGTATAGTCTTTAGTCTATAGTGTTAGGAGCACACTGTTGACAGTTGTCTGTCTACAGCCACGGGCCGGTCCGTCTGGGGTAGTACCACACTGAGCTGAAAATCGACGTCCGAGTAGTAGTAATTTATTTGTTACTGCGCTTCTTTCGGTGAGCGAGAGAGACGGAAGACTCTGAGCATGTTTGCGTTTGGTGGGTTTTACTAGGCATGCCTTTTAAGTTCTGTTTCCATATTTCCTGGCAATTTTAAATTTAGAACTGTTCTATATTCGAATGTGTTTAAATTTTGGATCTCAAAACAGTTGAAATTATTGAGATTAATGCTATTGTTTAGTCACAGCGTCTATTGGAATCTGTTAGGTTACATACGAAAATGAATCTTTCTAAGGCAAATGTTCGTGCAATAATTTTCTACAACTTTAGAAGAGGCCTGACACGGCTTCAGTGTTTTGAAGAGCTAAAATCTATTATCAGTGATGAAGCCCCATGTCTACGGACTGTCGAACGCTGGTATTTAGAATACCAGCGTGGACATACTAGTGTCAGTGACAAATCTCGCGAAGGACGCCCAAAATCCGCCTTCACTTAAGATAACATCAATGCTGTGAGACAACTAATTCTCGAAGATCGTCATGTGACATATCGAGAGATAGAGGCTCTATTAGGCATCTCAGGGACAACCATTCAGAAGATCTTGCATGAAGCGCTTGGTGTGAGAAAACTAGTTTGCCGTTGGATACCGCATCTGCTTGCCGACGATCACAAGACGGCCCGCGTCAGATGGTGTAAGAAAACTCTGTAAAGGTTCAACCGAGGAGAGTCAAATCACGTCTACGACATCATCAGTGGTGACAAATTTTGGATCTATGCCTACGATCCTGATTCCAAACAACAATCTACAATCTGGGTCTCTCAAGACGAGCCAAAGCCGACTAAAGTTGTTCGTTCTCGAAGCACTTCAAAGAAGATGGTGGCCACGTTCGTTGTAAAAACCAGCCATGTTGCGACTATTGCACTTGAAGATCGTAGAATGGTTAACGCAGAGTGGTATATCACAGATTGTTTACAGCAAGTCATCGCCAAACTTAGAAAATCTAACTCAAAGCGATGCATCATCCTGCACCATGACAACGCAAGCTCACACAGCGCTCGTCAAACGATTGAGTATTTGAAGCAGGAAAAAGTAGAAATTCTTGAACATTCTCCATACAGTCCTGACCTAAGCCCTAACGATTTCTTTACATTTCCTAAAATTAAGAAAAGTCTTCGTGGTCAAAGGTTCCAGTCCGGTGAAGAAGCAGTCGACGCTTTCAATTCAGCCATTTTGAACACCCCCACTTTAGAGTAGAATAAATGTTACAATAACTGGTTTGAGCGAATGAAAAAGTGTATTAAGCTACGTGGTGTATACTTTGAAAACCAATAAAAGTACTATAAGGTCCTAGTTGTGTTTTTTTCTTCAAACGACAAAACTTAAAAGGCATGCCTCGTAGTGATGCTTTTAGTTTCACAGAACCTCATTGCACGCATTCACACTCTCTTCACTTTCTACACGATAGGCAGCGGCCTTGCAAAAGTCCATGAGTGCAAGCAACACTTATCATCAGGTGTACTGTTTGCTTGTTTGCCACCATTTGCAATAACAAAGTCTCACTTTCAGTAGTGGGGGACATAATACTCATATAACACGAAGAGAAGGTAAATGAAACCCTATACCAACCTATCTCCTAGCCGAGGCCGCGGGTGACGTGACCGGGGATTAGTCCGTCACCCGCCGAGAGGCCGACCGCGTGAGGAAAGACCGACGTCCTCCCTGAGGGGGGGACGTCGGTCGATGGGAGGGTACCCCAATAGGGGGTATTCCGTCGGGCCGACCACTGACGACAAGTTAACGCTGCTCCAGTGGTCGGCCCAACGACGAAGGCGACGTGGTTTTCGGGTGGGTCGCGGGAGTTGCGTGCTTAAGCCCCTCTGTCACCCCGGACGGAGTGGTGCGGAGGCGCGCCGACCGCGGCCCACCCACAAAAAAAAAAAAAAAAAAATACCAACCTATCTGACTAATTTGTTATAGTGAGGTGAATTTGCTTCCTATTGTAGAGGAGGCTCGAGCTCAGTAGTGGAACATATAATGATGATGGCGGCGACCCGAGCCTAGGAGTATATAAGCTGAGATACGTAAGGACTAGACTGAACTGTATGTCGTCTTATACTATGAGTGTACACCCCTTATTTACCCGTAAGAGTTGTAAAAGCTAGCTCAAGTACCAGATTTTATTCCTTTAAATATTTTATTAGCAGGTATGAACTGTCATGGAGTACTTTTGTTGTGATCCAAAGTTCGCCAAATAAAAAACACGATAATATTTATTTGAATATAATCAGCTTATTTTGTTATAGATTATTATTATATAAGAAATTATTTTGGATATATATTTTATAAGGAAGTTAGTGTCGACTTTATGTATATTCTTTATATATTCATCTACTAAAAAAAAAGAAATATTGGTTGCCTGTAAAATCGGATTACGGACGATAATTTTACGTAATAACATCATAAAAAAACATGGACGAAAAATTGTATACTACATATTATGAATTGAATTAAATTATAATCACTAAATTAACATTGTTTTGAATAATACATCATTCTCATTGAAAATTTTAATTATTTCGATAAATTATTATAATATTTATTTACTTAATCTAGAGATAGATGCGTCACAAGCCGAACGTTTAGGCCGATCATGCTTCGCTATCGTTTGTTCTCGCTTACACGCTCGGCTCAGGTGGAACGTGACTATGAGTGATACTTTTACGCGCGTAATGCCGACGTACATCGATATATACGACATTATCACTTTGAAAAATTGTATTGATAAACGACGTAACGATGAAATCGGGATGGCCAGCAGCCGTCAAGCATTTAAGAAGAGTGTTCGTCTTCATCTGTACGTATATATTTATATATCTTAAAATATATTATTATATGTATCTATGTATATGCGTATGTATGTATATTTGGTATGTATTATGTATTTTTGTATATAACTATGTATCTATGCAAAATGTATTTTCTTTTTCATTTAAAAATAAAATAACGATCTCGGAACATACACCTACCTTTTTTTTTCATCTCTGCATCAGCTATGGTTGATTGGTAGAGAATGCCTCTGGCATTAAGTCCGCCATTGTACTTGTTGCAGGAAGTTTGATAAATAAATAAAAAAAAAATTGAAACTGTGAAATAAATACGAGATCAAACTAATTACTACATCAATGGTAAACAGATTGCTTCTATTTCTGCTGCCATTATTAAAATATATATTAAAATTATTAGAACGTATTTATAAATTATTATAATATTCCAGTGTAATAGTACGATACAAAAGTAACTGGTACTACAAACAACGTACTGAACAATTAGCACTGGACCGGTCAATAAACTTAACTGAAACCCTTTCTAATAAGTTGTGAGTCAATAGAATATAAAAAAGGTTTGCGTTGGTCAAAAGTATATTTACATAAGTGAAAATGAATTTTACATGCTTTGGCAAATAACCTTTGATTGTTCAATTGAAAATTTGCCTCTTGCCCTCTTGCCTCATGTCCGTAGGTGTCGTAAAAGATGATTAAGAAATTAAATATGCACGTAACATTTATGCAAGAGACGGCAAATTCGAAATAAAACCGTATACCAAACGTTTAACAAGCGTGGTATAGTAGGCAAATTTCTTTCCTATTGTAAAGGAAGCTCGAGCCCAACAGTGGGATGTATAGAAGCTAAAACGAATGAAATGATTGAAAGATCAGTTGATAATATGAGTTGCGAGATTTGAGTACTATGAAAAATTTATCAGTTGTTTAAATTTTTTCATCTGATACAAGATAAATTAGCGCTTTCATCACAGATCAGTTACGTAACACTATTGGGCTCGAACCTACTCCACAATAGGAGTGAAAGAAACCTACTATACCACGCTGGTTGATATAGGGTAGGAGTATTTTAATCTCATCATCATCATCTCAGCCCATATACGCCCCACTGTTCAGCTCGGGCCTCCTCCATAATGGAAGGGTAATTAACCTACTATACCACGCTGGTCAGGCGTGTTGGTATAGGATTTTATTTCGAGGTTTCCTTCTCTCGCATAGATGTTATATGCGTTTTATATCCTTTAGTCATCTCGTACGATCACCCACGGGTAAGATAGAGGGCGATCACGCACGGGAAACTCATCTATTTAATCCAAAATGATAATCTATTATCGTATACTTTCGTAATTTATGTTCAATTTAAAAGCTGTGAACAATAACGTTCAGCTCATCGACATCAAATTGAAGCTATTGTTTTAAATGATAAATTAATCTATTTTGTTCAACGCACCCCGGAGACAAGTAGGGTTGCTACAAAGCAAAATACATATATGCGACATGTTGAGATAAGAGTATCACGCGTGTTTACGTTATTGTGTTTTAATATAATTAAGGTTATCATTTGAAAATGTAAAATATAAAAAGAAATGACTTAAGACTTGATCACAGTTTATTTTGATCCTTTCTATAATACAATTATTTCTATTTTATTGAAAGGATTTTCTGTGCCCGCGGCTACACTTACATGAATGTAATTTTTAAGCAACTTTTCTATTCTATCAGCACCATGCTTTTTTCTTAATCAAAGCAATAAAAAATATAATTACTTACAGCCCTCTTACACCGATTTTAATCATATTTAATATAAAATGTTAGTCGAGGTTCGTGTAAATATTGTCCAAATAAAGGGTCGTATTTCAAATTGCCAAATAAAAACTAAGTATTATTTGCATTTCGACAGCCCTACAGCGAGGCGAAGGCACTGAACGATTAAACGGGGTTTACTGCTTTATAAACAAAGCCTAAATAATTCTATTGTGTTATATTTAGGGTTCATAGGGGCTCGGCTTTTGTGAGCCTACAGTTCAGAGACATTGTGACCTCAATTGTGTACTGCAATAGTAGCTACTGCTTTACTTATTGTACTAGAAGCTTTATAGGTCAGCGAGGACTGGGTGAGCGAATGTGTTCTATCTAACATTCGTCTGTTTAATGTTATACATGAATGAATTTTTACACAGTAATTAAATAGTGACCTACTGAATTTAATCAATAATTCATCAATCTAATACTGATTATAAAAAACCTTCAAATGGAGATAGTATCGTTTACCTTGCAAAGGGGACTGCTAGTAAATAATGTTCGTTTTTTTTTTGCAGTCGGTAGCAAACAGTACCTGATGATAAGTATTGCTGCCGCTCATGGATCTTTGCTAAGCCGCTACCTACCGTGAAGAAAGTGAAGGGAGTGTGAATGCGTGCAATGATGTTCGGTGAAACTAAAGGCATCCCCAAAACCCACCCCTAGCTGAGGCCGCTGGTGATCGGACCGGGGAATTGTCCGTCACCCGCAGTGTGGCTAACTGCGCGACGGCGACCGACGTCCCAGGACGTTGAGAGGTGAGGTTACCCGAAAGGGTATTCCGTCGGGCCGACCACTGACGACAAGTCACATCTGCTCCGGTAGTCGGCCCAACAACGAGGTGACGTGGGTACGGATGGGTTATAGTCCCACGTGCCGTCCTTTCATCGCCCTGGACGGACTGGACCGCGCGTGCGTTTACCATAGCCGGCCCATTAAAAAAAAAAATCTCCCAAACCCACCACACGCAAGCACCCTCAGCAAGTTGGGCTTACGGTACTCTCGCTCACCGAACGAAGCGCACTAACAAATTGCTACTACTCAGACGTCGACTTTCTGCTCAGTGTGGTACTTCCTCGGACGAACCGTCCGCGGCTGTAGACAAACAAACAGACAACTAATAAGAGTGTGGTCCTACCACCCTATGTGGTAACAGAGCAAGAATTTAATTCACCACGACCTTTCTTACCTGGAACTATCGTGAATCAAGACGGGAGGAATATATGGGAGAAATATAATATATGGGAGGGTACCCCAAGTAGGGAGTCTTCCGTCGGGCCGACCACTGATGACAAGTTAACCCTGCTCTGGTGGTCGGCCCAACGACGAAGGCGACGTGATTTTCGGGTGGGTTGCGGGAGTTGCGTGCTTAAGCCCCTCTGTCGCCCCGGACGGAGTGGTGTGGAGGCGCGCCGACCGCATCCCACCCACAAAAAAAAAACAGGGATATAATATGCAGTTTAAATCTAGATAAGAGAAGGAAAACTATATCAACTCGTTTGACTAGCGTTGTTTACTGTCACAATTTCGAACCCTTACGTGTGACTTATGGGTGCTGATGATTGTAAATACCAGATCTTTTTATTTAAAAAATCATATTATTCTATTCCGTGTGATGACAGAGTAAGAATACAATTCACCACTCCCTATCTTGCTCGTGGATGTTGTAAAAGACGACTAAGGGATATAAAATGCACATTAGATCTGTACAAGAGAAGGAAAAACTCTAAATAAAACCCTATATCAACATGTCTGACTAGCATGGTGTAATGGGTTAAAATCCCTCCCATTGTGGACGAGGGCCGAGCTCAACAGTGGGACGTAAGTGGGCTATGATGATGATGATGACGATTCCTTTTTAACACAATTGGAGTGAAGTTGTTTTCACTGTGTTCAGCAGTCCTACTGCGTGCACGAACTATGGGACGTGGTTAAGCACAACTTCAGGATTACAGTTAGTCGCTGGCTTTTGCAATGATGAGGTTTGTACCTGTGGGTCTCTTACTCAATGAACGAAGTGCAGTATCAAACTGCTACTGCCCAATTTTCTATGAGAATATGGTACTACTTTGGATGAGCCGATTTATAACTTCTTATAGAATACTATCAGGATTATTATTCTATTGCCATCTATATAAATAAAATTGAATTGTCCATTTGTAATATCAAATTAACGGGGTTTTTTATGCTAACACGGTTATTTGCACGATACTTATGCCTAAAAACCAGTTTAAAATTTTTTGTCTGTCTGCTTGTTTTGGGTAAACTTCAAAACGGCTGGACTGATTTTGATAATATTTTACTACTAGCTGTCTACATAAAGAGTAACTAAGGCTATATTTGATTCCGGTATTCCCACGGGAACTACGCGGGTAAGGCGACTGAAACAGAAACGAAGCGAGGGCGCGGTGCTAGTTTATTATAAAGTGTTTCGCCTACAGTTCGCTGTATATACAATTTGATTCAAACGCAAAATTTATGAAATAAGTCTTGTATTACTTTTAGCATAAAACGCAACGTGTCTCTTATTTAATATCCAATAATGTTATGACGACTTATAAAATGCCAGTTGTATGTTCGAGTGAGTACTCGTACATTCACTGCTCACCTTGCAGTGAACGTAATAAAATTTCCCGCCATTTTAAATGTAGGACAAGTGCAATAAACCGCGCGAATGGTGAGTGCCAATTTTATTTTCACTTTTATTTCCTTTCGAGTAAGTTACTTTCTGTAACACATATTGTTCTGTCATTGTCAAAGACTTATCCTACTAATATTTTAAACGCCAAAGTTTGTGAGTATGTATGTTTGTTGCTCTTTCACGCAAAAACTACTGAATGGATTTTGATGAAACTTCCGAATAAAATAGCTTACATAACAGAATAATACAAAGGATATAATTTATCCCAATATTTCCACGGGAAGGACAACTATACGAGTAGAATCGCTGCGCGCTGCTCGTTTTCTTATATTTAGATCCTACTAATATTATAAATGCGAAAGTTTGAGAGTATGTGAGGATGTGAAGATGTTTGTTGCTCTTTCACGCAAAAACTACTGAATGGATTTTATGAAACTTCCCAACAAAATAACCTATATATTAGAATAACACATAAGCTATAATTTATCCCGATATCCCTACGGGAAATGGAACTGCGGATAAAACCGCAGGGCGATGCTAGTCATGAATATGTATATTTAGCGACCAGAGACCAAAACGGCTGCAGCGATTTTGATTATATTTTACAACCAGCTAGCTGTCTACTTAAGGAGTATCTTAGCCTATATTTTACTCTGGTATTCCCACGGAAATGGGTACAACGTGGGTGAAACCACACATATTTGCTGGTAAATAATAAAAAAAGAACATATAAATATTAGCCGATGCAAATAGCGGGTACTATGTGTGATAGACTTATAAATATATTTAGTAACAAAATTATTAAACATTGTTGGCGAAATAAATTATTGCTTTATTACAAACCATTCATCTGAACCACTATAACAAGCTGAATGATTTGTTTGTTTGACGTTGCTAATCTTAGGACCATCAAATCCATTACTGAAAAATATTATACATTTTCTTTTTAGGTACTTTGTTTATTAAGAAAGATTTATAACCTATAAAATATAACGATGCTGTCCGTAGTAGTGAAACATTGAAATTAAGTCAACAAATTCAGCAACGCTTAAAACAAAAAAGCGGGTCGCTCGAAACAAGTTACAAAAAAATACCTAAAAAAAAGTAATATTAATGAAAAATTTAACCCTTTTAGTGTTCTCTTAGGCTTTTTATAATAACTATTTTTAAAATTGAAAACATTAAACTACCTTCGTTTTCCAGACTTTACGTGCTGCTATTGAAAATAGAATTGAATCACTTTAGGACAGCAAATGGCTTACTTCCATATTTTTTCTCACAGTTATTACTGTTCATGCTGAATATATGTCCTCCTAAGGGAAGAAAATATCATAATCATCATGCCTGCCAGATAAGCTAGCAGTCGGTGACTAATGACCTTTCAATCTGTTCTCATGACCCTCATGGAAAAGTAATAGTTGATGATACATTTTGTTAATCTATATACATAGATCCTTTCTTACTAGAAGACGAATTGGCAACATAATTTAAAATATAGTTCGCAATGATATTTATTTCATTCACAAAAGAATTTATTATATACTTTTTTATCTGCTACTCAGCATAGATTAAAATTATATCTATCAGTCAGTCAGTCAGACAGAGCAATACAAGACCCAGACTAATAACAATTTTAGCATATTATTTGAACGCAAAATGTAGCAACCTTTTCAAACTTATATTGTTACAGCCATTTCACTGAAGTGTACTCCGTCCCTCGTTGTATCAATATTGAGATGAAAATTCGATGTCAAATTTAACATTTCTTGTCTATTTTTTTATAAAAAGCTCTTTGTAAACCTTATACCTAAGGATGCCTCTCTGTCAGAGTTAATGATGCTCTATTCTTTATTCTTTTTAAATACTTTTAAATAAACCTTTAAAAGGCGTGCACAGTTTAAAAAGAAGTACTGCTGAAATATGCTGAAATATTAAGAGTGGTAGGACCACACTGTCGACAGTTATTTGTCTACAGCCGCGGGCCGGTCCGTCCGGGGCAGTACCACACTGAGCAGAAAATCGACGTCTGAGTAGTAGCGATTTGTTACTGCGCTTCATTCGGTGAGCGAGAGAGCCGGAAGCCCAACTTTCTGAGGGTGTTTGCGTGCGGAGGGTTTTGGTGGTGCCCTTGGTATCACCGAGCCTCAATGCACGCATTCACACTCCCTTCGCTTTCTTCGCGGTAGGCAGCGGTCTTGTAAAGGTCCATGAGCGGCAGCAACACTTACCATCAGGTGTACTGTTTGCTCGTTTGCCACCGTGTGCATTAAAAAAAAAAAGAATTCTAAATTATATATATTACAGCTTTGAAGCTTGTTTAGTGGTCAGTTTAATCACGAACTCCGGCATTAGTGTTCATCTTCAACATGGCCTTCATGATAAATTTATTTACCTTTTGTAATGGATAAAACAGATTCAAAATTATACAAAAGAGTTACATATATAATGTATTTGTTACCATCGAATACTTGTCTTAGGAGTTGTAAAAAGTGACGGCATCACGAAAAAAGGAGCAGCCGTATTGTCCTGGGAAACTTATAACACCAAATGCGATCGCGAATTCACCTGTTAATAGTGGCAATTATATATTTATACCTCACTGTGATTTTAATAAACTAATGGATGACTAAAGTCATTTATCGGCTGATTTTAATAGGCAGAAATAAATTGCAACGATGGCGTAATGATTAAGATACCGACCTACCCTTTTTTAGCAGACTGTGGTGTGGCACATGTTGTCCGTTACGACTGAGAGGAAAAAAAGGCGAAGCGTGACATCATACCCCACCTTATCCTTCCTTGTTCGCCATAAGGCGACTGATACCATTCACGTCCGGTCCGGAGATCTAGGCCAACCTGTCGTTTGTTCAATTCCTACGCTGGATAATCCTCTTGTGTCCTTCACAAATTATTATTTAGAGTCTGGTTGTAATTTTTCTGTTCATTAATCATCGTCGTCATCAGCATCTCAACTCAATTATGTCCCACTGCTGGGCTCGAGCCTCCTCCATAATAAGAGGGATATTGACCTATTATACCACATTGGTGAGACGGGTTGGCATAGGGATTAATTTCGAGTTTTCCTTCTCTTGTACACATGTTATATGTCTATCATATCTCTTAGTCGTCTTTTACGACATCCACGGGTAAGGAAGGGAGTGGTGATTTGTATTCCTACTCCATAAGTACACAAATGAACATGGACAAGACGAAAGTTATGTCTAACGCCCATGTCATTCATGTACCGGTGCTAGTTGGGAACGCGATTCTCGAAGTTGTGGATCATTATGTTTACCTAGGACAAGCAGTCCAGTTAGGTAGATCCAATTTCGAGAAAGAGGTCAGCCGACGAATCCAAATCGGCTGGGCAGCGTTCGGGAAACTTAAGAGGATCTTCTCGTCCAATATTCCGCAGTGTCTGAAAACAAAGGTTTATAACCAGTGTGTGTTACCAGCGATGACTTACGGCACTGAAACGTGGTCTCTAAATGTCGGCCTCATAAAAAAGCTCAAAGTCGCTCAGCGTGCTATGGAGAGGGCAATGCTCGGTATTTCTCTACGTGATAAAATTCGGAACACGGAAATCCGTAGAAGAACGGGTGTAACCGACATAGCCCGCAGAATTAGCACGTTGAAATGGCAATGGGCAGGCCACATCGCTCGTCGAACCGACAACCGTTGGGGAAGAAAGGTTCTTGAGTGGCGACCACGAATTGGACGGCGCAGCGTAGGACCACCTCCCACCAGGTAGACTGACGACATTCTCAAAGTCGCAGGGAACCGTTGGATGCAGGTGGCACAGGACCGTTCCGAGTGGCATTCTCGTGGGGAGGCCTATGTCCAGCAGTGGACGTCTATTGGCTGATGGATGGATGGATGGATGGAAGCACATACAAGTTGTTCCTTAATACCCTCGCAATAAAAGCGTTACTTCCTTAGTTCGATTATTTTGTCTGTTATAGTTTATTACCCTTCATCCCTTTGGATGTGAAGGCGTGAAACTATAAATAATAAACAACAGTAGTTATTGTTCAGATAACTTTTGAACATAAATACTGTCAATGGACAAAACATTGTTCATGAAATAATATTAAGAATATAAGGTTTACGAAGCCTACGAAAACAGGTCAGCATAAAATGGTTTTTACTTGAGCTAAAATTGTGGTACAGTAGGCTTGAACAATGATATACGAGCCAAATGATTGATGAAAGGATAGCTGGACAGAAATAATTAATCAAACATGAAATGTTTTATTAACTATATTAGGTATTAAGCTTTCCTCGTTGATTTAAAACTAATATCTGGTTGACCGAGCTTTGCTCGGTATAATTTTTCTTTTGTAAATGGTATTTTTAACGAACATATTTCGATATTTATTAATAAAGAAGTATAAATGATGAAATAGTGAAAATATCAAAAATTAAAAAACAGAATAATAATAACACTGAGATTCGATCTAAGGCTGCTTGAATGCGAGTGAATTACTTTCCAACTGAGCTATTGTCACTCTTGACAGCGATGGCTAAATTTATATTCCTATTCTAATGACATTTTGTCATTTTATTGATTAGCTATAAACACCGACAAAACGACATTTTCTATAAAATAAATAAACCTAATAAAACAAAGCTGGATCGAGTTTTTAGCCCCGAAACCTCTAGTTTACTAAATTTTATGAAAATCATTGGTGCCGTTTTCGAGATTCTGAGAATATAGAAATGTATATAGAAAGATAGAAATACACAAGAATTGCTCCTTTAAAGATATAAGATTAACTGTAATCTTGTATGAGGCAAATATTATACAGGCATCATCATCATCGCGGCTCATATACCTACGTACTGTTGGGCTCGAGTTTCCTCAATAATTGGAGGGAAATTAACCTTACTATACCATGCTGGTCAGACAAGTAGATCAGATAGGGTTGAGTTTGCCTGCACTTGCATAGTTGTTATATGCGTATTATATCCATTAGTCGTCTTTTACGATATCCACGGGCAAGATGGAGACGAGCACAGAGGGAATGGTGAATTGTATTCTTATTCCGTCACTACAGGTATGCTGTCCAAAGTTCTCTTCACTACTAGACGTAAGCCTTCCTAACATTTCGTCACAAAGTGCGATTTTGTGCTGGCGTCCAACGACTCCCAGTAACTTTCACCAGGTCGTCCAATACATGTAAAGGCTTTTTAAATATGAAATAATAAAATTATTTACGATTTAAGACAAGGAAAACTCGAAATAAAACCCTATACCATCAAGTCTGACCAGCATGGTATAGTGAAGTCAATTTCCCTTCTATTTTGGAGAAGGCTCGAGCCCAACAGTGGGACGTATGTGAGCTGAAATGAATGAATGAATGAAAATTATTTAGAAAAAGCAACTAACTTAAGATCTATTAAAGTTATATATGATTATTCATACATAACGGTGCGCTTATCTACACTAATATTATAAAGAGGAATGATTTGTATTTTTGTATGTAACGAATAAACTCAAAAAGTACTGGACCGATTTTAAAAATTCTTTCACCATTGGAAAGCTATAATATCAGGGAGTAATATAGGCTATATTTTATCCCGGTATTCCCACGGGAACGGGAACTACGCGCGTAAGGTGACTGAATCCGAAGCGAAGCGAGGGCGGATTGCTAGTGTTAAATAGTTTTTAAGATATGAAGAGGTCAAAAGTGTCTTGAAATGGTACCTGTAAATATACACACGATGCGGCTCACCAGTTATCTTTGTTCTAACTTAATTTTTCTACCTAGATACTTTGAACAATATATTCAGTTTTCTCTCTTTGTATGTTTTACACATTTTTTCTACGCGGACGAAATGGCAGACAAAAACTAGTACATCTATATAAATATTAGATGAATCATTGTATACATTAAATGTTTCGTTATGATTGATGATCTATATTAAGCAGGATGAGACTAAACAGTTTAACAAACATATGCAGAACCGGTCTGTAATAATGTATACTCACTAGACCGCATACCGGTATACATACCTTACAACTTACATTAAAAATACACAACGTGCATTACAAATATACAAAATACCTATATACAACTCATATTTGTAATGTTTACAAATAATTTTAATGGAATAAATACAACAAATGTTTAAGACGTTGTATGTTAAAAATGTACCTAGTGATTAATGCCATTTTGACCAACGACACCTAAATTATAGGTAATACCTAAAGCAATTAAAATATCTATATAACATGTTGAATGACATTTAATTAATTAATTAATTTATTTATTTTAAAACTTTTGCACAAACAAAGGTACAAGACGGACTTAATGCCTTAGGCATTCTCTACCAGTCAGCCTAGGGTGGAGCAGAAATCATTCAAGGCAGGTGCAATACAGATAGTTGATCAGAATTTATCAAATATATAATTACCAAATAATACAAATATGAATACAATTTAATCAAGCAATCAATAATGTTGTGTCCTACATATTGCCATAAATGTTATCTATTTAGGTATCCCTGGTTTTTCGTACTGGAGTAAGAATACAATTCGCCACTCCCTCTGTCACCCTGTCTTTTTTAGGCGAGCTATGGTTTGGGCGCCCACCATCTATTGCATCCGGAATGACAAAAAGGCGGCGCATAGCTTCACAACCCACTGTATTTTCTCCCCTTCGCTATTGGGTCTTACAGTGGTACCCAGTTCTTTGACTTCCATAATCAGTCCGAAGTTAGTACCACTATGACGAAATGTGGGTTTTATCTCCAAACAGGATACTTCCTTATGCAAAATACAAATTATTCTTCTGAGTTTGGATATTATTGATGTCCGTTAAATGTGCTTGTAAAGTCACTTGCGTAACATATGGATTTATTCCTTAGTGCGGGAAGATTTCTTTAAAAAAGTGAAGAATGTGAGATATCATCAGCCTTTCTCTGTCCACCGCCGGACGTAGTTTTCTCTTGTTTTTTGTCTTAAAATGCGGTCTTATATCGCCTGCATCCAATGATGCCCAGCAAATGGTGACATTATACTCTTAACTTGTCATCACATTGAAAGATCGATCACACAATATGTCCGACAACTAAAGGTTATAACAGATTTTTTTCGTAGTCCCTTCATCATATAAATAAATTCTGCACCGGTGGTCGGCCTAAAGACGAAGGCGACCTGCTATACGGGTGGGTTATGGGTATGCGTGCTTACGCTCTTCTGTTGCTCTGGACGGAACCGGACGAGGAGTGCGCCGACTGTAACCCAGCCCAAAAAAAAAGTATCATGTAAATAAAACTATTTTACGGATTTTATCGCTTTTGTATTTGATTTTTGGTTGACCGACGTTTCGAACACTTTACAGCTGTCATGGTCATTGATGGACTAAGATGTCTCACGTTCAAGAAATCATCGTTATTACAGAGATTTATAATTATCTACCCGACACAGGAATTGGTTATTAAACTTGACCCACATTTTGGTACAAATTTATTGCCAGTATAAGAAGGAAATGATTGATATAGCCCTTCCCTTCATCATCATCAGAAGGTTCAGATAGATCATCTCAGCTCATATAGGCCCTACGGCTGGGCTCAAGGCTACTCCGTAGTAAGAGAAATTGACTTACTAAATAACGCTGAGCAGGCGGATTGTTATAGGATTTCATTTCGAATTTTCCTTCTCTTGCATAGATATTATACAGTGCGTGGTAATACTGTGTGGCTATGAATACCATCAAGCTTTATGTTTTTCGTGGATATCGTAGAAGATGATTAAAAGTTTTATATCGATCTGATCCAATTCCATCTGACGACGTGTGGTCAAATATGATATTCTCAAGGAGGTTTGACGTCAGACGAGCGGTATTTCCAATAACTTTTGCGGTAAGTAATATGAAAGCAGAGAACATATTGATTCGCCGTATCGTTCGTGTAATTAAGATGAGAGTAGAATAATGATGATAAATATAATTAATCTCCTTTACCTATCGTAAAGAGCAAGAGGGCGTAAGGATAAGAAGGGAGATGGTGAATAATATGTATTCATGGTGATGGTGAATACTCTGTCACTAGGCGGTTAAAATGATTCATCGAATTTCATTCATTATCATCATCATCATTTCAGCTTATATACATCCCACTGTTTGGGCTTGAACCTCCTCCACAATGGGAGAGAAATTGACCTTATTATACCATGCTGGTCACACAGGTTGGTATAGGGTTTTATTTCGAGTTTTCTTCTCTTGCATAGATGTTATATGCGTATTATTTCACTTAGTCGTCTTTTACGACATCCACAGGCAAGATGCGGAGTGGTGAATTGTATTCTTATTCCGTCACCACACAGAATTTCTGCACGAATATTCAATCAATTATCACAATAAAACTTCAGAACTTAAAGAAAATATAAAAACAATCCATTTTACATTTTATTTCTACTTCTTTCTACGAATTATAAAAGCTACTTTCAAAGTAGTTCATAGCATTAAACTTAATCTGTTTTAGGAAATTGAAGATTGGATTATTATAAGGCACAATTTCCAAAGCTTAGAATTACAGAGAAGTGCCAGACAAAATAATCCAATAACTGTTATTTAGATCCGGTACTTAACGACAGTAAAAAGGGAATGGAATATTGCAGGGAAGTATATTGGATAATTTTTGTTTTTAAAGACGACTAGTTTCTTCCATGGCTTCATTCGAGTAGAAATCATATAGATGCACAGAAATAGCAGTTCAGAATATTATTACGTTGGTGCAGAGAATATTGGCTGCTCATAATCAGCATCTTAGCGAAATTGGCTGCGATCTGATTGACGCTCAGTTCAGCTTCTGACAGGGGCGTTCGTCAACGTCATGCGGTCTTTCTACGCTCAGTCTGTGATCACGGAGATGGTCATTGACGGCATGTTATCAGTATCTTTGGAACTCGCCAACTCATTAAATAATTTGCCATTTTTTATTGCGAACCGTAGCAAACGAGCAAACAGTACACCTGATGGTATGAATTGCTGCCGCTTATGGACCTTTGCAAGGCCGCTGCCTACCACGAAGAAAGTGAAGGAAGTGTGAATGTATGCAATGAGCCTCGCTGATACCAAAGGCACCACCAAAACCCACCACACGCAAACACCCTCAGAAATTTGGGCTTCTGGCTCTCGCTCACCAAACGAAGCGCAGTAATAAATTGCTACTACTCAGACGTCGATTTTCTAAACTTATTCAATCAATTTAAACTTATTCAAATAAATTAATCAACACGGAGTTAAAATGATTTACTTTACAATTATATTTTATTTCTGTACTGTTAAAGTAACAATAAAATTCAATTTAGCAATAAACTCAGATAGAACCATTAGCATCACGTCTAGTTCAGTTACCTAATATATTGAAATCTTATCGTATAATCTATCAATCAGTTGGAGTAATCAATTACTTAAATGTATTTATCCAATCACTATTAGATATATTGTTTCTTATAACGTACATCGGGTATCTTTTATTCAATATTATCTATCGTTCTAATAAAAGATCTGTGAATGATCTATACTGCTAATGCCTAAAAGGTTATACAGTCTTAAGATTAATTTTTGAAACATTTTTACCTACTATTCAATTCTATAAAGGTTATAAAGGGTTTTTCAGCAAGAACTTCGTTTTCTAAAACAAAATAAAACAAGAAATGTAGATGAAGATGATTCAAATTTTTATTGTATTACGAAGAGAAAAGTTCGGCAATTCTGAATGAAAAATGATATCTGGCAAATGTTCACCACGACCACGCTGAGAGATGTCGATTCTTTCATCAAAGTTTTTAATCACTCTTTGGCAAAACGGCGAGTCTATTTCATTAATCACATCACGGATTTTGAGTTTTAAGGCTGCAATCGATTCGAGTGGGTCTATATAGACTCTGCTCTTAACATAGCCCCACAAAAAATAATCCAGTGGTGTTAAATCACACGATCTAGCTGGCCACATAACAGCTGATTTTCGTGAAATTATGCGATCGGGAAATTTGGTTTGCAATAAATTGATCGTTTTATTGGATGTGTGACATGATTGCAGCCTTAAAACTCAAAATTCGTGATGTGATTAATGAAATAGACCCGCCATTTTACCAAAAAGTGATTAAAAACTTTGATGAAAGAATCGACATCTCTCAGCGTGGTCGTGGTGGACGTTTGCCAGATATCATTTTTCATTCATAATTGCCGAACTTTTCTCTTCGTAATACAATAAAAAATTGAATTATCTTCATCTAAATTTCTTGTTTTATTTTGTTTTAGAAAACAACGTTCTTGTTGAAAAACCCTTTAGAAGATTGTCTTAAGCGTATGTAAGCCTACTACGACGGTGTAGTCAAAACTATATAAGGCTATGGTATCTCAGTTAAATATTCTTATCTTAGTGTTGATATTCGAAGCTTTAAATTCTTGGATAATAAAAGACATAAAATGGACGAGTTTTGAAATATAATATTAGATCACCTATTGTCACAATTCGACAGCTTTTAAGAAGAGCCAAGTATAAGTTGCAAAAAAGTACTGTACAATAATTTTATCAATGTACTTATAATAATTACTACTTTCATTTCAACTTGTATATGTCCCATTGCTGGGCTCAGGCCTCCTCCATAGTGGGAGGGAGTTGACCCAATATTCCACGTTGGTCGCTGGATGTATTGGAATAGGGTATTGTTTCGAATTTTCCTTCTCTTGCATAGATGTTATATGCTTATAAAATCCTTTAGTCGTATTTTACGACATCGAGATAGAGAGTGATGAATTGTATTCTTACGCCGTCACCAAACATCAAATTTGTGGGTCCACCCACAAATTTGATGTATAATAATTACTAACCATAAACAATATATTTTTTTCATATACATAGAATCATTTTTTTCTTATACTGGCAATAAATGTGTTTCAAAATGTGGGTCAAGATTTAATAACTAATTTCTGTAGTGGGTATACAATTATAAATCTCTGTAATAACGATGACTTGTTGAATGTGAGATATTTTAGTCCGCCCGTGACCATGAATGCTGCAAAGTATTCGAAACGTCGGGCAATAAAAAAACAAATACAAACACGAAGAAAGCCATAAAGTTTTATATACAATATTGTAATACTTGCGTAAATACCAGATATCAAAATGAAAACTATTAATAGAAATAAATAGTTATACCCAAAGAGTTGGACTGATAAGGGAAAATCCCTCGCAAACGCTTGTCAACTATACGATAAGTCTAAGTTTATAATTTACGTGGGCTGTGATGATTTATAATAAAAATGAAAGCTTAATTTGTACACCCTAACTCCTACTGTAGATTCGGCGCACAATTGCCGCTGTGATTTCTACCAAACTCTACAATGAAATCTCTAAATAAATTATTTCAGATTCGGAACACAGAATAATTCTATCAAATTCCAATTCGTTAAATCATGTTCAATTTTGCTCCATTTGTTAATGAAACAGAAGGGATTTTGATTTTAGTTGATTTACTTTACAACAAACGGGCACAAATTTCTTGAACAATCTAGGCGTTCTATTAAAATATTAGAACGTACCATAATTGTTAGGTTATTTTAAATTTACTTTGTTGTAAGTATAGAATTATATTATTTTTCTCTTTAGTCCATCTAAAAGTTTACTCAAAAATAGCAGAATAATTGACTTACTATTTACTTCACCCCGCTGGTCAGAGTAGAGTTTAGAGTTTTATGAAGAGATTTCCGTCTCTTGCCTTGTTCAATGCCTATTATATTTCTTTCTTTCACATGCACATAAAAGGGGGTGGTGTATTATATTCTTACTGCTTAACACGGTCAACGCCATGGAGGTCACCACGGGCTTCACTTATTTAGTATCTTAAAATAGCTTGTTTGTAAAATGTTATATTTATTATTGCCTTAGAGCCTTTAAAATGTGGTGAATCATCTAGTAAACATCGAAGAAAAGTAATTTGTGATCTTATTTTGCTCAAAGTCGCCCTTGGTTCGCGGTCACATGTACCACATGGCTTCAACGGAACAACTGTATGTCAGTTACATAGTGTTCTCTCTCTCTGGCCCAAATAGAAAATATGAAAAATCAGGCGGGCGTTTAACGTGCTAATCGCGTATATTATGATTATTTTTGTTCACTAAATTAACGCAGTCCTTCCATATAACAAAGGCGAGCCTGTTGACGAAGCTATAAACGTCGGGCTCATCATTGAAAATTTCTTGATGGAAAATGTAGTAATGATATAAGATACAGAATTAGAAACGGTAGTCGTAAGTCAACGCTGATATTGTTTTACCACTGGACATATGAGGCATTTCTTTATAATAAAACTAAGAAACTTCTACAGAATAATTTTTGTATTCCATACGAATTTAAAAGCATACAACTGTTATCTATGATTTCAATAAATAACAATAATTATAAGGGATTTATACTATATCCTTACTAATATTATAAGTGCGAAAGTAAGTTTGGTTGTTACTCATTCACGCTCAAACCACCGAACCGATTTCAAAAATTCTTTCACCAATGGAAAGCTATAATACCAGGGAGTAACATAAGCTATATATTATTCCGGTATTCCCACGGATACGAGAACTACGCGTGTAAGGCGACTGAAGCCGAAGCGAGGGCGGGTTGCTAGTAAGTAAATAAAATTGAAGTGTCTAATTTGTAATGTCAAAATAGGATTTTTTCATCCTCTCACAATTATTTGCGCGATACCTAAATACCAGTTTTTTTTTAAATTTTGTATGTATGTTTGTTCCGGGTAATCTTCGGGTAGTCCGATTTTGATTATGTGGTAGTAACTTAGGCTATTTTTTATATCAGAAAAAGCTTATGATATTTTGCCCGGTCAAAGACTCGATCCCGAAGCCATGTCTTATATTGCAGATTTAAAATGCGCAAAGCGGCTGTAACTGACGCTCAGCTATGGCGGGTCGCTAATATTCAATACAAAATCTGATATGTAAATTAATACTCAATTCACGTTGTATTTTACAAGTTATAAATACAATACTCGTGTATAAATATTTTATTTATACGGCTTCATTATTATTTTGCGTATAGAAATTAATGAAAGGAAATTGATATAAAAGATATTAATTTTATACGGACTCACACAAACAATAGATTGATTAAACAGAAGCTTAACTGTTCCTTCTCCTTATGGTGACTAATAATGCAATTGGATGGAGGAGTAATAATTCAATTCACCACTGAAGGAGTGGTGAATTGGTCTTTCCTGTGGATGTCGTAAAAGACGACTAAAGGATATACTATGCATAAAGCATCAGTGCAAGAAAAATCCGAAACAAAACCCTATTCCAACGCGGCTGACAGCTTGGAATAGTCTAGCCGAGGCCACGGGTGACGTGACCGGGAAATTAGTCCGTCACCTGCTGAGAGGCCGACTGCGTGAGGAAAGGCCGACGTCCTCCCCGAGGAGGGGGGCGTCGATCGATGGGAGGGTACTCCATTAGGGGGTATTCCGTCGGGCCGTCCAGGTATTCCGCCGACCACTGACGACAAATAACCCTGCACCGGTGGTCGGTCCAACGGCGAAGGCAACGTGGTGTTCGGGTGGGTTGCGAGTGTGCGTACTTACGCCCCTCTGTCGCCCCAGATGGAGTGGTGTGAGGAGTGCGCCGACCGCGACTCACCCCAAATAAAAAAAATCTTGGAATAGTCAATTACTCTTCCATTATGCAGGAGGCTTGAGCCCATCAGTGGGATATACATATATAAGCTGAGATGATAACTGTACCATACCGTAACAAGACTTGCGTCTATTGATATTTTAGCCTACAAAGTGATAGATTAATAATATAGAGATACAATACATAAATAACGAATTTATAATCGTCTTCTTTCACTGGTTCCTATGTCATTATCCCAACCTATATGATCATCCTACTGTTGCGCTCGAGACTCCTTCATTTAAGGAAAGAATTTCACCTGCACATTGATCTGTCTTGATGGTATGCAATTTATTTCGAGTTTACTTTCTCTTGCATCAATATTATCTACATATATCCCTTAATCACTTTTTAAGACATCTACGAATAAGAGAAATATAGAGCTTCTATGTATATACGTTTAAACGACATAATATTCTACCCGCCTATTATGTACAGGACTACGACCGACATTTCAAAATTATAATGTACTAGCATCCCGCCTTCGCTTCGCTTCGGTTTCAGTCGCCTTACCCGCGTAGTTCCCGTTTGCGTGGGAGTATCCCGATTAAATATAGCCTATGTTACTCCCAGATATTCCAGCTTTCTATTGGTGAAAGAGTTTTTGAAGTCGGTTCCATGATTTAGGCGTGAAAGCATAACAAACAAATAAACTTACTTTAGCATTTATAAAGATATCTCTGAAATGTTATCTAGTTCAAGCAATTATATTAAATTATCATTCAACAATCAACCAATCATACAAAAACTATATAAAATATATATTAAGCACCAATTTGTCTAGAATTAAGTGAGCACGAAACTTTCGCAGTTCCAAGATTTATTTGATTAGGCACCATTAATATCAATCTTAATAATTCAACACCTATTTACCAAGTGTTAAAATATTCATCATTCTATAGTGATTGAGTGGCAAACATTTGAAGATTCAAACTTTTTCATTTATTATTATAGTATAACATTATATTTTAACTTTGAAGTTAACTAGAATGTCAAGTTAACACATTCAATATTCATTAGCATATTATGTTAGCTCAAAGTTTCGTTAAATGAACACGAATACGTTTGTTTTTAAGGCTTAATAATTATGATATACGTATGATTTTTAATAAACGTTCAAAACACTAAGCGAAGTTTCTATTATATTCTTAATGGTTTCATGGAAGCAAAAATAAATGATTAGAAAATCAATTTAATCTTATATTAAATTTAATATTAGAGACATTTATATTGTAAATTGAATTGCCAATTAACAATAATACAGTTATTAATACAATCCGTCAGTTTTCGTTTGGAGTTACAACTACAAAAGAATATTACAGTATTTGAGAGCCTACTTATAAACAAACTGTGAATGCCAACCTACTTGCCAAGCGTAGTTTATACTCCCAATGATTTTGGCCATCTCCCATATTTGTAATGGTGACTTAGTAAGAATACAAACCACCCCCCACTTTCTTGCGCATGGGTGTCTTAAAAGACAACTAAGAGTTAATACTATGTAGATAACATCACTGCAAGAGATGGAAAACTAGAAATGCAATGTTATAGCAACTCGTCTGACCAGTATGGTATAGTAGGTCAAATCTTCTCCCGTTATGGTTTTGGTACTGAATACTTTAACCTATTATTATTTTGAGGCCCCAACGGAAAAAGAGGGGTGTAATAAGTTTGACGTGGATGTCTGTCTTTTTTTTTTATTTCCTATGGTGGCAAACGAGCAGGTAGCACACCAGATGGTAAGTGATCCTGCCGCACATGAACCTTTGCAATACCAGGGGCACAGCCAGGCCGTGGCCTACCGTGAAGTAAATGCTCTTCTTAAACCTCGTTTAAAGAAGGACATGTCATAGCGCTCGGGAAACACAGCAGCAGGTAGTTCATTCCAGAGCCTGCGGGTACGTGGGAAAAATTAATAAACAAGATAAAGTAAAAATTAAAACCCAACTATGACTTAAAACGATATATATATATTAGGGATGTTATGGAGCTCCGTAACCGAAACTATCGGATATCCGAAATAAATATATATCCGTAACCGTAACCGTAACCGATTCAAAAGTTTCGGATAATTTCGAATAAGGGTGGAGTCTAAATAAAAATGTTTCGACAGGTTTTGTTTCGCCGCGCTTGCACTCCCTGTAATGAATCTTGTAGAAGGGACGATCGATATTAGAAAAACGTCGATGTTTATATGGATGTCAACATCGAATCCAAAGCATCAATGCACGACATATATCGATTGCAAAACATCGATGTATTAAAAACATCGATATTTTGGTAACAAAATAAATAAAACTGTCTAATTTTCTACTGAAGTGTGGTTTATTTATTTTTATATGATATAAAAGAAATGTTTGATGTTTTGGTAACAAATAGATAAACACACCAATTTTTTTAGGAAATGAGTTTTTGTATATTTATTTATTTTATTGCCAACGATGACAAACGAGCAAGCAGCACACCTGATGGTAAGTGATTCTACCGCACATAAACCTTTGAAATACCAGGGGCACAGCCAGGCCGTTGCCTACCGTGTAGAAAATACTCTTCTTAAACCTCGTTTAAAGAAGGACATGTCATAGCGCTCGGGAAACACAGCAGCAGGTAGTTCATTCCAGAGCTTGCACGTACGTGGCAGAAATGATCGCTGGAAACGTACAGTTGAAGACCATAATGTATCCAGGTGAAATGGATGAAACCTGCTACGATGTCGAGTGGTACGTTGGTAGAATGACGGTGGCGGGTGGTACCAAGTCAAACAGTTCCTCGGAGCACTCCCCGTGAAAGAGTCGGTGGAGTACACAAAGTCACCCAAAGTGCCTCCGCTGCTCCAGTGGCTCCAATCGGTCCGTAAGATTGGGATCCCCGACGATTCGAACAGCACGCCTTTGCAGGGAGTCAATGAGTCGAGCTGATATTTGGGCGCACCTGCCCAGAGATGTGAGCAGTACTCTACATGAGGACAAACTTGTGCTTTGTATAGCACAAGACGCTGTCTCGGTGTGAAGTACCGCCTGGCTCTTCTCAGGACGCCCGACTTTTTACTTGCCAATTTGGCTTTGTCCTTCAAATGACTCCTAAACTAGTCTCTGCTCGATATTTCGACGGCGAGAATCCCAATACTCTCAGAAACTGGAAGAGTTACTCCTTGGAACTGAAGCGCCATGCTAAATGGGTCTTTCTTTGCAGTGAATGCGCAAACTTGTATCTTTGTGGGATTGAACTTACGTTCACCCCATTCCGAGGCCCACTCCAGAGAGCGCTCGTCTTCAGACACAAGTTGAACCCTTCTTGCCTGTGTACTCCCAGGGAAATTCCGTTGCTCGGTGTACCGCTCGTCACCCGTGCTGTCATCCGCATAGCAACGCATACTCTCGATAGAGAGCATGTCGTTGATATGCAGGATAAACAAATTTGGGGAAAGCAGCGAGCCTTGTGGTATAATAGCATTAATGATCATGGTTTCGGAGCAGGAGCCATCTACGACGACTTTTATATGTAACATAAGTAAACATTGACATATTTGGTAACCGACAAATAAAACAATCAAAATAGTTTTATGAAATGTGGTTTTATTTGTGTTTTGAAACAAAAGTAAACATCAATATTTTTGACAGCATACAAATCATCATCTTGCTCTTATCCCAATTACTTGGGGTCGATGCAATATGTCATCTGTTTTGACATATTGCAAAAAGTTTCGGCAATGACTTTTATGACCGGCCGCCTGCCTGACGTCAACCCTCCTTGGGAATGTAATCGTTGATCCAAATGGTACCAGATGGAGTTGGTCCAGGTCAATCTAGGGCTCTTAATCGTCTTTTACGATACCCACGAGCAAAGCAAGGGTTGGTAGTATTCGAAGCCGCTACCACACAGCACAAATTTTACAACATACAAATAAAACTGTCTAAAATTTGTATCATTTATAAAATGGAGTTTTACGTATTTTTACACGAAACAAAAGAAAACATTGATCTTTTTGGTAACAATCAAATGAAAGTTTAATGTTTTTTTTATGAAATGTGTTTATTCATAAAAATAAAAATGTTTGAAATAAAAATAAGGGGAAAAATCAGCAGTCTTAGTGTCGTTTAGGCACACTGTAAAAAATTAATTTCAACAGGTGTTTCTAATGACGCTCTAAAGAATTATTGACTATTCAATGTTTTTTTCTTTTTTCTTCGATGTATCGATGTTATCGGAGTTAAAACACCGATTTTGTAGTTTGTTTATTATTTGTTATACTAAATAAAACCAAATTATTTCATAGTAATTTTGTTTATATTTTACTTCAATTTAATATCCGTAACCGAAACTATCCGAAACTAACGGATAATCCGAAATAATTACATATCCGTAACCGTAACCGATATAATTTTATTCCTATATCCGTATCCGTATCCGTAACCGAAATATCATATCCATAACATCCCTGATATATATATATATATATATATATATATATATATATATATATATATATATATATATATATATATATATATATATATATATAATATTTATATATATATATATATATATATATAATATTTATATATATATATATATATATATACTATAGTAGCTAGTATATATATATATATATATATATATATACTAGCAGCTCCCTGCGGTTTCACCCGCAATTTCTTTCACCGTGGGAATATCGGGATAAATTATAGCCTGTGTTATTCTGATATGTAAGCTATATTATTGAATTTTCATCAAAAACCATTCAGTCGTTTTTGCGTGAAAGAGCAACAAACATCTTCACATACTCACAAACTTTCGCGTTTATAATATTAGTAAGGAGGATATATCTAAATATATAAAAGAAAGTCGTGTTAGTTACACTATTTATAACTCAAGAACAGCTGTACCGATTTACCTGAAAATTGGCGGGGACGTAGCTTAGAACCAGGAAACGGCCATAGGATACTTTTTATCCCGTTCGACCGGGTTCCCGTGGGACTTGACATAAAACATCAAAGAGAACTATAAAACGTGGTATAACAAAAATGCATTTGACATGTAATAACAAAACGCAAATGACAGCTATAGACAGACTATATTTTCGACAATTTAGAAAATATATTTACGAAAAAAAAATTATGGCGGTACGAAGTTCGCCGGGTCAGCTAGTATTACATATATTTGAAAAGTACAAATAACGCCCTTTCCAATAATATGAAACAACATATTTATTTCAAATTTATTTTTTAACACTATTCTTTAAGATCTCTAGAGGGTGCCATATTAGATTGAGTGATATATCATATAGCCTATATCCAGCAGAAAACGATACCTCGTTAGTTCGGTTCTAATAAGTAGTTGAAGAGCTATGAGGGAACAGATGAATATATACATACCTACATAAGCTGTTAAAATCATAACCCTCCATAGTCGGCTAATAAATAAACGAGTGAGTCTTATATACTAAATGAAAAGTGATTTCTAATTTGCAGGCCTCTAAGTAACAAAATTGAATACGTACCTACGTTTCATTATATTAAACGTCTAAGTGCCGAAATTAAATAAGAACCGACCTGCCGGCATTTTAGTAATTGGCTCAGCGGGTATGCGTTACTATTAATATCTAATTATGAGTGAGACAGAGTTGATTTAATAAGTACCTCTAAAGTGATTATTTGGGATTATTGTATAAATATACAAATTATGTGGTAGGAAGGACGCAGTTCGACCATCGCCAGGGCGATGCTCGGCAGCGTTAGGATCTGGGACGCAGTCGCAACCTTCTGCGAGGCAGTAGTCTCGCGGAAGGAGGTGGCGGGTCGCGCACGCGAGGAACGCAGCCTCGACGAAGCGGCGCGACTATCTGCGCCTCATGCCGCCCTAGCTGAGACCGCGGGTGACGTGACTGGGGTCTCCGCCTCTGTCACCTGCCGAGAGGCCGACCGCGCGAGGAAAGACCGACGTCGTCCCCGAGGGGGCTTACTCCTCAGGGGGTATTCCGTCGGGCCCACCACTGACGTCAAGTAACCCTGCTCCGGTGGTCGGTCCAACGACGAAGGCGACATGGTGTTCGGCTGGGTTGCGGGTGTGCTTTCTTACGCCCCTCTGTCGCCCCGGATGGAATGGTGAGAGGAGTGCGCCGACCGCAACCCAGCCCAAAAAACCCAAAAAAAAAACAAAGGATCACGCAGTCTACAGTAGTCTGTCTACAGTCGTCGGCCGGTCCGTCTGTGTACCACACTGATCAGAAAATCGACGTTTTAGTAGGCGTCGATTTTCGGGCCGACCACTGACGACAAGTCACCCTGCACCAGTGGTCGGCCCAACGACGAAGGCGACGTGTCACGGGTGGGTTACGGATGTAGGTGCTTTCGCCCCTCTGTTGCCCCGGACGGAGCAGGGCGACGGGTGCGCCGATCGTAGCCCACCCCGAACGAAAAAAAAGACGTCGATTTTCTTCGGTGCATCAGACGCCTGTGATTATGGTTGCTGTAAAGTGTTCGAAACGTCGGACAATCAAAAATCATATACAAATGCGATAAAATCCGTTAAATAGTGTTTATTTACAACTAGCATCCCGCCCTCGCTTCGCTTCGGTTTCAATCGCCTTACTCGTGTAGTTCTCTTTCTCGTGGGAATACCGGAACAAAATAAGTTAGCCTAAGTTACTTCTTAAATAGACAGCTACCTGGTAGTAAAATATTATCACAATTGGTCCAGCCGTTTTGAAGATTCCTCAAACAAACAGACAGACAAAAAATTTTTAGACTGTATTTTATGTATAGGTGTCGTTCAACTAACCGTGTGAGCATGAAAAAAGTCCAGTATTTTGAGATTATAGACAGACACTTCAAATTTTATCTATTTGTTTAGATTGTGATATGGTCTTTAAAATCTGTCAAGCAATGAATTTGCTTACATAACATTCAAATTGCGATTATATATTGTCATTTTTTACATTCTGACTCCCTTGATTAATTCTTACAGGTTATGGTACGAAATTGAAAAAAAATTAAGACTGAAACAACACATCATCATCATCATCATCATCACAGCTCATAGACGTCCACCATAGACGTTGGGCTCGAGCCTCCTCCATGGGAGGGAACTTGACCTACTATACCACGCTGATCAGACATGTTGGGATAGGGTTTTATTTCGGGTTTTCTTTCTTTTGCATAGATGTTGAATGCATATTACATGCCTTAGTCGTCTTTTACGACACCCACGGGCAAGAGAGGGGGTGGTGAATTGTATTCTTACTCCGTCACCACACGGAGGTCTCAAAAACAAACCAACAACACAACTCTTGAATAATCAATAATCTCAATGTTACTCGTTACTCTTCTGAGTCAACATTAAAGAAAAAATTCACACAATCAGAAAGAAGAAACAAAATATATATCCAGTACTTTTTATTTTCTTTATTACTACGTACATTTATAACGACGAAATTTTATTATACAATCACATCAATCAATGTTAAGGAATCAGTTGACATGTAACGCCCACGTATTTCATTACACTTTTTATGTACCCGAATGTTATTATCCAATAGCAGCGATAGACCTGTGGTTGATCAATATAATGCTACGCAGTCATCTCGGGTTCAACGTTCCAAGTGTGAAGTTTTTACTAAACATTTCTATTAGATAAAACTAAATACAGTTGTGAATAAAACTACTTTACGGATTTTATCATGTTTGTATTTGATTTTTGGTTGTCTGATGTTTTGTAAACTATGCCGCGTTCATGGTCACGGGTGGACTAAGATGTTTCACGTCCAACAAGTTATCGTTATTACAGGTATTTATAATTAGATATAATATTATTACAGGTAAATAATAAATTGTCATAATAATTGCTACAAATTTAATATTTAATAATTACCATGAACAATATAATTTTTCATATAGAATCATTTTCATCTTATATTGGTATTAAAGTATCAAAATGTGCGTCAAAATTTAATTATTAATTTCTGTAGCGGATAGATAATTATAAATATCTGTAATAACAATGACCGTAAGATTTCGTAGTCCGCCCGTGACCATAAACGCTGTAAAGTCTTCGAAACGTCGCGCAATCCAAAATCAAATACAAACGCGTTAAAATCCGTAAAGTAGTTTTATTTACAATGTGTAATATTCTCGTAAACATCAGAAATCTTTATCTAAATAAAGTTGTCACAAAGATTAAGTTTAATATCAGTCCTGATGTTGTTATTGATAAGGTCTACTGTATGATCAATATTAACATAGAATTGTCAATTTTTTTTTATATTTTACGCTAATTTATAATATAGAATGAAAAAAATGTAGCATTTAAAAGAGTTCATTTGCTATGGGAATAAATGCTTATGATAATATTTTTTTTCTGTGTGGTGATGGAATAAAAATACAATTTACCACTCCCTTCCATGCCTGTTGATTTCGGTATATGATAAGCAGATAATATCACTGCAAGAGAAGGCAAAATTAAAATATTTTTTCATCCATCCTATAACGCCGGCAAGCTCTCCATCTAGAGGCGGCTCGAGTCTAGATCTGGGAGTCATATGAAGTGTGCTGATGATATTTTCTTTATTACTGTTGGCAACACACGAGGTGACAGTAGCTAATGCTAAGTGATACGTTTGCTATGTCATCGAGACAGTCGGAAGCCCCAATTTCTGAAGGTGTTTGCGTGTGGTGGGTTCATTGAAACTCGCATGCATTCATACTTCCTTCACTTTCTTCATGGTAGACAGCGGGCTAGTAAAGATCTATTAGTGGTATCACTTACCATCAGATGTACTGTTTGGTCGTCACCAACAGCACTAAAAAAAAGTAGATACCAACTCGCGTCAAAAATAAACATATGTCATATGTCAAAGTTATCAGTGCCAATACCATATTCCTGTAGTCATTTGTTACGGAACTTGCATCCATCCATCACCCGTCACTAAATATAATTTATTATCTTTGCACATAACGGACATATTATTTGATATATATCTGATATTTGACATAAGTTATTTACACTATAATAGAAATACGAACGAGGATTTCTATAAAACTAGTTTATTACCTGAAATATTTAGTTAATATAGAATATTAATTCGCGCGCATAAAATTTTTAGTCTTAAAGCCATGGTTCAACTTCTAGAGAAAAGCGAAGTCGTAGAAGAAATAATTTTTATTCCATTTAATGTCAAACTGTTAGTTTATCATGATCGTTTCAGCCTATCGCCGTCCACTCCTGGACGTTGGTCTACCTCATGTGGTGTAACGCTACAAAGTTCGGTCCTGTGCCGCCTGCATCCAACGATGCCTAGCAACTTTCACCAGATCGTCGGTCCTCGAGAACCTTTCTTCTCCAGCGGTTGTCGGTTCGTCGAGCGATATGGATTGCACATTGCCACTTCAGCGTGCTAATTCTTCGTGCTATGTCGGTTACACCCGTTCTTGTGCGGATTTCTGTATTTCGGATTCTATCTCGCAGAGAAATGCCGAGCATAGCTAGCTCCATAGCACGCTGAGCGACTTTGAGCTTGGTTATGAGACCTACATTTAGGGAACACGTTTTCATGCCGTAAGTCATCACTGGTAACACAAACTGGTCGTACACCTGTGTTTTCAGACACTGAGGTATCTTGGACGAGACGATCCTCTTAAGTTTTCCGAACGCTGGCCAACCGACTTGGACTAGTTACTCAAAACGAAATAATATCGTCCAAAACATCCTCTGTCAATATAAATTGTATTCAATTAAGAGCTGTATGTGCGCTCTTATATATATTCGCTCAAACGTGACAAACAAGCGCAAATTGTATAATCAACTTGTATGTGCATATCAAAAATAATTAACGAGTAATTACGACGCTTGCGATTTAATTATACTCATCAATATGCAGTCAGTATATCAAATATATTTAATTAATTTTCATTTTCATTTCATTCGCGCGAAAATAATATACATCATCGTAGTGATAGGAATTAAATGTAGATAGGAACCACAAAGGCTTTAAAACTTAGCTAAATAAACCTTTCGAGCTCATAAGCTTTTAGAATTTACCTTACCTAAGCTTTAGAGTTGGATTTTTCAGAAATTAGCTGTCTATTTTTTTTGTTATTGAACGTGTATGAACATTTAAAAGTCATACGTATCAGTTTATAATGAGATTGATGGCCGGTTACGGAGATCAAGATATTGGTACCAGTGATCGACCCAATGGTGATGTTTATGGGGCCGCACATCACCCATCTGTCGCCCTGGACAAATTGGGCGGGGTGTGTTCAAATCGTAGCTTATCACAAAAAAGGCTAATTTGATTTTTAAAGTTTGCATAGATTTTGATTCGAGCTTTCCATTCCCTGGAGAGAAAGGTAAACGAAAGGAAACTTACCATCATTTTCATTAATTCAGTTTATAAAACGTCCCACAGCTGGCCTCGAACTTTCTTCAGAATGGGAATGAAATTGACCAACTCTAACACGCTAATTAGACTGTTATAGAATTTTATTTCAAATTCTCTTTTTTTAATAATTATTATAACAAGCTCATTGCTCACATCCGTTTGGTGACCATTCGGCCGTGAATTTTATTTTCAGTTTTTCACCTCTTGTATATTATATCTTGTGTATTATTATATACTTTATGTATATTATACCTCGTAGTCGTCTATTGCCACACTCAAAGGCAAGTAATGCTGTAAATGTAGTGACAAGGATTGAGAAAGGTATGTCAAATTGGTTCGGTAATGTAGAAAGAATGAATGAAAGGAGACGAACAAGAAGAATTTATACTACGAATATGAACGGAAGTATTGGAAGGGGAAGGCCAAAGCGGACATTCCACGATCAAATCGGGGACGTTCTAAAGAAAGGCCAAGTTAGAAGTACCCTAAACTGAAGAATATGCATGAGGAGATTAACGAATGTGGAGGAGGCGAAAGTGATAGGTATGTCAAGATCATAGCAAGTGAAGGGAAGCGGGTCTCTGCCTACCCCTACGGTAAAGAGAGGTGAATAAATGTACAGATGTATGTATTTAAAGGCAAGTAAAGGGTTTGTGAACTAAATATTTAATCCGACAACACAAAAAAGTAGGCTTCTTAGCTCGTAATTAGTATGAAAAAGGCCCGAGCCCAGTAGTGGGACGTATATGAACTGTGATGATGATCTTTTTTTTTATGTGTGGGCTATGGTAAGCGCACACGCGGTCCATTCCGTCCGGGGCGACGAAAGGACGGCGCACGGGCCCATAACCCACCCGTACCCACGTCGCCTTCGTCGTTGGGCCGACTACCGGAGCAGGGTAACTTGTCGTCAGTGGTCAGCCCGACGGAATACCCTTTCGGGTACCCTCACCTCTCGATGTCCCTGATGATGATCCTAATGAATCACTCTCAGTGTGATTAAAGTTACATAGAACATTATCCCTTCCACTTGAACAGCGAAAACGTTCGGACGTGTTTGCAGTGTTTATTAATAATCAAAATATAATATAAAACTTTTAAAAGACATTGAATAAATCAACGTAGTACCAGGGCGTAAGCAAATTGCAAGAGTTTCGTATGTGTTCTCGTAATACAACAAGCTGTAGAAGCACACCAACGCACACTATTCTTTCTACAAGTGAGTAATAATTACATTTATATGAGCTGAAGGGTCTCACTAGAGTGGACCGTAAGCCAATTTGTACTAGAACATCGATCGGTGTCCATTTAGTTAGACCTCTGCAACGTTGCATTGTAACTGCACACTTTCATGTTATATTGTTTGAGTTAACATCTGCTTAACGAAGAATTCTGACATATTTACATGTATTAAACATTGATACAAATACTACAGTGAGGACTTGTTTTGGCAATTGGTTGCTATTTTAGCGCTTGGTAAAGGGTATATATACCTACCTGTGGTAGTATCGCTATGTCGAAAGTACAGAGAACGCCGCCGGAAAAAACTACACTAACATTATTAAACCCAATTTTAACACGCGAATCTGACACGGCGTCGGACTGCGTGGGATCGGACAATGATCAACACATCGTTAATCGACGCCTAAAACGTAAACATGGCGATTCTACGTTGTCCGAAATCAAAGACATATTGGGCGATTTACAGTATCAACAAAAATCTCAAGCGCTAAAATTTGACGAAGAAATTAAAAAAGTATCAGAGCAAAATAATGAAATTATAAAATCGATTCAATACATGTCTGATAAATATGATGATATTTTAAGTCAGCTACAGGCTACGAAAACTGAGAATATTGCTTTCAAAAATAAGATTATCTCACTCGAACAAATAGTTGAACTGTTAGAACGAAACTCAAAGGCCACCTGTATTGAACTACGTAATATTCCAGAACAAAAGTTGGAAGACAAATCTACCCTCACTAATTATGTGCAAAATATTGGTGACGTAATCGGTGTAAAGATACCTACTGGATACTGATATACGAAATATATATAGACTCAAAAAAGGATCGAATAAATCAACCCCTATAATCGTGGAATTTTCTTCCACCACACATAAGGAGAACATAATAAAATCTTCAAAATCCTTCAATAAAAACAATAAAGAAAAATTAAATTCGATTCATTTAAAACTAAATTGCGAATCAAAACCAGTATTCGTATCGGAATCTCTTTCTTCATATGGAAGGCGCTTATACTATTTGTCACGAGAATACGCTAAGACACATAAATATGCTACTTGCTGGACGTCTTATGGCAGAGTATACTTACGTTCAAAAGAAGGCGAACCGTCTATGCTTATTTCCTGTGAAGAAGATTTAAATAAACTAAAATCTCAATGACTATTATTCTCGTTACATCTAATAATTATTGTATTAAGTTTTGTCACTCATTACTGTACCTATTAGATTACTTAGTAAAAATTTTTTTGTATACAACGTTGCTATCATCCAACAATATGAGCTGTTAAATATTAAATTTTTAATTTACATTATACTCTCTCCCAAATTACTTCAAACTGATACACTAATATATAAAAGAAAATTATACTTATCATATGTCATTACAATATATGTACATAATATAGTTATACTATACATGTACATAATACCAATACCACTTCCATATAGCACACATCTAAATAAATACTACCTCTTACATACATACTTAACATATATACTCATTAGACAAGCTAAAATAGAAAATTATACAATGCCAGGCATTAAAATATACATTCATACAATATATATGTGTCACTGCTTATATTACCAAACTAATAAAAAAGATATATTTATTCCACAAGTAACTTACCATACTACTATATCGTTAGGTACTTATAATCTTGTTTACGAATACGTGCAAAGCAAAATTCTTCTTATAATACTCAGTAAAATAATTAGGCCATATTTACTATTACTTTTAATATACTATAATCAAATAACAAGACAGAATGACAAAAGAGATAACAATAAAATTATTACTGTTATTTTATTATTATTATTTTCACCGGCTAAAATTAACTGTCAGCATTCGATCGAATAAATGAATTAATGCAAAGCATTGACCAATTTGACGTATTCGTGCCAGTCAAATGTGAACCTAAGGAATGCTCATACCTTACATCTCATACAAGATATCTAAAAATTTTGCAACAAAATATCCGTAGCATTAATCGCAATTTTAATGAGTTAGAGGTGATGCTCAATAGAGTGGCATTCTCGTGTGATATTATTGTGCTCTCCGAATGTTGGTTATCGCGTATTATCAACCTACCTCAACTAAAAGAATATACTTCGTATAAATCAACGGATAACTACAACCAAAACGACGGTGTAGTAATCTATGCAGATAACAAGCTAAACTTTATTGTAGAAGAACCTTCTCTATCCGAAGCCAATTGCTTGACACTTAAAATAAATAATAATACTGTAATAATTGCTATTTATAGACCACCATGCTTTAAATGTACAGAAAGTTTTTTTAACTCTTTACACAATTTGCTGAAAGAATTATCGCTATTTAAAAATGTCATCGTTGTCGGTGATAT
Source organism: Lymantria dispar (assembly GCA_032191425.1). Classification (NCBI taxonomy): domain Eukaryota; kingdom Metazoa; phylum Arthropoda; class Insecta; order Lepidoptera; family Erebidae; genus Lymantria; species Lymantria dispar. The sequence continues at coordinate 773,307 of CM063444.1, read as the reverse complement.
CAACATTGATCTCTTAGGAACCAGCCAAGAAACCTTTTCTTACTTGGATACAATTACGTATTATGGACTTCTTCCTGCTATAAATACTGCAACTAGAGAAAAATCATGCTTGGACCATGTGTTATTAAAATCGAAATTTAGTGCATTTACTTTTTCTCTCGGTTCTAGTATCACGGACCACGAAGCAATTTTATTTTGTCTAAATAAGAACGATAAGAAAGTTAACAAAAACAAACAAGTAACATTAAATATAAATTATAAAATTGACACAGATAAACTAAAATTTGATTGTTCTTGTCAGGATTTTGCTGTGGTATATAATGAGACAAATCTGAATGTGGCAACAAATAAATTTATTAACATAATCCAACAACTAATTACAAACAATTCTAAACAGCAAATTATTTCTAAAAAAAAGTTAATAATTTTTTTTTTTTTATTTCAAACGGTGGCAAACGAGCAAACAGTACACCTGATGGTAAGTGTTGCTGCCGCTCATGGACCTTTACAAGGCCGTTGCCTACCGCGAAGAAAGCGAAGGGAGTGTGAATGCGTGCATTGAGGCTCGGTGATACCAAAGGCACCACCAAAACCCTCCATACGCAATCACCCTCAGAAAGTTGGGCTTCCGGCTCTCTCACTCACCGAACGAAGCGCAGTAACTTGCTACTACTCAGACGTCGATTTTCTGCGAGAGCATGGTACTGCCCCGGACGGACCGGCCCGCGGCTGTAGACAGATAACTGTCGACAGTGTGGTCCTACCACTCCTGCCTTGGATTACTACTGGATTGTTGCGCTGCATCCGCACTCGAGATAAAATGCATAAAAAATTACGATCTAATGCAAATGACACCGTATTAAAAATATCGTATATAAGATATCGAAACTTTTGCAATAATTTACTAAAATTACTTAAAAATCAATATGAAAGAGGACAACTAACTATGCACAAAAATAATTCTAAAAAGCTCTGGTCCACAATTAAAACCATAACTAACAAAACTAGTGATAGGAAATTACCAATGCAATTACTTACAACAGCGGATAACTCCAAAAATGCAATTAATAAAGTTAATGAATACTTTACAAATATTGGCATACGACTATCGAAAACAATCCCCTCTGCCTGACTTTAAAAAAACAACTATACCGCCTTTAAACACATTTGTTCTTCTACCTACTGATAACGAAGAGGTTGAGAGAACTATTAGACAACTAAAAAGTGACTGCAGCCCTGGTTGGGATCAGATTAGTGCTCAGGTTTTAAAGAACGTATCCCCTTCAGTTACGCCTGTACTAACGAACCTAATCAATCGCTGTTTCGAGGCAGGGGTATTTCCTGATGCATTAAAAAGATCTGTAATACATCCCATACACAAGGCGGGTGACAGAAGCAGTGTTAACAATTATCGACCAATCGCCATACTAACAACGTTATCGAAAATATTTGAACGCATGATAAACAAGAGACTTACTAAGTACATACAACATTACAATTTACTATCAAATAGACAATATGGCTTTAGATCGGGGCTTTCCACGGAAGATGCAGTATTCGACCTTGTCAATTTTCTAGTGTCTAAATTAGATGATAAAAATAAATGTTTGTCAATATTCTTGGACTTAACAAAGGCATTTGACACTGTTCCCTCAGTCAACCTTGTAAAAAACTTGAAGATCTTGGAATTAGGGGCATTTCTCTAAAACTATTAACCAACTACTTAAGAAATAGAACTCAATGCATAAAAATTGGTAATCATGTTAGTAATATATTACCCGTTAATATCGGGGTACCTCAAGGCAGTATACTGGGCCCTACTCTTTTCCTCTGCTACATAAACGAGCTCTGTTCACTTAAATTGAAAAATTGTCGTCTTTCCATATATGCTGATGATACCGTTTTAACCTTCTATGCAAACTCTTGGGTAAACCTTTATGAACATGCTCAGTTAGGTTTTAACATATTATGCCATTGGTTACTATCAAATTGCCTAACTATTAATGAAAATAAAACTAATTACATAGCCTTCTCGATTCAAAAGCAAAACAAAATTATAAACAATAATATATATGCTCATAAATGCAACTTTCCACCTATTCTAAACTGTAACTATCCTATTATAAGTCCTACGCATTGTTACAAATATCTTGGAATCGACATAGATGCAAAATTAACTTTTGAACACCATATATTATCAGTTTCTAAAAAAATTCGGAAGCTTGCTCACATATTTAAAGAGCTTCGAGACGTGGCGGATAAACAGACTCTAAAAATGATATATAAAGCATTGGTGCAGTCTATAATCGGATATTGTATTACATCGTGGGGAGGTGCATGTAAAACAAAAATGATAACTTTGGAAAGAGCTCAGAGGATGTTATTGAAAGTTAGTTTATCTAAACCTCGTTTATTCTCCACTATAAAACTTTATGAGGAAGCTCAAGTTTTGACTGTCATCATCATCATCTTGCTCTTATCCCAATTACTTGGGGTCGACGCAATATGTCATCTGTTTTGACATATTGCAAAAAGTTTCGGCAATGACTTTTATGACCGGCCGCCTGCCTGACATCAACCCTCCTTGGGAATGTAATCGTTGACCCAAATGGTACCAGATGGAGTTGGTCCGGGTCAATCTAGGGCTCTTAGTCGTCTTTTACGACACCCACGAGCAAAGCAAGGGTTGGTAGTATTCGAAGCCGCTACCACACAGCAGTTTTGACTGTACGCCAGCTTTATATAATTGCTACTGTGCTTCTTAAGCGTGGCGATTTACCAGAGGAGAGGCGTAAACATATTACCTCTTCAAGGAGAAAATTTGCAATATGTGAGCCGACTACTGTGAATACATCATTTGCACAAAGGTACTATCGTTTTAGAGGGGGCATGTTATTCAATAGAATAAATAAAGAAATCTCTTTATCAAATTGCTCTAAAGTAGATTGCAAAAACAAAATTCACAAGTGGCTTATTAATTTAGACTATTCTGCTACGGAAAAATTACTAGATCTATTTATACAATAAATAATTTTTACTGCAATATACATACATATATGTCTTAACCTTTTATAGGTATGTTCATTTGAATTTATTTATTTATTATACTACACATATATATATATATATATATATATATATATATATATATATACACGCGCACACACACACAAACGCGCACACACACACACACACACACACACACATACAACACTGCACGCATAGTGCGCATTGCTGCCCTGTTGATATTACTACTTAATATTACATACTGGGGGCCTGGAGTACTAAAATACAGGCCTAGGCTTAGTTTAGACTCCAGATCTCCCACGAATAGCATAATCCTGTTAATTTTAATGTAGTTACCGTCAATAATGTATCTGTAAATGTTGTTTGTGGAGATGAATAAAGTTATATTATTATATTATTATGGGTGTGGCACTTTGCTTACCTCTACGATAATAAACATATGAAACTACAAAAGAATAAAAGCTTTAAATCATTTGGTGCAATGTACGTACTTAAATAATACAATAAATGAAATAAGAAACTCTCATATAGTGTACTAAAGCTAGGACAAATATTTGCGTAATTTAATACTGTTTTTATAAGCTCTGTGTATCCGTTAATATTATTTGTGTAAAATGTTTCATGAAGCGAGACATAGTGGAATGCATAATATTATAAGTCGCAACGTCAACTGCAATAACTTTAAGCTTTATTATAACATTTTTAATTATTATTTTCACTTATTCCGCCTTGCAAAAAAGGTGTTAAATTAATTTCTAACTTTTAATAATTGTGAGTAACAATGCTGGAGTGTGAAGGAGGGGGCTGAGGGGTGGCACAATATTGTTTGTGCCGACAAGGCAAGCCGACTAGCAAGCGTACTGCATTGTTGTGGGTTACTGGTGAAGTTCTAAACTACATTCCGTTTACAAGTCGTATGACTTGTAAACGGAATGTAGTTAACTTACATGCATACATATTCTAAATATTGCATTTTAGTTTAATATTAGATAAATTAACAAAAACGAGTTTAACTAAAACTACATTGAAAAATAATTACTACTAAATATTGAACATTATTTATAGATGAACAAATATTTTTTTTATTACACAACCTTGTGTTGCGGACGGACGGACATAAATTACATCCATATTTATTGACATGTCGTTGAGTAATTGTATTTTAATGTATTAATAAATATAATTATTATTCCGTGTGTGTGTGCATAGGTGTAACATTTATGCAAGAGAACGTAATCTCGAAACAAAACCCTATTCCGACACGTTTGATCAGCGTGGAATATTAGGTCAAATACTTCCCATTATGAAGGCCTGAGCCCACCAGTGGAACATATATAGGTTGAGATGATGATGATGATGATTATTAATACAATTAAATTGTAATTAATTTCAAAGACTAGAATAAGTTGTATCAATAAAACTGTAACAAATATTCCCATGTACATATATGACAGAACGTGATGAACTATGTTATATAATAAGGCTTACCTACTATAACTACGTTTTTGGGAATAAAGAATATTACTATTAGGCCCTTCGTACATGGAGCTACTCAAAAATGACGAAACTGATCAGTAATTATAATTACAAATTAGTTAGAAACTGTATCTCGCACATGACGCTACTTAAATTGCAATATTTCAGTGACTTCTGTTATTTCTGCTCTCACAAGCACACGATTAACGTTTTTCGTTAATCGTGTGCTTGGGAAAAATCAAACATGTCGAGTGGGTCGAGCGAGGATGACGTCGATATTGTTATATACTTTAATAGACGTCGAAGGTTTCGGATTCACCCGTGTATTCGAAATAATGCGAACTGCAGGTTGTCAGTTGAGTAATATGACAGTTTATAATTATATAAACATGGATACTTTTGTACCTCCTGCATAAATTTAATATTTAGGGTTTGATCGTTCATTTTTCGCAACAAAAACAGAAAACTCTGGCACCCTGTAGCACGGCGACCGGCACGACGAGTCATGCGTGGTCTGTTGCTAACTCGTTATTAACTGGTTGGTGACTAGCCGCGTCGTGTGCGACCCTCAATGAGAACGTATGGACGGTGACGCTCAAGCAACTCGTGAGTAATTTGAATTTTCAAATAGTACTTTTTCAGTAGCTCCATGCGCGGAGGGCCTTATTTAATATCGTCATGTCTTCCTGATATCAGGTATGTTGCACAATAAAAGATAAATTAACTTACTTAACTACTTTTTTGATAGCTAGCTTTTTTGTGTAATGAGGGAGTAAGAATACAATTCACCACCGTCTCTCTTGCTTTCTTGACTAAGGGATTAGATATGCATATAACAAAAGAATTATGCAAGGAAGGAATGACGATGATGATGATTAGCTGGTTAGGCGAGATCCTAAAGGCTCTATTTTGTGTTTTCCTTTTATGGCATAAACGTTATCTGCATATTATACCTTAATCGTCTTTTATGATCACCTATGAGCAAGGGGTAGTGAGTTTTGGGCCGACCACCGAGGACAAGGCACTCGGTACCGATAGTGGGCCCAACGACGAGTGCGACGTACTACGGGTGGGTTATAGGGGCGCGCGCCACCACTCTGTCGCCCCGAACGGAGGCGGGCGGCGGGTGCCTTGACCGTAGCCTACCCATAAAAAGGGGTAGTGAGTTGTATTTAACTCCATCACCATACGGGAAATGGTGTTCTAATTAATGAGCCCTCAAGTGTCTGCTTCGATTCCCACACCAGACGACCTTATACAATTCACAAATGTTATTTAAAATTACACTTTTAAACGACGATTCGATAAATAATTATGTTCCTTCACCGTGCTTGTTATAAAGAAGAAAAATCTTTTAGTTCGCACAAATAGAACGTTAACAGTCTAAGTAGGATTGACTGTTCGCCTAGTCGTCCGATGAAGGGATGTAGTGGAGGGTATTGAATTATTTAGTGGCAGCATACACTTGAAAACGTAGCCTAAATATATATCGAGACTGGACACTCGTGCCCGTACTAATTGTTGAAAACAATGTTGAAATTATTACAAGTAATCTCAGAAACTTGTAAAGCTCAGCCTTTATCCGAGCTCATGATCGTCAATTGACATTTTGTGTATCTACTTATTATACTCGTATTTTTTTTTCTTATTGTGAAGTACTATTTAGACTTACTTAAACAGTCAGTTCCCCGCACTAAGAAATTAATACTTGTATGTCGGCAGACTCTACAAATATCATATCTCATTTCAGGCCATATATGTCGGCGTTGTGCCAGGAATTAGGTTGTCCATATTAAAATATCGAGTATGTAATCACTGTATTTATTAGGAGTTATTGCTGGAGAAGTGAGTGAAGTAAAACTGTCCTCTATTCTAATCTTAAAATGTTTTTATAACTTCCGCTTTACAATGAAACGGTCTAGTCTTAGTAACTACAATTACTTTTTATAACAAACAAATAAAACAACTATTAAATAACTATCAGCATATAGCTAAATAATAATGATAAATATTCTAATGCATTTAACATAATTCCAAACAGTCAATTTTACACAATTTACATTAATGTAATTAAAGGAAATATTGTTCTCATATATTGTTCAACAGATGGCGCTGTAACTAGAAATAAATTGCAATATTTATTGTGTAAAAACAACTAAATATGGTTACAAATAATTACATTAATTCTAATCGATTTTAATTTAATCAACTATATAAATATTTAAACAACTAAATCAAATATTTCTAGAAATACATTCAAAAAGTGTCTTTTAAATATCATAGCATGATAAATAGCAGTGTTGTTACTACAAATAATTATTTAAATATTATTTTCAAATATTTCAAACACGTTTATAACTATAATTATAATACATACATCAACAATTTACAAATATTGCCGATAGAGGGCGATATGTGCCCATATATACGTCCCATCGTTGGGCTTGGGCCACCTTCATTTTGGGAGGGAATTTGATCTACTATACGATGCTGGTCAGAAATGTTGGCATAGGATTTCACCTAGACCACTTTTCCATTTTTTCATTCCACTTTTTCTTCTCTTGCATCGATGTTATCTACATATTTTATCCCTTAGTCGTCTTTTACGAAACCCACGAATAAGAGGGGTTGGTGAATCGTATTCTTATTCCGTCATTACATGGAAAATATATAATAATCAAATTACACTTTCAATTATACTTTCAATTCGTAGCTACAATGTCTAGCTCCCACAAACTATTGTCCTGTGCCCGAATAGAACCTACGTGTGTTGTGGGCACAGTGCATCAGTGTCTTAATCATTTACACTATCTCTGTAATCATTCTAATATTAACTATTTTAAAAGTTATATTTCTTGAAAAATCATGAGAGATTTTTTTACGGTGAACACGCACACCGTCACGAAAACCCGACACTGACATTTTTTACGATGCTCGCACACCGTCACAAATGTCAAATAGATAATGCATTATAATAAATTGCCAGTGTATTTAAATAGGTACCTTTATTTCTATTATTAGTATCGCTTTTTCTATAAACGTAAGCATTTTTTTTTTGTGGGTGGGTCGCGGTCGGCGCGCCCAAACCTAAGGATAACGGGAAGGATAACATTTTTAGAAAGATTTTTATCTTATTACGCAAAAAAAGTATGAATTCTTACGTGCGTACATAAGTACACGGACTTTTTTTCATATTAATCATCATTTCAGCTCAAATAAGTCCCACTGTTGCGCTCGAGTCTCCTCCACAACAGGAAAGAAATTGACCTTCTACAATCATGCTGGTCAGACGTGTTGGTATAGAGTTTTATTTCAAGGTATTCATCTCTTGTATATATGTTAGCTGCATATTAGGGATGGGACTTGGAGAGAAAATAATTGATTAATTAAATAATCAATTTTTGTTTTTTAAAATAAATCGATTATAAAATAATCGATTTCTTCTCCCAATAGGATTATGATGACCTTTTTTAGCAAATGTGAGCTTTATTTTCTAATATACTATGAAACACTGCACGCAGTACCGTGATGACCTTTTTTTTTTAGGAAATCTGGCGTGAAATAATCGATTAATTTATATTAAAAAAAAATTATTTTCTATTATTTTGAAAATCGATAATTTTTTCACATCCCTAAAGCATATTTTAATCCTTCATCTTTTACAACATCCACGGGGAAGATAGAGAGTTGTGAATTTTATTCTTACTCCGTCACCACACTTTTGATCTTATTACGCAAAAAAGTATAACTCCTTACGTACGTACATAACATACTTTTTTCATGTTACATCATCAAATCAATGTTACATCATCAAAATGTCTATTTGAAAGAAATTGTATTAACATTGTACATAAGTGAATACTTTGTTAATTCGATATAATGCAGCATTAATTATATTAAAAGCTTAATACTTCACATTCACTTTAATAAGAAGAATAATTGAACAAAAACGTATCAAATAGCAATTATATATTTATTCAGCGGTAACTTTAAAGTAAAATGCTCATAAAAACTGTTTTACTGTTAGAAATTTAGTATTTGCACCTGTGAGTTTGGTAGTTTAAGTACCACTTAAATGAAATTCAAATCAAATTATCGTAGTGAATTTAAATGTTCAACAAATGAAATAATTGCTCGTTAATAAAAGACTTAATTTATATAGATTTAGGTATAAATAAAGCTAATTAGTTAGAATAATAATTCATAGAAGGTAACTCCGCGCACAAAAAATGAAGCAAAAAAAATTGGAGCTAGATGACTCCCTTCCCCGGACCGTTCCGTAGTGTACAAGGTCACTGCATACAAGGCAACTCTATTGTATAGTGGTGTGCGTGTGCACGTGTGTAATCGCTTGCATTCATGTTGTATTTTTGGCTTCACGTTTTTAATCGCTTAAATACCATATCCTTCTATACCTTATTATTCTAAGGCTAAATAGTTACATAAAAAGAAATATAATATCCTATAACCATTATTTATATTAATACTATAAAGATGAAGGTTTACTTCACAAATACTAATATCAATCCTTGCATCGCACGCGGGCTAAGAGCTTTACATCAACAACACCTCTTGACATCTGGTGGCGGAGGCGTTGATGAAAGAGTATTGGCTTTACACCATAGTACCAGTCAATAGCAAATAAGTGTCCGCAAGGAGACTGAGCAAAGCTGAGAAAGTGGCCCCAAGGGAACTTATCTGGCAGTGAAGAGAAGATCTAAAATCTCTCTGTCCAGGTAGCCAAGCGTTGCGGTGTTGAGGATTGCATGTCATTGGGCGATCTTTCCTGCACCCCGTAAAATGCGTAAAGGGTCGCTGCAGTTTTAATTAATATTCAAATCGCGCACGTGGTCGGCGAGTTCTATACGCATATCCCCGTCGGCCACTGATGGGGGCATACTACGTAAATATATCTCCACAGCGTGAACGAAAAAAATGTAACTATACTCGTTCCAACCATTTATTTTACTTTTGACACATGCTTTAGGACGTAACTGTTTCATTATACGCAATTATTAACTTTGAAACGAGTGAACAGAGAAATATATAAACTGCCCAATAATATTTATATATCTTAATTATTACCCACTAAATACATTAATATGCCGTAAATAGCTCTATTCATAAAATTTAAGTGATAATTCATTTCCGTTATAAAAAAAGTTACGTTCTATCGCATCTAGTGACAGGCTCAAAAGTATTCGGTGCAAACTAATGAATCGCAAATAATCGATTACACTTATTTGCAGTTAAGTCAGCTGACAACTGAATTTTGAATTGTTGTAATAGACAACACGTTAAAATTGTATCAGGGAGATATAAAAATCTTCTCATCATACCTATAACATGAAATAAAACAACCAAAATATTTTAATATTATTTTATTATAACGAATCGTCGGATTCTTCATACGAACTCGAATCGTCGCTTGAATCATCAGCAGTGTTTATTATTAACTCTTGTGTAGGTATGTTGTCAAATTCAATTTCCCGATCCCAATCAGAGAATATTATATTTTTTGTCTTGTTGACGACACTCGCCCAGTTTTCAGGCGTCACACTAGCACATGCGTTTTTTAAAAGTTCAAGCATTTTATTTGCTGTGAAAGGAGGAGTTGTATTGTTTCTTGCGGCGTGTCCTTTGACTTGTGCCCAGATCATTTCAATTGGATTATATTGACAGTGGTACGGAGGAATTCTGATTACAACATGCCCATATTCTGCTGCCATTTCGTCGATGACATATCGTTTTGGCTGCTTTTTACTTTTTAATATTTTAAGTAATTCTACTTTTAGTAGGGATTCGTCCACATCTTCCCCATTATCACGAAGCCAGTTTATAATCTCGTGTTTTTTGTTGGCCTGTGTTGGCATTTTATTAATTTGGCGAGAGTGATAGGGTGCATTATCAATAAATATTGTTGATGGCTCTTCAAGTGATGTAAGCATTTCTCTGAACCACTTTTCATACACGTCCGCATTCATCTCCTCATGATAGTCTCCTGTTTTTTTTTTATTTGAACGCTAACAGAGCGTCTGGTACAAATCCCTTTGTAGTTCCCGCATGGCAAATGATGAGGCATTCACCTTTCCCCATTGGCACTGCAGAAGTAGAAGCAGCAGTATCGTCAGTCCAACCTTTTGGTATGGAATGATTGGCATTGAGCCAAGTTTCATCTGTGAAAACGACATTCGACCAGTCTTCTATTTTCTTCGCTTGTCTTAAAAATTCACAGCGAGACAAGGCTATATCACGACGTTCCATTAAAATTTTTCTTTTGTCGGATTTCTTATACAAGAACTCGATTTGGTGCAGCACCTTTGACAAAGAAGATTTTTGACCACGAAACAAACCACAATTTCGTAGAGACGCTACTAATTTTTTCAAAGTAGGAATCTCTTTGCTTGTGTAATAATTGTATATATGACGACGAATAGCATCAGTATCAAAACTGTCAATTGCTGTCACTTTACGGGGCTGACGTTTTTTCTTAGGCGTAGATAGCTTGTTCTGTTCAATACCACTACTGCCATAGGCTTCTTTAGTGATTTTCGCCACCGTTGGAGCATTGCACCGTTGGAGTTGGAACATACATTGGTACAACACTAATTGATCAGAATTTGACCTGCCAAAAGTAAAATAAATGGTTGGAATGAGTATAACAGTTGTTACTTAGTAAAATACAGTCATCACAGATGACAGTTGTCTGGTCTGACAGCTGTGTGGTAGCGGCTTCGAATACTACCAACCCTTGCTTTGCTCGTGGGTGTCGTAAAAGACGATTAAGAGCCCTAGATTGACCCGGACCAACTCCATCTGGTACCATTTGGGTCAACGATTACATTCCCAAGGAGGGTTGACGTCAGGCAGGCGGCCGGTCATAAAAGTCATTGCCGAAACTTTTTGCAATATGTCAAAACAGATGACATATTGCGTCGACCCCAAGTAATTTGGATAAGAGCAAGATGATGATGACAGATGACAGTTGTCTGTCTACAGCCGCGGGCCGCTCCATCCGGGGTAGTACCACATTGAGCAGAAAATCGACGTCCGAGTAGCAGCGACTTGTTAATGCGCTTCGTTCGGTGAGCGAAAGAGTCGGCAGCTCAACTTTCTAACCGTGTTTGTGTGTGATGAGTTTTGGTGATGCCTTTAGTATCACCGAATCCCATTGCATGCATTCACACTCCCTTCACTTTCTTCACGGTAGGTAGCGCGGTTGGTAGGTAGCGACCCAGCTGTGTCCCAAGTAAAGGTCCATGAGAGGCAGCCACACTTACAATCAGGTGTACTGTTTGCTCGTTTGCCACTATTCGCAATAAAGAATATGTGAAGGTGTTATCAATAGTCGGCCCAATGGTGATGGTGAGGGAACACAGTAGGTTATGAAGTCTCGCACTGCCCCTCCATCACCCCGGTCGCGGTGATGATGATGATAATAGGATAGTAGTAATAGATAAATATTGGTTGTTATGATCAGCTAAAGTGTGTGAACAGATATGCTTAGATTTGTTCACGTTTGTATATCACTGTATCTAATCTGTGTTCAGTCACTGTGACCTTGACCTTTACAACATTGACAACTGATAATAGAATAGATTTTTTTATTCATCCGTATCCGTATTATCAGTTTATTAGGAAAGCTCTGTTGTCTACACACCTGTTGCTATTTAAGGCGGCTTTTACGTCACCCATGGGAAAGTATCGATTGATATTATGTTCTTAACCTGTTAGCACATGAGTTCTTGTATATGGTTTATATACGGGCATTATTTTTCAAAAAATATATATTAATTACTAATGTATTTATTCTTTCAAATATTTTTGGCAAATCTTTGCTTATTGTTTTATTTTTAAAGGCTACACCCGGTACTAAGGAAATAATTCTTGTATATCTAAGAGAATTTTTCAAAAATTTTATTAATGTGGATAATTTACAATCAAACTGAGTACAAAAATTTGATTACTTTTATTGCTTACTAGCAACCCGCCCTTTCTTCGCTTCGGTCTAAGTCGCCTTATCCGTGGCGTAGTTCCCATTCCCGTAGGAATACCGAGATAAAATATAGCCTATGTTACTCCCTGATATTATAGTTTTCCATTGGTAAAAGAATTTTTGAAATCGGTTCAGTGGCTTAAACGTGAACAAATAAACTAACAAACATCTTTACTTTCGCATTTATGATATTAGTAAGGATGAAGAAACATGTCTCATGACAGCTCAGTAATATTAGGGGCGAATTTCAATGCGGCTTTTTTCATTTGAAAGTCAGTTTTCTTGCGGTGGTTCCTAGCTATGTTTGATTAATATCGGTCCAGCAATGTAAGAGTATCAGCTCTTTTCCAAAATGATGTAATGGCATATGATTAATCGATTAAGTGCTCCACGCGTGTCAGTATGATCGTTAAATGATAATTAATTGATAATTCCTGTTAAAGAAAACATAATACTTTTGTATTAGTTTAGTTTGTGTGTGGTTATTCAAAAATTTCATTTTTACTTATTATTATAAATAAAAACAATATCAAGATGTTCCTGCGTGTTTTCTTAACTTTCTAGTTTCAAACTGTAGATGGAATTTGCTTTCAAATTGTGAAACCCTAAATGTTGTAACTACTACGGCTTCACGTCTAATGAAATGAAGACGAATCCTATATTCAGTGTAATATTATGTTAATTTAGAATGAAACTTTATATGTGCCTTGATATTACTGTGACCTTGATATTACTGATAAGTCATCAGTAATATCAAGGTCCCGAGGACCCCGTAACCAAATTCAAACGAAAACGGATTCGATCATCTATATTTTTTTTCCTAACACTAAAATGTTTCGTAGTCAAAAATCGACTTGACGTGTAGATCTACTTGCCTAATATTTAGCTGAAATCCAATCATCATCATTTCAGCTCATATACATCCCACTGCTGGGCTCAAGCCTCCTCCACAGTAGGAGGAAAATTGACCTAATATACCGCGCTGGTCAGACGTGGTTTTATTTAGAGTTTGCTGTATCTTGCTTATATGTCACATGCATATCATATTCCTTAGTCGTCTTTTGCGACACTCACGGGTAAGACAGGATATGGTGATTGTAGACTTACTCCGTCACCATACGGATAAAAAGAAATCTCAAGCGCCAATATAACCTCGCCTGCTCTTTTACTTTTGAATTAATTGAAAAATGTATAGGATGCCATTGCCATTTAAACTGAAATAGGAACGAAATTAATAATGATTATTAAATAAAATAACATATTTTCTTCACCGTGAGGTGATGCGAACAGAATACAAATTTTGCTTCTTGCTCGAGGGAGTCCTGAAATCATCTAAAGATCTCACCATAAGAGTAAGCTTCAACTCTTGCCTGGGCTGCATATAAATATCTCATTGCGGTCTCCAATCCGTCTGCCAAGCATAGCAATAGGAGCACAACTCCTCACATGTGGAGAAATCCCATGTTCAACAGTGAACGTGGAAAAACTGAATGATGAACGAAACTATTTTTTTAATCGGTAGGTATACTCTTGTTCTTGTATTTCCGTGTGGTGACGGAGTAAGAATACAATTCACCACTCCCTATCTTGTCCGTGTATGTCATAAAAGACGACAATGGGATATAATATGCACATAACATCAGTGCAAAATAAGGAAAACTCGAAATAAAACCCTATACCAACATGTGTGACCAGCATGGTATAGCAGTTCAAATTCCCTCCCATTGTGTAGGTGGCCCGAGCCCAACAGTGGGACGTACATGGGCTGCAACGATGATGATGATGACAATTTTTTCTTTTAGTCTGAAATAATCCGTACATCACGATACTAAATAATAACATAACAAAAATCCATAGAACTCACTGGCGATGATAAAATGCGTACACCAGGCGGGGTCATTCACGCTTAATACCCAATGTCAGACGAAATAAGGCTTCAAAAGATTGGAGAAGTAAGCCTCTTGAACGTGAGTGCATAAAGATGTGCTTTATCAGAAGATTGTACGTGTTATTATGTCGTGTCGTACCCGGCGCCGTGTCGTCGCCGCCTAAGTACTACGCGTCGATTGGGAGGATTATAATTTAGGCCATTTACTGCGGTCTGAGTTATAAACGGCGTAGTAATAACTAAACTTAGTTTAAATAATAAAGTTTAACATCCCGCAAATTCACTCGTTAGGCGATCGTAAAACCGAGTTTTAATTTTCATAATAAATTCGAATTAGATTTGTGGCAGGTCGTTATCAAATTGAGACTTATTGTTTCTGTAGGTATTAAGTTCTATAATGGTGACTGACTGTCACAAACGTGCTAACGATTCATTTAGTAGAGGATCAGTGGTATCCTTGTGGATTACCCTGGCAAACTAATAACTATTTATAGTATCATATCACTAAATACCTTTTTTTGTATTTTGATGGACTATAGTTTACTCACAGCCTACTTAACCTTCCGGGCGGCGAAAATGATGGCATGTGGCGTAATAACCTGCGGTATTATAGCTCTTTTACACCATTTGAGCTGTTCATCGGAATAAAGGCATTGTCTCCGGCCATGTCACCATTTATAGCAAATAGAAAGTAAGGTTAGACTAAGGAACTAATTCTTGTGTTGTATTTTTTACAAACATAAAATTAACTAAAACAAATAATAGACTACATTTAGAACATTTATTTGCACGGAGATTGAAACCCTTTCTTAGAAAAGAATATCGCTATTTAGACATCTATCCATCCGTGAAATCAATCTATACCAATAAATAAAATTGGAGTGTCTGTTTGTAATATCAAAATAATAGGCTTTTTTCATGCTCACACGGTTATTTGCACGACACCTATGCCTAAAATAGCAATTAAAATTTTTTGTCTGTCTGTTTGTTCCGGGTAATCTTCAAAACGGCTGGACCGATTTCAAAAATTCTTTCACCAATGGAAAGCTATAATATCAGGGCGTAAACTAGGCTCTATTTTATCCCGGTATTCCCACGGGAACGGGAACTACGCGGGTAAAATGACTATAACCTATAACCGAAGCGAAGCGAGGGCGGATTGCTAGTATTAAGTAAATTTTAACACTTTCGCGTCATTTTAATACATAAAACTGCTTTATGGTTTTATATAAATAATTTCTCAGTAATGAAATATTTTCATCATTAATTTGGTAATAATAGTATCTAGTTGTTAGATTTACTTAATATCGCACAGGAATACCATTTGTCTTATTTTTGTGGTTAGTGATAGGCGGCTGAAACCTTACAATATCATGTACACAAATATGAATAGACCCAAATCATGACAGTTTTAATCATGTTATCCAACAATTACAGGATAATACTGACCACTAAAATTCTTCAGTAGCTATACTGCGGCAGCTGGTTAAGAATAACATGTATTCTATCTTCATGATATCAAGGAATCACTAGGTAAATGAAAAACTATCTTAACATGTAAAGTTCATAGCAATAATATTATCGGCAATATGGCGATTAAAGTATCTCTCCACTATCAATAGACTGAGGATCATCAATAAATCAATATCATGAATAAGATCAATAGCTGACTAAATAACCAGCTTGGCTGATTCTGACGCTGTATATTTTGAGTATGTGCTTTTGATGTGAAACATCTATAGGCGAGGGTGACCGTGATCGTCGCGTGGCGTTTAGCGCCACGCCTCGCGGTCCCCTATTAATTAAATAATAAATAAATATTTGGATGCATATACCTACATTTTTGTAACGTAACCATGGTGCGATTTAAAATTTTGTACAACGCCATCTAGTGAATTGTTACTTACATTGCCAAAGTAAATTGTTACTTATAATGTATATTAATGAAAATAAATGTTTATTGAATAAAAATCATCATTTTTTGGAAAAAAATCGCGATATTTTATTAATACTTTATGCCTTAGTTTTATTGTATTAGTTCCTGTCGTAATCTAATGTTCTTTTATGCATATATACTTGTTTTATAAATTAATGTAAAATTCTCTAACTTAGTAATATAAATATACCAGTAGGTATGGTATTTAGTTTACTTTCAGCTACGAAACCCGTTTTTTTATAGGCTTTTATTAGTTTCTGGTGTATATATATTTATTTCTTTGTATATTACCGACTTCATAGGAATTGAATTTTGACTTACTTTAAACAGTCAAATTTCATTTAAAAGTTGAAAATTTAAGGAGGACCATGACGTTAAAATTATTTAGATAGCTTGTCTTATTATCATTACAGGATTAAAAATTTCTTTATTAAATATATTGAAGCTGAGAGTTGGTCGTTAGCTCGATAAATGCCGCCATTTCTGTTTCCTAAATCACACTCTTCGTGCGGAAAGAATGTCTGTGAACGGATGAAAGAATTTCATTTTTTATAGGCTTTTATTAGCTTCAGCTGTATATTTATTTGTTTGTATGTCACCAACTCCTTAAGAATTGGATTTTGACTCACTTTAAACAGCTTGTCTTATTGTCATATCAGGATTAGAGAGTTCTTTATAAAATATATTGTAGCTTAGAGTTGGTCGTTTGCTCGATAGATGACGCTATTTCTGGTTTATAAATCGCAAATTATTTCAAGCTACGTTTTAGAAGGTTCATTTCGTTTGTATTAAATGACGTTACCATAAATATGAGTCGTAAAGTAAATTTTAAAATGGATAATTTATTCGATACGATACCTACCAAAAAGTACTTATTGACTAAAATATCGAAATCCAAATGTATCGGTATCGAAAGAAAAGTACTCGTTACCTAAAGATAAAGTAAATAAAAGTACTCGATACTTTAAACAGTATGTTACTTATCTATCGATACTATTCATGAGTTTAGTATCGATACTTTATATTCGATACCGTGTCTCTACTAGTACAAAATAGTTTCGATGTTTCACATTTGTCAGGTGTCCTGGGCGATGGCTCACTTTTTTTTCTTTTTAGAGTTCCGTACTCAAAAGATAAAAACTGGATCCTATTACTAAGACTTCGCTGTCTATCCGTCCGTCTGTCCGTCTGTTAGTCACTAGGCTGTATCTCAAGAACCGAAATAGCTGGACAGTTGAAATTTTTACACATAATGTATTTCTGTTGCCACTATAACAACAAATATTAAAAATAAAATAAAATAAATATTTAAGGGGGGCTCCCATACAACAAACGAGGTTTTTATAGATAATGGTACGGAACTTTACGTGCGCAACTGCGATTCGCACTTAGCTGGTTATTTATCGCTTCTGATAACAGATTAGCAACTACTTGATGGTAAATAGAAATTGTCACTTCTGCAGCACCAGTGGTACAGCCAGATCGCGGCCTACTGTAAAGATTTAACCCTTCGGTTCTTTCGCTTACCGAATAAATTGATAATATTCAAACGTAAATTTTCTGACTGAGTATAGACTATTTCGGATGAATCACCCATTAATGGCTGCAGACAGAAAACTATCAGCTACTTGTCTCTATCATCGCTTCGTTAAAATACTATTTCAGTTATAATTACTGTTGCTTTTCAAGAGAACATAACAACAATTTTATTCTCTACACTAAATCATAAGATTACGTACACTAATTAATATTAATAGTGCTTCTGACATCAAACACTTCTCAGAAATCACTAACTATTCGAAATTATTACGTAGAAGCAATCTCAAAAGATCAAAACATTTTATATAATCATATCGACTTTCATCTTGGGGGTACCATTAACGGGATCCAACTACAAGATTATATTTATAGTACTGAAATATCAAATATAATTACAGTTTCCTTAGATCTTATATAAAAAGATTATCACTTTATAATTTATAGTAGAGTGGGTAGAGCGTAGAAAGGGAGATACCCTCCTTTTTCCAAACTTGGTTGCAGTGACTATTGGCTACTCTAGTAATTAACTCGCTATAGGATGCCGCTTGTGAAGTTTGCTAGTGCTATAGATATTTGCATTGCAATTTGTAAAATATAAGTTGTCCTTATTCTTATTACCTGCTACTGTTATTATAATTAACTAAACATTTTGCATACAATTATAAATAAACACTATTTTTCTGTATCGAGTAGGTAATTAAAAATTTTCTGTAATAACGATGACTTGTTGGACGGGAGACATCGGGCAATCCAAAATCACATACAAGCGCGATAAAATCGGTAAATTAGTTTTAGTCACAATGTGTAATACTCGCGTAAACGTCAGAAATCATTATATTGTATACAATTTAATTTCAAAGATGTTACTTAAAAATCACAAGTCTAAAACGTTTCTTTTCAGAACATATCAGCTTAAAGCCTCGTACAGATCTGGTAGTAGATTATTAGATAATTTAAAAGAATATATAAAGAAATAACATGTAAGTGCTAATATGATAATAAATGGTTGGATTTGATTTGTAGCAAGAAATTAAAAGATGTTCGAAAACTCGCTATCCGCTTATGATTTATACACTAAAAATGCCGCAAGAATAGTTATCTAAGGAATTAAATTCTATTCTGTTACAAACTAGCGACTGTAGAGAATAAATTGAAGCCTTTTTTTTTTGTGGGTGGGCTGCGGTCGGCGCGCCTCCGCCCCACTCCGTCCGGGGCGACAGAGGGGCTTTAGCACGCAACTCCCGCAACCCACCCGAAAACCACGTCGCCTTCGTCGTTGGGCCGACCACCGGAGCAGGGTTACTTGACATCAGTGGTCGGCCCGACGGAATACCCCCTATAAGGGTACCCTCCCATAATTGGGGTACCCTCCCATAACTAAATTGAAGCCTACGACATTATGAGCGATGTCACACCTAAATGTTACTAATTACACGAGTGTTTACAAATTACAAATACTACTTTCATTATATAATATTTTAAACTTAGTGGTTGGAGATATTTAAATCAGAATAACTTCAAGCATTCCTGTTTTAATTTACAAAATGAAATTGTAGAATTCATTATTTTTGGACATTATGAATATTCTATTCTATATTAGAATACACATTATAAATAAAACTATTTTATGGATTTTATTGCGTTTTTACGTACGTTTCGAACGCTTTTCAGCGTCTATGATCACGGGCGGACTAAAATGTCTCACGTCCAACAAGTTATCGTTATTACAGAGATTTATAGGGGGGCGAGGCCGGAGCACCTCCTCCTGGTGCTCCCTGGAAACGTCCATTTGGACGTCACGCGTCCATTTGGACGGCCAAGATTCCGGCAGGAGGGGGTCTCCACGTGCGGCTCTGGTGGCAGAGCGCACGGCGGATCTGACCCGGGGCCAATGGGGCCGATGTGCCTCATGGCACTCCATCGCCAGGGACGGTTGCGTCACGGCCCGGGGGCGTGACGGGTTGGTCGCTCGCGAGCAGCCAGACCCGGAAGGCCCAAACCGTAATCCTGAGTAGGGGGGTCAGGACCGGGGGTCTTCGGACCGCGGGGAAGAAAACCCCTATAAAAAATTACCCCTAATCCTAAGTTCGCACTCGGCGAGGGGATGAATGGTTGGTGGGTTAAAAAGTGCGCGAGCGTCCAGCCGTTAGAGTGGTAGTCAAGGCAAGACTTAAAAATGTCCAACAAGATGGCAGAGGTGCGGCGTAACTACTCCAGAGGGTCCTGGCCACGCCGGGGAATCCCTCACTGTGCCGGTGTCTGAGCGCGGGATGCGCACAAACACCGGCACGGTCAGTCTCCAGTCGTATGGGAGGGAGACAACCACTGCTTCAGTAGCCGAGGGCCCGGCTCAACATCGGGAGGCTCCAAAGAGGGGGGTGAAGAGGAGGAGGAAAAGGAAGCTGATCGCCACCACCATACACTCAAATCGGGTGCGTGCGCGAAAAGAGGCTGCAAAGAAGGAGGCGGTGCGGCTGGCGCTATCAGCTGCCGCGGCGGCCGCGAGCGACGAGGGCGGGTCAGCCGCAGGACCGTCGCGGGACGAGGTAAATTAAATTTATATCTACCCGCAACAGAATTATTTATTAAATTTGAACCCACATTTTGATACAAATTTATTGCCAGTTAAAAAAATGATTCTATATGAATAAACGATTTCGTTTTTGGTCAGTAAATATTAAACGGTAAATTTGTAGTGACAATTTAATAAGTTAATCCTTTTTTATCGGTGGTCTATGGTAAGAGCACACGCTGTCCGCAATCCGCCGCGAAAAAAAAGATCACTTAGGATTAATTTAAACCTAACCGATCGTTTCTCTTTTTTTTTAATTCTATCAGATCTAATATACCACTGGATCGGAACGCGGCCACACTGAGAAAGATGCGGCAAGAAAACTCAGAGGGCATGATTTCAAATTATAATTGCTTTTTAAAAGGCTGCTTACTTTAAGTTATTAAAAAACAAATTATAAAAAATCTAATATATAATTATTATGGGTCAATAAATGGTCACCGTATCTAGCAGTCTTGGTAAGTTCTATTCCTACTTAATTTTGATAAGCAACAGAATAACTTTCAATGCTGCTTGAAATTCAACAAGCAAAGTAAAAATTCTTTGCCTACAAAAACAAATAAATTTAATGAAAAGAAAATCAGAAAAAAACGTAAGTAACAATATAACGTAGATAATTTTACTCAATAATTTGGGACTTAATAATAAAATTTTGTTTCAGATAACTTATATTTCAAAAATATAATTTGGAATCTTTTAATTTGTGTGAAACAACTACAAAAAGCTGTAAGTATATAAAATATTCGGAGCAATCGATGTCATCATCATTTCGGCCCACATATATCCCACTACTGGGCTTGAGCCTCCTATATAATAAGAGGGATATTACCCTACTAAACCACGCTGGTCAAATTGACTATTATTGACCATTAGAGTTTTAATTTGAATTTTCCTTGGCTTGCATAAACGTTATATGTATATTATATCCCTCAGTCATCTTTTACGACATCCACGGACAAGATAGGGAGTGGTGAATTGTATTCTTACTCCAGGTCACCCCCACTCCCCCCACGGGCCCTCCAGTGTCACCACACGGGGAATATTGTGCCAATATATTTGAACTGACAAAAGTCTCTGAGCCATATGAGTGAACTGAACGCCTCCAATGAGAACATATGACCTCATTTCTTGATGCTTGGAATGCAATGTTAATTTTATTACCATATGATAGCGTATGTACAAATGACATAGCTTTAGTATTTAATTAAAACAATAAATAATGTTAATATTATCGGAGCTAGGGACGACACAACATTATACTGAATGTAATATTATAAATGAGAGTTTCCAATTTATTCCCGGAGCGGAATGTAGCTTAATAATCTGATATTAAAGGCGCTTGGACAATATTTATTCTTGAACCTAAATTTTTGACGATATAACAGTGATTTTTTTTTGGGGGCTGGCTACGGTTAGCACTCCTGCCGCCCGTCTCCGTCCGGGGTGACCGAAGGGCGGTCCGCGGCCCCGTAACCCACCTGATAGCACGGCGCCTTCGTCGTTGGGCCGATTACCAGCGCAGAGTTCCTTGTCATTAGTGGTCGGCCCGACGGAATACCCTGAGGGGTTATCCTCTCCCATCGACGTCCCCTTCCCGGGACGTCAGTCACCGTCGCGAGATACTATAGCATCTGAGAGGACTTGCCATGAAAAATAAAAACATAAAAAAGAGGTATAACATATTAAGATTTCATTACACAAATGTAAATTACATTTAAAGGAAAGCGAATGTATTGGATACTAGCAACCCGCCCTCGCTTCGCTTCGGTTATAGGTTATAGTCGTTTTACCCGCGTAGTTCCCGTTCCCGTGGGAATACCGAGATAAAATATAGCCTAATTTACGCCCTGATATTATAGCTTTCCATTGGTGAAAGAATTTTTCAAATCGGCCCAGCCGTTTTGAAGATTACCCGGAACAAACAGACAGACAGACAAAAATTTTTTAATTGCTATTTTAGGCATAGGTGTCGTGCAAATAACCGTGTGAGCATGAAAAAAGCCTATTATTTTGACATTACAAACAGACACTCCAATTTTATTTATTGGTATAGATTAATGGATCATTATTTGAAGCTTTCTATTGTGAATATTTGCTGCGTGATGACGGGAAATTAAATACCTAATGTGAAAGCCAAAGTGGTATGTTAAGATTATAGCACTCCTTACCCTGTGGGCAAGAGACGTGAACATATGTATGTACGTGATGACGGAGTAAGATAACAATTCATCACTCCCTATGGGTGTTGTGAATGACGACTAAGGTATATAATATGCATAAAATATCTGTGCAAAAGGAAATAAACTCGAAATGTATCCCTATACTAACTGACCAACATCTGACCTACTATACCAATAATAGGTCAATTGCCCTACTTTTGCGGAGGAGCCCAACACTGAAACATAAATGAGCTGCTGTCATGAATTTCGAATATATCAAAACTTCAAGTAATTTATTTTTCTGACTCAATTCAGAATTTTAAACTAGGATTTAACGGTTAAGAACATTTTTTATGGCCTAACCACCTTTCGCCTATTTTTGCATTCGATTATTAGTGAAATAATTCTAAGCAATTATGGGTAATGTTGCAAAATTTCCATTTTAGAAACGTTGGTAATGTATTTAAAATAAATTTAAATAATGCTGTTTATTAATGTACATTATTTATCAGATTGCAATCTAAATAATAAAGAGAAATTTGAAAATGAATATACGAAATTTAGGAAAGAATGGAATGGAGTATGCGGTGAAAAAAATATGAATACAAAAAAGCGTTGTGTTTTCATGTGGAATATCGCCAATATCGTCTGTATATATAAAAGTTTACCCGCACAAAGTGAGTCGACATATCAAAAGTGTATAGAGAGTTATAATACATTATTTTTATAAGGGAAATAAAATATATTTTTTATGAAAATATTAACAAAATTCAATTGAACCTAGGTATTCTCACTACTCACAATAATAGTTAAACAACTATTTATTAATAAATATTTATAACATCCCTATACTAATGTGTATGACCAGCGTAACATAGTGCGTCAATTTCCGTTTTATTGAGAAGTTGGCTCGAACCCAGTTTTAGATACGTATATGAGCTAAGATGATGCCCGGCAAGAGAAGAATTATACGCGCAAAAGATATGTGAAGGATGGAAACAGAGAAGCCTTTTAATTTTTGTAGACCAGCTATGTTCTAGCCTTTAAACAATTTGGGCGCCTCCCAAAGAGCGTAAAGCGCCATCATCGTCATCTTGCTCCTATCCCAACTACTTGGGGTCGACGCAGTATGTCATCTTCTTCCATACGATCCCATCAAACGTCATCTCTGCAGTCACTCCCGGACTATCCATATCATACCTCACACAGTCCATCCATCTTTTCTTTGGACTCCCTTTACCCCTAAATCCTTCAACATTCATACCTAAAACTTTTCTCACAACATTATTTTAAATCGTAAAGCTCTTTATCTTTTATATATATCTTTCTTGCGTATGTGTATGTCACTTAACTCCTCCTAAACGACTGGACCGATGTCGATGAAATTTTTTGTGTGTTCCATGTTTGTGTTCCATGGGATTCGAGAATAGTTTAGAATCTTATTTGGATCCAGTAGGCCGCGCTTATTTGAACAGAACAACGTCTGTTTGGTCAGCTAGTTTTTTCATATATATTTCTTATGTACGTATGTCACTGAACTCCTCCTAAACGGCTCCTCCTAGTCTGTTGGATCAGCTAGTATAATATATTTCAGCTCCCCCCATATTAACCAAAATTCATTCCTCGAATCTCATCAGATTTAAACAGTATACGTACAGTTAATCAACTTTAAGCTAAGGTTTTTGTTACACCCTGTCTTAGATATAAAATTGAAGTAGGCCCATTACATTTAAATGTTTTTACAATAGCGCCCTATTCGTTATAACAATTAATCAGACTATGTCATTAATAGAACGAAAGCAGAATCCCTCCAGTATAAATCTCTGTAACACCAAGAAACGAAGCGATTCTCTCAATCAAATTATCTCGCTTTCATTTCTCCTAGTTTTACATCAGAGCGTCCATAAATTACGGAGCAGGGGCGTTCGACCATCCCCAGTGATTTACTACCATTTGCTCATAATTAATTCTGTTATAGTCGTTCCATATCCTCTCATCCTATTCTAATTACGTCTATTGTCGTCTTGCTGGAACCAATTCATTCCTCATCAACTATTCGCTTAAAAAATTTGTTTCTAAAATATTTTTCAAAACACTAAATTAACCAGAATTATCTAATTTTCTGTGTGGTGACGGAGTAAGAATACAATTCACCACCCCCTCTCCTGCCCGTGGGTATTGTAATGTGTAAGGGATGTAATGCACAGATAAATCAACGCAAGAGAAGGAAAACCAAAAATAAAACCCTATGCATTGGCATACGTCTAACCAGTTTGGTATAGGTCAATTTCTCTCTCATAAAGAAGGAAGCCTAAGCCCAACAGTGGGACACACATATATGGGCTAAGAAGATGATGAAATTATCAAAAATTACTAATAGATAGAGTAATAAAGCAAACCACAATACACACGATTTCAATTGAATTAATATTTAGAAATTAAAGCGCAGAATTAATAAAAAGATCCGACAACACTATTTATGGCAAAGCTGATGCTCCATTAAATGCAATATATTAAAAAGTTGATGTCAATTAATATCGTGATCATTAAGATAAATTTATAGTATATCAATTTTAAACTATAGTTAATGGCAGAGAACAAAAATTTACACGCTATTTTTCAATTATATTATATTTCCGATATATAGCCGAATTTAGCGTGATATTTCAGTAATAAAAAAGAAATTTCAACTCAAAACTAAACATAAAATTACCATAAATAATTTCTTTCAATGGTAGAAAAGTATATTTAGAATTCCATTAAATCTGTCGCCAACAATAATTTAATCTCCAATATTAATAAAACAAAAGTGGATGAGTTTGAGACAAGGCAGAATAATCTTCGCAAACTTCGTCACTTAAAGATTTTCAAGTAGAAAGTAAACCTCTTGAACACCGACATCAATTACCGATATAATTATTATTGATTTATCTTTAAAATTATTTCTTACGAATGCAATGACGTTAATTAATACTTTTTTGTTAAAGTTAAATTTGTTTTAGTCAATTAAGTTTATATGTCGGGGCGAGGCAAAGTGACTTTGATGTTTGATCGAAGATTGTGAAAATGTCCCGCCATTGTTATTATTCTATTTAGAAAAACTATATATATTAAATAAATATATTTACGTTTAATATACAGTTTTAGTATACATATGTCGTTGCGGTAAGAATATTTATATATACCAAAACAGTTATCTATATTCTATCATCTGGACAGGAACTTGCTTCGAGTTTGAGAAAGTATTAAATGAGATATTGCTTGCTCTACCAAACCTACCGCGTGTGTCCATAGTACTTACTAAATACTATTTACAAATTTTTCATTAATATTTTTATTTTTTTAAAGGTTCCATATGGGGATGGAGTGAGAATACAAATCATAGCTCTCTATCTTGCCCGTGGGTGTCGTAAAAAACGATTAAAGGATATAACATCTGTGCAAGAGACAAAAAATTCGAAATAAAACTCTATACCAACATGTCTGACCATCATGGTATATTAGATTAACTTCCCTCCTATCGGGGAGGAGGCTCGCGCCTAGCGACGCGCGAATTATAAATGACTTTTTTGACAGCAGCAAACACTATGGTTTAGACGCACCCGGGCATTGTGTCCGGGGCGACGCCAGGGCGGCATGCGGCGTCATAACCTACCATGTCTCCCCAACGCTATTAAGCCTTGACATCTGTGGCCAGCCTACAAATACCGTAATACTAAGAAAGTAACTTTTGTAGAAGACATACAACGGCGAATGAGCCCAAAGCCTACAGGGTACGTACCTACAAGCGCCAAGTGGACGGGTCACTGGTACCCAACCTTGTCACTAGTAACACGTCCAGGCGGAATAAAAATTACACCTAGATACAACAATTTGTAATCTGTACAAAATATTACATGTTATAATACGCATATAATATTGCAAGAGAAGGAAAACTTGAAACGAAACCCTACACCAACCTGTCTTACCAGCGTGATATAGGAAGGTCAATTTCCCTGCTATTGTGAAGGAGGCTCGAGCCCAACAGTGGGACGTATACGAGCCGAAATGAATGAAACAAAATATTACGTTACATAGAAATTAAACCCATAATCCTTGGCAAGATAAATTATATTCTCGTCACAATCATCGATGCCGACCTAGACGAGGAATTGGGACGCAGTCGCAGCCTTCTGCGAGGCATTAGTCTCGCGGAAGGAGACGACGGATCGCGCGAGGAGCGCAGCCTCGATGAGGCGAACCGCCGCCGGCAACTGGGGCGGCGTAGGCGCGAATACCTGCGCCTCATGCCGCCCTAGCCGAGGCCGCGGGTATCGTGACCGGGGAATTAGTCCATCACCCGTTGAGAGGCCAACCAAGTGAGGAAAGACCGACGTCCCCCCCTCGGGGACGTCGGTCGATGGGAGGGTACCCGAAATAGGGGGTATTGCGTCGGGCCGACCACTGACGTCTAGTCACCCTGCGCCGGTGGTCGGCCCAACAACGAAGGCGACGTGCATCGCGGGTGGGTTGCGGGTGTGCGTGCTTACGCCCCTCTGTCGCCCCGGACGTTGTGGTGTGAGAAGTGCGCCGACCGCAACCCACCCCAAAAAAAAAAGATAAATTATATTATTTATTACCTTACACGTATATACAAACATTATATACCTATTGGAGTAACTAAAAATAAAGTTAATTATGAACATCCTGCAGTTAATGACATCCTGTAAGTAACACAAGGTCTTGCACATCAGTAGGTTAACTTATTACACATCGCTAATTGTTGCTTTATTTATTTGTTGCAAGAAATAGAACTGTTGTAGTTTGATATATTTGTAATAAAATATATCTTATCTTATTCTTATATCTTTAAACGAGCAATTCTTGTATATATATATATATATATATTCAGGATCTCGGAAACGGCTCCAACGATTTTGTTGAAACTTGGCATACTAGAGGATTCGGGCCCAAAAAATCGATCTAACTAGGTTTTATGTATAGAAAATGTTGTTTTGTCAATGTTTTTGGCAGACAATATAATGACATTAAATTTTAAAAGAATATGAATTCACATTTTGCTATCAATGTCATGAGTGACGATAGCGCAGTGGCGACGTAGTCAGGTTTCATTTTATTTTTGACATCGGCGACAAACGGCGTCGGCTCGAATCTCGGTGTTATTATTATTCTCTTTATGTAATTTTTTATATAATTTTCATTATTTATTATTTATTTTTTATTAATATAGATTTAAATAAATTCGACAAAAATATTCCGAGCGAAGCTCGGTCAACCAGATATTTATCTTTAAACGAGCAATTCTTGTAAATATATATATTTTCAGAATCTCGGATTCGGGTCCAAAAAATCGATCTAGCTAGGTTTTATGTATAAAAAAATGTTCTTTTGTCGGTGTTTTTAGCAAAACGTTACAATGACATTAGATTTTAAAAGAATATGAATTCAAATTTCGTTCTCAACGTCAAGAGTTACGGTAGTTCAGGTGAGACATTGACCGGTTTTAATTTTAGTTTTTGTGTGTCAAACAGCGTCGGATTGAATCTCGGTGTTATTATTATTCTCTTTTTGTAATTTTTTATATATTTTCATTATTTATTTTTTATTTTTTATTAATATATCCCTAAATAAATTCTACAAAAATATTCCGAGCGAAACTCGCTCAACCTGATATTGTATACCTACCTATATATACCATGCACGTAGTAACGGAGCAAGAATACAAATCACCACTCCGTATCTTGCCCGTGGAGGTCGTAAAAGACGACTGTGGCATATAATATGCATATAGCATCTATGTAAGAGAAGGAAAACTCAAAATAAAACCATATACCAACCTGTCTGACCAGCACGATATAATAAGGTCGAATTCCCTTATATTGTGGAGGAGGCTCGAGCCCAACAGTGGGATGTATATGAGCTGAAATGATGATGATGAATTGTCTATTTATAATATCTAAATTGCAGTTTTTTTTTATTAAAAACATAGTAAAATATTTTATGCTCTTGAAGTGGAAATACATTTTTTTACATAGTTCTGTTTGCTAATCGTAGAAATTGCTGGATCGATTTTTGGAGAAATACTGCTTATTTCCCCAAAAAAATTACGTTGCCGAGAAAAAAAATAAAAGGTCATAAAATTGTGAATAAACTTCCAAATGGATGGGTTGATTTTAACGGGGTTTTCACTGACAGGTAACTAATGTTACAAGGAGTGATTTATGCCATTTTTAGTGAAGAAAAATTAGCAATCGGCAACAAAAAATAAAAACTAAAATTGTGAACTAAAAACGGTTTTCTTCCACATGTGAGCGGAACTAATTAAGTTCCACTTTGAAAGTCATATATACAAAATTCGCAAATCCTATGAAGTGAAGGAATATTTTCAACTTCATACATATGAGGTCGCGTGTAACAACTAGTCACAACATAAATGTCATTGGAGTGAAATTAATTTAATGGACCATTACGCGTTTACAGTTGTTTTATATTTGTGCGTCTGTCACGGCGATACGACTAACATTACAAAAACAATAAAAACCTTAATACTTTGTGTAATTTTGCACTCAGTTTATTTATATAAGAAATCTACTAGGTGCACTGTACAAACAGAGATGGTTCGCAGCGCGGAGTTTTCACTGCTTAAAATTTTAACAAAAAAAAACCGACTTTGATTAAGAATTATATAGTGTTCTTATCGATGTCATTGTCAGAACCGGTCCAAATTGACCACACGGGAAGCACTAGCTTTCAAATAAAAAAAAGAAACATCAAAATCGGTTCACCCAATTGACAATTCGGTGGTACAAACATGAAATACAGTCGAATTGAGAGCCTCCTCCTTTATTGAAGTCGGTTAAAAAAAAATAACTACATATGTGATCCACAGACTTTTTCTTAAGACTATGCCCTGCGCTACGGCAATAATCCTTGTATTGCGGACTTTACAAACATATAATTAACGGAAACAAATTACATCCAAACTCAGATCAAACAATTTGTGGATAAAGTGTTGTCCTTGGTGGGATTCAAACGCGCGACACTGGCAGTGGAGGTCACTATCTTAACTACTACGCCATCTGTGCAATCAAATTGAGACTGTTTGTAGTTTGTAACTCGTTCATTCGTTTTAATTTGTTAGCCTATGGAGGTCTACTGTTAGACACGCAAAACACTAGTCCAACTTTCTGAGGGTATTTGCGTGTGGTGGGTTTTAGTGATGCCTTTAGTGTCACCGAACCTCATTGCACGCATTGACACGTCGAGACATATACATATGTCCCATAGCTATTATGGTAGAAGGCCAATTAACCTGATATACCATGCTAGTCAGACGTAAAGAGTTTAATTTCAAGTTTGTCTTGTCTTGCATATCTGCATATCGTATAAGACAACACTAAATTGTATACTTACTCTTTCACCACGTAGAATTGTTTTGAATGAATTATATAGTCATAAATATCATAATTGAGTTATAGATAACAATATTATATTTTTAAGCTATTGCATAGCTTTTATCGCGGGCTTTGAGCGCGGCGACCGAATCAAGAAATTACGTAACGAAAATAAAACGTAACACCCGCCTACCATGTAGCTCGTCCGAGCGTTCGGTGTGACGGTCGTCGACATTCTGCGTTCGTCCGTCTCGGTGCGCACACGTGCCACCGCTTTGTGTAGTTTACGTCAAAAAGTGTTTTCGCGCGTTTTCTAACGGTCCCAACGATCTTCAGCGGACGACAGTGGTAATCCAAACCGCCTTTATTGTTATACATATAGTACATTTGTTTTCTTATCGGTCACCACGCTCAAAAAGTGTAACTTGAATTAATATCAAAGAAAAACTTGAAATAATATCAGAGAAACAAAATATTGCATAAATAAAAAATAAATGAATAATTATAATTGCATAAGTTGATAAAAAATGCTATGGAATAGCTTTACCGCGGCAGTCCCCGAGTGCCACACGTTTTTTACATAACAGTACACGTTGACGTAATTCTATTGTGTACAATGAGAACATATAATTCACAGGTATATTTGTGTAAAAATAGCACAAGAGGATAATATGTACAGCGTAATATTGTCACGGTATAAATGTTGAATAAACTATTACCGAGTAGTACACAGTTGAAATAAAATCATTATTACAGTTTTTATCGCGTTTGTATTTAATTTTTGATTTGCCGACGTTTCGGACAATTTTTAGGGTTCATCGTCACAGGAGGACTGAGGTAACTCACATTCAATAAGTCATCAATATTACAGAAATTTATATCTACCTTCTACAGAATTAGTTATTAAATTTTGACCCACATTTTTTATACAAAATTGGCAGTACAAAAAGAAAACGATTCTATTTAAACAATTATATTCTTTTTGTCTTTTTCTTGGCAATTTTATTGTGAAAATTATGACAGCTTATTAATTTAAACCTAACACATTTGATGTGCTACCACTAGATCATAATACGGCCATACTGAGAAATATCTGCCAAGAAAACTTATTGGGAAAGAGACTAAATTCTTATTGATTTTTAAAGACTACTTTTCTTCGCTCACTTCGCTTCCATTCTTACGAAGATAGTATCTTTAAAATGAATCAATTCTTGGATAGCCTCTAAAGACAAATAGTTTTGTCAAGGTGGCATTCATATACTGGCAGGACGATGGAAGAACGTGACCTCTAATGAAAAATACTTTTTATTTTATGCTCTCTGCTGCTATTAGTTCAGTAGAAGAATACATGTCTTCGTTAACCTGCTGAGAGGGTTACCCTTTCCAGTAGGTTATCAGATGTCCACGTCCACGTCCCCGTCCATCAGCGTTCACCTAATGAAAGTATTACCTAACACTATTAAATCACCGCAATACTAGACGCAGGTCGATGCTAAGCATATGGTAGGCTTTGGACCTTTGTTTATTATTACATAAATAAAAACTATAATTTACACAAAACTGTTTGTATTCCAACTAACGAGCATTGTGTTTGTTAACAGTACATTGCGCTCGCAAATATTTCTCGTGTGTTACACCGTGCTAATTTATCTGTACTGTGTATACAAAGATAAGGGACCTGGACATTATATTATTATGTATACAACATTCTTTGTAACTAACTAGTAACTGGTTGACCCAGCTGTATACAGCTAAATCCTAACTAATATTAAAAATGCGAATATGAGCTTGTTTGTTTATTATGCTTTCACGCGGGTCTCTACCTCGTCTGCGAGGTGATTAAGGTGCATAATGGTTGCTTTAATAGTTAGTAGTAATTGGGCGTAACTAAAAGAGCGGCAGTTTATAGGACCCGACCCAGCTACAATACCTACTAAACTTGTTCTATACATTTTTAAAGGCAAGAAAAATAAAATGAGGTAACATAAAAATAATTTAAAATAATAGAAAAATCGAGTATAATATTAAAAATTGATAATACGCAACAGGGTTTATGCATAAGGGCATTTGAAATCACCTGA
Organism: Lymantria dispar; assembly: GCA_032191425.1. NCBI lineage: Eukaryota > Metazoa > Arthropoda > Insecta > Lepidoptera > Erebidae > Lymantria > Lymantria dispar. The sequence continues at coordinate 741,239 of CM063444.1, read as the reverse complement.
TAATCCCTGAACCAGTTTTATGGTACTCATATATAAGAATGCCTCGTCCGTATGGTGACGGAGTAAGAATACAATTTACCACCGCCTCCCTTAACCGTGAGTATCGTAAAAGATAACTAAGGGATATAATATGCATATAACATATATTTTAGAGAAAAACAATTCGAAGCAAAACCCTATGCTAATATGTCTGACATAGTAGGTCAATTTCCCTCCCATAACGGCAGAGGCCCGAGCCTAACATTGGGACGTATATGGGTTGATGACTCTTATTTATAAGGAAGACATGGTTGGCAAATTTTAATCTTAATCCATTATTACAGAAAGAGTTCTTATTAATGTTATTTTCGTCTTAGTTTATATATAAGATAATGATCTACTGTATGTACTTGCAAGAGTATTGTTATTCAAAATGGATGGCAGATAGGGGTACGCTTAGCGGATGTTATTCTATACGTATGAATAATATTGTTTGTTCCTATTGTTAAATATTTGTCTGATAACCAACACAATAATAGTCAACATTGTACTTGAAGTTTGGAGGATGAGAGCATACATTATTCATATACGAGTATGTATATTGTTGTATTTTTAAAAACCACACTCTCTTCTTTTAGGCAAACTATGGTAAGGACACGCCCCGTTCGTTAAGATTCTAGAGTGACAAAAGTGCAGCGCGCCCTTTTACAACTCAGCGTACTCCCTCACCATCACTATTCGGCCGACCATTAGTATCGATTCCTGGACATCCGTGGCCGGCCATGCAGGTTACCCTGTCAGCACAGTAGCCTGCTGGCTACTGTGCTGACAGGGAGTCGCTCCCGCAGAGTCATCTTCTCTGCGGATGACGGACTAATCCTCAGTTTAGTCATCCGTGGTCTCGATTAAAGTAGCATCAGGCGCAGATTCCTGTGGTGGACCATCTGCTCCCAATGTCACTCCGACGATTCCTTCGGCGAGACCACTTTCTCGCAGAAGGTGCCAAATACTATGCTTAAACTATTGTTTATTATGAGAACTTTAAAGTACATAAATTAACAGAGGCAGATTGCAGTTTACCTCTTTTATATGCCTCCCTGGGTGTATACCCAGACAGGGCAAGGCAATTTGTATTAAGCATTATCCTGCGTGGCAACCGAAATCGCTATAACTGGCAAGACGTAGTACGAGTATCCTATCCACTACGACATCTGTGTAATCATGTACTTAAAGATTGTTAATAATCTTACGGCTTATTTTTCAATGGGTATACAAAGGCAGACTCGTATTTCATCATGTCAATTTCATACTCTTTGTTACCGAAAATCCCTGAATTTATAGTAAAATCTAATGCATACTGCATTACAATGATAAATAACGTTCTTGATGGTGTGTCGTTTACTTTGAATTAGGTGCTATGAAAATGTAAGTATTGTTAATGACTCAGATAAGGCGAGTCTATTACCAATATTTACGGACAATTCCAACTTTTTTCTCTTCAGAAGCCCTGAAATATCGAATCATGAAAAAAAAGCGAACTCATAAATTTCGATGAGCAAGAGAGACAGAGATCTAAGTCAATTCGTGGGGCAGTGACCTGATTGAACTGCTGGTGTTGCAGATATCCATGAGCAACAGTTATCGGTTACCAGCGGGTAGATCTTTTTTGGCAAGCTGTGGTGTGGACTTACGTCGTCTGTTACATCCATAAATTATAACAGCGAGAAGAAATTAAGTCTCACTTCTTTCCAATACCCGCAGATAACAGAGACACTTTTCCCACTATATCCAACACAGTGCTTGCCCCATTTTTTGTTGGCAAACTATGGTCTGGACCCAGTCCATACTAAGTGGGACGAGAGAAGAGTGGTATTCCCTCCTTATCGGCATTGGGCCTACAACTGGTACCTCCTACCCTTGACGTCCTTGGCTAGCCTGGTGGCTAGTGGCTAGGTTGCATGATCATCTGCCACCATAAACAATAAAAAAATGTACTCTTATCTAGTCAACCAAATTTTCTACTGTAAAAATAAAATCTAAGTAAAAATAATAGTTTTCTCTATGTGAAGATAGATTAAGAAAAAGATTCAATCTCTATCTTGTCTGTGGGGATCGTAAAGGACGACTAAAGGTTATAATATGCAGATAACTCAGAAGTATGAGAAAGAATTCTCGATGTAAGAACTTATAGCAACATGCTAATTGCCCTACCATTTTAGAGCAGGCACAGACCAAGCGATGATACGTGTCTAAACTGAAAGAATGATGTAAAAAATTATAATTAAATCTCATCATACTACCCTGAGGTAAACATATTTATGTATACATGAGTCTAATCTACCCTTATTTGAACTAGACTCACTGAACTGAGTAACGTTAACAAGTCAGGCCGTTGACTTCACACGGGTTGAATTACTACAACGTCAGGTTATATTTAACTGAACGGACGTTTCCATTCAACTGTCAAATATTATATATTAATCTTTACCTTCGATTATTATTAATAAAGACTAATTTATTACGCTTCAGTGTAATGACGGAGTAACCACATCTAACCCACATCTTTTCAACGCCCCTTGTTCATGGTAAAACTCTAGAGCTATATCTGATCTAGGTGATGACTCACTTTCTTTCTTTAACTTTTTTTTTTTTAGGGGTGGGCTGCGGTCTTCGCGCTCCTCGCACCTCTCCGTCCGGGGCGACAGAAGGGCGTAAGCACGCAACACCCGCAACCCACCCGAAAACCACGTCGCCTTCATCGTTGGACCGACCGCGCGACCACCGGAGCAGGGTTACTTGTCATTAGTGATCGGCCCGACGGAATACCCCCTACATGGGGTACCCTCCCATAGATTTCTTTCTCACTGTGGAGGAGGGCCTGTCCAGTAGTTAGAGAATGGGCCTAAAATTTATTTATAATCACACTAAGAACAGACTAAGCTTGCAATTTAAGTCAACCAATATCAACCGCTTGACTTAAAAAAAACGGCTTACAGTACTAAAAACAATTCCTAATGAGATTCATTAATGATTATACCATTTTGTTGTTATATGATGTCAATTATGTGATTGTGAAACTAAACACACAATAACAGAAAGAAATCTAAAAATAGCTTATAAGAATATTTATTAAAGATTTTTAGATATCTTTAGTACCTAATCATGGCGCTTGCAACAGTGCCGAAATTTATTATCTCGTGAGCAAAAAAATACATGATAAAAATATCAACCATATCCCTGTCAACCATAATTTATTTATTTTTGCCAAGGTATACTGATACGTAAGATATTGTTTTTCTAACGTTACATTTTACTAGATTTTTGCCTTTGGGACAGAGACGTATAAACTACCCCATTTTTTGGGGGGGTCGGTTACGGTCGGCGTACTCCTCGCTCCACGTAAGCACGCACACCCATAACTCACCCGTGACACGTCGCCTTCGTCGTTGGGCCGTCCATCGGAGCAGGGTGACTTGTCGTCAGTGGTTGGACGTCGGTCTTTCCTCGCGCGGTTGGCCTCTCGGCGAGTGACGGACTAATTCCCCGGTCGACTCACTCGCAGCCTCGATTAGGATATAAACTACCCCATAAGGCGACTGCAATTTGTCGCTACCGATTACTTTTGATGTGATTTGTCCGTTGATGTCGTAAGATACGACTAAGAGATATAAATACCCTTATAACACCTATGCAAGAAAAGAAATTAAGCAAGAATATTGATTGATATTATTAACATTCATATTAAAATTATTATTGTGAAACAATATGGGTTTTTAAATAAGATAATAGCATTAAATATTAAGTAATCTATGTAAATTATGTTAACCTAACGCAGGTAAGTTAATATGACAAAAACATTAATAGGAATAAGTAATTACCGTGACCGTAGTATCGTGTCGTATAGTATCGTATCGCGTGCCAACCGACACGATATCACTCTCCACATTCTTATAAACTTCACTTATAGGGTTGTCAAAATTACTTCTATACAAATAAATAAAAATGAAGTATCCGTTTATAATGTCAAAATTATATGTTCCTTTTTCATGCTCACGCGGTTATTTACGTGACACCTATACCTAAAAACCAGTATTAAAAATTATTGTCCGTCTGTTTGTTCCAGGTAATCTTCCAAACGCCTTGACTGGTTTTAATAATATTTTGCCACCATATCTTCTATCTTTAAACGAGCAATTCTTGTATGTATATATATATATATATATTCAGGATCTCGGCAACGGCTCCAACGATTTTGTTGAAACTTGGCATACTAGAGGATTCGGGTCCAAAAAATCGATCTAGCTAGGTTTTATTTATAGAAAATGTTCTTTTGTCGGTGTTTTTAGCATAATAATAAATGACATTAAATTTTAAAAGAATATGAATTCAAATTTCGTGATAAATGTCAAGAGTTGCGGCAGCTCAGTTGGGAGACGGCCGGTTTTAATTTTGAGTTTTGTAGCATCCAAACAGCGTCGGTTCGAATCTCTGTGTTATTATTATTCTCTTTTTGTAATTTTTTTATATAATTTTTATTTTTTATTAATATATGTCTAAATAAATTCTACAAAAATATTCCGTTCCGTTCTGTTTATATAAGTAGTAACATAAAGTAGTTCCACTCAAGAAACTCCTGTAACCTTTTGCTCGGTCCGGGAATCGAACCGGAGGCCTCATGGACTGCAGTCGCGCATTATAATATTTTAGAAGGTTTTGGAGATTTAATATGCTGGGACAAGCCGACTGAAAACGAAGCGAAGTGAGGGCGGATTGTCAATTAGTTATAGTGTTCCCGAGTGGTAATAGGGTAAGATACATTTACCGCCAACCCAATTCGATTGAGAGATCACAAGAAGAATGTACAGCACAACTCTTCTTGGAAATATAAATATTCTGTGATGGCCAACCTGTTTGCTACTGATAATCCTTCAGCAAATAATATCCGCATCATAATATATATATACTATTGATTAATAAATCCATTCACCACCTCTTCCCTACCGCGGGTAACTTATGACTAAGATGTATATAATTGCTATACCTGTTGATTTCACATGATAGACTTTGTATAGAAATTCAAACGGAAAAAAAAATGAGCCGTCACTCAGGACGCCTGGCAGATGTGAAACATCGAAATTATTTGTACAAGTATATATGCATAAAAGAATAGATTACGACAGAACTAATATGGCATAAAGTATTGAATAAAATAATACGAATAAAATAATGGCAATCCATTATTATTTGAAATATTACACAGAAATAAAATTAATCCACCGCACACTGAATGAATTCTAAACATTTATTTTCATTAGTATACATTATAGATAACAATTTACTTTGAGTTCACTAGATGGCGTTGTACAAAATTTTAAATCGCACCATGGTTTCGTTACAAAAATGTACATATGTATCCCGATATTTATTTAATAGTTAATCAAGAGGGCACCGCGAGGCGTGGCGTTAAACGCCACGCAACCATCGCGGTCACCCTCGCCTATAGATGTTTCACATCAATAATTACAACACGCAGGTCTTAAACCCACATTTATCGTAGGTACATCCTTTCTAATTGCCTTACTAATTAAGTTAACGTGTTAGCTGCGTGTAATAACTAACTTTCGGATGTTGTCTAGGCGGGAGTTTGATTGTACCACGCCATCTATAAGAGAATTTTTGTATATTTACATATTCCGATTTACATGATATATAAACTATACGAAACTGTCTGACCAGCGTGGTATAGGTAGTACAATTTCCTGTTATTGTGGAGGAGTCTCAAACCCAGGAGTTAGATGTTTATAAGCTGAAATGATGATATATATATATACGTATTATATTTTCTTTCGGTCTTCCTCTAACATTAATGTGCCTGCCATGATCAAAACGACAAGCCGATTGTCACCAAGGCATGTTCTCCTTCGTAGATAATCATAAAAAACTATGGAGTTACATAAAATTAGGTGACCGCGATTGCCGAACCGCTAGGGTGCCTCTATATCCAGTTTTATAGAGAACTATGTCCATGTGAATAATTGTATAAAAGTGAACGTTAGACAGCCCTATAAGTACATAGTTATGTACAAAACTTTTATGCTAAGTGAGGTATGTGAACTAAATAAACTATTGTATTTTTATGTAAATTTCTCGTGAACAGAAAATATATTCATTATAAAATGAAAATTCCTAGCATATAATAACGTTTATATGAAAAAGTATTATTAAAATATTTGAAATATAATTCACAATTTTATATACAACACGCTGTTATGAATAGATTCGTGCTGAACGCAGATAGTATCTTATTTCATTTGAAAAATTGGTGATACCTTCTGGTGGCAAACAAAAAAATATAATGTATTACTATTCCTTGCTTTGCCACAAGTGCCATAAAAATGTCTTGAATAACATTTGTTTGATATAAGAAAGCTTGAAATAATCTCACGCCGTAAAATCAGGTCAAGCATTGTCTATATTCTCTTGCAATTTAATATATGGGGCAATATCCCTTCTCATTGTAAATGCCAATCAGTAGGACGCATAAAAGTCCCTTTAGGGATAGATAAGACTCCTTCTCATTCCGAAATTGGACGAGAAAACTAAAGTCGTAAAAACACTTCCTTGTTACAGTATTTGATATCCTTTCCTTGGATACATAAAACGTTATATTAAGGAATAAAACGCTTATACTGTCTAGAATCAAATCAAATTAAATCATTTATTCTGCATAGGGCTTAAGGGCACTTACATATTGTCAAATTACAAGTTTGAATACAATACAATAATCTACCACCGGATCGGAACGCGGCCACAAACTGAGAAGATCCGGCAAGAAACTCAGCGGGCGTCATTTTTTTTCTTAATCCTTTAAATATACATAATATTATGCTTCGTACAACATATATGGTATTAGCTCCAGTGTGATGCCCACCGAAATTGTATATAAATATGTATAAATTTTCAAGATTTAATACAAGACAAAAAAAAATTAAAAAAATTAAATTAAAGCATAAAGAAAGGAAGAAAATATGGCTGGACCAGATCCCACAAGCAGCACCGGATCACGAGTTAACTACTAGAGCAGCCATCACTCTCCTCAACCAAATTAGAGGGAATTTTGCAAACCTGCAATTAACGTGCAATAATTATGCAATAATAGCAAAAAATATCAAAAATAATAACAGATTCTACCGTCAGTTACGACCTTATTTAATCAAGAAGGTAAATGTGTAGGAAACAGCGAATAAAAATATTTCATACGGCTGTATCAATTTATTCCGTTACAGCAATAGAATGAACCATTAACATTATTACAATATTTATTTATACAATATACAATCAATCATAATGACAGACAGATAATATGGGGGCATTATTTATTTACGTTTTGAAACCCACAACATCATTATTATGTTATTCCAAATGACTGCACTGAAAAACCATCGGCAAATATTCTGTCAGATAATTTTGGAAGTATATTCTTGGAATAAGATATATTACCATGGTATGTGAAATTGTAGTTAAGCTCTAAATAAAAACTTTAGCAATTATTCTAACAAGTCATAGAAGGTTAGATAATCTTTAGTGAGATCAAGTTTTAACTATCAGTGATACATATCGTCGTCACAGCTCGTTCACGTCCCACTGCTAGTAGGGATGTGAAAAAAATAATCGATTTTTATAATAATCGATTGTTATAAAAAATTAATCGATTAATTATCGATTTTTACAATCGATTATCAAAATAATAAAAATCGATTATTTTCCTTCCAAGTCACATTCCTAACTGCTAGTCTCGAGTCTCCACTTGACTAGGAGAGAAATTGACCTATTATACCACGCTGGTCAGACATATTGGTATAGGGTTTTATTTCGAGTTTCCCTTCTCTTGCACAGATGTTTTATGCATATTATCCCTTAGTCACATTTTATGACATCCACACTCCACAGGCAAGATAGGGAGTAGTGTTGTACTCTTACTAGATCACCACATGGAAAACATATATGTTAGCAATTTGTACAATATAGAGCAGTCTAAACACCACATTGAGCTAAACACCCGAGTTAACGATCGCATTTGGTGTTGTTTCTCCTGATTGCTGCATATTTTATTGAGGACCTCTCAGCAGATCATTTATTTTTAATACATAATCATAGAAATAAGTTCCCTACAAGAACTAAAATAATTACTTACCTCAACCTCGTAGATAAAAGTGGAAATACTTAAGATGTACTAATCTGAAACAAGACAATAATTTGAAATAAACAAAAAAATTAAAGCTCATCTACACTAATATTATAAAGAGGAAACTTTGTATTTTTGTGTTTGTTACGAATACAACAAAAAAAAACTTCTGGACGGACTTTCACCATTAGAATGCTACATTATCCCTGAGTAACATAGGCTATATTTTATTTATGACCCCGGGAACGGACACTACGCGGATAAGGCAACCGAAGCGAAGCGTGAGCGGGCTGCTAGTTTATCATAAATATAATTTCTTGATGTTTTAATAGGGAATATGCATGATATTTTTTTATTTTTTTAAACGTTTCTACTAGTTATTACATTACTAGAAATAAATATAACACATCCAAAATATAAACCATTACGCTAAAAAAAGTTTTTAAAAATCGCCATTATTTATGGGCGATGTAAACGCGACTACTTTGGCGCGCGTATTCTGTGACGTCAGAGTACTCGACACTCGTACAAGTTGCTAGGGCTGCCAACTAGGGCTGTTGATATTTTTATAAATATCGTTTTTCGACATATCGATATTTTACAATGTATCACTATCGGGGTTTGCTATATCGGAAAAATATCGATATATCGATAAAAATATCGATTTTTTAATTATTATTACGATTATTAAATATATTATATCTTATTTACCTTGCAGCTTTTATTCCTCCGAGTTTAACAGACATTAAATCTGAATTAGACGCAAAATATGTTGTCATCATATACACGTCTATTTTAGGAAGATTATCTGACTATACTTTGACGAAACCGGTTTCAGTCATTGTAATGAGACTTATTCACAAGATTAATACTTGAACACAGAAAACTAATAACTTATTATGAAATAACTGTGTAACAATACAAAATAATTAGGGATGTGACTTGGAGGGAAAAAATCGATTTTGTAATTATCGATTTTTTGTTCTTTAAAATAAATCTATTATAAAATAATCGATTAATTAAAAAAAATCGATTTTAAAATAATCGATTTTTTGTTCTTTAAACTAAATCGATGATAAATTAATCGATTAATTAAAAAAAATTGATTATAAAATAATCGATTAATTAAAAAAAATGATTATAAAATAATAGATTAATTAAAAAAAATCGATTCTAAAATAATTGATTTTTTTCTCCCAACACGATTATGATGACTTTTTTTTTAGGAAATATGGTCTTTATTTTCTAATATAGTATAATGAATTTTGATCGAATTTCGAATAATAAAAAATCGATTAATAATCGACTTTTATTATTTTGATAATCGATTGTAAAAATCAATTATTAATCGATTATTTTTTTGAAAAAATCGATTTTTATAAAAATCGATTATTTTTCACATCCCTAAAAATAATCACTAGAAACATACAAACAGCAACAACAAACAGCAATCACAAGTTACTCCTCCTATCCAAGTTACAAGGAGGGCTGTTGATAAAATATCGATATGTCAAAATATAGATATTATTATTTAAAAATATCGATACTTAATACTGAACTTTTTTTGGACGATAATAAAAAGTACGTATCGAGGGTCGATATTTATTTGAATAAATTTGGTGTTTTATCTTTTCTTCTAAAGTATTTATTCTACAAAATCACCGTAAACTTAATCTACTGTAGAAGCGCTGGCATGAAACTGATGATCAGTTATCACTTACTCCTAGAATTTGATAAAAAAAAGCTCGGCACGGCAACCCCGCAATAAACGAAGTTAAAGAGTGGTCATGGGGAAAATATCGAAATATCGATATTTTTTTCGTTATATCGAACGCCGATATTGATTTCATCATCATTCATTTCAGCCTATCGCCGTCCACTGCTTGACGTAGGCCTCCCTCATGCCACAATCAGCGGTCCTGTGCCGCCTGCATCCAACGACGCCCAGCTACTTTCACTAGGTCATCGGTCCACCTAGTGGGGGGGCGTCCTACACTGCGTCGTCCGATACGTGGTCGCAACTCGAGAACCTTTCTTCCCCAGCGGTTGTCGGTTCGTCGAGCGATGTGGCCTGCCCATTGCCACTTCAGCGTGCTAATTCTTCGTGCTATGTCGGTTACACCCGTTCTTCTGCGGATTTCCGTATTCCGGATTCTATCTCGCAGAGAAATCCCGAGCATAGCCCGCTCCATAGCACGCTGAGCGACTTTGAGCCTTGATATGAGGCCTACATTTAGGGACCACGTTTCCGTGCCGTAAGTCATCACTGGTAACACACACTGGTCAAAGACCTATGTTTTCAGACACTGAGGTATGTTGGACGAGAAGATCCTCTTAAGTTTCCCGAACGCTGCCCAACCGAGTTGGATTCGTCGGCTGATCTCTTTCTCGAAATTGGATCTACCTAACTGGATTGTTTGTCCTAGGTAAACATAGTGATCGACAACTTCAAGAATCGCATTGCCAACTAGGACCGGTACAGGAATAACATGGGCATTTGACATGACTTTCGTCTTGTCCATGTTCATTCGTAAACCCACTAGTTGGGATACCCTGCTGAGATCATTGAGCATTGTGCCAAGGTCCTCCATGGATTCTGCCATAACGACTATATCGTCCGTAAATCGAAGGTGAGTAATGTATTCGCCGTTAATGTTGATGCCGAGTCCAGTCCAGTCTAAGAGCTTAAGACATCTTCCAGTGCAGTGGTGAACAGTTTCGGAGAGATAACATCTCCCTGTCTCACGCCTTTCTGCAACTGGATCGGTTTCGTACTCTTATCCCGGATACGGACTGACATTGTGGCGTTCCTATACAAACACTTCAGCACTTCGATATAGCGATAGTCGATTTGGCACCGCTGAAGGGACTGCAGCACCGCCCAAGTTTCGACTGAATCAAAGGCTTTCTCATAGTCCACAAACGCTAAGCACAGGGTCCGATTAAACTCCTCGGTCTTTTGTATAATCTGCCGAAGCGTGAGGATATTGTCTATGGGGCTATAGCCTTTTCTGAAGCCGGCTTGTTCGGGCGGCTGGAAGTCATCGAGCTTGCGCGAGAGTCGATTGGTAATGACCCTCGAGAACAACTTATAAACATGGCTCAGGAGTGAGATGGGTCTGTAGTTCTTTAGAAGAGCTTTGTCACCCTTCTTGAAGAACAGCACCACCACACTCCTGGTCCACGACTCTGGAACGTCGCCCCCGAGGATAACGGAATTAAATAGCTTTTGAAGGGCTATTAAGACTGGCTTGCCGCCCGCCTTCAGAAGCTCTGCCGTAATGCCGTCATCTCCCGTTGCCTTACCGTTACGTAGTTGTTTGAGAGCCATTCTGATCTCGTACAAGCTGATGTCCGGGATTTCTTCGGTATAGTGCCGAGTTAGCTTGGATCTGGGATCTTGGACCAAGCCGACAACAGGATTTCGGGATGATTTGTATAACTGTCCATAGAACCTTTCGACCTCTCCCAAGATCTCACTTTGAGATGAAATGACAGTGCCATCGTCGGTCTTCAGCTTAGTCATTTGGCTTTGCCCAATAGACAGATCTTGTGCGAACACTTTTGAGCCACCATTCCGCTCTATCGCTTCTTTAATACGGAGCGTATTAAATCGGCGAATATCGCGACGCACAGACCTGGAGATCTGCCTATTTAGCTGCCTATGTTTGGACCAATCGGCTGAAGACTGCACCGTCATTTCTTTTCTCCACCCCATGAGCTCGAGAGTCTGGTCAGAAAGTTTTTTAGGTCTATTAACGCGGTGAGCCTTGAAAAATTTCGACCCAACCGCGTGGACAGTTTCCACGAACCTGTTGTTCATATCGTTCGGAGATTCGCATTCGTCCAGACATTGGAAGCGATTGTGTAATTCGAGTTGAAAGCCTTCGAGGTTCTGGTATTGGACAGATGTAGGTCGGAGTGTAGACTTCATCAAGCGTGACCGCTCGACTTTTGTGTGGATATTCAATGTGGCTCGTACCATCCGGTGATCGCTCCCAGTTTTAATCCTGCTGATCACTGAGACATCATTGAATATCTGTCGTTTGTCTGACAAGATGAAGTCTATCTTGTTTTTTGTTGTCTCGATATTGATATATATTTAAAAATATCGATATATCGTAAAACTATTTTTTTTTAATATAGACAGCCCTAACTAGAAGACTCGGGTATCACGTGTTCAAAACGTGACATCATAGTACTCCAATCAATGCGGTGCGTTTTAGAAATTTTGCGCGCGAATCTCAAAAATAACACTTTTTGATAATTATATTTAATTATTAAATAATGATAAAATTAAAAAATAATTGTATAGGTACGTTTTTTAAGCAATAAAGATTACAAATAAAAATAATTTTGGAGTTTCGTGCATATTCCCTATTGTGAATATACTTTTTTTTATTATTGCAAACGGTGGCAAACGAGTAACCACACACCTGATGGTAAGTGTTGCTACCGCTCATGGACATTTGCTAGTCCGCTGCCTACCGCGAAGAAAGTGAAGGGAGTGTGAATGCGTGTAATGAGGTTCGGTGATACTAAAGGCATCACCAAAACCTATCACACACAAACACTCTCAGAGAATTGGGCTTCGGGCTCTCTCGCTCACTGAACGAAGCGCAGTAAAAAATTGCTGCTACTCAGACGTCGATTTTCTGCAAGAGTATGGTACTATTCCGAACGGACCGGCAGTGTTACCAACTCCCTAAAATATTTATCCCTAAATTTTAGTTAAAAACCCCTAGAATTACCACAATTACATGAAAATCCCCCTAAAATGATTTCATTAAAATAAAAATAAATAAGTATTTTTTTGGAGTGGTTTGCGATCGGCGCGCTCGCACCACTCCGTCCGGAGCGACAGAGGGGCGTAAGCACGCACACCCGCAACCCACCCACGATGCACGTCGCCTTCGTCGTTGGGCCGACCACCGGAGCGGGGTTACTTGTCATCAGTGGTCGGCCCGACGGAATACCCCCTATTTGGGGCACTCTCCCATCGAGGAAAGACCGACGTCCTCCCCGAGGGGGGGACGTCGGTCTTTCCTCACGCGGTCGGCTTCTCGGCGGGTGACGGACTAATTCCCCGGTCACGTCACCCGCGGCCTCGACTAGGGCGGCATGAGGCGCAAGTACTTGCGCCTACGAAATTAGTACCTGTACTGAAAATACATACATATATCCGGGCAAAAAAAAAAAAAGAAATGAGACATAGTTACTTAATAAACAATAATAATAATAAATAGGTAAGCACCAAGCTCTACTGGGACCGGTCTATCACCACGGACAGGACTATTCTTGCAAATAAGCCTGATATCGTGCTGATGTATACTAGATGTCGCTACGGTGTTTTTTTTTTCAATAATCCCTAACAATGCCCCTAAAAATAGAACTCCCCTAAAAAAACCCCATCCCACTTATTTACCCCCTAAATTTGGGAGGAAAACCCCTAAGTTGGCAACACTGCGGACCGGCCCGCAGCTATAGACAGACAACTGTCAACAGTGTGGTCCTACCACTAGGAATTGCTTACAATAAGTATTTCTGAAAATTTATTATTTTGCTGTTTTAAATGTTTTTTCTTTTTTTGCTTTGATTCGAACATTATTTAAGGCACAGAGTATACCGCTGGGCTGGCCACGGATTACAAGGGATTCTGTACCAGCCCCACCGCTTCGTCGCCCAAGAGGGAACTTGCGGTGTGTGTGCTGACGATAGCCCACTCATAGAAAAAAAAGGCACGCATGCGCTGCATATAACGATGCCATCTTTGAATATTTGCTAGATCTATCCAAATAGTTTACTTAACACTATTTGATATTATCAGCGCTAAACAAACATAACGAATAGGTTTCATAACAGTCAACAATGGAAGGACTCCACCGTGCTAATATTTGTACGGCAGAGCTCGCACTAAAGCGATATTTTGTGGCTAAATCAACTATTATTTCACACATCCATCGCCTTGTAACCTTATACTTATAAGGTAAAAAGATTTATAAGCGTAAAATCAATCCAGAGAAATTCATATACATAGGTAAGACGTATGTCTCCACAATTACATCTTAAATACACACTTAGGTAGGACAACACTGTTCGCAGTTGTCTGTCTACAGCCGCGAGCCGACCCGTCTGGGGTAGTACCACAATCTCGCAGAAAATCGACGTCCGAGTTTTAGTATCCAATTTGTTACTGCGCTTCATTTGGTAATCGAGAGAGCTGGAAGCCTAACTTTCTGAGGGTGGCATGTGGTATGTTTTAGTGATGGCTTTAGTATCACCGAACCTCCTTGCACGCATTCACACTCCTTTCCCTTTTTCACTTTCTTCACGGTAGGCAACGTGCAAAGGTCCATGAGTGGCAGCAACATTTACCAGCAGGTGTACAGTTTGCTCGTTTAGCACCGTTTGCAGTAAAACAAAACACTTAGTAATATAACCTTAATATGCATTTACAATCGGGGAATAGTCAGTCACCCGCGGAGAGGCTGACCGCATGAGGGCGACCGACGTCTCTGTAGAAGCGTTAGGAAGGGAGGGTACCTGAAAGGGTATCCCGCCGGAATGGCCACGGACGATAAGGAATTCGGTACTTATGGTCCACCCTATGGCTAAGGGGAGTGAATACAGTGGGTTATGGAACCGCGCTCCACCTTTTCGTCATCCCGGACGAAGGGGATCATAGCCCACCCAAAAAAATAAATATATATGCACTTACAATATGCAACTATTACACTACTTCCTATTATCCGTGTGGTGACGGAGTAAGAATACAATTCACCACCCCCTATCTTGCCCGTAGATGTCGTAAAAGGCGACTAAGGGATATAATGTGCATGTAATATCAATATAAGAGAAGGCAAACTTGAAACAAAATCCTATACCAACACGTCTGACCACCGTAGTAGGTTAATTTCCCTCTCATAGTGCAGAAGGCCGAGCCCAACAGTGGGACGTATATGAGCTGAAATGATGATGAACGATGAAACGAGGCATGAAAAAGGTAGTGATTGTTTGCTCAAGTTACAAGTTTACTTACGTAGTATCTAAGTGATCGATGTTAATTCTCAAAGTTTCATAACCGTTTTGGAGGTAAATTATTAGATATGGGCGTTTTCTGTTTGTGCCACAAACGGTTATGTATCCGATATACAGTTTGCATATCGATATCGAAAACGGTTTTCTCATATCGATATCAGTAGTACAGTTTTCAAACGTTAACATTGATATTAAAATGAGCAAACTAACTACGAATGCGAACTAACACAAACTCTTACATTTACAGTTAAGCTGTCAGCGGTACATCGATGCAGGTCTTAGGTATAGGTATTTACCTAAACTTATTTAACAATTAGCTAACTGTAACTGCGGCGATTTCCCTTCATGCTTTACTAGATTTAGGACTAGCAGAAAAGTTTTTGACTATTAAATGTTAATTCTTTTTTTGTGAACTGGTATTACTTCTCTGACGCATTTAAAAATTGACATATTTACAATGATTAAATATAGTGCAATTAAATACTATCACAAACAATACAAAATTTGTTTTTCAAATCAAAATATGTCACGAAACAACAACAATTATTATTATTACTTACAGACCTGTGTCCGTATTGTAACAACTCAAATTCAACCTTATAACTTCGGAATTTAGTTCCACTTTGTAAAATAAGTGTCTCATTAATATCGAGTAGCCGTAGCCGCCAGAAACGTTATCATAACTATAACTATACAATGGAAACTAAACCTTATTGCTAATACAGTAAGATATATTAACCACGCAAACATGGCTAAAGTTATTTCATATTCTCTTCATCTCTTTTATACTAATAAAGGAATATATACTTAGAATGAGAGGAACGAATATGGTTCATATCTCAATATCGTTTGTGAAGTTTGCGTTTTGTTCGTACGTGTTCATAGCGTTATAGTTTTAAGTTTTGACTCGATACGGTTTTTGTGATATCGGCTACATTGATATAGATATCGATATGGTATGATATCTAACATATATCCGATATAAGTTACGTTTTGTTATATCGAACTCATCATTATAAATTATCCTCCTTAAATTATCCTAAGTCGCATATAAACTGAGATCTGAATTGTTAAATAGTTATAGAGATATTTAGTATACCTTTACCCACTCTTACCAACTCGTCGGCTTTCATCTTCTTTATCTTTATATATAAATTTCTTGTGTATGTATGTATGTCACTGAACTCCTCCTAAACAGTTGGACCGATGTTGATGAAATTTTTGTGTGTGTTCAAGGGGATTCGAGAATGATTTTGATTCACAATTGGACCCGGTAGGTGGCGCTGCTGTCGATTTCAAGGAGAATTCCTTTTCCTTTATTTGAACAGAACAACATCTGTTGGGTCAGCTAGTCTTTATATTTAAATTTCTTGTGTACGTGTGTATGTCACTGAACTCCTCCTAAACGGCTGGACCGGTGCTGTCGATTTTGTTTGTGTGTGTTTAAGTAGATTCGAGGATGGTTTAGATTCACAATTGGACCGGGTAGGTAGCGTTGTTCGGGCAGGATAACAACATAACTGGAAAACGACTTTACCAATTTCCAAAGGTAGGCGTTAACTCGTTAATCCGTTAATTAACGAAGTTAACAATCTGGTTAACGGATTAACTTTTAAGTTAACTTCAAAAAATGTTAACGTTCTTGTTAACTTCCGTTAAGTTAAACTTCCGTTAATTTTAGTCTGTTACATTAGTCGTTTGTTGACATGCTGTCATTTCGCTTGTTCGAGTTACGCGCAACACTCGTAAGTTCCACGACGAATGCGCCGCCCAAGTCGGCAGCGGAACGTGTCGTAGAAGAGTTCTCCGCGCGCACGATCCGCCACCTATTTCCGTGACATAAGTACCACACGGAAGGCGGTGACCGCATCCCAGTTCCTAACACCGTCGAGCATCGCCCTGGCGATAGTCGGCAGCGTCAGATCGTCACCACTGATTACGACGAATTCAAGGCGCTGCTCTGTCTACGAGGCACACACCTCGTGTGTACTGTGCCGTGTCCTCGTCGCAAATGCAATGGTGGCAGGACGGTGTACTCTCCTTCCTCACGATCGTGTGCAGGTATTTGGCGAAGCTACCATTTTCCGTTAATACCTGTAACAGTCGGAACGAAAGCACTCCGTGCCACCGACCCAATCACTGCATCAGCACTGTCCGGAAAGCCTCGACAGTTCGAATATCGTACCGAAGCCTCTCCAGCCGGACTGCCCAACGAAAAATGACGTCACGGCGGACGTCGTCTCGCCGGGCGGCCATCTCGCTAAACGAGGCCGGTGCCTGCCGCGCGAAAAAGGCAACAAATCCCGAGCCTTCTTCAATTGCTGTGAATTCTTTTATTGTAGGTTATGATAATAGCAGAAGTGATATGTTCTCACCTCCACCTAGTTATTACGTTAGAAAGCGTCGTGAAGTATTGGTGAATCTTTTGGTATCGTGATCTATTTTTCTCAGCCTAAAATCAGTATAAGTTTTAAATAGTTAACATTAATGGTTAACTTTAACTTGCGTTAAATTTTTGCAAATTTAACGCTTTATCGATTATCGAAATTAACATTTTAATTAACGAATTAACGATTAATGAAGTTAACTTTTGGATTAACTGTGCCCACCTGTGCCGATTTCGTCCGTCTTTCTTTTTAATTTTTCTAATACTTTGAGAAAGAAAAAAAAAATTAAGAAATTCGCGCAGAAAATCAGAAAATTTAAGAAATCTTAACGACTAGGTATCTAGGTTATTTATCTATAGTGCAACTAAGCTGCTGGATGGATTTGAATGAATTTTTGTGAATGCATTCAAGTGGGGGCCTGAATGATTTAGATTCACAAATCAGCCCGGCAGATGGCGCTGCACTCGTCAGTCCCTATTACTGCTGTCGATTTCAAGGCGAATTCCTTTTATTTTATTTGAACAGAACAACGTTTGTTAGGTCAGCCATAATTTATCTAATCTAAGAAGTGCATTTTGACGTTTCACGTTTTTAATACACAAAAACTTTGGTTAAACGTGTACACATGATTGCAAACAATAAATCTTAAATTTTAAAGAACTATTGAGTTATTTATATAATTAACGTTGCGGGTGACTTTTTGTACAATAATCTAATGTTTAAACTCGTAAAACTTTAACAATTTAAAATAAAAACAAAACCTAAAATAGTAATTGTTATTGACGATGTTATAATGCCACGTCATCACGTTCTTTACAGTAGTGCTTGACCACTTCCAATTCATGAATATCCAAATAATCGGTAAAAATATTAGAATAATATAATTTATCGAGTAGACTAAATTCTCAAAATATTCGTATTAGAGAAAAACCGTGATTCCACTCTTTCCTTCATTGGCTGAATTGTAAACAACGACACCGCTTACCATTCAAGAACAACTAAGCTGATTTTTGGTAGAAATCCAGTACCCTTAAAAGCAGCCGCTGGGTAAGCCCCTGACGCCAAGACCTAGTACCGATGGCTCGCGCAATCGCTATTGGAGGAAATACGCAGGTTATAGGGTATGTGCTCAGCTCTATCATCGCCCCGGACGGAACGGGCCAAGTGTGAGCGAACCGGAAAAAAAATCCCCAAAAGCAAAACTCTATTGACTTGAGTTGCTCTATACAATCTAGTCTGTGGTGCAGTTTCGCATTTTTATCGTGAATTATCTATGGTGCAGTCTTTCACCATCTTAGAAGCGGACTGTGCATGTTTTGTATTGGTGGTAATCTTTTCTTTTTTTGACTCGACTATACTTTGGACTGATCTTGTTTTATACGTTGGCCTTGGCTACACTCATACTTGACTCTGTTTATGCAAATCTTATTATTGTTAGAAAAATTTCTCCGAAAGCACGTGGTTGTTCTTTGAACTCCCAGGCTCGTAAGTTGATTGTGAAATAACACGTATATTTTGAACGTGAGTCAAAACGGTGAGCCTCTACTGCCAGTGACACAAGTACAGGAACATGTTGATGAGGCACTAGGAATTGGTATGGGTACCGTAGGCAAGATTGTCAAAGTAAAGTATATGGACCTTCAGGCGCTGCAGACGCTTTAAAGGAACATGGCTTTATACACCAAAATAAAGGAACGAGAACAAACCAATAACTGGTATAGATCAATTCGGTATAGATCAATTCGATATAGATGCCATTCGAAACCACGCTACGGTTATTTTACAAGAGGTGAATGATACAACAACATATAATACAACTTTGATGAAAGATCGACTGTCATTAATTGATGTCAGTTTATACAATCGTTGCACTGAATTTCTGAGAACGATTTAAGACAAATCGGTTGCCGATACAAAAAAAAAAATGATACGTGCAAGATAATTATGGAAAGACAAGACATTATTTTGCAAAGAATTTCTTTCATATGAGAAATGAAAAATATAATCAACTGGGACATTGCCATATTTACGGACGGATTAGAGTCGCAAATTAACAAAGCACCAACACAACTGGATAAAAAAGCAGTTTTAGTGGAATGGCTGCAACGCCAAGGTGTGGTGGTCAACATGTTGAAAGCAGAGTTGTTGTTGCTAGTAAAACAATTTAGACCACTGAAACCACGATACGTTATAGACGAGTAGGCAGATAAATGTGGCCATAAAATAATAAGATTACCATAATATTACTACCAATACAACGCAATTGAATTGATATGAGCTCAAATTAAAGGTAGTTGTTGTATCAAATATCTTAAAGGTGAATTTGAAATTTTATAATATAGGTATTATACTTCATTTTCCATTTATATGATCATTGTAGCAATGTCTAAGCCCACATTTTTCTTTTACAGACTACGCAGCACGCCACAATTCGAAATCACCCTTCATAGTGAAGAAAATGGAAATTTTGTTGAAGGAAGCATGTTCCCAAAGTCTCAAAGGATGACTCAAAGTCAGTGATGGTTCAAAGTGGTGGAGAAAACAAAAAAATATATAATGGATGATTTTGACAGAGATGTACATTTCGGCAATTTTATTGATAATGAAATAATTATTAATGTTCGCGACGATGATACTTCAAGTAATAGTAGTGATTCTGAATAAATAACTATTTTTGAATCCAGTTTTTGTTTTTACTTAACCTAATCCTATTAAATATGATGAATAGATTTTATGCTGCAATAATTAAATTTGTTTAGTATTAATTTGGCACTTAACTTATTTGTCTCCTTCTTGAGAAAAAAAAATAAACCGATTATTAATTAAAAAGAATCAATATCGATTTCTCACTAAATTCGGATATTTTCGATAGCGATTATTTGGTTCACATACCTAGACAACATACTCTGACACCTGTCAAAATGCACTTCTTAGATTAGTTAGACTATAGTATAAATATAAGTCTGTAATAGGAAGCTTAAAGGTTCAGAAATTAATTATTGTAGAACTAATAAGTGCTTTCGAGCTGTGTTATTATATAATTAACGAAATAGAAACATCTATCTAATTGAAAAGCCAATTTACCTATTCTAATTTAATATCTCATTTTCTTTATAATTAGTTTTTTTGGAATAAATACTGTATAGATATGGATTCCCAGAATATAATAATTATATCATAAGAAGTAAATAATATCCAATTAAAACGTCTTTATCAAGTTTTAGCCATTGGCCATAAAGCATCTTATTTCCAGCGCTATTCAAACAAAGGGCATTTTTTCATATTCAAAGAATAATTTTTATATTTTTTTATATTTCAATATAATTTATTTTCATGTCCTCCGTTTGTGCTCACAAATATTATACAAAACGATTTTAATTTAATTTCAAATATATTTCTTTTCGGTTTATAGAAGTTTATTTCTCAAAAAGAACAATAGGTACAGTTCACTTAAATTGAGAAGTAACATAATTCATATCAGTTAAAGCTATACAATCTAAGGTTGCTACGTACATATATAGTAGTTATAGTAAAACATAATTTAATCACAGCTATTTTCAACAAAAGAGATTAAATATTTTTTAAAAGTAGCCAAAATCGGACAATTAATAATATTCTCTGATAGTTGATTATAAAGATGCACTCCTTCATACAATATGCTCTTTTTACCATAGTCAGTCCTAGGTAATGGTAATTGTAGTTTATGACATCCTCTAGTATTATATGTGTGTTTTTTTGCGAAATTCAAGTTGTGAGTGTACTTGTTGACTAATAACTTTTCTAATAAGCATGCATGTCTTATATGTGTATAACTGTTTAATGTTTAATAATTTCGTGTCCTTGTATATTTTATTGCTTGGTGTTAAATAGTCGTAGTTGTATAGTACTTTAATTACCTTATTCTGCATGACTTGTATCTCCTCTAGATTAGATTTAGCTGCAGACCCCCACACTTCAATTAAATACTCCAAGTGAGGTGTAACAAGTGAGTTATAAATAAAGGGACGAATTTTATGTTGGATATATCCAGAAATTCGATGAAGCGCTCCGATCAGTGGTGAGATTTTCGATTTCAGGTAATCAATATGAGCCCTCCAAGTTAATCTACTATTCAGTACTAAACCTAGATATTTTGCATTGTTAGCCTGTCTGATTAATTGTTGCTGCATAGTAAGTGGCGTGTGATCTGCTAGTTTTTTATTTTTTGCTGCAAATATCATATACTCGGTTTTCTTTGTATTTATTGTGAGCAGATTTGACATAAACCACTCATTAAGTTTGTTTAAGTCATTCTGGGCCTCACACAAGACATCTTTCAAATAGTACCCAAAATAAAAGAGACAAGTGTCATCAGCGTAAAGTGTAATATCACCTGAAACCTTGAGGGTGTTTATGTTATTAATGTATATGAGGAAGAGTAATGGGCCCAAAATTGACCCCTGTGGGACACCGTATGTTAATTGAACCGAATCACTTTCAAAGGATTGTATTTTAACGACCTGTCTACGATTTTCAAGGTATGATTTAAGGATTTTATGTACTGATTCTTGGATTCCCATGTCCCAGAATTTATCTAATAAAATTTTATGACTTACGGTATCAAAAGCGCTCTTAAGATCTATAAAAACACCAAGAGCAATTTTCTTTTCATCTTTGATTTTAGTAATAAAATCAGTAGTAGTACAAACAGTATTCGAACCAGGTCGAAAACCGTATTGTTGTTTATAAAAGAATCCCTCGAAGAAAGTCATATTAAATGTATTACATTGAATGTTCGTATATACGTGATCCAAAATAGTAGAAGTAGTATTTGTTTCGCGTGTGCTATAATCGCTACTAAGGTTATTAAGAATATGGTAGCCCGCAGTGGCGGCTGGTGGGTCATAAAAGTGGTGGTGCACTTTACTTGCTCAGTAAGCATTAAGATCAGGAATTGCAAGGGAACAACAATTTACATAATAAATGTATTTTTTTTTTAATGCATTACATTTTGTAGGTGTACTTCGAAAAAAAATATTTTTCTTGTTTTTCACGCAAAATAAAATATTTATAAAGGAGGGCTTCGGCGGGCCCGCCAATTTATATCAATTTTATTTTGAAAAGTTTTATTATCGTCTTGAATATAGTCTATATTTATGCTCATTTTCACTCACACCACACATACGCAGTATAAATAGAACTAAGACCAAAATATAAAAAACTATTACTTAATGTAAAAAAACCATATTTACGCGTCAAAGATACATCGAAACTATACCTACTTACTGTACTACACGTCATCGGCGAATTTCGCCGAAAGTCGAGTTCTCTCGGCAATGTTCGGTTTGCTCGTACGGCGCACGGGACAGACTCATTTTTCAGCATATTTCTATGAACTATCTTCTGTCTCACGCGCCAGGCGTTTTAACTCATATCTAATACAAGTTGTATGGGCAGTCTCCATGCGCTCGCCTAAGCGCACGAGATTTTTTGATGTGAAACATCTATAGGCGAGGGTGACCGTGATCGTCGCGTGGCGTTTAACGCCACGCCTCACGGTCCCCTATTAATTAAATATTAAATAAATATTAGGATGCATATACCTACATTTTTGTAACGAAACCATAGTGCGATTTAAAATTTTGTACAACGCCATCTAGTGAACTCAAAGTAAATTGTTACTTATAATGTATGTAATGAAAATAAATGTTTATTGAATAAAAATCATTATTTTTTGGAAAAAATCGCGATATTTTATTAATACTTTATGCCTTAGTTTTATCGTATTAGTTCCTGTCGTAATCTAATGTTCTTTTATGCATATATACTTGTTTTATAATTCTCTAACTTAGTAATATAAATATACCAGTAGGTATGGTATTTAGTTTACTCTCAGCTACGAAACCTGTTTTTTTATAGGCTTTTATTAGTTTCAGGTGTATATATATTTATTTCTTTGTATATTACCGACTTCATAGGAATTGGATTTTGACTCACTTTAAACAGTCAAATTTCATTTAAAAGTTGAAAATTTAAGGAGGACCATGACGTTAAAATTATTTAGATAGCTTGTCTTATTATCATTACAGGATTAAAAATTTCTTTATTAAATATATTGAAGCTGAGAGTTGGTCGTTAGCTCGATAAATGCCGCCATTTCTGTTTCCTAAATCACACTCTTCGTGCGGAAAGTATGTCTGTGAACGGATGAAAGCATTTCTTTTTTTATAGGCTTTTATTAGTTTCAGCTATATAATTATTTATTTGTATGTCACCAACTCCTTAAGAATTGGATTTTGACTCACTTTAAACAGCGTGTCTTATTATCATTACAGGATTAGAGAGTTCTTTATAAAATATATTGTAGCTTAGAGTTGGTCGTTTGCTCGATAGATGTCGCTATTTCTGGTTTATAAATCGCAAATTATTTCAAGCTACGTTTTAGAAGGTTCATTTCGTTTGTACTAAATGACGTTACCATAAATATGAGAACATCGCCCTGACAGCGTCAGGAACTGAGACAGTAGTCTCGCGGGAGGACGCGGCGGAGCGCGTACGCGAGGAGCGTCTCCTCGACGACGCGAACCGCCGCCGGCGACTGGGGTGGTGTAGGCGCGACTACATGCGCCTCATGCCGCCCTAGCCAAAGCTAACTTCTTGAAAAATTAATTGTTCGGCTCACAGCCAGTGTCCGCACAAAATAGTTTTCTTCCAATTTTGCCGCCCTTCTGATAGTGGCCCAGGGCGAACCCCCCCCCCCCTCCCCTTGCTACGCCACTGGTGCACAATGTTTTAGCCTCCAAATCTGTCTTTATCCATGTTTCTGTGAGAAGGACTAAATGTATTATTGTGCCGACTGATCTCAAGATGCACTTAATTTCATCAAGTTTACCACTCTTAACTAAGCTTATTATATTTGTATATAAACATTTTAAAGACGATTGTTTTGAAAATATAATATAATATACTGTAACTGTTGTATTCTGATAATTAATAAATAGCCCACTTTCAAAATTTGATGTTTCGATAAATCGATCTTGTGCATTTAATTGCCGTTTTTTGGCGCTGATTTAATTATTTTCGGCACACCGCCTATGTATTTTATGATTAAATCATTTTTTCCATTTCGTTGTCGAATAGATAACTCAGCACTTAGTCTCTTAAAGTATTGTCGTTGTAAGGGGGTTTGGTCGGAGTAGATATGAACTACATCCAAATTGCATTTGTTTTTATTACGTAATATATATTTTACAACACTCTCTGCTTCGAAAGATATCTTAATCAAGCGGTTTTTGCCCGGTACGTACTTACCCAATCTGACCAAATTAATGGGCATGGGACAGTCCGGATATATCAGTTTAATTATATTCATAATTTCATGTTGATCATACTCAAATCTGGTTTTTTTGTTAACACAGTTAGTTTCAGGTATACCGGTAAAAATAATATTCTTTGCGCGCCAACAGCGATCTTGCAGTTCTAAGATAGTGTCTGTTTGATTAATATCGGTCCAACAGTGTAAGAATATCAGCTCTTTTCCAAAAAGATCTAATGACATATGATTACTTGGTTAAGTGCTTCACGCGTGTCAGTATAGTCATTAAATGATAATTGACTGATAATTCCTGTTGAAGAGAACGTAAAACTTTTTTATTTTTTTATTATTGTTTTATTCTGTGTCAGGAGTTATCATGAGTAATATCCTTACTAATATTATAAATGCGAAAGTAAGTTTGTTTGTTTGTTTGTTTGTTACGCTTTCACGCATAAACCAGAGAACCCATTTCAAAAATTCTTTTACCAATGAAAGCTATAATATCAGAAGTAACAAAGGCTATATTTTATCCCGGTATTCCTACGGGAACGTGAACTACGCGGGTAAGGCGACTGAAACCGAAGCGAGGCGAGGGCGGGTTGCTAGTGGTTTTATAAAAACATCAATCCTATTTTAACAGATCGTCTCAGTACATATGTATGTTATAACGTATTTGGTGCATAATCGCGTGCATGGATGACTCAGTAGTTTATATATAGACCCCTTGTGTTAAGTTTCACGGGTGCCAGTCCAGGTAGAATAAAATGTTTGTTTGATACACAAATTATCATTCCAAGTTTGAGTGTACTTGGTATCCGTTAATTGCATGTTATAAATCCCTCGCGGTACAAGGATTTGTTCCTTAGTCCCAGGTGTTTTTGTTGGAAAGAAAACCTTATTCCTTTCCTATACGTTTTCATTTCATTTGTTGATATACTACGAGACCTATTTAGTTCAGTATTCGCAAAATTAAATCTCCAGCTGTGTACGAGAGTAAGTGATGTCATCCATTTGGCGAGTGCCCAACTCAACTTTCAAATATGTACTTTATACTCTGAATATTTTTTAAAGTTTATTCCTTATGAATAATATAGTAAAATATACCAGGTGATCGGCTTATCCGTGTGGTGACGGAGTAAGAATACAATTCACCACCACCACTCTTACCCATAGGTGTCGTAAAAGACGACTAAGGAATATAATATAACAAGAGAACAAAAACTCCAAATAAAACCCTACATCAACATGTCTAACCAGCGTGGTACAGTAGGTCAATTTCCCTCCCATTGTGGAGGAGGCTCACGCTCAACAGTGGGACGGGATGATAATGAGAAAGAAAGAAAATCTGTTTATTGTGATGAACATATTTTACAGTTGATGTAAGTATAGGAGTAACATAACAAGTGATATTGTTGCTCATCATAAACGTCTCCATCACAGCGATATGCTGGTAAATAACCTTCACTGATCTTCCGTGGAGGCGCTTTAATGACGTCACGGATGCCAACTGTGCGAGTAAATATCATTGACATTTTTAAAACATAAATAAAACAAAAAAAGAAATAAACACACTAAAAAGAAAAAAAATGATAACCTACCAATATTAATTATTAAACCGAACTATTAAGTATTTTAAGTAGAAAAATGCATATGTGTACATATTATTACTATTATACAGATGTCTAGATCACCCAGTCAAAGTTGTTAATCATATCAAAGACTTGTGGAGTAAAAAGGGTAAGTATATAAGAAGTAAATCAGGCAATAAAATTCTTTAAAATTAATGTAATAATAATAATAATAATAATAATAAAACCTCTGGGTCAGTCGTTATCTCACCATGAGACTAACGCAAACCTCGCAGGAACATTATATGGCTCCCTAAATTCTTTTGATATAAAAGAAAAAATATATCACAAGATTTATAGGAAAGCCAATAAACCGCAGGGCAGCTTGTGGCGTGCTGAATGTGATTGGCGACACTGCGGTCCTGAGTGCCCCAGAGAGTCGGCCAGGGCCTCGTATCCAGCTGGCCTTTATTGGCTGGCTGGAGTGGAAACCGAAGAGTGCCCGCAGGATTCTCAACTCTGACTTGCCTTGAACGGCTGGTCAGAGAGGGGTCGCCAGAGCTATATGCTCGGGGGTGGAAGTGTCATTTTCAAGGGCATAACTACGGGGAAACCACTGTGATGGTGAAACCGGCGCCGCACCGCTCGACACCCCAAGCCACTTGCGCCAATGTTGCTCCCCTGTTGCCCGTATGGCCTGTGTGTCTGTGGCGACCGTTTGGGGGGGCCCATTCAGTGAGTTGGTGAGTCACCGTCTGCCAAAGTTCAAGACGATAAAGGTATTGAAGGCAGACGACAGTTTTTTAATCAATAGTTTTTAGTTTAGCCAGTCCATCAAACCTCCAACCCCATAAACAGTTATTAGATAACATCAACACACAATAGTTTTACACCTACCGTTGGCAGTCCACGTGTGTTATGTGCAGACGTGGAGTGTCATCGGTAGATGTCCCATCCCATTTTTACATTAAATTTCTCCAAAGGCCTCTGCGTGTTGGATCCATATCCCCATGTAAGCCTTTCAAAGGACCGGGTATCTTCCCTTGGAAGATAGCCGTGAATCGGAGATACATAAGAATAATAATAATAATAATATGTATTTATTTCAGGCCAATTGCCCATTTTTTTTTGTTAGTAATACATTTTAAAGCTTATAAACTACTGTTAGTAATAATAATAAACATATTTCCTTACAACTATTTTAAAACTATACTAAGTCTACACCTTACCTACAACAGGTCTATGTAGACGCAGCCAATGTCCCAGTATGGGACTATCCCACCTGTCCATTATAGTCCTAAGGGTGTTGTTGGCACTGCCGCGCACCCTGTGCATAATAGAGGCACATCTTTGGAAACCATCTATTGCAGAATCGGCGAACATGCCTGAGGCACTACAGTAACGCGGCAGTCCCATCAACACCCTAAAGGCATTATTATATTGTATACGTAGAGCGTTGTATGCCTTCTGCGTATAGTTAACCCACAGACTGCACGTGTAAAAGGACTGGCAGAATGCTGTAAATAGCGTTGCCTCAACCTGTTTTGTACATCGTGCAAATCTGTGGGCCAACATGTTGCATCGGACAGCCAACGATCTACGCTCGCGCTCTATGTCACAGTCATCTTTAAGATCCTCCGTGCCCCATTGACCCAGATACTTAAAGCGAGTGACTTTGTTCAGAGCACGTCCATAAAGTTTTATTGGTGGTATGTCATCGTAATATTTTGTAACAGCCTTAAACACAAGGAACTCACTTTTAGCCACATTGTATCGTAGGCCGTGGGCCTCAGCGTACCTTTCGCATATGTTCAACAATATTGTTAAAGCATTAACTGATGGGCTCAGCAATACCATATCATCAGCATAATTTATGTTGTTTACACATACTCCGTCTATGTGACAGCCTAGATAGGTATTGCTAAGCTCAGCAATCAACCCGTTGATATACAGACTAAAGAGTCTCGGGGAGGTCAGGCCACCTTGTCTCACTCCACATTCGAGCCTGTACGTATTGGACAGTGAACCTGCCCATCTAACACAATTTGTTTGGTTACTGTACCAATAATGCACCAATGATATAACAGATTTATCCACTGTTGTGACCGTGGACAGTTTTTCCCAGAGAAGATCGTAAGACACCAGATCAAACGCCTTGGAAAGATCTAAGAAACAGGCGTTTACAGGTGTTTTTCTTGCGGTGTAGTACTGGACGGTATGCTTGAGAGACAGTATTGCTGTTTCTGTAGAGAGCCCTGGTCGAAAACCAAACTGTGCATCACTCAGTTCTATTTGGGATGCCATGTGTCTGTCAAGAAGACAGTCCAGTACCTTGGCCAGTACAGTGGCAAGCGATATAGGTCTGTAGTTTGTATGATCTGATGTGTCACCCGTCTTATTTTTAATAATAGGCACTACGTAGGTTCTCATTAAGTCTGCCGGCAGATAAGAGTGACTTAAACATAACGTGTAAAACATTGACAGTACACCTGGAAGGCAATTACCAGCGCCTTGAAGATGCTCGATGCTGAGATGATCATGCCCTGGAGATTTACCCCTTACCATATTTTTTTATTATATTAGCAACATCTTCAGCTGAGAAGCTAACATTCAAATCCGTGAACATCTCAGAATCGACCATCTCCTTCGATGGACCTAGTGGAGCAACAACTTTAAACTGCTCCATAAACATATTAGCTGTTGCAGTTGGATCGTGCTGACCCGCTACAGTCACTGGTACAACCGATCTAGGCTGTAACTTGTTTGTATTTTTCCAGAAACTAGAAAAATCCTTAGATCTTTGGTTCTCCGCCAAAATATCCATTTTAATTTGAACCTGGTTGTTTTGACACTATTTTAATCTAGATTTAAAGATTATTCTAATTTCAGACATCCTATTATATAAATAGCCCGAACTAGGCTTGCCTGATGAAAGCCAGTGCTGAAATGCAAGCCTCGCCTCCCCATGAGCTTGTTTAACATGTTTATTCCAGCCCACTATATACTTAAATTTCCTACATACCCTATCCTGAATAGAACACTGGGCAGCCTCCGAGAGTATACCCACAATGTTGTTATACATTTTACTAATTATTTTATAATATAGTAAGTAATTCTTTTTTCATCATTCATTTCAGCCTATCATCGTCAGTGGACGTAGGCCTCCCTCACATTATGCCACTGCTGTCCTGTGCCGTCTGCATCCAGCCATGTCCAGCAGCTTTTCACCAGGTCGTTGCTCTACCTAGTGGGAGGTGTACTGTTTGCTCGTTTGCCACCGTTTGCAATAAAAAAAACTGTTCATAAAAAAATTCAAAGACAACAGCAATCATCTCGTAAATTCAGCTACCATATTGAGAGTATCATATGGTATTCAAGCGCTATTACGAATATAAATAAAAAAATATACACTCACAATATCGTACTTGTGGACATAAACTTTATGATTCGAAACTATGCTTCTATATGAATTGTTTTCTTTATAATGTTATAAAGACACGAATTGCCGTGTCTTCTGGCTACGACCTCGCCCTATTTGAAGGAAAAGCATGCAATGATAGCATGACATCTTGTACAACCACTAACGATGAACTGCGACAAAGCTGTAAACCATTCCATATACTAACCATGTGGAGTTTTTAAATATTATATCCTGGTTCAATGATTATCAAACTAAAGCTAATACTTATTAACCATTGTCTATACAATTTTATATAAAAAGAAGACAACGAGAGAAAAGAAGGAAAAGATACAAGCCTGCTGAGCTTCGTGCCGAACCATCTCAATGGCAGTCGCTTTCCAATCCCGTGGTGGAGTATTGAATTAATTAAAGATTAAATATAAAATACGAAATACGGGCATCCGCAGAAGAATGAGTGTAACTGACATAGCACGAAGAATTAGCACGCTGAAGTGGCGATGAGCAGGCCACATCGCTCGACGAGCCGACAACCGCTGAGGAAGAAAGGTTCTCGAGTGGCGACCACGTATTGGACGACGCAGTGTAGGACGAACTAACTGGACCGACAACCTGGTGAAAGTTTCAGGGCGTCATTGGATGAAGGCGGCATAAGACCACACTCTGTGGCGTAACATGAGAGACGTCTACATCCAGCAGTGGACGGCGATAGACTGAAATGATGATGATGATGAAATTTAAAATAATTGATGATGATGTTCCTTATGGTGTCGGAGTAAGAATATAATTCACCACTTGCTATCTTACCCGTAGATGTCACAATATATCACTAAGGGATATAATATTCGAGAGGTGAGGGTACCCGAAAGTGTATTCCGTCATACCGATCACTGAGGACAAGGAACTCGGCACTGGTGGTCGGCCCAACGAGGACGGCGACGTGGCTACGGGTTGGTTATGGGCCCGCGTGCCGTCCTTTCGTCGCCCCGGATGGAATTGACGGCGTATGCGCTGACCATACCCCAGCCATAAAAAAGGGGTATAATATGCGTATATCTTCTGGCTTCCTTCTTTTGCTTACTAAGATGTTATCTGCATATTACATTTCTTTGTCATCTTTTATTATACCCACGTGCAGGACAGGCAGTGGTGAGTTGTATTCTTACTCCGTCGCCACACTGAGAATAATTATTTACCTTGTGTTAACTAAATTACCAGTTATTATTTGCTGTAACTCTACGATATTCATAGCTTGGTATTAATATTGAGGTATGTTGATGTTATTAGTACATATATGTTGTATTATCTGTTGTTAGTTGAGACAGTACCTACATTATATACTGTCGGGTTGGAGTATTGCCAATCGCACTATCTCGCTAACTAGCGTATAGCAGCTGAGAGCCGAGAGCCGCTGCATATCAACAAATGTTCCAACATCAATTATATCGTCAATAATGTAATCTACTAAAATACTATGTAGTGACGGAGTAAGAATACGATTCACCCCCCCCCCCCCCCCTCTCTCTTGCCCATGGGTGTCGTAAAAGACGACTAAGTGATAATAATATGCATAGGACATCTATTGCAAGAGAAGGTAAACTCGTAATAAAACTCTATACCAACCTGTCTGATCAGCATGGTATAAGGTAAATTTTTTCTCTTATTGTGAAAGCTGAAATGATGAATGTAATCTACATATACTATATCATAAATATGTATATTTGAGGTGAAAATATTTTTAAGTGTTATGTGCACTATTTTACGGAATTTATCGAGTTTCTATTTCATTTTTGATTGCCCAACGTTTCTAATAATATATAGGGTTCATGGTCACGGGCGGACTGACCATAAACGCTGTGAAGTGTTTGAAATGTCAGACAATCAAAAGTCAAATACAAACGCGATAAAATCCGTAAAATAATTTTCTTTTCAATGTGTAGTACTCGCGTAAACATCAGAAATTATTGTTATGTACACTTTATTTTGTGTTTACAGAATTAGAATGAATGATTGAATTGTTCCAGAAGAGGTTTACAAAAATGGAAAGAGATATTCTGTCAGTTATACGGTCCCAAGCGGTCCTTTTAACTTTTGTAATAATACTGATTAACGTCACATAACTTTAGTAAAAGCTAAGTTTGAAAGCAAATCAAATTTAAAACTATGACTAAGTAAATTAAGTATCATCTCACATCCAAAACTTGTTATCTTGTCAAATGAACGCAAGACTATCTAATAATGATTGAATAGACTTCTATTTTAATAAAAAAAAATTAAGCGCAGTTAATTAAGCTCACTGTGACGAATATTAATATACTTCTAATTTTAAGTGAAGCAAGAGAATCGTTCTCATTTATACGCTCTTTACAGGCAATAACAGCATCCGCTCTAAATCTTGAAACATTTCTTTTTCCAACTCTTTGAAGCCTTTGCCTTTGAAAAAATAATAAAACAAAAAAAAACATTCAAGATCAGGGCAAAACTAAGAATAAAATCCCTTTTCTAAAGACAATATGTTAAATCACAGAGAACGAAGCAGTTACCTGAAAAAATAGCGTGCCAGGCAGATAACAAAGTTAAAAGCAGTGGCGCCGGTAAACCGCCGAAAAGTCGAATGAGGCGCACTGAGGTTTATGGATTCTAAACTTATATAAAAGCTACAGGGTCATCCAGAGAATGAGCAGCAGCACTCTTCTGAAAAACACCAACTGCAACAGCCTGTCCTGTCAAGCGGGTTTATTGTGGCATTTTAGTTGGGAAGACCAGTGTCCAGCAGAAGACATCAATATGATAACGAATAGATGAATGCGACTCAGTCTAATAGTGGTACGTCTATGAACTACAGGGCAAAGTAAAAATATAGGTGGCATAGTGAATCATACATTTTTCATCTAATCTTAGGGGTACCAGCATAAGTTGAATTTAATTTGAAAATGTAATTGATACTGTTTCGAACTTTAATGGTGTTATCTTATTGTTTAAACAATGTTAATATATCATTCGTGGAATTGTAAATACAGTTTAGTTTGAAGTCCTTATTACTATAATAAATCTAAGCAACACAAAGTTTAAAGTTATGTGGTTAACGATTACTTGAATGATAAAGGGTTATTGCACTGTTTGTTCAGCAGTGAATTATTTACAACATTTTTAATGTTTTATATATGGAAATAGTATTGCTTTTTCTTGTATTGGTACCAACCAGCGTAGTGGAGAATTCAAATTCAATTAATTTATTATGCATAAACCACACAGGGACACTTACATATTTAAAATTTTTACATTGTACAGTTGTTATAGAAAATACTAATTATTTTATCGATTAAGTTGGAGTGACTTTTTTAACACGCTTTTATTAGCTTCACCTGTATGTTTGTTTGTAACGCCCACCTTTGAGCTCGATTGTGTCCTACTTTGAGCGATTGGATTTGCACATCTGTCAAAGACCGATGACAATGCAATAATAAACTTTTTTTTTTTGGGGATGGGTTACGGTCGGCGCATGCTCGCCCGCTCCTTCCGGGGCGACAGAGGTACCTACGTAAGCGAAGCGCGTTTTTTAGTTTTTTAAACCATATTTATTTTACTTTATTAACTTTTTTCAAAATCAAATCAATCGCTTATTATATATAAATAAATAATAGTTCAAAAAAACTAAAAAAAATACGATTTTAAAGAAAATCCAACTAAAAAATAGAAAATAATTTTTTAAAAATTTGAATTAAGAATAGTGTATATAAGAAAAAAATATTTTTTATTGTAAAAAAAGCGTTTTAGTTGAATTTTCGCTAATCCTGATTATCCTAGTAAGGATAACGCGTCAAACTGTTAAAAATATTGAACTGTCATCGGTCCTTAATAAGTATGCCAAATTTCGAGTTAATCCGACGTTTTGAAGGGGGTCAAAATCATGTTCAAAAATTCCGTTATATACCAACATACATACGTCTGAAGCTAATAAAAGCGTATTAAAAAGCGAATCAATCGCTTATTATAAACCAAATTATAAAATTCAACAAAATACGCTGTTATTTATTAAAATGAATATATTAAATTCTCTATTACTAGCTACAGTTCTACTTACTCTTTCAATAATATGAGTCTATGCTTATCATATCAGTAAATCAAAATATCTAAAAAAAAACTAAGTTGAAGTGTTTTCAAGTAGTAGAGATAAAAACAACGAGTGACATTTAAATGAATATAAAATCTACATATTTCAGATGTCGAGTTGGACTCTCGCCAGCTAGACTGCCTACATAACTCGAGCGTACTCTAGAGCATATCTACAAAACCTCATCAAGTATGCATGCAGCACAATAAAAAAAATCTTTATAAACTTGTAACTTTTTTTTTACTTCAGTGAAAAGCTTTTTGCAACTAAAAGTTCAAGTACCGAGTCAGCAAACAGTATGGTTGGGAAACTTAAGAGGATCTTCTCGTCCAATATGCCGCAGGGGCTGAAAACAAAGGTTTATAACCAATGTCAGTTACCAGCGATGACATACTGCACTGAAACATGCTCTCTAAATGTCGACCTTATAAAAAGTCTCAAAATCGCTCAACGTGCTATGAAGAGGGCTATGATCGGTAATTCTTTACGGAAATCCGTAGAAGAACGGGTGTTTCCGACATAGTCCGCAGAATTATTACAATTATTTCATTGCCATTTGGCAATGGGCAGGCCACATCGCTCGTCGAACCCACAACCTTTGGGGAAGAAATGTTCTTAAGTGGCGACCACAAATCGGACGACGCCGTGTAGGATTGACCGGGTGTTAGGTGGACTGACGACATTTTGAAAGTCGCAGAAAACCGTTGAATGCAAGTGACATAGGAACGTTCCGGGTGACATTCTCGTGGGGAGGCCTATATCCAGCAGTGAACGTTTGTAGGCTGATGTTTGGATGGATGGAGACGGTGCCTACGGAATTTGCCTTATTCTGACGGACTAATTCTTTTCTTTTGTTAGTTGTACCACACCACAACCACATGCAAGAAACACGTGGTAACACATCGCATCTTACAAATGCGAAGACGGTACAACTAATCATTTATATTTATACGGTAAATTATTAATTTTACACAAACATAATTCTACAGCGCATTTATAAAGGACGCCAATTTTTCACCTAGAGGCCTCTCTAAGCGGAGATAATATAATAATGACCATGCTTGGCCCATAAGAAAGAGAGAGATGACAATATCAATCAATATGTAACTGCAACCATAAAACTCAGAAATCCAAACCTAATAATTCAAAGTTTAATATAAATATTACAAAATTTGGTGACCTCCAAGAGTATTATAGTTAGTATTATTGTTCATATACAGTTAAAAAATTACCAACACATAAATGCATGTGGAGCTTCGCTTTCGTTTTGTTAGTAAGATGGAGCAAACAGACAAAAATATGCTACATAAATGTTTCACAATAATATTCTGTAAACATCATTGCAATTGAGATAAAAGTTAACAATAAAACTGATTTAAACTAATAACATTATCAACATAACTATTTGCTATAAACGTTCACAGATAGTACTAACAATATATCACAATCAAATTTGTACGTCCCCAAAGTCAGCACGAGCCGTTACGTGATATTTATTTTCACAATTGTACAGGTATAATTCTTGCTCAAGTGTTTATATAAATCAAAATAAAATTGATATTTTATACAGATCTCGCATGATAAATACGATGTTTCACCTTGACTGAAAGTGTATTTGACTTTCGCAATTTTTTGCGTATAGAAAATACAAAAACAAATTATCTGTGGGCACGGCAGTCCCTCCACCAAATCGATCAAAAATGCAAAATTGTCGTAGTATCCTTTTCTCAAAATAATTCAGGCCTTTTTCTACCCTCTATAACTTCGTTGTGAATAAAACTAGTAGCCTGAACTAAACAATCTAATTTAATATAATATGTATTACTTGCGAAGTACATTGTTTTCAAGCGATGGCAAAGTCAATCTGTTTATTTAAAACATATTAAACATAAAAAATCTTTAATATTGATATTCTATCTATAAAAAGTTGTTAGTTTAGTTAATTACGTATTAATTTAAGATAGAAGATCCCTTAAGCAGAGACTAAATAAATTAACCGACTTGGTTTTACATGGATCTCACAACTTTTTATGGTAGAAGAACTGAATTGCGAGACTTGGTTTTTTTATAAGTTATGTTTTTGATGCCACAATCCTTTACTTCCATTATATACATATACGTACACCTTCCGTTTGATGACGGAACAAAAACACAATTCAGTGGCCCCAGTCTTGCAGATCATAAAAATGACGAAAGGAAAAGTCCAAATAAAACCCTGTACCACGCACTCATATCAGACCGGGGACTTTAGTCCGTCACCCGCAGAGAGGCTGACCACGCGACGGCGACCTACGTCCCGGGATAGGGACGTCGAGAGGTGAGGGTACCCGAAAAGGTATTCTATCGGGCCGACCACTGAGGACAAGGAACTCGGCACTGGTGGTCGGCTCAACGACGAAGGCGACGTGGGTACGAGTGGGTTATGGGTAAGAGTGGATTTGGCAAAAACGCCTGAACGCACGATAATTTTCTCGAGTGGCTATAAGGTCGGAATAGTATACTACCCCAAATAGATATAAAGGTCTATCTTCAGCAACGATCCTTGATGATGGATGGACTGTGTGTACATCCATTTATTATGCTCTAAAAATGATATTTCCACTTATAATGCCTATCAAATAAGTTTTTTTATGCACTACAAGTATTTTTTTAAATAGAATAAATAATAATGGAAAAGTTACTAGTAGGTTTGCTACTAAAATACAGTTATATTCTCAAACTATAATGCTTGAAACTGAAAACGTTTCGCTATGCAAATGTAAAAACTTCGCCCAGTAAGCAATATACTATATTCTCGCAGTAATATCAAACTATGGAAAAGAACCGTCTACAAGTGTTCAAACTTTCAAATAATAAAAACCTACGCGGACTGCACTGGCCATCGCCTTGTCAGTTACAATTTTAATTTCAGCGGAACTATCATCATTACATATACTTTACGATTAGTCGTTCATTGAACTATTTACATAAATTTTAAGCTTATTTAAAACATTTTAACTGTATTTGAGCTTTTGAAAAAAATTTTTGTTTTTATATGTACCTATTTTAAAACTTTATTAATAATAATATTGATATTTGGTGCAGAAAACGTTAAAAAAGATTTTTTCAATGAAGTATAAATATTTAAAAATTATCAAAATTTGAATAAATATCACGTGACAATAAATGCGCTAAGACTGAGTTGTGACGTCATAATGTTAAAGCTATTTTATAACAGTACAGTGTATACAGTTATTACCCATGAGTTGACAATAATATTGGTAATTGACTGCTAAAAAACGATTTTTGTTACTTATATTTAATTATTTAACAATGACAGCAGAATTAAATAGATCAAAACTTTGTACTTATTATCTCTGTATAAATTGCAATGAGTGAAAACTAACATTATGACGTCACACGCGTTTCAATTTGTTCGGGAGCTGTCGGCGTGTTTTCGTCACTGGATTCAAAAAAATATTTTTATTTTGATATAACTTTTGAATTATTGCGAAACATAAATAAAAAAAATAGTTTTGTTATAAAACTTAAATTTGATCTTTCCATTTATTACAAAAAAAGAAAAATCAAATACCCAATTGTAATACCGTAAACATATCTTCTCGTAATATCTGTGTGGTGTCGGAATAATAATATCACCCCCTCTCTTGCCCGTGGGTGTCGTAAAAGACTAACGGGTTATAATATAGATATAACACCTATGCAAGAGAAAGAAATCTATACCAATAAATAAAATTGGAGTGTCTGTTTGTAATGTCAAAATAATAGGCGTTTTTCATGCTCACACGGTTATTTGCACGACACCTATGCCTAAAATAGCAATTAAAAAATTTTTGTCTGTCTGTCTGTTTGTTCCGGGTAATCTTCAAAACGGCTGGACCGATTTCAAAAATTGTTTCACCAATGGAAAGCTATAATATCAGGGCGTAAACTAGGCTATATTTTATCCCGGTATTCCCACGGGAACGGGAACTACGCGGGTATAACGACTATAACCTATAACCGAAGCGAAGCGAGGGCGGGTTGCTAGTATCGAAATAAAATCCTCGAAAGGAATTCATATTTGTAAGATATTAAAAAAGTATATATATGACGTTTACGTGAATATTACATATCTATACCAATAAATAAAATTGGAGTGTCTGTTTGTAATGTCAAAATAATAGGCTTTTTTCATGCGCACACGGTTATTCGCACGACACCTATGCCTAAAATACAGATTAAAAATTGTATGTCTGTCTGTCTGTTTGTTCCGGGTAATCTTCAAAACGGCTGGTCCGATTTCAAAAATTCTTTCACTAATAGGAAACTATAACATCAGGGCGTAAACTAGGCTATATTTTATCCCGGTATTCCTACGGGAACGGGAACTACGCGGGTAAAACGACTAAAACCGAAGCGAAGCGAGGGCGGGTTGCTAGTGAGAAATAAAACTACGTTTACGAATTTTATCGCGTTTGTATTTGAATTCTAGATATTTCCAAAATTTTTTAACGATCATGGTGACGCAAAGACTGACAAAACTGACTAGAATGACGAATCAAATCTATGAAAATAGTTTTATATCACATTGAAAATGTGATTCATTTATTTTGCTTATTTTTTCCACAGATTATGCATAAAATTTCTCGCTTCTTCTTATCTAAGAATCATTTTCTTAGTAAACTTCGACCACGATCGCCAATTAGCTTGCAAAGCGTAACAATTATAATCCTCTTGGGGAGGATGGATAAATGGATGGATGGTCTAGTATTTAATGAAAGCTCTTAGTAGAACAGTCATCATCATCATCATTTCAGCTCATATACGTCCCATTGTTGGGTTCGAGCCTCCTCCACAATAGGAGGGAAATTGACCTTACTATTCCATGCTAATCAGACAGGTTGGTATAGGGTTTTATTTAGAGTTTTTCTTCTCTTGAATAGCATATCAGTCGTCTTTTACGATATCTACGGGTAAGATTGGGAGTGGTGAATTGTATTCTTACTCTGTCACCACTCGGTAATGATCAGCCTAAAAGCAATACTAAAATAATAGTCGTATCTTATTAGTTCACTGTCGCGTACAGTTTTTGTGTCACACAAAAGAGTGCTCTAACGACAGCTGACTCGCACTATTTTGATAAAAATGTTCACACGAGTAAAACATACGGGTCGACATTTTATATAATTGTGTTTTCTTCACTTAGTCTGGCCATAAATACTGTTACAATTAAAAATAAACAAAATATTACATTTGAATTTGGAATCTGTCATTTTTATTATGATTGTTCAGTGTATTTTCTCATTTTGGCGCCAATACATTGTACAATATTTTGCGATATTAAAATGGAGTGGGGTGATAAGGAGAACCGAATCGCTGTGATTGCATTATACAAAGTAGGTATGGTGACAAATGCAATTTTTAAAACTCCTTATCTAAGCATATCTAGGGACAGACAGACAGCGGGCAGCGACTTTGTTTTATACTAAGTAGTAGTGGTAACAAAGTTGTGCCATTATGTAGGTAGGCAAGACCGAAAGTGGTTCCAATTAAGCTTGCAAAAGTCAACATCAACTTGTATTTAATGTTAAATAAAATCTTGTAAATATTACATCAATTCTATTGATATATGCCCCGTTAATGGGCTCGAGCCTTTTTCATAATAGGACGGATATGGCCCTGTTTAACCCCGCCATTCAAACGGGTTGGTGTAAGGTTTTCTTTCGAGTTAACTCTCTTTTGCACAGATGTTATATGCATATTAGATCCCTTAATCGTCTTTTACAACACCCGTAGAGAAGAAATGGGTTACTGAACTGTATTCCTACTCCATCATCACAGGGTAATTACATATGTCGAGTTTATGAGTTTTAGACTGCCGTGTGTTTATGAGTTTTAGACTGCCGTGTGTTTTCAAACTAAATGAATTTGTAGCGATCGCTGAGTGGTACCCAAGTGCAACATTCTTAACACACGCCACATATGAGTAAGAGACATATTATGTATTGCTATATGTGATCATCACTATACAGGTACTTAGACGTGGCATACCCTGCCTTACTACACTTTTTTATCGCCATTTGGACGGACCATCAGTACCGAGCCTTGTCGTGGCTTGGACTGAAAATCAACGGGTGGAGAGCGCTCATATTCCCAGCCATAAGTTGGGGCCAATTATATTTCGTTTTTACTTTTTGTACATTTTTTTTTTTTTTCTTGAATTTTAAAAACATATAAATGTCTTTTCTTTCTTTATTTCTTCGATGGCATACAGCTGTACATCTAAAATAATGTTTTGAATCAATTTATATTTAAGTATTTAAAACGTATTATATATTTCACAGCACAATCATGGTGGCTATTCAGCTGTGTAGATGAGGCGACTTAGTAGCGAACTACTATGCCTAATGTCGTAAATTCGATGCACACTCAGGACAAGTATTTGCAAATGATTATTCATAAATAATTATTCCGCATTTCGGTGGTATTTTTATGGAAAGTGGATTCATCATCATCATCACTTCAGCTCATATACATCCCACTGTTGGACTCGAGCCTCCTTCACAATAGAAGGGAAATTGACCTTACTTTACCATGGTGGTCAGACTTTAACACTGACATGGTAAAGAATTTGATACACGAAGAATACTCATTTATTTAGTTCAGATGAATCCTCTTGTTGTTTCCGTGGCCGAGTAAGAATATCATTCACCACCACTCTCGCTCATGGCAGTCATAAAAGACGACTATGGGATAAAATATGCTTATAACATATATGTAACGAGGGTTGGGGCGCCGTGCCGCATCACCATCAGATAGGTACGTTGTATCGAACACACCCAAGTATAATACTTGACGTTTCCGTAATCGATTGATTCTTAAAAACTATTAAGATATGGTGCCAGAGGTGGTGACGCTGCGACATATGAAAGAGAAGGAAACCTTGTAATGAAACCCTAACCAACACGTCCGACAAGCGGGGTATAGCAGGTCAATTTCCGTCCTATTGTGGAGGAGCCTTGAGCCGAACAGTTGGACGTATATGAGCTGAAATGAAGTACAACAAAATTAAAAGTAATTGCTAAGGAGGCATCTCAATATAAAAAGGTATTGTAGTCCCTTCCAAACATATATTTTGAGGGAAAAATGGTAGATTGCCTCTCATTGAAA
This sequence comes from Lymantria dispar, assembly GCA_032191425.1. Lineage (NCBI taxonomy): Eukaryota > Metazoa > Arthropoda > Insecta > Lepidoptera > Erebidae > Lymantria > Lymantria dispar. The sequence goes on along the minus strand of CM063444.1, from coordinate 700,104 downwards.
CACAATGGGTAGAGCAATTAATGTGATGTTGTCAGCGCCTCACTTATAAATAAATTAAGGTTACCGCGTATCGCCACGCCGTCAACGCCATTACATTATTCATTATCTCTGTTATTTCAACAGCGTTTTTTGTCCGCGACAAATATTCTGATGAGCTCGGATATTAAGAGATCATCAGTCCTCCCAAATTATTTATTAAAGACAAGTTGGCGGTCACTAGATATCTATCATGTATCTTTAGAGTGAATAAACAACTATTTTATGTAAACAAAACTTATTGAAGGACAAGGCAAATAAATGTTTGTGATTTGAAGATCTAGGATTTTAACTAGTTTTTTTTTTAAATTATGTTTTTTGATGTTTATCCGAGTACTTACTACACATTATGAATAAAACTATTTTCACGGATTTTATCGCGTCGTGTTTGATTTTTGATTGTGTCCATCACCTGTTAATAATGATGACTTGTTGGACGTGAGATATCTTGATCCGCCCAGCCACGTTCATGAACGCTTAAAAGTGTTCGAAACCTCGGACAATGAAAAATCAAATACGTGCGATTAAATCCGTAAAAATATGCATTTAAAAATAATATTAATCATATTCCGAGTGTTAACAAATTAATACTGAACATTAATCACGTAGTCTCGAAATCCCTGATTCATTGTGAACTAATTTATACGCCTTTTGCACGTAAGAGTACCTGTTCCCATTATTACACTGTCTCTTAGTCGTTTTTACAACAATTCGCGGGTGAAATAAGGCAGGAGGAAAGTATAGAATGTGTTTTTACTATAGCATAACACGAAATTGCTATTACATAATTTGATTTACTTATTTTAATTACTGTAACTCGTATTAATTTATTATGTAAAGGGTACAGGAGTCACCTTTACAAAGCAATTTTTTCGCGAGATCGTTGTGCCCTTCAATTGTCACTGACGCCGCCCAAAAACTTCAATAAAGAAAGTTAATATAAAAGGCATTGATTAACTATTCGACTGGTCGCTAATTATTATTCCGCTCATAACAAAAACTGTAGACGTGCCAAGATATTATAAACCTTTTTCTAAAAAAAAAACATTTTTGATCTGACTTAAGTACCTTTATAACTTGCCAAACTTTTTATCTGAGTTTTGGCTTTCATACTCTCTATTTAAAAAGTAGCTTCATGCCCTAATAATCGCCACTGGCAAGGATTTTTGCTTTACGCAAATATTCCGACCTGATTAAATACATAAAACTGACTAAGATTTTGATATGCTATATGTTTTTAAAACAGCAGAAATCTTTAAATTTTCTTTTCTAATGTAGCTTTTCCGTGTGGTGACGGAGTAAGAATACAATTCACCACTCCCTATCTTGCCCGTGGGTGTCGTATAACACGACTATGGGATATAATATGCACAGATGTTATCTGTGCAAGAGAAGGAAAAGTCGAAATGAAACCCTATACCAATATGTTTGACCAGCATGGTATAGTAGGTCAAATTGCCTCCCATTGTGAAGGAGGCCCGAACCCAATAGTGAGACGTATGTGGGCTGCGATGATGATGTTTCTATCTTCGCAAGAGAAGGAAAACTCGATATAAAACCAGCGCGGTTTACTAGGTCAATTACCCTCCTATTATGGAGGAAACTCGGGCCCAACAGTGGGACTTGTATGGGCATTGATCATAATAGTGATCGATTCATTCATCGTGTTATATTGGTTTAAGAAGACAGTGTATTACTACTCATTTTGAGGGTGCCGTACCCAAAGGGTAAAAACGGGACCCTATTACTAAGACTTCGCTAACTGTGCGTCCGTTTTTCTGTCACCAGGCGGTATCTCAAGAACCGCGATAACTATATAGTTGAATTTTTTACAGATTATGTAATTTTGTTACTGTTATAACAACAAATACTAAAAATAAAATAAAATAAAGATTTAAGGGGGCCTGTTATACAACAAACGCGATATTTTGGCACTTTTTTGCTCGATATCGATAATGGTAACAGCTAGACAATTATTCACACAACAAAAATGATTTTTTACAGTTTTTCTTTATAGATAATGGTACGGAACCCTTTGTGCTCGACTCCGACGCGTACTTAGCCGGTTTTATTTTTAGTAGCGATACTGTCATGATAATGGCAACAATATCGTCAACGAAATATAAACCTTATAACACTAATTGCGATGGCCAAGTCAGCTGCCAATTATGGTAATAATCATAGTATTGCTGTCGTCGCTGAAAATAAATATATCGATATGGATAAGTGTGGATAGGTGGATAGAATTTTGATTCATTAAAAGTTTCAATTGTGTCGGTGTGTATGTTCAGACGAGAGCCTAATAAAATAGGATCACTTTAAAAAAAAATGTATATTTAAATAATACTGACTGACAGGCCAACACATAGCCTTAATCGCTGCTTATAGAAACTAATACTTGGAAGATTTTCTTTATGACGTAGGCATTCGATAAGAAAGGACATGCCGAAATTCTACCCCTAATTGGGTAAAAAGGTGGCAAGGTTTGTATGGGACAACGTGACGCACGTATGCAATCTGAACCAGATTGCAAATGAAAACATTACATTGCAATGTAATCGAGACATATGTACTGACCGGTTGTTCTCGAATAGTCTGTAATTATTCGTACCCTTACACCATCAAATTATCCCTTCGAATTCAAGAGAGTGCAGTATCCTATCAAAGTCTGCTTTGCAATGACCTTAAACAAAGCTGAAAATCAAACTCTTAAGGTATTGAGAATAGGCTTGATGGTCGCAAATTATTTGTGGCATGCCCCAAAGTATGTGTATAGAGCAGCCTAGCGATTCTAGCACCCCGAAGAAAAAACAAATAATAATGTTTAAAAAGAAATACTGCGGTAGGTGTAACATTTCGAATACGTTGTAAAAAAATAATAATAACAAACCCCCCCCTTTTAACTTTCACCAGATCAAAGGCCGAGCTTCGTGCTCATAAAAGATAAGAAAATATTTATTTTTTAATATTTATTTAACCTTTAGATCCTTATACTCCAAAAAAGATTGTTATATTTTATAACTATTAAAACATTTAAACATAATAATTTATATATTATAACAAAATTAATAACGTGAAACACTTTTCGAATTCTACGCGGACAAAGATACGGGTAAAAGCTAGTATAAATAAATATACCTAGATATTTATGCTCTTTTATATACAGTGTATATAAAATATTTCACATGTCAAAGCCCACATTGGTTGGTGGCTTGGTTTTTGTTATATTTATTCTACTTGATCTCATACGAAGCTTTTTATAATAAAAGCTTTTATATATTTACGTTGAGAGCGTCTATATTTTGCGGGCCCAATCAAAATATTTATTTAAATCGTTTTCAAGATATTTTTTCTATGTTATACTGAAGCTTATAAAAATACCAAAGGGCTGTCGCAAAATATTTAAATATTTGTTGATGTATGTATCTATCTACAAGTGTTTCTAAACGTTTTAGTTGTATCACTGGTGCACTTGACGAGGACACGGGACTATTTTAAACCTTCAGATTCAAATATGTCTTCCCTCTCGTATTTCCACTTTTTCTCTCTGCCTTACATTGCCTAATTCAATCATTTATTTAAACTTCGTAAAACATAAAAACATCGATAGATGCAAAATCTATCTAAACTCAAAGTAATTATTTATGGCTCAAACAAAATTGTCCTGCGTGAAGATCAAGCCTAAGATATTCGTAACGTGAGGTAATTAGACCATCTGTGCAGTAAAACTACAAATCCTCATCTCAGATCGATACAGTCCGCGCTGCGTGTTTTAAGCTTCCTCACCAATAAGAGGGAAATTGACGTGCTGGTCAGACATTCTGGTATAAGTGGGTTTTATTTCGAGTATTACTTCTCTTGCATATACAGGCTGTATCAGGTTATGGGACACCTGTTCGAGTATGTTGTAGTTCAACGGTCATAGATCGTAATTAGAATGTATATTACACAAAAAACAATATAACATAAAAGTTATAGTGATTACAAAAATGTGTGTCTATCAGCCTATGCTTTAAATGTTACGTATTATGTAAGCATGTACAAAATCGATATTTTTATTTCAAATTTTTCTTGGGTTCTTACCACCATTGCCTAACTGCCGTTTGACCAGTTGCCCCATAACCTAATACATTCTGTATATCAACTATATGCATATAGTTGATATACAGAATGTATCTCTAATAGTCTTTTATGACATCCACGGGCAGGATAGGCCGTAGTGAATTGTAATTTTACTCCATAACCACAAGGAAAACTACAAATAGCCATTTACGTTTCCGATTTGTTCATTTTCCACTGCAGAATATATATATATATATATATATATATATATATATTGTACAATTACATAAATTGCACTTACTTGTTGCGAAACGTCAATTACCTTAATGCGGTCCCGTGGCGTGAGGCACCGGTGACGTCACAAGACTATCTGTACTGTGCTTTTTTAATTTATGAGGTGGCGTGTTCACTGTTTGTATTCCGTCAAACTTGTTTAGTTAATAGCTATTGTTTTCGTTCGTGATTACGTAATTGGCGCCGTGTAGCAGAACTTATGAGTTTGATTGAATGAGTTGCTATTAAAAGCTTTCACGTAAATAATATTCACGTGATTACAAAACGAACTGGAGGACCTTTACTTATGAATTTTTGAAGTGGTCTATTTTATTTAATATATTCTTGTTTTATTTATTTTGTAGCTATTGAATATCAAGGTGAGTCATCAAAACTGTGATTCTTTTTACTCAAGTAACATTACCATCGGTAAAAAAATTATATTGCTCAGAGTGTACGCGGTAATGGAATAAACCCAGCTGTGACAATATATCATCAGTGTCCATGCCTAACTATAAAAATACATCATCATCATCACAGCTCATATAGGTACGTTCCAGTGCTGGGCTCGAGCCTCCTCCACAATGGGAGGAAAAATTATCTACTACACTGGTCAGACGGGTTACGAGACGGCTTTTGCATAGATGTTGTATGCATATTATAGTCCTTTAATTATCTTTTATGACAACTACGGGCAAAAAAGGCGGTGATGAATTGTATTCTTACTCCGTCACCACACGGAAAAATACATTTATTAATATTTGATTTAAGTGGATAACATATATGACTGAAATCTTCAATTGCATGTGAAGTCTTCGAAACTATTATATTTATACGCATAAGCGTATACTTATAAAAGTATTAATATATTTTGTCAAGCCCTCCCCCTCCTTTTTGAAGTAAAACTTCTTTAGAATCATGGTGATTTCAAATTCGATGAAACGAAAAAGCGAGTCCATGGAGACACAAACACGTAAATGTATGGGATTCAGCCGGCGAGAGAATGAGATAAAGGATGAAGGAAGAAAGGATGAAGGAGGAAGAAGGAAGGAGGAAAGATGAGGGATGAAGGATAAAGGAATTTTACTTCTGATATGCGTACTTTGTACACACATTCTTTTTTTCTATAGATAAAAAAATGATGACTTTTATCTTATACCACGGCAATATCACTATTGCAAAAGAAGGAAAACTCAACTAACGCATAACTTCAATGTCATCTCGTTTCTCCATAAATTTTTATAATATAGAGGTGGAAGTTGGGTTTTTATTAGGATAATAAGTCTATAATATATGTCATTTATTTTTAACAGTGAATAACAATAATGCAGAGTTGAAATGAAATTTCTCTAATGAATTCTAATGTTTACGCGAGTATTACACATTGTAAATAAAACTACAGTAGAATCCGGATATAGCGACCTTTAAGGGACCGGCGACACTATGTCGTACTAGCCGGATGACGTACAAAACGGTAGGATTATTTCTTAAGTACATAAGTACCTAACCTACGAATACATAATTATGTACACGCCAAACTCCTTCGTGAGGGTTACATTTGATTAACCGCCTTCTAATCGGTGTAATATTGCACTTTTTCTTCAATTGTAAAACGCTTTCGCTTCACAGAACTCATTTTGTTGAGCTTTAAGAACTTTTCATAACAAGTGACAAACACTAACTGTGATTTACGCGCGCCAATAAGGAAAGGTGAAGCTCGCGGGGCGGGATGAAGTTGGGCCGCCGAAGTATTGGTGCGTAGGTTGTATAAACAAAACATTGCGCGTCATTTTAACCGGACGTATTAATCACAAAAAATGGTCGCTATAAGCAGTTTGTCGTTTAAACCGGAGTCGCACTAACGGTTATAATTTCTCAGTACCTAACTATGAAACCTAACTTGAGTAAACATTATCGTCGTTAAAAACGGTTAGTCGTTATAAGCGGAGTCGTTATATATGAATTCTACTGTACTTTACAAGTTTTACCGTGTTGGAAACCTCAGATAATCAAAAATCTAATACAAACGCGATATAAAATCCGTAGTTTTATCATGTTCGACACGTCGGGTAATCAAAAATCCAATACAAACGCGATAAAATCCGTAGTTTTATTTACAACATGAAATTTTCCATGTAGTGACGGAATAAGAGTACAATTCACCAGCCCCTCTCTTACCTCGTGAGTGTCGTAAAAGACGACTAAGAGATACAATATGCATTTGAATCTAAATCGTTACAATTGGAGGAAAACTATCCTACTATACCACGCTGATCAAATGACTTTGCATAACCTTCCAATTCGAGGTTTCCTTGTCATGTACTACGTTATGTAAGTTACCTACTTCACTTAGTCATGTTGAACAAAATAGCTTAATTTATCTACTATATAGTAGTATACACGGAAACATTTAAGCTTATCTACCGTGAACGTTCGGTCCCTCGGTAGTCAAAGTGACCTTTTGTCGGCGGGGACCCCATTAGCTGCAGCTACTAGCTGAGGGACTTAGTATTTATGTTGAGTCTATTTCACACAGATATACATTCCCAGTCAACTTTAATTAAACTGTAGTACATGTTATGATAGTAGTCACTGTCTTATCACTTATTTACTAATATCATAAATCATAAACCAGAGAGAAATCCCGATAATTATAAAGTAAGTTTATATATATAGGCATTATAAAAAGGCTCAAAGTCGCTCAACGTGCTATTAAGAAGGCTATGACTAGTCGATATTTCTCTACGTGATAAAATCTGGAATAAATTCGTAGAAGAACGTGTGTAACTGACATAGCCAGCAAAATTATCACGTTGAAATAAAAATGGGTAGGCCATATCGCTCGTCGGATCAACAACCGTTTGGGCAGACAGGTTCTCGAGTGGACTACCTCCTACTAGGTGGACTGACGATATCTTGAAAGTCGTAGGGAACTATTGGATGCAAGTAGTACAGAGCCGTTCCGAGTGGCATTCTCGTAGGGGGCCTCCCTACTATGCCCAACAGTGGATGTCTACGGGCTGCTTAACCCTAGAAAGATAACCATACTGCATATTACGTAAAGGATAACCATACGCTTCAGAGGCGCACACTTTTCAAATGCGTGTTTTTATTCCAATTATTTATATTTATTTACACTAATTTAAAAATATGAAAGGTTAGTGTGGGGTTTTTAAAAATAAAATATTTATCTTAATACATTTTATATTATAGTAATTTTTAACTTATAATTACGAAACCTCTATGAAAAATAACAAAAATTAGCAGTCTTCTGTTTATAGAACAAATTATTATGAAATATCACAAATGAACATTTTATTTTCGTATTAACTAATAGACTATAGAGTATTAACTCTAAAAAAACATTAAACTTTGGTATGATTGGCTTTAGAGGCAATCAGAGCAAACGTCTTTCTTGTGTTCGCCACAAATAGGTTTTTTACATTTTGCGCAGTTCATTTTTGACATTCTCTTCTTTTTCGACGTGCAGTAGCTGCAATATTGCCTGTTTTTGCCTGGAGGCTCCCCTTCGTCATCTGCAGAAGCTAGTGCAGGAGATCTTGGAAGAATATTATCAATATTACTTCGCACAAAGCGTCTTGGCAAAGTAGGAGCTTCAAGTCTTTGGGTCATCCACTGATGGGTCAACTGGGTACTGAGCTTTTTCATTGTATTGGTAGTAGACCAGCAGTAACGATTTCTACCTCTAATCACTCTTCCAGTAGGTACAACAATACGTTGATCACATTTTGAACTTTCAGTAGGCTCATGTACCCAGGCTGTGGTAAATCTTCATTCAATACATCGTCTACCTCTTCAATCGCTACACTATCGATGTACTCATCTTCGACATCACTCTGAACATCATCTTCGCTCTCATGATCTAGATAGATACTCAAGAAAGTGATAGCGAGATAGATCTCGCTATCACTTTCTTGAGTATCACCATTCTCATCTTCTTGGGCCAATAATAGGCCTATTTCGTCTTCTGCAAGTGCCCTTCTACTTGTCATGGTCTACGCTAATAATGTTTGCTGTAAACAAAAATAAAACATGTATAAATAAATTTTCATATCCATAAATTAAAAGTACCAAACAACACTAAAAGTTACATAAAAGATAACCATACGCCTCGCGAGCGCATAAAAACTCATAACTTCGAAAATATAGTACTCACCGCTTAGAACCAGCCGTCCCGCGATAGGCCTGGCCGATGACTGAGTTGGCTGAGAAGGACAAGTTAATACACGCGCAGAATGAGAAGAGACAACAATATTATTGTGGCACGGGCGCCTCTGCGGCGTAGGTTATCTTTCTAGGGTTAATGGATTACTCATAGTTTCACACTTTATCATATGCAATGTGTTGTCATTTCAACATATGCACCGCACACCACAGATCTTCACTTTCCACTGCTGGGCAGTTATGGCACAGGCTCGAGGCCTGTGCCATAACTGACCTATTATACATGCTCAAACGGTTTGGTTTCGGTATTTTATATGGAGTTTTCTCTAGCATAAATGTTATCTGCATGTTATACCTTAGTATTTTAAATATATATTTTTAATAATAAAAGCTACTAAACTTATTATGCAGTTACATGGAGACTGTTGTAATAATTAAAACTAACGAGTTTTCAGTATGTACTGTACAAGTGTACACTAATGGCATGTAACTTTTGTAGAACATAGCATTATATATTGTGACGTGCTTCGTGCTTACATTACTTATATCTTTAATAAACATTTTCGTACACATTATGTACAAGTCTTGTACCTATTACAAACACTAACCTTTCCCAAGGTTATTTATATAATTAAATAAAATTGCAATGTCTGTTTGTAATTTTTATATAATACTTTTTTTCATACTCATACGGTTATTTATATGATATCTATGCTTAAAAATCATCTTCTATCATCATTTCAGCCTATCGCTGTCCACTGCTGGAGGTAGGCCTCCCTTATGTTACGCCACAGAGTGCTGTCCTGTGTCCCCCGCATCCAATGACGCCCGGTAACTTTCACCACCAATCGTCGGTCCAGCGGTTGTCGGTTCGTCGATCAATGTGGTCGACCCATTGCTACTTCAGCGTGTTAATTCTTCGTGCTATGTCGGTTACACCCGTTATTTTGCGGATTTCCATATTTCGGATTCTATCCTGCAGAGAGAAATCCCGAATATAGCCTGCTACAAAGCACGTTGAGCGATTTTGAACTTGGTTATGAGGCCTACATTTAGGGACCACGTTTGTGCCGTAAGTCATCACTGGTAACACACACTGGTCGTAGACCTGTGTTTTCAGACACAGATATGTTGGACGAGAAGACCTAGAGTTTCCCAAACGCTGCGCAGCCGAGTTGGAATCGAGGATCTGACTCTTTGTCGAAAATGAATCTTCCTAACTGGACTGTCTGTCCGAGGTAACATAATGATCTACAACTCAGAGACACTATTTTTCACTTGTTGATTTAAATTTTTCCAAAAATCAGTTTAAATATTTTTTGTCAGTCTGTTCACCTGTCTGTTTATTTTGGGTATTTTTCAAATCTGATGCCTATATCATGTTGAATACACAATACAGGTCCGTGATGGATGAAATTATTTTGAATAATAACCCAACAAATCTCTTTTGTTAGTTTATCATCATCATCATTTTGACTCATATACGTCCTACTGCTGGACTCGAGCCTCCTCCACAGCAGTAGGGAAATAGACATACTATATCAAGCTGATTAAACAGGTTGGTATAGAATTTTCTTTAAAATTTTCCTTCTCTCGCATATATTTAACATATATGCGAGAGAAGGAAAATTTATTGTATATTGTTATATAATTTATTGTTATGTATTAACATACCATATGGAATATTGCCGTAATTCATATTACTTAAGAAATGCATTTGTTGTTGTAGTTAGAATGTTAGAATGGAACTAAAATTATAAATATGACATCATACACTAATTTTAAAACTTGACATTATAACTAATATTACCAATATGACATTATTGCTTTTGAATTTTAAATATGTAATATAATTGAATAATTATTGAGTTCTGGCGATTTGTTAAATATTTGCATACCATTAGAATATGGCATAATGTGTCTTATGGTTCTTTGTAATAACAATGTAACATCTCTGTACTTACCACAATATATGCAAATAAATAAATACCCTTAGTAATTTTTTACGACAACCACTGTTAAGAGAGGGGTTGGTTAACTATATTCTTGCGTCATCACAATACAATAATAAAAATAACAAACATATCTTACCGTACAATCTAATGATACAAGAACAAAGCTTGTATAATAAACTGTGTATAAATATAAGTACAGTATCAATAAGGCATGGCTCACAGACAAACAGCCGGATTTTTCCACGTGATTGTTTGTCACGTGCCACGCAACTGAGCAAACAACTCCGACTGACCCCTTTAAGGGTTGACAAAGGGGTGAAAGGGGGTCACGTCGACACTCTCTAATTACGAACTTGTTCGTACAATGGCACACTGATTAGTTGCGGCTTGTATGTGCTGGCATTTTCCTCGAATTTTTCTTTTGTGAAGTGTATTTTTTAAGTATTACTACTAGCTGTAGTATTGTGATATTCAATAGTAATTCTTACCTGAGCATAAGTTAGTTACTATATTATAATCTCAGCTCATATGCCACTATTGGGCTCGAGCCTCCTCCATAATAGGACGAAAATTAAACTTCTATACCACGCTGGTCAGACGAGTGGATATAGAGTTTTATTTCCAGTTTTCCTTCTTTTGTACAGATGTTATATTTATTTATTTGGTTTGCTAACAAATGTAACAGTAATACAACAACTAAAACTAGTACTTACATTTAAAGAAAAAGTTACACTCAATTATAAGCAAACACCGCATGCACAGTATCAACCCATAAATAGTAATTTGAAGGAAAATTAAAGTATTATAAAGCATAAGAAATTAGAATGATAAGTTACAAAAAATTCAACGCTCGTATTATTTTGGGAAAGCTACTTAGAGAATCCGAATATATATCTACAGAATCACTACATTCATTTAACAGTTTGCTCATACGAGGAATATATGCATTTGGCTTAATTGATAACGTAGTGGTTTAGATACCGACCTACAATGCCAGTATCGGGGGCTCGTATCCACGCAGAACAACACTTTGTGCTATCCAAAAATTGTTGTTCCTAGTCTTGATGTAATTTGTGTCCGTTAGTTATATGTTAGTAAAACACCCCGCAATACAAGAATTATTTCCTTAGTGCGGGGTGTTGTCGTTATTAAGAAAAAAAATTACATCCCTTAGCTGTCTTTTACGATACCCACGGGCAAGAAATGGAGAGGTGAACTCTATTTTTACGCCGTCACCACACGGAAAAGTTAGTGAGCAGCCTTAAATTGTGGTACTGTTTGTTGTATTGGTCACATGATCTGTTAACAAACCCGAAATTCAGTAAATATAAAACCCGGCGCAAAGAAAACAATTCTCATATTATGGAGGACCTTAAAAACATACAATTAAACGAATATAAATTACACCTAGACTCAAAAATAAAAATTATATTTATATATATTTTTTTAATACATGTATTTTTGTGTGTGAGAATGGAACTCAGGACACTGCCATACTGCATCTGTATCTTAACCACTATCTGTGCAATATAAACCTTAACTAGAATGGTCACATATAGATTAAACAAAGATACATTGCTTTGAAATTGAATCCAGAGTCATGTGAAGAATACGTCGTTTATAACCCCCGTTTTATAACCCCCGACTATGCGTCGGTGTTAAAAGGGGTGTTATAAGTTTGTCGTCGATGTCTGTCTGACTATCTGTCTGTGTATTGTATGTGTGTGTCTGTTTGTGGCATCGCAACTCTTAAACGGATGAACCGATCTCGAGGCGATTTTTTCATGCTATGTTTCGTTAATATCGGTCCAGCAGTGTAAGAGTATCAGCTCTAAAAAGATATAATGGCGTATGATTACTCGATTAAGTGCTTCGTGCATGCCAATATAATCGTTAAATGACAATTAATTGATAATTTCTATTGAAGAGAAAGTATTTTTTTTTATTATTTTAGTTTGTGTCGAGGGTTATTCGAAATTTTCAATTTTACTTATCTGTATCATATATATGTATGCAAAATGGTCAAAATTAATGACATCCTTACACGTGTACACATGCACATACTAGATAAGCTTTGATAATAAGTTTCTACATGTATATACCAGGTGTTGGCATAATATAAACTCTGCTTTTTTGAGGAGAAGTGACACGAGCTTAATGAATTTTTTGTTTTTCGTTAAAATGAAATTATTTTATGTAAAAAGTTCATTTCTTTAGTTATATTTGTATTTTTTATTGGAATTTACGTTACTAGGCTTCGTTCGGTGAGCGAGAGATCCGGCAGCTCAACTTTCTGAGGGTGTTTGCGTGTGGTGGGTTTTGGTGAGGCCTTTAGTTTCACCGAACTTATTGCACGCATTCACACTCCCTATACTTGCTTCGCGGTAAGCAGCGGCTTAGCAAAGGGCCACGAGCGGCAGCAACCCTTACCATCAGACTTACCAATTTAGCGAGAGCAGAATAAATGCTTTTCTTTATAACTATATATGTTAATCTGTAAAATCATGAATTCCATAAATTTATGAAACACTAAGAAATTAATAAAATTCTTTGAATGAATAAATAAATCAGACCTAAAGAGTTAACAATTAGTATAAATTTAATGAAACGTTACTAGGTCGTAATTAATAAAGTGGGTTAATTAAATATTGTTGTTAAGTCTATATTGCTATGAAATAGACGTCGCTACTCTGTTCAAAGCTCAGCGCCGCTACTTCACTACTGTTGAAACTAAAGCTTTCAATTCTATGACCTCGTAAAAGCTGCCCGTATATTTCAGTTGGATGAATATTTTAATAATTTAGTAAAATTAATACTCTTCGTAAATTATCATTAAAAGACGTCACATCAGCATCATTGTAGGACAATACAAACTTAAGGGCAGGCTTAGGTCCCAAAATGAGATCTATTTGGGTTATAAGACGGTATAATGGCCATGCATAATAAGACTGTTATTAAAAGCCACGAGTTTTTAATATGGTTACGAAATCATCGCATAATCGTAGCCCACATAAGTCCCACTCTTGGGCTCGGGCCTCCGCCATGATAAAAGGGAAATTTACTTAGGCTTTAAGGCGAGTTTTCCTGCTTTTTTATAAATATTATCTGTAGGGAGATCTTTAGATACTATCTACCCCTTAGTCGTCTTTTACAACACCTATGGGTGAGAGAGGGGGTGGTGACGAAAAAAGGAAGTGATTATCAAGACATATTATATCGTTTTTCGACAGATTTTTTTTTTTTTTTTTTTTGTGGGTGGGCCGCGGTCGGCGCGCCTCCGCACCACTCCGTCCGGGGCGACAGAGGGGCTTGAGCACGCAACTCCCGCGACCCACCCGAAAACCACGTCGCCTTCGTCGTTGGGCCGACCACTGGAGCAGCGTTAACTTGTCGTCAGTGGTCGGCCCGACGGAATACCCCCTATTGGGGTACCCTCCCATCGACCGACGTCCCCCCCTCGGGGAGGACGTCGGTCTTTCCTCACGCGGTCGGCCTCTCGGCGGGTGACGGACTAATCCCCGGTCACGTCACCCGCGGCCTCGGCTAGGGCGGCATGAGGCGCAGATAGTTGCGCCTGCGCCGCCCCAGTCGCCGGCGGCGGATCTCCTCATCGAGGCTGCGCTCCACGCGCAGACGATCCGCCGCCTCCTTCTGCGAGATCACTGTCTCGCAGAAGGCTGCGACCGCGTCCCAGTTCCTGACGCTGTCGACCATCGCCCTAGCGATGGCCGGCAGCGTCAGGTCGGCACCGATGATTGCGACGAGTTCACGGCGCTGCACTGCCCAGGCCGCGCAGGCCTCGAGCGTGTGGCGCGCCGTGTCCTCGTCGCAATCGCAGTGGTGGCAGGACGGTGTACTCTCCCTCCTCACGACCCTGTGCAGGTATTTGGCGAAGCTCCCGTGCCCCGTCAACACCTGCACTAGTCGGAAGGAGAGCACCCCGTGCCGCCTCTCCAACCACTGCATCAGCACCGGCCGGAAGGCCTCCACGGTTCGCACCCCGAACCGAGGCCTCTCCAGCCGGACTGCCCAACGGGCAATGACGTCTCGGCGGGCGTCGACGCGCCAGGCGGTGAGATCCCTTAACGAGATCACACCGCCCTCCCCGCGCACCCCCGACACCCGCCGATACAACTCGGCGAGCATTTCCGCCTCCAGGTCCCACGGGGGAGTCCCGGCCAATAGGCACGCTGCCTCCGTCGCAACCGTGCGGTATCCGCGGATGGCCCTGACCGCCATGACCCTCTGTGGTCGCCACAGAAGGGCCCTAAGTCGGACGGTCAAGGACCCCGCCCACACCGGTGCGCCGTACAGGGCCATCGACCGGATGACCCCCGTGTACAGCCGTCGGCACGTAGCGCTCGGTCCGCCCACGTTCGGCATTAGCCACGATAGGGCGGACGCCGCGCCGACGAGCCGCGGAGCGAGCCTGCGGAAATGCTCCCGGAACCACCATTGCCCGTCGAGCACCAGGCCCAAGTACCTCATATGGGCCCGGATGCTGATGTCAACCGATCGGACGGTGATCGAGACGCCGATGGGAGGGCTCATAAGGCGCCCATGGAACAAGAGGGCCTCCGTCTTGTCCAGGGCGACCCTCAACCCCAGCGCCTCGATCCGCCTGACGACCTCTTCGGTGCCATAGGTCGCCAGGCTTACCGCCTCTTCTAGCGTCCCACCGCGGGCTGTGACGAGCGTGTCGTCGGCGTAACAAATCACGCCCAGCCCGGGCGGGAGGCTCCCCCGCAACGCCCAGTCGTAGCCGATGTTCCACAGGGTGGGTCCGAGGACCGACCCCTGTGGGACACCGCACGTCATGGGCGTTCGCACAACGTCCCCTGCTCGGTTGGTACAGAGGACGCTGCGCCCTACCAAATAGTCTGCCACTAGCCGCCTCAGGTAAGCTGGCACTCCGTGATACCGGAGCGCCTCCCTGATGCAGCTGAATGGCAGACTATTGAATGCGTTGGCGATGTCTAGGGACACCGCCAACAGCACTCCCCCACCGGTGACGGCCTCAGTCGCCACGGCCCTCAGGCGCAACAGAGCCGCGATCGTCGAACGACCCCTCCTAAACCCAAACTGGGCGTCCGACAGATCGGGCCCCGTGCCGACGAGGTGCCGCTCGATGCGGGCAGCTACCACCCTCTCCAGTAGCTTGCCCGTGTCATCGAGCAGCACGATAGGCCTGTAGGCCGAAGGCGACCCCGGAGACCGTCCCGGCTTCGGCAGGAGCACCAGCCTTCCCTCCTTCCAGCACCCAGGGAACCGTCCGGACGCTAAACACGCGTCGAACAGCTCCCTGAGGCGGGGACCCAGGTGGTCGAGGACCAGGCCCAACACGCGGTTTGGAACACCGTCGGGCCCGGGGGCGGTGGACTTTGCGCACATGCGCGCCACCGCCACTCCCATCTCGGGTTCCGTGATGGGCGGAACACTGTCGTCGTCGGCCTCCCGGTCAGTGTCTGGCGGAGCCATGACCGGGGGCGTGTGTTCCGCCCGCCGCGGGAACAGGTCCTCGACGACCCGGGTGAGAAGGCTGGGCTGGAGAGTCTCGGTGAGGGGAAGGCCCCGCGCGCGGAGCTTATTCAGCACCGCGCGATAGGGGCGTCCCCAGGGGTCACGATCGAGACCGTCCAGCATCTCCTGCCGACTGACGTCCTTGGCGGAGCGGACGGCCAGCCTGAAGGCCGACCGCGCATTGCGGTAGCCCTCATACAGCAAGGCCTCCCGCTCCGCGTCGCGTTGCCGCCGCCGGCTGCGGGTGTAGGCCCTCCGGGCGCGAATGCACGCGGCCCGGAGATCCGCCAGCTCCCGGGACCACCAGTGGACCGCCCTCCTCGGGGGCGGACGCCGTACCCGGGGCATGGCCGCTTCGCAGATCTGCGTCAACGCACTGCGGATGCGGCCAGCCTCGGCGTCCACCCCGTCCGACTGGTTGGCAGAGGACAGCCACGAGTAAACGATGGCTGTCTCCGCCAGCTGGTCCCGGTCTAAGCGACCCACAGCCCATCGCGGGAACGCAGGACGTCCATCCGCCCCGTGACCCCTGCTGGGCGTCGGGATTACCGGGGAGACCTCCATCCGGATATACCGGTGGTCCGACAAGGTCTCCACCTCCTCCACGACGCGCCAGCTCCCCACGCGTGCGGCGACCTCGGGGCTAGCGAACGAAAGGTCCACTATCGACCCGCCCCGTTGTCGCACGCACGTATGCACCGAGCCCCTGTTCAGCAAACAGAGGCCCAGTGCCGCCGCCCACTCCTCGATCGCCCGTCCTCGGTCGTTCGTCCGGGGAGACCCCCACGCCACGGACTTGGCGTTGAAGTCCCCCAAGACGAAGACCTGGCGCGATGCCATTCGCCGTAACGAGGCCTCCATGATGGTGAGGGAGGCCTCGAAATCGGTCACACTCCAGTTAGGGGAGAGATAGACTCCGAGGAGCGTAATCTCCCCCCAGTCCGCCGCGACGTATCCGACGCCCCTGTCCCTAAGGGTCAGAGGCGACGAAGGCCACGACGTGGAGGCGACGATTGCCACGGTGCCATCGGTGCTACCCAACCAGTTAGGCCGGTCGGGCACCACGTACGGCTCCGCGGCTACGGCTACTCCTATCAACCACTCCGCCATGGCTTGCAGGAACACGTCCTGCGCACCGGCGGTGTGGTTGAGGTTGGCCTGGAGGAGACGAATGGATACGGGGTCCATTAACGGTCCGTATCCATCGTCACCTCCTCCGCGCTGACGGGCGATCGGGCCGCGCTCGGAGCGGGGACTGGCCCGGTCGATGGGCCGTCCCGCCCCTTCGGGGCCGATGCCGGGGGTCTGCAGTCCCCAGAGCCCATGCGGTGTTTGGCAGGCCTATTGCCTGCCGCACACGCGGGGCAGTGGGGCACCGCAGAGCACGATGCCGCCTGGTGTCCGGTCTGACCGCAACGGAAACATAGCCCGCTGCAGTCAAAGCAGTTCTTGCATGTCGGTCGGGTATGCCCGACCGCCATGCATTTGTAACACCTCGCGGGCCGGGGCTCTAGCACGGTTACCCGCGCCGAGCTCCAGCCCACGAGGAGCCTGCCTGAGTCGGCCAATTGCTTGACCGACTCCACCGGACACTGCACCCAGGCAGCACCGACGCCGCCCGGACCAGTGCGAATGGTGCCAATCCGGACGGTGTCCGAGGCACATCCGGTACGCGCCATAATGGCCTCCCGGACGTCCTCCACCGTCACGGAATCGTCCAAGCCCGTCAGGCGCATCTCTGCGCACTTGACAGGCCTGGCGATTCGGACACCATCCTCCGGCCCGAACAGCCCCCTCAACATCGTGGCCAAACTATCGGCCGTCTTCGCGCCCTCGGCCCCAGGGAACTCGAGTATTCGAGCCCCTGTCCGGGCCTTGCGGGTCCTAGCCTCGACGCCCCCGATACCGGAGACGTCCAGCTCCCGCCGGGCGCGTTTTAGGACGGCCTCATAGTTGAGGCCCCTCTTAGCCGCCTCAGGCAGCACGGTGATGACCACCGCGGCCGTCTTCGGCGACTTGAGGCCCCTGCGCGACCTTTTCTTCCCCTTTCTGCCGGCTCCCGCCTGGGGAGCGGCGGCCACGGCGGCACTCTTGGCCGCCGCTCTCCGCTTCTGGCCGCGTGCCTTCCTGCTCCGCTCAGCCACCTGCCAGCCCTGTTCGAGCCTGGCAGCAGCGCTGAGCGCAGCAGGAGCGGTCGCGGGTGCGCTGGCCGGCGCCTGCGGTGCAGCCGCTGGCGCCGGCCGCGGCCCGGCCTTTGCGGGAGCCGGTACCTTGCCGGCCTTCTTGGCCCCCTTGGGCCCGGCCGCGGCCGCAGCGTAGCTCACCACGCGGCCACCCTGACAGGGCAGCGGGGTGGGAGCTGACGCTTGCGGCCACCTCGCCTTGTCCGCGGCGAGCGGCGGTCGGAGGGGCGGCTCAGGCGGGAGCCTGGCCGCTACGGCGGCGATACGCGCATCCACCATCACCCCTACTCGGGCTAGGATCACGCGTACCGCCGACTCCGACACGCCGTGCACCTCGTCGGGCGGCGGCTCCTCCCCCCTCCGAGGTCTCCCGCGGCCACGAGCCGGCGGAGGGACCACGACGAGGGGAGGAAGCGCCGAAGCCGCGACGGGCGCAGCTGGCGCAGCAGCCGCGACGGGCGCAGCCGGCGCCACGGGCGCAGACGACGGGCCCGCCCTCCCCGGCGCAGCCCGTTTCGGTGGCGAGGCCGGCACAGGCGGCGCGGCCGGCGCCAGGCGCGCGAACTGGGCCCGCAGGTCGGCCATCTCCTTGGCCAACCCGCGGTTCTCCCGTCGCACCGCCGATAGCTCCGTCTCCAGCTTGCGGTTGCGTTCCCGCAAGCCGGAGACCTCCTCACTAAGGCGGGCGTTCGCGGCCTGGAGGGCCGCCACCTCGCCACCGTGGCCGGCCGGACCCGGTGTCCCAGGCCACGCCGCCACCACCGATCCTCGGCCTCTGCGCCCCCGGCGCATGGTCGGGACCTTGGGAGGAGGCATGATGATGGAACTCCCCTCCGAGTCGGTGTTGGAGCGGCCACCCTCTTGCAGGGGGCGCTTCCAGGGTCTCGGGGGGAGGGCCTCCTCCCTCTTCCTTGCACTTGGGGCTGGAGCTGGCGCCTTTGCAGCTCTCTCCGTCCTCTTCTTCGGCGACGACGACGGCGACGACGGCGACGACGGCGACGAAGACGGCCTAACTGAACCCCCTACCGACGGCGCGCCTAACATCTGCCTATCTGCGGCGCATCCACCGCCCTCGTCCCTACTCCGGCCGACTTGCACCCAAGGGGTGCTGCTCTCCCCGGCGGACGGCTCTGCGGCACTTCCGCCCACGTCCGTCAGCTCCATCTCCGATGCCTCGGATGGCCCTGCGGCACTGCCGCCCTCATCCTGCGACGGCTCTGCGGCAATGCCGCCCTCATCGCTCGACAGCTCGGAGCTTTCGCCCGCTAATCTTACGCACGGCTCTGCGGCAATGCCGCCCTCGTGCTCGGACCCGCTGCTGCTGCCGCTCTCCTCACGCGGCGGCCCTGCAGTGGTCTCCATCCTCTCCTCCGACGGCTGGGCAGCAACGCCATCCCCGTCCCGCGACGGCCCTGCAGCAGCAATGCTGCCGCCCTCGTCGCGTGCGGCAATGGCTTCAGCCTTCATCCGCGCCCGCCACGCCTTCGATGCATTGGCGCTAATGCGGGCTCGTGCAGCGGCGGAACGCCTCGGCTTTGTTCTTCGGGTCTTCTTCCGCACCTGCACCTCCTCCTCGTTCCCCCTCCCCCCCTGAGCCACCTGGTGTTGAGCCGGGCTCTCGGCTTCTGAGGCAGTAGTTGTCCCCCACCCATACGATTGGGGACTGACTGTGCCGGGACTTGGGCGCGACTCCAAATGGACGCCGCGCGCAAGCACCGGCACATCAAGGGATTCCCCGGCCTGGCCGGGACCCTCTGGTGAAGTGTTACTTGTATTAACTTCTGCCATTTTTTTTGGACGTTTTTGAGTCTTGCCTTGACTACCACTCTAACGACTGGACGCTCACGCGCTTCTTAACCCACCAGTCATACATCTCCTCGCCGAGTGGCCAAACTTAAGATTGGAGTAATTTTTTATAGGGGTTTTCTTCCCCGCGGTCCGAAGACCCCCGGTCCTGACCCCCCTGCTCAGGATTACGGTTTGGGCCTTCCGGGTCTGGCCGCTCGCGAGCGACCGACCCGTCACGCCCCCGGGCCGTGACGCAACCGTCCCTGGCGACGGAGTGCCATGAGGCACATCCGCCCCATTGGCCCCGGGTCAGATCCGCCGTGCGCTCTGCCACCAGAGCCGCACGCGGAGACCCCCCTGCCGGAATCTTGGCCGTCCAAATGGACGCATGACGTCCAAATGGACGTTACCAGGGAGCACCACGAGGAGGTGCTCCGGCCGCGCCCCCCGTTTTTCGACAGATGGCGCATGCCTGTCATAAAAACGACAATACGAATAACAATTTGGTTGACATACGTCAGCCCACACTCGTCTGTATGATGGGACGATTGCAATGGATTTTCAGTAGCTGTGGATTCGAGGCAATTATTTTTCGCTCGTTAAACAAGTATTTATAAGATATAACTAGGTCAATAAATTTCTCATTGTTGAGAAAACTGTTAATAAAGGATTGTACGGTGGTTTGAAAAAATACCTATAGTGTTATCTAAATATAAAACTATTTTTACCAATTTTATCGCGTTAAAAAAGCGGCTTGTTTTAAATACAACAATACTTTAGCACCACGCCCTCTGAGTTCTCCTGCCGGATAATTTTTAGTGCGGCCGCATTCCGATCCTTGGTCTATTAGATTTGTTAGGTTTAAATGAATAAATTGTCATAATAATTGCTACAAATTTAATATTTAATCATTACTGACCAAAAACAATATATTTTTTTTATATAGAATAATTTTCTTATTGTACCTACTGTCTATCGATTTCTATCCAACTATGTGTCAATATTTAATAAGTAATATTCCGTAGCAGATAAATATAAATCTTTGTAATAACGATAACTTGTTGGACGTAATAGATCTTAGTCCGCCCGTGACCATGAACGCTGTAAAGTGTACGAAACGCCGGGCAATCAAAAATCAAATACAAACGCAATAAACTACGTAAAAAAAGCTTTATTTATAATGTGTAATATTTAATTATATATCTTAATTATAATGTGTAATACTCGCGTAAACATTAGACGATATTGTTTATTATTAGCAATAATTGAAGTATATGGAATATGTGAGCAAACCCGATCAACATAGATAGTATCACAATAAGACCTTTTATCTGCAGCACAAATGTAACATATTTATCGTAACTCGTTTTTAATTATACTCGCTGATAATATTATCAGTTCGGTCGATATTGAACTTTTTAATAAATTGACGAAAACTCTTTTCTAAAATATGCTGTCTATTTTGAGTCCTACATAAAGAGAAATAATATTTTACTGTTTAAAATTTTTACAACAAAAAAATTAAGATAAAGTAGGTAATACTTAGAAATCTACTCGTTTGCAATATTTTAAGTAAAGTTGGAATTTCAATTCGGTACGTTACGAAAGGATTTTAGAAAAATTCTGTAGCATACGCCTCATTTTATTCCTATTTTTCATTTGAAAATATTAGTTAATGGATTTCTAACATTATTATAACAGTGATCCCGCATTTCAATGTTAAGTATTGGGCTTATCGAAAACTATTTGGTGATAAATATTAACAATCACACATGAACAATAGCCCCAAGGTCCATTTAAATCACCTTCCACTAAAGCCTGTCGATATTAGACCACCCATCCATTCACCTATCATCATTCACTGTTAGACATAAGCCTCTGTAAGTTGGGATATTGTTCTAATCGCCAAGTTAGACAAATGGGTTGGCGATTATCACTCGTAAACAATAGTGTTGTTCATTTGGTAGGTGATTCCCTAGTCAGTTATTAAGTTTCCCTCGTGAAAATAAGGGTGGATGGATACACATTTTATACTTAACCTTTCACCTGGTGGGACGCCATTTAGCCAAATTTGATCAATCTAGATTCTAGCAGATAGTAAGTTTTATAGCTATTACTTCTTCTAAGCATATTAGTTGATTATCATCGCAAATGTGCAAATCTATGAGGAATAGTTACCACTTAGCCGGTAAGAGTTCTGAATATTTAATATTAGTACTTAAATGCTTTCTGTGTGGTGACGGAGTAAGAATACAATTCACCACTCCCTATCTTGCCTGTGGAAGCCGTAAAAGACGACTATGGGATATAATATGCACATAACATCTGTGCAAGAGAAAGAAATCTCGAAATGAAACCCAACACCAACATGTCTGACCAGCATGGTATAGTAGGTCAAATTCTCTTCCATTGTGGAGGAGACCAATTCAAGAGTGGTAGGACCACACTGTCGACAGTTATCTGTCTACAGTCGCGGGCCGGTCCGTCCGGGGCAGTACCACACTCTTGCAGAAAATCGACGTCTGAGTAGTAGCGATTTGTTACTGCGCTTCGTTCGGTGAGCGAGAGCGCCGGCAGCCCAACTTTCTGAGGGTGTTTGCGTGTGGAGGGTTTTGGTGGTGCCCTTGGTATCACCGAGCCTCAATGCATGCATTCACACTCCCTTCACTTTCTTCGCGGTAGGAGCGGCCTTGTAAAGGTCCATGAGCGGCAGCAACACTTACCATCAGGTGTACTGTTTGCTCGTTTGCCACCGTTTGCAAAAAAAAAAAAAAGCCCCAAGCCCAACAGTGGGACATATGTGGGCTGCGATGATGAATACTTAAATACAAGCAACATACATATATAATAAATAGCCCAAAGAGGTGCCGTGCTTATGTATATAAGAAACATTTCACTCATTGTGCCGAGTCGTGGAGGAACTTCCTTGTGGAAGTGGAGTTAGAACACTAATTCGTGGGGATAACCTTTTCTTACGCGTAGTTCTTGTAAAGTACGATTAAGAAATATGATATTATATGCAGATACCATCAATGCAAGAGAAGAAAAACATAAAAATATACCATCGGTCTGAATAGCATGGTATAGCACCTACGTTTAGTATTAGTACCTACGTTAAGTTCTCTCGTACTGTGAGATAAAACCGAGCCCAATAGAGGGAGATATATGGGCTAAAAATAAGACTTCAAAAAGTGCGAATCTAATATTTTCAATGTACATTAAATTTGAGCGATCGGATTAATTTATCTGCTAAATTTAAAAACTTAATCGACGTTTGACGTAAATCATAGAGATTGTAATTTTATAGATGTTACGTAGGTAACACAAATTATAACATCTATTGTTTCAAAAATTTTTTTTTTAATTGTATGAGAACGCTCGTATCTGTCGGCATTACACGTGTTAACAAACTTTAATGCATTGCCTACTTACTACTAAATTGAGCCGGTTTAGTTATTCTGGTTTAGTGTTTTTTCGCTTAAGTATTACGACGATTCGCGCGTGGGCGCTTGTTATCGCTAGACGCGTAGTAGATTTTATTCCTCTTTGTGCAATAACCGGTTAAATCTAGTAAGCGCCGCTCAAACGTGCATTTGTTTATAATGTGATAAGTTTGGTATCCATTTATAAACATGAATTCTGTTCATGCCCAAGATGAGTTAGACATGGAGAATATCACTATAAGATTCACAAATTACAATGAGAGTGAGATGACAGGTAGTATCGAGAATATTAATCAGACGAGTATTACAGAAGATGGGGGTAATAGGGAATCGGAAAGACCGTCAAAAAGAGTTCGAGAGATAAATGAAGAAGAAATTTGGACAACTGTGGCCCGGAAAGCAAAGCGATTTGGACGTTCAGGAAAAGATGATTTAACAAGAATTCCAGAGGATAAAGTGGAGGTATGTGTTACCAGTACAGAAAAACTGCCTAAACAATTTGGATTAGCCAAAATTTTGAAATCGGAGGGCATACAAAATGTTTCAAGAGTCAAATTTATAAATTCATATAAAGTTTTAATCCAATTTAGTGACGGTAGTAGTGCGGATTCATTGATTAGCTGTGAATTTTTTAAGAAGAGAGGATTTAAATGTCAAAAGACGATGGAAATTAACCAGTCCTACGGTGTAATAAGAGATGTTGATCTAGATTTGAGCGAAGAAGAAATACTACAGGGCCTTAGCAGTGATACAAGTATATTAGCAGCTAGAAGACTAAAACGTAAAAACTATGCTGATGGACATTGGGAGTCTAGTGAAGCAGTAAGAATATGTTTCAAAGGTTCATCTTTACCAGCTTATGTATACATCTATGAGACCAGAGCAAAGGTAATGCCCTACGTCTTTCCTGTTACGCAGTGCTCCCGCTGTTGGAGATTTGGTCACACGTTGAAAACGTGTCCCTCTAATAAGATAATCTGCCCTAAATGTACAAAGAATCACGCCAACTGTGAAACATCGGTATTTATATGCAACAACTGTGGCGAAAGACATATGTCTATCGCTAAACACTGTCCAATGTTCATAAAAGAGAAGAGAATTAGAGAATTGATGGCAGAATTTAATTGCTCCTACAAGAGGGCACTTACCTTATATGTACCACCTTCACGTCATTCATCGGAATGCTCTCTAGACCCACTTATGCAAACAGAACAATTAGTTACAAGTGATACTCAGTTAGACACGTATGTACCCGTGCAAAATCATGATGCGCCCAATATAAAGGTTTGCAAAAAAAGTCGTACAACTCCAAGAAAAAAATCTAAACAGAAGAAGAATCAGGCAATTAGTGGAAGAGAAGACGATATAGAGGACAGCTTATCGGAGAGTAGTCACGATCAGATAAAGCTAGTGGAGGACGGTGATAAACAAGATAATCGAGATAAATCAAAGTACAAAGATAAAATCTCTTGGCAGGGACTACTCAATAAGTTACAGCAGGAGATTATTAATAGCAATAGTAACTCATGGGAAGACAAGTTAAAGAATTGTATGACTATAATTTTTGGTGAGCTAATATCCTTTATAAAGCAGTCTATATCTGAAGGTGCTTGTCTTAATTATTTAAAACATCTATGGACCACTACAACTCCATCGTTTCTGTAAATGTGATACAGTGGAATGCTCAAAGCATTCGTCCTAAAAGAAAGGAATTTGAAACATTTTTAGCTCAGGAGAAGATTCATATTGCACTAGTAAGTGAGACTTGGTTAGACCCAGATAGCCAATTTCGAATAAGTGGTTATAATATATTTCGAAGTGACCGCGATGATGGTTTTGGAGGTGTAGCTATTTTGACTCATCGATCGATCAAAGCAGTTCAATGCAGTACTACATTATCGAACACACAAATTGAGATTGTTCACGTGAAACTAATGAACTGTGATCATTTGGAGCAAATATTATCTTTATATTGTCCACCTTCTGCTAATACCTCTTCAAATGACTGGGACCAAATTTTTGCCCTATTTAATAGAAAATCTTTAATTGCTGGCGACTTAAACGGTCACCACACAAATTGGTCAGTAAAGACAGATGCAAGAGGTAATCAAATATTTGATTCAATTATAGACAACCGCTGTATATCCTTGAATGATGGTACACATACCAGAGTCAAGTTGGTGAATGGGGTCGTTCAAAAATCGTCACCTGATATTACGTTGGTCTCAGCAGATATTTCTTTAAGATTCGAGTGGAGCGTCCTAAATGAGAGCTTAGGGAGCGATCACTTATTTATTAAAATTAAAACTAATGTATTAAAATCCTTCTCGAATACGAAGAGACGTAATTATAAAGCAGCCGACTGGCGTAATTATACACAAACTTTAGAAAGAGAACTTAAGATGTTTACATTTTCAGAAGACAACCAATGTGCTTACGATGAACTTATTACTAAAGTAAATAAAGCAGCTGATGCATCAATCCCATTTATAAAGAAGTGTGATAACCCTCTCGCTAAATTTGTGCCGAAACCATATTGGAATCAGGAAATATCCAAAGCGGTAGCTGAAAGACGCAAGGCACTAGCAACTTTCAGGCGAAATCCTACACCGGCTAACTTAAACACATTGCAAAACAAAATTAAACTGGCACAAAGTCTGATCAGGACCGAAAGTTCTAAAGCATGGAGAAGATTCTGTAATAGTGTTGATAGTGTTACAACGCCCAAGGAGATGTGGGCGAAAATGAGATGGTTTAAGGGTTACAAGGTGCAGACAAACAGCATTCCAAGTGAGCTAGCTGAATCCATACTATGTAATCTAGCACCTGATTTTGTGATGCCACCTAATCCTATATTCTCTTCGCAAAATTTGATTTTGTCATCGCCGGTTTCAATACAGGAATTAAAAAACTCTATTAAATTAACAGATACCACTCCGGGTATAGACAATATATCATATTCAATGTTAAGAAATCTCCCTGATGTAGCCAAAGAGATATTAATAACCTTATTTAATAGATTCCTTTCAGCGGGTTTTGTACCATCGCAATGGAAAGAAATTAAAGTGGTTCCTATATTGAAGGCCGGTTCAAACATTTATTCTGTATCAAGAATCAGACCGATAGCTTTAATGTCTTGTCCATGTAAGGTATTCCACTCAATTTTAACGCGCAGATTAGAATGGTACTTTGAAGTTAAAAAATACTTTCCAGAAGAAATGACAGGCTTCAGAAGAGGAAAATCTTGCATGGATAATTTGACAAGAATCGTGTCTAGAATACAGGTAGGGTTTACTGAAGGCCTAACTTCTCTAGGCTGCTTTATTGATATAGAAAATGCATACAATAATGTCAATTTAACCAAGCTTCTGAGCACTTTGGATAATTTTGGAGTGGGATCCGTGATATGCAACTACCTCTGGGCTTTCTTAAATTCGCGACGATTAAGTGTTGAGCTGGATAATAAGGAATCAATATCGCGAATTTCAGGAATAGGTATATCACAAGGTGATCCATTGTCTCCATTGCTATTTAATGCAGTAACCAGTTTTATCTGTAAGGAAATTAGACATGTATTTGTATCCCAATACGCAGATGACTTTGTGTTATATTGCAGTCACAAAAGCCTTGCTAAAACTATCTCTAATATACAAGCGGCCCTTTATGTATTAAACACACTAGTAGAAGAATTAGGTTTAACTATATCCCACAGTAAGACTAAAGCCTGCGTATTTACCAAGGGTTATCGTAGGAGTGCCAATAACTACAGCGTAAAATTGAAAATCAGCAATAAAACCATTCAACAAGTTGATAGTGTCAAGTACTTAGGTATGTGGCTCGATAAAAATTTAAAATGGAGTAGGCACATCAATGAAATCCGACAAAAGACCTTGTTATTTTTAAATGTATTTAAAGTACTTGCAGGATCGAACTGGGGCATACACCCAAAGCATCTGAGGCGACTTTATATATCCATTATACGAAGCAGGCTTGATTTTGGTTGCTTTCTCTATGATAGTAGCGCAAAAAGTCACTTGTGCAAACTAGATAAAATACAGAATCAAGCCATGCGACTGATAGGTGGAATGATACGGAGTTCCCCAATACATGTGATGGAATGTGAGTTGTGCTTAGTGCCCCTGTACATTCGCAGGAGATTCCTAGCTGCAAAATTCTACCTCAAATCAAACTCAATTCAAAATTGTGCCACAATACATGTGTTGAAGCAATTAGGTAGGCTTTGCGATGGAAATTATTGGAGACAAAAGAAGCTTCCCTTACTCATAGAAATGCATAAGAAATTTGAGAACACACTAATATATTCGCACTCGGCATTGCCAATTTATAGCTTCAACACATGGATCACCAATTATGACTTAACTGAAAATGTAAAGGTAGTAGTTGAAGGCATTACATCTGCAAAGAAACATACTCCTGTAGGTCAACTACAAGAAATTTGCTCAGAGTATTTGTTAGGGTCATTCGATGCACATTATAAAATTTATACAGATGGATCTAAAGATGAGTATGGATGTGGAGCCGCTTTCTATGACTCTCAGATTGACACCAGCATAAAGTTTAAAATTAACCATAATGCTTCTGTAATGCATTGTGAACTTATAGCTATATCTGAAGCCCTATCGTACTTGCTGTCATCAAATTTCCACAAATACGTTATTTTGTCCGACTCCAAAAGCGCTCTTCTACACTTGGCTCGGCTAACCTCGAATATTCGAGGACACCCGATAGCCTACCATATCTTAGACTTCATCTGTAAGCTACGTGCATTGAATAAGGAGGTAGTTATCCAATGGATACCCTCCCACATAGGCATTATTGGTAATGAGGAGGCTGATCGAGCAGCTAAAGTGGCAATAAGTGATGGTATTTCATATAATAGTTTACCATTACATAGCGAGATATTGAACTTGGTTAAAATCCACTGTAATCAAATGTGGAGTGAATACTTTGACAAACGCTCCCTTACAAAAGGAATTTGGTATCGAACCATTCAATGTCAGCCCCTGCCCTACCCATGGTTTGATAATCATCACATGAGTAGGAAGTATATAATAACTATTATGAGACTACGTTCCGGACACATTCCATCACAAAAATTTAAATTTCTGATGAGAATTTCAAACACACCCAACTGTCCATTCTGTAACATAATAGAAGACGTACATCATGTGCTCATGGAATGTGTTCGTAACGAGTCCCTAAGACGACAAATAAGAGATCCATGTGACCAAAATGTGGGTATCTGCAACGCCATTCTATCAGACCCACATTCTGAAGAATGTAATACACTGGTAAAATTGTATACTAAAACGAGCTAAAAATGTTAAACATCTAATTTAGGTATATATAGGTAGTATAAGTATATACAGGTGTGTATATGTATATATATATATATATATATGTGTATGTGTGTGTATGTATACATACATATATATAACTTAGGTATATTTAAATAAGTTACAATGTATAGATATAGGTGCACTATTTTGTTTGTATATATATATACGGGGGTGACATAGTCACTGAATGACTAAACCCCTTTTCAATAATAAAGATAAAAAAAAAAAAAAAAAGTATTACGACGGCATATGGCTTGCATTATTGATAAAACATCTTGTAACATCTTTCCTCACAATTGCTTTATTTTTGTGGGAGTAATTTTGGAAAAGGAACAGCAATGTATTACAGGAAACCGTGGAAACGCGCGCGGCGGAGAGATGACTGTGAGATAGTGCCAACCGATTTTGCATAAGGTTGGTACCGTGACGGACTGTCGACCAACATGGTGTATGAGTATGTGTGTGACGAGAAAGAGAAAGGAAATATAGCGTTGCCAACCATACGATTTAAATTTTATTTACAGGAATAATTTGTTTCTTTATTTTCAGTTTTCTATTTTTTAATGATATCTAATGTTTACGCGAGTAATAATTGTACTCCGTTCTAATTAAAATTTATGGATTTTTTGTATTTGATTTTTGAGTGCCCAACGTTTGAAACACTTTATAGCGTTCATGCTTACGGTGGATTTTTTGTTCACGATCTAACTTATTCTTTGCTTTACTTGCGTATTTACCACGACTAGAATTAAACTTGTGCTCTCAAGCGCGCGTCTTATATATATTTTCATGCTTTCAATAAATTCAATGAATAATATGATGAATAAATTAACTTCACACATATTGAACTTCATTTTCATAGAAAATGAAAAAAGGATAACATGTAAATCACATCATAGTCATAGTCTCACTATTGTAAGGCTTACTTTTTTTTAACCCCCGACGCAAAAAAGGGGTGTTATAGGTTTAACGTCGATGTCTGTCTATCTGCGTGTTAGTCTGTGGCATCGTAGCTCTCAAACGGATGAACAGATCTCGATGCGGTTTCCATTAGAAAGCCACTTTCCTTGCGGTGGTTCTTAGCTGTGTTTGGTTAATATCGGTCCAATAGTTTAAGAGTATCAGCTCTTTTCCAAAATGATGTAATGGCGCGTGCCTGTATAATCGTTAAATGACAATTAATTGATAATTCCTGTTGAAGAGAACGTAATACATTTTTTATTATTTTAGTTTGTATCGGGGGTTATTTTAAATTTTACTTATTAGTCATTATCGCTGGATGGATGAAAAAATCCGCGATTAAAATCTACATGTGAAGTGCTGCGCAATTGTGCGCGTATGTGCTGAGGGTTAAATACCCTTACAATTAGTTGTACGAGTCCCGTGGGCGCTGTAACCTCCTTGTGGCTAGTTTATTCATTAAGTTTCGTTACAACCTCGCGTATTAAATAGAAAACTTCACTATTACTTTATTCTAATCATGTGTAGAGTACTTATAAACTTTATGAACGAAACAATTTTATACTGTGAACCAAAACTAGTTGCTTTTAAATAATAATATCGACTGCATAGATGACGTTATCTTAACACTGGCACAGTGGTTGAGATACCGACCTACCGTGCCAATGTCATGGGTTAGAATCATATGTAAGATAACACTTTGTGCGATCCATAAATAGTTTTCCGAGTCTATATGTAATTTGTGATCGTTAATTATATGTTTGTAAAGTCCACTGCAATGCATTTCCTTACTGCAGGGCGTTGTCTATTTAAAAAAAATGCTGCGTGTCAATAGTACGGTGTAGGATGTTGCTTTTTTATGCTATATGATAATACTGTGATAACTATCACAGTTACGAATACTGCCAACCGTTAGATTACTCATGGGTGTCGTAAAGGACGACTAAAAGATTTAAAATATATATCTCGCGTTTGTATTTGATTTTTGGCTGCCGACACGTCGGGTAATCAGAAATCAAATATAACGCGATAAAATCCGCGTGGTGACGAAGTAATAATACAATTCTTCATTTCCTATCTTACCCGTAGATGTCATAAAACGACTAATGAGACTATTATATAAGAGAAGGAAAACTCGTAACAAAACCCTAAGCCAACACGTCAGACCTGCATGACATAGTAGGTAAATTCTTCCTTCCATAGTGGAGGAGGCCCGAACCCAACAGTGGGACGTGTAATGGCTGAGAGGAAGAAATTATATTAAATATTGCTATGTCATATGAATAAATATAGGAATTTAGGGATTGTGCTAAAACATACGTATTTACAATTGATCGTGACACTTGAACTCTATTATCTATTCAATGTATGTGCAACGAACAATATTTTTTTTAACATAATACAATGAAAAAAGTAACGTAAAATAGGTTTATTTCATACGTTTTAATACTTGGATAACACTAAAAATGTATTTTTATTCCAAGTATAACGTTTACAATATTATAACATATCCTCGCGTGTATTTCACTCACATTATATATGAGATTTTATTAATCTTTTTTTTTTTGTAGCGAGCACCTTTTCTGGATGAAAGATACCGTCTCTTGTATTGAATATCTTATAAAGGATTTAGTAAAAGAGACGCTATCATTGTACGTAAACACTTTGTCTTAGTAGTGGTAGGACCACACTGTTGACAGTTGTCTGTCTACAGCCACGGGCCGGTCCGTCCGGGGTAGTCACACTGAGCAGAAAATCGACGTCTGAGTAGTAGCAATTTGTTACTGCGCTTCGTTCAGTGAGCGAGAGAGTCAGAAACCCAACTTTCTGAGAGTGTCTGTGTGTAGTGGATTTGGCGATGCCTTTAGTTTCATCGAAACGCATTGCACGCATTCACACTTCAACAACGGTCTAGCAAAAGTCCATGAGCGGCAGCAACACTTACCACAAGGTGTACCGTTTGCTCGTTTGCCACCGTGGGCATTAATAAAAAAAATATTGTACAATGATCAGCGAATTAGTGTAAGCGTGACATATGAACATGATATTCTCATTTATAAACTTCATCATCAACACCAATTAGCGTTCCGACGTCCACTGCTGGAAGTAGACCCTCACAAATGGGATTGCAAGCGAGTTAACAATCGCAGTGAGATGTTACACATTTCCCAGAAGAGAAATACTGCCCACTCTTCTGGTGAGAATCAAGGCCCATTTTTACCACGAGCAATTAATAGTGACAATTGTATTTTTACGTCGTTACACGAGGTTACAATGTTACGTTACAATTATCTCTAAAACTTATTTACTAGTGAAAAATGAACACCACACCGGGGTATTCAAACCCACACCTATCGGAATACTGTTCCAAATTTCCTACCATTTAGACTCCCGTATTTATAGTCTTTATATGAGACGTGCGCCATCTGTTGGAAAACGTTTACAAGTTCTAATACATTTAGATCGAAACAACTTTTAAAAGTTTTCCGATTTCCTTTTTATTTATTACAATTATTTCACTAAATAATTTCACAATCTGTAATACTTTTAGCTCGATCAATTTTCTTATTTTTTATAACATATATTTTATTTTGCAAATAATTTTTAATATAGGTATTATATAGCATGCTGATATGTTTTGAAAGAGTTAAATAAGTCGGTTTCCGTGTGGTGACGAAGTAAGAATACAATTCACCATCCCCTTTCTTTCCCGTGGGTGTCCTAAAAGATGACTAAGGGAGATAATATGCATATAATATTTATGGAAGAGAAGGCAAACTCGAAATAAAATTCTATAAGAACACGTCTGACCAGCGTGGTACAGTAGGTCACTTTAACTCCCATAATAGAGTAGGCCCGAGCCCAACAGTGGGACGTGTATGGGCTGAGAGGATGATGATGATCGTCAAATTCAATATACAATTTATAGGCAGGTATATTTCTTGCAAGAAAAAAACGTCGAAATAAAAGTTATGCCCGTACAATATTTACCTCGTCTGAGGAAGTTACATACGCAACAGTGGAACATAATAATATATGAGCTGAAAAGAAAAAACCAGTCCTGCCCATCTTCGTATAAGTTATAATATATTGTTTTATTTTTCTACGTATACTAATTGTAAGTATGAAAATTCCTATAGTGTAAATATCAGAATGTATCTGGTCTAATTAGATGACTACTCTATATTGCGTCAGACCAGTGGATGTGAATCGTATAAAAAAATTCAGTATTAAAAATAACCAACGATTTCTCTTGGACACTTATAATCTGTTTTCTATTCTAAATAAATGCAATAAATTAACAATTACGATCTAACTATCCCACGGGAATACTCATATATTTTTCTTTTTGTTTTAAAGACTATATAATATATAGGTATATAAATAATCCATGTATTATGGGGACTCGATAAAAATATAATTAACGGACATAAACATATTGAAACTCAGCACAACAAATTATGGATCGCACGAAGTGTTGTCCTGCATGGGATTCGAATCCACGACACTGGAACTATAGGTCAGTATCTTAATCACTACGCTATCTATGCATATATTAGGATTAAAGCAGATAACAGTATTAGCAGGAGTGCCCATATAGAGTTAATTATAAATATTCAAGACAGTTGGGTTGCCACTGCACAAGTCTGAAAGTATTCCACTTCTTGAATATTATTCATGGAACTTTGTGATATATAGATTTAATTATAATATTTTCTACCTAAAAGACTTATACTTTTTAAATCACATACTGATGAAGAATAAGATGAGCCAGTTAATCTCGGTTATAAAAGAAATCTCATAATATTTTCTCAATTTAAGTAATTATTCTTGTCCATTTAGACTTAGTACGATTCCTTGGTTCAAAACCTTCAGACTACGCGAACTGATAGAGTTTGTCTACTAATCTTAAATAGCGTTAATTTATTAATAAACTAACATATTCATATATAACTAATTGCTTAATACTTAAATTTATTTTGTACTTACGTGTAAATTTTCAGTTTTATATTACACAAAAGCTATATTAATAATCCTTAACACAATTACTATAGACTAAGAACATCCACTTTACATATATACTTATGAATTATTCAATAAATATATGTACACACAGTTTGTGTAGTAATATCGTAGTGATCGTGCAAAGTTTCGCAAACACTCCAAGCGATAAAATACAACCGACCACGACAAGCGCCTCGCGCCAACTGATACCAGCGAGTCGACTACACTTACACTCGCCTGAAATTATCTCGTAGCGGACCGTAGCGAATGTAGCTTCGTAGAATGTCTACGAATAATCGTAGTGCTACGCATTTTAATAGTGAAGTTTGCACCAGAACCTTTTGTATGTGGAAATGGTAATCTTAAAGTATAACCAAATAGACAATTATCTTATTATTTATATTTCTATTTTAAAATAAAGTCAAAACGTCTCCCTAAGGAATAACTGTCGCAACGGACTTCGCAAACATACAATTCATCATGTCGGCTCATATACGTTCCACTGCTGGGCTCGAGCCTCCTCCACAATAGGAGGTAAATTGACCTAATTTTCTACGCTGGTCAGACGTGCTGGCATAGGGTTTTATTTCGAGCCTTCCTTCTCTTACATAGGTGTTATATGCATATTGTATCCCTAAGTCGTCTTTAACGACACCCACGAGCAAGAGGTGAATTATATTCTTACTCTGTCACCACACGAATAAACATGTAGTTAATAATTACACAGAATTAATAGGCACAAAATCACCCAGTCACAGCAAAATCATGTATGGTTCGCACAAGGAATTTTTCTATGTAGGAAACGTAACCACGATATTAAATATGGGTGATCGCTACTCAGACAACTACGCCATCTGTGCAGTTTTACTAACAACGGTTGGTTCTACATGACAGAATGTTCTATAAACATAAACTATTGGCATCAGAACGTTTAAATTTTATCCTGAATTAATAATTTCTCCATTGATAACAATGACGTAATCATGAGTTTTAAAGTTAATAACACAAATTTAAATAGTTTATTATAAATTAAACATGCATTATGATATAATCATGAGTTTTATATATGCTGAGTCAATGTATATGTAGTTAAATTTCAAATGAATCCAAAGATACAGTTTGATAATCATCGCTAATGGCGTTAGAGACGTGACTTGTTATAATGTTAACCCTACTTATACATACAGTGCACAGAGAATCCGCGGATTACAAATTAAATTTAATTATTAATTAAACAGATAACAAAATAAAAACACTATACTAGAATTAAAAAGAAATTCTAAACCGTTATATATAGTATTTGTGTGGTGAAAGAGTAAGAATACAATTCACCACTCCCTATCTTGCCCGTGGAAGTTGTAAAAGACGACTAAGGTATATAATAAGCATATAACATCCGTGTAAGAAAATAGAAACTCGAAACAAAACCCTATTCCAACAGTTCTGACCGGCGTGGAATAGTAAGTCAATTCCACCTCCCATTATTATGGAATAGGCCTGAGCCCAATAGTGGAACATATGTATATAGGCTGAGATGATGATGACATATCGTAGGTATATATAATCTCTCTCTCTCTCTCTCTCTCTCTCTCTCTTTCTCTTTCCCATACAAATGATAATATCCTCTTAAATATAGATTTCAAAGGAAGAAAACCTTTTTTGTCTTTCTTTAAAAAGTATATAAATATACTAGCTCTTCTACTTGAATATTATCCAACTTAAATAGAGAGTAGATGGGTTCACACCTTTATTGCCATTGGCAGATGAGCAAACTGTCAACGCGATCATAACTGGCAACGCGATCATAACTGGCAACTGCCACTCATGAAACCTTGCAGTACCAGTGGTACAAACAGGTTGATGTCCACTTTAGGCGGGATGCAGACTGCTACTACTTATTAGAAAGAAAGAAAGAAAAATAATTTATTACTCCGTTACGGGAGGGACACATACAAGAACATAGAATAAAAGTACAATAACATAAAAATCAATAAATAATATAGTAAGAGAAAACACAGCGAAAATGACAAGATTAGGGTCCCCTTCGCAAAAGAGGAAAAGGATAGCTGCTCAGCATACTGTTGAGGTATCTACTCGGTAAAGTGAATACCACAACGTTTTTTTCACTGTTATTCTGCAGCGTCCTACAATGTTCGTCAGCGATGCACAGGCAGCAGAGTATATAAGATGCTGTCAAAACATAGCTATCTTTTTGCAAATAATAACAAATATAATAAGAATCTAACCTAAAACATGTATAAAGATAATGAAGTAACAGATAAGATCGTCTGAAAAATTACGTAGATGAACCATAAAAAAGAAAGATACGTATATTTTAATATGTGGCACTAGAGAGTTTGTGCTATCTGTGTATTCCTTCATTTTTCGCAAAAGTGGTTGTACTCCCGATAAGTCAGCCTATTTATGGCTACAGACTAGAAACTCTCAGCAACACGACTCTACTTCTAGTAATTATGTAAACGATTTAATTTAGTTAATATTATATGAGAGTTAAATTAAAGGCTGCGATCTTATTTTAAAATAGAGAAATTTAATATCTTAAGTTTTATTCCAGGAAATAATTTGTTAAGAAGGCATCATTATCTCAAGACATACATTCCACTGCTGGGCTTAAATCTCCTTCACAATAGGAGAGAAATTGATCTACTGTTTTGCAGTAATGTAAAAAAGTACTCGACGCCTAAAAATAAAATGCCAATTTTAAGTTAACAGTTTTAAAATTATGTAGTAATGTTCAAGTATTAGTCAATGGTCGCAAATAGTCGCGCAGCTAACCTCTCCGCGGTTGCCGGACTAAATCCCCGGTCCGGTCACCCGCAACCTCTGCTAGGGCGGTATCAGGCGCATTATATCCCTTAGTCATGTTTTACGACATCCACGGACAAGATAGGGTGGCGAATTGTATTCTTACTCCGTCACCACAGGGACAAATTCTAAAAATAATCACTAAAAGAAAATTAATTGTTTCATCTAACAGTGACTTTAAGTGTCAATCATATTGCCGAGGAAAAGGTGGTCCGGGGTCACATCACAAATTAATAGCTATTCTTTGAACATTCCGAGAATTTCTTGGGACACACAATTTGAGTATTTTATTAACCTCATTGAATGGTACACATCTTTCTAAGCAAAATATTTTGCAAGAATATTTTCACGGAATAATAAAAACAGCTACGTAACAAGGTTACATAGCTTGACAAACTTCACGTATCTACTCGTAGCTTTGAATCGTATCATATTAATAATCATCATTGTGTTGTCCAACGATTTTTTAAAGTTGTTTATAAGCTTAAGAAGAAAGAAATAAACGTTTTCGACGAAGGCTATATTATGCGTGTAACGTATTTACAAAAAAAGGAAAACTCGAAATCAAACCCTATAATAACACTTCTAACCAGCTTGATATAATAGCTACCTGGTCAATATCCCTCCCATAAGGAAAGTGGCCCAAATTCAGCAATGAGACGTATATGAGCCAAGATGAATGAGCTGCATTTTAAAATATTATGTTTAAATATAAAATTGCTCAACTCACTTGTAAATACGTATATTTTAAAGAAAATTATAGAATTGATTGTAGAATCTATTTTAGTTACAATACAATAGTTCTTGTTTACGCTCTCGTGTGGACGCACATTGAGTCAATGAGGATATTGCAGCTACAAAGAATGTTAAGGCCTGAAAACCAGCAAATAGTAAAACATCTACCCAACTCCAATACGAACAACTGAATTAAGTTCCACCAGTCCAAAATTTGAAACAAAGGTTTATATTTTGCGATTTAATGACAGCGATCACCTGCAGCATTGAAACGTGGTCTCTAATTGTGGTCCTCATAAAATGGCTCAAAGTCTCTCAATGAAATATGGAGAGGGCTATGCTCGTTATTTCTCTACGTGATAAAATCCGGAACGAAAATCCGTAGAAGAACGGGTATGTCCGACATAGCCCGCACAATTAGCTCGTTGAAATGGTAATGGGCAGACCACATCGCTTGTCGAACCGACAACCGTTAGGAAAGAAAGGTTCTCGAGTGACGATCTCGAATCGAACGATGAAGTGTAGGACGATCCGTCACTAGGTGGACTAACACAGGACCGTTCCGAGAAGCATTCTCGTGGGAAAACCTATGTCCAACAGTGGACGCTAATAGGCTAGTGGATGGATGGAGTCTAAACTTTGGTCGGCCAATCATAAATATTAGAAAGGATTTTTGTGCGGCTATGGTCTGGATGTGCGCCTTCCGTTCCGCCCGGGGTGACGAAAGGGTGGTACGCGGCCTTATAATGTACTGTATCCACTACCCATTGCCACTGGACCGATCACTGTCACCCAACCCTTGACATCAGTGGCCAGTCCATCGTAAAAAAGCTTGCGAAGTGATTGAAATGAAGAGAAACAAAAATTTCATGAGGATGATTGAAACCATCGTCGACATGCAATCTGGTAATAGATAAATTCAAAGCTCGCAGTTTCACGACAAACCAGCCCGTAGACAGTACTAGTGTAGTGTAGCCCAAATCTTATAGATTATCAGAATCTCGTGAGGATACTTGTACGGAGCATTTCGAATCGCAGCCAGCGTCACTGAGCTCCGCCAATCAACTTATCAACAAAACTGGTGCAACCCAAACGTTGAGCACATAGGTAATTCTCCTAGTTACCATTCAGTATTTGCGTGCAGTTCCGTTTTATGTAGTTAATTAACTGTAGAATTTTTACCCCGTAAAACTCGCATTTAGCAAATTGAATATTAAAACCTTCCATTTCTGCGTCTGTGTATAGAAAGACGTTAAATTTTTAATTAACATAAGCATTAGCCATCTTGAGAGTTGAAATAACATATGTAGTATGTATCTTTATATGATCATAGTCATTCCAGCTGATATACCTCCCACTACTCAAAATATTTTAATGCAGTTTTCATCAATAGACAGAGTGATTAAAGAGGAAGATTACAAATACATATACTAATGTACATGCATATTAAAGTAGAGAAATGTTGAAAATTTCATAGATTTATAATGTGATACCGTGAAAAACATATTTTTGTGCGCTTACATTACTAACCCTGGATAAACCTTACGAGATAGATTAAAACATTGTACTAAGGAATTTTATATCTTAAAAATAGCTACTACAAAAAAGACCTGAATGCTATATTTCTATCTATATTTATAGTAACTACTTATATCTTCCAATTACTAAAAAGTGAAGCATTATTTATGTAGTTATTTCAAACAATATAGTATAATTACTTTTCTAATTAAATAAATTACATACATTGTGCATTTAATATCAACATTTTTCTCCACAGTTTTCATTAAAATGAATATCTTAGGAGATATCAATGATTTCAAACGTGTGGGTAGAGCAGTCTTAAGCCAAGCTAAGACCGACTTCTAATATTAAATATACTTAAATTACTTCTGTTTGAGAAAGATCTTAGTTACACAACCCATTTGCATAATGAACAAGTGTTACTTTAAAAATAATTTTTAATAATGGAATTATATAAACAATTCAAAGTTAATGTTTGCGAAATAGCAAATAGAAATAATATGTGTAAAGCTACAATATGCAAATATAAGAGGCGAGGCCACGACTGACCTTCTGCTTGGTATTGTATTTGTGTGTGTGTGTTTGTGTCGTCCAGTGCACTGCTACGTTTGAACCATAAACTTGTACTTAAACTAATTAATCAGTAGGAGCGCGTATACAGCGTTAATGGAATCTATAAAATCTATTGTGGACTTTTACAACCACCACTGAGAGCTTTCTTTTATGTTATTTTATTCTCAAACATATTAAAACTAATGCAAACAGTTATTAGTGTCATAAACTCACTTTGTGGTGATGGGCTAAGGAGACATTGTATTATCACTCCACTGAACGCGTGTAGAAATGGACAAATATGGTATGTATTTGAAGGGACTTATCTCAAATTCGGATTTGATATAAGCTTTTATTATATAATTTAAGAAATAATTGCAATAATGTCGTAGTAAATTTATCTTCACAAGTAATTTTGCTTAGTTATAATTTTATTAATCGTAAATTAATATTATATTATTATTATAATATTTATTAATCTTATACTGCTGAATCAGTACTGCTGAATCAAGTATTGGCTTTTTTAATACGTAAATTAGAAGATTTACTTTGGCGGTTAGTGGCATTTTCCTATTCTCAGTCAAACCTTATCCTTAATATACAGGTAGTAAGAATTATGTTTTAAATTATCTGTGTTTTGTTTCATTGTTTGTACAGTAGAGTGAAAAATATCATAGCAAAGTCACCGCCTACTTTACACTTAAGGAGAAATATCCTCTGAGTGGCTGATTATCAGAATCTTCTTTGTTAAAGAGTATCTACATTGTAAAAGTCGTTGCCTGATGCTTATTAGTGCTTATATATAATTTCATAAGAAACTAATTAAAATTCATCATATCATTTAAATCCCACTGCTGGGCGCGGGCTTGCTCCACAATAGGAGGGAAATCAACTATAGCGCGTTGATCAGGAGTTTTGGCATAAAGTTTAATGTCTAATTTATTTCTCTTACATAGATATTATCTACAAATCATATCACTCAGTCGTCTCTTACGACACATACGGGGCAAGAGAGGAAATGGAAAAGGTAATGTCGCAAAATGAAATCCTGTACTTTCCAGCCTTGCTAAATTTCGAAACACGTGATTATACTGTTAAATATTTCTGATTAACTTAAAGATAATGGATAAACTTTTCATTTCGATACTAACTTTCCACTGTGTTTTATGCACTTCAGAGTTCAATTTCATAAAATCTTTTCTTAGTGTATAGAGATAGACTTACAAAAAAATAAAACTATTGCGACGAGTCAGTGTTATCCTTACTAATATTATAAATGCGAAAGTAACTCTGTCTGTCTGTCTGTCTGTCTGTCTGTCTGTCTGTCTGTCTGTCTGTCTGTCTGCTACGCTTTCACGTCTAAACCACTGGACCGATTTTGATGAAATTTGGTACAGAGATGGACTAAACCTTGAGAAAGGACATAGGCTACTTTTTATCGCGGAAAAATGGGTATACGGGGTTGAAATAGGGGATGACATTTTGTATGGAAATTCGTCATTTTCGATGATAGAACCACGAATCTTTGTATTAAGGCACCTGACAATAAATAAATAAATATTCGTTCAAGCGTTTTGGAAATTTCATTTACATGGGGATGAAATTCAACCCCTAAAATATCAAAAAGCATACAGCCGAAACCACTGGGCCTAGAAACGTATTTTTTTTTTACACCATCGTATTTCTTGGGGTACACGAGCACTAGCAAAGGATTTTTGGAAATTCACCCCCTTAAGGGGGTGAAAAACATATAGTCTTTCACGTCTAAACCGATTTTGATGAAATTTGGTACAGAGATGGACTAAAGCATGAGAAAGGACATAGGCTACTTTTTATCGCGAAAAAATGGGTATAAGGGGTTGAAATAGGGGATGACATTTTGTATGGAAATTCGTCATTTTCGATGATCGAACCACGAATCTTTGTATTGAGGCACCTAATAATAAATAAATAATTATTCGCTCAAGCGTTTTGGAAATTCCATTTACATGGGGATGAAATTCAACCCCTAAAATACCAAAAAGCATACAGCCGAAACCACTGGGCATGGAAACGTATTTTTTTTTACACCATCGTATTTCTTGGGGTGCACGAGCACTAGCAAAGGATTTTTGGAAATTCACCCCCTTAAGGGGGTGAAAAGCATACAGCCTCTCACGTCTAAGCCGATTTTGATGAAATTTGATACAGAGATGGACTGAAGCTTGAGAAAGGATATAGGCTACTTTTTATTGGGAAAAATGGGTATAAGAGGTTGAAATAGGGGATGATATTTTGTATGGAAATTCGTCATTTTCGATGATAGAACCGTGAATCTTTGTATGAAGGCACCTGATAATAAATAAATAAATATTCGTTCTAGCGTTTTGGTAGTTTCACTTAGATAGGGATGAAATTCAACCCCTAAAATACCAAAAAGCATACAGCCGAAACCACTGGGCCTAGAAACGTACTTTTTTACACCATCGTATTTCTTGGGGTGCACGAGTACTAGCAAAGGATTTTTGGTAATTCACCTCCTTAAGGGGTTGAAAAGCACAAGTAACCCTGCTCCGGTGGTCGGTCCAACGACGAAGGCGACGTGGTGTTCGGGTGGGTTGCGGGTGTTGCGTGCTTACGCCCCTCTGTCGCCCCGGACGGAGTGGTGCGAGGAACGCGCTGACCGCAGTTCACCCCAAAAAAAAGGGGATTGAAAAGCATATAGTCTTTCACGTCGAAACCACTTAACCGATTTTGATGAAATTTGGTACAGAGATGAACTAAAGCTTGAGAAAGTATATAAGGCTACTTTTTATTGCGAAAAAATAGGTATAAGGGGTTGAAATAGGGGGGAAAGTATTTTCTTTTTACGTTGTCTTATTTCTTGGGGTACACGAGCACTAGCAAAGGATTTTTGGAAAATCACCCCCTTAAGTGAGTGAAAAGCGTATAGACGAAACTCTTGGAGCTAGGAACGTAAAACTTTCTATGCAATTCTCTTTCCTTTGTTTTAAGTGAGCTCTAAGAAATTATTTTATTAAAATCAACTCCTAAAGGGGTGCAAAATATATAGCCGAAATCATTAGGCCTAGAAACA
The DNA here is from genome assembly GCA_032191425.1 of Lymantria dispar. Classification (NCBI taxonomy): domain Eukaryota; kingdom Metazoa; phylum Arthropoda; class Insecta; order Lepidoptera; family Erebidae; genus Lymantria; species Lymantria dispar. Next base: position 657,624 of record CM063444.1, on the reverse strand, counting down.
TGGAATTTTGTATAAAGTTGCCTTTCCTGGGGGAAGAGAGATTTTTGCAATTTTAGCCCTAAGGGGGTGAAAAGCGTTTAACCGAAATCACTGAGCCTAGGAAGGATCATTTTAGTACACGGTTGGCTTTCTTGGATTACCCCCAGATTTTCTTAGTGCTCACTTACCAAGCACTATGAAAAAAATTTTGGCAAGGATAAGCGAGCTCTAACAAAGAATTTTTGGCAATTCAACCCCTAAGAGGGTGAAAGCGTATAGCCAAAGATACCGGGCCTAAGAATGTGAAATTTTGTATACCGATTTCGGTTATTTGGGGTAAGCACGCACTAAGAAACAATTTTGGGCTGCCCCAAAAGGATAAAACGCATATAGTCGAAGACACCCAGCCAATGATATATCATCATTATCTTGCTCTTATCCTAATTACTTTGGATCGACGCGATATGTAGGTAAGGTACCTACTACTGCCATCGTAGATATATTGCAAAGGTTCTAGCAACATTTTATGACCTGGCTGACATTGTTGGCCAGGCGGCATCACCAATTGGTCCAGGTCGATGTAAATCTTTGTCTTAGTAGTATTTTGCGACACCCACGAACAATGAAAACGTGGTAATATTTCTAGCAGCTACCAGAGAGTAAGTTACAATCAAAATATTATTACAATTTTCTATCTCTACAAATAAATAAATTTGAAGTGTCTGTTTGTCTATCAAAATAATAGGTTTTATTTATGCTCACACAATACGGTCCAAATTTTTTTGTCTGTCTGTCTATTCGTTACAGGTAATCTTCAAAATGGCTGGACCGATATTGATTATATTTTACCATCAGGTCTACCAGTCGTACATAAGGAATAACTTAGACTATTTTATCTCAGGCTATATTTTATCCCGGTGTGGATGAATTAAGTCGATTTTAAAATTATTTCACTAATGGAAAGCTATTTTTAAGCGAGTAACATATTTAAGCTATTTTTATCCAGATATTCCTACGGGATCGGGTACAATGCCGGTGAAATCACGGGAATATAATGGTTTAAAAAATTAATTCACTAATGAAAAGCTATATTATCAGTGAATACCATATAAAGGCTATTTTCATCCCGGTATTTGCCCGGAAACGACAACTATACCGGGGGATGTTGACCAATTTTTAAAATTCTTTCACCAATGGAAAGCTACCTATGTTGTCAGCGAGTAGCATAGGCAATTTATATCTCTGATATTTCTGGGATTTATATATTTTTTTTTTACCCATGTAAATTTATAATATCAGCAAGTTACATAGGCATTTTTTATCTCGGTATTGGCATGAGAATGGGGTCTACGTGAATGAAACTGCGGGTGTTTGATTGATATAATTTTTTTTTCACCAATGGAAAAGTACGTTATCAGAGACTAAGGAAAGGCCACAATACCATCGTATTTGCACGGCAATCTGAACTACAAGGCTGGAAGTAATATTCAAATGTGAAAGTTTGTGAAGATATTTGGATGTTTGTTACTCAATCACGCTTAAACTGTTGAGCAGATTTGGATGAAAATTGACACGTAGATAGAGTATTTCTTAAATTAAGAAATGTAATACTTTTTATGTCGATAATATTCTTTGCGATAATAGTTCAATATGCAAGTAAATTTTTACGCGGGCGAAGCCGCGGGCAAAAGCTAGTAATATATATTTTAAAAACACGTAAAAGCCATTACTTTTTACTATAAACTCATAGTTGTATCTATTAAATGTGCATGAATGAAACTTTTGCTTGATCCAACAATCGAACTTATAACCTCTAGAGTGTAGCATATTTTTGCTATGCCTACTTAGTTTTAGGAACACGTTGTACCGTTGTGAGATAATTACACACAGAACCATAAAATTCACGGTCAAACATTACGCCCACACTTAAAACAACTACGTACGTTATTACACAAATGAATGAAACCAAACCCACTATATTCAGTGTTAGTTAAACCGCTACGCCCTCTATGTTAATTATAAAAATTTAGTTAACTTAGATTTAGTACAAAGTAAATATTGTTCCTATTTACTGTGATTGATCGCTACAAATAAGGTTAATTACACAAGAATTAACTTTTACCTTTTTTATTTAATTTTCATTTAATATAATTTATATTCAAGTCATGATTGAGCTGGGATGGAAAATTCGACCTCACTAATAAGGCTAAAGCTATTAGGGAATTAGCGACTTCATTTCTATCAAGTAATTGGTGGAAAACTTATAATTTGTAATATAAAAGAAATACACGCGTATACAGAAAATTTTAATTTTAATTTTCTGAACTTAAGGTAATTTTCGAATAATTATTTCAGGTGGTGACGGAGTAAGAATACGATTCATCACCGTCTCTCTTGCGCATGGTTGTTGTAAGCCCAACAGTGGAACTTATGTGTGCTAAGATAATGATGACTTGTAACCTCAAAGTTTACGTTCATTTTAGATAACAGGAGGGATGTTCCCTCTCTCCTCGTATCCCACTACATGTTAACTTGCCGTTCCTTTACTTAATTCATTATTTTAAAATCTATATATATATAAAAGAAAGTTGTGTTAGTTACTCTATTTATAACTTAAGAATGCCTGTACAAATTTGGCTGAAAATTGGTGAGGAGGTAGCTTGGTTCTAAAACCAGGAGACGGATATAGGATTTTTATCCCGTTCTTCTTCTTCTTAATGGCAATGAGCTACTTTTTATCCCGTTCGATTGCGTTCCCGTGTGACGTGGCATAAAATGTCAAATAGTTTTTTTTTTGTTTCTGTTTGTCCATTCGGACAGGCAAAGGGATCAAAGCCCATACACTCAAGTCTGATACAATTTTCTTCATATTATGTAACATTTCTTTATATAGAATAGCTTATTTATAGTCATGTCCGTCAATAAGTCAAGTCGTTACCATTAATTAGGCGCTGAAAATCTAATTAAATGATTTCTCTGGGAATTACGGTAGAATATGAAAATACACGTAAACCACTCTTATATCACATTCACCACACTTCAGCGCCTTAACTGTATTATATTACATAAAATATCAGCAAAATTATTCAATATAATACTATAAAACAGTAAAAAAATTAATATAATACAAGAGCTTAACATGACATTTCCATATTCGCACCGAAACTCATGTCAAAGACAATACAAGTCACTATGAAAAGTAGTATACAAAAACGCATTTGATATGTAATAACAAAACGCAAATGACAGCTAATCGTAATTCTACAGTTAAGTATGGTTGAAAATGTGATAATTATAATTTTGTCAGAAATCAATAATCAGTAGGTAATTTGTATTCTCTTTGAATCATCATTAACAATGCCGCGACCAAAACGATCTAATCTTTCCCGACAAAGCCGTAATGGTTCCTCCATTAGAGACTATATATTCGGAAATTTAGAAAATATATTTACGAAAAAAATTATGGCGGTACGAAGTTCGCCGGGTCAGCTAGTAATACTTATGTATTACAGGCATAAAATTGGGAATATTTTATATTTTGAACTTATAAATATATAATGAGATACATGTGATAATGAAATACATAGAATAGCAATAAAAGTGTCCGTCGATAATAAATTTTCAGACTGTTGGATTGCTTTGATTCACAAAATGACAAAGTTACAATCTTACATCAGGTAGCAAAATTAATTGCGTTTATTCAAATGTACGAAGACATGCTCCTGTATTATCAAAAATGTTTTCTATAAAAATTTATGCCGAGAATAGTAGACCACACGGAATTAAAAAATGTAAATGTTTAATTTAAAATTTCATATTTAATGTGGAGTTGCTACTCCGGGCAAGACGAAGTCTGCCAGATACACTGGTGTCTTTTATTCTCAGCATTTTAGTTTTCTATTTCATACTAAGAAATATACCTGACGCTGAAGCTTCTTTTGCGATAACTCTTATATTTCTATTTCAGCATATCAAGAATTTGTAAAACAGAACTCAAAAACGAGAAGAGAAATTTTTTGAAGTTAATGGCATTATGGTAAAATCTTGAATAATGATTTTTGATGTTTACGCGAGTATTACACATTTGAATTAAAACTATTTTTGAAATATAAAAGAATTTTATCAAGTTTGTATTTGATTCTTAATTTTCCGATGCTTCGAACACTTTTCAGCGTTCATAGTCACGTCAGGACTGACCTTGAAAATGGTAGAAGTTTGTATGATGAGGAGAATACAACTTGTCATAAGTTTATCTTACCTTAACATGGGAGTGTTAAGGAATGGTTGAAGGGTCACTAGGAGAATTCGAAGAAGCACTCACTTGAGAACTCGCCAACATACTTGCCTTTTTTTTTAGGGTGGACTGCGGTCGGCGCACTCCTCGCACCATTCCTTCCGGGGTGACAGAGGGGCGTAAGCACGCACATCCGCAACCCACCCAAACACCACGTCCCCTTCGTCGTTGGACCAACCACCGAAGCAGGGTTACTTTTCGTCAGTGGTCGGTCCGACGGAATACCTCCTGAGGAGTACCCTTCCATCGACTTCCTCGCGCGGTCCGCCTCTCGGCGGGTGACGGACTTATTCCCTGGACACGTCACCCGCGGCCTCGGCTAGAGCGGCATGAGGCGCAGGTAGTCGCGCCTACGCCGCCCCAGTCGCCGGCGGCAGGTCGCTTCGTCGAGGCTGCGCTCCTCGAGCACACGACCCGCCGAAGCGTTAACGCCTTGGCCTAGGTACAAAAGTAGACATCGATAGATTGGCAGATGGATGGAAGAAGTTCTCTCTATATTCATGATCATTTCAACTCATATACGTCCATAATAGGAGGGCAATTGACCTTATTTACTATACCACGCTGGTCGAATAGGTTGGTATAGGGTTTTATTTCAAGTTTTTCTTCCCTTGCATAGATGTGATATGTGTATTACAGTCCTTAGTCGTCGTTTACGACATCTACGGCCAAGACAGGGACTGGTGAATTGTATTGTTACTCCGGCACCACACGGCCTCTGACTAGACGACATCTCTATATTTTTAAAATAAAAATTTAGCAACCACCAAAATCAAATTAGAACTCTTATTAAACTTGATTTAAGGTAAAAGAATGTTTTTATATATTTATTAAACATTCCTAAGTATACATTTTTATTGAATTACGGAAAAGTGCGCCAAGATGGACGCTCAAGACCGACTAAATTGTAAAAATGCGTTGTAACTGTCCGCGTTAATGGCTACCGTGTCGTTTAAATCATTCTGATTTATTCACAGATATATTCACACGCGTACGCAATTGTACTGTGAGAAGTTGGAAGATATATTGCGTGGGTATCGAAACCACGACATTTCACGAATGCTAGTTAGATAAAATGTTTTGAACTATTTTATTTTAACAACAGATACCAATCGTTATCCTTTATCGATTTTGTTTTGACAGGCTACTTATCGAAATCATCTGCTGTGATGACAAGCCTAGCATAAGAAAGGGTCCGGTGTTATCATTAGAATATATATCTTTTCTTCGTGGATATTTTAGATTAATCCACAGAATTTAATTTTGCTATTTAAAAGAATATTGCATCTCCAAAAAAAAATTCACAAAATCTCCCCGCGCGGTGACGGAGTAAGACTACCATTCACCAACTCTTTGTTGTGGTTTTAATGTTTATTTTGTCGAAATTTAGGTAATTTCTTTAATAATTACTTTAAAATACCTTTCTATTAGGTATTAAATTGTCATTGTCCATCAAATTATTCAATATGTATCGTTATTGTTAAAATTTATTATTATTGTTATATTTAATGTAACTTTCCATGTGTTATAGTATAAATACAATTCACCACACCCTCTCTTGCCCGTGGGAGTCGTAAAAGACTACAAAGGGATATAAAACGCATATAGAATCTATACAAGAGAAGAACAACTCGAAATACCATATACCAACACGTCTGACTAACATGGCATAGTAGGTCAACTTTCCTGTCATTGTAGAGGAGGCTCGAGCCCAACAGTGGGACATATATAAACTGTGATGTTGATGAAAAATTATCTTCTTTATCGGTAGCCATTGCTGATTTTATAGATACCTTTATGCACTTAAAAGATACAAAACGTACTTTAAGTTAAACTTTCATATATATTAAATCGAGATTATACACAAGTCAAAGTTACCACAACATATAGCTTAATGCCTAGACAAGCCGAGGTGTGCTCTCAATAGTTCCTAAGCTTGTGTAAATCATTTACGTCACACTTAAGCCCAGGACAAATAACTTGGGACAACTTAAGTTGCCTAACGTTAAAGCTCACTTTTAATTCAATTTACAGCAATATATTTAGAACTGTCGTTTTATAAACGAATGTAAATAAGTCACGTGGAATAGTCAATTAATGTTGTTTCAAGTCTCTTTCAAGTGTAAAGTGTCTCCTAAATATTTATTAAAAATAGGCAGAAACACGAAACTCGCTATTATCCGGCCAGTCTAAGGAATTGTTAAATATAAATATACTATTTTAAAGACAATCATCCTCATCATCATTACATATCATTTTCGAGAGTCGTCTTTACTCAGACGAGCGTTACAGAATCCAGCGTGACGGCTCAGTCTCATTTAATACACATAACATAAAAGTGAACAGCGAACGCCCAAAGAATGGTTCATCCTTACCAATATTATAAATGCGAAAGTAACTTTGTTTGTTTGTTACGCTTTCACGCTTAAACCACCGAACCGATTTCAAAAATTCTTTCACCAATGGGAAGCAGGTCATATCAGGGAGTTACATAGGCTATATTTTATCCCGGTATTTATCTACGGGAACGGGCAATACGCGGGTAAGACGACTGAAATCGAAACGAAGCGAGGGCGGGTTGCTGGTTTAAAAGTAAAGTAAAAAATTTAAAATATATAGACTTGTCTGAAGGAGGTAATGACATGCTCCTTATGTCTACTTATCTGTTCTTTAACTAATTTCAAAAAAGGAAGAGGTTCTCAATTCTTTATTTTTTTATGGCTGTTACCTCGGAACTTTCGATTGGGTGAACCGATTTTGATGGTTCTTTTCTAATTTGAAAGATGGTGATTCTCATATGGTCTAGTTGAATTGGTCTAGTTGAATTCGTTTCTTTTGAAATTACTATAACTTTCAAGGAAAATAAGAAATCATTATACGAACTAATCACCATGCAGGCAATATTAACTTTAGTAGTTAAAACTATTGCGCTATTCTTGCAATTTTATTGTTAAGTTTTCGCTTAACGACGGTGCGGTTCAAAGTCACGACAAAGTTCTCAGACACACAAATTTTCATAGATCCGGGTAAGCGCGCGACGTGCCACACTCAGACGCCCCGGGCCGACGTGTACGTACCTACATAAGCTCTTTGCTATTGCCATAAGCTATTTGCCAGACTTCACTAGGGCTCAAGCTGGTTCTTTTTAATTCCCTTTATGACTTTGTATAGTATTCAAGGGTTGGGGTAGGGTATTTTATTATTAAGGCGACACCGCGTCTCTATATCAGTCTGAGTAAGTCTTAGTAAGCATGTACCGCCTTCACAATGGAAGGAAAATAAACCTTTTCTCATTATTATCTTAATTATTTGTGGTCAACTCAAAATATACTTTCCTTTCATAGGACATGTTGAAAAAATAATTGGCAATAGTTTTATGACTGGCCGCCTGCTTGACGTCAATCCTCTTTACGAATGTAATTGTTGACCATACAGGCATCAGATGAAGTTGGTTCAGGTCTGTATAAAGCTCCTGGTCATCTTTTATGACAGCCATAAGTAATGTAGGTTTTTGATGTGAAACATTTATAAGCGAGGGCCGAGGATGAACCTGATCGCTTGCGTGGCGTTAATGCCATGCTTCGCGTCAACGTCTCACCTCGTATATTATTATTCAAACATCCGGATACATAAATGTACAACTATGTAACGAAATCATAACCTGTTTTAGAATTTTGTACAACACCATCTAGTGAGCTCGGAATAAATTATTTACTTAAACACTTACCTATAGTGTATACTAATGAAAATAAACATTTATTAAATAAAATTCATCGTTTTCTGAAAAAAAAAAATCGTAATATTTAATTAATATTTTTATGCCATATTAGTGCCTGTCGCAATCTGTTCTTTTATACATATTTACTTGTACAAAATAATTTCGATGTTTTATATCTGCCAGGCATCCTGAGCGATGGCTCCCTTTTTTTTGTAGTATTTATAGCCACACAGCGTAATAAAAATACACTCTTTATAAATGTATTTTATTTGTATTATAGTTTATATAATTAGGAGCGCGAGATTGTCTTGGTATGGACGTGAGAACGGGATGAAAGGTGTGCGTGAAAAGGAGGGTTATCAATGTGATTGTGGATGAACGTAACGTAGGAGACCTAAAAAGAGATGGATGGATTGTGTGAATAAGGATATGCATATGAAAGGAGTGGATGAAGATGCATAAGGCGATTATTGAATGCGGAGGAGGCGAAAGTGGTATTTAAAGATCGTAGCAAGTGGAGGGAAGTGGTCTCTGCCAACCCCTATGGGAAAGAGTCGTGTGTGCATATGTATGTGCATGTGTATGTACATATGGTTGTATCCAATATTGATCGACATGTGTCGCCTAATTCAATCAATTATAGATTTTTGTACCAATAAATGATAGTACGGAAGATTTTCTTCAATAACCAAAGTGGTTGGTACGCACCATTTGGGTGGTCTAGTGTTTGTAGTGTCATATTTCAGTAGACCAACTAATGACGTCACTCGCGCGACTTTCGCGCTCACAATATCAACACTTTAGGAGACATAGGGTCTACTCACACTAAGCAAATGGCTATCATAAAGTTTAACTTTTCAGTCTTACGATGTGAAAGGTTCACCATTCCATTTGTATTTTCAAGCATTTTCAAAGTACGATGCCAATTTGAGTGCTTATAAGGTGACATGGTTTAAGTTTCGACCAGTTAAACTCCTGTCTGACAGAAAAAAGATCAGGCAAATATTGGCTATTGTTATCATAAAAATTTGCAAACAAATACAAAAATGTACCCGATAGAGGGCATTAGACTTGTCCCGTATTTTGAGGGCAGGTAAATATAAATTTGAATAATGTGTAACCTCATATGGTAATATATTCTAGTTTTTATTTACGTGTGGTGCCGGCGTAAGAATGTAATATATTTCTATCTCGCGGATATCATAATAGGCATATAGGTAAACAATACCACTACAAGTGACAGAAATTACGAAATAAGACCTGTATGAGTCATAGCAGATCAATTTGTCTACTATACTACTACTATTATATTCGAAAGTCCTTGCCCAATAGAGGGGCATATATGAGCTAAAGAAGATGATAAATTATATAACTGAATGTAAATATTACACCATTCTTTACCGAATCTTTTTTTGGCTGGCAATGGTCTGAGCGACCTGTCCACCATCCAATGTGATATGATAATATCATGGATGGGATATCCCCCATAATCCGTCATGCTGCCTCTTGCCGACTATTTAAAGATAAAGGCACAAAAATAAGTTTCTATAATAATGTCAGTGTGAACAGACCCTTATTACATTTATAAAATCAAGGCGAGTGCTCTATAAATACGTCGTTTATGTCACGAATAATTTGTTTAAATATTGTAGGGATGCGCTTAACGTACTCGTATATCTTCTAACTAATAAATAACCTATTACGTAAATAATAGTCAACTCGTAAAATTTTCATAATATCGGTATTACATACAACGTTAAGTACGACCACGTGATATACTCACCACTGACTGAAGTATAAATATTAGTATCACTATTTTTACATTACGTATTATCGTACATTATTTTCATTTTTTTTATTAATATGAGCACTCACGTTATTTTGTACTAGCTATGCACGCGGATTGACACGCATAATGTAGATTATGTCAATCAATTTTTATATCCCTCGAGAATAATGTTTTGCCTGGGTCGTGTCTCGCATATAAGCAATAATTTAAAACGATTGACTGAGTAGCTATAACGTGAGTTAAAAAAAACACTCGCATTTACAATATCAGAATTATTAAAAGTACTCTTCATACTATTACCATAATTATGGATAAATTTGAAACTGGTAATGATGACAAATTTTTCATCCATCTCGTAGGCCTCCCTATCAGATTTGGATATTTAGCTACTATAAAACACTGGCCGGACAGATTAATTTGGTCCTTTTTTCACGCGAGATAATTGCATTCCATCATTGTACGGATGGGTATCGTCATCGTCATTCAAACTATATCGTTCACTGCTGGACCTATCGTCATTCAAACTATTTCCGTCCACTGCTTCACCTAGGCCTCCCTCATATCACGCCACGAAGTGCGATCCTGTACCACCTGCATCCAACGACACCCAACTTTCACCAGGTCGTCCACCTCATTTGTCCTGCACTGCGTCGTCCGATCCGTGGTCGCCTTGCGTTCGACGGACCCTGTATGTATCAAAATGGATAAAAAATTGGAGACTCAAAGAAAATGTTATTTTTTTAATAAGAAGAAACAATTATTAATGGGATTTTTAAATAAAGTAATTGTCCTAGCATTTAATCTTAAAAATGGCATGAATCATTATACGATTTTAGTAATTTTTGCTTGCTAAATGATTCGGGGCCTTTACAGTATAGAGGCCCGGATCATCAACACGACTGATACAGCGGTAGCTGGGACCCTGCTGCTAACACACATTGGTTGTAAACCTGAGCTTTCAGACACTGAGTTATGTTAGATGAAAAGATAATCTAAGTTTGCCGAGCGCTGCCCAGCCGACATAAATTCATAATTTTTCCTCTTTCTCGAAATTGGACCCACTTGTATGGATGTTTGTTGAAGTGAAACATTAACAATCTAGGATCGGTACTAGAATGACATCCGCATTTGACATGACTTTCATCTTGTTCATGTTCATTCGTAGACCTGCTAGTTGGGATGCTTGCTAAGATCGTTGAGCATAGTCTTAAGGTCCTCCACGGATTCAGCTATAACGTCAATATCGTCTGTAAATCCAATTATTAATGTATTCGCCGTGAATGTTGATGTCGAGTCCGGTCTAGTCTAAGAGCTTGAAGACATCTTCCAGTACAGTGGTGAACAGTTTCGGAGAGATGACGTCTCCCTGTCTCACGCCTTTCTGCAATTGGATCGGTATGACATAAATCTACATACACTACATAACTAAGTAGTATAACTATGATGAATTATGTGATTTTGTTCTTGAGCATGTTTTTTTGACCTTTTGTGCCGCAACGGCGACCCTTAACCCCGTAACCCATCGTATTCAATACAAATAATGATGTTGATGCCGAGTCCGGTCTTTTCTGAGAGCTTAAAGACATCCAGACAGACCAGCATCCGCACCACATATATTTATTACGACTTAATTCAAAAGGGCTTTTTCCATATGTTATATATATATAGTAAGTCTGTTAGATTTGACTGGCAAATTGTAATTCCGACCCCAGGGTAGAACGGGGCATCACGAACTGTCATACATTAATTTGCCGCATTTTGAATAATAATATCTATCAACAAGCAGCTATAAACACTCTGTTAACGATGACATCAACGAATATCCTAAATTATTTAACATTTTTTTTAATTAAATTAATTTGATTACTTTAACTATTCAAGCTGGCTTAATTAGTGGCAAAATATTGCCTATAAATGACCACATTCTCCACATTTACCCTCTTTACGTAGGATAATCATTTCTCGTATCGGAAAAAAAAAAACAAACTGTTAAGTTAACAGAAGTAATAAGTTATCTCAGAGCAAGCTCAGAGTGAGGTTGTGTAACTATTTAAAATTTATAGGTAAACCAACAGACCCAACACATGCTATTCTGATCAAATCTAAAATATAAAAAGAATTCTCTTTGAAATGAATCGCAGTGCTACCTGCCAGGTCTAATTATTATTCTAAATCATTCTCGGATCCACTGGCAAACACACAATTTTAAAAATTCTTGCATCAATGGAAAGCTGCATTATCAACAAATGGTAATTTGTTATCTCAGTATACCCATAGAAATTGGAACCACGCGTGTGAAAGCACTGGATGATGACTAATTTAAAAAAATCTCTTCAAAAGCTTCTTCTTCTTTAGTGACTAACATCTGTAGACAAATTTTAACCCGGCATTTCCACACAGATGGAAACTACGCGAGTGAAACCGCGGAATGTTAAGAAATTTTAAAATTTCTGTCATCAATGGAAAGCTACATTATCAGCGAGCAACATATGTGGGGTATGTTTCCCGGTATTCCTACAGTATCGGGAATCACACAGGTGAAATCACGGTATTTTGACCGACTTTAATAACTTTCACTAATTGGAAGCTACATATACCTATTATCGACGAGTAACATAGGCTGAATTTTATCCCGCTATTCCCACGATAGCGGGAACCAAACGAGTGAAACGGCGGCAAATTGTCAATTTTTTAATATTCCTTCACCAATGGAAAACTACATTATCAGCGAGTAACATAGGTAGTACTTTATCCGAATATTCACATGGGCGAAGGAACCGACGCGGGTCACCAGACCGTTTACCAAATTTGGATAAAAATTGGCACATAGATTATTCCCTAGGCTAACATATGGAATACTTTATATCCCTTACGATATTTTAATTTTGGGTAAATTAATTTTTACGCGATCGTAGCCGCTGGCAAAAGCTAGTAATAACAAATATTGAAAGTACTTAAGTCATTGTTTATATGTACATTAAGAACCCTTAGTCTGTATACACAGTTGTCGCCAGTGGCGCGCGGAAGTTGGAAAGTGTTCGCTAATCTATCAATGAGGCAAACTTTCTTCTCAACATATTCAGAGACACGCGCCGCTTTGGGGCAGGCGGGGAGTCGGGTCCGGATGAGCTCTGAGGACACTATGTCACTGTGAGGGGCAGAATTGCTTAAGTTTATATTGATAACACAAGCTTAATAAGCTTCAATCAATATTTATTCTTACACATATTGGACTATAGGTACGTTGATAGTTCTAGTTTAACGATTCCTAATGTTTACGTGAGTTTTACACGTGTGAAATAAAACTATTTTTACATATTTTATCGGGTGTGTGTTTGATTTTTACATTTCGGATGTTTCGTACACTTTTCAGCGTTCATGGTCATGAAAAGACTGTGTATCAACTCCAACAAGTCAACATTATTACAAAGATTTTGCCCACTCTAATAATTCAAATATAAACACTAAAAATTTCATAAAATTAGTTTCATTTGACATAAGTCTTAGTCTTGGGACTTTAGTGCAAGACATGGGGCACTGTGTGCAAGAGAAAGGAAACTTATAGTACAAACAAATGCTATTCCTACCGACCAATGTGGTCAATTATGCAATCAGTTATAAAACTTAACATATGTAAACCCATTACGTCCGGTGTCATAGTTCTCTTTAAACTATGTAGAGAGAAATAAAACCAAACCTGCTACGATATTATTTATATAGTCGTACATTGAAATAAGGTCAAAGGAATTACAACAAATTGTCAATAATTAAATCCTCGCCAATATATATTTGCAATTACAACGATTGAATACTTGGTCTTGCAGTGAATCCAGATTAGCAATTATTAAATGAATTATTCAACGTTTATTTTATTTGAGAATTAAAGTTTCTTGGACATTTCGTTTAGCTTGTGAGTACCACATAAGTTTGTCGAGGCGAGAGCACACTCTCGCCTCGACAAACTCATGCCCGCCCGTGTATAAGATAAGCCAGAAATCGCATCGAGTGCGGTGTCCATTATTGTATTGTTTTAAAAATATATGAACGTTCAATATCAGGCCCTCCACCACGTCCACGTACGGTTAACAGATAACAAAAATTATGAGCAATATTTGGCTTAAATTGAATTAATGTGCTGGATCCAGCCCGAATTGAAATAATTCAGTAGAGGGAGTACACGTCGATGCGTCAAAGAGTTTGTCAGCGGCAATACTCCTGAAATCACTATCACTCGTTGAACACCATACACAAATATTATTTTATATGGATCTGGATACTATTAGAAACTGAATTGAAATTGATGCTGACACCGATGTTTTTCAAAAACACTGCCAACAACGCTCCTCCAATCACAACTGAGACCATCAGGTATAACAAAACTATGATCGTCGAAAGCTTCACTTGGCAACCAAATTTATTTTGTGATGCTGATAGAGTTATCTCCATATGGTACAACAAGTTGATGATGAAGGCAAACCTTTAAACCGGCATTATTGAGTCTGTATCATAAGATGCTATCGCGACTTACATTCTAAAGAATCTATATTAAGCTTCAACCCTGGTTCATATCAGAAATAATAATTCAAAATTCGCTAGAGACTTGAACTAAAAGTAAATATGCCTTTACTATTAACTAGATTTTAAAATGGCTTGTATTAGAGATAGCAACCGTTTATTAAAAATTCAATATCAGAATATTAATAATGCCATTAAAATAATAATGCTTTAAATAGAAATCTAAAATACTTTTTGTTCATGAATTAATAAGTCAATTTTAATTCAGTAACGTTACTTTGTTTCTAGAAATTTAAGAACCTATACTCCTTTTTTTGTGGCCTATGATCAGCACATACGCCGTCCATTCCGTCCATAATGACGAAAAGGCGAAGGGTGGTCCCATAATCCACCGTATTCCCCCTCTTTCACTATTGGGCTGGCCACTGATACCAAGTTTCTTGTCTATCCCGACCATACCTTAATAGATTTTTACGAATCCGACAAGAAAGGAGAGGGGATTATGACTATTATATTTTTAAGAAGTCACCAGAAATATTTTTCTTACTTATTAAATAAAATCAATTTTACGAGAAAATAGTTAATAGATCTTCCGTGACCGAGAATGCTGAAAAGTATGCCATGTATAAATAAAATTACATAAAAAATATAGTTATACATTACATTAATTAATTATGAATTCACGGTATTTTTTTGTATATCAAGTTTCCTTAAGGATACTAAATAAAACCTGTCCAAGATTTTGTACACTCCATCAGAACTTAATATATTTACAACGTGTTCACGCCAGTAAACCGATTTTTTATGAAAAACAGCCGCCTTTTACAATAAAGATCTTATTTTTTCCAGTAAGACTCTTTTTTTATATTCTTAAAACAACCAATGTTCTTCTGTATGCCTTCGATAATATAACACCACAGGGAAAGTTGTTATAGCTGAGTTTCTTGCCGGAACTTCTCAGCTTGTGGCCGCGTTCC
Source organism: Lymantria dispar (assembly GCA_032191425.1). Classification (NCBI taxonomy): domain Eukaryota; kingdom Metazoa; phylum Arthropoda; class Insecta; order Lepidoptera; family Erebidae; genus Lymantria; species Lymantria dispar. Next base: position 642,352 of record CM063444.1, on the reverse strand, counting down.
GATCCGGTAGTAGATTATTATATTTATGTTCAAACGATGTATTTTGACAATATGTAAGTGTCCTTAAGGGATTTATGCAGAATAAACGATTTGATTTGATTTGATTCATCATTATAAATTATGAGGATGAAAAGAGTTGTGTTTCAGCCTATATAAGTCCTAATGCTGCTCAGCTGGGCTCAGGCTTCTTCCATATGGGAGGGGAATTGATCTACTATTTCACGTTGGTCAGACCCGTTGGAAAAGGGTTTTGTTTCGTGTTTTCCTTCTCTTGAACAAATGTTATATACTTATTATATTCCTGAGTTATCTTAACTAAGCTGTTTACGACATCCATGGGTAAGATAGTATAGTATAGTATTCTTTATTGATAACATAGTTACAAGTCAGTGGTTAGTTACATCGATCTCCATATTCATTTAATTTTAATGACAATAATATATTTAATTATAATTATTAATTTATTATAAATAATAGAATAGAAAACATAAAAAACATTTTAAAAGTAATGCAATTAACAAACCTTTACAATAATAAGAAATTGTATTATTAGAATCATATATAGAATGTTATAGTAGAATTATATATAGAATAGAATTATATATAAATTAGAATAATTTTGATTTTTTTAAGATACCTCACGTTATGTCATTATTGTAATGGTCGTTCATAATAGGCGTATTAAATTTCAGGCAACAAGTAAAATTCGTCAATGCTATAGAAACTATGCTCTAATAACCAGGCCTTTAGTTTCCGTTTAAAGCTATGATTCCGTTTAAAGATATGGAGTGGTGTATTGTATTCTTATTCCCTCACCACACAGAACTGTTTTAATTATATCTAATTTTTCATAAGCTTCATGTAATTATTTCTAAGTTATTGGAAAAGAATTCATTCTGATATTCAATAACCTTTATATCTACGCGAGATACGATGAACTATACTTTGTGACAAAATGTATCATGAAATATCAGATCAATCCCGAGATAGTTTAGGTGTATTGTTATCAATATAAGATAATTGAATATAAAGTGTGTTTGTGGACCATATTGACGTGACACTATCAATCTGTGGTGTGTCGGGCGCCGAGAGCGAGTGCGTCACGCGCACGTGGCGCCCCCACTTCACACATCAATCATGTTACAATGTTACGACGTATCACCACGGGCCCCACATATATGACATTAACCAGCTCGCTCAGTTCAGGCAAACAACTATGACAGTTTTATATGAGAATAAAAATGCTTCTGTAAATACTTGCTATCTATTAACTACTTCTCTGCTACGGACGTGAAGGCACTGAAGCAATATAGATCATCTATCCACCAACCTTGTTCTCTATTAGATATATAGGTATCAAATATAATTCGCCACCCTATATCTTGACCGAGGGTGTCATAAAAGACGATTAAGAGATATAATATGCATATAACATTTGTCCACGTGAAGGTATATTTAAATTAAACCCTATGATAACTCGTCTGACCAGCGTGGTGTAATAGGTAAAGTTTCCTTCTATGGTGGTGAAGAGCTCGAGGCCTAGTGGCAGAATGTATGAGCTCAAATGACGATGATGATGATTCGTGCTTGACAAATAAGCTGACAATAACAGTACGTCTTATAATTTTCATTATAAACCTGCGGAAGATCACGGTCTCAAGCCTTTTCCAAAATCGAAGTGAAATTTGCCTACTGTACCATGATGGTCAGATGTGTCGAGGTTTCATCGAATTTTGAATCTCATACAAAAATGTCTTACGCATGCCCCTTTGTGATCTTTTACGACACTTGCGGGCAAGATAGGGGGTGGTACTGTAACTGTATCCTTACTCTGTGTCCACAAGAGCATTGTTTAGCTTATTATATAGAATTTAGTTATATAAAACAAGAGTACCAACCCTCTGCACACCACTAAAGGGATACTTAACCATCCGCAGGTTTAACACAGTGAACATCGCAATGTAATATATCCCACAATCTACATACGTATGCTATCCATTCAGTACAAGGAGCTACCACATCAGGTGTCTCAGTAGAAGACAGATATAATCAGAGGTACTTAACACCCCTATTAGTTGCCAGTGGATAAACGATTGGTGTACACTCCACACGATCATATTTTCTTACACCAATGAAAATGAAATAAAGTAGAATAATTTAATTCGTTTTATTACCTTTTGTAACAAAAATGTAGGCCCACCTGATAGCCAATGGTAACTCATGGGATTGTGTAATATTAGAGTCATAGCCAAATCACTGCCTACTGTAAAGGTTTAGGCCTCTTGGTAGGAAGCGGTACGCCTGGCAATTCTCGCAGCCTAGAAGATTGTCAGGCGGATCGCGACACTAGCATCCGGACCCATATGAAGTACTTGAGCCTGGTGCTTGAGTGATGTTACCATGAGCATCTCCGTTGATTTGCTGCGTATCTTTTCAGCATAGCGTCCGCCTTTTCTTGACTCATGCCGAATGTAGGGGGACGCAGCGCTACGTACTGACAGCTGCACGCGGGAGTGATCCGATCGATGGTCTTGTGGGATACATCGATCTAGGCAGGATCATTGACCATCTTTCTTAGGGCTCTCTTGTTGTGACCAAACAAGATCATGGCGGTCAGAGTCATATGCGTGGCACTTAGTGGAGATGGTGGCTGAATTCTATCAGCGGATGTGGGTAATACGGGCGGGAGGCTGCACAGTCTTGCTCAGCGCGATGGCCGCCTAGCCGGGTGATACCCACCGGAACGTCATTTTTCATGTCAAATGAGAACCGGTGAGGTAGTCTTATAAAGTAACTACAAATTTAATGGAATAGTGTTTATTGTTTTTCCACTGTAGTACTGTAGGTAGACTATCGATATAACGAACTTCGTAAATCGATGTAAGAACACAAACCACTCAATACGACATTTTCGCGAAGAACCCTATCCAGCAATGAATAATAACGGCCCGTTAGATTACTTATACCTCTACCTAAAAAACTTAAAAACGAACGACGAATATTTGAAAGTTTCTATCTCACATTTGTGATAATTACAGTAGTCCGTACGGAGCGGTACAGGTGTACTTATATAAAACAAGAAACTTGTACAAGTTTGCTGTAAGCTATTTGTGACGACTCTATTACTGTGAGAAGTACAAACTGCCAACTTCGACAAACTCTGTTCGAGCGATGTGTGCGGAAAGTTTTATCGGCGCATTCGGTCTCAAAGTGAATACGCGACGCTGTACCGGAGCCCCGTATGTAAACAGAGACTAACTAGTTCACAGTACTTCGTGCTTTAACTAAATACATCGTCATTTAACAACTATATCCACTAAAGAGATTTGTAACTAATATTATACTATCAGTTTAGTGACAGAGTAGGAAGAAAAATTCTTGAATGCCCACCACGAATCGGACGGCGCAGCGTAGGACGACTCCCCACTAGGTAGTCCACCTAGACATTCCGACATTCATAACGACATTCTCAAAGTCGCAGAGAACCGTTGCATGAAAGTGGCGCAGGACCGTTCCGATTGGGATTCTTGTGGGGAGGCCTATGTCCAGCAGTGGACGTCAGTAGGCTGATGGATGGATGGAGGTGGGTAAAAAGATAAGAATTATTATTCTATTTGATCCCATTGCGGGGAATGACTGAGCTCAACAGTGTGAATTGTATAGGTTGAGTTGAATGAGATGAATTATATAGTATTTCGTCGTTACCCACAGTTATCCTTCTTTAAGGAATGTTATCAGCATTTTTCATCATCATCATAACCCATATAGGTCCCGTAATTGCGCTCAGGCCTCCTCCAGTATGGGAGAGAAATTGACATATTATACCACGCTAGTCAGACGTGTTTGTATATTTCATTTCGAGTTTGCCTTCTCTTGCATATTATATCCCTTGTCTTTTACGACACCCACGGGTAACTGAGGGGGTGGTGAATTTAATTCTTACTTTGTCACTACTCAGATTAGCATTATTAATCTACCACAAATGTTAAAGTTGTCTTACGATAGACTATTTATTTTTTAGGTTATCTAAAAGTCTCAAAGTCTCGAGGTGGTTTCACAATCACTGAGTCATATTTTGAAGGAACTTTTACAATTTATAAAAATATGCAGTATACTTGTTGAATGCCTGAAATTTAAATGAAAATGACTGCTAATTCAGATACTTGAAATTGAAAGGCATCACATTACACTGCTAAACTTATAATGCAAGACACCATCCATTATCTGTTCAGAAAAAATACAACAATATATTGACCGATTTTTCGTGTTGTGACGGAGTAAGAATACAATTTACCACCCCCTTGGATGCCGTAAAAAATTACCGAGTGATATATTATGCATATGACATCTATGCAAGAAATGGTGAACTCGAAACAAAACCCTATACCAACCTGTCTGACCAGCGTGGTATAGTAAGGTCAATGTCCCTCCTATTATGGAGGAGACTTGAGCCCAGCAGTGGAACGTATATGAGCCGAAATGATGAAAATGATAATTGACCAATACCAGTGAACAGGTCTTAGATAAGCTATGTAACATAGTAAGTTTGACTACCCTAAAACTTACATTCCTCGTAATAGTGTAATAAGTTGAATCAATACTTACAACTAGAGCTTAGGCATTGTAATTGTCTAAATAGATTTAGATTAAGTTACACTTGACCTAAGTCAACAACCTATTCACCTTTGTGTGGGCTGCACATCATTGGAATTAGCCGTGATGTTAGCTTGCTACATCCCTCCTAATATTATAAATTTTGTTTGTTTGTTCGTTACGCGTTCACGCGCTTAAACCTTAAACCACTGAACCGATTTCAAAAATTCTTTCACCAATGGAAAGCTATAATATCAGGGAGTAACATAAGCTATATTTTATTCTGGTATTCCCACGGTAACGGGAACTACACGGGTAAGGCGACTGAAACCGAAGCGAAGCGAGGTCGGGTTCCTAGTTTTTATATATAAGCTTCCTACAAGCAAGCATGTCAAAAAACATCAGCAAATATAAAAAAAAAATAATATCATCATCTTTTTAACTCAAATGCATCCCACTATTGGGCTCGAGACTCAAACATATTAGAAGGTTAATTGACTAACTATACCACACTGATCCCACGGGTAGATATAGGGTTTTGTTTCGAGTTTGCCTTCTCTTGCATAGATGTTATATGCATATTTAATTCCTCACTCGTGTTTCGCGATATCCTAGAGACAGATAGAGGTGGTGAAGGGTATTCTTATTCCGTCACCTCACTTGAATTGGATATGTACCTATCTATCTTGATATAAATATCTTTATCTTTTAATATGTCACTGAACTCCTCCTACACGGCTGGACCGATGTTCATGAAATTTTTTGTGCAAGTTCAAGCTCGCACACCTGTCTAGAATGATTGTTATAAACAATATATAAAAATAAAACTAAAAAAGCCACCACAAGACTGCAAGACATTCTATAGATTTGACCCACAATAATAGTTAAATATTATTTTATAAAGCATATTTTTTTATTAAAATAAAGAGAGAATATTAAAAATCAATAATTATTTAGTATCATGCCCTCCGAGTTATCTCGCTGGATCTTTCTCAGGGTGGCCGTGTTCCGATTCGATGCTAGCATATTAAGATTATATTTAAATTAGTAAATTTTCGTAATATAATATTTACCATAAATTTAATGTTTAATAATTACTGACCAAAAACAATATATTTTTTTTATATAAAAAAAAACTTTTTGCCAATAAATTTGTATCAAAATCATCTCAGCCCATATAGGTCCCACTGTTGGGCTCGGGACTCCTACACTATGGGAGAGAAATTGACCTGACTATACCATGTTGGTCAGGCAGGTTGGTACGGGGTTATGCATTGAGTTTCCCTTCTCTTGCATAGATATTATTGCATATTATATCCCTTAGTCGTCTTTTACGACATCTACGGGCAAGATAGGGAGTGGTGAATTGTATTCTTATTCCATCACCACACGGACGGTATCAAAATAGTGGGTTAAAATTTAAAAAATAATTCTGTAGTATCTAGATGTAAATCTTTGTAATAACGATGACTTGTTGGACCGTGAGACATATGACTTGTTGGACCGTGAGACATCTTGGTCCTCCCGTGACCATGAACGCTGAAAAGCGAAACGTCGGGCAATCAAAAAACAAATACAATAAAATGCGTAAAAATAGTTTTATTTCAAATATTTAATACTCACGTAAATTTCAGTAATCAATATTAAAACAAAATACTAACATCAAGATACAAAATATTTAAGATCTGAACGCCAATCACCTTGAACTCAATCATTCTATTTTATAACGTCTAGAACTCAAAACAACAACTTCAAGTAGTAAATAACAACTAATTTTTTACAAGGCAGTGAAAGCGTTATTTTGCAAAAAACTTGTGAGCTGTTAACACTGAATAAGATTTACGTTAAAAACCACTTTAGAAATCATAGAAATAACAGAAGTTCAGTATTCATCACATTGATTGAAGCGCCACCTGACTTCATACGCTTTGATTCATAACAAACATTTAAATCAACCTTTCTTTTTTTAAAGTAAAAACTTCTTTACCGCCGTTGTGCACTTTTTTGGGATAAGTAAAAAATATATGCCAGTGATGGCAATATACCTGAAGACCAGCTCACAGGGCGATACGTGAACGGGGAGTGTGATCATAGCATAGCCTGTCCCCTGAAAAAAAAAAGGTATTAAAATACATAACTCTCTCAGTGAAAAGGTCTTATATACCATAATATATTCTCGAAATTAAGGGCCGTTATATAATCAAAAAAAATTTCCACTTTCCACAGCTGCGATTGTCATGGGATCAACATATTATGTATTATTTAGAAGCAAACAAAAGAATATTGGTAAGCTATAAAAGTTGTGTGTGGAATTTACCCGGACTTTGTTATCCTTAATCTTGTTGAAGTCGAATTTCTAATTTAACCAGATATAGTGATTATCTTTTTTGGGAGTAATGCCTTGGTCTTTTAAAGACATGGATTTTCACATATCACTGAGAGCATTATAATTTAGAATTCTCAAATATGCCCATTCTACACAGTGCAATTTTTGCGACTTTAAATCTAGTTATGAGTCCAATATTTAAAGACGTTTTACTGAGTTTACCAAATGCTGCCCATCCAAGTAGATTTATTTGGTTTTGCTTTCTCAAAATTAAATTTACATAACAGGACTCCTTATCATAATAATTTGGACGCATTTAATTTAAAAAAAAAGGTATGGTATTTTAATGTCGAAGGCGTCACATGGTAATATATTTTCTATCACGACTACCATAGACTCACTGCTACCATCGCTACTTTAACAATATCTCAATTCATCGTTATAAAACCAGATAATTCTCTAAGAAAGAGTATAACTAAAAGTTGTACTAAATGATTAACCAAACTTAATGTTGTTTTAGGTCAATGAAGAAGCTTGAACTTGATATTTTAAATATGTATTCTTTTATGGTTGGAGTCCTTAAGAAAACTTTAGAACATTTCCTCGTAAAGGGGTAAAGTAAACTTAGAAGTTATAAAGTACCACTTCAAATTTAATTTCAGGCTCTTGGCGCGAAGTGAATAAGACCTGTAAAATATTTTATTATTAGAAAAAACTTAGAATTCTGTTGAAAAACAGGGTTGTTTTTATTTTTTTTTTTTTCTTCTTACAAGATATGAAATTGTGTACAACATTTTTTGTAAGAACTAGCTTCAGTGTGATGGCCGTCGAACCACAAAATACGAAATATAATTCAAACGATTATGGCTGGACCAGATCCCACAAGCGGCACCCGATCACAAGTTAACTACTAGAGCAGCCATCATTCCCCTCAACCACTATGGAGGGAAGGGAGAGACCCGCTCCACGCATAAGCAGACCATTGCCACCATAACCTTGTCTTAAATGGTTCGGTAACTTTACTATCATCATCATCATTATGATCATCATATTGCTTTTATCCCATTTTTTTTTGTATTCCTTTAAGTATTTGAAGTCGGTTCAATATGCATTTTTCATTCATTGTAAAAGTTTTAGTAATAAATTTATGAGCCACCTGCCGAAACGTCAACCCTCCCCTTGTAAATATACGGACTCGGCATCATAAGGAGTTGTCCCAGATCAATATAAAAACTTCTTAGACATTTTCACGATATCCACGAGTATTATAAACAGTATTCATAAGCACCACCACACAAGTCCGGTTACATCTAATCATCATCATCGTCGCAGCCCACATACGGCCCACTATTGGGTTTGGGCCCACTATTGGATTTGGGCCTCCTCTACAATGGGAGGAAATTTGACCAACTATACCGTATTAGTCAGACATGTTGGTTGGCTTTCAATTTAGGTTTGCCTTCTCTTGCACAGATGTTATGTGCATATCATATCCCATAGTCGTCTTTTACGATATCCACAGACAAAATAGCGAGTGGTGAATTGTGTTCTTACTTTTCTTTCTCAGTCGGCACACGGAAAGAAATAAATTTAATAAACGTCGTCCATTATTAGTGTTGTGTATTTAGTGTTTGTTTATTGTTATATGGTGTCCATCAAGGACCGGGAGGCCTATCTTGCTGTAATACAGTGTTAACTAGTACAGAGGATAGTGTGATCACAATCTAGGGTCAATCTTAAACAATATACTTAAACTGACTACTAAAAAATCATATTTAATTCGATATAATAAGGTAAAGAAGTACTTTCTGTAAAACTGATTTCATTTTTGTACTATTAGTATAGTTTGTAGTATCTATTACTCAAGATTTGTACTGATATTACAGAAATAAATTTAAAAAAAAAATTAAACACGAGTAAAGAGTCATGCGGTTATTTTCTAAGCATATGTACTTTACGCGGATACTGCACGGTGGCGACGGAGGCAGCGTGCCTGTTGGCCGTGACTCCCCCGTGGGACCTGGAGGCGGAAATGCTCGCCTATTTATAACGGCGGATGTCGGGGCTGTGAGCGGAGGGCGGTGTGGTCTCTTTGAGGGAACTCAACGCCTGGCGCGTCGACGCCCGCCGAGACGTCATTGCCTGTTAGGCAGTTCGGCTGGAGAGGCCTCGGTTCGGGGTGCGGACCGTGGAGGCCTTCCGATCGGTGCTGATGCAGTGGCTAAAACGGCGGTACGGGGTGCTCTTCTTCCGACTGGTGCAGGTTTTGACGGGGCATGGATGCTTCGCTAAATACCTGTACACGGTCGCTAGGAAAGAGAGTACACCATCCTGCCACCACTGCGATTGCGACGAGGACACGGCGCAGCATACGCTCAAGGTTTGTGCCGCCTGGGCAGAGCAGCGTCGTGAACTCGTCGCAATCATCGGTGCCGACCTCACGCTGCCGACCATCGTCAGGGCGATGCTCGACAGCGTGAGGAACTGAGACGCGGTCGCAGCCTTCTGCGAGGCAGTAGTCTCGCAGAAGGAGGCGACGGGGCGCGTGCGCGAGGAGCGTCTCCTCGACGACGCGACCCGTAGCCGGCGACTGGGGCGGCGCAGACGCGACTACCTGCGCCTCATGCCACCCTAGCCGAGGCCACGGGTGACTGGATCGGGGAATTAGTCCGTCACCCGCCGAGAGGCCAACCGCGTGAGGAAAGACCGACGTCCCCCCTTCGGGGTGGACGTCGGTCTTTCGTAATTTAAATTTCTATTCTATTGACATTCTATTGTATTGATTAACTAAAAACACCAACAAAACAACATTTTCTATAAATAAAACCTAGCTAGATCGATTTTTAGCCCCGAAACCTCTAGTATGCTAAATTTAATGAAAATCGTTGGAGCCGTTACCGAGATTTTGAAAATATATATATACAAGAATTGCTCGTTTAAAGATATAAGAATATCTGGTTAGTCGAGCTTCGCTCAGTATATTCTTGTTGTATTTTTGTCGAATTTATTTAGATAGATAAAATATTTATTTAGATACATAGATTAATAAAAATTAAATAATAAAAAAATATCAAAAATTACAAAAAGAGAATAATAATAACATCGAGATTCGATCCCACACTGTTTGAATGCTAAAACAGAATAAAAAGAAAACTGGACAACTTCCCAACTGAGCTATTGTCACTCTTGACAACGACGACGAAATTCGAATTTCTATTCAGAAAATGTCAATAACATTTTATGTCATTGTATTGATTTGCTAAAAACACTGACAAAATAATATTTTCTATATATATATATATAATATGTATTGACTGCACAGATGGCGTAGTGGTTAAGATAGCGATCTACATTGCCAGTGTCGGGGGTTCGAATCCCACGCGGGACAACACTTTGTGTGATCCACAAATTGTTGTTCTGAGTCTGGCTGTAATTTGTGTCCGTTAATTATATGTTTGTAAAGTCCCCAGCAATACAAGGATTATTTCCTTAGTGCAGGGTGTTGTATCAAAAAAAATATATATATAATATGTATGTATATATATATATATATATGTATATATATATATATATATATATATATATATATATATATATATATATATATATATATGTATATATATATATATATATATATATATATATGTGTATGTATGTATGTATATATATTAGGGGGTTTCAAAAAAAAAATTTTTTTTTCACTCTGAACCAGGCTCAAAAGTTTCGTTTAGATGCCAAAATAGGCCTCTAAGAATGTGAGCTCTTAATATTAATGTTAAGTACGTCCGCATCGCACTTTTCGATTTTCCATAAGAATTACATAGGAAATTTTTCATTTTATTCTGATTTTTGTAACTAATGAACCATACATTGCTCTGCAATGCCCATTACATATATTTGTAGAGAATTAAACGATCTACAAAAAAGATCTGATAACATTTTTCCATAAATCAACTTATTCAAAAGTTATTCAAGGTCAAAGTTAAATACCTTTTTTAGTATTAAATTTAGTACAAAAAGTTCTTCGAGTTATATATATATATACATATATATATATATATATATATATATATACACATCTATATTTATGTATATACATATATATATATAATATATACAAGAATTGTGCTCGTTTAAAGATCTTATATCTTTAAACGAGCAATTCTTGTATATATATATTCAGAATCTCGGCAATGGCTCCAACGATTTTGTTGAAACTTGGCATACTATAGGATTCGGGTCCAAAAAATCGATCTAGCTAGGTTTTATGTATAGAAAATGTTGTTTTGTTAGTGTTTTTGGCAGACAATATAATGACATTAAATTTTAAAAGAATATGAATTCAAATTTTGCCATCAATGTCATGAGTTACGATAGCTCAGGTTTCATTTTATTTTTGACATCGGCGACAAACGGCGTCGGATCGAATCTTGGTGTTATTATTATTCTCTTTTTGTAATTTTTTTATGTAATTTTAATTATTTATTTTTTTATTAATATATATCTAAATAAATGCTACAAAAATACTCCGAGCGAAGCTCGGTCAACCTGATATTATAAGATTACACACACACCGTCATAACTGAGTATTGAACTAGTAAGTTCTATTGTTTATATAAATGCAGCTCTCTCAGATTTAATTAATTTCTGAATAGAATAATCAACAAGCTATGAGATTATACTGATAATACTATTAGTTTGTTGAGTGAGACTTAAGCCGTATAAAGCACTCTCGATCTAAATAAAATTGTGATAGAACTGAACAGAAACAAAATAATAACGATTATAATAAAATAATGCTTAGACTTTATCTGTTACTCGATCTTTTATGTGACAGCGAGGCAAACTGGCATTGTAATTATTTTTATGTGACAGCGAGGCAAACTGGCATTGTAATTATTTTTATGTGACAGCGAGGCAAACTGGCATTGTAATTATTTTCACCCGACTACGGCTTGAGGAGGGTTATGAATTTGACTAGCTATGTATGGTCATCTATCCCCTCATAGCTCTTCAATTGCTGATTAGAACCGGACAAATGAGGTATCGTTAGAAGCGTCTTGATTGTCCGCTAGTTATAGGCTATATGACGTGTTACTGAATCTAATGTAGCGCCCTCTAGCGGTCATGAAGTACTGTTTTAAAAAATAAATTTGAGGTAAGTATGCAATGTGATATCATTAGAAACGGCGTTACCTGTACATTTCAAATATATATATATTATTACTATTTACTCGTGATTTTGGACAAAATCACGTAAATACGGACGTATTTACCCACTGTAAATAATATATGTATAAAAAATATTCATTATCATTGTCCAGCCCGCATACATCCCACTGTTGGACTCGGGCCTCCTCCACAACAGAAGGGAATTTGTTCTGCTATACCACGCTGGTCAGACATGTTGTTATGGGGTTTCATTTCGAGTTTCCCTTCTCTTGCACAGATATTATGTGCATATTATATCCCTTAGTCATCTTTTACGACATCCACGGGCAAGATAGGGAGTGGCGAATTGTATTCTTACTCCGTCACCACACAGAAAATTTAAAAAAATATATTAAATTTAGGATATTTGTAATAAATAATTTTTACAAATTTTGTCCCGTTTATATTTGTTTTTTGCTTTATCGATGTATCGATAAACTATTATATTTATTCATGTTTTCATTTGAAGACAACGGATATTTTTCTTTTATAAAGATCTCATCATGCGTATCAATCCTTTTGATCTCGTAAACTCCTTTCTTAACGAAACATAGATCAATTTCGGCAATAATATATCGGTTCTGCGTTGATAACTCAGTCAAGCAGTATATAGATTCAAGCTGTAGGATTATTATAAGTTAATACACTCATTTGCCGATCTGTTCAGTCTCGTGCTAAAGAAAAGGGTCATCACAATACAATTAACACCTCAAGGTACGCAGAGAATGTTGCAACGATGAAACAAATTTAATGCACTTGGCCTCGGAAGGAAAATTTGAGGGCGTTCAGTCATCACGCTGATGTTAAGCTGATTTTAATGAATATTTATGGTTGCAATAAAGTGTTGTAATAATCTCTGCATATAGCGCGTGCCCTCTGAGTCACGCGAGCTGCATGCAGCCGCAGACACACGATGCTTTGATGTTGTATGGCTCATAAACGATGTCAATCAACAATGTCTTATTTAAACTTATCATCAGCTTTCATTTCAATGCAACATTGTAAGCGATATATACATTGCGATGTTACGGTTTCACTGCGGAATAATTTATTTCTTAAAGGAAAATTAACCTAAAAACCATGTTCAATCAATTATCTTGGTTTTAAATACTTCAAATGTTATTTTAGCGTATTAACTTTACATTGTTATCGATAATTCCGAGTGGTGACGGAGTAAGAATACAATTCACCACCACTTACCAGAGTGGTAAAGTAGATTAATTTTCCTTCTAATGTGGAGGAGGCATGGTGCTGGAGGATAATACTTGGAGTATCGTGGACAAAATTCCGTACCAACTCGGCATCAAGCAACTCTTATCGTCTTTGGTACAGTCCCGTATCCTTACTTTCTTTGGTCACGTATGCTGTCGAGGTGAGGTGGCTATTGAGTGACTTGTGATCCAGGGATGGGTTGAGGATACCAGGCCACGTGGAAGATCGCCTATAAGATGGACTGACCAGATAAAAGCGGTAATACATGGTTCATCATCGCTCCATGAATGCACGATGAAAGTGACCATCAGGGAGGAGTGACGGCGTGCTGTGAAGCTTGCCACCAACACTTGAAATGATGACCACGACCACTCTGTCAAGAGTGATACCGACAAAGAAGATGGAGGAGGCTCTAGCCCAATAGTGGAATGTATTTGAGTCATCATCCTTATTAATATTATAAATGCGAAAGTAAGTTTGTGCGGTTGTTTGTTACGCTTTCACGTTTAAACCACTGTACCGATTTAAAAAAATTTGTCACCAATGGAAAGCTATAAATATACAGCTATAATAAAGCTATATATCAGGGAGTAACATAGGCTATTTTTTATCCTGGCATTCCCATGGGAACGGGCACTACGCGGGTAAGGCTACTGAAACCGAAGCAAAGCGAGGGCGGGTTGCTAGTCAGTTATAAGTGAATTTTCAAAAACACCAAACGAAACAGCAAAAAGAGGTTTAAATTGCTCAAAGTGTAAGAACTCGTCTGTCGTGTACAAGGATAGATTACGTAGTGTACGCACGAGCCAACGCTAAGGGTCGACCGCAATCAGATACGTAATCCACAGTACACTAATCGGCTTTGCGTACACTTCACCGAACACGGATTTGAGTTGCGCCCCACCGGGACCGGCTAATGTATGTATCGATCTTATAGATATTTATTGTTAACAATTAGTTGGAAATTCTCTTCAAATTTAAACCAGAAATGTGTTGGTCTGTTTGAAACGAGCCTAGACAACTATACAGCTTTACGTTTTTATATAGGTAAATAATTTTCACGCCATTAATTAATACGTCATCATTTCAGCTCGGCGTCTCGATCACCGTCAATTCGGTTGGGATCAGCATCCAGGCCCATATGAAGTACTTGGGCCTGGTGCTCGACGGGCGATGGTTTTTTCGGGAGCATTTCCGCAGGCTCGTCCCGCGGCTCGTCGGCGTGGCGTCCGCCCTACAATGGCTGATGCCGAATGTGGGTGGACCGAGCACGGCATGTCGACAGCTGTACGCGGGGGTCATCCGGTCGATGGCCCTGTACGGCGCACCGTTGTGAGCGGGATCCATGACCGCCCGACTTAGGGCCCTTCTGTGGCGTCCACAGAAGGTCATGGCGGTCAGGATCATCCGCGGGTACCGCACTGTGGCGACGGAGGCGACGTGCCTATTGGCCGGGACTCCCCTGTAGGACCTGGAGGCAGAAATGCTCACCGACTTGTATCGGCGGGTGTCGGGGGTGCGCGGGGGGGGGCGGTGCTGCTTCCTTGAAAGAGCTCACCGCCTGGCGCGTCGATGCCCGCCGGGACATCATCACCCGTTGGGCAAACCGGCTGGAGAGGCCTCGATACGGTGTTTGGACCGTGGAGGCCTTCCGGCCGGTGCTGATGCACTGGTTGGAAAGGCGGCACGAAGTGCTCTCCTTCCGACTCGTACAGGTCTTGACGGGACATACGCTTCGGCAAGTACCTGTACAGGGTCCCTAGGAGGGAGAGAACTCCGTCCTGCCACCACTGCGATTGCGACGAGGACACGGCGCAGCACACGCTCGAGGTCTGTGCCGCTTGGGCAGAGCCGCGTCGTGTACTCGTCGCAATCATCGGTTCAGACCTGACGCTGCCGACCATCGCTAGGGAGATGCTCGGCAGCATCAGGAATTGGGACGCGGTCACAGCCTTCTGCGAGGCAGTTATCTCGCAAAAGGAGGCGGCGGGTCGCGAGCGCGAGGAGCACAGCCTCGATGATGCGATCCGCTGCCGGCGACTGGGGTGGCGCAGGCGGGAGTACCTGCGTGCAATGCCGCCCTAGCTGAGCCCGCGGGTGGCGTAACCGGGGATTAGTCCGTCACCCGCTGAGAGACCGACCGCGTGAGGACAGACCGACGTCCTCCCCGAGGGGGGGGACGTCGGTCGATGGGAGGGTACCCCGGGTAGGGGGTATTCCGTCGGGCCGACCACTGATGACAAGTAACCCTGCTCCAGTGGTCGGCCCAACGACGAAGGCGACGCGACGTGGTGTTCGGGTGGGTTGCGGGAGTTGCGTGCTTAAGCCCCTCTGTCGCCCCGGACGAAATGGTGCGGAGGCGCGCCGACCGCAGCCCACCCCAAAAAAAAAATCATTTCAGCATATATATGTCCACTGTTGGGCTTTGTCTTCCTCAGTTACGCGAAAAATTGACCTACGTTGACCTACGTTGGTCAGACATGTTGGCATAGAGTTTTGTTTCAAGTTTTCCTTTTTTAACATAGACGTTATATGCATATTATATCCCTCAGTCGTCTTTTACGATATCCACAGGAAAGAAAGATTGTGGTGAATTGTATTCTTACTTACCCCGTCACCATATAGAAGAAAAGTTAATTAGTATTGAATTATTGCTACTGTTTCCTGTCTCATTATAACACAAAAAACCGTTAAGTGAGGGTCGAAGTCGCGCACGAAGGGTTCCATACCATTATCTATAAAAAATCGCGTTCGTTGTATGGGTACCCCCGTGGTGTACCCCCCTTAAATATTTATTTTGTTTTTAAACGGTTTTTATTTAGCTTACCCCGTTTGTTTGTTTATTTTTTTCTTTGTTGGGTCAAATTTAGTAATTAAAATTTCACCCTCTTCCTGTCAACCGATTGATCTGAAATTTGGTATACGCCTTTGGTTTTGGTGACAATACAATTATGTATAGTCAATATTTATGTTAATTCAAGATGGCCGCCGTTACAAAATGGCGGATATTTTTTTTTTCAATCCCATCAACATGGGTATCAAATGAAAGGGCTTGACAAGTAGAATACAATGCCCTATACAAATTTAAATATTATTGTTAATCCAAGATGGCTGTCGCTACATAATGGCGAATAACCTTTTTTTTCAATCCCATCAATATGGGTATCAAATGAAAAGGTTTGACAAGTAAAATGCAGTGTACTAACAAAATCAAATATTATTGTAAGTTCAAGATGGCCGCCGCTACAAAATGGCGAATAACCTATTTTTTTTTCAATCCCATCAACATGGGTATCAAATCAAAGGGCTTGATAAGTAGAATACAGTGCACTATATAAAATCTAAATCAGAATTTCCCACCCAAGTCAAGATTTCGTATCGTGTCGAGGACTGTATGGCGTTAGGGTGGCTAAAAATGTTACGTCGTTAGCGGTACACCACACAAGTTAAGGTAAAAGGTTAAAGCGCGTCGAGAACTGTACGGCATTAGGGTGGCTAAAAATGTTACGTCGTTAGCGGTACACCACACAAGTTAAGGTAAAAGGTTAAAGCGCGTCGAGAACTGTACGGCATTAGGGTGGCTAAAAATGTTACGTCGTTAGCGGTACACCACACAAGTTAAGGTAAAAGGTTAAAGCGCGTCGAGAACTGTACGGCATTAGGGTGGCTAAAAATGTTACGTCGTTAGCGGTACACCACACAAGTTAAGGTAAAAGGTTAAAGCGCGTCGAGAACTGTACGGCATTAGGGTGGCTAAAAATGTTACGTCGTTAGCGGTACACCACACAAGTTAAGGTAAAAGGTTAAAGCGCGTCGAGAACTGTACGGCATTAGGGTGGATAAAAATGTTACGACGTTAGCGGTACACCACACAAGTTAAGGTAAAAGGTTAAAGCGCGCCGAGAACTGTACGGCATTAGGGTGGATAAAAATGTTACGTCGTTAGCGGTACACCACACAAGTTAAGGTAAAAGGTTAAAGCGCGTCGAGAACTGTACGGCATTAGGGTGGATAAAAATGTTACGTCGTTAGCGGTACACCACACAAGTTAAGGTAAAAGGTTAAAGCGCGCCGAGAACTGTACGGCATTAGGGTGGATAAAAATGTTACGTCGTTAGCGGTACACCACACAAGTTAAGGTAAAAGGTTAAAGCGCGTCGAGAACTGTACGGCATTAGGGTGGCTAAAAATGTTACGTCGTTAGCGGTACACCACACAAGTTAAGGTAAAAGGTTAAAGCGCGTCGAGAACTGTACGGCATTAGGGTGCCTAAAAATGTTACGTCGTTAGCGGTACACCACACAAGTTAAGGTAAAAGGTTAAAGCGCGTCGAGAACTGTACGGCATTAGGGTGGCTAAAAATGTTACGTCGTTAGCGGTACACCACACAAGTTAAGGTAAAAGGTTAAAGCGCGTCGAGAACTGTACGGCATTAGGGTGGCTAAAAATGTTACGTCGTTAGCGGTACACCACACAAGTTAAGGTGAAAGGTTAAAGCGCGCCGAGAACTGTACGGCATTAGGGTGGATAAAAATGATATGTCGTTAGCGGTACACCACACAAGTTAAGGTAAAAGGTTAAAGCGCGTCGAGAACTGTACGGCATTAGGGTGGCTAAAAATGTTACGTCGTTAGCGGTACACCACACAAGTTAAGGTGAAAGGTTAAAGCGCGCCGAGAACTGTACGGCATTAGGGTGGATAAAAATGATATGTCGTTAGCGGTACACCACACAAGTTAAGGTAAAAGGTTAAAGCCCGTCGAGAACTGTACGGCATTAGGGTGGCTAAAAATGTTACGTCGTTAGCGGTACACCACACAAGTTAAGGTGAAAGGTTAAAGCGCACCGAGAACTGTACGGCATTAGGGTGGATAAAAATGATATGTCGTTAGCGTTTTCCCCTCAAGATTTAGGCACATCTTGTTGTACATAGAATAAACTAACGGGCAAGAAACCTTGCAATAATGAGGCACTAAATGAATTAAATAGAATGAGAAATATAAACTAAAAACTTGAAAACAAAAAAAAAGGTAAATATTTTTTTAAATTAAACGGTTTTATTGTAAACAGACAGAGTAATGTTGCAGATAGATGTACTAAAAGCTAAAAAATAATTAAATAGATACAGTGAGGGGTACCAATATGTATACATTGTTACATTTTCGAAATAAAGTAACTCATAAAAACTAACTCATAACTTAAAAAAAAATTACCTTTTTTTATTCGTATTTGTTGTTATAGCGGCAACAGAAATACATAATTTGTGAAAATTTCAACTGTCTAGTAATCACGGTTCTTGAGATACAGCCTGATGACAGACGGCGAAGTCTTAGTAATAGCGTCCCGTTTTACCCTTTGGATACGGCACCCTAAAAACAGAACAAGAAAGTCAACTGATCTTGTATTCTGAATATTATGCATTTGTTACTAAATTTTAATTCCTTCAATCACCTTTCAAATAAAACTACTTTACGGATTTTATCGCGTTTTTTTTTGATTTTTGATTGACCGACGTTTCAAATACTTTGCAGCGTTCATGATCACGGGCAGACTAAGACGTCTCACGTCCTACAAGTCATCGTTATTGCAGGAAAAGCTGCAAAGTATTCGAAACGTCGGGCAATCAAAAATCAAATACAAATGCGATAAAATCCGTAAAGTAGTTTTATTTAAAATGTTTAATACTCGTGTAAACATCAGAAATCATTATCCGTTAATCACCCCATGAAGTCTGGCACAGAATACTCGAATATCATGTCCAACATTCCGCTCTTGATCCAATTAATTGGAGTCGACTCAATGTGTATTTCTCTTCCATTGTACATATTGTAAAAATTATTTGTAATAGTTTCATAACCGGCCGTCAGCCAGGCGTCTTCTCTTTGAGAATGCAATCATTGACCAGACAGCACATTATATTAAAATCACATTCATCATCGTCATCATTTCAGCTCATATACGTCCCACTGTTGGGCTCGAGCCTCCTCAACAATAGGAGGGAAATTGACCTTACTATACCATGCTAGTCAGACAGGTTAGTATAGGGTTTTATTTCGAGTTTACCTTCTTTTGCATAGATGTTATATGCGTATTATATCCCTTAGTCGTCTTTTACGACATTCATGGGGAAGATAGGGAGTGGTGAATTGTATTCTTACTCCCGTTACCACACGGACTAGAAAGAATAACATTAATATTACCATATAATATCTACAGGGATCAAATTTGATCTAAACTGAAAAACGAAGCACAAAATTGTTGTAAATAATATATGAGATTGATGAAAGAACTATGTCGTATTAAATAACAGAGTTACTTGTTGTAGTGAAACTATTCGTTCGTAAGGTTTATTCAAAGTTCAACATTTGTATAGTACAGTACAGTTGATAGATTTCAATAACAGCGAGCATGTGTTATCTGAACAAAGTAACCAGACATTGGAATGTTACAATATACGTGTGTGTGATACTACGTAAGTAATAACTACGTGACATGGCGAGCGAGAGTGACTGTCACTCACTAATGTATATATGTCACGTCCTCTAACTTTATATAACAAAAGTATCGCCCTATCAGATATTATACTTTCTTTTCTGTAAAACATAATGTCAATCTTCGTGTATTGTTAATATATAATTCGTCTGCGTAAAAATTATATGCCATAGAGGCAAATATAGATAGTTAGATGTGCAAGGTGTTCAAGGTTCGGATAAAAGGCCGCCCTTAACGAGGTTGGTCCCGATCTCTCTTCTCGAGGCTTACCCTTGAAATCAATTCTAATTTCGAATCCGAATTCATATTCGGCACACACGGCGAATGTTACGAAACCTCTTGAAATAAAAGAAAACGTTAAAATAAAATAGCCCTTATTAATAACGACTTAATAGTTCCTAACGTTAATGTTAGGAACGATTTAGCTTATTTAAATAAGCTTGAGTTAATTTCAAAATTACACAACTTCATTGGCATACAGCGCTTTCTTTAACTTATTAATTATATCGTTTAAAAAACCCGTCCGACTTCAACTCTTTAGCAGTGAAGACTCTTATATTACACAACCCACCCCCCCACTAGCCTCGTACCCCGCTGACCCGTCAACACTGTATTGACGCATCAAACATTGGTTTAATTGCTTTGTACCAATTATCGACAATCTCTCCGACTAAATAACTTTATCGGCAAATGTCAATCAGTTTAGTTAAAATAATTAACTTGTCCAGGACCATCTGACGACGGATTGATACGAGGAAAATACACTTCCGAGATCGGATTTAATATTCCTTTAGCCTAACATTTAACAATTAAGTTATCGTAAATGATATTATAAATACAATAATACAATCACTTACATTGTCAAAGGATGTATCGCCGCTGCAGTAAAAATACAATTTATCACTTTCTCACAAATATCGTAAAAGACGACTATGGTACGCAAACGGACAACAGCAAAAAGATGTTAAGCTGTATATAGGACCCACATCAGCTCTCACCTGCATCAGGGCTCGAGCCTCCTCCATAACGATAGGGAAATTGACCTTCTATACCAAGCTGATCAGGCGGATTGGTATAGGGTTTTATTTTGAGTTTTCCTTCTCTTGCATAGATGTTGCATGCATACTACAATCCCTTAGTAGTCTTTTACGACACCCAAGGGCAAGAAATGGGGTGGTGAATTGTATTCTTACTGTCACCACACGCAGATCATTGTATCCTTATTGTAGTTCAACTTAAATGGTACTCTTTTTTATTGCAGTTTCTGCCTGATGTGCGCTATAAAATAATATTTTTATTCTAAACTAGCAACCCGCCTTCGCTTTGCTTCGGTTTCAGTCGTCGTTCCTGCGTAGTTCCCGTTCCCGTGGGAATACCAGGATAAAATATAGCCTAGTTTACTTCCTGATCTTACAGCTTTCCATTGGTGAAATAACTTTTGAAATCGGTCCAGCTGTTTTGAAGATTACCCGGAACAAATCAACACACACAAAAAAATTATGAAGTGTATTTTAGGCATATGTATAGTGCAAATAACCGTGTGAGCATGAAAAAAGCCTATTATTTTGACATTACAAACAGACACTCCAATTTTATTTATTGGTATAGATAAAATTAGTTTTCTTTTTTCTATGCGAAAGAAGGCAACTCGAAATAAAAGCAAGCCTTAGTAATACCAATTTCTTTACGCTTTGAAGAATATTAAGGTATAGGTTATATATGTGACAAATATGAACTTAGATGAAGAAAGAAATATAGTAAGCTAACCAAAATAATAATTCGTCATTTCAATTATATATATATCTGAACATAAATATGTATTTATTCACGTAATAATAGTTGGTCACTGCAATCGATATTCGCTCACGTATTAATATCTTAATTTGTATTCAAATATACACTGCTATGTAATAAAGGGGGGTATATCATCGTCGTCATATCCTCCGTGTACCAAGGGGAATGATGGTGGAACTACTAAATATTATCCGTGACGTCCACTTACAATACATACGCTAATTGCCTTTACTTTCATTTTCGTCATCTCAGTTCGCATGCGTTCCACTGTTCGGCTCGAGACTCGTCCTAAATGACAGACAAATTTTGTAACTATAATACGCTGGTATAATTTTGAGTTATCCTTCTCTTGCATAGGTGTCATCTGCATATATCGCTCAGTCTTTTACTACGCTTACAGCCAAGAAAGGAGATGGTGTAATTTATTATAACTCCTAATCTAACGCAGTCGAATCGGAATTAACATACTCGTACCTCAGTCAAAAGCGAAACACGTCTAACATTTTTTGCGAAACAAAATTGATTTTCAAAGTGTTGCCAATAGTTTTAAGATTCTGCAGACTGGTTATCACAAACGTGTAAATATTTTTCTTGTAGTTATAATATTCCACCTTGATCATACCAAATCTTATATCTTCAAACGAGCAATTCTTGTATATACACTCATTTGCAAAAAAAACGGGCACCTAAGCAATGAACCATTTCAAATGTTAATATTTCTTTGTTTGATAATTATAGGTAGTTTTATCCACACAATTTGCTAAATTAATAAGAAAATAATCGTTTTCATCAGTATTTCATAAAATTTAGGTACAATTTATGGGAAATAATGCTAAACCTCGCTAGTAGTGTATATTCGCTAGTAGTGCATATGCTCATGAAGTAAAAATAAAAAAGTTTTTTTGTTTGTTTTTCTTTAATAAAGTAAAAGCAGATAAATGTTTAGTATCGAGTGTGACCCCCTCTAGCTAAAATCACAGCTTGAATTCGTCTGGGCATGCTAGCGAGTATATCCCGGATACTTGCTTGCGGAATATGTTCCCACTCCGCAGTAATCACATTCTTCAGCTCTCTGATGGTCTGCGGAGCCGGGTGTACTGATCTCACACGCCGTTTCAGAACGTCCCAGACATGCTCTATGGGATTGAGGTCGGGACTTCGAGCTGGCCAATCCAAACGACGAATGCCGACCTCTTGCACATACGCATTAACATCGCGGGATCGGTGAGCGCGAGCATTGTCGTCCATAAAAATCGAGTCTTCACCTAGAGCGGCCAATGCGGGTTGTGCATGAGAAATTAGAACTTCCGTTATGTATCGATGCCCAGTCAGTGAGCCGTTTTCAATGAAGACTAACTCTGTACGATCCATTGAATTTATTCCTGCCCAAAACATAACAGAGCCCCCACCATAAGGTGTGATTTCTTCGAAACATGCCTCTGCAAAGCGTTCTCCTTGTCTTCTTAGCACTCGCCGACGTCGATCTTCACCGAACAGAGATATCCTGGCTTCATCAGAGAACAAAACCCTATTCCAATCGTCTTGAGTCCATGATTCACAATTTCTAGCGAACCTAAGCCTGTGAACTCTGTGCTCACGGAGTAATTTGGGGCCGCGGGCCGGGCGGTGACTGCGTATATTGGCAGAGAGAAGCCTCCTCCTGACCGTCCATAGACTAATATGCACATTTCTTACTTCTTGGAGGTTGTTCTTAAGATCCACATACGAAGATTTGCGATTTCTCAATGCGCGACTCACAAGAAAACGATCATCCCGTGGTTGGGTACATGGTTTTCTTCCAGAACCAGGCCTTCTCTCGACGGAACCAGTCTCCTGATATCGCTGCCAGGTCCTTTGGACTGTCGAGCGACTAACATTTAGCCTCCTAGCCACGAAACATTGACTGCAACCCTCTTCAAGCAGCGCGATAATTTTGGTAGCTTTTACCACTTTATCTACCATTTTTGATACAGCCAAACAGCATTAAATAAAGCTTTGACAGTCAAGGATATGAAATTAATCGATAAAAATTGAATAAAAGTTATGAAAGTCGATGTTAACTTCTGGAACTTCGCGCCAAAAATGTAGGATAAAAAGGGGTTTTCTGTAAAAATGAACATCAAATGAAAAATTGAATTTAGAACGTACTTTTTTAAATACCACAGCATTTTTAAAACCGGCCAGTAACGTGTACAAATGATTGAAACCTTTTTGGTATTGTATCTTTTTAAATATGAATGAAAATCAAAACCGCCCGTTTTTTTTGCAAATGAGTTTATATAGATATTCAGGATCTCGGAAACGGCACCAACGATTTTGATGAAACTTGGCGTACTAGAGGTTTCGAGGCCAAAAAATCGATCTAGCTAGGTTTTATTTATAGAAAATGTTGTTTTGTCGGTGTTTTTAGCAAAACAATACAATGACATTAAATTTTAAAAGAATATGTATTCAAATTTCGCTGTCAACGTCATGAGTTAAGATAGCTCAGTTGGGAAGTCGACCGCTTTTCTTTTAGTAGGTATTGTTTTGGCATTCAAACAGCGTCGAATCGAATCTCGGTGTTATTATTATTCTCTTTTTGTATTTTTTTTTATATTTTTTCATTATTTAATTTTTATTTTTTATTAATATATATCTAAATAAATTCGACAAAAATACAACAAAAATATTCCGAGCTGTTATACGGGATCACCAAATACGGTTTTTAAAAAAAAACTTTTATTGTAATCTAAAATTAAACACACAGAAAGTAGTACATGAGATATAGTAAGATTTAGTATAAGGTAACAACGTTGCTTTCCGACGCGTACCGACTTTGAAGGAGTTGAAATACAGACTGACTGCGCTGTTCGGGATGGTTGCCTTTTATAGACTATAGGATGCTGACTAAGGGATAGTATCTGGTTGTCAGCCCTCTTAGTAACGTAGGGTGGATATAACAACCCCCCGCAGAAGATGGAAGTTTGGGAAAGAGCCGAACTTCCGGGTTCGACAGGCTTATACGACTTCCCTCAACCTTGGTAAGTTTGGGGAGTTTTCGCGTGTATGAGTGTCGTCATCGTTGTCGGTACGAGTTGGATTGATAATGGATATATTAAGTTTTTTCTTATATTGTAAAAATATCTTAATTAACTTAAATACTATGAAAGAAATAACAATAATAGAAATTAATGACGAGAATATAGTATAGTGTGTCCCATACCTTACGAGAAACGAATCTTGATTTATTATTTTATTCAATTCTGGAAATAATTTATCATTCTGATTGGTTTTTGATAAATCGTCTAAATCGATATTTTGTAGTAAGGTAGGGGACATGGTACTTAGGCTATTAGACTTAAGATCTATTTGACAACAAGAGTCATCGATTATATTAAAGTCTAGGCTAGGCGTAGGAACACTTATATTTAATGTCTCGAGGGATGATACGAGTCTCGTACTCTTAGTGTACACTGTGCACTGGGTAGAAAGGTTCAATATACCGATTCCAGACACTATCACTTCTCGCAATTGTGAATCGTTGCAGTCAATAGAGATTTTAGTTGGGCGCGATTGCACAAAAATCCACTGATTGTTTATGAGTGGTTTCCAAATGTCTAATTCGCCCATTATCGTTTTAGTAACGCACTGCACTGGGATGGCACTAATTGTTTTGGTTAATAGTTCACTTTCACACGTGGGGTTGCTCCCTGTGAGTAGTACCGTTGTTATTGCGCACAGATAAAACTCAGAGTTTATAGTCTTACATTTATCTAAACTATCTAGGTTACAAAAACTTAACTTATCCTTAGAAATAGCAGTATACGAACTAGAGGGTAAAATAAGGCTAAAGGTGTCGGCATTAGCCCCGTGAGGGGTTGGTAACGCCAAATTATGATAGAGAATAAATTCATCCATAGTGGCTAAAGGGATGTGTAATACAAATACTAACTTAGAATCATAATAATAGCATGATACAGTGGATATACTTAATATTACATGAATATTATTTAAGCTTAAAGATATAGGAATTTCGGTGTCTTTAGGTAGGTGTTGATTATTATTCGCGAGTTCTAGGAACAACTGGCTCGGACTTAGTATGTTAGGATGTAGGATGTTTTGACTACATAGTAGAATTGCGTTGGTTAAATCTTCCAGTTGAAATGACAGCGTAAGCAATGAGCTCTCGAGGCTAGTTAATATGGAATGGACTTTTGTTTCGGAAATTAATTTGTTAGAGATTTCGGTAATGTTATGGATTTGGTTTACAAGCATGTTCACCGCGATATTTAAGGTTTCCTCGTTTATTTTTAATTTATCAATTGTTTGTCTATAAGATTCGAGAGTTGACGTGGTAATTAAAATGTTATCCTTCATTAACTTTGCGAGTGTTTTCTCGTCGTTTTGGACAGATTCTATAGCGGAATTGTATTTGGATGCGTCATCCTCGTCGAGGGTGCCGAAAATGTGTTTGAATACGGTGCCTATTCCTCCGAACCACGCTGCGCGCTTTTCACGTTTTGAAATAAGATGGGATATGGATTCAAATTCACGTTCGATATCATTGTACCGTACTGCAAGTGGAGATAGTATACTTCTATAGTTATAATCGGTGGTTTGTTGACACGCAAATCTCACTGTACCTATGACTTCGTTAAGTTTCATAAGATGAGGGTTTATATAGGAAATATCCACGTAGCTCACCACATTTAATTGACCATGCATTATTTTTAGTTTACCTAGGCCCTCGAAGTAGATGCCGGAGTTGGTGGGGTAGGGCTTGACAAGATCCGGTTGAGCTTTCATTGAAGGGCTGAAATAGGAAGGAGTTGTATTTAATTTAACTTGTTGTCGCGGGTTTGATTTGGTCGAAATGGTGAGTTACATGCCTTCTATTGATAAGGAGGGTGACTGTGTGATTACTATGAACTCGTATTATTTTATAAGGTCCCTTCCAAAGGGGTGACAAGGCTTTTCTGAGTCTTAAATGATTTTTTAGGTAAACGTAGTCACCGGGTTTGTATTTATGTGGAGTTCTTGTTCTGGAGTCGTAATAAGTTTTGGAAGTTTCTTTGGATTGTAGGATATTGTCTATTGCCTTCTGTCTCGTGTACTTGAGTTTGTGTTGTAACATCCTAATATAATCGGAATAGGTTGCGTTTGGCTCACTCCCATAGAGAGAGTTAGGTATAAGGGGTTTGTGACCAAATACTAATTCGTAGGGTGTGAATTTTGTCGTAGTGTGTGGTGTAATATTGTATGTAGGTATGGCGGTATAGACGTATTTCGGCCAGTTATCCTGGTTCTCATTAGTAAAGGATTTTAGGTACTCCTTGAGTGTGGAGTGACTCTTCTCAAGGGCTCCTTGAGTTTGTGGGTGGTACGGCGATGACCACAGCTGTTTGATTTTCAAGAATTGACAGGTATTTTTAAAAAGTTCGGAGGTGAAGTTGGTACCTTGGTCTGTGAGGATTGATTTAGGTATGCCAAATAAGGATATGAAGTGTATTAAGCAATCGCTTGTCTCTTCGGCTGTTGTACTTCTTATTGGGTAGGCTACAGAATATTTGGTAAGATCGTCTTGCAATGTGAGTATATACTTTAGTTTGGCAGTACCGGATTCTGGTAAAGGTCCGACAATATCCAGTGAGATACGTTGAAATGGAGCGGTAGACGTTGTGGTTATCTCCATAGGAGCTTTGTTGAGTCTCCTCAAGGCTTTGTTTTCTTGGCATAGTTTGCATTTTTTAACGTAATTTTCTATATCCGTTCTCATTCCTTTCCAATAAAACTGCTCACGGATTCTGTTATACATACGTGTGGAGCCCAGATGTCCTGCTATAGGAATGTCGTGATTTTCGCGTAGGATTTTCTGTCTTTCACTTAATGTTGGGTTAGCTATCTTATTCAGATGGACATGTATGTTGATTTTAGTGTTATGAAATAAGTGGGTAAGTATGTTGTATATTTTAGGATATGAATGCTTGTCAAAGGGACCTTTGAAATCGGAAATGGCTATGTCTGTTGGTTGGTCTTGCTGTAGAACTTCATTTCTGACTCGTTTTAGGCTCTCGAATATGTCTGGATAGGATGATTCATCGAAGTAGTGTACTTTGGTGAAAATGAAATAGATGGTTTTGTTTTCATATTTCACTTTCAGACAGGAGTGTAACTCTTTCTCGGCACTAATGATTTCATCTTTGTCTTCGTAGCTCAATAGTATTTCTGCCACATAAGGGTTTGATTCGTCTAGATCTATTGACGTGGGAATGATGACTGTCTTAAACGTAGTTTTTAGAAGAGTTTCATTGTGTTCTCTCAGTATAGTGTTTGTGGAAGTTTCATTTTTTGAAATTAATTTCAAGAAGTCGGAGTAATTTCCATTGTGTATATCAATGTTTGGTTGGTTAGGCGATTCTGTGGGTGAAGGAATTTCCAGGTTCTCGAAGTTAAGGTTTAAGTCTTCACTTCTAGGACTTAGATTTAATGGTCCCAAGTCGTTAAAGTCTGGTAAATGTTGCGGTGTTTCGTTTTGGTCTTGGGGACGATTCGGTGTCGTATTAGGCGCGTTTGGCGAGTTAGAGTCGTTATTATTTTGATTTAGTACTTCGTCGTTATTGAATGAGAATGGAATAGGAGATGGTAAATCTACCGTTAAGTCTTCTAAGGGGTTGTCGAGTTCTTCGTTAAGTTCGGGCATTAAACGTTCAAGTGGTGGTGAATGCTCGCTGTCTATTGGGAATGTAGGAAATCGTGACAGTGCATCGGCATTGGTGTTCATTTTTCCTTTCTTATGAACTATATTGTAGTCGAACTCTTCTAGTTTAAGGCGCCAACGGATCAATCTTGAGCCGGGGTCTTTGCAATTAAATAGCCACTGTAGCGGTTTGTGATCTGTGACTATTGTGAAACGGTGTCCATACAAATAAGGTCGAAAGGCTTTTGTGCCGAACACTATAGCAAGGCATTCCTTTTCTGTCACACTATAGTTACATTCCGCTTTGTTAAGTGTGCGGGAAGCGAAAGCAATGGGGCGATCCTTTCCAATTGGACCTTGGGATAGAATGGCAGATACGGCGTAGTTCGAAGCGTCACATGTTAATATAAATGGTTTAGTGAAGTCAGGGTAAGCGAGGACTGGTGATGTTACAAGCGTGTTCTTCAGTGTTTCGAATCCTAATTGTTGTTCATTCTTCCATACGAATGGGTTATCCTTTTTCAAGAGCGACGTTAAAGGTTTTGCTAATTTAGAGAAGTTGGGTATAAATCTTCTGTAGTATGAGACAAGTCCAAGGAAAGATTTTATGTCCTTGGGACATTTCGGCACTGGGAAGTTGGTAATGGCTTGTATCTTATCCGGATTAGGTTTTACTCCATCCTGATTTATGACGTGACCGAGATACGCGACTTCCTTACGCAGAAATTCACACTTATCTGGTTGGAGTTTCTATAGGTTCTAATACGAGATTAAGATCAGGGTGTAAAATGACAGGTTCTTCGGAAGTGTTGACTACTGTTATATTAATTCTATTGTTTTCCTTTACTTGAACGATACAATTGGCGACTAATAATGATTCAGAGACGTGCTGGTCGAGGATAATTCCTTCTTGAACATGAGGATTTGCTACAGTGCACTCGATTACTGATTCTGAGCGAGGAGGTATGGTGTATACTGGTTCGCAGAAGTTTAGTTTAATCGTGCTGTCATTTATGCGCAAAACTCCTTCGTTGTAGTCGATTTGGCACCCAAACTTCTTCATAAGGTCGTTACCGATTATGCCATCGTGGCTTAGACTGATGTCTTCGACTACGTGGAATTCGTGTTTATATAAGTTAGGAGTATTTTGAAACATAGGCATATAGAAGCTACCCATGGTTAGTGTTATATCGTCACCGGGATCGATTCCTTTTAAAGATATTATTGCATTGGATAGTTTGGGCACTTTTGACATAGATTCCCGTTTTAGTAAACATACACAAGAGCCAGTGTCCACTAAGAAGGAAAGTGGTTGGTGAGAGACAGGGGTTTGAAGTATGATATGTGGTAAGTATCTTTTTCCTGAATTCTTGTTTATTTCATAAATTCTCATCTCGTGATTCTTCTGGTTTCGATTTTGTGGAGAGATAGAGACAGATTTAGAAGTTTGAGTTAGAACACGATTTGAAATAGTATTGGATTCAGTGGTTAAATTGTGGTTATGTATTCTAGTATTTTCCTTGTTAGAGATAGTATTTGATTTAGTAGATTTATTTTTTATTAGATTCAGTGGATTCAGAGTGTTTATTGGATTCAGTGGATTCAGAGACAAACGTTTGTTGATCACAGGCGCCGGACTATTCGTATGATGCTGGTAATTATTATTTGATACAGTGGATGCAGAGGATACAGAGGATACAGTGTAGTTTGTGGTATCGTCTTTGGTTTTGTAGGCGTAATTTCTCGAGCGATACCGGTCGAGAAATTTTACTCGTTTAAATAGTGGTTATCAATTTCATCAATACCGTTATCATCGGGTTGGGTGACAGTGAAGGTCCTCCTAGGGTTGTTGAAGTCTGAGGTTGGTGGAGGATTATTAGGACGCGCGGATGTCATCTGAGGGTTCATTTGGTTTCGGTTGTTATTGTATTGTCGTTTGCGACAATTCTCTATTGTATGCCCTATGTTCTTGCAGTACCGGCAAATGATGTCATTCGTATTGACATTTCTAAAATTGTCGTTACGGGGAATATGGGGAACTGGTGGTCGGTTAAAATGTGGTTGATACTCGCGTCGTGGTGGAAACTTCTGTCTATCGGGAAATCCCGTGTAAGGTTGAAACATTCTCCTATTTACGCTAGGAAGTAGTTTCTCTTCTGCTACTGCGAAATTGATAGCGGCATTCAAGGAGTCAGGGTTTCGACATCTTATTATTTGGGATAATCGCGGTTGAAGGCCTACCGTAAACGTGTGGAGAGCGAGGTCTTCCATTGCTGCGACACGGCCGGCTATTTCTTTCTTTTTAGTTGGGTTTGAGATTTTTATTTCTGTTAATAATTTAGCCAGACAAGTTTCGATTCTGAGGGCTAATTGATTAACGCCTTCTGTCTGTCCTTGGCGACATTCTTGTAATTCGGAAAGCAAGTGACTATAGTGCTTTCTTTCTCCGAATTGTTGTTTGAGAAAATCTATAAATTGGTCGAAGTTTTCGAATTCTTTTATGCTACATGATGTTTCAGCGCGACCTATCAGTTGGCTTAGTATATATTTGAATAATATGGGTTTTTGGTGTTTGTCTGCTAGGGAGTAGGCGCTTTGGCAGTTTGAGATGAATGGGTTGAGCTTATCCCTAGAACCATCAAATGGTTTAATAAATTTTAAGAGTACATTGAGTTCAACCTTTTCCTCAGTCTCGGAGCGACTGGGTGTGCTTCTATGAGCACTAAGTAGGTCTTCCTTAGCATCTAACTTCGCGGTCGCCATAATGTCGTAAAATGATATTTGTGAAGGAAATTTGTAATTTAAATAAAGTTAAAATTATTTATAGAGTCTTATCCACACTAATTTAGCTTACAGTACTGACGGATGTTTATCGGTAAGTGTATGACGTAATCGTGCCTTGTGTTCTGATACTTTTTAAGCGTATAAGAATACGGTGTTTAACTAAGTTGGCTTATCTTAGAAATAGTACAATGATAATTGATAAAAATAACTAAAGCTATACAATAACTAATACTATGAATATAGAAACTAATTAGAGGACTCTGAGTTAAATCGTGCATTGGTAAAGACAACGGTAGTTAAGGTTATTCGACTCACAGTAATGCGATCTGGAGCAGGGTGAAAATCAGCATGTTGACTGCCGCTGGTTGATGGTTGCTCCTCATGGCCTTGGGGTTCTGGTATTCTTGTGTAGAGTTAATCGTAACGTGTTATAAGGTGTAGCACTTCACTGGCACTATTATTTCTTTAAATTGGTGCACTTTCACTTCTTGTATCTTAATATATTTCGGAGACGTATTCGGGTGATAATTATGTGTGGGGATGATCGTCATCCCACCGCTGCCACCAAAATGTTATACGGGATCACCAAATACGGTTTTTAAAAAAAAACTTTTATTGTAATCTAAAATTAAACACACAGAAAGTAGTACATGAGATATAGTAAGATTTAGTATAAGGTAACAACGTTGCTTTCCGACGCGTACCGACTTTGAAGGAGTTGAAATACAGACTGACTGCGCTGTTCGGGATGGTTGCCTTTTATAGACTATAGGATGCTGACTAAGGGATAGTATCTGGTTGTCAGCCCTCTTAGTAACGTAGGGTGGATATAACAACCCCCCGCAGAAGATGGAAGTTTGGGAAAGAGCCGAACTTCCGGGTTCGACAGGCTTATACGACTTCCCTCAACCTTGGTAAGTTTGGGGAGTTTTCGCGTGTATGAGTGTCGTCATCGTTGTCGGTACGAGTTGGATTGATAATGGATATATTAAGTTTTTTCTTATATTGTAAAAATATCTTAATTAACTTAAATACTATGAAAGAAATAACAATAATAGAAATTAATGACGAGAATATAGTATAGTGTGTCCCATACCTTACGAGAAACGAATCTTGATTTATTATTTTATTCAATTCTGGAAATAATTTATCATTCTGATTGGTTTTTGATAAATCGTCTAAATCGATATTTTGTAGTAAGGTAGGGGACATGGTACTTAGGCTATTAGACTTAAGATCTATTTGACAACAAGAGTCATCGATTATATTAAAGTCTAGGCTAGGCGTAGGAACACTTATATTTAATGTCTCGAGGGATGATACGAGTCTCGTACTCTTAGTGTACACTGTGCACTGGGTAGAAAGGTTCAATATACCGATTCCAGACACTATCACTTCTCGCAATTGTGAATCGTTGCAGTCAATAGAGATTTTAGTTGGGCGCGATTGCACAAAAATCCACTGATTGTTTATGAGTGGTTTCCAAATGTCTAATTCGCCCATTATCGTTTTAGTAACGCACTGCACTGGGATGGCACTAATTGTTTTGGTTAATAGTTCACTTTCACACGTGGGGTTGCTCCCTGTGAGTAGTACCGTTGTTATTGCGCACAGATAAAACTCAGAGTTTATAGTCTTACATTTATCTAAACTATCTAGGTTACAAAAACTTAACTTATCCTTAGAAATAGCAGTATACGAACTAGAGGGTAAAATAAGGCTAAAGGTGTCGGCATTAGCCCCGTGAGGGGTTGGTAACGCCAAATTATGATAGAGAATAAATTCATCCATAGTGGCTAAAGGGATGTGTAATACAAATACTAACTTAGAATCATAATAATAGCATGATACAGTGGATATACTTAATATTACATGAATATTATTTAAGCTTAAAGATATAGGAATTTCGGTGTCTTTAGGTAGGTGTTGATTATTATTCGCGAGTTCTAGGAACAACTGGCTCGGACTTAGTATGTTAGGATGTAGGATGTTTTGACTACATAGTAGAATTGCGTTGGTTAAATCTTCCAGTTGAAATGACAGCGTAAGCAATGAGCTCTCGAGGCTAGTTAATATGGAATGGACTTTTGTTTCGGAAATTAATTTGTTAGAGATTTCGGTAATGTTATGGATTTGGTTTACAAGCATGTTCACCGCGATATTTAAGGTTTCCTCGTTTATTTTTAATTTATCAATTGTTTGTCTATAAGATTCGAGAGTTGACGTGGTAATTAAAATGTTATCCTTCATTAACTTTGCGAGTGTTTTCTCGTCGTTTTGGACAGATTCTATAGCGGAATTGTATTTGGATGCGTCATCCTCGTCGAGGGTGCCGAAAATGTGTTTGAATACGGTGCCTATTCCTCCGAACCACGCTGCGCGCTTTTCACGTTTTGAAATAAGATGGGATATGGATTCAAATTCACGTTCGATATCATTGTACCGTACTGCAAGTGGAGATAGTATACTTCTATAGTTATAATCGGTGGTTTGTTGACACGCAAATCTCACTGTACCTATGACTTCGTTAAGTTTCATAAGATGAGGGTTTATATAGGAAATATCCACGTAGCTCACCACATTTAATTGACCATGCATTATTTTTAGTTTACCTAGGCCCTCGAAGTAGATGCCGGAGTTGGTGGGGTAGGGCTTGACAAGATCCGGTTGAGCTTTCATTGAAGGGCTGAAATAGGAAGGAGTTGTATTTAATTTAACTTGTTGTCGCGGGTTTGATTTGGTCGAAATGGTGAGTTACATGCCTTCTATTGATAAGGAGGGTGACTGTGTGATTACTATGAACTCGTATTATTTTATAAGGTCCCTTCCAAAGGGGTGACAAGGCTTTTCTGAGTCTTAAATGATTTTTTAGGTAAACGTAGTCACCGGGTTTGTATTTATGTGGAGTTCTTGTTCTGGAGTCGTAATAAGTTTTGGAAGTTTCTTTGGATTGTAGGATATTGTCTATTGCCTTCTGTCTCGTGTACTTGAGTTTGTGTTGTAACATCCTAATATAATCGGAATAGGTTGCGTTTGGCTCACTCCCATAGAGAGAGTTAGGTATAAGGGGTTTGTGACCAAATACTAATTCGTAGGGTGTGAATTTTGTCGTAGTGTGTGGTGTAATATTGTATGTAGGTATGGCGGTATAGACGTATTTCGGCCAGTTATCCTGGTTCTCATTAGTAAAGGATTTTAGGTACTCCTTGAGTGTGGAGTGACTCTTCTCAAGGGCTCCTTGAGTTTGTGGGTGGTACGGCGATGACCACAGCTGTTTGATTTTCAAGAATTGACAGGTATTTTTAAAAAGTTCGGAGGTGAAGTTGGTACCTTGGTCTGTGAGGATTGATTTAGGTATGCCAAATAAGGATATGAAGTGTATTAAGCAATCGCTTGTCTCTTCGGCTGTTGTACTTCTTATTGGGTAGGCTACAGAATATTTGGTAAGATCGTCTTGCAATGTGAGTATATACTTTAGTTTGGCAGTACCGGATTCTGGTAAAGGTCCGACAATATCCAGTGAGATACGTTGAAATGGAGCGGTAGACGTTGTGGTTATCTCCATAGGAGCTTTGTTGAGTCTCCTCAAGGCTTTGTTTTCTTGGCATAGTTTGCATTTTTTAACGTAATTTTCTATATCCGTTCTCATTCCTTTCCAATAAAACTGCTCACGGATTCTGTTATACATACGTGTGGAGCCCAGATGTCCTGCTATAGGAATGTCGTGATTTTCGCGTAGGATTTTCTGTCTTTCACTTAATGTTGGGTTAGCTATCTTATTCAGATGGACATGTATGTTGATTTTAGTGTTATGAAATAAGTGGGTAAGTATGTTGTATATTTTAGGATATGAATGCTTGTCAAAGGGACCTTTGAAATCGGAAATGGCTATGTCTGTTGGTTGGTCTTGCTGTAGAACTTCATTTCTGACTCGTTTTAGGCTCTCGAATATGTCTGGATAGGATGATTCATCGAAGTAGTGTACTTTGGTGAAAATGAAATAGATGGTTTTGTTTTCATATTTCACTTTCAGACAGGAGTGTAACTCTTTCTCGGCACTAATGATTTCATCTTTGTCTTCGTAGCTCAATAGTATTTCTGCCACATAAGGGTTTGATTCGTCTAGATCTATTGACGTGGGAATGATGACTGTCTTAAACGTAGTTTTTAGAAGAGTTTCATTGTGTTCTCTCAGTATAGTGTTTGTGGAAGTTTCATTTTTTGAAATTAATTTCAAGAAGTCGGAGTAATTTCCATTGTGTATATCAATGTTTGGTTGGTTAGGCGATTCTGTGGGTGAAGGAATTTCCAGGTTCTCGAAGTTAAGGTTTAAGTCTTCACTTCTAGGACTTAGATTTAATGGTCCCAAGTCGTTAAAGTCTGGTAAATGTTGCGGTGTTTCGTTTTGGTCTTGGGGACGATTCGGTGTCGTATTAGGCGCGTTTGGCGAGTTAGAGTCGTTATTATTTTGATTTAGTACTTCGTCGTTATTGAATGAGAATGGAATAGGAGATGGTAAATCTACCGTTAAGTCTTCTAAGGGGTTGTCGAGTTCTTCGTTAAGTTCGGGCATTAAACGTTCAAGTGGTGGTGAATGCTCGCTGTCTATTGGGAATGTAGGAAATCGTGACAGTGCATCGGCATTGGTGTTCATTTTTCCTTTCTTATGAACTATATTGTAGTCGAACTCTTCTAGTTTAAGGCGCCAACGGATCAATCTTGAGCCGGGGTCTTTGCAATTAAATAGCCACTGTAGCGGTTTGTGATCTGTGACTATTGTGAAACGGTGTCCATACAAATAAGGTCGAAAGGCTTTTGTGCCGAACACTATAGCAAGGCATTCCTTTTCTGTCACACTATAGTTACATTCCGCTTTGTTAAGTGTGCGGGAAGCGAAAGCAATGGGGCGATCCTTTCCAATTGGACCTTGGGATAGAATGGCAGATACGGCGTAGTTCGAAGCGTCACATGTTAATATAAATGGTTTAGTGAAGTCAGGGTAAGCGAGGACTGGTGATGTTACAAGCGTGTTCTTCAGTGTTTCGAATCCTAATTGTTGTTCATTCTTCCATACGAATGGGTTATCCTTTTTCAAGAGCGACGTTAAAGGTTTTGCTAATTTAGAGAAGTTGGGTATAAATCTTCTGTAGTATGAGACAAGTCCAAGGAAAGATTTTATGTCCTTGGGACATTTCGGCACTGGGAAGTTGGTAATGGCTTGTATCTTATCCGGATTAGGTTTTACTCCATCCTGATTTATGACGTGACCGAGATACGCGACTTCCTTACGCAGAAATTCACACTTATCTGGTTGGAGTTTCTATAGGTTCTAATACGAGATTAAGATCAGGGTGTAAAATGACAGGTTCTTCGGAAGTGTTGACTACTGTTATATTAATTCTATTGTTTTCCTTTACTTGAACGATACAATTGGCGACTAATAATGATTCAGAGACGTGCTGGTCGAGGATAATTCCTTCTTGAACATGAGGATTTGCTACAGTGCACTCGATTACTGATTCTGAGCGAGGAGGTATGGTGTATACTGGTTCGCAGAAGTTTAGTTTAATCGTGCTGTCATTTATGCGCAAAACTCCTTCGTTGTAGTCGATTTGGCACCCAAACTTCTTCATAAGGTCGTTACCGATTATGCCATCGTGGCTTAGACTGATGTCTTCGACTACGTGGAATTCGTGTTTATATAAGTTAGGAGTATTTTGAAACATAGGCATATAGAAGCTACCCATGGTTAGTGTTATATCGTCACCGGGATCGATTCCTTTTAAAGATATTATTGCATTGGATAGTTTGGGCACTTTTGACATAGATTCCCGTTTTAGTAAACATACACAAGAGCCAGTGTCCACTAAGAAGGAAAGTGGTTGGTGAGAGACAGGGGTTTGAAGTATGATATGTGGTAAGTATCTTTTTCCTGAATTCTTGTTTATTTCATAAATTCTCATCTCGTGATTCTTCTGGTTTCGATTTTGTGGAGAGATAGAGACAGATTTAGAAGTTTGAGTTAGAACACGATTTGAAATAGTATTGGATTCAGTGGTTAAATTGTGGTTATGTATTCTAGTATTTTCCTTGTTAGAGATAGTATTTGATTTAGTAGATTTATTTTTTATTAGATTCAGTGGATTCAGAGTGTTTATTGGATTCAGTGGATTCAGAGACAAACGTTTGTTGATCACAGGCGCCGGACTATTCGTATGATGCTGGTAATTATTATTTGATACAGTGGATGCAGAGGATACAGAGGATACAGTGTAGTTTGTGGTATCGTCTTTGGTTTTGTAGGCGTAATTTCTCGAGCGATACCGGTCGAGAAATTTTACTCGTTTAAATAGTGGTTATCAATTTCATCAATACCGTTATCATCGGGTTGGGTGACAGTGAAGGTCCTCCTAGGGTTGTTGAAGTCTGAGGTTGGTGGAGGATTATTAGGACGCGCGGATGTCATCTGAGGGTTCATTTGGTTTCGGTTGTTATTGTATTGTCGTTTGCGACAATTCTCTATTGTATGCCCTATGTTCTTGCAGTACCGGCAAATGATGTCATTCGTATTGACATTTCTAAAATTGTCGTTACGGGGAATATGGGGAACTGGTGGTCGGTTAAAATGTGGTTGATACTCGCGTCGTGGTGGAAACTTCTGTCTATCGGGAAATCCCGTGTAAGGTTGAAACATTCTCCTATTTACGCTAGGAAGTAGTTTCTCTTCTGCTACTGCGAAATTGATAGCGGCATTCAAGGAGTCAGGGTTTCGACATCTTATTATTTGGGATAATCGCGGTTGAAGGCCTACCGTAAACGTGTGGAGAGCGAGGTCTTCCATTGCTGCGACACGGCCGGCTATTTCTTTCTTTTTAGTTGGGTTTGAGATTTTTATTTCTGTTAATAATTTAGCCAGACAAGTTTCGATTCTGAGGGCTAATTGATTAACGCCTTCTGTCTGTCCTTGGCGACATTCTTGTAATTCGGAAAGCAAGTGACTATAGTGCTTTCTTTCTCCGAATTGTTGTTTGAGAAAATCTATAAATTGGTCGAAGTTTTCGAATTCTTTTATGCTACATGATGTTTCAGCGCGACCTATCAGTTGGCTTAGTATATATTTGAATAATATGGGTTTTTGGTGTTTGTCTGCTAGGGAGTAGGCGCTTTGGCAGTTTGAGATGAATGGGTTGAGCTTATCCCTAGAACCATCAAATGGTTTAATAAATTTTAAGAGTACATTGAGTTCAACCTTTTCCTCAGTCTCGGAGCGACTGGGTGTGCTTCTATGAGCACTAAGTAGGTCTTCCTTAGCATCTAACTTCGCGGTCGCCATAATGTCGTAAAATGATATTTGTGAAGGAAATTTGTAATTTAAATAAAGTTAAAATTATTTATAGAGTCTTATCCACACTAATTTAGCTTACAGTACTGACGGATGTTTATCGGTAAGTGTATGACGTAATCGTGCCTTGTGTTCTGATACTTTTTAAGCGTATAAGAATACGGTGTTTAACTAAGTTGGCTTATCTTAGAAATAGTACAATGATAATTGATAAAAATAACTAAAGCTATACAATAACTAATACTATGAATATAGAAACTAATTAGAGGACTCTGAGTTAAATCGTGCATTGGTAAAGACAACGGTAGTTAAGGTTATTCGACTCACAGTAATGCGATCTGGAGCAGGGTGAAAATCAGCATGTTGACTGCCGCTGGTTGATGGTTGCTCCTCATGGCCTTGGGGTTCTGGTATTCTTGTGTAGAGTTAATCGTAACGTGTTATAAGGTGTAGCACTTCACTGGCACTATTATTTCTTTAAATTGGTGCACTTTCACTTCTTGTATCTTAATATATTTCGGAGACGTATTCGGGTGATAATTATGTGTGGGGATGATCGTCATCCCACCGCTGCCACCAAAATGTTATACGGGATCACCAAATACGGTTTTTAAAAAAAAACTTTTATTGTAATCTAAAATTAAACACACAGAAAGTAGTACATGAGATATAGTAAGATTTAGTATAAGGTAACAACGTTGCTTTCCGACGCGTACCGACTTTGAAGGAGTTGAAATACAGACTGACTGCGCTGTTCGGGATGGTTGCCTTTTATAGACTATAGGATGCTGACTAAGGGATAGTATCTGGTTGTCAGCCCTCTTAGTAACGTAGGGTGGATATAACAGAGCGAAGCTTGGTCAATCAGATATTAATATATAAGCCAGTATCTAATCTCATATTGTTTACATGTGAAGCTGTGTGGTGGCGGTTACGAATATAACCAACTAGCAGCACCCTGCGGTTTTACCCGCATATTTTCCCTTCCCATAGGTATACCGAGATAAATTATATCCTATGTGTTATTCTCGTATGTAAGCTATATTATTATGAAATTTCATCAAAATCCATTCAGTAGTTTTTGCGTGAACGAGCAACAAACATCTTCACATCTCTTTATCTTCATATCATCATATCCTCACATACAAACTTTTGCGTTTATAATATTAGTAGAGTTTTACATTGGCCATGGATGTCGTAAAAAACTATTAAGCGATTTTCATCAACCTGCACTAACTTCATTTGTAGGTCAATAATTAGATTTCCAAGGAGGATTGACCTTAGGCCAGTCATAAAACTATTAACAAAACTTTTGCAGTAGGTATATATTATGAAACAAGAGTACATTTTGAATCGAGCTCAAGCATATTTTATTAAAAAATAAATACAAACTCGATAAAATCGGTATACTTGCGTTAACATCAAAAATCATTAAAAATAACCACTTTCTAATCATTACAGCTACCTTACAGCAAAAACACTGATACAATCAGCTCATTCGTTTCAGAGATCAGCCAAAACAAACTGACCGTCGAAGGAACAGTCATTAAATGAAAAAGATGCTCAGTTATTAAGTGCCGTGTATAACCTAAAAAACTTACAACAAAAGTATAACTTCTTAATATGTATTTGATTATCATGTTTTAGGAACTATTGCGAGTTCAGATTTTTCGGCTCCCCTTTAAAGTGATAGGGGGTGGTGACACGGTGTTTTCTTAATCAATTAACAGACAGCAATCTAATGTAATAAGGAATTTAATTTTACTTTTAAATGTAAGTCCACGACAGAAGTTACCACTGTCGTGTAACTCGATTAGTTCACAGAGCAAGTGCGCAGCGACATTTGTTCAGGAATCACTTATTTAATTGTGAAGGTAAACAGTAGCACCGCGTCTAGACCTGAACTACTCTTAACTGAATTAATACCATCTCTTAGACATTGTTAACTCAATTAAATTAATATAACAATTATTTCAAATGTTTACTCGGATACCAATAAATAAAATTGGAGTGTCTGTTTGTAATGTCAAAATAATAGGTTTTTTCATGCTCACGCGGTTATTTGCACGACACCTATGCCTAAAATACAGATTAAAAAATTTTTGTCTGTCTGTCTGTCTGTTTGTTCCGGGTAATCTTCAAAACGGCTGGACCGATTTCAAAAATTTTTTCACCAATGGAAAGCTATAACATCAGGGCGTAAACTAGGCTATATTTTATCCCGGTATTCCCACGGGAACGGGAACTACGCGGGTAAAACGACTAAAACCGAAGCGAAGCGAGGGCGGGTTGCTAGTTTGAAATAAAACTATTGTCGCGGATTATATCGCGTTTGTATTTGTTACGTTAGAATGTTCTACGCGTAATGACGGAGTAACAATACAATACAACACCCCCAATCTTGCTAATGAGGGATGTAAAACACTAATATAATATTTATACAAAAGGAGAAAAATTTATAATGAAATCGTATGTCAATCCATCTGACCACCAGCGTGGTTTCCTTACCACTTTCATGGAAACTCGGACCCAGTAGTGTTAC
Source organism: Lymantria dispar (assembly GCA_032191425.1). NCBI lineage: Eukaryota > Metazoa > Arthropoda > Insecta > Lepidoptera > Erebidae > Lymantria > Lymantria dispar. The sequence continues at coordinate 601,377 of CM063444.1, read as the reverse complement.
GTGTATATACTGAGATTACGATAACCTTGATATAACGCAATTCAACATCGAGGATTTTATGAAATCCCGAATTAAGTGAACGGAGTGATAAATTTTATGTGGGAGAAAAAAACTTCATCCAATTATGTATATATAGCGTTCAGTAAAAGTAAACTTAGACATGTGTCAACATTTTATGATTTTCATCCTCTAAGGTGTGCGCTGACCATAGCTCGCCCAAAAAAAAAAAAGAAGCCGTCTAGGGACGACCGAAAGAAGCGAAACTTTTCGCAACAAATATTTGCAGAGTAGAGAAACATATAAAAAGCCACGTCGACTACGCACACTGACATGAGCGAGGGTGAGAGACGGAAGGCCAAGCACACTGAGGTGGGGAGGTAGCATGAACGTACTGGTGCGCGTGTCAGGTACTGCTCTGTATCTATACATTCATCGTGTCATCATCATCATCGTCATTTCAGCCTATCGCCGTCCACTGCTGGACGTAGGCCTCCCTCTTATTACGCCACAAAGTGCGATCCTGTGCCGCCTACATCCAACGACGCCCAGCAACTTTCACCAGGTCGTCGATCCACCTAGTGGAGGGGGGGCGTCCTACACTGCGTCGTCCAATACGTGGTCGCCACTCGAGAACCTTAGAGTTTCGTTTCGGTTCGTCGAGCGATGTGACCTGACCATTGCCACTTCAGCGTGCTAATTCTTCGTGCTATGTCGGTTACACCCGTTCTTCTGCGGATTTCTGTATTTCAGATTTTATCTTGCAGAGAAATCCCGAGCATAGCCCGTTCCATAGCACGCTGGGCGACTTTAAGCCTTGTTATGAGGCCTATATTTAGGGACCACGTTTCTGTGCCGTGAGTCATCACTGGTAACAGACACTGGTCGTAGACATGTGTTTTCAGACACTGAGGTATGTTGGACGAGAAGATCCTCTTAAGTATCCCGAACATCATGTAACGCCATAAAATCTGACGCTGGCGAATAACGGTAAAATCTGACGCTTAGCACGAATAGAGTGGTTACGTTGAACGTAGCCAGAACGTCCATACAGAAGCTTCACATCAAAGAAGGGTGTAAAAAAAATTAAATCTATATTTTTAAAAATCATCCTTTCAGAATATATATTTTTATTTATTTTATTTTTATTGCAAACGGTGGTAAACGAGCAAACAGTACACCAGATAGTAAGTGTTGCTACCGCTCATGGACCTTTACAAGGCCGTTGCCTACCGCGAAGAAAGCGAAGGGAGTGTGAATGCGTGCATTGAGGCTCGGTGATACCAAGGGCACCATCAAAACCCTCCACATGCAATCACCCTCAGAAAGTTGGGCTTCCGGCTCTCTCGCTCACCGAATGAAGCGCAGTAACAAATTGCTACTACTCAGACGTCGATTTTCTGCGAGAGCATGGTACTGCCCCGGACGGACCGGCCCGCGGCTGTAGACAGATAACTGTTGACAGTGTGGTCCTACCACTCCTAAAGAGTATATATCCTTGCTAAAGAGTATAAATCCGATATATACACATAATAAAAATCTTATTTAACGCGAACGTCAAAGAACGTAGTCGCGAGCAATAGCTAATGCGGATAAGAATGTTGTTAATGTGTGGAGTTGATATATATAGTCATAGCCGTTGTTATTACATTACATTCTGACATTACGCTCTGATGTGATGTGTTTAGTTAGCCCGTATGTCCGCCATGTAACTGACTCCGTAAACGAGATACGCTCATGAGCTTAGCTCCTCATATTCGTGACGTGCTCTACCGAACTTACTTAGTGTGAAGGCATAACGTGATTATAGAACTATTGTGTGAGCTGACACACACACACACACACACACACACACACACACACACACACACACACACACATGTGTCGTTTACTGTGAGCATATTTGCGCGTATTTCTAAGTACCTGAGAAACTTGATAGCTGCGTGGAGCAGGTCTCGTTCGGTTAGTTAGAGGGAGTGATGGCTGCTCTAGTTGTTTTTCATCTCATATTTGGGTGCCTCTTGTGGGGTCTGGTTCAGTTATATTTTTTTTCATTAGATTTGTTCGTATAGTGATGGACTAATATTACAATTCGCCACCTCCTTGCTCGGGATTATCGTAAAAACGACTGAAGAATACGATATGTATGCAACTTTTAGGCAAAATCTGGTAATCTCTTATAGAATATATACCAATCTGTCTAATCAGCGTTATATAGTAGCTAAATATCCCTCGTATTGTGGAGGCGGCTCATCAGTGAGATGTATATGTGCTGTGATAATGATGATGATGATTAAATTTGATAATTATATATATTATACCCTAGTATATCACAGTGAAACTGATATTTACTTAACACTTACTTTTCTAGAGGTAGGAGCACGCTGTTGACGATTGTCTGTCCACGGCCGCAGTTCAGTCTGTCCGCGCTAGTACTACACTAAGCAGAAAATCGACGTCCGAGTAGTAGCAATTTGTTACTGCGCTTCGTTCGGTGAGCGAAAGAGCCAGAAGGCCAATTTTCTGAGGGTGTTTGCGTATGATGGGTTTCACACTCCCTTCACTTTCTTCACGGTAGGCAGCGACCTTAAGTCCATGAGCGGCAACAACACTTATCATCAAGGGTACTCTTTGCTCGTTTGCCACTGTTTGCAATAAAAAAAGCATGTTGTGTGCCATCTATACTTAATATTACAAAGAGGAAAGATTTGTTTATTTGTTTGTATTGAACAGGCTCCGAAACTACTGGACCGATTTCAAAAATTATTTCACCAATGGAAAGCTATAATAACAGGAAGTAACATAGGCAATATTTTATCCCAGTATTCCCACGGGAACGGGAACTACGCGGGTAAGGTGACTGTAACCGTAGCGAAGCGAGGGCAGGTGCTAGTTTTATATAAAAGAAATAAATTAAAATGATATCATCATCTTAATTTCATCAGCTTATATACAAATCTAAAATTCTCTGTATAATGACGGAGTAATAATAAAGTTCACCACCAGGTATATTCATGAGGAGAGTAATACTGTAGCTGGCTCTAAGTAGAGTACCTGAGAGTTGATGTTTTGGATAGCTGATACAAAAAAAATTACTTGTTTGACCGTAATTATTAGTCGCAAGTGTTGATAACTATTTACTTGAACTGTCGGGTGAACGCTGAGGGCTCTCAACCCAAGGTGTCTCAATCACCTCATTGGCAACTCCATACCCTTCTACATAATACAATCACCACCATTGTTGCTTAAAAACCCTCACGTCTTAATATTGAACTTGCATCTCAGTTCACAAAGTTCCGCTGGTCAAACGTCTTGTTATAAGATTTATTGTCGAGTTTTCCTTCTCTTGCATAAGTGTTATCTATATATCACGTCCCTGAGTAATCTTTTACAACACCCACGGGCAACAGAGGGTGTGACACATTGACTTCTTACTCTGACTGAGTGCATGGAAGTACCGTACCATACTTTCTTACGCCGACAATAAAAAATGTAGTATATAGGTACCTATATGTATGAATATTTGCACGATACCAATGGCTATAAATCGGTTTTAAAATTTGCTGGCTGTCTGTCTGTTTGTTTTGGATAATCTTCGAAACGGCTGGACGGATTTTGATATTTTACTATCAGGTAGATTTCTATATAAGGAGTAACTTAGGCTATATTTATCTCAATATTCCCACGAAAACGGGAACTACGCGGGTAAGGCGACTGAAACCGAGGCGAAGCGAGGGCGGGTTGCTAGTATATATCTATATAAATCTTCTGTTCGTGTGTTTGTAATTGAACTCCTTCTAAACGGTTGAACCGATTTTGATGAAATTTTTTGTGTATATTTAAGTGGATTTGAGAATGGTTTAGGTCATTATTTGGGCTCAGTAGATGGCGCTGTGATCGTTTCAAAGATTTTTTTAAATTTGAACATAACACCATCTGTTGGGTCAGCTAGTAGGTAGTTTAAAAAATCGTAAAAACACGCGTTTTTGAATAAAGAACCATGCGATGTGAAAAATAGGGACAGCGACATCTATCGAGTGATAACAGATACCCTACAGATATAAAGGAAAACGGTAATTCTGTAAAGATAACGGGACACACTATTTAAGTTAGTGTATTTCGTGTGGTGATGAATTAATAATATTCACCACCCCCTATCTTGGATATCGTAAATAATGACTAAGGGATATAATGTCCATATAATGTCTTTGTAAGACAAGGAAAACTTAAAAACGAAAACCCTATACCAATACGTCTAACTAGCGTGATATAGTAGATTAATTTCCCTCCCATAGCGGAGCAAGCCTGAGCCCAACAGTGGGACATGTATGGACTGAGACGATGATGATATAATCCACACAGGTGAAGCTGGTTATCACAGCTAGTATAAGCCTACTAATATAACAATAGGGCAAGTATTAGCTGTAACATATATTGTATCGAACAATATATAAATAGACATGACACATACGCCGCCGCCTCCACCGCTCGCTCCACAGGGATGCTTAATCTAATTTTATTTGCTTCTATTTTGTCTATAATTATCCTCATTGAATTTCATGATGAATTTTGTACACAATGAAGATAATTTAATTATAAACATCACAGAGTAGGGCTGTCTAACTGTGCGTTAGCAACTCACATATACAACATTATATTAATTCGAATAATTTGCCATTTTTTTTATATAAAATATTTATTTTAATTAATTTAATGGATTCTATTGATTAAATTAATTAAAATAAATATTATATTGTGCTGTGTGGTAGCGGCTAGATTGACCCGGACCAACTCCATCTGGTACCATTTGGGTCAACGATTACATTCCCAAGGAGGGTTGACGTCAGGCAGGCGGCCGGTCATAAAAGTCATTGCCGAAACTGTTTGCAATATGTCAAAACAGATGACATATTGCGTCGACCCCAAGTAGAGATTAACGATCCAAATAATAAAACAATAAATATATATATATATATATATATATATATATATAATTTACATTAGTTTAACTATTCAGCTTATGGATTCCGTTATATTATTTGAAATTTAGATGTCGATAGAGATAACTTGCATTAGTCCCGTATTTTTTTTAATTATCTTTCTTTTTTATTAAGAGCGTTATCGGTAATAAGCGGCCGTAAACCCAAAAATGTAGTTTTTTGAGGACTGGTTACTCGTTCATCATAATAGCTTACTAAAAATTTATATAACCACTACATTAAACACATCTTTATATTGTGCTTGTATAGAATTATAACTCAATATTGTAACTATTTTATTAAAAGGCAAGGGTATTTTGAACTTAAGTTAATGAGATTTTACGAAAACGCTGAGTTTTGAAGTTCAGGTACGAATAAACGATAAGCCGTGGCAGCTCGAAAAAAATTGTAAATGTTAGGAAAATTACTGTTCTTAGGTAAGTATAAAATGAAACTCAAGATTTCTTCCTTTTAAAACTAAAAAAAAATATTTCCTTAAGATTAATTTGACGAAAATGGCTCCTGTAAAACATTTAATTTTATGAATAATACTAACCTTGCAATATTTAAAAAAATATCCACTATTTGTTCGACTATTGTAGAAGCAGTAAAAAAAAAACAAATTGAAATACGAATAGTCACCCTCGTAATTAAATTTTAAATATTACTATAAATTGAACGGCATAATTGTTCATAAGCCACCGGGTTGAGAGCCCTCAGCGCTCACCCATAGACCGCGTCAAGCTGTCAAGGCCAACTGCGGCCAACAGCTGTACAAACAAAAAAAAAAAAAAAAAATAGTTCATAAGCCAGTCGCGCCTTGGCGCTCAACGGAGCAGGGTCACGTCGCTCGAGCTCTCCGCTCACAGCGTAAAAGACGACAATATGAACTTCAGCGAATACTGCGACTGATCGGTTTTGATTCGTAAGTATTTATTATTACCTAATTCTTTTAATTACTTTCATGCGATTTCTATAAAGAATAATATAGAATCTTTTTACGTTTTAGGTGATGGGTCGAAAAAGCAGATTGTATCTTGGAAACAAAATCGGTTACAAGGCAAGGAGAAAGAGAACACACGACAAAACTGTAAGGTACTTATAGTTTCAAAAGAGTAAACGAAAAGAGAAGTGAGCCGTCACTCAGGACGCCTGGCAGATGTGAAACATCAAAATTATTTTGGAAGTCGTTACTGCAAAGCGTGGCGTTAATGCCGCTTTTAATGCCACGCGACGATCAGGTTCACCCCGCCTATAGATATTTCACATCAAAAATCCGAACGGAACATTTATGCTCATCCCTCATCTTCTGAAGATTATCAGCTAACTCAAATTTAATGTTTAATAATACTAACCATACACAATATAATTTTTTCATAGAGAATTATTTTCTTCTTGTACTAGCAATAAATATGTAGTAAAATGTGGATCAAAATTTAACAACTAATTTCTGTAGTGGGTAGATTTAAATCTCTGACTGGACTTGTTAGACATCCATGGCCATGGGGACTAGGGCCATACTCGACTACTGCACGGCAGCCACGGAGGCAGCGTGCCTCTTGGCCGGAACTCTCCGGTGGGACCTGCAGGCGGAGGTACGCGCCGAGCTTTACCTGCGAGTATCAGAGACGCGAGCCACATAAAGCCTCAATCAAAGTGATTGCCGCCTGGCGGGTCGACGCCCACCGAGACGCCATTGCTCGTTGGGCAATCGGACTGGAGAAGCCTCAATACGCTATCAGGACCGTCGAGTCCTTTCAGCTGGTGCTGATGGGGTGGTTGAGTCGGCAGCACGGGGTACATTCCTTCCGACTGGTGCAGGTATTGATGGGTCACGATAGCCAAGTACCTGCGCAAGCTCGTTAGAAGGGAGAGCACACCACCATTCTGCTACCACTGCGATTGCGACGTGAGCACGGCGCAGCACAGGCTCGAGGTGTGTGCCTCGTGGGCAGAGCAGCGCCGTGAACTCGTTGCAATCACCGGTGCCGACCAGACCCTACCGACCATCACTAGGGAGATGCTCAGCAACGTCAGGAACTGGAACGCGGTCACCGCCTTCTGTGAGGCTGTCATCTCACGAAACGAGACGCCGGCTCGTGTGTGATCAATCTTTGGTCACACATTCCGCCACCGGCGACTCGGGCGGCGCAGATACGAGTATCCGCGCCTCACGTCGCCCTAGGCGAGTCCGCGGGTGACCGGACCGGGGACTTTAGTGTGTCACCCGCAGAGAGCCTGACCGTGTGACGGCGACCAACGTCCCGGGATAGGGACGTCGATGGGGTTTTTTTTATTTTTTTTTAAATTACTACACAATAATGTTATAATTTAAAAAAAATAAGTTGTCGAGTTTCGAACCCGAGACCAGAGTTCCCGCCGGCGAGCACGTTACCACGAGATTGCTGCTTGTTGGCGATTCGACTTTAAATTTTTCTAGTACATAAATTACCTATCCAACTTTGACCCTTAAAATCTTTTTAACGAGGGCCCAGTTGACCCTAATATTTGGTAGTTATGATACCCTCGTACCCCCTCTACCACCCCACCAAAAATCATGGAAATCCCCGACCCACACATCTGAGGGTCTCCTTGTAAGTTATACTCTGTGCCTATATTTTACTATTTCCTGTGCTTTGCATATTAAAAATACAATTTTAACCGTTTTACTGTTACGAGATTTGGTTTTTAATTAAAAATTTTAAAATTTACATCATGTTGATTTTTGAAAATCTCCTTCTCCGAAGAATATATTAGAGATTGATTATAAGCGCCAAGGCTCAAGACTGGTCATTCTATAAACTCGCGTGTGTGTAGTGCATTAGTGTGCGTCGATATCGGACCGTAGCAAAATACCTAAAATGCGAGAAGTGCCGATTACCGATAACGCTCTTAAGTACTAGCAACCCGCCCTCGCTTCGCTTCGGTTATAGGTTATAGTCGTTTTACCCGCATAGTTCCCGTCCCCGTGGGAATACCGGGATAAAATATAGCCTAGTTTACGCCCTGATATTATAGCTTTCCATTGGTGAAAGAATTTTTGAAATCGGTCCAGCCGTTTCGAAGATTACTCGGAACAAACAGACAGACAAAATTTTTTTAATTGCTATTTTAGGTATAGGTGTCGTGCAAATAACCGTGTGAGCATGAAAAAAGCTTATTATTTTGACATTACAAACAGACACTCCAATTTTATTTATTGGTATAGATACCGCAGCTAATTGTGAGGTACGGTTCTGCAGGTACACTGCTCGAGTAACGTTACCTTCAACGACCATTTCTATTGCGGTATCACTGATGTGTATTTAGAACTCAACTGGCGAAAATCAATACACAATGTCAGTTCAAACCTGGGAAGAGTTCAGCTAACGTGGTGTGGAACGCGTGCAGTTGAACTGTAACGCGTTTCTAATAGGTAAGAGTTCAACGCGCAAACACACAACATCTGATTTATTACACTACTTCCTTGCCTTTGCTTAATTACGACCTAAGTCACCATCATCATCATTTCAGCCTATCGCCGTCCACTGCTGAACGTAGGCCACCCTCGTGTTACGCCACAGAGTGCGACCCTGTGCCGCCTGCATCCAACGGCACCCAACAACTTTCACCAGGTTATCGATCTACCTAGTGAGGGGGCATCCTACACTGATTCGTCAGATACGTGGTCGCACTCGAGAACCTTTCTTCCCCAGCGGTTCTGTTTGTCGAGCAATGTGACCTGCCCATTGCCATTTCAGCGTGCTAATTCTTCGTGCTATGTCGGTTACACCCGATCTTCTGCGGATTTCCGTATTCCGGATTCTATCTCGCAGAGAAATCCCGAGCATAGCCCGCTCAATAGCACGTTGAGCTACTTTGAGCCTTGTTATGAGGCCTACATTTAGGGACCACGTTTCCGTGCCGTAAGTCATCACTGGTAACACACACTGGTCGTAGACCTGTGTTTTCAGACACTGAGGTATGTTGGACGAGAAGATCCTCTTAAGTTTCCCGAACGACGATACGACCTATGTATGAACATCAAATGTCCTCTACTCGTTCGAGACCATCCATTTAAACCTGTTTTTCGCTATTAAACCACAAGGGTGACGAGTCGCAGCTACGAATATTGCTAAATCATACTCCGAGTTTCCTAAGATGGGCGATAATACACATAAGTCTTAGAATATCTAATACATTATTCATATAGCGTCATGTTAGTAAACATGTATGGGGGTAGGCAGTAAAGTGCAGTGCGTCAACACAATTATCTGTGAGGGATTGCGGTCCGCTGTTGATCCCTCCCGGCCGGCCGGGGACACGTAACCACGTGAGCTCGTGTCTTATCGACGTGTTGTAACTAGTGATTTACTTGTTTTGATTATTATTTATTTTATATTTTGTCGTCAACGCAATATTTAAATACATAAATATAAAATCGCCTACAGCTTGAGAGCAAGAGAATAATGATTTCTGATGTTTACGCGAGCACTATACATTGTAAATAAAACTACTATTACGGATTTTATCACGTTTGTATTTGATTTATGATTACCCGACGTTTCGAATACTTTACAGCATTCATGGTCACGGCCGGACTAAGATGTCTGTCGTCCAAACATGTCAACGTTATTACAGATTTTTATAATTATCTATCCGCTACAGAAAATTAGTTATTAAGTTTTGACCCACATTTTTGGTACAAATTTAATACCAGTACAAGAAGAAAATAATTCTATATGAAAACATTACATTCTTTATGATTAGTAATTATTCAACATTAAATTTGTAGTAATTATTTTTACAATTTGTTAATTTAAACCTAACAAATCTAGTATACTACCACCGGATCGGCACGCAGCCCCACGGAGAAAGATCCGGCAACAAAACTCAGGGGGCATAATGCTATTGATATTTATTTTTAAAAGGCGGCTTACTTTAAGCAAGAGAATAGGAAACAGCTTTTTCCACTTTCCACAGATGGTGATTACGTACTAATCCTCTAATTCCTGATTGAAATCTACATAGGTCCAATTGTGGATAGCTGACTATTTGGCATTGAGTACGCATAATGTTCCTTCATTTTTTTGGTTGTAAGTGTAAGATACTAGTAATTATAGATACCGACACTATTAATCTCAGAAAAACTTATTTAAGTTGTGCAATTGAAGTATAATGTTTTTAACGCTACCCTTAGAGAAAACACTGTAATACGTGATTTGTTTTAGAGCGAAATCAGATCTTATTTTATACTACGGATGAAAGGGATTGCAAATTCTAAATACCTGTTACCATCTACTGATATCGAGCAAAAATAGGCACAAAATGGCGTCTTTTTTTATGAGAGCGGGTGGCTCTCCTCCTTAAATAACTATTTTATTGTGATTTTATTATTTACATTTAAAGTAAAAATACAACTGAGTATTTTATGAATATTTCAAGTGCCTATCTATAGCTATTATCGATATCGAGCATAAAAGGGCAAAAAAAAATCGTGTTTGTTGTGTAGGAGCTCCTCTTAAATATTTATTTTATTTTGTTTTTAGTGTTCGTAAAAACAGAAATACATGATTTGTAAAAATTTCCACTATCTAGCTATCGCGGTTCTTGGCATACAGCCTGGTGACAGACAGACGGACGAAAAGATGAACGGAGAGACAACGAAGTCTTAGTAATAGGGTCCTGTTTTTACCCTTTGGATACGGAATACGAAAAGTGAATCGCGTAGTGTGTATAGATACTCTTAACAAGTAAGTTAGTGATCACAATTGATGTGTATAAGTTACATAGAGAGCGATGGCCACACTTCTACTGTCTCATTAGCAGCTTTTTACAATTCCCACAACAAAAAAAACACAATAGAACATTACCATCTTAACCTCTTATGATAAGCGGTAAATTGATACGTAATAAAAATAACATTTTCTGTTCTGTATAATATATAATATCACATAAGAAACAGTTTAATAAACAATTATCTTAGAGGCAAGATCTGGGGGCACGGCAGTGCCCCGCCAAGTCGAGCAAAAAAAAGTCGGGCAACACTGGCGTAACATACTTTTCTCGAAGCCATTCAGGCCATTTTCCACCCCCTATAACTTCGTTGTTAATAAAGCTAGAAAGCTGAATTTTTAGTAACCTAGCAGGCATTGTATACACATTATGTATTTCAAATTTCATTCAATTTGAACTAATAGTTTAAGAATTATAACTAGTCAAAATTTCGTAATTTTGTCACTCACTGACTGACTGACCGATCATCAATATTAAAGTGGCACTTCTAGTAGACATAGAAGCTTCAAATTTAGAATGCAATTAGTGTTTAGTATATAAGTGAAAGAAAAATTATGAAACATTATAATTTTCATCCAGTTTCCGAGATACACTAACTGCATAAATAATTTTGTAAACCCATATAAATATATAGAATTACAAAGTTACATTTGCAGTTAATGAAATGTAACTTTGTAAAATATAAGAATACATTTGTCGCCATCATTGCTTCTCTTTGGGAATCGTAACAACCGGCTAAAGACTGCGCAGATGACGCAGTGGTTAAGATACCAACGTACCGTGCTAATATCGCGGGTTCGAATCCCATGCAAGACAACACCTTGTACGATCCACAAATTGTTGTTCTGAGTCTGAATGTAATTTGTGTCGGTTAATTATATGTTCTTTACGTATGGTGACGAAGTAAGAATACAATTCACCACTCTCTATCTTGCCCGTGGATATCGTATGAGACGACTATGGAATATAATATGCACATACCATCTATGCAAGAGAAGGAAAACTCGAAATGAAACCCTATATCAACATGTCTGACCAGCATGGTATAGTGGGTCAAATTCCCTCCCATTGTGGAGGAGGCCCAAGCCCAACAGTGGGACATATGAGGGCTGCGATGATGATGCGATGTTGAATTATATGTTTGTAAATTCCAATTTAAGTTAACCTTTATTTTTCCACAATATAAGGATTATTATTCCCTTAGTGCAAGGCGTTGTCATTTAAAAAAAAGATTCAACTGGAAGGAGCGTGGGCAGCAGCTCTCGCCGGGGAAATGTATGATATCTCACTGCGAAACCAACCCGCCTATACTCAGTGCCAGATAACGTAGCAAAAGACGACCTTCACCTACCTTCACCACGATATCTTAATATCGCTTACCATACAAATCTATCGAAAAGTTGTATCGCAAAATTCTCTTGGTAGATGCCTACCAGGAAGCAACATTACAAACAACACAACCCAAAATTTTACGAAATCTAGTAAAATTACCAGAGAAAATATATGTTTTTAATATTCTATTTCATTGTTTTAAAATATTACAATGAAATACATTATTTAAAATATTAAATAATGTATTTCATTGTTTTAAAATACCAGATTAACCTGTAACTGGTGACATTTCATTATTTTATAAGTAATATCATTGATAACAATGCCAAATTACTTTCAAATGTCCGAAAATCAAAAGTTTTTAAGTAACATTAAAATTATAATACCAAGAATATTTATATAAATTCAATATAATATAGATCCTATAATTAAATACTATAGCTAATAATTAGCTTCGAATATTAGCTTCGAAGAATTATGTAACGCCCAAAAAATGCCAAGTTTTAAGTTATGACACATTTCTTTCAACTCATTTTACCGTCAGGTGTAATAAACCTAAAGGATCGCACAAGTAGATGCAAGATTTTAGGTTTTAGCACTGATTTTAGCGTCAGGTGTACGAGATCAGTGGCGTCGTGTGGCCTAGTCGCCATTTTGTTTGACATTCTGTGTGGAGCACGTAAAAGATATTGAAAAAGAAAATGATGGGCCTCGATGACAGTACATACCGAAAGATTGATGCATTCATAATTCATGTATCAGACAGCAGTGATAGTAACAGTAGTGGAAGTGACAGTCCAGAACTGTAGATTTATGTAAAGTCATAAATAAATTATTTTAGTATATTATTTTACATCACCTTACGTATTTAACAAAAAGTTAGCCTTAAGATAGGTTAGCTATCAGTTTCATCGTCGGCACAGGGCCCGATCTGTCGGACGCCAAGTTTGGGTTTAGGAGGGGTCGTTCGACGATTGCGGCTCTGTTGCGCCTGAGGGCCGTGGCGACTGAGGCCGTCACCGGCGGGGGAGTGCTGTTAGTGGTGTCCCTAGACATCGCCAACGCATTCAATAGTCTGCCATTCAGCTGCATCAGGGAGGCGCTCCGGTATCACGGGGTGCCAGTTTACCTGAGGCGGCTAGTGGCAGACTATTTGGTGGGCCGCAGCGTCCTCTGCACCGACCGAGCAGGGGACGTCGTGCGAACGCCCATGACGTGCGGTGTCCCACAGGGGTCGGTCCTCGGACCCACCCTGTGGAACATCGGCTACGACTGGGCGTTGAGGGGGAGCATCCCGCCCGGGCTGGGCGTGATTTGTTACGCCGACGACACGCTCGTCACAGCCCGCGGTGGGACGCTAGAAGAGGCGGTAAGCCTAGCGACCTCTGGTACCGAGGAGGTCGTCAGGCGGATCGAGGCGCTGGGGTTGAGGGTCGCCCTGGACAAGACGGAGGCCCTCTTGTTCCATGGGCGCACTATGAGCCCTCCCATCGGCGTCTCGATCACCGTCCACTCGGCCGACATCAGCATCCGGGCCCATATGAGGTACTTGGGCCTGGTGCTCGACGGGCGATGGTGGTTCCGGGAGCATTTCCGCAGGCTCGCTCCACGGCTCGTCGGCGCGGCGTCCGCCCTATCGTGGCTTATGCCGAACGTGGGCGGACCGAGCGCTGCGTGCCGACGGCTGTACGCGGGGGTCATCCGGTCGATGGCCCTGTACGGCGCACCGGTGCGGTCGGGGTCCATGACCGCCCGACTTAGGGCCCTTGTGTGGCGACCACAGAGGGTCACGGCGGTCAGGGCCATCCGCGGATACCGCACGGTGGCGATGGAGGCAGCGTGCCTATTGGCGGGGACTTCCCCGTGGGACCTGGAGGCGTAGATGCTCGCCGGACTATATCGGCGGGTGACGGGGGTGCGAGCGGAGGGCGGTGTGGTCTCGTTAAGGGATCTCACCGCCTGGCGCGTCGACGCCCGCCGAGACGTTATCGCCCGTTGGGCAATCCGGCTGGAGAGGCCTCGGTTCGGGGTGCGAACCGTGGAAGCCTTCCGGCCGGTGCTGATGCAGTGGTTGGAGAGGCGGCACGGGGTGCTCTCCTTCCGACTGGTGCAGGTTTTGACGGGGCATGGGTGCTTCGCCAAATACCTGCACAAGGTCGTTAGGAGGGAGAGTACACCGTCCTGCCACCACTGCGATTGCGACGAGGACACGGCGCGCCATACGCTCGAGGCCTGCGGGGCTTGGGCAGTGCAGCGCTGTGAACTCGTCGCAATCATCGGTACGGACCTGACGCTGCCAGCTATCGCTAGGGCGATGGTCGACAGCGTCGGGAATTGGGACGCGGTCGCAGCCTTCTGCGAGACAGTGATCTCGCGGAAGGAGGCGGCGGATCGCCTGCGTGAGGAGCGCAGCCTCGATGAGGAGATCCGCCACGGCGACTGGGGCGGCGCAGGCGCAACTAACTGCGCCTCATGCCGCCCTAGCCGAGGCCGCGGGTGACGTGACCGGGGATTAGTCCGTCACCCGCCGAGAGGCCGACCGCGTGAGGAAAGACCGACGTCCTCCCCGAGGGGGGGACGTCGGTCGATGGGAGGGTACCCCAATAAGGGGTATTCCGTCGGGCCGACCACTGACGACAAGTTAACGCTGCTCCAGTGGTCGGCCCAACGACGAAGGCGACGTGGTTTTTTGGGTGGGTCGCAGGAGTTGCGTGCTTAAGCCCCTCTGTCGCCCCGGACGGAGTGGTGCGGAGGCGCGCCGACCGCGACCCACCCACAAAAAAAAAAAAAAAAGCTGTCAGTTTCATGCTAGGGCAGTGGTAAGGTAGGTAACGTGTACGTATGCTTTATTATTGCACGTGTAGGTGTTTAAAAATTTCTTAATTAAAATGCTAAACAAATTACTCACAGACAAATGTTTGTAACCTCTGTACGGTATAGACACCTTCACCACGATATTACAACGATAAGACGGTTTGTATGGAAAGCGATAGAATTAGCGATAAATTACTTGGATTTGATGATATCGTGGTGAAGGTTACCAAATGACCTCTTTTGCCATGCTATTTGGCAAACACTATACCAAACGTGGCGACTACGTCATTATTACTCATAAGGCAAAGAAAAATAAGCTCTAGTCATGGCAACTCTGTTACCCTTGAGCGTCGTTGGATGCAGGTGCCACAGTACACTTTATGGTGAAGCATGAGGGGGGTCTATGTTCTACAGTGGACGGCGATAGGCTGAATGATGATTGGCATAACAGGTGTAGACAGATACGTAGATATAATTATGTTCAAAGATTACTTGTAAAATGGTCAATCAACTTAATGAAAAAGCAAGAATGGGACGTGTCTTATGAAATTGTACCAAAATCTCCCAAAGTATTAAGCAAACTAAATTGCCTGAATTTATCTAAAAGAAAGAACGCCATCATTAGGCTCGATTGCCATCAAAGCGGAGAGGAGACTAGAGGGGATGTGTTTCGAAAAACCAATCAAATTTCTTTATTTCCACATCTCTCCGCTTAGTTTAGGTAGAATTGACTCAAGCGGAAAGGAGAGATGTCTCATTTTTCAGAGAGTGTGCTCTAATAAAATCCTTTGTTGGTATTCAAGAAGTAGAAAGTACCGGAAAGGCAAATAAGTAGGTCTATCTACAAAAAGAAATGAGATACCATCAAAAACAAGTCTTGTAAAAAAAAGCCAAGCCTTGCAACTGAGTTCTTCTACCATAAAAATTTGTGAGATCCATGTTATACCAAGTCGGTTAACTCATTCAGTCCCTGCTTAAGGGACCTTTCTTCTTAAGTTATTACGTAAATAATTTTATTTCCCGCTTCAGCTTTGGTATATTGTAAATAAAGGCCGTTGTATGTAGAAAAAAATAAAAAAAAAATCTAAACCTGGAAAATCTAGTTTTCCACTATGTCATATATATAGGACAAAAGCAGAGTGACTCAGAATAATTATGTTGTTATATGCCTAGAGTGAAAAATAAAAGTACTTCATATTCATGAAAACATTATTAACTTCTTTAATATGATATAAAATCAGTCTCAAAAGTAGTTTTACAACAAAATAACGCAATTATTAGCAACAATCTATTTTATCATAAAAAGAGATCAAAATCAACATAAAAATAATCACAACCATAATAAATCAACATAATTTTAGAATCTCAGATAAACTTAGTCTTATAATAATCAAATGATAAACTTAATCTCATAACATTTTGGTGAACAATATACCGAATAACCGAAATCAAAATCCACTTAATTTAAATTATGAGAGATTTTTTAATTAACATCATGCTCATGAAAATCAGAGAAACACTTCCTATTTGGAACAAAACAAAGATATATATTGCATTTTTTGCAGAACACGGTGGTTTTTTTATCACAGCCTGGGTTACGGCAACGAGCTTGTTTTGATCCATAATCAGGAAGGTGAGCTGCTTTTTGCTGTCTTCTTTGTACGGAAGGTAAAGGCACAATAGTGACTTTGCGTTTTTTATGCTGTGGCAATAGATCACCAAGTTCATTTGGGTCACTCTCTTCGTCACTACTTTCATCATTGTCTTCTATCCATTTACATCCTAAATTGAGCTTATATTCTCTTAATTGTTCAATTTCAAAGGTTTTTTCCCACTATTTAATTTTTCTCTTCGGTACTGTAACCAAGAATTAACCACGGCTAAATCAAAAAAATGAGAAATCACCCTTATGGTCCACTTCATGGTGCGATTTCTAAACGGGCATACAGAAAGCATCCAGTCTGTCAAGTCAACACCGCCCATATTCTTGTTATACTTTTCGACAACTTCGGGTCTTTTGACGCGTTCATATCTTTTTCGTTGTTTTGACCACCATTCACATTCGTCTGTATTTTCATTACAGTATCGAGTTGAAAGCATTAATGCTAAAGGAAAAACAATAAAAATAAACTATGTACTATACCTAGGACATTGGTAGTATATACAATTAAAACTTATTATTCTGACTTTGTACTATACAAAGAACATTTAGAAATCTGATGATGTGTGGTGACAATTACAAATGTATTTCGAAAAATCATGTGCGTCTTATTATGTTAGTGTATCAGCTAAACTTTTACAATAGAGTTTTTAATGAAATACATAATAATTACCACAATTAAATTTGATTATACTTACCAGTCCTTCGACGCGAACCTCTCCACTGCTTGACGCCATTTTGCTAAAAATGACAGTTGTCACAGACTCGAGGAACAATTTATTTGTTCACTAGATAGAACATAGATGTCGTGCTATAGTATTTTCAACAGGACAGGGGCAAATAGCGGTGAAATATTTTTTTATATTTGATGTCCTATAAGTAGTACGAGGGCGGTTAGGAGGTTAAATAAATAGATTGACTTGGCAATCGCACTATGTTTAGTACAATTTAATATAATATATATTACTTGTGGGGTGTGTTTTCATGCGATTGCCAAGTCATTCTGTTTATTTAAAACATAAAAGATCTTTAATATTGATATAGTCACTATAAGAAGTTGTTAGGTTAGCTAACTTAAGAAGAAAGGTGCCTTAAGCAGGGACTGAAAGAGTTAACCGACTTGGTATAACATGGATCTCACAAATTTTTATGGTAGAAGAACTCAGTTGCGAGGCTTGGCTTTTTTTACAAGACTTGTTTTTGATGGTATATGATTTTACTTGTCATTGTGATTGATTTATTATTAATGTTTGATATAACCATCAACAGTATTATTGTTATATTATCAAATATATATTAAGATATTGAGGAGATACGAACTCATTAGTATATAATAAGTTTGATAACGATCTTGAAAGAGTATTTGTTGATTTGATGTTGTACCGGATACATGTTCGTGTAATTGGGTCAGCGGTGTCACCGGGCCCGCGGCGGGAGCTTTGTGCGTAACCATAGAGATCAGCGAATCGAACACAATATCATATTGGCGAACTGTAATTCATATCCTTCATCATAATTTTTAGAGATTATATTTATCCTATAGCTAATTACGATGCGTTCACAAGTTTCTGCCATACTTAATACTGTAATCTTAAGGCTTACATATAGGCCCTGTTAAGCTCCTCCGTATCTGTGGTGCCGTACTGCCGTGCCAGAAGAATCGTGCTCAGGAATGGGACTTACCTACATATGAGCTGAGGTTATGATTAATTACAATGATGATGAAATATAACCTTAGATCTTGCCTAGATTTGATATCAAAAATTAAAGGTCAAAGGTCATAGTAATACAATTCATGGTGATAAATTTAAAAAAAATGTTCTTTATAATCAAGGTAAAAAAGAAGATAACAGAAAGACGATTCGAAAATGCAAGGAGGCAATATTAAAAATAAAGAAAAGTTCGAAATAAAACCCGTACCAATCCATGTAAGTAACGTGGAATAAAATAGTGCAATTTACTTCCAACTTTATTTGTAACTAGCAACCCGCCCTCGCTTCGCTTCGGTTATAGGTTATAGTCGTTTTACCCGCGTAGTTCCCGTTCCCGTGGGAATACAGGGATAAAATATATATATATATAAAGATTACATAATATAAAGATTACGCCCTGATATTATAGCTTTCCATTGGTAAAATAATTTTTGAAATCGGTCCAGCCGTTTTGAAGATTACCCGGAACAAACAGACAGACAGACAGACAGACAAAAATTTTTTAATTGCTATTTTAGGCATAGGTGTCGTGCAAATAACCGTGTGAGCATGAAAAAAGCCTATTATTTTGACATTACAAACAGACACTCCAATTTTATTTATTGGTATAGATAATCGTGGCCACATGTTATTTTAATTGCTGTTGTTGTCGAACGAACAAACAGTATTCCTGATT
Organism: Lymantria dispar; assembly: GCA_032191425.1. Taxonomy (NCBI): domain Eukaryota; kingdom Metazoa; phylum Arthropoda; class Insecta; order Lepidoptera; family Erebidae; genus Lymantria; species Lymantria dispar. Next base: position 582,432 of record CM063444.1, on the reverse strand, counting down.
GTAAGTGATACTGCCGACTGGATCTGTGCTAAGCCGTTGCCTACCGTTGAAGTGAAGATAGTGTGAATCCGTGCAGTGAGTGCCGGGGATACTAGAGGCATCACCATCACTCACCACACACAAATACCTTCAGATGGTTGTGCTGCAGTCTCTCTCCATCACCAAACGAAATGTACTAACAGATTGCTGTAGTAGCAATCTGTTAGTCAGACGTTGATATTCTGGTCAATGTGATGGTACTACTCCGTACGGACCGGCCCGCGGCTGTAGACAAACGACTATCGACAGTGTGCTCATAACACAAAACATTAATTATACAGAAAAACAAACTGTATACTTAGTCTTGCCATAAATACTGTAACAAAGAATTTTTTTTTTCTATTGCAAATTATTACTTTTACAGTGTGTTAGTTTAATACATAAATATAAAACAATTTAAAATATAAAAAGCTTATTCGAAGTGATCTCCACTGGCTGTAATACAGTCCTTTAAACGTTGAGGCCAGTTGTCAATAGAAGCACGTACTCTTTCTATGGGAAAATACACTACCAATCGTATGGATTGTTTTAGGGTCTCCAAATTATCATGGCGTTAGTTCAAGCCGTACTCTCTAAAACTGACCATAAATTATAATCTAGCGGATTAAGATCGGGACTAGACGACAGCCAGTCTTCAGCTCTGATGAAGTCCAAGACGTTCGTTTCCAAGCAAGACTGCGTAGACCGAGCTTTATGACCCGGCGCCGAGTCTTGCTGAAAGGACCATTCTTGGTTAATGAACATGGTGTTGTTAAGGGCCTTCACTACCTTCTCAAGAATGGTATCTTGATACATTTGTGCCGATGTTTCGATACCTTTTTCACAAAAGTATGGCTCAGTTGCTTCTTCATAACTAATACGCCGTCAAACCATCACTGAAGTCGGATAATGCCCACCTTGTACTCTGTCGACTAATTGAGAAGCTTCCTTAGAGCTTTGGGCATAACTACGGTCATTTTATATGTCAAAATGTTGCTCAATTGTAAAAAATTTCTCATCCGTAAACAAATTTTCTGTGACCCCCTTTGCGTACCGCTTTTATTTACCAGTACGTCTTTTATAGGTTACAAGTCTTAAGTCATCTTTTAAAAAACGCTACATAGTTCTAGGTGCTATCTTCATCCCCCAAGATAAAATCTTTTGCTTTTAGACAGGATTTCTTCAAAATCTTTGCCTTGCTGCTGTGGCCACCTTTTTTGTATGAACACTAAGTGGACGGCCAGATCTTTTTCTGTCACAAACAGAGGAGGTCTCATTGTACCTATTAATAATTTGGTACAGAAACATTTTACTAAAACCAAACGTATGGAGTTTTAAAAATTGCATTTGCCTCCATACTTTGTGTAATGCAATCACAGCGACTCAGTTCCCTTTATCACCCCACTTCATTTTAATATCGCAAAATATTGTACAATGTATTGGCGCCAAAATGAGAAAACACAATGAACAATCATATAAAAATGACAGATTCCAAATTCAAATGTAATATTTTGTTTATTTTTAATTTTAACAGTATTTGTGGCCAGACTAAGTATATTAATGAAATAATGCACTCGCTTTACTCGATATTAAAATAATATAATTATTAATGATGATGATTATGTACTGTTAACGAGACACACTCAAAGCGATGATAATTGAACTAGGAACTTACAATTTTGTGTGTAATTGTAACATGTAACATATGAATAGTGTTAATGTCGCATCGACACGTGTAGAGACAGTGTCATTATATGGTCTGTCGGCGACACACCAATTAAGAATTAATTATATCGGCTCCGAGGTGGTGCGTTCATGTCGCGCACACACGAGCGCACACAGGCGCACAACTCGTTCAATTTCCAAATCTCGTTAGTTAGTACGTGCATTTATCTGTCAGGCGCGTTTGAAACAGACGTCCGTATATTGCCAGCGGGTAGATTGCCTATCGACAGGCAATTATACAACGAATGAAAGCACTACAGACAGAGTACGTATGCAGCTCGTAATAGACTCAGACAGACACTCCAAGTATTATTGAAACTGAACTAAATGATTTCAAATTATGTATTCTGTTACATAATATTATTAATATAATCTTTTAAAATTATTTTCCCATCGGAGCCGGTTGTTGCGCCAATTTTTGTTATTAAATCTTTTATCTTTACTAATATTATAAATGCGAAAGTAACTTTGTCTGTCTGTTACGCTTCCACGTCTAAACCACTTAACAAATTTTAATGAAATTTAGCACAGAGATAGATAAAAACGTGGAAAAGGATATAGGCACCCTTTTAACGCGAGAAATTGGCTTGAAGAGGCATGTACAGATGGCATAGTGGTTATGACACCGACCCACTGTGCTAATGTCGCGGGTTCGAATCCCACGCAAGAAGCACTTCGTACGATCCACAAATTGTTGTACGAAGTCTGAATGTAATTTGTGCCCGTTAATTATACGTTTGTGAAGTCAACAATACAAGGGTTACTTGTTTCCTTAGTACAGGGCGTAGACTTGTAAAAAGAGAAAAAATATACAGCATGACAGTTTGCATGAAAATTCCTCATTGTCGAGGATAGACCAATGAATCTTTATATTAAGGCACTTAATCCTTACTATGTAATATTATAAATGCGAAAGTAAGTTTGTTTATTTATTTGTTTGTTACGCTTAAACCACTGAACCGATTTTATAAATTCTTTCACAAACGGAAAGCTATAATATCAGGCAGTAACATAGGCTATATTTTATCCCGGTATTCCCACGGGAACAGGTACTATGCGGGTAAAGCGACTGAAACCGAAACGAAGCGAGGGCGGGTTACTAGTAATAAATAAATATAAATTTTTAACCCACATAGGGATGAGAGTGAAAAGCATATAGCCGAAACTACTGACCCTAGTGTTGCCCAAAAAGTCTTGGTCTTGCGAGAAATGCGAGACCAAGACCAAGACTGCTTAATTTATGCAAGACCAAGACCAAGACTGGCCTTGCAAGACTTAAGCAAGACCAATACTGAGTCTGCAAGAGTCTCGCGTCTTGCATTTAAGTCAAATCACCATTACAGCTTACACACGTCCAACTGTTGAGCTCGTGTCTTCTACATCATAGGAGGGAAATTGACATACTATACCACGGTGATCGGACGTGTTGGCACAGGGTTTCATGTCAAGTTTTCCTTCTCTTCCACCGATATATATATATATATATATATATATATATATATATATATATATATATATATATATATATATATTATAGCCCTTAGTCGTCTTTTACGACACTCACGAGTAAAAGGGGGGGTAAAAGGGGGAGTTTTAGGAGTGGTAGGACCACACTGTCGACAGTTATCTATCTATAGCCGCGGGCCGGTCCGTCCGGGGCAGTACCACACTGAGCAGAAAATCGACGTCTGAGTAGTAGCAATTTGTTACTGCGCTTCGTTCGGTGAGCGAGAGAGCCGGAAGCCCAACTTTCTGAGGGTGATTGCGTGTGGAGGGTTTTGGTGGTGCCCTTGGTATCACCGAGCCTCAATGCACGCATTCACACTCCCTTCGCTTTCTTCGCGGTAGGCAACGGCCTTGTAAAGGTCCATGAGCGGCAGCAACACTTACCATCAGGTGTACTGTTTGCTCGTTTGCCACTGTTTGCAATAAAAAAAAAAATAATAAAATAGAGGGTGATGAATTATATTCTTACTCCGTCACTACACGGCAAGTCAAATCAGTCTTGATATATCCATCTATTGGTCAATCAATTCCCAATATTGGTGTTGGCTTTTCAGAATTACTCTTCGGAAAGGCTTAAGGATAAAAATACCATAATCGTCACCCTGTGAGTTAGCCTTGATAGGTTTCATACGAGAGTGCTCTTGTCCATTATATTTATATATCCGTTTATTCATTAGCCATAGACATATGCCTACAATTAAGCTATATAAATAACACCCAGACTCGCAAAAAGATCTATTATGCGTATATCGGTATGCGTACATAAAGATCGCAAGATCGCAATATAATAATTTTACGTGTAGGGGCGGAGCACAAATATAAGTCACCACTCTCTTTCTTACCCGTGGATGTTGTTGTCTGACCAGCTTGGTTAAGGTCAATTGCCCTCCTATTGTGGAGGAGGCTCGAGTACAGCAGTGAGACGTGTATGAGCTGGAATGATGAATGATGAGGCTGCCACTAGGTGCGATATAGTATCCAGTTTTACTACGTCACCACAGGGAATGCTTTCGTAAATAACAAACATTATTAATGTCAATAATATTGACAGTGTTGATATCTAAGTGTACATACAATACGAACACGCGGTTGCACACGACACGATGTCGGAGGCTCATGTGGACAGTTACATTTCCCACTACGAGGCGATGTCGTATGCTTTACTTACAGGGAGCCGTATCAATACAAGGGTATTACCTAACTAGTGTAACACCGCTACGTTGCACATGCCGAGCGCTACGACCAGACTATATTTTAATACTAGCTTCTGCTCGCGACTTCGTCCGCCTGGTATAAATACTTTGGACTAACGTTAACTTTAATAAGACTTTGTTTACGTAGAAGTTGAAAAATTTTATAATAATACGATTCTGTCACACATGTTTTTTTCGAAAATTTAGTTGTTTACAAAGCGGAAGCTCTCAAAAGCAAAAAATACTCGATTTTGAAATACTCTTGATCGGTACTCCGCTCCTGTTGGTCTTAGCGTGATAATATATAGCCTATAGTCTTCCTCGCTGTGCAACACTGTAAGAATTTTTCAAATCGGTTCAGTAGTTCCTGAGATTAGCACATTCAAACAAATTCTTCAGCTTTATGTATTAGTATAGAAGATATTTCTCCCAGATTTGGACTTAGACATTTGATTACACAGGTATGACGTAGTGATTGAAAATCGTTAATAGTGCGTGAACTACACAGATAGGGTAGTAGTTAAGATACTTACGGCGGCGGCGCCAATATTGTGGGTTTGTTTCTTGTTTCAACTATTTCATTCAAACAAGAAACAAACCCACTATAGTTAGCTTTAGCTGTTCAGTAGAGCAGAATATATAATTATTATAATATTTTACAGAACAGAATACATAATATTATTCATCATCATCATTTCAGTCTATCGCCGTCCACTGCTGGACGAAGGCCTCCCTCATGTTACGCCCAGCAACTTTCACTAGGTCGTCGGTCCACCTAGTGGGGGGGCGTCCTACACTGCGTCGTCCGATACGTGGTCGCCACTCGAGAACCTTTCTTCCCCAGCGGTTGTCGGCTCGTCGAGCGATGTGGCCTGCCCATTGCCACTTGAGCGTGTTAATTCTTCGTGTTATGTCGGTTACACCCGTTCTTCTGCGGATTTCCGTATTCCGGATTCTATCTCGCAGAGAAAGCCCGAGCATAGCCCGCTTAATAGCACACTGAGCGACTTTGAGCCTTGATATGAGGCCTACATTTAGGGACTAGGTTTCCGTGCCGTAAGTCATCACTGGTAACACACACTGGTCGTAGACCTGTGTTTTCAGACACTGAGGTATGTTGGACGAGAAGATCCTCTTAAGTTTCCATAAATTTATTATTATCTTTTAAAATTATTTTTCTATTCGGAGCCGGTTCTTGCCCCAATCTATATTATTAAATCTTCTATCCTTACTAATATTTTAAATCTATACCAATAAATAAAATTGGAGTGTCTGTTTGTAATGTCAAAATAATGGGCTTTTTTCATGCTCACACTGTTATTTGTACGACACCTATGCCTAAAATACAGATTAAAAAATTTTTGTCTGTCTGTCTGTTTGTTCCGGGAAATCTTCAAAACGGCTGGATCGATTTCAAAAATTCTTTCACCTATGGAAAGCTATAATATCAGGGCGTAAACTAGGCTATATTTTATCTCGGTATTCCCACGAGAATGGGAACTACGCAGGTAAAACGACTAAAACCGAAGCCAAGCGTGGGCGGATTGCAAGTGCGATAGTAAATCTGTCTGCCTGTTTGTCTGTTACGCTTCCACGTCTAAACCACTTAACCAATTTTAATGAAATTTAGCACAGAGATAGACAAAAGCTTGGAAAAGGATATAGGCTTTCTTTTATCACGGTAAAGTAACTTGAAGAGGCATGCACAGATGACATAGTGGTTATGACACCGTCCTACCGTGCCAATGACGCGGGTTCGAATCCCGTGCAGGACAACACTTTTTGGCAATCCACAAATTATTATTCCGTATCTGAGTGCAATTTGTGCCTGTTCATTATATGTATGTTTAGTTCCCCGCAATACATGGATTATTATCTTCTTTCAGGGTATAGTCTAAAATAAAAATTAAATAAGAAAAGAACAAAAACATATTTCAAGATTCATTAGATGCTAGTGTGAATGATAAGCTTAAGGTAAATATTTGTGCCGCCCGAAACTTATTTATACAAGTTGTTAATCTTTATTCAGTGCCTCAGTGCCGCTAATGTCCCCTTGACTGTATAATATCAAGTTCTAGTTGTCTGTAAAATCGGTTTACGGACGACGCAAGTTTATGTGATAACATCATAAAAAAACATTGATGATAAACTGCATCCTACTAATATTATAAACGCGGAAGTGTGTATGTTTACTGCTCTTTCACGCAAAAATTACTTAATGAATTTTGATAGAATTTCACAATAATACAGCTTATATAACAGTATAAGACACAGGCAGGTATAGCACACATTTATCCCGATATTCCCACGGAAAGGGGAACTATGCAAGTAAAACCGCAGGGCGCTGCTAGTACTTTTATAAATTGAATTGAATTATTATTACCAAATTATGATTATTTTTTGAAAGAGTTAATTGAAAGTTACAATTTTTCGTTAAATTAATATTTATTTGCACTCGTTAATTCAAATATTATTTTTACTTAAATTAGAGATAGCTGCGTCACAGGTCGAACGCTTAGTCTGATCGTGTCTCTCTATCGCTTGTTTCGCGCTCTCACCCGCACGCTCAGCTCAAACGGAACGTGATAATAAGTCACAATTTTTCGTGCGTGCAGCCGGCGTTCATCTATACCAATAAATAAAATTGGAGTGTCTATTTTTAATGTCAAAATAATAGGCCTTTTTCATGCTCACATGGTTATTTGCACTTGTATGCCTAAAAATCACTTTACATTTTTTGTCTGTCTGTCTGTCTGTTTGATCCGGGTAATCTTCAAAACGGCTGGACCGATTTAAAAATTCTTTCACCAATAGAAAGCTATGATATCAGGGACTAAACTAGGCTATATTTTATCCCGGTATTCCCACGGGAACGGCAACTACTGGGATAAGGCGACAGAAACTGAAGCGAAGCGAAGGCGGCTTGCTAATCTATTTATAACATGTTATCACGTCAAAAATTGTAGATTTTCATTTCATTTTTTACTTTATAATAGAAGAGATACTGTCGCAAGATGTAACGTGGCTTCGTTACGCACCTGACCATGACAAAGTTATGTTTTATGAATAAGTGTTTAGTTTACATTTTTCATCTATCCGTTTTACTATCCGTGTGGTGACGGAATAAGAATACAATTCACCATTCCCTATCTTGCCCGTGGATGTCGTAACTCATACAAGACGACTAAGGTAAATAACTATACGTACACCATTTGTGCAAGAAAAGGAAAACTCGACATAAAAAGCTATACCAACACGTCTGAATAGTTCAAAATACCTCCTATTGTGGAAGAAGGTCTTGCCCAACAGTGGGACATATATGAGCTGTAATGATAATGATTAAATGTATAAAAATCTGATCAGCGAGCCGCTTCCAGCAGTTCAAAGGCTTTCATTGCTTGCCTGAACACATTACCAGTGTACCTATTTACACCTCGCAGAAGTGTTACGTCTTGAATTTTAAAATTTGACCCATTTTTAGTTGACCAACGGAAAACAAAAATCCCCCTTTAAACATATCTGGACAACTATACCTATTTTTTTATAACTCTTGATCTCCCAGATCAGCCGTACGGGCACTTCATGCCCACTTAAAACAAAGAAATGTGCTCTACACAAACAAACAGACAAATACAACAAAATGATAACAATTACAAGTAATGCAATAAAGTTGAACCACATATTACATATTATATTATCAGAATCAATTAAAATTAATATATTTAAGCGCCATCTATATCATTTAACCGATAACGCGTTAGCGATGAGTTGTGATGTATTGCAGCTAACTGTACCAATATACCGAGCGCTCGAGCGCTTGATGTAGTTACATTAATAGAAAATAGATGTCGCTAGCTTCCTTAATAGTATCATTTAATAGCAACGATCTTTCTAGTTTCAACTAATTACTATTCAAGATATAATGAGTTACGTAAGTACATAACTTAATTTTAGGTTAACAATTTTAATAACGCAGCCACTGTCATTATATTTGCACTGGTTAATAAGAATAACTATTTATAGACATTTGAAAAGTTATGAAATATATTTGGTTGAAATCATTTATACAAAATAAAGTGACATTATTATTCTATAATGACACGTGACACCAAGCATCGTTTTCTTTTAACTAAGCATTTCATCGCAAGGTCTGGACAAAATGGACTTATAGACTTAATAGGTACCTACCGCGCTACCCAAATAGTTTTACAATAAGTAGGTAGGTAGATAAGAAATGGTTTTTAGTTCGCCTGCTCCTGTAGAGTCGCTTATTTTAATGCCTATTATTAACTATTACGAAAACCGTAGAATACCTACCATAGATTTTATTTATGCGTGTCCTGTGACATCACATCGAGCGAATCACATATTTCACATAACGAATGGGCAACAATGAAAGATGTTGAATTTTATGGAAATGTTTTATCTGTTGGGTAGGTTATCTAGAATGTTTATAATACATTATACCTATAACTGTTCGAATATCCAATAAATTAGGCATGGAACAATTGTAAAATGTTGCATTATTCTTATGTCGGTTGAGTGAGCGGTTATCGGCGCTAGATGTCACAGTTCAGGGGCTATCGGTTGATTTATTATCTGCGGCGATAGCGCGCCCGGCGACATTAGCCGACACTAGCCGACAATAGCCGAGGACGGCCGACGGTGACGCCTAGCGCCCGTTGTCACCACTGATTCGTTACGGACATTTAAACTGTATCGCGGTTTGATTTGATTATACGGTTTGTTATTCTGTGATGCTAATAAAATAATGTTGTGACACAATATAATACCATTTAATATAATAAATGTATTTATTGTAACGATGTCGTTTTCATTGACTATGTCTTTATTAAAAGTAATAACATTTTTATTACCTATTATTCTAATCGCGTCCGTTGACTTTTTATTTTAATTTATGTAACTCGTGGTCTAATATACCAGCTCAATTATGTCACTATTGCAGTGGACCATGGAAGTAGACAGCAACAGTCTGCTAGGAAATTTATAACTCTCACTACGATCATCCACCCGCTTGGCGCTTGGCAAGTGACTTCAGCATTATTGCCACTCTCCCATAGGACTTCCTATATCTAATAATGCCTATGAATAAATCGATGGATGGATGAAATATACTTAATCAGTGTTATGGTAACTGATGATGATGATGACATCACAATTATAATGTCGGCCCACTGTTGGGACTGATCCTATGGGAGAGAACATGACCTGTTATACGACACTAGTTAAATATGTAAAATTATTTTGGGGTGGGCTACAGTCAGCGCACTCGCCACCCAGCTCCGTCCGGGGCGACAGGGGGCAGCGCGCGCCCCGTAACCCACCCTATAGCACGTCGCCTTCGTCGTTGGGCCGACCACCGGTGCAGAGTTCCTGACGTCAGTCCTCACGGACATCCTCCTCCCGGGACGTCGGTCGCCGTCGAAATATGTTGATATAGAGATTTATTTCGAATTTTCCTTCAACGTATTTGTTATCTTCATAATATATCCCGTAATAGTCTTTTACAACATTGACAGTCAGTCCTGGAAGGAAGTGTTGTGGTTATATCTTCGCTTTATCACCACACGGAAAGTATTAATATTATCTATGGGATATTTACATTTGGATTGATAATAATTATCTAATCTAAATAAATATGGGGTGGGTTGCGGGAGTTGCGGGCTTGAGCCCCTCTGTCGCCCCGGACGGAGTGGTGCGTAGGCGCGCCGACCGCAGCCCACAAAAAAAAAAAAAAAAAAATCTAAATAAATATTAATTGTTTAGATTGTGCGCTGGCGCTAGTCACTGCTGTACTAACTGTGCTTAACTACTATGTAAATAATCAATTATGAAACCTACTTAGTGGTGTAGTTAGTTTCGAGTGCGAGACGTTCGAATCCCACACGCGACAGTTATTTGTGCTAATAACACAACATTATTTGTATAAGTTGCGTTCGTCAATTGTGTATTTGTTTTCCTTGTACTCTTGGTGTTACTTATGTCCAGTATTCATCTTCTATGAGATCCACGCAAAAGTATGGGGTGCAGGGTCCGTCATAATAGATTCTCACTCACCATCGAGAAGATTCTTAATTAACAATAACACGTTATAATTTCAAAAGTAAGCTATTAAAACAAAATAAAACAAAATAAAAATTATGTATTTCTCATGCTGAACCCGATTTAATGATTCAACATAGCCCATAGATGTCCCACTGCTGGGCTCGGGCCTCATCCGCTATGGGAAGGAAATTGATCTACTATACCACGCTACTCAGACGTGTTAGTAGGGTTTTGTTTCGAGTTTTCCTTCTCTTACACAGATGTTATGTACATATTATATCCCTTAGTCGTCTTTTACGACACCCACGGGCAAGAGAGGGGGTGGCGCATTGCATTCTTACTCAGTTACGATTAAATGACTGTGGCGGAATTACAACGATAATAAGTCGTCTCTGGTGTTTAGTTCGTGTGCAAATATATAAAACGCCAGATGTCTTCAAGCCGTTAAACATGACGTTGAAGCATTTCGCAATATTAATTATTACGTGTACATTAACTAAAAAAGCAATGTAAAAACTTTAACGAACTTTTATTTATATTTGCCACTCACTATCGAAAAAAAAACTATATTTTCCATTGAATTAAGTAGCGTATTTTTTTTTTTTTTTTTTTTTTTATTGCCAACGGTGGCAAACGAGCAAGCAGCACACCTGATGGTAAGTGAAACTGCTGCACATGGACCATTGCAATACCAGGGGCACAGCCAGGCCGCTGCCTACCGTGAAGGAAATACTCTTCTTAAACCTCGTTTAAAGAAGGACATGTCATAGCGCTCGGGAAACACAGCAGCAGGTAGTTCATTCCAGAGCCTGCACGTACGTGGGAGAAATGATCGCTGGAAACGTACAGTTGAAGACCATAACGTTTCCAGGTGAAATGGATGAACCCTGCTGCGATGTCGAGTGGTACGTTGGTAGAATGGTGACGGTGGTACCAAGTCAAACAGTTCCTCGGAGCACTCCCCGTGAAAGAGTCGGTAGAGTACACAGAGTGACCCAAAGTCTCTCCGCTGCTCCAGCGACTCCAATCTGTCCGTAAGATTGGGATCCCCGACGATTCGAACAGCCCGTCTTTGCAGGGAGTCAAGTGGGTCTAGCTGATATTTGGGCGCACCTGCCCAGAGATGTGAGCAGTACTCCACATGAGGACGAACTTGTGCTTTGTATAGCACAAGACGCTGTCTCGGTGTGAAGTACCGCCTGGCTCTGTTCAGGACGCCCAACTTTTTGCTTGCCAATTTGGCTTTGTCCTCCAAATGACTCCCAAACTGGACTTTGCTCGATATTTTGACGCCGAGAATCCCAATACTCTCAGAAATTGGAAGAGTTACTCCTTGGAACTGAGGCGCCATGACAAATGGGTCCTTCTTTGCAGTGAACGCGCAAACTTGTGTCTTTGTGGGGTTGAACTGGACTAGGTTCCGTTCACCCCATTCCGAGGCCCGCCCCAGAGAGCGCTCGACTTCAGACACAAGTTGAACCCTTCTTTCCTGAATACTCCGAGGGATATTCCGTTGCTCAGTGTACCGCTCATCACCCGTACTGTCATCCGCATAGCAACGCATACTCTCGATAGAGAGCATGTCATTGATATGCAGGATAAACAACGTCGGGGAGAGCACCGAGCCTTGTGGTACACCAGCATTAATGGTCATGGTATCGGAGCAGGAGCCATCTACGACGACTTTTATACTCCGACCATCCAAAAAGCTGGCAATCCAATTACAGAGTCCCTCGGGGATTCCGTATGATGGTAGCTTCGATAGAAGTGCCCTGTGCCAGACCCTATCGAACGCCTTTGCGATATCTAGGCTGAACGCCAGCGCCTCACCCTTGCCCTCCAAGGCCTCTGCCCAACGGTGTGTGAGGTACACAAGAAGATCACCAGCCGACCGACCATGACGAAAGCCGTATTGGCGATCACTGATAAGCTGGCGATCCTCAAGGTACTGCAGAAGCTGACGGTTTATAACCTTCTCCATTATCTTGGAGAGCAAGGATGTTATCGCAATTGGCCTGTAATTCGATGGGTCAGACCGGTCTCCCTTTTTAGGGATCGGGTGGACATGGGCTACCTTCCACGAAGACGGAACCCTATTAGTAGCGTAGGAAAGTCGGTATAGGCGCGTGAGGATGGGAGTCAATTCAGGGGCGCACGTCTTTAGTACCACTGCAGGGATGCCATCCGGTCCACTCGACTTATGGACGTCTAAAAGCCGCAGCTCCCGCCTAATCGCTCGCTGCGTGATGCGGATTTCGGGCAGTGAGCTTTCACACCGTGGGATGGTAGGTGGTGTGGCAGCTCCGGCATCCAAAGTCGAGTTACAGGCAAAGAATTGACCTAGAAGATCGGCCTTCTCCTTTGCGCTGTGGGCCAGACTACCATCGTGTTTCTGCAATGGTGGGAGATTGGGCTGGCAGAAGTTGCCTTGTGCAGCCTTGGCGAGCGACCAGAATGCACGACTCCCAGCGGGATAGCTTTGCAGTCGCTCGCCAATTCTGGCTACATGTTCCGCCTTGGCTCTGGCAATAGCCTTCTTACTAGATCTAGAAGCGGCGTTAAATTTCCGCTTCACCTCTTTGGCGTTCGGATCCTGGCATTTTTTGGCCCTATTCCAGGCCCGATATGCGGACTGTTTCTGGCATGCAGCCGTCCTGCAGGTTTTGTTAAACCAGGGTCGGCTGCGGCCACCGACGGGTATTTTGGTGTTGGGGATGAATAATTCCATCCCCGTAATAACCGTTTCGGTAACGCAGTCCGCACAGACGCCAGGGTCCCCAGAGGCGAAGCAAAGCCGCTTCCATGGGTAGGATGCGTAAAACTCGCGCAGTCCATCCCAATCTGCTGACTTATATTGCCAGACTCTGCGAGTCCCAGTCGCCTTAGAACGACTAGGCCTTACAACAGGGGCACTGATACGGACCAAGCAGTGGTCAGAAGATCCAAGAGGCGCTTCAACCACTACCTGATATCCGTGCTGGTGTGTAGTCAGCAGAAGATCCAGTAAAGAAGACTCATGGCTCTCAATATCTGGGATACGGGTGGGCTGTGTCACCAGTTGTGAGAGACCATAGGCCGAGACCATATTGAAGAGATATCGACCCTGGAGGTCGGTGGTTCGGGACCCCAGCCACTCTTTATGATGAGCGTTGAAGTCTCCAAGAACCACCACCTCCGCTGATGGACACTGCTCCAATATTTCGTCAATCCCCCATTGGACGTTCTCAAATAATTGAATTGACCCCGGATCACTGCCATGGGACCTGTAGAGGCATGCGTAGATGCGGGTAAGCCCTCCATAGTCTACGCGTAGCCACAGGATTGACAAGTCACCATGTTCGAGGGCCCGAAGACGGCGACAGCAGATATCACCTCGGATGAATACGCACACCCCGGCTTTACGACGGAAGGTATGCTCCAACTCGTAGCCGGGGTAATTTAGGTACGAAATGTCATCCGGAGCACCTATCTGCGTCTCCGTTAAAAAAGAGTAAGGCAGGCCGCGCCGTCTCGAGGTGATGGTGGACGGCGTCGAGATTGCTATGTAGACCCCTGATATTGCAAAAATCCACATCAAATGTGGATAAGGGGACCGCCGTAGAAAACGTTCTCTTTTTATTTTTCTTGGCCATGAGTTATTGTTTAAGAAGAGGAGGAAGGGAGTGTGAATGTGTATAACGGAGTTTGGTGATACCAAAAAAAAAAAGGCAGGGCATTGTGCATGGTCGAGGAGTGAGTGTTGTGAGGAGCTGACACGAAGCACGGAAGGGCCCCCGATGCCCCCCCGTGTGTAGCCGCCGAGGTCCACTCCGGTTTCCCATCGGTATCGAATAACTTTCTCTAAACTCGTTTCAAGTTCATGAAGAAAGGATGAAAACAGCCAATAAATGTCACATATGTAGCTCGTTAATCAGCCATCAAACATCAATAGGAGGAAAATTTACCTGTCCTTGAATCGGGGTGACATTGAGTATTATTTAGGGATGCTCATGTTTATATGACAAAAATATCAATGTTTTTCGATGTTGCTATACGAAAAATATCATAACATCGATGTTACCTCACGGCCTCATGACCAATAAACGGTTCTTCTTTATCAAAATTACTTTCCCTTCACTTGTTGTCACTTGAAAGAGTTAAGTATGAAAAAAATGGATAAATATCATAAAACAAATCGGTAATCACGTATACAATATTTTTCAATAATCCTTCAAGTTTCTTAACGTACAACGTATAGTTGAAATTCGAAATGTGTCATGTATCGTGACGACCAATATGTTATGAGGCTTGATACTGTATTGCTTAAATCACATTCAGTTATTCTACGCAGCGTCAACCGTGTTTTTTATAACATTAGATAGACAATTTGTTTAGAAATAGTTTAGGCTTTTTTTGGATTTATCAAAAAATAAAAGTAAAATAAAAAATCATATCTTAATAGTTCTACTTAAAACATTTTACACTTTATAAGTGATAACATATGTTTATCAATATTCATTTATGTTCCTCAATGTGCATTTAGTGTCACTAAATACTTGTGCACGCATTTAGTTAAATAGTGTTAAGTTCCTTAAGTTCATGTTTCGATTATTTTAGTGTGTTCCATATTTTGTAATAAGCAAAAATCTTATTTTTGTGGATAAATATACTAACTTCTTTTCTTTTTATGTTGCCAATCAATTTCTAATCCATAATTATTTTTATTAAATAGAGAAAGAATCGGTGGACGTCTATTTTTTCAAACAAACTTATTAAAAATTGGTTTGAAATTTTTAAACGCCATTTTCTCAAAACGAATTTTGTGAGGGTTAACATGTTATCGCTTATCAGCATCCGATTATTAATGCAAAAAACTTTAATGTTATCCAACATCGATGATCGGTTTTCGATAAATATCGAATATCGATGTTGAGCTTTCAATTATAACATCGATGTCAACATCCATGCTGTTTTAATATCGATCATCCCTAGTTTCATTTCGAATTTGCCCACTCTTGTCTAGATTTTGTATGCATATTATATCCGACATTAGCCTTTTACGATATCCACGAGTAAGAGAGATCTTAATTATATTTTTACTGCAGCCCTATACACAATAACATAACGTGTAAAGATATTCAGAGAATGAAAACTCGAAACTCCACGTCTGAGCACCGTGTTGTAGTGGGCTATATGGCCACCTATTTAGAAGGCAATCCGAGCCTAATATGGGACAAATATATGTAAATTGATACCTAGTGGTTAAGATACCGACGTACAGCGCCAGGGTCGCGGGTTCGAATCCCACGCACGACAAACCTGTGTGATCCATAAATTGTTGTTCTGATATTATATGTGACTTGTGTCCGTCAGATATATGTTTGTAAAGTCATCCGCAATACGAGGATTATTACCTTAGTGCAGGGCGTTGTCTTATAAAACAAAAAAAAATGTTAATTTGTTAGTGATATTTTTTTTTCCTTGTGACGGCGATCGGTGTCCCAGTAGGGAACGTGGGAGAGGGTACTACCCCCGGGGTATTCCGACGGGTCGACCACTGAAGTCAAGGAACTCTGCACCGGTGGTCGGCCCAACGACGAAGGCGACGTACTATACGGGTGGGTTACGGGTGTGCGGACGGAGCCGGGCGAGGAGTGCGCCGACCGCAACCCAATCCCCAAAAAAACGGTATTATTTTAATAGAATCTTTGTTCTCCAAAAAAGGGCTGTCCGTGCAATTATATATAATCTAGGCCCAAGAATCTCACTTCGGGAGAAATTCAAAGAAATAAATATTCTAACTGCTGTATCACAATATATATACGAAAATATATTATATGTCAAAAAAAATATCGCTAACTTTAAGAGATATTGTGACATTCATGAAATGAATACTCGTAATAAGGACAGATTAGTTGTACACACTACTCGTCTCCAAAAAGTTAGCAAATCATTCATGGGGCAATGTATACGCTTTTACAATAGATTACCTAAAGATATCCGAGACCTGCCTATGAAAAAGTTTAAAAAAGCCATCAAGAATAGACTTTGTAAAAAAGCTTATTATAAAATCTCGGATTGTGTAGATGATAATACAGATTGGTTGTGAGCAGCTCCTCATTCAGCAATTTCCTTGTTATTTTAAATATACTGTTTGTAAATGTACTTTTAACTTTTATTGTAAAGTGTAGCGTGTTTTGCCTAACGAATTTTTGTATTTTCAGCGTTTGTAACATATTGTGGTGTTGGTCATGCTCACGTAAGGATCTACTTGCGGTAGCTGCGTGGAGCGGGTCTCTCCCTTCCCTCCATAGTGGTTGAGGGGAGTGATGGCTGCTCTAGTAGTTAACTCGTGATCGGGTGCCGCTTGTGGGATCTGGTCCAGCCATAATCGTTTAAATTATATTAAGTGTCTTGCGGTTCGAAGGGCATCACACTGGAGCTAGTTCTTACAAAACATGTACACAATTGTATAACTAGTAAAAAGAAAAAAAAAATAAAAATAATGACAAGCCCGCTGAGTTTCTTGCCGGATCTTCTCAGTAGCGGTCGCGTTCCGATCCGGTGGTAGTATATTTTATTTGGAAATTGTAAACCTGACAATATGTAAGTGCCCTCTCGGGGTTTATGCATAATAAATAATTTGAATTTGAATCGTTATGCGATAGTTTATTACATAATTACTGTGACCATTTTGATGTTAATATATACACCATGAATTTAATATCACAGGCTTATGTTGTACACCTCGATGTAGAACCAGTTTCACTTTTAAAGTAACACCGTTTTATTTTAGCGTTTATGTTCTACTGATAGACATGATACTCATCTACAAGATGATAGAAGTATATTTTTACCTTGTTGGTCAGACAGGTTGCTATAAAATTTTAATTTAGAACTAGCAACCCACCCTCGCTTCGTTTGGGTTTCAGTTGCCCATTCCCGTGGGAATACTGGGATAAAATATACCCTAAGTTAAATATAGGTATGTATATATAGTATAAATAGACTTATATAGACAGCTACCTGGTAGTAAAATATTATCAAAATCGGTCCAGCCATTTTAAGATTACCTCAAACAAACAGACAGACAGACAGACAAAACATTTTTAAACTGTATTTTAAGCATAGGTGTCGTGCAAATAACCGTGTGAGCATGAAAAGTCCAGTATTTTGACATTACAAACAGACACTTCAATTTTATTTATTTTTATTTTTTATTACTTACGGTACAGTCTGTATAAAGCTGAAGGGTGTGTTTGTTTGAACGCGCTAATCTCAGGATCTACAGGTCCGATTTAAGAAATTCTTTCAGTGTTAGATAGCCCATTTATCGAGGAAGGCTATATATCAATACGCTAAGACTAATAGGAGCAGCGCATCAATAATGTTTCAAAATCGAGGGTTCTTTTTCTTTTTCAGAGATTCCGCTATGTGAGCTGTATAAACGGAAAAATAATGTGCAACACAATCGTATTATTTAAAAATATTTTCACCTACTGAATTTGACCTACTATACCATGCTGGTCAGACATGTTGATATAGTCTTTTACGACACCCACGGGTAAGATAGGGAGTGGTGAATTGCATTCCTACTCAGTCACCACACGGGAATTATAGCATGTATCAGGATATCTCTGTTACTTTGAAAGACACGGGTTACAAATATCCTTGATAACATTTCTTATAGAACATTTGAACTCATCGTTTTCCTGGCGGTTTTCCTACAAGCGTTAATTATTTTAGATTTAGTATTCACAAGGTCAAAGGTGAAAGATCAACGGAGCGTGTCACGTGTTCAACAGCACGTGGCGCTGTGTTCAACTAGCTAATTGCTAGTCACCACTTCTTGAATGAACTTATCAGTCGAGGTTGGTGTGTATCGGCTCACAATCTCAGCGCACATTCATAGATGTCTATCGCATCACATACAACAAATTCTAGAACTGTATAAACTAGTTGTAACAATGTATGTTTACGATTACGGACGGAAAGTTAACTATCGAAGTGAATGCAACTATTTTAGTGTTACGTATTGCGTTAGTGTCTAGTCATCTAGTGCAATCGTAGTTGGTTTGTTGGCACCCAACGTATGTACCGTATATCTGCAGTGATTGTCTCTTACACCTGTAATACCAACATATCACACTCCACACAATCCAATGTTGTGCGGATCCTTTAGTGATCAACACCCTTAGCGAGCTGGTTGGCGATTGCAGTGAAATGTTATAAATATCCTGAGGAGAGCTGCTGCCCCCTCTCCTCGTGAACCCTTAACCGACTTACGAGTCCCAGATGCATGACAGGGGTAGTAACTAATCATCATCATGAGTCTGCTCTCATCACAATAACTTGGAGTCGACTCAGTATATCTCTTCTTTCATAGTATCTATCTATACTCTATATACTTAATAAAGGGTGGGCCATCTGTTGGTACGTTTTTGAATTTCGTCGTATGACAACGGCAAACGAGCTACAGACCCGAAATTTTTACAGTTCATTAGCCATACCGTCCGCGGCACGAAACAACATGTTTTCTCTTGAAGAGCGTTTTGAAATTTTAAAAACTTATTTTCAAAGTCAGTGCTGTGTCGCCGAAACTGTGCGAATTTTGAAAAGAAATATGGGTCGTGATAAAGCACCCACCGAAGGCGCTATACGCAAATTGGTGAAGAAAGTTCGTGAGAAAGGGATGTTAGTGGATGACAGAAGTGGTCCCAGAGCTCGGACAGTGCGCACACCCGAGAATATTGAGGCTGTGGCCCAAAGTGTGAGACAGAATCCGACGACCTCAACTCGACGCCGATCGCAGCAACTGAGCATTAGTCGCACCAGCCTGAGGAGAATACTGCACAAAGACCTCGGATTATTCGCCTACAAGATCCAGATGACTCAGGAGTTGAAAGCAAATGACCATCCGCTTCGATATCAGTTCGCTGTGTGGGCCATAGACCAGCTCAATAATGACGTCGATTTTGGTCGAAAAATCATCTTTTCGGACGAAGCGCATTTCCATCTCGGCAGATATGTGAACAAGCAAAACTGCCGGATTTGGGGTTCGGAACAGCCACACACCATCGTAGAGAGACCAATGCATCCTCCAAGAGTCACAGTTTGGTGTGGATTTTGGAGTGGTGGCATAATTGGCCCATTTTTCTTCGAAAATGATGCTGGCAACGCCGTTACCGTCAATGGCGAACGCTACAGAGCCATGTTGCATGTTGACCAACTTTTTATGGCCTAAAATCGTCGCTATGAATGTGGACGACCTTTGGTTTCAACAAGATGGCGCCACATGCCATACAAGCCGACTTACGATCGACCTTCTGCGCACCAAGTTTAACAACCGCATAATCAGCCGTTTAGGAGATGTCAATTGGCCGGCGCGTAGCTGCGATTTGACACCGCTGGACTTCTTCCTATGGGGTGCCGTTAAAGACCGATGTTATGCAGATAATCCAGAGACAATTCCAGCTTTGAAAAACAACATTACGACTGTTTTGAGTGAAATTGGCGCCGAGGTAGTTCAAAATGTCATCACTAATTGGGGTGACCGAATGGCATACTGTAAGGCCAGTAGAGGGAGCCACATGAACGAAATCGTTTTTCATTCTTGACGGGGATACTTTTAGCTTTACAACAACAAAAAAATTAATAAAAAATATCAATGCATACTCTTTTGATCGCATTTTTAAAAACGTACCAATAGATGGCCCACCCTTTATATCTATAAAGCAAAAGTGTTTATTTGAACGCGCTAATCCCAGGAATTACTTGTCCGATATGAAAAATTCTTTCAGTATTAGATAACCCATTTATCGAGGAAGGTTATAGGTTATATCATCACGCTAAAACCAATAGGAGCGGAGCACCAATGAAAAATGTTTCCAAATTGTGATTTTTAGTGTAATTTTTTCCTTTTTAGAGCTTCCGCTGCGTGCACTGCATGAACTGTTAAGACAGAATAGTATTACTTAAAAACTAGCAACCCGCCCTCGCTTCGCTTCGGTTTCAGTCTTTCCTGCGTAGTTCCCGTTCCTGTGGGATTACCGAGATAAAATATAGCCTAGTTTACTCCCTGATATTATAGCTTTCCACTGGTGAAAAAATTTTTGAAATCGGTTCAGCCGTTTTGAAGATTACCCGGAGCAAACAAACAGACAAAAAATATAAAGCGTATTTTAGGCATATGTATAGTGCAAATAACCGTGTGAGCATGAAAAAAGCCTATTATTTTGACATTACAAACAGACACTCCAATTTTATTTATTGGTATAGATATTTTTACCTTCTACGTAAACAAAGTCGCGGGTTAAAGTTAGCCCAAAGTAACTATTCCACGCGAACGAAGTAGCGGCCAGAAGCTAGTTACAAATATTTTAGCAATAGTTTTATAATCGGCCGCCTGCCTGACATCAACCTTCCTTGCTAATGCAAATGTTGACCTACTGGCATTCATCAGATGCAGTTGCTCCAGGTCCATGAAATACTCTTAGTCGCCTTTTAGAATACCCACACTCAATGTAAAGGTTGAAAGTATCCGTAGCCGCCACACCAGCTTTAAGGGAAGAATAATTGTAATGTTATTCTGTCACCAACAGGAAAATATCAACTCGTTAGTATAGGTACTTCGTCTATTACGACAAATATATTGTAAATATAAACCGTTTTTAATGTGATTTAACGACTAGTAACAGGACCGTATCTGTTTTGTATAATTTAACAATTCAAATAAAACTTCGAGACGTTTCTTGTGTTATCTGTGATTGAGTGTCACACGATGACCATGCGGCTTGCCTGTTTATCATTCCGTCCGACCTAAATGTATTACTATACAAATACATATGGTGGTGACGTTCAAGGTCTTTTTAACATAAAGTTCCACGTGTCGTAACAACTTAGGAATACAACTTATTAGCACCGGCTAACAGAACGGACTAATTTTTATCCTGAGAAACTAATGACAATAACTGTTGTCGCCGATCTGCCTGCAGAGTGACTGTACTATCCTTTACTTCACGAAAGCATATACGACGATTCTCTTATTGAATACTTATCATTTTTGAGATGATTTGACTACACAAATAGCTATGAATATTTGTGGCGTGTGTCGTAGTTTCAATTTACTCCACGAATCATTCTGAGCAATCTTTTGGGAAAGTGTAGGAATTAATCGAACATATTTAGATATGTATTAATAAAAAATAAAAATGTTGAAATAATGAAAAAAATATCAGAAATTAAGAAACGAGAGTATAACAGTGAGACTACCTCAAACAAACAGACAGATTGACAGACAAAAAAAATTAAACTGTATTTTAAACATAGGTATTGAGCAAATAAGCATGTGAGAGCCCAGTATTTTAACATTACAAACAGACTCTTAAATTTTATTTATTTGTATAGATTTATAATATTAGTTTTATAGTTATGTCGGTAAGATCAGTTATTGTTCAATCTTTAGTAAAGCGAACATGAGAATACTGTGTCTTTATATTCGTTGTTAGCACTTTCTCAGTTTTACGTTTTATAAAATGAATAATCGTTCAATTATAAAATATTAAAATATACAGCGATATTTTTATGTTACTGCCAAAATTTCTGTTTCAAATTGTTTCGCCATCGATACTTTATTAGTAGACTAAGAAGCTATCGCAATGAATTCATTATTATTATTTAGTTATTTATTATAATGTTAGACTAAAAACATAATTCAACCTCCTGTTCGCTGGTGTTTGTGAAGGTGTCTAAGAGACTTAAGGGGAGAAACCGTGTCACCAAGGTGGTATAGTAGTAATCTGCCAAGTCGAACAAAAGCGCCTCCTACGCATATCTGGTTTGTATATCTTGTGGGCTAAGCTTCAAAACTACTTTACTGACTTTCATTTGACAGGGTTATTTCTTAATTAATATGCTACTACTGCGAATATGTGGCTGCTCTTTTTTTTTTTCAATAATTAAATAGTGCTGTGTGGTAGCGGCTTCGAATACTACCAACCCTTGCTTTGCTCGTGGGTGTCGTAAAAGACGACTAAGAGCCCTAGATTGATCCGGACCAACTCCATCTGGTACCATTTGGGTCAACGATTACATTTCCAAGGAGGGTTGACGTCAGGCAGGCGGCCGGTCATAAAAGTCATTGCCGAAACTTTTTGCAATATGTCAAAACAGATGACATATTGCGTCGACCCCAAGTAATTGGGATAAGAGCAAGATGATGATAAAGTAATTAAATAGTCCTCACAATAAATAAGGACCATAACTTGAACACGAATTAAATAGATAATTCTACTGAATTTTTTGTGTATCACTGAAAAAAAAAATTATTTATTGTAAATTAACGTTGAGTGTTTTTGTAATGTTTATTTTTTGTGTGTAATAAATAAATTATTATTAAATTATTATAATGTGTTTTGCATTAAATTTACAGACTTTATTAATATTAAAATATTTAATATGTAGAGTAAGAATACAATTCACGCCCTATCCTGCCCATCGCTGTTGTAAAAGACTACTATGGGATATAATATGCACATAACATCTGTGCAAGAGAAGGAAAACTCGAAATGAAACCTTATGCCAACGTGTCTGACCAGTAGTAGGTCAAATTGCCTTCTATTGTGGGCCCGAGCCCAATAGTGGGACGTATGTGGGCCGCGATGATGATGATGATATGTATAGCGCCTTATCAATATGAATGTTACCCGTGTACCTATCTATGTACACACGACAGCTGACTAACTAATTTGATTGTTGAACTAAGTTGATTCTACTTTTATTATCCCCCGGGGATGTTCGTAACTGTATATATAGAACTGAACAAGTATACTAATAATTTTTATTATCTTGCAATAATTTTCAGTTTAATACTTGTTATATAAATTTTAAATGATATTTCTTGTATGAATTTTTTTGTAATTTTTGCTTTAACGTCATAGTGAAAGTTGATCGAACGGTCACACATCGTAAACATGTATATAAACGTATATATTAAGTCTGCCGGTTGTATATTTGATACAGACCGATAAAACATCTTTCATATCATATCAGTTTATTTAAATCCCACTGCTGGGCCCGAGCCTCCTCCATAGGAAATTAACATACACAGACTCGGCCTAGATATCCGCTAACTGCCAAGCCCACCAGGGTGCCCTTCCCTTCACGGAGCACATACAATAATAGTCAACTATAAATCTACAATACTTACACAGTTGAATATTAAAATGTAATATTAATGTTTTACCATTAGTGTTGATAAAGGTGCGTGTTGTCTATGCACGACGACGATGGTCACGCACAAAGAACACATCACCACTACCTTTCTTGTCAGTGAGTGTCTTACATGACAAATCTATCTTAATATATATAAATCTCCTGTCACGATGTTTGTCCGCGATGGACTCCTAAACTACTTAACCGATTTTAATCAAATTTGCACACCGTGTGCAGTTTGATCCAACTTGAAACAGGATAACTTACATCTTAATTTATAGTCGCAATATTATTTTATTGCAAATTATTTGTCTATAATTAATTGACAGTCACAATTATCTGTTAACTCCAAAAGATTCTAACAGATGGCGATATCTGTTGACTGGATTTAAGTAATTTGTGTGTGCTCAATGAGATTCGGGAATGGTTTAGATTCACAATTGGACCCGGTAGGTGGCGCTTTATTTGAACAGAACAACGTCTGTTGGGTCAGCTAGTATTAATATATAATCTATTAGCAAAGGCTGCGGGCGACCGGACCGGGGATTTAGTCCGGACACCTACAGAGAGGCGGTAGACGCCTCGCGATAGCGATCGGCGCCCCAGTAGGGGACGTCGACGGGAGAGGGTACTCCCTTGGGGTATTGCGTCGGGTCGACCACTGAAGTCAAGGAACTCTGCGCCGGTGGTCGACCCAACAACGAAGGTGACGAGCTATACGGGTGGGTTACGGGTGTGCGTGCTTACGCCCCTCTGTCACCCCGGACAGAGCGGAGCGAGGAGTGCGCCGACCGTAACCCACCCCAAATATATATATATATATATATATATATATATACTAGCAGACCCGGCCACGCGTTGCTATGTCTAATATTTTTGTTATATTACATTTTATTAAACTATTTAAGTGGAACTGTAGGAGAACATCTGTCATGGAGGTCGTCATATTTTTTTACAAATGGCATCTATGTAAAAAAGCAAGTTAAAATCGTATATGACACGTTTGTAGGTTTGACATAGCAGCGCCATCTATTAATTAATTACTCAATCCAGATTTAACAGATATCGCCATCTGTTAAAATCGTTTGGAGTTAACAGATAATTGTGAATGTCAAATAATAGACAAATAATTTGCAATAAAATAATATTACGACTATAAATTAAGATGTAAGCTATCCTAACTTTCAAGATGAATAAAACTGCACACGGTGTGCAAATTTGATTAAAATAGATTAAGTAGTTTAGGAGTTCATCGCGGACAAACAACGTGACACGTAATTTATATATATTAAGATAATCTATATCTATACTAATATAGGTATAAAGCTGAAGAGTTTGTTTGTTTGAACACGCTAATCTCAGTGACTACTGGTCCGATTTGAAAAATTCTTTCAGTGTTAGATAGCCCATTTATCGAGGGAGGCTATAGGCTAAATATCATCACTCTAAGAACAACAGGAGCGGAGCACCAATGAAGAATGTTTCAAAATCGGAGTTTGTTTCCTTTTGAGAGCTTCCGCTGCGTAAACGGCTAAATTTTCGCATAAATCGTATGTGATAAATCGTATTATTAAAAAATATTTTCACCTTCTACGTAAAGAAAATCTTAGGTTAAAGTTAGCGTTAGCCCAAAGTATGTACCACGCGGACGAAGTCTAGAGCCAAAGCTAGTAAGGAATATAATATTATAGATAACATCTACACCAAAGATGGTAAACCCGAAATGAAACCCTATACCAACCAATCAGGTTTGACCAGTTTGGTATTATAAGTCAATTTCCCTCCTTTCGTAGAGGAGACTCAGCTCCAGCAGTGGGCCGTATATTAACTGAGCTGACGATGTCTTTAAAGGAATATTATAAACTACTACCGGATCGGAACACGACCGCCACCGAGTAGATCCGGCAAGAAAACCCAGTGAATTTGTTTTTTTACAGCCTTTTTTATATAAAAATTGTACAGCATATGTTGAATAAGAATTAACTCGAATGTAATGCTCGTTGAACCGCGATGTAGTTATCAAATACAATGAAAGAGATTACTCATGATCAGATCTAACAAACGGCACCCGATCATTAGTTAGCTCGTGGGACAACTATCACTCTCCTCAACTACTTTGGAGGCGACGGTGAAAGGAAAAAGATAAAGAATACAATGTACCAAACTCTTATCTTGTACGTTTTTATGGCAATATTAGGGTGTGGTGGCAATTCGTCCTCTTCCACCTGCAGCACTATCCTAGGAGAACAGCCAAATGTAACGGTGTTAACATTCTTCGAGGCAGTTTCTATCCAAAAGTGTACATTGATGGACCTATAGATAGATGATTCCACTTGAGTAGGTATACAACGATCTTCGAGATATGAATAGACAATGTTGGGTTTTCCGTGTGGTGACGGAGTAAGAATATAATTCACCACCCCCTATCTTACCCGTGGGTGATCGTACGAGACGACTAAGGGAGATAAAACGCATATAACATCTATGCGAGAGAAGGAAAACTCGAAATAAAACCCTATACCAACACGTCTGACCAGCGTGGTATAGTAGGTCAATTACCCTTCCGTTATGGAGGAGGCCCAAGCCCAACAGTGGGACGTATATGGGCTGAAATGATGATGATGATGAATGTTGGGTTGGGATCAAGTGGAAGAAAACTCGAAATGAATTCTACCAATCCGCCTGACCAGTGTGCTATACTAGTTTAATTGTTTCTTATTGTGAAGGAGAAGTCTTGAGCCCAGCAGTGGGACGTAGTAGAGATATTATAAATGATGGTGACAAGACCCCGTTAACGGCTCGACTGACATTATATTTTTAAAAGTTGCATATAGTTTACACATTACAAGTATGTGCCGAGGTTTTTCTTTGACCTTACGCTTTTTACAATGCGAGTTACTCCGAGCTAAGCGACATCGACAAAAACTTGAATGAACAAGTATGATTAAATAATTAAATACAATATGAAGAGCTATTGTAAAGCATTCTATTAAATTTCCCGCGGGCGTCAAACTACAGTTAAAAAACTTAAGCAGCTAACCTACTAAACTAGGAAAACACGAAGTTAAACCGTACTGTAACAGATACAAAGTAATTATATAACAGTTAAACAGGTTTGATACAATACGTTATATCTACGGAACTTGACTTGCGTTAATATTCATGAAGATTCGCTAACTAATAAGTTTCTGTAGACGCTTGCCCAGTTGGCGCGCTCGGCGCTGGCTGTATCTTATCGTACGTATTATTTATACTTTGTACAGAAGTGGCGATTTGTTTGCGACTGCGCTCACTACATAACTCTTTGTATATAAAATATTTTATTAATACCAACGAAACACATTTTAAAAATAAAAACGATAAGCAAGGAACAACGGGGACGTACGTATATTAATTTGAATGGGAATTGTTTACAGTTTTAATTAGGGTAATGTAATTTTTTTAAAGCAAATTATTGAATACATAATATTAATATCTGTCTCGTATTGCAAATATGTAAGTAGTAAGTAAATGTTAAAAGCATTCCTTAGCTCTCTTATTACATGTACTTCAGCAATGTTCACTGCATTCACAATTATGCAGTACTCTTTTCAAATGTTACGATTATGCACAAAAACAATATAATTACAATATTATTAGCGATACACCGGTCATAGGAAGCTTATAAGGTATTCTTTAGAGGAAGGCAGCCATTAAGCTTAAGAGTTACTTAACGTAATGTGTATAGATACATTATATACCCTTTCTGTATAAACGAAAAGCGAATTTAAAATCCCTTTACTCTAGTAAAAAAAAAAGATTTATATCTGAAATCGTAAGTCTTTGTCTATATATAATACAATAAGTAAAATTTAAATTTTTGAATAACCCCCGACGCAAATTAAAATAATAAAAAAAAGTATTACGTTCTCTTCAACAGGAATTTGCAATTAATTATCATTTAATGATTATACTGGCACACGTAAAGCATTTAATCGAGTAATCACACGCCATTACATCATTTTAAAAAAAGCTGATATATCGATATAGCTAAAAACCACTGCCAGGAAATTGGCTTTCAAATGAGAACAACCGCATCGAAATCGGTCCATCCGTTAGAGAGCTACGATACCACAGACAGACACACATATCGACGTCAAACTTATAACACACCTCTTTTTGCATCGGGAGTTAAAAAAAGCCTAAGTTACTTCTTATAACATCAGCTATCTGGTAGCGATAGTCTCTTCAAAATGTTCAGCGGTTTCAGACATTAACCGGAACAAACATACAATCAAAAGTTTAATATAAATACAGGATTTACTATCAGTTGAATTCAGTCACCATCATCACAGCTCACGTACATCCCACTGTTGGGCTCGAGCCTCCTCTACAATAACATGAAAATTTACCTACTCTACTACGCTGGTCAGATGTGTTGATCCCTTAGTCGTCTTTTACAACACTCGCGAGCAAAAAAGAGGGATGTGAATTGTATTCTTATAATTCACCACCTGCTAACAACCCCCAACCCTCTCTTTTTCTTGTCCGTGAGCGTTGTAAAAGGTAAATAATGCATTAAGTAAAAAAATAATTAAATTATCAATGAATATTGTTTGTATGGTGACTTCTTATCTTACTTACACTAGTCTCTATGAAACAGAAGGGAAATTCAAAACAAACTCCTACTACACTAACTAACCTCCAATATTCCCTCCTATTATGGACGACGCTTAAGCAGAGCGGTGAGATGTATATTAACCGAGTTGATAACAATCAATAGATATTTCAATGTTATTTAACTGTAGGACAGTGGAATCTATACCAATAAATAAAATTGGAGTGTCTGTTTGTAATGTCAAAACAATAGGGTTTTTTCATGCTCACACGGTTATTTGTACTATACATATGCCTAATAATCACTTTAATATTTTTTTGTCTGTCTGGAAATGACAAATTGAAAGATAAATTATGTAGAAAATAAAACGCACCGCCGTCATGTCTCGTATAGTTTAATCAATTAAATGATTTGAAGATGGTGTAGTCGGGCACGTTCAGTTCTAGCAGAGAGTATAGTGGCCGGCGCGCAGGCGAGTGCTAAGTGCGTCCCCCGCGGGCGCCTATCGCCCCTTATCAGTCACTCGTCGCGCACACAAATAGAACTACCAATATTTATACACAATCAATATAATCAGAAAATACCGAGCGATTGATAACCCGGCGCTGGCGCCCGCGCCACGGCACTCTCGCCCGTATTGCGGCCGCGCAAGGGCGACTCTCGTTTGTGACGCGTGCGCTGATAGCCCGCGCCCCCTGACCCCGGGCGCTTCTCGAAGGCGCGCTATCTCGGGAGCGGCGCTATCTGCTCGCCGCGTGACCCCTCCCCCGCACCGCTAGACCTCCAACACCCCCCACCCCCCCTTACACCCTCCACATCCAACAAATATTCATGACGTATGCACACAAATATTATCACACCTACCACTGGAGTACGCGACTACCCTTAGAATAATAACACATAGAATCTAAATTCGCGCACATAATTTGAGTCATTTAAATTGGAGCCAAAAATGGCTCCCTACGTCGGATCGTGACGTAGTGTACAAGGTCACTGCGTACAAGTCAACTCTATTGTATAGTGGTGTGCGTGTGTGTGTGTGTATGTGTGTAATCGCTTGCACGCATGAAGTATTTTTGGCTTCTCGTTTTTAATCGCTCAAGTAATGACACTATTCTTCTATACGTTATTATTCTAAGGAGACTACCGTAAATTTCGTAATATTCTTTCCCTTTGCTCCTGATGTAATATTCATCTTGTGGGAGTACCTGACTGCGGCATCATAATGTATCACACGAAGATATGACACGAGAGACACGTAATAAAGATTAATAAAGCAGCCACGTGCTCGTCAGCAACACGTGGCAATCCGCTACATCTCTAGTATATAAAGGCAACTCTAGAATACACGGGGATGTCTTACCGGGTTGAGAGCCTTCCGCTCGCCCATTGCCCGCGTTAAGCTGTCAAGGTCATCTGCGACCAACAGCTAAATACACAACAAAAAAAAATAAACACTGGGATGGTTCGGAGGTAAGGTACAGTCTATGTTACGAGCCGCTGAAGTTGAACCTTTTATACTCAATAACTAATGATCCCTTTGAAAGCCCAAGGGCAAATACGGTGCCTCACATATCTATACCAATAAATAAAATTGGCGTGTCTGTTTGTAATGTTAAAATAATAGGGTTTTTTCATGCTCACACGGTTATTTGCACGACACCTATGCCTAAAATAGCAATTAAAAAAAATTTGTCTGTCTGTCTGTCTGTTTGTTCCGGGTAATCTTCAAAACGGCTGGACCGATTTCAAAAATTCTTTCACCAATGGAAAGCTATAATATCAGGGCGTAAACTAGGCTATATTTTATCCCGGTATTCCCACAGGAACGGGAACTACGCGGGTAAAACGACTATAACCTATAACCGAAGCGAAACGAGGGCGGGTTGCTAGTCTTTAATATAACTGCAATCGATCGGACTCTGTGTTTCAAAATAAGAAATCTTAATTCATTAACAAACAAAAAAATATTTACGACAATACGTGCCACTCGAAATACATAAAAATGATATTGATAATATAATTATGATTAAATGCTAATAATTACAAAAATATATACACCCTCGAACCGACAACCGTTGGGGAAGAAAGGTTCTTGAGTGGCGACCACGAATCGGACGGCGCAGCGTAGGACGACCCCCCCACTAGGTGGACTGACGACATTCTCAAAATCGCAAGGAACCGTTGGATGCAAGTGATGCAGGACCGTTCCAAGTGGCATTTTCGTGGGGAGACCTATGTCCAGCAGCGGACGTCTGTCAGCTGATGGATGGATGGATGGATATATCTTGGACAAACAGTCCAGTTAGGTAGATCGAATTTCGAGAAAGAGATCAGCCAACGAAACCAACTCGGCTGGGCAGCATTCGAGAAGCTTAAGATGATCTCATCTAACATCAAGTGTCTGAAAACACAGGTCTATGACCAGCGTGTGTTACCAGTGGTGACTTACGGCACGGAAATTTGCTGCATCTAAATTGATCTTACTATACTATGCTGGTCAGACAGAATGACATTGGGTTATATTTGTTTACCTTCTCTTCCATAGACGTTATATGAGTATTATATTCCTTAGTCACC
This sequence comes from Lymantria dispar, assembly GCA_032191425.1. Taxonomy (NCBI): domain Eukaryota; kingdom Metazoa; phylum Arthropoda; class Insecta; order Lepidoptera; family Erebidae; genus Lymantria; species Lymantria dispar. Next base: position 551,556 of record CM063444.1, on the reverse strand, counting down.
TTCACGACACACGCGGGCAAGACTGGGAGTGGTGAATTGTATTGTTACTCCGTCACCACACGGAATAACATACCTAATAATATTAAATTATCGTCATGTATTGTATAATTGCGGGTCGTGGATTAGTCTTGGGAGGGAAGTACGATCGAAGGCAGAGGGTACCCCACAGGGTATCTCACCTGGCTGGCCACGGAGGACAAGGAACTCGCTACCGGTTGTCGCCCCAACGGTGAAGCAGAGGAGACGGTGGGTTATAGGGCTACGTGTCGCCCCTTCGTTGCCCCGGACGGAACTAGACGACGTGCGCATGACCATAACCCACGCCCAAAAAAAATCATGTATTGTCTGATTGAATTAATAATCGTAAAAAAATCTAAACGGATAGAAAAGATTAAAAATTAAACACATTCAATCACCAGCATTTCGCCTCCCATACGTCCCACTGCTGGGCTCGGGCTCCATTCAAATTGGAAACAGCAACTCATACATATTGATATAATATTTTATTTCGATGTTTCCTTCTCTTGCATAGATGTTATCTGTTTGTCTATACAAATAAATAACATTAGAGTGTCTGTTTGTAATGTCAAAATACTAGGATTTGTTCATGCTGACACGGTTATTTGCACGACACCTATGCATAAAAACTAGTTTAAAAATTTTTTGTCTGTCTCTCTCTTGTGTCTATCTGCTTGTTTGAGGTAATCTTCAAAACGGTTAGACCGGTTTTGATAATATTTTGCTATCGGGTAAGCTGTCTATGTAAGGAGTAACTTAGGCTATTCTATCCCTGTATTCTCACGGAAACAGGCACTATGTGGGTAGGCGACTGAAACCAAAGCGGAGCGAGGGCGGGTTGCTAGTTTCCTAATATACTACGACACCCAAGAAATTGATTAACAAATGATACAGCAGCAAACTGCAACTTGTCATGTCGAATGTCGCGAGTTTGATACCCTCCCTAGTACATGTATTACGTGTGTGTGTGTGTCCCACTGCTGGGCAAGGCGCCCACAGCGCGAGTGTCGAGCACGTCGCATGACGAAGCCCTATTACTAAAACGTTGTCAGTTAGAAAGCACATAAAAATTCATGAAAACTGTTTTATAGTAGAGCTGCATATTAAGTTTATTAATTATTTAAATTAAATGTACGTACACTTTGTATCTATACCAATAAATAAAATTGGAGTGTCTGTTTGTAATGTCAAAATAATAGGCCTTTTTTATGCTCACACGGTTATTTCCACTATACATACATATGCCTAAAATACACTTTATATTTTGTCTGTCTGTTTGTTTGTTCCAGGTAATCTTCAAAACGGCTGGACCGATTTTAAAAATTTTTCACCAATGGAAAGCTATAATATCAGGGAGTAACATAGGCTATATTTTATCTCGGTATTCCCACGGGAACGGGAACTACGCAGGAAAGACGACTGAAACCGAAGCGAACTGAGGGCGGGTTGTTAGTTCTGTAATAAATTAAATAATACAACTGAATCGTAACAAATGGAATTCCCTGATGTTCCGTGTAATGACAGACTAATAACACTATTCACGATCACCTCTCTTGTCCGTGGGTGTCCTTACTCATACTAATCATATATATATCTAACTGATCCTACAGATGCTCTGTTCAAGTTAAAAAAAAAACTAAATACATTTCTCTTTGAAATAGATCATAGCGCTATCTATCGGATTCAATTATTAATCTAAATCATTCTCGAATCCACCTGAACAAACATAAAAAGTTTATCAAAATCAGTCCAGCTGTTTAGGGAAAGTTCCGTCACATACACACGGATATAAAAGTTATATATATATAAAGATAGACAAGACAACAACAGTTAGCAGTTAGCAAATAATTATTGTATTGCGGGGGACTTTACAAATATATAATTAACGGACACAAATTACATCCAGACTGAATAGTATAGGAGCCCGCTATACAACGACCTTCACAGAGATGTTTATTTGATGAAACTTATTTTTTACTAGCAACCCGCCCTCGCTTCCCTTCGGTTATAGATTATAGTCGTTTTACCCGTGTAGTTCCCGTTCCCGTGGGAATACCGGGATAAAATATAGCCTAGTTTACGCCCTGATATTATAGCTTTCCATTGGTGAAAGAATTTTTGAAATCGGTCCAGCCGTTTTGAAGATTACCCGGAACAAATAGACAGACAGACAGACAAAAATTTTTTAATTGCTATTTTAGGCATAGGTGTCGTGCAAATAACCGTGTGAGCATGAAAAAAGCCTATTATTTTAACATTACAAACAGACACTCCAATTTTATTTATTGGTATAGATTTAATTTAATATGTCAATAAATATATTGCATATGGGTTGCCTAACAAATTTTAGTCCAGAGTATGGTTCATTAATAAATAAAAAAAAAATTAACATTGCACCGGTTTGATTATTAAACAAATTTTATACTAATTGAAGGTATGAAACGTTAGATTGCCTATTCTTTTCCGGTCACAACTGTCGGATAACCAGGTATAAACTGATAAATCGATACTGGCATTTTGCACTGGTCTGATCGACGTTTGCAAGCCCATAGGGCTTCATACTTTCGATTGGTATAGAATTTGTCTAATAATCAAATCGGTGCAATGTATAAAACAAAATTATTAACTAATCATACTCTGGACTAAAATTTGTTAGGCAACCCATATGCAATATATTTATCGACATATTAAATTAAATAAAAAATAAGTTTCATCAAATAAACATATCGGTGAAGGTCGTTGTATAGCGGGATCTTAGACCAGAACAACAATTTGTGGATCGCACGAAGAGTTGTCCTGTGTGAGAATACAGTACACTTATCACAGTGGGCAGTAGTGAACAATATTGTCTACATTCAACTCATCGTCTCAGCCTACAGAAGTCCTATTATCAGCCTCGAGCCTCCTCCGCAATAGGAAGGAAATTGACGAAGTACGTGTGGTGACGGAGTAACAATACAATCCACCACCCCACCACCACCAATGCACGTGGATGTCATAAAACACGACTCAGGGACACAATATGCACATAGCATCTGTGCGAGAGAAGGGAAACTCCAAATGAAACTCTATACCAACGTGTCTGACCAGCATGGTATAGTAGGTCAAATTCTCTCCCATTGCGGAGGAGGCCCGACCCCAACAGTGGGACGTATGTACACTACGATGATCTCGCGCTGGTCAGATCTCTCTTTCTTGTATAGATATTACTAGCTTCTGCTCGCGACTTTGTCCGCGTGGTATAGATACTTTGGGCTAACGTTAACTTTAACCTCAGTCTTTGTCTACGTAGAAGATGAAAATATTTTTTAATAATACGATTTGTCACACATGATTTTTGCGAAAATTTAACCGTTTACGCAGCGGAAGCTCTCAAAAAGAAAAAACAACCCGATTTTGAAATATTCTTCATTGGTGCTCCGCTCCTGTTGGTTTTAGCGTGACGATCTATAGCCTATAGCCTTCCTCGATAAATGGGCTATCTATCCCTGAAAGAATTTTTCATATCGAACCAGTAGGTCTTGATATTAGCGCGTTTAAACAAACTCTTCAGATTTATATATTAGTATAGATGTGCATATTATATCCCTCAGTCGGCTTTTACGACACCTACGGGTAAGAGAGTAGTGTAATGTATTCTCATACGTACGTATGATTGTGTAGGTGTACCTAACGACAAATAAATATTAACACACGTAGTTACGTGCGCGCTAACTTACCGCCTGTGCAGTTACGTGATTATAGTTTAGTTGACGAAGCGTCTAATGTTATGTCGTGTCATCATATAACGCAATTGTAACTAAACACTTACTGACAACATAACGTTATCAAATCAAATCATCTATTCTGTAAAGACCCTTACATATTGTCAAATTTATATATCGTTTGAAAAAAGCGAATCGACACGCGGTCACAAACTGAACGGAAGATGGCTTTTAAAAAAATATATATTTTTAAATATAGTATAAATTTAATTGCGTTTGGTAACATAAATAAATAAAAAAAAAACGGACGAAACGGAACGGAACTGAATAAGGATACAGTTCACCACTCCGTATCACGCCCGTGGATGTCGTAAAAGACGACTGAGGGCTATAATACGCATATAACATCTATGCAAGAGAAGGAAAGCTTGAAACAAAATTCTATAACAACTTGTCTGATCAGCATGGTATAGTAAGATCAATTTCCCTCCTATTGTGGAGGAGGCTCAAGCCCAGCAGTGGGACGTATATGAGCTGTGACGATGATGATGAATACAAATAAAAAAAAAATTAAAATAGGTTCATCCATTTGGTAGCTACGATGTGATACAAGAACACATTGATACCTCAAACTTATCGGAGGTTAAAACACTGACAAAGTGTGAATTGGAGTCGCGCAAGAAGGGTTCCGTACCATCTATATCTATACCAATAAATAAAATTGGAGTGTCTGTTTGTAATGTCGAAATAATAGACTTTTTTCATGCTCACACGGTTATTTTTTGTATTTGTATTTTGTATTTATTTAAGACAACACCCATTTGCACTATACATATGCCTAAAATACACTTTATATTTTTTTTTCTGTCTGTCTGTTTGTTCCGGGTAATTTTCAAAACAGCTGGACCGATTTCAAAAATTCTTTCACCAATGGAAAGCTATAATATCAGGGAGTAACCTAAGCTATATTTTATCCCGGTATTCCCACGGAAACGGGAACTACGCGGGTAAAACAACTAAAACCGAAGCGAAGCCAGGGCTAGAGCCCAGGGTTGCTAATGTATAATAAAAAGGCGTAAATGGCGTTTTTTTTTTGTATGGGAGAAAATGTTTATTTTATTTTTAATATTTATTATTAAAGTAAAAACACAACTATTTTGTGAATATTTCAAGTGCCTACCTGTTGCCATTATCGATATCGAGCAAAAAACACCCTACTTGGAGATTAAACCTCCGCTACTCGCCATGCGAGACCACTACTTAGATCATGACACCATCCATACTACCATTTACCATTAAAATATATGACAGAAAATACTATAAATATTTAGGTTTATACAGACTGGTGCTTGATCGTGAAGCTAATCATTTAAGCCCGCAAGTGATCGTGTTTACGATTGACACTGCCGCTGCATCACCTGACATCATACTCCTTAGGGTGTTACGTGATACCACCATACGTCCTTATGGTGACGAACCAACAATACAATTAACCACCCCCGATTGCCCGTAAGGATAGTAAACCACGACTAAAGGATATAACATGTATGCAAGAGAAGGAGAACTCGAAATAAAACCCTATACCAATACGTTTGACCAGCGTAGTATAGAAGGTTAGATCAATAGTGCTAGTAACCGTAGTGCATCAATACTTTAGGTATCACAGGACCGTGGCTTGAGGAGAGCACTGCTCTCTGCCTGCTCCTCTTGAAGACAGTCGTGAGTCTATATATACGACTAGCAATCCGCCCTCGCTTCGCTTCGGTTATAGGTTATAGTGGTTTTACCCGCGTAGTTCCCGTTCCCGTGGGAATACCGGGATAAAATATAGTCTAGTTTACGCCATGATATTATAGCTTTCCATTGGTGAAAGAATTTTTGAAATCGGTCCAGCCGTTTTGAAGATTACCCGGAACAAACAGACAGACAAACAAAAATTTTTTAATTGCTATTTTAGGCATAGGTGTGCAAATAACCATGTGAGCATGAAAAGAGCCTATTATTTTGACATTACAAACAGACACTCCAATTTTATTTATTGGTATAGATATGTCAGTCTTCTACTAGTTTATCAGTTAACGCCATTATACGGCCCAATGCATGTAAGAGACCATGAACATACTGTTATTAAACGATTTTATTTAGCTTACCCTACTGGTTGTTTAGGTCAATTTCATCGTCATCATTTCATTTCGGCTCATATTCGTCCCACTGTTGGGCACGAGCCTCCTCCACAATAGAAGGAAAATTAAACTACTATACCATGCTATTCAGACGTGTTAGTATAGTGTTTAGATTCGAGTTTTCCTTCTCTTGCATAGATGTTATATCTATGCAAGGGAAGGCAAACTAGAGAGGGGGTGGTGAGTTGTATCGCACTCTGTCACGACACAGAGAAGATCAATTTACTAATTAAAATTTCACACCCTTTTTTTTTTTTTTTTTTGTGGGTGGGCTGCGGTCGGCGCGCCTTCGCACCACTCCGTCCGGGGCGACAGAGGGGCTTAAGCACGCAACTCCCGCAACCCACCCGAAAACCACCTCGCCTTCGTCATTGGGCCGACCACCGGAGCAGGTTTACTTGTAGTCAGTGGTCGGCCCGACGGAATACCCCCTACGCGGGGTACCCTCCCATCGACCGACGTCCCCCCCTCGGGGAGGACGTCGGTAAAATTTCACCCCCTGCCCGTTGACTGATTGACCTGAAATTTGTTACGTGTCTTTAACTCTGATGACAATATTATTTTCTGAATTCACTATAATTGTAACACCAAGATGGTGCCCGCCACAAACTGGCAGATTATATATATTTTAACAACTCGTTTAATATGGCTATCAAATGAAAGGGCTTGTTTAGAACAATAATTAACACAGCAGAAGAACTGCTAATCCTATATGGCCGCCGACAAAATGGCGGATTACATTTTTTTTACTTATTTTATATTACTTTTATTTATATTTTTAATGTGGCGGTGTTACGTATTGCGATGTATATGTGTGCGGATGGTCACTGTGTTAGTTTGTTGGTGCGAGGGGGTGCGAGGTGAAGGGCGGTGTGCACGAACACAAAACGTTACCCCAGTTTGATGAGCAAACACTCGCGCCCCACACAGAGACTTGGGTCGCAACGCGCTGCTATACCGCACTGAAATCGTTTCTTTACGTTAAATTAAAATATCTATTGCTACAAAATTACCGTTACAGTACTTACATCCTCCAGGCTGATCACGGACATTAAGGATTCAGTATTACTGGTTAACTCAATGGTGGTGGGAAGGGAATAAGATGGGTCACGGGGCCAAGCATCGCATTTGATCACCCTGGACGGAACGAACGCCGTATCACCAAACCATAGTCCGCCCGAAATAAAATGTACTTACATATATTTATCGGTTTATATTTATTGTTAGATATAAAACTACTCAGGATACACGAAGACGCGCCATCACCAACGCTTGATAAACGTATTAATAATCGTAATTCATAAGAGTTTCCCAAGAGGACGTAACTATACGAGTTGAGAATACAAGACGTTATCGCCTTTACTTGCTCATAAGAATATTGAAAAAATAGCTGAAGGAGCATTAGAAAAAAGGTAGCAGTACCTACTTTGTTAAAAAACTTCGATAGCGATTGTCAACCTGCCCGGCTAACCCGACAATTATTGTATTACTAGCTGATCCACACGATTTCGTTTGCATCACATAAGAGTAAAAGAGGGTTAGAGGGAATGCCTCGTATGTGCCTACCTCTCTCAGCGCACCTAACGGAGGCTTTCAAAAAATAATTAGCCCCATTTTCGCGAAAATATGGTGACGGAATAAGAATACAGTTCACCGCCCCATTTCTAGCCTGTGGTGTTGTAACTCATGTAAGGGATATAATAAGCAGATAACACCTATGCAAGAGAAGGAAAACTCGAAATAAAACGCTATACCAACCCGTCTGACCAGTGTGGTATAGTACGTCAATATCTCTTCTATTACGGAGGAGGCGTGAGCTCAGCAGTGTGACGTACATAAGCTGAGATGATTCAATTCAAATCATTTATTATGTATAAACCCCGCGGGGGCACTTACATATTGTCATATTTGTGTGTACCTTAAATTAATACTGGATCTCAACGCAACCGCACTGAGAAGATCCGACAAAAAACTCAGCGGAATTGTCTTTTTTTTTTATTCATTTACTAGTTTTATTTAAATAAAATTACATACAACAACATGCCTATTAATAGCTCCAGTGTGATGTGTCTTTTGAAACATCATATAATACAGTTATTAAATATAATGTAAAAGCACCATGGCTGGATAAGATCCCGCAAGCGGCACCCGGTGATGAAGTATATATAGATTCCGCCTCCTCCTTTATATCTTGTCCCACTGCTCGGTTCTGTCTATACTCACCTTTTCTACTATTTATATTGTGATCCGTTTATTTAAATATGTGATTGGATATATGTCACCAGCAAAATAGCCATATAGTCCACGGTGCAATATAATATTGGTTTATCTTAATATATAAAATTCAAAGTCCTGACTGACTCATCAACGCCCAGCCCAAACCCTTGGACCTAGGAAGCTGAAATTTTGCACAGATATTGTCTTTATGACGTAGGCAAGGAATAAGATGGGATTTTTCGAAATTCCCACGGGAACGGGAATAATAAGGATTTATATTTTCGCTATAAAAGTTGCCCTATCTCCGTTATTATATTTATTAGAGACTTGAAATTTGGCATATAAATATGTGATTGCAATCACTAAAAACCGTTTTTAGGATTTTTCGAAATTCCTCCGGGAACAGGAATAAAAAGGATTTATTTATATTTTGTCGCTTTAAATTTACCCTATCTCCGTAACCATATGTATTAGAAACTTAAAATTTGGCATATAAGTAGGTGATTATGAAAACAAAAAACAATTTCAGGATATTTCGAAATTCCCACAGGAACGGGAATAAAAAAAGATTTACTTATATTTTCGCTTTAAAGTTGCCCTGTCCTATTTCCGTAACTTTATTTATTAGAGACTTGAAATTCAGCTTAAAAGTAGGTTATTACGATAACTAAAAACCATTTTTAGGGTTTTTTTTTTTTTTTTTTTTTTTTTTTTTTTTTTTTTTTTTTTTTGAAAATCCCTCGGAATATGATGAAAATCCTTGCTTAAAAGTTATATTGTTTGTTTTTTCTTTCGTAGCTATTGTTAAGTATAATAAGTGTATAAAATTATTTCCCCATTATGAAGTAGGCAAGGAATAAGACGTGATTTTTCGAAATTCCCAAGGGAACGGTAATAAAATGGATTTATATTTTCGCTCTGAAGTTGCCTATCCTAAAGTAACGGTTACTTTAATTATTAAATACTTGACATGTAAGTAGGTAATTTTGATCAGGCTACAGTTATATATATTTTTTTTTTTTTTTTTTTTTTCGATTTTTTTTTTGATTTTTCGAAATCACCTCGAAATAGGAGGAAAATCGTTGCTTTTAAGTCATAAAACTAAGTTTTGCTTTCGTTACTTTTGGCAGGTGCCTACACTAAAAAAAAAACTTGATTGAATACGTATCTATCACACAAGGTTGATGCTATTGTTAAACAAAATTATCGTATTAGTCGATGAAAGTGTTTGACTTCAACGAAATGTTTGACTATAATAATAATTATATATATGCGAAAAACACAATTTTGCATTTTATTCGTATTTGAACAAGTTTTTTCACCGTATATTAAAACTAATATTCGGATATTTATTATTTTTTCGTGGTTTCCTTAAGTAGCTTCAGCAATAATGAAAAAGTCGCGCACGCCAATCTCCCCGGAGCTCGGAGGGTATATAAGCAGCGCGAGGCGCACACATTATAATAAAAACAATCATTCCGCGTCGGAGACCCGTAGCGCACGGACGTGCGCCTCGCTGCTCTCCATTTCGCCGCGCTCACCCCGCACCCGCCCCCTGCGGTCGTGCGTTCTCGCTCCGTCTCGCTCGCTCTCGCAGCGAACCACGCGTCGCGTCAAGCCGCCATCTTGTTCAACGTCTGTGGCCGTTCAGTGGCCCGCTCCGGGTGGCCGTGTATACGGTTGTCTGTGGCAGTTTCGCTGTTTGGACGCAGGTGTTGCCGGATCCCAACTGCACGAGTCGACTTTTTCAAGACGTCGAGTGCAGATTTCTACCGTTGGTAGATAAAAAGTCAACCCATTTTGGCCCCCTCAGGGCAGAAAACCATATTGTTTGGTCCCCGGCGGAAACCTCACGGTGTAAACGAAGCCGGGTGAGGCAAGGCCCCGATTTGCCTGCCGAGCCCCTTCAGGGCAGAGCTAACAATCGGAAGGGGTTAGAGCATCCGGCCTTGGGGGATCTCCTAGTCGGACCTAATCTACGGCTTTTCATCATTTTTCTGCGAAGGCCTAACGGCCCGAGCAGCTAGGAACCTATCGCACATTAAGATTGGCGAAGGAGTACAAGCTTAGGGCACATTAGTTAAGTACACATCCTCCCGACCTGCACCCGGTTGGGAGGGACACACACTACACACAACCCAGGGTTTACCCCACCCAGGGCGATAGGACACATTCCTGCGAACGTTTTTCCCGCCAGCCCACGATGGCGGAAAAAACTATCACCATCGACGCCCTTCTGGCGATCCCCGAGATAAAAGCCTACATCGCTCAACATTTTGGAGCGATAACTATTCTTCCACCGCAACCCCTGCGCGCTCACTCCACCGTCCTGCCGCTCAAACCGGAATTACCGGCCACCGGCACGGCGATGGATACTGAATCGGTCCCCTCCTCAGCCTCAGCTTCATCTTCCTCCGAGTCGGAAGATTCGCCCAATGAGGGCTCCTTCATCGAAGTTCGCTCCCGTAAGCGTACTAAGAAGGCAAAAGCCAACAAAGAGGCCCCCTCTAAGGCCCCAAAAATAAAGCCGACCGAATCGGCCATAACTCCAGCCGCAATCCCGTCTGAAACGACCGCTACGACCGCCTCGGCCCTCCCTGTCGTCTCGCAGACAGCCCCATTCTCTGTCCCATCCACTACGGACAGCAACACCGTCGCCCCACAGACGGTCAAAAAACCACTGGCTCCGCCGCCCCTATACATTAGGGATAAAGAGAAGTGGCTAGCCATCTCCGCGTGGCTAAACACCAACAGGATTTCGTACAAATCTGCGAAATCCACCCCCCAAGGCATACGAGTGGACCTTCACTCGTCAGCTGACCACCGCTCCGTGTCAAGCATGCTAGGGAATCAACAGATTCCCTACCATACATACACCCTCCCTGAAGCCAAACTTCTGCGTGCTGTAATACGCAACGTACCGAGGGAAATAGAGACCAAAGAGATTCTAGAATCTCTTAAAACCCAGGATCTACCGGTTGTAGAAGTACACCGGATGATCCGGGGTAGGGGTCGTTATCCCCTCAACATGATACTCGTCTGCCTTACAAATAACGCAGAGGGTAAAGGCATTTTTAAAATTAAGACCATCTGCGGTCTATCTGGGGTCTCGGTTGAGCCCCCACACAAAAATGGCAACCTGGCACAATGCCACAAGTGCCAACTGTATGGACACTCGTCCAAAAACTGCTTTGCCCGTCCTAGGTGCGTTAAGTGCCTAGGTGACCATCACACCTCTCAGTGTGAACGGCCAAAGGACATCTCACTCTGCAAAGAGCCACCAGCGTGTGTTCTCTGCGGAGAATACGGACACCCGGCTAACTACCGCGGCTGCCCAAGAGCGCCGAGGAGGTTAGTCCGCCAGCCCAACACAAACGGCAAGGCCTTGTACTATAACAAGACCTTCGTCCCAGCCCCCTTACCAACCCACAATGCGTGGGCTCGCCCCCTGCTAAACAGCAAGGAGGCTTTCCCAACCCTGCCCAACAGGCAGCCCGCTGCCCCACCCGCAACATCTCAACTCAAACCACCAACAACCGGGCCAAACCAGCCCACTGGTGGTAATCCCAAGCCCCCTCAGGGCGCCCCTATTCCTATCGTCGTCGCTAAAAGCGCGCCCCCAAAAGCCCCCCAAGGACTAGATCCAGATCTAGCCCTGGTGGCCAACTTCGCAGCTCAAATCAATTTCACGGAAATCCGCGAAATTGCAGCCGAATTAAGAAGGAACGAGGGAAACAACCTCGCCCTCCTTAATACCGCAATTAAATTTTCCCCCACGTTAGAGCGTCTAGGCTCGCTTAAATTCAAATAAAATGGATAGGTACACTCCAGGCAGAGTTAAACCCAGACACCTCAAAATAGGGACATTCAATGCCAATAGCCTAACCCAACAGAAGGATGAAGTAGGCACATTCCTTCGGGAACACCAGCTCGACATCTTGCTAGTACAAGAGACGTTCCTTAAACCATTTAACAAGGACCCTAGAGTCGCCAACTATAATATAGTTCGCAACGATAGGACAACCTCACCAATGGGCGGAACGCTTATCTACTACAAAAGGTCGCTGCATTGCACACCTGTGGATCCGCCCCCTCTGATGTACATTGAAGCTTCAATTTGCAGGCTAGCCCTCTCAGGCCATCAGCCTATCACCCTTGTATCCGCATATCTCTCTCCCAATAGAGAACATTCGAAACAGTTGGTTGAAAAAGATCTAAAAGCCTTGCTAGAATTGGGAGGCGCCGTCATCATTGGCGGTGACCTTAACGCCAAGAACACCTCTTGGAGCTGTCAAAGTTCCAATAAGAGGGGCAAGACTTTAGAGCTATTCGCTGACAGACTGGGATTTGATGTCATAGCGCCCATAGAGCCGACACACTTCCCCTTTAACGTTTCGCACAGGCCGGACATACTCGATATCTTTCTTCTCAAAAACATAAACCTTCGTTTATGTTCAATAGAAGTTCAACACGAGTTAGACTCAGATCACCGCCCGGTGACTCTGGAATTAGCCTCCCGCACCCCCGGCCCCTCAGGCCACAATAACGAAAGGACCAAGATAGCGACTGACTGGGCACGGCTAGAGAAAAATCTCAAGTCAACCTCGTCGGTCCACCTTGATCAAATTCCCAAAGACATTACGTCTAAGGAAGATACCTCTCAGGCGATCGACTCGCTCACAAGTCACGTGCAGTCGATAATGGACGACTGCTCGCGGCCGGTACCAGATACGAGCGATCGTAAATGGCGTCTGCCAGACGACGTCCGTGACTTGTTGAGACGGAAAAACGCCGCGACACGCGCTTATGACCGCTACCCTACGGAGGACAACCGTACCCGCCTACGGTCACTCCAGAGGGAGGTTAAACAAGCAATTAAAAAATTGAGACAGAGCAAATGGGACGCCATGATCGAGGAGCTAGAACCCTCTCACACAGCCTTTTGGCAGCTTTCCCGCTCACTCAAAAAAGACATCGTGTCCACTCTCCCTCCTCTCACCAGACCCAACCAGCCTCCGGCATTCATGGACGATGAAAAGTCAGAATGCCTGGCCGACTGCTTAGAGCTTCAGTGTACGCCGAGTACACTACACCCCGACGCCGCGAATCACCGCTTCATCGCCGACGAAGTGGAACGTCGTAACACTCTCTCGCGCTCGTTAGGAAACGACAGCCCCGATCAGCCAATCCCAGCAGTGACCACCGATGAGGTCGAATCGTTAGTCAGGGGTCTCAAAACCAGGAAAGCCCCAGGTTCGGACGGAATCTCAAATAAAGTCATTAAACTATTCCCCGCCCACTTGATAATCCTGTTGTGCTGCATCTTCAATGCAGCACTAAATAATAACATCTTTCCCGCGCAATGGAAAGAGGCCGTGGTAATAGGAATCCACAAACCCGGCAAGCGCCGTACCGAACCTAGTAGTTACCGCCCGATTAGTCTACTAAGAGGTCTAGGTAAGATCTACGAACGAATAGTTCTCAGTAGACTACGTACATTCGCCGAGGCTAACAACCTCATTCCCGACGCACAGTTTGGCTTCCGAGCTAAACACAGCTGCGTACAACAAGTTCACCGTTTGGTAGAATACACAAGTAGTCAGTTCATCATGAACAGATATACGGGTGTATTATTCCTAGACGTAGCGAAAGCATTCGACAAGGTTTGGCATGAAGGCCTAATCTACAAACTCTATCTCCTCAAGATCCCTCACTACTTAATTCACATTATACATGACTACTTAAGTCATCGCAGCTTTCGCTACAGGGTGGAAGGGACGTTGTCGACCTCCCACCCTATCAAGGCCGGCGTCCCTCAGGGGTCGGTCCTCTCCCCATTTCTCTTCACGCTATACACTAGCGATATGCCCAAATTCAACCGGGTACATAAAGCGCTTTACGCTGATGACACCGCACTCTTTTGTGCTGGTAGATCCCCGACAACAGTAGCCAGGACTCTCCAAACAGTGGTTACCGCCCTAGCCAATTGGTTTAGGAAATGGAGATTAGAAATCAACCCCGAGAAGAGTCAGGCGGTCATGTTCACTAGACGAACTGCCCGTTCCTACTCTATCGATAGCATTCCCCCCCTTAAAATTTTCAACAAGCCGGTCACTTGGACCAGGCAGGCCAAATACTTGGGTGTGACCCTTGACGATCGACTCAGCTTCGCCCCTCACATAAAGAAAGTCCGCGCACGGGCAGCCTTTGTGATGGGCCGTCTCCACTGTCTACTCAACTCTAGGTCGCGTATGCCCCTGAGTAGCAAAGTCCGACTTTACACCACCTGCATACGGCCTATCATGACCTATGCCAGCGTGGTGTTCGCGCATGTTAAGCCACACAGGATCCACAGGCTACAGACACTACAAAATCGTTTCATGCGCCGAGCTACGGGAGCACCGTGGTTCATACGAAACGTCGATCTCCACATCGACCTCGAACTGCCGACCATCAAGCAGTTTATGAAACGGTGCTCTCAGAGCTACTTTGACTCTGCCATGACACACCCCAACCAACTAGTGGTTGGGGCGGCTTCCTATAGACCCTCCAAAATCTCCTCCATCCGACGTCCTCGTCACGTCCTCGACGAAGAGGACGACATTATCACACTCGCTCAACAAAGAGCCTACACGGCCCGCGAGGCCTTAACAAATAAATATCCGCGGTTCCGCCCTCGCCGTCGAGGTGCGAAACCGCGCCGCGCAAAAGTCACTACCAAAAACGTGGGCACGCCCACTTTGCCTCCAGCGACGCCCCAAGCCGAGGTCCGTTCCCCACAGGGGGAGCCCTTGGGCGATGTCGCTTAGCATACTTTTCTCCGGGTTGAGAGCCCTCAGCGCTCACCCATAGTCCGCGTCAAGCTGTCAAGGCCATCTGCGGCCAACAGCTGTACACACAAAAAAAAAAAAAAAAAAAAAAAAAAAAAAAAAAAAAAACACATTATAATTGCAACCTTAATAACACGTCCAGCGCAAACGCTGCGATAGATTATACCATACAAGTTAACTGTACTTTTCAGTGCAATACTATCTTTTAAAAACTGTGCTTTTCAGCACAATTCTTTGCGTTTTTAAAATATTCTTTCTTATCTTTTAAAAATTGTTTTGCTAATCTTTTCCAAAAAAATCTATTCTTTTCCAAATTGCTTTTCTAATCATTTCCAAATATTGTTTCCCATTTTTTTTTACTTTTATTAAGTTTATGATACTACTATTTTAATTGCCTTGATTCCTTAGTGCATAACTTTGCTTTTCAAAATATTCTTATCTTTTGCAAATTGTTTTGCTAATATTTAAAAAAAAAACTATTCTTTTTCAAATTGTTTTTTCTTAATCATTTTCGAATATTTTTCTATTTTTTTTTCTTTCATTAACTTTATAATACTATATATTTAATTTTTTTTTTTTCAAATTAATTTTCAAAGTATTCTTATTTTTCACAAAGTTCTTTGTTAATCTTTAAAAAAAGAAATTTCCAATTGCTTTTCTTTTCTAATCATTTTACAATATATTTTTTGTTTTTTTTTTTACTTTCATTTTGTTTATAATACTATTTAATTAGCTTAAATTTGTAAGTGCATAACTTAAGTACATAGTTTTTGTTCGTTATTTGAGTTGTTTGTTCGGTATTGATTTTGTTTATTATCTATCACAATGACTGTTGAAACATTGCAAATTGATGGGGCTATGATCCCTCACACCGTAGTTCCTATAATTGGAGACGGAGCCTGTCTGTTTCGGGCCATCTCCTATATATTGTATGATACACAGGTGATGGCCAGGGAGGTGCGCGAGCAAATCGTAGACTATGTGGTGGACAACTGGGAATCGTTTGCCATTATGTCACATGACAGTAACGGGGACAATTACTTCAGTGCCGCTGAATACCGCATTGACATGTCACGCCATTTTACTTATGGTAGTTTATGTGAGCTGGAAGCGGCAGGGCAACTCTTTCCATGGGTCTTTGAAGTTTACCGAAACGGTGAACTGTATAGTTTTGGTACTACAGGTAACCCTGTGGGACGACTACGCTTTACACATGATCTGTCACGTGGCCATTTCGATGTTTACGTCCGTAGTGAAGTGACTGCGACAATGGCCGAGACCGCCTCCCCTTCTTCACTTCTCCCCGTCGTTGCAAAGAAGATTACTACGAGAAGAAATGAAGTGCCTACTAATTCACCGCCCATATTAGAACCAGATCATGACGTATCTCAGTATCAATCTCTTATCTTTCCTACTAAATGCTCCAAGAAACGTCGTGCCAGATGCACCGACGCTACTCGGAAAAAACAAATTCAAAACGCTTCAAAAAAATATGCGCAAACAAACCCAGCAGTTCACCGTGCTGGCGTGGCCAGATACCAGAAAACTCACCCTGAGGTACACAGGGCGGCACAGTCTCTTTATGAGCAAAATAATCCTGGAAGACGAGTACAAAGGAAAGGACGCTCCTGGAAAACCAAGGCTCACTCCGGCATGGCCTATGATCTTGATATAGAGTATGAGACGGACAGTACTGTATCCTTGGGTGCCATGAACAACAAGTGCCATTGGTGTAATGCTCTCAAGTGGAAGGAGGAGCCACCCGGCATGTGCTGCAGTGCTGGTAAGGTGCAGCTCCCGCCTTATGAACAGCTACCTGAGCCTCTCTACAGTTTGATAATGGATATACATCCAGAACACGACTATTTCATGAACCGTATTCGTAAATATAATAGTTGTTTTCAAATGACTTCTTTCGGAGCGAAACAGATAATAAAAGACGGTTTTATGCCAACTTTTAAAGTTCAGGGCCAGGTATACCATTTGGTGGGAAGCTTGCTGCCAGCTCCTCAAAAGGAATCACAATTTTTACAAATATATTTTGTTGGCGAAGATGACAGGGAAGTACAATTGAGGTGCAGTATCTTTCCCGAAGTAAAACCCGGCTTAGTCAAGCAACTGCAGAGAATGCTACATACGTTTAATACTTATGTAAGAGACTTAAAGATCGCCCTGGACAAGGTGCCTGAAACGTCTAAACCATTTAAAGTAGTCATTAATGCTGAGAAGAAACCCCCGGAGAGTCACAGGGATCGTTTTAATACTCCTACGTCAAATGAGGTGGCATTAGTAATAGTTGGTCAGCAATTTGAGAAACGAGACATTATCCTTGAGAGCCACGATAATTCATTGTAGCACATTAGCGAGATTCACCGTTCGTATGACGCCCTGCAGTATCCGCTTTTGTTTTGCCGTGGCGAGGATGGGTACTCCATTTCTTTACCTCAGCGTGATCCTGAGACCAAATTAATACTTAAAAATACAATTTCAGCTGCAAGGTTCTATTCTTTTTGTATAATGATTAGACAAGGAGAAGATAATCACTTGGTGTATTTCCGTTCCCTTTTTAGTCAGTTTTTAGTGGACATGTACGCCAAAATAGAGACGGAAAGGTTGACCTATATCAGGAACAACCAGGCGCAGCTAAGGGCTGACAGTTATATACACTTGCGGGATGCCATAGGAAGGCAGGATGTTGATGTTCAGCAGCTAGGTCAGAAGGTGGTGCTCCCGTCATCTTTTACCGGGGGACCACGCTATATGCACGAGCGTACACAAGACGCTATGACATACGTGCGTCAGTACGGTCGTCCTGATCTTTTTATCACATTTACGTGTAACCCCCGATGGAAAGACATCACAGATATACTTTTACCTGCCCAAAAGTCACACGATCGCCACGATATTATAGCTAGGGTATTCCACCTAAAGGTGAAAAAGATGATGGCTCTTCTTACCAAAGGCAATCGATTTGGGGGGATGCGTTGCTTTATATACTCGGTAGAATGGCAAAAACGGGGTCTTCCTCACATTCACATCTTGCTATGGCTAGAGCAGCGTATCACCCCAGATAAGATCGACAATGTTATTAGTGCAGAAATACCTGACCCTGAGCAAGACCCTCTCCTCTACGATATTGTGAAGGCCAGTATGATACATGGTCCTTGCGGAAGTTTAAATTACAACTCGCCCTGCATGAAAGATGGCAGTTGCAGTAAGAGGTACCCTCGACCGTTTCTCAAGGACACCCAGACAGGAGACGATGGATATCCGCAATATAGGAGGAGGTCTCCAGTTGACGGTGGTAACACAATAAAAATTAATGAAATAGAGTTGGACAACCGCTGGGTGGTGCCTTACAATCCTGTCCTGTCACGTACTTTCAATGCTCATATTAATGTGGAGTACTGCAATTCTGTTAAATCTATCAAATATATCTGTAAGTACGTGAACAAGGGCAGTGATCAAGCGGCCTTTACTCTAGAGAATGAGAAAGATGAGGTAAAAATCTACGAAAGCGGCCGGTACATAAGCAGTTCCGAAGCAGTTTGGAGGATCTTAAGCTTCCCCATTCATGAAAGGTTCCCCCCTGTCGTACACCTCGCTGTTCATCTTGAAAACGGTCAGCGAATATACTTCACCTCAAATAATTTGTCAGAAAAGATAAATAATCCACCACAGACAACGCTCCTAGGCTTTTTTGAAATCTGCAAAACAGACAATTTCGCTAAAACTCTGCAGTACTCCGAAGTCCCTTCTTACTATGTCTGGAACAGCAAAAAATTTTCAAGGAGGAAAAAAGGGAAAGATGTTGAGGGTTGGCCCGGAGTGAAAAAAGTGCACGCTCTGGGCAGGGTCTATACGATTCATCCAAACAACACCGAGTGCTACCACGTACGCCTTTTGCTCCATGAGGTTAGAGGACCGACATCCTTTGAGGACTTAAAGACTGTGAATGGTATCCTCCATCCAACATTTCAATCTGCGTGTAAGGCACTTGGTCTGCTGGAAGACGACAAGCATTGGGACACCACTTTAGAGGAAGCTGCATTATGCGATTCTCCTCTCAAATTGTGAGAGCTATTTACAATAATGTTAGTTTTCTGTCAACTCTCTGATCCTTTAAGCCTTTGGGAGAAATACAAAGAGAGTCTCTCAGAAGACATTAAACGGCAACTGGAAAGAGAGTTGCAAGATCTGTTGTACACCTCACTGACGAGGTGTACAACAGATGTTTGATTTTGATTGAGGATGCAGTATTAGCTCAAGCAGGACAAAACTTGGCACAGTACGGATTACCTCAGCCAAAAAGATCTGCAGCAACTTTGGACAATAGAGAATATCTGAGGGAGACCAATTATGATCTATGCGCCCTAGGAGAGGTGGTGTCATGCAATGAGGAGTTACTGACGGATGAACAGCTTTACGTTTACCAGAAGATCATTGGCAATATTGAAAAAGGAATAGGGCAAATTTTTTTCCTGGATGCTCCTGGTGGCACTGGTAAAACATTCCTTATCAATTTGCTATTGGCAAAAGTTAGGAGTAATCGTAGCATTGCCTTAGCTGTCGCATCGTCAGGAATCGCAGCAACACTGTTGGAGGGAGGCAAGACAGCTCACGCTGCTTTCAAGCTGCCACTAAACCTTATCCATGTGGAAACTCCACTGTGCAATATCTCAAAACAGAGTAATGCGGCCCAAGTGCTGCGTGATTGTAAACTCATAGTTTGGGACGAGAGCACAATGGCGCATAAGGGGGGTTTTGAAGCGCTAAACAGAACACTAAAAGATATTAGAGGGAACGATGACATGATGGGTGGAGTCACCGTGTTGTTAGCTGGAGACTTCCGTCAGACTCTGCCGGTAGTGCCGAGGGGAACTCGAGCTAACGAAGTTAAGGCTTGCATTAAGGCATCAAGTCTTTGGCCCCTAATCAAAAAGCTTCACCTTAAAAAAAATATGCGGGTGCACCTGAAGAGTGATGTTTGCGCTGGACAATTCTCCGATCTTCTTCTTAAAATAGGAAATGGAGAATATCCAGAAACTGATGGCAAGATTACAATTCCATCAGATCTTGCCTCACTTGTACCGACCGTTGATGACCTAATAGCCCGAATATATCCAGATGTTCACAACCTACACAACAAATCCATGGAGTGGCTGTGTGAACGTGCGATTTTGACACCTAAGAACGATCAGGCTTCAGTTATTAATGACACTTTGTTAAAGTCATTCGAAGGTGTAGAATACAAGTACAAGTCTGTGGACACTGTAGTGCATACGGATGATGCTATACACTATCCTGTGGAGTTCTTAAATGCACTCAACCCACCTGGTCTACCGGTTCACACACTTATCCTCAAAGTGGGTGCTCCAGTAATGCTACTCCGAAACCTCAATCCGCCTAAGTTGTGCAATGGGACCAGGTTGCGTGTGAAAGCCTTACATAAAAACTTAGTACAGGCCATTGTAATTACTGGCTGTGCTCGAGGTGAATCGGTGTATATACCACGGATACCACTTATACCATCGGAGTACCCATTCGAGTTTAAAAGGCTGCAGTTCCCTCTAAAGGTCTGTTTCGCAATGACGATAAGTCTCAGGGTCAGTCACTAAAAACAGCAGGAATTGATCTTAGGGTAGACTGCTTCTCGCACGGTCAGTTTTACGTGGCTTGCTCGAGAGTGAGCTCTCCTAGCAGTCTGGTCATCTTAGCACCTGAGGGCAGAACCGCTAATGTAGTTTATAAAGAGGTACTATAAGTTTGGTATAAGCTCAAAAAATAGCCTTACCCCTTTACAATGGTTTTAGAATTTTGGTGTCTTTCAATCTGTATGTTATGGCATAACACAAAAACCACTGAATGGATTTCGATACAATTTTCACAATTTTGGTAGTTTGGGGGTCCATCTTAAAATCTAAGCCACGTATCATTTAATTTCGTTAAAAAAACAGAAGATATGGTGCATAGGGTGATTTATTCTGTAGTCTACGCGGACGAAGTCGCGGGCAAAAGCTAGTTTCATATAAAACGACCACTTTTACCAATATTATACAAATCGTAGAATTCGAACTTATACTTACTTAAACGAGCACTCATTCCTCCGCGTATCTTATGACTAACATTTCAAGCAAAAAATTGTTACGAATTTGCTTTCTCCTTTTCATATCAAACGTAATTCGTTTCAATGTTGCCTGGTATATCTTTATTTAATACTTTTGATATTATTTGAATCACGTGTACAGAGTGTATCAGGTTATCGGGCAACTGTTCGAGTATGTTGTAGTTCAACGGTCATAGATCATAATTAGAATGTATATTACACAAAAAACAATATAACATAAAAGTTATAGTAATTACAAGAAAATGTGTGTCTAAGATTCTATGCCTTAAATGTTACGTATTATGTAGGCATGTACAGACAGGATACATGTAGGTATGTAAAGTTTCGACAGTATAAATAGGTATGATTTGCGCAAATGCTTCAATGGTAACATAGGTATAAAGGCGACTCGTCAATGGTCATCGACCGATCAACTGATTTAAAGTGAAGTTTGTCTTGCTTATGCGAACGTATTCATTAATTTATTCAATTTCTAATGAATATTTAACAAAGTACGAATATGTTGCAGATTAATTAACACTGACTTTATACATTTCAACCAGATTTACATGAAAAAGAGATGACAAAATTGAAAATTTTACATGTCTCATTTATTAATTCATTAACGAATCGATATTTTTATTTAATTTTTTTTTTTTATGGGTTCCAACCACCATTGCCTAGCTCCCGTTTGACCAGTAGCCCCATAACCTGATACATCCTGTATATGTGCCCTATAACAGTCAGCAGATACGCCTCGAGTGTTTAATGTTGGACAGTCATGTTGTGAAACATTTTGACCGGCGATGCCAACTCTTATTGCCTAATTTCAACAACTCGACTTTTATTGCCTAATTTGTAGTTATTTTTACTTTTTGTTCTAGTATTTCTATTTCTTTATTAAAGTAACTCGCATACACGTAAAATATATTTTTATAATAATATAATAAAAGTTAGATATACATGTAACACTTTCACTGCATTATATACTTACATTTTATGTAATATAACAATTAAAACTATATATTCTGAAACTATTAACTGAATATAATGCAATAATTCAATGCATTTAAAAAACCGTAATAAGAAAGAATAGAAAACTATTTCAAATAAACTATAAACAAGTTTCATCATCATCACAGCTCGCACAAGTCACACTGCTGGGCCTGAGCCTCCTCCGCAATGGGAGGGAAATTGACCTATGCCACGTTGGTCAGACGGGTTGGTATAGAGTTTTATATCGAGTTTCCCTTCTCTTGCTGTCACTTGCAATAATCCCTTAGTGGTTTTTTACCATCACCCCCTTTCTCACCTCTCCGTCACCACACGGAACTAGTTTAACAAATTATATTATGAGATAAAAGTTTAAGTTAAATATCCCCCCTCTTAAGTTAAATATTCAATGTTGGTGCAAGATGTCCCCGTTGATTTTCTTTAAGTTTGCATTATTTTTATCTTTTAGGCAATTTTTTTTTTATTTTTTTTAATAATTTTATTTTATACTCTTTAGTGTCCCGTCAAACTCTTATCTCTTATGAACGAATACTGTAATTATTCTATATATATATATATATATACAGACCATATCTTTTAATAACCTTTATTTTAATACCACACTGGACAGCTTTGGTTATTTTTTTTATGTTATTTATTAGTTCGCTTGATAAGCCGCAATTTTTTTTTTCGAACGCTTAGATAGCTAAAGACGCTTGAGTTCCTAAGACAACAATAATGTTACCTTAACTGTCCAAATACATCCAGCCGTTTGTAAGTTACGAGCTAATAAATAAACTGACAAACAAGTAACTCGCGAAAAATATAAGCCTTCCTTGACATTTGGGAATATTATATCAACCTGTACGACTAGCGGCGTATAGTAAGATTAATTGTTATCCGATGTATGGAGTAGGTAACATATGTATTAGAGAATGTTAGTTTCATATTACGACGTTACCTTGCATCGGTGCCTACTACATACCTCCTTTTCTTTTGGGTGGGCTATGACTCACCGCATCCGTTTCATCCGTGATGAAAGGGAGGAGCGCGTTTCCATAACCCACTGTACTCCATTCACCATTAGGTCGGTCACTGCTACCTAATTACATATTGTCTAGGATACCCTTTCGGGTACCGTCCCTCCTCAACGTTCCTCTCGAGGCGTCGCCCTCACGCGGTTGCCCTCTCTGCGGGCGACGGATTATGCCCAGTCCCGTCACTTGCAGCCTTGGCACTATATACTGCCTCACTGTAATACGCAGAAAGCATGTATAAGTACATTTGCCGTAGAGTGAAAATATGTTCGAAAGCTGAACATTTCCAGGTTGCCCCGGGACGGTGTAGAGTCACATACTCTACAGTGTTGTACCTCTCGCTTAGTACTGTGAGCACCGGGATCAAATCAGACTGCAAAGATAGCGTAGTGGTTAAGATACCGACCTACCGTGCCAGTGTCACGGGTTAGAATCAAACGCAGGGCAACACTTTATATGCTCGACAGCGTCAGGAACTAGGACATGGTCGCAGCCTTCTGCGAGGCAGTAGTCTCGCGGAAGGAGGTGGTGGAGCGCGTGCGCGAGGATCGTCTCCTCGACGACGCGAACCGCCGCCGGCGACTGGGGCGGCGCAGGCGCGACTACCTGCGCCTGATGCCGCCCTAGTCGAGGCTGCGGGTGACTAGACCGGTGAGTTAGTACGTCACCCGCCGAGAGGCGGACTGCGTGAGGAAAGACCGACGTCCTCTTCCCCGATGGGGGGGACGTCGGTCGATGGCGGGGTACTCCTTAAGGAGTATGCCGTCGGGCCGACCACTGACAACAAGTCACCCTGCGCCGGTGGTCGGTCCAACGACGAAGGCGACGTGTCACGGGTGGGTTACGGGTGTACGTGCTTACGCCTCTCTGTCGCCCCGGACGGAGTGGTGCGAGGTGTGCGCCGACCGTAACCCAGCCCCCAAAAAAAAAAGAGTCACACTTTATGCCATCCACAAACTATTGTTCTGAGTCTGGATATAATTTGTGTTCGTTAATTATGTTTGTAAAGTCCCCCACAGGATTATTTTTTTATTGCGGGGTGTTGTCTTTTTGAAAGAATAAAAAAGTTATGTGTTAGATGGTCTGCCCATCGGCTCTCCTATACCCTATCGACTATTATTCACTGCTCACTATCTGTCGTTGTATTATTTTCAAGTAACATTGTCAAATGTAATCATATAGGTAGGTACGTTTATAACAGATGTGTTCTATACATACATACGTGTGTGTGTGTGTGTGTGTACAATCTAACACAGACAGACCGTAGCCCTGACGCATAGTGCAGACGCGACTCGTAACACTTCATTGAATCACAAATCGTATCTCATGCACTCGGTAATAGGTATAGGTATATAGATACACTCGAGAGGTATATCTTCATACAACACCTCTGAACTAGACACAATCTTTATATGTATGTACACCTCCAGAGTGAACTGCAGAGGTGACATTGCAGAGAAGCAACTGGTGCAGAGTGAACTGCAGAGGTGACATTGCAGAGAAGCAACTGGTGCAGAGTGAACTGCAGAGGTGACATTGCAGAGAAGCAACTGGTGCAGAGTGAACTGCAGAGGTGACATTGCAGAGAAGCAACTGGTGCAGAGTGAACTGCAGAGGTGACACTGCAGAGAAGCAACTGGTGCAGAGTGAACTGCAGAGGTGACATTGCAGAGAAGCAACTGGTGCAGAGTGAACTGCAGAGGTGACATTGCAGAGAAGCAACTGGTGCAGAGTGAACTGCAGAGGTGACATTGCAGAGAAGCAACTGGTGCAGAGTGAACTGCAGAGGTGACATTGCAGAGAAGCAACTGGTGCAGAGTGAACTGCAGAGGTGACATTGCAGAGAAGCAACTGGTGCAGAGTGAACTGCAGAGGTGACATTGCAGAGAAGCAACTGGTGCAGAGTGAACTGCAGAGGTGACATTGCAGAGAAGCAACTGGTGCAGAGTGAACTGCAGAGGTGACATTGCAGAGAAGCAACTGGTGCTGAGTGAACTGCAGAGGTGACATTGCAGAGAAGCAACTGGTGCAGAGTGAACTGCAGAGGTGACATTGCAGAGAAGCAACTGGTGCAGAGTGAACTGCAGAGGTGACATTGCAGAGAAGCAACTGGTGCAGAGTTTACTTAATATAATAAGCTAAGCCCATATTGAACACTCGTATTAATAGACCAGTTATTTATTATATTACTTACGATAACTGTATAGGTAATAAAGATTTATTCTCATTATCTACCCACCAAACATTTTAGGTATTACTTAATGAATTCGTCCTCAACGGGGAGGGAGATCATCCGTCCTAAGGCGGTGCAGTTATCGTTCGAAATTTTCACGTGGACAACGTGGAAAAGTTCGGAAGTGTATCGACCAGGGTAGCGTACCTTAGGTGCTCACCGGACATAGGGTCTTCGGTAAGTACCTGCACGAAATTGGAAGAGAAGAGGCCCCAGGATGTCATGAGTGTGGCGCGCTAATCGACGATGCGCGCCACACACTAGAAGTATGCCCCGCCTGGGGGCCTCAGCGCCACGTCCTGTCAACGGACATGGGAACAACGGACCTGTCGTTGCCGACCATCATCTCCAAGCTGCTCGGCAGCTACAGTTGTTGGTCGTCGATGGCCTCCTTCTGTGAGGCTGTCATGATAAAGAAGAAGGCCGCGGTGCGGGCACGCGAGGCACTTGCGTCCGCTGACTCACTCCGCCGGCGGCGACCAGGGAGGAGGCGACGCCGCTATGAGCTTCTTCTTCCACCGCCCTGAATAATGACAGGACGTGGTCAGACGGCCAAGCGTTGGGGTGTCGGGGATAGAATGTCATCAGACGATCTCTCCGGCACCTTGTAAAAACGTGGAAGGGGCCGCTGTGGTTTTAGTGGGTATTTCGGTCACATCTGTGGCCGGCGAGTCCCACACACACTCCCCTGTCTGCAACCGGCGGGGGATAGTGCGTAAATGCATTTAAACAGCGTGAAAAAAAAGAAAAGAAAAAGTACCCTTTTTCGTACCTTATATTCAGAAGTGTCAAACGGTATTCGTTGAATGACATACAGGTTTATGCGCCAACCTCAACATACTCCGACGACTTAACCTTTTACGAAGACATCCCAAAAGCCATTCAAATGTCCCCAAGACCCACTACACGATGGTTATGGGAGACTTTAACCAGAAATATAAAGTAACTCATTGTTAACAATGCTACCATTATCATATAAATACTTTGTTTGTTTGACAGCTCAAATCTTCTCTTCGCGGCTCGTTCCACTCTTGGTTATTACAAATGTTCCATCACTACAAGTGACATGGCCAAACGGGTTGGCATACATTGTTATTTATAATTAGTCGCCTCCTACAACCAATGATAACCATTTTAACCTATTATTATTCGTTACAAAACTCGAGGGCAAATAAAAGATACTGATATACATATTTATGTGATGACATATTCGAGTGCACACATCACATAGAAGTTAATATAACAACGTGATGTGGTGTCCCGGGTTCGATTCGCACATATCTAACATACAATATTTAGTGAGATTCATAAATTGTCGTTTTAAGTATGGGTCATCTCATCATCATCATCTCAGCCCATATACGTCCCACTGTTGGGCATCGGTCTCGTCCACTATGAAAGGAATATTGACCTACTATACAACGCTGGTCAGACATGTTGGTATAGGGTCTTGTTTCGAGTTTTCCTTCTCTTGCATAGTTCTTATATGCATATCATATCCCTTAGTCGTCTTTTAATACTCCCACGAGCAAGATAGGGGTTGGTGAGGTGTATTCCTACTACGTGGGTATTATTTGCTAATTAAAGCTCTCAATCACTCTATATATTTGTGTCACATTGGTGTTCCTCATACCTGTTGAATCGATTGTAATCGCCAAGTTCCGTAGCTGAAAACTCAGGATATTAATAATAATAATATAAGAATAAAATATATAATAGGATTATATATTTATAATCCTTCTAGCAGGCCATCGATGTCCACTGTTGGACTTAGGGCTCCACCAATATTAATGCTGTAATAATCACCGTTGACATGTAACATTGACGATTGCTATTTGCCACATAGTTGCCGAGAGGAAACTTACCGCCTAGTCTCCTGGTAATTCCCCAGCCGGTATTAACGATAAGAAAAAATATTTAAAAACTTGATATATAAGTACAAAAGATAAGCCTTATAATAATATTTGTTTTAATTAAAAATATTTAGGTATACAAATTTTTTATATGAAAAATATATGTGTTCGTTATCTATCGAGGTCGGATTTATAAGAAATTTTATTATATTTTATTATATTTATTTTAGGTCGAGGATCATGTATATATTTAGTGCGCGGCGATAATTGTATGACTGTACGTCATACACACACATTATAATGTGTAAATAGGTGCCCAACAGTTCTAACGAACTGTATACCTGCCCACTGCCCACCTACATGTACTCATATCATTATAACAACCATTGTCTTCACATGCAAACAACTTTAAACTATTGAAAATTTTACGTTTTAGGATATCGTCTTGTGATATGTCTTTCCGTGTGGTGACGAAATAAGAATACTATTCGCAGGATCTAGCCCGTGGACGTCGTAAAAGACGACTAGGAACCTCGAATCAAAACTCTATATCAACCTGTTTGACCAGCATGTTGTACTAGGGTCAATCTCCCTTCCACTGAGGAGACTCAAGCCCAGCATCGGGACATATATGAGCCGAGATTTTTTTTTTTATGGGTGGGCTATGGTAAGCACACGCGCGGTCCTGTCCGTCCGGGGCGATGAAAGGACGGCGCGTGGGCCCATAACCCACCCGTACCCACATCACCTCGTTGTTGGGCCGACCACCGGAGCAGATGTGACTTGTCATCAGTGGTCGGCCCGACGGAATACCCTTTCGGGTAACCTCACCTCTCGACGTACTGGGACGTCGGTCGCCATCGCGCGATCAGCCTCTCTGGAGGTGACGGACAATTCCCCGGTCCGATCACCCGCCGCCTCGGCTAGGGCGGCATTAGGCGCAGATACTCGCGCCTGTGCCGACCGAGTCGCCGGCGGCGGAACGTGTCGCCGAATAGGAGCTCTACTCGCACACGATCCGCCGCCTCTTTCCGTGAGATAACGACCTCACAGAAGGCGGCGACCGCGTCCTAGTTCTTGACGCTGTCTAGCATCTCCCTGGCGATGGTCGCCAGCGCCAGGTCGGCACCGATAATCGCGACGAGTTTACGGCGCTCCCCCTCCCACGCAGCACACTCCTCGAGCGTGTGCTGCGCCGTATCCTCGTCGCAATTGCAGTGGTGGCAGGACGATGTGCTCTCCCTCCTGACAATCTTGTGCAGGTACTTCCCAAAACACCCGTGCCCCGTCAGCACCTGCACAAGCCGGAAGGAAAGCACCCCGTGAGTCCGCTCCAACCATTCCATCAGCACCGGCCGGAAAGCCTCGACGGTCCTGACACCGTACCGAGGACTCTCCAGCCGGACTGCCCAACGGGCAGACCCCTCCACCAGCCCATGGTCCCTCCAGCCATCCTGGCTATATGGACCGAATCACGGGAGATGCATGCCTTACTTGCGTGTGCTCTTTCGGGCGTGCACTTTCTTGACTCCCTACAAATTGTCTGCCCGAGCCCTCTCCCCTTTCTGGGGCGGCTTGTTCCGCGTGAGTGTCACTATTGCGACGGACGACACGACGATGGCGACTGCGTCATGGACCCTGTTCTTTCTCCGCCAGCTCGAGCCCGTCACCGTCCTGCCACCACTGCAGTTGCGACGAGGACACGGCGCAGCACACGCTCGAGGAGTGTGCTACGTGGGTGGAGCTACGAGGTGGAGCGCCGTGAACTCGTCGCGATTATCGGTGCCGACCTGCCGCTGCCGACCATCGCCAGGGAGATGCTCGTCAGCGTCAGGAACTGGGACGCGGTTGCCGCCTTCTGTGAGGCCGTTATCTCACGGAAGGAGACGGCGGATCATGTGCGAGTAGACCTCCTATTCGGCGACACGTTCCGCCGCCGGCGACTCGGGCGGCGCAGGCGCGAGTATCTGCGCCTAATGCCGCCCTAGCCGAGGCCGCGGGTGATCGGACCGGGGAATTGTCCGTCACCCGCAGAGAGGCTGACCGCGCGATGGCGACCGACGTCCCAGTACGTTGAGAGGTGAGGTTACCCGAAAGGGTATTCCGTCGGGCCGACCACTGATGACAAGTCACATCTGCACCGGTGGTCGGCCCAACAACGAGGTGACGTGGGTACGGGTGGGTTATGGGCCCGCGCGCCGTCCTTTCATCGCCCCGGACGGACAGGACCGCGCGTGCGCTTACCATAGCCCACCCATAAAAAAAAAATGATCTAGTTGTATATTATTTTAGATGATTTTTACAAGTCGCACTGGAAGATAAGGATTAGGTAACATATTGTATTATTATCCCTGTGCCGTATTTGGTATAACAGTTAATACGGTGAACTTTGAAATAAAACTATTTTTATAGATTTTACCGCGTTTGTATTTTATTATTTCCAGACGTTTTGAAAACTTTTCAGTGTACATCGTCACAGGAATTGAAGTGTTTCACATTCGACTAATCATGATCATTGTACAGGTTCTATCTACCCAATACAGTATTAGTTATTCAATTTTTACCCACATGTCCAATATAAATGTATTGCCAGTACGAAAAAAAGCTAAATAAAAAAGAGAAATAAGAAAGATCTTTTTTTGAATTCTGTGGGACGTGAGACGGCTCAGTCGTCGCGTGATTATGAACGCTGAAATGTGTTCAAAGCGTCTGAAAATTAAAAATCAAATTTCATCATCGCTGCTCACATACGTCCCACCGTTAGGCTCGAGCCTCCTCCACAATGATCTACTATAGTATAGTAGCAATTTGTTACTGCACGTCGGTCTGCGAGCGAGACAGTCGGCAGCCCAACTTTCAGAAGATGGAAGAAGTATTGGTGATGTCTTTAGTATCACCAATACTTCATTACACGCATTCACACTCCCTTCACTTTCTGCGCGGCAGACCGCAGCGTAACAAAGGTTCATGAGGGGCAGCGTCACTTACCATCAGGTGTGTTTGCTCGTTTGCCACCAACAGCAAAATTAAAAAATTAACGGACATAAATTACACTTAAACTCAGAGCAATAAATTGTGGATCACACTAAATATGGAGTGGTAGGACCACACTGTCGACAGTTATCTGTCTACAGCCGCGGGCCGGTCCGTCCGGGGCAGTACCATGCTCTCGCAGAAAATTGACGTCTGAGTAGTAGCAATTTGTTACTGCGCTTCGTTCGGTGAGCGAGAGAGCCGGAAGCCCAACTTTCTGAGGGTGTTTGCGTGCGTTTTGATGGTGCATTTAGTATCACCGAGCCTCAATGCACGCATTCATACATCCTTCACTTTCTTCGCGGTAGGCAGCGGCCTTGTAAAGGTCCATGAGCGGCAGCAACACTTATCATTAGATGTACTGTTTGCACGTTTGCCACTGCTTGCAATAAAAAAAAATTGTATTGCACGGTATTCAAATATATGATACAAACACAGTAGATCGATTTTTTAATGGGCGAACCATCAACAACACTAGATACAATGTACCTACAGTTTGAGTTTGCAAAAATATCGTAGTGTCGCCTGGCGCGTGTAGCGTAACAAGTGTTTGCTAACTATTAAATGAGAAACATAATTAAATATTGCAGAACTACATAGCACAATAACTAATTCATATTTTTATATCTTTTTTTATTTAGATTTTGTACTTGAACTGAAGTGAACTCGGTTTTTTTTACGAATTAGGTACACACACGCCTAACTATTACTTAGCACGGGTATTGAACATGGGCCATGAGCCGTTTATATTTAAAACTAGCAACCCGCACTCGCTTCGCTTCGGTTATAGGTTATAGTCGTTTTATCCGCGTAGTTCCCGTTCCCGTGGGAATACCAGGATAAAATATAGCCTAGTTTACGCCCTGATATTATAGCTTTCCATTGGTGAAAGAATTTTTAAAATCGGTCCAGCCGTTTTGAAGATTACCCGGAACAAACAGACAGACAGACAAAAATTTTTTAATTGCTATTTTAGGCATAGGTGTGCAAATAACCGTGTGAGCATGAAAAAAGCCTATTATTTTGACATTACAAACAGACACTCCAATTTTATTTATTGGTATAGATTTATATGTTGAGTTGGTCGTACTCGGCGTAACTTTTGCTGAAAAGTTCTGATGTCCGTTCCCCCTGTGATCCCTCTGTGGGTTTTTATAACTTCTACAGGAAAGTAAGTGGTGACATATTGTATTTTTAACATGTCACCACCACACGGAGAAAATAAAATAAAATAAGAAATTTATTATTTTGAAATTAAATGTCTTCTGAAAGAGCTTTGACATTTTGATTTGTAACATTATTGTGAGACAAAAAGTGATTGGGGTCAATATTTTGTCGAGTAGATGGGAGCAGTGTCTTGCTTGACTTCTGCTGTGGGTCTGGAGAAGAGTGCGGTATACGCTTTTCTCACGCATATCATTTTATATAAATAAATGATTGATTTTCTGTGTGGTGACGTCATAAGAATACAATTCACCACTCTTTAACTTGCCCGCAGATCTCGTAAAACATGACTAAAGGATAATATAATACACATATAACATCTACGCAACAGAAGGAAAACTCGAAATAAAACCCTGTTATACCTACTTAACCAGCAATTTCACTCCTATTGCTACGGTGAGTCGAGATGATGGTGTTAATATTTATTATTAACTACTAATTAATATACAAACGTAATTGATGAATTATTAAAATGTTATCTCACTGTACATACAATACTATCACTTCTATATTAAATACATTTTTATTTATAATTTATTATTCCCTATTTTTATATAAATATCGATGCTAAAATGTCTAAAATTTCGCCAGTCATGTTGTCCATATCTTGAGCTATCTAGATCTAGCTATTAAGAATCTCCTATCCTTTTGCATCAGTTTTTTTTTCATGACAACACCCTGCACTAAGGAAATAATTCTTGTGTTTTTTTTTTTTTTTTTTTTTTTTGGGTGGGTCGCGGTCGGCGCGCCTCCGCACCACTCCGTCCGGGGCGACAGAGGGGCTTAAGCACGCAACTCCCGCAACCCACCCGAAAACCACCTCGCCTTCGTCATTGGGCCGACCACCGGAGCAGGTTTACTTGTCGTCAGTGGTCGGCCCGACGGAATACCCCCTACGCGGGGTACCCTCCCATCGACCGACGTCCCCCCCTCGGGGAGGACGTCGGTCTTTCCTCACGCGGTCGGCCTCTCGGCGGGTGACGGACTAATCCCCGGTCACGTCACCCGCGGCCTCGGCTAGGGCGGCATGAGGCGCAGATAGTTGCGCCTGCGCCGCCCCAGTCGCCGGCGGCGGATCTCCTCATCGAGGCTGCGCTCCACGCGCAGACGATCCGCCGCCTCCTTCTGCGAGATCACTGTCTCGCAGAAGGCTGCGACCGCGTCCCAGTTCCTGACGCTGTCGACCATAGCCCTAGCGATGGCCGGCAGCGTCAGGTCGGCACCGATGATTGCGACGAGTTCACGGCGCTGCACTGCCCAAGCCGCGCAGGCCTCGAGCGTGTGGCGCGCCGTGTCCTCGTCGCAATCGCAGTGGTGGCAGGACGGTGTACTCTCCCTCCTTACGACCCTGTGCAGGTATTTGGCGAAGCTCCCGTGCCCCGTCAACACCTGCACTAGTCGGAAGGAGAGCACCCCGTGCCGCCTTTCCAACCACTGCATCAGCACCGGCCGGAAGGCCTCCACGGTTCGCACCCCGAACCGAGGCCTCTCCAGCCGGACTGCCCAACGGGCAATGACGTCTCGGCGGGCGTCGACGCGCCAGGCGGTGAGATCACACCGCCCTCCCCGCGCACCCCCGACACCCGCCGATACAACTCGGCGAGCATTTCCGCCTCCAGGTCCCACGGGGGAGTCCCGGCCAATAGGCACGCTGCCTCCGTCGCCACCGTGCGGTATCCGCGGATGGCCCTGACCGCCATGACCCTCTGTGGTCGCCACAGAAGGGCCCTAAGTCGGACGGTCAAGGACCCCGCCCACACCGGTGCGCCGTACAGGGCCATCGACCGGATGACCCCCGTGTACAGCCGTCGGCACGTAGCGCTCGGTCCGCCCACGTTCGGCATTAGCCACGATAGGGCGGACGCCGCGCCGACGAGCCGCGGAGCGAGCCTGCGGAAATGCTCCCGGAACCACCATTGCCCGTCGAGCACCAGGCCCAAGTACCTCATATGGGCCCGGATGCTGATGTCAACCGATCGGACGGTGATCGAGACGCCGATGGGAGGGCTCATAAGGCGCCCATGGAACAAGAGAGCCTCCGTCTTGTCCAGGGCGACCCTCAACCCCAGCGCCTCGATCCGCCTGACGACCTCTTCGGTGCCATAGGTCGCCAGGCTTACCGCCTCTTCTAGCGTCCCACCGCGGGCTGTGACGAGCGTGTCGTCGGCGTAACAAATCACGCCCAGCCCGGGCGGGAGGCTCCCCCGCAACGCCCAGTCGTAGCCGATGTTCCCCTGTGGGACACCGCACGACATGGGCGTTCGCACAACGTCCCCTGCTCGGTTGGTACAGAGGACGCTGCGCCCCACCAAATAGTCTGCCACTAGCCGCCTCAGGTAAGCTGGCACTCCGTGATACCGGAGCGCCTCCCTGATGCAGCTGAATGGCAGACTATTGAATGCGTTGGCGATGTCTAGGGACACCGCCAACAGCACTCCCCCACCGGTGACGGCCTCAGTCGCCACGGCCCTCAGGCGCAACAGAGCCGCGATCGTCGAACGACCCCTCCTAAACCCAAACTGGGCGTCCGACAGATCGGGCCCCGTGCCGACGAGGTGCCGCTCGATGCGGGCAGCTACCACCCTCTCCAGTAGCTTGCCCGTGTCATCGAGCAGCACGATAGGCCTGTAGGCCGAAGGCGACCCCGGAGACCGTCCCGGCTTCGGCAGGAGCACCAGCCTTCCCTCCTTCCAGCACCCAGGGAACCGTCCGGACGCTAAACACGCGTCGAACAGCTCCCTGAGGCGGGGACCCAGGTGGTCGAGGACCAGGCCCAACACGCGGTTTGGAACACCGTCGGGCCCGGGGGCGGTGGACTTTGCGCACATGCGCGCCACCGCCACTCCCATCTCGGGTTCCGTGATGGGCGGAACACTGTCGTCGTCGGCCTCCCGGTCAGTGTCTGGCGGAGCCATGACCGGGGGCGTGTGTTCCGCCCGCCGCGGGAACAGGTCCTCGACGACCCGGGTGAGAAGGCTGGGCTGGAGAGTCTCGGTGAGGGGAAGGCCCCGCGCGCGGAGCTTATTCAGCACCGCGCGATAGGGGCGTCCCCAGGGGTCACGGTCGAGACCGTCCAGCATCTCCTGCCGACTGACGTCCTTGGCGGAGCGGACGGCCAGCCTGAAGGCCGACCGCGCATTGCGGTAGCCCTCATACAGCAAGGCCTCCCGCTCCGCGTCGCGTTGGCGCCGCCGGCTGCGGGTGTAGGCCCTCCGGGCGCGAATGCACGCGGCCCGGAGATCCGCCAGCTCCCGGGACCACCAGTGGACCGCCCTCCTCGGGGGCGGACGCCGTACCCGGGGCATGGCCGCATCGCAGATCTGCGTCAACGCACTGCGGATGCGGCCAGCCTCGGCGTCCACCCCGTCCGACTGGTTGGCAGAGGACAGCCACGAGTAAACGATGGCTGTCTCCGCCAGCTGGTCCCGGTCTAAGCGACCCACAGCCCATCGCGGGAACGCAGGACGTCCATCCGCCCCGTGACCCCTGCTGGGCGTCGGGATTACCGGGGAGACCTCCATCCGGATATACCGGTGGTCCGACAAGGTCTCCACCTCCTCCACGACGCGCCAGCTCCCCACGCGTGCGGCGACCTCGGGGCTAGCGAACGAAAGGTCCACTATCGACCCGCCCCGTTGTCGCACGCACGTATGCACCGAGCCCCTGTTCAGCAAACAGAGGCCCAGTGCCGCCGCC
Organism: Lymantria dispar; assembly: GCA_032191425.1. Taxonomy (NCBI): domain Eukaryota; kingdom Metazoa; phylum Arthropoda; class Insecta; order Lepidoptera; family Erebidae; genus Lymantria; species Lymantria dispar. The sequence goes on along the minus strand of CM063444.1, from coordinate 516,429 downwards.
CACTCCTCGATCGCCCGTCCTCGGTCGTTCGTCCGGGGAGACCCCCACGCCACGGACTTGGCGTTGAAGTCCCCCAAGACGAAGACCTGGCGCGATGCCATTCGCCGTAACGAGGCCTCCATGATGGTGAGGGAGGCCTCGAAATCGGTCACACTCCAGTTAGGGGAGAGATAGACTCCGAGGAGCGTAATCTCCCCCCAGTCCGCCGCGACGTATCCGACGCCCCTGTCCCTAAGGGTCAGAGGCGACGAAGGCCACGACGTGGAGGCGACGATTGCCACGGTGCCATCGGTGCTACCCAACCAGTTAGGCCGGTCGGGCACCACGTACGGCTCCGCGGCTACGGCTACTCCTATCAACCACTCCGCCATGGCTTGCAGGAACACGTCCTGCGCACCGGCGGTGTGGTTGAGGTTGGCCTGGAGGAGACGAATGGATACGGGGTCCATTAACGGTCCGTATCGCCTCCTCCGCGCTGACGGGCGATCGGGCCGCGCTCGGAGCGGGGACTGGCCCGGTCGATGGGCCGTCCCGCCCCTTCGGGGCCGATGCCGGGGGTCTGCAGTCCCCAGAGCCCATGCGGTGTTTGGCAGGCCTATTGCCTGCCGCACACGCGGGGCAGTGGGGCACCGCAGAGCACGATGCCGCCTGGTGTCCGGTCTGACCGCAACGGAAACATAGCCCGCTGCAGTCAAAGCAGTTTTTGCATGTCGGTCGGGTATGCCCGACCGCCATGCATTTGTAACACCTCGCGGGCCGGGGCCCTAGCACGGTTACCCGCGCCGAGCTCCAGCCCACGAGGAGCCTGCCTGAGTCGGCCAATTGCTTGACCGACTCCACCGGACACTGCACCCAGGCAGCACCGACGCCGCCCGGACCAGTGCGAATGGTGCCAATCCGGACGGTGTCCGAGGCACATCCGGTACGCGCCATAATGGCCTCCCGGACGTCCTCCACCGTCACGGAATCGTCCAAGCCCGTCAGGCGCATCTCTGCGCACTTGACAGGCCTGGCGATTCGGACACCATCCTCCGGCCCGAACAGCCCCCTCAACATCGTGGCCAAACTATCGGCCGTCTTCGCGCCCTCGGCCCCAGGGAACTCGAGTATTCGAGCCCCTGTCCGGGCCTTGCGGGTCCTCGCCTCGACGCCCCCGATACCGGAGACGTCCAGCTCCCGCCGGGCGCGTTTTAGGACGGCCTCATAGTTGAGGCCCCTCTCAGCCGCCTCAGGCAGCACGGTGATGACCACCGCGGCCGTCTTCGGCGACTTGAGGCCCCTGCGCGACCTTTTCTTCCCCTTTCTGCCGGCTCCCGCCTGGGGAGCGGCGGCCACGGCGGCACTCTTGGCCGCCGCTCTCCGCTTCTGGCCGCGTGCCTTCCTGCCCCGCTCAGCCACCTGCCAGCCCTGTTCGAGCCTGGCAGCAGCGCTGAGCGCAGCAGGAGCGGTCGCGGGTGCGCTGGCCGGCGCCTGCGGTGCAGCCGCTGGCGCCGGCCGCGGCCCGGCCTTGGCGGGAGCCGGCACCTTGCCGGCCTTCTTGGCCCCCTTGGGCCCGGCCGCGGCCGCAGCGTAGCTCACCACGCGGCCACCCTGACAGGGCAGCGGGGTGGGAGCTGACGCTTGCGGCCGTCTCGCCCCGTCCGCGGCGAGCGGCGGTCGGAGGGGCGGCTCAGGCGGGAGCCTGGCCGCTACGGCGGCGATACGCGCATCCACCATCACCCCTACTCGGGCTAAGATGACGCGTACCGCCGTCTCCGACACGCCGTGCACCTCGTCGAGCGGCGGCCCCTCCCCCTTCCGCGGTCTCCCGCGGCCACGAGGCGGCGGAGGGACCACGACGAGGGGAGGAAGCGCCGAAGCCGCGGCGGGCGCAGCCGGCGCAGCAGCCGCGACGGGCGCAGCCGGCGCAGCAGCCGCGACGGGCGCAGCCGGCACCACGGACGCCGACGACGGGCCCGCCCTCCCCGGCGCAGCCCGTTTCGGTGGCGAGGCCGGCACCGGCGGCGTGGCCGGCGCCAGGCGCGCGAACTGGGCCCGCAGGTCGGCCATCTCCTTGGCCAACCCGCGGTTCTCCCGTCGCACCGCCGATAGCTCCGTCTCCAGCTTGCGGTTGCGTTCCCGCAAGCCAGAGACCTCCTCACTAAGGCGGGCGTTCGCGGCCTGTAGGGCCGCCACCTCGCCACCGTGGCCGGCTGGACCGGGGGTCCCCGGCCTCGCCACCACCGCCGATCCTCGACCTCTGCGTCCACGGGGCATGGTCGGGACCTTGGGAGGAGGCATGTTGGTACTCCCCTCCGAGTCGGTGTTCGAGCTGCCCCCGTTAAGGGGGCGCTTCCGGACGCTCGGGGGGAGGGCCTCCTCCCTCTCCTTCGTGCCACTTACCGTGGTGTCGGTGTTCGACTCGGCAGCCTGCACCTCCTTCCTCGACGACGGCCTACCCGTGAGCTCCTCCCCAGCTGACGGCCTGCCTATCGTCTCCCTACTCCTACACCTATCGGACGGACCTGCGACGCATCCGCCGCCCTCGTCCCTTCTCTGGCCGACCTGCATCCGGTCGGTGCTACTTTCGTCGGCGGACGGCTCTGTGGCATTGCCGCCCTCGTCCGCCGACATCTCCGAGGCCGTGTGTATTGCCGCCTCCAACGGTCCTGCGGCACTGCCGCCCTCGTCTCGCGACGGCTCTGCAGCAGCGCCGCCCTCGTCGCTCAGCAGCCTCGACTCCGAGCTGCCTTCCATCGTCTTGGACGGCCCTGCGGCAATGCCGCCCTCGTCCTCGGATCCGCTGCCATTGCCGACGCTCTCCTCCAGCGACGGCTCTGCGGTGGACTCGCTCTCCAGGTCCGACGGTCCAGTAGAAGCAACAATGCTGCCACCCGCCTCGCGTGCAGCAATGGCTTCTGCCTTCTTCCGCTCCCGCCTCGCCTTAGATCTTGTGGCGTTTATGCGGGCTCGCGCAGCGGCGGAACGCCTCGGCTTCGTCCTCCGGGTCTTCTTCCTGACCTCCTCCTCATTCCCCTTCCCCCCCTGAGCCACTTGATGTTGAGCCGGGCTCTCGGCTTCTAAGGCAGTAGTTGCCCCCCACCCATACGTTTGGGGACTGACTGTGCCGGGACTTGGGCGCGACTCCAAATGGACGTCGCGCGCAAGCACCGGCACAGCAAGGGACTCCCCGGCCTGGCCGGGACCCTCTGGTGAAGTATTACCTGTCTTGACTTCTGCCATATTGTTTGGACGTTTTTAAGTCTTGCCTTGACTACCACTCTAACGGCTGGACGCTCGCGCGCTTTTTAACCCACCAACCATTCATCCCCTCGCCGAGTGGCCAAACTTAGGATTAGGGGTAATTTTTTATAGGGGTTTTCTTCCCCGCGGTCCGAAGACCCCCAGTCCTGACCCCCCTGCTCAGGATTACGGTTTGGGCCTTCCGGGTCTGGCCGCTCGCGAGCGACCGACCCGTCACGCCCCCGGGCCGTGACGCAACCGTCCCTGGCGACGGAGTGCCATGAGGCACATCCGCCCCATTGGCCCCGGGTCAGATCCGCCGTGCGCTCTGCCACCAGAGCCGCACGCGGAGACCCCCCCCTGCCGGAATCTTGGCCGTCCAGATGGGCGCATGACGTCCAAATGGACGTTACCAGGGAGCACCACGAGGAGGTGCTCCGGCCGCGCCCCCCATAATTCTTGTGTTGCGGTGGACATATAATTAACGAACACAAATTACATCCAGACTCAGAACAACAATCTGACACTGTCACCACCACTGCGCTACCACTGCATCTGTGCAGTCAGCATCATGAGGATGAATATTTTTAATCCGTATGGATTGCGAAACTACGAGGCGACGATGGTGAAACATCAAATTTAAACTAGACCGCGGTACAATCACAAAAAACACTAATATTCGAAGGAAACATGGACGTAGATTTTTTTCTATCTTTTATAGATTAAATATTGAATATATAATTTTGTCTGTAGTGCTATCGTTATTAATAAATCGGTTGTTTGCATGCGAAGTGCGGTGACGTCATTGGTTATAGTGTTACCCAATAACATAACATATGTATGTCGCGATATCGTGCGGGGTCACTGCGGGGCGCGCTGACCCCGCTACGGGGCGCGATAACAGACGCGCCTTATCACATACACGACAGTTAACTGCGATGTGCTCGACAACTAACTATACAATATGTCAGCACCTATTGCAGCCACGTGACACTCACAATAGCTGACTGAGCCACTCACGGGCATTTTCAGCATGTCTACTGGTAATTCATCAGTGTCAGACTACTGCAGAGAGACCAGCGAGGACGACGGCTCGGTAATGAAAGGAGACCGCACATCACTCTTCCAAGTTTACCGGGGTAAGAGCTCTCAGCGCTCACCCACAGTTCGAGTTAAGCTGTTAAAGCCATCTGCGACTAACAGGTGTAGCCACACACAAAAAAAAATCTCTTACGACATCTCGAATGGATCAGTAGAATGTGATCAATGCTGCTATAAAAAAAAGTCTCAAATTCGAAAGCCAACTCACCTACTCTAATACACCTTAGGAAAGTGTATGTCTTTCGATGTGGATAGTCCCAAAAAGGATAATTTGAGGGATTCTCTTCTCACTTCACTTTACGTCCCACTGCTGTGACGTTGACCAGCGTGGTTATAGTATGGCAATTGTCCTACTATTGTATGGGAGATTGGGGACGTATATGAGCTCATGTGACTCGATGTATCCTAGTGTCACATAGGACGCATATCGTTGATGTTCAACAGTGAGTGCGGTGCGAGTATTGAGGTGCGGTGTATTCTACTTGACTGGTAATGTATTGTGTGGGGGTAGAGGGGGGGGGGGATGTACGCTGGGGGTGCTGTCACGCGATACGCGCCGCACGGGGTGAGACAACACACCCATTATTATAACGCGCGGATTGTTTTACGCAAATTGACAGCACGCTGACACAATCAAGTGATCTATGTTGACTTTAAAGTTGTATGTCAAGTATTTACTGACAACGATCTAAAACAAATGATCTCTGATGTATAACACATTTTGATTATAATTATTTTTACGGTTTTTATCGCGTTTGTGTTTGATTTCACCACATTTCGAATGCTTCAGCGTTCATGGTCGCGGGAGGACTAAGATGTTTGTCAAGGTCTCTCACGTCTAACAGGTCATCGTTATTACAGAGATTGATATCTACCCACAACAGAATCAGTTATTAAATTGTGACCCACATTGTTAATAGACACAAACAAAAACAGTACACAAAGAAAATTATTCTATACTAGCAACCCGCCCTCACTTCGCTTCCGTTATAGGTTATAATCGTTTTACCCGCGTAGTTCCCGTTCTCGTGGAAATACCGGGATAAAATATAGCCTAGTTGACGCTCTGATATTATAGCTTTCCATTGGTGAAAGAATTTTTGAAATCGGTCCAGCCGTTTTGAAGATTACCCGGAACAAACAGACAGACTGACAGACAAAAATTTTTTAATTGCTATTTTAGGCATAGGTGTCGTGCAAATAACCGTGAGAGCATGAAAAAAGCCTATTATTTTGACATTACAAACAGACACTTCAATTTTATTTATTGGTATAGAAGATCATAAACGCATGGTAATTATTTACTTTCAAACATAACATGATTATATCACTCAATGATATACTCCGATAATGATCTACGATAGGAGGAGAAATACTGGATTGCTTATTAATGAACCCATATCCGTGTGGTGACGGAGTGAGAATATACTTCGCCATTCTTGTCTGTTGGTATCCTAAAAGACTATGCAGATAACAAGAGAAGGAAACCCGTCTCAGCGTGGTATAGTAGGGCAATTGCCCTTCTTTTGTATAGGTGGCTCCAGTAGTGGGACATGTATGAGTCATGATAAACGAATCAAGTTTGGGCTCATTTTGTCACGGGGGTTACTCAAAATGTTTAATTTTATTTATTAAATTATAGTAAAATTCATGTTTCACGTGCGTGGATGAGATAAAAATTCCATTGTGGTCACAACTTACTTGCCCATAGAAGTCGTAGCGATACGAGTCTCAGTGAAGGAGTGGACAGCAGTTCTCTCGTAAGTAATGTACAATACCTCACTGCAATTGGCAGCATTATGTGAAGTGGTCTGACTGATCACAAAAACTGTTATAATAATTAAAATATAACAAATAGTGAACTAACGAGTTGTTTGTTGGCGCTACGCACTCGAGCCGGCCTGTCACCGGCCGACCCCCCAGCGCCCCCCAGCGTCCCCCCTCCCCCTTGCTACCATCTGATATCTCACTAACGAGCACCGACCACTTGTTCTAACGCGTACACCACATACTTATAACATACAGATTGACAGGTCGACTCTAAGGACAAGGGCGAATTCAAACGATTTGACATGTAGTTTATAGATAAACTAGACAAATATGTTACAACTAGGTTTTAGCTGGAGGGTGCCTAAGTTTTTTTAATATTTATTGATTTTTTGATCACAGTTTTACATAATGTTACATAAACATGTTCTGTCATATAGCTGTAATTCAAATTAATGTGTAAGAAAATACTTTAAACTTTTAGTCTGTTTGTCAATTTATTATACGAGATAGAAAACTCAAAGCACTAGCGTGGTTCAATTTCAATCAATTTTCTTCCCATAGTAAAGGAAACCCGAGCCCAACAGTGGGACGTATATGGGCTGAGCTAATGATAATGTCAATTTATTATTTGTTAATCTCCAAAACATCCTTATCAATTAGACTTCTATCTGCAGATAATAACTTATATAAAAATAATTTAGTTATTTATATAAATAAATAGAAAATACAATAAAGAAAAAATAATTAACACCTACATTTGGGCAACATTCAAAATAACTTATTCCCTAACATGTACACAACTGCAGGTTTAGCTAACAAAAAATACCTATGCGATTTCATAAACCGCCCGGCTTTGATTGGAATACGTGTAGTGTTAGGTTAGTTATTATCAGTGATGTCGCTGTACTGTGAGCAGTTGGTGCAGTAACAGGTGTGTTTAGATAGCACACTCCAAGGGCGCCCTTACTCGTGTCGCCCCACCGGCACCATTAGTGAGAGGGTGCGCCGGCGTAGACCCACCCCCCACCTGTGGAACGGGCGCGGGACCTGTGGAGCGCTACACCACACATACCTAGCATCCATGAACCGTACTACTTACTTCTTATACTTACTGTGAGACTGTTTTTAATTAACCTTCAGACACTTAATAAAGAAAAAGCTGCTACAGCGAGGAGCACGTTTCAATTAATACGAGAACGTTCCTTATATCACTGACAGGGTCGGCTTTCCAGTGCCTATAGTCAAATACTTACGTTAGTAGTACCACAAAAAGCGAGGAGCGCTATTAATCGACCATTGCCTACCAATAAGATTAATTTTATTACTCATAATAAAGTATGTATGAACTTATTAATAATCCCATGTAATGTATAGTATGATCATAACTGGACGACTCAGTATTTTTTAACGTTTTCTTTGTAAAATGTATTTAGATATTAAAAGGTTGTCACAGAGTAACATATTTAGATAACAAATTACGTAATGAGGAAATATAAATATTTGTACAGCCCTACACAGTATGAATATGAATTGGTTATCTAAATAAAAAATAATAATTATTATTAATTTATATACCAAAATAATATCCCGAAAATATATGAGAATATCTGACCCTTACACTAGTTATAAACTGTGTTGCAGAATCCATATATAAAAAATAATATATCTTATATCTTTAAACGAGCAATTCTTGTATATATATATATATATATATATATATATTCAGGATCTCGGCAACGGCTCCAACGATTTTGTTGAAACTTGGCATACTAGAGGTTTCGGGTCCAAAAAATCGATCTAGCTAGGTTTTATTTATAGAAAAAGTTATTTTGTCAGTGTTTTTAGCAAAACAAAAAATGACATTAAATTTTAAAAGAATATGAATTCAAATTTTGTAGTAAATGTCAAGAGATACGGCAGCTCAGTTGGGAGACGGCTGGTTTTAATTTTGAGTTTTGTAGCATCCAAACAGCGTCGGTTCGAATCTCGGTGTTATTATTATTCTCTTTTTATAATTTTTTTATATAATTTTTATTTTTTATTAATATATATCTAAATAAATTCTACAAAAATATTCTGAGCGAAGCTCGGTCATCCTGATATTAACAATAATGAACAATTGAATCAATGGAAAAAGTAATAAAGAGGTGAAAACTTATAATTGAACTAGTTGAGGCTAGATTAAGGGACTCGCTTTCCCAGCGAGCTATTTTTTTTCTTAATCTATTTCTTCCTTAATATTCTAATCATAGTTTATTCGCTGTATGAAAAAACTGATAAAATGTGGTTTCCTATAAATGGAAGCTAGCTAGATCGATTTATCAACCCCGATACCTTTCGCATACTAAATTTCATGGATCTCATTGAAGCAGTCTCCGAGATTTTGAACAAGTGTATAGAAATATGCAACACTTAACAATGTTAGAAATATATGTAGATTTGATAGATAGATGAGATTAGCGGTAAGTTATTGAATATGTTATGCGCCATTATTATTACCTCTCTTTAGAGACGGGCGGCCACATAGCCTCCACATATTTATAACAGTTTGGTCGGAGCACTAGTCCCGTGTCCAAGTCTTCGGTAACCCGTTACAGTACGCGACCTAGGTTCATCTCACCGTGCGAGACTTTGGCGAGCACTCAGCACGCGTCGCTAATGCGCATGATTTAGCTCGTTGTGACCTTCCAGCATTATGTATGTAGATGTTACCGATAGGGTGGGTGTGGGTGCGATGACAGTAGAGCTGTTGATATTTTTAAAAATATCGTCGTTCGATACCTATATCAGTATTTTTTTAAATATTAATATCGGAGTTCTTTGTTTATTGCGGTGTTTCCCTGATGGTTTTTTTATGCTAAATTCTATAAGTGATAACTTATCGCCAATTTCATGTCAGCATTTTTACAGTAGATTACGGTGAGTATACGGTGATTTTATAGAATAAATACTTCACAAGAAAAGATAAAACGACAAATTTATTCAAATTAATATCGACCTTCGATACCTACTTTTTAGTATCGGTATACAGATATATCGTCCAAAAAATATCGGTAATAAGTATCGATATTTTGTAATAATAATATCGATATTTCGATATTTTATCAACAGCCCTAGTGGACAGTGGTAGGCGCGATGCGCACACCTACTCCACACCACTGGCTCCAGCGCCAGCACCTACTAGTAGAGCACGCGATATTAACAACATCTATTAACATTATTAATAACTGTTTAATTACATATATTTAAACTAGTTACATCACACTTATGGAGCTTTACACATATTTATATTATTTTATAGTTATCTAACCTTTCTGCAATCTGAAATTTTAACGAACATCATCATTTATCAGCATTTCAGCTCATACACGTCCCACTGCTGGGCGCGAGCCTTCTACACTATAGAAGGGAAATTGATCTTACTATACCATGCTGGTCAGACAGGTTGGTATAGGGTTTTATTACGAGTTTTCCTTCTTTTGCATAGATGTTACATGCCTATTATATCCCTTAGTCCTCTTTTACAACATTCATGGGCTAGATACGGACTTAACGAGCAATTCTTGTATATTTCTGTTTTCAAATTCTCGCTAACGGCTCCAACGATTTATCTGAAAAACCAATACGTCTGATCAATGTGGTATAGTTGGTGGATTTCCTTTTTGTCTTGAAGAAGGCTCGAACCCAGCAGTGGGACGTATGTGGGCTGAGATAATAATAATGATGCATAACAGTAGACGTAGAACGAGCTTTGAAACAACATGTTCTTCGATAAAAGCTGATTTCTGTTATAATAAGATTGTTATTTGTTCACATTTATATTTTTGATATGACGACATACTGTTGAGGTGACCGGTCGCGGTGTGGTGCAAGTAGAGAGTGATGTGACACGTGGGAGTGCTTCAGACACGTGTCCAGGTGAGGCGCGGCCGGCGCGGGCCCCCTGGGCGCGGCCGGCGCGGGCCCCCGGGGCGCGGCGGCTCTCACATAGCGCTAACAAATGGCGCACATTACATCACCCCCGGCGCCCCGGCGCCCCGTCACCCCCACGCGACGCGCCACCACTTCATATTTGGGGGTCAACAAACGCGACGCGCCCTCTCGCCCTTACTTTATTGTAATGGTCACGGTTTGTAATAGTTCGCTTCATGTCGCAATCATTACATTTGTCGTTTAATTAATCATATACCTACCATTCAATACATATTGATGAATACTACTCATTCTGATTACACATCTAGTTTTTTAAATGAATCTTACGGACGCAGAAACCGACCTTTTTTTTTTGGGAGGTGGGTTGCGGTCGGCGCGCTCCTCGCACCACTCCGTCCGGGGCGACAGAGGGGCGTAAGCACGCACACCCACAACCCACCCACGATACACGTCGCCTTTACACTACACTCGTTGGGCCGACCACCGGAGCAGGGTTACTTGTCATCAGTGGTCGGCCCGACGGAATACCCCCTACTTGGGGTATCCTCCCATCGACTGACGTTCTCCCCCAGGGGGGAGAACGTCTTTCCTCACGCGGTCAGTCTCTCGGCGGGTGACGGACTACGTCACGTCACTCGCGGCCTCGGCTAGGGCAATCTTACCTGATGGTAAAGTATATGATAATGTATCACGCTCTCGCAGAAAATCGATGTCTGAGTAGTAGCAATTTGTTACTGCGCTTCGTTCGGTGAGCGAGAGAACCGGAAGCCCAACTTTCTGAGGGTGTTTGCGTGTGGAGGGTTTTGAGGGTGCCTTTAGTATCACCGAGCCTCAGTGCACGCATTCACACTCCCTTCACTTTCTTCGCGGTAGGCAGCGGCCTTGTAAAGGTCCATGAGCGGCAGCAACACTTACCATCAGGTGTACTGTTTGCACGTTTGCCACTGCTTGCAATAAAAAAAAAACCCCACACAAACACCCTCCTCACCGAACGAGGCGCAGTAACAAATAGTTACTACTGAGACGTCTATCTTCTGCTCAGTGTGGTACTACTCTAGACGGACCGGCCCGCGGCTGTAGACATACAAGTGTTGGATAGTGTGCACGACGAGTATCCGTACGTAAGGAGAGACACCGCGTGCTCATTATAACCGTGACACTATCAATTAGTTTAGGGGCGATACATTATATACTGTAGACATACAAGTGTTGGATAGTGTGCACGACGAGTATCCGTACGTAAGGAGAGACACCGCGTGCTCATTATAACCGTGACACTATCAATTAGTTTAGGGGCGATACATTATATACTGTAGACATACAAGTGTTGGATAGTGTGCACGACGAGTATCCGTACGTAAGGAGAGACACCGCGTGCTCATTATAACCGTGACACTATCAATTAGTTTAGGGGCGATACATTATATACTGTAGACATACAAGTGTTGGATAGTGTGCACGACGAGTATCCGTACGTAAGGAGAGACACCGCGTGCTCATTATAACCGTGACACTATCAATTAGTTTAGGGGCGATACATTATATACTGTAGACATACAAGTGTTGGATAGTGTGCACGACGAGTATCCGTACGTAAGGAGAGACACCGCGTGCTCATTATAACCGTGACACTATCAATTAGTTTAGGGGCGATACATTATATACTGTAGACATACAAGTGTTGGATAGTGTGCACGACGAGTATCCGTACGTAAGGAGAGACACCGCGTGCTCATTATAACCGTGACACTATCAATTAGTTTAGGGGCGATACATTATATACTGTAGACATACAAGTGTTGGATAGTGTGCACGACGAGTATCCGTACGTAAGGAGAGACACCGCGTGCTCATTATAACCGTGACACTATCAATTAGTTTAGGGGCGATACATTATATACTGTAGACATACAAGTGTTGGATAGTGTGCACGACGAGTATCCGTACGTAAGGAGAGACACCGCGTGCTCATTATAACCGTGACACTATCAATTAGTTTAGGGGCGATACATTATATACTGTAGACATACAAGTGTTGGATAGTGTGCACGACGAGTATCCGTACGTAAGGAGAGACACCGCGTGCTCATTATAACCGTGACACTATCAATTAGTTTAGGGGCGATACATTATATACTGTAGACATACAAGTGTTGGATAGTGTGCACGACGAGTATCCGTACGTAAGGAGAGACACCGCGTGCTCATTATAACCGTGACACTATCAATTAGTTTAGGGGCGATACATTATATACTGTAGACATACAAGTGTTGGATAGTGTGCACGACGAGTATCCGTACGTAAGGAGAGACACCGCGTGCTCATTATAACCGTGACACTATCAATTAGTTTAGGGGCGATACATTATATACTGTAGACATACAAGTGTTGGATAGTGTGCACGACGAGTATCCGTACGTAAGGAGAGACACCGCGTGCTCATTATAACCGTGACACTATCAATTAGTTTAGGGGCGATACATTATATACTGTAGACATACAAGTGTTGGATAGTGTGCACGACGAGTATCCGTACGTAAGGAGAGACACCGCGTGCTCATTATAACCGTGACACTATCAATTAGTTTAGGGGCGATACATTATATACTGTAGACATACAAGTGTTGGATAGTGTGCACGACGAGTATCCGTACGTAAGGAGAGACACCGCGTGCTCATTATAACCGTGACACTATCAATTAGTTTAGGGGCGATACATTATATACTGTAGACATACAAGTGTTGGATAGTGTGCACGACGAGTATCCGTACGTAAGGAGAGACACCGCGTGCTCATTATAACCGTGACACTATCAATTAGTTTAGGGGCGATACATTATATACTGTAGACATTCATCTATTGCGATTAAGTATCCTATTCTTCAAACTGTATATGTCCCAGTCTGTGACAAGAGCCACAGATACAACTGGTGGGAAATTGTTTTTGTATCGCACAGATCAAACGTGTTCACAGTTTAGTGGATAACTTTCTATTCTTTTATCGATACTGTTCTCCGTATAGTGATGGAGTAAAAATACATTTCACAATCTCTTTTATTGGCCGTGTGTGTCGTAAAACACTAACAATATATATATTCATATAAGGTATGGAAAACTCGAAATTATAACTTATTTTTTTTTTTGTGGGTGGGTCGCGGTCGGCGCGCCTCCGCACCACTCCGTCCGGGGCGACAGAGGGGCTTAAGCACGCAACTCCCGCGACCCACCCAAAAACCACGTCGCCTTCGTCATTGGGCCGACCACTGGAGCAGCGTTAACTTGTCGTCAGTTGTCGGCCCGACGGAATACCCCCTATTGGAGTACCCTCCCATCGACCGGCGTCATCCCCTCGGGGAGGACGTCGGTCTTTCCTCACGCGGTCGGCCTCTCGGCGGGTGACGGACTAATCCCCGGTCACGTCACCCGCGGCCTCGGCTAGAAATATACCCTACAGTCCTACATCAACACATTTGATCATCGCAATATAGTAGGTCAACAACTTCCTTCCCATTCAGAAGGAGGCTCGAGCCCAGCAGTGGGACGTACCTATATAGTCTTATATAGAAATTTCTAGCGTACGTGTGTAGGTCACTGAACTCCTCCTAAACGGCTGAACCGATGTTGACGATATTTTTTGTGTGTGTTCAAGGGGATTCGAGGATGGTTTAGATTCACAATTGGACCCGACAGGTGGCGCTGTTCGGGCAGGACAATAACATAACTTGAGAACGACTTCACCGATTTCGTCCATCTTTTTTTAAGTTTTTTAATATTCTAAAAAGGCCTTTACATAAAAAAAAATAAAAAGGTTGCACAGTAAATCAGAAAATTTAAGAAAACTTAACGTTTAACCGCTTAACTTAACCTTTCTAATGTAACCTTTTTTCGACTATATAAACGTTTCTATCTTTATATTATAAATCTTCTGTTCGTGTGTTTGTAATAATTTTGATGATTTTTTATGGCCATTCCGGAATAGCCATTCGGAACACCCAAACCATTCGGTTAAGATTAATAATTGGAACCGGTAGATAGCGATCGATTTCAAGGAGAATTCAATTTTCTATTTTTTACAAATTTGAACAGAACAAAGTCTGTTGGGTCAGTTAGTTAGATATATAATATATGTTGTGAACAGAGTGTGTGTGTGTGTGTGTGTGTGCGTGCGTGCGTGCGTGCGTGCGTGCGTGCGTGCGTGCGTGCGTGCGTGCGTGCGTGCGTGCGTGCGTGCGTGCGTGCGTGCGTGCGTGTGTGTGTGTGTGAGCTCGCTATACATACGTGTAGAAAGTGATACATGTGTAGCGAACGAACGCACAACATAACACTATCTATGTAACAGACGACGAGACGCGACACAACAATAACTAGTACTTCACACAAACAAACGACGCCTTCATTTTATATAATATTGAAATAAAACATTTAATTTTAATGATTGATGATTGCAAATCGTTAATATACAAAACATCACACATCACGGGCCCTAAGTCTTCACGACGGTCTACTACACGAGCTGTTAACGGCTGTCTGGCTACTTCTCTGAAACTCTAATCTGTCCAGCTCCTAAACTAATCGCTGTGTTATATCCCCGTGTGTATCTTAACTTTACATCTATACCAATAAATAAAATTGGAATGTCTGTTTGTAATGTCAAAATAATAGGCTTTTTTCATGCTCACACGGTTATTTGCACGACACCTATGCCTAAAATAGCAATTAAAAATTTTTTGTCTGTCTGTTTGTCTGTCTGTCTGTCTGTCTGTCTGTTTGTTCCGGGTAATCTTCAAAACGGCTGGACCGATTTCAAAAATTCTTTCACCAATAGAAAGCAATTTAATACGATAATTTAAGACCTTTCACCAATATAATATCAGGGCGTAAACTAGGCTATATTTTATCCCGGTATTCCCACGGGAACGGGAACTACGCGGGTAAAACGACTATAACCTATAACCGAAGCGAAGCGAGGGCGGGTTGCTAATATTAAATAAAATTGTATATAATACGTTTAGTACGTATTCGTCATCATCATTACACCAGCGCATATACGTCCCACTGTTGGGTTGGTGAGCATGAAAAAAGTCTATTATTTTGACATTACAAACAGACACTCCAATTTTATTTATTGGTATAGACTAGCAAAGCGCTTCCCTTCGGTTTCAGTCACCTTACCCGCGCAGTGCCCGTTCCCATGGGAATACCGAGATAAAATATAGCCTACTAGCAACCCGCCGTCGCTTCGCTTCGGTTTCAGTCGCTTTACCCGCGGCGTAGTTCCCGTTCCTGTGGGAATACCGGGATAAAATATAGCCTATGTTACTCCCTGATATTATAGCTTTCCATTGGTGAAAGAATTTTTGAAATCGGTTCGGTGGTTTAAGCGTGAAAGCGTTACAAACAAACAAACAAACATCCTTACTTTCGCATTTATAATATTAGTATGGATGTTACTCCCTAATACTATAGCTTGCCATTGGTGAAAGAATTTTTGAAATCGGTCCAGTAGTTGCGGAGTCTATTCAATACAAACAAACAAAAAAATCTTTCCTCTTTATAATATTAGTATACATAAGAAATTCAAAAAGCGAGCCCATTGAGTGTCGTGGCTGATCTGCTTAGTTTGCGGATGGTTTTTGGTTCAGTAGTACATTATGACATTCATCATCATGCCTATCGGCGTCCACTGATGGGAACAGGCCTTGCTCAAGTTACGCCACAAAGTGCGATCTTGTGCCGCCTGCAACTACACCTAGCAACTTTCACCAGGTCGTTGGTCCACGTTTTTTTTTTTTTATGCCAACGGTGGCATACTAGCAAGCAGCACACCTGATGGTAAGTGAAACTGCTGCACATGGACCTTTGCAATACCAGGGGCACAGCTAGGCCGCTGCCTACCTTGAAGGGAATACTCTTCTTAAACCACGTTTAAAGAAGGACATGTCATAGCGCTCGGGAAACACAGCAGCAGGTAGTTCATTCCAGAGCTTGCACGTACGTGGGAGAAATGATAGCTGGAAACGTACAGTTGAAGACCATAACGTTTCCAGGTGAAATGGATGAACCCTGCTGCGATGTCGAGTGGTACGTTGGTAGAATGGTGACGGTGGTACCAAGTCAAACAGTTCCTCGGAGCACTCCCCGTGAAAGAGTCGGTAGAGTACACAGAGTGACCCAAAGTCTCTCCGCTGCTCCAGCGACTCCACCTAGTGGGGCCGTCCTACACTGTATCATCTGATAAGTGGTCGCCACTCAAGAACCTTTCTTCCCAAGCGGTTGTCGGTTCGTCAAGCGATTATGACATTAATTTCATGCAAATTGTATAATTGACCGCGTGTAAGTGTCCCTCGAGGGCTTGTAAATGATAAAAAGTTTAATTTGATTTAAAATCATTATTAATTGTTATGAATAGTTTTTAATAACCTAATATTTGTCACGTGTCCACATCGCTTTCGATAAACCACACACCTCAAAATATAAAATACTACGGGATAGAATTAAACTGCCAACGTGAGCACACACGGTCAAGCGCGACGATTGTGACTCTATCCGCTCTTAATCGTAAGGCTTATGTCCAACAGTGACCTTAGATAGACTTATACGGATAGTCATCATCATCATCATATCATCATATCAGCCCATATACGTCCCACTGTTGGGCTCGGGCCTCCTCCATAATGGAAGGGTAATTGACCTACTATACCACGCTGGTCAGACGTGTTGGTATAGGGTTTTATTTCGAGTTTTCCTTCTCTCGCATAGATGTTATATGCGTTTTATATCCCTTAGTCGTCTCGTACGATCACCCACGGGTAAGATAGGGGGTGGTGAATTGTATTCTTACTCCGTCACCACACAGACGGATACGGATAGTATTATCTTACAACTCATATAAGTCCCACCGTTGGGCTCAAGCCTACTCCACAATAGCAGGGAAATTCACCTTATTATAACATGCTGATCAGACAGGTTGGTATAGAGTTTTATTTCGAGTTTTCCTTCTCTTGTATAGATTTTTATATGCGTATTATTTCCTTTAGTCGTCTTTTACGACATTCACGTGCAAGATACGGAGTGGTGATTTATATTCTTACTCTGTCACCACACGGATAATAACCTATCATTAATGATTTGTACAGATCGTTGTGACCGAAAAATACCAAAGTGCGCGTAAAAACCTGCACATGGTATTTATCGACCTAGAGAAGGCGTACGACCGAGTTCCCAGGGAGGTTCTGTGGTGGGCTATGAAAGAACGAAGAGTGCCAGGGAAGTATGTAAGATTAGTGAAAGCTATGTATGCAGGAGCGTGCACGAATGTCCGGTCGGAAGCCGGAGTCACTGATGAGTTCAGTGTCACTGTAGGCTTGCACCAGGGTTCGGCATTGAGCCCCTACTTATTCCTCCTGGTGATGGATGCGCTGACACCGGTAATACAGGAGGAAGCCCCGTGGTGCATGCTATTTGCAGATGACATTGTCCTCGTCGGGGAAGAGGCAGCTGAGGTACAGAGCAGACTGGGGCAATGGCGTGAGAGGTTGGAAAGAGTAGGCCTTAAGATCAGCCGCACCAAGACTGAACATATGTTCTGTAACTTCGGTGGCCCTTCCAAATTCTCTCACATTGCTCTAGATGGGGTATCCCTACCGGTTTGCTCCGATTTCAAGTATCTAGGCTGGCTTCTCCAAGACGATGGCAACATTGACCGAGAGATTAATAGTAGAATGAATGCAGGATGGATGAAGTGGCGGCAGGTCTCGGGGACAATTTGTGACACCCGGTTGCCTCTCAAACTTAAGGGGAAAATATACAAGAGTGTCATCAGACCTATTGCTATGTATGGATCTGAATGTTGGGCATTGAAAAAGACGGATGAGAGAAGAGTGCATGCTACAGAGATGCGAATGCTAAGATGGATGTGTGGGGTTACAAGGTTAGATAAAGTAAGAAATGAGTATATTAGGGGAAGTCTAAAAGTGGCACCAGTGATAGAGAAGATTAGGAGCGCGAGATTGTCATGGTATGGACATGTGATGAGGAGGGATGAAAGGCATGTGACAAGGAGGGTTGTCAATATGATTGTGGATGGACGAAAAAAGCGTGGGAGACCCAAAAAGAGATGGATGGACTGCGTGAATGAAGATATGCGTATGAAAGCAGTGAGTGCACATATGACGGCTGATAGGAGGCTATGGAAGGTAAAGACATGTTGTGCCGACCCCACTTAGCGTGGGATGAGGGCAGGAAAATGATGATGTTGTGACCGATTGTACTTCAGTTCTCTCTATGAAGTAGTACGTAGTTGTCAGGCAAAGTGACGGTGTTTCGCAGTATGTCAAGGGACATATAGAGAGACGCACGCGACACACTCGCCCAGTGCGCTCCTAAGGGGGCAGCTTACCATAATTAATAAGGGGTGCGTCGCGTGCGCCACGCTAATAACCACCGCCCGCTAATGAATTAGCCGCGCCGTCAGTCAGACGCCTCGCACGGGACGGGAGGCGCGGACACTCGCACACACCTCAGGATGTCACTGATGGTGAATGTCTACAATCTAGCGGAACACGCGGTCGCACAGACTGACTGTCTACAAATATTTTTTGATTACAAATTGTGTCTATATAAGACACTACTAGCTTTTGCCCGCGGCTTCGCCCGCTTAAAAGTAAAATTGCATATTGAACTATTATCTCAAAGAATATTATCGGGATAAAAAGTATTATCTTTCTTAATTTAAGAAATACTCTATGTGTCAATTTTCATCCAAATCTGCTCAACAATTTATGCGTGATTAAGTAACAAACATCCAAATATCTTCACAAACTTTCACATTTGAATATTACTTCCATCCTTGTAGTTCAGATTCCTCTGGAAATACGATGATAAATATGGCTTTCCTTAGTCTCTGATAACGTAGTTTTCCATTGGTGAAAAAATTTGTATCGATCAAACTCCCGCAGTTTCACCCACGTAGACCCCATTCCCTTGCGAATGCCGAGATAAAAAAGCCTATGATACTCGCTGATATTATAAGTTTACATGGGTGAAAAAAAAATTATATTAAACAAATCCCATAGAAATATCAGAGATAAAAATTACCCATGTTACTCGCTGATAACATGGCTTTCCATTGGTGAAAGATTTTAAAAATATGGGTAATATCCTCCGGTTTCACTCGCGGAGTTGTCGTTCCCGGGCAAATACCGGGGTGAAAATAGCCTTTATATGTTATTCACTGATAACGTAGCTTTCATTCTTGAACCAATTTTTAAATCCATTAAACGAAATCACCGTCATTGTGCGCGGTCCCGTAAGAATATCGGGATAAAAATAGTTTAAATATGTTACTCGCTTAAAAAAAGCTTTTCATTAGTGAAATAATTTTAAAATCGACTAAATTCTCACAGTTGCTCCAGCCACACCGGGATAACATATAGCCTAAGTCGTTCCTTATGTAAGGCTGGTAGACATGGTAGTAAAATATTATCAGTATCAGTCCAGCCGTTTTAAAGATTAGCCGTAACGAATAGACAGACAGACAAAAAAATTGGACCGTTTTTTAGGTATATGTATCGTGCAAATAATTGTGTGAGCATAAATAAAACCTATTATTTTGACAGACAAATAGACGCTTCAAATTTATTTATTTGTAGAGATTTTTCTACCTCTTGGATCTTGTATCTATTGGATTAATATCTTGATTGTAATTTACAGTCTGGTAGCGGCTAGGAATATTACCATGCTTTCATTGTTCTTGGGTGTCGCAAAAACTACTAAGACAAAGATTTACATGGACCTGGACCAATTGGTGATGCTGTCTGGCCAACAATGTCGTCCGCCAGGCAGCCGGTCATAAAATGTTGTTAGAACCTTTGCAATATATCTACAATGGCAGAAGAGTACCTGCAAATTACATCGATCCAAAGTATTTAGGATAAGAGTAAGATAATGATGATATGATGGTTGGATGTGTTCGACTAAATGCGTTTCACCCTTTGGGGCTGCCCAGAATTATTTCTTAGTGGGCGCTTACCCCAAGAAACAGATTGGTATACAAAATTTCACATTCCTAGGCCCGTTATCTTTGGCTATACCTTTTTCACCCTTTTAGAGGTTGAATTTCCAAAAAATTTTTTGTTAGTGCTCCTCTATCCCAAAAGAGAACTTTCACGTTCCTAGGACCCGTATTATACCCTTATTTAGTGAGCACTTTCCCCAAAAAAGACAACTTTATACAAAATTTCACGTTTCTAGGCCTAATGATTTCGGCTATACATTTTTCACCCCCTTAGGAGTTGAATTTCAAAAAATAATTTCTTAGAGCTCACCTACAACAAAAGAAAGAGAATCGCAAACAAAGTTTTACGTTCCTAGCCCCAATAGCTTCGTCTATACGCTTTTCACCCCCTTAAGGGGATGATTTTCCAAAAATCCTTTGCTAGTGCTCGTGTACCCCAAGAAATACGACGGTGTAAAAAAATTACGTTTCCAGGCCCAGTGGTTTCGGCTGTATGATTTTTGGTGTTTTAGGGGTTGAATTTCATCGCCATGTAAAATAAATTTCCAAAACGCTAGAGTGAATATATATTTATTTATTATCTAGTGCCTTAATACATGGTTCATTCATGGTTCTATCATCGAAAATGACAAATTTCCACACAAAGTGTCATCCCCTATTTCAACCCCTTATACCCATTTTTCGGGATAAAAAGTACCCTATGTCCTTTCTCAAGCTATACTCCACCTCAGTACCAAATTTCATCAAAATCGGTTCAGTGGTTTAGACGTGAAAGCGTAACAGACAGACAGACAGAGTTACTTTCGCATTTATAATATTAAGTAAGGATTAGCAACGTTGAGCACCTATACAGTACTCAGTAGGAGGACTACGGTTCTCACTGTGGACAGACTGAGTATTTATAATATTAAGTAAGGATTAGCAACGTTGAGCACCTATACAGTACTCAGTAGGAGGACTACGGTTCTCACTGTGGACAGACTGAGTATTTATAATATTAAGTAAGGATTAGCAACGTTGAGCACCTATACAGTACTCAGTAGGAGGACTACGGTTCTCACTGTGGACATACTGAGTATTTATAATATTAAGTAAGGATTAGCAACGTTGAGCACCTATACAGTACTCAGTAGGAGGACTACGGTTCTCACTGTGGACATACTGAGTATTTATAATATTAAGTAAGGATTAGCAACGTTGAGCACCTATACAGTACTCAGTAGGAGGACTACGGTTCTCACTGTGGACAGACTGAGTATTTATAATATTAAGTAAGGATTAGCAACGTTGAGCACCTATACAGTACTCAGTAGGAGGACTACGGTTCTCACTGTGGACAGACTGAGTATTTATAATATTAAGTAAGGATTAGCAACGTTGAGCACCTATACAGTACTCAGTAGGAGGACTACGGTTCTCACTGTGGACAGACTGAGTATTTATAATATTAAGTAAGGATTAGCAACGTTGAGCACCTATACAGTACTCAGTAGGAGGACTACGGTTCTCACTGTGGACAGACTGAGTATTTATAATATTAAGTAAGGATTAGCAACGTTGAGCACCTATACAGTACTCAGTAGGAGGACTACGGTTCTCACTGTGGACAGACTGAGTATTTATAATATTAAGTAAGGATTAGCAACGTTGAGCACCTATACAGTACTCAGTAGGAGGACTACGGTTCTCACTGTGGACAGACTGAGTATTTATAATATTAAGTAAGGATTAGCGACGTTGAGCACCTATACAGTACTCAGTAGGAGGACTACGGTTCTCACTGTGGACAGACTGAGTATTTATAATATTAAGTAAGGATTAGCAACGTTGAGCACCTATACAGTACTCAGTAGGAGGACTACGGTTCTCACTGTGGACAGACTGAGTATTTATAATATTAAGTAAGGATTAGCGACGTTGAGCACCTATACAGTACTCAGTAGGAGGACTACGGTTCTCACTGTGGACAGACTGAGTATTTATAATATTAAGTAAGGATTAGCAACGTTGAGCACCTATACAGTACTCAGTAGGAGGACTACGGTTCTCACTGTGGACAGACTGAGTATTTATAATATTAAGTAAGGATTAGCAACGTTGAGCACCTATACAGTACTCAGTAGGAGGACTACGGTTCTCACTGTGGACAGACTGAGTATTTATAATATTAAGTAAGGATTAGCAACGTTGAGCACCTATACAGTACTCAGTAGGAGGACTACGGTTCTCACTGTGGACAGACTGAGTATTTATAATATTAAGTAAGGATTAGCAACGTTGAGCACCTATACAGTACTCAGTAGGAGGACTACGGTTCTCACTGTGGACAGACTGAGTATTTATAATATTAAGTAAGGATTAGCAACGTTGAGCACCTATACAGTACTCAGTAGGAGGACTACGGTTCTCACTGTGGACAGACTGAGTATTTATAATATTAAGTAAGGATTAGCGACGTTGAGCACCTATACAGTACTCAGTAGGAGGACTACGGTTCTCACTGTGGACAGACTGAGTATTTATAATATTAAGTAAGGATTAGCAACGTTGAGCACCTATACAGTACTCAGTAGGAGGACTACGGTTCTCACTGTGGACAGACTGAGTATTTATAATATTAAGTAAGGATTAGCGACGTTGAGCACCTATACAGTACTCAGTAGGAGGACTACGGTTCTCACTGTGGACAGACTGAGTATTTATAATATTAAGTAAGGATTAGCAACGTTGAGCACCTATACAGTACTCAGTAGGAGGACTACGGTTCTCACTGTGGACAGACTGAGTATTTATAATATTAAGTAAGGATTAGCAACGTTGAGCACCTATACAGTACTCAGTAGGAGGACTACGGTTCTCACTGTGGACATACTGAGTATTTATAATATTAAGTAAGGATTAGCAACGTTGAGCACCTATACAGTACTCAGTAGGAGGACTACGGTTCTCACTGTGGACAGACTGAGTATTTATAATATTAAGTAAGGATTAGCAACGTTGAGCACCTATACAGTACTCAGTAGGAGGACTACGGTTCTCACTGTGGACAGACTGAGTATTTATAATATTAAGTAAGGATTAGCGACGTTGAGCACCTATACAGTACTCAGTAGGAGGACTACGGTTCTCACTGTGGACAGACTGAGTATTTATAATATTAAGTAAGGATTAGCGACGTTGAGCACCTATACAGTACTCAGTAGGAGGACTACGGTTCTCACTGTGGACAGACTGAGTATTTTGAACTTTTATTATTTACGTTACTCTCAGCCACTGATAACAAGGAACCGTTCACACGGGTACCTCATCAGATTTTGTAAACGATAAAGAATTTACTTTTGAAAGCATAACCTATTTAATTGATTCGCACATATTTGCAGCTATAAAACACTATATAGACTTTGTGACTAAAAAGACCCTGAGTCAACCAGTCGTGTATCCAGCCATCTAAATATCATCATTGCCAGGGCATGTTGGTGCTCGCAGTTGCTCTATAATTTGTTATACTTATAGAAAAATGTTGTCCTCCTGATAATGTACGATCCTTCAGTCGACTTTAAAAAATTATAGCTCATTACGGAGGGATACTCAAGGGATATAATGATAATTTTATAATCATATCCAAATTGCTACCATGTGTTTTACTTTTTCTCGAAGGATTAAATCCACAAATAATTTGTTTTGTGTATATCATCATCATCATCTCATACTAGTCCCACTGCTGGACTTGAATCTGAAGGCTGATAACTTATAACACTGACCATTATATAATACATATTGTTGATAATTTGGTTAAAAAGGTAAGCCTCCGGGCTGATCATTGAAGTCAAGGAATCGGTACCAATGGCCATTTCAATGGCGATCGAGAAAGAAAAGGAATTTGGTGATTTTTTAGGTAGCGCGCCGATCTTTCGTTGCACCGGCGGATTGGGCGGGTTGTATATTGACCCATAGCCTACCCTACAGAAAATACAAATAGGTGATCGTATGAAGGAAAGACTATACAACACACAAAAGTGTTTATTTCATAACCTCGCCGCTTAATACAGTGTGCAAGTTGTATACCTAGATGGCTACTGTCCACCCTAAGGGCCTACAAGGCTATCAAGATTCATTGTTGGGCACAGGCCACTAGATGGACAGTGTCATGATCGCTACAATTATAGGTGGATTGGTAATTACTTTCCGTGTGGTGACGGAGTAAGAATACAATTCACCACTCCCTATCTTGCCTGTGGATGTCGTAAAAGACAACTATGGGATATAATATGCACAACTCGAAATGAAACCTTAAATGCCCTTCCATTGTGGAGGAGGCCCAAGCCCAACAGTGGGACGTATGTGAGCTGCGATGATGATGATGATGCTGTTAATTACAGCAAGATGTAATACGTTTATCAGGACAGCGCTAATATTTATTCTCATGATGAGGCTCTTTGCAAATATTGACGACGCCCACGATGGTGATAATTGTATTATTATGTCGACACCACACGGAGAATTGGTCCAAATACCCCGTAGTTATATATACATAAGTACAGTGTAAAGTCGCTTGATAGATATATTTACCACGGAGCACCGTGTCTTGGTGTTTATAACACAATAGTACCAGCTAACAGTCGGCGGCAACACGTCTGCGACATCCGCAAACATTTGTCACTACACAAAAGCCGCAGAATAGTAAAACATCACAGAATATTTATTGGGCTCAATTAATTAACTAAAATTATATATATAAATGTATACAAATACAAAATATCTACAAATATGTTATTACAAAATTATTCTATAAAAATACATAATAAATAAGTTTACAAGTTTCTTGTAGCTTTCAAAAATAGTAATAACTTTAAAAAAAACAGTAGATAAAACTTTTTTTTTTGTAATTGAATATAATATTATGATACATATATATAGTTAACAATAACTTGGCAACAATACAACATAGATCAATAATAATTTATACTAAAACGGATGTTTTAATATTGCTACAGAATTGTAGCAAAATTATTCATACTATTTTAAAAGACGTTGTCTTTTACAACTACACTAAGGGAGTAATTCGTATACTTACACGACACGACATAAATGACACGCAGACTCGGAATCGCACATAACATTGGTATGTCTGACAATTACCCAGCTATCTACTGAGTTCAATTTACAAACATTGCAGCGTTATTAAATCATACGCATTAGAAACTCCAATGGCAGCGAGCTGTCAAAGTTTTTGCCCAAGAACAACTTTCTTTTTAGACCAGATTATGAAACGAGGAAAGTGCGTCGAGTGATGTTATAACCTAATGTACCATAACCTAACCTCCTTAACTCCAATTGATCTGACCATCATGTGTAAAAGACCAGGCGATAGTTATCTTTGACAGTTAAGTTTGCGTGTGAAACGATACCATTAAATGTTATTTATGTGATTACAGAAGTAACAACTAAATGTGTGACTTCTTTCTGAATATGTTGAGAGAACATTTGAAATTATAATTCGTTATAAATGTCAGTGAAGCGTGTTAGTGTTATACTTCAGATGTTCATGACATTATAGAAATATCTTCATGTAATCTGTGAAACATGACAAAAGCATATAATCACTCACAGCGAATGCAGATAATAACGGGGTGAAAAATGAACCCTCAGGCAATGTACTATACAGGGCGGGGTCGGGTTATGGGGCAACTGGTCAAATGGGAGCTAGGCAATGGTGGTAGGAACCCATGAAAAAAATTTCAAATAATAATATCGATTCGTTTAATGAATTAGAGACATGTAAAGTTTTCAATTTTTTCATCATTTGATATATTCTGACTGTAAAAATAAATAACGAAAAGAAAACAATACAAGTGTGTCTCAATCAGACGGTACACACAACCGTGCCGTAACAACTTACTGTGTCGAACGTCACGGGTCATGATCCCACTCAGATTAATACTTTCTATAAATTGCGATTATTACAATTTACGAAAAGAAAACAATACAAGTGTGTCTCAATCAGACGGTACACACAACCGTGCCGTAACAACTTACTGTGTCGAACGTCACGGGTCATGATCCCACTCAGATTAATACTTTCTATAAATTGCGATTATTACAATTTACGAAAAGAAAACAATACAAGTGTGTCTCAATCAGACGGTACACACAACCGTGCCGTAACAACTTACTGTGTCGAACGTCACGGGTCATGATCCCACTCAGATTAATACTTTCTATAAATTGCGATTATTACAATTTACGAAAAGAAAACAATACAAGTGTGTCTCAATCAGACGGTACACACAACCGTGCCGTAACAACTTACTGTGTCGAACGTCACGGGTCATGATCCCACTCAGATTAATACTTTCTATAAATTGCGATTATTACAATTTACGAAAAGAAAACAATACAAGTGTGTCTCAATCAGACGGTACACACAACCGTGCCGTAACAACTTACTGTGTCGAACGTCACGGGTCATGATCCCACTCAGATTAATACTTTCTATAAATTGCGATTATTACAATTTACGAAAAGAAAACAATACAAGTGTGTCTCAATCAGACGGTACACACAACCGTGCCGTAACAACTTACTGTGTCGAACGTCACGGGTCATGATCCCACTCAGATTAATACTTTCTATAAATTGCGATTATTACAATTTACGAAAAGAAAACAATACAAGTGTGTCTCAATCAGACGGTACACACAACCGTGCCGTAACAACTTACTGTGTCGAACGTCACGGGTCATGATCCCACTCAGATTAATACTTTCTATAAATTGCGATTATTACAATTTACGAAAAGAAAACAATACAAGTGTGTCTCAATCAGACGGTACACACAACCGTGCCGTAACAACTTACTGTGTCGAACGTCACGGGTCATGATCCCACTCAGATTAATACTTTCTATAAATTGCGATTATTACAATTTACGAAAAGAAAACAATACAAGTGTGTCTCAATCAGACGGTACACACAACCGTGCCGTAACAACTTACTGTGTCGAACGTCACGGGTCATGATCCCACTCAGATTAATACTTTCTATAAATTGCGATTATTACAATTTACGAAAAGAAAACAATACAAGTGTGTCTCAATCAGACGGTACACACAACCGTGCCGTAACAACTTACTGTGTCGAACGTCACGGGTCATGATCCCACTCAGATTAATACTTTCTATAAATTGCGATTATTACAATTTACGAAAAGAAAACAATACAAGTGTGTCTCAATCAGACGGTACACACAACCGTGCCGTAACAACTTACTGTGTCGAACGTCACGGGTCATGATCCCACTCAGATTAATACTTTCTATAAATTGCGATTATTACAATTTACGAAAAGAAAACAATACAAGTGTGTCTCAATCAGACGGTACACACAACCGTGCCGTAACAACTTACTGTGTCGAACGTCACGGGTCATGATCCCACTCAGATTAATACTTTCTATAAATTGCGATTATTACAATTTACGAAAAGAAAACAATACAAGTGTGTCTCAATCAGACGGTACACACAACCGTGCCGTAACAACTTACTGTGTCGAACGTCACGGGTCATGATCCCACTCAGATTAATACTTTCTATAAATTGCGATTATTACAATTTACGAAAAGAAAACAATACAAGTGTGTCTCAATCAGACGGTACACACAACCGTGCCGTAACAACTTACTGTGTCGAACGTCACGGGTCATGATCCCACTCAGATTAATACTTTCTATAAATTGCGATTATTACAATTTACGAAAAGAAAACAATACAAGTGTGTCTCAATCAGACGGTACACACAACCGTGCCGTAACAACTTACTGTGTCGAACGTCACGGGTCATGATCCCACTCAGATTAATACTTTCTATAAATTGCGATTATTACAATTTACGAAAAGAAAACAATACAAGTGTGTCTCAATCAGACGGTACACACAACCGTGCCGTAACAACTTACTGTGTCGAACGTCACGGGTCATGATCCCACTCAGATTAATACTTTCTATAAATTGCGATTATTACAATTTACGAAAAGAAAACAATACAAGTGTGTCTCAATCAGACGGTACACACAACCGTGCCGTAACAACTTACTGTGTCGAACGTCACGGGTCATGATCCCACTCAGATTAATACTTTCTATAAATTGCGATTATTACAATTTACGAAAAGAAAACAATACAAGTGTGTCTCAATCAGACGGTACACACAACCGTGCCGTAACAACTTACTGTGTCGAACGTCACGGGTCATGATCCCACTCAGATTAATACTTTCTATAAATTGCGATTATTACAATTTACGAAAAGAAAACAATACAAGTGTGTCTCAATCAGACGGTACACACAACCGTGCCGTAACAACTTACTGTGTCGAACGTCACGGGTCATGATCCCACTCAGATTAATACTTTCTATAAATTGCGATTATTACAATTTACGAAAAGAAAACAATACAAGTGTGTCTCAATCAGACGGTACACACAACCGTGCCGTAACAACTTACTGTGTCGAACGTCACGGGTCATGATCCCACTCAGATTAATACTTTCTATAAATTGCGATTATTACAATTTACGAAAAGAAAACAATACAAGTGTGTCTCAATCAGACGGTACACACAACCGTGCCGTAACAACTTACTGTGTCGAACGTCACGGGTCATGATCCCACTCAGATTAATACTTTCTATAAATTGCGATTATTACAATTTACGAAAAGAAAACAATACAAGTGTGTCTCAATCAGACGGTACACACAACCGTGCCGTAACAACTTACTGTGTCGAACGTCACGGGTCATGATCCCACTCAGATTAATACTTTCTATAAATTGCGATTATTACAATTTACGAAAAGAAAACAATACAAGTGTGTCTCAATCAGACGGTACACACAACCGTGCCGTAACAACTTACTGTGTCGAACGTCACGGGTCATGATCCCACTCAGATTAATACTTTCTATAAATTGCGATTATTACAATTTACGTCCATTAATTATATTTTTGCAAATTACACCGCGGTACAAGAATTAACTCCTTCATCATCTCATCATCTCAGCCCATATACGTCCCACTGTTGGGCTCGAGCCTTCTCCATAATGGAAGGGTAATTGACCTACTATACCACGCTGGTCAGACGCGTTGGTATAGGGTTTTATTTCGAGTTTTCCTTCTCTCGCATAGACGTTATATGTATTTTATATCCCTTAGTCGTCTCGTACGATCACCCACGGGTAAGATAGGGGGTGGTGAATTGTATTCTTATTCCGTCACCACACGGAACAACTCCTTAGTTGAAGATAAAAAAGTAACAAACGTTGAACGTTGTCAACGTTGACTGCATACGAAGTTAATTGTATAGTTTGCTAATTTTAATTGAACTAATGAATTAATAGTTTGATGTATCGGTGTTGTCGGCCCGGGGACACGAGGCAGGCGCGGCCGCGAACACCCCGGGGGTGAGGGGGGGGGGGGGGTCGCATAATTGTCACAATAAACAGCGCGTAATGGGGCGAGGGCCGGCGCGCCCTCGCTGTTAATTAGCGAAGTGACACCCTCGCGCTCGGCCGCGGCCCCGACCCCGACCCCGGCGCGCCGACCGCGAGGCGAACCAAAGGGCATAGGGCCTCAATTACTAATCACTCAAGTATTCATTTCATAAAGTAACTTTTAAAATTTCCTTCACGTTCAAGTTGTGCGGATATATCTGCACTATAGCGCATTAAGTGTACACGCGCACCAACAACAATGAGCTCTGTGTTGTATGCGACTGCATACAATGTACAGGTCATGTTTTGTCTAGTAGTTTATTAAATTCTCATAAAGTTACGCCTGTTATAAATCATACATTTATTTTAAATCTTATTACAAACATTTATTAGGTTATATACTCTATTAAATGTTTATAAGCACAAAGTGACGAGTCCTTGCGTTTAACAATAATGGTGAAAAATAAATAGGTGAGGGTGTCGCAGTGTCGTACTGTCGCACTGTCCCGTGCTATCTATCGCCCGGTGGTGTCGTCTCGTCGCATACAACTGACAGTACGTCGACACGACACAGGTATCCCGTCTGACTAGTTGTTTACCACCTGCTCACATTACGTTTTTATTTTAGTTTTCACATGTACACACACACACACACACATATATATATATATACAGACAAGTAATGTATAAGTATCATCCGTGTGGTGACGGAGTAAGAATACAATTCACCACTCCCGATCTTGCCCGTGGATGTCGTATAAGACGACTATGGGATATAATATGCACACAACATCTGTGCAAGAGAAGGAAAACTCGAAATGAAACCCTATACCAACATGTCTGACCAGCATGGTATAGTAGGTCAAATTCCCTCCTATTGTGGAGGAGGCCCGAGCCCAATAGTGGGACGTATGTGGGCTGCGATGATGAATGTATAAGTAACTGTAGCGTAACAGCAATATAGACTAGAGTAGTATCGATCTAACTAATGACATTATAGACACAGCGCCCCCGTCTTGTGTGTGCATTAAACAACTCGCTCAATAAACATCGTATTATATACATAAATACAAACACATCACTAACACACATATCACCACAAGAGTTCAATCAGTTCAAAAACCGACGGGTTGGATGTTTGTTTGTCAGATATTATCAGTTTTATGTCGAGTGAATTGCAACTATAAACTGCAGAACATAATCATAATGTATAACTAAAATTAAAAATGTTGAATAACCCCAGACACAAACTAAAATAATAATAAAAAATATTCGTTCTCTTCAACAGCAATGATCAATTAATTGTCATTTAACGGTTATACTGGCACGCGTCTTCATGCGTCGTGTAATCGTACGCCATTATATCATTTTAAAAAAAAGCTGATACTCATACACTGCTGAACCGATATTAACCAAATAAGCTTAGCTAAGAACCACCGTGAGGAAACTGGCTCTCAAACAAAAAATCCGCATCGGAAGCGGTCCATCCGTTTGACAAATACGATGCCACAGGCAGACACTAATTTACTGAATCCAAACACGATATGTCTGCTGCAAGTTTTCGAGGAGTTGGGTGCCGAGGGGTTGGGTTAGGTTAGGTTGAGTTGGGTTGGTAAGGTAACAAAGTATTCTTGACAGACATTTTAAACATATTCATTGGCATGTCTCGGGTATCTTTATGTAGTTTACTGTAAAGTCGCATACATTGACCTATGAAAGATCTACTAATCTGTTCAAAACAAATAGTATATATAACTAAATTATCCTTACTTCTATTGTTTATATGATGAATGTACTTTTCAAATTATTTTCCTTACTGGTCAGATATACATTGTGAAGTTTATTTCCATCAATTTCTCCTAAAGTGATGCATTTGGATATAAATAGCAAGAATAGGACATAGGAATGTGAATATAAACGAAACAAACTATTCTATCTGTTTCAATATTAGTAAACATTCAAATTTTCTTTCCAGCATAAGCAGCTGAGCTAAGCCTACTAGACAATTTCTCAATATGCCGGTTCCATAATTGGGTGCAAAATTGCAGTGGGGCTGAGTGTGGTATAGTTACAACTAAACAAGCCGTGGACTCCACAAGTAACAGAAGCAGATGATTGAACACCAATAACATTAACCCTCTAGATTATTTTACATAAATAATAAGTTAAAACTGCGAGCACCTTATTCCTGATCCCATAGTGATATAATTTATTGATCGGTGCTTCATAGTACACAATCAAACACCTGGGATGAATCGCAAAATATACTCGTGCAAAAAGCATCATGCGATCTCTCGCAAGCGGCAAAGACATTTTTTAATAATTCTGCACCCGCATCAGCAGTAAAGCAATTCATAGCAAAGCCAAACTGCTTATTGTGAAAGGTGCCATGCTCATTGAAATGGCTCAACATTTGATTAAACATATTTTCCAAAACTTTACTAAACGTAGGTAGTATGGAAATTATTAATGAATTGAAATTTATTAAAATCTGACATAACCGCTTTAAACAACGGAATCATTTTACTAATTATCACGAATAAAAAAAATACACCTCAAGCAACACGACCATTAAACACAGATGCTAGGTGAGGAGCAATAATGTCAATTATAGGATTAACTGTCTTTACAAATAAGCCCCACGAATCTGCTGTCTCGTTATTATAAAGATTTTAGAATAACGTTTGTGCTAACATCCAAGAATTCAAAGGATGTGTCGCATTTCACAACACATTGATTCAGAATTGATTCGGGCAAAGTAGGAGCCGACATCAACGAATTAGTGGTTAACACACGGGTATATTAGTAAAATGATTTTCTAATTTTCTAATTCAGTTGCAACTTCACCGTTAGCACATTATATATTTTTATTACCAATTTTTAAACTAAAATCCTTCTCCGGACAGCATTCCTACCAGTTCCCCTATTTCATCATCTTTTTAAGCTATATACGTCACTATTGACTTCGAATTAAGGTTAAAGGAGAAGTCCTTTATGCATGACATTTTGACCTACTATACCAGGCTCGTCAAACGTATTGGCATAAGGTTGTACGCAACTTGTTATTAGACAGTTTAATGCGGTCTTACTATTGTAATAGTTTCACTTACACTTGTAGTGTTACTGTCCGTAGTATATTTATATAAATCCCTGGTCACTGTGACGTAACATTTATGACGCATAGATAATCGTTACTTTCATGTGTATGTGTGTGTGTGTGACTGAGTGCAGCGATGATAACATATCGGACTATGAGTGATCGCGTCCGCACACACACACACACACACAACGATATATTTATTATAACTGTCTAATATTGATATTGCAATGAACATGAGCATACAGCAATATACTAATGGATCCCGGCGCGCACTATACGAAGGGTGACGCGTCAACGAACTTGTACTTGCGACAGATTATGTTAATACACGTGAATGTTACTGAACCGCCTTGAGGCAACTTTGTAAGTATTGATAGAACAATACACAGTGACAACACTCAACACTCAACACTCAACACCCCTTTGTGACAAGTGAATCACTATTTTGCACACAATATTTTTCATCATCATCATCTTGCTCTTATCCCAATTACTTAGGGTCGACGCAATATGTCATCTGTTTTGACATATTGCAAAAAGTTTCGGCAATGACGTTTATGACCGGCCGCCTGCTTGACGTCAACCCTCCTTGGGAATGTAATCGTTGACCCAAATGGTACCAGATGGAGTTGATCCGGGTCAATCTAGGGCTCTTAGTCGTCTTTTACGACACCCACGAGCAAAGCAAGGGTTGGTAGTATTCGAAGCCGCTACCACACACAATATTTTTCATGATGTACATAATTGCAGACCTGGTGGCTTCATTTCTATAAGGAAGTATTATCTCTTTAGACGTATTAAGTTGTGTGGCGGCAGCTACGAATACCATCAACTAACTAGAAACTTCCATTACTCTTAGGTGTTGAAAATGAGAGTTTTTCATGAACTTGGTCCAACTCATGGACCGAGGTCAGCAATTACATTCCCAAGGAAGATTGACATCAGATAGTCGGCCGCTCATTAAACTATTGCCAATAACTTTTGCACTACTTACGATGGAAGGAGGGTGCATATTGTATCGACTCCGAGTTATTGTGATGAGAGCAGAGCGATGATAATGTTCTGTGCGTGTCTCTTTTTTTAATATTTTTTTATTGCAAACGGTGGCAAACGCATAAACAGTAGGTACACCTGATGGCAAGTATTGCTGTCGCTCATGGACCTTTACTAGGCCGCTGCCTGCCGTGAGGAAGGTGAAGGGAGTGTGAATGCGTGCAATGAGGTTCGATGATACTAAAGACATCACCAAAACCCACCACATGCAAACATCCTCAGAAAGTTGGGCTGCCGGCTCTCTCGCTCACCAAACGAAGCGCAGTAACAAATTGCTACAACTCGGACGTCGATTTTCTGTTCAGTGTGGCACTACCCCGGACGGACCGGCCCGCGGCTGTAGACAACTGTCAACAGTGTAGTTCTACCGCTAATAAAACTGTCTGACTGTAGACTAGTAAGGTGATTAATAATAACACCGCAGCTAAGTAATTAACTATTAAATCATTTTGGTGATGTATTTAGAGGTCGCTGGGCTGTGGTGTTAGATGTTAATATATGCAGTAGTGGTGTATACGTTCATAAAGGTCAGTTCACACCATCATTGTGTAATGCATAATATTTTGTGAATAAAGTGGTGTTCGGCGTCATCGTGGGTATGTCGAGCGAGGTTGTACCACGGTCGGTGACAGTATGCACGAACAGTGGCAGGTGTCGCACGAGTGAGCGGCTCTAAGTGGCGCTGCACTGCACCGGCCGGTATTAATGTACCGTTAGTTGGCTCGGACTCGAACCGGTTGCGGTGCGGCTCGCGCCCGCCCTCGCACCGCCGCGCCCGATATCATACAGTTGCAAGCGCCGTATATATGACTCGATAACTCGTAACATTGTATTTACAGAGTTTATGTTTAGTGTTAATATATTTTATGTAGTTTGTACATTAAAGATATGTGTACATAAAATATATTTGTTTTAGTAACACATTGCCTTGTGGTTATTTTTAATTCGTTAAAAATCAACTAAAATTATTTCGGCGCTTACTACCCTGTGTTGTCAACTCGAACACTCCTCCTTAGTCCTTCGAGTATGATAAAATTAGCCACTGTTAAAATATATTTTTATTTGCTTTTATTAAAGAGTATTAGTGTTTCATTTGAAGACAACTAACAAACATTTTTTTTCTCAACCTTACCGCTGCGTTACCAACTCTTTCAAATATCAGTTTCATAAAATCTTTACTTAGTGAGTCTCTAAGTTATAAAAAAAGAGTACAAAATTTAGTTTCTAGTTCTCAATATTTTCGGCTCGGTGGTGATATATATAGAAATATTCTTATATAGAATCGCTATGGTTATGCTCCTATCTCAACAATAGTTGCAATAATTTCATGACCGGCCGTCTGTCTTACTTGGGAATGTAATTGTTGTTTAGACGACATTATATGTAGTTGGCCCACTGGTCGCATTCCCAGTGGTGCAACGGCGTGAATGAGTTTAGACCTTGACCTTCCTGCTCAACAATACATATAATTATATTCGATAATTTCAATGGAAACGCAGGTATTGGACATTTGATATTAAACTATTTTTGTGTATTTTATCGCCTTGGTAAATCCATAAACGGTCCATAAACTACTATAAATACTATAAATGCTAACAAATGTTCGAAATATCGGGCAATTCAAAAATCTAATACAAATGCGATAAAATCCGTAAAAATCCGTTAAAATATAGTTTTATTTCAAATTTATAAACAGTGGTTAATAACATGTTTGACAACATTATAATAAGGTTACGTGATAGCCGCTCTAACGATCCAGCTCGTGGTATCTGTTGCTGGCAGTAAAGTACCACTGATGTAATATATCTTCTTCCTAGATGAAAAATCGGGACAAGTTCTTGCGCATTAACTGTTAGTGTCTTAGTTTCTCACTCACCCATTATCTCTATACATTAAAAATATAATGAATCATCACACACATATGTTTGAGTGGAAACCGTAATAATCTTGTAAAATGTCGTCCACAAGTAACAATATATAACGATAGGGAGGATCTATAGATTTGTTGAAAGTGTCCAATTTAAGTTGTTGAGCGAGTTGTATACTTACTATACTGTTAATTGAATGTTAACATGTAGTGGTGTCCCTGTTATATTTGCTGTTAAGTGATATCATTGACATTATTATGTTTTACGTTAACATTGAAGGATCACATCTCATGTGCTCGCCGTGTTGTCGCAGGACGCGTTGATGTCTAACGTTAGCGGCGACACGATGCGCCCCACACCGCCGCAGCGCCTCGACGCCCTCGCTAGTACCGTCTGCGCTACATAGTGAGACTAGTTCATCACGACACACATTATATCGCATACCTATATATATATATATATATATATATATAAACTCATTTGCAAAAAAAACGGGCGGTTTTGATTTTCATTCATATTTAAAAAGATACAATACCAAAAAGGTTTCAATCGTTTGTACACGCTACTGGCCGGTTTTAAAAATGCTGTGGTATTTAAAAAAGTACGTTCTAAATTCAATTTTTCATTTGATGTTCATTTTTACAGAAAACCCCTTTTTATCCTACATTTTTGGCGCGAAGTTCCAGAAGTTAACATCGACTTTCATAACTTTTATTCAATTTTTATCGATTAATTTCATATCCTTGACTGTCAAAGCTTTATTTAATGCTGTTTGGCTGTATCAAAAATGGTAGATAAAGTGGTAAAAGCTACCAAAATTATCGCGCTGCTTGAAGAGGGTTGCAGCCAATGTTTCGTGGCTAGGAGGCTAAATGTTAGTCGCTCGACAGTCCAAAGGACCTGGCAGCGATATCAGGAGACTGGTTCCGTCGAGAGAAGGCCTGGTTCTGGAAGAAAACCATGTACCCAACCACGGGATGATCGTTTTCTTGTGAGTCGCGCATTGAGAAATCGCAAATCTTCGTATGTGGATCTTAAGAACAACCTCCAAGAAGTAAGAAATGTGCATATTAGTCTATGGACGGTCAGGAGGAGGCTTCTCGCTGCCAATATACGCAGTCACCGCCCGGCCCGCGGCCCCAAATTACTCCGTGAGCACAGAGTTCACAGGCTTAGGTTCGCTAG
This sequence comes from Lymantria dispar, assembly GCA_032191425.1. Lineage (NCBI taxonomy): Eukaryota > Metazoa > Arthropoda > Insecta > Lepidoptera > Erebidae > Lymantria > Lymantria dispar. The sequence goes on along the minus strand of CM063444.1, from coordinate 479,694 downwards.
AAATTGTGAATCATGGACTCAAGACGATTGGAATAGGGTTTTGTTCTCTGATGAAGCCAGGATATCTCTGTTCGGTGAAGATCGACGTCGGCGAGTGCTAAGAAGACAAGGAGAACGCTTTGCAGAGGCATGTTTCGAAGAAATCACACCTTATGGTGGGGGCTCTGTTATGTTTTGGGCAGGAATAAATTCAATGGATCGTACAGAGTTAGTCTTCATTGAAAACGGCTCACTGACTGGGCATCGATACATAACGGAAGTTCTAATTTCTCATGCACAACCCGCATTGGCCGCTCTAGGTGAAGACTCGATTTTTATGGACGACAATGCTCGCGCCCACCGATCCCGCGATGTTAATGCGTATGTGCAAGAGGTCGGCATTCGTCGTTTGGATTGGCCAGCTCGAAGTCCCGACCTCAATCCCATAGAGCATGTCTGGGACGTTCTGAAACGGCGTGTGAGATCAGTACACCCGGCTCCGCAGACCATCAGAGAGCTGAAGAATGTGATTACTGCGGAGTGGGAACGTATTCCGCAAGCAAGTATCCGGGATATACTCGCTAGCATGCCCAGACGAATTCAAGCTGTGATTTTAGCTAGACGGGGTCACACTCGATACTAAACATTTATCTGCTTTTACTTTATTAAAGAAAAACAAACAAAAAAACTTTTTTATTTTTACTTCATGAGCATATGCACTACTAGCGAATATACACTACTAGCGAGGTTTAGCATTATTTCCCATAAATTGTATCTAAATTTTATGAAATACTGATGAAAACGATTATTTTCTTATTAATTTAGCAAATTGTGTGGATAAAACTACCTATAATTATCAAACAAAGAAATATTAACATTTGAAATGGTTCATTGCTTAGGTGCCCGTTTTTTTTGCAAATGAGTGTATATATATATATATATATATATATATATAAGCTCACGTGTACTCGTTAAATATTATATATAAACGTACAACACTATGTTGATTACGTTATTTATTGTGTACAGCAGTAGAACACATAGTCTATCTAAGGGGAATGGTTATAAATGGAATATGATTATAAAAAATGTATGAAATAAAACGATTCATTCACTCTTGTGGGCTTACTCACTTCCGTGGGAATGAAAACTGAAAACCATTCGAAACGTCGGGAGTATCGTAAAAAAAATACAAAGAGATAAATCAATGCCTAAAAAAGGACAACGGACAACGAGTATGGTGTTGTAGATCGATTTCCCCCTCACTGTTCAGAATATCCAAAAAAAAAAAAAACACCACCTATGTAAGACACGATCAACAACTGCTATCGTGTGTGTATAACGAAAACTAATCTTACTGTACATTTCACCCTTACCATAGTCACCTATAATGTAAGACACGATCAACAACTGCTATCGTGTGTGTATAACGAAAACTAATCTTACTGTACATTTCACCCTTACCATAGTCACCTATAATGTAAGACACGATCAACAACTGCTATCGTGTGTGTATAACGAAAACTAATCTTACTGTACATTTCACCCTTACCATAGTCACCTATAATGTAAGACTCGATCAACAACTGCTATCGTGTGTGTATAACGAAAACTAATCTTACTGTACATTTCACCCTTACCATAGTCACCTATAATGTAAGACACGATCAACAACTGCTATCGTGTGTGTATAACGAAAACTAATCTTACTGTACATTTCACCCTTACCATAGTCACCTATAATGTAAGACACGATCAACAACTGCTATCGTGTGTGTATAACGAAAACTAATCTTACTGTACATTTCACCCTTACCATAGTCACCTATAATGTAAGACACGATCAACAACTGCTATCGTGTGTGTATAACGAAAACTAATCTTACTGTACATTTCACCCTTACCATAGTCACCTATAATGTAAGACTCGATCAACAACTGCTATCGTGTGTGTATAACGAAAACTAATCTTACTGTACATTTCACCCTTACCATAGTCACCTATAATGTAAGACTCGATCAACAACTGCTATCGTGTGTGTATAACGAAAACTAATCTTACTGTACATTTCACCCTTACCATAGTCACCTATAATGTAAGACACGATCAACAACTGCTATCGTGTGTGTATAACGAAAACTAATCTTACTGTACATTTCACCCTTACCATAGTCACCTATAATGTAAGACTCGATCAACAACTGCTATCGTGTGTGTATAACGAAAACTAATCTTACTGTACATTTCACCCTTACCATAGTCACCTATAATGTAAGACTCGATCAACAACTGCTATCGCGTGTGTATAACGAAAACTAATCTTACTGTACATTTCACCCTTACCATAGTCACCTATAATGTAAGACTCGATCAACAACTGCTATCGTGTGTGTATAACGAAAACTAATCTTACTGTACATTTCACCCTTACCATAGTCACCTATAATGTAAGACTCGATCAACAACTGCTATCGTGTGTGTATAACGAAAACTAATCTTACTGTACATTTCACCCTTACCATAGTCACCTATAATGTAAGACTCGATCAACAACTGCTATCGTGTGTGTATAACGAAAACTAATCTTACTGTACATTTCACCCTTACCATAGTCACCTATAATGTAAGACTCGATCAACAACTGCTATCGTGTGTGTATAACGAAAACTAATCTTACTGTACATTTCACCCTTACCATAGTCACCTATAATGTAAGACTCGATCAACAACTGCTATCGTGTGTGTATAACGAAAACTAATCTTACTGTACATTTCACCCTTACCATAGTCACCTATAATGTAAGACTCGATCAACAACTGCTATCGTGTGTGTATAACGAAAACTAATCTTACTGTACATTTCACCCTTACCATAGTCACCTATAATGTAAGACTCGATCAACAACTGCTATCGTGTGTGTATAACGAAAACTAATCTTACTGTACATTTCACCCTTACCATAGTCACTTCGACAGACTGCGGCATCCGAGCAGGTGTCTCGCACTCTAATTGTTTGTAACTACCAACCAATTCATGCACTCGATGACTTTTACATAAACATGTGTGGATACTTACCGAAAGGAGTAGTTCTCTAGGTATTGCCGCCCAACCACAGATCGGCGAGAGCAGCTGCATGGTTCGAGCACCAAACTAAACCGTCTCTATTCGTACCACACAACGGATTATTGGATTGTTCCAGATTCAATAAGAACGACACGATAGAAGTTCGTGTGACGTGTTATATAGTTAGAGTTAGGACACTTACATTTTGTTAAATTTACACATTGTTAGAAACAATACAATAAGCTACCATCGGATTGGAACGTAGTCACAAGCTGTGAAGATACTGAAAGAAACTCAGTGGGCTGCCATTTTTTTTAATATAATTTTAAGTATACAACATTTAGTATAAGAATAAGTATAAGTAGGAAAGTATAGCTGAAGCAGCATCCGATCACAAGTTAACTACTAGAGCAGCCATCACTCCCATCAACTACATTGGAGGAAGGAGTGACCCACTTCACGTGTCTATCTCAAGCAAAACCTTATTTAGTGAACAAATCACAAACTACTAACTTTACTAAATATTTTGAACTTCAAATGAAGCCCTATACCAATACTTGTTTGGCCAGCATGGTACAGTAGGTAAATATTTCCCCATATTCTGGAAAAGGTTCGAGCCCAGCGGTGGGACTTATATGAGTTGAAATAATGATGGTTACATGTCAGTCATCGTCGTCACAGTACTCCTATACTTATAACAATTTATATTTGCTTGATACATAGCGTATTTTCTTCCTTTAACAAGGATAAATATAACTTTAAATTGTTGCAATGAATTATAGTCATGTTTTGTGTTCAATCATCTGTTTGACGGTTATTTATATCATCATCATCATCATCATTTCAGCCTACAGCCGTCCACTGCTGGACGTAGGCCTCCCTCATGTTGCGCCACAATGTGCGGTCCTGTGCCGTCTGCATCCAGCACGACGCCCAGCAACTTTCACTAGGTCATCGGTCCACCTAGTGGGGGGGCGTCCTACACTGCGTCGTCCGATGCGTGGTCGCCACTCGAGAACCTTTCTTCCCCAGCGGTTGTCGGTTCGTCGAGCGATGTGGCCTGCCCATTGCCACTTCAGCATGCTAATTCTTCGTGCTATGTCGGTTACACCCGTTCTTCTGCGGATTTCCGTATTCCGGATTCTATCTCACAGAGAAATCCCGAGCAAAGCCCGCTCCATAGCACGCTGAGCGACTTTGAGCCTTGATATAAGGCCTACATTTAGGGACCACGTTTCCGTGCCGTCAGTCATCACTGGTAACACACACTGGTCGTAGACCTGTGTTTTCAGACACTGAGGTATGTTGGATGAGAAGATCCTCTTAAGTTTCCCGAACGCTGCCCAACCGAGTTGGATTCGTCGGCTGATCTCTTTCTCGAAATTGGATCTACCTAACTGGACTGTTTGTCCGAGGTAAACATAGTGATCGACAACTTCGAGAATCGCATTGCCAACTAGGACCTATTTATATCACAACTGGGGAATGCAATAGTCGACTTGACGTCACTAAATATGATCGGCGCGAGTCGCTGTAGAGCATTCAGTCGTACGACACAACATACATATGTACACAAACTATATGAATAGTAGTGGTAGAAGCACACTGTTCCGTTCGGTGAGCGAGAGAGTCGGTAACACAACTTTCTGATGGTGCTTGTGTGTGGTGGGTTTTAGTGATGTTATTAGTATCACCGAACCTCATTGCACGCGTTCACACTCCCTTCACTTTCTTCGCGGTGGGCAGCGGTCTTACAAAGATCCATGAGCGGTAGCAACACTTACCACCAGGTGTACTGTTTGCTCGTTTGCCATCGTAAGCGATAAAAAAAACTACACAATATTGTAGTGTTGTAAGGTGACATTCATTCATTTATTTAAACTCACTGCCTACTGCTGGGTCAAGTCTCTTTTATAATAGGACGAAAATCATTCTACGATACCATGCTGTTCAGACGTGTTGGTATAGGTGTTTATTTCGAGTTTTCCTTCTCTTCCATAGCTTTTAAATGCATATCGTATCCATTAGTCTTCTTTTATGATATCCACGGGTAAGAAAAAGTTTAGAGAATTGTATTCTTACTCAGTCAGCACACTGAATATAATATCGATGTACCTAGGTATTTAATGTGAGTATAAATAATTGTATGATCAATGATTACTAAATAACTAATAATGTATTAGTAAACACTTATATATATGTAGTAGGTACTTCTGCCAATTACATCGCGCTAATAGTTGTCAACATTAAATTATTTTGTATATGTCGCCATGTCTTGTCATTCACTGGTGTGTAACACCTAAAAGGCGTTTATAAGGCGCGCTAAGCTCCAACCTACGATCTACTAAACTCTGCAACCTATTGCACTATCAAGGGCTAGTAATCATCATCAAATCATTTGTATATATATCACTAGCTGACCTAACAGACCTAACAGACGTTGTTCTATTCAAATAAAATAAAAGGAATTCTCCTTGAAATCGATAGCAACGCCACTTACCGCGTCCAATTGTGAATCTAAACTATTCTTGAATCCCCTTGAACATACACAAAAAATTTATAAAAATAAATTTATAAACATCGGTCCAGCCGTTTAGGAGGAGTTCAGTGACATATACAAGTACACAAGAAATTTATATATAAAGATAAATATATAAGAAGTTACATATACGACTTGACTGTACAGATGTCGTAATTAGCTTTTTCTTATAAAAAAGCAAAATTCCTTGAAGTTTGTCAACAGAACAAGTCGTCATCATCATCAACAATAGTAGAATGCGGCTCTGTTACGTGTCGGTGTCGGCTCTTACACGCACCTTGTGTTAAGTCATCATACAGTATCCTGTATGTATCAATACAATTGTTATGAGCGCGTACGCACTCTACACGTAACACCTTCAAACAGTAACACCCGTCACGTCACGTAACCGCATCGCTCTGATATCGTGTCGTCATAGTTTAAACAGCATACATATCTAATACTTAGTATTATACATATATTATTGTTCGCACTAACTACTGTAGTCACTAGATGGCGCCGTCAGTCGAGTCGCTCGCACCGGCGCGGCGCGGCGACTTACTTACGTATATCGCCTTCAACGCCACGAATAATTTGCATTTTAATGTTATACCGTCGTCCGCCTATGTTTATTCATATTTAAACTGGCGACCTTGTTCACCAACCACTCGACTTTATAATATTAATGCTAACGTTCGGTAGTCGCTAAGTCTTTTTATTATATTTAAATTCATAATCTTATATTTATTTTACGAGCAATAGAATCTGACGGTAGTGAGGTGTGACACCTATAGGTTTAATAGAAATAGACAATCAATGATCTACGAGTATGTCGCACTGTACATACTTGTGTATAATTATACACGGTTCCAGTTGCCGTGAAAGATGAGTAGACGAACAATATAGACTAATAGTTATACGACAAAATAAAACATTATCAAAGAGTTAAGATAGTCGCGAGATATATGGAAATAGCGTTAACTGTGAAGGTCACCGACCACAGCGCTACTGTTTGATGAAACACCTGACATACTATAAATATGGAGTCGCTACCTCTTACAGCAGCTTTTACCGGGTTCAGAGCCATCAGCGCTCACCCATAGTCCGCGCTTAGCTGTGAAGGCCATTTTTATGTCTTATTACTCTTATTGACTGACATAGATCAAAAACCTAATCATCAGATGAAATTTCAAATTTGGTGTGTATGTAACGGGGTTCCTTCTTTTAACGAGGTTTAAGAAGAGTTATTTCTTCACGGTAGTCAAAGGCCTGACTGTTCCCCTGGTATTGCAAAGGTCCATATGCGACAGTATCACTTACCATACGGTGTGCTGATTGCTCGTTTGCCATCACAGGCAATAAAAAAAAAAACAATAAAAACCAAATAAAAAAAACTAACATACTTGTAATTTAAATTAAATCCTTGCAATTGATTATAAAACCTATCCGTTTGCATAAATATAACGGCAAAGACTTATTTCTTCTCCGTAGTAGAATAAGTTTCATCATGAAAGATTAATTTAATCGTTTTCATATGTACTTTAATTTCATTATTTATAAAAACTTTTATATATTTGAAAATGAAATGTAAATGTAACGTTAACGCGTCGAGCGCGTGTAGGTAACACGCGAGTTACTCTTGCTAGTCGGTAGTCACTAGATACCTATACATTATTGTATGCGTCGTAATTCAAATTAATAAAATTGAATTACAACTGAAGTAACATATGTATATTAAAGAAAATATAGAAAATAATGGTAAATTGTAACTATACATTGTAAAAGCCGAAAAAAAAATTAAATAAATCAATCACTTTTAAATAATAAATAAATTTATTTACAAAAAGCAATTATCCTTACTAATATTATAGTTGCAAAAGTAAGTTTGTTTGGTTGTCTATTACGCTTTCACGCTTAAACCACTGAACCGATTTCAAAAATTATTTCAACAATGGAAAACTATAATATCAGGGAGTAACATAGGCTATATTTTATCCCGGTATTCCCACGGGAACGGAAACGACGTGGGTAAGGCAGCTGAAACCAAAGCAAAGCGAGGGCGGGTTGCTAGTATATATATAATTGTTGTGTAGTAATAAAATATACATATCCAGATACATATCTACGCCAAAAAAAAGAAAATCTTGAAAGTAAATCCTGTAGCAACGTGTATGACCAGCGCGGTATAGTACGTTCAATTTCCTTCCTATTGTAGAAGCAGTAAGACGTACCTCTATGAGCCGAGATAATAATGAATGATTTCATGGTAAATACATAAATATGAAAAAGTCAGCCAAGTTCTATATTGTTATAATAATGAGGTGATTGTCGGGCCTAGTTTTTACCTGCAAATCAAATATCTAGAAGAAAGGAAACGTACCAAAAATGACTTGTATATAACTTAAGGATTGTAACTTGATTAGTTAAATATATATTAACTAACATTTAAAAACTAGTCGAGCTAAATGTTGAGGTACAATAGATGTAACTAATTTTAACAATCACAATTTAAGAGGTCATATTTATGTAGCAAATACGTTTGCAGTAGAAGAAAAACAAGAAATTGTTTTTTAAATTTACCTAAGCATATTACAAGTTATTCTAATAAATAAATTTCAGGATAATCTACAGAACTTGGCACCCATTTATATCTCAAGTATTTTATCGGTGAAGTCGACAATCACATCATAATTATTATAATATTGAATTTGGCTGCCTTTTTCACATTAATAAATTTACCAGGATATAATATATGTATACTTATAATACTTATATCGTATATAAATAGAATTGCGTCTTAATTTTGACTTGAACCACTAAGTTATACAAAAGTATGTTGAAATGAAAGGAAGTTTAATAAAATGTTACATGTAACAATGTATAATTATTTCTCTTTTAATTTAATTAGTACTTTTGCTTTTTAAATTATAATTAATAGTCTCTTTTAAATGTTAAATATAAGTAAATAGAAATCGTGATGTGCAACAGGCGTGAACGCGCCGGGACAGCGACCACCTCCCGGGTATTGGTGGAGACAGCGCCTCTCCGTGGGATGTAGATAAAAATTTTAAAAATACTAACAATTGAGGGTATCACAGGTAAAAGTAGGAAAACACGACGATGCAACACTTAGACGAGAGGTATTAAGTTTACCAACGATGTGTCTATAGTATGAAGTTCTTATTTAAAGTGCTATGAGCGACCTGAATGGTGGATGTCGCTTCTGCGTTGCGATACGCCGTGACGTGCTCTGATTTCAACAAACTTTCTCTTTCTCTCTCTCTCTATGTGTTTGTGGATGCATGTAAGAGAGACTTGAGCACAATTAGTACACAAATGGTCGTAATCATTATTTATCCGTCACACAGTATATACCTACAGTTGCCAGAACATTGGCTACTATTTGAAAGAAAACCAAAACATACTGAGTAGTTACGTCGGCGGCGCCTGCCTGACCTGAAACATCTTGAAGAATAATAAAGTTCATCCGCATTACACTGAATGTTATTGAGAACTTGAAATGATACGTGATACTAACACACCTGACCGGCGTAGTATAGAGAGTTAATTGCCTTCCTGTTGTCAAGGAAACTCGAGTCCAGCAGCGGAAGGTACATATGATCTGATGATGGTGGTGATAATAATAACTTAGGTGGAACTTAAAATTGTTACCCAGATGTATGTATAATAATATAAAACCAAGACGAGCTAGACAAAGTGTAAGGATACTACTGCCTTTCTTCCAAAGGCTTCGTCTTTCTTTTGCCCTTTTTTAATTTCTGATTGGTCTTCTATATATATAAAAGAGAAAGTCTGTGGGTATGTTCCATATAGGCTCCAAAATGGCTGGACCGATTTCAATGAAACTCTCAGGGAATCTCCAGATTGACCTGGCGAGTAATCCTGTAAAGTTTGGCGACGATCGGAGCACTCCTTTTTTTGAACTGTCAAATGATGTAAGTTTATTGTTCAAATAAAATAAAGCAAAATCTAGCCAGCGAAGCGGATTGGGTACGCTAGTCTATATCTTTCTTATCTTAATATATATAAATCTCCTGTCACGATGTTTGTCCGCGATGGACTCCTAAACTACTTAACCGATTTTAATCAAATTTGCACACCGTGTGCAGTTTGCTCCAACTTGAAACATAGGATAACTTACATCTTAATTTATAGTCGCAATATTATTTTATTACAAATTATTTGTCTATAATTAATTGACAGTCACAATTATCTGTTAACTCCAAAAGATTCTAACAGATGTGGCGATATCTGTTGACTGGATTTAAGTAATTTAAGTAATTTGTGTGTGCTCAATGAGATTCGAGAATGGTTTAGATTCACAATTGGACCCGGTAGGTGGCGCTTTATTTGAACAGAACAACGTCTGTTGGGTCAGCTAGTATTATATAAAAGAAAGTTGTGTTCCATCCATCCATCAGCCTACAGACGTCCACAGCTGGACATAGGCCTCCCCACGAGAATGCCACTCGGAACGGTCCTGCGCCACTTGCATCCAACGGTTCCCTGCGACTTTGAGAATGTCGTCAGTCCACCTAATGAGGGGTCGTCCTACAATGCGTCATCCGATTCGTGGTCGCCACTCGAGAACCTTTCTTCCGCAACGGTTATCGGTTTGACGAGCGAAGTAGCCTGCCCATTGCCATTTCAACGTGCTAATTCTGCGAACTATGTCGGTTACACCCGTTCTTCTACGGATTTCCGTGTTCCGGATTTTATCACGTAGAGGAATACCGAGAATAGCACTCTCCATACCAAGTTGAGCTAATTTGAGCTTTTTATGAGGCCGACAGGATATAAGAGGATATAACAGGATATAAGAGGATATAACAGGATATATGTAATTGCTACCGTCATATGTGTGCAAAATCAAAAAAATATTCACTATTCATTACTCATGTTTTATACAATAGTTAGTTCTCGTTGTAATAAAACCGCCAAATCACATATTAAGATATAGAGTTTGTGTGGTGACGCACTAACAATATCTTGCCCGTGGAGGTTGTAAATGATGACTGGAATACAATATGAATCTTTAATAAAACTACTTTACGGATTTTATCGCGATTGTATTTGATTTTTGATTGCCCGACGTTTCGAAGACTTTGCAGCATTCATGATCACGGGCGGACTGGTGGACATTCATGGTCACGCGATAAAATTCGTACTTAAAGTAGTTTTATTTAAGATGTGTAATGCTCGCGTAAACATCAGAAATCATTATACAATATGCATATAACGTCTATGCAGGAGAAAACTCGAAATAAAACACTATGCAACCCGTCTGACCAGAGTGGTAAAGTAGGTCCATTTTCATCCTATTGTGGAGCATGCTTGCATGCGTGCAGCCCAACAGTGGGACGTGTATGAACCAAGATGATGAGTTTGTCAAGCCTAGCGTGTTGAGTTAGCAGCTTGGCTCTACATAATATATCTTTTTAACAGTGCGAGATCTATGAACTCGTCTTGGTAACATTATACATGAAAATGTTTTGGTGGGATTATTATTGTTAAGAATACATTTTATAATTTTCACTAGCTAACCCAACAGACGTTCTGTTCAAATAAAATAAAAATAAAATAAACGTACACAAAAAATACACAATAAAATAAAAATACACAAAAAAATTCATCAAAATCGGTCCAGCCGTTCAGAAAAAGTTCAATTACAAACACACCAACAATAGATATATATATATAAAGAAAATATATATAATTTTCCTGTTCGTATGTGACTGAACTCCTTCTAAACGGTTGAACCGATTTTGATGAACTTCTATGCGTATTCAAGTCGATTCGAGAATGATTTAGATTAATAATTAGACTCGGTGGGGCTGCAATCGATTTTAACACATTTATTTTAATATGTACAGATTGGAGTCCGTTGAGCCAGCTGTTATATTTAGATTAAACAGTTTTGATCACAAAGGTAGTGTTCAGTTCTCAATATGTACATATATGTAACGTTAGGAGGTGATGTGGAGACAATATTTACAAGTTCACAGAGTGCACATAGTTACAGTTAAGATACTTAATGTGACAGGTTCAATTTACACACATGACAACATTTTGTCCAATCCACAAATTGCTGTACCAAGCCTGGTGGTACTTTATGTTCGTTTTTTAATTTTCCTGGATGCCAGTAACAATTACCACCACGTTATCCATGTTCATTTACCATTATAAGAGATATATATAAAGTAAGAAAGAGACAGAAGCGTATTTGCGTGACGTCACGCGTTTATTATTGTAGAACAATAGTCTCTCGGTGTTAGTCTAACAAGTGTTACAGCATCACGAACAGCGCGTACGACAGGTAACGTCATATTGTGTATGTTACTACAATTGAATACTAACAACTATTAATTTAAACGTGGGTGTCGCTAACGCAGACTAACACCTCATCGAGTGAATCGTACCGCGATATGCAATAATAGAAAAGAGACATCGATACCAACTCAAAAAGCTTCTCAAAGCACTCCTCAATAAAGATTCGATAGAGAGAGATTTGACAGAGTCCAACGACACTGATCCATCCGTAAATTGGGATCAGCGATAATCATCAATCACATCAAACAGCACATCGTTGAAGGAAGTCGCGACCAGTACCTTACTTGTCCAGTCAGACACAAAACTCACCAGTGACAGTGAAACCATTACAATACATACTTTCAATAATATTATAAAATTTCTACTGTTCAAGTTGTTAGACAATAAATCTCCCTGTGGAGGTGTATGTCAGACGAATTATTCAGTCGTGCACACGCGTGCAATAACATCTCGCCGCGACAGTTGGTCGCTCAAGGCTGACGTAGAGGCTGCACCTGCAGCGCGACAAGTGCACTACTAGGGCTGCCAACTCACCAATACACGCCGATATTATTTAAATTAACTAGTTCTTATATAAGAACCTCGCACACTGAAAAATGTAGACCGCTAAGCCTCACGTAATTTTTAAACGTAATTTAATATCATGTAGAGTGATTGACACAATACAAATACATATCTTTAATACTGGGTCTTAGAATAATAACTCATATAAGGTAAGTCCGCGTACAAAAAAATGAAGCCTAACGCTGGACCGTTCACACCTTGTACACTAACAAGGTCACAGCGTATGCAAGGCATCTCTAATGTATAGTGGTGGGCGTGTGTACGTGTGTAATCGCTTGCACGCATGTAGTATTTTTGACTTCACGTTTTTGATCGCTAAGTACCGATACTATCCTTCTATACGTTATTATTCTAAGTACTGGGTATATTTTCTTTTTCCGTGTGATGACGGAGTAAGAATACAATTCACTACCTCCTCTCGTGTTTGTGGGTGTCGTAAAAGACGACTAAAATATAAAATATATATGTAACATTTATGCAAGAAAACTTGAAATGAAGCCCTATACCGACACGTATGACCAGTGGTATTGTAGGTCAATTTCTATTCTGTCGTGTCATACTTTCACGTTTACTGTATACACAATACTATATATTTGCATTATTGTATTATATGTAATAATTATTGTATGTATTCACTGTTCACAAAGGTTCAATTGACAACCCTACAAATACCACGCACACATACGCACGCGCAACTATTTATTAGTCGCGTGCAAACCGTGCAGTATACTCCACTTGAGTATAGCGATCGTGCATATCGGTGACTTGGACATCATCGAAGTGCGTATACACCCAAACAGCGCTGTCACCTTTGTTACGACACCGACTGTGTCCAAGAGGAGTTCGGTAACGCGGCGTGTTGTTTTGTAACAAAACAGCGTAACGTTATTGTTGGAAAACATTATTATACTGTTTTATAATTATATTAAATATTTGGTTTAAGAGAAGATAAACTCTGAACAAAACCCCATATTAAACCGTCTGACTGGCGTGTTATATTGGACAAGTTTGCCCCCCATTGTGGAGGAGGCCCAAAGCCCAGCACAGGGACGTATATGAGCTGTGATGAGGATTATTTAGTTAATAATGCTTGCTTCATTAATACCTACACTAGTCGCAAAAATTAAAGGATAGGAAAAAGATTGCAAGTTTTGTGGTGATTTTCAACAGGCTATAACTCGAAGGGAAATGATCGTGCAGCAATTAAAAAAAAAAATTGTAGCTCCAATTGTCAACTTTTTAAATATGAACTTCAATAATTTTTAGAGACAGCAGTTTCTGAGTTATCTTAAGAGAATCACCACAAAAAATTAAGCCAATGTTTTGCCTGTCTTTAAAACTTTAATTTTTTTAAAACGCGGTTATGAAACTCTTGTAGAGAATTTAATTCCTTTTAATTTGACTACCGAAAAAGCTCTGTATTGTACAGAGCTTTTTTGTTTGGCTTTCGTGTTTCATTTGGCTGGGATATATTTATGGTTATATTTGATCAAAGCAAAAAAGTACTTCAAAGTAAAAACATTATTAGTAACACGGTAATTTTATATGGTATATAGTGCTTTTTTTTTGGAAAATATATTAAGATATTAAAGAAGAGTTACGAAAACAGAAACAACAGCAACGAAAAAACTTAGATGACAAACCAGATATCTACTGATGAAATGTAATTATTTTTAAAACAAGTTACGACGCTATTTTTGTTGTTGGTGGCTTTGGCTGAATTTATTTACCTTCATATTGTAATTAAATATTTTTCGATGCCTGACATCACTAATTGAACGATGTTCTCTAGATAGGTCCTAGATAGGTCGATTTACAGTCCCTGAAACCTTCTGCATAATATTTAGTGGAATCGTTTCGATATTCTGCATATATACACTCATTTGCAAAAAAAACGGGCACCTAAGCAATGAACCATTTCAAATGTTAATATTTCTTTGTTTGATAATTATAGGTAGTTTTATCCACACAATTTGCTAAATTAATAAGAAAATAATCGTTTTCATCAGTATTTCATAAAATTTAGATACAATTTATGGGAAATAATGCTAAACCTCGCTAGTAGTGTATATTCGCTAGTAGTGCATATGCTCATGAAGTAAAAATAAAAAAGTTTTTTTGTTTGTTTTTCTTTAATAAAGTAAAAGCAGATAAATGTTTAGTATCGAGTGTGACCCCCTCTAGCTAAAATCACAGCTTGAATTCGTCTGGGCATGCTAGCGAGTATATCCCGGATACTTGCTTGCGGAATACGTTCCCACTCCGCAGTAATCACATTCTTCAGCTCTCTGATGGTCTGCGGAGCCGGGTGTACTGATCTCACACGCCGTTTCAGAACGTCCCAGACATGCTCTATGGGATTGAGGTCGGGACTTCGAGCTGGCCAATCCAAACGACGAATGCACATACGCATTAACATCGCGGGATCGGTGGGCGCGAGCATTGTCGTCCATAAAAATCGAGTCTTCACCTAGAGCGGCCAATGCGGGTTGTGCATGAGAAATTAGAACTTCCGTTATGTATCGATGCCCAGTCAGTGAGCCGTTTTCAATGAAGACTAACTCTGTACGATCCATTGAATTTATTCCTGCCCAAAACATAACAGAGCCCCCACCATAAGGTGTGATTTCTTCGAAACATGCCTCTGCAAAGCGTTCTCCTTGTCTTCTTAGCACTCGCCGACGTCGATCTTCACCGAACAGAGATATCCTGGCTTCATCAGAGAACAAAACCCTATTCCAATCGTCTTGAGTCCATGATTCACAATTTCTAGCGAACCTAAGCCTGTGAACTCTGTGCTCACGGAGTAATTTGGGGCCGCGGGCCGGGCGGTGACTGCGTATATTGGCAGCGAGAAGCCTCCTCCTGACCGTCCATAGACTAATATGCACATTTCTTACTTCTTGGAGGTTGTTCTTAAGATCCACATACGAAGATTTGCGATTTCTCAATGCGCGACTCACAAGAAAACGATCATCCCGTGGTTGGGTACATGGTTTTCTTCCAGAACCAGGCCTTCTCTCGACGGAACCAGTCTCCTGATATCGCTGCCAGGTCCTTTGGACTGTCGAGCGACTAACATTTAGCCTCCTAGCCATGAAACATTGG
Source organism: Lymantria dispar (assembly GCA_032191425.1). Classification (NCBI taxonomy): domain Eukaryota; kingdom Metazoa; phylum Arthropoda; class Insecta; order Lepidoptera; family Erebidae; genus Lymantria; species Lymantria dispar. The sequence continues at coordinate 464,109 of CM063444.1, read as the reverse complement.
CTGCAACCCTCTTCAAGCAGCGCGATAATTTTGGTAGCTTTTACCACTTTATCTACCATTTTTGATACAGCCAAACAGCATTAAATAAAGCTTTGACAGTCAAGGATATGAAATTAATCGATAAAAATTGAATAAAAGTTATGAAAGTCGATGTTAACTTCTGGAACTTCGCGCCAAAAATGTAGGATAAAAAGGGGTTTTCTGTAAAAATGAACATCAAATGAAAAATTGAATTTAGAACGTACTTTTTTAAATACCACAGCATTTTTAAAACCGGCCAGTAACGTGTACAAACGATTAAAACCTTTTTGGTATTGTATCTTTTTAAATATGAATGAAAATCAAAACCGCCCGTTTTTTTTGCAAATGAGTTTATAAATTTGAATTCATCATCATTTCAGCTCATATCTGTCCCACTGTTGGGCTCGAGCTTCCTCCAAAATAGGAACGAAGTTGACTTTACTATACCATGCTGGTCAGACAGGTTGGTTTTTTTTTTTTATTGCCAACGGTGGCAAACGAGCAAGCAGCACACCTGATGGTAAGTGAAACTGCTGCACATGGACCTTTGCAATACCAGGGGCACAGCCAGGCCGCTGCCTACCGTGAAGGAAATACTCTTCTTAAACCTCGTTTAAAGAAGGACATGTCATAGCGCTCGGGAAACACAGCAGCAGGTAGTTCATTCCAGAGCTTGCACGTACGTGGGAGAAATGATCGCTGGAAACGTACAGTTGAAGACCATAACGTTTCCAGGTGAAATGGATGAACCCTGCTGCGATGTCGAGTGGTACGTTGGTAGAATGGTGACGGTGGTACCAAGTCAGACAGTTCCTCGGAGCACTCCCCGTGAAAGAGTCGGTAGAGTACACAGAGTGACCCAAAGTCTCTCCGCTGCTCCAGCGACTCCAATCTGTCCGTAAGATTGGGATCCCCGACGATTCGAACAGCCCGTCTTTGCAGGGAGTCAAGTGGGTCTAGCTGATATTTGGGCGCACCTGCCCAGAGATGTGAGCAGTACTCCACATGAGGAAGAACTTGTGCTTTGTATAGCACAAGACGCTGTCTCGGTGTGAAGTACCGCCTGGCTCTGTTCAGGACGCCCAACTTTTTGCTTGCCAATTTGGCTTTGTCCTCCAAATGACTCCCAAACTGGACTTTGCTCGATATTTTGACGCCGAGAATCCCAATACTCTCAGAAATTGAAAGAGTTACTCCTTGGAACTGAGGCGCCATGACAAACGGGTCCTTCTTTGCAGTGAACGCGCAAACTTGTGTCTTTGTGGGGTTGAACTGGACTAGGTTCCGTTCACCCCATTCCGAGGCCCGCCCCAGAGAGCGCTCGACTTCAGACACAAGGTATAGGGTTTTATTACGAAATTTCCTTCTATAGATGTTGTTCGGTTTATGCAACCCGTTCTGGCAAGTCAGCGTCCTAGTTACGATATGACGGGATCATTCCACCAATCAAACGAATTCATACAGCTTCATAAATCATATATAACGGACCACAAATCTCACCATTGTACACTCGCAACCATCATCAACTCAACCACTCGTATCGAGGAAGAACCAATAAAGAAGGAATTCCATAATGTGAGTTACCATTTAACTGTAGGATCGTAGGGAGCCTACTGTAGCCCCTACAGATGTTATATGCGTATAATATCCCTTAGTCGTCTTTTACGACATCCACATGCAAGATAGGGAGTGGTGAGTTGTATTGTTACTCCGTCACCACACAGACTTTGAATTGTTCGTTTAAATTTATTTAATAGAGTATAAGTTTATTTGTTTGTTACGCTTTCACACCGTAATTAATCGATCGTTCCTCTTAAAATTTCGTATGTGAACAGGAATACTAAAAAGTATTTACCTAACTCTCATTCAAATATAAACACTTCTTCCGTGAAACAAAAAAGTTGATGTAAATACGTTTATATTATCCAATAGATCTTTGCGAATCTAAAGAAGTGTAATATGTTGTTAAGGCGTGTGACTGTGGGGACCGTCTGCGACCCGTACCTATACATGGAGTGTACTCTGATCTTGGAACATCATGACGCCTTCGCGTTGGTGAACTCAGATGTCAGCCGCGCCGTTTGTAAATTATATTCTACTGAAATATATTAGATTAGAAAGCCGACCCCAATTATATTGAGGATATTAAATGTTCTAAGAGTGTATGTGTAACGTACACACACACACACACACACACACACACGCACACACACACGCGCGCACACACACACATACACACACACACACACACACACACATACACACACACACACACACACACACACACACACACACACACATTGCACAAGGTTATATGTTGGCACACGCGCTGGTGAGAGTATCATCATTTAGAGATTGTTTGAATAATTTAGAAAATATGAAAAAAACTGTAATATTAAAGAGGTAATTAGTAAAATATAAAATAATTTTGTAATACTTTCTTCACACATTTACATTATAAAAATATAATATAATGTAACGCTAACGGTCGCGTCCATCGCACACTACAAGACGTCGCACACTACAAGACGTCGTACACTACAAGACGTCGCACACTACAAGACGTCGCACACTACAAGACGTCGCACACTACAAGACGTCGCACACTACAAGACGTCGCACACTACAAGACGTCGCACACTACAAGACGTCGCACACTACAAGACGTCGCACACTACAAGACGTCGCACACTACAAGACGTCGCACACTACAAGACGTCGCACACTACAAGACGTCGCACACTACAAGACGTCGCACACTACAAGACGTCGCACACTACAAGACGTCGCACACTACAAGACGTCGCACACTACAAGACGTCGCACACTACAAGACGTCGCACACTACAAGACGTCGCACACTACAAGACGTCGCACACTACAAGACGTCGTACACTACAAGACGTCACACTCTACAAGACGTCGCACACTACAAGACGTCGCACACTACAAGACGTCGCACACTACAAGACGTCGTACACTACAAGACGTCGCACACTACAAGACGTCGCACACTACAAGACGTCGTACACTACAAGACGTCGCACACTACAAGACGTCGTACACTACAAGACGTCGCACACTACAAGACGTCGTACACTACAAGACGTCGCACACTACAAGACGTCGCACACTGCAAGACGTCGCACACTGCAAGACGTCGCACACTACAAGACGTCGCACACTACAAGACGTCGCACACTACAAGACGTCGCACACTACAAGACGTCGCACACTACAAGACGTCGCACACTACAAGACGTCGCACACTACAAGACGTCGCACACTACAAGACGTCGCACACTACAAGACGTCGCACACTACAAGACGTCGCACACTACAAGACGTCGCACACTACAAGACGTCGCACACTACAAGACGTCGCACACTACAAGACGTCGCACACTACAAGACGTCGCACACTACAAGACGTCGCACACTACAAGACGTCGCACACTACAAGACGTCGCACACTACAAGACGTCGCACACTACAAGACGTCGCACACTGCAAGACGTCGCACACTACAAGACGTCGCACACTACAAGACGTCGCACACTACAAGACGTCGCACACTACAAGACGTCGCACACTACAAGACGTCGTACACTACAAGACGTCGCACACTACAAGACGTCGCACACTACAAGACGTCGCACACTACAAGACGTCGCACACTACAAGACGTCGCACACTACAAGACGTCGTACACTACAAGACGTCGCACACTACAAGACGTCGTACACTACAAGACGTCGCACACTACAAGACGTCGCACACTACAAGACGTCGCACACTACAAGACGTCGCACACTACAAGACGTCGCACACTACAAGACGTCGCACACTACAAGACGTCGCACACTACAAGACGTCGTACACTACAAGACGTTGCACACTACAAGACGTCGCACACTACAAGACGTCGTACACTACAAGACGTCGCACACTACAAGACGATCCAATCATCATCATCATCTTGCTCTTATCCCAATTACTTGGGGTCGACGCAATATGTCATCTGTTTTGACATATTGCAAAAAGTTTCGGCAATGACTTTTATGACCGGCCGCCTACCTGACGTCAACCCTCCTTGGGAATGTAATCGTTGACCCAAATGGTACCAGATGGAGTTGGTCCGGGTCAATCTAGGGCTCTTAGTCGTCTTTTACGACACCCACGAGCAAAGCAAGGGTTGGTAGTATTCGAAGCCGCTACCACACAGCACTACAAGACGATCCAATAACATATTATATCCGATGTGGGCGGGGTCCTTGACCGTCCGACTTAGGGCCCTTCTGTGGCGACCTCAGAGGGTCATGGCGGTCAGGGCCATGCGCGGATACCGCACGGTGGCGACGGAGGCAGCGTGCCTATTGGCCGGGACTCCCCCGTGGGACCTGGAGGCGGAGATGCTCGCCGGATTGTATCGGCGGGTGACAGGGGTGCGAGCGGAGGGCGGTGAGATCTCGTTAAAGGAGCTCACCGCCTGGCACGTCGATGCCCGCCGAGACGTCAGTCCGGCTGGAGAGGCCTCGGTTCGGGGTGCGAACCGTGGAGGCCTTCCGGCCGGTGCTGATGCAGTGGTTGGAAAGGCGGCACAGGGTGCTCTCCTTCCGACTAGTGCAGGTGTTGACGGGGCATGGGAGCTTCGCCAAATACCTGCACAGGGTCGTAAGGAGGGAGAGAACACCGTCCTGCCACCACTGCGATTGCGACGAGGACACGGCGTGCCACACTTGGGCAGTGCAGCGCCGTGAACTCGTCGCAATCATCGGTGCCGACCTGACGCTGCCGGCTATCGCTAGGGCGATGGTCGACAGCGTCGGGAATTGGGACGCGGTCGTAGCCTTCAGCGAGACAGTGATCTCGCAGAAGGAGGCGGCGGATCGTCTGCGCGTAGAGCGCAGCCTCGATGAGGAGATCCGCCGCCGCCGACTGGGGCGGCGCAGGCGCAACTACCTGCGCCTCATGCCGCCCTAGCCGAGGCTGCGGGTGACGTGACCGGGGATTAGTCCGTCACCCGCCGAGAGGCCGACCGCGTGAGGAAAGACCGACGTCCTCCTCGAGGGGGGGACGTCGGTCGATGGGAGGGTACCCCACGTAGGGGGTATTCCGTCGGGCCGACCACTGACGACAAGTAAACCTGCTCCGGTGGTCGGCCCAACGACGAAGGCGAGGTGGTTTTCGGGTGGGTTGCGGGAGTTGCGTGCTTAAGCCCCTCTGTCGCCCCGGATAGAGTGGTGCGGAGGCGCGCCGACCGCAGCCCATCCACAAAAAAAAAAAATAACATATTATATTATTTCATCGTCATCATTTCAGCTCGTATAGGTCCGATGGTGGTAAACGAACAGCACACCTGATGGTGAGTGATACTGCCGCACATGAACTTTTGTAATACCAGGGCCACGGCTAGGCCGTTGCCTACCGTGAAGAAAATAGTCTTCTTAAACCTCGTTTAAAGAAGGACATGTCATAGTGCTCGGGAAACACAGCAGCAGGTAGTTCATTCCAGAGCCTGCGGGTACGTGGGAGAAATGATCGCTGGAAACGTACAGTTGAAGACTATAACGTTTCCAGGTGACTGTAAGACTGTAACGTTCCACAATAAGAGGCAGATTGACCTTACCAATATGGTGAGACAGGTTAGTATAGAATTTTATTTCAAGTTTTCCTTGTCTTGCACAGATGTTATGTGCATATTATATCCCTTAGTGGTCTTGTACGCCCCTCACGCGCATGATAGGGAGTGGCGAATGGCAGCTTACTGCATCACCACAGGAAGAACGCGTAATAATATAGTGATAATCTTTTGTCCATTAGATTATCCAACATTAATTAATCGTATATATATTTTTGGTAAACAAGAACTTCCTTTCATTTCAAGAAATACAATTGTCACGTTTTCCTATAGTGCAAATCTGTCATTGTAAGAGAATGAAAATGAAAAAAAACTAACCCTTTTATATAACACCTAACACTGATGATGATGACATCTATGAAAGAATGAATATCATCGACATAATACAAATATTTAGCTGAAGTACTTGTGAACAGAGGACATCACTCGACGAGCCGATAACCGCAGCCTCTCACCACGTGGACCAACGATTTGCTGAAAGTTTATTACACTATCAAAAACAAAACTTGTAAAAAAAAGCCAAGCCTCGCAACCGTGTTCTTCTACCATAAAAAGTTGTGAGATCCAGGGTATACCAAGTCGGTTTACTCATTCAGTCCCTGCTTAAGGGACCTTTCTTCTTAAGTTATTACGTAAATAGCTAACCTAACAACTTCTTATAGTGACTATATCAATATTAAAGATCTTTTATGTTTTAAATAATCAGAATGACTTGGCAATCGCGTCTTGGTATACCATGGATCTCACAACTTTTTATGGTAGAAGAACACAGTTGCGAGGCTTGGCTTTTTTTACAAGTTTTGTTTTTGATAGTATCTCATTTCTTTTTGTAGATAGACCTACTTATTTTCCTTTTCGGTTCCTTCTACCTACTTCTTGAATACCAACAACGGATTTTCTTAGAGCCCACTCTCTGAAAAATGAGACATCTCTCCTTTTCGCTTGAGTTATTTCTACTTAAACTAAGCGGAGAGATGTGGAAATAAGGAAATTTGATTGGTTTTTGAAACACATCTCCTCTAGTCTCCTCTCCGCTTTGATGACAATCAAGCTTAATGAGGGAGTTCTTTCTTTCAGGCAAATTTGAGGCAATTTAGTTCGCTTAATACTTTGGGAGATTTTGGTACAATTTCATAAGACATGTCCACATGTCTCTTGCTTTTTCATTCCGTTGATTGACGATTTTACAAGTTATGTTTGAACATAATTATATCTAGATATCTGTCTACACCTATTATGCCAATCATCATTCAGCCTATTGCCGTCCACTGCAGAACATATCATGCATGCATGCATCATGCTTCACCATAAAGTGTGGTACTGTGGCACTTACATCCAACGACGCTCAAGGGTAACTAGAGTTACCATGACTAGGGCTCACTTTTCTTCGCCATATGAGGAATAATGCCGTAATCGCCACGTTTGGTAGGCAGGTTGGTTTTGCAGTGAGATATCATATATTTTCCCGGCAAGAGCTGCTGCCCACTCTCCTGTTGAATCATTTTTTTTTAAATGACAATGCTTTGCACTAAGTGAATAATAATTCTTATATTGTGGGGGACTTTACAAACATATAATTCATCATCTCATCATCATTGCAGCCCTCATACGTCCCACTGTTGGGCTCGGGCCTTCTCCACAATGGGAGAGAATTGGACCCACTATACCATGCTGGTCAGACATGTTGATATAGGGTTTCATTTCGAGTTTTCCTTCTCTTGCACAGATGGTATGTGCATATTATATCCCATAGTCGTCTTATACGACATCCTCGGGTAAGATAGAGAGTGGTGAATTGTATTCTTACTTCGTTACCACACGTAAAGAACATATAATTACCCGACACAAATTACATTCAGACCCAGAACAACAATTTGTGGATCGTACAAGGTGTTTTCTTGCATGGAATTCGAACCCGCGACACTGGCACGGTACGTAGGATCTTAACCACTACGCCATCTGCGCAGTCTTTAGCCGGCTTTTACGATTCCCATAGCAATGATGACGACAAATGTATTCTTATTTTTTACAAATTTATATTTCAATAACTGCAAATGTAATTTTGTAATCCTATATATTTATATGGGTTTACAAAGTTATTTTGCAGTTAATGTATCTCGGCAACTGGATGAAAATTACAATGTTTCATAATTTTTTCTTCATTAATACACTAAACACTAATTGTGTTCGAAATTTGAAGCTTCTATGTCTGCTAGAAGTACCACTTTAATATTGATGATCGGTCAGTCAGTCAGTGAGTGACAAATTTACGAAATTTTGACTAGTTATTATTCTTAAACTACTAGTTCAAATTGAATGAAATTTGAAATACACAATGTGTATACAATGCCTGTTGGGTTAACAAAAATTTAAGCTTCTAGTTTTATTCACAACGAAGTTATAGGGGGTCGAAAATGGCCTGAATTGCTTTGAGAAAAGTATGTTACGGCAGTGTTGCGTTTTGCCCGACTTTCTTTTTTGCTCGACTTGGCGGGGGCACTGCCATGCTCCCAGATTATTATGTATCTCCGAGTTTCACAGATATCTCTCAAGGCAAGATACCCGGTCTTTTCAAAGGCTTACATTTTTTTTTTTTTTTATTGCCAACGGTGGCAAACGAGCAAGCAGCACACCTGATGGTAAGTGAAACTGCTGCACATGGACCTTTGCAATACCAGGGGCACAGCTAGGCCGCTGCCTACCGTGAAGGAAATACTCTTCTTAAACCTCGTTTAAAGAAGGACATGTCATAGCGCTCGGGAAACACAGCAGCAGGTAGTTCATTCCAGAGCTTGCACGTACGTGGGAGAAATGATCGCTGGAAACGTACAGTTGAAGACCATAACGTTTCCAGGTGAAATGGATGAACCCTGCTACGATGTCGAGTGGTACGTTGGTAGAATGGTGACGGTGGTACCAAGTCAAACAGTTCCTCGGAGCACTCCCCATGCAAGAGTCGGTAGAGTACGCAGAGTGACCCAAAGTCTCTCCGCTGCTCCAGCGACTCCAATCTGTCCGTAAGATTGGGATCCCCGACGATTCGAACAGCCCGTCTTTGCAGGGAGTCAAGTGGGTCTAGCTGATATTTGGGCGCACCTGCCCAGAGATGTGAGCAGTACTCCACATGAGGACGAACTTGTGCTTTGTATAGCACAAGACGCTGTCTCGGTGTGAAGTACCGCCTGGCTCTGTTTAGGACACCCAACTTTTTGCTTGCCAATTTGGCTTTGTCCTCCAAATGAACTCCAAACTGGACTTTGCTCGATATTTTGACGGCGAGAATCCCAATACTCTCAGAAATTGGGAGAGTTACTCCTTGGAACTGTGGCGCCATGACAAACGGGTCCTTCTTTGCCGTGAACGCGCAAACTTGTGTCTTTGTGGGGTTGAACTGGACTAGGTTCCGTTCACCCCATTCCGAGGCTCGCCCCAGAGAGCGCTCGACTTCAGACACAAGTTGAACCCTTCTTTCCTGAGTACTCCGAGGGATATTCCGTTGCTCAGTGTACCGCTCATCACCCGTGCTGTCATCCGCATAGCAACGCATACTCTCGATAGAGAGCATGTCATTGATATGCAGGATAAACAAAGTCGGGGAAAGCACTGAGCCTTGTGGTACACCAGCATTAATGGTCATGGTATCGGAGCAGGAGCCATCTACGACGACTTTGTACTCCGACCATCCAAAAAGCTGGCGATCCAATTACAGAGTCCCTCGGGGATTCCGTATGATGGTAGCATCGATAGAAGTGCCTTGTGCCAGACTCTATCGAACGCCTTCGCGATATCTAGGCTGAACGCCAGCGCCTCACCCTTGCTTGCCCTCCAAGGCCTCTGCCCAATGGTGTGTGAGGTACACAAGAAGATCACCAGCCGACCGACCATGACGAAAGCCGTATTGGCGATCACTGATAAGCTGGCGATCCTCAAGGTACTGCAGAAGCTGGCGGTTTATAACCTTCTCCATTATTTTGGAGAGCAAGGATGTTATCGCAATTGGCCTGTAATTCGATGGGTCAGACCGGTCTACCTTTTTAGGGATCGGGTGGACATGGGCTACCTTCCACGAAGACGGAACCCTATTAGTAGCGTAGGAAAGTCGGTATAGGCGCGTGAGGATAGGAGTCAATTCAGGGGCGCACGTCTTTAGTACCACTGCAGGGATGCCATCCGGTCCACTCGACTTATGGACGTCTAAAAGCCGCAGCTCCCGCCTAACCGCTCGCTGCGTGATGCGGATTTCGGGCAGTGAGTTTTCACACCGTGGGATAGTAGGTGGTGTGGCAGCTCCAGCATCCAAAGTCGAGTTACAGGCAAAGAATTGACCTAGAAGATCGGCCTTCTCCTTTGCGCTGTGGGCCAGACTACCATCGTGTTTCTGCAGTGGTGGGAGATTGGGCTGGCAGAAGTTGCCTTGGGCAGCCTTGGCGAGCGACCAGAATGCACGACTCCCAGCGGGATAGCTTTGCAATCGCTCGCCAATTCTGGCAACATGTTCCGCCTTGGCTCTGGCAATAGCCTTCTTACTAGATCTAGAAGCGGCGTTAAATTTCCGCTTCACCTCTCACTTCACCATAGGGATATAGATCCAACACGCAGAGGCCTTTGGAGAAATTTAATCTAAAAATGTGATGGGACATCTACCGATGTACGCCGGGGCCTCGCGGACGCCGCTGCGCACTCGTCCTGATGATGAGCATCGGACATGCTCGAAACCCGGGTCGACGTAATCGATCTCAGCACGTGAGTGTTTTGCCGTTTTAGATATTATAATATGGATCAGTCTCACGATAATTTCAATACTAAAATCTACCGATGACACACCACGGCTGCACATAACACACGTGGACTGCCATCGGTAGGTGTAAAACTATTGTGTGATGATGGTATCTAATAACTGTTTATGGGGTTGGAGGTTTGATGGACTGGTTAAACTAAATCTATTGATTTTAAAACTGTCGTCCGCCTCAATACCGTTACATGTCGTCAACTTTATTATTAATAATTTATTGCAAATACAGATAATTACATAAGTTGTTACATACTTCATTGTTTTAGTATTTAATCTTTCAGCATGCAATGTGATATATTATAAAAAAATTATAATACATACATTATGAAATATTAAACTACATTTAATTCATTTATACTTATAATTGAGATTTTAAAATTTATAATGTTCAATTTACATACAAATGTCAAATTATGCCTAATATTTATATACAGACTAGCTACCCGCCCTCGCTTTGCTTCGGCTTAAGTCGCCTTACTCGCGTAGTTCCCGTTTCCATGGGAATACTGGGAAACAATATAGCCTATGTTACTCCTTGATATTATACCTTTCCATTGGTGAAAGAATTTTTGAAATGGGTTCGGTGGTTTAAGCGTGAAAGCGTAACAAACAAACAAACAAACACACATCCTTACTTTCGCATTTATAATATTAGTAAGGATGTCAGAGTTTCACAAATATGTATTGAATTTATAATTGGTGAAAAAGATATTCATTTATAGAATAGTATGCTTTATAGGGTTCTGTACCCAAAGGGTAAAAACGGGACCCTATTACTAAGACGTCGCTGTCTGTCCGTCTGTCACTAACTAGGCTGTATCTCAAGAACCGCGATAATTGACAGTTGAATTTTTCACAAATCATGTATTTCTGTTGCCGCTATAACAACAAATACTAAAAACAAAATAAAATAAATATTTAAGGGGTGATTCCATACAACAAACACGATTTTTTTTTACTCAATATTGATAACGGCAACAGGTAGGCACTTGAAGTATTCACAAAATACTCACTTGTATTTTTCGTTTAATAATAAATAATACAATCAAAATAAAATAAATATTTAAGGGGAGCTCCTATACAAAAATCGCCATTTTTGCCTATTTAATAGATGAGGGTGCGGCACCTTCCGTGCGTGACCCCGACTCGCACTTGGGCGGTTTTTTTCTAATAGAGGGTTCTTTATTTTAGATTTAAAGTTCTTAGTAATTTCTATCTCGAGGTTCTATATTTGGGTTATTTGTTATATAATTTTGAAGCCATGCACTAGTATGCTCTTATTATGAAGTCTTGTGACATTACGTGGACAACTTATTTCTAGACTATGTCTTATACTATGAATTTTATCAAATAAATGTACTTCTAACAAACATAACAACTTCAAAAACGTACATGCATGGTAATGTCAAAATTTTAAAGTTTACAACTATCCATATCCAAGTTACTAGAAGGCATTGGATGCGAGCGGCACAGGAGTGCGATTAGTTGCGTTCTATGGGAGATATCCAACAATAAGATATCCACGTGCGGTAATAAGACGCAAAAAATTGAATAATGATGTTGTTTCCTCATGAAACTTTATCATAATAAAACAATTATTTATAGTAAGGCAAATTTAATTATAAACTGTATAACAAAATTGAAATATATAGCATTTTAATTTTGTTATAAACTTTTTTATTATAATATTGAAAAACTCAAATTGTACATTACTTACTATAACAAATAAAATACGCAACCATTAATTATAATGTGTCTATAAATAAAATGTTGTTATCAAAGAACTTTGAACACATTAATAATAATTAGCTAACTATATCTTCATATAGCTGAGTAAATATATAACAACTAATTGTACATCATCATCATCTTGCTCTTATCCCAATTACTTGGGGTTGACGCAATATGTCATCTGTTTTGACATATTGCAAAAAGTTTTGGCAATGACTTTTATGACCAGCCGCCTGCCTGACGTCAACCCTCCTTGGGAATGTAATCGTTGACCTAAATGGTACCAGATGGAGTTGATCCGGGTCAATCTAGGGCTCTTAGTCGTCTTTTACGACACCCACGAGCAAAACAAGGGTTGGTAGTATTCGAAGCCGCTACCACACAGCTGTATTACACACACTATATGTATATATACATATATATATACACATATATATATAGATATAAAGTATTAATCACAACATTATATTGTTACATCGCTAATTTTTTATATATTTAGTATCAGAATATAGTAGATATATAATAATATATATGTAGAACGCGGTCGCGCGTCAGGCCAAGTACAAACAAAGCAAAGACACAAATTAACATGAACCATTTCTAACTACTTCTAATCTATTCATAATTTAAAAACTTTTAAACATATACACATCAAATTTAGATATTATTTAAAGATCCTCGTGAACAGAAAATTCAGGCAAAAAGTTTATAAATTACACAATCTTTTTCTGTAATTAACCAATAACATTTAAGTGTCTAATAATAACCGTATCACTAAGGAAATAAAAAGTAGTAATAAATTGCCATTATTTTCATAGTAATTTTAAGAAATTGCCACGAAAATAAGTATTAAGAAATTGTATTTAATACATTTGTTGCTACGTGGTTAACAGTTATAAGTGATTTGTAACTCCCTTGTAAAAAAACATCTGTACATATTTTGATTATAAATATACACAAATACGGTTTTTTACGCAATAACCCTCGGAGTACACGGGAAATAAGGGTTCAACTTGTGTCTGAAGTCGAGCGCTCTCTGGGGCGAGCCTCGGAATGGGGTGAACGGAACTTAGTCCAGTTCAATCCCACAAAGACACAAGTTTGCGCGTTCACTGCAAAGAAGGACCCGTTTGTCATGGCGCCTCAGTTCCAAGGAGTAACTCTCCCAATTTCTGAGAGTATTGGGATTCTTGATGTCGAAATATCGAGCAAAGTACAGTTTGGGAGTCATTTGGAGGACAAAGCCAAATTGGCAAGCAAAAAGTTGGGCGTCCTGAACAGAGCCAGTCGGTACTTCACACCGAGAGAGCGTCTTGTGCTATACAGAGCACAAGTTCGTCTCTTTCACGGGGAGTGCTCCGAGGAACTGTTTGACTTGGTACTGTAGGAGGTTATGAACAAAACACACTTATAGTTTCAATATAACGTATATTATCGATGTATTCACTTGGAAGCTAAAGCACGTCTTTACTGGTACAAGCACAGAACACGAATGAGGTGGGCAAATATTGTACTAACAAAGTAGACTATACAAACGTCATAACGAATCAAATTCAAATTAGTCAAATACAATACTATTCATTTTTGTACAATTAATTATATAAATTCAACAGGTACCACCGTCACCATTCTACCAACGTACCACTCGACACCGTAGCAGAGTTCATCCATTTCTCCTGGAAATGTTATGGTCTTCAACTGTACGTTTCCAGCGATCATTTCTCCCACCTACGTGCAAGCTCTGGAATGAACTACCTGCTGCTGTGTTCCCCGAGCGCTAAGACATGTCCTTCTTCAAACGAGGCTTAAGAAGAGTATTTTCTTCATGGTAGGCAGCGGCCCGGCTGTGCCCCTGGTATTGCAAAGGTCCATGTGCGGCAGAATCACTTACCATCAGGTGTTCTGCCTGCTCGTTTGCCACCGTTGGCAATAAAAAAACAAGAAAGGAATGATTTTATTTAATAATTCTGTGAATAAACAAGTATTACTGAATCAGAAAGGAATCTTCTTCATAATAATATAGAAGCTGGCGTGTTGTGACGTCCTTCCTATAGACCGCATTTTTACCATACCGACTTGTGTAACAGGTATTTGACATCTAACATCTGACAGCTGCATATCATAATACAAAGAAATTGTAATTACCACAGATGGACAGATGTAATGGATGCAAGACCGATGACTTCATGTACATATGTACGTACCCTTTGAGGTACAGAAAATAAGGTGTGAAAATTTTTTCAAATTTTCAAAAAATGAGGCCACGTAACATCTTGCATTTGCTTGAAAAAAAGCTTTATCTATTGTGATGAAAATGGAAGCAAAACGGATTGTACTTTACCAATAGAGGTGCCGCCATCAATCTTCTTGTACAATGCAATAAATCAAACAATGACTGTCGTCGCATATGCTGGAAAGGTTTTAACCTATTGGCTCAAAGGAAAAAAGTAGAAGTACAAACGTTCATCCCATTGTCACTTCTTACAATACTTATCAAATACATGGTCGCTACCTCCGCCAGCCTGTTGTATCGCCTACTAGTAGTGACCGTTAGAGAACTTTTGGTGGCTCAACGAAGAGTCATTGTAATTATCGCTTTTACATTATTGCCCGTACACGTTCTAATATAAGCAAGGACGTCTTCAACCATGTAGAATGAAATTGGCTAAGTTGTTCAAACATTGTACAAGGTTTTGTTATTTCAAATTTTCATAATTTTAAGTGATAAAGTATGAAATAATTTTATAGTGATATTATGCTGTATGACAATGTAGTATTCAACTACTAACCCTTACATTGCTCGTGGGTGTCGTAAAAGGTGATTTAAAACCTTTACATAGACCTGGACTAACTGCATCTGATTATATCTGGTCAACCATCATATGCCCAAGGAGGATTGATGAGGTCAGGTAAGCGGTCGATCATAAAACTATAAAATAGGAGTACATATTTTGTCGACAAGTAATTGGAATAAGAGTAAGGTGATGATGAACACGTATACAGATTGAGAAACTTATATTTCAAACTATATAAACATAATTTAAACGGCTATATAGATATCAGGGCCGGATTATCCATAAGGTGTATTAAGCAAGTGCCTAGGGGCCCCGCATCGACTAGAGGCCCCGAGCAACCACCAAGAAAAAATTCAATTCATATCATCGAATATATTTTTTTTTTAATTCTCATTGCTCTTGTCTACTCCATAATGAGACCTGAATCATCATTTAACTACAGCTATAACCGATTCATTAAGATAATTTCAATAAAAGTAAAAAGAATTGAGTCAGGCGCATGAGGTGATGCTATAGCATTAAGTCAAAGAAGGACCCATTTGTCATGGCGCCTCAGTTCCAAGGAGTAACTCTCCCAATTTCTGAGAGTATTGGGATTCTCGGCGTCAAAATATCAAGCAAAGTCCAGTTTGGGAGTCATTTGGAGGACAAAGCCAAATTGGCAAGCAAAGAGTTGGGCGTCCTGAACAGAGCCAGGCGGTACTTCACACCGAGACAGCGTCTTGTGCTATACAAAGCACAAGTTCGTCCTCATGTGGAGTACTGCTCACATCTCTGGGCAGGTGCGCCCAAATATCAGCTAGACCCACTTGACTCCCTGCAAAGACGGCCTGTTCGAATCGTCGGGGATCCCAATCTTACGGACAGATTGGAGTCGCTGGAGCAGCGGAGAGACTTTGGGTCACTCTGTGTACTCTACCGACTCTTTCACGGGGAGTGCTCCGAGGAACTGTTTGACTTGGTACCACCGTCACCATTCTACCAACGTACCACTCGACATCGCAGCAGGGTTCATCCATTTCACCTGGAAACGTTATGGTCTTCAACTGTACGTTTCCAGCGATCATTTCTCCCACGTACGTGCAAGCTCTGGAATGAACTACCTGCTGCTGTGTTTCCCAAACGCTATGACATGTCCTTCTTTAAACGAGGTTTAAGAAGAGTATTTCCTTCACGGTAGGCAGTGGCCTGGCTGTGCCCCTGGTATTGCAAAGGTCCATGTGCAGCAGTTTCACTTACCATCAGGTGTGCTGCTTGCTCGTTTGCCACCGTTGGCAATAAAAAAAAATAAAAAAAAAGTCAAGGCAATAAGGTATGTTGTTGCAATAAGCGATTGAAGTAACAGAAAAACTAAAGAAGTCGATCTGATTGACTACACTTTTGTAATAGAAAATATATATTTTAAAAAGTAACAAAAGGGTAAAGGAAAGGGGCCCGGGAATCGAATTGCCTAGGGGCCCCGAGAATTGCATTGCCTAGGGGCCCCTGATAAGGTTAATCTGGCCCTGATAGATATAAACGTCGAACAATCATTCATTTTATGACCGGCTCAATAATTCAACAATTGAAATCTAAAAGTCATATTGATAAATATCAAACACTAGCTAACCCGGCGAACTTCGTACCGCCATAATTTTTTTCGTAAATATATTTTCTAAATTGTCGAATACATATATAGTCTCTAATGAAAGAACCATTACGGCGTTGTCGGGAAAGATTTGATCGTCTTGGTCGCGGCATTGTTAATGATTATTCAAACAGAATAAAAATTACTGATTATTGATTTCTGAAACAATTATAATTATCAAATTTTCAACCATACTTAACTATAGACAAAATTACGTTTAGCTGTCATTTGCATTTTGTTATTACATATTATCAAATGCGTTTTTTATCTTACGTTTCATAGTGACTTGTATTCTCTCTGACATGAGTTTCGGCGCGAATATGGAAATGTTCTGTTAAACTCTTGTATTATATTCATTATTTTAGTGTTTTACAGTGTTATATTGAATAATTTTCATTTTGAAGTCATTTAATTAGGTTTTCAGCGCCTAATTTATGGTAAAGACTTGACTTACTGATGGACATGACTATAAATAAGCTATTCTATATAAAGAAATGTTAAATAATATGAAGAAAATTGTATCAGACTTGGCTGTATGGGCTTTGATCCCTTTGCCTGTCCGAATAAAAAAACTATTTGACATTTTATGCCACATTACACGGGAACGCGATCGAATGGGATAAAAAGTAGCTCATTGCCATTAAGAAGAAGTAGAAGAAGGGAATAAAAAGTATCCTATGTCCATCTCCTGGTTCTAAGCTACTTCCCCACCAAATCTGTACAGCCATTCTTGAGTTATAAATAGTGTAACTAACACGACTTTCTTTTATATATATGTATGTATAGATTCTTGTAATGAAAGAAAATAACAAACTCTGAGTTTGACCCGAGAATGTCATACGTTCTTCTAATACTTAAATATATTTCAGGATTGTTGGTACTGTATATCGACTTATCTATATATGTATGTGGTTGTGTGTTGTCAAACTAATTAGCGCCGGACGTAACACACGTGACTAACACTAAGACGAATACATTTAACAGTGAGACATAGAACTTTTAATTATTTATAATAATATGTTAGTACTTTGTGTTATTTATTATGCATAAGTATATGTCATATATATGTATTTATGCAGGCATTAGGTAAAAAAAATCTTTGTTTTATACGGTAGGTACTGAGTCCTATGTGGAAGCTTCAAATCAATATAAAAAATAAATATGATTCATATATACAATTAAAACTGACAATCTGAACTTTGACAATTAAATACATTCATATAAGTATAGTAAATGATTTGTTGGATTTCATACTGAACTGTTGTAGGATATTTGACGGGAATGTTAAAATATCAAATGGCCCTTTAACTATTAATTATTATATTGGAGTGTTATATTGAATAATATTGCTTATATTTAATATAATATAGCGTAGAAAAAATGTTGATGATTTTTTTTGCAGCAGCAGCATGATGTAACAGTAAATTACGTGCATTTTTGTGCCAAAATTCCGAAAAGAATCATTGAATTAGTTTTCAATACCCAATAATGTCTATGACTATTAGGAAAGACCAAAGACGAAAATATTTAAATATCTGTGAAGA
This sequence comes from Lymantria dispar, assembly GCA_032191425.1. Classification (NCBI taxonomy): domain Eukaryota; kingdom Metazoa; phylum Arthropoda; class Insecta; order Lepidoptera; family Erebidae; genus Lymantria; species Lymantria dispar. The sequence continues at coordinate 445,958 of CM063444.1, read as the reverse complement.
ATAGTTTAAATCGACACTGGCACCAATAGGTCATATTTATACCTTATTGCTAATACAAAATAAGAAGACTGCTATAGCAGTTTGTTTGTATAAATTAAGATGCAGCACTACTGCCGGACTTACCGTCGGCAACTTCGTGCTGTAAACAGTTCCATGCGCTCAACGGTATATACGCAACACATATCTAACTTTTACTATTTATTATACTCTAACTTATAGTACTTGATTGTTAAGTAATATCCCAGTTATATATACAATTACAGCTCATGCAACTAGTTAGGCTAGGGACGGATCGCAGGTACGAGTATAATGATTCACTATTCGAGTATTCACTGTAACATAACAGCCGTCACTAATTGGTAACAATAACGTACCATGATTGTAACAATTGATACATCGATGAAGAGTAATCTCATCATAAAGAGGCTAATTTGCTAACCCCACCATTGAATATTCGCTTGACAATCAAATCAATTGAAGGAATTTTAAACAGGAAAAATATTACATTTCTAAACTTTTACCTAAGCTTAATAATAATTAGTAAGTACAGTTGAAAGTAAGAGTACGTGTGTTAAATTGATTTGATTGTTAACAAGAAGCTTTTGGTGTAATATATAACAATAGTATTGTGTGAGCACGTGGAGCGCACGGCGCGGGCGCTCTGTCACCGATGACCGACTAGTCGACACATGTTCAACTTCACATTACAATTGTGTAAAGCTGTATACAGTTAGCGCACGTAACGATCAACTCGTATCATACATTAATAGCACATGTATCAATTATAATATTATTTGAATAAAATAATTGAAATGTTTTGTTCATTAATGTAAGCAATACCAACGTGAGTGTTGTATGACGACAGGCGGGCGTGGCGCGCGCATTGGCAGATATGACACTGAATACATAATATATATAATAATTTATTAAAACTTATGCTTAGATGTACATACATACATACATCGCCAAAATTTGGGCGGAAGTAACGCTCATCGTCATTATCTTTGCCAACAACTAACACACACTGAAATGTGAACTCTACATCACACTTTACGCCGTTGTATTACAATTGATTTTGCCTACTAAAATACACTGAAATATTAACTCTATGCCACACTCTACACGACAATATTACAATTGACTTGGCCTACTAACGCACACTCAACTGTGTACTCTGCGCCGCAGTGTTACAATTGACTTGGCCTACTAACGCACACTCAACTGTGTACTCTGCGCCGCAGTGTTACAATTGACTTGGCCTACTAACGCACACTCAACTGTGTACTCTGCGCCGCAGTGTTACAATTGACTTGGCCTACTAACGCACACTCAACTGCGTACTCTGTGCCGCAGTGTTACAATTGACTTGGCCTACTAACGCACACTCAACTGTGTACTCTGCGCCGCAGTGTTACAATTGACTTGGCCTACTAACGCACACTCAACTGTGTACTCTGCGCCGCAGTGTTACAATTGACTTGGCCTACTAACGCACACTCAACTGCGTACTCTGTGCCGCAGTGTTACAATTGACTTGGCCTACTAACGCACACTCAACTGCGTACTCTGTGCCGCAGTGTTACAATTGACTTGGCCTACTAACGCACACTCAACTGTGTACTCTGCGCCGCAGTGTTACAATTGACTTGGCCTACTAACGCAAACTCAACTGGGTACTCTGCGCCGCAGTGTTACAATTGACTTGGCCTACTAACGCACACTCAACTGGGTACTCTGCGCCGCAGTGTTACAATTGACTTGGCCTACTAACGCACACTCAACTGTGTACTCTGTGCCACATTCTACGCTGTAGTCTTACAATTGACTTTGCCTACGAACGCGCACTGAACTGAACTCTACGCCATACTCTGCACGGCAATGTTACAATTGACTTTGCCTACTAACGCACACTGAACCGTGAACTCCATACCACACTCTACCCGGCTCTGTTACCTATTCACGCACACTGAACTGTGAACTCTGCACCGCACTCTACGCCGCAGTGTTGCAATTGACTTTGCTGTGTGTAGTATTCGTCACTAATGTTGATTCGGAGTGTGAGTAAACATTAAAATCACATTAACGTAATTTATGGATATTTACATATTATTATAGCGCCTTTATTTAAATTGTTCTGTTTATTTTTAGGTCAAGTGTCACTTCCTTTTCTTTGAACGAGTGACCTGAAATTTAGTATACATCTATAGTCCTGAAAAGATACAATTTTCTTAATTCAGTGTCATTGTCACATCAAGATGGCGTCCGCCATAAAATGTCGGATCACATATATTTTCACAACTCCCTCTATTGTCAACATAGCTTATATAAGTCCCACCGCTGGACTCAAGCAATGGGACGTATGTAAGTTATTTTGACGATACTGACTCACAGTTGAAGGGAAATTGAGCTAAGTACTATACCAAGCTGATTAAACGTGTTGGTATATACTTAGTTATATTTCAAGTTTTCTTTCTCTTGCATATATTTTACTTCGTTATCTTTAACGACACCCACAGGAAGATTGACACACACAAGAAATGGGGTGGTAAATTATATTCTACGTGCTAATGTTAGTCTTGTACGAGTGAAAGGTTTTACTTGTAGAATAATTACACATTAAAAAAATTTGCAAATCCAATATGGTCGTTTCAATAAAACTGTTTAACTTAAAAATTGCTTTTTAACTGATTTTCATTCTTTCACTAAAGTTATTAAAAGTATGTAATGTTTATTAAGTATAATACACCATACGTCGCCTCGCATACGATGGCCTCCTTTATTATTTGTACATGTGTGTATAATGAAATTTTTTTAGCGAAATATGACTTATAAATTTGATCGAATGCTCTAATAAAAGAATATTGCATTAGCCAAGCCAAACTACAAATTAAGCTTGTGAGATGAACAAGTTTGATGCGGACACAGATTGAGTCGACCTGTGTCGAGAACAGTAAGTACGTGGTGTGGGGCCGGGGTACGGGGGCAGCAAGTCGCGGGCGGCTACTGCTAGCTGCTTGGTGCGCTCGCTGGTGCACCGGCTAGCGCCTGTGAGGTGCGGCGAGCGCGACACAGTCGTGCGCGCTCATTAGCGGAGGCGCCCACTCCATCGTGGCAACTTTTAAAACGAGAATGAAACAGCGAACGAGATCTGAAAGCGAGAAATGTAACGGGACCGGCCGCGGCCGCGTGAATATATAGAGTTGTACGCGAGCGGGCGCGCGGGGTCGCCGACCGGACACGGGGCCGAGTGCTGTTGTCATGTGCGCCCCGCACGCCCCGCACGCCCCGCAGCCCCGCACACACACACACGTGCACTCACACACACATACACGACGCCGCGTTGCTAATTTTTGATAACATTCCACGCATGGTCCCTAAATAGTCGTTCATTGTGTAGATACTAGTGAGACACGCGCCGTCACTACTCATTAACTAACACACACAACTCAGATAACTAACACAACTAAAACAATTACAATAGTTTATTATATATAACGAATGCGTTCACTATCGATATATATTGATAGGCACAGCTGTACGCAATGCGCTCCAACAACAGATTCAAGGGCGACTGATTAGTTACATAATGAACTGTTTGTTAGCTCTACACGTGTCGACACGTGCTCTCACACGCCGCGGCCGCGCTCCCTACTCTATCTACTACATACGTGTGTGACATACACTACTGGTGTACCGCAGGGTGTCGCCCTGTCACCTTCACTCACCGCAATTTGTATAAAGTGTATCTATTTATTGTGCGGTCACTCATATGCACTTGTCCATCATCAAACAATAAACGTGTAGTGACGAAGTAACAATACAATTCATCAGCCCCTTTCTTGCCGTTGAGGTAATAAAAGACGACTAACAGATATATATATAGATAACACCTATATAAGAGAAGGAAAACTTGAAATAAAACCCGTCTGATCAACGTGGTGTAGTAGGTCAATTTACTTCAAATTGTAGAGAAGGCTCGAGCCCCGCAGTGGAGCTTGTAAGAGTTGAGTTAATGACGATGATGATGTATTAATATACGAAGCCTTGTATCTACAGATACTGCGATACTACCACTATACACATTAACACTAATAAAACATCTTCGCCGTTGAGGAATCAAAGCGTATCATGTATTAATAAATACAAATACCGTGACCCCCACATAGCCGATAGCACGGGGTTCTTACTATATACAGGTTACCTGAGGGCCATGTTGTTTAAATATTTTGGGTTGACTGCCTATTCAGAATCATTAGTCCGCATATTTACATGTTACATGCCAGACTTCACTTGTTATATCAAACAGTATGTATAGCACATGTACGACAATATGTGGGACTACTAATAATAATGATATCAATATAAGTAATAATTACATGTAACTGTCGCAATACATTGAACGCTACACGTGTGTGCGTATATGTGAATTATATCCGTTACCGTTCATTGTAAGAGAAATTATTATTCGATAATGGCGCATCTCACATGAATCTATACTAATATACAAAGCTGAACAGTTTGTTTGAACACGCTAATCTCGGAACTACTCGTCCGATTGGAATAATTATTTCAGTGTTAGATATCCCATTTATCGAGGAAGGCTATAGGCTATATGTCATCACACTAAGAGCAATAGGAGCGGAGCACTAATGAACAATGTTTCAAAATCGGGGTTTCTTTTTTCCTTTAAGGAGCGCCCGCTGCGTAAATTTCCGCAAAAATATGTGACAGAATCGTATTATTAAAAAATATTTTCACCTACGTAAACAAAGTCTTAGGTTAAAGTTAGCGTTAGCCCAAAGTATTTATACCACGCGGACAAAGTCGCGAGCAGAAGCTAGTTAGTTATATGCCGTTTGGATATCGTGATTGAACAGTAATTTGGTGATCAAATATGAATTATCTACCTGAGTTGTGGTTAGCTCGCAGTGAATATGAATGTACAAATCGTAAGAGAGTATGATATATGAGAAACTATTTGTGGTGCAATACGCACGTAGTTGTATTGGCACCCTAATGTACACAATGTATGTGCACACACAAACTAATTGTAAGCTATTACTTGTGCAAGTAATGGATGTGTTTAACGAATGAAACGCGGCGACAGATATCTGTTATCACTCGGCGCCAACGCACTGTCAGGCTCGTGCTTAGTACAGTGCAGTATAGTGCAGTACAGTGCAGTGCAGTGCAGTACAGTGCAGTGCAGTATAATCAATATAGCTATGCACCGATACGCCAATCAAATGATCACTCTCTCGGACGACGTTTCAGTGATGTGTCTGCGATCTACATCGTGTCTTCAAACTGTAAGAAGTATAGTAAATTTATAGACGCACAGTTTTACTAAAACTAGTGGTCGGCGTGTGGTCGAAATTTGGCCATAATTCATTTTAATTTTTCTGCTACACAATTTTCTTTAATTTTATTTATGTATAATTGTAAATTGAGCAAGGCAAATTCACTAATAACTAATATATAAACACAAATCTTTAGTAGACATTGTCATCATAATTATGATTGTTTGACATTCAGTTCGACCATAGATTTTAACCGTAAACAAAAGTCTATAAGCGTTGCTACGCAACAGACTCACACAATCGCGTGTATTTGTGTGTGTAGCGATTGCGTTGTAGTGTGCGTAATGCTTTTTTAATGAATTTAATGTATTTCTAATCCATTATTATATAACATTTCAGTATTATGCACTTCTCCTCATTATATACTTCAACTGTGCCAAATTTCATACTTGTCCATCCACGTAATTTTCGTAAAAATGGGTACAAAGATTTTGCTTCACGTATCGTAATGTTCTCGCATTAGATGTATGAGTATGTTTATAGATGTTGGCACACATCAGTATTGTTTAGTGTGTGTGTACTTCGTGTGTATACTTCACAGAGAAGTACACGCGTGTGTGTGTACAGGGCGCTGTGTTTGTAAGTAGTACTCAGTACTCAAGACCGCAGATGAGGTGACATGCAGCTTCACTAGCTGCAGTGCATGCCGTGTCGCCATTCGATTCTCGCACATCACAAATATTAACAATATACGCGAACAATTATTCTCATTTTGTATGTACCTACCTAATTTGCAATTTTTCTGCGCGGAACACTCTCGTGAGCGTAGCGCTTAGAAGAAGAGGAGACTAGAGTGAGAGTATAATGGATAATATTAATTTTACCTATTTATTTGTTTGAGATGTTGTGTGACAAGTGCACAGTATGTCGTACTGGCACAGTTTCCATTACATTAGGTAAGTGCAGCAATGTCACTACGAGTACATATTTAGGGACACGGTGCCGCCATGATGAGCCAACGAAACGCCACGGCATTACTACCTTTTGTTGACGCGTTCCGTCAATTTATTGAACTCTTATAACTTAACTTTACTTTTCTTATACCAGATATACAAAACATATTCTGTGTTTCTGTCAGCAGTGCACTTGTTAATTTTATGAAGTTTCAACTTCATAGCTCCTATACTTTAGATTTTATTGATGTTTAAAAAACCCAAATTTCATCACTAACTCACTAATCATCATAAAAATTCATAGGTCTTGAGGTCTTAGACAACTGAAATTTAATATATAAGCTAGTATTATTATACAAACAATAGAAAAATATCTAATACCGCCAACTTTAAAACACCTCAATCCAGGGGATGGAAGTTTGTATGAAACTTACACAGATTTTAATGTCAAAGGTCTGAATATTGGTATGGGGTATGTTGCTATATATCATGAAATGAAATTTTAGGATATTTAGTAAATCATCCCCAATCCTTCAAACTAGAGGGTGGAATTAAATGCACTCAAAACTGCTAATGTGTACCGGTTATTAGAGAGTGGACAATGACAAACAGCCTCTATAATGTGCAAGAAGTACACCACAAAAAAGAAAAAAATTGAAATAAAAACTGTCATCTAACTTACAAAAAGATGTATAGTCCTACCAAAAGAATTTTCATTAAAAATGTTACCAAGACGAGAGAGACCATATGACTCGCACTGTTGAAAAGTTATCAAATTACATGTAGAGAGCCAAGCTTCTAACTCTACACGCCCTAACTACACAAACTCTACATGTTTGACAAAATGTTTCGCTTGTATTTCATTACTATAAGAACTATTGTATAACAGAATAGTAATGAACAGTGAATAAATTTTTCACATAACACTAATATTATAATAGCGCAACGACCTATAGAACGATCACATATTTAAAAAAAAAGTGAGCCGTCGCTCAGGACGCCTGACAGATGTGAAACATCGAAACTATTTTGTACGAGTCGAAAGACACGGTATCGAATATAAAGTATCGATACTGAACTTATGAATAGTATCGAAAGATAAGTAACGTACTGTTTAAAGTATCGAGTACTTTTATTTACTTTATCTTTAGGTATCGAGTACTTTTCTTTCGATACCGATACTTTTGTATTCGATATTTTAGTCAATAAGTACTTTTTGGTAGGAATCGTATCGAATAAATTATCCATTTTAAAATTGACTTTACGACTCATATTTATGGTAACGTCATTTAGTACAAACGAAATGAACCTTCTAAAACGTAGCTTGAAATAATTTGCGATTTATAAACCAGAAATAGCGGCATCTATTGCGGAAACGACCAACTCTAAGCTACAATATATTTTATAAAGAACTCTCTAATCCTGTAATGATAATAAGACAAGCTGTTTAAAGTGAGTCAAAACCCAATTCTTAAGGAGTTGGTGACATACAAACAAATAAATACACAGCTGAAACTAATAAAAGCCTATAAAAAATTAAATGCTTTCATCCTTTCACAGACATTCTTTCCGCACGAAGAGTGTGATTTAGGAAACAGAAATGGCGGCATTTATCGAGCTAACGACCAACTCTCAGCTTCAATATATTTAATAAAGAAATTTTTAATCCTGTAATGATAATAAGACAAGCTATCTAAATAATTTTAACGTCATTGGTCCTCCTTAAATTTTCAACTTTTAAATGAAATTTGACTGTTTAAAGTGAGTCAAAATCCAATTCCTATGAAGTCGGTAATATATATACACCTGAAACTAATAAAAGCCTATAAAAAAACGGTTCTCCAGTTTTCGTAGCTGAAAGTAAACTAAATACCATACCTACTGTATATACATTTATATTACTAAGTATATTTATATTACTAAGTTAGAGAATTTTACATTAATTTATAAAACAAGTATTTATGCATAAAAGAACATTAGATTACGACAGGAACTAATACAATAAAACTAAGGCATAAAGTATTAATAAAATATCGCGATATTTTCCAAAAAATTATGATTTTTATTCAATAAACATTTATTTTCATTAATATACATTATAAGTAACAACTTACTTTGAGTTTACTAGATGGCATTGTACAAAATTTTAAATCGCACCATGGTTTCGTTACAAAAATGTAGGTATATGCATCCAAATATTTATTTAATATATAATTATTAGGGGACCGCGAGGCGTGGCGTTAAATGCCACGCGACGATCACGGTCACCCTCGCCTATAGATGTTTCACATCAAAAAGGTAGAGTTTGTGAAGTTAAGGCTGGTAGAGTTAGAAGCTTGGCTCTACATGAGTTTTTATTATCTTTACTCATTACATTATTTAACAGAGCGAGCATTACGGTCTCGTTTTAGCAACATTTTAAATGAATGTTTGTGGTGGGATTATTATTTATCAAAACTGTTGCGATAATTGTGCCATAGAAAATTAGTTACATTAACAAGGTATCATAAATATAAAATATTTGTTACGGGCCGTACTTAGTGTGGCGCTGAGAGTGCGAGTAACTGTTACACTTGTAGTGTATAAAATAATTTGTGACAGGGGATCACGCCTCACAACTGAATGAAATAAGCAAGTACACGTAGAATTCCATTACAATATTTATCAAACAATTTATCAGATTATTTATAGATTACAAAATTCCCCCGTCGGTAGTGTTTGCCTATTGGCAGTTATCGTATGGTGGCGCCTGGAGAGTACGCACGTGTTACACGAACAAAATGGAGCATTGACTAAGATCTTGTGTCAAATAATAATAATACATAATGATATCTGATGTTTACGCGAGCACTACACATTGTAAATAAAACTACTTTTACGGATTATATCGCTTTTGTATTTGATTTATGATTGCCCGACGTTTCGAACAAATCCTCGCAAAAGAACATCGATACCTGCCTAGAATGGTACGCAAGGCTATTGAAATCAAAAAACACAAAAATTTCAATAGAGAGGATGGCTGGGTATTACCATCAAGCTGGGATCCTGTTATAAACATAATTAAAAATAAATCCAAAGAGACCACCACAAGACTGCATGATACTGTGAGCACTTATTGTATAGATTTGACCCACAATAATAACAGTTAAAGATAATTTTATAAATCAAAACTCTTTTAGTAAGACAAAGTAAGCCGCATCTAAAATTAAAAATCAATACTAATTTAGCATCATGCCCCCTGAGTTTTCTTGCCAGATCTTTCTCAGTGTGGCCGCGTTCCGATCCGGTAGTAGTATATTAGTTTTGTTAGTTTTAAATCAATAAATTGTAACAATAATTGCTACAAATTTAATAATTAATAATTACTAACCATAAACAATATAATTTTTCATATAGAATCATTTTCTTCTTACACTGGCAATAAATTTGTACTAAAATGTGGGTCAAAATTTAATAAATTTATAACTAATTTTCTGCATCGGGTAGATAATTATAAATGTCTGTAATAACGATGACTTGTTGGACGTGAGACACCTTAGTCCACCCGTGACCATGAATGCTGCAAAGTGTTCGAAACGTCGGGCAATCATAAATCAAATACAAACGCGATATAATCCGTAAAAGTAGTTTTATTTACAATAACAATACAATATGTCATCACACCCTTCACTTTGGAACAGTACTAGTAAGTACTGATCGATCATCAGATCACCCGCTAATAGTATGTCATTAACTGATCAGTTAGTTCTGTGTGGGTGTACACTGACTTAAGTATGTTATAATGACCACTTTCTTACACACACACACACACACACACACAGCGACATCATCGCACACAATAGCGTATGACACTCACTGGGTGTATGTGTGGGTTATCGACAGCACAAGTAGCATGCAAGAGCCCTCGGGTGCTCCTGTGAGATAGTAACTTCTGGAGCAACGGTTAGACGCACTCACATAAGTGTTAATGTTATATATAGTATGCATTATGTGTGTGTGTGTGTGTGTGTGCTACTCTGTGGTGTATACCAGGCGGTGCGGTGCTGCAGGTTTTTTTTTTTTTTTTTTTTTTTTGTGAGTGTTTAGCTGTTGGCCGCAGATGGCCTTGACAGCTTATCTCGGACTATGGGTGAGCGCTGAGGGCTCTCAACCTGGTGTGCTGCAGGTGGTGCAGGTGTTGTTATATGTGACGCTGTACCGGTGCGCCTTGAACTTCGCGCGCTGTATAAAGCGCCGCCCAGCGTTCACAACGCACAACACACTGCACACAAGTATTTTGGCAGCGCGTCCGGCGACAGCGCGGTGACAAACGGGCGTATATATAGCGCGCCGCCGCGACCGATATTTATAGCGACTCACACACACAAACACACAAACAGACGCGCGCTCCCGTCTGAGAGCAGACGGCACGCGTACTTACCGAAGTACGGCGATATTACAACACACGACATCATGCGCCGAGCGACGGGAGCACCGTGGTACATGCGCAATGTGGATCTTCACATAGATCTTGGCTTGCCGACCATCAGGCAATACATGAAACAGTGCTCCCGCCGCTACTTCGACTCTGCCGCGACACACCCGAACCCATTAGTGGTAAGGGCGGCTTCTTACATCCCCTCTAAAATGTCCGCGATTAAACAACCGCGACTAATACTCGACGAACCCGACGACACTATAACGCTCGCCCAGACTGAGGCATACACAGCCCGCGCGGCCTTGACAAATAGTAGTAAATATCCACGTTACCGCCCCCGCCGACGGGGAAGGAAGACGTGTCGCGTTAAAATCATAAACGTGGGAGTGCCCACTTTGCCAGCGACCGCCCGAGCCGAGGTCCGTACCCCACAGGGGGTGCCCTCGGGATGGGTCGCTTAACTTTAAGCGGGTTGAGAGCCCTCAGCGCTCACCCACCAGTCCGGGTAAAGTTGTCACAGCCATCTGAGGCTAACAACTAAGTCACACAAAAAAAAAAAAAAAAAAAAAAAAACTGCTCATGATATTGTGGAAGTTCGCGATATGTAACGTGCTGTACGTTAAGAGTTACGTTCATTCATTAATTTATACGGAGGTTAACTACTAACAGTTTGACAGAGTGTCCAGTTAATGTTAAAAAGCTTATTATTTCATGTGCGAAACTAAAAAGTTATACATTTAAGTAGAGCAGAAACACAATAGTCATCGATGTCTGTACAAAGTATTGGTCCTTCGAGCTGGACTCGCTTGAGACCCATACTCATGAGGCTCGTTAAAAGAAAGCTATACTAATCTATTCACAATACTCGAATATAACATCTGACAATATCGTCGCAGTACAACAACATTAGTGTACGTATAATATTGTAGTTGTGTGTATGCCGCGTGCACGCACACACACACACACATCTACACTAGGCCACGTGATACGCACGTGACGTCACACACCGCCCTCCGAAACAGCTGATCAAATAGCGCCACCGAGCACTGCGTGACATCTAAAACAATTATAACATTACATTTATACTGAGATGTCTATTTGGAGTGTCTATTTGTGTTTATCACTCGCTACATATATATTAGGGTTATGATGGACTCGACACGTGTCGCGAACTACTCGATGGCGCCGCATTGCTGTGAGCCAACAAGAGAGCAGTGAACTATCTGTTAATTATTGTTGTATGCGGTGAGTTTGCGCTATGTGTTATCAAGTGCGCGCCACGTGTTTGTATCAAAGGTGTTACAGTATCTTAGGCGATTACAGCGCCATCGCCATCACCGGACCGACACGCACACATGAGTGAGATTAACTCAGGTGCGTTGATGTCTTTTGCACGGGCATCGCGCTGAGGGTTGTTGCGCCCCCTTTGACATATCTGTTTTCCATCATGAGTTAAAGCACATTTATTGACGTGACGCGCTCTTCGCCGCTGTATACCGCAGTATATATATATATATATAATATGTAACTATTAACAGTGTCATTCGCAAGACACACGTAGAGGCGCACACCACTGAGCTTACATAGTCATAAGTACTGTAACACGTTGTGTGTCACATAACTGACTGCATTATTGTAATTGTATGCAATATATGTACTTAGTTTAGTGTAATAAGTAACAATCGCCGATATCAATGTGCTCACATATTGTTCGAGTACGCTTTGTTGCTGATGGTGAGCGATGTGGCCCGAGAAATGCGGACTGCTGCTGTAACATCGACTAAATGCAAACGGCACCAGGTGACGAGCTATAGTATATATACATTGATGTAATAATATAAAACTATATAAATATAGAGTGTGTTTGTGTGTGCGTATAGTGCAACGCACCCACACGCGGGGCGAGCGGTCGCGCGGTGCGAGTAGAGCGGTAGAGAGATGGTCAGCGCCGGGGCACAAACCTGTTGAACACCATTCCGGTACACATTTGAATGCTAATTAGTGTCCAATTCTACATATAGCTCTAACCTGCCCAACATTAGTGTTACATCTAGTGATACGTACCAAACAACATTATTCAATATATGTTATTTAAACACATCGAGACGAAACATATAATATTAAAACTATTACAGTTATTCTAAAAAACCACATGTTATTGTCTATGAACACCTGACCTATGCGTACAGCTGACCTGACATGTCTACGCAATAAAGCCTAGTACCTATATTTATACTGGGACACTACACAATACACACAGTGTCGAGTGTATTTATATCAATACGACAGTCGAACTCCGAGTATAAATTTTATTAAGTTTTAATATTCAACGACTTAGTGAATACATCTTATGTTGGTGTGTCGTGTGCTTGGAGATTTTTCAAATAAACTCGACATTTCCAATACACCAAACAGATGTAAGGTGACAACATAGAGGCTATTGTGGAGTCTCTACCAGACCTATAAAACGTTTTATGGAGAGTTCCCTAGACCTAGAAACATTTTGTAGAGACTACCAGACCTAGAAACATTTCATCCAATGATTTTGAAAATAAAGTATAAGAAGACAACACTGAATAATTTAATACAAAGTTATCGAGATAAAATAAGCAGAAAACGTCTTAGTTTTAGTACACACATTAATGAGAGAACAAGTGATCAATTTTATGCTATATGTAAGAATAAATAGACACTGCTCTAATTACAAAGTTTCGATAAAAGTATGAACGGTAAAAGTAAATTACATTTACACCATAATTTTTGTTATAGTGTAGAGAGCAACGTGTTCAGATGTTGCTGAAGATGCGCGAGAGTCCGAGAGAGACGTTAGACGTACACGGTGTACCGTCGAGTTCACGGATAGCGCTACAATTATTCAGCAGTAATATAGATCAACTGAAAAAATTGTATTGATTTTTAACCGACTTCAAAAAGGAGGAGGTTCTCAATTCGTCTGTATTTTTTTTTCCACTTTTAGACTCCAAAAATGACAATAATTGTAACTACATTATATTGTCGTAATAATTTGATTGACTTTTAAGTACTTTATTTTTTTTTTTTCATCAAGTTGTTGTAAGGTTGGGCGGGCACTACATTGTACAAGAATTATTTTTTTGCTTTTTAGTGCATATTAATTTGTTTGGAAATTGTTTTTTGTTTGAAGTCGGTTTTTTAATTATGACTATACGCATATATTATGCATAATAGTACAAATTAAAGTTAAAGAAAAAAAAAAGAAAAGAAATATACATTTAGAGTAGAAAGGAACATTGTTGCACAAATATAAAATAGAAAGTCGGACGTATGAATACTAATGAGGGGCATTTAGTTAAGTCAATTAGACGAGTTGGCGTCGAGCGAGCCGCCACGGACGAGCCACTTATTATATAAAATATTAAATATTTAGCCTCCTTCATTGTTTTTATTTCTTCCTGAATGTTTTGCGTAATCACTTTATGCACAAAGAGAACGTATCGAACAAAGATATTCAGTTATAGAAACACTAACGTATACATATTTACTTTATAGATGGCGCTAATCAACTGAACAGGTGATGTGATGATTATATTCAGACATTGCACGTAGACATCACGCTAACTAAAACAGTATAGCGATTGGAATGGATATGTACCTAATAAGCATCGGTACAGTCCTACATACACAATAAATATTTTTCTGATATCCTCAAACGAGTTTATACAAAAGGCTAGCATATCAAAAACTATATCAATAAAAAGTACTCAATTTTATATTGTCGACAGCACTTCCGGAGCGCATCCCACCGACTTGAACTGTCCTTCTGTTCCTTCGTTCCTTCCTGTGTTATATTTACAAGTTATTTGTAATAAAACATTTAAAATAGCGGACTTAATGACAAAAGACATTTTGTGAGTTAAATATAAGCGTTGTACACATATTATACGATTTGACATTTTGACTATTATTTATTTTGATTTTTCAGATCGATAACTAAAATTCATAAGCAGCCTACTAAATGATATTAAATTACAAAAATATAGACATAAACATTGACAAAACTGTCCAACAACCAATTGTTAATATTGCCACAATTGCACCCCATTTAACGAGTTTACAATTGCAGTTGCTAATACCAATTTTCTAGAAAGGTGCTGTTGTTGATGTCTCTGATGAGCCCTCATCTGACGTTCACAGCTTTCACCAGAAATTAAAAGCTGTTGACTCGTTGTATTCACCAGTGTCTAGTATAAAACCTACCGTATCTGCTAACGGTTGGTGAATAGTATTCATAAACATGTAACAATTATTTGACATGCTTATAACTAATTCGAGAGTAAGGAGAGAACATGAAAAGACGAGCTACTCAATGAGAACAATGTCAAGGACAAAGAAGCCCAATGTTAGTGGATCAAAGATTTCCGTCACGATTACAGTATAGGAGCGGATAGAACGACTAATAGATATTAGGGGGAGTTCATTCATCTAAGAAAAGAATACAGTAGACGGAGAGCGTGCGCATGTTATGAGTACAGAGTTGAGTTGTGACTGCAGGCACATCGTCGGTAGCATTTACAAATATTAAATATAAATCGAATGCTGTTATTAAGACGCCAGTCTAGTTAATTGGGTAAATTAGCATTCAGTTCAAAGTAGTACACATCACTATGATAGATTATGGGGAAATTTTTCATTTGTAGTCAGTGTTACTTAGTTTTGACAATCTGGAAACTTTTAGTCTCATGAAATTACGTAGTGTTCCTGTGGTCTCCATTTCAATGAGGGATCTAAAGAAAGCCTCTGACTATAGAACTCGAGGCTTTAAATGCATCATTAAGAGCAATGGGTTAAAGACAGTCCAGACAAATTGGCCTTGTGTGAAAACATATCATATTGATGTGAGACTTGATACGATTTACATTTAGACAATATATTCCAGACGAGCTGTCAATATACTCTTAAGTTTGTATTAAGTATTATAATTTGAAATATGTTATGATATGTTTATCTTTACTTTTTTGAGTATCATCTATAAATCATCAGCATACAGGGACATACAAATGGATATGAGTTATCATCATCATCATCTTACTCTTATCCCAATTACTTGGGGTCGACGCAATATGTCATCTATTTTGACATATTGCAAAAAGTTTCGGCAATGACTTTTATGACCGGCCGCCTGCCTGACGTCAACCCTCCTTGGGAATGTAATCGTTGACCCAAATGGTACCAGATGGAGTTGGTCCGGGTCAATCTAGGGCTTTCTTAGTTGTCTTTTACGACATCCACGAGCAAAGCAAGGGTTGGTAGTATTCGAAGCCGAATGGATATGAGTTATAAGATTAATAATTATAGAGAATAATAGAGGATAAAGTATACAGCCTTTAGGGAAACCCGCAATGTGTGCGCGCCAAGTAAATAATTTGATTAACATATCGTTAATAAGACCTGGCTACTAACGTTACTGAAATTAATTAGAAAACAAATTCAGGGTATTTCGTGAGAACACAAAAATAACGAGAAGGATATCGTGACTGACGGTGTCAAATGCGTTACAGAAGTCTACAAATATCGCTTAGATATCCTGAACAGATTGTACAATCGCAATCCGCCTTAAAGCGTGCTCGGATAAGATAATGTACAGTAATGTCAATCGCCACATGTGCTACTAGATATATTTGGCACTAAACTGTTAATGGTGTTAAGTACATATCAACACTAAGCAAGTGCGAGTGAGAGGTGAACACGGCCCCGTGTGGGACGATATAACAACACGTCTTACTTCCCCATGGGGAATTGTAACACCGGGCTCAAACACAGGGAGGGGCTGTGGCGCTTTCTTTAAAGACCTATTTCAAGTGCGATTACTTATCCGTGTGCAAAACGTGCCCACTGTGATATTATTCACTATTGGGCAGATATTATCAATAGTGGGCGTGCAGCCCAGCTGTGACCATTTAGCAGATATTGAGAACGTAACAAGTTTTGGAGTCGAATGGGAATACAAAACATATGTTACGTGTGAAATGTGTTAGAGGCAGAATAACGGCGCAGCGTGCCCTAGTGGTGGTCAGCGGTGAGGGATCGTGCGAAATCTACCACCACTATTTGTAATATCTGTGTGTGACACTTGACATCGTACACAACGCTTCAATGAATGTGCAAGATATTTATATATTGTGTTGAGTGCAGACGGTGTAGGTGGATCTCTCGATATTAACGAGACATCGTATACAGCGAGGATCACAGCGGTATCCACCGATGCCGTAGCGGCCGGCAGAGCGGGCGCGGCGAGGGCTTCGCGTGCGCCCTCTCCGCCGTAGTTAATGATGAAGGAGAGGGCGAGTCGCGACCCGCCCCGCCCCGTCAATACCATGACGGCGGGGCCCGACCCTCGGTCCGGGGGCGACGCACTCGGTGCGGCCGCGCTACGTCATCGCCTGAAATACTTCCGCGTGTGACGAGCCGGGCCCGGCGCGGGAGCGAGCGTGCGACGAGCCGCCCGCGACCGCGCGGTCAACGACTCCCGAAATAGATGCGCCACCGCGCACCTCTACGACATTAAGAACCGGTCGCGCGACCGACAGACCGACAGCGCCACATACTTGATACTACACACAACTATGTTACGAAAGCGAACTACAGCGCAACTATACTATCGGTGGCTTTCACCCGCCGCCAGCGAGGAGCTGGCGCGCGCGGGCACCCCCGGCGCAACCGCCGGCTCCATCGCGGCGGCCAGCGTGTTGTGTCAACAGCAAGGCTCCCCTCCCCCCCTCTATACATATATGTACACACTAGGACACAATATTCGTGTTACATCAGTTATAAACACTAGGGACATTACAATTAACAAACTTGTGAGGTAAGTATCACATGCGCGGGCCGAGCTGTGGACTACACGGCGAGTGTCACGATAACCGGTTACAGACGGTGCGGTGAGCGCCGGCAGGTGTCCGGCGAGCGGCACATGGCTCCGGCGGTGACACGTCACGTAACGTGCCGCGACACCTTGTCATACGTACTGTGTGTGGGGACAGTCGCCCGGTGTGTCTCGGCGGCACTGCTGCTCGCCTCCAATGCACCAAGTCCGACGCGAAGTGATGAACGTCCGTAAGTTCTTCTGTGTGTGGTTGCTGGCACACGTGTAGTACTCCTGGTGCGTAGTTGGTGGAGCGCGGACGACATCTTTACCTGACAGTATTAGAAATAGCGACAACACTCTAATGCTGCCCGGTAAGATGCGCACCGTCGCTCCATGGTGCCGCTGTGCGAAACTGCGGGCGGACCGGGGCGGGCGTGCGGCGCGGCGGCCCGGCGCGGACTGGCGAGCGCGCGCGGCCCAGGGGGCGGGCCGCCGCGCCGCACGCCCCACGCCCGCCGCCACCTCGCCCCGCGCGCCCGCCCGCCCGGGGGACGCGGCCCGCACCCGCCGGGCACGGTCGCCAGTGGGCACGGTTCGCCACCGAGTGCTATCTGCACGACTCGTCGCGATATATTTTCCAATGAACATCGATAACCCAGCTTATATAAGTGCGACCTCTGATACATAGTGTCCTACATTTGACTTACTCGCTTGCAGCACGCCCGCACGAGGGCGGCTCGGGCGCCCGACTGTCACTGAACCGTCGACGTAGACTCAGCAGCACTCGGTACAGTCCACTCCAGCACTGAGCTCCGACAGTGTGGCTGATCACCTGTTGATATATAACGTTAGTGATCTACACTCGCCGGTACACACGACAGCTCGCATTAGTTGTGTGCGCGCTCTCGGCTACAGTTCGCTGAGGTCGATATGTGTTGACCACTTGCACTAGTGATAAGTGATAAACACTGTGTAGGTACATGATGTCGTTATCAGAGCCGCTCGCTCTGTACACGATACGCGGCTCAGGGTCGCACACACACACAATGATAAAGTCGCCACAACATAATGACAAAACTACATATGAGCTGACGCTGACTGACACACAATGCGGCTCACTTGAGCTCACACAGCAGACCGCACAATATACAACACACAGCGTGTGTGATCACGGCACGTCACTCAAGGAGCCCCTGTCTCACCACAGCTTGGCGACTATCCTCAAGGTACTCCTATGTACATGAACTAGGAAGAGAGCGGTGCTCATCTGTTTCAACGTCAGAAGAAGTGTGCTGTTATTCCACATCAATCGGCTCTTGACAAAACCTATGTGGCATCAGATTTGACTAGATCCTATTGGACGATCTTCCTACCAGGATGAAAGTAGTTGGATACGCGGGGGATACCTTTATTACAGTTAGATGAACAGGGTACTGCAAAACGGTCAGCTGCGGTCGGGTCTAATCCAACGTGCCGCAAAACTTACTGTTCTCGGGAAGACTTCTGCCCGCTTCTGCCCTTCTGGTTTTAGAGGGCCCAGATCGGTTTATTAGCAGTTGTAATATACTCGTACTAAGATATAATTGCATTCTATGACACAGTATGGTTTCCCTATTTAGATACCGCTCACAATAGCGCCCTTCTGCGACAACTACAGATGGTTATTATAGATGTGAGGGCCACACTGTATCATGGACGATCACTGCTGGCAAGTAAACCACGTTTTCTTGGGACTGGGTACGATATGATGAAATCCCGCCCAATCTCTCGGAGGCGATGATAGGGACGGCACGCGACCCTATTACCTATGGCACACGTACCTATCTTCCGCCATCTGGGTAGACCACTGGTAACCGTCCTTATTATTAGCGGCAGGTGACCTCTGGGACCATCATTTGGAACACCAGGCGGAACCAAACGCAACTCAGCAGGTGAGGTGAGCAACCGTCCAAACAGGACATGGATAGAGTTGACAGCTACAAAAACCTTGATCCATTGATGAAAGCGTTTTTTAACTTCTTTACCTATCCCAACAATTTCCTTTGAAATATTTCTAATACGAGACCATACGGCTGGCACTGACAAAAAGTTATCAGATCACATGTAGTGGCTCTACATGTGATCTGATAACTTTTAAGCTTTTAACTCTACATTCTCTACTCTATACGCCCTAATTCTACAGGTCCTACCTTCACAAACTCTACACCTTTGTCTAAATATAAATTGTAGTTAGGCTGTTTCGTTATTATAAGAACTATTGTATAACAGAAAAGTTATCACATTAGGCACATGTGACTGTAGCGAAACAACCAAGCAATACATTTTGACTCGGGTGTAGAGTTTGTGATGTTAGGGCGGGTACAGTTAGAAGCTTGGCTCGACATGAAATCTAATAACTTTTAAAAAGGAAGTCTTAAGAACATTTTACATAAAAATGTTTTTGGTGGGATTTCACTTTTTTGTAGGTAATGTTGAAAGTGTTTTATTAAAAATCCTAAAATATGTAATATTAAATTAATATTTATTATTTATAACAATGATTCATTATATAAATTTTCAGACTAGCAACACAATTTGCAAAAATTTTATGCAACCTTCCATCCCCTATTTCAAGGAGTTGGATGGAGGGAGGATACGTTCAGAGTTTTAGAATATTTTTGTGGTTTGTATGTACTAACTTACATATCAAATTTTAGCTTTCTAGGCGTTCAGGATTTATTTAAAATATCAATAAAATCTAATGTACCAGAGCTATGCAATTGAAACTTTATATATATAATAAGTGTACTATTAATATAATATCACGATAATTTTATTTCTCTAGTATAATACAGACTCAAATTATGAAGATTAAAAAAAAAGAAAAAATAAGGTAACAGTACTGTTGATTTGCCTCATGTTGGCGAGAGCACCACCTTGCCCTAGATTACTGCGGGGCTCAGGCCTACTCTACAATAAAAGAGAAATTGATGGATATAGGACTTTATTTCAGAGTTTTCTTTCTTTGAGACAGAATTTTCTTTTGCATATCTTATCCCTTAGTCATCTTTAAGACATCCACAGGCAAGAGAGCGAGCTAGGGACTTATGTTGTTACTACCTCATCACATGTATCACGCTGTGGGGGGTCACCGCTGACAGTGTACTGACCAAGGCGTGTCAGGCCCCTGTGCCGTACACCAAGTTGTCTAACAGTTGCATTGCTATGACATGTACGCAGGATATACATACTAATGTTACGTTTTTATGTTTTCAAATTAATCATCATCATCATCGCAGCTCACACGTGTCTCACTGTTGGGCTCGGGCCTCCTCCATAATGACATGTTGGTATAGGGTTTCATTTCGACTTTTCCTTCTCTTGTAGGAAAACTCCCTCCAAACATTTACATCCACGTGCGAGATAGGGAGCGATGAATTGTATTCTTACTCCGTCACCACACGGAATAACATACAAATTAATAATATTGGTACAGTTATTTGGTATGTTAGTTATTGCCATCTGGTGATAGAGTAAGAAAACAATTCACCACCCCCTCTCAACACAATTCATCACCCCCGAGGGTGTAGTACAAGATGGCTACGAGATATGCTATGCGAAAAACAACATTGCAAGAACAGGAAAATTTGGCATACAACCCTTTTTTTTATTGCAATCGGTGGCAAAAAAGCAAACAGTACACCCGATGGTAAGTGTTGCTGCCGCTCATGAACCTTTGCTAGTCCGCTGCCTACCGTGAAGAAAGTGAAGGAAGTGTGAATGCGTGCAATGAAGTTCGGTGAAACGAAAGGCGTCACCGAAACCCACCACACGCAAACACCTTCAGAAAATTGGGCTTCCATCCCTCTCTAAAACCAACCAGTCTGACGTGCATAGTACAATAGGTCAATTTCGCTTCAGTTGTGAAGAAGGCTCAAGTTCAGCAGTGGGACGTTTATGAGCCACTAGTTTCTACCTGCGGCTTCGCCCGCGTGAAAATTAACTGTCTCTAAGTTGAATTATTATCCCAAGGTAACATATTACCAGAATGAAAACTATACCATCTCTTCTATTTTCTCTTCTATCTAGGAAATGCACAAATAGTCTCAGCCTCTCACCGACTATACTTATCCTTTGGTATTTATACTGTGAAGTATGTATAGACACGGAGACCATAACTTTTTTTTAATTAATTTTCCATCCATCCATCAGCCCATAAACGTCCACTGTTGGACATAGGTCCTACCACAAGAATGCTACTCGATGTCACTTGCATCCAACAATTCCCTGTGATTTTCAAGATATCGTCAATGCACGAAGTAGGGGGTAATCCAATTCGTGGTTGCCACTCGAGAATCTGTTCCCCAACGGTTGTCAGTTCGACGAGCAATGTGGCCCCCCTGTTACCATTTCAATGTGCTGTTTCTTCAATCTATGTCGCGTATCCTAGATTTTTGCACGTAGAGAAATATGGAGCATAGCCCTCTCCATAGCCTGATGAGCGACTTTGAGCTTTTAATGCTTTGCTTAAGTGAAGCTCATCAATGTAGCTGCGGCCTTGACAAGACTTCTGCCTTGCATTAAGATCTAAAACAGTTTCTCGGCGACTCTATAGGGGTATATTGCAGTTCATAGCACATAGCAAGGTGTTAGGTAGAACATAATGATAGAGCGCACGTGTGATGTTACTATTATATAAGAAACATAACAAATTTATCAAACTACGGATTGATCTCACTCTTTAATCATACTAAAATAAGCTATTTTCGATAATTATCACAAAATAATAATTAATAGTTGTAGGACCACACTGTTGACAGTTAGTTAGTACCTACAGCCGCGGGCTGGTCCGTCCGGGGTAGTACCACACTGAGCAGAAAGTCGACGTCCGAGTAGTAACCATTTGTTACTGCGCTTGGTTCGGTGAGCGAGAGAGCCGGTAGCCCAACTTTCTGAGGGTGTTTGCGTGTGGTGGGTTTTAGTGATTTATTTAGTATCACTGAACCTCATGGCACGCATTCACTCTCCCTTCACATTCTTCGCGGTAGGCAGCGGCCCTGCAAAGGTCCGTGAGCGGCAGAAACACATACCATCAGGTGTACTGTTTGCTCGTTTGCCATCGTTTGCAATAAAAAAATCTAATCTCGCGCAAGGATAACTCCTTCTAGTCGCCAGAGCGCTTCTGTAAAATAATCTATGCTCTAGATTATCTCTATTTCAAATAGAGCACCGATAACTGTATATAGTATTTATCTCTTAACAAAGCCTTTAATTTAGTCAAAACTTGATTGAACATGCAGTCGCTGCAACCCCCTTGGTTACATTGAAGTGTTCAAGTGGTCGGTTTTATAAAAAAAAAATTACCATATCGGTTCGTATCCAGGATAAAAGTACGAACTCGAAGCAGTCGTAGACAAGTGGTATATATCGTCTGCCCGAAGTATAGGTACATCATTGAACTGAAATGAAGTCAGCACTAATAACAGTAGTGTAGATACATCACTCAACTGAAATGAAGTCAGCACTAATAACAGTAGTGTAGATACATCACTCAACTGAAATGAAGTCAGCACTAATAACAGTATGTAGATACATCACTCAACTGAAATGAAGTCAGCACTAATAACAGTAGTGTAGATACATCACTCAACTGAAATGAAGTCAGCACTAATAACAGTAGTGTAGATACATCACTCAACTGAAATGAAGTCAGCACTAATAACAGTAGTGTAGATACATCACTCAACTGAAATGAAGTCAGCACTAATAACAGTATGTAGATACATCACTCAACTGAAATGAAGTCAGCACTAATAACAGTAGTGTAGATACATCACTCAACTGAAATGAAGTCAGCACTAATAACAGTATGTAGATACATCACTCAACTGAAATGAAGTCAGCACTAATAACAGTATGTAGATACATCACTCAACTGAAATGAAATCAGCACTAATAACAGTATGTAGTTACATCACTCAACTGAAATGAAGTCAGCATTAATAACAGTAGTGTAGATACATCACTCAACTGAAATGAAGTCAGCACTAATAACAGTATGTAGATACATCACTCAACTGAAATGAAGTCAGCACTAATAAAAGTAGTGGAGATACATCACTCAACTGAAATGAAGTCAGCACTAATAACAGTATGTAGATACATCACTCAACTAAAATGAAGTCATCACTAATAACAGTATGTAGATACATCACTCAACTGAAATGAAGTCAGCACTAATAACAGTAGTGTAGATACATCACTCAACTGAAATGAAGTCAGCACTAATAACAGTATGTAGATACATCACTCAACTGAAATGAAGTCAGCACTAATAACAGTAGTGTAGATACATCACTCAACTGAAATGAAGTCAGCACTAATACCAGTATGTAGATACATCACTCAACTGAAATGAAGTCAGCACTAATAACAGTAGTGTAGATACATCACTCAACTGAAATGAAGTCAGCACTAATAACAGTATGTAGATACATCACTCAACTGAAATGAAGTCAGCACTAATAACAGTAGTGTAGATACATCACTCAACTGAAATGAAGTCAGCACTAATAACAGTAGTGTAGATACATCACTCAACTGAAATGAAGTCAGCACTAATAACAGTAGTGTAGATACATCACTCAACTGAAATGAAGTCAGCACTAATAACAGTATGTAGATACATCACTCAACTGAAATGAAGTCAGCACTAATAACAGTAGTGTAGATACATCACTCAACTGAAATGAAGTCAGCACTAATACCAGTATGTAGATACATCACTCAACTGAAATGAAGTCAGCACTAATAACAGTAGTGTAGATACATCACTCAACTGAAATGAAGTCAGCACTAATAACAGTATGTAGATACATCACTCAACTGAAATGAAGTCAGCACTAATAACAGTATGTAGATACATCACTCAACTGAAATAAAGTCAGCACAAATAACAGTAGTGTAGATACATCACTCAACCGAAATGAAGTCAGCACTAATAACAGTATGTAGATACATCACTCAACTGAAATGAAGTCAGCACTAATAACAGTATGTAGATACATCACTCAACTGAAATGAAGTCAGCACTAATAACAGTATGTAGATACATCACTCAACTGAAATGAAATCAGCACTAATAACAGTATGTAGTTACATCACTCAACTGAAATGAAGTCAGCATTAATAACAGTAGTGTAGATACATCACTCAACTGAAATGAAGTCAGCACTAATAACAGTATGTAGATACATCACTCAACTGAAATGAAGTCAGCACTAATAAAAGTAGTGGAGATACATCACTCAACTGAAATGAAGTCAGCACTAATAACAGTATGTAGATACATCACTCAACTAAAATGAAGTCATCACTAATAACAGTATGTAGATACATCACTCAACTGAAATGAAGTCAGCACTAATAACAGTAGTGTAGATACATCACTCAACTGAAATGAAGTCAGCACTAATAACAGTATGTAGATACATCACTCAACTGAAATGAAGTCAGCACTAATAACAGTAGTGTAGATACATCACTCAACTGAAATGAAGTCAGCACTAATACCAGTATGTAGATACATCACTCAACTGAAATGAAGTCAGCACTAATAACAGTAGTGTAGATACATCACTCAACTGAAATGAAGTCAGCACTAATAACAGTATGTAGATACATCACTCAACTGAAATGAAGTCAGCACTAATAACAGTATGTAGATACATCACTCAACTGAAATAAAGTCAGCACAAATAACAGTAGTGTAGATACATCACTCAACTGAAATGAAGTCAGCACTAATAACAGTATGTAGATACATCACTCAACTGAAATGAAATCAGCACTAATAACAGTATGTAGTTACATCACTCAACTGAAATGAAGTCAGCACTAATAACAGTAGTGTAGATACATCAATCAACTGAAATGAAGTCAGCACTAATAACAGTATGTAGATACATCACTCAACTGAAATGAAGTCAGCACTAATAACAGTAGTGTAGATACATCACTCAACTGAAATGAAGTCAGCACTAATAACAGTATGTAGATACATCACTCAACTGAAATGAAGTCAGCACTAATAACAGTAGTGTAGATACATCACTCAACTGAAATGAAGTCAGCACTAATAAAAGTAGTGGAGATACATCACTCAACTAAAATGAAGTCAGCACTAATAACAGTATGTAGATACATCACTCAACTAAAATGCAGTCAGCACTAATAACAGTATGTAGATACATCACTCAACTGAAATGAAGTCAGCACTAATAACAGTAGTGTAGATACATCACTCAACTGAAATGAAGTCAGCACTAATAACAGTATGTAGATACATCACTCAACTGAAATGAAGTCAGCACTAATAACAGTAGTGTAGATACATCACTCAACTGAAATGAAGTCAGCACTAATAACAGTATGTAGATACATCACTCAACTGAAATGAAGTCAGCACTAATAACAGTAGTCTATAAATACATTACTTAACGGAAACGAAGTAAGCACTATTAACAGTAGTATATAGATACATTACTCAACTGAAATGAAGTCAGCACTAATACCAGTATGTAGATACATCACTCAACTGAAATGAAGTCAGCACTAATAACAGTAGTGTAGATACATCACTCAACTGAAATGAAGTCAGCAATAATAACAGTATGTAGATACATCACTCAACTGAAATGAAGTCAGCACTAATAACAGTAGTGTAGATACATCACTCAACTGAAATGAAGTCAGAACTAATAACAGTAGTGTAGATACATCACTCAACTGAAATGAAGTCAGCACTAATAACAGTATGTAGATACATCACTCAACTGAAATGAAGTCAGCACTAATAACAGTATGTAGATACATCACTCAACTGAAATGAAGTCAGCACTAATAACAGTATGTAGATACATCACTCAATTGAAATGAAGTCAGCACTAATAACAGTCGTGTAGATACATCACTCAACTGAAATGAAGTCAGCACTAATAACAGTATGTAGATACATCACTCAACTGAAATGAAGTCAGCACTAATAACAGTAGTGTAGATACATCACTCAACTGAAATGAAGTCAGCACTAATAACAGTATGTAGATACATCACTCAACTGAAATGAAGTCAGCACTAATAACAGTAGTGTAGATACATCACTCAACCGAAATGAAGTCAGCACTAATAACAGTATGTAGATACATCACTCAACTGAAATGAAGTCAGCACTAATAACAGTAGTGTAGATACATCACTCAACTGAAATGAAGTCAGCACTAATAACAGTATGTAGATACATCACTCAACTGAAATGAAGTCAGCACTAATAACAGTAGTGTAGATACATCACTCAACTGAAATGAAGTCAGCACTAATAACAGTATGTAGATACATCACTCAACTGAAATGAAGTCAGCACTAATAACAGTAGTGTAGATACATCACTCAACCGAAATGAAGTCAGCACTAATAACAGTATGTAGATACATCACTCAACTGAAATGAAGTCAGCACTAATAACAGTAGTGTAGATACATCACTCAACTGAAATGAAGTCAGCACTAATAACAGTATGTAGATACATCACTCAACTGAAATGAAGTCAGCACTAATAACAGTAGTGTAGATACATCACTCAACCGAAATGAAGTCAGCACTAATAACAGTATGTAGATACATCACTCAACTGAAATGAAGTCAGCACTAATAACAGTATGTAGATACATCACTCAACTGAAATGAAGTCAGCATTAATAAAAGTAGTGGAGATACATCACTCAACTGAAATGAAGTCAGCACTAATAACAGTATGTATATACATCACTCAACTAAAATGAAGTCAGCACTAATAACAGTATGTAGATACATCACTCAACTGAAATGAAGTCAGCACTAATAACAGTAGTGTAGATACATCACTCAACTGAAATGAAGTCAGCACTAATAACAGTATGTAGATACATCACTCAACTGAAATGAAGTCAGCACTAATAACAGTATGTAGATACATCACTCAACTGAAATGAAGTCAGCACTAATAACAGTATGTAGATACATCACTCAACTGAAATAAAGTCAGCACTAATAACAGTAGTGTAGATACATCACTCAACTGAAATGAAGTCAGCACTAATAACAGTATGTAGATACATCACTCAACTGAAATGAAGTCAGCACTAATAACAGTAGTGTAGATACATCACTCAACTGAAATGAAGTCAGCACTAATAACAGTATGTAGATACATCACTCAACTGAAATGAAGTCAGCACTAATAACAGTATGTAGATACATCACTCAACTGAAATGAAGTCAGCACTAATAACAGTAGTGTAGATACATCACTCAACTGAAATGAAGTCAGCACTAATAACAGTATGTAGATACATCACTCAACTGAAATGAAGTCAGCACTAATAACAGTAGTGTAGATACATCACTCATCTGAAATGAAGTCAGCACTAATAACAGTATGTAGATACATCACTCAACTGAAATGAAGTCAGCACTAATAACAGTGGTGTAGATACATCACTCAACTGAAATGAAGTCAGCACTAATAACAGTAGTGTAGATACATCACTCAACTGAAATGAAGTCAGCACTAATAACAGTAGTGTAGATACATCACTCAACTGAAATGAAGTCAGCACTAATAACAGTATGTAGATACATCACTCAACTGAAATGAAGTCAGCACTAATAACAGTAGTGTAGATACATCACTCAACTGAAATGAAGTCAGCACTAATAACAGTATGTAGATACATCACTCAACTGAAATGAAGTCAGCACTAATTACAGTATGTAGATACATCACTCAACTGAAATGAAGTCAGCACTAATAACAGTAGTGTAGATACATCACTCAACTGAAATGAAGTCAGCACTAATAACAGTAGTGTAGATACATCACTCAACTGAAATGAAGTCAGCACTAATAACAGTAGTGTAGATACATCACTCAACTGAAATGAAGTCAGCACTAATAACAGTATGTAGATACATCACTCAACTGAAATGAAGTCAGCACTAATAACAGTAGTGTAGATACATCACTGAACTGAAATGAAGTCAGCACTAATAACAGTATGTAGATACATCACTCAATTGAAATGAAGTCAGCACTAATAACAGTCGTGTAGATACATCACTCAACTGAAATGAAGTCAGCACTAATAACAGTATGTAGATACATCACTCAACTGAAATGAAGTCAGCACTAATAACAGTAGTGTAGATACATCACTCAACTGAAATGAAGTCAGCACTAATAACAGTATGTAGATACATCACTCAACTGAAATGAAGTCAGCACTAATAACAGTAGTGTAGATACATCACTCAACCGAAATGAAGTCAGCACTAATAACAGTATGTAGATACATCACTCAACTGAAATGAAGTCAGCACTAATAACAGTAGTGTAGATACATCACTCAACTGAAATGAAGTCAGCACTAATAACAGTATGTAGATACATCACTCAACTGAAATGAAGTCAGCACTAATAACAGTAGTGTAGATACATCACTCAACTGAAATGAAGTCAGCACTAATAACAGTATGTAGATACATCACTCAACTGAAATGAAGTCAGCACTAATAACAGTAGTGTAGATACATCACTCAACCGAAATGAAGTCAGCACTAATAACAGTATGTAGATACATCACTCAACTGAAATGAAGTCAGCACTAATAACAGTAGTGTAGATACATCACTCAACTGAAATGAAGTCAGCACTAATAACAGTATGTAGATACATCACTCAACTGAAATGAAGTCAGCACTAATAACAGTAGTGTAGATACATCACTCAACCGAAATGAAGTCAGCACTAATAACAGTATGTAGATACATCACTCAACTGAAATGAAGTCAGCACTAATAACAGTATGTAGATACATCACTCAACTGAAATGAAGTCAGCACTAATAACAGTAGTGTAGATACATCACTCAACTGAAATGAAGTCAGCACTAATAACAGTATGTAGATACATCACTCAACTGAAATAAAGTCAGCACTAATAACAGTATGTAGATACATCACTCAACTGAAATGAAGTCAGCACTAATAACAGTATGTAGATACATGACTCAACTGAAATGAAGTCAGCACTAATAATAGTATGTAGATACATCACTCAACTGAAATGCAGTCAGCACTAATAACAGTAGTGTAGATACATCACTCAACTGAAATGAAGTCAGCACTAATAACAGTATGTAGATACATCACTCAACTGAAATGAAGTCAGCACTAATAACAGTAGTGTAGATACATCACTCAACTGAAATGAAGTCAGCACTAATAACAGTATGTAGATACATCACTCAACTGAAATGAAGTCAGCACTAATAACAGTATGTAGATACATCACTCAACTGAAATGCTAATAACAGTAGTGTAGATACATCACTCAACTGAAATGAAGTCAGCACTA
Organism: Lymantria dispar; assembly: GCA_032191425.1. Taxonomy (NCBI): domain Eukaryota; kingdom Metazoa; phylum Arthropoda; class Insecta; order Lepidoptera; family Erebidae; genus Lymantria; species Lymantria dispar. The sequence goes on along the minus strand of CM063444.1, from coordinate 416,014 downwards.
ATAACAGTAGTGTAGATACATCACTCAACTGAAATGAAGTCAGCACTAATAACAGTAGTGTAGATACATCACGCAACTGAAATGAAGTCAGCACTAATAACAGTATGTAGATACATCACTCAACTGAAATGAAGTCAGCACTAATACCATAGTGTAGATACATCACTCAACTGAAATGAAGTCAGCACTAATAACAGTATGTAGATACATCACTCAACTGAAATGAAGTCAGCACTAATAACAGTATGTAGATACATCACTCAACTGAAATGAAGTCAGCACTAATAACAGTAGTGTAGATACATCACTCAACTGAAATGAAGTCAGCACTAATAACAGTATGTAGATACATCACTCAACTGAAATGAAGTCAGCACTAATAACAGTAGTGTAGATACATCACTCAACTGAAATGAAGTCAGCACTAATAACAGTATGTAGATACATCACTCAACTGAAATGAAGTCAGCACTAATAACAGTAGTCTATAGATACATAACTTAGCTAAAACGAAGTCAGCACTAACAACAGTAGTGTAGGTATGTATAAATATATCACTCAACTTCGATTTACAGATTATATACTCTTTTTACTACAGAAGATATACTTTCACTTTACCACCTATCACCCCTTTGTGTGCCGTAAAAGACGACTAAAGGATGTAAATGATGTAATATGCATATAACGTCTGCGCAAGAAATAGATACTTAAAATGAAATCCCTCCTGACGAGCAACATATAATAAAAGAATTATCTTCCTATTGCGGAGGAGGCTCGAGTCCAACAGTGGGACGTATACGAACTCAGATGAAATGACACTTATAGTCATGATAGACTCTCTTTTTTTAGGCAGCTTATGGTCTGGACACACCACGCTCAAGCCGCCCGGGGCGACAGAAGGGCAGGCCATGGGACCCTTGTCGGGCTGGCCACGGAGAACAAGGAACTCAGTACCGATGGTCGGTCAACGACGAAAGCGACGAGCTATGGTGAGTTATGGGACCGCGCGCCGCCCCTCGGTCGCCCCGGATGGAGCCGGACGGCGGCGAGCCTGACCATAGCCAATCCCTCAAAAAAAAGGACATCGGCCTCTTTGCGGATGTCAAGGATTTGATACCAGTGGCCAATGGTAATGGGGAAGGAATACAGCAGGGTTATAAGACCCGCGCGCCACCCTCTTGTCACCGCGGATAGAACCAAAGGTGGGCATTAACTCGTTAATCCGTTAATCGTTAATTAACGAAGTTAACCATCTGCTTAACAGATTAACTTTTAAGTTAACTTCAATAAACGTTAACGCTCTTGTTAACTTCCTTTAAATTGAACTTCCGTTAATTTTAGTTCGTTACATTAGCCGTTTGTTGACATGCTGTCATTTTGTTTGTTTGAATTACACGCCACGCCACGCTCGTAAGTTCCACAACAGCTGCGCTGGCCAAGTCGTCGGCGGCGAATCGTGTCGAAGAGGAGATCCTCCCGCACACGATCCGCCCTCTCTTTCCGTGGCATTACTGCCACGCGAAAGGAGGCGACCACGTTCTAGTTCCTTCGCCTTCCAAACCGTGTCCGCGTCCCAGTTCCACCGTCGAGCATCGCCCTAACGATAGTCGACAGCGATGATTGCTACGAATTCAAGGTGCTGCCCTTCCTTACGACCGTGTGCAGATACTTAGCGAAGCTACCATGCTCCGTCAATACCTGCACCAGTCAGAAGGAAACCACCCCGTGCCGCCGATTTCATTCACTCCATCAGCATCAGCCGGAAAGCCTTGACGGTCAGTACCCCATACCGAGGCCTCCCCAACCGGACTACCCAACGAGCAATGACTTCACGCCGGGCGTCGTCCTGCCAGGAGGCTATCTTGCTAAACGAGACTAATAATCCACCTGGTTATTACGTCATAAAGCGTCGCAAAGTATTGTTGAATCTTTTGGTATTGCGGTTGTGGCTACCGTAGCGTATCCGAAGCTAGTGCGGACGATGCATGACACCATAATTCTGCTACGTGCTGTAGAATTTATCTATTTCTCTCAGCCTAAAAGCAGTATAAGTTTTTATGGTTAACTTTTAACGGTTAACTTTAATTTGCGTTAAATTGAACGCTATAATGATTATCGAAGTTAATATTTTAATTAACGAATTAACGATTAACGAAGTTAACTTTTGGATTAACTATGCCCACCTATGGATAGAACGGACTACGTGTATTCGGAACTTAGCCCGCCCAAAAAATACAAGAGAGATTATGGTGACGCGTAATCGTTAAATTTACATAGCGTACTCATTGGAAGCGTTCTGTCCACGTGGACGAACTGATGATTGAGTGGACTGAATGTGTACCAAATGATATACCTAGTTGTATCCTGTGTTCCAGCGTTATGCTTACTGAAACACAAAACTCCTCGCATATATTGTATATTGTGTACGAGTGACATAGGTGTGTCGCGCGCCCCCCGACTCGTACCCGTCGTGTAATTATTTAACTTTTAAATATTAATAATAAACTTGTGAAGTTCTCGTTATCGTAATACAATCGACGTGGTGTATAAGTGAAGCGGTTTGATTCGGGGTCGACGATAGTGAATATCAATGAGGGGTCACGCGTGCCAACAGCGACCCTCTCCCCACCGCATAAGGTACACAATAGCGTACAGCACTACACAATATACATATGTAACGTAATAATATCTCAAATTCAAAGTAGCCATACGAATGTCGCGGTCTCGTTAAAATTCATTAGTTTTATCATATGTAAGCAGTGCTACATACACAGTGTAAGCACACAGCGACCAGTGGCGCCCCCTCGCTACTACATCAACTGTAACAGCACCAGGGGCATAGCGTAACGCATAACACAACAGAATAGGTAATTGATAACACCATTAATAATGCACGTAATCACATCCCCAGCCGAGGTCGCCGGTGATTAGACCGGGAATAGTCCGTCGCTCGCAAGGAGGCTGACCATTTATGCTGATTTGCGTCGATACCTCTGTATATGTGTGACGCGCCTCTGTTCAAGTTCGCCTTGATCATCCTTAATGATAATACTGAGACAACTCTCACGGTATATCGACATCGTCACACTGTATGTGATACAGTATGTATGTATGTATACCTTTCTGATGTGAAGTGGGACACGGTCATCACCTTCTGTGAGGCAGTCACCTCACGATAGGAAGCGATCTATCGTGCGCAGGAGGACCTCCTCTACGGCTCCGGGCTCCGGCTACGGGCCAGCTGTACGAGACTTATCGCAGTGCACGGTCTCCCTTCGGACCATCCGTCAGGCCAAGGACGTAAATCGGCAGGAGATGCTGGACAGTCTCGAAATTGACCCCTTCGGTCGTCCCTATCGCGCGGCGCTATGTAAGCCACCGACGGTCTTGAGACGCAGCCTGTGGAGCATCAGCTACGACTGGGTGTTGGGAGGGAGCCTCCGTCCCAGGCTGGATGTAATTGGCTACGACGACCATAGACTCATCACAGCCCGAGGTGGGACGCTAGAAGATCTCACGCCTAGCAATTCTGGGCACCGAGGAGATTGTCGAGCGCATCGAGGTGATAGGGCTGAGAGTGGCGCTGGACAAGACGGAGTCCCTATTGTTTCATGGGCCCCGCATCCGTCCACCCACCGGCGGCTCGATTACCGTCAAGTCGGTTCCCATCAGCATCCGGACCCATATGAAGAAATATAGTCTTGCTCCACGGCTTGTCGGCGTGACGTCCGCCCACTTCTAGATGATGCCCGAAATGGCATCCCATCGGGCTAGCCACGGACGTTAAGGCTTCGATAGCAGTGGTCGGGCCAGTGGTGAAAGGTAGGGAATATGGTAGGTTATGGGGTTGCGCGCCGCCCTCTCGTTACCCCGGATGGGATGGATGGCGTGCGACCGCAGCATAGCCTGCCAAAAAAAGTTGTGTTAATTTAGTAATTGATTAATCTAAGTTTCATTGTTTGTTCAATCAGGACTTTGTTATCTATAGTTATTAGTTATATTGTGTCTTATCATTCAGTTTGCTGCCGAACACTGCTGGATTTACGCCTCTCTCATATTTTGCGGGAGCGCAGTGGCGTAACTATAGGGTGGCAGGGCTGGCAAAATGCCACGGGTCCCCAACCCGAGAGGGCCCCGGCCCCCCGACCCGAGAGAGCTCCGGCCCAAAATGCCTAAGGATGAATCGATATAATCTAGGTATCGATACCGTATCGGTACTTAGCGATTGAAAAGTATCGATGATACTTACTGGTATCGGTATCGAATCGATTGTGAATAGAGCCTATCTAATACGAGGTAAGTTTTTAGCGGGATTATTTGTGAATGAGCTTTTTTTTAGGGAATCTGATTGTACCTGCCTTATATAACATTTATATTACCTAAGTACAACGTGATGCTTCTTACTGATAGGGCCTCTTCAAAGAATTTGTCACGGGCCCCAGGTGGTATAGTTACGCCTCTCTCATATTTTGCGGGAGCGTGCGGTCCTATGCCGCCTGCCTCTAACGATGCCGTGCAACATTCACCAGGTCAACGCTCCACCTGGTGAGAAGGCGTTGTTGTTTTGTTTTCTGCGTGGTCGCAACTCTAGAACGTTTCTTCCCCAACGGTTGCCGCCTTGTCGAGCGATGTTGCGATACTATGTTGGTTACACCCGTTATTGTATGAATTGAATTTAGCAAGATCTTATATAAGTATCTTATCTCATCAGTGTGATAACGGACTAATAATAAAATTCACCACCACATTTTTTGCCCGTTGGTGTCGTAAAAGACGGTTAAAGAATCTTATATACAGATAAGATTTATGCAAGAAAAGGAAAATTCAAAATAAAATTCTATACTAACCTGTCTGACCAATGTGGTATAGTAGGTCAATTTGATGATAATGATGATGATAATCCTATAAATCAACGAAAATCGCTATAACGTGATAAGTAAGTTTAAATGTAACATAGATGACCCTACATCTACATCATACACGCGGTGTATGTGCCGTCCATAACTTTAACTGGTGAAACTGATAACCTTTTTTAGCAAGGTCTGGACACTTCCATACGGGGCGGAACAGCAGCGTGCGTCCCCATAATCGAGCATATTACCTCCATATCACCATAAAATAGACCAATACTACTTAACTCCCACGGCCAGCCCAGCCGCTAAACATCTGAGCTCTCTTATGGCGGCCACAGAGGACTGGGTAAGAGCCATACATGGAGACCACATTATACTGACCGTGACAGAGTGCTTAGTGGCCAGCATTCATTCGTTGCGTGACGACGCCCACTGGAACGTTATCGCCTATTTGCCCATCCGATTGGCGAAACCTCGATGTGGTGCTCGAACTGCGAAGCCTCTCCGGCCGATGGTGGTGCAGTGGATGGAACGGCGAGTTCTTTTCTATACAGCTGGTATAGGTTTAATATGCATATAATATCTACGCACGAAATGAAAAACTCGAAGTTAAATCTTATACCAGCATGTCTGACCAGCGTGGTAGGTTAATTTCACTCCTATTGTGGAGTAGGCTCGAGCCCAGCAGTGCGACATAAATTAGCTGTGATAATGATGATGGTATTGCTTTTATCGGTGAAAATATCTCTACGCGATCGCGAAGAGGGAGACGACTCCATCCTGCCAACACTGCGATTGCGACGAAGACATGGCACACGCTCGAGATCTGTGTGACCTGGGTAGAACAGCGCTGCGAAATTATCACAATCATCGGAACTAAACTGACACTATAGACCTTCGCTAAGACCATGGTCGACAAAACCACGACCTGAGACGCGATCGCTAACTTCTACGATGCAATTATCTCGCGTTAGGGATAACTCCCCAGGGAGCCTATCGAAGAAAAGGATTTAGTACCCGTAGTCAGCCAAGGAAGGTAATACAGTGATGGACAAGTAATGCGGTAGGTTATGGAGCTATACTCCTCCCCTGATATTGACGTGGATGGTTCGGTCGGAGTATAATCAAATGAAAACTGTCAAATAAAAGAAAAACGATGATTCACGCACGCGGCTGCAGTGACACCCCTCTCACGTCTTAATAACCATCGCATGAATGTCAACAGACTCAACAGCGCGCTTCAATACGCTTGTTTCTTTTGAATTGTTTGCAGAAGACAATACCCCCCCCCCCCCCCCCCAATATAAAGCGCACTTTTACAAACATTCTATTATCAGATATATACTATGTCTACTACATGAACTACATCTTATATTTAAATCAATCGTTTATGCATCGGACAGAGAATTATAGGCACTACCTACATGGGAATCGACCGGCGACACGTTGCATAATATAAAAATGTTATTATCTAATTCCAACCATTTTTCTTTACAATATACAATTTCCAATCTTCCAGGTTCTAAAGTTATACAGAATTAAATTTAAAAACATTGAATTGTACTAGGACTTAAGACGATCCACGCCATCTATTATTTAACAAACTAAACCATGATTCATTCATTGCTAAAATGAATTAATTGTCTGCAATGATAAGAGGGGGCGTTAATTACATAGATCACAAATTTAAAATGGACATCTCTATGTATAATATAATAATGCAGCGGTTATATTATAGACCTATTAACATATTTATCTAAATATCGGTACAATTTACATAATAAGTATAATTTATATAGCGATTCAGTTATTTTTGTATATGATTTGATAGACAACGACATTATTACATCGTGCTGAATATGTTAATATATAATCAGACATATAAAGGTAACAGAACAATGCTGTGTGGTAGCGGCATCGAATACTACCAACCCTTGCTTTGCTCGTGGGTGTCGTAAAAGACGACTAAGAGCCCTAGATTGACCCAGACCAACTCCATCTGGTACCATTTGGGTCAACGATTACATTCCCAAGGAGGGTTGACGTCAGGCAGGCGGCCGGTCATAAAAGTCATTGCCGAAACTTTTTGCAATATGTCAAAGCAGATGACATATTGCGTCGACCCCAAGGAATTGGGATAAGAGCAAGATGATGATGATGATGAAAGGTAACAGAACATTGCATTATTCGCGCTCTTAAAATATTATTGAAGCAAACAGCTTTGCTTCGGTTTGCTTGCGCCGGTTCCAGTCACCTTACCCGCTTAGTACTCGTTCCCGTAAGAGTACCCAGATAAAATATAGCCTATGTTACTCCCTGATATTATAGCTTTCCATAGGTGAAAGAATTTTTGAAATTGATTCGGTAGTTTAAGCTTGAAAGCGTAACAAACAATCAAACTTACTTTCGCATTTATAATATTAGTAAGGAAATAAGGATATCTGTAGCTGAGAAGTTAATAATAATAAGTCAATCAATAAGGATATCTGTAGCTGAGAAGTTAACAATAATAAGTCAATCAATAAGGATATCTGTAGCTGAGAAGTTAACAATAATAAGTCAATCAATAAGGATATCTGTAGCTGAGAAGTTAACAATAATAAGTCAATCAATAAGGATATCTGTAGCTGAGAAGTTAACAATAATAAGTCAATCAATAAGGATATCTGTAGCTGAGAAGTTAACAATAATAAGTCAATCAATAAGGATATCTGTAGCTGAGAAGTTAACAATAATAAGTCAATCAATAAGGATATCTGTAGCTGAGAAGTTAACAATAATAAGTCAATCAATAAGGATATCTGTAGCTGAGAAGTTAACAATAATAAGTCAATCAATAAGGATATCTGTAGCTGAGAAGTTAACAATAATAAGTCAATCAATAAGGATATCTGTAGCTGAGAAGTTAACAATAATAAGTCAATCTTTTTATCATCATGATCTCAGCCCACACAAGTCTCATGGTTGGAAATTGACTTACTATATCACGGTGACAGGGTTTGATGTCGAGTTATCCTATTCTTTCATTGATGTTATCTGCATATCATATCCCTTACTAGTGTTTTACTACACCCACAGGCAATAGAGGGGGAGGTGAATCGTATCCTTAGTCCGTCACCACACGGATATCAATACCTATACCTATCAGTAATCAGTAGGTATATCTCGTTACCATAGGTGGCCACAGTTAATTCAAATCTGAACTTCGTTAATCGTTAATTAAAATTTTAACTTCGGTAATCGTTGATGCAAGTTAAAGTTAACCGTTAAAAGTTAACCATTTAAAACATATACTGCTTCCGTGTCCGTGTGGTGACGGAAGAGTAAGAATACAATTCACCACTCCCTATCTTGCCCGTGGATGTCATAAAAGACGACTAAGGGATATTAAACATTCATAATCATATCTGTGCAAGAGAAGGAAAACTTAAAATAAAAGCCTAAACCAACATGTCTGACTAGCATGGTAGAGTAGGTCAATTTCCTATTGGCCTATTGGGGAGGAGGCTAGAGCCCAGAAATTGGGCATTTACGAACTGAGACAACGACAACGACTGCTTTTAGGTTGAGAGAAATAGGTAAACTCTATAGCATGTAGTGGGCTTATGTTGGCATTCATTTGTCCACCCTAGCTTGGGATACGCTACTGTAGCCGTAATACCAAAAGATTCACCAATACTTTACGACGCTTTTTGACCTATAAACCAGGTGTAGGTGAGAACATATCACTTCTGCTACTGTCATAATCTACATATAAGACTTCACAGCAATTGAAGAAGGCTCGAGATCAGTTTCCTTTTTCGCGGGAACCGCCCTAGTTTCGTTTAGCTGGATAGCCGCCTGGCGGGACGACGCCCGCCGTGACCTCGTTGTTCGTTGGGCAGTGCGGTTGAAGGGGTCTTGGTACGGTGTTCGGACCGTCGAGGCATTCCGGCCGGCGCTGATGGAGTGATTGGGTCGGCGGAACGGGGAGCTTTCTTTCTGACTGGTGCAGGTATTGACGGGACATGGTGGCTCTGCCAAGTGCCTGCACAGGTTAGTTTTCCTCCTATTGTGGAGGAAGCTCGAGCCCAACATGAAATGATGATGAATGATGAAGATACTTTTTGATACTATAGGTAACATATAGGGTGACTTGGATCTAATTATTTACGTCGCATTTCTAGAAGTAGGGGTGTAAATTTGAAAATATAATCATTTGTGTTGAGCGACTGACTGAGGCCGACGTGTGGACAGCTCTATAAATACTCGTCTACGTTGGCCACTCGCGTTGACGTTCGACGCACTTGGCCAACGTGTGGACGCTAGCACTTGCTTTGTACCTATTTGCCGACGCTCGCGTTGGCCTAGGCTCGGCCAACATGTGGAGGGGGCTTTACATTTAATACATTTAATATCCACGTTATACATATTAAATCATTTTGAGAGCGTTTTATGTAATGTGATACGTAATAAGCGCTGGGGTGCAGTGAATATGATATAACAGTAGTTTACACATGTTTTCGTTTGCCACCAAATATGCTAGAAGATACCATTAACAGTATAGCCATGGTACATTTGAAAGCGACGATTTGGCGGACTAAGCCGTAAAAGAAAGTAATTTATAAGTGTAGACTTGACGTAAAGGATTTGCGAAAAACTGGTAATTTGTGAGCAAAATTATATAAAACTTACATACCCGTATGAGTTTTATTACTTTTGCCTCTCCAAACGATTTACAGAGCCAAAAAATATCCATGTCTATGATTAGAAGGGTTTTGGTGCGAGCATGGAAATGCCATGTAACACTCATGAAATATATATATTTATTTTGTATTTTATAATATTAAATTGAATAATTTTGTTGATATTTCATGTAATATAACACAATTAAAGTGCTAAAATGTGATAAATATGATATGATAGTGAGTTTTTGTCAAAATTTGGCTGTATGGGCTTTGTACCCTTTGCCTGTTCGAATGAATAAATAGAAATTAGAATAGAATATAAAAAAACAAAAAAATGTCTATGGTTAGTTTACAGCTTTGTTTGACGTTACAGTATTTACTTAATATGAATTGTTAAATCCAAATCAATCCTATCTCGTAGTTTTAATATAAATAACTCATCGTACTAAGCAAATGTAATGATTACATAAATTAAACAGGCAGTTAGTGTTACAGTTATTCTGTGAAATATGTCTCAGCGATTCCCAGCAAGTGGCCCTAGCCCAGCTCCGCCACCCGGTGCCATGCAGCCTCAGCAGCGGTATCCTGGGCCGGCACAACCACAGGGTTCGCCTATGCCGCCTAGACCATATCCAGGACCCAATTTTCCTGTAAGATTATATTTTGTGTCGTAGTCATTTGCAGTCTGCATGTGTCTATATCCAAACTCGAAACCTCGGATAAATGATAGCTACATAAAGCTAGATACTACATAAAGCTATGAAAATAATACAAACAAATAATTTTTCTGCCAAGAATTTAAAATAGACAAATATCTGAACGTTGACTATGTTATAGTTGAAGGGATATTTTTAATTTGTTGACAATAGTTTATAATGAACATCATTATGTGCCTGGTATCTATGTGCATGCTTTCACCTTGTCAGTGTTTTGTCTCCCACTGTTATGTTGCAATTGTTAGTTAATGTGTGGGCCTTGTTACTATTATATATTAATGAATGGTGAATCTATATCTATACCAATAAATAAAATTGGAGTGTCTGTTTGTAATGTCAAAATAATAGGCTTTTTTCATGCTCACACGGTTATTTGCACGACACCTATGCCTAAAATAGCAATTAAAAAATTTTTGTCTGTCTGTCTGTTTGTTCCGGGTAATCTTCAAAACGGCTGGACTGATTTCAAAAGTTCTTTCACCAATGGAAAGCTATAATATCAGGGCATAAACTAGGGAACCTACGGGAACGGGAACTACGCGGATAAAACTACTATAACCTATAACCGAAGCGAGGGCGGATTGCTAGTCAATAAATAAAATTGGAGTGTCTGTTTGTAATGTCAAAATAATAGACTTTTTTCATGCTCACACGGTTATTTGTACAACACCTATGCCTAAAACACAGATTAAAGAATTTTTGTCTGTCTGTTTGTTCCGGGTAATCTTCAAAACGGCTGGACCGATTTCAAAAATTCTTTCACCAATGGAAAGCTATAATATGAGGGTGTAAACTAGGCTATATTTTATCCCGGTATTCCCACGGGAACGGGAACTACGTGGGTAAAACCACTAAAACCAAAGCGAGGGTGGGTTGCTAGTTGTTATATATAAATACATATATATGTATATAAATCCATATTTTTTTCCTCCGTGAATTAGTTGGGTGCGTGGGATTGGAGATACCTTTAGTATCACCGAATCTCTTTGCACGCATTCACTCTCTCTTTACATTGTTTGTAGGCAAAGCCTACCAAAGAGCCATGTGCAGCAGGATCACTTACCTTCAGATGTGCTATTTACTTGTTTGCCATCAACAGCAAAAAAAAAATCCTTACTTTCTTTTTAACTGTTTCTGCTACATATGTACCTTAAAACTTTTATCATTACTTTTACAATGTATAAGGCTTTACAATGTATAACAACTTTTTATCCACAGTGTATCTGATATAAGAAGGGAACGTATCCACATACTGTGGGGCCCATTAGACACAACTTTGTTCAAGTGTAGTGTTATTGAACAGATTTGTATGTTGAAATGATGTATGAACTTGTTTTTTGTTTTGTTGCAGTACAAAATAAATGTATAACATATTACTAATTTGACTTAATAAATATTTATTTAAAACATATGTACAGTGTAAACTCTTTATAACGTCACTCGATTTAACGACAAACTCCTTATAACATCAAAATAACTTGATTTTGGTTGGTTTGTCATATTATCCATACAATGATACACTCTATATAGCATCACGTTCACTCGAAATAACGACGACAATACGGCATTATTTAGCATTGAGCAGTACTTTCTTGTTTGCCAAAATTAGCACTAACTAGCATAAACTTGCACATGTTTACTTCGGCCACTGGGCTGTCGTTGGGTTGTTAAACGTTATCTTAATCATAGCTGTTTTTATGTTTGTAAAATTTACACTATATTAGTAAATAAATATTAGAATAGTAAAATAATATCTTTTTTTTTTTCACTCCAATTAACGACCAAATAATGTTAAAAAATTCACAGTCTCTTGAGTGTCGTTATATAGAGTTTACATTGTATATACTAGATCATATCTAGTAGTTACTTTACCCAAAATTTATTGTAAAACATTGACAATTATATATTGAATGTGTGTGCTCTGTACTTGAACACTGAGTACACACCTGGACATACTATACATGTTGCAGGCCCGAAGCGGCTTCACACCACCGCCTGTGGGCGGACCGGGCGGAGTGGGCGGCGCGGGCGGGGGAGCGCGCGCTGCTGGAGGCGCCGCATACGGCGGGGGTCCTGCAGCAGGGCCCGGTGCGGCACCCGGGGGCCTGCGCCCTGCGCCGCCCGCCCCGGCGCCACCGCTGGCCGCCAAGCGTGCGGGCGAAGCGAGAGCACAGCCACCGCCTCAACACAAGCCGCCCTACGCGGCGGACGCATACGCGGGGGGCGGCGCACCCGCCAAGCGCAAAAAGCGCCTCGCCGATAAGATCCTACCGCAAAAGGTGCGCGACCTGGTGCCCGAGTCGCAGGCGTATATGGACTTACTCGCGTTCGAGCGCAAACTGGATGCGACCATCATGCGTAAACGTCTCGACATACAGGAGGCGCTCAAACGACCCATGAAGCAGAAGAGGAAGCTCAGAATATTCATATCGAATACGTTCTACCCAGGTACGTGACGTCGAGTTGTACTTGTGTTTACCTAACGCACACAAGTGCACAAGTCAACTGGACAACATCTCATTAACCATTATATTATTCGGCCTATCGACGTCCACTACTGGACGTAGGCCTTCCTCATATTTCGCCATCCAATGACGCGGGGTCCTACACTGCGTCGCGTCGTCCGATACATGGACGCCACACGAGAACCTTTCTACCCCAGCGGTTGTCGGTTCGTCGAGCAATGTGTCCTGCTCATTGTGACAATTCTTCGTGCTATGATGGTTACCAACCTTCTTTTATGGATTTCCATATTTCGAATTCTATCTCGCAGAGAAATCTCGCTCCATAGCATGCTGAAAGACTTTGAGCTTGCTTATGAGGCGTTTGGATCAACAGATCCTCTTCAATTTCCCTAACGCTGTCCCTAATCATTTATTTATTTATTCATCGGGAGACCATATTATATACAGATATTCAAGATACAAAAAGCCAATAACAGGTCTTCACTATTATGCTTCACTTAAAACAATACAATGTATTGCTCGCTCGCCACAAAAACGCATTCTGACGGTAATTAGTAGATACTAATGGCAGGGGGTTGTCTCGAAGCTCTAATTGGTATAGTAAAACTTATTTTTGATAAAAGTGTAGGACAGTCAATAGATCGATTGATTATTTTTAATAAATACTTGACATCAGCTATATCTCGTCTTGTGACTAAAGGTAAGATGTGAAATCTAGCACACAATGTTAGGTAATCCTCGGCTTTATAGTCAATTTTTAAACGATAGCACAAGTTTTTAACAAATTTACGCTGTATATTTTCAAGTCGCGAAGCATATATATCGTAACGTGGACTGGCTTGACTGGCGTACTCTATTATGCCACGCACAAATGTGCAGTACAAAATCTTATAAGTTTTTAACATTATTAACAGAGTTAGACATGTGCATTATAAATCCCAATGATTGAGCTGCTTTTGACACAATATTGTGAAAATTTCTCTCAAAAAGCAACTTGGAGTCATTTATTTATTAATTTAAAACTTTTGCACACAAAAAAGGTACAAGGCGAACTTAATGCCCTAGGCATTTTCTGCCAGTTGACCTAGGGTGGAGCAGTCATGCGTGACACCAAAGTCACAACTTTAAATTTTTTGTCCTTTCAAAAAATAATCCACATTAATAACATCTGGTTTTTGGCTGAATGTGATGATAGAACACTGATGGATTTAAATCTAATTTATTTATAGAACAGTAGTCATCCAACCGTTGTAAATCTAATTGGAGTGCTAGTGCTTCAGCGGGAGAAGAAATAGGCGAGAAAATTTTCCTATAGTCAGGGAAACATAATAATTCAGAGGAGTGAAAACATTTGTCGATGTTTTTCACAAAGATGAGAAACAGCAATTGACTAAAAAAATAGGAGGTACCTTGTCAGGTCCAGCAGACTTGTTAAGGTCTAAGGCCTTCAGTATTTTTACCAATTCTCCGATAACAATGGTAATGTTTAGATATATCTGATGTGACAGCAAGAGAAGCTGACGGGTTACAAACTGATGATGCATTACTAGGCTAGAGATTTATATAATACTGGCAGCGCCCTGCGGTTTTACCCGCTAAGTTCCCCTTCCCGTGGGAATATCGGGACAAATTATAGCCTATGTGTTATTGTGATATGTAAGCTATATTATTGTGAGGTTGAATCAAAATCTATTCAGTAGTTTTTGCGTGAAAGAGCAACAAATATACTTACAAAAACTTTCGCGTTTATAATATTAGTAAATTGTCCAAATGTTTAAGGTCAAATGATGCTGAAACTTTAAATGTAAATGTTAAGTGGTGAGCTAGCTCTGCACACTAAACAGTATTGTTACATTTATGTAGCCACGTATCACGTACCCGAGAACAGAATTTAGCCAAGTGACACTGAACTTATAAGGTATTATCTTACAGACTGAAATATGTTGAGACTCGGCCGAATCATACGAAGTGTTGACAAAGAGCAGTGCCACTGACAACTAGAGAGTTCACTTAAAATATTTGTTCTCATGCAGACATTTATTCGTCAGTGTATCGACGCACACTGCTAGGCGTAGTTCTTCCCAGTTCAAAATCGGCATATTTAGCTGACGAATTAGTCGTCGCACTTGATGTTGTTTCCGTCAATCCGTTTGGCGTATTGTACGTCTCCCACAGGAATGTAAAGTGTGGCAATGTGTTGTTATACGCGCACAGACGCTCCGTAGAGCACTCATGTGACACATTCATATACTTGCTACAGGACAGGGTGACAACGCGGTGCCCTCGTGGGAGCTGCGCGTGGAGGGGCGGCTACTGGACGACACCAAGAATGATCCCAATAAAGTAAGTGATCATGTAGCATTCGACCAACTGAAATGTGCAACGAACTTGCTCATTATAGTCTACCAAAAGAAAAGGTCACTTGTTTTCTATCCAAATATCTATATATCATTTACAACAACTGAGTCTGTTGTAAATTTCATTAATTTCAATACATGAACTGCTACATCAATTAAACAGAAACATTGTGTTTGGTGATGAGGTAAAGATACAAATAACCACTCCCTATCTTGTCTGTGGATGTCATAAAGACGACTAAGGGATAAAATCAGCATATAACATCTACATAAGAAATGAACTAGAAAAAAACCTTGTACCAACCTGTCTGACCAGCACGGTATAGTAGCTTAAATTGCCTCTCATTATGGAAAAGGCTGAGTCCAACATTGAGACATATGTGGGCTGCGATGATAATGATGACTTTTTTTTTTATTGCAAACGGTGGCAAACGAGCAAACAGTACACCTGATGGTAAGTGTTGCTGCCGCTCATGGACCTTTACAAGGCCGTTGCCTACCGCGAAGAAAGCGAAGGGAGTGTGAATGCGTGCATTGAGGCTCGGTGATACCAAGGGCACCACCAAAACCCTCCACACGCAATCACCCTCAGAAAGTTGGGCTATAAACATACAAGTGTAGTTACATGACACAATAACATATAATTGTTATTAACTAAACTATAAACTATAGAGTGTATGAGCGATGATATTGAGCTGTGAGATGTTATTAGGTGTTACAGGTTAAGCGCAAGTTCTCGTCGTTCTTCAAGTCGCTGGTGATAGAGTTGGACAAGGAGCTGTACGGACCAGACAACCACCTCGTCGAGTGGCACCGCACTGTCACCACACAGGAGACGGACGGCTTCCAGGTGACACACTAACACATTGAATCACATACTCATAGATTATATTAACAGCACCACGATGGAGCCGTGAACTAACATAGAAATATGTAGTGCAGCTATACACTACTGACATGCTTTTGTAATAATTAGTCTTACACATAATAAGCCGACCAAACTTTTATTTTTAAACAGAACAACTCAAGTAAAATTTATACTTCAAGGCCACATATGGAATAGTGAATCAATTGATCAAATGTGTATATTTTAAGGTCCAAGTTCAGTAGCATTCGGGTATTGTCTTATTTAGGTATCCTTGGTTTATCAATGTGCTGACAACAACATAGCTTTAATGTATTAGATAAATATTAAATAATACACATATACTAATAATTTGATATTGATTATCATGACTTATATAATATACTAGCAACTCGCCCTCGCTTCGCTTCGGTTATAGGTTATAATCGTTTTATCCGCGTAGTGCCCGTTCCCGTGGGTATACCGGGATAAAATATAGCCTAGTTTACGCCCTGATATTATAGCTTTCCATTGGTGAAAGAATTTTTGAAATCGGTCCAGCCGTTTTGAAGATTACCCGGAACAAACAGACAGACAGACAAAAATTTTTTAATTGCTATTTTAGGCATAGGTGTCGTGCAAATAACCGTGTGAGCATGAAAAAAGTCTATTATTTTGACATTACAAACAGACACTCCAATTTTATTTATTGGTATAGATATAACCGAGCGGGTTATCGGACCGGGGACTAATAGTCCGTCAGCCGCAAGGCGACGCCCCGAGAGAAGCGTCGGGTAAGGACGGAACCTGAAAGTATACGCGGCCCGAATGGCCATAGACCTCAAGAAACTTAGAACCAGTGACAAAAGACAGAGAACACGATGGGTTATGGGGATACACGCCAC
The DNA here is from genome assembly GCA_032191425.1 of Lymantria dispar. Classification (NCBI taxonomy): domain Eukaryota; kingdom Metazoa; phylum Arthropoda; class Insecta; order Lepidoptera; family Erebidae; genus Lymantria; species Lymantria dispar. The sequence continues at coordinate 399,207 of CM063444.1, read as the reverse complement.
GTTTTTGTCATTTTGGACGAAATGGACGGCGTGGGTCCAGACCATAATTCGCTCAAAAAAAAAAGATGTATAACCGATTGTCAATAAATAGATACTCGAGATATACTTTGTTCAGGGTATAGCGTTAGTGATTGTATGTTCAAAGAATACTCGTAAGTATTGTGTAAATATGTGAACGCGTAGTGTGTATGTCGACACACTCAATATGTCGCGTACGGTTTGGTTATACTCAGTGGCGGCTGGTGGGTCAACAAACTGGTGGTGCACTGTACTTGTTTACTTGCTCACTAAGTATTAAGATCAGAAATTGCAATGGAACAACCATTTATAAAAAAAAAATACATTTTTTATTATTTTCGAACTCATTACATTTTGTAGGTAAACATGTGAAGAAACATGTGGTTTTATTTGCTTTTCGCACTTTAAAAAATATTTATAAAAGAGTGCAAATCAAAAAATATTATGATTTGAACTCTTTTATTAAATTTAACGAGGGCCTTGGCGGTCCCGCCAATTTTATATCAACTTTATTTTGAAAAGTTTTATCATGCTAGGCTCATTTACACTCACACCACACACGGTACACGAAGCATAGAATAGAACCTAGAACCAAATAAAAAAACAGTTACTTAATGTAAACAAACAACATTTAACGCGTCACAGGATACATCGAAACTATATGTACGTACGCCGCCGCCGCCAGGCAAATTTCGTCGAATGTCGAGTGCTCTCGGTAATGTTTGGTTCGCCCGTGCGGCGCTCGAGTAGAGACTCATTTTTCGGTCTATTTCTATGAACTATCTTCTGTCTCACGCACCAGGCGTTTTAACTCATATTTAATACAAGTTGTATTAGCAGTCCTCGTGCGCTCGCCTCAGCGCACGAGATTTTTTTTTTACAGGGAAAATAAGTTTTAATAGTTTAGTCATCATCATCATCATCACAGCCCACATACATCCCACTGTTGGCCTAGGGCCTCCTCCACATGGGAGGGAATTTGACCTACTATACCATGCTGGTCAGACATGTTGGTATAGGGTTTCATTTCGAGTTTTCCTTCTCTCGCACAGATGTTATGTACACATTATATCCCATAGTCGTCTTATACGACATCCACGGTATAGTTAATAATAATTTAGTAGGTAATAGTTTAGTAAAGCGTTTAAATTGTTTCGTCATATATTGAAATTATATTTGTTATATGTTTTCGTATGTTTAAATAATAAATATTAATATAGTAATCCTTACTAATATTATAAATGCGAAAGTAACTCAGTCTGTCTGTCTGTTACGCTTTCACGTCTAAACCACTGAACCGATTTTGACGAAATTTGGTACAGAGATGAACTAAAGCTTGAGAAAGGACATGGGCTACTTTTTATCGCGAAAAAAATGGGTATAAGGGGTTGAAATAGGGGATGACATTTTGTATGGCAATTCGTCATTTTAGATGATATAACCATGAATCTTTGTATTAAGGCATTTGATAATAAATAAATAAATATTCGTTCTAGCATTTTGAAAATTTTACTTACATGGGGATGAAATGCAACTCCCAAAAGACCAAAAAGCTTAAAGCGGAAACCACTGGGCCTAGAAATGTATTTTTTTTTTACGCCGTCATATTTTTTGGGTTACACGAGCACTAGCAAAGGATTTTTGGAAAATCACCCCCTTAAGGTGGTGAAAAGCGTATAGCCGAAACTATTGGGGCTAGGAACGTGAAACTGTGTGTTTCTGTGTATTATGCGATTTTCTTTCTTATGTTGTAAATGAGCTCTAAGAAATTAGTTTTTGAAATTCAATCTCTAAGGGGGTGAAAAATGTATAGCCGAAATCATTAGAAACGTGAAATTTTGTACAAAGTTGTCTTTCTTGGGGAAAGTGCTCACTAAAAAAGAGTTTTTTGCAATTTTACCCCTAAGGAGGTGAAAAGCGTATAACCGATATCACTGAGCCTAAGAACGATCATTTTAGTACACAGTCGGCTTTCTTGGGTTACCCATTATTTTTTCTTAATGCTCGCTTATCAAGATTACTTTGGATTGACGCAATATGCAGGCACGCCGCTGCCATCGTAGATATATTGGAAAGGTTCTTCTAGCAACATTTTATGACCAGCTGCCTGCCAGACGACATTGCTGGCTAGATGTCATCACCAATTGGTCCAGGTCGATGTAAATCTTTATCTTAGTAGTGTATTTTGCGACACCCACAAACAATGAAAGCGTTATAATATTCCTAGCCGCTACCAGACAGTAAGTTAAAATCAAGATATTAATCCAATTTTCTATCTCTAGAAATAAACAAATTTGAAGCGTCTATTTGTCTGTCAAAATACCTATTATTATTTATGCTCACACAATTATTTGCACGATAGCTATGTCTAAAAAAACCGGCCAAGTCCGAATCGGGGTCGCGCACGAAGGGGTCCGTACCATTATCTATAAAAAGGGAGGAAAATGCGTTTGTTGTATAGGAGCTCCCTTAAATATTTATTTTATTTTGTTTTTAATATTGTTATAGCGCCAACAGAAATCCATAATTTGTAAAAAAATCAACTGTCTAGCTATCGCTGTCCTTGAGATACAACTTGGTGACAGACAGGCGGCCGGACAGACAGCGAAGTTTTAGCAATAGGTTCCCGTTTTTACGCTTTGGGTACGAAATCCTAAAAACGGCTCAATTTTTTTTGTCTATCTATTCGTTACGGGTAATACGAGGTCTACCAAGCCTTACATAAGGAATAATTTAGGCTATATTTTATCCCAGGCTATATTTTATCCCGGTGTGGCTGGAGCAACTGTGAGAATTTAGTCGATTTTAAAATTACTTCACTAATGAAAGCTATTTTTAAGCTAGTAACATATTTAGGCTATTTTTCCCGATATTCCTACGGGACTGGGCACAATGCCGGTGAAATTGCGGGAATTTAATAGATATAAAAATTTATTTACGAATGAAAATCTACATTATCAGTGAATAACAAATAAAGGCTATTTTCATCCTGGTGTTTGCCAAGGAACGAGAACTCCGCGAGTGAAACCGCTAGATGTTGACCAATTTTTAAAATTCTTTCACCAATAGGAAGCTACGTTATCAGCGAGTAACATAGGCAATTTTTATCTCGGATATTTGTATGGGATTTGATTAGTATAATTTTTTTTCACCCATGTAAACTTATAATATCAGCGAGTAACATAGGCAATTTTTATCTCGGCATTCGCATGGGAATGGGGTCTACGTGGTTGAAACTACGGGAGTTTGATGGATATTATGTTTTTTTCACCAATGGAAACCTATCATGGACAATGTATTATCAATGACTAAGGATGGCCATATTTATCATCGTCTTTCTATGTGAATTTGAACTACAAGGGTGGAAGTAATATTCAAATATAAAAATTTGTGAAGATATTTGGACGTTTGTTACTCAATCACGAGTAAACTGTTGACCAGATTTGGATGAAAATTGACACATAGATAGAGTATTTCTTAAATTAAGAAATATGCAAGCCAACTTTTACGCGGACGAAGCCGCGGGCAAAAGCTAGTTTAAAATATAAAGATGAACTAACATTGTAATTATTAAATCTTTTGAATTGGTGGTTCAGCGCACGAACACACTTAAGGTACAGCCGCCACTGGTTATACTATACAGTAGACTGGGCCAAAAAAACGAACAATTTTTTTTATTAACGGTACTGTGAAAATATTGTTCATGATGACAAAAGAAAATTATTCTGAAAACTTGAGCCCTTAATATTAATATTAAGAGGTGCATCATTATGATTATCGATTTTTGAACAGCTACTGATTTTTTCACACAAAATTCGGACATCATGAATTTAAAAAATTTTTCCATTTCATATCTTTGAAGGAAATTAAATTTCCTACAAAAAAGCTCTCTTAATAAATTAACGTAAAATAAAAATTTAATTTTAAAGTCGAATAACTTTGAAAGGAGTGAATTTGATAAAAAATGTTAAGAGACCTTTTTTGTAGAGCATGAAATTTTACTTAAGAATAATTATTTGCTATATAAAAATATTGATATTTATAGTGGTTAAAAAAATCCAAAATTCAAATTAAAAAATAAAAAAAAATATATCAATGTTTAAGGCTTGATTACAAGGGCTCGTCCTACGTTAATTTATTAAGAGAGCTTTTTTGTAGGAAATTTAATTTCCTTCAAAGATATGAAATGGAAAAATTTTTTAAATTCATGATGTCCGAATTTTGTGTGAAAAAATCAGTAGCTGTTCAAAAATCGATAATCATAATGATGCACCTCTTAATATTAATATTAAGGGCTCAAGTTTTCAGAATAATTTTCTTTTGTCATCATGAACAATATTTTCACAGTACCGTTAATAAAAAAAATTGTTCGTTTTTTTTGGCCCAGTCTACTATACATTGTAGTGTTGATGATAACAACATAGTTTGTGTACAGGTGAAGCGTCCCGGGTACAAGAACGTGCGCTGCACGATACTGCTGCTGCTCGACTATCAACCGCTGCAGTTCAAGTTGGATCAGAGGTTGGCTCGTCTGTTGGGCGTGCACACTCAGACCCGCCCTGTGATAGTGAACGCGCTGTGGCAGTACGTGAAGACGCACCGTCTGCAGGACCCGCACGAGCGCGAGTACGTGCTCTGCGACAAGTATCTAGAACAGATATTCGGTTGTGCGCGCATGAAGCTCGCCGAGGTGCCGGGCCGACTGGGCGCGCTGCTGCACCCGCCCGACCCGATAGTCATCAACCACGTGATAGCAGTGGAGCCGCCCCACGACACCAAACAGACAGCCTGCTACGACATAGACGTCGAGGTGAGTCACACACACACACACACACACACACACACACAAACCTTATATACACTTAACACACTGCTGTGTGCTCTACAGACTCTTTCACGGGGAGTGCTCCGAGGAACTGTTTGTCTTGGTACCACCGTCACCATTCTACCAACGTACCACTCGACATCGCAGCAGGGCTCATCCATTTCACCTGGAAACGTTGTAGTCTTCAACTGTATGTTTCCAGCGATCATTTCTCCCACGTACGTGCAAGCTCTGGAATGAACTACGTGCTGCTGTTGCCCGAGTGCTATGATATGTCCTTCTTTAGACGTGGTTTAAGAAGACTATTTTCTTCATGGTAGGCAACGGCCTGGCTGTGCCTCTGGTATAGCAAAGGTCCATGTGCGGCAGTATCACTTACCATTAGGAGTGCTGCTTGCTCGTTTGCCTCCATCGGCAGTAAAAAAAAAACCTTGTCCATTTTGTACTTAACATATGATTATTTCATACGGTACCCAAAGGATATCTCGCCGGGCAGATCGACCCAGTGGCGATAAACGTGGCGTAGGGTAGTGCATTATGATAGAAGGAGAAGCACTGCACCTTTTATTACATCTGTCCGAGAGGCGCGTTACAGACGTGGGCCGGCTGTACTGCAAGGGATCTTCCAGAACAGTTGATACTTATATAATACTAGCAACCCACCCTCGCTTCGGTTTCAGTCGCCTTACCCGTGTAGTTCCCGTTCCCGTGGGAATACCGGAATAAAATATAGCCTATGTTACTCCCTGATATTATAGCTTTCCATTGGTGAAAGAATTTTTGGGATCGCTTCAGTGGTTTAAGCGTGAAAGCGTAACAAACAAATTTACTTTCGCATTTATAATATTAGTAAGGATATCTGTGTGTGTGTGTGTGTGTATTAATATATATTATATCATAATGCAGGTGGATGATACGTTGAAGACACAGATGAATAATTTTTTGTTGAGTACGGCCAATCAACAGGAGATACAGGGGCTCGACTCAAAAATACACGAGACAGTATGTATAGTTACGTTATATATATATATATATAGAATACTATTAGGAATGTGAACTTTGCGATCTGGAATACGGATAATGGAATAATATTATACCTGTTTCAGATACAGTTGGGTTTGACGGTTATTAAAGTATTTCGAATTACCCGACAATTTCGTTTACGGATTTTAGATTATTATGGATAAGGGAAATTCTGTGTTGGTAATTATGCCAATATTGTGATTTAACTTACGTTTAGACTATAGCCGCCCAACGAAGGTAGTATCGCCCCACACTGAGCGCTGAAGTTTTTCTTAGGGGTGAAAGCAGCTCCCAAGGTAAATAGGAAGCTCCATAAGAGTTGAGGGGGCAGTTATGGTATACCTATCTAATTATTAATTGAATATAATTAAGACCTTGAAAATAAACCTGAAAACGTTTAAATAAGCGCTAAGTACAAGGGCGTCGCCGGCTTATGACTAAGGAGGGGCAATGGGGCAATATTACGGAGGATAAAAATATGAACGCCTGGTACAGTCGAAAGCATGAAGCGTTACACTTTGGAACGGATGTCAAAATCTTAATGTTATTCTGAATATTTCAATACTTTCTACAATATACATTAAACCTTGTGAATTTATTTATGTTTTGTCATGCGATGCGGAATTTATTAATAGGTAAGGAAGTCAATTGCTCGCACTTTGGTCGCTTTGCGGCTAGCTACATTTGATCTCTTTCAACTGCCCCTGCCCCACACCCCCCATCTTGGCGACGCCTTTGGCTAAGTATATAAATTACAGTAGAACTCGATAATACGATCACGTTTAATATGATTTCTCGCATAATACGCCATTTTGCATTAGTCCCAACAACATGAGATATGTTTTCATACATTTCTTAACGCTTAATACGATTCCTCATTCCGTTTAATACGCCAACACGTGCCACTCAAATACACATACTACCCCTTGCGGCAGCGGCCAGCGACTGACGAAGTGACGACTGTCGAGCGACCCTAAGTAATAATGACCAAGAAGAAGATGAGTCAACTCCGATTTTGTCACACGCCCAGGCATTATCAGCAGTTAATGATTTAAGACGCTATGTAACTTATTTGAATCAAAGCGAAGACGCACTGCGAAAATTAATTTACGTTGAAAATCTTGTAATTGCTAATGCCTCAAAATCTTTTTGTCAAACTGACTGCACAGATGGCGTAGTGGTTAAGATAGCGACCTACAGCGCCAGTATCGGGGGTTCAAATTCAAATTATTTTATTATGCATAAACCCTGAGACGGCACTTACATATTGTCAGGTTTACAATTTCCAAAAAAAATATACTACCACCGGATCGGAACGCGACCGCTACTGAGAAGATCCGGCAAGAAACTCAGCGGGCTTGTCATTATTTTTCATTTTTTTTTTTCTTCTTACTAGTTATACAATTGTGTACATGTTTTGTAAGAACAAGTTCAAATCGAACAACACTTTGTGCGATCCACAAATTGTTGTTCTGAGTCTGGATGTAATTTGTGTACGTTAATTATATGTTTGTAAAGTCCCCCGCAATACAAGGATTATTTCCGTTAAATCTGAAATAAGTGATTACTTTAAGTAACGTATAAACGTAAAAAACAACATTTTATTTTAGGTAATTTTTAAATGTTAAATTCAATATTCTATTATTATTTTGAATACCTACGGTATTCAAATAGTGGCATTTTTTTTCCCTTTCCCGCATAATACGCTTTCCCGCCTAAGACGCGTGTTTGGTCGGGTGCCTGCGAAATCGTCTTAAACGGGTTTTACTGTATTTAGTTGTTGAGTGCTCAAAGTTAAATCTTTAAAATGTAGAAAATGCGTCTAATGTGTGTTAACCTTAATACATAATGCCTAGTTTCATAACCTTATTTAAATCGTTTGAAATGTATTAAAACCTTAGCAAAATATGTGAAACTAAGAAGAAACGTCGACAGTACAATATTGAATATATGAAATGTGGATTTACGCTATCAAATAAACTAATCAGTGGCTATGTATTTAAATAGCCAAAAAGATGTTTTAAAGCGTTCTTTAAAAACATTTAATAATATACTTTTCTAATAAATAAATTTCAGGATATTTGAAGTATTTTGCCGGAGAAGTCGACATTTACATCATAATATTGCACTTGACTGCCTTATTTATGTATTTACCGCCATATAATCATGAAACGTTATTTAAATATTCATCATTATCTCAGTCCATACACGTCCCACTGTTGGGCTCGCACCTCCCTCCACTATGAGAAGGAAATTAACACGCTGATGAGACGTGTTGGTGTAGGATTTTGTTTCGACTTTCTTTCTCTTGCATAGATGTTAAATGCATATTGTATCCCTTGGTCGTTTTTTACGACGTGCACAGACAAAAAAGGCTCCCCTCTTTTATTTAGTAAATTGTATTCTTACTCCGTCACCATACGGCAACATTTAAGTAATAATACAGTGTAATATTAATTTGCAAAAAACTAAAACACACGCTGTATGTAATGATAAATAAAAGTAAAAGTTAAGAGCCATTTCGTAAAATCATTACGCTCAAGTTTAGGTAAAAGACTGCAGAAATGTTTATGTGTGCGTAGCTAACTACAGATGCGCGTGTAACGCGAGGGTCGAGATAGACAAAGTAGTCTTGAGCCGTAAACGGGATGTGATTTGATAAAAGATTAATTGTAAAAAAATAAGTTACTTATTTTAATTGTCTAATGATTTTCTGTTAGATTAATAAGAAAACACAAATAAGTATGTTATGTAAAACATATAATAACAATTACCATAAAAACAAACACATGTCAATTAAATGCTAAATGAATATTTTATTTGGATAGCATTTTCTCCTGCCAAAAGGTTGTCTTTTTCTACTGACTATTTTCAATATAAAATGAGGACCAATCCATATAGCACATAAGTTTTCGCTATGTGCAATTGGCATTGAAACCAGTAATACCAGTCGTGATTTAAGATTGGCTGTTCACTTTAAAACATTTCAGTCCTTTAGCTTGTCAGACAGCATCAGGATCATTTTCTAATAGCGAGGTTGGACATTTCACTTCCACTAATCCTTCACTGTACAACGCATCTGGTGTTGCCCCTAAATAAAAAAATTCCTCGTCTATAAAAAGACATTTTTCTATATTATAATTTTCTTGAGCACTGAGTTGGGCCATAATCCACCAGAATTATTACGTAGTGCTTGCGTCCCATGGCTGAAATAAGATAACAAAAAACTTCGCCCGCAATTATCTAAGAATGGGATCTGTGTGGTTTTATTCTAGGAAAGGCTGGGTACCTGTAATGTCCTTCGATAGTTCACTGGTCGCAGCAACATTTTTATTTCCTTCGGCTCGCTGATCGTAATGTTCCCACACAAAGTTCATCAATAATTACACTTCACGAACAATATTGATTTAGGTAATGAATTTTACCGAGCGGCGCGTGCGCAATTGCGTTTATTAGTTTTAGGAGTTCAACTCAACTTTATGAAAGCGTAGCGATTTATTTTACGAGGCGGCCATTTCTTGACTTCTTGTTTTTTAACTAACTTTTTTGGGGAAGCGGATATGAGAGGGCGTGGCCAAGAAAGGATGCGTTCGGAAATGTATATAAGGATTGTGTACCTTTGTAATGCGTAAAGTGTGGAGTGTATTTAATATTTTATTTAAATTATAAAGGGCGCGTACAGGATCTACTTATACTTTGAAAGTCCCCTAGTTTAGTTTGTTAGGAGAAGGAATCTCGAAAACATTTCTCAATGAAAATTTAAAAATGTAGACATTTAGCCAAAAAAAATCTGTGTAATCATAATCATCACCTCAAATATATATCGGATTCTATCTCGCAGAGAAATCCCGAGCACAGCGACTGAACTTGGTTATGAGGCCTACATTTAGGCATCATATTTTCGTGCCGTAAGTCACCACTAGTGACATATGCAGGATATAGATATGTTTTCAGAAACCGAGGTATGTTGGATGATCCTTTTAAGATCTTACGGTCTCTGAACGCTGCCCAGTCGATTGGGACTCATCGACTGACCTCTTTTTGGAAATTTGACCTACCCAACTGAACTGTTTGTCCAAGTTAATCATAATGATCGATAACTACGATTATCCCATTCGCAACTAGGACCGGTACAGGAATGACATGGGATTTGACATGACTTTCGCCTTGTTCATGTTCATTCGTAAACCCGCGAGTTGAGAAATCGTACTGAGATCGTTGAGCATGGTACCAAGGTTCTCCATGGATTCTGGCATAATTCAAGAGTGGTAGGACCACACTGTCGACAGTTATGTCTATAGCCGCGGGCTGGTCCGTCCAGGGTAGTACCATGCTCTCGCAGAAAATCGACGTCTGAGTATTAGTTACTGCGCTTCGTTCGATGAGCGAGAGAGCCGGTAGCCCAACTTTCTGAGGGTGTTTGTGTGTGGAGGGTTTTGGGGGTGCCCTTGGTATCACCGAGCCTCAATACACTCATTCACTTTCTTCGCGGTAGGCAGCGGCCTTGTAAAGGTCCATGAGCGGCAGCAACACTTACCATCAGGTGTACTGTTTGCTCGTTAGCCACGGTTTGCAATAATAAAAAAAAATGACGCTATTACTGTAAATCGAAGATGAGGTTGATGTTAATGCAAAGTCCGACTCAGTATTAGAGCTTGAAGACATATTCCAGTGCAGTGGTGGATAGTTTCGGAGAGACGACGTATCCCTGTCTCATGCCTTGCCGCAATCGGATCGGATTCGTACTCTTATTCCGATCAAATCTTACATACTCACACATCTGCATCGTACGTAAGTCATACATACTTGATAGTATAAAAATCTTAACTTATGACAAAATACGAAATGTATCAAAACTATGTAATTGCAGTATAATAATGATTTTAGAATACGAACGCACTTTATCGGCACGCAAGAACAAGCGACATAGGTCCATTCTCAACGGGTGCTCGCACCGTACTAATCGGTGCCCGCTTGTGTATCGTAATTTATTGTAATTTGGACTAATATTCAATAATTAAATACAATTAATTGCATACAAGGATTTTCAACATAACTGTAGAATTCGATTCTCCAAAGATCATAGTTTAATGTGTAATTTAATTTAGAATAATTTTATTATTTTAACGCCATAAAATAGGGGCGATAAAAAAGCAATGCAAAATTTAAAAATCGCCCTAGAGTTTTATTTTTTTTTTCTGATTAACGGTATAAAAAATTTAGAATGTGTTAAATTAAATGGCAATAAGAGTATATTTCTGATGTTTACTATATTTTTTGTGGCCTAAAATATAAATATTATTCATAGATACAAGGCTCTGAAATTGACTCTGAGGCGATTTTCCAGTAAAATGGTTGTGGGAGATGGGCTACTATGGATCGAACAATTGACTTTTAGAAAAAGTGCTAAATTAATCGTCAATACGAAAGATTGGCCCATTTTAATATGTATTCAATAATATCTAGATGTTACTTACGACGGTAAATTAGGAGCCCAAAATCAGAGAATTTCGAGCGTAAACGCGAAATGGCTCTTAATAACAATTCAATATATCTCGCCCCGCACGCTTCTCTCATAATAATACTAGTATTTCCGTTCATTGTTTTATTCCTATATCAGGTATGTTTCCACATCTCAGTTCAATTAATCATTAAAGCGTGATTTTTAATTTCTTTTAATTATTATTTTTTCTTTTACTTCGAAAAGTAGGAGCGAAATTATACAAATTCGCAAACTGCGACGCTGTTAAGGATTTGTGAGAACATTATTAAATCTAACAATCCTATTTAAATTAGGATAATGAAATAATTTTATCGAATTATTGTGTTGTCATCGGTTTGATGAATGTACAATGTTTAAAGGAAGTGTGACTGTTTATAGTGGGCTAAAATCGAGTTCAAACAGTTGATTACATATAAATATACGGGTGTAACTGATAAAAACATAAATACACGCTTTTGTAGATAACTGAAGTAAAACGTGCTAAGCAGGCACTAGGGACAGTGACATCAAAATCTTAAGCATAAGAAACAAATTCCCTAGCTCTGTAATGATGAAATTATTGTATTGTCAATAGTCCTTGATACATCTATATCTATAATGTTTAAATGCAATCTAACCCTTGCGGTCAAATCAATCAAGGTTTCGTTCAATCAATGTCAAAATCGAGTTTATTGAGTCTATACATAGTTTATACATACAACAAACAGGTGAATTTAATAAAAGGTTTTTAATAAGAGTACATATATGAGATGGCTAAAGACGAATCCATCATAATTATTAGACTTTCATACTTTGCATTCAACTCGGTGTATCAATATTACCAATCAACGAAACCCTACTTTTTGTCTTAAATCGGATACTATACATTATGTTATTCATCCTAGGCATTTGATGGCAAACGGATTGTGTGCACGTCAGCATACTTCGCATTATTACGTTATTACAGCCGGCAGCATGATAACAAGTTATTTATTAACGTCAGCATACTTCGCATTATTACGTTATTACAGCCGGCAGCATGATAACAAGTTATTTATTAACGTCAGCATACTTCGCATTATTACGTTATTACAGCCGGCAGCATGATAACAAGTTATTTATTAAATGACTAGCAACCCGCCCTCGCTTCGCTTCGGTTATAGGTTATAGTCGTTTTACCCGCGTAGTTCCCGTTCCCGTGGGAATACCGGGATAAAATATAGCCTAGTTTACGCCCTGATATTATAACTTTCCATTGGTGAAAAAATTTTTGAAATCGGTCCAGCCGTTTTGAAGATTACCCGGAACAAACAGACAGACAGACAAAAATTTTTTAATTGCTATTTTATGCATAGGTGTCGTGCAAATAACCGTGTGAGCACGAAAAAAGCCTATTATTTTGACATTACAAACAGACACTCCAATTTTATTTATTGTCTATACCAAAGGCAATGTTGGCAAAACCACGATTTTCCATAGAGAGTGTCCCCTATTTCAATAATTTCATGGCATTTTTTTTAAATAAGGGGTAGTCTGTGTCCTTGCCCGAGCTTTAGTCTATCTCTGTACCAAATATCATCAAACTCGAACCAGTGGTTTACATGTGAAAGCGTATCAGATAGATTATCTAATTTCTATAATCGGCAAGGATGGATATAGTTGTAGTAACTGTAATTCTCTCTGGTCAGGTGGACACGATCAATCAGTTGAAGACGAATCGTGAGTTTTTCCTGAGCTTCAGCATGGACCCGCAGCAGTTCATACAGAAGTGGTTGGTGTCGCAGTCGCGGGACCTCAAGGTGAGCGCCAGTCGTGTGTTCGGTGTAAGCGCGGCCCCCACTGCGGCTCACACCGTTCACACCGCTCCGACACTCTCTGCGCAGAGCATGGGCGGCGCCGGCGGCAGCGCCGAGGAGGAGCGGCTCGGCGCCTTCTACTCGCAGTCCTGGGCCGGCGAGGGTGTCGCGCGCTACATGCACGCACGCCTCGCCGCGAGACGACGGGACCTCGAGCTGGCGCTGCAGCCCCCCGCCCAGCAGCATCTACAGCGTCTATAGACAGACACACACATACATACCTTTATATTTCGTATTTATGCTTTTTATTTTCACCTTTCACATCGTTACCGCTCATATACGTCCCACTGCTGGACTCCTCCACAATAGGGGTAAATTGACCTACTGTACCAAAAAGAGGTGAATTGTATTGTTACTACGTCATCACACCTTTCACGTATAACGTACAATATGCGTCTATTTGTCTAAGCCAATATAGAGGCCACTGTTAGACTCGGGCCTGCTCCACAATGGGAGGGGGGGAGCAGACCTATTGTGCCACACTGGTCAGACCTTGTAACATAGTTTACGTCGATGGTTCCTTCTTATTTATAGATGTTATTTGTATATCTTCTATCTATATATATAAAAGAGAAAGTGTATGTCTATCTATATATATAAAAGAGAAAGTGTGGGTATGTTTCATATTGACTCGGAAACGGCTGGACCGATTTCAATGAAACTTTCAGGGAATCTCCAGATTGACCCGTGATCCTGTAAAGTTTGGTGACGATCGGAGCACTCCTCTTTTTGAATTTATTTTTTAAATAAAATAAAACAAAATCTAGCCCGGCGAAGCGGGTTGGGTCATCATCATCATCATCGCAGCCCACATACGTCCCACTGTTGGGCTCGGGCCTCCTCCACAATGGAAGGGAATTTGACCTACTATACCATGCTGGTCAGACATGTTGGTATAGGGTTTCATTTCGAGTTTTCCTTCTCTTGCACAAATGTTATGTGCATATTATACAACCATCCATGGACAAGGGAGTGGTGAATTGTATTCTTACTCCATCACCACACGGATAATTCGGTCAATTATGAATCGATTTCTATGATTGGTTTTTTGTTTCGTAGATTATATTTTAGAGGTTCCATATAAATTTGATCAAAATGTGACCAGTATTTGAGTTAATAATACGTATATGTTTTGAAGTCAGTTTATATTTGTTATTTTTTCATTATATATATATATATATATATATAGAGTTCAATGAGGCGGTGACATTCCATATTAGTAGTTAGTCACTATATTAATAAATACTTATCTAAAATTGTGATGCTGTTCATATATTTTCTATCGTTGCTGTTGGTTGTTCTATCGAATTGTTTATTGACGAATCATCGTTGACAAGGAGCTCGTGGGAATAGAATTTTGGCAGCAGCATTGTCAAAATTAGTCCGGTGATGGGGGCAGCGCCGCATACCCAGGAGAGCGCTAACCGATAGTAGCTGTCTTCTGCGCCGTCTGCGTCTGCTTGTACTATAACTATCGCCACACCACACGCCGGCTTAGCAGTGAAGCTCATCAGCCCGTACACGAATGCAGAGCCCTCTGTCTTAGCTCCCACAAGATCAGCAGTCAGCTAAACTCGTTACAAGCATTATGGCACCACCAAAACCTATTAAAACAGCAACGACGTATATAAAATATACTTTGTAATCATCATCGGATCCAAGATAAACCCACACAAAACCGGCCAATGCACACGCAGATCCAGTCAAATAGTTAAGTTTTCGCTTGCACGATCTCGGCGCTAGCCTCTGTACCCCTGCTGCAGCTAAGCTCCCTAGATACAAGGCTAGGGGAACCACGGCTAGTGAGCGGGCCGCTAGCCCTAGTGTACGGCGAAGATACAGCGGTATCAAAACCTGTGATATATTTACTACTAATCTTGTAGACATATAGACTCCAGCAACATGATACATAACAGGTTTACGTCACAAGTCACGATGGGCACCCCTCCCGGCTGGGCACGCTAGTTGTACTATAACATCTTTCACTATACTCACAGTCAAGTGAGAAAGTGGTGATTTTTATTGTGACGTAACGCGATCACTGTGATATGTACACTTGTGTGTGTGTGTGAGTGTGTGTGTGTGTGTGCGACCACCATAGTTAACAGGTGAGTTGGCGCACCAACTCTCTCTTAGGAAACGTACAAGTGTGGGGGAGATTTACAGTCAGCAGTGAGTGGCAAACGATTGTAAATGATCATCATCGTCACAGCCCATATACGTCCCACTGTTGGGCGAGAGCCTCCTCCACATTAGGAAGGGAATTGACCAGTAGGCCAGTTGTGGATGGATGAAATAGTAATTCCACGTTCAGACGTGTCCGTATAGGATTTAATTTCGAGTTTTGCTTCTCTTGTGTAGATGTTGTATACATATTATATCCCTTAGCCGTCTTTTACGACACCCACGGATAATAAAGGGGTTGTGAACTGTATTTTTATTCCGTGTGGTGACGGAGTAAGAATACAATTCACCACCCCCTATCTTACCCGTGGGTGATCGTACGAGACGACTAGGGGATATAAATCACATATAACATCTATGCGAGAGAAGGAAAACTCGAAATAAAACACTATACCAACACGTCTGACCAGCGTGGTATAGTAGGTCAATTACCCTTCGATTATGAAGGAGGCCCGAGCCTAACAGTGGGACGTATGTGGGCTGAGATGATGATGATGATGAACTGTATTTTTACTCCGTCACTACACGGACTAATAAAAACAATGTATTTATTAATACGTGACGTAAAAATTTTATATCCCTTTTACGAGAATTACGCGCACAGTCAGGTGTGGAAATTGTGTAGCAGAAAATTAATTGAAATAAATTATGGCAGAATTTCGATCACTAGTATTTGCTAAATATATATGTTAATGAACATTTTCCGTGTTATGTTAAGAGTAAAGTATTTAAGTGTGAGATATGATACTCACTGAGCCGTGTGCTGTCTCTAATGAGACACTGTTTACAGTTGGATCTAAATGTTATGGTGCTGTAAACTGAGTGTCAACAACACATCTGTTACACGCGGTCAACTAATATGTTAACTATCTCATCAAGATAGTAAGACACGTGGGATAGTTACTTGAGACAACTACATGCACAAGATGTGTTGACATCAGGCAGGCGGCCGGTCATAGTAGTACGAGTACAGCCGCGGGCCGGACCGTCCGGAGTAGAACCACAATTTACTGCGTTTCGTTCGGTGAGCGAGAGAGACGGCAGCCCAACTTTCTGGAGGTATTTGATGTGGTGGGTTTTAATGATGGCTTTAGCATCACCGAAACTCATTACGGCGAACAGAGCATTCGCTCCAGGCGCCAAATCCTAGGGGGCACCTAACTGATAAATAAAGAAAAATAAAAGTATAGGTATATATTAATTAATAAAAGTATAGGTAGGAGCAAACGGGAGAGGCGCCACAATTGGATCTCGCTCCATTCTAAAATTTACTTCGGGCCGGCGCTGCACGCATTCACAGTCCCTTCACTTTCTTCGCGATAGGCAGCGACTTATAAAGATCTGTGAGCGGCAGCAACCATCAGGTGTACTGTATACTCGTTTGCCACCGTTTGCAATAAAAAAAAATCAAAGCTTTTGCCGTAAGTAATAGTACTTAAAAGGTAAAGTATATTGAGTCGACTCCAAGTAATTGGAATAAGAGTGAGATGATGATGATGATGAAATATATTCAATATGTTAAGGAAAGTTACCTCGTACACGAAATAGTTAACACAGTGCGTCACACACACACTAAGACTGAATCATTTGATATTATTATATATTAGCACTTACCGTGTTAGCGCACGACACACACACACACACACACACTCACACACACGTATACTGTTGTATGTGTGTTGCACTGAGCCGTATACACACACCGAGTAATAACATGCAACCTCGTACTAAATGCGTAACATTAACTAGGATCATTTGTATATATATAGGATATTATAAAATACACAAACATGCATAATATTATAAATGCGAAAGTAACTCTGTCTGTCTGTTACGCTTTCATGTCTAAACCACTGTACCGATTTTGATGAAATTTGGTACAGACATGGACTAAAGCTTGAGAAAGGACATAGGCTACTTTTTATCGCGACAAAATGGGTATAAGGGGTTGAAATAGGGGATAACATTTTGTATGGAAATTCGTCATCTTCATATTCATGATAGAACCATATATCTTTGTATTTAGGCACTTGATAATAAATAAATAAATATTCGTTCTAGCGTTTTGGAAATTTTACTTATATGGGGATGAAATTCAACCCCTAAAACACCAACATACAACCAAAACCACAGGGCCTAAAAACGTATTTTTTTTACACCGTCGTATTTATTGGAGCACTAGCAAAGAATTTTTGCAAAATCTCCCCCTTAGGGGGGAGTCTAAAAAGCATATAGACGAAACTATTGGGGCTAGGAACGTAAAACTTTGTATGCGATTCTCTTTCTTTTGTTGTAAGTGAGCTCAAAGAAATTATTTTTTGAAATTGAATCCCTAAGGCGGTGAAAAATGTATAGCCGAAATCATTAAGCCTAGAAATGTGAAATTTTGTATAAAGTTGTCTTTCTTGAAGAAAGTGCTCGCTAAAAAAGAGATTTTTGCAATTTTATTTTTTTTTATTATTGCAAACGAGCAAACAGTACACCTGATGGTAAGTGTTGCTGCCGCTCATGGACCTTTACAAGGCCGCTGCCTACCGCGAAGAAAGCGAAGGGAGTGTGAATGCGTGCATTGAGGCTCGGTGATACTAAATGCACCATCAAAACCCTCCACACGCAAACACCCTCAGAAAGTTGGGCTTCGGGCTCTCTCGCTCACCGAACGAAGCGCAGTAACAAATTGCTACTACTCAGACGTCAATTTTCTGCGAGAGCATGGTACTGCCCCGGACGGATAAAGCGTATAACCGAAATCACAGCCTAGGAACGATAATTTTAGTCCACGGTCAGCTTTCTTGGGTTACCCAAAGATTTTTTCTTAGTATTCGCTTACCAAGCACTATGAAAGTATTTTCGGCAATCCCACCCCTAACGGGATAAAAAGTATGTAACCTAAAATAATGGTCTTAGGAACGTGAAAGTTCTGTTTTCGGATAAGCTAGTACTAACAAAGAATTTTTGGAAATTCAACCCTTAAGAGGGTGAAAAGTGTATAGACAAAGATACCGTGCCTAGGAATATGAATATTTGTATACCGATCTGTTTTTTGGGGTAAGCGCCGACTAAGAAATGATTTTGGACAGCCCCAAAAGGGTGAAACGCATATAGTCGCAGACACTCAGCCTATATATCATCATTATCTTGCTCTTATCCTAATTACTTTGGCTCGACGCAATATGTAGGTACTCTTCTGCCGTCGTAGATATATTGCAGAGGTTCTAGCAATATTTTATGACCGGCTGCCTGGCGGACGACATTGTTGGCCCGACGACATCACCAATTGGTCCAGGTCGAAGTAAATCTTTGTCTTAGTAGTATTTTGCGATACCCACGAACAATGAAAGCGTGGTAATATTCTTAGCCGCTATCAGAAAGTAAGTTACAATCAAGATAATCCAATTTTCTGTCTCTACAAATAAATAAATTTGAAGCGGCTGTTTGTCTGTCAAAATAATAGGTTTTATTTATGCTCACACAATTATTTGCACGATACCTATACCTAAAAAACGGTTCAATTTTTTTTGTCTGTCTGTCTATTCGTTACGGGTAATCTTCAAAACGACTGGGCCAATACTGATAATATTCTAACTGCCAGGTCTACCAGCCTTACATAAGGAATAACTTAGGGTATATCTTATTCTAGGCAATATTTTATCCCGGTGTGGCTGAAGCAACTGTGAGAATTTAGTCGATTTTAAAATTATTTCACTAATAGAAAGCTATTTGCGATATTTAAGCTGTTTTTATCCCGATATTCCTACGAGACCGGGCACAATGCCGATGAAATCGCGGGAATATAATGGATTTAAAAATAAATTCACAAATGAAAAGCTACATTATCAGTGAATAACATATAAAGGCTATTTTCATCCCGGTATTTGTTCGGGAATGAGAACTCCGCCAGTGAAACTGGGGGATGTTAACCAATTTTTAAAATTCTTTCTCAGTGGAAAGCTACGTTATCAGCGAGTAACACTGGCAATTTTCATCTCGAGTGTTTTTGGGATATGATTAATTTTTTTTTTTCTCCCATGTAAACTTATAATATCAGCGAGTAACATAGGTATTTTTTATCTCGACATTCGCATGGGAATGGGGTGGGGTCTACGTGGGTGAAATGCGGCAGTTTGATCGATATTAATTTTTTTTCACCAATGGAAAGCTACGTTATCAGAGACTAGGGAAAGCCATATTTATCACCGTATTTCCACGGGATTCTGAACTACAAGGATGGAAGTAATATTCAGATGTGATAATTTGTGAAGATATTTGGATGTTTGTTACTCAATCACGCGTAAACTTTTGAGCTGATTTGGATTAAAATTGACACAGTATTTCTCAAATTAAGAAATATAATACTTTTTATGACGGTAATATTCTTTGAGATAATAGTTCAAGGTGCAACATTTACGCGGGCGAAGCCGCGGGCAAAAGCTAGTATTTATATATATTAAACTGCGTCAGAAAAACATTTTTTTTTATCAATTACATCTAAACAAAATCTTTTTATATTCCCCTGTTCTTCTACGGATATCCATATTTCGGATTCTATTTCACAGAGAAATTCTGAGCATAGCGCGCTACATAGCACGCTAAGCGACTTTGAGTTTGGTTATGAGGCACTCATTTCGGGAGCACGTTTCCGTACCATAAGTCATCACTTATAACAAACTCTGGTCGTAGGCCCGTTCTTTTAGACACTGAGATATGTTAGATGAACATAGACGATCAGAAATTTACCGGCCGTAGCCTAGCCGAGCTGACGTCTTTCTCGAAATTGAAGCTTATAAATGGACTTTTTGTCCAATGTAAACGTAATGATCAACAACTTCGACAATCTCATTGTCAACTAGGACCGGTACACCGGTACAGCTGACCAATTTATTACCTGTCTTAGGTACTCACTTTTCCGTGCGGTGACGGAGTAAGAATACAATTCATCACTCCCTATCTTGCCCGTGGGTATCGTAAAAGACTACTAAGATATACAGTGTCCCGTAAGTAATGGACCAACGGGCTATGAGGGGTAGCGAGACTTACTATATAACAAAAATACTCAAATTTATTGTCCTAGCTCTTGTAGTTTTGAAGTTAGGATTTTTTTTTATTAAATGTTATGAAAATGTCATCCATGTATGCTAAATATTAAATTTTACAAAAACTGTTTATAATTTATTGTTATTTTTTGTTTAAGGTAGTTAAGAATACATAGGTCTTCCTAATTCAAATGATATTTAGACGTAATTACTAATCACATGACCAATAAAACATACAACAAGTGAAAATTTTAAATTTAAAAATATTTTGAGTTAAATTTGAACCAAACTCGTGTAAAAAAATGTATGACGACCTTCGGGGATTGTATTTTAAAAACATCTACATCTAATATCAATTACATAAAGGTATAATAATAAAATAGTTTAAAGTAGACCCTAGAAAGATAACCATACTGCATATTACGTAAAGGATAACCATACGCTTCAGAGGCGCACACTTTTCAAATGCGTGTTTTTATTCCAATTATTTATATTTATTTACACTAATTTAAAAATATGAAAGGTTAGTGTGTGGTTTTTAAAAATAAAACATTTATCTTAATACATTTTATATTATAGTAATTTTTAACTTATAATTACGAAACCTCCATGAAAAATAACAAAAATTAGCAGTCTTCTGTTTATAGAACAAATTATTATGAAATATCACAAATCAACATTTTATTTTCTTATTAACTAATAGACTATAGAGTATTAACTCCAAAAAAATATTAAACTTTGGTATGATTGGCTTTAGAGGCAATCAGAGCAAACGTCTTTCTTGTGTTCGCCACAAATAGGTTTTTTACATTTCGCGCAGTTCATTTTTGACATCCTCTTCTTTTTCGACGCGCAATAGCTGCAATATTGCCTTTTTTGCCTGGAGGCTCCCCTTCGTCATCTGCAGAAGCTAGTGCAGCAGATCTTGGAAGAATATTATCAATATTACTTCGCACAAACCGTCTTGGCATAGTAGGAGCTTCAAGTCTTTGGGTCATCCACTGTTGGGTCAACTGGGTACTGAGCTTTTTCATTGTATTGGTAGTAGATCAGCAGTAACGATTTCTACCTCTAATCACTCTTCCAGTAGGTACAATAATACGTTGATCACATTCTGAACTTTCAGTAGGCTCATGTACCCAGGCTGTGGTAAATCTTCATTCAATACATCGTCTGCCTCTTCAATCGCTACGCTATCGATGTACTCATCTTCGACATCACTCTGAACATCATCTTCGCTCTCATAATCTTCTATCTTGCTATCACTTTCTTGAGTATCACCATTCTCATCTTCTTGGGCCAATAATAGGCCTATTTCGTCTTCTGCGAGTGCCCTTCTACTTGTCATGTTCTACGCTAATAATGTTTGCTGTAAACAAAAATAAAACATGTATAAATAAATTTTCATATCCATAAATTAAAAGTACCAAACAACACTAAAAATTACATAAAAGATAACCATACGCCTCACGAGCGCATAAAAACTCATAACTTCGAAAATATAGTACTCACCGCTTAGAACCAGCCCTCCCGCGATAGGCCTGGCCGATGACTGAGAGTTAGCTGAGAAGGACAAGTTAATACACGCGCAGAATGAGAAGAGACAACAATATTATTGTGGCACGGGTGCCTCTGCGGCGTAGGTTATCTTTCTAGGGTTAAAAATGGTAAAATTAGCACAGGACGCTAAATTCTAGTAGTTTTCAGGTAATCAACCTGTTATGTAATGCCGAGAATTATTGTGCAAAATGGCGGTAGAATTCTTTTTCGGACTAATCATAGGCGATACTCGAACCACCTCTCCCTATCTTCAACTCGCGCTTCCTTCAGTAAGTTACTCATAGCTTGGAATTACACGCGTGTTTTACTCGATCCCGTTACTATTGTTTGTTGAAGTATGCTTGAATTAGACTTTGATTTTGCTTGTGATTTAGATATTGTTCAAATTGTCAATTGTGCAAGATAAGAAAAATTCGAAATGAAACCCTATTAAGAATTACACCATGAAGTGACCACCATACAGTTACCATCACTTTTCTATGGGTAAGCTTCGCTTTAGGCCATTGATGTGGCGTTTGCTTTGGGGTCAGCCATTGCGTTGTTCGCTTGTGATTATCGTACAGAATCCATTTTTCATCACATTTCACAATTCGGTCCCAAATCCCTTCATTTCTCTACCGGTTGGACCTGTCCGACCTGTCTATCCTGATAAGGCAAAAGGAGAGATCGTCTGATGACATTCAATCCCCGACACTCCAACGCATGGCCGTCTGGCCACGTCCTGTTATTAGTATTCAGGGCGGTGGGAGTAGGTGGGCATATTGTCGCCTCCTTCTACCGGGTCGCCGGCGACGAAGCGAGTCAGCAGACGCAAGCGCCTCGCGTTTCCGCTCCGCCGCTTCCTTCCTTGATATGACGGCTTCGCAAAATGAGGCCTTCGACGACCAGCACCTGTCGCTGCCGAGCATCTTTGCAATAACGGTCGGCAGTGACAGGTCCGCTCGAAGTATCGCCGACAGGTTGTGGCGCTGAGGCCCCCAGGCGGGGCATACCTTCAATGTGTGACGCGCATCATCAGATGGCGCGCTACACTCATGACATCCGGGGGCCTCTTCTCTTCTAATTATAGACCCCGTGTCCGGTAAGCACCAGCACCATCCTAAATGTTAGGTTGCCGTGCTTCCTTGTGAGCCAGCGGTGGAGATGTGGTGCAACCGCCTCTACAGTCCCCCACCCTGCTATGGGGGACTCCAGGTCTTCCCTCCACCGCCGGATGACCTCCCTCCGGGCCACGTCTTGTGCTCTGCCCAGTCTCCTTGCAGAGACTTGCTCGCCGTTGGCCCACGCTGTGACACGGAGCTGATAAACTTCCGCCAACGCCTCAGCCACAAGCGGCCAAGGAGGGTCGCCTGCCAATATCTGACACTATGCAAGTTTAATTTTAATTCAAAGTGGCTAGGACGTTATAACGACAATTTCATATTTGAACCCCTAATACTTGTTGCATTTTTTGACCAACGTCCCAAAGTTTCTATATTAATGGAATCATATCACTGCCTACGAGATGGCAGAGAGTAGTCGAACAAAATGGCACGTATATATTGTATCTAAATGTAAATAGTCTGAGAAAAATGCCTTGAATTTTCATGTAAAATATGAAGAAACTTTTCCCTGACCCTCTATGATATAACTATTCAAATTCAAATACTTTATTATGCATAAACCCCGCGGGGGCACTTACATATGGTCACTTTTTTACATTTTACCTTACACTACTACCGGATCGGAACGTGACCGCACTGAGAAGATCCGGCAAGAAACTCAGTGGGCTTGTCTTCTTTTTTATTCATTTACTATTTTTTTTAACAAGATAATATACAACAACATGTCTATTAATAGCTCCAGTGTGATGCCTTTCGAACCATCATACAATACAGTTATTAAATATAACGAAAAAGTACCATGGCTGGACCAGATCCCGCAAGCGGCACCCGATCACGAGTTAACCACTAGAGCAGCCATCACTCCCCTCAACCACAATGGAGGGAAGGGAGTGACCCGCTCCTCGTAGCTACCGCAAGCAGACCCTTCAGTGAGCATGACCAATACCATGGGCCACAAACATAAAACACAGATTAAATAACAAATTCGTTTGGCAAAACACGCTACGCTTTACAATTATTTTAGTATTGAAATTATCGTGAGACTGATCCATATTATAATATCTAAAACGGCAAAAACACTCACGTGCTGAGATCGATTACGTCGACCCGGGTTTCGAGCATGTCCGATGCTCATCATCAGGGCGAGTGCGTAGCGGCGTCTGCGAGGCCCCGGCGTGCACTGCGCGATGCATATCGAGCAGCGCGCCTCGACACAGCCATGAAGGGTGCGGCGGAGGTGTTCGCCTCTTGATAGTCCTCGGCGGAAACGTCGGACGAAACTTCACACACGGAGTTAAGCGGCGTTGTTGGTATGTCACTCCGTGTGTCGTCACCATCACATACCACGCTGGTCACGTCACTCTCCACGCACACCATCACCTTACGACTCACGGCAGTATTAAGAGCTGGTAACCATGCTGACGACAGCTTCCATCCACCGTCTCTGTTGAAGGTCCAATGTCGGTTTATCTCTATGGCCTCACGTATTTTCCGCGGTCTGTAACGTCTCTCTGTGGCTAATACGGAGGCTTTGTCGAACCGAATGTAGTGCCTTGTATTCGCGAGACTGGCATGCTCTGCTATTGCTGATTGTGTCGTATCCATGCTCTTCATACTCCTGATGTGTTCAGTTAGTCTGGTGACGATGTTGCGTCCAGTTTCTCCCACATAACTCTTGCCACAATCACATGGTACTTGATAGACGCCTGGTACGCCCAGGTGGTTTTTGTCTTTCGGTGAACGAAGCATTTGCCGTATTTGGCCCGGTGGGCGGAAGAACGTTCTAATGTCGTATTTCCTTCGCAAGAGATGCCCGATTTTGTCCGTTATTCCTTTCACGAACGGTAAGTAGGACGGAGAACGTTCCACACCTGTTGGCCGCTTACGTTCACTTGGCTTGGCCCATCGGCAGCATTGCCGCCAATTGTACCCGTTGTCCACTAGTGCCTTCCTTACGTGCTCGAGCTCTGCATCAACGTATTGGGGATCACATATTCGAAGAGCCCGGTTGATTAGTGATCTTGGTACTGAGGACAAGTGTGCAGGATGATGGTGAGAACTGGCATGAAGATATCGGTCTGTGTGCGTAGTTTTCCGATGGACAGTGTGGCTTAGACTACCATTTGTCTCTCGGATAACACGTACATCAAGGAATGGCAGTATTCCTTCTCTCTCTTCCTCCACGGTAATACTGATCTTATGATGTATCTTATTTAGGTGTTCCGTGAATTGCACAAGGTTAGTCTTGTCCACCACCGCGAAAATGTCATCGACATATCGCCACCAAAAACGTGGCTTAATACTGGCCGTTCTTAAGGCAAGGGATTCGTACCACTTTACAATTATATTAACAGCAACAGAATAAACATGTATGTAACACCTTTTGAAATAATGAGAAAATGCCTGAATGAGGAGCTGCTCATAACCAGTCTGTATTATCATCAAGATAATCCGAGATTTTATAATAACCTTTTCTACAAAATCTACTCTTGATTGCTTTTTTAAACTTATTAACTAGCATATCTCGAATATTAATAGGTAATTTGTTGTAGAAGCGTATACATTGCCCCATGAAGGATCTGTTAACTCGTTGAAGACGAGTACTGTGTACAACTAATTTATCCTTATTCCGAGTATTTACATGATGAATGTCACTATATTTTTCAAAGTTACCGATATTTTTCTTTACATAAAATACATTTTCGTATATATATTGAGATATAACAGTCAGAATATTTATCTCTTTAAATTTCTCTCTTAGTGACACTCTTGGGCCTAAATTATATATCGCGCGGACCGCCCTTTTTTGTAGAATAAAAAATAAAAAATTCTATTCAATTCCGCGGAGCAGCCCTAAAGTAATATGCCGTATGACATGAGACTATGAAAGTATGCGAAATAAACTATTCTGGCTGTTTCAACATCGGTTAACGCGCGAATTTTTTTTACCGCATAAGCCGCTGAGCTGAGCCTATTTGACAGTTTCTCAATATGAGGCCCCCATTGGAGTCTATTATCTATAGTGATGCCTAAAAAGGTGGTTGATTCCACAAGGTCCAGAGCCACCCCATTCATTTGAACATTGGTTTCCACTTGTCTCACATTGGGAGTAGTAAATTTAATACATTTAGTTTTTGTCTCATTTAGAACTAGATTATTAGAATGAAACCAATGAACAACGTTAGACAGTGCATTGTTCACATCGTCATAGTTGAGCATTTGTCGCTTAATCTTAAACAGTAAAGAGGTATCGTCTGCGAACAACACAATGTTTTGATTGTCCCCTACATAATAGGGTAAGTCATTGATATATACAAGGAACAGAAATGGCCCCAGTATTGACCCTTGCGGAACGCCCATTTTGATAACAGAACCAGATGATCGTGCACCGTTAACATCGACTCTCTGAATTCTGTTGCTTAGGTAGGAAATTATAAGTTCCAGAGCGTTTTTCCTGATCCCATAGTGGTGTAATTTCTTGATGAGAGTTTCGTGGTTTACGCAATCAAATGCCTTAGATAAATCGCAAAAAATGCCCAAAGCCTCGTGCGATTCCTCCCAGGCTGAGAAAATGTTTTTTAATAATTCTACACCCGCATCAATAGTAGAGCAATTCTTAGTAAAACCAAATTGATTTTTATGAAAAATACCATGGTTGTTAAAATAACTCAACATCTGAACAAGTATAATTTTCTCAAATACTTTACTAAGTGTAGGTAGTATGGATATCGGTCGAAAATTATTAACATCTGACATACTACCCGATTTAAACAAAGGATTAGTCTACTCATTTTCATGAGCTCAGGCAAAGCATTACTCTACTCATTTTCATGAGCTCAGGAAACACACCTCGAGCAACACAACCATTAGACACAGAAGTCAAGCGGGGGGCAATAATATTAATTATATAATTAACTGTCTTTACTGATAAACCCCACAGATCAACTGTTTTTTTAATATTAAGGGATTTAAAAGAGCGTAAAATATCTTTCACAGTGACATCTGAAAATTCAAATGTTGTGTCGCATTTTACAATACATTGCTTAAGGAGCGATTCAGCTATAATAGGAGATGACACAAATGATTTTGTAATCAGTACAGGCACATTTGTGAAATGGGTTTCAAATTCAGCCGCCACTTCTTTATCTACTTTCACATTCTTATCACCTATCTTTAAACTAAAGTCTTTCTTGCGTGCAGTATTCCTACCAGTTTCATTATTTACCACATTCCAAGTCATTTTAATTATATCACCTGATTTTTTAATTTTATTTCTCAGATAAATAGATTTTGCACAGGAACAGGCACGTTTAAATATTTTGGAATAGTTCTTTACATATTCTAAAAATACTGGATAATGGTTATAAGATTTTTCATGATAAAGATCATATAATCTTTTTCACATCACATAACCTATGTGTAACTAACCAGATCAGATTGCATTAGTGACTGTCTAGGGCACAGCCCGAGACAATGGGGTTGGCAATTGTCAAAGTGGCGCTAGCATAGCTTTACCCAAAATTATTCATTTTGTACGAGATATTTTAAATAAAATCTTGTATATTATAAACTGACATGGTTAAAAAGCGTGAAGTCGAAGTTGCTAGTCAGTAAGTGCATATAGAAGTACTCATTGGATTAACAAAAACATAGATACACCGTTAATTTCATATTATGTGCCCTTAGCTTCACCACATAGCACAACTATTTTACATATGTATTATGTTATGTAACTTTAGGGAAGGAATTGTGAATAAAAACAAGTGACTCTGGCTTTGGTTTATTTTGTAGGGCCGGGAGAAAAGTTTCTTTACATTTTATATGAAAATTCAAGACATTTTTTCAAAGTTTATTTATTTGAATTACAATATGTAGTTTTGGCAGTCCCCTCTTCATGTTAACCTGATATTGTCTAAAGAATTCTGAAGAGTCTGAAACAGATGGAAATCCAAAGGTACAAGTTCAGGGCTATATGGCAGATACATTTGTTGTGGTACAAGCTCTTTATAGGTTGACATAATACCTATATAATGTAAATGCCCATAAAAAAGAAGTATATTGTTTTTGTTATGTGTAATTCATTCAATGGTGTCAATGAAATATTGCTGTTGATATCCCAAAAGCTATTAAAATTGAGCGCTTTCATAGCAAGTTTATCATTATCAACACTAGTGCTCCCGAAATCAAAATTGTATAATTCCAATTTTTAAGCAAAATGAAATTAATGATAGTCCAAGAATATATTTTTATTATACATATTCCTAAGGATTATTCTCTTTTAATGCTATGTGTATTTATCTACACTTAGACGAATATTAAAGGTATAATAATTACATTAGAAAGCTAAATATTTTAGAAATGGGAGAATGTTAAACTAAATTTAAGGTTATACCTTTAAACAAGGCCTGCCTTTCTTCCTTGCAAGGAAGTACCACGTTTTCTTAATTCGGCCTTTAGCTCGTTTATTCTCTCACGTCGAATACTTATTTTTTTGTAAATTCAATCCCAACATCGCAAAATTGTTTAATTTTATAATCGCAACAAAAACAAAATTAATTTGATAGGTTCAAGCTATGCTAGCGTCATCTGCGAAAAGTTTCCAGTGGCCAACCCTATTTTTGTGTAGTTACAACTCATAACTTGTTATTTTAGTTCCATGTGCAGCAATATAATTTTGTAGGCCATCGAGCGTTATAAGTTAAATATAATATATTCGCAAAGCTTTCTCAAATTCACCCGGTAGTCTCCGAGATTATCGTGTCTAACGTGAACAAACAAACTCGTGTTTTACAATAGTAATATAGATAAGCGATGTACAAGTAAACGTGAAGACTTAAGATAATGATGTGTAGCGGCAGTAGCGCGGCGCCACTGTCGCACACGCCCACCACAGACCACGGAAATAAACCACCAGTACTGTGACGTATCGTCACACTGTGGCTAGTACACGTACGCTAAATTATATTGATTGTATTATATTTGTTCTATAATTGACATTTTAGCGTTTGTATGAAAATGTGTTCAGTAAATGTGTACCCACCTAGTGCGACTATGAGTCAGAGTTAGTCACACGTTAGGGCGCACTCGGCGAGTGTACCCGTGTACTGGTGCGAGTATCATCGCTTAGTCAGTGTGTCGTATTGTCACAGTGTTAACGGCACTGCGAATCTCACATTTGTCTAGTGTACGCCGCACAAACATTGTAAACTTGTCGTCACAAACTTAAATATCACAGTTTATGGACTTGTTTGTTTGAACTGACATGTCGTTATACTCAGAACAAGAGATTGATTAGTCCACATACAGCAACGCGCCAACAGAAGGTCGGCTGCTTATTATTCATCGCTGACAATCGGGTGGACCGAGATCGACTCCTTGATATCGATTATCGACGTTCCGGCATCGAAGCGTCGACAGTGCAAGTGCCGGACGCCTGATTGCTGCCGGCGCGGCGGCGGTAGTGATATCAGTTGCAAGTGAATACGTGTGCGTGCGAGGTGTGTTCAACTGGCGCACTCGCCGCGCACAGTACTACAGCGGACGGCGACAGGCGAGCACACACGCGCCAGCACCATGGCGGCAGACCAGGAACCCACCGCGGACGCGGCGCAACGCTGTGAGTACCGACTAGTGAACCAACAACAACACGGACATAACTTACGCTTACATATAAATACATAGTCTGTTTCACTCATCCACACATCCACTCCACCGATCCACCACACAGGGCAAGTGTCATAGTCATCGACGGCCCCACCACCCTCTATCCTGTCCGTAGCCCTCGTAAAAGACGACTACGGAATATCAAAGACATTTAACATCTATACAGGAGGTGACACATTCTATATAAAACCCTATAGCACCCATCTAACCAGCGTGGTATAGAAGATCAATTTCCCTCTTACTTTGAATGAGCCCAGCAGTGAGACGTGTATGAGCTGATGATGAATGATGTTGATCACACTTTATCCTCAGGACAGTTCTACTGGTGATCCTTTAGCTATTATAAATATTTGGTAATATAAGACGTGGTGACATATTGTGTTATCAGTAGTGTGACCGCACGACATACTGTCAGTGCAGCGACACCGCAGGTAGTCAGTTGTGCGTACTCCTTCACTGTCGCCTCTCTGTGATACTCTTTTTTCTTGGGTGGGCTATGGTCAGCGCATACACCGTCCGTTCCGTCCGAGGTGAGGAAAAGACGGCGCGCGTCCCATAACCCACCGTATATCCTCCTTTTCACCATTGGGCTGACCAGCGGTACCGAACACCTTGTGGTCCGTGACCAGCCCGGCCTGTGCGATAGTCTACAGAGCTCTTTCAGCGCGGGTCGAGTCGTGCCCACGTGTGCACTCGTACGCCTTCGCTTTGGGTACAGCCTCTTGGTGTTGTGTACACGTATAACTTGTGTGTGTTTACTCAACAACAGAAACGCGCAGATGTTTAGTGTATAGTGCGCACTAAGTGACCGATACATATGAGCGATAACTTTTTCTATTTCGGAACAATCCAAAAGATTAAACATCGGTCGCCCCTCGAGCTGAACGCGTACGACACCTGATGAGGGTGTCATTCGTATTCAGTCATAGGACGATCGAAGTGGTTATTAAATAATTTATCATTGAGTAGTTTCAATGAGTTTGAAATATATATGTGTCTGTTTGTTTATGTGCGTGCCGGTGAAGTATGACCCTCCCCCTGTGCGGTCAGTGGTGTTGGCCGCTTCTATGTGCGTACAGACAGACCTTGACACGCGACGTTTTTATCTTTTCGCGATTTTATTATATTAGTTTTATGCGTTGTTACTTGTTAAACATAGCGCTAGTCGCGGACACGGAACAAACAAACACACACACACAGAGACAGTGTATTGCGCTCGCGCTTGCCATGTGCGGCGATACACTAATGAATTGTCTCGCTAACAGAGCTGTTTTAAGAGTAACGCGCGAACACACACACATACGTACTGACACACTGTCACATTATTGATAACAATATTTGTGTAGCGAGAGACAGGAGCAGCTCACAATATTTGTAACTCATGTCATAACAAACGAGTATATGACTGCGGGCGCGCACCCCGCCCCGCCTGTAACGTGACATACTCAGTATCACTTTAGTTGGTCCGTGGTGGGTACAGCACGTGACACGTGACACACATACACACAGTCCTGCACTAACACTACTGCATTACACGCGCTACTGTCGCTGCACTGTATGTGGCTCCAACATGATTCAGTTTCACAATCTGTTAACTCGTGAGTCCCCTCGGGTACTGCGCACCCAATCTAAACAAATCGTACAAATTTTTTTGAAAATTTGTATATCTCTTCAATATTATTCCATTTTTTTTATTTCTGTTAGTGACAAAAGAGAAAACAGCATACCTGATGATAAGTGATACTAATGCTCATAGACCTTAGACCATGGGCCCGAGAATCGCATTGCCTAGAGGATAGGGTCTGATAGGGTTGATCGCCCTGGTGGCGTGTGACACTATAGGTGACAATAATGGTGTCATTGCGACCGATCTGCCTTCCAGGACACTTCCTGGTATAGTATACAGCACGGATACACTGCACAAGATAGCACGCCTCTACCCGGTAACGACACCGACGCAACTCGTTTGAAGATCACTACTGTGTGTATAGCAGCAGCTCTAGTCCGTCAGTCGCTGTTTAGGTGTGTGCGCAAACCAGTGGCGTAGCGTGCCTTGGAGGGGCCCTGTATCAAAATTAGTTAGGGGTCCAAATGAAGGGTAAAGATATCACACAAAAGAAACAACAATGTTTCCCCGAAATTGATTATAAGTTATCACTTTCTCCTTGGAATGGAGCTTAAAAAAGTCACTGCGGGATACATTGGAAAAATATTTTCTTTTGTATTTCTGAACTAAAAATCCCACAGGTACATATGACAGTTTATTTTCGGCAGCACGAAATAATCTGACGCAGTGGATAACATTTTACTAATTTTTGCTTCCACACATTAGGGGCCCCCTTGTGTGGCGGGGGCCCGTGTCGCCGATAGGGCGGCAGCTACGCGCCCGGTGCGAACAGTATGTGTGTGTGTGTTAGTTGATGTCTTACGTGAGCGCGTTTCGTTGGCGTGCGCGCGGCGCGCAGCTGTGTGCGTGCCGCTGTGGCGCGCCTGGCTCGCAGAGCTCTGCGGGACCACCCTGCTGGTGCTGCTGAGCTGTCTGCCGGGGTGCGCCCCAGGCGGGGCCGCCTCGCCCGCACACCGCGCACTCGCCGCGGGGCTCGTCGTCACCATGCTGGTGCAGGTAAGTGTCCGTAGACACGCGCACCTTGCACTCGATCACATACGATAACAAATATGGACTTAGACGGATTTATATGTACTTATCTCAGATAATATGATAACTAAATCACAAACGTACTGAGCGACTATTCACTAATCCTGTTTGCATTTATAATGCGACAAACACATTATACTGTGCATGCTGTGTACACTGCAGGCCAAAAGTTAAAGACTTAAAGTGGGAAGAATACAATAAAACTGCAATACATTGATAAATGTTTAATTAACCTTTTTAATCATCTAATAAAACAATAATTGACGAACTTATATAACGAACGACGACGAACTGATATACTTTAAAAGCATAAAAAAATATTAACAGTCCATGCTAAAAAAAGACTATAGTTAACCAAACTGATTTTTCATCAAAAATCCTCCTATACATTCCATGACTTTTTTCATAAGACTTGGCATACGAGCAATCAATTTCTTGATGGTGTCTGGTGATATCTCGCTCCAACTTTCGCATAAAGCACTCCACATTTCTTCTCGCGAGGATGGGCCACGATTACGGACGTTCCTGTCTAACTCTTTCCATAAAAGTTCAATGGGTTCGAGATCTGAGAGGCGATGGCCTGCCGGATCTCTGTGGAGACCAAACCATGTTTTGTGCCCAAAAGCCCTTGTGCCTCCTTCTCTTCTAAATATCCTGTGCATAATTTTAAGCTCTGCTTTGGATTATTATTTTGTTGCAAAATGAATTCATCTTCAAATAATCGCAACGCCGAAGGGACGGCATTTTGTTTTAATTTTTTTCTAAATTCCTTCAATTTTGATCAAATCGAGAGTTCCTTAACTAGAGAAGCAACCATAATTAAGCCAACATCATGGTTGATTGTGGGACTACACAGTCTGCCATCATTTTTCTTATGCACTACGTCCAACGTAAATACTTCGTTTCGAATCAAATAGTTCGAATTTGAATTTATAGGTCCAAAGAACTTTTTTAAAATCTTCTTCAGTCCAATCTTGATGGGCATGATGGCAATGAGCCCACTGCATCCGTTTTTTCTTATTTAGTGACCTTAGTACAGGTTTTTGTAACATCATACAACTTCACATTCGTCAGCCGCCGCGCGCCGTTTCACTGTAGTCATAAATAAAGGTCTAACTCGGGTTTTGTTTACTTCAACGCGAATTTCTAGTGCTCTTAAACGTCTATTTATATGACAAGCGGGTTGTTAATCTCGTTCGGTATTATAAATGTCCTATGATAATACTGCTAACAGTTCCCCTGATGTATACTTAATTGATATTTACAATTGACACGGGCGGTGATAACTGATTATCACATGGTACGTGTGCTGTGAGGTGATATTATACGTTACACAAATATTTTTATTTGTATCATTATCACCATCATCACCTCGGCTTAAGCGTCCTCTACAACCGAAAGGAAATCGACCTATTATATCATGTTGATCCGAAAGATTGGTAGAGGGTTTTATTTCAAGTTTACCTTATTCTCCACAGATGTTATCTGCATTTTATAATCCCTTGGTGTCATTGTTAGACACCCAGGGACAAGTAAGGTGGCGGTGTATAGTATAGTTAGTGCGTCACACGGTGCGTTTTATATTTGTATACGTAAAGTGTAATTGTTGTCGATGTGTACTTACAGAGTGTCGATCACATATCGGGTGCGTTCTTCAACCCCACTGTAGTGTTGGCGGCGGCGCTGTGGGGACGTGTCACCTGGAGGCGCGCCGTCTGTCTCGCTGTGGCGCAACTGCTGGGCGCCACCCTCGGCGCGGCCGCACTGCGGGCACTGCGCCCCATAGGAGCCGTCGCCTGCATCACGCGACCCGCAGCAGACCTCACACCCGCCGAGGTATATATGTATATACTACCTACACTACGACTAGCACAGTATGTACTGTGTGTGTGTGTGCGTGTGCGTGTGCGTGTGTGTAGCAAACAACAAACAGTGACGTAGCGGACCTCGCAGGGGCCCTCTATCAAAAAATGAAGAGTAAAGAGTTCTCACAAAAGTGCATGCATTAATATTTATTATTATTTGATTATAAGTTATTACTTTCTCATAGAACTTGAGCTAACCAATTCTAGGCATTTCAGTAAACGAGGAAATCTCGCCATAGCCGATGTAGGATGTTGCCAACTTCTGGGCGCACGCTTAACTCGAAGAAAAAAAAATACCTTTTTTTGCCTTTTGTCATTTCTGAAGTGCAAATGAAGCTGAAGAATCACGAGATTAAGTGACATTATGAATAACATTTTACTAATCTTTGCTTACACACATTAGGGCCCCTTGCAGCCCAGGGGCCCCGTATCATTGATACGGCGGTTGGTACGCCCCTGACAACACGCACAACTAAACTGGACAGGGGAGCTTGATGTTTCAATTAACGTATTTTTTTTAGCTGTTAGCAGATGGCTTTCATAGCTTTGCCCGGGCTATGGGTGAGCGCTGAGGGCCCTCAACCCAGGGCATTTAACGTATCGTAACATTGAGACTATGTCGTAAACAGAACTCTCGAACAAACTACATATTATGTCCAGTGTGCCTACTCTTGAATCTCGATTCCAATCCTAAATCCAATCGCAGCTCGAATTTGAGCAAATTTGGTACTCTTGAAAGCGATACTAGCGCACGATTGGAATCAAATTCGGTGGAATATTTTTGAACTAAATGAATTCGACTCTCCTCGATTAAATCAAATATTTGCTACTCCCGACGTGATTTTGACGTAGTTTAAAATCATTAATGTTGCACAATTTCCACAAGGTGTCTTTGTGGTGATCGAGTTCGATAACGTTATTAATTTAAAATAACAAAATACGACACATTTGGTGAAAATAACAACGACAAACGCGAAGAATTAATTCTCGATTTTGTTCAAGAGTACCAAATATAAGATTGTTGAGATTGGAATTGTAGTGTTGCGTGCAGTCACTTAGTGATACCATTACGTTTGTTCGTCAGCGCTCATTAAGTTGTCGTCAGTACGTTCAAACAATTGGTCACGTTCAACTGTGTATGTCTCTGTGTGCAGGCGGTGGCTATAGAGGCGGTGCTGGGCGGTTGCCTGGCGCTCGCTAACTGCGGCACGTGGGACGCGCGTAACGCTGGTCTGCGTGACGCGTGGCCCGTACGCATCGGACTGACTGTCGCCGGACTGTCACTAGCCGCGGTATGTACATACAGATATCGTCACATACTTAATATATAGCTATCATATCTTACATGTGACTGTCGTAAAAGTGGAGTAAATGATACAATACGTATATAATATCTATGTAACAGAAGGAAAACTTGAAATAAAATCATATATCAATCTTTCTTACCAGCGTGGTATTATAGATTAGTTATCACCTCCTATTGGACGAGACTTCGACCCAACAGTATGACATACATACTAGATAATAATGGTATGGTAAAGTTACATGGTCCGCCTGTGACATACCACACGTGTAAAGTGACCAAGCCGTATTATGCAACTGCAGGTGATAAAAATTATATAAAAAATGGTGTTCATAGCGCGTGCTGTAGTGGGTTCGATTCCCTCGCATTGTAAAGTATATGAAGACGACATAGTAGACACTGGGCTTAGTTTAACAATACTGTATTGTAGTTGTGTGCGTGTCGCGTGTGCTGTGCGTACAGGCGCGTGACGTCACACGCCTTGTATGTGTGTGTGTGTGTGTGTGTGCAGGGCGAGCTCACCGGCGCCAGCATGAACCCGGCGCGCAGCTTCGGTCCTGCGCTATGTGAAGACGTCTGGACACACCACTGGGTACGTACCGCGAGCTGCACGACCACCTCACTGTCACCGCCCCCGGGGTGTCACTGTTAGCTGCACGACCACCTCACTGTCACCGCCCCCGGTGTGTCACTGTTAGCTGCACGACCACCTCACTGTCACCGCCCCCGGTGTGTCACTGTTAGCTGCACGACCACCTCACTGTCACCGCCCCCGGTGTGTCACTGTTAGCTGCACGACCACCTCACTGTCACCGCCCCCGGGGTGTCACTGTTAGCTGCACGACCACCTCACTGTCACCGCCCCCGGTGTGTCACTGTTAGCTGCACGACCACCTCACTGTCACCGCCCCCGGTGTGTCACTGTTAGCTGCACGACCACCTCACTGTCACCGCCCCCGGTGTGTCACTGTTAGCTGCACGACCACCTCACTGTCACCGCCCCCGGTGTGTCACTGTTAGCTGCACGACCACCTCACTGTCACCGCCCCCGGGGTGTCACTGTTAGCTGCACGACCACCTCACTGTCACCGCCCCCGGTGTGTCACTGTTAGCTGCACGACCACCTCACTGTCACCGCCCCCAGTGTGTCACTGTTAGCTGCACGACCACCTCACTGTCATCGCCCCCGGTGTGTCACTGTTAGCTGCACGACCACCTCACTGTCACCGCCCCCGGTGTGTCACTGTTAGCTGCACGACCACCTCTGTACAGGCGTAGTCTGGGCTAGTGGACTAACGCCGTGTTTGACAGAAGAACCTAAGGTTATAGTTTGAAGTACCTAAAGCCCTTAAGTTCCTAGCCTATATGATGGGATACCTGCACCGTGCTACCTAAGGTGACAGGTGGATGTGAGATGGATGTTGGGTGGAGGATTGGTTATTCTCACTGCCAGTCAAGCAGACTCACTCGACTAATCAGAACTGACGGCTAAGGGTGTCTTGGCCACAGTGAGATGGAGCTTTGGGTGGAGGATTGGTAACTCTCACTGCCAGTCAAGCAGACTCACTCGACTAATCAGAACTGACGGCTAAGGGTGTCTTGGCCGCAGTGAGAGGGATGTAACTGAGAGATGAATAAATTCAAATCTGATTTATTTTACACAATGTACACCTTATATACTACTTATTGCTAATACACACATATACCATTTTGTGTTAGTGTGTCGTACGTGTAAAGTATAACGCAGTGTCTTTAAATCATGTCAGTGCTAATTTTGCACATTATGTTGACATGCTTTACTTGTATGTTGACATGCTCTACTTTTGAGTTTGCTGCGTTGCATGTTCAATGTGCATTGAACATTCTGGGGTCTCTCAGGAACACGAAGCAAGTCGTATAATTCGATAACCTCATATGGTCCAATGTGTCCTTCCGTCGTTTGTGGTGTTTGGACTGTAGTCTGGGGACGAGGTTTCCCATACCGTGGCCGTGGTTGTGGTGGAGCTGCCCGCTGTTTGTTTGTCTCTGTGGCTTGTGTTGTAGTTGTCTCCTTGTTTTGTCTTCTCGTAAGTCTATCTCGACATTGTTTGAGTGGTCTGAAATAAATTAAAAGACAAGCTAATACTATTAAAGAAAGAGATGTCACGGTGCTAACCACATAGGAATGGGACTCTATTCGCCTCCATATTGTGTTATCTAATCTTGTTTTTAGCTTTGCTTCTGAAGCGGCTAAGTGGTCAAATATACTGGTGGAGCTATCTAATACTTCCTCCTTCGGTATGTCTGGTATCTCTGATTGGACTACTTGTGTGTCTAGAGTAAAATTACTCCTTTTAAAATATGATGCTTGCACAGTTGTTGTTGTTATTCGTTTAGCTGCAAGAATGTTGTTCAACGTCTTTACTACACAGCTTTCTGAAATGTGTAGTACTCCTTTATCCTCTAGGTTAATTTCTTGTCTTTGTCCATCACATATTATCGAAGCTGATTGTGTTTTTGTAGTGATAAACATCCACGTATTCTGCATGTAAAGTTGTTTCCATAGAATTGTAGATTGAATGTTGTATCTTCTTGATGTGCATTGTGATTTAGTGTTATTATTGTTGCTGAATAGCTGGTCAACAATGCAATTCTTGTTCAATTGCATGTTCTTAACAGCCACGGGATAGCAAACAAACTCCGATTTTTTGTGTAAACAATCTTTGAACTCGTCTTTACTTAATTCAAAGTATCGTTCATTGTTATAGTCGAAGCCTATGAATGCTCTTGGGATTGACAAGCATTCAAAAGAACTCCCGGTCAACTTTTGAGGAATCGCCGTTATGTGTATTAGCGTATATTTTCTTATGTCATGAATAGGATAGTACGCAAATACGTTTATATGTGTTGCATTTATTTCCATGTTAGTCTGTATTAATTGATCCTGAATTATTCTTAAGTTTCCAGGTAACTTTTGATTGGTTGTTTGTATTATATCATTAGCGTATTTAGGACTCAAAATCGTGTATATCGATGCGTTATTTAGGTATATCTCAAGTAACCCGTTGTAATAGTGAATAATCTCTGTTATGTAATTGCTCGCTAATTGATACGTTTGTATTACTTGTATTTTCACATTGTTAGCGTCTACCATCTTATACCATACGTCGTTATCGTACATGAATGCTATAGCTTCATTTAACTTCTTTTCAAAATTCTCTAACTTTTTCTTAATCCGCTCCTCGGTTTGGTTTACAGCGGATACTGTAGATATCATTATGTTTGTTTGATGATTGGCGGCGTTTATAAGTTCTTGTTGATTGCTACTCAATGAGTCAATACTTCTGTATACTTCATCGTTTACTCCGAACACGTATGTTAACATTTGTCCTAATAATCCACGTCTCCTTCTAGAAATCTTTATTCCAGTAAGGTAATCCTTTATCTTCTCAAATCGTGCTTTCTCTTCGTTCAAATGATAATAAAATTCTGCACAATGGGTGTCTTTTGTATACTGTTGCGTGTCAGTGCATAACTTTTGAAACTGATTAGTTATTTTTATCGTATTATTTAAATTCAGTTCCCAATCACTCCTTTCGTAATTAGTTTCTATTCTAAAACTCCCTCTGTTTATTGTTGAAGTACCTATTTGTTCTACATATAGGCCTGGATTTAAATGTTTCATAGTAAACATTGATGTACTTGTTACTTGTCCGATACACAATAATAATGTAGTATAGAGTAACACGCCTGACTTAAGTGTCTTAAACTTTTTATTTATGTTATTTGCTATGTTACTATTCACAGGCGTTTCGGTATTTTTTCTTAACGTATTCGTGTTAGTCATTAATTCTTCCTGATATACGGGTAAAGGAATTAATGTATGTATTGATCGTTTTTGACATAAACCTGTCGATTTTTTGAGTGTCACTACTCTTATCACCCCGTCGCTTCCTGGGTGAACGCTTTCCACTTTTGCCAAGGGCCACTTACTTGGACTTATGTTTTCATCTTTTATTAGTACTATGGTTCCAATTTTGATATTTTCTTGAGTTTCTTTCCACTTGTATCTTTGTTGAAGTTGATGTAAATAATCAGATGACCAGGCTTTCCAGAAATCTTTCTTCATTCTTTGAATTTGTTTCCATCTATTTATTAAATCAGTATTTATGTTTGATAACGGATCTGGGATTCCAACTGCTTCCCGACCAATTAAAAAGTGACTAGGCGTTAGTATTGTATTATCATTGATGTCTTCGCTTTGTGCACATAACGGCCTCGAGTTTAGGCAAGCTTCAATTTGATGTAAAAATGTTATCATTTCTTCGTACGTTAATGTCGATTCTCCAATTACTCGACGTAAATGGTACTTTACTGATTTTACGCTGCTCTCCCAAATCCCACCAAAATGGGGGGTTGCTGGCGGATTAAAATGCCACTGAGTACCTATACTGGTCATCGTATTTTGGAATCCAGGTGACTGTGTTATTTGCAATAATTCTTGTTCCAAAAATTTCGCTGCGCCTACGAAGTTCGTGCCATTGTCACTATACATATGTGACACGTGTCCTCGTCTGGCCATGAACCTCCGCAGTGCCGCAATAAATGTTTCAGTTGTCAAATCTCCCACTAATTCTAGATGAATTGCTTTTGTTGCTAAGCATACAAATACAGCAATATATGATTTGTAGGACTTGTGACCTCTTCCTTTCATTGTTCTTGTTTGTATTGGTCCCGCATAATCCACTCCAGTGTGACTAAATGGATATGATTGCGTGACTCTTGCTTTTGGAAGTATCCCCATTTTCTGTACTTTCGTTTCGGACCTGTATCTCGCGCATTTGACGCACTTTTTTAGTGTACCTTTGACAACTTGTTTTCCACCTATAATCCAGTATTTTTGTCGTAGGACAGCTGTAGTTAGTTTATTTCCTCCATGTAATGTTTTCATGTGTGCGTTTTGTATTATTAATGACGTTATATGATGTCGGCGTGGTAATAGTATAGGATGTTTTTGATTATATGGCAAGTCAGCGTTTTCTATTCGACCTCCAACTCGTAATAATCCATCGTTATCAATAAATGGATCTAGTGTGGATAATTTACTGTTTTTCTGCAGTGATTTTTTCTTTCGAATAATTTCTTTTTCATCGTAAAATTCTTCTTGTTGCAATATGCATAGAATTCGTTTCTCTGTTTCTTCTAGTTCCGTACAGGATAATGGTTCGTGCTTTTTGCGCTTGCTGATAAATCTGTAGCAATACGCTAATGTTCTTATCATTTTATTGTAGTTAGAAAATCGACTCCAGATGTCATACTTTTCATTCGTAGTATTAATTGTTGTTGATAAACAGTTCTTGGCTTCTTCATTTGGCTGTGGTGCTGTTGTTGTAATAGGTATATCACTCGTCTGTAACCATGGTGGGCCGTTCCACCATAAGGAACAGTTTATTAATTTTTCTGGCTCCAATCCTCTTGATATAATGTCCGCTGGGTTTTCAGACGATATGACATGATTCCATTGAGCGTTAGGTATTATGCTGTTAATTTCTGACACTCTGTTGGCCACGAACGTATGCCATCGCCCAGGATCTCCTTTTATCCATCCCAACGTGATCATAGAATCCGTCCAGCATGAAATCACGGTATTGTTATCACCGTTTAGAGCATTTTTTATTTTTTCTATTAAATTAGCCAATAATACTGCGGCGCATAGCTCAAGACGCGGTAATGTTGTTTTTTGTTTTTTCGGTGCAACTTTTGACTTAGCTTGGAGCAATGTTATGTAGTAACTGTTATTCACCATTACTCTGCTATAGACGACAGCCCCGTATGCTTTTTCTGAGGCGTCGCAGAATCCATACAGCTCAAACTTTGTCCTGTCTATCGTGTGACACCATCGTGGTACTTGTATATTTTCTATGTTTTTTAACTGTTTTTGTATTTCTGTCCATTTATTTCGTATTATGTCATTTACTGGTTGGTCCCATTCCATCCCAGACGTCCACAGTTGTTGTACTAGTAATTTTAGTGTTATGATGATGGGGGCCAACCAGCCCAACGGATCAAATATTTTCGCCACCTCTGACATAATGAACCGTTTGGTGGGTTTTGTGTTTTCTGTGATAGTTATTTGAAAACAGAATTTATCTTCGCCTGGAGACCATATAATTCCCAACGACTTTCTTGTTTCGTCTAAGGGAAGTTTCAGCATCCGACTTTCTTCTTTATCGCATGTTAAATTGTTCAACAATTCCGAACTATTTGAAGACCATTTTCGTAGTTGGAAACCACCTTTGTTTAACATTGCTATTAATTGTTCTTGTAATTCCTTGACGGAGCTTTCCTGGGATTCTCCTGACAAAATATCGTCAACATAGAAATCCTGTAACGTTACTCTACTGGCGATAGGGTAATTGTCTTGTTCGTCTAATGCTAGTTGTTGTAATGTTCTCACGGCCAGATAAGGCGCGCTTGTTGTGCCATACGTGACCGTTGTTAGTTCGTATTCACTAATGGCCTTTTTTGGAGAAAATCTCCATAAAATTCTTTGATATTTATAGTCTTCTTGGTTTATTTTTATGAACCGGTACATTTTCATAATGTCGGCCATGAAAGCAATCTTATGCGTTCTCCAGCGTAATAATATGTTTGATAAGTCTTGTTGAAGTCGTGGTCCTTTATGTAAATTTTCATTAAGGCTTATTTTACTACTTGTTTTACTACTAGCGTCAAATACCACTCGTAGTTTTGTTGTAAGAGAGTCTTCTTTTATTACCGCTTGGTGGGGAATATAATACTCTCCTGTGTAATATTCTGGTTTAGGTACTTTTCTCATATGACCCATATTTAGGTACTCGTACATAAATTCCTTGTATTGTTGGCGTAAATTTTCATTTTTTTCGAACTGACGTTCTAGTTGTAATAGTCGAGCCACGGCTTTTTTCCTTGACTCGCCATATTTTATGTTCGCGTCCTTAAACGGCAGTCGTACCGTATAAGTGCCGTCGAAACTTCGTATTGTAGTATTTGTATAGTAATTTTCACACAACTCATCATCTTTGGTGAGTGCATAGTGTCGTGGAATTTCTTCTAATTCCCAAAATTTTGTTAATTGTT
Source organism: Lymantria dispar (assembly GCA_032191425.1). Lineage (NCBI taxonomy): Eukaryota > Metazoa > Arthropoda > Insecta > Lepidoptera > Erebidae > Lymantria > Lymantria dispar. The sequence goes on along the minus strand of CM063444.1, from coordinate 356,538 downwards.
GTATGTCGTCGGTGCGAGTCATCATGCTTAATACTTTGATGCCACCGTTTGTGTCTTGCGGATATAACCCGGATAAAATCCAACCCAATTCTGTTTCTTGAGCGATTATACCGCCTTGTAGTCGTTTAAAACCTTGTAATAGTATTTTACTATATTCTTGGGCACCTAAAATTATGTCTATAGGTCCCTTTTTGTTGTACGTTGGGTCTGCCAATAGAACATTGTCCAACTCTTGTAATTGTTGTAAGTTACTTCTTGGTAACGAGTTTGTAAGCTTTGGTAGTACTATAAGTGTTACAGGTAGTCTGTACTCACTAGAGTACCTTGGTTGTAGGTTTATGTTAATTGTATATTTCGATGTCTTAGGTTCGTTGTCTCCAATGCCTTTTATTTCGGCTCGAACCTTTTGTCTTGGATACGACAGCAGTTGTGCTACTTCTTCCGTGCAAAATGACGCTTCTGAACCTTGGTCACACAATACTCTTAATAATTGTGGTGTTCCATCATACGACGTGGTTTGTAATAGCGCTGTGGCTAATAAGACCGTATTTTTTGCCTCTAAATTGGTAGCTGATAAGTTCGATAACGTTGTGTTTTGTTTTTTATCACTCATAGTTGGTTTAGGAGTGAACTTTTTCGTATACTCAGAAGACTCTGGTTGTCTTTTAATTGAATCGAATGTTCGGTGTAATAGTGTGTTATGACCTTTATGTTGACATATTTCACATTTTGTATAAAACTCGCTCGTGCATTTTATTTGTTTATCATGATTTAAGCAGCGTTTGCACATTTCTTTGTCTGAGACTTCCTTATATCGTTGCGTCACGTTCAAGGTTTTAAAACTAGGGCATTTATTTATATTATGTTCTGTGCTTTTGCAGTACCAGCAATGTTTACTTTTTGATGATTCTGCTATTGGTACGAGTGTTCCCCGGTATTTATTTATTGTATGATTCACCGAGTTATTACTCAGGTGATTGTACGTAATTTTTTGCTGATCGTAGGACTTTAAACTTTTAAATCTTTTTTCTAAAAACTGTAACATTTCTTCAAACGATTCCAATTTGTTTGGGTGTTGTAACTGATCCTCGTATTTTGAATCAGTTTGTTGGTCCCATTTCCTGGCCAAAAGTCTAGCCAAAATAGGGTCCCATGTTGAAATGTCAATTCCTTGATGTTTTAAAGATTCCAAACATTCTTTTATGGTGTCGTGCATGTCTCTTAAACCCGCTGCATTCGCAACATTTAGCTTGGGTAAATCTAATAATTTATCGATGAATTTAATTGATATCATTCGTTCGTCTTCATAACGTTGCGTAAGCAATTTCCACGCGGTTTCATAGTTCGATTCACTTATCGTTAGATGACGTATAATTTTTGCTGCGTCACCTTTTACATTTGTCTTTAAATATTGCATCTTTTCTACCAATGAAATATTTTTATCTTCATGAATAATTTTTTTGAATAAATCATGAAAAGTATACCATGAGTCATAACTCCCAGTAAAAGTTGGAATAGAGATACGGGGTAGTTTTCCTGACGACTGTGTTAAGGTTATTTTTTCGCTGGAACTGTCATGGATTTTTTCTTCCAGCATCTCCATTGTAGTATCGAACTCAATTTGGGTGTTTTCAAAATATTTATTTTTGAAGTAAAGGTGTCCCGATGTATCCTCCTCCAATAATAATTCAATGTGTGTTTCTTCAATATCCTGCCATCGTTTTTGTAAATTGTTTATTGTAGTTTGTAAATGCCATATAGGTTTGTTTTCAGTGACTGATTCTTTCGCCTGAATTAGCCTTTTTGACATCTGGGATATCCGGAACATTTGTATAAACGTCTTGGGATTCCCTCTCCCTTCTTCTTCGTTTGTGTTTTGTTCTTCAGGTTCATATATCGCCTGAACAAGTTGAAGTCTTGCTTCATAGTTTTGTAGGTGGGCTAAGCCCTCGTTGTATTGTTTTTGGATATTTCCAAAGTAATTTGTAGTGATATATTTGTGAGATGATAACATCTCTTGTTTTTCCAGTTTCGAGTGATTCTCTTGCACCCGTTGGAAAATAGTAGTTAGTGTTTGTCTTTTTTCGTCAATGTATTTTTGTGTTCTTCGGCTCACGGAGTCCTTTTTAATGTTTGTAATTATCCTCCTGATCTCGTTATAATCTTCCTCCTGGCTCCTGATTGCTGTGTTTATTTCTTGTATGTCCATAGTGCTTCTTTTGTCTTCTTCCCTAATAGCCCTACCCTAACTTCCCTACTACTAATGTTTTAAGTCAATACTTATCGTACCTGCGCTCTCGCTATAACACGTCCCTGAAGGTGCGACTTCTCAATCAGCTGGTGAGTCCCGCTTGTGGGAGGCCAGTGACCGAACCGCAACGAGAGGCTTTCTGACAGAGTACGTAAGTAAAAGTCCTTCAGTCAATTCCGAAACTGATGCTTTGTTGAGTACACCAGCCCGTTCTTAACTGATTCGTATGTCTGTTATGTCAAACCTACGGGGGGGCTAGAGGGAGGAAAATCTTTACTTTTACTCGAAGGACCAAATGTACAGGCGTAGTCTGGGCTAGTGGACTAACGCCGTGTTTGACAGAAGAACCTAAGGTTATAGTTTGAAGTACCTAAAGCCCTTAAGTTCCTAGCCTATATGATGGGATACCTGCACCGTGCTACCTAAGGTGACAGGTGGATGTGAGATGGATGTTGGGTGGAGGATTGGTTATTCTCACTGCCAGTCAAGCAGACTCACTCGACTAATCAGAACTGACGGCTAAGGGTGTCTTGGCCACAGTGAGATGGAGCTTTGGGTGGAGGATTGGTAACTCTCACTGCCAGTCAAGCAGACTCACTCGACTAATCAGAACTGACGGCTAAGGGTGTCTTGGCCGCAGTGAGAGGGATGTAACTGAGAGATGAATAAATTCAAATCTGATTTATTTTACACAATGTACACCTTATATACTACTTATTGCTAATACACACATATACCATTTTGTGTTAGTGTGTCGTACGTGTAAAGTATAACGCAGTGTCTTTAAATCATGTCAGTGCTAATTTTGCACATTATGTTGACATGCTTTACTTGTATGTTGACATGCTCTACTTTTGAGTTTGCTGCGTTGCATGTTCAATGTGCATTGAACAACCTCACTGTCACCGCCCCCGGTGTGTCACTGTTAGCTGCACGACCACCTCACTGTCACCGCCCCCGGGGTGTCACTGTTATATACGTGTGCATTCTTCGTATGGTGTACTCTATGAGTAACAATACAATTTATCAATCCGTATCTTACCCGTGGATGTCGTATAAGACGACTAAAGGATATAATAGGCATGTAACGTGCCGCCCCCTCGATCACCATCAGCATTAACACCCACGTGATGTATCTAGGCCTAGTGCTCAACAAGCGATGGTGGTTCTGGGAGCATTTTTGCCAACTTGCTCTGCGGCTTGTCAGTGCAGCGTCCGCCCTTTCATGGCTCATGCCGAATGGGTCCACCCGACCCAGTGCTACGTGCTGACGGTTGTAAGCGCGGGGGATGCGGTCGATGACCCTGCACGGCGCACCGATGTTGATGGGATCCCTGACAGTCTCGGGGCGACGCCCACTGTGACGTCCTTGCCGGTTGGGCAGTCCGGCTGGAGAGGCGGGGTTCAAACCGTCCTCTGTGCGGTGTTCAAACCGTCCAGGCCTTCCGGTCAGTGCTGATGGAGGGGACGTCAGGTGTTTTCCTTCCGACTGATGCTGGCATTAACGGTTGCTTCGCATAGCACCTGCCCAAGGTCGTAAGGAAGAAAAGTACACCGTTCTGCCACCACTGCGACTGCGACGACGACACGGCACAGCTCACACCTCGGGTGTGTGGGCAGAGCAGCGCCGTGAACCCGCCGCAATTATCGGTGCCGACCATCGCTAGGATGATGCTAGACTGCATCAGGAACTGGGACGCGGTTGCCAGCTTCTGCTAGGCCGTCGTCTCGCGGAAGGAGGCGACGAATCGTGCACGGGAGAAACTACTCTACGCCGACATATTATTAAAAGTTTTCCTCCTCTTGCCGCAATTTTTCTGTTTAGAGCTTTTTTCATTACTGCCTTACTCGCTCAAAAGGTGGTGATAAGTATTATTGAGGGAGGTAATAGCATTCTAACTCCGTCACCACACGGACTAAAACGAACATTTTGTAAATCATTAAATCAACTTATGTGACTGTTTGTTTGTTACACAGTGTGTCTGTTTGTCTGTGTTGTACAGGTGTACTGGGCGGGTCCGCTGGGCGGCTCACTGGTGTGCACACTGCTGTACGTGACGGCGTGGCGACCTGCACCACCTAGACACAAGCTGCCGCCCCCCGCCGCGTGACGTCACACCAACTAACATACTGTATCACTATACATATAAGTACATATTTATTGAACTGTATCCAACATTGTGTATACAATATAACATGAATTTAATATGCATTTTTATTTATTGTTCAAGTGAAAGAATCATAGATAATAACATAAATATTCTAAAGTATCGTTTTCCTAATGTCGCCTTATATTCATTTTAACTTCTTACCCAGGGTCCATCCATATCCATAACCAAATTAAGGTTTTTGTCACCAAATAATCTTCTATTAGATCCTTATCGATCTCGTTTTCGTTCTGACCATAGTATTTCTATCGGTCTAATTCATGTTGCGAAGGATATGGAATCTGACAAGTTGATTTAACTAACGCTTTTAATACTGTCGACTTCGATATCTTGTGTGGTAAAGCGTGTTCTCTTAATATATCTGCAATTTATGATTGACCAACTTCGTTCTGAACTCTTCGGTATTTAACAGCCTAATATAATTGAGGACAATTTATTTTTGTGATGTGTGTATTTACCGGGGTGCCACAGGGTGACATTCTAAATCCTTTTCCCTTCACAATTTATGTAAACTCTATCTACAATTTGTTCCTATCACTTTAGCACCCATCAAATTATTAAATAAAATCAACAGCTTGCTGTGAAGATGAACACATTGATAACGCAGATCATATGTTGTTGATAGATCATATGACGATACCCAAAATGGAACAGTCCATTATACCTCAGATCAACCGCGAAGGTGTTCAAATATGTATATTTATTGATAAGGTGTTACTGTTGGGCCCCTAGTTATCTGCAGTTGGTAGTATATTGTTTATCTCAGTAAGTTACTCGGGCAGGTTGCGTAAGTTCCTCTCATTTCTCTTGCCCCTATCAAAAAAAAAAATGTGTATGTCAGCTATCTCTATCTCACCGAAAACGAACGAAGTATGACCGGTCATCCAGGCATACACAATGCTATTGGCACATGCTCCACGTTGCTTGAGCATACTCAAGACAAAGTTAAAACCCAATGTGAACAAGATATTTCCAAATATTATTATGGGACAAAAATAAAATACGCGTCATTGTGTGGGTAAGGTATATTACTATATAACAACGAGTAAAGTATTGTTCGAATGGAAAATATAAATTAAATAAGACGCCTACTGATCAACGCATACTTCACTATTTTGTGGCGCTTATATTAAGTCATTTGCTGTAACATTGTGCAATTCGCTCTGTGGGGAGTGGAGACATGTCATGATCATCGCAACATAACTCATTATTACACGCTATTCAAATACTAAATCATAATAATAATTTATTGTTATCTTCCACAAAGGTATCTTATTACTAATGTTTACATTTAATGTTACAAATAAACCCTTGTGGGCGACTGGTATCTGAACTAGGTTGCCCTGTCATACAGATTACCAGGCTCCCCCTCAGTAGCATTAAACAATATTTCATATACTTTTGATAACTTAAAAAAATAAAAAAAATAAACAAAAGAAAAATAATGTATGTACTTCTAATAACAGAAAAAGTGTGTGAGTTGTGCATGAGTTAATGTATCTGAAGTCGTACAAGTATGTGTGCATGTATTAGTGCGCGTTTCTGAGTGAATTCGTGCATGTGTGTGTGTATGTGTGTGTGTGTGTGTGTGTGTGTGTGTGCGTGTGTGTGAATGTTCATGTGGATGTGCTGTATTATTTGTATGTGTATGTCTGCATGAATACTATAAGCAAGTGTCGTCCCGATATATGTTGAAATAACTACATGGATTGAACTATTTTAGTAAAATATTCTTGAACTATTTAGGTGTAACTAAAAGTTGTTCAGTGCTATCATACGTCTGTTTTTAAGAGCCAGGCTGTGATTACTCGTTTGCACTCCGCTTTATTGAGAGCATATATTGACAGGATGGCATTAATTTTATTATATACATAATTACCCAGGAAATCAAAGTAGCGATGTGAGAAGCTTGTCTTACATAAATTAATCATACAAACTTTACTTTTAATACGTTTGTTATCAAATACATTCGGATTGTATCTCAGAAGCGAGTGCATCCGTAGGACCACTTGAAGAATAAATAATTGCCGAACCGTTAGGACTTTACATTTAAGATACAGTTCTGTAGTTGAGTGAAGAAATGGAAGTCTATACGCAACTTTCAGTAGGGCCCTTTGGGCTCTCTCTAGTTTGATCAAACACGTTTTAGCCGCACCTCCCCAAGACGAAATGCAGTAAGTCAACAGTGACTGACACAAAGCGTAGTAAGTTATTTTTAAAACTTTTTCATCTGCACTATTTCTGAGATTTTTAAATATGTATATGAGTTTCCTAATTCTAATTGATAACAAATTGATGTGTTCTCTGAAATTTAGATTCTGATCGATAATAACACCAAGATATTTTATTTGATTGGTTCTTTGAAGTACAGGACAAGAGCAGTGTGTTTGTGAGTTATTACAAGAGTGAGCAGTAATTTTGAGAGAGTTGTGTGTGTCTTTGTTTGTATTTAAGTGGAAAGTAATGTATTTGGTCTTGTCTATGTTGAGTGTCAGTTGGTGGGTGTTCAGCCGATTTAAAACTCGCAAAACCCTTTTGAGCATGCAGGTAAACTTCCTCCCAAAACACTAAATCAAAGTATATAGTTTTATTTCGACTTGTTCTTCTTTTGCAGTGATGTTTCTGTTTGCTTACGATCACTAAAGTAAAAGAAAGTGGCGGTCACCATTACATGTATTAAACGCTGTCGGAGCAACTGCGAGATGGGACACCTAACTCGCACACTCTAAAGATTCATGACGTTTCCTCGCAGGAACCAGAGTTTTGATTTTCTTATTAACGCGTTGACTGCCTACTTGGGACTGGGCGTTTAGGACTACCTGGGAATTTTTCACGAAACGGACATGCCAAATCATGTCGATACTAAAAATGGTAATTATAGTAAGTGGTACTAATCACAAGTTATTTGTTTCTGTGTTCAAGTTTAGGAAGATTTTAAAAGTTTTTTTTTATTGCCGATGGTGGCAAACGAGCAGGCAGCACACCTGATGGTAAGTGAAACTGCTGCACATGGACCTTTGCAATACCAGGGGCACAGCCAGGCCGTTGCCTACCGCGAAGTAATTGCTCTTCTTAAACCTCGTTTAAAGAAGGACAAGTCAGAGCGCTCGGGAAACAGAGCAGCAGGTAGTTCATTCCAGAGCCTGCACGTACGTGGGAGAAATGATCGCTGGAAACGTACAGTTAAAGTCGATATCGTTTCCATGTGAAATGGATGAACCCTGCTGCGGTGTCGAGTGGTACGTTGGTAAAACGGTGACGGTGGTACCAAATCAAACAGTTCGGAGCACTCCCCGTGAAAGAGTCGGTAGAGTACACAGAGTGACCCAAAGTCTCGCCGCCGCTCCAGCGACTCCAATCCGTCCGTGAGATTGGGATCCCCGACGATTCGAACAGCACGCCTTTGGAGGGAGTCAAGTGGGTCAAGCTGATATTTGGACGCGCCTGCCCAGGGATGTGAGCAGTACACCACATGAGGATAAACTTGCGCTTTGTATAGTACAAGACGCTCTCTCGGTGTGAAGTACCGCCTGGCTCTGTTCAGGACGCCCAAGTTTTTGCTGGCCAATTTGGATTTGTCCTCCAGATGACTCCCAAACTGGACTTTGTTCAATATTTCGACGCCGAGGATCCCAATACTGTCGGCAATTTGGAGAGTTACTCCTTGGAACTGAGGCGCCATGACAAACGGATCCTTCTTTGCAGTGAACGCGCAAACTTGTGTCTTTGTGAGGTTGAACTGGACTAGGTTCCGTTCACTCCATTTCGAGGCCCGCCCCAGAGAGCGCTCGACTTCAGACACAAGTTGAATCCTTCTTTTCTGAGTACTCCGAGGGACATTCCGTTGCTCGGTATACCGCTCGTCACCCATGCTGTCATCCGCATAGCAACGCATATTCTTGATGGTGAGCATGTCATTGATATGCAGGATAAACAACGTCGGGGAGAGCACCGAGCCTTATGGTACACCAGCATTAGTGGTCATGGTATCGGAGCAGGAGCCATCTACGACGACTTTTATACTCCGACCATCCAGAAAGCTGGCGATCCAATTACAGAGTCCCTCGGGGATTCCGTATGATGGTAGCTTTGATAGAAGTGCCCTGTGCCAGACCCTATCGAACGCCTTTGCGATGTCTAGGCTGAATGCTAGCGCCTCACCCTTGCCCTCCAAGGCCTCTGCCCAACGGTAAGTGAGGTACACTAGAAGATCACCAGCCGATCGCCTACGACGAAAGCTGTATTGGCGATGGCTGATCAGCTGGTGATCCTCAAGGTACAGCAGAAGCTGGCGATTTATAATTTTTTCTATTATCTTGGAGAGCAAGGATGTTATCGCAATTGGCCTGTAATTCGATGGGTCAGACCGGTCTCCCTTTTTAGGGATCGGGTGGACATGGGCTATCTTCCACGAAGACGGAACCCTATTAGTAACGTAGGAAAGTTGGTATAGGCGCGTAAGGATGGGAGTCAATTCAGGGGCGCATGTCTTTAGGACCACTGCAGGGATGCCATCCGGCCCACTCGACTTATGGACATCTAAAAGCCGCAGCTCCCGTTTGACCGCTCGCTTCGCTTCGCTTCACCTCTGTGGCGTTCAGGTCCTGGCATTTTTGGGCCCTATTCCAGGCCCGATATGCGGACCGCTTCTGGCGTGCAGCCTCCCTGCAGGTTTTGTTAAACCAGGGTCGACTGCGGCCACCAACGGGTATTTTGTTGTTGGGGATAAATAATTCCATCCCCATAATAACCACGTCGGTAATGCGGTCTGCGCAGACGTCAGGGTCCCCAGAGGCGAAGCAATGCCGCTTCCATGGGTAGGATGCGTAAAACTCGCGAAGTCCATCCCAATCTGCTGACTTATATTGCCAGACTCTGCGAGTCCCAGTCGCCATAGAGCGACTAGGCCTTACAACAGGGGCTCTGCTACGAATCAAGCAGTGGTCAGAAGACCCAAGTGGGGCCTCGACCACTACCCTGTATCCATGCTGATGTGTAGTCAACAGAAGATCCAGTAAAGAAGACTCATGGCTCTCGATATCTAGGACACGGGTGGGTTGTGTCACCAGTTGTGAGAGACCATAGGCCGAGACCATATTGAAGTGATATTGACCCTGGTGGTCAGTGGATTGAGACCCCAGCCACTCTTTATGATGAGCGTTGAAGTCCCCAAGAACCACCACCTCCGTTGATGGACACTGCTCCAATATTTCGTCAATCCCCCATTGGACGTTCTCAAATAACTGAATTGACCCCGGATCACTGCCATGGGACCTGTAGAGGCACGCATAGATGCGGGTAAGCCCTCCATAGTGTACGCGTAACCATAGGATTGACAGGTCACCATGTACGAGGGCCTGAAGGCGACGACAACAGATATCGCCCCGAATGAATACGCACAGCCCGGCTTTACGACGGAAGTTATGCTCCAACTCGTAGCCGGGGTAATTTAGGTACGAAATATCATCCGGAGCACCTATCTGCGTCTCCATTAAAAAGAGCAAGGCAGGGCGCGTCGTCTCGAGATGATGGTGGACGGCGTCAAGGTTGCTATGTAAACCCCTGATATTGCAAAAATCCACATCAAATGTGGATAAGGGGACCGTCGTAAATAAGGAAGGGTATGTGAGTATGTATAATGGGGTCCGGCGATGCCAAAAAGAAAGGGGTGGGGCATAGTGCATGGTTGAGGGGAGAGTTTTGTGAGAAGCTGATACGAAGCACGGAAGGGCCCCCGATGAGTGCGTAACCGCCGAGGTCCACTCCGGTTTCCCACACCGGCACGGTGTCCTGTGTGATCTGATAGCGCTACAGTTGCGTCTGTATTAGGTATTCAACAAGTATACTACAAGACTACAACTAATATTATACATTAACGTTCGCCCGCTCTATTCTATATCACAAACGTGAGCAGCTTTATATATTGACTCCAGACTATATCCAGCCTCAAATACTACCTATATCTCATTATTAATATTATCTTCCACATCCACAAGGGTCCATTCTGGGGCCATTTCTGTTTCTTGTATATATTAATGACCTACCCTACCATATAGGGGACAATCTGGACATTGTGTTGTTCGCAGATGACACTTCTTTGTTATTTAAAATTAAAAGACAAATGTTGAATTATGACGATGTGAACAATGCACTGTCTAACGTTGTTCATTGGTTTAACACTAATAATTTGGTTCTCAATGAGAAAAAAACTAAATGTATCAAATTTACTACTCCTAATGTGAGGCAAGTGGAAACCAATGTCCAAATGAATGGTGTGGCTCTAGACCTTGTGGAGTCAACAGTCTTTTTAGGTATCACCATAGATGCTAAACTTCAGTGGGGACCTCATATTGAAAAGTTGTCGAGTAGGCTTAGCTCAGCGGCTTATGCAGTAAAAAAAATAAGAATGTTAACAGATACTGAAACAGCTAGAATGGTTTATTTCGCTTATTTCCATAGTCTTATGTCTTACGGTATATTACTGTGGGGATGCTCCGCGGACTTTAATAGAATCTTTGTTCTCCAAAAAAGGGCTGTCCGTGCAATTTATAATCTAGGCCCAAGAATCTCACTTCGGGAGAAATTCAAAGAAATAAATATTCTAACTGCTGTATCACAATATATATACGAAAATATATTATATGTCAAAAAAAATATCGCTGACTTTAAGAGATATTGTGACATTCATGAAATGAATACTCGTAATAAGGACAGATTAGTTGTACACACTACTCGTCTCCAAAAAGTTAACAAATCATTCATGGGGCAATGTATACGCTATTACAATAGATTACCTAAAGATATCCGAGACCTGCCTATGAAAAAGTTTAAAAAAGCCATTAAGAATAGACTTTGTAAAAAAGCTTATTATAAAATCTCGGATTATGTAGATGACAATACAGATTGGTTGTGAGCAGCTCCTCATTCAGCAATTTCCTTGTTATTTTAAATATACTGTTTGTAAATGTATTTTTAACTTTTATTGTAAAGTGTAGCGTGTTTTGCCTAACGAATTTTTGTATTTTCAGCGTTTGTAACATATTGTGGTGTTGGCCATGCTCACATAAGGATCTACTTGCGGTAGCTGCGTGGAGCGGGTCTCTCCCTTCCCTCCATAGTGGTTGAGGGGAGTAATGGCTGCTCTAGTAGTTAACTCGTGATCGGGTGCCGCTTGTGGGATCTGGTCCAGCCATAATCGTTTAAATTATATTAAGTGTCTTGCGGTTCGAAGGGCATCACACTGGAGCTTGTTCTTACAAAACATGTACACAATTGTATAACTAGTAAGAAGAAAAAAAATAAATTAAAAATAATGACAAGCCCGCTGAGTTTCTTGCCGGATCTTCTCAGTAGCGGTCGCGTTCCGATCCGGTGGTAGTATATTTTTTTTGGAAATTGTAAACCTGACAATATGTAAGTGCCCTCTCAGGGTTTATGCATAATAAAATAATTTGAATTTGAATTTGAATTTGAATTCACTCAATACCCGCTAATACCAAATTAAAGTACAGTGAAGCATTTTATTTGAGTTTTTTTAGTTTTTGTCTCATTCATCATCATCATTTCAACTCATTTACGTCCCCTGCTGGGAGTCGATCCTCCTCATACTAGGACGGCAATTGACCTAATACACTATGCTCGTCAAACGTGTTGGCATAAGCTTTTATTTCAAGTGTTCTTTCTATTAGATAGATATTATATGTGCATATTATATCTCTCAGTCGTCTATTACGACACCCATGGGTAAAATAGGTATCGGTAAAATAGGTATAGGTATCTTGCTCTATCACCACACGGATAATGTAAATGACATTTGGACAACAAGGAAATTTTACTATGAAGAAAATCCCCACGGCAGACAACGATGAAACGTACCTACTTCATTTCAAGGCTTTAGACCTATAGGCTTAGAATAATAACGTATAGAAGGTAAGTTCGCACACAAAAAGTGAAGCATTTCAATTGGAGCCTAATGGAGCCTACGCCGGAACCGTTCCGTAATGTACAAGGTCACTATACTGCACGTACTTACGTAACTCTTAAAAAAGAAATAGGTAATTATGACGATTTGTGCATTCAAATGGTGTCACAACACATTTGAAAAACATAAAAAGATTATTAACCTTACTTTTAAAAGTATTTCGACGATTTACATTAATAAAAACAAAATTTGATTTCATAATTTGTATAGTGGTGTGCGTGTGTACGTGTGTAATCGTTGGCGCGCATGTAGTTATTTTTAGATTCATGTTTCGAACGTTCGAAGTAAAGACACTATCCTTCTATACGTTATTATTCTAAGCCTATAGGTATGTTCACTTAAAGCGCTATGTTGTGACATATGGGAATTCTGAGACATTATGAGTATCACAATACAGGAGAAGCAATACAGGACGACGCAGTCCGCCGCCCGTCCTAGCCGAGGCCGCGAGTGACCTGACCGGGAATTTAGTCCGTCACCCGCCGAGAGGCCGACTGCGTGACGATGACCGACGTCTCCGAGGGGGGACGTTGTGAGAGGAGAGTACCCCGCAATCGGGGTATTCCGTTGGGCCAACCACTGAAGACAAGTTACTCTGCAGTCTGCACCGGTGGTCGGCCCAACGATGAAGGTGACGTGCTACGCGTGGCTTACGGGGCCGCGCGCCGCCCCACTGTCGCCCCGGACAGAGTTGGACGGCGGGACGCTGACCGTAGTCCACCCCAAAAAAAAGAAAAAACCGCGTATATTTCAATTATTTTAAGTTATATTTATTTTTCACATTTTAGTTCGGATAGTACTTACTACTAGGTACCTAGATAATACTTTCCGAACTAAAAAGGTGTGCGCATGCGTCGGTACGCTCTTACCTCTATATCTCTCGCTCTGACGCAAAATATTTGTAAAAAAATATTATTCCTGGCGATACTAATTACGATAATGAGATAATCTTATCTAATTATTGTAATGTCATCGGTCCTTTATACAGTCAACAATGTTCAAATGTACTTCAAATGACCATTTAAAGAGGATTAAAATTAAGTTCAAAGGACGTCGCTCTACCTACCGCCTTAGTCACAATGTTTAGTTAGGCTGTTCATCGAGGTTACTACACTGTAGTAAATATTGTATAAAAAGTAATGACATTTATCACGTGACGGGAGCAAAACTATAAAACTTAAAAAAGACTAACGTGTAAAATTTGTGAAGTTGGTGCGTATAGAGTTAGAAGCTTGACTCTACATGATATCTGATAACTTTTTTTACAGTGGGAGCCTTACGATCTCATCTTGGCAACAATTTACATGAATGTAAAATGTGTTTGATTTATAGTGGAATTAATTGCATAGAGGTGATAGCATGAGATCAATCTCACACTAGTCAGCTAACGTTAAGAACAACTGACCAAAGAAATGGTGATTAGATCTATACATATACATAGAGTAGTATACAGTATTATTAATTATGCACAGGTCTGCGATGAAAAAGTTTTTAAGTAAATTCATCACAAACATGTAGATATTGGTCTATATATAGCAAATATAAACTTTGTTTCAACCTATCACGTCACAATTTCTTTTGCATATACATAAAGAAATGATGAAATTTTTCACCCTACAAATGACCCTCGACCTGTAAAGCAGCAAGAACCCAATGATTTGGTACGGGATCTTGGATTGCCTAAGGATGCTGCACAATTGCTTGGTTCACGACTAAAATAAAACAATTTATTAGATGACTAGTAATGCATACCGGTATTGAACAAGAGAACAAGAATTTCAGTTGTATTTTAAGAAAGAGTATAATTTAGTATTGTGCTGTGATATTGGCGGTTTAATACAAAAACTCAAAGTCGAATATTATACACAAGAATGGTGACTCTTTATATAATAGATTCTTCAAAAAGAAGCTTAACGTCTGTCCTTTTGCATATCGGCAATAAATTTGCATCCGATAGCTTTAGCTCATTTAGTTTATCTTAAAAAATTACGAATATTTGAAAAATGTTTTGGAGTACACCAAACACAAATGGTTAGTTTGCATTTTCATTTGATGACAAACTTGGAACGAAATGCCTAGCGTCGTATCTAAGTTTCTAGGCAACAGTAAAGGTCCTGAGTATAACAAATATTGTCCGGGCAATGTTAAATGCTTATAAAAATGTAGGCTGTAATAGGAGTCCGAAAATTCATGTTTTGAGGTCTCACATTAATCGTTTCCCAAAAAATCTAGGCGACTACAGTTAAGAACAAGGTGAACGGTTTCATCGGAACAAAAAAGAGATGAAAAGAAGATATCAAGGACATTGGGACGTTAATATGATGACGGACTATTGCTGGATGATACAGAGATGAAATGAAAAAAATATAAACGAAAATCAACAAACCACAGCTTTTTTTTCAAAAAAGAAAATGTTATTGTTAATTGTTTTCTTCTTGTATACCTTAATTTGGTATTTTAATAACTATAGACTCAATAAAACTGCCAAATATTCTCAAATAATTATCATTCACTTTATTAAATATTTGCTTTGTTCTATCTAAATCTGATAAATGTGACGTGGTATATATCATATGAATATCGTATTCTATTACTTTTTGAGACACTTAAAGCAAATATTAACCGTTAAACAAAAAAACTTAAAAAAAAAATTTTTTCGCAGACCTGTGTTATTATTCATGTCTAGATAATTTGTAATAATAACAATAATGGTGGTAGGGTGCCAATCACACATAGTGGTAGGATCACACTGCCCACAGTAGTCTGTCTGTCTGTCACAGTCACGTACCGGTTTTTTCGGGGTAATTCCACACACTTGCAGAAAATCGATGTTCGAGTATCTAGTAACAGTTTGTTAATGCTGTTTATTCAGTGAGGGAGGGAGAGGGAAACACAATGTTTTGAGTTTGTTTGTGTGTGGTGAGTCTTGCTTGTTTGTGATCAACAACAACAACAAAAAAATCATCATTTCAGCTCATATACGTCCCACTGTTGGGTTTGAGTCTGCTTCTTAATAGGAGGGTAATTGACCTACACACTGGGCAGACGTGCTGCTTTAGGGTTTTATTTTGAGTTTTACTTCTCTTACATAGATGTTATATACATATTTAATCCCTTAGTCGTCTTTTACGACACCCACGAGCAAGAGAGACGGTGGGGAATTGTATTGTTACTCCGTCACCATACGGAAGAAAATCGTATGAGGAATGAATTGCATTTTTTTAAATAAAAACAGTAAGTATAATATAACGTTAGAGTTATATCATAGTTGGAGTTGTTAATTATAGTATCCAAACACTTGTTAACAATTAACAAATTACCTACTTTTTTGAGGATAGTTTTTATCTCAGACATGATTCTTATTGTTTGAATTATTTTAATAACATGAAACATATACAGTTAAAGTATTTTAAAAACCTCACATTGAAATATTAAATAATATCGCTATAGATGCATTTTTAATTATTTGTGTGGTACGCCCGTACCCCGTCTAAATGTATTTGTGAGCGCCTGACACCCCCACAGAGCACGCGCAAACTGTTGCGTGCGCGGTGTCTGAATCAGGCGCTCTATCGCTCACTGTGATCGGCTCCTTCACCTCACTCAAGAACGTCTATGACTCGATGTTGTTTCTATAAAATTTAAATAATTATTTAAATGTTAAAAGTGTTTGATCGTTGAACGTGTCGCAGCATTGATAGCGCGCTACAGATCTGATCACACAGAACACATAAATATGTAAATGTTATCTGAGTTCAACATTATGATAATGAACACGTAACTGATTGTCAACTTAAGTTTTTATAACAACTTAACACATCAACGGACCCCAACTTCTATAAACAATCCTCAAATATTTTTATTATAAGAACGTAGAACATTCCTAAGTAAATTTAAAACATAAAACAATTTCTGGTTTTTCTGCTACAAAAATGTTTGCTATTTATAAATATGACTTTTAATAGAAGCGTGTTACGCTCTTATTAGATTGATACGTACATATGTTTGTATCTAATATATGTACGCGAGTTCACCCCATCCCCTTCTATATCTCGTGCTAATTAGCACTTTACTTTCGTCTTGTCCATATTTATTCGTAAACCCACCAGTTGGGATACCCTGCTGAAATCTTTGAACACAGTGCCTAGATCCTCCATAGATTCTGCCATAACGACGATGTCGTCTGCAAATTAAAGGTAAGTGATGTACTCGCCATTGATGTTGATGCTGAGACCGGTACAGTCTAGGAGCTTGAAGACATCTTCCAGTGCAATTGTGAATAGTCTCGGAGAGATGACATCTCTTTGTCTTACGCCTTTCTGCAACTGGATCGGTTTCGTACACTTATCCCGGATACGAACTGACATTGTGGTTTTCCTATCAATCATTTAAGCACTTCGATATAACGATGGTCGAATTGACACCGCTGAAGGGACTGCAGCACCGCCCAAGTTTCGACTGAATCAAAGGCTTTCTCATAGTCCACAAACGCTATACACAGAGGCCGATTGTCTAGACAATGGAAGCGATTGTGTATGGGTGACAAGTTTTGTAGATTATACTAAAAGTTATTTATTAGAAAAAGGTAAATTTACAACACAGTTAGTTTGTATTGTTCTACATATTATAAAAGTGTTTTATACATTAAGTAAATAACTTATGATGTATTGTACTTGAACATTTGACTTGACTGGTTGTCAGATGTTAGTTATTTTACATTTAACTAGTCAACGTATATTTTTTATATTATATGCAGGTTATTGTTATTATATTGTACGTTTCTATTCTTCTAAATATTTGATTTACAGCCAGGTACAAATTAGCCAAGCCCAATATTGAGGTTCAATGGTGGTAATATATAGTAGACTAGCAACCTACCCTCGCTTCACTTCGGTTTCAGTCGCCTTACCCGCGTAGTGCCCGTTCCCGTGGGAATACCGGGATAAAATATAGCCTATGTTACTCCCTGATATTATAGCTTTTCAACGGTGAAAGAATTTTTGAAATCGGTTCGATGGATTAAGCGTGAAAGCGTAACAAACAAACAAACATCCTTACTTTCGCATTTATAATATTAGTAAGGATTGTATTTGTTCTACTAAAATAAAATATATGGAAGTTTGTTTTTATCGTGCTCGAACTGGTGAAGACATGCTCTCAGTATATCAAGCGAACCATCGGTTTCCTGACGACCGTCCCATGGGTTACTGTTTCGGGTATTAATTCACTGTATGATGTTCCATTGTACTAATACGAATGAGTGACCCATCCGTAACACGCTTTACGCGACGAGTGCTGCCCTGCCGCGTGCACACAGCTCGCGTTCAACAAACTGCTGATGTTAAGTGATGCTGCGCACTGTTCACTTGTATATCCGCCTGTGTATGTCGCAGCGGATCACACGTGACTCCTGACCGACCATCTTGGGACTCAGGGTGGTGCATCGGTAGTGTAGCTTTCTTTTCGACTAAAAAGAAGCGAACGACGTGTGTCGAAACCATAATCCTACTAAAAAAGTAAGCGCCGCGTGAGGCAGTGACCGTTGAAGTGATTAGATAAAGCTGACGATGTGTTCGCACTGAGCCGACACATTAGATATAGCTGACGATGTGTTCGCACTGAGCCGACACATTAGATATAGCTGACGATGTGTTCGCACTGAGCCGACACATTAGATATAGCTGACGATGTGTTCGCACTGAGCCGACACATTAGATATAGCTGACGATGTGTTCGCACTGAGCCGACACATTAGATATAGCTGACGATGTGTTCGCACTGAGCCGACACATTAGATATAGCTGACGATGTGTTCGCACTGAGCCGACACATTAGATATAGCTGACGATGTGTTCGCACTGAGCCGACACATTAGATATAGCTGACGATGTGTTCGCACTGAGCCGACACATTAGATATAGCTGACGATGTGTTCGCACTGAGCCGACACATTAGATATAGCTGACGATGTGTTCGCACAGAGCCGACACATTAGATATAGCTGACGATGTGTTCGCACTGAGCCGACACATTAGATATAGCTGACGATGTGTTCGCACTGAGCCGACACATTAGATATAGCTGACGATGTGTTCGCACTGAGCCGACACATTAGATATAGCTGACGATGTGTTCGCACTGAGCCGACACATTAGATATAGCTGACGATGTGTTCACACTGAGCCGACACATTAGATATAGCTGACGATGTGTTCGCACTGAGCCGACACATTCATTAGTTTAACACATGACCACTCTTGACACTGAGGAGATGCTTCGATGAATCAAATCGGGCTGAAGGTTAGGACGATCATCCGCAGTCCGTCGTCTCTGTGTAGCTACAAACTATTTAATCGAGATGCGAACTAGCTGTCGTAGCTGACGTGTCTACACACACACACACACACTTATATATTATGATAGTAAAACAAACAGTATTTATATAAATTTATTAATGAATAATAATATAACCTAATGACACGAGTGATACAAATGTACATTAGATTTACATATTTATGCAATTATAGATAACCGTTGTAGTCGCACTAATACTAACGTACGGTAGCTGTACGTACACACAGACACACATACTTATAACGATATAAATGTATATATATATACAAGTGTTGTAATGTATTATAATTTATAATATATAGTAAGTGTTGAGGTGTGTTTTGTATAGATAAGTGTATGTATGTGTGCGTGTGACGGGCCGCGCCCAGTGCCCCAGTGCCCGGCGCGGTGCCCCCTTACCGCACATGTGGTTGCGTCTCAGTTGAGCGGCGGTCGGGCGGTCGCATGCGACACCGAGGTATACGCAGTTGCAGTGTACAACACCCTCTCTGTGGGGCGGTACGTCGCGCTTCAGCCACGGACACGTACGGGATCTGTGTGCGGCACAACGTACATTCACGAACAAGACTCACTGCTAATCCCGGAGGGTTGTGACTCTCCCTTCGGCGTATACAAGTGCTTACAGATAGACATACAACAATGAGTCTTGGAAGGCAGGTAGAGAGGCGATGCTGCATAATCTCGACTTCTGTGTTGGATAGTACTATGTCGAATGTAATAAACTCCGCACGCGGTGCTCAATACTTAGCCATGCAATTGCATCAGGAAGGCGATGCGTTACCGCGCAAGCCTGCCTGCATGTAGCGGCTAGTGATGCAGCTCCTCTACACGTGAACCGCATTGAGACAGTTGTGCTGACACCCATGTAGTGCGATGTGCCCCTTTTTTTTTTTTTTTTTTTTTTTCTTGGGTAGGCTATGGTAAGCTCACGCGCGGTCCTGTCCGTCCGGGGTGATGAAAGGACGGCGCGCGGGCCCATAACCCACTCGTACCCACGTCACCTCGTTGTTTGTTGGGCCGACCACCGGAGCAGATGTGACTTGTCATCAGTGGTCGGCCCGACGGAATACCTTTTCGGGTAACCTCACGTCTCGACGTACTGGGACGTCGGTCGCCATCGCGCGGTCATCCTCTCAGCTGGTGACGGACAATTTCCCGGTCCGATCACCCGCGACCTCGGCCAGGGCGGCATTAGGCGCAGATACTCGCGCCTGCGCCGCCCGAGTCGCCGGCGGCGGAACGTGTCGCCGAATAGGAGCTCTACTCGCACACGATCCGCCGCCTCCTTCCGTGAGATTACGGCCTCACAGAAGGCGGCGACCGCGTCCCAGTTCCTGACACTAACGAGCATCTCCCTGGCGATGGTCGGTAGCGCCAGGTCAGCACCGATGATTGCGACGAGTTCACGGCGATCTCCCTCCCATGCAGCACACTCCTCGAGCGTGTGCTGCGCCGTGTCCTCGTCGCAACTGCAGTGGTGGCAGGACGGTGTGCTCTCCCTCCTGACAATCTTGTGCAGGTACTTCCCGAAGCAACCGTGCCCCGTCAGCACCTGCACCAGTCGGAAAGAAAGCACCCCGTGCGTCCGCTCCAACCACTCCATCAGCACCGGCCGGAGGGCCTCGACGGTCCTGACATCGTACCGAGGACTCTCCAGCCGGACTGCCCAACGGGCAATGACTTCTCGGCGGGCGTTGACCCGCCAGGCGGTGATCTCTTTGATGGAGACCATGCCGCCGCGGGCGCGCGTCTCCGACACCCGCCGATAAATGTCGGCGAGCATCTCCGCCTCCAGGTCCCACGGAGGGGTTCCGGCCAGGAGGCACGCTGTCTCCATCGCCACCGTGCGGTAACCCCGTATGGCCCTGATCACCATGTCCCTCTGTGGTCGCCACAGGAGGGCCCTAAGACGGACGGTCAGGGACCCCGCCCACACCGGTGCGCCGTACAGGGCCATCGACTGGATCACCCCCACGTACAGCTGTCGGCACGTAGCACTGGGTCCGCCCACATTCGGCATCAGCCGCGAAAGGGCGGACGCCGCGCCGACAAGCTGGGGAACAAGTCGATGGAGATGCTCCCTGAACCAAAAATGCCCGTCGAGCACCAGGCCCAAGTACTTCATGTGGGCCTGGATGCTGATGGTGACCGACTTCACGGTGATCGAAGCGCCGGCGGGAGGCCCGGCGGTACGGAGGCCATGGAACAAAAGGGCCTCCGTCTTTTCCAGGGCTACCCTCAACCCCAGCGCTTCGATCCGCCTGACAAACTCCTCGGTGCCGAGAGTTGCCAGGCGTGCCGCCTCCTCTAGCGTCCCACCCCGGGCTGTGACGAGTATATCGTCGGCGTAGCAAATTACGCCCAGCCCGGGTGGGAGGCTTCCTCTTAACGCCCAGTCGTAGCTGATGTTCCACAGGGTCGGACCCCTGCGGGACACCGCACGTCATGGGCGTTCGCACAACGTCCCCTACTCGGTCAACGTAGAGAACGCTGCGCCCCTGCAAGTAGTCTGCCACCAGCCGCCTGAGGTACACGGGCACCCCGTGATACCTCAGCCCCTCCCTGATGCAGCTGAATGGCAGACTGTTGAAGGCGTTGGCGATGTCCAGGGACACCGCCAACAGGACTCCTCCGCCGGTGATGGCCTCCGCTACCACAGCCTTCAGGCGCAGCAGGGCCACGATCGTCGAACGCCCTCTCCAAAAACCAAACTGGGCGTCCGACAAATCGGGCCCGAGTGCGATGTGCCCCTGGGGCGAGGGGTTTTGGGGTCGATCCTAATTA